>OX638311.1:124571294-127252995 GCA_951812415.1 Beris morrisii
AAATTTTTGTTTTTTTAAATCTGTTTGCGGATTTGAATTTAATTTTAATTTTAATTTAAGTGGTCACTTGTAAAAATCTCAGCCTATGCGCTCATACCCATTGGGGGGTACGTGGTGGGTACGTTTCGTACCCACCACGTACCCCCACGCCCCCGAATGAATTTCCGCTCTCCTGGGCTCAATTTTTGTTTTTTTAAATCTGTTTGCGGATTTGAATTTAATTTTAATTTTAATTTAAGTGGTCACTTGTAAAAATCTCAGCCTATGCGCTCATACCCATTGGGGGGTACGTGGTGGGTACGTTTCGTACCCACCACGTACCCCCCACGCCCCCCGAATGAATTTCCGCTCTCCTGGGCTCAAATTTTTGTTTTTTTAAATCTGTTTGCGGATTTGAATTTAATTTTAATTTTAATTTAAGTGGTCACTTGTAAAAATCTCAGCCTATGCGCTCATACCCATTGGGGGGTACGTGGTGGGTACGTTTCGTACCCACCACGTACCCCCCACGCCCCCCGAATGAATTTCCGCTCTCCTGGGCTCAAATTTTTGTTTTTTTAAATCTGTTTGCGGATTTGAATTTAATTTTAATTTTAATTTAAGTGGTCACTTGTAAAAATCTCAGCCTATGCGCTCATACCCATTGGGGGGTACGTGGTGGGTACGTTTCGTACCCACCACGTACCCCCCACGCCCCCCGAATGAATTTCCGCTCTCCTGGGCTCAAATTTTGTTTTTTTAAATCTGTTTGCGGATTTGAATTAATTTTAATTTTAATTTAAGTGGTCACTTGTAAAAATCTCAGCCTATGCGCTCATACCCATTGGGGGGTACGTGGTGGGTACGTTTCGTACCCACCACGTACCCCCACGCCCCCGAATGAATTTCCGCTCTCCTGGGCCAAATTTTTGTTTTTTTAAATCTGTTTGCGGATTTGAATTTAATTTTAATTTTAATTTAAGTGGTCACTTGTAAAAATCTCAGCCTATGCGCTCATACCCATTGGGGGGTACGTGGTGGGTACGTTTCGTACCCACCACGTACCCCCACGCCCCCCGAATGAATTTCCGCTCTCCTGGGCTCAAATTTTTGTTTTTTAAATCTGTTTGCGGATTTGAATTTAATTTTAATTTTAATTTAAGTGGTCACTTGTAAAAATCTCAGCCTATGCGCTCATACCCATTGGGGGTACGTGGTGGGTACGTTTCGTACCCACCACGTACCCCCCACGCCCCCCGAATGAATTTCCGCTCTCCTGGGCTCAAATTTTTGTTTTTTAAATCTGTTTGCGGATTTGAATTTAATTTTAATTTTAATTTAAGTGGTCACTTGTAAAAATCTCAGCCTATGCGCTCATACCCATTGGGGGGTACGTGGTGGGTACGTTTCGTACCCACCACGTACCCCCCACGCCCCCCGAATGAATTTCGCTCTCCTGGGCTCAAATTTTTGTTTTTTAAATCTGTTTGCGGATTTGAATTTAATTTTAATTTTAATTTAAGTGGTCACTTGTAAAAATCTCAGCCTATGCGCTCATACCCATTGGGGGGTACGTGGTGGGTACGTTTCGTACCCACCACGTACCCCCCACGCCCCCGAATGAATTTCCGCTCTCCTGGGCTCAAATTTTTGTTTTTTTAAATCTGTTTGCGGATTTGAATTTAATTTTAATTTTAATTTAAGTGGTCACTTGTAAAAATCTCAGCCTATGCGCTCATACCATTGGGGGGTACGTGGTGGGTACGTTTCGTACCCACCACGTACCCCCCACGCCCCCCGAATGAATTTCCGCTCTCCTGGGCTCAAATTTTTGTTTTTTTAAATCTGTTTGCGGATTTGAATTTAATTTTAATTTTAATTTAAGTGGTCACTTGTAAAAATCTCAGCCTATGCGCTCATACCCATTGGGGGGTACGTGGTGGGTACGTTTCGTACCCACCACGTACCCCCACGACCTCCGAATGAATTTCCGCTCTCCTGGGCTCAAATTTTTGTTTTTTTAAATCTGTTTGCGGATTTGAATTTAATTTTAATTTTAATTTAAGTGGTCACTTGTAAAAATCTCAGCCTATGCGCTCATACCCATTGGGGGGTACGTGGTGGGTACGTTTCGTACCCACCACGTACCCCCCACGCCCCCCGAATGAATTTCCGCTCTCCTGGGCTCAAATTTTGTTTTTTTAAATCTGTTTGCGGATTTGAAATTTAATTTTAATTTTAATTTAAGTGGTCACTTGTAAAAATCTCAGCCTATGCGCTCATACCCATTGGGGGGTACGTGGTGGGTACGTTTCGTACCCACCACGTACCCCCCACGCCCCCCGAATGAATTTCCGCTCTCCTGGGCTCTAATTTTTGTTTTTTAAATCTGTTTGCGGATTTGAATTTAATTTTAATTTTAATTTAAGTGGTCACTTGTAAAAATCTCAGCCTATGCGCTCATACCCATTGGGGGGTACGTGGTGGGTACGTTTCGTACCCACCACGTACCCCACGCCCCCCGAATGAATTTCCGCTCTCCTGGGCTCAAATTTTTGTTTTTTTAAATCTGTTTGCGGATTTGAATTTAATTTTAATTTAATTTAAGTGGTCACTTGTAAAAATCTCAGCCTATGCGCTCATACCCATTGGGGGGTACGTGGTGGGTACGTTTCGTACCCACCACGTACCCCCCACGCCCCCCGAATGAATTTCCGCTCTCCTGGGCTGAAATTTTTGTTTTTTTAAATCTGTTTGCGGATTTGAATTTAATTTTAATTTTAATTTAAGTGGTCACTTGTAAAAATCTCAGCCTATGCGCTCATACCCATTGGGGGGTACGTGGTGGGTACGTTTCGTACCCACCACGTACCCCCCACGCCCCCCGAATGAATTTCCGCTCTCCTGGGCTCAAATTTTTGTTTTTTTAAATCTGTTTGCGGATTTGAATTTAATTTTAATTTTAATTTAAGTGGTCACTTGTAAAAATCTCAGCCTATGCGCTCATACCCATTGGGGGGTACGTGGTGGGTACGTTTCGTACCCACCACGTACCCCCCACGCCCCCCGAATGAATTTCCGCTCTCCTGGGCTCAAATTTTTGTTTTTTTAAATCTGTTTGCGGATTTGAATTTAATTTTAATTTTAATTTAAGTGGTCACTTGTAAAAATCTCAGCCTATGCGCTCATACCCATTGGGGGGTACGTGGTGGGTACGTTTCGTACCCACCACGTACCCCCCACGCCCCCCGAATGAATTTCCGCTCTCCTGGGCTCAAATTTTTGTTTTTTTAAATCTGTTTGCGGATTTGAATTTAATTTTAATTTTAATTTAAGTGGTCACTTGTAAAAATCTCAGCCTATGCGCTCATACCCATTGGGGGGTACGTGGTGGGTACGTTTCGTACCCACCACGTACTCCCACGCCCCCCGAATGAATTTCCGCTCTCCTGGGCTCAAATTTTTGTTTTTTTAAATCTGTTTGCGGATTTGAATTTAATTTTAATTTTAATTTAAGTGGTCACTTGTAAAAATCTCAGCCTATGCGCTCATACCCATTGGGGGGTACGTGGTGGGTACGTTTCGTACCCACCACGTACCCCCCACGCCCCCCGAATGAATTTCCGCTCTCCTGGGCTCAAATTTTTGTTTTTTTAAATCTGTTTGCGGATTTGAATTTAATTTTAATTTTAATTTAAGTGGTCACTTGTAAAAATCTCAGCCTATGCGCTCATACCCATTGGGGGGTACGTGGTGGGTACGTTTCGTACCCACCACGTACCCCCCACGCCCCCCGAATGAATTTCCGCTCTCCTGGGCTCAAATTTTTGTTTTTTTAAATCTGTTTGCGGATTTGAATTTAATTTTAATTTTAATTTAAGTGGTCACTTGTAAAAATCTCAGCCTATGCGCTCATACCCATTGGGGGGTACGTGGTGGGTACGTTTCGTACCCACCACGTACTCCCACGCCCCCCGAATGAATTTCCGCTCTCCTGGGCTCAAATTTTTGTTTTTTTAAATCTGTTTGCGGATTTGAATTTAATTTTAATTTTAATTTAAGTGGTCACTTGTAAAAATCTCAGCCTATGCGCTCATACCCATTGGGGGGTACGTGGTGGGTACGTTTCGTACCCACCACGTACCCCCCACGCCCCCCGAATGAATTTCCGCTCTCCTGGGCTCAAATTTTTGTTTTTTTAAATCTGTTTGCGGATTTGAATTTAATTTTAATTTTAATTTAAGTGGTCACTTGTAAAAATCTCAGCCTATGCGCTCATACCCATTGGGGGGTACGTGGTGGGTACGTTTCGTACCCACCACGTACCCCCCACGCCCCCCGAATGAATTTCCGCTCTCCTGGGCTCAAATTTTTGTTTTTTTAAATCTGTTTGCGGATTTGAATTTAATTTTAATTTTAATTTAAGTGGTCACTTGTAAAAATCTCAGCCTATGCGCTCATACCCATTGGGGGGTACGTGGTGGGTACGTTTCGTACCCACCACGTACCCCCCACGCCCCCCGAATGAATTTCCGCTCTCCTGGGCTCAAATTTTTGTTTTTTTAAATCTGTTTGCGGATTTGAATTTAATTTTAATTTTAATTTAAGTGGTCACTTGTAAAAATCTCAGCCTATGCGCTCATACCCATTGGAGGGTACGTGGTGGGTACGTTTCGTACCCACCACGTACCCCCCACGCCCCCCGAATGAATTTCCGCTCTCCTGGGCTCAAATTTTTGTTTTTTTAAATCTGTTTGCGGATTTGAATTTAATTTTAATTTTAATTTAAGTGGTCACTTGTAAAAATCTCAGCCTATGCGCTCATACCCATTGGGGGGTACGTGGTGGGTACGTTTCGTACCCACCACGTACCCCCCACGCCCCCCGAATGAATTTCCGCTCTCCTGGGCTCAAATTTTTGTTTTTTTAAATCTGTTTGCGGATTTGAATTTAATTTTAATTTTAATTTAAGTGGTCACTTGTAAAAATCTCAGCCTATGCGCTCATACCCATTGGGGGGTACGTGGTGGGTACGTTTCGTACCCACCACGTACCCCCCACGCCCCCCGAATGAATTTTCGATCTCCTGGGCTGAAATTTTTGTTTTTTTAAATCTGTTTGCGGATTTGAATTTAATTTTAATTTTAATTTAAGTGGTCACTTGTAAAAATCTCAGCCTATGCGCTCATACCCATTGGGGGGTACGTGGTGGGTACGTTTCGTACCCACCACGTACCCCCCACGCCCCCCGAATGAATTTCCGCTCTCCTGGGCTCAAATTTTTGTTTTTTTAAATCTGTTTGCGGATTTGAATTTAATTTTAATTTTAATTTAAGTGGTCACTTGTAAAAATCTCAGCCTATGCGCTCATACCCATTGGGGGGTACGTGGTGGGTACGTTTCGTACCCACCACGTACCCCCCACGCCCCCCGAATGAATTTCCGCTCTCCTGGGCTCAAATTTTTGTTTTTTTAAATCTGTTTGCGGATTTGAATTTAATTTTAATTTTAATTTAAGTGGTCACTTGTAAAAATCTCAGCCTATGCGCTCATACCCATTGGGGGGTACGTGGTGGGTACGTTTCGTACCCACCACGTACCCCCACGACCTCCGAATGAATTTCCGCTCTCCTGGGCTCAAATTTTTGTTTTTTTAAATCTGTTTGCGGATTTGAATTTAATTTTAATTTTAATTTAAGTGGTCACTTGTAAAAATCTCAGCCTATGCGCTCATACCCATTGGGGGGTACGTGGTGGGTACGTTTCGTACCCACCACGTACCCCCCACGCCCCCCGAATGAATTTCCGCTCTCCTGGGCTCAAATTTTTGTTTTTTTAAATCTGTTTGCGGATTTGAATTTAATTTTAATTTTAATTTAAGTGGTCACTTGTAAAAATCTCAGCCTATGCGCTCATACCCATTGGGGGGTACGTGGTGGGTACGTTTCGTACCCACCACGTACCCCCCACGCCCCCCGAATGAATTTCCGCTCTCCTGGGCTCTAATTTTTGTTTTTTTAAATCTGTTTGCGGATTTGAATTTAATTTTAATTTTAATTTAAGTGGTCACTTGTAAAAATCTCAGCCTATGCGCTCATACCCATTGGGGGGTACGTGGTGGGTACGTTTCGTACCCACCACGTACTCCCACGCCCCCCGAATGAATTTCCGCTCTCCTGGGCTCAAATTTTTGTTTTTTTAAATCTGTTTGCGGATTTGAATTTAATTTTAATTTTAATTTAAGTGGTCACTTGTAAAAATCTCAGCCTATGCGCTCATACCCATTGGGGGGTACGTGGTGGGTACGTTTCGTACCCACCACGTACCCCCCACGCCCCCCGAATGAATTTCCGCTCTCCTGGGCTCAAATTTTTGTTTTTTTAAATCTGTTTGCGGATTTGAATTTAATTTTAATTTTAATTTAAGTGGTCACTTGTAAAAATCTCAGCCTATGCGCTCATACCCATTGGGGGGTACGTGGTGGGTACGTTTCGTACCCACCACGTACCCCCCACGCCCCCCGAATGAATTTTCGCTCTCCTGGGCTGAAATTTTTGTTTTTTTAAATCTGTTTGCGGATTTGAATTTAATTTTAATTTTAATTTAAGTGGTCACTTGTAAAAATCTCAGCCTATGCGCTCATACCCATTGGGGGGTACGTGGTGGGTACGTTTCGTACCCACCACGTACCCCCCACGCCCCCCGAATGAATTTCCGCTCTCCTGGGCTCAAATTTTTGTTTTTTTAAATCTGTTTGCGGATTTGAATTTAATTTTAATTTTAATTTAAGTGGTCACTTGTAAAAATCTCAGCCTATGCGCTCATACCCATTGGGGGGTACGTGGTGGGTACGTTTCGTACCCACCACGTACCCACCACGTACCCCCCACGCCCCCCGAATGAACTTCCGCTCTCCTGGGCTCAAATTTTTGTTTTTTTAAATCTGTTTGCGGATTTGAATTTAATTTTAATTTTAATTTAAGTGGTCACTTGTAAAAATCTCAGCCTATGCGCTCATACCCATTGGGGGGTACGTGGTGGGTACGTTTCGTACCCACCACGTACCCCCCACGCCCCCCGAATGAATTTTCGCTCTCCTGGGCTGAAATTTTTGTTTTTTTAAATCTGTTTGCGGATTTGAATTTAATTTTAATTTTAATTTAAGTGGTCACTTGTAAAAATCTCAGCCTATGCGCTCATACCCATTGGGGGGTACGTGGTGGGTACGTTTCGTACCCACCACGTACCCCCCACGCCCCCCGAATGAATTTCCGCTCTCCTGGGCTCAAATTTTTGTTTTTTTAAATCTGTTTGCGGATTTGAATTTAATTTTAATTTTAATTTAAGTGGTCACTTGTAAAAATCTCAGCCTATGCGCTCATACCCATTGGGGGGTACGTGGTGGGTACGTTTCGTACCCACCACGTACCCCCCACGCCCCCCGAATGAATTTCCGCTCTCCTGGGCTCAAATTTTTGTTTTTTTAAATCTGTTTGCGGATTTGAATTTAATTTTAATTTTAATTTAAGTGGTCACTTGTAAAAATCTCAGCCTATGCGCTCATACCCATTGGGGGGTACGTGGTGGGTACGTTTCGTACCCACCACGTACCCCCCACGCCCCCCGAATGAATTTCCGCTCTCCTGGGCTCAAATTTTTGTTTTTTTAAATCTGTTTGCGGATTTGAATTTAATTTTAATTTTAATTTAAGTGGTCACTTGTAAAAATCTCAGCCTGTGCGCTCATACCCATTGGGGGGTACGTGGTGGGTACGTTTCGTACCCACCACGTACCCCCCACGCCCCCGAATGAATTTCCGCTCTCCTGGGCTCAAATTTTTGTTTTTTTAAATCTGTTTGCGGATTTGAATTTAATTTTAATTTTAATTTAAGTGGTCACTTGTAAAAATCTCAGCCTATGCGCTCATACCCATTGGGGGGTACGTGATGGGTACGTTTCGTACCCACCACGTACCGCCCACGCCCCCCGAATGAGTTTCCGCTCTCCTGGGCTCAAATTTTTGTTTTTTTAAATCTGTTTGCGGATTTGAATTTAATTTTAATTTTAATTTAAGTGGTCACTTGTAAAAATCTCAGCCTATGCGCTCATACCCATTGGGGGGTACGTGGTGGGTACGTTTCGTACCCACCACGTACCCCCCACGCCCCCCGAATGAATTTCCGCTCTCCTGGGCTCAAATTTTTGTTTTTTTAAATCTGTTTGCGGATTTGAATTTAATTTTAATTTTAATTTAAGTGGTCACTTGTAAAAATCTCAGCCTATGCGCTCATACCCATTGGGGGGTACGTGGTGGGTACGTTTCGCACCCACCACGTACCCCCCACGCCCCCCGAATGAATTTCCGCTCTCCTGGGCTCAAATTTTTGTTTTTTTAAATCTGTTTGCGGATTTGAATTTAATTTTAATTTTAATTTAAGTGGTCACTTGTAAAAATCTCAGCCTTTGCGCTCATACCCATTGGGGGGTACGTGGTGGGTACGTTTCGTACCCACCACGTACCCCCCACGCCCCCCGAATGAATTTCCGCTCTCCTGGGCTCAAATTTTTGTTTTTTTAAATCTGTTTGCGGATTTGAATTAAATTTTAATTTTAATTTAAGAGGTCACTTGTAAAAATCTCAGCCTATGCGCTCATACCCATTGGGGGGTACGTGGTGGGTACGTTTCGTACCCACCACGTACCCCCCACGCCCCCCGAATGAATTTCCGCTCTCCTGGGCTCAAATTTTTGTTTTTTTAAATCTGTTTGCGGATTTGAATTTAATTTTAATTTTAATTTAAGTGGTCACTTGTAAAAATCTCAGCCTATGCGCTCATACCCATTATGGGGTACGTATGGGGTACGATCGTACCCCATACGTACCCTATACGTACTCCACGCCCCCAAAATGAACTTTCGCTCTCCTGGGCTCAAATTTTTGTTTTTTTAAATCTGTTTGCGGATTTGAATTTAATTTTAATTTTAATTTAAGAGGTCACTTGTAAAAATCTCAGCCTATGCGCTCATACCCATTGGGGGGTACGTGGTGGGTACGTTTCGTACCCACCACGTACCCTTCACGACCCCCGAATGAGTTTCCGCTCTCCTGGGCTCAAATTTTTGTTTTTTTAAATCTGTTTGCGGATTTGAATTTAATTTTAATTTTAATTTAAGTGGTCACTTGTAAAAATCTCAGCCTATGCGCTCATACCCATTGGGGGTACGTGGCGGGTACGTTTCGTACCCACCACGTACCCCCCACGCCCCCCGAATGAATTTACGCTCTCCTGGGCTCAAATTTTTGTTTTTTTAAATCTGTTTGCGGATTTGAATTTAATTTTAATTTTAATTTAAATGGTCACTTGTAAAAATCTCAGCCTATGCGCTCATACCCATTGGGGGGTACGTGGTGGGTACGTGGTGGGTACGTTTCGTACCCACCACGTACCCCCACGCCCTCCGAATGAATTTCCGCTCTCCTGGGCTCAAATTTTTGTTTTTTTAAATCTGTTTGCGGATTTGAATTTAATTTTAATTTTAATTTAAGTGGTCACTTGTAAAAATCTCAGCCTATGCGCTCATACCCATTGGGGGGTACGTGGTGGGTACGTTTCGTACCCACCACGTACCCCCCACGCCCCCCGAATGAATTTCCGCTCTCCTGGGCTCAAATTTTTGTTTTTTTAAATCTGTTTGCGGATTTGAATTTAATTTTAATTTTAATTTAAGTGGTCACTTGTAAAAATCTCAGCCTATGCGCTCATACCCATTGGGGGGTACGTGGTGGGTACGTTTCGTACCCACCACGTACCCCCCACGCCCCCGAATGAATTTCCGCTCTCCTGGGCTCAAATTTTTGTTTTTTTAAATCTGTTTGCGGATTTGAATTTAATTTTAATTTTAATTTAAGTGGTCACTTGTAAAAATCTCAGCCTATGCGCTCATACCCATTGGGGGGTACGTGGTGGGTACGTTTCGTACCCACCACGTACCCCCACGCCCCCCGAATGAATTTCCGCTCTCCTGGGCTCAAATTTTTGTTTTTTTAAATCTGTTTGCGGATTTGAATTTAATTTTAATTTTAATTTAAGTGGTCACTTGTAAAAATCTCAGCCTATGCGCTCATACCCATTGGGGGGTACGTGGTGGGTACGTTTCGTACCCACCA
The DNA here is from genome assembly GCA_951812415.1 of Beris morrisii. Classification (NCBI taxonomy): domain Eukaryota; kingdom Metazoa; phylum Arthropoda; class Insecta; order Diptera; family Stratiomyidae; genus Beris; species Beris morrisii. The sequence goes on from OX638311.1 coordinate 124,581,442, forward strand.
CGTACCCCCCACGCCCCCGAATGAATTTCCGCTCTCCTGGGCTCAAATTTTTGTTTTTTTAAATCTGTTTGCGGATTTGAATTTAATTTTAATTTTAATTTAAGTGGTCACTTGTAAAAATCTCAGCCTATGCGCTTATACCCATTATGGGGTACGTGGTGGGTACGTTTCGTACCCACCACGTACCCCCCACGCCCCCCGAATGAATTTCCGCTCTCCTGGGCTCAAATTTTTGTTTTTTTAAATCTGTTTGCGGATTTGAATTTAATTTTAATTTTAATTTAAGTGGTCACCTGTAAAAATCTCAGCCTATGCGCTCATACCCATTGGGGGGTACGTTTCGTACCCACCACGTACCCCCCACGCCCCCCGAATGAATTTCCGCTCTCCTGGGCTCAAATTTTTGTTTTTTTAAATCTGTTTGCGGATTTGAATTTAATTTTAATTTTAATTTAAGTGGTCACTTGTAAAAATCTCAGCCTATGCGCTCATACCCATTGGGGGGTACGTGGTGGGTACGTTTCGTACCCACCACGTACCCCCACGCCCCCCGAATGAATTTCCGCTCTCCTGGGCTCAAATTTTTGTTTTTTTAAATCTGTTTGCGGATTTGAATTTAATTTTAATTTTAATTTAAGTGGTCACTTGTAAAAATCTCAGCCTATGCGCTCATACCCATTGGGGGGTACGTGGTGAGTACGTTTCGTACCCACCACGTACCCCCACGCCCCCCGAATGAATTTCCGCTCTCCTGGGCTCAAATTTTTGTTTTTTTAAATCTGTTTGCGGATTTGAATTTAATTTTAATTTTAATTTAAGTGGTCACTTGTAAAAATCTCAGCCTATGCGCTCATACCCATTGGGGGGTACGTGGTGGGTACGTTTCGTACCCACCACGTACCCCCCACGCCCCCCGAATGAATTTCCGCTCTCCTGGGCTCAAATTTTTGTTTTTTTAAATCTGTTTGCGGATTTGAATTTAATTTTAATTTTAATTTAAGTGGTCACTTGTAAAAATCTCAGCCTATGCGCTCATACCCATTGGGGGGTACGTGGTGGGTACGTTTCGTACCCACCACGTACCCCCCACGCCCCCGAATGAATTTCCGCTCTCCTGGGCTCAAATTTTTGTTTTTTTAAATCTGTTTGCGGATTTGAATTTAATTTTAATTTTAATTTAAGTGGTCACTTGTAAAAATCTCAGCCTATGCGCTTATACCCATTATGGGGTACGTGGTGGGTACGTTTCGTACCCACCACGTACCCCCCACGCCCCCCGAATGAATTTCCGCTCTCCTGGGCTCAAATTTTTGTTTTTTTAAATCTGTTTGCGGATTTGAATTGAATTTTAATTTTAATTTAAGTGGTCACTTGTAAAAATCTCAGCCAATGCGCTCATACCCATTGGGGGGTACGTGGTGGGTACGTTTCGTACCCACCACGTACCCCCCACGCCCCCCGAATGAATTTCCGCTCTCCTGGGCTCAAATTGTTGTTTTTTTAAATCTGTTTGCGGATTTGAATTTAATTTTAATTTGAATTTAAGTGGTCACTTGTAAAAATCTCAGCCTATGCGCTCATACCCATTGGGGGGTACGTGGTGGGTACGTTTCGTACCCACCACGTACCCCCCACGCCCCCCGAATGAATTTCCGCTCTCCTGGGCTCAAATTTTTGTTTTTTTAAATCTGTTTGCGGATTTGAATTTAATTTTAATTTTAATTTAAGTGGTCACTTGTAAAAATCTCAGCCTATGCGCTCATACCCATTGGGGCGTACGTGGTGGGTACGTTTCGTACCCACCACGTACCCCCCACGCCCCCCGAATGAATTTCCGCTCTCCTGGGCTCAAATTTTTGTTTTTTTAAATCTGTTTGCGGATTTGAATTTAATTTTAATTTTAATTTAAGTGGTCACTTGTAAAAATCTCAGCCTATGCGCTCATACCCATTGGGGGGTACGTGGTGGGTACGTTTCGTACCCACCACGTACCCCCCACGCCCCCGAATGAATTTCCGCTCTCCTGGGCTCAAATTTTTGTTTTTTTAAATCTGTTTGCGGATTTGAATTTAATTTTAATTTTAATTTAAGTGGTCACTTGTAAAAATCTCAGCCTATGCGCTTATACCCATTATGGGGTACGTGGTGGGTACGTTTCGTACCCACCACGTACCCCCCACGCCCCCCGAATGAATTTCCGCTCTCCTGGGCTCAAATTTTTGTTTTTTTAAATCTGTTTGCGGATTTGAATTGAATTTTAATTTTAATTTAAGTGGTCACTTGTAAAAATCTCAGCCAATGCGCTCATACCCATTGGGGGGTACGTGGTGGGTACGTTTCGTACCCACCACGTACCCCCCACGCCCCCCGAATGAATTTCCGCTCTCCTGGGCTCAAATTGTTGTTTTTTTAAATCTGTTTGCGGATTTGAATTTAATTTTAATTTGAATTTAAGTGGTCACTTGTAAAAATCTCAGCCTATGCGCTCATACCCATTGGGGGGTACGTGGTGGGTACGTTTCGTACCCACCACGTACCCCCCACGCCCCCCGAATGAATTTCCGCTCTCCTGAGCTCAAATTTTTGTTTTTTTAAATCTGTTTGCGGATTTGAATTTAATTTTAATTTTAATTTAAGTGGTCACTTGTAAAAATCTCAGCCTATGCGCTCATACCCATTGGGGGGTACGTGGTGGGTACGTTTCGTACCCACCACGTACCCCCCACGCCCCCGAATGAATTTCCGCTCTCCTGGGCTCAAATTTTTGTTTTTTTAAATCTGTTTGCGGATTTGAATTTAATTTTAATTTTAATTTAAGTGGTCACTTGTAAAAATCTCAGCCTATGCGCTCATACCCATTGGGGGGTACGTGGTGGGTACGTTTCGTACCCACCACGTACCGCCCACGCCCCCCGAATGAGTTTCCGCTCTCCTGGGCTCAAATTTTTGTTTTTTTAAATCTGTCTGCGGATTTGAATTTAATTTTAATTTTAATTTAAGTGGTCACTTGTAAAAATCTCAGCCTATGCGCTCATACCCATTGGGGGGTACGTGGTGGGTACGTTTCGTACCCACCACGTACCCCCCACGCCCCCCGAATGAATTTCCGCTCTCCTGGGCTGAAATTTTTGTTTTTTTAAATCTGTTTGCGGATTTGAATTTAATTTTAATTTTAATTTAAGTGGTCACTTGTAAAAATCTCAGCCTATGCGCTCATACCCATTGGGGGGTACGTGGTGGGTACGTTTCGTACCCACCACGTACCCCCCACGCCCCCCGAATGAATTTCCGCTCTCCTGGGCTCAAATTTTTGTTTCTTTAAATCTGTTTGCGGATTTGAATTTAATTTTAATTTTAATTTAAGTGGTCACTTGTAAAAATCTCAGCCTATGCGCTCATACCCATTGGGGGGTACGTGGTGGGTACGTTTCGTACCCACCACGTACCCCCCACGCCCCCCGAATGAATTTCCGCTCTCCTGGGCTCAAATTTTTGTTTTTTTAAATCTGTTTGCGGATTTGAATTGAATTTTAATTTTAATTTAAGTGGTCACTTGTAAAAATCTCAGCCAATGCGCTCATACCCATTGGGGGGTACGTGGTGGGTACGTTTCGTACCCACCACGTACCCCCCACGCCCCCCGAATGAATTTCCGCTCTCCTGGGCTCAAATTGTTGTTTTTTTAAATCTGTTTGCGGATTTGAATTTAATTTTAATTTGAATTTAAGTGGTCATTTGTAAAAATCTCAGCCTATGCGCTCATACCCATTGGGGGGTACGTGGTGGGTACGTTTCGTACCCACCACGTACCCCCCACGCCCCCCGAATGAATTTCCGCTCTCCTGGGCTCAAATTTTTGTTTTTTTAAATCTGTTTGCGGATTTGAATTTAATTTTAATTTTAATTTAAGTGGTCACTTGTAAAAATCTCAGCCTATGCGCTCATACCCATTGGGGGGTACGTGGTGGGTACGTTTCGTACCCACCACGTACCCCCCACGCCCCCCGAATGAATTTCCGCTCTCCTGGGCTCAAATTTTTGTTTTTTTAAATCTGTTTGCGGATTTGAATTTAATTTTAATTTTAATTTAAGTGGTCACTTGTAAAAATCTCAGCCTATGCGCTCATACCCATTGGGGGGTACGTGGTGGGTACGTTTCGTACCCACCACGTACCCCCCACGCCCCCGAATGAATTTCCGCTCTCCTGGGCTCAAATTTTTGTTTTTTTAAATCTGTTTGCGGATTTGAATTTAATTTTAATTTTAATTTAAGTGGTCACTTGTAAAAATCTCAGCCTATGCGCTTATACCCATTATGGGGTACGTGGTGGGTACGTTTCGTACCCACCACGTACCCCCCACGCCCCCCGAATGAATTTCCGCTCTCCTGGGCTCAAATTTTTGTTTTTTTAAATCTGTTTGCGGATTTGAATTGAATTTTAATTTTAATTTAAGTGGTCACTTGTAAAAATCTCAGCCAATGCGCTCATACCCATTGGGGGGTACGTGGTGGGTACGTTTCGTACCCACCACGTACCCCCCACGCCCCCCGAATGAATTTCCGCTCTCCTGGGCTCAAATTGTTGCTTTTTTAAATCTGTTTGCGGATTTGAATTTAATTTTAATTTGAATTTAAGTGGTCACTTGTAAAAATCTCAGCCTATGCGCTCATACCCATTGGGGGGTACGTGGTGGGTACGTTTCGTACCCACCACGTACCCCCCACGCCCCCCGAATGAATTTCCGCTCTCCTGAGCTCAAATTTTTGTTTTTTTAAATCTGTTTGCGGATTTGAATTTAATTTTAATTTTAATTTAAGTGGTCACTTGTAAAAATCTCAGCCTATGCGCTCATACCCATTGGGGGGTACGTGGTGGGTACGTTTCGTACCCACCACGTACCCTTCACGCCCCCGAATGAATTTCCGCTCTCCTGGGCTCAAATTTTTGTTTTTTTAAATCTGTTTGCGGATTTGAATTTAATTTTAATTTTAATTTAAGTGGTCACTTGTAAAAATCTCAGCCTATGCGCTCATACCCATTGGGGGGTACGTGGTGGGTACGTTTCGTACCCACCACGTACCCCCCACGCCCCCCGAATGAATTTCCGCTCTCCTGGGCTCAAATTTTTGTTTCTTTAAATCTGTTTGCGGATTTGAATTTAATTTTAATTTTAATTTAAGTGGTCACTTGTAAAAATCTCAGCCTATGCGCTCATACCCATTGGGGGGTACGTGGTGGGTACGTTTCGTACCCACCACGTACCCCCCACGCCCCCCGAATGAATTTCCGCTCTCCTGGGCTCAAATTTTTGTTTTTTTAAATCTGTTTGCGGATTTGAATTGAATTTTAATTTTAATTTAAGTGGTCACTTGTAAAAATCTCAGCCAATGCGCTCATACCCATTGGGGGGTACGTGGTGGGTACGTTTCGTACCCACCACGTACCCCCCACGCCCCCCGAATGAATTTCCGCTCTCCTGGGCTCAAATTGTTGTTTTTTTAAATCTGTTTGCGGATTTGAATTTAATTTTAATTTGAATTTAAGTGGTCATTTGTAAAAATCTCAGCCTATGCGCTCATACCCATTGGGGGGTACGTGGTGGGTACGTTTCGTACCCACCACGTACCCCCCACGCCCCCCGAATGAATTTCCGCTCTCCTGGGCTCAAATTTTTGTTTTTTTAAATCTGTTTGCGGATTTGAATTTAATTTTAATTTTAATTTAAGTGGTCACTTGTAAAAATCTCAGCCTATGCGCTCATACCCATTGGGGGGTACGTGGTGGGTACGTTTCGTACCCACCACGTACCCCCCACGCCCCCCGAATGAATTTCCGCTCTCCTGGGCTCAAATTTTTGTTTTTTTAAATCTGTTTGCGGATTTGAATTTAATTTTAATTTTAATTTAAGTGGTCACTTGTAAAAATCTCAGCCTATGCGCTCATACCCATTGGGGGGTACGTGGTGGGTACGTTTCGTACCCACCACGTACCCCCCACGCCCCCGAATGAATTTCCGCTCTCCTGGGCTCAAATTTTTGTTTTTTTAAATCTGTTTGCGGATTTGAATTTAATTTTAATTTTAATTTAAGTGGTCACTTGTAAAAATCTCAGCCTATGCGCTTATACCCATTATGGGGTACGTGGTGGGTACGTTTCGTACCCACCACGTACCCCCCACGCCCCCCGAATGAATTTCCGCTCTCCTGGGCTCAAATTTTTGTTTTTTTAAATCTGTTTGCGGATTTGAATTGAATTTTAATTTTAATTTAAGTGGTCACTTGTAAAAATCTCAGCCAATGCGCTCATACCCATTGGGGGGTACGTGGTGGGTACGTTTCGTACCCACCACGTACCCCCCACGCCCCCCGAATGAATTTCCGCTCTCCTGGGCTCAAATTGTTGCTTTTTTAAATCTGTTTGCGGATTTGAATTTAATTTTAATTTGAATTTAAGTGGTCACTTGTAAAAATCTCAGCCTATGCGCTCATACCCATTGGGGGGTACGTGGTGGGTACGTTTCGTACCCACCACGTACCCCCCACGCCCCCCGAATGAATTTCCGCTCTCCTGAGCTCAAATTTTTGTTTTTTTAAATCTGTTTGCGGATTTGAATTTAATTTTAATTTTAATTTAAGTGGTCACTTGTAAAAATCTCAGCCTATGCGCTCATACCCATTGGGGGGTACGTGGTGGGTACGTTTCGTACCCACCACGTACCCTTCACGCCCCCGAATGAATTTCCGCTCTCCTGGGCTCAAATTTTTGTTTTTTTAAATCTGTTTGCGGATTTGAATTTAATTTTAATTTTAATTTAAGTGGTCACTTGTAAAAATCTCAGCCTATGCGCTCATACCCATTGGGGGGTACGTGGTGGGTACGTTTCGTACCCACCACGTACCGCCCACGCCCCCCGAATGAGTTTCCGCTCTCCTGGGCTCAAATTTTTGTTTTTTTAAATCTGTCTGCGGATTTGAATTTAATTTTAATTTTAATTTAAGTGGTCACTTGTAAAAATCTCAGCCTATGCGCTCATACCCATTGGGGGGTACGTGGTGGGTACGTTTCGTACCCACCACGTACCCCCCACGCCCCCCGAATGAATTTCCGCTCTCCTGGGCTGAAATTTTTGTTTTTTTAAATCTGTTTGCGGATTTGAATTTAATTTTAATTTTAATTTAAGTGGTCACTTGTAAAAATCTCAGCCTATGCGCTCATACCCATTGGGGGGTACGTGGTGGGTACGTTTCGTACCCACCACGTACCCCCCACGCCCCCCGAATGAATTTCCGCTCTCCTGGGCTCAAATTTTTGTTTCTTTAAATCTGTTTGCGGATTTGAATTTAATTTTAATTTTAATTTAAGTGGTCACTTGTAAAAATCTCAGCCTATGCGCTCATACCCATTGGGGGGTACGTGGTGGGTACGTTTCGTACCCACCACGTACCCCCCACGCCCCCCGAATGAATTTCCGCTCTCCTGGGCTCAAATTTTTGTTTTTTTAAATCTGTTTGCGGATTTGAATTTAATTTTAATTTTAATTTAAGTGGTCACTTGTAAAAATCTCAGCCTATGCGCTCATACCCATTGGGGGGTACGTGGTGGGTACGTTTCGTACCCACCACGTACCCCCCACGCCCCCCGAATGAATTTCCGATCTCCTGAGCTCAAATTTTTGTTTTTTTAAATCTGTTTGCGGATTTGAATTTAATTTTAATTTTAATTTAAGTGGTCACTTGTAAAAATCTCAGCCTATGCGCTCATACCCATTGGGGGGTACGTGGTGGGTACGTTTCGTACCCACCACGTACCCCCCCGCCCCCCGAATGAATTTCCGCTCTCCTGGGCTCAAATTTTTGTTTTTTTAAATCTGTTTGCGGATTTGAATTTAATTTTAATTTTAATTTAAGTGGTCACTTGTAAAAATCTCAGCCTATGCGCTCATACCCATTGGGGGGTACGTGGTGGGTACGTTTCGTACCCACCACGTACCCCCCACGCCCCCCGAATGAATTTCCGCTCTCCTGGGCTCAAATTTTTGTTTCTTTAAATCTGTTTGCGGATTTGAATTTAATTTTAATTTTAATTTAAGTGGTCACTTGTAAAAATCTCAGCCTATGCGCTCATACCCATTGGGGGGTACGTGGTGGGTACGTTTCGTACCCACCACGTACCCCCCACGCCCCCGAATGAATTTCCGCTCTCCTGGGCTCAAATTTTTGTTTTTTTTAATCTGTTTGCGGATTTGAATTTAATTTGAATTTTAATTTAAGTGGTCACTTGTAAAAATCTCAGCCTATGCGCTCATACCCATTGGGGGGTACGTGGTGGGTACGTTTCGTACCCACCACGTACCCCCCACGCCCCCCGAAAGAATTTCCGCTCTCCTGGGCTCAAATTTTTGTTTTTTTAAATCTGTTTGCTGATTTGAATTTAATTTTAATTTTAATTTAAGTGGTCACTTGTAAAAATCTCAGCCTATGCGCTCATACCCATTGGGGGGTACGTGGTGGGTACGTTTCGTACCCACCACGTACCCCCCACGCCCCCCGAATGAATTTCCGCTCTCCTGGGCTCAAATTTTTGTTTCTTTAAATCTGTTTGCGGATTTGAATTTAATTTTAATTTTAATTTAAGTGGTCACTTGTAAAAATCTCAGCCTATGCGCTCATACCCATTGGGGGGTACGTGGTGGGTACGTTTCGTATCCACCACGTACCCCCCACGCCCCCCGAATGAATTTCCGCTCTCCTGGGCTCAAATTTTTGTTTTTTTAAATCTGTTTGCGGATTTGAATTTAATTTTAATTTTAATTTAAGTGGTCACTTGTAAAAATCTCAGCCTATGCGCTCATACCCATTGGGGGGTACGTGGTGGGTACGTTTCGTACCCACCACGTACCCCCCCCGCCCCCCGAATGAATTTCCGCTCTCCTGGGCTCAAATTTTTGTTTTTTTAAATCTGTTTGCGGATTTGAATTTAATTTTAATTTTAATTTAAGTGGTCACTTGTAAAAATCTCAGCCTATGCGCTCATACCCATTGGGGGGTACGTGGTGGGTACGTTTCGTACCCACCACGTACCCCCCACGCCCCCCGAATGAATTTCCGCTCTCCTGGGCTCAAATTTTTGTTTCTTTAAATCTGTTTGCGGATTTGAATTTAATTTTAATTTTAATTTAAGTGGTCACTTGTAAAAATCTCAGCCTATGCGCTCATACCCATTGGGGGGTACGTGGTGGGTACGTTTCGTACCCACCACGTACCCCCCACGCCCCCCGAATGAATTTCCGCTCTCCTGGGCTGAAATTTTTGTTTTTTTAAATCTGTTTGCGGATTTGAATTTAATTTTAATTTTAATTTAAGTGGTCACTTGTAAAAATCTCAGCCTATGCGCTCATACCCATTGGGGGGTACGTGGTGGGTACGTTTCGTACCCACCACGTACCCCCCACGCCCCCCGAATGAATTTCCGCTCTCCTGGGCTCAAATTTTTGTTTCTTTAAATCTGTTTGCGGATTTGAATTTAATTTTAATTTTAATTTAAGTGGTCACTTGTAAAAATCTCAGCCTATGCGCTCATACCCATTGGGGGGTACGTGGTGGGTACGTTTCGTACCCACCACGTACCCCCCACGCCCCCCGAATGAATTTCCGCTCTCCTGGGCTCAAATTTTTGTTTTTTTAAATCTGTTTGCGGATTTGAATTTAATTTTAATTTTAATTTAAGTGGTCACTTGTAAAAATCTCAGCCTATGCGCTCATACCCATTGGGGGGTACGTGGTGGGTACGTTTCGTACCCACCACGTACCCCCCACGCCCTCCGAATGAATTTCCGCTCTCCTGGGCTCAAATTGTTGTTTTTTTAAATCTGTTTGCGGATTTGAATTTAATTTTAATTTTAATTTAAGTGGTCACTTGTAAAAATCTCAGCCTATGCGCTCATACCCATTGGGGGGTACGTGGTGGGTACGTTTCGTACCCACCACGTACCCCCCACGCCCCCCGAATGAATTTCCGCTCTCCTGGGCTCAAATTTTTGTTTCTTTAAATCTGTTTGCGGATTTGAATTTAATTTTAATTTTAATTTAAGTGGTCACTTGTAAAAATCTCAGCCTATGCGCTCATACCCATTGGGGGGTACGTGGTGGGTACGTTTCGTACCCACCACGTACCCCCCACGCCCCCGAATGAATTTCCGCTCTCCTGGGCTCAAATTTTTGTTTTTTTAAATCTGTTTGCGGATTTGAATTTAATTTTAATTTTAATTTAAGTGGTCACTTGTAAAAATCTCAGCCTATGCGCTCATACCCATTGGGGGGTACGTGGTGGGTACGTTTCGTACCCACCACGTACCCCCCACGCCCTCCGAATGAATTTCCGCTCTCCTGGGCTCAAATTGTTGTTTTTTTAAATCTGTTTGCGGATTTGAATTTAATTTTAATTTTAATTTAAGTGGTCACTTGTAAAAATCTCAGCCTATGCGCTCATACCCATTGGGGGGTACGTGGTGGGTACGTTTCGTACCCACCACGTACCCCCCACGCCCCCCGAATGAATTTCCGCTCTCCTGGGCTCAAATTTTTGTTTCTTTAAATCTGTTTGCGGATTTGAATTTAATTTTAATTTTAATTTAAGTGGTCACTTGTAAAAATCTCAGCCTATGCGCTCATACCCATTGGGGGGTACGTGGTGGGTACGTTTCGTACCCACCACGTACCCCCCACGCCCCCGAATGAATTTCCGCTCTCCTGGGCTCAAATTTTTGTTTTTTTAAATCTGTTTGCGGATTTGAATTTAATTTTAATTTTAATTTAAGTGGTCACTTGTAAAAATCTCAGCCTATGCGCTCATACCCATTGGGGGGTACGTGGTGGGTACGTTTCGTACCCACCACGTACCGCCCACGCCCCCCGAATGAGTTTCCGCTCTCCTGGGCTCAAATTTTTGTTTTTTTAAATCTGTCTGAGGATTTGAATTTAATTTTAATTTTAATTTAAGTGGTCACTTGTAAAAATCTCAGCCTATGCGCTCATACCCATTGGGGGGTACGTGGTGGGTACGTTTCGTACCCACCACGTACCCCCCACGCCCCCCGAATGAATTTCCGCTCTCCTGGGCTGAAATTTTTGTTTTTTTAAATCTGTTTGCGGATTTGAATTTAATTTTAATTTTAATTTAAGTGGTCACTTGTAAAAATCTCAGCCTATGCGCTCATACCCATTGGGGGGTACGTGGTGGGTACGTTTCGTACCCACCACGTACCCCCCACGCCCCCCGAATGAATTTCCGCTCTCCTGGGCTCAAATTTTTGTTTCTTTAAATCTGTTTGCGGATTTGAATTTAATTTTAATTTTAATTTAAGTGGTCACTTGTAAAAATCTCAGCCTATGCGCTCATACCCATTGGGGGGTACGTGGTGGGTACGTTTCGTACCCACCACGTACCCCCCACGCCCCCCGAATGAATTTCCGCTCTCCTGGGCTCAAATTTTTGTTTTTTTAAATCTGTTTGCGGATTTGAATTTAATTTTAATTTTAATTTAAGTGGTCACTTGTAAAAATCTCAGCCTATGCGCTCATACCCATTGGGGGGTACGTGGTGGGTACGTTTCGTACCCACCACGTACCCCCCACGCCCCCCGAATGAATTTCCGCTCTCCTGAGCTCAAATTTTTGTTTTTTTAAATCTGTTTGCGGATTTGAATTTAATTTGAATTTTAATTTAAGTGGTCACTTGTAAAAATCTCAGCCTATGCGCTCATACCCATTGGGGGGTACGTGGTGGGTACGTTTCGTACCCACCACGTACCCCCCCCGCCTCCCGAATGAATTTCCGCTCTCCTGGGCTCAAATTTTTGTTTTTTTAAATCTGTTTGCGGATTTGAATTTAATTTTAATTTTAATTTAAGTGGTCACTTGTAAAAATCTCAGCCTATGCGCTCATACCCATTGGGGGGTACGTGGTGGGTACGTTTCGTACCCACCACGTACCCCCCACGCCCCCCGAATGAATTTCCGCTCTCCTGGGCTCAAATTTTTGTTTCTTTAAATCTGTTTGCGGATTTGAATTTAATTTTAATTTTAATTTAAGTGGTCACTTGTAAAAATCTCAGCCTATGCGCTCATACCCATTGGGGGGTACGTGGTGGGTACGTTTCGTACCCACCACGTACCCCCCACGCCCCCGAATGAATTTCCGCTCTCCTGGGCTCAAATTTTTGTTTTTTTAAATCTGTTTGCGGATTTGAATTTAATTTGAATTTTAATTTAAGTGGTCACTTGTAAAAATCTCAGCCTATGCGCTCATACCCATTGGGGGGTACGTGGTGGGTACGTTTCGTACCCACCACGTACCCCCCACGCCCCCCGAAAGAATTTCCGCTCTCCTGAGCTCAAATTTTTGTTTTTTTAAATCTGTTTGCGGATTTGAATTTAATTTTAATTTTAATTTAAGTGGTCACTTGTAAAAATCTCAGCCTATGCGCTCATACCCATTGGGGGGTACGTGGTGGGTACGTTTCGTACCCACCACGTACCCCCCACGCCCCCCGAATGAATTTCCGCTCTCCTGGGCTCAAATTTTTGTTTCTTTAAATCTGTTTGCGGATTTGAATTTAATTTTAATTTTAATTTAAGTGGTCACTTGTAAAAATCTCAGCCTATGCGCTCATACCCATTGGGGGGTACGTGGTGGGTACGTTTCGTACCCACCACGTACCCCCCACGCCCCCCGAATGAATTTCCGCTCTCCTGGGCTCAAATTTTTGTTTTTTTAAATCTGTTTGCGGATTTGAATTTAATTTTAATTTTAATTTAAGTGGTCACTTGTAAAAATCTCAGCCTATGCGCTCATACCCATTGGGGGGTACGTGGTGGGTACGTTTCGTACCCACCACGTACCCCCCCCGCCCCCCGAATGAATTTCCGCTCTCCTGGGCTCAAATTTTTGTTTTTTTAAATCTGTTTGCGGATTTGAATTTAATTTTAATTTTAATTTAAGTGGTCACTTGTAAAAATCTCAGCCTATGCGCTCATACCCATTGGGGGGTACGTGGTGGGTACGTTTCGTACCCACCACGTACCCCCCACGCCCCCCGAATGAATTTCCGCTCTCCTGGGCTCAAATTTTTGTTTCTTTAAATCTGTTTGCGGATTTGAATTTAATTTTAATTTTAATTTAAGTGGTCACTTGTAAAAATCTCAGCCTATGCGCTCATACCCATTGGGGGGTACGTGGTGGGTACGTTTCGTACCCACCACGTACCCCCCACGCCTCCCGAATGAATTTCCGCTCTCCTGGGCTGAAATTTTTGTTTTTTTAAATCTGTTTGCGGATTTGAATTTAATTTTAATTTTAATTTAAGTGGTCACTTGTAAAAATCTCAGCCTATGCGCTCATACCCATTGGGGGGTACGTGGTGGGTACGTTTCGTACCCACCACGTACCCCCCACGCCCCCCGAATGAATTTCCGCTCTCCTGGGCTCAAATTTTTGTTTCTTTAAATCTGTTTGCGGATTTGAATTTAATTTTAATTTTAATTTAAATGGTCACTTGTAAAAATCTCAGCCTATGCGCTCATACCCATTGGGGGGTACGTGGTGGGTACGTTTCGTACCCACCACGTACCCCCCACGCCCCCGAATGAATTTCCGCTCTCCTGGGCTCAAATTTTTGTTTCTTTAAATCTGTTTGCGGATTTGAATTTAATTTTAATTTTAATTTAAATGGTCACTTGTAAAAATCTCAGCCTATGCGCTCATACCCATTGGGGGGTACGTGGTGGGTACGTTTCGTACCCACCACGTACCCCCCACGCCCCCCGAATGAATTTCCGCTCTCCTGGGCTCAAATTTTTGTTTTTTTAAATCTGTTTGCGGATTTGAATTTAATTTTAATTTTAATTTAAGTGGTCACTTGTAAAAATCTCAGCCTATGCGCTCATACCCATTGGGGGGTACGTGGTGGGTACGTTTCGTACCCACCACGTACCCCCCACGCCCCCGAATGAATTTCCGCTCTCCTGGGCTCAAATTTTTGTTTTTTTAAATCTGTTTGCGGATTTGAATTTAATTTGAATTTTAATTTAAATGGTCACTTGTAAAAATCTCAGCCTATGCGCTCATACCCATTGGGGGGTACGTGGTGGGTACGTTTCGTACCCACCACGTACCGCCCACGCCCCCCGAATGAGTTTCCGCTCTCCTGGGCTCAAATTTTTGTTTTTTTAAATCTGTTTGCGGATTTGAATTTAATTTTAATTTTAATTTAAGTGGTCACTTGTAAAAATCTCAGCCTATGCGCTCATACCCATTGGGGGGTACGTGGTGGGTACGTTTCGTACCCACCACGTACCCCCCACGAACCCCGAAAGAATTTCCGCTCTCCTGGGCTCAAATTTTTGTTTTTTTAAATCTGTTTGCGGATTTGAATTTAATTTTAATTTTAATTTAAGTGGTCACTTGTAAAAATCTCAGCCTATGCGCTCATACCCATTGGGGGGTACGTGGTGGGTACGTTTCGTACCCACCACGTACCCCCCACGCCCCCCGAATGAATTTCCGCTCTCCTGGGCTCAAATTTTTGTTTTTTTAAATCTGTTTGCGGATTTGAATTTAATTTTAATTTTAATTTAAGTGGTCACTTGTAAAAATCTCAGCCTATGCGCTCATACCCATTGGGGGGTACGTGGTGGGTACGTTTCGTACCCACCACGTACCCCCCACGCCCCCGAATGAATTTCCGCTCTCCTGGGCTCAAATTTTTGTTTTTTTAAATCTGTTTGCGGATTTGAATTTAATTTTAATTTTAATTTAAGTGGTCACTTGTAAAAATCTCAGCCTATGCGCTTATACCCATTATGGGGTACGTGGTGGGTACGTTTCGTACCCACCACGTACCCCCCACGCCCCCCGAATGAATTTCCGCTCTCCTGGGCTCAAATTTTTGTTTTTTTAAATCTGTTTGCGGATTTGAATTGAATTTTAATTTTAATTTAAGTGGTCACTTGTAAAAATCTCAGCCAATGCGCTCATACCCATTGGGGGGTACGTGGTGGGTACGTTTCGTACCCACCACGTACCCCCCACGCCCCCCGAATGAATTTCCGCTCTCCTGGGCTCAAATTGTTGTTTTTTTAAATCTGTTTGCGGATTTGAATTTAATTTTAATTTGAATTTAAGTGGTCACTTGTAAAAATCTCAGCCTATGCGCTCATACCCATTGGGGGGTACGTGGTGGGTACGTTTCGTACCCACCACGTACCCCCCACGCCCCCCGAATGAATTTCCGCTCTCCTGGGCTCAAATTTTTGTTTTTTTAAATCTGTTTGCGGATTTGAATTTAATTTTAATTTTAATTTAAGTGGTCACTTGTAAAAATCTCAGCCTATGCGCTCATACCCATTGGGGGGTACGTGGTGGGTACGTTTCGTACCCACCACGTACCCCCCACGCCCCCCGAATGAATTTCCGCTCTCCTGGGCTCAAATTTTTGTTTTTTTAAATCTGTTTGCGGATTTGAATTTAATTTTAATTTTAATTTAAGTGGTCACTTGTAAAAATCTCAGCCTATGCGCTCATACCCATTGGGGGGTACGTGGTGGGTACGTTTCGTACCCACCACGTACCCCCCACGCCCCCGAATGAATTTCCGCTCTCCTGGGCTCAAATTTTTGTTTTTTTAAATCTGTTTGCGGATTTGAATTTAATTTTAATTTTAATTTAAGTGGTCACTTGTAAAAATCTCAGCCTATGCGCTTATACCCATTGGGGGGTACGTGGTGGGTACGTTTCGTACCCACCACGTACCCCCCACGCCCCCCGAATGAATTTCCGCTCTCCTGGGCTCAAATTTTTGTTTTTTTAAATCTGTTTGCGGATTTGAATTGAATTTTAATTTTAATTTAAGTGGTCACTTGTAAAAATCTCAGCCAATGCGCTCATACCCATTGGGGGGTACGTGGTGGGTACGTTTCGTACCCACCACGTACCCCCCACGCCCCCCGAATGAATTTCCGCTCTCCTGGGCTCAAATTGTTGTTTTTTTAAATCTGTTTGCGGATTTGAATTTAATTTTAATTTGAATTTAAGTGGTCACTTGTAAAAATCTCAGCCTATGCGCTCATACCCATTGGGGGGTACGTGGTGGGTACGTTTCGTACCCACCACGTACCCCCCACGCCCCCCGAATGAATTTCCGCTCTCCTGAGCTCAAATTTTTGTTTTTTTAAATCTGTTTGCGGATTTGAATTTAATTTTAATTTTAATTTAAGTGGTCACTTGTAAAAATCTCAGCCTATGCGCTCATACCCATTGGGGGGTACGTGGTGGGTACGTTTCGTACCCACCACGTACCCCCCACGCCCCCGAATGAATTTCCGCTCTCCTGGGCTCAAATTTTTGTTTTTTTAAATCTGTTTGCGGATTTGAATTTAATTTTAATTTTAATTTAAGTGGTCACTTGTAAAAATCTCAGCCTATGCGCTCATACCCATTGGGGGGTACGTGGTGGGTACGTTTCGTACCCACCACGTACCGCCCACGCCCCCCGAATGAGTTTCCGCTCTCCTGGGCTCAAATTTTTGTTTTTTTAGATCTGTCTGCGGATTTGAATTTAATTTTAATTTTAATTTAAGTGGTCACTTGTAAAAATCTCAGCCTATGCGCTCATACCCATTGGGGGGTACGTGGTGGGTACGTTTCGTACCCACCACGTACCCCCCACGCCCCCCGAATGAATTTCCGCTCTCCTGGGCTGAAATTTTTGTTTTTTTAAATCTGTTTGCGGATTTGAATTTAATTTTAATTTTAATTTAAGTGGTCACTTGTAAAAATCTCAGCCTATGCGCTCATACCCATTGGGGGGTACGTGGTGGGTACGTTTCGTACCCACCACGTACCCCCCACGCCCTCCGAATGAATTTCCGCTCTCCTGGGCTCAAATTGTTGTTTTTTTAAATCTGTTTGCGGATTTGAATTTAATTTTAATTTGAATTTAAGTGGTCACTTGTAAAAATCTCAGCCTATGCGCTCATACCCATTGGGGGGTACGTGGTGGGTACGTTTCGTACCCACCACGTACCCCCCACGCCCCCCGAATGAATTTCCGCTCTCCTGAGCTCAAATTTTTGTTTTTTTAAATCTGTTTGCGGATTTGAATTTAATTTTAATTTTAATTTAAGTGGTCACTTGTAAAAATCTCAGCCTATGCGCTCATACCCATTGGGGGGTACGTGGTGGGTACGTTTCGTACCCACCACGTACCCCCCACGCCCCCGAATGAATTTCCGCTCTCCTGGGCTCAAATTTTTGTTTTTTTAAATCTGTTTGCGGATTTGAATTTAATTTTAATTTTAATTTAAGTGGTCACTTGTAAAAATCTCAGCCTATGCGCTCATACCCATTGGGGGGTACGTGGTGGGTACGTTTCGTACCCACCACGTACCGCCCACGCCCCCCGAATGAGTTTCCGCTCTCCTGGGCTCAAATTTTTGTTTTTTTAAATCTGTTTGCGGATTTGAATTTAATTTAAATTTTAATTTAAGTGGTCACTTGTAAAAATCTCAGCCTATGCGCTCATACCCATTGGGGGGTACGTGGTGGGTACGTTTCGTACCCACCACGTACCCCCCACGCCCCCCGAATGAATTTCCGCTCTCCTGGGCTCAAATTTTTGTTTCTTTAAATCTGTTTGCGGATTTGAATTTAATTTTAATTTTAATTTAAGTGGTCACTTGTAAAAATCTCAGCCTATGCGCTTATACCCATTATGGGGTACGTACGGGGTACGATCGTACCCCATACGTACCCTATACGTACTCCACGCCCCCAAAATGAACTTCCGCTCTCCTGGGCTCAAATTTTTGTTTTTTTAAATCTGTTTGCGGATTTGAATTTAATTTTAATTTTAATTTAAGTGGTCACTTGTAAAAATCTCAGCCTATGCGCTCATACCCATACGTTTCGTACCCACCACGTACCGCCCACGCCCCCCGAATGAGTTTCCGCTCTCCTGGGCTCAAATTTTTGTTTTTTTAAATCTGTTTGCGGATTTGAATTTAATTTTAATTTTAATTTAAGTGGTCACTTGTAAAAATCTCAGCCTATGCGCTCATACCCATTGGGGGGTACGTGGTGGGTACGTTTCGTACCCACCACGTACCCCCCACGCCCCCCGAATGAATTTCCGCTCTCCTGGGCTCAAATTTTTGTTTTTTTAAATCTGTTTGCGGATTTGAATTTAATTTTAATTTTAATTTAAGTGGTCACTTGTAAAAATCTCAGCCTATGCGCTCATACCCAATGGGGGGGTACGTGGTGGGTACGTTTCGCACCCACCACGTACCCCCCACGCCCCCCGAATGAATTTCCGCTCTCCTGGGATGAAATTTTTGTTTTTTTAAATCTGTTTGCGGATTTGAATTTAATTTTAATTTTAATTTAAGTGGTCACTTGTAAAAATCTCAGCCTATGCGCTCATACCCATTGGGGGGTACGTGGGGGGTACGTTTCGTACCCACCACGTACCCCCCACGCCCCCCGAATGAATTTCCGCTCTCCTGGGCTCAAATTTTTGTTTTTTTAAATCTGTTTGCGGATTTGAATTTAATTTTAATTTTAATTTAAGTGGTCACTTGTAAAAATCTCAGCCTATGCGCTCATACCCATTGGGGGGTACGTGGTGGGTACGTTTCGTACCCAACACGTACCGCCCACGCCCCCCGAATGAATTTCCGCTCTCCTGGGCTCAAATTTTTGTTTTTTTAAATCTGTTTGCGGATTTGAATTTAATTTTAATTTTAATTTTAGTGGTCACTTGTAAAAATCTCAGCCTATGCGCTCATACCCATTATGGGGTACGTATGGGGTACGATCGTACCCCATACGTACCCTATACGTACTCCACGCCCCCAAAATGAACTTTCGCTCTCCTGGGCTCAAATTTTTGTTTTTTTAAATCTGTTTGCGGATTTGAATTTAATTTTAATTTTAATTTAAGAGGTCACTTGTAAAAATCTCAGCCTATGCGCTCATACCCATTGGGGGGTACGTGGTGGGTACGTTTCGTACCCACCACGTACCCCCCACGCCCCCCGAATGAATTTCCGCTCTCCTGGGCTCAAATTTTTGTTTTTTTAAATCTGTTTGCGGATTTGAATTTAATTTTAATTTTAATTTAAGTGGTCACTTGTAAAAATCACAGCCTATGCGCTCATACCCATTGGGGGGTACGTGGTGGGTACGTTTCGTACCCACCACGTACCCCCCACGCCCCCCGAATGAATTTCCGCTCTCCTGGGCTGAAATTTTTGTTTTTTTAAATCTGTTTGCGGATTTGAATTTAATTTTAATTTTAATTTAAGTGGTCACTTGTAAAAATCTCAGCCTATGCGCTCATACCCATTGGGGGGTACGTGGTGGGTACGTTTCGTACCCACCACGTACCCCCCACGCCCCCCGAATGAATTTCCGCTCTCCTGGGCTCAAATTTTTGTTTTTTTAAATCTGTTTGCGGATTTGAATTTAATTTTAATTTTAATTTAAGTGGTCACTTGTAAAAATCTCAGCCTATGCGCTCATACCCATTGGGGGGTACGTGGTGGGTACGTTTCGTACCCACCACGTACCCCCCACGCCCCCCGAATGAATTTCCGCTCTCCTGGGCTCAAATTTTTGTTTTTTTAAATCTGTTTGCGGATTTGAATTTAATTTTAATTTTAATTTAAGTGGTCACTTGTAAAAATCTCAGCCTATGCGCTCATACCCATTGGGGGGTACGTGGTGGGTACGTTTCGTACCCACCACGTACCCCCCACGCCCCCCGAATGAATTTCCGCTCTCCTGGGATGAAATTTTTGTTTTTTTAAATCTGTTTGCGGATTTGAATTTAATTTTAATTTTAATTTAAGTGGTCACTTGTAAAAATCTCAGCCTATGCGCTCATACCCATTGGGGGGTACGTGGGGGGTACGTTTCGTACCCACCACGTACCCCCCACGCCCCCCGAATGAATTTCCGCTCTCCTGGGCTCAAATTTTTGTTTTTTTAAATCTGTTTGCGGATTTGAATTTAATTTTAATTTTAATTTAAGTGGTCACTTGTAAAAATCTCAGCCTATGCGCTCATACCCATTGGGGGGTACGTGGTGGGTACGTTTCGTACCCAACACGTACCGCCCACGCCCCCCGAATGAATTTCCGCTCTCCAGGGCTCAAATTTTTGTTTTTTTAAATCTGTTTGCGGATTTGAATTTAATTTTAATTTTAATTTTAGTGGTCACTTGTAAAAATCTCAGCCTATGCGCTCATACCCATTGGGGGGTACGTGGGGGGTACGTTTCGTACCCACCACGTACCCCCCACGCCCCCCGAATGAATTTCCGCTCTCCTGGGCTCAAATTTTTGTTTTTTTAAATCTGTTTGCGGATTTGAATTTAATTTTAATTTTAATTTAAGTGGTCACTTGTAAAAATCTCAGCCTATGCGCTCATACCCATTGGGGGGTACGTGGTGGGTACGTTTCGTACCCAACACGTACCGCCCACGCCCCCCGAATGAATTTCCGCTCTCCTGGGCTCAAATTTTTGTTTTTTTAAATCTGTTTGCGGATTTGAATTTAATTTTAATTTTAATTTTAGTGGTCACTTGTAAAAATCTCAGCCTATGCGCTCATACCCATTATGGGGTACGTATGGGGTACGATCGTACCCCATACGTACCCTATACGTACTCCACGCCCCCAAAATGAACTTTCGCTCTCCTGGGCTCAAATTTTTGTTTTTTTAAATCTGTTTGCGGATTTGAATTTAATTTTAATTTTAATTTAAGAGGTCACTTGTAAAAATCTCAGCCTATGCGCTCATACCTATTGGGGGGTACGTGGTGGGTACGTTTCGTACCCACCACGTACCCCCCACGCCCCCCGAATGAATTTCCGCTCTCCTGGGCTCAAATTTTTGTTTTTTTAAATCTGTTTGCGGATTTGAATTTAATTTTAATTTTAATTTAAGTGGTCACTTGTAAAAATCTCAGCCTATGCGCTCATACCCATTGGGGGGTACGTGGTGGGTACGTTTCGTACCCACCACGTACCCCCCACGCCCCCCGAATGAATTTCCGCTCTCCTGGGCTCAAATTTTTGTTTTTTTAAATCTGTTTGCGGATTTGAATTTAATTTTAATTTTAATTTAAGTGGTCACTTGTAAAAATCTCAGCCTATGCGCTCATACCCATTGGGGGGTACGTGGTGGGTACGTTTCGTACCCACCACGTACCCCCCACGCCCCCCGAATGAATTTCCGCTCTCCTGGGCTCAAATTTTTGTTTTTTTAAATCTGTTTGCGGATTTGAATTTAATTTTAATTTTAATTTAAGTGGTCACTTGTAAAAATCTCAGCCTATGCGCTCATACCCATTGGGGGGTACGTGGTGGGTACGTTTCGTACCCACCACGTACCCCCCACGCCCCCCGAATGAATTTCCGCTCTCCTGGGCTCAAATTTTTGTTTTTTTAAATCTGTTTGCGGATTTGAATTTAATTTTAATTTTAATTTAAGTGGTCACTTGTAAAAATCACAGCCTATGCGCTCATACCCATTGGGGGGTACGTGGTGGGTACGTTTCGTACCCACCACGTACCCCCCACGCCCCCCGAATGAATTTCCGCTCTCCTGGGCTGAAATTTTTGTTTTTTTAAATCTGTTTGCGGATTTGAATTTAATTTTAATTTTAATTTAAGTGGTCACTTGTAAAAATCTCAGCCTATGCGCTCATACCCATTGGGGGGTACGTGGTGGGTACGTTTCGTACCCACCACGTACCCCCCACGCCCCCCGAATGAATTTCCGCTCTCCTGGGCTCAAATTTTTGTTTTTTTAAATCTGTTTGCGGATTTGAATTTAATTTTAATTTTAATTTAAGTGGTCACTTGTAAAAATCTCAGCCTATGCGCTCATACCCATTGGGGGGTACGTGGTGGGTACGTTTCGTACCCACCACGTACCCCCCACGCCCCCCGAATGAATTTCCGCTCTCCTGGGCTCAAATTTTTGTTTTTTTAAATCTGTTTGCGGATTTGAATTTAATTTTAATTTTAATTTAAGTGGTCACTTGTAAAAATCTTAGCCTATGCGCTCATACCCATTGGGGGGTACGTGGTGGGTACGTTTCGTACCCACCACGTACCCCCCACGCCCCCCGAATGAATTTCCGCTCTCCTGGGCTCAAATTTTTGTTTTTTTAAATCTGTTTGCGGATTTGAATTTAATTTTAATTTTAATTTAAGTGGTCACTTGTAAAAATCTCAGCCTATGCGCTCATACCCATTGGGGGGTACGTGGTGGGTACGTTTCGTACCCACCACGTACCCCCACGCCCTCCGAATGAATTTCCGCTCTCGTGGGCTCAAATTTTTGTTTTTTTAAATCTGTTTGCGGATTTGAATTTAATTTTAATTTTAATTTAAGTGGTCACTTGTAAAAATCTCAGCCTATGCGCTCATACCCATTGGGGGGTACGTGGTGGGTACGTTTCGTACCCACCACGTACCCCCCACGCCCCCCGAATGAATTTCCGCTCTCCTGGGCTCAAATTTTTGTTTTTTTAAATCTGTTTGCGGATTTGAATTTAATTTTAATTTTAATTTAAGTGGTCACTTGTAAAAATCTCAGCCTATGCGCTCATACCCATTGGGGGGTACGTGGTGGGTACGTTTCATACCCACCACGTACCCCCACGCCCCCCGAATGAATTTCCGCTCTCCTGGGCTCAAATTTTTGTTTTTTTAAATCTGTTTGCGGATTTGAATTTAATTTTAATTTTAATTTAAGTGGTCACTTGTAAAAATCTCAGCCTATGCGCTCATACCCATTGGGGGGTACGTGGTGGGTACGTTTCGTACCCACCACGTACCCCCCACGCCCCCCGAATGAATTTCCGCTCTCCTGGGCTGAAATTTTTATTTTTTTAAATCTGTTTGCGGATTTGAATTTAATTTTAATTTTAATTTAAGTGGTCACTTGTAAAAATCTCAGCCTATGCGCTCATACCCATTGGGGGGTACGTGGTGGGTACGTTTCGTACCCACCACGTACCCCCCACGCCCCCCGAATGAATTTCCGCTCTCCTGGGCTCAAATTTTTGTTTTTTTAAATCTGTTTGCGGATTTGAATTTAATTTTAATTTTAATTTAAGTGGTCACTTGTAAAAATCTCAGCCTATGCGCTTATACCCATTGGGGGGTACGTGGTGGGTACGTTTCGTACCCACCACGTACCCCCCACGCCCCCCGAATGAATTTCCGCTCTCCTGAGCTCAAATTTTTGTTTTTTTAAATCTGTTTGCGGATTTGAATTTAATTTTAATTTTAATTTAAGTGGTCACTTGTAAAAATCTCAGCCTATGCGCTCATACCCATTGGGGGGTACGTGGTGGGTACGTTTCGTACCCACCACGTACCCCCCACGCCCCCCGAATGAATTTCCGCTCTCCTGGGCTCAAATTTTTGTTTTTTTAAATCTGTTTGCGGATTTGAATTTAATTTTAATTTTAATTTAAGTGGTCACTTGTAAAAATCTCAGCCTATGCGCTCATACCCATTGGGGGGTACGTGGTGGGTACGTTTCGTACCCACCACGTACCCCCCACGCCCCCCGAATGAATTTCCGCTCTCCTGGGCTCAAATTTTTGTTTTTTTAAATCTGTTTGCGGATTTGAATTTAATTTTAATTTTAATTTAAGTGGTCACTTGTAAAAATCTCAGCCTATGCGCTCATACCCATTGGGGGGTACGTGGTGGGTACGTTTCGTACCCACCACGTACCCCCCACGCCCCCCGAATGAATTTTCGATCTCCTGGGCTGAAATTTTTGTTTTTTTAAATCTGTTTGCGGATTTGAATTTAATTTTAATTTTAATTTAAGTGGTCACTTGTAAAAATCTCAGCCTATGCGCTCATACCCATTGGGGGGTACGTGGTGGGTACGTTTCGTACCCACCACGTACCCCCCACGCCCCCCGAATGAATTTCCGCTCTCCTGGGCTCAAATTTTTGTTTTTTTAAATCTGTTTGCGGATTTGAATTTAATTTTAATTTTAATTTAAGTGGTCACTTGTAAAAATCTCAGCCTATGCGCTCATACCCATTGGGGGGTACGTGGTGGGTACGTTTCGTACCCACCACGTACTCCCCACGCCCCCCAAATGAATTTCCGCTCTCCTGGGCTCAAATTTTTGTTTTTTTAAATCTGTTTGCGGATTTGAATTTAATTTTAATTTTAATTTAAGTGGTCACTTGTAAAAATCTCAGCCTATGCGCTCATACCCATTGGGGGGTACGTGGTGGGTACGTTTCGTACCCACCACGTACCCCCACGCCCTCCGAATGAATTTCCGCTCTCCTGGGCTCAAATTTTTGTTTTTTTAAATCTGTTTGCGGATTTGAATTTAATTTTAATTTTAATTTAAGTGGTCACTTGTAAAAATCTCAGCCTATGCGCTCATACCCATTGGGGGGTACGTGGTGGGTACGTTTCGTACCCACCACGTACCCCCCACGCCCCCCGAATGAATTTCCGCTCTCCTGGGCTCAAATTTTTGTTTTTTTAAATCTGTTTGCGGATTTGAATTTAATTTTAATTTTAATTTAAGTGGTCACTTGTAAAAATCTCAGCCTATGCGCTCATACCCATTGGGGGGTACGTGGTGGGTACGTTTCGTACCCACCACGTACCCCCCACGCCCCCCGAATGAATTTCCGCTCTCCTGGGCTCAAATTTTTGTTTTTTTAAATCTGTTTGCGGATTTGAATTTAATTTTAATTTTAATTTAAGTGGTCACTTGTAAAAATCTCAGCCTATGCGCTCATACCCATTGGGGGGTACGTGGTGGGTACGTTTCGTACCCACCACGTACTCCCACGCCCCCCGAATGAATTTCCGCTCTCCTGGGCTCAAATTTTTGTTTTTTTAAATCTGTTTGCGGATTTGAATTTAATTTTAATTTTAATTTAAGTGGTCACTTGTAAAAATCTCAGCCTATGCGCTCATACCCATTGGGGGGTACGTGGTGGGTACGTTTCGTACCCACCACGTACCCCCCACGCCCCCCGAATGAATTTCCGCTCTCCTGGGCTCAAATTTTTGTTTTTTTAAATCTGTTTGCGGATTTGAATTTAATTTTAATTTTAATTTAAGTGGTCACTTGTAAAAATCTCAGCCTATGCGCTCATACCCATTGGGGGGTACGTGGTGGGTACGTTTCGTACCCACCACGTACCCCCCACGCCCCCCGAATGAATTTTCGCTCTCCTGGGCTGAAATTTTTGTTTTTTTAAATCTGTTTGCGGATTTGAATTTAATTTTAATTTTAATTTAAGTGGTCACTTGTAAAAATCTCAGCCTATGCGCTCATACCCATTGGGGGGTACGTGGTGGGTACGTTTCGTACCCACCACGTACCCCCCACGCCCCCCGAATGAATTTCCGCTCTCCTGGGCTCAAATTTTTGTTTTTTTAAATCTGTTTGCGGATTTGAATTTAATTTTAATTTTAATTTAAGTGGTCACTTGTAAAAATCTCAGCCTATGCGCTCATACCCATTGGGGGGTACGTGGTGGGTACGTTTCGTACCCACCACGTACCCCCACGCCCTCCGAATGAATTTCCGCTCTCCTGGGCTCAAATTTTTGTTTTTTTAAATCTGTTTGCGGATTTGAATTTAATTTTAATTTTAATTTAAGTGGTCACTTGTAAAAATCTCAGCCTATGCGCTCATACCCATTGGGGGGTACGTGGTGGGTACGTTTCGTACCCACCACGTACCCCCCACGCCCCCCGAATGAATTTCCGCTCTCCTGAGCTCAAATTTTTGTTTTTTTAAATCTGTTTGCGGATTTGAATTTAATTTTAATTTTAATTTAAGTGGTCACTTGTAAAAATCTCAGCCTATGCGCTCATACCCATTGGGGGGTACGTGGTGGGTACGTTTCGTACCCACCACGTACCGCCACGCCCCCCGAATGAATTTCCGCTCTCCTGGGCTCAAATTTTTGTTTTTTTAAATCTGTTTGCGGATTTGAATTTAATTTTAATTTTAATTTAAGTGGTCACTTGTAAAAATCTCAGCCTTTGCGCTCATACCCATTGGGGGGTACGTGGTGGGTACGTTTCGTACCCACCACGTACCCCCCACGCCCCCCGAATGAATTTTCGCTCTCCTGGGCTGAAATTTTTGTTTTTTTAAATCTGTTTGCGGATTTGAATTTAATTTTAATTTTAATTTAAGTGGTCACTTGTAAAAATCTCAGCCTATGCGCTCATACCCATTGGGGGGTACGTGGTGGGTACGTTTCGTACCCACCACGTACCCCCCACGCCCCCCGAATGAATTTCCGCTCTCCTGGGCTCAAATTTTTGTTTTTTTAAATCTGTTTGCGGATTTGAATTTAATTTTAATTTTAATTTAAGTGGTCACTTGTAAAAATCTCAGCCTATGCGCTCATACCCATTGGGGGGTACGTGGTGGGTACGTTTCGTACCCACCACGTACCCCCACGCCCTCCGAATGAATTTCCGCTCTCCTGGGCTCAAATTTTTGTTTTTTTAAATCTGTTTGCGGATTTGAATTTAATTTTAATTTTAATTTAAGTGGTCACTTGTAAAAATCTCAGCCTATGCGCTCATACCCATTGGGGGGTACGTGGTGGGTACGTTTCGTACCCACCACGTACCCCCCACGCCCCCCGAATGAATTTCCGCTCTCCTGAGCTCAAATTTTTGTTTTTTTAAATCTGTTTGCGGATTTGAATTTAATTTTAATTTTAATTTAAGTGGTCACTTGTAAAAATCTCAGCCTATGCGCTCATACCCATTGGGGGGTACGTGGTGGGTACGTTTCGTACCCACCACGTACCCCCCACGCCCCCGAATGAATTTCCGCTCTCCTGGGCTCAAATTTTTGTTTTTTTAAATCTGTTTGCGGATTTGAATTTAATTTTAATTTTAAATTTAAGTGGTCACTTGTAAAAATCTCAGCCTATGCGCTCATACCCATTGGGGGGTACGTGATGGGTACGTTTCGTACCCACCACGTACCGCCCACGCCCCCCGAATGAGTTTCCGCTCTCCTGGGCTCAAATTTTTGTTTTTTTAAATCTGTTTGCGGATTTGAATTTAATTTTAATTTTAATTTAAGTGGTCACTTGTAAAAATCTCAGCCTATGCGCTCATACCCATTGGGGGGTACGTGGTGGGTACGTTTCGTACCCACCACGTACCCCCCACGCCCCCCGAATGAATTTCCGCTCTCCTGGGCTCAAATTTTTGTTTTTTTAAATCTGTTTGCGGATTTGAATTTAATTTTAATTTTAATTTAAGTGGTCACTTGTAAAAATCTCAGCCTATGCGCTCATACCCATTGGGGGGTACGTGGTGGGTACGTTTCGTACCCACCACGTACCCCCCACGCCCCCCGAATGAATTTCCGCTCTCCTGGGCTCAAATTTTTGCTTCTTTAAATCTGTTTGCGGATTTGAATTTAATTTTAATTTTAATTTAAGTGGTCACTTGTAAAAATCTCAGCCTATGCGCTTATACCCATTATGGGGTACGTACGGGGTACGATCGTACCCCATACGTTCCCTATACGTACTCCACGCCCCCAAAATGAACTTCCGCTCTCCTGGGCTCAAATTTTTGTTTTTTTAAATCTGTTTGCGGATTTGAATTTAATTTTAATTTTAATTTAAGAGGTCACTTGTAAAAATCTCAGCCTATGCGCTCATACCCATTGGGGGGTACGTGGTGGGTACGTTTCGTACCCACCACGTACCGCCCACGCCCCCCGAATGAGTTTCCGCTCTCCTGGGCTCAAATTTTTGTTTTTTTAAATCTGTTTGCGGATTTGAATTTAATTTTAATTTTAATTTAAGAGGTCACTTGTAAAAATCTCAGCCTATGCGCTCATACCCATTGGGGGGTACGTGGTGGGTACGTTTCGTACCCACCACGTACCCCCCACGCCCCCCGAATGAGTTTCCGCTCTCCTGGGCTCAAATTTTTGTTTTTTTAAATCTGTTTGCGGATTTGAATTTAATTTTAATTTTAATTTAAGAGGTCACTTGTAAAAATCTCAGCCTATGCGCTCATACCCATTGGGGGGTACGTTTCGTACCCACCACGTACCCCCCACGCCCCCCGAATGAATTTCCGCTCTCCTGGGCTCAAATTTTTGTTTTTTTAAATCTGTTTGCGGATTTGAATTTAATTTTAATTTTAATTTAAGTGGTCACTTGTAAAAATCTCAGCCTATGCGCTCATACCCATACGTTTCGTACCCACCACGTACCCACCACGTACCCCGAATGAAATTCCGCTCTCCTGGGCTCAGATTTTTGTTTTTTTAAATCTGTTTGCGGATTTGAATTTAATTTTAATTTTAATTTAAGTGGTCACTTGTAAAAATCTCAGCCTATGCGCTTATACCCATTGGGGGGTACGTGGTGGGTACGTTTCGTACCCACCACGTACCCCCACGCCCTCCGAATGAATTTCCGCTCTCCTGGGCTCAAATTTTTGTTTTTTTAAATCTGTTTGCGGATTTGAATTTAATTTTAATTTTAATTTAAGTGGTCACTTGTAAAAATCTCAGCCCATGCGCTCATACCCATTGGGGGGTACGTGGTGGGTACGTTTCGTACCCACCACGTACCCCCCACGCCCCCCGAATGAATTTCCGCTCTCCTGGGCTCAAATTTTTGTTTTTTTAAATCTGTTTGCGGATTTGAATTTAATTTTAATTTTAATTTAAGTGGTCACTTGTAAAAATCTCAGCCTATGCGCTCATACCCATTGGGGGGTACGTGGTGGGTACGTTTCGCACCCACCACGTACCCCCCACGCCCCCCGAATGAATTTCCGCTCTCCTGGGATGAAATTTTTGTTTTTTTAAATCTGTTTGCGGATTTGAATTTAATTTTAATTTTAATTTAAGTGGTCACTTGTAAAAATCTCAGCCTTTGCGCTCATACCCATTGGGGGGTACGTGGGGGGTACGTTTCGTACCCACCACGTACCCCCCACGCCCCCCGAATGAATTTCCGCTCTCCTGGGCTAAAATTTTTGTTTTTTTAAATCTGTTTGCGGATTTGAATTTAATTTTAATTTTAATTTAAGTGGTCACTTGTAAAAATCTCAGCCCATGCGCTCATACCCATTGGGGGGTACGTGGTGGGTACGTTTCGTACCCACCACGTACCCCCCACGCCCCCCGAATGAATTTCCGCTCTCCTGGGATGAAATTTTTGTTTTTTTAAATCTGTTTGCGGATTTGAATTTAATTTTAATTTTAATTTAAGTGGTCACTTGTAAAAATCTCAGCCTTTGCGCTCATACCCATTGGGGGGTACGTGGGGGGTACGTTTCGTACCCACCACGTACCCCCCACGCCCCCCGAATGAATTTCCGCTCTCCTGGGCTCAAATTTTTGTTTTTTTAAATCTGTTTGCGGATTTGAATTTAATTTTAATTTTAATTTAAGTGGTCACTTGTAAAAATCTCAGCCTATGCGCTCATACCCATTATGGGGTACGTATGGGGTACGATCGTACCCCATACGTACCCTATACGTACTCCACGCCCCCAAAATGATCTTTCGCTCTCCTGGGATGAAATGTTTGTTTTTTTAAATCTGTTTGCGGATTTGAATTTAATTTTAATTTTAATTTAAGAGGTCACTTGTAAAAATCTCAGCCTATGCGCTCATACCCATTGGGGGGTACGTGGTGGGTACGTTTCGTACCCACCACGTACCGCCCACGCCCCCCGAATGAGTTTCCGCTCTCCTGGGCTCAAATTTTTGTTTTTTTAAATCTGTTTGCGGATTTGAATTTAATTTTAATTTTAATTTAAGAGGTCACTTGTAAAAATCTCAGCCTATGCGCTCATACCCATTGGGGGGTACGTGGTGGGTACGTTTCGTACCCACCACGTACCCCCTCGCCCTCCGAATGAATTTCCGCTCTCCTGGGCTCAAATTTTTGTTTTTTTAAATCTGTTTGCGGATTTGAATTTAATTTTAATTTTAATTTAAGTGGTCACTTGTAAAAATCTCAGCCTATGCGCTCATACCCATTGGGGGGTACGTGGTGGGTACGTTTCGTACCCACCACGTACCCCCCACGCCCCCCGAATGAATTTCCGCTCTCCTGGGCTCAAATTTTTGTTTTTTTAAATCTGTTTGCGGATTTGAGTTTAATTTTAATTTTAATTTAAGTGGTCACTTGTAAAAATCTCAGCCTATGCGCTCATACCCATTGGGGGGTACGTGGTGGGTACGTGGTGGGTACGTTTCGTACCCACCACGTACCCCCTCGCCCTCCGAATGAATTTCCGCTCTCCTGGGCTCAAATTTTTGTTTTTTTAAATCTGTTTGCGGATTTGAATTTAATTTTAATTTTAATTTAAGTGGTCACTTGTAAAAATCTCAGCCTATGCGCTCATACCCATTGGGGGGTACGTGGTGGGTACGTTTCGTACCCACCACGTACCCCCCACGCCCCCCGAATGAATTTCCGCTCTCCTGGGCTCAAATTTTTGTTTTTTTAAATCTGTTTGCGGATTTGAATTTAATTTTAATTTTAATTTAAGTGGTCATTTGTAAAAATCTCAGCCTATGCGCTCATACCCATTGGGGGGTACGTGGTGGGTACGTTTCGTACCCACCACGTACCCCCCACGCCCCCCGAATGAATTTCCGCTCTCCTGGGCTCAAATTTTTGTTTTTTTAAATCTGTTTGCGGATTTGAATTTAATTTTAATTTTAATTTAAGTGGTCACTTGTAAAAATCTCAGCCTATGCGCTCATACCCATTGGGGGGTACGTGGTGGGTACGTTTCGTACCCACCACGTACCCCCCACGCCCCCGAATGAATTTCCGCTCTCCTGGGCTCAAATTTTTGTTTTTTTAAATCTGTTTGCGGATTTGAATTTAATTTTAATTTTAATTTAAGTGGTCACTTGTAAAAATCTCAGCCTATGCGCTCATACCCATTGGGGGGTACGTGGTGGGTACGTTTCGTACCCACCACGTACCCCCACGCCCTCCGAATGAATTTCCGCTCTCCTGGGCTCAAATTTTTGTTTTTTTAAATCTGTTTGCGGATTTGAATTTAATTTTAATTTTAATTTAAGTGGTCACTTGTAAAAATCTCAGCCTATGCGCTCATACCCATTGGGGGGTACGTGGTGGGTACGTTTCGTACCCACCACGTACCCCCCACGCCCCCCGAATGAATTTCCGCTCTCCTGGGCTCAAATTTTTGTTTTTTTAAATCTGTTTGCGGATTTGAATTTAATTTTAATTTTAATTTAAGTGGTCACTTGTAAAAATCTCAGCCTATGCGCTCATACCCATTGGGGGGTACGTGGTGGGTACGTGGTGGGTACGTTTCGTACCCACCACGTACCCCCACGCCCTCCGAATGAATTTCCGCTCTCCTGGGCTCAAATTTTTGTTTTTTTAAATCTGTTTGCGGATTTGAATTTAATTTTAATTTTAATTTAAGTGGTCACTTGTAAAAATCTCAGCCTATGCGCTCATACCCATTGGGGGGTACGTGGTGGGTACGTTTCGTACCCACCACGTACCCCCCACGCCCCCCGAATGAATTTCCGCTCTCCTGGGCTCAAATTTTTGTTTTTTTAAATCTGTTTGCGGATTTGAATTTAATTTTAATTTTAATTTAAGTGGTCACTTGTAAAAATCTCAGCCTATGCGCTCATACCCATTGGGGGGTACGTGGTGGGTACGTTTCGTACCCACCACGTACCCCCCACGCCCCCCGAATGAATTTCCGCTCTCCTGGGCTCAAATTTTTGTTTTTTTAAATCTGTTTGCGGATTTGAATTTAATTTTAATTTTAATTTAAGTGGTCACTTGTAAAAATCTCAGCCTATGCGCTCATACCCATTGGGGGGTACGTGGTGGGTACGTTTCGTACCCACCACGTACCCCCCACGCCCCCCGAATGAATTTCCGCTCTCCTGGGCTCAAATTTTTGTTTTTTTAAATCTGTTTGCGGATTTGAATTTAATTTTAATTTTAATTTAAGTGGTCACTTGTAAAAATCTCAGCCTATGCGCTCATACCCATTATGGGGTACGTATGGGGTACGATCGTACCCCATACGTACCCTATACGTACTCCACGCCCCCAAAATGAACTTTCGCTCTCCTGGGATGAAATGTTTGTTTTTTTAAATCTGTTTGCGGATTTGAATTTAATTTTAATTTTAATTTAAGAGGTCACTTGTAAAAATCTCAGCCTATGCGCTCATACCCATTGGGGGGTACGTGGTGGGTACGTTTCGTACCCACCACGTACCGCCCACGCCCCCCGAATGAGTTTCCGCTCTCCTGGGCTCAAATTTTTGTTTTTTTAAATCTGTTTGCGGATTTGAATTTAATTTTAATTTTAATTTAAGAGGTCACTTGTAAAAATCTCAGCCTATGCGCTCATACCCATTGGGGGGTACGTGGTGGGTACGTTTCGTACCCACCACGTACCCCCTCGCCCTCCGAATGAATTTCCGCTCTCCTGGGCTCAAATTTTTGTTTTTTTAAATCTGTTTGCGGATTTGAATTTAATTTTAATTTTAATTTAAGTGGTCACTTGTAAAAATCTCAGCCTATGCGCTCATACCCATTGGGGGGTACGTGGTGGGTACGTTTCGTACCCACCACGTACCCCCCACGCCCCCCGAATGAATTTCCGCTCTCCTGGGCTCAAATTTTTGTTTTTTTAAATCTGTTTGCGGATTTGAGTTTAATTTTAATTTTAATTTAAGTGGTCACTTGTAAAAATCTCAGCCTATGCGCTCATACCCATTGGGGGGTACGTGGTGGGTACGTGGTGGGTACGTTTCGTACCCACCACGTACCCCCTCGCCCTCCGAATGAATTTCCGCTCTCCTGGGCTCAAATTTTTGTTTTTTTAAATCTGTTTGCGGATTTGAATTTAATTTTAATTTTAATTTAAGTGGTCACTTGTAAAAATCTCAGCCTATGCGCTCATACCCATTGGGGGGTACGTGGTGGGTACGTTTCGTACCCACCACGTACCCCCCACGCCCCCCGAATGAATTTCCGCTCTCCTGGGCTCAAATTTTTGTTTTTTTAAATCTGTTTGCGGATTTGAATTTAATTTTAATTTTAATTTAAGTGGTCATTTGTAAAAATCTCAGCCTATGCGCTCATACCCATTGGGGGGTACGTGGTGGGTACGTTTCGTACCCACCACGTACCCCCCACGCCCCCCGAATGAATTTCCGCTCTCCTGGGCTCAAATTTTTGTTTTTTTAAATCTGTTTGCGGATTTGAATTTAATTTTAATTTTAATTTAAGTGGTCACTTGTAAAAATCTCAGCCTATGCGCTCATACCCATTGGGGGGTACGTGGTGGGTACGTTTCGTACCCACCACGTACCCCCCACGCCCCCGAATGAATTTCCGCTCTCCTGGGCTCAAATTTTTGTTTTTTTAAATCTGTTTGCGGATTTGAATTTAATTTTAATTTTAATTTAAGTGGTCACTTGTAAAAATCTCAGCCTATGCGCTCATACCCATTGGGGGGTACGTGGTGGGTACGTTTCGTACCCACCACGTACCCCCACGCCCTCCGAATGAATTTCCGCTCTCCTGGGCTCAAATTTTTGTTTTTTTAAATCTGTTTGCGGATTTGAATTTAATTTTAATTTTAATTTAAGTGGTCACTTGTAAAAATCTCAGCCTATGCGCTCATACCCATTGGGGGGTACGTGGTGGGTACGTTTCGTACCCACCACGTACCCCCCACGCCCCCCGAATGAATTTCCGCTCTCCTGGGCTCAAATTTTTGTTTTTTTAAATCTGTTTGCGGATTTGAATTTAATTTTAATTTTAATTTAAGTGGTCACTTGTAAAAATCTCAGCCTATGCGCTCATACCCATTGGGGGGTACGTGGTGGGTACGTGGTGGGTACGTTTCGTACCCACCACGTACCCCCACGCCCTCCGAATGAATTTCCGCTCTCCTGGGCTCAAATTTTTGTTTTTTTAAATCTGTTTGCGGATTTGAATTTAATTTTAATTTTAATTTAAGTGGTCACTTGTAAAAATCTCAGCCTATGCGCTCATACCCATTGGGGGGTACGTGGTGGGTACGTTTCGTACCCACCACGTACCCCCCACGCCCCCCGAATGAATTTCCGCTCTCCTGGGCTCAAATTTTTGTTTTTTTAAATCTGTTTGCGGATTTGAATTTAATTTTAATTTTAATTTAAGTGGTCACTTGTAAAAATCTCAGCCTATGCGCTCATACCCATTGGGGGGTACGTGGTGGGTACATTTCGTACCCACCACGTACCCCCCACGCCCCCCGAATGAATTTCCGCTCTCCTGGGCTCAAATTTTTGTTTTTTTAAATCTGTTTGCGGATTTGAATTTAATTTTAATTTTAATTTAAGTGGTCACTTGTAAAAATCTCAGCCTATGCGCTCAAACCCATTGGGGGGTACGTGGTGGGTACGTTTCGTACCCACCACGTACCCCCACGCCCCCCGAATGAATTTCCGCTCTCCTGGGCTCAAATTTTTGTTTTTTTAAATCTGTTTGCGGATTTGAATTTAATTTTAATTTTAATTTAAGTGGTCACTTGTAAAAATTTCAGCCTATGCGCTCATACCCATTGGGGGGTACGTGGTGGGTACGTTTCGTACCCACCACGTACCCCCACGCCCCCCGAATGAATTTCCGCTCTCCTGGGCTCAAATTTTTGTTTTTTTAAATCTGTTTGCGGATTTGAATTTAATTTTAATTTTAATTTAAGTGGTCACTTGTAAAAATCTCAGCCTATGCGCTCATACCCATTTTGGGGTACGTGGTGGGTACGTTTCGTACCCACCACGTACCCCCCACGCCCCCCGAATGAATTTCCGCTCTCCTGGGCTCAAATTTTTGTTTTTTTAAATCTGTTTGCGGATTTGAATTTAATTTTAATTTTAATTTAAGTGGTCACTTGTAAAAATCTCAGCCTATGCGCTCATACCCATTGGGGGGTACGTGGTGGGTACGTTTCGTACCCACCACGTACCCCCCACGCCCCCCGAATGAATTTCCGCTCTCCTGGGCTCCATTTTTTGTTTTTTTAAATCTGTTTGCGGATTTGAATTTAATTTTAATTTTAATTTAAGTGGTCACTTGTAAAAATCTCAGCCTATGCGCTCATACCCCCACGCCCCCCGAATGAATTTCCGCTCTCCTGGGCTCAAATTTTTGTTTTTTTAAATCTGTTTGCGGATTTGAATTTAATTTTAATTTTAATTTAAGTGGTCACTTGTAAAAATCTCAGCCTATGCGCTCATACCCATTGGGGGGTACGTGGTGGGTACGTTTCGTACCCACCACGTACCCCCACGCCCCCCGAATGAATTTCCGCTCTCCTGGGCTCAAATTTTTGTTTTTTTAAATCTGTTTGCGGATTTGAATTTAATTTTAATTTTAATTTAAGTGGTCACTTGTAAAAATCTCAGCCTATGCGCTCATACCCATTGGGGGGTACGTGGTGGGTACGTTTCGTACCCACCACGTACCCCCCACGCCCCCCGAATGAATTTCCGCTCTCCTGGGCTCAAATTTTTGTTTTTTTAAATCTGTTTGCGGATTTGAATTTAATTTTAATTTTAATTTAAGTGGTCACTTGTAAAAATCTCAGCCTATGCGCTCATACCCATTGGGGGGTACGTGGTGGGTACGTTTCGTACCCACCACGTACCCCCCACGCCCCCCGAATGAATTTCCGCTCTCCTGGGCTCAAATTTTTGTTTTTTTAAATCTGTCTGCGGATTTGAATTTAATTTTAATTTAAGTGGTCACTTGTAAAAATCTCAGCCTATGCGCTCATACCCATTGGGGGGTACGTGGTGGGTACGTTTCGTACCCACCACGTACCCCCACGCCCCCCGAATGAATTTCCGCTCTCCTGGGCTCAAATTTTTGTTTTTTTAAATCTGTTTGCGGATTTGAATTTAATTTTAATTTTAATTTAAGTGGTCACTTGTAAAAATCTCAGCCTATGCGCTCATACCCATTGGGGGGTACGTGGTGGGTACGTTTCGTACCCACCACGTACCCCCCACGCCCCCCGAATGAATTTCCGCTCTCCTGGGCTCAAATTTTTGTTTTTTTAAATCTGTTTGCGGATTTGAATTTAATTTTAATTTTAATTTAAGTGGTCACTTGTAAAAATCTCAGCCTATGCGCTCATACCCATTGGGGGGTACGTGGTGGGTACGTTTCGTACCCACCACGTACCCCCCACGCCCCCCGAATGAATTTCCGCTCTCCTGGGCTCCATTTTTTGTTTTTTTAAATCTGTTTGCGGATTTGAATTTAATTTTAATTTTAATTTAAGTGGTCACTTGTAAAAATCTCAGCCTATGCGCTCATACCCATTGGGGGGTACGTGGTGGGTACGT
Organism: Beris morrisii; assembly: GCA_951812415.1. Taxonomy (NCBI): domain Eukaryota; kingdom Metazoa; phylum Arthropoda; class Insecta; order Diptera; family Stratiomyidae; genus Beris; species Beris morrisii. Next base: position 124,617,949 of record OX638311.1, read on the forward strand.
TTCGTACCCACCACGTACCCCCACGCCCCCCGAATGAATTTCCGCTCTCCTGGGCTCAAATTTTTGTTTTTTTAAATCTGTTTGCGGATTTGAATTTAATTTTAATTTTAATTTAAGTGGTCACTTGTAAAAATCTCAGCCTATGCGCTCATACCCATTGGGGGGTACGTGGTGGGTACGTTTCGTACCCACCACGTACCCCCACGCCCCCCGAATGAATTTCCGCTCTCCTGGGCTCAAATTTTTGTTTTTTTAAATCTGTTTGCGGATTTGAATTTAATTTTAATTTTAATTTAAGTGGTCACTTGTAAAAATCTCAGCCTATGCGCTCATACCCATTGGGGGGTACGTGGTGGGTACGTTTCGTACCCACCACGTACCCCCCACGCCCCCCGAATGAATTTCCGCTCTCCTGGGCTGAAATTTTTGTTTTTTTAAATCTGTTTGCGGATTTGAATTTAATTTTAATTTTAATTTAAGTGGTCACTTGTAAAAATCTCAGCCTATGCGCTCATACCCATTGGGGGGTACGTGGTGGGTACGTTTCGTACCCACCACGTACCCCCCACGCCCCCCGAATGAATTTCCGCTCTCCTGGGCTCAAATTTTTGTTTCTTTAAATCTGTTTGCGGATTTGAATTTAATTTTAATTTTAATTTAAGTGGTCACTTGTAAAAATCTCAGCCTATGCGCTCATACCCATTGGGGGGTACGTGGTGGGTACGTTTCGTACCCACCACGTACCCCCCACGCCCTCCGAATGAATTTCCGCTCTCCTGGGCTCAAATTGTTGTTTTTTTAAATCTGTTTGCGGATTTGAATTTAATTTTAATTTGAATTTAAGTGGTCACTTGTAAAAATCTCAGCCTATGCGCTCATACCCATTGGGGGGTACGTGGTGGGTACGTTTCGTACCCACCACGTACCCCCCACGCCCCCCGAATGAATTTCCGCTCTCCTGAGCTCAAATTTTTGTTTTTTTAAATCTGTTTGCGGATTTGAATTTAATTTTAATTTTAATTTAAGTGGTCACTTGCAAAAATCTCAGCCTATGCGCTCATGCCCATTGGGGGGTACGTGGTGGGTACGTTTCGTACCCACCACGTACCCCCACGCCCCCCGAATGAATTTCCGCTCTCCTGGGCTCAAATTTTTGTTTCTTTAAATCTGTTTGCGGATTTGAATTTAATTTTAATTTTAATTTAAGTGGTCACTTGTAAAAATCTCAGCCTATGCGCTCATACCCATTGGGGGGTACGTGGTGGGTACGTTTCGTACCCACCACGTACCCCCCACGCCCTCCGAATGAATTTCCGCTCTCCTGGGCTCAAATTTTTGTTTTTTTAAATCTGTTTGCGGATTTGAATTTAATTTTAATTTTAATTTAAGTGGTCACTTGTAAAAATCTCAGCCTATGCGCTCATACCCATACGTTTCGTACCCACCACGTACCGCCCACGCCCCCCGAATGAGTTTCCGCTCTCCTGGGCTCAAATTTTTGTTTTTTTAAATCTGTTTGCGGATTTGAATTTAATTTTAATATTAATTTAAGTGGTCACTTGTAAAAATCTCAGCCTATGCGCTCATACCCATTGGGGGGTACGTGGTGGGTACGTTTCGTACCCACCACGTACCCCCACGCCCTCCGAATGAATTTCCGCTCTCCTGGGCTCAAATTTTTGTTTTTTTAAATCTGTTTGCGGATTTGAATTTAATTTTAATTTTAATTTAAGTGGTCACTTGTAAAAATCTCAGCCTATGCGCTCATACCCATTGGGGGGTACGTGGGGGGTACGTTTCGTACCCACCACGTACCGCCCACGCCCCCCGAATGAATTTCCGCTCTCCTGGGCTCAAATTTTTGTTTTTTTAAATCTGTTTGCGGATTTGAATTTAATTTTAATTTTAATTTAAGTGGTCACTTGTAAAAATCTCAGCCTATGCGCTCATACCCATTGGGGGGTACGTGGGGGGTACGTTTCGTACCCACCACGTACCCCCCACGCCCCCCGAATGAATTTCCGCTCTCCTGGGCTCAAATTTTTGTTTTTTTAAATCTGTTTGCGGATTTGAATTTAATTTTAATTTTAATTTAAGTGGTCACTTGTAAAAATCTCAGCCTATGCGCTCATACCCATTGGGGGGTACGTGGTGGGTACGTTTCGTACCCAACACGTACCGCCCACGCCCCCCGAATGAATTTCCGCTCTCCTGGGCTCAAATTTTTGTTTTTTTAAATCTGTTTGCGGATTTGAATTTAATTTTAATTTTAATTTTAGTGGTCACTTGTAAAAATCTCAGCCTATGCGCTCATACCCATTATGGGGTACGTATGGGGTACGATCGTACCCCATACGTACCCTATACGTACTCCACGCCCCCAAAATGAACTTTCGCTCTCCTGGGCTCAAATTTTTGTTTTTTTAAATCTGTTTGCGGATTTGAATTTAATTTTAATTTTAATTTAAGTGGTCACTTGTAAAAATCTCAGCCTATGCGCTCATACCCATTGGGGGGTACGTGGTGGGTACGTTTCGTACCCACCACGTACCCCCCACGCCCCCCGAATGAATTTCCGCTCTCCTGGGCTCAAATTTTTGTTTTTTTAAATCTGTTTGCGGATTTGAATTTAATTTTAATTTTAATTTAAGTGGTCACTTGTAAAAATCTCAGCCTATGCGCTCATACCCATTGGGGGGTACGTGGTGGGTACGTTTCGTACCCAACACGTACCGCCCACGCCCCCCGAATGAATTTCCGCTCTCCTGGGCTCAAATTTTTGTTTTTTTAAATCTGTTTGCGGATTTGAATTTAATTTTAATTTTAATTTAAGTGGTCACTTGTAAAAATCTCAGCCTATGCGCTCATACCCATTATGGGGTACGTATGGGGTACGATCGTACCCCATACGTACCCTATACGTACTCCACGCCCCCAAAATGAACTTTCGCTCTCCTGGGATGAAATTTTTGTTTTTTTAAATCTGTTTGCGGATTTGAATTTAATTTTAATTTTAATTTAAGAGGTCACTTGTAAAAATCTCAGCCTATGCGCTCATACCCATTGGGGGGTACGTGGTGGGTACGTTTCGTACCCACCACGTACCGCCCACGCCCCCCGAATGAGTTTCCGCTCTCCTGGGCTCAAATTTTTGTTTTTTTAAATCTGTTTGCGGATTTGAATTTAATTTTAATTTTAATTTAAGTGGTCACTTGTAAAAATCTCAGCCTATGCGCTCATACCCATTGGGGGGTACGTGGTGGGTACGTTTCGTACCCACCACGTACCGCCCACGCCTCCCGAATGAGTTTCCGCTCTCCTGGGCTCAAATTTTTGTTTTTTTAAATCTGTTTGCGGATTTGAATTTAATTTTAATTTTAATTTAAGAGGTCACTTGTAAAAATCTCAGCCTATGCGCTCATACCCATTGGGGGATACGTGGTGGGTACGTTTCGTACCCACCACGTACCGCCCACGCCCCCCAAATGAGTTTCCGCTCTCCTGGGCTCAAATTTTTGTTTTTTTAAATCTGTTTGCGGATTTGAATTTAATTTTAATTTTAATTTAAGTGGTCACTTGTAAAAATCTCAGCCTATGCGCTCATACCCATTGGGGGTACGTGGTGGGTACGTTTCGTACCCACCACGTACCCCCCACGCCCCCCGAATGAATTTCCGCTCTCCTGGGATGAAATTTTTGTTTTTTTAAATCTGTTTGCGGATTTGAATTTAATTTTAATTTTAATTTAAGTGGTCACTTGTAAAAATCTCAGCCTATGCGCTCATACCCATTGGGGGGTACGTGGTGGGTACGTTTCGTACCCACCACGTACCCCCCACGCCCCCCGAATGAGTTTCCGCTCTCCTGGGCTCAAATTTTTGTTTTTTTAAATCTGTTTGCGGATTTGAATTTAATTTTAATTTTAATTTAAGTGGTCACTTGTAAAAATCTCAGCCTATGCGCTCATACCCATTGGGGGGTACGTGGTGGGTACGTTTCGTACCCACCACGTACCCCCCACGCCCCCCGAATGAATTTCCGCTCTCCTGGGCTCAAATTTTTGTTTTTTTAAATCTGTTTGCGGATTTGAATTTAATTTTAATTTTAATTTAAGTGGTCACTTGTAAAAATCTCAGCCTATGCGCTCATACCCATTGGGGGGTACGTGGTAGGTACGTTTCGTACCCAACACGTACCGCCCACGCCCCCCGAATGAATTTCCGCTCTCCTGGGCTCAAATTTTTGTTTTTTTAAATCTGTTTGCGGATTTGAATTTAATTTTAATCTTAATTTAAGTGGTCACTTGTAAAAATCTCAGCCTATGCGCTCATACCCATTGGGGGGTACGTGGTGGGTACGTTTCGTACTCACCACGTACCCCCCACGCCCCCCGAATGAATTTCCGCTCTCCTGGGCTCAAATTTTTGTTTTTTTAAATCTGTTTGCGGATTTGAATTTAATTTTAATTTTAATTTAAGTGGTCACTTGTAAAAATCTCAGCCTATGCGCTCATACCCATTGGGGGGTACGTGGTAGGTACGTTTCGTACCCAACACGTACCGCCCACGCCCCCCGAATGAATTTCCGCTCTCCTGGGCTCAAATTTTTGTTTTTTTAAATCTGTTTGCGGATTTGAATTTAATTTTAATTTTAATTTTAGTGGTCACTTGTAAAAATCTCAGCCTATGCGCTCATACCCATTATGGGGTACGTATGGGGTACGATCGTATCCCATACGTACCCTATACGTACTCCACGCCCCCAAAATGAACTTTCGCTCTCCTGGGCTCAAATTTTTGTTTTTTTAAATCTGTTTGCGGATTTGAATTTAATTTTAATTTTAATTTAAGAGGTCACTTGTAAAAATCTCAGCCTATGCGCTCATACCCATTGGGGGGTACGTGGTGGGTACGTTTCGTACCCACCACGTACCCCCACGCCCCCCGAATGAATTTCCGCTCTCCTGGGCTCAAATTTTTGTTTTTTTAAATCTGTTTGCGGATTTGAATTTAATTTTAATTTTAATTTAAGAGGTCTCTTGTAAAAATCTCAGCCTATGCGCTCATACCCATTGGGGGGTACGTGGTGGGTACGTTTCGTACCCACCACGTACCCCCACGCCCCCCGAATGAATTTCCGCTCTCCTGGGCTCAAATTTTTGTTTTTTTAAATCTGTTTGCGGATTTGAATTTAATTTTAATTTTAATTTAAGTGGTCACTTGTAAAAATCTCAGCCTATGCGCTCATACCCATTGGGGGGTACGTGGTGGGTACGTTTCGTACCCACCACGTACCGCCCACGCCCCCCGAATGAATTTCCGCTCTCCTGGGCTCAAATTTTTGTTTTTTTAAATCTGTTTGCGGATTTGAATTTAATTTTAATTTTAATTTAAGTGGTCACTTGTAAAAATCTCAGCCTATGCGCTCATACCCATTGGGGGGTACGTGGTGGGTACGTTTCGTACTCACCACGTACCCCCCACGCCCCCCGAATGAATTTCCGCTCTCCTGGGCTCAAATTTTTGATTTTTTAAATCTGTTTGCGGATTTGAATTTAATTTTAATTTTAATTTAAGTGGTCACTTGTAAAAATCTCAGCCTATGCGCTCATACCCATACGTTTCGTACCCACCACGTACCGCCCACGCCCCCCGAATGAGTTTCCGCTCTCCTGGGCTCAAATTTTTGTTTTTTTAAATCTGTTTGCGGATTTGAATTTAATTTTAATTTTAATTTAAGTGGTCACTTGTAAAAATCTCAGCCTATGCGCTCATACCCATTGGGGGGTACGTGGTGGGTACGTTTCGTACTCACCACGTACCCCCCTCGCCCCCCGAATGAATTTCCGCTCTCCTGGGCTCAAATTTTTGTTTTTTTAAATCTGTTTGCGGATTTGAATTTAATTTTAATTTTAATTTAAGTGGTCACTTGTAAAAATCTCAGCCTATGCGCTCATACCCATTGGGGGGTACGTGGTGGGTACGTTTCGTACCCACCACGTACCCCCCACGCCCCCCGAATGAATTTCCGCTCTCCTGGGATGAAATTTTTGGTTTTTTTAAATCTGTTTGCGGATTTGAATTTAATTTTAATTTTAATTTAAGTGGTCACTTGTAAAAATCTCAGCCTATGCGCTCATACCCATTGGGGGTACGTGGGGGGTACGTTTCGTACCCACCACGTACCCCCACGCCCCCCGAATGAATTTCCGCTCTCCTGGGCTCAAATTTTTGTTTTTTTAAATCTGTTTGCGGATTTGAATTTAATTTTAATTTTAATTTAAGTGGTCACTTGTAAAAATCTCAGCCTATGCGCTCATACCCATTGGGGGGTACGTGGTGGGTACGTTTCGTACCCACCACGTACCGCCCACGCCCCCCGAATGAATTTCCGCTCTCCTGGGCTCAAATTTTCGTTTTTTTAAATCTGTTTGCGGATTTGAATTTAATTTTAATTTTGATTTAAGTGGTCACTTGTAAAAATCTCAGCCTATGCGCTCATACCCATTGGGGGGTACGTGGCGGGTACGTTTCGTACCCACCACGTACCCCCCACGCCCCCCGAATGAATTTCCGCTCTCCTGGGCTCAAATTTTTGTTTTTTTAAATCTGTTTGCGGATTTGAATTTAATTTTAATCTTAATTTATGTGGTCACTTGTAAAAATCTCAGCCTATGCGCTCATACCCATTGGGGGGTACGTGGTGGGTACGTTTCGTACCCACCACGTACCCCCCACGCCCCCCGAATGAATTTCCGCTCTCCTGGGATGAAATTTTTGTTTTTTTAAATCTGTTTGCGGATTTGAATTTAATTTTAATTTTAATTTAAGTGGTCACTTGTAAAAATCTCAGCCTATGCGCTCATACCCATTGGGGGGTACGTGGTGGGTACGTTTCGTACTCACCACGTACCCCCCACGCCCCCCGAATGAATTTCCGCTCTCCTGGGCTCAAATTTTTGTTTTTTTAAATCTGTTTGCGGATTTGAATTTAATTTTAATTTTAATTTAAGTGGTCACTTGTAAAAATCTCAGCCTATGCGCTCATACCCATTGGGGGGTACGTGGTGGGTACGTTTCGTACCCACCACGTACCCCCCACGCCCCCCGAATGAATTTCCGCTCTCCTGGGCTCAAATTTTTGTTTTTTTAAATCTGTTTGCGGATTTGAATTTAATTTTAATTTTAATTTAAGTGGTCACTTGTAAAAATCTCAGCCTATGCGCTCATACCCATTGGGGGGTACGTGGTGGGTACGTTTCGTACCCACCACGTACCCCCCACGCCCCCCGAATGAATTTCCGCTCTCCTGGGCTCAAATTTTTGTTTTTTTAAATCTGTTTGCGGATTTGAATTTAATTTTAATCTTAATTTATGTGGTCACTTGTAAAAATCTCAGCCTATGCGCTCATACCCATTGGGGGGTACGTGGTGGGTACGTTTCGTACCCACCACGTACCCCCCACGCCCCCCGAATGAATTTCCGCTCTCCTGGGCTCAAATTTTTGTTTTTTTAAATCTGTTTGCGGATTTGAATTTAATTTTAATTTTAATTTAAGTGGTCACTTGTAAAAATCTCAGCCTTTGCGCTCATACCCATACGTTTCGTACCCACCACGTACCGCCCACGCCCCCCGAATGAGTTTCCGCTCTCCTGGGCTCAAATTTTTGTTTTTTTAAATCTGTTTGCGGATTTGAATTTAATTTTAATTTTAATTTAAGTGGTCACTTGTAAAAATCTCAGCCTATGCGCTCATACCCATTGGGGGGTACGTGGGGGGTACGTTTCGTACCCACCACGTACCCCGACGCCCCCCGAATAAATTTCCGCTCTCCTGTGCTCAAATTTTTGTTTTTTTAAATCTGTTTGCGGATTTGAATTTAATTTTAATTTTAATTTAAGTGGTCACTTGTAAAAATCTCAGCCTATGCGCTCATACCCATTGGGGGGTACGTGGCGGGTACGTTTCGTACCCACCACGTACCCCCCACGCCCCCCGAATGAATTTCCGCTCTCCTGGGCTCAAATTTTTGTTTTTTTAAATCTGTTTGCGGATTTGAATTTAATTTTAATTTTAATTTAAGTGGTCACTTGTAAAAATCTCAGCCTATGCGCTCATACCCATTGGGGGGTACGTGGTGGGTACGTTTCGTACCCACCACGCCCCCGAATGAATTTCCGCTCTCCTGGGCTCAAATTTTTGTTGTTTTAAATCTGTTTGCGGATTTGAATTTAATTTTAATTTTAATTTAAGTGGTCACTTGTAAAAATCTCAGCCTATGCGCTCATACCCATTGGGGGGTACGTTTCCTACCCACCACGTACCGCCCACGCCCCCCGAATGAATTTCCGCTCTCCTGGGCTCAAATTTTTGTTTTTTTAAATCTGTTTGCGGATTTGAATTTAATTTTAATTTTAATTTAAGTGGTCACTTGTAAAAATCTCAGCCTATGCGCTCATACCCATTGGGGGGTACGTGGGGGGTACGTTTCGTACCCAGCACGTACCCTCACGCCCCCCGAATGAATTTCCGCTCTCCTGGGCTCAAATTTTTGTTTTTTTAAATCTGTTTGCGGATTTGAATTTAATTTTAATTTTAATTTAAGTGGTCACTTGTAAAAATCTCAGCCTATGCGCTCATACCCATTGGGGGGTACGTTTCCTACCCACCACGTACCGCCCACGCCCCCCGAATGAATTTCCGCTCTCCTGGGCTCAAATTTTTGTTTTTTTAAATCTGTTTGCGGATTTGAATTTAATTTTAATTTTAATTTAAGTGGTCACTTGTAAAAATCTCAGCCTATGCGCTCATACCCATACGTTTCGTACCCACCACGTACCGCCCACGCCCCCCGAATGAGTTTCCGCTCTCCTGGGCTCAAATTTTTGTTTTTTTAAATCTGTTTGCGGATTTGAATTTAATTTTAATTTTAATTTAAGTGGCCACTTGTAAAAATCTCAGCCTATGCGCTCATACCCATTGGGGGGTACGTGGTGGGTACGTTTCGTACTCACCACGTACCCCCCACGCCCCCCGAATGAATTTCCGCTCTCCTGGGCTCAAATTTTTGTTTTTTTAAATCTGTTTGCGGATTTGAATTTAATTTTAATTTTAATTTAAGTGGTCACTTGTAAAAATCTCAGCCTATGCGCTCATACCCATTGGGGGGTACGTGGGGGGTACGTTTCGTACCCACCACGTACCCCGACGCCCCCCGAATAAATTTCCGCTCTCCTGTGCTCAAATTTTTGTTTTTTTAAATCTGTTTGCGGATTTGAATTTAATTTTAATTTTAATTTAAGTGGTCACTTGTAAAAATCTCAGCCTATGCGCTCATACCCATTGGGGGGTACGTGGTGGGTACGTTTCGTACCCACCACGTACCCCCCACGCCCCCCGAATGAATTTCCGCTCTCCTGGGATGAAATTTTTGGTTTTTTTAAATCTGTTTGCGGATTTGAATTTAATTTTAATTTTAATTTAAGTGGTCACTTGTAAAAATCTCAGCCTATGCGCTCATACCCATTGGGGGTACGTGGGGGGTACGTTTCGTACCCACCACGTACCCCCACGCCCCCCGAATGAATTTCCGCTCTCCTGGGCTCAAATTTTTGTTTTTTTAAATCTGTTTGCGGATTTGAATTTAATTTTAATTTTAATTTAAGTGGTCACTTGTAAAAATCTCAGCCTATGCGCTCATACCCATTGGGGGGTACGTGGTGGGTACGTTTCGTACCCACCACGTACCGCCCACGCCCCCCGAATGAATTTCCGCTCTCCTGGGCTCAAATTTTCGTTTTTTTAAATCTGTTTGCGGATTTGAATTTAATTTTAATTTTGATTTAAGTGGTCACTTGTAAAAATCTCAGCCTATGCGCTCATACCCATTGGGGGGTACGTGGCGGGTACGTTTCGTACCCACCACGTACCCCCCACGCCCCCCGAATGAATTTCCGCTCTCCTGGGATGAAATTTTTGTTTTTTTAAATCTGTTTGCGGATTTGAATTTAATTTTAATTTTAATTTAAGTGGTCACTTGTAAAAATCTCAGCCTATGCGCTCATACCCATTGGGGGGTACGTGGTGGGTACGTTTCGTACTCACCACGTACCCCCCACGCCCCCCGAATGAATTTCCGCTCTCCTGGGCTCAAATTTTTGTTTTTTTAAATCTGTTTGCGGATTTGAATTTAATTTTAATTTTAATTTAAGTGGTCACTTGTAAAAATCTCAGCCTATGCGCTCATACCCATTGGGGGGTACGTGGTGGGTACGTTTCGTACCCACCACGTACCCCCCACGCCCCCCGAATGAATTTCCGCTCTCCTGGGCTCAAATTTTTGTTTTTTTAAATCTGTTTGCGGATTTGAATTTAATTTTAATTTTAATTTAAGTGGTCACTTGTAAAAATCTCAGCCTATGCGCTCATACCCATTGGGGGGTACGTGGTGGGTACGTTTCGTACCCACCACGTACCCCCCACGCCCCCCGAATGAATTTCCGCTCTCCTGGGCTCAAATTTTTGTTTTTTTAAATCTGTTTGCGGATTTGAATTTAATTTTAATCTTAATTTATGTGGTCACTTGTAAAAATCTCAGCCTATGCGCTCATACCCATTGGGGGGTACGTGGTGGGTACGTTTCGTACCCACCACGTACCCCCCACGCCCCCCGAATGAATTTCCGCTCTCCTGGGCTCAAATTTTTGTTTTTTTAAATCTGTTTGCGGATTTGAATTTAATTTTAATTTTAATTTAAGTGGTCACTTGTAAAAATCTCAGTCTATGCGCTCATACCCATTGAGGGGTACGTGGTGGGTACGTTTCGTACTCACCACGTACCCCCCACGCCCCCCGAATGAATTTCCGCTCTCCTGGGCTCAAATTTTTGTTTTTTTAAATCTGTTTGCGGATTTGAATTTAATTTTAATCTTAATTTAAGTGGTCACTTGTAAAAATCTCAGCCTATGCGCTCATACCCATTGGGGGGTACGTGGTGGGTACGTTTCGTACCCACCACGTACCCCCCACGCCCCCCGAATGAATTTCCGCTCTCCTGGGCTCAAATTTTTGTTTTTTTAAATCTGTTTGCGGATTTGAATTTAATTTTAATCTTAATTTAAGTGGTCACTTGTAAAAATCTCAGCCTATGCGCTCATACCCATTGGGGGGTACGTGGTGGGTACGTTTCGTACTCACCACGTACCCCCCACGCCCCCCGAATGAATTTCCGCTCTCCTGTGCTCAAATTTTTGTTTTTTTAAATCTGTTTGCGGATTTGAATTTAATTTTAATCTTAATTTAAGTGGTCACTTGTAAAAATCTCAGCCTATGCGCTCATACCCATTGGGGGGTACGTGGTGGGTACGTTTCGTACCCACCACGTACCCCCCACGCCCCCCGAATGAATTTCCGCTCTCCTGGGCTCAAATTTTTGTTTTTTTAAATCTGTTTGCGGATTTGAATTTAATTTTAATTTTAATTTAAGTGGTCACTTGTAAAAATCTCAGCCTATGCGCTCATACCCATTGGGGGGTACGTGGTAGGTACGTTTCGTACCCAACACGTACCGCCCACGCCCCCCGAATGAATTTCCGCTCTCCTGGGCTCAAATTTTTGTTTTTTTAAATCTGTTTGCGGATTTGAATTTAATTTTAATTTTAATTTAAGTGGCCACTTGTAAAAATCTCAGCCTATGCGCTCATACCCATTGGGGGGTACGTGGTGGGTACGTTTCGTACCCACCACGTACCGCCCACGCCCCCCGAATGAGTTTCCGCTCTCCTGGGCTCAAATTTTTGTTTTTTTAAATCTGTTTGCGGATTTGAATTTAATTTTAATTTTAATTTAAGTGGCCACTTGTAAAAATCTCAGCCTATGCGCTCATACCCATTGGGGGGTACGTGGTGGGTACGTTTCGTACTCACCACGTACCCCCCTCGCCCCCCGAATGAATTTCCGCTCTCCTGGGCTCAAATTTTTGTTTTTTTAAATCTGTTTGCGGATTTGAATTTAATTTTAATTTTAATTTAAGTGGTCACTTGTAAAAATCTCAGCCTATGCGCTCATACCCATTGGGGGGTACGTGGTGGGTACGTTTCGTACCCACCACGTACCCCCCACGCCCCCCGAATGAATTTCCGCTCTCCTGGGATGAAATTTTTGGTTTTTTTAAATCTGTTTGCGGATTTGAATTTAATTTTAATTTTAATTTAAGTGGTCACTTGTAAAAATCTCAGCCTATGCGCTCATACCCATTGGGGGTACGTGGGGGGTACGTTTCGTACCCACCACGTACCCCCACGCCCCCCGAATGAATTTCCGCTCTCCTGGGCTCAAATTTTTGTTTTTTTAAATCTGTTTGCGGATTTGAATTTAATTTTAATTTTAATTTAAGTGGTCACTTGTAAAAATCTCAGCCTATGCGCTCATACCCATTGGGGGGTACGTGGTGGGTACGTTTCGTACCCACCACGTACCGCCCACGCCCCCCGAATGAATTTCCGCTCTCCTGGGCTCAAATTTTCGTTTTTTTAAATCTGTTTGCGAATTTGAATTTAATTTTAATTTTGATTTAAGTGGTCACTTGTAAAAATCTCAGCCTATGCGCTCATACCCATTGGGGGGTACGTGGCGGGTACGTTTCGTACCCACCACGTACCCCCCACGCCCCCCGAATGAATTTCCGCTCTCCTGGGATGAAATTTTTGTTTTTTTAAATCTGTTTGCGGATTTGAATTTAATTTTAATTTTAATTTAAGTGGTCACTTGTAAAAATCTCAGCCTATGCGCTCATACCCATTGGGGGGTACGTGGTGGGTACGTTTCGTACCCACCACGTACCCCCCACGCCCCCCGAATGAATTTCCGCTCTCCTGGGCTCAAATTTTTGTTTTTTTAAATCTGTTTGCGGATTTGAATTTAATTTTAATCTTAATTTATGTGGTCACTTGTAAAAATCTCAGCCTATGCGCTCATACGCATTGGGGGGTACGTGGTGGGTACGTTTCGTACTCACCACGTACTCCCCACGCCCCCCGAATGAATTTCCGCTCTCCTGGGCTCAAATTTTTGTTTTTTTAAATCTGTTTGCGGATTTGAATTTAATTTTAATTTTAATTTAAGTGGTCACTTGTAAAAATCTCAGCCTATGCGCTCATACCCATTGGGGGGTACGTGGTGGGTACGTTTCGTACCCACCACGTACCCCCCACGCCCCCCGAATGAATTTCCGCTCTCCTGGGCTCAAATTTTTGTTTTTTTAAATCTGTTTGCGGATTTGAATTTAATTTTAATTTTAATTTAAGTGGTCACTTGTAAAAATCTCAGCCTATGCGCTCATACCCATTGGGGGGTACGTTTCCTACCCACCACGTACCGCCCACGCCCCCCGAATGAATTTCCGCTCTCCTGGGCTCAAATTTTTGTTTTTTTAAATCTGTTTGCGGATTTGAATTTAATTTTAATTTTAATTTAAGTGGTCACTTGTAAAAATCTCAGCCTATGCGCTCATACCCATTGGGGGGTACGTGGTGGGTACGTTTCGTACCCACCACGTACCCCCCACGCCCCCCGAATGAATTTCCGCTCTCCTGGGCTCAAATTTTTGTTTTTTTAAATCTGTTTGCGGATTTGAATTTAATTTTAATTTTAATTTAAGTGGTCACTTGTAAAAATCTCAGCCTATGCGCTCATACCCATTGGGGGGTACGTGGTGGGTACGTTTCGTACCCACCACGTACCCCCCACGCCCCCCGAATGAATTTCCGCTCTCCTGGGCTCAAATTTTTGTTTTTTTAAATCTGTTTGCGGATTTGAATTTAATTTTAATCTTAATTTATGTGGTCACTTGTAAAAATCTCAGCCTATGCGCTCATACGCATTGGGGGGTACGTGGTGGGTACGTTTCGTACCCACCACGTACCCCCCACGCCCCCCGAATGAATTTCCGCTCTCCTGGGCTCAAATTTTTGTTTTTTTAAATCTGTTTGCGGATTTGAATTTAATTTTAATTTTAATTTAAGTGGTCACTTGTAAAAATCTCAGTCTATGCGGTCATACCCATTGAGGGGTACGTGGTGGGTACGTTTCGTACTCACCACGTACCCCCCACGCCCCCCGAATGAATTTCCGCTCTCCTGGGCTCAAATTTTTGTTTTTTTAAATCTGTTTGCGGATTTGAATTTAATTTTAATTTTAATTTAAGTGGTCACTTGTAAAAATCTCAGCCTATGCGCTCATACCCATTGGGGGGTACGTGGCGGGTACGTTTCGTACCCACCACGTACCCCCCACGCCCCCCGAATGAATTTCCGCTCTCCTGGGCTCAAATTTTTGTTTTTTTAAATCTGTCTGCGGATTTGAATTTAATTTTAATTTTAATTTAAGTGGTCACTTGTAAAAATCTCAGCCTATGCGCTCATACCCATTGGGGGGTACGTGGGGGGTACGTTTCGTACCCAGCACGTACCCCCACGCCCCCCGAATGAATTTCCGCTCTCCTGGGCTCAAATTTTTGTTTTTTTAAATCTGTTTGCGGATTTGAATTTAATTTTAATTTTAATTTAAGTGGTCACTTGTAAAAATCTCAGCCTATGCGCTCATACCCATTGGGGGGTACGTTTCCTACCCACCACGTACCGCCCACGCCCCCCGAATGAATTTCCGCTCTCCTGGGCTCAAATTTTTGTTTTTTTAAATCTGTTTGCGGATTTGAATTTAATTTTAATTTTAATTTAAGTGGTCACTTGTAAAAATCTCAGCCTATGCGCTCATACCCATACGTTTCGTACCCACCACGTACCGCCCACGCCCCCCGAATGAGTTTCCGCTCTCCTGGGCTCAAATTTTTGTTTTTTTAAATCTGTTTGCGGATTTGAATTTAATTTTAATTTTAATTTAAGTGGCCACTTGTAAAAATCTCAGCCTATGCGCTCATACCCATTGGGGGGTACGTGGTGGGTACGTTTCGTACTCACCACGTACCCCCACGCCCCCCGAATGAATTTCCGCTCTCCTGGGCTCAAATTTTTGTTTTTTTAAATCTGTTTGCGGATTTGAATTTAATTTTAATTTTAATTTAAGTGGTCACTTGTAAAAATCTCAGCCTATGCGCTCATACCCATTGGGGGGTACGTGGTGGGTACGTTTCGTACCCACCACGTACCCCCCACGCCCCCCGAATGAATTTCCGCTCTCCTGGGATGAAATTTTTGGTTTTTTTCAATCTGTTTGCGGATTTGAATTTAATTTTAATTTTAATTTAAGTGGTCACTTGTAAAAATCTCAGCCTATGCGCTCATACCCATTGGGGGTACGTGGGGGGTACGTTTCGTACCCACCACGTACCCCCACGCCCCCCGAATGAATTTCCGCTCTCCTGGGCTCAAATTTTTGTTTTTTTAAATCTGTTTGCGGATTTGAATTTAATTTTAATTTTAATTTAAGTGGTCACTTGTAAAAATCTCAGCCTATGCGCTCATACCCATTGGGGGGTACGTGGTGGGTACGTTTCGTACCCACCACGTACCGCCCACGCCCCCCGAATGAATTTCCGCTCTCCTGGGCTCAAATTTTCGTTTTTTTAAATCTGTTTGCGGATTTGAATTTAATTTTAATTTTGATTTAAGTGGTCACTTGTAAAAATCTCAGCCTATGCGCTCATACCCATTGGGGGGTACGTTTCCTACCCACCACGTACCGCCCACGCCCCCCGAATGAATTTCCGCTCTCCTGGGCTCAAATTTTTGTTTTTTTAAATCTGTTTGCGGATTTGAATTTAATTTTAATTTTAATTTAAGTGGTCACTTGTAAAAATCTCAGCCTATGCGCTCATACCCATTGGGGGGTACGTTTCCTACCCACCACGTACCGCCCACGCCCCCCGAATGAATTTCCGCTCTCCTGGGCTCAAATTTTTGTTTTTTTAAATCTGTTTGCGGATTTGAATTTAATTTTAATTTTAATTTAAGTGGTCACTTGTAAAAATCTCAGCCTATGCGCTCATACCCATTGGGGGGTACGTTTCCTACCCACCACGTACCGCCCACGCCCCCCGAATGAATTTCCGCTCTCCTGGGCTCAAATTTTTGTTTTTTTAAATCTGTTTGCGGATTTGAATTTAATTTTAATTTTAATTTAAGTGGTCACTTGTAAAAATCTCAGCCTATGCGCTCATACCCATTGGGGGGTACGTGGGGGGTACGTTTCGTACCCAGCACGTACCCCCACGCCCCCCGAATGAATTTCCGCTCTCCTGGGCTCAAATTTTTGTTTTTTTAAATCTGTTTGCGGATTTGAATTTAATTTTAATTTTAATTTAAGTGGTCACTTGTAAAAATCTCAGCCTATGCGCTCATACCCATTGGGGGGTACGTGGTGGGTACGTTTCGTACCCACCACGTACCCCCCACGCCCCCCGAATGAATTTCCGCTCTCCTGGGCTCAAATTTTTGTTTTTTTAAATCTGTTTGCGGATTTGAATTTAATTTTAATTTTAATTTAAGTGGTCACTTGTAAAAATCTCAGCCTATGCGCTCATACCCATTGGGGGGTACGTGGTGGGTACGTTTCGTACCCACCACGTACCCCCCACGCCCCCCGAATGAATTTCCGCTCTCCTGGGCTCAAATTTTTGTTTTTTTAAATCTGTTTGCGGATTTGAATTTAATTTTAATCTTAATTTATGTGGTCACTTGTAAAAATCTCAGCCTATGCGCTCATACGCATTGGGGGGTACGTGGTGGGTACGTTTCGTACCCACCACGTACCCCCCACGCCCCCCGAATGAATTTCCGCTCTCCTGGGCTCAAATTTTTGTTTTTTTAAATCTGTTTGCGGATTTGAATTTAATTTTAATTTTAATTTAAGTGGTCACTTGTAAAAATCTCAGTCTATGCGGTCATACCCATTGAGGGGTACGTGGTGGGTACGTTTCGTACTCACCACGTACCCCCCACGCCCCCCGAATGAATTTCCGCTCTCCTGGGCTCAAATTTTTGTTTTTTTAAATCTGTTTGCGGATTTGAATTTAATTTTAATTTTAATTTAAGTGGTCACTTGTAAAAATCTCAGCCTATGCGCTCATACCCATTGGGGGGTACGTGGCGGGTACGTTTCGTACCCACCACGTACCCCCCACGCCCCCCGAATGAATTTCCGCTCTCCTGGGCTCAAATTTTTGTTTTTTTAAATCTGTTTGCGGATTTGAATTTAATTTTAATTTTAATTTAAGTGGTCACTTGTAAAAATCTCAGCCTATGCGCTCATACCCATTGGGGGGTACGTGGGGGGTACGTTTCGTACCCAGCACGTACCCCCACGCCCCCCGAATGAATTTCCGCTCTCCTGGGCTCAAATTTTTGTTTTTTTAAATCTGTTTGCGGATTTGAATTTAATTTTAATTTTAATTTAAGTGGTCACTTGTAAAAATCTCAGCCTATGCGCTCATACCCATTGGGGGGTACGTTTCCTACCCACCACGTACCGCCCACGCCCCCCGAATGAATTTCCGCTCTCCTGGGCTCAAATTTTTGTTTTTTTAAATCTGTTTGCGGATTTGAATTTAATTTTAATTTTAATTTAAGTGGTCACTTGTAAAAATCTCAGCCTATGCGCTCATACCCATACGTTTCGTACCCACCACGTACCGCCCACGCCCCCCGAATGAGTTTCCGCTCTCCTGGGCTCAAATTTTTGTTTTTTTAAATCTGTTTGCGGATTTGAATTTAATTTTAATTTTAATTTAAGTGGCCACTTGTAAAAATCTCAGCCTATGCGCTCATACCCATTGGGGGGTACGTGGTGGGTACGTTTCGTACTCACCACGTACCCCCCACGCCCCCCGAATGAATTTCCGCTCTCCTGGGCTCAAATTTTTGTTTTTTTAAATCTGTTTGCGGATTTGAATTTAATTTTAATTTTAATTTAAGTGGTCACTTGTAAAAATCTCAGCCTATGCGCTCATACCCATTGGGGGGTACGTGGTGGGTACGTTTCGTACCCACCACGTACCCCCCACGCCCCCCGAATGAATTTCCGCTCTCCTGGGATGAAATTTTTGGTTTTTTTAAATCTGTTTGCGGATTTGAATTTAATTTTAATTTTAATTTAAGTGGTCACTTGTAAAAATCTCAGCCTATGCGCTCATACCCATTGGGGGTACGTGGGGGGTACGTTTCGTACCCACCACGTACCCCCACGCCCCCCGAATGAATTTCCGCTCTCCTGGGCTCAAATTTTTGTTTTTTTAAATCTGTTTGCGGATTTGAATTTAATTTTAATTTTAATTTAAGTGGTCACTTGTAAAAATCTCAGCCTATGCGCTCATACCCATTGGGGGGTACGTGGTGGGTACGTTTCGTACCCACCACGTACCGCCCACGCCCCCCGAATGAATTTCCGCTCTCCTGGGCTCAAATTTTCGTTTTTTTAAATCTGTTTGCGGATTTGAATTTAATTTTAATTTTGATTTAAGTGGTCACTTGTAAAAATCTCAGCCTATGCGCTCATACCCATTGGGGGGTACGTTTCCTACCCACCACGTACCGCCCACGCCCCCCGAATGAATTTCCGCTCTCCTGGGCTCAAATTTTTGTTTTTTTAAATCTGTTTGCGGATTTGAATTTAATTTTAATTTTAATTTAAGTGGTCACTTGTAAAAATCTCAGCCTATGCGCTCATACCCATTGGGGGGTACGTTTCCTACCCACCACGTACCGCCCACGCCCCCCGAATGAATTTCCGCTCTCCTGGGCTCAAATTTTTGTTTTTTTAAATCTGTTTGCGGATTTGAATTTAATTTTAATTTTAATTTAAGTGGTCACTTGTAAAAATCTCAGCCTATGCGCTCATACCCATTGGGGGGTACGTTTCCTACCCACCACGTACCGCCCACGCCCCCCGAATGAATTTCCGCTCTCCTGGGCTCAAATTTTTGTTTTTTTAAATCTGTTTGCGGATTTGAATTTAATTTTAATTTTAATTTAAGTGGTCACTTGTAAAAATCTCAGCCTATGCGCTCATACCCATTGGGGGGTACGGGGGGGGTACGTTTCGTACCCACCACGTACCCCCACGCCCCCCGAATGAATTTCCGCTCTCCTGGGCTCAAATTTTTGTTTTTTTAAATCTGTTTGCGGATTTGAATTTAATTTTAATTTTAATTTAAGTGGTCACTTGTAAAAATCTCAGCCTATGCGCTCATACCCATTGGGGGGTACGTTTCCTACCCACCACGTACCGCCCACGCCCCCCGAATGAATTTCCGCTCTCCTGGGCTCAAATTTTTGTTTTTTTAAATCTGTTTGCGGATTTGAATTTAATTTTAATTTTAATTTAAGTGGTCACTTGTAAAAATCTCAGCCTATGCGCTCATACCCATACGTTTCGTACCCACCACGTACCGCCCACGCCCCCCGAATGAGTTTCCGCTCTCCTGGGCTCAAATTTTTGTTTTTTTAAATCTGTTTGCGGATTTGAATTTAATTTTAATTTTAATTTAAGTGGCCACTTGTAAAAATCTCAGCCTATGCGCTCATACCCATTGGGGGGTACGTGGTGGGTACGTTTCGTACCCACCACGTACCCCCCACGCCCCCCGAATGAATTTCCGCTCTCCTGGGATGAAATTTTTGGTTTTTTTAAATCTGTTTGCGGATTTGAATTTAATTTTAATTTTAATTTAAGTGGTCACTTGTAAAAATCTCAGCCTATGCGCTCATACCCATTGGGGGTACGTGGGGGGTACGTTTCGTACCCACCACGTACCCCCACGCCCCCCGAATGAATTTCCGCTCTCCTGGGCTCAAATTTTTGTTTTTTTAAATCTGTTTGCGGATTTGAATTTAATTTTAATTTTAATTTAAGTGGTCACTTGTAAAAATCTCAGCCTATGCGCTCATACCCATTGGGGGGTACGTGGTGGGTACGTTTCGTACCCACCACGTACCGCCCACGCCCCCCGAATGAATTTCCGCTCTCCTGGGCTCAAATTTTCGTTTTTTTAAATCTGTTTGCGGATTTGAATTTAATTTTAATTTTGATTTAAGTGGTCACTTGTAAAAATCTCAGCCTATGCGCTCATACCCATTGGGGGGTACGTGGTGGGTACGTTTCGTACCCACCACGTACCCCCCACGCCCCCCGAATGAATTTCCGCTCTCCTGGGCTCAAATTTTTGTTTTTTTAAATCTGTTTGCGGATTTGAATTTAATTTTAATCTTAATTTATGTGGTCACTTGTAAAAATCTCAGCCTATGCGCTCATACCCATTGGGGGGTACGTGGTGGGTACGTTTCGTACCCACCACGTACCCCCCACGCCCCCCGAATGAATTTCCGCTCTCCTGGGCTCAAATTTTTGTTTTTTTAAATCTGTTTGCGGATTTGAATTTAATTTTAATTTTAATTTAAGTGGTCACTTGTAAAAATCTCAGTCTATGCGCTCATACCCATTGAGGGGTACGTGGTGGGTACGTTTCGTACTCACCACGTACCCCCCACGCCCCCCGAATGAATTTCCGCTCTCCTGGGCTCAAATTTTTGTTTTTTTAAATCTGTTTGCGGATTTGAATTTAATTTTAATTTTAATTTAAGTGGTCACTTGTAAAAATCTCAGCCTTTGCGCTCATACCCATACGTTTCGTACCCACCACGTACCGCCCACGCCCCCCGAATGAGTTTCCGCTCTCCTGGGCTCAAATTTTTGTTTTTTTAAATCTGTTTGCGGATTTGAATTTAATTTTAATTTTAATTTAAGTGGTCACTTGTAAAAATCTCAGCCTATGCGCTCATACCCATTGGGGGGTACGTTTCCTACCCACCACGTACCGCCCACGCCCCCCGAATGAATTTCCGCTCTCCTGGGCTCAAATTTTTGTTTTTTTAAATCTGTTTGCGGATTTGAATTTAATTTTAATTTTAATTTAAGTGGTCACTTGTAAAAATCTCAGCCTATGCGCTCATACCCATTGGGGGGTACGTGGGGGGTACGTTTCGTACCCAGCACGTACCCCCACGCCCCCCGAATGAATTTCCGCTCTCCTGGGCTCAAATTTTTGTTTTTTTAAATCTGTTTGCGGATTTGAATTTAATTTTAATTTTAATTTAAGTGGTCACTTGTAAAAATCTCAGCCTGTGCGCTCATACCCATTGGGGGGTACGTTTCCTACCCACCACGTACCGCCCACGCCCCCCGAATGAATTTCCGCTCTCCTGGGCTCAAATTTTTGTTTTTTTAAATCTGTTTGCGGATTTGAATTTAATTTTAATTTTAATTTAAGTGGTCACTTGTAAAAATCTCAGCCTATGCGCTC
The DNA here is from genome assembly GCA_951812415.1 of Beris morrisii. Lineage (NCBI taxonomy): Eukaryota > Metazoa > Arthropoda > Insecta > Diptera > Stratiomyidae > Beris > Beris morrisii. The sequence continues at coordinate 124,639,260 of OX638311.1, forward strand.
ATACCCATACGTTTCGTACCCACCACGTACCGCCCACGCCCCCCGAATGAGTTTCCGCTCTCCTGGGCTCAAATTTTTGTTTTTTTAAATCTGTTTGCGGATTTGAATTTAATTTTAATTTTAATTTAAGTGGCCACTTGTAAAAATCTCAGCCTATGCGCTCATACCCATTGGGGGGTACGTGGTGGGTACGTTTCGTACTCACCACGTACCCCCCACGCCCCCCGAATGAATTTCCGCTCTCCTGGGCTCAAATTTTTGTTTTTTTAAATCTGTTTGCGGATTTGAATTTAATTTTAATTTTAATTTAAGTGGTCACTTGTAAAAATCTCAGCCTATGCGCTCATACCCATTGGGGGGTACGTGGTGGGTACGTTTCGTACCCACCACGTACCCCCCACGCCCCCCGAATGAATTTCCGCTCTCCTGGGATGAAATTTTTGGTTTTTTTAAATCTGTTTGCGGATTTGAATTTAATTTTAATTTTAATTTAAGTGGTCACTTGTAAAAATCTCAGCCTATGCGCTCATACCCATTGGGGGTACGTGGGGGGTACGTTTCGTACCCACCACGTACCCCCACGCCCCCCGAATGAATTTCCGCTCTCCTGGGCTCAAATTTTTGTTTTTTTAAATCTGTTTGCGGATTTGAATTTAATTTTAATTTTAATTTAAGTGGTCACTTGTAAAAATCTCAGCCTATGCGCTCATACCCATTGGGGGGTACGTGGTGGGTACGTTTCGTACCCACCACGTACCGCCCACGCCCCCCGAATGAATTTCCGCTCTCCTGGGCTCAAATTTTCGTTTTTTTAAATCTGTTTGCGGATTTGAATTTAATTTTAATTTTGATTTAAGTGGTCACTTGTAAAAATCTCAGCCTATGCGCTCATACCCATTGGGGGGTACGTGGCGGGTACGTTTCGTACCCACCACGTACCCCCCACGCCCCCCGAATGAATTTCCGCTCTCCTGGGATGAAATTTTTGTTTTTTTAAATCTGTTTGCGGATTTGAATTTAATTTTAATTTTAATTTAAGTGGTCACTTGTAAAAATCTCAGCCTATGCGCTCATACCCATTGGGGGGTACGTGGTGGGTACGTTTCGTACCCACCACGTACCCCCCACGCCCCCCGAATGAATTTCCGCTCTCCTGGGCTCAAATTTTTGTTTTTTTAAATCTGTTTGCGGATTTGAATTTAATTTTAATCTTAATTTATGTGGTCACTTGTAAAAATCTCAGCCTATGCGCTCATACCCATTGGGGGGTACGTGGTGGGTACGTTTCGTACCCACCACGTACCCCCCACGCCCCCCGAATGAATTTCCGCTCTCCTGGGCTCAAATTTTTGTTTTTTTAAATCTGTTTGCGGATTTGAATTTAATTTTAATTTTAATTTAAGTGGTCACTTGTAAAAATCTCAGTCTATGCGCTCATACCCATTGAGGGGTACGTGGTGGGTACGTTTCGTACTCACCACGTACCCCCCACGCCCCCCGAATGAATTTCCGCTCTCCTGGGCTCAAATTTTTGTTTTTTTAAATCTGTTTGCGGATTTGAATTTAATTTTAATTTTAATTTAAGTGGTCACTTGTAAAAATCTCAGCCTTTGCGCTCATACCCATACGTTTCGTACCCACCACGTACCGCCCACGCCCCCCGAATGAGTTTCCGCTCTCCTGGGCTCAAATTTTTGTTTTTTTAAATCTGTTTGCGGATTTGAATTTAATTTTAATTTTAATTTAAGTGGTCACTTGTAAAAATCTCAGCCTATGCGCTCATACCCATTGGGGGGTACGTGGTGGGTACGTTTCGTACCCACCACGTACCCCCCACGCCCCCCGAATGAATTTCCGCTCTCCTGGGATGAAATTTTTGTTTTTTTAAATCTGTTTGCGGATTTGAATTTAATTTTAATTTTAATTTAAGTGGTCACTTGTAAAAATCTCAGTCTATGCGCTCATACCCATTGGGGGGTACGTGGTGGGTACGTTTCGTACTCACCACGTACTCCCCACGCCCCCCGAATGAATTTCCGCTCTCCTGGGCTCAAATTTTTGTTTTTTTAAATCTGTTTGCGGATTTGAATTTAATTTTAATTTTAATTTAAGTGGTCACTTGTAAAAATCTCAGCCTATGCGCTCATACCCATTGGGGGGTACGTGGTGGGTACGTTTCGTACCCACCACGTACCCCCCACGCCCCCCGAATGAATTTCCGCTCTCCTGGGCTCAAATTTTTGTTTTTTTAAATCTGTTTGCGGATTTGAATTTAATTTTAATTTTAATTTAAGTGGTCACTTGTAAAAATCTCAGCCTATGCGCTCATACCCATTGGGGGGTACGTGGTGGGTACGTTTCGTACCCACCACGTACCCCCCACGCCCCCCGAATGAATTTCCGCTCTCCTGGGCTCAAATTTTTGTTTTTTTAAATCTGTTTGCGGATTTGAATTTAATTTTAATCTTAATTTATGTGGTCACTTGTAAAAATCTCAGCCTATGCGCTCATACGCATTGGGGGGTACGTGGTGGGTACGTTTCGTACCCACCACGTACCCCCCACGCCCCCCGAATGAATTTCCGCTCTCCTGGGCTCAAATTTTTGTTTTTTTAAATCTGTTTGCGGATTTGAATTTAATTTTAATTTTAATTTAAGTGGTCACTTGTAAAAATCTCAGTCTATGCGGTCATACCCATTGAGGGGTACGTGGTGGGTACGTTTCGTACTCACCACGTACCCCCCACGCCCCCCGAATGAATTTCCGCTCTCCTGGGCTCAAATTTTTGTTTTTTTAAATCTGTTTGCGGATTTGAATTTAATTTTAATTTTAATTTAAGTGGTCACTTGTAAAAATCTCAGCCTATGCGCTCATACCCATTGGGGGGTACGTTTCCTACCCACCACGTACCGCCCACGCCCCCCGAATGAATTTCCGCTCTCCTGGGCTCAAATTTTTGTTTTTTTAAATCTGTTTGCGGATTTGAATTTAATTTTAATTTTAATTTAAGTGGTCACTTGTAAAAATCTCAGCCTATGCGCTCATACCCATTGGGGGGTACGTGGGGGGTACGTTTCGTACCCAGCACGTACCCCCACGCCCCCCGAATGAATTTCCGCTCTCCTGGGCTCAAATTTTTGTTTTTTTAAATCTGTTTGCGGATTTGAATTTAATTTTAATTTTAATTTAAGTGGTCACTTGTAAAAATCTCAGCCTATGCGCTCATACCCATTGGGGGGTACGTTTCCTACCCACCACGTACCGCCCACGCCCCCCGAATGAATTTCCGCTCTCCTGGGCTCAAATTTTTGTTTTTTTAAATCTGTTTGCGGATTTGAATTTAATTTTAATTTTAATTTAAGTGGTCACTTGTAAAAATCTCAGCCTATGCGCTCATACCCATTGGGGGGTACGTGGGGGGTACGTTTCGTACCCAGCACGTACCCCCACGCCCCCCGAATGAATTTCCGCTCTCCTGGGCTCAAATTTTTGTTTTTTTAAATCTGTTTGCGGATTTGAATTTAATTTTAATTTTAATTTAAGTGGTCACTTGTAAAAATCTCAGCCTATGCGCTCATACCCATTGGGGGGTACGTTTCCTACCCACCACGTACCGCCCACGCCCCCCGAATGAATTTCCGCTCTCCTGGGCTCAAATTTTTGTTTTTTTAAATCTGTTTGCGGATTTGAATTTAATTTTAATTTTAATTTAAGTGGTCACTTGTAAAAATCTCAGCCTATGCGCTCATACCCATACGTTTCGTACCCACCACGTACCGCCCACGCCCCCCGAATGAGTTTCCGCTCTCCTGGGCTCAAATTTTTGTTTTTTTAAATCTGTTTGCGGATTTGAATTTAATTTTAATTTTAATTTAAGTGGCCACTTGTAAAAATCTCAGCCTATGCGCTCATACCCATTGGGGGGTACGTGGTGGGTACGTTTCGTACTCACCACGTACCCCCCACGCCCCCCGAATGAATTTCCGCTCTCCTGGGCTCAAATTTTTGTTTTTTTAAATCTGTTTGCGGATTTGAATTTAATTTTAATTTTAATTTAAGTGGTCACTTGAAAAAATCTCAGCCTATGCGCTCATACCCATTGGGGGGTACGTGGTGGGTACGTTTCGTACCCACCACGTACCCCCCACGCCCCCCGAATGAATTTCCGCTCTCCTGGGATGAAATTTTTGGTTTTTTTAAATCTGTTTGCGGATTTGAATTTAATTTTAATTTTAATTTAAGTGGTCACTTGTAAAAATCTCAGCCTATGCGCTCATACCCATTGGGGGTACGTGGGGGGTACGTTTCGTACCCACCACGTACCCCCACGCCCCCCGAATGAATTTCCGCTCTCCTGGGCTCAAATTTTTGTTTTTTTAAATCTGTTTGCGGATTTGAATTTAATTTTAATTTTAATTTAAGTGGTCACTTGTAAAAATCTCAGCCTATGCGCTCATACCCATTGGGGGGTACGTGGTGGGTACGTTTCGTACCCACCACGTTCCGCCCACGCCCCCCGAATGAATTTCCGCTCTCCTGGGCTCAAATTTTCGTTTTTTTAAATCTGTTTGCGGATTTGAATTTAATTTTAATTTTGATTTAAGTGGTCACTTGTAAAAATCTCAGCCTATGCGCTCATACCCATTGGGGGGTACGTGGCGGGTACGTTTCGTACCCACCACGTACCCCCCACGCCCCCCGAATGAATTTCCGCTCTCCTGGGATGAAATTTTTGTTTTTTTAAATCTGTTTGCGGATTTGAATTTAATTTTAATTTTAATTTAAGTGGTCACTTGTAAAAATCTCAGCCTATGCGCTCATACCCATTGGGGGGTACGTGGTGGGTACGTTTCGTACCCACCACGTACCCCCCACGCCCCCCGAATGAATTTCCGCTCTCCTGGGCTCAAATTTTTGTTTTTTTAAATCTGTTTGCGGATTTGAATTTAATTTTAATCTTAATTTATGTGGTCACTTGTAAAAATCTCAGCCTATGCGCTCATACCCATTGGGGGGTACGTGGTGGGTACGTTTCGTACCCACCACGTACCCCCCACGCCCCCCGAATGAATTTCCGCTCTCCTGGGCTCAAATTTTTGTTTTTTTAAATCTGTTTGCGGATTTGAATTTAATTTTAATTTTAATTTAAGTGGTCACTTGTAAAAATCTCAGTCTATGCGCTCATACCCATTGAGGGGTACGTGGTGGGTACGTTTCGTACTCACCACGTACCCCCCACGCCCCCCGAATGAATTTCCGCTCTCCTGGGCTCAAATTTTTGTTTTTTTAAATCTGTTTGCGGATTTGAATTTAATTTTAATTTTAATTTAAGTGGTCACTTGTAAAAATCTCAGCCTTTGCGCTCATACCCATACGTTTCGTACCCACCACGTACCGCCCACGCCCCCCGAATGAGTTTCCGCTCTCCTGGGCTCAAATTTTTGTTTTTTTAAATCTGTTTGCGGATTTGAATTTAATTTTAATTTTAATTTAAGTGGTCACTTGTAAAAATCTCAGCCTATGCGCTCATACCCATTGGGGGGTACGTGGGGGGTACGTTTCGTACCCACCACGTACCCCCCACGCCCCCCGAATAAATTTCCGCTCTCCTGTGCTCAAATTTTTGTTTTTTTAAATCTGTTTGCGGATTTGAATTTAATTTTAATTTTAATTTAAGTGGTCACTTGTAAAAATCTCAGCCTATGCGCTCATACCCATTGGGGGGTACGTGGCGGGTACGTTTCGTACCCACCACGTACCCCCCACGCCCCCCGAATGAATTTCCGCTCTCCTGGGCTCAAATTTTTGTTTTTTTAAATCTGTTTGCGGATTTGAATTTAATTTTAATTTTAATTTAAGTGGTCACTTGTAAAAATCTCAGCCTATGCGCTCATACCCATTGGGGGGTACGTTTCCTACCCACCACGTACCGCCCACGCCCCCCGAATGAATTTCCGCTCTCCTGGGCTCAAATTTTTGTTTTTTTAAATCTGTTTGCGGATTTGAATTTAATTTTAATTTTAATTTAAGTGGTCACTTGTAAAAATCTCAGCCTATGCGCTCATACCCATTGGGGGGTACGTGGGGGGTACGTTTCGTACCCACCACGTACCCCCCACGCCCCCCGAATAAATTTCCGCTCTCCTGTGCTCAAATTTTTGTTTTTTTAAATCTGTTTGCGGATTTGAATTTAATTTTAATTTTAATTTAAGTGGTCACTTGTAAAAATCTCAGCCTATGCGCTCATACCCATTGGGGGGTACGTGGCGGGTACGTTTCGTACCCACCACGTACCCCCCACGCCCCCCGAATGAATTTCCGCTCTCCTGGGCTCAAATTTTTGTTTTTTTAAATCTGTTTGCGGATTTGAATTTAATTTTAATTTTAATTTAAGTGGTCACTTGTAAAAATCTCAGCCTATGCGCTCATACCCATTGGGGGGTACGTGGTGGGTACGTTTCGTACCCACCACGCCCCCGAATGAATTTCCGCTCTCCTGGGCTCAAATTTTTGTTGTTTTAAATCTGTTTGCGGATTTGAATTTAATTTTAATTTTAATTTAAGTGGTCACTTGTAAAAATCTCAGCCTATGCGCTCATACCCATTGGGGGGTACGTTTCCTACCCACCACGTACCGCCCACGCCCCCCGAATGAATTTCCGCTCTCCTGGGCTCAAATTTTTGTTTTTTTAAATCTGTTTGCGGATTTGAATTTAATTTTAATTTTAATTTAAGTGGTCACTTGTAAAAATCTCAGCCTATGCGCTCATACCCATTGGGGGGTACGTTTCCTACCCACCACGTACCGCCCACGCCCCCCGAATGAATTTCCGCTCTCCTGGGCTCAAATTTTTGTTTTTTTAAATCTGTTTGCGGATTTGAATTTAATTTTAATTTTAATTTAAGTGGTCACTTGTAAAAATCTCAGCCTATGCGCTCATACCCATTGGGGGGTACGTGGTGGGTACGTTTCGTACCCACCACGTACCCCCCACGCCCCCCGAATGAATTTCCGCTCTCCTGGGATGAAATTTTTGTTTTTTTAAATCTGTTTGCGGATTTGAATTTAATTTTAATTTTAATTTAAGTGGTCACTTGTAAAAATCTCAGCCTATGCGCTCATACCCATTGGGGGGTACGTTTCCTACCCACCACGTACCGCCCACGCCCCCCGAATGAATTTCCGCTCTCCTGGGCTCAAATTTTTGTTTTTTTAAATCTGTTTGCGGATTTGAATTTAATTTTAATTTTAATTTAAGTGGTCACTTGTAAAAATCTCAGCCTATGCGCTCATACCCATTGGGGGGTACGTTTCCTACCCACCACGTACCGCCCACGCCCCCCGAATGAATTTCCGCTCTCCTGGGCTCAAATTTTTGTTTTTTTAAATCTGTTTGCGGATTTGAATTTAATTTTAATTTTAATTTAAGTGGTCACTTGTAAAAATCTCAGCCTATGCGCTCATACCCATTGGGGGGTACGTGGGGGGTACGTTTTGTACCCAGCACGTACCCCCACGCCCCCCGAATGAATTTCCGCTCTCCTGGGCTCAAATTTTTGTTTTTTTAAATCTGTTTGCGGATTTGAATTTAATTTTAATTTTAATTTAAGTGGTCACTTGTAAAAATCTCAGCCTATGCGCTCATACCCATTGGGGGGTACGTTTCCTACCCACCACGTACCGCCCACGCCCCCCGAATGAATTTCCGCTCTCCTGGGCTCAAATTTTTGTTTTTTTAAATCTGTTTGCGGATTTGAATTTAATTTTAATTTTAATTTAAGTGGTCACTTGTAAAAATCTCAGCCTATGCGCTCATACCCATTGGGGGGTACGTTTCCTACCCACCACGTACCGCCCACGCCCCCCGAATGAATTTCCGCTCTCCTGGGCTCAAATTTTTGTTTTTTTAAATCTGTTTGCGGATTTGAATTTAATTTTAATTTTAATTTAAGTGGTCACTTGTAAAAATCTCAGCCTATGCGCTCATACCCATTGGGGGGTACGTGTGGATACGTTTCGTACCCACCACGTACCCCCCACGCCCCCCGAATGAATTTCCGCTCTCCTGGGCTCAAATTTTTGTTTTTTTAAATCTGTTTGCGGATTTGAATTTAATTTTAATTTTAATTTAAGTGGTCACTTGTAAAAATCTCAGCCTATGCGCTCATACCCATTGGGGGGTACGTGGTGGGTACGTTTCGTACCCACCACGTACCCCCCACGCCCCCCGAATGAATTTCCGCTCTCCTGGGATGAAATTTTTGTTTTTTTAAATCTGTTTGCGGATTTGAATTTAATTTTAATTTTAATTTAAGTGGTCACTTGTAAAAATCTCAACCTATGCGCTCATACCCATTGGGGGGTACGTGGGGGGTACGTTTCGTACCCACCACGTACCGCCCACGCCCCCCGAATGAATTTCCGCTCTCCTGGGCTCAAATTTTTGTTTTTTTAAATCTGTTTGCGGATTTGAATTTAATTTTAATTTTAATTTAAGTGGTCACTTGTAAAAATCTCAGCCTATGCGCTCATACCCATTGGGGGGTACGTGGTGGGTACGTTTCGTACCCACCACGTACCGCCCACGCCCCCCGAATGAATTTCCGCTCTCCTGGGCTCAAATTTTTGTTTTTTTAAATCTGTTTGCGGATTTGAATTTAATTTTAATTTTAATTTAAGTGGTCACTTGTAAAAATCTCATCCTATGCGCTCCTACCCATTGGGGGGTACGTGGTGGGTACGTTTCGTACCCACCACGTACCCCCCACGCCTCCCGAATGAATTTCCGCTCTCCTGGGATGAAATTTTTGTTTTTTTAAATCTGTTTGCGGATTTGAATTTAATTTTAATTTTAATTTAAGTGGTCACTTGTAAAAATCTCAGCCTATGCGCTCATACCCATTGGGAGGTACGTGGTGGGTACGTTTCGTACCCACCACGTACCCCCCACGCCCCCCGATTGAATTTCCGTTCTCCTGGGATGAAATTTTTGTTTTTTTAAATCTGTTTGCGGATTTGAATTTAATTTTAATTTTAATTTAAGTGGTCACTTGTAAAAATCTCAGCCTATGCGCTCATACCCATTGGGGGGTACGTGGTGGGTACGTTTCGTACCCACCACGTACCCCCCACGCCCCCCGAATGAATTTCCGCTCTCCTGGGATGAAATTTTTGTTTTTTTAAATCTGTTTGCGGATTTGAATTTAATTTTAATTTTAATTTAAGTGGTCACTTGTAAAAATCTCAGCCTATGCGCTCATACCCATTGGGGGGTACGTGGTGGGTACGTTTCGTACCCACCACGTACCCCCCACGCCCCCCGAATGAATTTCCGCTCTCCTGGGCTCAAATTTTTGTTTTTTTAAATCTGTTTGCGGATTTGAATTTAATTTTAATTTTAATTTAAGTGGTCACTTGTAAAAATCTCAGCCTATGCGCTCATACCCATTGGGGGATACGTGGGGGGTACGTTTCGTACCCACCACGTACCCCCCACGCCCCCCGAATGAATTTCCGCTCTCCTGTGCTCAAATTTTTGTTTTTTTAAATCTGTTTGCGGATTTGAATTTAATTTTAATTTTAATTTAAGTGGTCACTTGTAAAAATCTCAGCCTATGCGCTCATACCCATTGGGGGGTACGTGGTGGGTACGTTTCGTACCCACCACGTACCCCCCACGCCCCCCGAATGAATTTCCGCTCTCCTGGGATGAAATTTTTGTTTTTTTAAATCTGTTTGCGGATTTGAATTTAATTTTAATTTTAATTTAAGTGGTCACTTGTAAAAATCTCAGCCTATGCGCTCATACCCATTGGGGGGTACGTGGTGGGTACGTTTCGTACCCACCACGTACCGCCCACGCCCCCCGAATGAATTTCCGCTCTCCTGGGCTCAAATTTTTGTTTTTTTAAATCTGTTTGCGGATTTGAATTTAATTTTAATTTTAATTTAAGTGGTCACTTGTAAAAATCTCAGCCTATGCGCTCATACCCATTGGGGGGTACGTGGTGGGTACGTTTCGTACCCACCACGTACCGCGCACGCCCCCCGAATGAATTTCCGCTCTCCTGGGCTCAAATTTTTGTTTTTTTAAATCTGTTTGCGGATTTGAATTTAATTTTAATTTTAATTTAAGTGGTCACTTGTAAAAATCTCAGCCTATGCGCTCATACCCATTGGGGGGTACGTGGTGGGTACGTTTCGTACCCACCACGTACCCCCACGCCCCCCGAATGAATTTTCGCTCTCCTGGGATGAAATTTTTGTTTTTTTAAATCTGTTTGCGGATTTGAATTTAATTTTAATTTTAATTTAAGTGGTCACTTGTAAAAATCTCAGCCTATGCGCTCATACCCATTGGGGGGTACGTGGTGGGTACGTTTCGTACCCACCACGTACCCCCCACGCCCCCCGAATGAATTTCCGCTCTCCTGGGATGAAATTTTTGTTTTTTTAAATCTGTTTGCGGATTTGAATTTAATTTTAATTTTAATTTAAGTGGTCACTTGTAAAAATCTCAGCCTATGCGCTCATACCCATTGGGGGGTACGTGGGGGGTACGTTTCGTACCCACCACGTACCGCCCACGCCCCCCGAATGAATTTCCGCTCTCCTGGGCTTAAATTTTTGTTTTTTTAAATCTGTTTGCGGATTTGAATTTAATTTTAATTTTAATTTAAGTGGTCACTTGTAAAAATCTCAGCCTATGCGCTCATACCCATTGGGGGGTACGTGGTGGGTACGTTTCGTACCCACCACGTACCGCCCACGCCCCCCGAATGAATTTCCGCTCTCCTGGGCTCAAATTTTTGTTTTTTTAAATCTGTTTGCGGATTTGAATTTAATTTTAATTTTAATTTAAGTGGTCACTTGTAAAAATCTCAGCCTATGCGCTCATACCCATTGGGGGGTACGTGGTGGGTACGTTTCGTACCCACCACGTACCGCGCATGCCCCCCGAATGAATTTCCGCTCTCCTGGGCTCAAATTTTTGTTTTTTTAAATCTGTTTGCGGATTTGAATTTAATTTTAATTTTAATTTAAGTGGTCACTTGTAAAAATCTCAGCCTATGTGCTCATACCCATTGGGGGGTACGTGGTGGGTACGTTTCGTACCCACCACGTACCCCCCACGCCCCCCGAATGAATTTCCGCTCTCCTGTGCTCAAATTTTTGTTTTTTTAAATCTGTTTGCGGATTTGAATTTAATTTTAATTTTAATTTAAGTGGTCACTTGTAAAAATCTCAGCCTATGCGCTCATACCCATTGGGGGGTACGTGGTGGGTACGTTTCGTACCCACCACGTACCCCCCACGCCCCCCGAATGAATTTCCGCTCTCCTGGGATGAAATTTTTGTTTTTTTAAATCTGTTTGCGGATTTGAATTTAATTTTAATTTTAATTTAAGTGGTCACTTGTAAAAATCTCAGCCTATGCGCTCATACCCATTGGGGGGTACGTGGTGGGTACGTTTCGTACCCACCACGTACCCCCCACGCCCCCCGAATGAATTTCCGCTCTCCTGTGCTCAAATTTTTGTTTTTTTAAATCTGTTTGCGGATTTGAATTTAATTTTAATTTTAATTTAAGTGGTCACTTGTAAAAATCTCAGCCTATGCGCTCATACCCATTGGGGGATACGTGGGGGGTACGTTTCGTACCCACCACGTACCCCCCACGCCCCCCGAATGAATTTCCGCTCTCCTGTGCTCAAATTTTTGTTTTTTTAAATCTGTTTGCGGATTTGAATTTAATTTTAATTTTAATTTAAGTGGTCACTTGTAAAAATCTCAGCCTATGCGCTCATACCCATTGGGGGGTACGTGGTGGGTACGTTTCGTACCCACCACGTACCCCCCACGCCCCCCGAATGAATTTCCGCTCTCCTGGGATGAAATTTTTGTTTTTTTAAATCTGTTTGCGGATTTGAATTTAATTTTAATTTTAATTTAAGTGGTCACTTGTAAAAATCTCAGCCTATGCGCTCATACCCATTGGGGGGTACGTGGGGGGTACGTTTCGTACCCACCACGTACCGCCCACGCCCCCCGAATGAATTTCCGCTCTCCTGGGCTCAAATTTTTGTTTTTTTAAATCTGTTTGCGGATTTGAATTTAATTTTAATTTTAATTTAAGTGGTCACTCGTAAAAATCTCAGCCTATGCGCTCATACCCATTGGGGGGTACGTGGGGGGTACGTTTCGTACCCACCACGTACCCCCACGCCCCCCGAATGAATTTCCGCTCTCCTGGGCTCAAATTTTGTTTTTTTAAATCTGTTTGCGGATTTGAATTTAATTTTAATTTTAATTTAAGTGGTCACTTGTAAAAATCTCAGCCTATGCGCTCATACCCATTGGGGGGTACGTGGTGGGTACGTTTCGTACCCACCACGTACCCCCCACGCCCCCCGAATGAATTTGCGCTCTCTTGTGCTCAAATTTTTGTTTTTTTAAATCTGTTTGCGGATTTGAATTTAATTTTAATTTTAATTTAAGTGGTCACTTGTAAAAATCTCAGCCTATGCGCTCATACCCATTGGGGGGTACGTGGTGGGTACGTTTCGTACCCACCACGTACCGCCCACGCCCCCCGAATGAATTTCCGCTCTCCTGGGCTCAAATTTTTGTTTTTTTAAATCTGTTTGCGGATTTGAATTTAATTTTAATTTTAATTTAAGTGGTCACTTGTAAAAATCTCAGCCTATGCGCTCATACCCATTGGGGGGTACGTGGTGGGTACGTTTCGTACCCACCACGTACCCCCCACGCCCCCCGAATGAATTTCCGCTCTCCTGTGCTCAAATTTTTGTTTTTTTAAATCTGTTTGCGGATTTGAATTTAATTTTAATTTTAATTTAAGTGGTCACTTGTAAAAATCTCAGCCTATGCGCTCATACCCATTGGGGGGTACGTGGTGGGTACGTTTCGTACCCACCACGTACCCCCCACGCCCCCCGAATGAATTTCTGCTCTCCTGGGATGAAATTTTTGTTTTTTTAAATCTGTTTGCGGATTTGAATTTAATTTTAATTTTAATTTAAGTGGTCACTTGTAAAAATCTCAGCCTATGCGCTCATACCCATTGGGGGGTACGTGGTGGGTACGTTTCGTACCCACCACGTACCCCCCACGCCCCCCGAATGAATTTCCGCTCTCCTGTGCTCAAATTTTTGTTTTTTTAAATCTGTTTGCGGATTTCAATTTAATTTTAATTTTAATTTAAGTGGTCACTTGTAAAAATCTCAGCCTATGCGCTCATACCCATTGGGGGGTACGTGGTGGGTACGTTTCGTACCCACCACGTACCGCCCACGCCCCCCGAATGAATTTCCGCTCTCCTGGGCTCAAATTTTTGTTTTTTTAAATCTGTTTGCGGATTTGAATTTAATTTTAATTTTAATTTAAGTGGTCACTTGTAAAAATCTCAGCCTATGCGCTCATACCCATTGGGGGGTACGTGGTGGGTACGTTTCGTACCCACCACGTACCGCCCACGCCCCCCGAATGAATTTCCGCTCTCCTGGGCTCAAATTTTTGTTTTTTTAAATCTGTTTGCGGATTTGAATTTAATTTTAATTTTAATTTAAGTGGTCACTTGTAAAAATCTCAGCCTATGCGCTCATACCCATTGGGGGGTACGTGGTGGGTACGTTTCGTACCCACCACGTACCGCCCACGCCCCCCGAATGAATTTCCGCTCTCCTGGGCTCAAATTTTTGTTTTTTTAAATCTGTTTGCGGATTTGAATTTAATTTTAATTTTAATTTAAGTGGTCACTTGTAAAAATCTCAGCCTATGCGCTCATACCCATTGGAGGGTACGTGGTGGGTACGTTTCGTACCCACCACGTACCCCCCACGCCCCCCGAATCAATTTCCGCTCTCCTGGGATGAAATTTTTGTTTTTTTAAATCTGTTTGCGGATTTGAATTTAATTTTAATTTTAATTTAAGTGGTCACTTGTAAAAATCTCAGCCTATGCGCTCATACCCATTGGGGGGTACGTGGTGGGTACGTTTCGTACCCACCACGTACCCCCACGCCCCCCGAATGAATTTCCGCTCTCCTGTGCTCAAATTTTTGTTTTTTTAAATCGGTTTGCGGATTTGAATTTAATTTTAATTTTAATTTAAGTGGTCACTTGTAAAAATCTCAGCCTATGCGCTCATACCCATTGGGAGGTACGTGGTGGGTACGTTTCGTACCCACCACGTACCCCCCACGCCCCCCGAATGAATTTCCGCTCTCCTGGGATGAAATTTTTGTTTTTTTAAATCTGTTTGCGGATTTGAATTTAATTTTAATTTTAATTTAAGTGGTCACTTGTAAAAATCTCAGCCTATGCGCTCATACCCATTGGGGGATACGTGGGGGGTACGTTTCGTACCCACCACGTACCCCCCACGCCCCCCGAATGAATTTCCGCTCTCCTGTGCTCAAATTTTTGTTTTTTTAAATCTGTTTGCGGATTTGAATTTAATTTTAATTTTAATTTAAGTGGTCACTTGTAAAAATCTCAGCCTATGCGCTCATACCCATTGGGGGGTACGTGGTGGGTACGTTTCGTACCCACCACGTACCCCCCACGCCCCCCGAATGAATTTCCGCTCTCCTGGGATGAAATTTTTGTTTTTTTAAATCTGTTTGCGGATTTGAATTTAATTTGAATTTTAATTTAAGTGGTCACTTGTAAAAATCTCAGCCTATGCGCTCATACCCATTGGGGGGTACGTTTCGTACCCACCACGTACCCCCCACGCCCCCCGAATGAATTTCCGCTCTCCTGTGCTCAAATTTTTGTTTTTTTAAATCTGTTTGCGGATTTGAATTTAATTTTAATTTTAATTTAAGTGGTCACTTGTAAAAATCTCAGCCTATGCGCTCATACCCATTGGGGGGTACGTGGTGGGTACGTTTCGTACCCACCACGTACCCCCCACGCCCCCCGAATGAATTTCCGCTCTCCTGGGATGAAATTTTTGTTTTTTTAAATCTGTTTGCGGATTTGAATTTAATTTTAATTTTAATTTAAGTGGTCACTTGTAAAAATCTCAGCCTATGCGCTCATACCCATTGGGGGGTACGTGGTGGGTACGTTTCGTACCCACCACGTACCCCCCACGCCCCCCGAATGAATTTCCGCTCTCCTGGGATGAAATTTTTGTTTTTTTAAATCTGTTTGCGGATTTGAATTTAATTTTAATTTTAATTTAAGTGGTCACTTGTAAAAATCTCAGCCTATGCGCTCATACCCATTGGGGGGTACGTGGGGGGTACGTTTCGTACCCACCACGTACCGCCCACGCCCCCCGAATGAATTTCCGCTCTCCTGGGCTCAAATTTTTGTTTTTTTAAATCTGTTTGCGGATTTGAATTTAATTTTAATTTTAATTTAAGTGGTCACTCGTAAAAATCTCAGCCTATGCGCTCATACCCATTGGGGGGTACGTGGGGGGTACGTTTCGTACCCACCACGTACCCCCACGCCCCCCGAATGAATTTCCGCTCTCCTGGGCTCAAATTTTGTTTTTTTAAATCTGTTTGCGGATTTGAATTTAATTTTAATTTTAATTTAAGTGGTCACTTGTAAAAATCTCAGCCTATGCGCTCATACCCATTGGGGGGTACGTGGTGGGTACGTTTCGTACCCACCACGTACCCCCCACGCCCCCCGAATGAATTTCCGCTCTCCTGTGCTCAAATTTTTGTTTTTTTAAATCTGTTTGCGGATTTGAATTTAATTTTAATTTTAATTTAAGTGGTCACTTGTAAAAATCTCAGCCTATGCGCTCATACCCATTGGGGGGTACGTGGTGGGTACGTTTCGTACCCACCACGTACCGCCCACGCCCCCCGAATGAATTTCCGCTCTCCTGGGCTCAAATTTTTGTTTTTTTAAATCTGTTTGCGGATTTGAATTTAATTTTAATTTTAATTTAAGTGGTCACTTGTAAAAATCTCAGCCTATGCGCTCATACCCATTGGGGGGTACGTGGTGGGTACGTTTCGTACCCACCACGTACCCCCCACGCCCCCCGAATGAATTTCCGCTCTCCTGTGCTCAAATTTTTGTTTTTTTAAATCTGTTTGCGGATTTGAATTTAATTTTAATTTTAATTTAAGTGGTCACTTGTAAAAATCTCAGCCTATGCGCTCATACCCATTGGGGGGTACGTGGTGGGTACGTTTCGTACCATCCACGTACCCCCCACGCCCCCCGAATGAATTTCCGCTCTCCTGTGCTCAAATTTTTGTTTTTTTAAATCGGTTTGCGGATTTGAATTTAATTTTAATTTTAATTTAAGTGGTCACTTGTAAAAATCTCAGCCTATGCGCTCATACCCATTGGGAGGTACGTGGTGGGTACGTTTCGTACCCACCACGTACCCCCCACGCCCCCCGAATGAATTTCCGCTCTCCTGGGATGAAATTTTTGTTTTTTTAAATCTGTTTGCGGATTTGAATTTAATTTTAATTTTAATTTAAGTGGTCACTTGTAAAAATCTCAGCCTATGCGCTCATACCCATTGGGGGATACGTGGGGGGTACGTTTCGTACCCACCACGTACCCCCCACGCCCCCCGAATGAATTTCCGCTCTCCTGTGCTCAAATTTTTGTTTTTTTAAATCTGTTTGCGGATTTGAATTTAATTTTAATTTTAATTTAAGTGGTCACTTGTAAAAATCTCAGCCTATGCGCTCATACCCATTGGGGGGTACGTGGTGGGTACGTTTCGTACCCACCACGTACCCCCCACGCCCCCCGAATGAATTTCCGCTCTCCTGGGATGAAATTTTTGTTTTTTTAAATCTGTTTGCGGATTTGAATTTAATTTGAATTTTAATTTAAGTGGTCACTTGTAAAAATCTCAGCCTATGCGCTCATACCCATTGGGGGGTACGTTTCGTACCCACCACGTACCCCCCACGCCCCCCGAATGAATTTCCGCTCTCCTGTGCTCAAATTTTTGTTTTTTTAAATCTGTTTGCGGATTTGAATTTAATTTTAATTTTAATTTAAGTGGTCACTTGTAAAAATCTCAGCCTATGCGCTCATACCCATTGGGGGGTACGTGGTGGGTACGTTTCGTACCCACCACGTACCCCCCACGCCCCCCGAATGAATTTCCGCTCTCCTGGGATGAAATTTTTGTTTTTTTAAATCTGTTTGCGGATTTGAATTTAATTTTAATTTTAATTTAAGTGGTCACTTGTAAAAATCTCAGCCTATGCGCTCATACCCATTGGGGGGTACGTGGTGGGTACGTTTTGTACCCACCACGTACCCCCCACGCCCCCCGAATGAATTTCCGCTCTCCTGGGATGAAATTTTTGTTTTTTTAAATCTGTTTGCGGATTTGAATTTAATTTTAATTTTAATTTAAGTGGTCACTTGTAAAAATCTCAGCCAATGCGCTCATACCCATTGGGGGGTACGTGGGGGGTACGTTTCGTACCCACCACGTACCGCCCACGCCCCCCGAATGAATTTCCGCTCTCCTGGGCTCAAATTTTTGTTTTTTTAAATCTGTTTGCGGATTTGAATTTAATTTTAATTTTAATTTAAGTGGTCACTCGTAAAAATCTCAGCCTATGCGCTCATACCCATTGGGGGGTACGTGGGGGGTACGTTTCGTACCCACCACGTACCCCCACGCCCCCCGAATGAATTTCCGCTCTCCTGGGCTCAAATTTTGTTTTTTTAAATCTGTTTGCGGATTTGAATTTAATTTTAATTTTAATTTAAGTGGTCACTTGTAAAAATCTCAGCCTATGCGCTCATACCCATTGGGGGGTACGTGGTGGGTACGTTTCGTACCCACCACGTACCCCCCACGCCCCCCGAATGAATTTCCGCTCTCCTGTGCTCAAATTTTTGTTTTTTTAAATCTGTTTGCGGATTTGAATTTAATTTTAATTTTAATTTAAGTGGTCACTTGTAAAAATCTCAGCCTATGCGCTCATACCCATTGGGGGGTACGTGGTGGGTACGTTTCGTACCCACCACGTACCGCCCACGCCCCCCGAATGAATTTCCGCTCTCCTGGGCTCAAATTTTTGTTTTTTTAAATCTGTTTGCGGATTTGAATTTAATTTTAATTTTAATTTAAGTGGTCACTTGTAAAAATCTCAGCCTATGCGCTCATACCCATTGGGGGGTACGTGGTGGGTACGTTTCGTACCCACCACGTACCCCCCACGCCCCCCGAATGAATTTCCGCTCTCCTGTGCTCAAATTTTTGTTTTTTTAAATCTGTTTGCGGATTTGAATTTAATTTTAATTTTAATTTAAGTGGTCACTTGTAAAAATCTCAGCCTATGCGCTCATACCCATTGGGGGGTACGTGGTGGGTACGTTTCGTACCCACCACGTACCCCCCACGCCCCCCGAATGAATTTCCGCTCTCCTGGGATGAAATTTTTGTTTTTTTAAATCTGTTTGCGGATTTGAATTTAATTTTAATTTTAATTTAAGTGGTCACTTGTAAAAATCTCAGCCTATGCGCTCATACCCATTGGGGGGTACGTGGTGGGTACGTTTCGTACCCACCACGTACCCCCCACGCCCCCCGAATGAATTTCCGCTCTCCTGTGCTCAAATTTTTGTTTTTTTAAATCTGTTTGCGGATTTGAATTTAATTTTAATTTTAATTTAAGTGGTCACTTGTAAAAATCTCAGCCTATGCGCTCATACCCATTGGGGGGTACGTGGTGGGTACGTTTCGTACCCACCACGTACCCCCCACGCCCCCCGAATGAATTTCCGCTCTCCTGGGATGAAATTTTTGTTTTTTTAAATCTGTTTGCGGATTTGAATTTAATTTTAATTTTAATTTAAGTGGTCACTTGTAAAAATCTCAGCCTATGCGCTCATACCCATTGGGGGGTACGTGGGGGGTACGTTTCGTACCCACCACGTACCGCCCACGCCCCCCGAATGAATTTCCGCTCTCCTGGGCTCAAATTTTTGTTTTTTTAAATCTGTTTGCGGATTTGAATTTAATTTTAATTTTAATTTAAGTGGTCACTTGTAAAAATCTCAGCCTATGCGCTCATACCCATTGGGGGGTACGTGGTGGGTACGTTTCGTACCCACCACGTACCGCCCACGCCCCCCGAATGAATTTCCGCTCTCCTGGGCTCAAATTTTTGTTTTTTTAAATCTGTTTGCGGATTTGAATTTAATTTTAATTTTAATTTAAGTGGTCACTTGTAAAAATCTCAGCCTATGCGCTCATACCCATTGGGGGGTACGTGGTGGGTACGTTTCGTACCCACCACGTACCGCCCACGCCCCCCGAATGAATTTCCGCTCTCCTGGGCTCAAATTTTTGTTTTTTTAAATCTGTTTGGGGATTTGAATTTAATTTTAATTTTAATTTAAGTGGTCACTTGTAAAAATCTCAGCCTATGCGCTCATACCCATTGGGGGGTACGTGGTGGGTACGTTTCGTACCCACCACGTACCGCCCACGCCCCCCGAATGAATTTCCGCTCTCCTGGGCTCAAATTTTTGTTTTTTTAAATCTGTTTGCGGATTTGAATTTAATTTTAATTTTAATTTAAGTGGTCACTTGTAAAAATCTCAGCCTATGCGCTCATACCCATTGGGGGGTACGTGGTGGGTACGTTTCGTACCCACCACGTACCCCCCACGCCCCCCGAATGAATTTCCGCTCTCCTGGGCTCAAATTTTTGTTTTTTTAAATCTGTTTGCGGATTTGAATTTAATTTTAATTTTAATTTAAGTGGTCACTTGTAAAAATCTCAGCCTATGCGCTCATACCCATTGGGGGGTACGTGGTGGGTACGTTTCGTACCCACCACGTACCCCCCACGCCCCCCGAATGAATTTTCGCTCTCCTGGGCTGAAATTTTTGTTTTTTTAAATCTGTTTGCGGATTTGAATTTAATTTTAATTTTAATTTAAGTGGTCACTTGTAAAAATCTCAGCCTATGCGCTCATACCCATTGGGGGGTACGTGGGGGGTACGTTTCGTACCCACCACGTACCGCCCACGCCCCCCGAATGAATTTCCGCTCTCCTGGGCTCAAATTTTTGTTTTTTTAAATCTGTTTGCGGATTTGAATTTAATTTTAATTTTAATTTAAGTGGTCACTCGTAAAAATCTCAGCCTATGCGCTCATACCCATTGGGGGGTACGTGGGGGGTACGTTTCGTACCCACCACGTACCCCCACGCCCCCCGAATGAATTTCCGCTCTCCTGGGCTCAAATTTTGTTTTTTTAAATCTGTTTGCGGATTTGAATTTAATTTTAATTTTAATTTAAGTGGTCACTTGTAAAAATCTCAGCCTATGCGCTCATACCCATTGGGGGGTACGTGGTGGGTACGTTTCGTACCCACCACGTACCCCCCACGCCCCCCGAATGAATTTTCGCTCTCCTGGGCTGAAATTTTTGTTTTTTTAAATCTGTTTGCGGATTTGAATTTAATTTTAATTTTAATTTAAGTGGTCACTTGTAAAAATCTCAGCCTATGCGCTCATACCCATTGGGAGGTACGTGGTGGGTACGTTTCGTACCCACCACGTACCCCCCACGCCCCCCCAATGAATTTCCGCTCTCCTGGGCTCAAATTTTTGTTTTTTTAAATCTGTTTGCGGATTTGAATTTAATTTTAATTTTAATTTAAGTGGTCACTTGTAAAAATCTCAGCCTATGCGCTCATACCCATTGGGGGGTACGTGGTGGGTACGTTTCGTACCCACCACGTACCCCCCACGCCCCCCGAATGAATTTCCGCTCTCCTGGGATGAAATTTTTGTTTTTTTAAATCTGTTTGCGGATTTGAAATTAATTTTAATTTTAATTTAAGTGGTCACTTGTAAAAATCTCAGCCTATGCGCTCATACCCATTGGGGGGTACGTGGGGGGTACGTTTCGTACCCACCACGTACCGCCCACGCCCCCCGAATGAATTTCCGCTCTCCTGGGCTCAAATTTTTGTTTTTTTAAATCTGTTTGCGGATTTGAATTTAATTTTAATTTTAATTTAAGTGGTCACTTGTAAAAATCTCAGCCTATGCGCTCATACCCATTGGGGGGTACGTGGTGGGTACGTTTCGTACCCACCACGTACCCCTCACGCCCCCCGAATGAATTTCCGCTCTCCTGTGATGAAATTTTTGTTTTTTTAAATCTGTTTGCGGATTTGAATTTAATTTTAATTTTAATTTAAGTGGTCACTTGTAAAAATCTCAGCCTATGCGCTCATACCCATTGGGGGGTACGTGGTGGGTACGTTTCGTACCCACCACGTACCCCCCACGCCCCCCGAATGAATTTCCGCTCTCCTGGGATGAAATTTTTGTTTTTTTAAATCTGTTTGCGGATTTGAATTTAATTTTAATTTTAATTTAAGTGGTCACTTGTAAAAATCTCAACCTATGCGCTCATACCCATTGGGGGGTACGTGGGGGGTACGTTTCGTACCCACCACGTACCGCCCACGCCCCCCGAATGAATTTCCGCTCTCCTGGGCTCAAATTTTTGTTTTTTTAAATCTGTTTGCGGATTTGAATTTAATTTTAATTTTAATTTAAGTGGTCACTTGTAAAAATCTCATCCTATGCGCTCCTACCCATTGGGGGGTACGTGGTGGGTACGTTTCGTACCCACCACGTACCCCCCACGCCTCCCGAATGAATTTCCGCTCTCCTGGGATGAAATTTTTGTTTTTTTAAATCTGTTTGCGGATTTGAATTTAATTTTAATTTTAATTTAAGTGGTCACTTGTAAAAATCTCAGCCTATGCGCTCATACCCATTGGGGGGTACGTGGTGGGTACGTTTCGTACCCACCACGTACCCCCCACGCCCCCCGATTGAATTTCCGTTCTCCTGGGATGAAATTTTTGTTTTTTTAAATCTGTTTGCGGATTTGAATTTAATTTTAATTTTAATTTTAGTGGTCACTTGTAAAAATCTCAGCCTATGCGCTCATACCCATTGGGGGGTACGTGGTGGGTACGTTTCGTACCCACCACGTACCCCCCACGCCCCCCGAATGAATTTCCGCTCTCCTGGGATGAAATTTTTGTTTTTTTAAATCTGTTTGCGGATTTGAATTTAATTTTAATTTTAATTTAAGTGGTCACTTGTAAAAATCTCAGCCTATGCGCTCATACCCATTGGGGGGTACGTGGTGGGTACGTTTCGTACCCACCACGTACCCCCCACGCCCCCCGAATGAATTTCCGCTCTCCTGGGCTCAAATTTTTGTTTTTTTAAATCTGTTTGCGGATTTGAATTTAATTTTAATTTTAATTTAAGTGGTCACTTGTAAAAATCTCAGCCTATGCGCTCATACCCATTGGGTACCGCGCACGCCCCCCGAATGAATTTCCGCTCTCCTGGGCTCAAATTTTTGTTTTTTTAAATCTGTTTGCGGATTTGAATTTAATTTTAATTTTAATTTAAGTGGTCACTTGTAAAAATCTCAGCCTATGCGCTCATACCCATTGGGGGGTACGTGGTGGGTACGTTTCGTACCCACCACGTACCCCCACGCCCCCCGAATGAATTTCCGCTCTCCTGGGATGAAATTTTTGTTTTTTTAAATCTGTTTGCGGATTTGAATTTAATTTTAATTTTAATTTAAGTGGTCACTTGTAAAAATCTCAGCCTATGCGCTCATACCCATTGGGGGGTACGTGGGGGGTACGTTTCGTACCCACCACGTACCGCCCACGCCCCCCGAATGAATTTCCGCTCTCCTGGGCTCAAATTTTTGTTTTTTTAAATCTGTTTGCGGATTTGAATTTAATTTTAATTTTAATTTAAGTGGTCACTTGTAAAAATCTCAGCCTATGCGCTCATACCCATTGGGGGGTACGTGGTGGGTACGTTTCGTACCCACCACGTACCGCCCACGCCCCCCGAATGAATTTCCGCTCTCCTGGGCTCAAATTTTTGTTTTTTTAAATCTGTTTGCGGATTTGAATTTAATTTTAATTTTAATTTAAGTGGTCACTTGTAAAAATCTCAGCCTATGCGCTCATACCCATTGGGGGGTACGTGGTGGGTACGTTTCGTACCCACCACGTACCGCGCATGCCCCCCGAATGAATTTCCGCTCTCCTGGGCTCAAATTTTTGTTTTTTTAAATCTGTTTGCGGATTTGAATTTAATTTTAATTTTAATTTAAGTGGTCACTTGTAAAAATCTCAGCCTATGCGCTCATACCCATTGGGGGGTACGTGGTGGGTACGTTTCGTACCCACCACGTACCCCCCACGCCCCCCGAATGAATTTCCGCTCTCCTGGGATGAAATTTTTGTTTTTTTAAATCTGTTTGCGGATTTGAATTTAATTTAAATTTTAATTTAAGTGGTCACTTGTAAAAATCTCAGCCTATGCGCTCATACCCATTGGGGGGTACGTGGTGGGTACGTTTCGTACCCACCACGTACCCCCCACGCCCCCCGAATGAATTTCCGCTCTCCTGGGATGAAATTTTTGTTTTTTTAAATCTGTTTGCGGATTTGAATTTAATTTTAATTTTAATTTAAGTGGTCACTTGTAAAAATCTCAGCCTATGCGCTCATACCCATTGGGGGATACGTGGGGGGTACGTTTCGTACCCACCACGTACCCCCCACGCCCCCCGAATGAATTTCCGCTCTCCTGTGCTCAAATTTTTGTTTTTTTAAATCTGTTTGCGGATTTGAATTTAATTTTAATTTTAATTTAAGTGGTCACTTGTAAAAATCTCAGCCTATGCGCTCATACCCATTGGGGGGTACGTGGTGGGTACGTTTCGTACCCACCACGTACCCCCCACGCCCCCCGAATGAATTTCCGCTCTCCTGGGATGAAATTTTTGTTTTTTTAAATCTGTTTGCGGATTTGAATTTAATTTTAATTTTAATTTAAGTGGTCACTTGTAAAAATCTCAGCCTATGCGCTCATACCCATTGGGGGGTACGTGGTGGGTACGTTTCGTACCCACCACGTACCTCCACGCCCCCCGAATGAATTTCCGCTCTCCTGGGCTCAAATTTTTGTTTTTTTAAATCTGTTTGCGGATTTGAATTTAATTTTAATTTTAATTTAAGTGGTCACTTGTAAAAATCTCAGCCTATGCGCTCATACCCATTGGGGGGTACGTGGTGGGTACGTTTCGTACCCACCACGTACCCCCCACGCCCCCCGAATGAATTTCCGCTCTCCTGTGCTCAAATTTTTGTTTTTTTAAATCTGTTTGCGGATTTGAATTTAATTTTAATTTTAATTTAAGTGGTCACTTGTAAAAATCTCAGCCTATGCGCTCATACCCATTGGGGGGTACGTGGTGGGTACGTTTCGTACCCACCACGTACCGCCCACGCCCCCCGAATGAATTTCCGCTCTCCTGGGCTCAAATTTTTGTTTTTTTAAATCTGTTTGCGGATTTGAATTTAATTTTAATTTTAATTTAAGTGGTCACTTGTAAAAATCTCAGCCTATGCGCTCATACCCATTGGGGGGTACGTGGTGGGTACGTTTCGTACCCACCACGTACCCCCCACGCCCCCCGAATGAATTTCCGCTCTCCTGTGCTCAAATTTTTGTTTTTTTAAATCTGTTTGCGGATTTGAATTTAATTTTAATTTTAATTTAAGTGGTCACTTGTAAAAATCTCAGCCTATGCGCTCATACCCATTGGGGGGTACGTGGTGGGTACGTTTCGTACCCACCACGTACCCCCCACGCCCCCCGAATGAATTTCCGCTCTCCTGGGATGAAATTTTTGTTTTTTTAAATCTGTTTGCGGATTTGAATTTAATTTTAATTTTAATTTAAGTGGTCACTTGTAAAAATCTCAGCCTATGCGCTCATACCCATTGGGGGGTACGTGGTGGGTACGTTTCGTACCCACCACGTACCCCCCACGCCCCCCGAATGAATTTCCGCTCTCCTGTGCTCAAATTTTTGTTTTTTTAAATCTGTTTGCGGATTTGAATTTAATTTTAATTTTAATTTAAGTGGTCACTTGTAAAAATCTCAGCCTATGCGCTCATACCCATTGGGGGGTACGTGGTGGGTACGTTTCGTACCCACCACGTACCCCCCACGCCCCCCGAATGAATTTCCGCTCTCCTGGGATGAAATTTTTGTTTTTTTAAATCTGTTTGCGGATTTGAATTTAATTTTAATTTTAATTTAAGTGGTCACTTGTAAAAATCTCAGCCTATGCGCTCATACCCATTGGGGGGTACGTGGGGGGTACGTTTCGTACCCACCACGTACCGCCCACGCCCCCCGAATGAATTTCCGCTCTCCTGGGCTCAAATTTTTGTTTTTTTAAATCTGTTTGCGGATTTGAATTTAATTTTAATTTTAATTTAAGTGGTCACTTGTAAAAATCTCAGCCTATGCGCTCATACCCATTGGGGGGTACGTGGTGGGTACGTTTCGTACCCACCACGTACCGCCCACGCCCCCCGAATGAATTTCCGCTCTCCTGGGCTCAAATTTTTGTTTTTTTAAATCTGTTTGCGGATTTGAATTTAATTTTAATTTTAATTTAAGTGGTCACTTGTAAAAATATCAGCCTATGCGCTCATACCCATTGGGGGGTACGTGGTGGGTACGTTTCGTACCCACCACGTACCGCCCACGCCCCCCGAATGAATTTCCGCTCTCCTGGGCTCAAATTTTTGTTTTTTTAAATCTGTTTGCGGATTTGAATTTAATTTTAATTTTAATTTAAGTGGTCACTTGTAAAAATCTCAGCCTATGCGCTCATACCAATTGGGGGGGACGTGGTGGGTACGTTTCGTACCCACCACGTACCGCCCACGCCCCCCGAATGAATTTCCGCTCTCCTGGGCTCAAATTTTTGTTTTTTTAAATCTGTTTGCGGATTTGAATTTAATTTTAATTTTAATTTAAGTGGTCACTTGTAAAAATCTCAGCCTATGCGCTCATACCCATTGGGGGGTACGTGGTGGGTACGTTTCGTACCCACCACGTACCCCCCACGCCCCCCGAATGAATTTCCGCTCTCCTGGGATGAAATTTTTGTTTTTTTAAATCTGTTTGCGGATTTGAATTTAATTTTAATTTTAATTTAAGTGGTCACTTGTAAAAATCTCAGCCTATGCGCTCATACCCATTGGGGGGTACGTGGTGGGTACGTTTCGTACCCACCACGTACCCCCCACGCCCCCCGAATGAATTTCCGCTCTCCTGGGATGACATTTTTGTTTTTTTAAATCTGTTTGCGGATTTGAATTTAATTTTAATTTTAATTTAAGTGGTCACTTGTAAAAATCTCAGCCTATGCGCTCATACCCATTGGGGGGTACGTGGTGGGTACGTTTCGTACCCACCACGTACCCCCCACGCCCCCCGAATGAATTTCCGCTCTCCTGGGATGAAATTTTTGTTTTTTTAAATCTGTTTGCGGATTTGAATTTAATTTTAATTTTAATTTAAGTGGTCACTTGTAAAAATCTCAGCCTATGCGCTCATTCCCATTGGGGGGTACGTGGTGGGTACGTTTCGTACCCACCACGTACCCCCCACGCCCCCCGAATGAATTTCCGCTCTCCTGGGATGAAATTTTTGTTTTTTTAAATCTGTTTGCGGATTTGAATTTAATTTTAATTTTAATTTAAGTGGTCACTTGTAAAAATCTCAGCCTATGCGCTCATACCCATTGGGGGGTACGTGGTGGGTACGTTTCGTACCCACCACGTACCCCCCACGCCCCCCGAATGAATTTCCGCTCTCCTGGGATGAAATTTTTGTTTTTTTAAATCTGTTTGCGGATTTGAATTTAATTTTAATTTTAATTTAAGTGGTCACTTGTAAAAATCTCAGCCTATGCGCTCATACCCATTGGGGGATACGTGGGGGGTACGTTTCGTACCCACCACGTACCCCCCACGCCCCCCGAATGAATTTCCGCTCTCCTGTGCTCAAATTTTTGTTTTTTTAAATCTGTTTGCGGATTTGAATTTAATTTTAATTTTAATTTAAGTGGTCACTTGTAAAAATCTCAGCCTATGCGCTCATACCCATTGGGGGGTACGTGGTGGGTACGTTTCGTACCCACCACGTACCCCCCACGCCCCCCGAATGAATTTCCGCTCTCCTGGGATGAAATTTTTGTTTTTTTAAATCTGTTTGCGGATTTGAATTTAATTTTAATTTTAATTTAAGTGGTCACTTGTAAAAATCTCAGCCTATGCGCTCATTCCCATTGGGGGGTACGTGGTGGGTACGTTTCGTACCCACCACGTACCCCCCACGCCCCCCGAATGAATTTCCGCTCTCCTGGGATGAAATTTTTGTTTTTTTAAATCTGTTTGCGGATTTGAATTTAATTTTAATTTTAATTTAAGTGGTCACTTGTAAAAATCTCAGCCTATGCGCTCATACCCATTGGGGGGTACGTGGTGGGTACGTTTCGTACCCACCACGTACCCCCCACGCCCCCCGAATGAATTTCCGCTCTCCTGTGCTCAAATTTTTGTTTTTTTAAATCTGTTTGCGGATTTGAATTTAATTTTAATTTTAATTTAAGTGGTCACTTGTAAAAATCTCAGCCTATGCGCTCATACCCATTGGGGGGTACGTGGTGGGTACGTTTCGTACCCACCACGTACCCCCCACGCCCCCCGAATGAATTTCCGCTCTCCTGTGCTCAAATTTTTGTTTTTTTAAATCTGTTTGCGGATTTGAATTTAATTTTAATTTTAATTTAAGTGGTCACTTGTAAAAATCTCAGCCTATGCGCTCATACCCATTGGGGGGTACGTGGTGGGTACGTTTCGTACCCACCACGTACCCCCCACGCCCCCCGAATGAATTTCCGCTCTCCTGTGCTCAAATTTTTGTTTTTTTAAATCTGTTTGCGGATTTGAATTTAATTTTAATTTTAATTTAAGTGGTCACTTGTAAAAATCTCAGCCTATGCGCTCATACCCATTGGGGGGTACGTGGTGGGTACGTTTCGTACCCACCACGTACCCCCCACGCCCCCCGAATGAATTTCCGCTCTCCTGGGATGAAATTTTTGTTTTTTAAATCTGTTTGCGGATTTGAATTTAATTTTAATTTTAATTTAAGTGGTCACTTGTAAAAATCTCAGCCTATGCGCTCATTCCCATTGGGGGGTACGTGGTGGGTACGTTTCGTACCCACCACGTACCCCCCACGCCCCCCGAATGAATTTCCGCTCTCCTGGGATGAAATTTTTGTTTTTTTAAATCTGTTTGCGGATTTGAATTTAATTTTAATTTTAATTTAAGTGGTCACTTGTAAAAATCTCAGCCTATGCGCTCATACCCATTGGGGGGTACGTGGTGGGTACGTTTCGTACCCACCACGTACCCCCCACGCCCCCCGAATGAATTTCCGCTCTCCTGTGCTCAAATTTTTGTTTTTTTAAATCTGTTTGCGGATTTGAATTTAATTTTAATTTTAATTTAAGTGGTCACTTGTAAAAATCTCAGCCTATGCGCTCATACCCATTGGGGGGTACGTGGTGGGTACGTTTCGTACCCACCACGTACCCCCCACGCCCCCCGAATGAATTTCCGCTCTCCTGGGATGAAATTTTTGTTTTTTTAAATCTGTTTGCGGATTTGAATTTAATTTTAATTTTAATTTAAGTGGTCACTTGTAAAAATCTCAGCCTATGCGCTCATACCCATTGGGGGGTACGTGGTGGGTACGTTTCGTACCCACCACGTACCCCCCACGCCCCCCGAATGAATTTCCGCTCTCCTGGGATGAAATTTTTGTTTTTTTAAATCTGTTTGCGGATTTGAATTTAATTTTAATTTTAATTTAAGTGGTCACTTGTAAAAATCTCAGCCTATGCGCTCATACCCATTGGGGGGTACGTGGTGGGTACGTTTCGTACCCACCACGTACCCCCCACGCCCCCCGAATGAATTTCCGCTCTCCTGGGATGAAATTTTTGTTTTTTTAAATCTGTTTGCGGATTTGAATTTAATTTTAATTTTAATTTAAGTGGTCACTTGTAAAAATCTCAGCCTATGCGCTCATACCCATTGGGGGGTACGTGGTGGGTACGTTTCGTACCCACCACGTACCCCCCACGCCCCCCGAATGAATTTCCGCTCTCCTGGGATGAAATTTTTGTTTTTTTAAATCTGTTTGCGGATTTGAATTTAATTTTAATTTTAATTTAAGTGGTCACTTGTAAAAATCTCAGCCTATGCGCTCATTCCCATTGGGGGGTACGTGGTGGGTACGTTTCGTACCCACCACGTACCCCCCACGCCCCCCGAATGAATTTCCGCTCTCCTGGGATGAAATTTTTGTTTTTTTAAATCTGTTTGCGGATTTGAATTTAATTTTAATTTTAATTTAAGTGGTCACTTGTAAAAATCTCAGCCTATGCGCTCATACCCATTGGGGGGTACGTGGTGGGTACGTTTCGTACCCACCACGTACCCCCCACGCCCCCCGAATGAATTTCCGCTCTCCTGTGCTCAAATTTTTGTTTTTTTAAATCTGTTTGCGGATTTGAATTTAATTTTAATTTTAATTTAAGTGGTCACTTGTAAAAATCTCAGCCTATGCGCTCATACCCATTGGGGGGTACGTGGTGGGTACGTTTCGTACCCACCACGTACCCCCCACGCCCCCCGAATGAATTTCCGCTCTCCTGGGATGAAATTTTTGTTTTTTTAAATCTGTTTGCGGATTTGAATTTAATTTTAATTTTAATTTAAGTGGTCACTTGTAAAAATCTCAGCCTATGCGCTCATTCCCATTGGGGGGTACGTGGTGGGTACGTTTCGTACCCACCACGTACCCCCCACGCCCCCCGAATGAATTTCCGCTCTCCTGGGATGAAATTTTTGTTTTTTTAAATCTGTTTGCGGATTTGAATTTAATTTTAATTTTAATTTAAGTGGTCACTTGTAAAAATCTCAGCCTATGCGCTCATACCCATTGGGGGGTACGTGGGGGGTACGTTTCGTACCCACCACGTACCGCCCACGCCCCCCGAATGAATTTCCGCTCTCCTGGGCTCAAATTTTTGTTTTTTTAAATCTGTTTGCGGATTTGAATTTAATTTTAATTTTAATTTAAGTGGTCACTCGTAAAAATCTCAGCCTATGCGCTCATACCCATTGGGGGGTACGTGGGGGGTACGTTTCGTACCCACCACGTACCCCCACGCCCCCCGAATGAATTTCCGCTCTCCTGGGCTCAAATTTTGTTTTTTTAAATCTGTTTGCGGATTTGAATTTAATTTTAATTTTAATTTAAGTGGTCACTTGTAAAAATCTCAGCCTATGCGCTCATACCCATTGGGGGGTACGTGGTGGGTACGTTTCGTACCCACCACGTACCCCCCACGCCCCCCGAATGAATTTCCGCTCTCCTGTGCTCAAATTTTTGTTTTTTTAAATCTGTTTGCGGATTTGAATTTAATTTTAATTTTAATTTAAGTGGTCACTTGTAAAAATCTCAGCCTATGCGCTCATACCCATTGGGGGGTACGTGGTGGGTACGTTTCGTACCCACCACGTACCGCCCACGCCCCCCGAATGAATTTCCGCTCTCCTGGGCTCAAATTTTTGTTTTTTTAAATCTGTTTGCGGATTTGAATTTAATTTTAATTTTAATTTAAGTGGTCACTTGTAAAAATCTCAGCCTATGCGCTCATACCCATTGGGGGGTACGTGGTGGGTATGTTTCGTACCCACCACGTACCCCCCACGCCCCCCGAATGAATTTTCGCTCTCCTGGGCTGAAATTTTTGTTTTTTTAAATCTGTTTGCGGATTTGAATTTAATTTTAATTTTAATTTAAGTGGTCACTTGTAAAAATCTCAGCCTATGCGCTCATACCCATTGGGGGGTACGTGGGGGGTACGTTTCGTACCCACCACGTACCGCCCACGCCCCCCGAATGAATTTCCGCTCTCCTGGGCTCAAATTTTTGTTTTTTTAAATCTGTTTGCGGATTTGAATTTAATTTTAATTTTAATTTAAGTGGTCACTCGTAAAAATCTCAGCCTATGCGCTCATACCCATTGGAGGGTACGTGGGGGGTACGTTTCGTACCCACCACGTACCGCCCACGCCCCCCGAATGAATTTCCGCTCTCCTGGGCTCAAATTTTTGTTTTTTTAAATCTGTTTGGGGATTTGAATTTAATTTTAATTTTAATTTAAGTGGTCACTTGTAAAAATCTCAGCCTATGCGCTCATACCCATTGGGGGGTACGTGGGGGGTACGTTTCGTACCCACCACGTACCGCCCACGCCCCCCGAATGAATTTCCGCTCTCCTGGGCTCAAATTTTTGTTTTTTTAAATCTGTTTGCGGATTTGAATTTAATTTTAATTTTAATTTAAGTGGTCACTTGTAAAAATCTCAGCCTATGCGCTCATACCCATTGGGGGGTACGTGGTGGGTATGTTTCGTACCCACCACGTACCCCCCACGCCCCCCGAATGAATTTCCGCTCTCCTGGGATGAAATTTTTGTTTTTTTAAATCTGTTTGCGGATTTGAATTTAATTTTAATTTTAATTTAAGTGGTCACTTGTAAAAATCTCAGCCTATGCGCTCATACCCATTGGGGGGTACGTGGTGGGTACGTTTCGTACCCACCACGTACCCCCCACGCCCCCCGAATGAATTTCCGCTCTCCTGGGATGAAATTTTTGTTTTTTTAAATCTGTTTGCGGATTTGAATTTAATTTTAATTTTAATTTAAGTGGTCACTTGTAAAAATCTCAGCCTATGCGCTCATACCCATTGGGGGGTACGTGGTGGGTACGTTTCGTACCCACCACGTACCCCCCACGCCCCCCGAATGAATTTCCGCTCTCCTGGGATGAAATTTTTGTTTTTTTAAATCTGTTTGCGGATTTGAATTTAATTTTAATTTTAATTTAAGTGGTCACTTGTAAAAATCTCAGCCTATGCGCTCATTCCCATTGTAGGGTACGTGGTGGGTACGTTTCGTACCCACCACGTACCCCCCACGCCCCCCGAATGAATTTCCGCTCTCCTGGGATGAAATTTTTGTTTTTTTAAATCTGTTTGCGGATTTGAATTTAATTTTAATTTTAATTTAAGTGGTCACTTGTAAAAATCTCAGCCTATGCGCTCATACCCATTGGGGGGTACGTGGTGGGTACGTTTCGTACCCACCACGTACCCCCCACGCCCCCCGAATGAATTTCCGCTCTCCTGGGATGAAATTTTTGTTTTTTTAAATCTGTTTGCGGATTTGAATTTAATTTTAATTTTAATTTAAGTGGTCACTTGTAAAAATCTCAGCCTATGCGCTCATACCCATTGGGGGATACGTGGGGGGTACGTTTCGTACCCACCACGTACCCCCCACGCCCCCCGAATGAATTTCCGCTCTCCTGTGCTCAAATTTTTGTTTTTTTAAATCTGTTTGCGGATTTGAATTTAATTTTAATTTTAATTTAAGTGGTCACTTGTAAAAATCTCAGCCTATGCGCTCATACCCATTGGGGGGTACGTGGTGGGTACGTTTCGTACCCACCACGTACCCCCCACGCCCCCCGAATGAATTTCCGCTCTCCTGGGATGAAATTTTTGTTTTTTTAAATCTGTTTGCGGATTTGAATTTAATTTTAATTTTAATTTAAGTGGTCACTTGTAAAAATCTCAGCCTATGCGCTCATTCCCATTGGGGGGTACGTGGTGGGTACGTTTCGTACCCACCACGTACCCCCCACGCCCCCCGAATGAATTTCCGCTCTCCTGGGATGAAATTTTTGTTTTTTTAAATCTGTTTGCGGATTTGAATTTAATTTTAATTTTAATTTAAGTGGTCACTTGTAAAAATCTCAGCCTATGCGCTCATACCCATTGGGGGGTACGTGGTGGGTACGTTTCGTACCCACCACGTACCCCCCACGCCCCCCGAATGAATTTCCGCTCTCCTGTGCTCAAATTTTTGTTTTTTTAAATCTGTTTGCGGATTTGAATTTAATTTTAATTTTAATTTAAGTGGTCACTTGTAAAAATCTCAGCCTATGCGCTCATACCCATTGGGGGGTACGTGGTGGGTACGTTTCGTACCCACCACGTACCCCCCACGCCCCCCGAATGAATTTCCGCTCTCCTGTGCTCAAATTTTTGTTTTTTTAAATCTGTTTGCGGATTTGAATTTAATTTTAATTTTAATTTAAGTGGTCACTTGTAAAAATCTCAGCCTATGCGCTCATACCCATTGGGGGGTACGTGGTGGGTACGTTTCGTACCCACCACGTACCCCCCACGCCCCCCGAATGAATTTCCGCTCTCCTGTGCTCAAATTTTTGTTTTTTTAAATCTGTTTGCGGATTTGAATTTAATTTTAATTTTAATTTAAGTGGTCACTTGTAAAAATCTCAGCCTATGCGCTCATACCCATTGGGGGGTACGTGGTGGGTACGTTTCGTACCCACCACGTACCCCCCACGCCCCCCGAATGAATTTCCGCTCTCCTGGGATGAAATTTTTGTTTTTTTAAATCTGTTTGCGGATTTGAATTTAATTTTAATTTTAATTTAAGTGGTCACTTGTAAAAATCTCAGCCTATGCGCTCATTCCCATTGGGGGGTACGTGGTGGGTACGTTTCGTACCCACCACGTACCCCCCACGCCCCCCGAATGAATTTCCGCTCTCCTGGGATGAAATTTTTGTTTTTTTAAATCTGTTTGCGGATTTGAATTTAATTTTAATTTTAATTTAAGTGGTCACTTGTAAAAATCTCAGCCTATGCGCTCATACCCATTGGGGGGTACGTGGTGGGTACGTTTCGTACCCACCACGTACCCCCCACGCCCCCCGAATGAATTTCCGCTCTCCTGTGCTCAAATTTTTGTTTTTTTAAATCTGTTTGCGGATTTGAATTTAATTTTAATTTTAATTTAAGTGGTCACTTGTAAAAATCTCAGCCTATGCGCTCATACCCATTGGGGGGTACGTGGTGGGTACGTTTCGTACCCACCACGTACCCCCCACGCCCCCCGAATGAATTTCCGCTCTCCTGGGATGAAATTTTTGTTTTTTTAAATCTGTTTGCGGATTTGAATTTAATTTTAATTTTAATTTAAGTGGTCACTTGTAAAAATCTCAGCCTATGCGCTCATACCCATTGGGGGGTACGTGGTGGGTACGTTTCGTACCCACCACGTACCCCCCACGCCCCCCGAATGAATTTCCGCTCTCCTGGGATGAAATTTTTGTTTTTTTAAATCTGTTTGCGGATTTGAATTTAATTTTAATTTTAATTTAAGTGGTCACTTGTAAAAATCTCAGCCTATGCGCTCATACCC
The DNA here is from genome assembly GCA_951812415.1 of Beris morrisii. NCBI lineage: Eukaryota > Metazoa > Arthropoda > Insecta > Diptera > Stratiomyidae > Beris > Beris morrisii. The sequence goes on from OX638311.1 coordinate 124,673,571, forward strand.
ATTGGGGGGTACGTGGTGGGTACGTTTCGTACCCACCACGTACCCCCCACGCCCCCCGAATGAATTTCCGCTCTCCTGGGATGAAATTTTTGTTTTTTTAAATCTGTTTGCGGATTTGAATTTAATTTTAATTTTAATTTAAGTGGTCACTTGTAAAAATCTCAGCCTATGCGCTCATACCCATTGGGGGGTACGTGGTGGGTACGTTTCGTACCCACCACGTACCCCCCACGCCCCCCGAATGAATTTCCGCTCTCCTGGGATGAAATTTTTGTTTTTTTAAATCTGTTTGCGGATTTGAATTTAATTTTAATTTTAATTTAAGTGGTCACTTGTAAAAATCTCAGCCTATGCGCTCATTCCCATTGGGGGGTACGTGGTGGGTACGTTTCGTACCCACCACGTACCCCCCACGCCCCCCGAATGAATTTCCGCTCTCCTGGGATGAAATTTTTGTTTTTTTAAATCTGTTTGCGGATTTGAATTTAATTTTAATTTTAATTTAAGTGGTCACTTGTAAAAATCTCAGCCTATGCGCTCATACCCATTGGGGGGTACGTGGTGGGTACGTTTCGTACCCACCACGTACCCCCCACGCCCCCCGAATGAATTTCCGCTCTCCTGTGCTCAAATTTTTGTTTTTTTAAATCTGTTTGCGGATTTGAATTTAATTTTAATTTTAATTTAAGTGGTCACTTGTAAAAATCTCAGCCTATGCGCTCATACCCATTGGGGGGTACGTGGTGGGTACGTTTCGTACCCACCACGTACCCCCCACGCCCCCCGAATGAATTTCCGCTCTCCTGGGATGAAATTTTTGTTTTTTTAAATCTGTTTGCGGATTTGAATTTAATTTTAATTTTAATTTAAGTGGTCACTTGTAAAAATCTCAGCCTATGCGCTCATTCCCATTGGGGGGTACGTGGTGGGTACGTTTCGTACCCACCACGTACCCCCCACGCCCCCCGAATGAATTTCCGCTCTCCTGGGATGAAATTTTTGTTTTTTTAAATCTGTTTGCGGATTTGAATTTAATTTTAATTTTAATTTAAGTGGTCACTTGTAAAAATCTCAGCCTATGCGCTCATACCCATTGGGGGGTACGTGGGGGGTACGTTTCGTACCCACCACGTACCGCCCACGCCCCCCGAATGAATTTCCGCTCTCCTGGGCTCAAATTTTTGTTTTTTTAAATCTGTTTGCGGATTTGAATTTAATTTTAATTTTAATTTAAGTGGTCACTCGTAAAAATCTCAGCCTATGCGCTCATACCCATTGGGGGGTACGTGGGGGGTACGTTTCGTACCCACCACGTACCCCCACGCCCCCCGAATGAATTTCCGCTCTCCTGGGCTCAAATTTTGTTTTTTTAAATCTGTTTGCGGATTTGAATTTAATTTTAATTTTAATTTAAGTGGTCACTTGTAAAAATCTCAGCCTATGCGCTCATACCCATTGGGGGGTACGTGGTGGGTACGTTTCGTACCCACCACGTACCCCCCACGCCCCCCGAATGAATTTCCGCTCTCCTGTGCTCAAATTTTTGTTTTTTTAAATCTGTTTGCGGATTTGAATTTAATTTTAATTTTAATTTAAGTGGTCACTTGTAAAAATCTCAGCCTATGCGCTCATACCCATTGGGGGGTACGTGGTGGGTACGTTTCGTACCCACCACGTACCGCCCACGCCCCCCGAATGAATTTCCGCTCTCCTGGGCTCAAATTTTTGTTTTTTTAAATCTGTTTGCGGATTTGAATTTAATTTTAATTTTAATTTAAGTGGTCACTTGTAAAAATCTCAGCCTATGCGCTCATACCCATTGGGGGGTACGTGGTGGGTACGTTTCGTACCCACCACGTACCCCCCACGCCCCCCGAATGAATTTCCGCTCTCCTGGGATGAAATTTTTGTTTTTTTAAATCTGTTTGCGGATTTGAATTTAATTTTAATTTTAATTTAAGTGGTCACTTGTAAAAATCTCAGCCTATGCGCTCATTCCCATTGGGGGGTACGTGGTGGGTACGTTTCGTACCCACCACGTACCGCCCACGCCCCCCGAATGAATTTCCGCTCTCCTGGGCTCAAATTTTTGTTTTTTTAAATCTGTTTGCGGATTTGAATTTAATTTTAATTTTAATTTAAGTGGTCACTTGTAAAAATCTCAGCCTATGCGCTCATACCCATTGGGGGGTACGTGGTGGGTACGTTTCGTACCCACCACGTACCCCCCACGCCCCCCGAATGAATTTCCGCTCTCCTGGGATGAAATTTTTGTTTTTTTAAATCTGTTTGCGGATTTGAATTTAATTTTAATTTTAATTTAAGTGGTCACTTGTAAAAATCTCAGCCTATGCGCTCATACCCATTGGGGGGTACGTGGTGGGTACGTTTCGTACCCACCACGTACCCCCCACGCCCCCCGAATGAATTTCCGCTCTCCTGGGATGAAATTTTTGTTTTTTTAAATCTGTTTGCGGATTTGAATTTAATTTTAATTTTAATTTAAGTGGTCACTTGTAAAAATCTCAGCCTATGCGCTCATACCCATTGGGGGGTACGTGGTGGGTACGTTTCGTACCCACCACGTACCCCCCACGCCCCCCGAATGAATTTCCGCTCTCCTGGGATGAAATTTTTGTTTTTTTAAATCTGTTTGCGGATTTGAATTTAATTTTAATTTTAATTTAAGTGGTCACTTGTAAAAATCTCAGCCTATGCGCTCATACCCATTGGGGGGTACGTGGGGGGTACGTTTCGTACCCACCACGTACCGCCCACGCCCCCCGAATGAATTTCCGCTCTCCTGGGCTCAAATTTTTGTTTTTTTAAATCTGTTTGCGGATTTGAATTTAATTTTAATTTTAATTTAAGTGGTCACTCGTAAAAATCTCAGCCTATGCGCTCATACCCATTGGGGGGTACGTGGGGGGTACGTTTCGTACCCACCACGTACCCCCACGCCCCCCGAATGAATTTCCGCTCTCCTGGGCTCAAATTTTGTTTTTTTTAAATCTGTTTGCGGATTTGAATTTAATTTTAATTTTAATTTAAGTGGTCACTTGTAAAAATCTCAGCCTATGCGCTCATACCCATTGGGGGGTACGTGGTGGGTACGTTTCGTACCCACCACGTACCCCCCACGCCCCCCGAATGAATTTCCGCTCTCCTGTGCTCAAATTTTTGTTTTTTTAAATCTGTTTGCGGATTTGAATTTAATTTTAATTTTAATTTAAGTGGTCACTTGTAAAAATCTCAGCCTATGCGCTCATACCCATTGGGGGGTACGTGGTGGGTACGTTTCGTACCCACCACGTACCGCCCACGCCCCCCGAATGAATTTCCGCTCTCCTGGGCTCAAATTTTTGTTTTTTTAAATCTGTTTGCGGATTTGAATTTAATTTTAATTTTAATTTAAGTGGTCACTTGTAAAAATCTCAGCCTATGCGCTCATACCCATTGGGGGGTACGTGGTGGGTACGTTTCGTACCCACCACGTACCCCCCACGCCCCCCGAATGAATTTCCGCTCTCCTGGGATGAAATTTTTGTTTTTTTAAATCTGTTTGCGGATTTGAATTTAATTTTAATTTTAATTTAAGTGGTCACTTGTAAAAATCTCAGCCTATGCGCTCATACCCATTGGGGGGTACGTGGTGGGTACGTTTCGTACCCACCACGTACCCCCCACGCCCCCCGAATGAATTTCCGCTCTCCTGGGATGAAATTTTTGTTTTTTTAAATCTGTTTGCGGATTTGAATTTAATTTTAATTTTAATTTAAGTGGTCACTTGTAAAAATCTCAGCCTATGCGCTCATACCCATTGGGGGGTACGTGGTGGGTACGTTTCGTACCCACCACGTACCCCCCACGCCCCCCGAATGAATTTCCGCTCTCCTGGGATGAAATTTTTGTTTTTTTAAATCTGTTTGCGGATTTGAATTTAATTTTAATTTTAATTTAAGTGGTCACTTGTAAAAATCTCAGCCTATGCGCTCATACCCATTGGGGGGTACGTGGTGGGTACGTTTCGTACCCACCACGTACCCCCCACGCCCCCCGAATGAATTTCCGCTCTCCTGGGATGAAATTTTTGTTTTTTTAAATCTGTTTGCGGATTTGAATTTAATTTTAATTTTAATTTAAGTGGTCACTTGTAAAAATCTCAGCCTATGCGCTCATTCCCATTGGGGGGTACGTGGTGGGTACGTTTCGTACCCACCACGTACCCCCCACGCCCCCCGAATGAATTTCCGCTCTCCTGGGATGAAATTTTTGTTTTTTTAAATCTGTTTGCGGATTTGAATTTAATTTTAATTTTAATTTAAGTGGTCACTTGTAAAAATCTCAGCCTATGCGCTCATACCCATTGGGGGGTACGTGGTGGGTACGTTTCGTACCCACCACGTACCCCCCACGCCCCCCGAATGAATTTCCGCTCTCCTGGGATGAAATTTTTGTTTTTTTAAATCTGTTTGCGGATTTGAATTTAATTTTAATTTTAATTTAAGTGGTCACTTGTAAAAATCTCAGCCTATGCGCTCATACCCATTGGGGGATACGTGGGGGGTACGTTTCGTACCCACCACGTACCCCCCACGCCCCCCGAATGAATTTCCGCTCTCCTGTGCTCAAATTTTTGTTTTTTTAAATCTGTTTGCGGATTTGAATTTAATTTTAATTTTAATTTAAGTGGTCACTTGTAAAAATCTCAGCCTATGCGCTCATACCCATTGGGGGGTACGTGGTGGGTACGTTTCGTACCCACCACGTACCCCCCACGCCCCCCGAATGAATTTCCGCTCTCCTGGGATGAAATTTTTGTTTTTTTAAATCTGTTTGCGGATTTGAATTTAATTTTAATTTTAATTTAAGTGGTCACTTGTAAAAATCTCAGCCTATGCGCTCATTCCCATTGGGGGGTACGTGGTGGGTACGTTTCGTACCCACCACGTACCCCCCACGCCCCCCGAATGAATTTCCGCTCTCCTGGGATGAAATTTTTGTTTTTTTAAATCTGTTTGCGGATTTGAATTTAATTTTAATTTTAATTTAAGTGGTCACTTGTAAAAATCTCAGCCTATGCGCTCATACCCATTGGGGGGTACGTGGTGGGTACGTTTCGTACCCACCACGTACCCCCCACGCCCCCCGAATGAATTTCCGCTCTCCTGTGCTCAAATTTTTGTTTTTTTAAATCTGTTTGCGGATTTGAATTTAATTTTAATTTTAATTTAAGTGGTCACTTGTAAAAATCTCAGCCTATGCGCTCATACCCATTGGGGGGTACGTGGTGGGTACGTTTCGTACCCACCACGTACCCCCCACGCCCCCCGAATGAATTTCCGCTCTCCTGGGATGAAATTTTTGTTTTTTTAAATCTGTTTGCGGATTTGAATTTAATTTTAATTTTAATTTAAGTGGTCACTTGTAAAAATCTCAGCCTATGCGCTCATTCCCATTGGGGGGTACGTGGTGGGTACGTTTCGTACCCACCACGTACCCCCCACGCCCCCCGAATGAATTTCCGCTCTCCTGGGATGAAATTTTTGTTTTTTTAAATCTGTTTGCGGATTTGAATTTAATTTTAATTTTAATTTAAGTGGTCACTTGTAAAAATCTCAGCCTATGCGCTCATACCCATTGGGGGGTACGTGGGGGGTACGTTTCGTACCCACCACGTACCGCCCACGCCCCCCGAATGAATTTCCGCTCTCCTGGGATGAAATTTTTGTTTTTTTAAATCTGTTTGCGGATTTGAATTTAATTTTAATTTTAATTTAAGTGGTCACTTGTAAAAATCTCAGCCTATGCGCTCATTCCCATTGGGGGGTACGTGGTGGGTACGTTTCGTACCCACCACGTACCCCCCACGCCCCCCGAATGAATTTCCGCTCTCCTGGGATGAAATTTTTGTTTTTTTAAATCTGTTTGCGGATTTGAATTTAATTTTAATTTTAATTTAAGTGGTCACTTGTAAAAATCTCAGCCTATGCGCTCATACCCATTGGGGGGTACGTGGTGGGTACGTTTCGTACCCACCACGTACCCCCCACGCCCCCCGAATGAATTTCCGCTCTCCTGTGCTCAAATTTTTGTTTTTTTAAATCTGTTTGCGGATTTGAATTTAATTTTAATTTTAATTTAAGTGGTCACTTGTAAAAATCTCAGCCTATGCGCTCATACCCATTGGGGGGTACGTGGTGGGTACGTTTCGTACCCACCACGTACCCCCCACGCCCCCCGAATGAATTTCCGCTCTCCTGTGCTCAAATTTTTGTTTTTTTAAATCTGTTTGCGGATTTGAATTTAATTTTAATTTTAATTTAAGTGGTCACTTGTAAAAATCTCAGCCTATGCGCTCATACCCATTGGGGGGTACGTGGTGGGTACGTTTCGTACCCACCACGTACCCCCCACGCCCCCCGAATGAATTTCCGCTCTCCTGGGATGAAATTTTTGTTTTTTTAAATCTGTTTGCGGATTTGAATTTAATTTTAATTTTAATTTAAGTGGTCACTTGTAAAAATCTCAGCCTATGCGCTCATTCCCATTGGGGGGTACGTGGTGGGTACGTTTCGTACCCACCACGTACCCCCCACGCCCCCCGAATGAATTTCCGCTCTCCTGGGATGAAATTTTTGTTTTTTTAAATCTGTTTGCGGATTTGAATTTAATTTTAATTTTAATTTAAGTGGTCACTTGTAAAAATCTCAGCCTATGCGCTCATACCCATTGGGGGGTACGTGGGGGGTACGTTTCGTACCCACCACGTACCGCCCACGCCCCCCGAATGAATTTCCGCTCTCCTGGGCTCAAATTTTTGTTTTTTTAAATCTGTTTGCGGATTTGAATTTAATTTTAATTTTAATTTAAGTGGTCACTCGTAAAAATCTCAGCCTATGCGCTCATACCCATTGGGGGGTACGTGGGGGGTACGTTTCGTACCCACCACGTACCCCCACGCCCCCCGAATGAATTTCCGCTCTCCTGGGCTCAAATTTTGTTTTTTTAAATCTGTTTGCGGATTTGAATTTAATTTTAATTTTAATTTAAGTGGTCACTTGTAAAAATCTCAGCCTATGCGCTCATACCCATTGGGGGGTACGTGGTGGGTACGTTTCGTACCCACCACGTACCCCCCACGCCCCCCGAATGAATTTCCGCTCTCCTGTGCTCAAATTTTTGTTTTTTTAAATCTGTTTGCGGATTTGAATTTAATTTTAATTTTAATTTAAGTGGTCACTTGTAAAAATCTCAGCCTATGCGCTCATACCCATTGGGGGGTACGTGGTGGGTACGTTTCGTACCCACCACGTACCGCCCACGCCCCCCGAATGAATTTCCGCTCTCCTGGGCTCAAATTTTTGTTTTTTTAAATCTGTTTGCGGATTTGAATTTAATTTTAATTTTAATTTAAGTGGTCACTTGTAAAAATCTCAGCCTATGCGCTCATACCCATTGGGGGGTACGTGGTGGGTACGTTTCGTACCCACCACGTACCCCCCACGCCCCCCGAATGAATTTCCGCTCTCCTGGGATGAAATTTTTGTTTTTTTAAATCTGTTTGCGGATTTGAATTTAATTTTAATTTTAATTTAAGTGGTCACTTGTAAAAATCTCAGCCTATGCGCTCATACCCATTGGGGGATACGTGGGGGGTACGTTTCGTACCCACCACGTACCCCCCACGCCCCCCGAATGAATTTCCGCTCTCCTGTGCTCAAATTTTTGTTTTTTTAAATCTGTTTGCGGATTTGAATTTAATTTTAATTTTAATTTAAGTGGTCACTTGTAAAAATCTCAGCCTATGCGCTCATACCCATTGGGGGGTACGTGGTGGGTACGTTTCGTACCCACCACGTACCCCCCACGCCCCCCGAATGAATTTCCGCTCTCCTGGGCTCAAATTTTTGTTTTTTTAAATCTGTTTGCGGATTTGAATTTAATTTTAATTTTAATTTAAGTGGTCACTTGTAAAAATCTCAGCCTATGCGCTCATTCCCATTGGGGGGTACGTGGTGGGTACGTTTCGTACCCACCACGTACCCCCCACGCCCCCCGAATGAATTTCCGCTCTCCTGGGATGAAATTTTTGTTTTTTTAAATCTGTTTGCGGATTTGAATTTAATTTTAATTTTAATTTAAGTGGTCACTTGTAAAAATCTCAGCCTATGCGCTCATACCCATTGGGGGGTACGTGGTGGGTACGTTTCGTACCCACCACGTACCCCCCACGCCCCCCGAATGAATTTCCGCTCTCCTGTGCTCAAATTTTTGTTTTTTTAAATCTGTTTGCGGATTTGAATTTAATTTTAATTTTAATTTAAGTGGTCACTTGTAAAAATCTCAGCCTATGCGCTCATACCCATTGGGGGGTACGTGGTGGGTACGTTTCGTACCCACCACGTACCCCCCACGCCCCCCGAATGAATTTCCGCTCTCCTGGGATGAAATTTTTGTTTTTTTAAATCTGTTTGCGGATTTGAATTTAATTTTAATTTTAATTTAAGTGGTCACTTGTAAAAATCTCAGCCTATGCGCTCATTCCCATTGGGGGGTACGTGGTGGGTACGTTTCGTACCCACCACGTACCCCCCACGCCCCCCGAATGAATTTCCGCTCTCCTGGGATGAAATTTTTGTTTTTTTAAATCTGTTTGCGGATTTGAATTTAATTTTAATTTTAATTTAAGTGGTCACTTGTAAAAATCTCAGCCTATGCGCTCATACCCATTGGGGGGTACGTGGGGGGTACGTTTCGTACCCACCACGTACCGCCCACGCCCCCCGAATGAATTTCCGCTCTCCTGGGCTCAAATTTTTGTTTTTTTAAATCTGTTTGCGGATTTGAATTTAATTTTAATTTTAATTTAAGTGGTCACTCGTAAAAATCTCAGCCTATGCGCTCATACCCATTGGGGGGTACGTGGGGGGTACGTTTCGTACCCACCACGTACCCCCACGCCCCCCGAATGAATTTCCGCTCTCCTGGGCTCAAATTTTGTTTTTTTAAATCTGTTTGCGGATTTGAATTTAATTTTAATTTTAATTTAAGTGGTCACTTGTAAAAATCTCAGCCTATGCGCTCATACCCATTGGGGGGTACGTGGTGGGTACGTTTCGTACCCACCACGTACCCCCCACGCCCCCCGAATGAATTTCCGCTCTCCTGGGATGAAATTTTTGTTTTTTTAAATCTGTTTGCGGATTTGAATTTAATTTTAATTTTAATTTAAGTGGTCACTTGTAAAAATCTCAGCCTATGCGCTCATACCCATTGGGGGGTACGTGGTGGGTACGTTTCGTACCCACCACGTACCCCCCACGCCCCCCGAATGAATTTCCGCTCTCCTGGGATGAAATTTTTGTTTTTTTAAATCTGTTTGCGGATTTGAATTTAATTTTAATTTTAATTTAAGTGGTCACTTGTAAAAATCTCAGCCTATGCGCTCATACCCATTGGGGGATACGTGGGGGGTACGTTTCGTACCCACCACGTACCCCCCACGCCCCCCGAATGAATTTCCGCTCTCCTGTGCTCAAATTTTTGTTTTTTTAAATCTGTTTGCGGATTTGAATTTAATTTTAATTTTAATTTAAGTGGTCACTTGTAAAAATCTCAGCCTATGCGCTCATACCCATTGGGGGGTACGTGGTGGGTACGTTTCGTACCCACCACGTACCCCCCACGCCCCCCGAATGAATTTCCGCTCTCCTGGGATGAAATTTTTGTTTTTTTAAATCTGTTTGCGGATTTGAATTTAATTTTAATTTTAATTTAAGTGGTCACTTGTAAAAATCTCAGCCTATGCGCTCATTCCCATTGGGGGGTACGTGGTGGGTACGTTTCGTACCCACCACGTACCCCCCACGCCCCCCGAATGAATTTCCGCTCTCCTGGGATGAAATTTTTGTTTTTTTAAATCTGTTTGCGGATTTGAATTTAATTTTAATTTTAATTTAAGTGGTCACTTGTAAAAATCTCAGCCTATGCGCTCATACCCATTGGGGGGTACGTGGTGGGTACGTTTCGTACCCACCACGTACCCCCCACGCCCCCCGAATGAATTTCCGCTCTCCTGTGCTCAAATTTTTGTTTTTTTAAATCTGTTTGCGGATTTGAATTTAATTTTAATTTTAATTTAAGTGGTCACTTGTAAAAATCTCAGCCTATGCGCTCATACCCATTGGGGGGTACGTGGTGGGTACGTTTCGTACCCACCACGTACCCCCCACGCCCCCCGAATGAATTTCCGCTCTCCTGGGATGAAATTTTTGTTTTTTTAAATCTGTTTGCGGATTTGAATTTAATTTTAATTTTAATTTAAGTGGTCACTTGTAAAAATCTCAGCCTATGCGCTCATTCCCATTGGGGGGTACGTGGTGGGTACGTTTCGTACCCACCACGTACCCCCCACGCCCCCCGAATGAATTTCCGCTCTCCTGGGATGAAATTTTTGTTTTTTTAAATCTGTTTGCGGATTTGAATTTAATTTTAATTTTAATTTAAGTGGTCACTTGTAAAAATCTCAGCCTATGCGCTCATACCCATTGGGGGGTACGTGGGGGGTACGTTTCGTACCCACCACGTACCGCCCACGCCCCCCGAATGAATTTCCGCTCTCCTGGGATGAAATTTTTGTTTTTTTAAATCTGTTTGCGGATTTGAATTTAATTTTAATTTTAATTTAAGTGGTCACTTGTAAAAATCTCAGCCTATGCGCTCATTCCCATTGGGGGGTACGTGGTGGGTACGTTTCGTACCCACCACGTACCCCCCACGCCCCCCGAATGAATTTCCGCTCTCCTGGGATGAAATTTTTGTTTTTTTAAATCTGTTTGCGGATTTGAATTTAATTTTAATTTTAATTTAAGTGGTCACTTGTAAAAATCTCAGCCTATGCGCTCATACCCATTGGGGGGTACGTGGTGGGTACGTTTCGTACCCACCACGTACCCCCCACGCCCCCCGAATGAATTTCCGCTCTCCTGTGCTCAAATTTTTGTTTTTTTAAATCTGTTTGCGGATTTGAATTTAATTTTAATTTTAATTTAAGTGGTCACTTGTAAAAATCTCAGCCTATGCGCTCATACCCATTGGGGGGTACGTGGTGGGTACGTTTCGTACCCACCACGTACCCCCCACGCCCCCCGAATGAATTTCCGCTCTCCTGTGCTCAAATTTTTGTTTTTTTAAATCTGTTTGCGGATTTGAATTTAATTTTAATTTTAATTTAAGTGGTCACTTGTAAAAATCTCAGCCTATGCGCTCATACCCATTGGGGGGTACGTGGTGGGTACGTTTCGTACCCACCACGTACCCCCCACGCCCCCCGAATGAATTTCCGCTCTCCTGGGATGAAATTTTTGTTTTTTTAAATCTGTTTGCGGATTTGAATTTAATTTTAATTTTAATTTAAGTGGTCACTTGTAAAAATCTCAGCCTATGCGCTCATACCCATTGGGGGGTACGTGGTGGGTACGTTTCGTACCCACCACGTACCCCCCACGCCCCCCGAATGAATTTCCGCTCTCCTGGGATGAAATTTTTGTTTTTTTAAATCTGTTTGCGGATTTGAATTTAATTTTAATTTTAATTTAAGTGGTCACTTGTAAAAATCTCAGCCTATGCGCTCATACCCATTGGGGGGTACGTGGGGGGTACGTTTCGTACCCACCACGTACCGCCCACGCCCCCCGAATGAATTTCCGCTCTCGTGGGCTCAAATTTTTGTTTTTTTAAATCTGTTTGCGGATTTGAATTTAATTTTAATTTTAATTTAAGTGGTCACTCGTAAAAATCTCAGCCTATGCGCTCATACCCATTGGGGGGTACGTGGGGGGTACGTTTCGTACCCACCACGTACCCCCACGCCCCCCGAATGAATTTCCGCTCTCCTGGGCTCAAATTTTGTTTTTTTAAATCTGTTTGCGGATTTGAATTTAATTTTAATTTTAATTTAAGTGGTCACTTGTAAAAATCTCAGCCTATGCGCTCATACCCATTGGGGGGTACGTGGTGGGTACGTTTCGTACCCACCACGTACCCCCCACGCCCCCCGAATGAATTTCCGCTCTCCTGTGCTCAAATTTTTGTTTTTTTAAATCTGTTTGCGGATTTGAATTTAATTTTAATTTTAATTTAAGTGGTCACTTGTAAAAATCTCAGCCTATGCGCTCATACCCATTGGGGGGTACGTGGTGGGTACGTTTCGTACCCACCACGTACCGCCCACGCCCCCCGAATGAATTTCCGCTCTCCTGGGCTCAAATTTTTGTTTTTTTAAATCTGTTTGCGGATTTGAATTTAATTTTAATTTTAATTTAAGTGGTCACTTGTAAAAATCTCAGCCTATGCGCTCATACCCATTGGGGGGTACGTGGTGGGTACGTTTCGTACCCACCACGTACCCCCCACGCCCCCCGAATGAATTTCCGCTCTCCTGTGCTCAAATTTTTGTTTTTTTAAATCTGTTTGCGGATTTGAATTTAATTTTAATTTTAATTTAAGTGGTCACTTGTAAAAATCTCAGCCTATGCGCTCATACCCATTGGGGGGTACGTGGTGGGTACGTTTCGTACCCACCACGTACCCCCCACGCCCCCCGAATGAATTTCCGCTCTCCTGGGATGAAATTTTTGTTTTTTTAAATCTGTTTGCGGATTTGAATTTAATTTTAATTTTAATTTAAGTGGTCACTTGTAAAAATCTCAGCCTATGCGCTCATACCCATTGGGGGGTACGTGGTGGGTACGTTTCGTACCCACCACGTACCCCCCACGCCCCCCGAATGAATTTCCGCTCTCCTGTGCTCAAATTTTTGTTTTTTTAAATCTGTTTGCGGATTTGAATTTAATTTTAATTTTAATTTAAGTGGTCACTTGTAAAAATCTCAGCCTATGCGCTCATACCCATTGGGGGGTACGTGGTGGGTACGTTTCGTACCCACCACGTACCCCCCACGCCCCCCGAATGAATTTCCGCTCTCCTGGGATGAAATTTTTGTTTTTTTAAATCTGTTTGCGGATTTGAATTTAATTTTAATTTTAATTTAAGTGGTCACTTGTAAAAATCTCAGCCTATGCGCTCATACCCATTGGGGGGTACGTGGTGGGTACGTTTCGTACCCACCACGTACCGCCCACGCCCCCCGAATGAATTTCCGCTCTCCTGGGCTCAAATTTTTGTTTTTTTAAATCTGTTTGCGGATTTGAATTTAATTTTAATTTTAATTTAAGTGGTCACTTGTAAAAATCTCAGCCTATGCGCTCATACCCATTGGGGGGTACGTGGTGGGTACGTTTCGTACCCACCACGTACCGCCCACGCCCCCCGAATGAATTTCCGCTCTCCTGGGCTCAAATTTTTGTTTTTTTAAATCTGTTTGCGGATTTGAATTTAATTTTAATTTTAATTTAAGTGGTCACTTGTAAAAATCTCAGCCTATGCGCTCATACCCATTGGGGGGTACGTGGTGGGTACGTTTCGTACCCACCACGTACCGCCCACGCCCCCCGAATGAATTTCCGCTCTCCTGGGCTCAAATTTTTGTTTTTTTAAATCTGTTTGGGGATTTGAATTTAATTTTAATTTTAATTTAAGTGGTCACTTGTAAAAATCTCAGCCTATGCGCTCATACCCATTGGGGGGTACGTGGTGGGTACGTTTCGTACCCACCACGTACCGCCCACGCCCCCCGAATGAATTTCCGCTCTCCTGGGCTCAAATTTTTGTTTTTTTAAATCTGTTTGCGGATTTGAATTTAATTTTAATTTTAATTTAAGTGGTCACTTGTAAAAATCTCAGCCTATGCGCTCATACCCATTGGGGGGTACGTGGTGGGTACGTTTCGTACCCACCACGTACCCCCCACGCCCCCCGAATGAATTTCCGCTCTCCTGGGCTCAAATTTTTGTTTTTTTAAATCTGTTTGCGGATTTGAATTTAATTTTAATTTTAATTTAAGTGGTCACTTGTAAAAATCTCAGCCTATGCGCTCATACCCATTGGGGGGTACGTGGTGGGTATGTTTCGTACCCACCACGTACCCCCCACGCCCCCCGAATGAATTTTCGCTCTCCTGGGCTGAAATTTTTGTTTTTTTAAATCTGTTTGCGGATTTGAATTTAATTTTAATTTTAATTTAAGTGGTCACTTGTAAAAATCTCAGCCTATGCGCTCATACCCATTGGGGGGTACGTGGGGGGTACGTTTCGTACCCACCACGTACCGCCCACGCCCCCCGAATGAATTTCCGCTCTCCTGGGCTCAAATTTTTGTTTTTTTAAATCTGTTTGCGGATTTGAATTTAATTTTAATTTTAATTTAAGTGGTCACTCGTAAAAATCTCAGCCTATGCGCTCATACCCATTGGAGGGTACGTGGGGGGTACGTTTCGTACCCACCACGTACCCCCACGCCCCCCGAATGAATTTCCGCTCTCCTGGGCTCAAATTTTGTTTTTTTAAATCTGTTTGCGGATTTGAATTTAATTTTAATTTTAATTTAAGTGGTCACTTGTAAAAATCTCAGCCTATGCGCTCATACCGATTGGGGGGTACGTGGTGGGTACGTTTCGTACCCACCACGTACCCCCCACGCCCCCCGAATGAATTTTCGCTCTCCTGGGCTGAAATTTTTGTTTTTTTAAATCTGTTTGCGGATTTGAATTTAATTTTAATTTTAATTTAAGTGGTCACTTGTAAAAATCTCAGCCTATGCGCTCATACCCATTGGGAGGTACGTGGTGGGTACGTTTCGTACCCACCACGTACCCCCCACGCCCCCCGAATGAATTTCCGCTCTCCTGGGCTCAAATTTTTGTTTTTTTAAATCTGTTTGCGGATTTGAATTTAATTTTAATTTTAATTTAAGTGGTCACTTGTAAAAATCTCAGCCTATGCGCTCATACCCATTGGGGGGTACGTGGTGGGTACGTTTCGTACCCACCACGTACCCCCCACGCCCCCCGAATGAATTTCCGCTCTCCTGGGCTCAAATTTTTGTTTTTTTAAATCTGTTTGCGGATTTGAATTTAATTTTAATTTTAATTTAAGTGGTCACTTGTAAAAATCTCAGCCTATGCGCTCATACCCATTGGGGGGTACGTGGTGGGTACGTTTCGTACCCACCACGTACCCCCACGCCCTCCGAATGAATTTCCGCTCTCCTGGGCTCAAATTTTTGTTTTTTTAAATCTGTTTGCGGATTTGAATTTAATTTTAATTTTAATTTAAGTGGTCACTTGTAAAAATCTCAGCCTATGCGCTCATACCCATTGGGGGGTACGTGGTGGGTACGTTTCGTACCCACCACGTACCCCCCACGCCCCCCGAATGAATTTCCGCTCTCCTGGGCTCAAATTTTTGTTTTTTTAAATCTGTTTGCGGATTTGAATTTAATTTTAATTTTAATTTAAGTGGTCACTTGTAAAAATCTCAGCCTATGCGCTCATACCCATTGGGGGGTACGTGGTGGGTACGTTTCGTACCCACCACGTACCCCCCACGCCCCCCGAATGAATTTCCGCTCTCCTGGGCTCAAATTTTTGTTTTTTTAAATCTGTTTGCGGATTTGAATTTAATTTTAATTTTAATTTAAGTGGTCACTTGTAAAAATCTCAGCCTATGCGCTCATACCCATTGGGGGGTACGTGGTGGGTACGTTTCGTACCCACCACGTACCCCCCACGCCCCCCGAATGAATTTCCGCTCTCCTGGGCTCAAATTTTTGTTTTTTTAAATCTGTTTGCGGATTTGAATTTAATTTTAATTTTAATTTAAGTGGTCACTTGTAAAAATCTCAGCCTATGCGCTCATACCCATTGGGGGGTACGTGGTGGGTACGTTTCGTACCCACCACGTACCCCCCACGCCCCCCGAATGAATTTCCGCTCTCCTGGGCTCAAATTTTTGTTTTTTTAAATCTGTTTGCGGATTTGAATTTAATTTTAATTTTAATTTAAGTGGTCACTTGTAAAAATCTCAGCCTATGCGCTCATACCCATTGGGGGGTACGTGGTGGGTACGTTTCGTACCCACCACGTACCCCCACGCCCTCCGAATGAATTTCCGCTCTCCTGGGCTCAAATTTTTGTTTTTTTAAATCTGTTTGCGGATTTGAATTTAATTTTAATTTTAATTTAAGTGGTCACTTGTAAAAATCTCAGCCTATGCGCTCATACCCATTGGGGGGTACGTGGTGGGTACGTTTCGTACCCACCACGTACCCCCACGCCCTCCGAATGAATTTCCGCTCTCCTGGGCTCAAATTTTTGTTTTTTTAAATCTGTTTGCGGATTTGAATTTAATTTTAATTTTAATTTAAGTGGTCACTTGTAAAAATCTCAGCCTATGCGCTCATACCCATTGGGGGGTACGTGGTGGGTACGTTTCGTACCCACCACGTACCCCCCACGCCCCCCGAATGAATTTCCGCTCTCCTGGGCTCAAATTTTTGTTTTTTTAAATCTGTTTGCGGATTTGAATTTAATTTTAATTTTAATTTAAGTGGTCACTTGTAAAAATCTCAGCCTATGCGCTCATACCCATTGGGGGGTACGTGGTGGGTACGTTTCGTACCCACCACGTACCCCCCACGCCCCCCGAATGAATTTCCGCTCTCCTGGGCTCAAATTTTTGTTTTTTTAAATCTGTTTGCGGATTTGAATTTAATTTTAATTTTAATTTAAGTGGTCACTTGTAAAAATCTCAGCCTATGCGCTCATACCCATTGGGGGGTACGTGGTGGGTACGTTTCGTACGTTTCGTACCCACCACGTACTCCCACGCCCCCCGAATGAATTTCCGCTCTCCTGGGCTCAAATTTTTGTTTTTTTAAATCTGTTTGCGGATTTGAATTTAATTTTAATTTTAATTTAAGTGGTCACTTGTAAAAATCTCAGCCTATGCGCTCATACCCATTGGGGGGTACGTGGTGGGTACGTTTCGTACCCACCACGTACCCCCCACGCCCCCCGAATGAATTTCCGCTCTCCTGGGCTCAAATTTTTGTTTTTTTAAATCTGTTTGCGGATTTGAATTTAATTTTAATTTTAATTTAAGTGGTCACTTGTAAAAATCTCAGCCTATGCGCTCATACCCATTGGGGGGTACGTGGTGGGTACGTTTCGTACCCACCACGTACCCCCACGCCCTCCGAATGAATTTCCGCTCTCCTGGGCTCAAATTTTTGTTTTTTTAAATCTGTTTGCGGATTTGAATTTAATTTTAATTTTAATTTAAGTGGTCACTTGTAAAAATCTCAGCCTATGCGCTCATACCCATTGGGGGGTACGTGGTGGGTACGTTTCGTACCCACCACGTACCCCCACGCCCTCCGAATGAATTTCCGCTCTCCTGGGCTCAAATTTTTGTTTTTTTAAATCTGTTTGCGGATTTGAATTTAATTTTAATTTTAATTTAAGTGGTCACTTGTAAAAATCTCAGCCTATGCGCTCATACCCATTGGGGGGTACGTGGTGGGTACGTTTCGTACCCACCACGTACCCCCCACGCCCCCCGAATGAATTTCCGCTCTCCTGGGCTCAAATTTTTGTTTTTTTAAATCTGTTTGCGGATTTGAATTTAATTTTAATTTTAATTTAAGTGGTCACTTGTAAAAATCTCAGCCTATGCGCTCATACCCATTGGGGGGTACGTGGTGGGTACGTTTCGTACCCACCACGTACCCCCCACGCCCCCCGAATGAATTTCCGCTCTCCTGGGCTCAAATTTTTGTTTTTTTAAATCTGTTTGCGGATTTGAATTTAATTTTAATTTTAATTTAAGTGGTCTCTTGTAAAAATCTCAGCCTATGCGCTCATACCCATTGGGGGGTACGTGGTGGGTACGTTTCGTACCCACCACGTACTCCCACGCCCCCCGAATGAATTTCCGCTCTCCTGGGCTCAAATTTTTGTTTTTTTAAATCTGTTTGCGGATTTGAATTTAATTTTAATTTTAATTTAAGTGGTCACTTGTAAAAATCTCAGCCTATGCGCTCATACCCATTGGGGGGTACGTGGTGGGTACGTTTCGTACCCACCACGTAGCCCCACGCCCCCCGAATGAATTTCCGCTCTCCTGGGCTCAAATTTTTGTTTTTTTAAATCTGTTTGCGGATTTGAATTTAATTTTAATTTTAATTTAAGTGGTCACTTGTAAAAATCTCAGCCTATGCGCTCATACCCATTGGGGGGTACGTGGTGGGTACGTTTCGTACCCACCACGTAGCCCCACGCCCCCCGAATGAATTTCCGCTCTCCTGGGCTCAAATTTTTGTTTTTTTAAATCTGTTTGCGGATTTGAATTTAATTTTAATTTTAATTTAAGTGGTCACTTGTAAAAATCTCAGCCTATGCGCTCATACCCATTGGGGGGTACGTGGTGGGTACGTTTCGTACCCACCACGTACCCCCCACGCCCCCCGAATGAATTTTCGCTCTCCTGGGCTGAAATTTTTGTTTTTTTAAATCTGTTTGCGGATTTGAATTTAATTTTAATTTTAATTTAAGTGGTCACTTGTAAAAATCTCAGCCTATGCGCTCATACAAATTGTTGTTTTTTTAAATCTGTTTGCGGATTTGAATTTAATTTTAATTTTAATTTAAGTGGTCACTTGTAAAAATCTCAGCCTATGCGCTCATACCCATTGGGGGGTACGTGGTGGGTACGTTTCGTACCCACCACGTAGCCCCACGCCCCCCGAATGAATTTCCGCTCTCCTGGGCTCAAATTTTTGTTTTTTTAAATCTGTTTGCGGATTTGAATTTAATTTTAATTTTAATTTAAGTGGTCACTTGTAAAAATCTCAGCCTATGCGCTCATACCCATTGGGGGGTACGTGGTGGGTACGTTTCGTACCCACCACGTAGCCCCACGCCCCCCGAATGAATTTCCGCTCTCCTGGGCTCAAATTTTTGTTTTTTTAAATCTGTTTGCGGATTTGAATTTAATTTTAATTTTAATTTAAGTTGTCACTTGTAAAAATCTCAGCCCATGCGCTCATACCCATTGGGGGGTACGTGGTGGGTACGTTTCGTACCCACCACGTACCCCCCACGCCCCCCAAATGAATTTCCGCTCTCCTGGGCTCAAATTGTTGTTTTTTTAAATCTGTTTGCGGATTTGAATTTAATTTTAATTTTAATTTAAGTGGTCACTTGTAAAAATCTCAGCCTATGCGCTCATACCCATTGGGGGGTACGTGGTGGGTACGTTTCGTACCCACCACGTAGCCCCACGCCCCCCGAATGAATTTCCGCTCTCCTGGGCTCAAATTTTTGTTTTTTTAAATCTGTTTGCGGATTTGAATTTAATTTTAATTTTAATTTAAGTGGTCACTTGTAAAAATCTCAGCCTATGCGCTCATACCCATTGGGGGGTACGTGGTGGGTACGTTTCGTACCCACCACGTAGCCCCACGCCCCCCGAATGAATTTCCGCTCTCCTGGGCTCAAATTTTTGTTTTTTTAAATCTGTTTGCGGATTTGAATTTAATTTTAATTTTAATTTAAGTGGTCACTTGTAAAAATCTCAGCCTATGCGCTCATACCCATTGGGGGGTACGTGGTGGGTACGTTTCGTACCCACCACGTACCCCCCACGCCCCCCGAATGCATTTTCGCTCTCCTGGGCTGAAATTTTTGTTTTTTTAAATCTGTTTGCGGATTTGAATTTAATTTTAATTTTAATTTAAGTGGTCACTTGTAAAAATCTCAGCCTATGCGCTCATACCCATTGGGGGGTACGTGGTGGGTACGTTTCGTACCCACCACGTACCCCCCACGCCCCCCAAATGAATTTCCGCTCTCCTGGGCTCAAATTGTTGTTTTTTTAAATCTGTTTGCGGATTTGAATTTAATTTTAATTTTAATTTAAGTGGTCACTTGTAAAAATCTCAGCCTATGCGCTCATACCCATTGGGGGGTACGTGGTGGGTACGTTTCGTACCCACCACGTAGCCCCACGCCCCCCGAATGAATTTCCGCTCTCCTGGGCTCAAATTTTTGTTTTTTTAAATCTGTTTGCGGATTTGAATTTAATTTTAATTTTAATTTAAGTGGTCACTTGTAAAAATCTCAGCCTATGCGCTCATACCCATTGGGGGGTACGTGGTGGGTACGTTTCGTACCCACCACGTACCCCCCACGCCCCCCAAATGAATTTCCGCTCTCCTGGGCTCAAATTGTTGTTTTTTTAAATCTGTTTGCGGATTTGAATTTAATTTTAATTTTAATTTAAGTGGTCACTTGTAAAAATCTCAGCCTATGCGCTCATACCCATTGGGGGGTACGTGGTGGGTACGTTTCGTACCCACCACGTAGCCCCACGCCCCCCGAATGAATTTCCGCTCTCCTGGGCTCAAATTTTTGTTTTTTTAAATCTGTTTGCGGATTTGAATTTAATTTTAATTTTAATTTAAGTGGTCACTTGTAAAAATCTCAGCCTATGCGCTCATACCCATTGGGGGGTACGTGGTGGGTACGTTTCGTACCCACCACGTAGCCCCACGCCCCCCGAATGAATTTCCGCTCTCCTGGGCTCAAATTTTTGTTTTTTTAAATCTGTTTGCGGATTTGAATTTAATTTTAATTTTAATTTAAGTTGTCACTTGTAAAAATCTCAGCCTATGCGCTCATACCCATTGGGGGGTACGTGGTGGGTACGTTTCGTACCCACCACGTACCCCCCACGCCCCCCAAATGAATTTCCGCTCTCCTGGGCTCAAATTGTTGTTTTTTTAAATCTGTTTGCGGATTTGAATTTAATTTTAATTTTAATTTAAGTGGTCACTTGTAAAAATCTTAGCCTATGCGCTCATACCCATTGGGGGGTACGTGGTGGGTACGTTTCGTACCCACCACGTAGCCCCACGCCCCCCGAATGAATTTCCGCTGTCCTGGGCTCAAATTTTTGTTTTTTTAAATCTGTTTGCGGATTTGAATTTAATTTTAATTTTAATTTAAGAGGTCACTTGTAAAAATCTCAGCCTATGCGCTCATACCCATTGGGGGGTACGTGGTGGGTACGTTTCGTACCCACCACGTACCCCCCACGCCCCCCGAATGAATTTCCGCTCTCCTGGGCTCAAATTTTTGTTTTTTTAAATCTGTTTGCGGATTTGAATTTAATTTTAATTTTAATTTAAGTGGTCACTTGTAAAAATCTCAGCCTATGCGCTCATACCCATTGGGGGGTACGTGGTGGGTACGTTTCGCACCCACCACGTACCCCCCACGCCCCTGAATGAATTTCCGCTCTCCTGGGATGAAATTTTTGTTT
Organism: Beris morrisii; assembly: GCA_951812415.1. Taxonomy (NCBI): domain Eukaryota; kingdom Metazoa; phylum Arthropoda; class Insecta; order Diptera; family Stratiomyidae; genus Beris; species Beris morrisii. The sequence continues at coordinate 124,694,855 of OX638311.1, forward strand.
TTTTAAATCTGTTTGCGGATTTGAATTTAATTTTAATTTTAATTTAAGTGGTCACTTGTAAAAATCTCAGCCTTTGCGCTCATACCCATTGGGGGGTACGTGGGGGGTACGTTTCGTACCCACCACGTACCCCGACGCCCCCCGAATGAATTTCCGCTCTCCTGGGCTCAAATTTTTGTTTTTTTAAATCTGTTTGCGGATTTGAATTTAATTTTAATTTTAATTTAAGAGGTCACTTGTAAAAATCTCAGCCTATGCGCTCATACCCATTGGGGGGTACGTGGTGGGTACGTTTCGTACCCACCACGTACCCCCCACGCCCCCCGAATGAATTTCCGCTCTCCTGGGCTCAAATTTTTGTTTTTTTAAATCTGTTTGCGGATTTGAATTTAATTTTAATTTTAATTTAAGTGGTCACTTGTAAAAATCTCAGCCTATGCGCTCATACCCATTATGGGGTACGTATGGGGTACGATCGTACCCCATACGTACCCTATACGTACTCCACGCCCCCAAAATGAACTTTCGCTCTCCTGGGCTCAAATTTTTGTTTTTTTAAATCTGTTTGCGGATTTGAATTTAATTTTAATTTTAATTTAAGTGGTCACTTGTAAAAATCTCAGCCTATGGGCTCATACCCATTGGGGGGTACGTGGTGGGTACGTTTCGTACCCACCACGTACCCCCCACGCCCCCCGAATGAATTTCCGCTCTCCTGGGCTCAAATTTTTGTTTTTTTAAATCTGTTTGCGGATTTGAATTTAATTTTAATTTTAATTTAAGTGGTCACTTGTAAAAATCTCAGCCTATGCGCTCATACCCATTGGGGGGTACGTGGTGGGTACGTTTCGCACCCACCACGTACCCCCCACGCCCCCCGAATGAATTTCCGCTCTCCTGGGATGAAATTTTTGTTTTTTTAAATCTGTTTGCGGATTTGAATTTAATTTTAATTTTAATTTAAGTGGTCACTTGTAAAAATCTCAGCCTTTGCGCTCATACCCATTGGGGGGTACGTGGGGGGTACGTTTCGTACCCACCACGTACCCCCCACGCCCCCCGAATGAATTTCCGCTCTCCTGGGCTCAAATTTTTGTTTTTTTAAATCTGTTTGCGGATTTGAATTTAATTTTAATTTTAATTTAAGAGGTCACTTGTAAAAATCTCAGCCTATGCGCTCATACCCATTGGGGGGTACGTGGTGGGTACGTTTCGTACCCACCACGTACCCCCCACGCCCCCCGAATGAATTTCCGCTCTCCTGGGCTCAAATTTTTGTTTTTTTAAATCTGTTTGCGGATTTGAATTTAATTTTAATTTTAATTTAAGTGGTCACTTGTAAAAATCTCAGCCTATGCGCTCATACCCATTGGGGGTACGTGGTGGGTACGTTTCGTACCCACCACGTACCCCCCACGCCCCCCGAATGACATTCCGCTCTCCTGGGCTCAAATTTTTGTTTTTTTAAATCTGTTTGCGGATTTGAATTTAATTTTAATTTTAATTTAAGTGGTCACTTGTAAAAATCTCAGCCTATGCGCTCATACCCATTGGGGGGTACGTGGTGGGTACGTTTCGCACCCACCACGTACCCCCCACGCCCCCCGAATGAATTTCCGCTCTCCTGGGATGAAATTTTTGTTTTTTTAAATCTGTTTGCGGATTTGAATTTAATTTTAATTTTAATTTAAGTGGTCACTTGTAAAAATCTCAGCCTTTGCGCTCATACCCATTGGGGGGTACGTGGGGGGTACGTTTCGTACCCACCACGTACCACCCACGCCCCCCGAATGAATTTCCGCTCTCCTGGGCTCAAATTTTTGTTTTTTTAAATCTGTTTGCGGATTTGAATTTAATTTTAATTTTAATTTAAGTGGTCACTTGTAAAAATCTCAGCCTATGCGCTCATACCCATTGGGGGGTACGTGGTGGGTACGTTTCGTACCCACCACGTACCCCCCACGCCCCCCGAATGAATTTCCGCTCTCCTGGGCTCAAATTTTTGTTTTTTTAAATCTGTTTGCGGATTTGAATTTAATTTTAATTTTAATTTAAGTGGTCACTTGTAAAAATCTCAGCCTATGCGCTCATACCCATTATGGGGTACGTATGGGGTACGATCGTACCCCATACGTACCCTATACGTACTCCACGCCCCCAAAATGAACTTTCGCTCTCCTGGGCTCAAATTTTTGTTTTTTTAAATCTGTTTGCGGATTTGAATTTAATTTTAATTTTAATTTAAGTGGTCACTTGTAAAAATCTCAGCCTATGCGCTCATACCCATTGGGGGGTACGTGGTGGGTACGTTTCGTACCCACCACGTACCCCCCACGCCCCCCGAATGAATTTCCGCTCTCCTGGGCTCAAATTTTTGTTTTTTTAAATCTGTTTGCGGATTTGAATTTAATTTTAATTTTAATTTAAGTGGTCACTTGTAAAAATCTCAGCCTATGCGCTCATACCCATTGGGGGGTACGTGGTGGGTACGTTTTGCACCCACCACGTACCCCCCACGCCCCCCGAATGAATTTCCGCTCTCCTGGGATGAAATTTTTGTTTTTTTAAATCTGTTTGCGGATTTGAATTTAATTTTAATTTTAATTTAAGTGGTCACTTGTAAAAATCTCAGCCTTTGCGCTCATACCCATTGGGGGGTACGTGGGGGGTACGTTTCGTACCCACCACGTACCCCCCACGCCCCCCGAATGAATTTCCGCTCTCCTGGGCTCAAATTTTTGTTTTTTTAAATCTGTTTGCGGATTTGAATTTAATTTTAATTTTAATTTAAGTGGTCACTTGTAAAAATCTCAGCCTATGCGCTCATACCCATTGGGGGGTACGTGGTGGGTACGTTTCGTACCCACCACGTACCCCCCACGCCCCCCGAATGAATTTCCGCTCTCCTGGGCTCAAATTTTTGTTTTTTTAAATCTGTTTGCGGATTTGAATTTAATTTTAATTTTAATTTAAGTGGTCACTTGTAAAAATCTCAGCCTATGCGCTCATACCCATTATGGGGTACGTATGGGGTACGATCGTACCCCATACGTACCCTATACTTACTCCACGCCCCCAAAATGAACTTTCGCTCTCCTGGGATGAAATTTTTGTTTTTTTAAATCTGTTTGCGGATTTGAATTTAATTTTAATTTTAATTTAAGAGGTCACTTGTAAAAATCTCAGCCTATGCGCTCATACCCATTGGGGGGTACGTGGTGGGTACGTTTCGTACCCACCACGTACCGCCCACGCCCCCCGAATGAGTTTCCGCTCTCCTGGGCTCAAATTTTTGTTTTTTTAAATCTGTTTGCGGATTTGAATTTAATTTTAATTTTAATTTAAGAGGTCACTTGTAAAAATCTCAGCCTATGCGCTCATACCCATTGGGGGGTACGTGGTGGGTACGTTTCGTACCCACCACGTACCCCCCACGCCCCCCGAATGAGTTTCCGCTCTCCTGGGCTCAAATTTTTGTTTTTTTAAATCTGTTTGCGGATTTGAATTTAATTTTAATTTTAATTTAAGTGGTCACTTGTAAAAATCTCAGCCTATGCGCTCATACCCATTGGGGGTACGTGGTGGGTACGTTTCGTACCCACCACGTACCCCCCACGCCCCCCGAATGAATTTCCGCTCTCCTGGGATGAAATTTTTGTTTTTTTAAATCTGTTTGCGGATTTGAATTTAATTTTAATTTTAATTTAAGTGGTCACTTGTAAAAATCTCAGCCTATGCGCTCATACCCATTGGAGGGTACGTGGTTGGTACGTTTCGTACCCACCACGTACCCCCCACGCCCCCCGAATGAATTTCCGCTCTCCTGGGCTCAAATTTTTGTTTTTTTAAATCTGTTTGCGGATTTGAATTTAATTTTAATTTTAATTTAAGTGGTCACTTGTAAAAATCTCAGCCTATGCGCTCATACCCATTGGGGGGTACGTGGTGGGTACGTTTCGTACCCACCACGTACCGCCCACGCCCCCCGAATGAATTTCCGCTCTCCTGGGCTCAAATTTTTGTTTTTTTAAATCTGTTTGCGGATTTGAATTTAATTTTAATTTTAATTTAAGAGCTCACTTGTAAAAATCTCAGCCTATGCGCTCATACCCATTGGGGGGTACGTGGTGGGTACGTTTCGTACCCACCACGTACCGCCCACGCCCCCCGAATGAGTTTCCGCTCTCCTGGGCTCAAATTTTTGTTTTTTTAAATCTGTTTGCGGATTTGAATTTAATTTTAATTTTAATTTAAGTGGTCACTTGTAAAAATCTCAGCCTATGCGCTCATACCCATTGGGGGTACGTGGTGGGTACGTTTCGTACCCACCACGTACCCCCCACGCCCCCCGAATGAATTTCCGCTCTCCTGGGCTCAAATTTTTGTTTTTTTAAATCTGTTTGCGGATTTGAATTTAATTTTAATTTTAATTTAAGTGGTCACTTGTAAAAATCTCAGCCTATGCGCTCATACCCATTGAGGGGTACGTGGTGGGTACGTTTCGTACCCACCACGTACCCCCCACGCCCCCCGAATGAATTTCCGCTCTCCTGGGCTCAAATTTTTGTTTTTTTAAATCTGTTTGCGGATTTGAATTTAATTTTAATTTTAATTTAAGTGGTCACTTGTAAAAATCTCAGCCTATGCGCTCATACCCATTGGGGGGTACGTGGTGGGTACGTTTCGTACCCACCACGTACCCCCCACGCCCCCCGAATGAATTTCCGCTCTCCTGGGCTCAAATTTTTGTTTTTTTAAATCTGTTTGCGGATTTGAATTTAATTTTAATTTTAATTTAAGTGGTCACTTGTAAAAATCTCAGCCTATGCGCTCATACCCATTGGGGGGTACGTGGTGGGTACGTTTCGTACCCACCACGTACCCCCCACGCCCCCCGAATGAATTTCCGCTCTCCTGGGCTCAAATTTTTGTTTTTTTAAATCTGTTTGCGGATTTGAATTGAATTTTAATTTGAATTTAAGTGGTCACTTGTAAAAATCTCAGCCTATGCGCTCATACCCATTGGGGGGTACGTGGTGGGTACGTTTCGTACCCACCACGTACCCCCCACGCCCCCCGAATGAATTTCCGCTCTCCTGGGCTCAAATTTTTGTTTTTTTAAATCTGTTTGCGGATTTGAATTTAATTTTAATTTTAATTTAAGTGGTCACTTGTAAAAATCTCAGCCTATGCGCTCATACCCATTGGGGGGTACGTGGTGGGTACGTTTCGTACCCACCACGTACCCCCACGCCCCCCGAATGAATTTCCGCTCTCCTGGGCTCAAATTTTTGTTTTTTTAAATCTGTTTGCGGATTTGAATTTAATTTTAATTTTAATTTAAGTGGTCACTTGTAAAAATCTCAGCCTATGCGCTCATACCCATTGGGGATACGTGGTGGGTACGTTTCGTACCCACCACGTACCCCCCACGCCCCCCGAATGAATTTCCGCTCTCCTGGGCTCAAATTTTTGTTTTTTTAAATCTGTTTGCGGATTTGAATTTAATTTTAATTTTAATTTAAGTGGTCACTTGTAAAAATCTCAGCCTATGCGCTCATACCCATTGGGGGGTACGTGGTGGGTACGTTTCGTACCCACCACGTACCCCCCACGCCCCCCGAATGAATTTACGCTCTCCTGGGCTCAAATTTTTGTTTTTTTAAATCTGTTTGCGGATTTGAATTTAATTTTAATTTTAATTTAAGTGGTCACTTGTAAAAATCTCAGCCTATGCGCTCATACCCATTGGGGGGTACGTGGTGGGTACGTTTCGTACCCACCACGTACCCCCACGCCCTCCGAGTGAATTTCCGCTCTCCTGGGCTCAAATTTTTGTTTTTTTAAATCTGTTTGCGGATTTGAATTTAATTTTAATTTTAATTTAAGTGGTCACTTGTAAAAATCTCAGCCTATGCGCTCATACCCATTGGGGGGTACGTGGTGGGTACGTTTCGTACCCACCACGTACCCCCCACGCCCCCCGAATGAATTTACGCTCTCCTGGGCTCAAATTTTTGTTTTTTTAAATCTGTTTGCGGATTTGAATTTAATTTTAATTTTAATTTAAGTGGTCACTTGTAAAAATCTCAGCCTATGCGCTCATACCCATTGGGGGGTACGTGGTGGGTACGTTTCGTACCCACCACGTACCCCCACGCCCTCCGAGTGAATTTCCGCTCTCCTGGGCTCAAATTTTTGTTTTTTTAAATCTGTTTGCGGATTTGAATTTAATTTTAATTTTAATTTAAGTGGTCACTTGTAAAAATCTCAGCCTATGCGCTCATACCCATTGGGGGGTACGTGGTGGGTACGTTTCGTACCCACCACGTACCCCCCACGCCCCCCGAATGAATTTCCGCTCTTCTGGGCTCAAATTTTTGTTTTTTTAAATCTGTTTGCGGATTTGAATTTAATTTTAATTTTAATTTAAGTGGTCACTTGTAAAAATCTCAGCCTATGCGCTCATACCCATTGGGGGGTACGTGGTGGGTACGTTTCGTACCCACCACGTACCCCCCACGCCCCCCGAATGAATTTCCGCTCTCCTGGGCTCAAATTTTTGTTTTTTTAAATCTGTTTGCGGATTTGAATTTAATTTTAATTTTAATTTAAGTGGTCACTTGTAAAAATCTCAGCCTATGCGCTCATACCCATTGGGGGGTACGTGGTGGGTACGTTTCGTACTCACCACGTACCCCCACGCCCCCCGAATGAATTTCCGCTCTCCTGGGCTCAAATTTTTGTTTTTTTAAATCTGTTTGCGGATTTGAATTTAATTTTAATTTGAATTTAAGTGGTCACTTGTAAAAATCTCAGCCTATGCGCTCATACCCATTGGGGGGTACGTGGTGGGTACGTTTCGTACCCACCACGTACCCCCCACGCCCCCCGAATGAATTTACGCTCTCCTGGGCTCAAATTTTTGTTTTTTTAAATCTGTTTGCGGATTTGAATTTAATTTTAATTTTAATTTAAGTGGTCACTTGTAAAAATCTCAGCCTATGCGCTCATACCCATTGGGGGGTACGTGGTGGGTACGTTTCGTACCCACCACGTACCCCCACGCCCTCCGAATGAATTTCCGCTCTCCTGGGCTCAAATTTTTGTTTTTTTAAATCTGTTTGCGGATTTGAATTTAATTTTAATTTTAATTTAAGTGGTCACTTGTAAAAATCTCAGCCTATGCGCTCATACCCATTGGGGGGTACGTGGTGGGTACGTTTCGTACCCACCACGTACCCCCCACGCCCCCCGAATGAATTTACGCTCTCCTGGGCTCAAATTTTTGTTTTTTTAAATCTGTTTGCGGATTTGAATTTAATTTTAATTTTAATTTAAGTGGTCACTTGTAAAAATCTCAGCCTATGCGCTCATACCCATTGGGGGGTACGTGGTGGGTACGTTTCGTACCCACCACGTACCCCCACGCCCTCCGAATGAATTTCCGCTCTCCTGGGCTCAAATTTTTGTTTTTTTAAATCTGTTTGCGGATTTGAATTTAATTTTAATTTTAATTTAAGTGGTCACTTGTAAAAATCTCAGCCTATGCGCTCATACCCATTGGGGGGTACGTGGTGGGTACGTTTCGTACTCACCACGTACCCCCCACGCCCCCCGAATGAATTTCCGCTCTCCTGGGCTCAAATTTTTGTTTTTTTAAATCTGTTTGCGGATTTGAATTTAATTTTAATTTTAATTTAAGTGGTCACTTGTAAAAATCTCAGCCTATGCGCTCATACCCATTGGGGATACGTGGTGGGTACGTTTCGTACCCACCACGTACCCCCCACGCCCCCCGAATGAATTTACGCTCTCCTGGGCTCAAATTTTTGTTTTTTTAAATCTGTTTGCGGATTTGAATTTAATTTTAATTTTAATTTAAGTGGTCACTTGTAAAAATCTCAGCCTATGCGCTCATACCCATTGGGTGGTACGTGGTGGGTACGTTTCGTACCCACCACGTACCCCCACGCCCCCCGAATGAATTTCCGCTCTCCTGGGCTCAAATTTTTGTTTTTTTAAATCTGTTTGCGGATTTGAATTTAATTTTAATTTTAATTTAAGTGGTCACTTGTAAAAATCTCAGCCTATGCGCTCATACCCATTGGGGATACGTGGTGGGTACGTTTCGTACCCACCACGTACCCCCCACGCCCCCCGAATGAATTTCCGCTCTCCTGGGCTCAAATTTTTGTTTTTTTAAATCTGTTTGCGGATTTGAATTTAATTTTAATTTTAATTTAAGTGGTCACTTGTAAAAATCTCAGCCTATGCGCTCATACCCATTGGGGGGTACGTGGTGGGTACGTTTCGTACCCACCACGTACCCCCCACGCCCCCCGAATGAATTTACGCTCTCCTGGGCTCAAATTTTTGTTTTTTTAAATCTGTTTGCGGATTTGAATTTAATTTTAATTTTAATTTAAGTGGTCACTTGTAAAAATCTCAGCCTATGCGCTCATACCCATTGGGGGGTACGTGGTGGGTACGTTTCGTACCCACCACGTACCCCCACGCCCTCCGAGTGAATTTCCGCTCTCCTGGGCTCAAATTTTTGTTTTTTTAAATCTGTTTGCGGATTTGAATTTAATTTTAATTTTAATTTAAGTGGTCACTTGTAAAAATCTCAGCCTATGCGCTCATACCCATTGGGGGGTACGTGGTGGGTACGTTTCGTACCCACCACGTACCCCCCACGCCCCCCGAATGAATTTCCGCTCTTCTGGGCTCAAATTTTTGTTTTTTTAAATCTGTTTGCGGATTTGAATTTAATTTTAATTTTAATTTAAGTGGTCACTTGTAAAAATCTCAGCCTATGCGCTCATACCCATTGGGGGGTACGTGGTGGGTACGTTTCGTACCCACCACGTACCCCCCACGCCCCCCGAATGAATTTCCGCTCTCCTGGGCTCAAATTTTTGTTTTTTTAAATCTGTTTGCGGATTTGAATTTAATTTTAATTTTAATTTAAGTGGTCACTTGTAAAAATCTCAGCCTATGCGCTCATACCCATTGGGGGGTACGTGGTGGGTACGTTTCGTACCCACCACGTACCCCCACGCCCCCGAATGAATTTCCGCTCTCCTGGGCTCAAATTTTTGTTTTTTTAAATCTGTTTGCGGATTTGAATTTAATTTTAATTTTAATTTAAGTGGTCACTTGTAAAAATCTCAGCCTATGCGCTCATACCCATTGGGGGGTACGTGGTGGGTACGTTTCGTACTCACCACGTACCCCCACGCCCCCCGAATGAATTTCCGCTCTCCTGGGCTCAAATTTTTGTTTTTTTAAATCTGTTTGCGGATTTGAATTTAATTTTAATTTGAATTTAAGTGGTCACTTGTAAAAATCTCAGCCTATGCGCTCATACCCATTGGGGGGTACGTGGTGGGTACGTTTCGTACCCACCACGTACCCCCCACGCCCCCCGAATGAATTTACGCTCTCCTGGGCTCAAATTTTTGTTTTTTTAAATCTGTTTGCGGATTTGAATTTAATTTTAATTTTAATTTAAGTGGTCACTTGTAAAAATCTCAGCCTATGCGCTCATACCCATTGGGGGGTACGTGGTGGGTACGTTTCGTACCCACCACGTACCCCCACGCCCTCCGAATGAATTTCCGCTCTCCTGGGCTCAAATTTTTGTTTTTTTAAATCTGTTTGCGGATTTGAATTTAATTTTAATTTTAATTTAAGTGGTCACTTGTAAAAATCTCAGCCTATGCGCTCATACCCATTGGGGGGTACGTGGTGGGTACGTTTCGTACCCACCACGTACCCCCCACGCCCCCCGAATGAATTTACGCTCTCCTGGGCTCAAATTTTTGTTTTTTTAAATCTGTTTGCGGATTTGAATTTAATTTTAATTTTAATTTAAGTGGTCACTTGTAAAAATCTCAGCCTATGCGCTCATACCCATTGGGGGGTACGTGGTGGGTACGTTTCGTACCCACCACGTACCCCCACGCCCTCCGAATGAATTTCCGCTCTCCTGGGCTCAAATTTTTGTTTTTTTAAATCTGTTTGCGGATTTGAATTTAATTTTAATTTTAATTTAAGTGGTCACTTGTAAAAATCTCAGCCTATGCGCTCATACCCATTGGGGGGTACGTGGTGGGTACGTTTCGTACCCACCACGTACCCCCCACGCCCTCCGAATGAATTTCCGCTCTCCTGGGCTCAAATTTTTGTTTTTTTAAATCTGTTTGCGGATTTGAATTTAATTTTAATTTTAATTTAAGTGGTCACTTGTAAAAATCTCAGCCTATGCGCTCATACCCATTGGGGGGTACGTGGTGGGTACGTTTCGTACTCACCACGTACCCCCCACGCCCCCCGAATGAATTTCCGCTCTCCTGGGCTCAAATTTTTGTTTTTTTAAATCTGTTTGCGGATTTGAATTTAATTTTAATTTTAATTTAAGTGGTCACTTGTAAAAATCTCAGCCTATGCGCTCATACCCATTGGGGGGTACGTGGTGGGTACGTTTCGTACCCACCACGTACCCCCACGCCCTCCGAATGAATTTCCGCTCTCCTGGGCTCAAATTTTTGTTTTTTTAAATCTGTTTGCGGATTTGAATTTAATTTTAATTTGAATTTAAGTGGTCACTTGTAAAAATCTCAGCCTATGCGCTCATACCCATTGGGGGGTACGTGGTGGGTACGTTTCGTACCCACCACGTACCCCCCACGCCCCCCGAATGAATTTACGCTCTCCTGGGCTCAAATTTTTGTTTTTTTAAATCTGTTTGCGGATTTGAATTTAATTTTAATTTTAATTTAAGTGGTCACTTGTAAAAATCTCAGCCTATGCGCTCATACCCATTGGGGGGTACGTGGTGGGTACGTTTCGTACCCACCACGTACCCCCACGCCCTCCGAATGAATTTCCGCTCTCCTGGGCTCAAATTTTTGTTTTTTTAAATCTGTTTGCGGATTTGAATTTAATTTTAATTTGAATTTAAGTGGTCACTTGTAAAAATCTCAGCCTATGCGCTCATACCCATTGGCGGGTACGTGGTGGGTACGTTTCGTACCCACCACGTACCCCCCACGCCCCCCGAATGAATTTCCGCTCTCCTGGGATGAAATTTTTGTTTTTTTAAATCTGTTTGCGGATTTGAATTTAATTTTAATTTTAATTTAAGTGGTCACTTGTAAAAATCTCAGCCTATGCGCTCATACCCATTGGGGGGTACGTGGTGGGTACGTTTCGTACCCACCACGTACCCCCCACGCCCCCCGAATGAATTTACGCTCTCCTGGGCTCAAATTTTTGTTTTTTTAAATCTGTTTGCGGATTTGAATTTAATTTTAATTTTAATTTAAGTGGTCACTTGTAAAAATCTCAGCCTATGCGCTCATACCCATTGGGGGGTACGTGGTGGGTACGTTTCGTACTCATAACGTACCCCCCACGCCCCCCGAATGAATTTCCGCTCTCCTGGGCTCAAATTTTTGTTTTTTTAAATCTGTTTGCGGATTTGAATTTAATTTTAATTTTAATTTAAGTGGTCACTTGTAAAAATCTCAGCCTATGCGCTCATACCCATTGGGGGGTACGTGGTGGGTACGTTTCGTACCCACCACGTACCCCCACGCCCTCCGAATGAATTTCCGCTCTCCTGGGCTCAAATTTTTGTTGTTTTAAATCTGTTTGCGGATTTGAATTTAATTTTAATTTTAATTTAAGTGGTCACTTGTAAAAATCTCAGCCTATGCGCTCATACCCATTGGGGGGTACGTGGTGGGTACGTTTCGTACCCACCACGTACCCCCACGCCCTCCGAATGAATTTCCGCTCTCCTGGGCTCAAATTTTTGTTTTTTTAAATCTGTTTGCGGATTTGAATTTAATTTTAATTTTAATTTAAGTGGTCACTTGTAAAAATCTCAGCCTATGCGCTCATACCCATTGGGGGGTACGTGGTGGGTACGTTTCGTACCCACCACGTACCCCCCACGCCCCCCGAATGAATTTACGCTCTCCTGGGCTCAAATTTTTGTTTTTTTAAATCTGTTTGCGGATTTGAATTTAATTTTAATTTTAATTTAAGTGGTCACTTGTAAAAATCTCAGCCTATGCGCTCATACCCATTGGGGGGTACGTGGTGGGTACGTTTCGTACCCACCACGTACCCCCACGCCCTCCGAATGAATTTCCGCTCTCCTGGGCTCAAATTTTTGTTTTTTTAAATCTGTTTGCGGATTTGAATTTAATTTTAATTTGAATTTAAGTGGTCACTTGTAAAAATCTCAGCCTATGCGCTCATACCCATTGGGGGGTACGTGGTGGGTACGTTTCGTACCCACCACGTACCCCCCACGCCCCCCGAATGAATTTACGCTCTCCTGGGCTCAAATTTTTGTTTTTTTAAATCTGTTTGCGGATTTGAATTTAATTTTAATTTTAATTTAAGTGGTCACTTGTAAAAATCTCAGCCTATGCGCTCATACCCATTGGGGGGTACGTGGTGGGTACGTTTCGTACCCACCACGTACCCCCACGCCCTCCGAATGAATTTCCGCTCTCCTGGGCTCAAATTTTTGTTTTTTTAAATCTGTTTGCGGATTTGAATTTAATTTTAATTTTAATTTAAGTGGTCACTTGTAAAAATCTCAGCCTATGCGCTCATACCCATTGGGGGGTACGTGGTGGGTACGTTTCGTACCCACCACGTACCCCCCACGCCCCCCGAATGAATTTCCGCTCTCCTGGGCTCAAATTTTTGTTTTTTTAAATCTGTTTGCGGATTTGAATTTAATTTTAATTTTAATTTAAGTGGTCACTTGTAAAAATCTCAGCCTATGCGCTCATACCCATTGGGGGGTACGTGGTGGGTACGTTTCGTACCCACCACGTACCCCCCACGCCCTCCGAATGAATTTCCGCTCTCCTGGGCTCAAATTTTTGTTTTTTTAAATCTGTTTGCGGATTTGAATTTAATTTTAATTTTAATTTAAGTGGTCACTTGTAAAAATCTCAGCCTATGCGCTCATACCCATTGGGGGGTACGTGGTGGGTACGTTTCGTACCCACCACGTACCCCCCACGCCCCCGAATGAATTTCCGCTCTCCTGGGCTCAAATTTTTGTTTTTTTAAATCTGTTTGCGGATTTGAATTTAATTTTAATTTTAATTTAAGTGGTCACTTGTAAAAATCTCAGCCTATGCGCTCATACCCACTGGGGGGTACGTGGTGGGTACGTTTCGTACCCACCACGTACCCCCCACGCCCTCCGAATGAATTTCCGCTCTCCTGGGCTCAAATTGTTGTTTTTTTAAATCTGTTTGCGGATTTGAATTTAATTTTAATTTGAATTTAAGTGGTCACTTGTAAAAATCTCAGCCTATGCGCTCATACCCATTGGGGGGTACGTGGTGGGTACGTTTCGTACCCACCACGTACCCCCCACGCCCTCCGAATGAATTTCCGCTCTCCTGGGCTCAAATTGTTGTTTTTTTAAATCTGTTTGCGGATTTGAATTTAATTTTAATTTGAATTTAAGTGGTCACTTGTAAAAATCTCAGCCTATGCGCTCATACCCATTGGGGGGTACGTGGTGGGTACGTTTCGTACCCACCACGTACCCCCCACGCCCCCCGAATGAATTTCCGCTCTCCTGGGCTCAAATTGTTGTTTTTTTAAATCTGTTTGCGGATTTGAATTTAATTTTAATTTGAATTTAAGTGGTCACTTGTAAAAATCTCAGCCTATGCGCTCATACCCATTGGGGGGTACGTGGTGGGTACGTTTCGTACCCACCACGTACCCCCCACGCCCCCGAATGAATTTCCGCTCTCCTGGGCTCAAATTTTTGTTTTTTTAAATCTGTTTGCGGATTTGAATTTAATTTTAATTTTAATTTAAGTGGTCACTTGTAAAAATCTCAGCCTATGCGCTCATACCCATTGGGGGGTACGTGGTGGGTACGTTTCGTACCCACCACGTACCCCCACGCCCTCCGAATGAATTTCCGCTCTCCTGGGCTCAAATTTTTGTTTTTTTAAATCTGTTTGCGGATTTGAATTTAATTTTAATTTTAATTTAAGTGGTCACTTGTAAAAATCTCAGCCTATGCGCTCATACCCATTGGGGGGTACGTGGTGGGTACGTTTCGTACCCACCACGTACCCCCCACGCCCCCCGAATGAATTTACGCTCTCCTGGGCTCAAATTTTTGTTTTTTTAAATCTGTTTGCGGATTTGAATTTAATTTTAATTTTAATTTAAGTGGTCACTTGTAAAAATCTCAGCCTATGCGCTCATACCCATTGGGGGGTACGTGGTGGGTACGTTTCGTACCCACCACGTACCCCCACGCCCTCCGAATGAATTTCCGCTCTCCTGGGCTCAAATTTTTGTTTTTTTAAATCTGTTTGCGGATTTGAATTTAATTTTAATTTGAATTTAAGTGGTCACTTGTAAAAATCTCAGCCTATGCGCTCATACCCATTGGGGGGTACGTGGTGGGTACGTTTCGTACCCACCACGTACCCCCCACGCCCCCCGAATGAATTTACGCTCTCCTGGGCTCAAATTTTTGTTTTTTTAAATCTGTTTGCGGATTTGAATTTAATTTTAATTTAAGTGGTCACTTGTAAAAATCTCAGCCTATGCGCTCATACCCATTGGGGGGTACGTGGTGGGTACGTTTCGTACCCACCACGTACCCCCACGCCCTCCGAATGAATTTCCGCTCTCCTGGGCTCAAATTTTTGTTTTTTTAAATCTGTTTGCGGATTTGAATTTAATTTTAATTTTAATTTAAGTGGTCACTTGTAAAAATCTCAGCCTATGCGCTCATACCCATTGGGGGGTACGTGGTGGGTACGTTTCGTACCCACCACGTACCCCCCACGCCCCCCGAATGAATTTCCGCTCTCCTGGGCTCAAATTTTTGTTTTTTTAAATCTGTTTGCGGATTTGAATTTAATTTTAATTTTAATTTAAGTGGTCACTTGTAAAAATCTCAGCCTATGCGCTCATACCCATTGGGGGGTACGTGGTGGGTACGTTTCGTACCCACCACGTACCCCCCACGCCCCCGAATGAATTTCCGCTCTCCTGGGCTCAAATTTTTGTTTTTTTAAATCTGTTTGCGGATTTGAATTTAATTTTAATTTTAATTTAAGTGGTCACTTGTAAAAATCTCAGCCTATGCGCTCATACCCATTGGGGGGTACGTGGTGGGTACGTTTCGTACCCACCACGTACCCCCCACGCCCTCCGAATGAATTTCCGCTCTCCTGGGCTCAAATTTTTGTTTTTTTAAATCTGTTTGCGGATTTGAATTTAATTTTAATTTTAATTTAAGTGGTCACTTGTAAAAATCTCAGCCTATGCGCTCATACCCATTGGGGGGTACGTGGTGGGTACGTTTCGTACCCACCACGTACCCCCCACGCCCCCCGAATGAATTTCCGCTCTCCTGGGCTCAAATTTTTGTTTTTTTAAATCTGTTTGCGGATTTGAATTTAATTTTAATTTTAATTTAAGTGGTCACTTGTAAAAATCTCAGCCTATGCGCTCATACCCATTGGGGGGTACGTGGTGGGTACGTTTCGTACCCACCACGTACCCCCCACGCCCCCGAATGAATTTCCGCTCTCCTGGGCTCAAATTGTTGTTTTTTTAAATCTGTTTGCGGATTTGAATTTAATTTTAATTTGAATTTGAGTGGTCACTTGTAAAAATCTCAGCCTATGCGCTCATACCCATTGGGGGGTACGTGGTGGGTACGTTTCGTACCCACCACGTACCCCCCACGCCCCCGAATGAATTTCCGCTCTCCTGGGCTCAAATTTTTGTTTTTTTAAATCTGTTTGCGGATTTGAATTTAATTTTAATTTTAATTTAAGTGGTCACTTGTAAAAATCTCAGCCTATGCGCTCATACCCATTGGGGGGTACGTGGTGGGTACGTTTCGTACCCACCACGTACCCCCCACGCCCCCCGAATGAATTTCCGCTCTCCTGGGCTCAAATTTTTGTTTTTTTAAATCTGTTTGCGGATTTGAATTTAATTTTAATTTTAATTTAAGTGGTCACTTGTAAAAATCTCAGCCTATGCGCTCATACCCATTGGGGGGTACGTGGTGGGTACGTTTCGTACCCACCACGTACCCCCCACGCCCCCGAATGAATTTCCGCTCTCCTGGGCTCAAATTTTTGTTTTTTTAAATCTGTTTGCGGATTTGAATTTAATTTTAATTTTAATTTAAGTGGTCACTTGTAAAAATCTCAGCCTATGCGCTCATACCCATTGGGGGGTACGTGGTGGGTACGTTTCGTACCCACCACGTACCCCCCACGCCCTCCGAATGAATTTCCGCTCTCCTGGGCTCAAATTGTTGTTTTTTTAAATCTGTTTGCGGATTTGAATTTAATTTTAATTTTAATTTAAGTGGTCACTTGTAAAAATCTCAGCCTATGCGCTCATACCCATTGGGGGGTACGTGGTGGGTACGTTTCGTACCCACCACGTACCCCCCACGCCCCTCGAATGAATTTCCGCTCTCCTGGGCTCAAATTTTTGTTTTTTTAAATCTGTTTGCGGATTTGAATTTAATTTTAATTTTAATTTAAGTGGTCACTTGTAAAAATCTCAGCCTATGCGCTCATACCCATTGGGGGGTACGTGGTGGGTACGTTTCGTACCCACCACGTACCCTCCACGCCCCCGAATGAATTTCCGCTCTCCTGGGCTCAAATTTTTGTTTTTTTAAATCTGTTTGCGGATTTGAATTTAATTTTAATTTTAATTTAAGTGGTCACTTGTAAAAATCTCAGCCTATGCGCTCATACCCATTGGGGGGTACGTGGTGGGTACGTTTCGTACCCACCACGTACCCCCCACGCCCCCCGAATGAATTTCCGCTCTCCTGGGCTCAAATTTTTGTTTTTTTAAATCTGTTTGCGGATTTGAATTTAATTTTAATTTTAATTTAAGTGGTCACTTGTAAAAATCTCAGCCTATGCGCTCATACCCATTGGGGGGTACGTGGTGGGTACGTTTCGTACCCACCACGTACCCCCCACGCCCCCGAATGAATTTCCGCTCTCCTGGGCTCAAATTTTTGTTTTTTTAAATCTGTTTGCGGATTTGAATTTAATTTTAATTTTAATTTAAGTGGTCACTTGTAAAAATCTCAGCCTATGCGCTCATACCCATTGGGGGGTACGTGGTGGGTACGTTTCGTACCCACCACGTACCCCCCACGCCCTCCGAATGAATTTCCGCTCTCCTGGGCTCAAATTGTTGTTTTTTACAATCTGTTTGCGGATTTGAATTTAATTTTAATTTGAATTTAAGTGGTCACTTGTAAAAATCTCAGCCTATGCGCTCATACCCATTGGGGGGTACGTGGTGGGTACGTTTCGTACCCACCACGTACCCCCCACGCCCCCCGAATGAATTTCCGCTCTCCTGGGCTCAAATTGTTGTTTTTTTAAATCTGTTTGCGGATTTGAATTTAATTTTAATTTGAATTTAAGTGGTCACTTGTAAAAATCTCAGCCTATGCGCTCATACCCATTGGGGGGTACGTGGTGGGTACGTTTCGTACCCACCACGTACCCCCCACGCCCCCGAATGAATTTCCGCTCTCCTGGGCTCAAATTTTTGTTTTTTTAAATCTGTTTGCGGATTTGAATTTAATTTTAATTTTAATTTAAGTGGTCACTTGTAAAAATCTCAGCCTATGCGCTCATACCCATTGGGGGGTACGTGGTGGGTACGTTTCGTACCCACCACGTACCGCCCACGCCCCCCGAATGAGTTTCCGCTCTCCTGGGCTCAAATTTTTGTTTTTTTAAATCTGTTTGCGGATTTGAATTTAATTTTAATTTTAATTTAAGTGGTCACTTGTAAAAATCTCAGCCTATGCGCTCATACCCATTGGGGGGTACGTGGTGGGTACGTTTCGTACCCACCACGTACCCCCACGCCCCCCGAATGAATTTCCGCTCTCCTGGGCTCAAATTTTTGTTTCTTTAAATCTGTTTGCGGATTTGAATTTAATTTTAATTTTAATTTAAGTGGTCACTTGTAAAAATCTCAGCCTATGCGCTTATACCCATTATGGGGTACGTACGGGGTACGATCGTACCCCATACGTACCCTATACGTACTCCACGCCCCCAAAATGAACTTCCGCTCTCCTGGGCTCAAATTTTTGTTTTTTTAAATCTGTTTGCGGATTTGAATTTAATTTTAATTTTAATTTAAGTGGTCACTTGTAAAAATCTCAGCCTATGCGCTCATACCCATACGTTTCGTACCCACCACGTACCGCCCACGCCCCCCGAATGAGTTTCCGCTCTCCTGGGCTCAAATTTTTGTTTTTTTAAATCTGTTTGCGGATTTGAATTTAATTTTAATTTTAATTTAAGTGGTCACTTGTAAAAATCTCAGCCTATGCGCTCATACCCATTGGGGGGTACGTGGTGGGTACGTTTCGTACCCACCACGTACCCCCACGCCCTCCGAATGAATTTCCGCTCTCCTGGGCTCAAATTTTTGTTTTTTTAAATCTGTTTGCGGATTTGAATTTAATTTTAATTTTAATTTAAGTGGTCACTTGTAAAAATCTCAGCCTATGCGCTCATACCCATTGGGGGGTACGTGGTGGGTACGTTTCGTACCCACCACGTACCCCCCACGCCCCCCGAATGAATTTCCGCTCTCCTGGGCTCAAATTTTTGTTTTTTTAAATCTGTTTGCGGATTTGAATTTAATTTTAATTTTAATTTAAGTGGTCACTTGTAAAAATCTCAGCCTATGCGCTCATACCCATTGGGG
The DNA here is from genome assembly GCA_951812415.1 of Beris morrisii. NCBI lineage: Eukaryota > Metazoa > Arthropoda > Insecta > Diptera > Stratiomyidae > Beris > Beris morrisii. Next base: position 124,713,662 of record OX638311.1, read on the forward strand.
GGTACGTGGTGGGTACGTTTCGTACCCACCACGTACCCCCCACGCCCCCCGAATGAATTTCCGCTCTCCTGGGCTCAAATTTTTGTTTTTTTAAATCTGTTTGCGGATTTGAATTTAATTTTAATTTTAATTTAAGTGGTCACTTGTAAAAATCTCAGCCTATGCGCTCATACCCATTGAGGGGTACGTGGTGGGTACGTTTCGTACCCACCACGTACCCCCCACGCCCCCGAATGAATTTCCGCTCTCCTGGGCTCAAATTTTTGTTTTTTTAAATCTGTTTGCGGATTTGAATTTAATTTTAATTTTAATTTAAGTGGTCACTTGTAAAAATCTCAGCCTATGCGCTCATACCCATTGGGGGGTACGTGGTGGGTACGTTTCGTACCCACCACGTACCCCCCACGCCCTCCGAATGAATTTCCGCTCTCCTGGGCTCAAATTGTTGTTTTTTTAAATCTGTTTGCGGATTTGAATTTAATTTTAATTTGAATTTAAGTGGTCACTTGTAAAAATCTCAGCCTATGCGCTCATACCCATTGGGGGGTACGTGGTGGGTACGTTTCGTACCCACCACGTACCCCCCCCGCCCTCCGAATGAATTTCCGCTCTCCTGGGCTCAAATTGTTGTTTTTTTAAATCTGTTTGCGGATTTGAATTTAATTTTAATTTGAATTTAAGTGGTCACTTGTAAAAATCTCAGCCTATGCGCTCATACCCATTGGGGGGTACGTGGTGGGTACGTTTCGTACCCACCACGTACCGCCCACGCCCCCCGAATGAATTTCCGCTCTCCTGGGCTCAAATTTTTGTTTTTTTAAATCTGTTTGCGGATTTGAATTTAATTTTAATTTGAATTTAAGTGGTCACTTGTAAAAATCTCAGCCTATGCGCTCATACCCATTGGGGGGTACGTGGTGGGTACGTTTCGTACCCACCACGTACCCCCCACGCCCCCGAATGAATTTCCGCTCTCCTGGGCTCAAATTTTTGTTTTTTTAAATCTGTTTGCGGATTTGAATTTAATTTTAATTTTAATTTAAGTGGTCACTTGTAAAAATCTCAGCCTATGCGCTCATACCCATTGGGGGGTACGTGGTGGGTACGTTTCGTACCCACCACGTACCCCCACGCCCTCCGAATGAATTTCCGCTCTCCTGGGCTCAAATTTTTGTTTTTTTAAATCTGTTTGCGGATTTGAATTTAATTTTAATTTTAATTTAAGTGGTCACTTGTAAAAATCTCAGCCTATGCGCTCATACCCATTGGGGGGTACGTGGTGGGTACGTTTCGTACCCACAACGTACCCCCCACGCCCCCCGAATGAATTTACGCTCTCCTGGGCTCAAATTTTTGTTTTTTTAAATCTGTTTGCGGATTTGAATTTAATTTTAATTTTAATTTAAGTGGTCACTTGTAAAAATCTCAGCCTATGCGCTCATACCCATTGGGGGGTACGTGGTGGGTACGTTTCGTACCCACCACGTACCCCCACGCCCTCCGAATGAATTTCCGCTCTCCTGGGCTCAAATTTTTGTTTTTTTAAATCTGTTTGCGGATTTGAATTTAATTTTAATTTGAATTTAAGTGGTCACTTGTAAAAATCTCAGCCTATGCGCTCATACCCATTGGGGGGTACGTGGTGGGTACGTTTCGTACCCACCACGTACCCCCCACGCCCCCCGAATGAATTTACGCTCTCCTGGGCTCAAATTTTTGTTTTTTTAAATCTGTTTGCGGATTTGAATTTAATTTTAATTTTAATTTAAGTGGTCACTTGTAAAAATCTCAGCCTATGCGCTCATACCCATTGGGGGGTACGTGGTGGGTACGTTTCGTACCCACCACGTACCCCCACGCCCTCCGAATGAATTTCCGCTCTCCTGGGCTCAAATTTTTGTTTTTTTAAATCTGTTTGCGGATTTGAATTTAATTTTAATTTTAATTTAAGTGGTCACTTGTAAAAATCTCAGCCTATGCGCTCATACCCATTGGGGGGTACGTGGTGGGTACGTTTCGTACCCACCACGTACCCCCCACGCCCCCCGAATGAATTTCCGCTCTCCTGGGCTCAAATTTTTGTTTTTTTAAATCTGTTTGCGGATTTGAATTTAATTTTAATTTTAATTTAAGTGGTCACTTGTAAAAATCTCAGCCTATGCGCTCATACCCATTGGGGGGTACGTGGTGGGTACGTTTCGTACCCACCACGTACCCCCCACGCCCCCGAATGAATTTCCGCTCTCCTGGGCTCAAATTTTTGTTTTTTTAAATCTGTTTGCGGATTTGAATTTAATTTTAATTTGAATTTAAGTGGTCACTTGTAAAAATCTCAGCCTATGCGCTCATACCCATTGGGGGGTACGTGGTGGGTACGTTTCGTACCCACCACGTACCCCCCACGCCCCCGAATGAATTTCCGCTCTCCTGGGCTCAAATTTTTGTTTTTTTAAATCTGTTTGCGGATTTGAATTTAATTTTAATTTTAATTTAAGTGGTCACTTGTAAAAATCTCAGCCTATGCGCTCATACCCATTGGGGGGTACGTGGTGGGTACGTTTCGTACCCACCACGTACCCCCCACGCCCTCCGAATGAATTTCCGCTCTCCTGGGCTCAAATTGTTGTTTTTTTAAATCTGTTTGCGGATTTGAATTTAATTTTAATTTGAATTTAAGTGGTCACTTGTAAAAATCTCAGCCTATGCGCTCATACCCATTGGGGGGTACGTGGTGGGTACGTTTCGTACCCACCACGTACCCCCCCCGCCCTCCGAATGAATTTCCGCTCTCCTGGGCTCAAATTGTTGTTTTTTTAAATCTGTTTGCGGATTTGAATTTAATTTTAATTTGAATTTAAGTGGTCACTTGTAAAAATCTCAGCCTATGCGCTCATACCCATTGGGGGGTACGTGGTGGGTACGTTTCGTACCCACCACGTACCGCCCACGCCCCCCGAATGAATTTCCGCTCTCCTGGGCTCAAATTTTTGTTTTTTTAAATCTGTTTGCGGATTTGAATTTAATTTTAATTTGAATTTAAGTGGTCACTTGTAAAAATCTCAGCCTATGCGCTCATACCCATTGGGGGGTACGTGGTGGGTACGTTTCGTACCCACCACGTACCCCCCACGCCCCCGAATGAATTTCCGCTCTCCTGGGCTCAAATTTTTGTTTTTTTAAATCTGTTTGCGGATTTGAATTTAATTTTAATTTTAATTTAAGTGGTCACTTGTAAAAATCTCAGCCTATGCGCTCATACCCATTGGGGGGTACGTGGTGGGTACGTTTCGTACCCACCACGTACCCCCACGCCCTCCGAATGAATTTCCGCTCTCCTGGGCTCAAATTTTTGTTTTTTTAAATCTGTTTGCGGATTTGAATTTAATTTTAATTTTAATTTAAGTGGTCACTTGTAAAAATCTCAGCCTATGCGCTCATACCCATTGGGGGGTACGTGGTGGGTACGTTTCGTACCCACAACGTACCCCCCACGCCCCCCGAATGAATTTACGCTCTCCTGGGCTCAAATTTTTGTTTTTTTAAATCTGTTTGCGGATTTGAATTTAATTTTAATTTTAATTTAAGTGGTCACTTGTAAAAATCTCAGCCTATGCGCTCATACCCATTGGGGGGTACGTGGTGGGTACGTTTCGTACCCACCACGTACCCCCACGCCCTCCGAATGAATTTCCGCTCTCCTGGGCTCAAATTTTTGTTTTTTTAAATCTGTTTGCGGATTTGAATTTAATTTTAATTTGAATTTAAGTGGTCACTTGTAAAAATCTCAGCCTATGCGCTCATACCCATTGGGGGGTACGTGGTGGGTACGTTTCGTACCCACCACGTACCCCCCACGCCCCCCGAATGAATTTACGCTCTCCTGGGCTCAAATTTTTGTTTTTTTAAATCTGTTTGCGGATTTGAATTTAATTTTAATTTTAATTTAAGTGGTCACTTGTAAAAATCTCAGCCTATGCGCTCATACCCATTGGGGGGTACGTGGTGGGTACGTTTCGTACCCACCACGTACCCCCACGCCCTCCGAATGAATTTCCGCTCTCCTGGGCTCAAATTTTTGTTTTTTTAAATCTGTTTGCGGATTTGAATTTAATTTTAATTTTAATTTAAGTGGTCACTTGTAAAAATCTCAGCCTATGCGCTCATACCCATTGGGGGGTACGTGGTGGGTACGTTTCGTACCCACCACGTACCCCCCACGCCCCCCGAATGAATTTCCGCTCTCCTGGGCTCAAATTTTTGTTTTTTTAAATCTGTTTGCGGATTTGAATTTAATTTTAATTTTAATTTAAGTGGTCACTTGTAAAAATCTCAGCCTATGCGCTCATACCCATTGGGGGGTACGTGGTGGGTACGTTTCGTACCCACCACGTACCCCCCACGCCCCCGAATGAATTTCCGCTCTCCTGGGCTCAAATTTTTGTTTTTTTAAATCTGTTTGCGGATTTGAATTTAATTTTAATTTTAATTTAAGTGGTCACTTGTAAAAATCTCAGCCTATGCGCTCATACCCATTGGGGGGTACGTGGTGGGTACGTTTCGTACCCACCACGTACCCCCACGCCCTCCGAATGAATTTCCGCTCTCCTGGGCTCAAATTTTTGTTTTTTTAAATCTGTTTGCGGATTTGAATTTAATTTTAATTTTAATTTAAGTGGTCACTTGTAAAAATCTCAGCCTATGCGCTCATACCCATTGGGGGGTACGTGGTGGGTACGTTTCGTACCCACCACGTACCCCCACGCCCCCCGAATGAATTTCCGCTCTCCTGGGCTCAAATTTTTGTTTTTTTAAATCTGTTTGCGGATTTGAATTTAATTTTAATTTTAATTTAAGTGGTCACTTGTAAAAATCTCAGCCTATGCGCTCATACCCATTGGGGGGTACGTGGTGGGTACGTTTCGTACCCACCACGTACCCCCCACGCCCCCGAATGAATTTCCGCTCTCCTGGGCTCAAATTGTTGTTTTTTTAAATCTGTTTGCGGATTTGAATTTAATTTTAATTTGAATTTAAGTGGTCACTTGTAAAAATCTCAGCCTATGCGCTCATACCCATTGGGGGGTACGTGGTGGGTACGTTTCGTACCCACCACGTACCCCCCACGCCCCCGAATGAATTTCCGCTCTCCTGGGCTCAAATTTTTGTTTTTTTAAATCTGTTTGCGGATTTGAATTTAATTTTAATTTTAATTTAAGTGGTCACTTGTAAAAATCTCAGCCTATGCGCTCATACCCATTGGGGGGTACGTGGTGGGTACGTTTCGTACCCACCACGTACCCCCCACGCCCCCCGAATGAATTTCCGCTCTCCTGGGCTCAAATTTTTGTTTTTTTAAATCTGTTTGCGGATTTGAATTTAATTTTAATTTTAATTTAAGTGGTCACTTGTAAAAATCTCAGCCTATGCGCTCATACCCATTGGGGGGTACGTGGTGGGTACGTTTCGTACCCACCACGTACCCCCACGCCCCCGAATGAATTTCCGCTCTCCTGGGCTCAAATTTTTGTTTTTTTAAATCTGTTTGCGGATTTGAATTTAATTTTAATTTTAATTTAAGTGGTCACTTGTAAAAATCTCAGCCTATGCGCTCATACCCATTGGGGGGTACGTGGTGGGTACGTTTCGTACCCACCACGTACCCCCCACGCCCTCCGAATGAATTTCCGCTCTCCTGGGCTCAAATTTTTGTTTTTTTAAATCTGTTTGCGGATTTGAATTTAATTTTAATTTTAATTTAAGTGGTCACTTGTAAAAATCTCAGCCTATGCGCTCATACCCATTGGGGGGTACGTGGTGGGTACGTTTCGTACCCACCACGTACCCCCCACGCCCCCCGAATGAATTTCCGCTCTCCTGGGCTCAAATTTTTGTTTTTTTAAATCTGTTTGCGGATTTGAATTTAATTTTAATTTTAATTTAAGTGGTCACTTGTAAAAATCTCAGCCTATGCGCTCATACCCATTGGGGGGTACGTGGTGGGTACGTTTCGTACCCACCACGTACCCCCCACGCCCCCGAATGAATTTCCGCTCTCCTGGGCTCAAATTTTTGTTTTTTTAAATCTGTTTGCGGATTTGAATTTAATTTTAATTTTAATTTAAGTGGTCACTTGTAAAAATCTCAGCCTATGCGCTCATACCCATTGGGGGGTACGTGGTGGGTACGTTTCGTACCCACCACGTACCCCCCACGCCCTCCGAATGAATTTCCGCTCTCCTGGGCTCAAATTGTTGTTTTTTTAAATCTGTTTGCGGATTTGAATTTAATTTTAATTTGAATTTAAGTGGTCACTTGTAAAAATCTCAGCCTATGCGCTCATACCCATTGGGGGGTACGTGGTGGGTACGTTTCGTACCCACCACGTACCCCCCACGCCCTCCGAATGAATTTCCGCTCTCCTGGGCTCAAATTGTTGTTTTTTTAAATCTGTTTGCGGATTTGAATTTAATTTTAATTTGAATTTAAGTGGTCACTTGTAAAAATCTCAGCCTATGCGCTCATACCCATTGGGGGGTACGTGGTGGGTACGTTTCGTACCCACCACGTACCCCCCACGCCCCCCGAATGAATTTCCGCTCTCCTGGGCTCAAATTGTTGTTTTTTTAAATCTGTTTGCGGATTTGAATTTAATTTTAATTTGAATTTAAGTGGTCACTTGTAAAAATCTCAGCCTATGCGCTCATACCCATTGGGGGGTACGTGGTGGGTACGTTTCGTACCCACCACGTACCCCCCACGCCCCCGAATGAATTTCCGCTCTCCTGGGCTCAAATTTTTGTTTTTTTAAATCTGTTTGCGGATTTGAATTTAATTTTAATTTTAATTTAAGTGGTCACTTGTAAAAATCTCAGCCTATGCGCTCATACCCATTGGGGGGTACGTGGTGGGTACGTTTCGTACCCACCACGTACCCCCCACGCCCCCGAATGAATTTCCGCTCTCCTGGGCTCAAATTTTTGTTTTTTTAAATCTGTTTGCGGATTTGAATTTAATTTTAATTTTAATTTAAGTGGTCACTTGTAAAAATCTCAGCCAATGCGCTCATACCCATTGGGGGGTACGTGGTGGGTACGTTTCGTACCCACCACGTACCCCCCACGCCCCCGAATGAATTTCCGCTCTCCTGGGCTCAAATTTTTGTTTTTTTAAATCTGTTTGCGGATTTGAATTTAATTTTAATTTTAATTTAAGTGGTCACTTGTAAAAATCTCAGCCTATGCGCTCATACCCATTGGGGGGTACGTGGTGGGTACGTTTCGTACCCACCACGTACCCCCCACGCCCTCCGAATGAATTTCCGCTCTCCTGGGCTCAAATTGTTGTTTTTTTAAATCTGTTTGCGGATTTGAATTTAATTTTAATTTGAATTTAAGTGGTCACTTGTAAAAATCTCAGCCTATGCGCTCATACCCATTGGGGGGTACGTGGTGGGTACGTTTCGTACCCACCACGTACCCCCCACGCCCCCCGAATGAATTTCCGCTCTCCTGGGCTCAAATTTTTGTTTTTTTAAATCTGTTTGCGGATTTGAATTTAATTTTAATTTTAATTTAAGTGGTCACTTGTAAAAATCTCAGCCTATGCGCTCATACCCATTGGGGGGTACGTGGTGGGTACGTTTCGTACCCACCACGTACCCCCCACGCCCTCCGAATGAATTTCCGCTCTCCTGGGCTCAAATTGTTGTTTTTTTAAATCTGTTTGCGGATTTGAATTTAATTTTAATTTGAATTTAAGTGGTCACTTGTAAAAATCTCAGCCTATGCGCTCATACCCATTGGGGGGTACGTGGTGGGTACGTTTCGTACCCACCACGTACCCCCCACGCCCTCCGAATGAATTTCCGCTCTCCTGGGCTCAAATTGTTGTTTTTTTAAATCTGTTTGCGGATTTGAATTTAATTTTAATTTGAATTTAAGTGGTCACTTGTAAAAATCTCAGCCTATGCGCTCATACCCATTGGGGGGTACGTGGTGGGTACGTTTCGTACCCACCACGTACCCCCCACGCCCCCCGAATGAATTTCCGCTCTCCTGGGCTCAAATTGTTGTTTTTTTAAATCTGTTTGCGGATTTGAATTTAATTTTAATTTGAATTTAAGTGGTCACTTGTAAAAATCTCAGCCTATGCGCTCATACCCATTGGGGGGTACGTGGTGGGTACGTTTCGTACCCACCACGTACCCCCCACGCCCCCGAATGAATTTCCGCTCTCCTGGGCTCAAATTTTTGTTTTTTTAAATCTGTTTGCGGATTTGAATTTAATTTTAATTTTAATTTAAGTGGTCACTTGTAAAAATCTCAGCCTATGCGCTCATACCCATTGGGGGGTACGTGGTGGGTACGTTTCGTACCCACCACGTACCCCCACGCCCTCCGAATGAATTTCCGCTCTCCTGGGCTCAAATTTTTGTTTTTTTAAATCTGTTTGCGGATTTGAATTTAATTTTAATTTTAATTTAAGTGGTCACTTGTAAAAATCTCAGCCTATGCGCTCATACCCATTGGGGGGTACGTGGTGGGTACGTTTCGTACTCACCACGTACCCCCCACGCCCCCCGAATGAATTTACGCTCTCCTGGGCTCAAATTTTTGTTTTTTTAAATCTGTTTGCGGATTTGAATTTAATTTTAATTTTAATTTAAGTGGTCACTTGTAAAAATCTCAGCCTATGCGCTCATACCCATTGGGGGGTACGTGGTGGGTACGTTTCGTACCCACCACGTACCCCCACGCCCTCCGAATGAATTTCCGCTCTCCTGGGCTCAAATTTTTGTTTTTTTAAATCTGTTTGCGGATTTGAATTTAATTTTAATTTGAATTTAAGTGGTCACTTGTAAAAATCTCAGCCTATGCGCTCATACCCATTGGGGGGTACGTGGTGGGTACGTTTCGTACCCACCACGTACCCCCCACGCCCCCCGAATGAATTTACGCTCTCCTGGGCTCAAATTTTTGTTTTTTTAAATCTGTTTGCGGATTTGAATTTAATTTTAATTTTAATTTAAGTGGTCACTTGTAAAAATCTCAGCCTATGCGCTCATACCCATTGGGGGGTACGTGGTGGGTACGTTTCGTACCCACCACGTACCCCCACGCCCTCCGAATGAATTTCCGCTCTCCTGGGCTCAAATTTTTGTTTTTTTAAATCTGTTTGCGGATTTGAATTTAATTTTAATTTTAATTTAAGTGGTCACTTGTAAAAATCTCAGCCTATGCGCTCATACCCATTGGGGGGTACGTGGTGGGTACGTTTCGTACCCACCACGTACCCCCCACGCCCCCCGAATGAATTTCCGCTCTCCTGGGCTCAAATTTTTGTTTTTTTAAATCTGTTTGCGGATTTGAATTTAATTTTAATTTTAATTTAAGTGGTCACTTGTAAAAATCTCAGCCTATGCGCTCATACCCATTGGGGGGTACGTGGTGGGTACGTTTCGTACCCACCACGTACCCCCCACGCCCCCGAATGAATTTCCGCTCTCCTGGGCTCAAATTTTTGTTTTTTTAAATCTGTTTGCGGATTTGAATTTAATTTTAATTTTAATTTAAGTGGTCACTTGTAAAAATCTCAGCCTATGCGCTCATACCCATTGGGGGGTACGTGGTGGGTACGTTTCGTACCCACCACGTACCCCCCACGCCCTCCGAATGAATTTCCGCTCTCCTGGGCTCAAATTGTTGTTTTTTTAAATCTGTTTGCGGATTTGAATTTAATTTTAATTTTAATTTAAGTGGTCACTTGTAAAAATCTCAGCCTATGCGCTCATACCCATTGGGGGGTACGTGGTGGGTACGTTTCGTACCCACCACGTACCCCCCACGCCCCCCGAATGAATTTCCGCTCTCCTGGGCTCAAATTTTTGTTTTTTTAAATCTGTTTGCGGATTTGAATTTAATTTTAATTTTAATTTAAGTGGTCACTTGTAAAAATCTCAGCCTATGCGCTCATACCCATTGGGGGGTACGTGGTGGGTACGTTTCGTACCCACCACGTACCCCCCACGCCCCCGAATGAATTTCCGCTCTCCTGGGCTCAAATTGTTGTTTTTTTAAATCTGTTTGCGGATTTGAATTTAATTTTAATTTTAATTTAAGTGGTCACTTGTAAAAATCTCAGCCTATGCGCTCATACCCATTGGGGGGTACGTGGTGGGTACGTTTCGTACCCACCACGTACCCCCCACGCCCCCCGAATGAATTTACGCTCTCCTGGGCTCAAATTTTTGTTTTTTTAAATCTGTTTGCGGATTTGAATTTAATTTTAATTTTAATTTAAGTGGTCACTTGTAAAAATCTCAGCCTATGCGCTCATACCCATTGGGGGGTACGTGGTGGGTACGTTTCGTACCCACCACGTACCCCCACGCCCTCCGAATGAATTTCCGCTCTCCTGGGCTCAAATTTTTGTTTTTTTAAATCTGTTTGCGGATTTGAATTTAATTTTAATTTTAATTTAAGTGGTCACTTGTAAAAATCTCAGCCTATGCGCTCATACCCATTGGGGGGTACGTGGTGGGTACGTTTCGTACCCACCACGTACCCCCACGCCCTCCGAATGAATTTCCGCTCTCCTGGGCTCAAATTGTTGTTTTTTTAAATCTGTTTGCGGATTTGAATTTAATTTTAATTTGAATTTAAGTGGTCACTTGTAAAAATCTCAGCCTATGCGCTCATACCCATTGGGGGGTACGTGGTGGGTACGTTTCGTACCCACCACGTACCCCCCACGCCCCCCGAATGAATTTCCGCTCTCCTGGGCTCAAATTTTTGTTTTTTTAAATCTGTTTGCGGATTTGAATTTAATTTTAATTTTAATTTAAGTGGTCACTTGTAAAAATCTCAGCCTATGCGCTCATACCCATTGGGGGGTACGTGGTGGGTACGTTTCGTACCCACCACGTACCCCCCACGCCCTCCGAATGAATTTCCGCTCTCCTGGGCTCAAATTGTTGTTTTTTTAAATCTGTTTGCGGATTTGAATTTAATTTTAATTTGAATTTAAGTGGTCACTTGTAAAAATCTCAGCCTATGCGCTCATACCCATTGGGGGGTACGTGGTGGGTACGTTTCGTACCCACCACGTACCCCCCACGCCCCCCGAATGAATTTCCGCTCTCCTGGGCTCAAATTGTTGTTTTTTTAAATCTGTTTGCGGATTTGAATTTAATTTTAATTTGAATTTAAGTGGTCACTTGTAAAAATCTCAGCCTATGCGCTCATACCCATTGGGGGGTACGTGGTGGGTACGTTTCGTACCCACCACGTACCCCCCACGCCCCCGAATGAATTTCCGCTCTCCTGGGCTCAAATTTTTGTTTTTTTAAATCTGTTTGCGGATTTGAATTTAATTTTAATTTTAATTTAAGTGGTCACTTGTAAAAATCTCAGCCTATGCGCTCATACCCATTGGGGGGTACGTGGTGGGTACGTTTCGTACCCACCACGTACCCCCACGCCCTCCGAATGAATTTCCGCTCTCCTGGGCTCAAATTTTTGTTTTTTTAAATCTGTTTGCGGATTTGAATTTAATTTTAATTTTAATTTAAGTGGTCACTTGTAAAAATCTCAGCCTATGCGCTCATACCCATTGGGGGGTACGTGGTGGGTACGTTTCGTACTCACCACGTACCCCCCACGCCCCCCGAATGAATTTACGCTCTCCTGGGCTCAAATTTTTGTTTTTTTAAATCTGTTTGCGGATTTGAATTTAATTTTAATTTTAATTTAAGTGGTCACTTGTAAAAATCTCAGCCTATGCGCTCATACCCATTGGGGGGTACGTGGTGGGTACGTTTCGTACCCACCACGTACCCCCACGCCCTCCGAATGAATTTCCGCTCTCCTGGGCTCAAATTTTTGTTTTTTTAAATCTGTTTGCGGATTTGAATTTAATTTTAATTTGAATTTAAGTGGTCACTTGTAAAAATCTCAGCCTATGCGCTCATACCCATTGGGGGGTACGTGGTGGGTACGTTTCGTACCCACCACGTACCCCCCACGCCCCCCGAATGAATTTACGCTCTCCTGGGCTCAAATTTTTGTTTTTTTAAATCTGTTTGCGGATTTGAATTTAATTTTAATTTTAATTTAAGTGGTCACTTGTAAAAATCTCAGCCTATGCGCTCATACCCATTGGGGGGTACGTGGTGGGTACGTTTCGTACCCACCACGTACCCCCACGCCCTCCGAATGAATTTCCGCTCTCCTGGGCTCAAATTTTTGTTTTTTTAAATCTGTTTGCGGATTTGAATTTAATTTTAATTTTAATTTAAGTGGTCACTTGTAAAAATCTCAGCCTATGCGCTCATACCCATTGGGGGGTACGTGGTGGGTACGTTTCGTACCCACCACGTACCCCCACGCCCTCCGAATGAATTTCCGCTCTCCTGGGCTCAAATTGTTGTTTTTTTAAATCTGTTTGCGGATTTGAATTTAATTTTAATTTGAATTTAAGTGGTCACTTGTAAAAATCTCAGCCTATGCGCTCATACCCATTGGGGGGTACGTGGTGGGTACGTTTCGTACCCACCACGTACCCCCCACGCCCCCCGAATGAATTTCCGCTCTCCTGGGCTCAAATTTTTGTTTTTTTAAATCTGTTTGCGGATTTGAATTTAATTTTAATTTTAATTTAAGTGGTCACTTGTAAAAATCTCAGCCTATGCGCTCATACCCATTGGGGGGTACGTGGTGGGTACGTTTCGTACCCACCACGTACCCCCCACGCCCTCCGAATGAATTTCCGCTCTCCTGGGCTCAAATTGTTGTTTTTTTAAATCTGTTTGCGGATTTGAATTTAATTTTAATTTGAATTTAAGTGGTCACTTGTAAAAATCTCAGCCTATGCGCTCATACCCATTGGGGGGTACGTGGTGGGTACGTTTCGTACCCACCACGTACCCCCCACGCCCCCCGAATGAATTTCCGCTCTCCTGGGCTCAAATTGTTGTTTTTTTAAATCTGTTTGCGGATTTGAATTTAATTTTAATTTGAATTTAAGTGGTCACTTGTAAAAATCTCAGCCTATGCGCTCATACCCATTGGGGGGTACGTGGTGGGTACGTTTCGTACCCACCACGTACCCCCCACGCCCCCGAATGAATTTCCGCTCTCCTGGGCTCAAATTTTTGTTTTTTTAAATCTGTTTGCGGATTTGAATTTAATTTTAATTTTAATTTAAGTGGTCACTTGTAAAAATCTCAGCCTATGCGCTCATACCCATTGGGGGGTACGTGGTGGGTACGTTTCGTACCCACCACGTACCCCCACGCCCTCCGAATGAATTTCCGCTCTCCTGGGCTCAAATTTTTGTTTTTTTAAATCTGTTTGCGGATTTGAATTTAATTTTAATTTTAATTTAAGTGGTCACTTGTAAAAATCTCAGCCTATGCGCTCATACCCATTGGGGGGTACGTGGTGGGTACGTTTCGTACTCACCACGTACCCCCCACGCCCCCCGAATGAATTTACGCTCTCCTGGGCTCAAATTTTTGTTTTTTTAAATCTGTTTGCGGATTTGAATTTAATTTTAATTTTAATTTAAGTGGTCACTTGTAAAAATCTCAGCCTATGCGCTCATACCCATTGGGGGGTACGTGGTGGGTACGTTTCGTACCCACCACGTACCCCCACGCCCTCCGAATGAATTTCCGCTCTCCTGGGCTCAAATTTTTGTTTTTTTAAATCTGTTTGCGGATTTGAATTTAATTTTAATTTGAATTTAAGTGGTCACTTGTAAAAATCTCAGCCTATGCGCTCATACCCATTGGGGGGTACGTGGTGGGTACGTTTCGTACCCACCACGTACCCCCCACGCCCTCCGAATGAATTTCCGCTCTCCTGGGCTCAAATTGTTGTTTTTTTAAATCTGTTTGCGGATTTGAATTTAATTTTAATTTTAATTTAAGTGGTCACTTGTAAAAATCTCAGCCTATGCGCTCATACCCATTGGGGGGTACGTGGTGGGTACGTTTCGTACCCACCACGTACCCCCCACGCCCCCCGAATGAATTTCCGCTCTCCTGGGCTCAAATTTTTGTTTTTTTAAATCTGTTTGCGGATTTGAATTTAATTTTAATTTTAATTTAAGTGGTCACTTGTAAAAATCTCAGCCTATGCGCTCATACCCATTGGGGGGTACGTGGTGGGTACGTTTCGTACCCACCACGTACCCCCCACGCCCCCGAATGAATTTCCGCTCTCCTGGGCTCAAATTGTTGTTTTTTTAAATCTGTTTGCGGATTTGAATTTAATTTTAATTTTAATTTAAGTGGTCACTTGTAAAAATCTCAGCCTATGCGCTCATACCCATTGGGGGGTACGTGGTGGGTACGTTTCGTACCCACCACGTACCCCCCACGCCCCCCGAATGAATTTACGCTCTCCTGGGCTCAAATTTTTGTTTTTTTAAATCTGTTTGCGGATTTGAATTTAATTTTAATTTTAATTTAAGTGGTCACTTGTAAAAATCTCAGCCTATGCGCTCATACCCATTGGGGGGTACGTGGTGGGTACGTTTCGTACCCACCACGTACCCCCACGCCCTCCGAATGAATTTCCGCTCTCCTGGGCTCAAATTTTTGTTTTTTTAAATCTGTTTGCGGATTTGAATTTAATTTTAATTTTAATTTAAGTGGTCACTTGTAAAAATCTCAGCCTATGCGCTCATACCCATTGGGGGGTACGTGGTGGGTACGTTTCGTACCCACCACGTACCCCCACGCCCTCCGAATGAATTTCCGCTCTCCTGGGCTCAAATTGTTGTTTTTTTAAATCTGTTTGCGGATTTGAATTTAATTTTAATTTGAATTTAAGTGGTCACTTGTAAAAATCTCAGCCTATGCGCTCATACCCATTGGGGGGTACGTGGTGGGTACGTTTCGTACCCACCACGTACCCCCCACGCCCCCCGAATGAATTTCCGCTCTCCTGGGCTCAAATTTTTGTTTTTTTAAATCTGTTTGCGGATTTGAATTTAATTTTAATTTTAATTTAAGTGGTCACTTGTAAAAATCTCAGCCTATGCGCTCATACCCATTGGGGGGTACGTGGTGGGTACGTTTCGTACCCACCACGTACCCCCCACGCCCTCCGAATGAATTTCCGCTCTCCTGGGCTCAAATTGTTGTTTTTTTAAATCTGTTTGCGGATTTGAATTTAATTTTAATTTGAATTTAAGTGGTCACTTGTAAAAATCTCAGCCTATGCGCTCATACCCATTGGGGGGTACGTGGTGGGTACGTTTCGTACCCACCACGTACCCCCCACGCCCCCCGAATGAATTTCCGCTCTCCTGGGCTCAAATTGTTGTTTTTTTAAATCTGTTTGCGGATTTGAATTTAATTTTAATTTGAATTTAAGTGGTCACTTGTAAAAATCTCAGCCTATGCGCTCATACCCATTGGGGGGTACGTGGTGGGTACGTTTCGTACCCACCACGTACCCCCCACGCCCCCGAATGAATTTCCGCTCTCCTGGGCTCAAATTTTTGTTTTTTTAAATCTGTTTGCGGATTTGAATTTAATTTTAATTTTAATTTAAGTGGTCACTTGTAAAAATCTCAGCCTATGCGCTCATACCCATTGGGGGGTACGTGGTGGGTACGTTTCGTACCCACCACGTACCCCCACGCCCTCCGAATGAATTTCCGCTCTCCTGGGCTCAAATTTTTGTTTTTTTAAATCTGTTTGCGGATTTGAATTTAATTTTAATTTTAATTTAAGTGGTCACTTGTAAAAATCTCAGCCTATGCGCTCATACCCATTGGGGGGTACGTGGTGGGTACGTTTCGTACTCACCACGTACCCCCCACGCCCCCCGAATGAATTTACGCTCTCCTGGGCTCAAATTTTTGTTTTTTTAAATCTGTTTGCGGATTTGAATTTAATTTTAATTTTAATTTAAGTGGTCACTTGTAAAAATCTCAGCCTATGCGCTCATACCCATTGGGGGGTACGTGGTGGGTACGTTTCGTACCCACCACGTACCCCCACGCCCTCCGAATGAATTTCCGCTCTCCTGGGCTCAAATTTTTGTTTTTTTAAATCTGTTTGCGGATTTGAATTTAATTTTAATTTGAATTTAAGTGGTCACTTGTAAAAATCTCAGCCTATGCGCTCATACCCATTGGGGGGTACGTGGTGGGTACGTTTCGTACCCACCACGTACCCCCCACGCCCCCCGAATGAATTTACGCTCTCCTGGGCTCAAATTTTTGTTTTTTTAAATCTGTTTGCGGATTTGAATTTAATTTTAATTTTAATTTAAGTGGTCACTTGTAAAAATCTCAGCCTATGCGCTCATACCCATTGGGGGGTACGTGGTGGGTACGTTTCGTACCCACCACGTACCCCCACGCCCTCCGAATGAATTTCCGCTCTCCTGGGCTCAAATTTTTGTTTTTTTAAATCTGTTTGCGGATTTGAATTTAATTTTAATTTTAATTTAAGTGGTCACTTGTAAAAATCTCAGCCTATGCGCTCATACCCATTGGGGGGTACGTGGTGGGTACGTTTCGTACCCACCACGTACCCCCCACGCCCCCCGAATGAATTTCCGCTCTCCTGGGCTCAAATTTTTGTTTTTTTAAATCTGTTTGCGGATTTGAATTTAATTTTAATTTTAATTTAAGTGGTCACTTGTAAAAATCTCAGCCTATGCGCTCATACCCATTGGGGGGTACGTGGTGGGTACGTTTCGTACCCACCACGTACCCCCCACGCCCCCGAATGAATTTCCGCTCTCCTGGGCTCAAATTTTTGTTTTTTTAAATCTGTTTGCGGATTTGAATTTAATTTTAATTTTAATTTAAGTGGTCACTTGTAAAAATCTCAGCCTATGCGCTCATACCCATTGGGGGGTACGTGGTGGGTACGTTTCGTACCCACCACGTACCCCCCACGCCCTCCGAATGAATTTCCGCTCTCCTGGGCTCAAATTGTTGTTTTTTTAAATCTGTTTGCGGATTTGAATTTAATTTTAATTTTAATTTAAGTGGTCACTTGTAAAAATCTCAGCCTATGCGCTCATACCCATTGGGGGGTACGTGGTGGGTACGTTTCGTACCCACCACGTACCCCCCACGCCCCCCGAATGAATTTCCGCTCTCCTGGGCTCAAATTTTTGTTTTTTTAAATCTGTTTGCGGATTTGAATTTAATTTTAATTTTAATTTAAGTGGTCACTTGTAAAAATCTCAGCCTATGCGCTCATACCCATTGGGGGGTACGTGGTGGGTACGTTTCGTACCCACCACGTACCCCCCACGCCCCCGAATGAATTTCCGCTCTCCTGGGCTCAAATTGTTGTTTTTTTAAATCTGTTTGCGGATTTGAATTTAATTTTAATTTTAATTTAAGTGGTCACTTGTAAAAATCTCAGCCTATGCGCTCATACCCATTGGGGGGTACGTGGTGGGTACGTTTCGTACCCACCACGTACCCCCCACGCCCCCCGAATGAATTTACGCTCTCCTGGGCTCAAATTTTTGTTTTTTTAAATCTGTTTGCGGATTTGAATTTAATTTTAATTTTAATTTAAGTGGTCACTTGTAAAAATCTCAGCCTATGCGCTCATACCCATTGGGGGGTACGTGGTGGGTACGTTTCGTACCCACCACGTACCCCCACGCCCTCCGAATGAATTTCCGCTCTCCTGGGCTCAAATTTTTGTTTTTTTAAATCTGTTTGCGGATTTGAATTTAATTTTAATTTTAATTTAAGTGGTCACTTGTAAAAATCTCAGCCTATGCGCTCATACCCATTGGGGGGTACGTGGTGGGTACGTTTCGTACCCACCACGTACCCCCCACGCCCCCCGAATGAATTTCCGCTCTCCTGGGCTCAAATTTTTGTTTTTTTAAATCTGTTTGCGGATTTGAATTTAATTTTAATTTTAATTTAAGTGGTCACTTGTAAAAATCTCAGCCTATGCGCTCATACCCATTGGGGGGTACGTGGTGGGTACGTTTCGTACCCACCACGTACCCCCCACGCCCCCGAATGAATTTCCGCTCTCCTGGGCTCAAATTTTTGTTTTTTTAAATCTGTTTGCGGATTTGAATTTAATTTTAATTTTAATTTAAGTGGTCACTTGTAAAAATCTCAGCCTATGCGCTCATACCCATTGGGGGGTACGTGGTGGGTACGTTTCGTACCCACCACGTACCCCCCACGCCCTCCGAATGAATTTCCGCTCTCCTGGGCTCAAATTGTTGTTTTTTTAAATCTGTTTGCGGATTTGAATTTAATTTTAATTTTAATTTAAGTGGTCACTTGTAAAAATCTCAGCCTATGCGCTCATACCCATTGGGGGGTACGTGGTGGGTACGTTTCGTACCCACCACGTACCCCCCACGCCCCCCGAATGAATTTCCGCTCTCCTGGGCTCAAATTTTTGTTTTTTTAAATCTGTTTGCGGATTTGAATTTAATTTTAATTTTAATTTAAGTGGTCACTTGTAAAAATCTCAGCCTATGCGCTCATACCCATTGGGGGGTACGTGGTGGGTACGTTTCGTACCCACCACGTACCCCCCACGCCCTCCGAATGAATTTCCGCTCTCCTGGGCTCAAATTGTTGTTTTTTTAAATCTGTTTGCGGATTTGAATTTAATTTTAATTTTAATTTAAGTGGTCACTTGTAAAAATCTCAGCCTATGCGCTCATACCCATTGGGGGGTACGTGGTGGGTACGTTTCGTACCCACCACGTACCCCCCACGCCCCCCGAATGAATTTCCGCTCTCCTGGGCTCAAATTTTTGTTTTTTTAAATCTGTTTGCGGATTTGAATTTAATTTTAATTTTAATTTAAGTGGTCACTTGTAAAAATCTCAGCCTATGCGCTCATACCCATTGGGGGGTACGTGGTGGGTACGTTTCGTACCCACCACGTACCCCCCACGCCCCCGAATGAATTTCCGCTCTCCTGGGCTCAAATTTTTGTTTTTTTAAATCTGTTTGCGGATTTGAATTTAATTTTAATTTTAATTTAAGTGGTCACTTGTAAAAATCTCAGCCTATGCGCTCATACCCATTGGGGGGTACGTGGTGGGTACGTTTCGTACCCACCACGTACCCCCCACGCCCCCCGAATGAATTTCCGCTCTCCTGGGCTCAAATTTTTGTTTTTTTAAATCTGTTTGCGGATTTGAATTTAATTTTAATTTTAATTTAAGTGGTCACTTGTAAAAATCTCAGCCTATGCGCTCATACCCATTGGGGGGTACGTGGTGGGTACGTTTCGTACCCACCACGTACCCCCCACGCCCCCGAATGAATTTCCGCTCTCCTGGGCTCAAATTTTTGTTTTTTTAAATCTGTTTGCGGATTTGAATTTAATTTTAATTTTAATTTAAGTGGTCACTTGTAAAAATCTCAGCCTATGCGCTCATACCCATTGGGGGGTACGTGGTGGGTACGTTTCGTACCCACCACGTACCCCCCACGCCCTCCGAATGAATTTCCGCTCTCCTGGGCTCAAATTTTTGTTTTTTTAAATCTGTTTGCGGATTTGAATTTAATTTTAATTTTAATTTAAGTGGTCACTTGTAAAAATCTCAGCCTATGCGCTCATACCCATTGGGGGGTACGTGGTGGGTACGTTTCGTACCCACCACGTACCCCCCACGCCCCCCGAATGAATTTCCGCTCTCCTGGGCTCAAATTTTTGTTTTTTTAAATCTGTTTGCGGATTTGAATTTAATTTTAATTTTAATTTAAGTGGTCACTTGTAAAAATCTCAGCCTATGCGCTCATACCCATTGGGGGGTACGTGGTGGGTACGTTTCGTACCCACCACGTACCCCCCACGCCCCCGAATGAATTTCCGCTCTCCTGGGCTCAAATTTTTGTTTTTTTAAATCTGTTTGCGGATTTGAATTTAATTTTAATTTTAATTTAAGTGGTCACTTGTAAAAATCTCAGCCTATGCGCTCATACCCATTGGGGGGTACGTGGTGGGTACGTTTCGTACCCACCACGTACCCCCCACGCCCCCCGAATGAATTTCCGCTCTCCTGGGCTCAAATTTTTGTTTTTTTAAATCTGTTTGCGGATTTGAATTTAATTTTAATTTTAATTTAAGTGGTCACTTGTAAAAATCTCAGCCTATGCGCTCATACCCATTGGGGGGTACGTGGTGGGTACGTTTCGTACCCACCACGTACCCCCCACGCCCCCGAATGAATTTCCGCTCTCCTGGGCTCAAATTTTTGTTTTTTTAAATCTGTTTGCGGATTTGAATTTAATTTTAATTTTAATTTAAGTGGTCACTTGTAAAAATCTCAGCCTATGCGCTCATACCCATTGGGGGGTACGTGGTGGGTACGTTTCGTACCCACCACGTACCCCCCACGCCCTCCGAATGAATTTCCGCTCTCCTGGGCTCAAATTGTTGTTTTTTTAAATCTGTTTGCGGATTTGAATTTAATTTTAATTTGAATTTAAGTGGTCACTTGTAAAAATCTCAGCCTATGCGCTCATACCCATTGGGGGGTACGTGGTGGGTACGTTTCGTACCCACCACGTACCCCCCACGCCCTCCGAATGAATTTCCGCTCTCCTGGGCTCAAATTGTTGTTTTTTTAAATCTGTTTGCGGATTTGAATTTAATTTTAATTTGAATTTAAGTGGTCACTTGTAAAAATCTCAGCCTATGCGCTCATACCCATTGGGGGGTACGTGGTGGGTACGTTTCGTACCCACCACGTACCCCCCACGCCCCCCGAATGAATTTCCGCTCTCCTGGGCTCAAATTGTTGTTTTTTTAAATCTGTTTGCGGATTTGAATTTAATTTTAATTTGAATTTAAGTGGTCACTTGTAAAAATCTCAGCCTATGCGCTCATACCCATTGGGGGGTACGTGGTGGGTACGTTTCGTACCCACCACGTACCCCCCACGCCCCCGAATGAATTTCCGCTCTCCTGGGCTCAAATTTTTGTTTTTTTAAATCTGTTTGCGGATTTGAATTTAATTTTAATTTTAATTTAAGTGGTCACTTGTAAAAATCTCAGCCTATGCGCTCATACCCATTGGGGGGTACGTGGTGGGTACGTTTCGTACCCACCACGTACCGCCCACGCCCCCCGAATGAGTTTCCGCTCTCCTGGGCTCAAATTTTTGTTTTTTTAAATCTGTTTGCGGATTTGAATTTAATTTTAATTTTAATTTAAGTGGTCACTTGTAAAAATCTCAGCCTATGCGCTCATACCCATTGGGGGGTACGTGGTGGGTACGTTTCGTACCCACCACGTACCCCCACGCCCCCCGAATGAATTTCCGCTCTCCTGGGCTCAAATTTTTGTTTCTTTAAATCTGTTTGCGGATTTGAATTTAATTTTAATTTTAATTTAAGTGGTCACTTGTAAAAATCTCAGCCTATGCGCTTATACCCATTATGGGGTACGTACGGGGTACGATCGTACCCCATACGTACCCTATACGTACTCCACGCCCCCAAAATGAACTTCCGCTCTCCTGGGCTCAAATTTTTGTTTTTTTAAATCTGTTTGCGGATTTGAATTTAATTTTAATTTTAATTTAAGTGGTCACTTGTAAAAATCTCAGCCTATGCGCTCATACCCATACGTTTCGTACCCACCACGTACCGCCCACGCCCCCCGAATGAGTTTCCGCTCTCCTGGGATCAAATTTTTGTTTTTTTAAATCTGTTTGCGGATTTGAATTTAATTTTAATTTTAATTTAAGTGGTCACTTGTAAAAATCTCAGCCTATGCGCTCATACCCATTGGGGGGTACGTGGTGGGTACGTTTCGTACCCACCACGTACCCCCACGCCCTCCGAATGAATTTCCGCTCTCCTGGGCTCAAATTTTTGTTTTTTTAAATCTGTTTGCGGATTTGAATTTAATTTTAATTTTAATTTAAGTGGTCACTTGTAAAAATCTCAGCCTATGCGCTCATACCCATTGGGGGGTACGTGGTGGGTACGTTTCGTACCCACCACGTACCCCCCACGCCCCCCGAATGAATTTCCGCTCTCCTGGGCTCAAATTTTTGTTTTTTTAAATCTGTTTGCGGATTTGAATTTAATTTTAATTTTAATTTAAGTGGTCACTTGTAAAAATCTCAGCCTATGCGCTCATACCCATTGGGGGGTACGTGGTGGGTACGTTTCGTACCCACCACGTACCCCCCACGTCCCCCGAATGAATTTCCGCTCTCCTGGGCTCAAATTTTTGTTTTTTTAAATCTGTTTGCGGATTTGAATTTAATTTTAATTTTAATTTAAGTGGTCACTTGTAAAAATCTCAGCCTATGCGCTCATACCCATTGGGGGGTACGTGGTGGGTACGTTTCGTACCCACCACGTACCCCCCACGCCCCCGAATGAATTTCCGCTCTCCTGGGCTCAAATTTTTGTTTTTTTAAATCTGTTTGCGGATTTGAATTTAATTTTAATTTTAATTTAAGTGGTCACTTGTAAAAATCTCAGCCTATGCGCTCATACCCATTGGGGGGTACGTGGTGGGTACGTTTCGTACCCACCACGTACCCCCCACGCCCTCCGAATGAATTTCCGCTCTCCTGGGCTCAAATTGTTGTTTTTTTAAATCTGTTTGCGGATTTGAATTTAATTTTAATTTGAATTTAAGTGGTCACTTGTAAAAATCTCAGCCTATGCGCTCATACCCATTGGGGGGTACGTGGTGGGTACGTTTCGTACCCACCACGTACCCCCCACGCCCTCCGAATGAATTTCCGCTCTCCTGGGCTCAAATTGTTGTTTTTTTAAATCTGTTTGCGGATTTGAATTTAATTTTAATTTGAATTTAAGTGGTCACTTGTAAAAATCTCAGCCTATGCGCTCATACCCATTGGGGGGTACGTGGTGGGTACGTTTCGTACCCTCCACGTACCCCCACGCCCTCCGAATGAATTTCCGCTCTCCTGGGCTCAAATTTTTGTTTTTTTAAATCTGTTTGCGGATTTGAATTTAATTTTAATTTTAATTTAAGTGGTCACTTGTAAAAATCTCAGCCTATGCGCTCATACCCATTGGGGGGTACGTGGTGGGTACGTTTCGTACCCACCACGTACCCCCCACGCCCCCCGAATGAATTTCCGCTCTCCTGGGCTCAAATTTTTGTTTTTTTAAATCTGTTTGCGGATTTGAATTTAATTTTAATTTTAATTTAAGTGGTCACTTGTAAAAATCTCAGCCTATGCGCTCATACCCATTGGGGGGTACGTGGTGGGTACGTTTCGTACCCACCACGTACCCCCACGCCCTCCGAATGAATTTCCGCTCTCCTGGGCTCAAATTTTTGTTTTTTTAAATCTGTTTGCGGATTTGAATTTAATTTTAATTTGAATTTAAGTGGTCACTTGTAAAAATCTCAGCCTATGCGCTCATACCCATTGGGGGGTACGTGGTGGGTACGTTTCGTACCCACCACGTACCCCCCACGCCCCCCGAATGAATTTACGCTCTCCTGGGCTCAAATTTTTGTTTTTTTAAATCTGTTTGCGGATTTGAATTTAATTTTAATTTTAATTTAAGTGGTCACTTGTAAAAATCTCAGCCTATGCGCTCATACCCATTGGGGGGTACGTGGTGGGTACGTTTCGTACCCACCACGTACCCCCACGCCCTCCGAATGAATTTCCGCTCTCCTGGGCTCAAATTTTTGTTTTTTTAAATCTGTTTGCGGATTTGAATTTAATTTTAATTTTAATTTAAGTGGTCACTTGTAAAAATCTCAGCCTATGCGCTCATACCCATTGGGGGGTACGTGGTGGGTACGTTTCGTACCCACCACGTACCCCCCACGCCCCCCGAATGAATTTCCGCTCTCCTGGGCTCAAATTTTTGTTTTTTTAAATCTGTTTGCGGATTTGAATTTAATTTTAATTTTAATTTAAGTGGTCACTTGTAAAAATCTCAGCCTATGCGCTCATACCCATTGGGGGGTACGTGGTGGGTACGTTTCGTACCCACCACGTACCCCCCACGCCCCCGAATGAATTTCCGCTCTCCTGGGCTCAAATTTTTGTTTTTTTAAATCTGTTTGCGGATTTGAATTTAATTTTAATTTTAATTTAAGTGGTCACTTGTAAAAATCTCAGCCTATGCGCTCATACCCATTGGGGGGTACGTGGTGGGTACGTTTCGTACCCACCACGTACCCCCCACGCCCTCCGAATGAATTTCCGCTCTCCTGGGCTCAAATTTTTGTTTTTTTAAATCTGTTTGCGGATTTGAATTTAATTTTAATTTTAATTTAAGTGGTCACTTGTAAAAATCTCAGCCTATGCGCTCATACCCATTGGGGGGTACGTGGTGGGTACGTTTCGTACCCACCACGTACCCCCCACGCCCCCCGAATGAATTTCCGCTCTCCTGGGCTCAAATTTTTGTTTTTTTAAATCTGTTTGCGGATTTGAATTTAATTTTAATTTTAATTTAAGTGGTCACTTGTAAAAATCTCAGCCTATGCGCTCATACCCATTGGGGGGTACGTGGTGGGTACGTTTCGTACCCACCACGTACCCCCCACGCCCCCGAATGAATTTCCGCTCTCCTGGGCTCAAATTGTTGTTTTTTTAAATCTGTTTGCGGATTTGAATTTAATTTTAATTTGAATTTAAGTGGTCACTTGTAAAAATCTCAGCCTATGCGCTCATACCCATTGGGGGGTACGTGGTGGGTACGTTTCGTACCCACCACGTACCCCCCACGCCCCCGAATGAATTTCCGCTCTCCTGGGCTCAAATTTTTGTTTTTTTAAATCTGTTTGCGGATTTGAATTTAATTTTAATTTTAATTTAAGTGGTCACTTGTAAAAATCTCAGCCTATGCGCTCATACCCATTGGGGGGTACGTGGTGGGTACGTTTCGTACCCACCACGTACCCCCCACGCCCCCCGAATGAATTTCCGCTCTCCTGGGCTCAAATTTTTGTTTTTTTAAATCTGTTTGCGGATTTGAATTTAATTTTAATTTTAATTTAAGTGGTCACTTGTAAAAATCTCAGCCTATGCGCTCATACCCATTGGGGGGTACGTGGTGGGTACGTTTCGTACCCACCACGTACCCCCCACGCCCCCGAATGAATTTCCGCTCTCCTGGGCTCAAATTTTTGTTTTTTTAAATCTGTTTGCGGATTTGAATTTAATTTTAATTTTAATTTAAGTGGTCACTTGTAAAAATCTCAGCCTATGCGCTCATACCCATTGGGGGGTACGTGGTGGGTACGTTTCGTACCCACCACGTACCCCCCACGCCCTCCGAATGAATTTCCGCTCTCCTGGGCTCAAATTTTTGTTTTTTTAAATCTGTTTGCGGATTTGAATTTAATTTTAATTTTAATTTAAGTGGTCACTTGTAAAAATCTCAGCCTATGCGCTCATACCCATTGGGGGGTACGTGGTGGGTACGTTTCGTACCCACCACGTACCCCCCACGCCCCCCGAATGAATTTCCGCTCTCCTGGGCTCAAATTTTTGTTTTTTTAAATCTGTTTGCGGATTTGAATTTAATTTTAATTTTAATTTAAGTGGTCACTTGTAAAAATCTCAGCCTATGCGCTCATACCCATTGGGGGGTACGTGGTGGGTACGTTTCGTACCCACCACGTACCCCCCACGCCCCCGAATGAATTTCCGCTCTCCTGGGCTCAAATTTTTGTTTTTTTAAATCTGTTTGCGGATTTGAATTTAATTTTAATTTTAATTTAAGTGGTCACTTGTAAAAATCTCAGCCTATGCGCTCATACCCATTGGGGGGTACGTGGTGGGTACGTTTCGTACCCACCACGTACCCCCCACGCCCCACGAATGAATTTCCGCTCTCCTGGGCTCAAATTTTTGTTTTTTTAAATCTGTTTGCGGATTTGAATTTAATTTTAATTTTAATTTAAGTGGTCACTTGTAAAAATCTCAGCCTATGCGCTCATACCCATTGGGGGGTACGTGGTGGGTACGTTTCGTACCCACCACGTACCCCCCACGCCCCCGAATGAATTTCCGCTCTCCTGGGCTCAAATTTTTGTTTTTTTAAATCTGTTTGCGGATTTGAATTTAATTTTAATTTTAATTTAAGTGGTCACTTGTAAAAATCTCAGCCTATGCGCTCATACCCATTGGGGGGTACGTGGTGGGTACGTTTCGTACCCACCACGTACCCCCCACGCCCTCCGAATGAATTTCCGCTCTCCTGGGCTCAAATTGTTGTTTTTTTAAATCTGTTTGCGGATTTGAATTTAATTTTAATTTGAATTTAAGTGGTCACTTGTAAAAATCTCAGCCTATGCGCTCATACCCATTGGGGGGTACGTGGTGGGTACGTTTCGTACCCACCACGTACCCCCCACGCCCTCCGAATGAATTTCCGCTCTCCTGGGCTCAAATTGTTGTTTTTTTAAATCTGTTTGCGGATTTGAATTTAATTTTAATTTGAATTTAAGTGGTCACTTGTAAAAATCTCAGCCTATGCGCTCATACCCATTGGGGGGTACGTGGTGGGTACGTTTCGTACCCACCACGTACCCCCCACGCCCCCCGAATGAATTTCCGCTCTCCTGGGCTCAAATTGTTGTTTTTTTAAATCTGTTTGCGGATTTGAATTTAATTTTAATTTGAATTTAAGTGGTCACTTGTAAAAATCTCAGCCTATGCGCTCATACCCATTGGGGGGTACGTGGTGGGTACGTTTCGTACCCACCACGTACCCCCCACGCCCCCGAATGAATTTCCGCTCTCCTGGGCTCAAATTTTTGTTTTTTTAAATCTGTTTGCGGATTTGAATTTAATTTTAATTTTAATTTAAGTGGTCACTTGTAAAAATCTCAGCCTATGCGCTCATACCCATTGGGGGGTACGTGGTGGGTACGTTTCGTACCCACCACGTACCCCCCACGCCCCCGAATGAATTTCCGCTCTCCTGGGCTCAAATTTTTGTTTTTTTAAATCTGTTTGCGGATTTGAATTTAATTTTAATTTTAATTTAAGTGGTCACTTGTAAAAATCTCAGCCTATGCGCTCATACCCATTGGGGGGTACGTGGTGGGTACGTTTCGTACCCACCACGTACCCCCCACGCCCCCGAATGAATTTCCGCTCTCCTGGGCTCAAATTTTTGTTTTTTTAAATCTGTTTGCGGATTTGAATTTAATTTTAATTTTAATTTAAGTGGTCACTTGTAAAAATCTCAGCCTATGCGCTCATACCCATTGGGGGGTACGTGGTGGGTACGTTTCGTACCCACCACGTACCCCCCACGCCCTCCGAATAAATTTCCGCTCTCCTGGGCTCAAATTGTTGTTTTTTTAAATCTGTTTGCGGATTTGAATTTAATTTTAATTTGAATTTAAGTGGTCACTTGTAAAAATCTCAGCCTATGCGCTCATACCCATTGGGGGGTACGTGGTGGGTACGTTTCGTACCCACCACGTACCCCCCACGCCCCCCGAATGAATTTCCGCTCTCCTGGGCTCAAATTTTTGTTTTTTTAAATCTGTTTGCGGATTTGAATTTAATTTTAATTTTAATTTAAGTGGTCACTTGTAAAAATCTCAGCCTATGCGCTCATACCCATTGGGGGGTACGTGGTGGGTACGTTTCGTACCCACCACGTACCCCCCACGCCCCCGAATGAATTTCCGCTCTCCTGGGCTCAAATTTTTGTTTTTTTAAATCTGTTTGCGGATTTGAATTTAATTTTAATTTTAATTTAAGTGGTCACTTGTAAAAATCTCAGCCTATGCGCTCATACCCATTGGGGGGTACGTGGTGGGTACGTTTCGTACCCACCACGTACCCCCCACGCCCTCCGAATGAATTTCCGCTCTCCTGGGCTCAAATTGTTGTTTTTTTAAATCTGTTTGCGGATTTGAATTTAATTTTAATTTGAATTTAAGTGGTCACTTGTAAAAATCTCAGCCTATGCGCTCATACCCATTGAGGGGTACGTGGTGGGTACGTTTCGTACCCACCACGTACCCCCCACGCCCCCCGAATGAATTTCCGCTCTCCTGGGCTCAAATTTTTGTTTTTTTAAATCTGTTTGCGGATTTGAATTTAATTTTAATTTTAATTTAAGTGGTCACTTGTAAAAATCTCAGCCTATGCGCTCATACCCATTGGGGGGTACGTGGTGGGTACGTTTCGTACCCACCACGTACCCCCCACGCCCCCGAATGAATTTCCGCTCTCCTGGGCTCAAATTTTTGTTTTTTTAAATCTGTTTGCGGATTTGAATTTAATTTTAATTTTAATTTAAGTGGTCACTTGTAAAAATCTCAGCCTATGCGCTCATACCCATTGGGGGGTACGTGGTGGGTACGTTTCGTACCCACCACGTACCCCCCACGCCCCCGAATGAATTTCCGCTCTCCTGGGCTCAAATTTTTGTTTTTTTAAATCTGTTTGCGGATTTGAATTTAATTTTAATTTTAATTTAAGTGGTCACTTGTAAAAATCTCAGCCTATGCGCTCATACCCATTGGGGGGTACGTGGTGGGTACGTTTCGTACCCACCACGTACCCCCCACGCCCCCCGAATGAATTTCCGCTCTCCTGGGCTCAAATTTTTGTTTTTTTAAATCTGTTTGCGGATTTGAATTTAATTTTAATTTTAATTTAAGTGGTCACTTGTAAAAATCTCAGCCTATGCGCTCATACCCATTGGGGGGTACGTGGTGGGTACGTTTCGTACCCACCACGTACCCCCCACGCCCTCCGAATGAATTTCCGCTCTCCTGGGCTCAAATTGTTGTTTTTTTAAATCTGTTTGCGGATTTGAATTTAATTTTAATTTGAATTTAAGTGGTCACTTGTAAAAATCTCAGCCTATGCGCTCATACCCATTGGGGGGTACGTGGTGGGTACGTTTCGTACCCACCACGTACCCCCCACGCCCTCCGAATGAATTTCCGCTCTCCTGGGCTCAAATTGTTGTTTTTTTAAATCTGTTTGCGGATTTGAATTTAATTTTAATTTGAATTTAAGTGGTCACTTGTAAAAATCTCAGCCTATGCGCTCATACCCATTGGGGGGTACGTGGTGGGTACGTTTCGTACCCACCACGTACCCCCCACGCCCCCCGAATGAATTTCCGCTCTCCTGGGCTCAAATTGTTGTTTTTTTAAATCTGTTTGCGGATTTGAATTTAATTTTAATTTGAATTTAAGTGGTCACTTGTAAAAATCTCAGCCTATGCGCTCATACCCATTGGGGGGTACGTGGTGGGTACGTTTCGTACCCACCACGTACCCCCCACGCCCCCGAATGAATTTCCGCTCTCCTGGGCTCAAATTTTTGTTTTTTTAAATCTGTTTGCGGATTTGAATTTAATTTTAATTTTAATTTAAGTGGTCACTTGTAAAAATCTCAGCCTATGCGCTCATACCCATTGGGGGGTACGTGGTGGGTACGTTTCGTACCCACCACGTACCCCCCACGCCCCCGAATGAATTTCCGCTCTCCTGGGCTCAAATTTTTGTTTTTTTAAATCTGTTTGCGGATTTGAATTTAATTTTAATTTTAATTTAAGTGGTCACTTGTAAAAATCTCAGCCTATGCGCTCATACCCATTGGGGGGTACGTGGTGGGTACGTTTCGTACCCACCACGTACCCCCCACGCCCCCGAATGAATTTCCGCTCTCCTGGGCTCAAATTTTTGTTTTTTTAAATCTGTTTGCGGATTTGAATTTAATTTTAATTTTAATTTAAGTGGTCACTTGTAAAAATCTCAGCCTATGCGCTCATACCCATTGGGGGGTACGTGGTGGGTACGTTTCGTACCCACCACGTACCCCCCACGCCCCCCGAATGAATTTCCGCTCTCCTGGGCTCAAATTTTTGTTTTTTTAAATCTGTTTGCGGATTTGAATTTAATTTTAATTTTAATTTAAGTGGTCACTTGTAAAAATCTCAGCCTATGCGCTCATACCCATTGGGGGGTACGTGGTGGGTACGTTTCGTACCCACCACGTACCCCCCACGCCCCCGAATGAATTTCCGCTCTCCTGGGCTCAAATTTTTGTTTTTTTAAATCTGTTTGCGGATTTGAATTTAATTTTAATTTTAATTTAAGTGGTCACTTGTAAAAATCTCAGCCTATGCGCTCATACCCATTGGGGGGTACGTGGTGGGTACGTTTCGTACCCACCACGTACCCCCCACGCCCTCCGAATGAATTTCCGCTCTCCTGGGCTCAAATTGTTGTTTTTTTAAATCTGTTTGCGGATTTGAATTTAATTTTAATTTGAATTTAAGTGGTCACTTGTAAAAATCTCAGCCTATGCGCTCATACCCATTGGGGGGTACGTGGTGGGTACGTTTCGTACCCACCACGTACCCCCCACGCCCCCCGAATGAATTTCCGCTCTCCTGGGCTCAAATTTTTGTTTTTTTAAATCTGTTTGCGGATTTGAATTTAATTTTAATTTTAATTTAAGTGGTCACTTGTAAAAATCTCAGCCTATGCGCTCATACCCATTGGGGGGTACGTGGTGGGTACGTTTCGTACCCACCACGTACCCCCCACGCCCCCGAATGAATTTCCGCTCTCCTGGGCTCAAATTTTTGTTTTTTTAAATCTGTTTGCGGATTTGAATTTAATTTTAATTTTAATTTAAGTGGTCACTTGTAAAAATCTCAGCCTATGCGCTCATACCCATTGGGGGGTACGTGGTGGGTACGTTTCGTACCCACCACGTACCCCCCACGCCCCCGAATGAATTTCCGCTCTCCTGGGCTCAAATTTTTGTTTTTTTAAATCTGTTTGCGGATTTGAATTTAATTTTAATTTTAATTTAAGTGGTCACTTGTAAAAATCTCAGCCTATGCGCTCATACCCATTGGGGGGTACGTGGTGGGTACGTTTCGTACCCACCACGTACCCCCCACGCCCCCCGAATGAATTTCCGCTCTCCTGGGCTCAAATTTTTGTTTTTTTAAATCTGTTTGCGGATTTGAATTTAATTTTAATTTGAATTTAAGTGGTCACTTGTAAAAATCTCAGCCTATGCGCTCATACCCATTGGGGGGTACGTGGTGGGTACGTTTCGTACCCACCACGTACCCCCCACGCCCCCCGAATGAATTTCCGCTCTCCTGGGCTCAAATTGTTGTTTTTTTAAATCTGTTTGCGGATTTGAATTTAATTTTAATTTGAATTTAAGTGGTCACTTGTAAAAATCTCAGCCTATGCGCTCATACCCATTGGGGGGTACGTGGTGGGTACGTTTCGTACCCACCACGTACCCCCCACGCCCCCGAATGAATTTCCGCTCTCCTGGGCTCAAATTTTTGTTTTTTTAAATCTGTTTGCGGATTTGAATTTAATTTTAATTTTAATTTAAGTGGCCACTTGTAAAAATCTCAGCCTATGCGCTCATACCCATTGGGGGGTACGTGGTGGGTACGTTTCGTACCCACCACGTACCCCCCACGCCCCCGAATGAATTTCCGCTCTCCTGGGCTCAAATTTTTGTTTTTTTAAATCTGTTTGCGGATTTGAATTTAATTTTAATTTTAATTTAAGTGGTCACTTGTAAAAATCTCAGCCTATGCGCTCATACCCATTGGGGGGTACGTGGTGGGTACGTTTCGTACCCACCACGTACCCCCCACGCCCCCGAATGAATTTCCGCTCTCCTGGGCTCAAATTTTTGTTTTTTTAAATCTGTTTGCGGATTTGAATTTAATTTTAATTTTAATTTAAGTGGTCACTTGTAAAAATCTCAGCCTATGCGCTCATACCCATTGGGGGGTACGTGGTGGGTACGTTTCGTACCCACCACGTACCCCCCACGCCCTCCGAATGAATTTCCGCTCTCCTGGGCTCAAATTGTTGTTTTTTTAAATCTGTTTGCGGATTTGAATTTAATTTTAATTTTAATTTAAGTGGTCACTTGTAAAAATCTCAGCCTATGCGCTCATACCCATTGGGGGGTACGTGGTGGGTACGTTTCGTACCCACCACGTACCCCCCACGCCCCCCGAATGAATTTCCGCTCTCCTGGGCTCAAATTTTTGTTTTTTTAAATCTGTTTGCGGATTTGAATTTAATTTTAATTTTAATTTAAGTGGTCACTTGTAAAAATCTCAGCCTATGCGCTCATACCCATTGGGGGGTACGTGGTGGGTACGTTTCGTACCCACCACGTACCCCCCACGCCCCCGAATGAATTTCCGCTCTCCTGGGCTCAAATTTTTGTTTTTTTAAATCTGTTTGCGGATTTGAATTTAATTTTAATTTTAATTTAAGTGGTCACTTGTAAAAATCTCAGCCTATGCGCTCATACCCATTGGGGGGTACGTGGTGGGTACGTTTCGTACCCACCACGTACCCCCCACGCCCCCGAATGAATTTCCGCTCTCCTGGGCTCAAATTTTTGTTTTTTTAAATCTGTTTGCGGATTTGAATTTAATTTTAATTTTAATTTAAGTGGTCACTTGTAAAAATCTCAGCCTATGCGCTCATACCCATTGGGGGGTACGTGGTGGGTACGTTTCGTACCCACCACGTACCCCCCACGCCCCCGAATGAATTTCCGCTCTCCTGGGCTCAAATTGTTGTTTTTTTAAATCTGTTTGCGGATTTGAATTTAATTTTAATTTGAATTTAAGTGGTCACTTGTAAAAATCTCAGCCTATGCGCTCATACCCATTGGGGGGTACGTGGTGGGTACGTTTCGTACCCACCACGTACCCCCCACGCCCCCGAATGAATTTCCGCTCTCCTGGGCTCAAATTGTTGTTTTTTTAAATCTGTTTGCGGATTTGAATTTAATTTTAATTTTAATTTAAGTGGTCACTTGTAAAAATCTCAGCCTATGCGCTCATACCCATTGGGGGGTACGTGGTGGGTACGTTTCGTACCCACCACGTACCCCCCACGCCCCCCGAATGAATTTCCGCTCTCCTGGGCTCAAATTTTTGTTTTTTTAAATCTGTTTGCGGATTTGAATTTAATTTTAATTTTAATTTAAGTGGTCACTTGTAAAAATCTCAGCCTATGCGCTCATACCCATTGGAAGGTACGTGGTGGGTACGTTTCGTACCCACCACGTACCCCCCACGCCCCCGAATGAATTTCCGCTCTCCTGGGCTCAAATTTTTGTTTTTTTAAATCTGTTTGCGGATTTGAATTTAATTTTAATTTTAATTTAAGTGGTCACTTGTAAAAATCTCAGCCTATGCGCTCATACCCATTGGGGGGTACGTGGTGGGTACGTTTCGTACCCACCACGTACCCCCCACGCCCTCCGAATGAATTTCCGCTCTCCTGGGCTCAAATTTTTGTTTTTTTAAATCTGTTTGCGGATTTGAATTTAATTTTAATTTTAATTTAAGTGGTCACTTGTAAAAATCTCAGCCTATGCGCTCATACCCATTGGGGGGTACGTGGTGGGTACGTTTCGTACCCACCACGTACCCCCCACGCCCCCCGAATGAATTTCCGCTCTCCTGGGCTCAAATTTTTGTTTTTTTAAATCTGTTTGCGGATTTGAATTTAATTTTAATTTTAATTTAAGTGGTCACTTGTAAAAATCTCAGCCTATGCGCTCATACCCATTGGGGGGTACGTGGTGGGTACGTTTCGTACCCACCACGTACCCCCCACGCCCCCGAATGAATTTCCGCTCTCTTGGGCTCAAATTTTTGTTTTTTTAAATCTGTTTGCGGATTTGAATTTAATTTTAATTTTAATTTAAGTGGTCACTTGTAAAAATCTCAGCCTATGCGCTCATACCCATTGGGGGGTACGTGGTGGGTACGTTTCGTACCCACCACGTACCCCCCACGCCCCCGAATGAATTTCCGCTCTCCTGGGCTCAAATTTTTGTTTTTTTAAATCTGTTTGCGGATTTGAATTTAATTTTAATTTTAATTTAAGTGGTCACTTGTAAAAATCTCAGCCTATGCGCTCATACCCATTGGGGGGTACGTGGTGGGTACGTTTCGTACCCACCACGTACCCCCCACGCCCTCCGAATGAATTTCCGCTCTCCTGGGCTCAAATTTTTGTTTTTTTAAATCTGTTTGCGGATTTGAATTTAATTTTAATTTTAATTTAAGTGGTCACTTGTAAAAATCTCAGCCTATGCGCTCATACCCATTGGGAGGTACGTGGTGGGTACGTTTCGTACCCACCACGTACCCCCCACGCCCCCCGAATGAATTTCCGCTCTCCTGGGCTCAAATTTTTGTTTTTTTAAATCTGTTTGCGGATTTGAATTTAATTTTAATTTTAATTTAAGTGGTCACTTGTAAAAATCTCAGCCTATGCGCTCATACCCATTGGGGGGTACGTGGTGGGTACGTTTCGTACCCACCACGTACCCCCCACGCCCCCGAATGAATTTCCGCTCTCCTGGGCTCAAATTTTTGTTTTTTTAAATCTGTTTGCGGATTTGAATTTAATTTTAATTTGAATTTAAGTGGTCACTTGTAAAAATCTCAGCCTATGCGCTCATACCCATTGGGGGGTACGTGGTGGGTACGTTTCGTACCCACCACGTACCCCCCACGCCCCCGAATGAATTTCCGCTCTCCTGGGCTCAAATTTTTGTTTTTTTAAATCTGTTTGCGGATTTGAATTTAATTTTAATTTTAATTTAAGTGGTCACTTGTAAAAATCTCAGCCTATGCGCTCATACCCATTGGGGGGTACGTGGTGGGTACGTTTCGTACCCACCACGTACCCCCCACGCCCTCCGAATGAATTTCCGCTCTCCTGGGCTCAAATTTTTGTTTTTTTAAATCTGTTTGCGGATTTGAATTTAATTTTAATTTTAATTTAAGTGGTCACTTGTAAAAATCTCAGCCTATGCGCTCATACCCATTGGGGGGTACGTGGTGGGTACGTTTCGTACCCACCACGTACCCCCCACGCCCCCCGAATGAATTTCCGCTCTCCTGGGCTCAAATTTTTGTTTTTTTAAATCTGTTTGCGGATTTGAATTTAATTTTAATTTTAATTTAAGTGGTCACTTGTAAAAATCTCAGCCTATGCGCTCATACCCATTGGGGGGTACGTGGTGGGTACGTTTCGTACCCACCACGTACCCCCCACGCCCCCGAATGAATTTCCGCTCTCCTGGGCTCAAATTTTTGTTTTTTTAAATCTGTTTGCGGATTTGAATTTAATTTTAATTTTAATTTAAGTGGTCACTTGTAAAAATCTCAGCCTATGCGCTCATACCCATTGGGGGGTACGTGGTGGGTACGTTTCGTACCCACCACGTACCCCCCACGCCCCCGAATGAATTTCCGCTCTCCTGGGCTCAAATTTTTGTTTTTTTAAATCTGTTTGCGGATTTGAATTTAATTTTAATTTTAATTTAAGTGGTCACTTGTAAAAATCTCAGCCTATGCGCTCATACCCATTGGGGGGTACGTGGTGGGTACGTTTCGTACCCACCACGTACCGCCCACGCCCCCCGAATGAGTTTCCGCTCTCCTGGGCTCAAATTTTTGTTTTTTTAAATCTGTTTGCGGATTTGAATTTAATTTTAATTTTAATTTAAGTGGTCACTTGTAAAAATCTCAGCCTATGCGCTCATACCCATTGGGGGGTACGTGGTGGGTACGTTTCGTACCCACCACGTACCCCCACGCCCCCCGAATGAATTTCCGCTCTCCTGGGCTCAAATTTTTGTTTCTTTAAATCTGTTTGCGGATTTGAATTTAATTTTAATTTTAATTTAAGTGGTCACTTGTAAAAATCTCAGCCTATGCGCTTATACCCATTATGGGGTACGTACGGGGTACGATCGTACCCCATACGTACCCTATACGTACTCCACGCCCCCAAAATGAACTTCCGCTCTCCTGGGCTCAAATTTTTGTTTTTTTAAATCTGTTTGCGGATTTGAATTTAATTTTAATTTTAATTTAAGTGGTCACTTGTAAAAATCTCAGCCTATGCGCTCATACCCATACGTTTCGTACCCACCACGTACCGCCCACGCCCCCCGAATGAGTTTCCGCTCTCCTGGGCTCAAATTTTTGTTTTTTTAAATCTGTTTGCGGATTTGAATTTAATTTTAATTTTAATTTAAGTGGTCACTTGTAAAAATCTCAGCCTATGCGCTCATACCCATTGGGGGGTACGTGGTGGGTACGTTTCGTACCCACCACGTACCCCCACGCCCTCCGAATGAATTTCCGCTCTCCTGGGCTCAAATTTTTGTTTTTTTAAATCTGTTTGCGGATTTGAATTTAATTTTAATTTTAATTTAAGTGGTCACTTGTAAAAATCTCAGCCTATGCGCTCATACCCATTGGGGGGTACGTGGTGGGTACGTTTCGTACCCACCACGTACCCCCCACGCCCCCCGAATGAATTTCCGCTCTCCTGGGCTCAAATTTTTGTTTTTTTAAATCTGTTTGCGGATTTGAATTTAATTTTAATTTTAATTTAAGTGGTCACTTGTAAAAATCTCAGCCTATGCGCTCATACCCATTGGGGGGTACGTGGTGGGTACGTTTCGTACCCACCACGTACCCCCCACGCCCCCCGAATGAATTTCCGCTCTCCTGGGCTCAAATTGTTGTTTTTTTAAATCTGTTTGCGGATTTGAATTTAATTTTAATTTGAATTTAAGTGGTCACTTGTAAAAATCTCAGCCTATGCGCTCATACCCATTGGGGGGTACGTGGTGGGTACGTTTCGTACCCACCACGTACCCCCCACGCCCCCGAATGAATTTCCGCTCTCCTGGGCTCAAATTTTTGTTTTTTTAAATCTGTTTGCGGATTTGAATTTAATTTTAATTTTAATTTAAGTGGTCACTTGTAAAAATCTCAGCCTATGCGCTCATACCCATTGGGGGGTACGTGGTGGGTACGTTTCGTACCCACCACGTACCCCCCACGCCCTCCGAATGAATTTCCGCTCTCCAGGGCTCAAATTGTTGTTTTTTTAAATCTGTTTGCGGATTTGAATTTAATTTTAATTTGAATTTAAGTGGTCAGTTGTAAAAATCTCAGCCTATGCGCTCATACCCATTGGGGGGTACGTGGTGGGTACGTTTCGTACCCACCACGTACCCCCACGCCCTCCGAATGAATTTCCGCTCTCCTGGGCTCAAATTTTTGTTTTTTTAAATCTGTTTGCGGATTTGAATTTAATTTTAATTTTAATTTAAGTGGTCACTTGTAAAAATCTCAGCCTATGCGCTCATACCCATTGGGGGGTACGTGGTGGGTACGTTTCGTACCCACCACGTACCCCCCACGCCCCCCGAATGAATTTCCGCTCTCCTGGGCTCAAATTGTTGTTTTTTTAAATCTGTTTGCGGATTTGAATTTAATTTTAATTTGAATTTAAGTGGTCACTTGTAAAAATCTCAGCCTATGCGCTCATACCCATTGGGGGGTACGTGGTGGGTACGTTTCGTACCCACCACGTACCCCCCACGCCCCCCGAATGAATTTCCGCTCTCCTGGGCTCAAATTTTTGTTTTTTTAAATCTGTTTGCGGATTTGAATTTAATTTTAATTTGAATTTAAGTGGTCACTTGTAAAAATCTCAGCCTATGCGCTCATACCCATTGGGGGGTACGTGGTGGGTACGTTTTGTACCCACCACGTACCCCCCACGCCCCCGAATGAATTTCCGCTCTCCTGGGCTCAAATTTTTGTTTTTTTAAATCTGTTTGCGGATTTGAATTTAATTTTAATTTTAATTTAAGTGGTCACTTGTAAAAATCTCAGCCTATGCGCTCATACCCATTGGGGGGTACGTGGTGGGTACGTTTCGTACCCACCACGTACCGCCCACGCCCCCCGAATGAGTTTCCGCTCTCCTGGGCTCAAATTTTTGTTTTTTTAAATCTGTTTGCGGATTTGAATTTAATTTTAATTTTAATTTAAGTGGTCACTTGTAAAAATCTCAGCCTATGCGCTCATACCCATTGGGGGGTACGTGGTGGGTACGTTTCGTACCCACCACGTACCCCCACGCCCCCCGAATGAATTTCCGCTCTCCTGGGCTCAAATTTTTGTTTCTTTAAATCTGTTTGCGGATTTGAATTTAATTTTAATTTTAATTTAAGTGGTCACTTGTAAAAATCTCAGCCTATGCGCTTATACCCATTATGGGGTACGTACGGGGTACGATCGTACCCCATACGTACCCTATACGTACTCCACGCCCCCAAAATGAACTTCCGCTCTCCTGGGCTCAAATTTTTGTTTTTTTAAATCTGTTTGCGGATTTGAATTTAATTTTAATTTTAATTTAAGTGGTCACTTGTAAAAATCTCAGCCTATGCGCTCATACCCATACGTTTCGTACCCACCACGTACCGCCCACGCCCCCCGAATGAGTTTCCGCTCTCCTGGGCTCAAATTTTTGTTTTTTTAAATCTGTTTGCGGATTTGAATTTAATTTTAATTTTAATTTAAGTGGTCACTTGTAAAAATCTCAGCCTATGCGCTCATACCCATTGGGGGGTACGTGGTGGGTACGTTTCGTACCCACCACGTACCCCCACGCCCTCCGAATGAATTTCCGCTCTCCTGGCCTCAAATTTTTGTTTTTTTAAATCTGTTTGCGGATTTGAATTTAATTTTAATTTTAATTTAAGTGGTCACTTGTAAAAATCTCAGCCTATGCGCTCATACCCATTGGGGGGTACGTGGTGGGTACGTTTCGTACCCACCACGTACCCCCCACGCCCCCCGAATGAATTTCCGCTCTCCTGGGCTCAAATTTTTGTTTTTTTAAATCTGTTTGCGGATTTGAATTTAATTTTAATTTTAATTTAAGTGGTCACTTGTAAAAATCTCAGCCTATGCGCTCATACCCATTGGGGGGTACGTGGTGGGTACGTTTCGTACCCACCACGTACCCCCCACGCCCCCCGAATGAATTTCCGCTCTCCTGGGCTCAAATTTTTGTTTTTTTAAATCTGTTTGCGGATTTGAATTTAATTTTAATTTTAATTTAAGTGGTCACTTGTAAAAATCTCAGCCTATGCGCTCATACCCATTGGGGGGTACGTGGTGGGTACGTTTCGTACCCACCACGTACCCCCCACGCCCCCGAATGAATTTCCGCTCTCCTGGGCTCAAATTTTTGTTTTTTTAAATCTGTTTGCGGATTTGAATTTAATTTTAATTTTAATTTAAGTGGTCACTTGTAAAAATCTCAGCCTATGCGCTCATACCCATTGGGGGGTACGTGGTGGGTACGTTTCGTACCCACCACGTACCCCCCACGCCCTCCGAATGAATTTCCGCTCTCCTGGGCTCAAATTGTTGTTTTTTTAAATCTGTTTGCGGATTTGAATTTAATTTTAATTTGAATTTAAGTGGTCACTTGTAAAAATCTCAGCCTATGCGCTCATACCCATTGGGGGGTACGTGGTGGGTACGTTTCGTACCCACCACGTACCCCCACGCCCTCCGAATGAATTTCCGCTCTCCTGGGCTCAAATTGTTGTTTTTTTAAATCTGTTTGCGGATTTGAATTTAATTTTAATTTGAATTTAAGTGGTCACTTGTAAAAATCTCAGCCTATGCGCTCATACCCATTGGGGGGTACGTGGTGGGTACGTTTCGTACCCACCACGTACCCCCCACGCCCCCCGAATGAATTTCCGCTCTCCTGGGCTCAAATTGTTGTTTTTTTAAATCTGTTTGCGGATTTGAATTTAATTTTAATTTGAATTTAAGTGGTCACTTGTAAAAATCTCAGCCTATGCGCTCATACCCATTGGGGGGTACGTGGTGGGTACGTTTCGTACCCACCACGTACCCCCCACGCCCCCGAATGAATTTCCGCTCTCCTGGGCTCAAATTTTTGTTTTTTTAAATCTGTTTGCGGATTTGAATTTAATTTTAATTTTAATTTAAGTGGTCACTTGTAAAAATCTCAGCCTATGCGCTCATACCCATTGGGGGGTACGTGGTGGGTACGTTTCGTACCCACCACGTACCCCCACGCCCTCCGAATGAATTTCCGCTCTCCTGGGCTCAAATTTTTGTTTTTTTAAATCTGTTTGCGGATTTGAATTTAATTTTAATTTTAATTTAAGTGGTCACTTGTAAAAATCTCAGCCTATGCGCTCATACCCATTGGGGGGTACGTGGTGGGTACGTTTCGTACCCACCACGTACCCCCCACGCCCCCCGAATGAATTTACGCTCTCCTGGGCTCAAATTTTTGTTTTTTTAAATCTGTTAGCGGATTTGAATTTAATTTTAATTTTAATTTAAGTGGTCACTTGTAAAAATCTCAGCCTATGCGCTCATACCCATTGGGGGGTACGTGGTGGGTACGTTTCGTACCCACCACGTACCCCCACGCCCTCCGAATGAATTTCCGCTCTCCTGGGCTCAAATTTTTGTTTTTTTAAATCTGTTTGCGGATTTGAATTTAATTTTAATTTGAATTTAAGTGGTCACTTGTAAAAATCTCAGCCTATGCGCTCATACCCATTGGGGGGTACGTGGTGGGTACGTTTCGTACCCACCACGTACCCCCCACGCCCCCCGAATGAATTTACGCTCTCCTGGGCTCAAATTTTTGTTTTTTTAAATCTGTTTGCGGATTTGAATTTAATTTTAATTTTAATTTAAGTGGTCACTTGTAAAAATCTCAGCCTATGCGCTCATACCCATTGGGGGGTACGTGGTGGGTACGTTTCGTACCCACCACGTACCCCCACGCCCTCCGAATGAATTTCCGCTCTCCTGGGCTCAAATTTTTGTTTTTTTAAATCTGTTTGCGGATTTGAATTTAATTTTAATTTTAATTTAAGTGGTCACTTGTAAAAATCTCAGCCTATGCGCTCATACCCATTGGGGGGTACGTGGTGGGTACGTTTCGTACCCACCACGTACCCCCCACGCCCCCCGAATGAATTTCCGCTCTCCTGGGCTCAAATTTTTGTTTTTTTAAATCTGTTTGCGGATTTGAATTTAATTTTAATTTTAATTTAAGTGGTCACTTGTAAAAATCTCAGCCTATGCGCTCATACCCATTGGGGGGTACGTGGTGGGTACGTTTCGTACCCACCACGTACCCCCCACGCCCCCGAATGAATTTCCGCTCTCCTGGGCTCAAATTTTTGTTTTTTTAAATCTGTTTGCGGATTTGAATTTAATTTTAATTTTAATTTAAGTGGTCACTTGTAAAAATCTCAGCCTATGCGCTCATACCCATTGGGGGGTACGTGGTGGGTACGTTTCGTACCCACCACGTACCCCCCACGCCCTCCGAATGAATTTCCGCTCTCCTGGGCTCAAATTTTTGTTTTTTTAAATCTGTTTGCGGATTTGAATTTAATTTTAATTTTAATTTAAGTGGTCACTTGTAAAAATCTCAGCCTATGCGCTCATACCCATTGGGGGGTACGTGGTGGGTACGTTTCGTACCCACCACGTACCCCCCACGCCCCCCGAATGAATTTCCGCTCTCCTGGGCTCAAATTTTTGTTTTTTTAAATCTGTTTGCGGATTTGAATTTAATTTTAATTTGAATTTAAGTGGTCACTTGTAAAAATCTCAGCCTATGCGCTCATACCCATTGGGGGGTACGTGGTGGGTACGTTTCGTACCCACCACGTACCCCCCACGCCCCCGAATGAATTTCCGCTCTCCTGGGCTCAAATTGTTGTTTTTTTAAATCTGTTTGCGGATTTGAATTTAATTTTAATTTGAATTTAAGTGGTCACTTGTAAAAATCTCAGCCTATGCGCTCATACCCATTGGGGGGTACGTGGTGGGTACGTTTCGTACCCACCACGTACCCCCCACGCCCCCGAATGAATTTCCGCTCTCCTGGGCTCAAATTTTTGTTTTTTTAAATCTGTTTGCGGATTTGAATTTAATTTTAATTTTAATTTAAGTGGTCACTTGTAAAAATCTCAGCCTATGCGCTCATACCCATTGGGGGGTACGTGGTGGGTACGTTTCGTACCCACCACGTACCCCCCACGCCCCCCGAATGAATTTCCGCTCTCCTGGGCTCAAATTTTTGTTTTTTTAAATCTGTTTGCGGATTTGAATTTAATTTTAATTTTAATTTAAGTGGTCACTTGTAAAAATCTCAGCCTATGCGCTCATACCCATTGGGGGGTACGTGGTGGGTACGTTTCGTACCCACCACGTACCCCCCACGCCCCCGAATGAATTTCCGCTCTCCTGGGCTCAAATTTTTGTTTTATTAAATCTGTTTGCGGATTTGAATTTAATTTTAATTTTAATTTAAGTGGTCACTTGTAAAAATCTCAGCCCATGCGCTCATACCCATTGGGGGGTACGTGGTGGGTACGTTTCGTACCCACCACGTACCCCCCACGCCCTCCGAATGAATTTCCGCTCTCCTGGGCTCAAATTTTTGTTTTTTTAAATCTGTTTGCGGATTTGAATTTAATTTTAATTTTAATTTAAGTGGTCACTTGTAAAAATCTCAGCCTATGCGCTCATACCCATTGGGGGGTACGTGGTGGGTACGTTTCGTACCCACCACGTACCCCCCACGCCCCCCGAATGAATTTCCGCTCTCCTGGGCTCAAATTTTTGTTTTTTTAAATCTGTTTGCGGATTTGAATTTAATTTTAATTTGAATTTAAGTGGTCACTTGTAAAAATCTCAGCCTATGCGCTCATACCCATTGGGGGGTACGTGGTGGGTACGTTTCGTACCCACCACGTACCCCCCACGCCCCCGAATGAATTTCCGCTCTCCTGGGCTCAAATTTTTGTTTTTTTAAATCTGTTTGCGGATTTGAATTTAATTTTAATTTTAATTTAAGTGGTCACTTGTAAAAATCTCAGCCTATGCGCTCATACCCATTGGGGGGTACGTGGTGGGTACGTTTCGTACCCACCACGTACCCCCCACGCCCCCCGAATGAATTTCCGCTCTCCTGGGCTCAAATTTTTGTTTTTTTAAATCTGTTTGCGGATTTGAATTTAATTTTAATTTTAATTTAAGTGGTCACTTGTAAAAATCTCAGCCTATGCGCTCATACCCATTGGGGGGTACGTGGTGGGTACGTTTCGTACCCACCACGTACCGCCCACGCCCCCCGAATGAGTTTCCGCTCTCCTGGGCTCAAATTTTTGTTTTTTTAAATCTGTTTGCGGATTTGAATTTAATTTTAATTTTAATTTAAGTGGTCACTTGTAAAAATCTCAGCCTATGCGCTCATACCCATTGGGGGGTACGTGGTGGGTACGTTTCGTACCCACCACGTACCCCCCACGCCCTCCGAATGAATTTCCGCTCTCCTGGGCTCAAATTGTTGTTTTTTTAAATCTGTTTGCGGATTTGAATTTAATTTTAATTTGAATTTAAGTGGTCACTTGTAAAAATCTCAGCCTATGCGCTCATACCCATTGGGGGGTACGTGGTGGGTACGTTTCGTACCCACCACGTACCCCCCACGCCCTCCGAATGAATTTCCGCTCTCCTGGGCTCAAATTGTTGTTTTTTTAAATCTGTTTGCGGATTTGAATTTAATTTTAATTTGAATTTAAGTGGTCACTTGTAAAAATCTCAGCCTATGCGCTCATACCCATTGGGGGGTACGTGGTGGGTACGTTTCGTACCCACCACGTACCCCCCACGCCCCCCGAATGAATTTCCGCTCTCCTGGGCTCAAATTGTTGTTTTTTTAAATCTGTTTGCGGATTTGAATTTAATTTTAATTTGAATTTAAGTGGTCACTTGTAAAAATCTCAGCCTATGCGCTCATACCCATTGGGGGGTACGTGGTGGGTACGTTTCGTACCCACCACGTACCCCCCACGCCCCCGAATGAATTTCCGCTCTCCTGGGCTCAAATTTTTGTTTTTTTAAATCTGTTTGCGGATTTGAATTTAATTTTAATTTTAATTTAAGTGGTCACTTGTAAAAATCTCAGCCTATGCGCTCATACCCATTGGGGGGTACGTGGTGGGTACGTTTCGTACCCACCACGTACCCCCCACGCCCCCGAATGAATTTCCGCTCTCCTGGGCTCAAATTTTTGTTTTTTTAAATCTGTTTGCGGATTTGAATTTAATTTTAATTTTAATTTAAGTGGTCACTTGTAAAAATCTCAGCCTATGCGCTCATACCCATTGGGGGGTACGTGGTGGGTACGTTTCGTACCCACCACGTACCCCCCACGCCCCGGAATGAATTTCCGCTCTCCTGGGCTCAAATTTTTGTTTTTTTAAATCTGTTTGCGGATTTGAATTTAATTTTAATTTTAATTTAAGTGGTCACTTGTAAAAATCTCAGCCTATGCGCTCATACCCATTGGGGGGTACGTGGTGGGTACGTTTCGTACCCACCACGTACCCCCCACGCCCTCCGAATGAATTTCCGCTCTCCTGGGCTCAAATTGTTGTTTTTTTAAATCTGTTTGCGGATTTGAATTTAATTTTAATTTGAATTTAAGTGGTCACTTGTAAAAATCTCAGCCTATGCGCTCATACCCATTGGGGGGTACGTGGTGGGTACGTTTCGTACCCACCACGTACCCCCCACGCCCCCCGAATGAATTTCCGCTCTCCTGGGCTCAAATTTTTGTTTTTTTAAATCTGTTTGCGGATTTGAATTTAATTTTAATTTTAATTTAAGTGGTCACTTGTAAAAATCTCAGCCTATGCGCTCATACCCATTGGGGGGTACGTGGTGGGTACGTTTCGTACCCACCACGTACCCCCCACGCCCCCGAATGAATTTCCGCTCTCCTGGGCTCAAATTTTTGTTTTTTTAAATCTGTTTGCGGATTTGAATTTAATTTTAATTTTAATTTAAGTGGTCACTTGTAAAAATCTCAGCCTATGCGCTCATACCCATTGGGGGGTACGTGGTGGGTACGTTTCGTACCCACCACGTACCCTCCACGCCCCCCGAATGAATTTCCGCTCTCCTGGGCTCAAATTTTTGTTTTTTTAAATCTGTTTGCGGATTTGAATTTAATTTTAATTTTAATTTAAGTGGTCACTTGTAAAAATCTCAGCCTATGCGCTCATACCCA
Source organism: Beris morrisii (assembly GCA_951812415.1). Taxonomy (NCBI): domain Eukaryota; kingdom Metazoa; phylum Arthropoda; class Insecta; order Diptera; family Stratiomyidae; genus Beris; species Beris morrisii. Next base: position 124,758,645 of record OX638311.1, read on the forward strand.
TTGGGGGGTACGTGGTGGGTACGTTTCGTACCCACCACGTACCCCCCACGCCCCCGAATGAATTTCCGCTCTCCTGGGCTCAAATTTTTGTTTTTTTAAATCTGTTTGCGGATTTGAATTTAATTTTAATTTTAATTTAAGTGGTCACTTGTAAAAATCTCAGCCTATGCGCTCATACCCATTGGGGGGTACGTGGTGGGTACGTTTCGTACCCACCACGTACCCCCCACGCCCTCGGAATGAATTTCCGCTATCCTGGGCTCAAATTGTTGTTTTTTTAAATCTGTTTGCGGATTTGAATTTAATTTTAATTTGAATTTAAGTGGTCACTTGTAAAAATCTCAGCCTATGCGCTCATACCCATTGGGGGGTACGTGGTGGGTACGTTTCGTACCCACCACGTACCCCCCACGCCCTCCGAATGAATTTCCGCTCTCCTGGGCTCAAATTTTTGTTTTTTTAAATCTGTTTGCGGATTTGAATTTAATTTTAATTTGAATTTAAGTGGTCACTTGTAAAAATCTCAGCCTATGCGCTCATACCCATTGGGGGGTACGTGGTGGGTACGTTTCGTACCCACCACGTACCCCCCACGCCCCCCGAATGAATTTCCGCTCTCCTGGGCTCAAATTGTTGTTTTTTTAAATCTGTTTGCGGATTTGAATTTAATTTTAATTTGAATTTAAGTGGTCACTTGTAAAAATCTCAGCCTATGCGCTCATACCCATTGGGGGGTACGTGGTGGGTACGTTTCGTACCCACCACGTACCCCCCACGCCCCCGAATGAATTTCCGCTCTCCTGGGCTCAAATTTTTGTTTTTTTAAATCTGTTTGCGGATTTGAATTTAATTTTAATTTTAATTTAAGTGGTCACTTGTAAAAATCTCAGCCTATGCGCTCATACCCATTGGGGGGTACGTGGTGGGTACGTTTCGTACCCACCACGTACCCCCCACGCCCCCGAATGAATTTCCGCTCTCCTGGGCTCAAATTTTTGTTTTTTTAAATCTGTTTGCGGATTTGAATTTAATTTTAATTTTAATTTAAGTGGTCACTTGTAAAAATCTCAGCCTATGCGCTCATACCCATTGGGGGGTACGTGGTGGGTACGTTTCGTACCCACCACGTACCCCCCACGCCCTCCGAATGAATTTCCGCTCTCCTGGGCTCAAATTTTTGTTTTTTTAAATCTGTTTGCGGATTTGAATTTAATTTTAATTTTAATTTAAGTGGTCACTTGTAAAAATCTCAGCCTATGCGCTCATACCCATTGGGGGGTACGTGGTGGGTACGTTTCGTACCCACCACGTACCCCCCACGCCCCCCGAATGAATTTCCGCTCTCCTGGGCTCAAATTTTTGTTTTTTTAAATCTGTTTGCGGATTTGAATTTAATTTTAATTTTAATTTAAGTGGTCACTTGTAAAAATCTCAGCCTATGCGCTCATACCCATTGGGGGGTACGTGGTGGGTACGTTTCGTACCCACCACGTACCCCCCACGCCCCCCGAATGAATTTCCGCTCTCCTGGGCTCAAATTTTTGTTTTTTTAAATCTGTTTGCGGATTTGAATTTAATTTTAATTTTAATTTAAGTGGTCACTTGTAAAAATCTCAGCCTATGCGCTCATACCCATTGGGGGGTACGTGGTGGGTACGTTTCGTACCCACCACGTACCCCCCACGCCCCCGAATGAATTTCCGCTCTCCTGGGCTCAAATTTTTGTTTTTTTAAATCTGTTTGCGGATTTGAATTTAATTTTAATTTTAATTTAAGTGGTCACTTGTAAAAATCTCAGCCTATGCGCTCATACCCATTGGGGGGTACGTGGTGGGTACGTTTCGTACCCACCACGTACCCCCCACGCCCTCCGAATGAATTTCCGCTCTCCTGGGCTCAAATTTTTGTTTTTTTAAATCTGTTTGCGGATTTGAATTTAATTTTAATTTTAATTTAAGTGGTCACTTGTAAAAATCTCAGCCTATGCGCTCATACCCATTGGGGGGTACGTGGTGGGTACGTTTCGTACCCACCACGTACCCCCCACGCCCCCCGAATGAATTTCCGCTCTCCTGGGCTCAAATTTTTGTTTTTTTAAATCTGTTTGCGGATTTGAATTTAATTTTAATTTTAATTTAAGTGGTCACTTGTAAAAATCTCAGCCTATGCGCTCATACCCATTGGGGGGTACGTGGTGGGTACGTTTCGTACCCACCACGTACCCCCCACGCCCCCGAATGAATTTCCGCTCTCCTGGGCTCAAATTTTTGTTTTTTTAAATCTGTTTGCGGATTTGAATTTAATTTTAATTTTAATTTAAGTGGTCACTTGTAAAAATCTCAGCCTATGCGCTCATACCCATTGGGGGGTACGTGGTGGGTACGTTTCGTACCCACCACGTACCCCCCACGCCCCCCGAATGAATTTCCGCTCTCCTGGGCTCAAATTTTTGTTTTTTTAAATCTGTTTGCGGATTTGAATTTAATTTTAATTTTAATTTAAGTGGTCACTTGTAAAAATCTCAGCCTATGCGCTCATACCCATTGGGGGGTACGTGGTGGGTACGTTTCGTACCCACCACGTACCCCCCACGCCCCCGAATGAATTTCCGCTCTCCTGGGCTCAAATTTTTGTTTTTTTAAATCTGTTTGCGGATTTGAATTTAATTTTAATTTTAATTTAAGTGGTCACTTGTAAAAATCTCAGCCTATGCGCTCATACCCATTGGGGGGTACGTGGTGGGTACGTTTCGTACCCACCACGTACCCCCCACGCCCTCCGAATGAATTTCCGCTCTCCTGGGCTCAAATTGTTGTTTTTTTAAATCTGTTTGCGGATTTGAATTTAATTTTAATTTGAATTTAAGTGGTCACTTGTAAAAATCTCAGCCTATGCGCTCATACCCATTGGGGGGTACGTGGTGGGTACGTTTCGTACCCACCACGTACCCCCCACGCCCTCCGAATGAATTTCCGCTCTCCTGGGCTCAAATTGTTGTTTTTTTAAATCTGTTTGCGGATTTGAATTTAATTTTAATTTGAATTTAAGTGGTCACTTGTAAAAATCTCAGCCTATGCGCTCATACCCATTGGGGGGTACGTGGTGGGTACGTTTCGTACCCACCACGTACCCCCCACGCCCCCGAATGAATTTCCGCTCTCCTGGGCTCAAATTTTTGTTTTTTTAAATCTGTTTGCGGATTTGAATTTAATTTTAATTTTAATTTAAGTGGTCACTTGTAAAAATCTCAGCCTATGCGCTCATACCCATTGGGGGGTACGTGGTGGGTACGAAACGTACCCACCACGTACCCCCCACGCCCCCCGAATGAATTTCCGCTCTCCTGGGCTCAAATTGTTGTTTTTTTAAATCTGTTTGCGGATTTGAATTTAATTTTAATTTGAATTTAAGTGGTCACTTGTAAAAATCTCAGCCTATGCGCTCATACCCATTGGGGGGTACGTGGTGGGTACGTTTCGTACCCACCACGTACCCCCCACGCCCTCCGAATGAATTTCCGCTCTCCTGGGCTCAAATTTTTTTTTTTTTAAATCTGTTTGCGGATTTGAATTTAATTTTAATTTTAATTTAAGTGGTCACTTGTAAAAATCTCAGCCTATGCGCTCATACCCATTGGGGGGTACGTGGTGGGTACGTTTCGTACCCACCAAGTACCCCCCACGCCCCCCGAATGAATTTCCGCTCTCCTGGGCTCAAATTTTTGTTTTTTTAAATCTGTTTGCGGATTTGAATTTAATTTTAATTTTAATTTAAGTGGTCACTTGTAAAAATCTCAGCCTATGCGCTCATACCCATTGGGGGGTACGTGGTGGGTACGTTTCGTACCCACCACGTACCCCCCACGCCCTCCGAATGAATTTCCGCTCTCCTGGGCTCAAATTTTTGTTTTTTTAAATCTGTTTGCGGATTTGAATTTAATTTTAATTTTAATTTAAGTGGTCACTTGTAAAAATCTCAGCCTATGCGCTCATACCCATTGGGGGGTACGTGGTGGGTACGTTTCGTACCCACCACGTACCCCCCACGCCCCCCGAATGAATTTCCGCTCTCCTGGGCTCAAATTTTTGTTTTTTTAAATCTGTTTGCGGATTTGAATTTAATTTTAATTTTAATTTAAGTGGTCACTTGTAAAAATCTCAGCCTATGCGCTCATACCCATTGGGGGGTACGTGGTGGGTACGTTTCGTACCCACCACGTACCCCCCACGCCCCCGAATGAATTTCCGCTCTCCTGGGCTCAAATTTTTGTTTTTTTAAATCTGTTTGCGGATTTGAATTTAATTTTAATTTTAATTTAAGTGGTCACTTGTAAAAATCTCAGCCTATGCGCTCATACCCATTGGGGGGTACGTGGTGGGTACGTTTCGTACCCACCACGTACCCCCCACGCCCCCCGAATGAATTTCCGCTCTCCTGGGCTCAAATTTTTGTTTTTTTAAATCTGTTTGCGGATTTGAATTTAATTTTAATTTTAATTTAAGTGGTCACTTGTAAAAATCTCAGCCTATGCGCTCATACCCATTGGGGGGTACGTGGTGGGTACGTTTCGTACCCACCACGTACCCCCCATGCCCCCGAATGAATTTCCGCTCTCCTGGGCTCAAATTTTTGTTTTTTTAAATCTGTTTGCGGATTTGAATTTAATTTTAATTTTAATTTAAGTGGTCACTTGTAAAAATCTCAGCCTATGCGCTCATACCCATTGGGGGGTACGTGGTGGGTACGTTTCGTACCCACCACGTACCCCCCACGCCCTCCGAATGAATTTCCGCTCTCCTGGGCTCAAATTGTTGTTTTTTTAAATCTGTTTGCGGATTTGAATTTAATTTTAATTTCAATTTAAGTGGTCACTTGTAAAAATCTCAGCCTATGCGCTCATACCCATTGGGGGGTACGTGGTGGGTACGTTTCGTACCCACCACGTACCCCCCACGCCCTCCGAATGAATTTCCGCTCTCCTGGGCTCAAATTGTTGTTTTTTTAAATCTGTTTGCGGATTTGAATTTAATTTTAATTTGAATTTAAGTGGTCACTTGTAAAAATCTCAGCCTATGCGCTCATACCCATTGGGGGGTACGTGGTGGGTACGTTTCGTACCCACCACGTACCCCCCACGCCCCCCGAATGAATTTCCGCTCTCCTGGGCTCAAATTGTTGTTTTTTTAAATCTGTTTGCGGATTTGAATTTAATTTTAATTTGAATTTAAGTGGTCACTTGTAAAAATCTCAGCCTATGCGCTCATACCCATTGGGGGGTACGTGGTGGGTACGTTTCGTACCCACCACGTACCCCCCACGCCCTCCGAATGAATTTCCGCTCTCCTGGGCTCAAATTTTTGTTTTTTAAAATCTGTTTGCGGATTTGAATTTAATTTTAATTTTAATTTAAGTGGTCACTTGTAAAAATCTCAGCCTATGCGCTCATACCCATTGGGGGGTACGTGGTGGGTACGTTTCGTACCCACCACGTACCCCCCACGCCCCCCGAATGAATTTCCGCTCTCCTGGGCTCAAATTTTTGTTTTTTTAAATCTGTTTGCGGATTTGAATTTAATTTTAATTTTAATTTAAGTGGTCACTTGTAAAAATCTCAGCCTATGCGCTCATACCCATTGGGGGGTACGTGGTGGGTACGTTTCGTACCCACCACGTACCCCCCACGCCCCCGAATGAATTTCCGCTCTCCTGGGCTCAAATTTTTGTTTTTTTAAATCTGTTTGCGGATTTGAATTTAATTTTAATTTTAATTTAAGTGGTCACTTGTAAAAATCTCAGCCTATGCGCTCATACCCATTGGGGGGTACGTGGTGGGTACGTTTCGTACCCACCACGTACCCCCCACGCCCCCGAATGAATTTCCGCTCTCCTGGGCTCAAATTTTTGTTTTTTTAAATCTGTTTGCGGATTTGAATTTAATTTTAATTTTAATTTAAGTGGTCACTTGTAAAAATCTCAGCCTATGCGCTCATACCCATTGGGGGGTACGTGGTGGGTACGTTTCGTACCCACCACGTACCCCCCACGCCCTCCGAATGAATTTCCGCTCTCCTGGGCTCAAATTTTTGTTTTTTTAAATCTGTTTGCGGATTTGAATTTAATTTTAATTTTAATTTAAGTGGTCACTTGTAAAAATCTCAGCCTATGCGCTCATACCCATTGGGGGGTACGTGGTGGGTACGTTTCGTACCCACCACGTACCCCCCACGCCCCCCGAATGAATTTCCGCTCTCCTGGGCTCAAATTTTTGTTTTTTTAAATCTGTTTGCGGATTTGAATTTAATTTTAATTTTAATTTAAGTGGTCACTTGTAAAAATCTCAGCCTATGCGCTCATACCCATTGGGGGGTACGTGGTGGGTACGTTTCGTACCCACCACGTACCCCCCACGCCCCCGAATGAATTTCCGCTCTCCTGGGCTCAAATTTTTGTTTTTTTAAATCTGTTTGCGGATTTGAATTTAATTTTAATTTGAATTTAAGTGGTCACTTGTAAAAATCTCAGCCTATGCGCTCATACCCATTGGGGGGTACGTGGTGGGTACGTTTCGTACCCACCACGTACCCCCCACGCCCCCGAATGAATTTCCGCTCTCCTGGGCTCAAATTTTTGTTTTTTTAAATCTGTTTGCGGATTTGAATTTAATTTTAATTTTAATTTAAGTGGTCACTTGTAAAAATCTCAGCCTATGCGCTCATACCCATTGGGGGGTACGTGGTGGGTACGTTTCGTACCCACCACGTACCCCCCACGCCCTCCGAATGAATTTCCGCTCTCCTGGGCTCAAATTTTTGTTTTTTTAAATCTGTTTGCGGATTTGAATTTAATTTTAATTTTAATTTAAGTGGTCACTTGTAAAAATCTCAGCCTATGCGCTCATACCCATTGGGGGGTACGTGGTGGGTACGTTTCGTACCCACCACGTACCCCCCACGCCCTCCGAATGAATTTCCGCTCTCCTGGGCTCAAATTTTTGTTTTTTTAAATCTGTTTGCGGATTTGAATTTAATTTTAATTTTAATTTAAGTGGTCACTTGTAAAAATCTCAGCCTATGCGCTCATACCCATTGGGGGGTACGTGGTGGGTACGTTTCGTACCCACCACGTACCCCCCACGCCCCCCGAATGAATTTCCGCTCTCCTGGGCTCAAATTTTTGTTTTTTTAAGTCTGTTTGCGGATTTGAATTTAATTTTAATTTTAATTTAAGTGGTCACTTGTAAAAATCTCAGCCTATGCGCTCATACCCATTGGGGGGTACGTGGTGGGTACGTTTCGTACCCACCACGTACCCCCCACGCCCCCGAATGAATTTCCGCTCTCCTGGGCTCAAATTGTTGTTTTTTTAAATCTGTTTGCGGATTTGAATTTAATTTTAATTTTAATTTAAGTGGTCACTTGTAAAAATCTCAGCCTATGCGCTCATACCCATTGGGGGGTACGTGGTGGGTACGTTTCGTACCCACCACGTACCCCCACGCCCTCCGAATGAATTTCCGCTCTCCTGGGCTCAAATTTTTGTTTTTTTAAATCTGGTTGCGGATTTGAATTTAATTTTAATTTTAATTTAAGTGGTCACTTGTAAAAATCTCAGCCTATGCGCTCATACCCATTGGGGGGTACGTGGTGGGTACGTTTCGTACCCACCACGTACCCCCCACGATCCCCGAATGAATTTACGCTCTCCTGGGCTCAAATTTTTGTTTTTTTAAATCTGTTTGCGGATTTGAATTTAATTTTAATTTTAATTTAAGTGGTCACTTGTAAAAATCTCAGCCTATGCGCTCATACCCATTGGGGGGTACGTGGTGGGTACGTTTCGTACCCACCACGTACCCCCACGCCCTCCGAATGAATTTCCGCTCTCCTGGGCTCAAATTTTTGTTTTTTTAAATCTGTTTGCGGATTTGAATTTAATTTTAATTTGAATTTAAGTGGTCACTTGTAAAAATCTCAGCCTATGCGCTCATACCCATTGGGGGGTACGTGGTGGGTACGTTTCGTACCCACCACGTACCCCCCACGCCCCCCGAATGAATTTACGCTCTCCTGGGCTCAAATTTTTGTTTTTTTAAATCTGTTTGCGGATTTGAATTTAATTTTAATTTTAATTTAAGTGGTCACTTGTAAAAATCTCAGCCTATGCGCTCATACCCATTGGGGGGTACGTGGTGGGTACGTTTCGTACCCACCACGTACCCCCACGCCCTCCGAATGAATTTCCGCTCTCCTGGGCTCAAATTTTTGTTTTTTTAAATCTGTTTGCGGATTTGAATTTAATTTTAATTTTAATTTAAGTGGTCACTTGTAAAAATCTCAGCCTATGCGCTCATACCCATTGGGGGGTACGTGGTGGGTACGTTTCGTACCCACCACGTACCCCCCACGCCCCCCGAATGAATTTCCGCTCTCCTGGGCTCAAATTTTTGTTTTTTTAAATCTGTTTGCGGATTTGAATTTAATTTTAATTTTAATTTAAGTGGTCACTTGTAAAAATCTCAGCCTATGCGCTCATACCCATTGGGGGGTACGTGGTGGGTACGTTTCGTACCCACCACGTACCCCCCACGCCCTCCGAATGAATTTCCGCTCTCCTGGGCTCAAATTTTTGTTTTTTTAAATCTGTTTGCGGATTTGAATTTAATTTTAATTTTAATTTAAGTGGTCACTTGTAAAAATCTCAGCCTATGCGCTCATACCCATTGGGGGGTACGTGGTGGGTACGTTTCGTACCCACCACGTACCCCCCACGCCCCCCGAATGAATTTCCGCTCTCCTGGGCTCAAATTTTTGTTTTTTTAAATCTGTTTGCGGATTTGAATTTAATTTTAATTTTAATTTAAGTGGTCACTTGTAAAAATCTCAGCCTATGCGCTCATACCCATTGGGGGGTACGTGGTGGGTACGTTTCGTACCCACCACGTACCCCCCACGCCCCCGAATGAATTTCCGCTCTCCTGGGCTCAAATTGTTGTTTTTTTAAATCTGTTTGCGGATTTGAATTTAATTTTAATTTGAATTTAAGTGGTCACTTGTAAAAATCTCAGCCTATGCGCTCATACCCATTGGGGGGTACGTGGTGGGTACGTTTCGTACCCACCACGTACCCCCCACGCCCCCGAATGAATTTCCGCTCTCCTGGGCTCAAATTTTTGTTTTTTTAAATCTGTTTGCGGATTTGAATTTAATTTTAATTTTAATTTAAGTGGTCACTTGTAAAAATCTCAGCCTATGCGCTCATACCCATTGGGGGGTACGTGGTGGGTACGTTTCGTACCCACCACGTACCCCCCACGCCCCCCGAATGAATTTCCGCTCTCCTGGGCTCAAATTTTTGTTTTTTTAAATCTGTTTGCGGATTTGAATTTAATTTTAATTTTAATTTAAGTGGTCACTTGTAAAAATCTCAGCCTATGCGCTCATACCCATTGGGGGGTACGTGGTGGGTACGTTTCGTACCCACCACGTACCCCCCACGCCCCCGAATGAATTTCCGCTCTCCTGGGCTCAAATTTTTGTTTTTTTAAATCTGTTTGCGGATTTGAATTTAATTTTAATTTTAATTTAAGTGGTCACTTGTAAAAATCTCAGCCTATGCGCTCATACCCATTGGGGGGTACGTGGTGGGTACGTTTCGTACCCACCACGTACCCCCCACGCCCTCCGAATGAATTTCCGCTCTCCTGGGCTCAAATTTTTGTTTTTTTAAATCTGTTTGCGGATTTGAATTTAATTTTAATTTTAATTTAAGTGGTCACTTGTAAAAATCTCAGCCTATGCGCTCATACCCATTGGGGGGTACGTGGTGGGTACGTTTCGTACCCACCACGTACCCCCCACGCCCCCCGAATGAATTTCCGCTCTCCTGGGCTCAAATTTTTGTTTTTTTAAATCTGTTTGCGGATTTGAATTTAATTTTAATTTTAATTTAAGTGGTCACTTGTAAAAATCTCAGCCTATGCGCTCATACCCATTGGGGGGTACGTGGTGGGTACGTTTCGTACCCACCACGTACCCCCCACGCCCCCGAATGAATTTCCGCTCTCCTGGGCTCAAATTTTTGTTTTTTTAAATCTGTTTGCGGATTTGAATTTAATTTTAATTTCAATTTAAGTGGTCACTTGTAAAAATCTCAGCCTATGCGCTCATACCCATTGGGGGGTACGTGGTGGGTACGTTTCGTACCCACCACGTACCCCCCACGCCCCCCGAATGAATTTCCGCTCTCCTGGGCTCAAATTTTTGTTTTTTTAAATCTGTTTGCGGATTTGAATTTAATTTTAATTTTAATTTAAGTGGTCACTTGTAAAAATCTCAGCCTATGCGCTCATACCCATTGGGGGGTACGTGGTGGGTACGTTTCGTACCCACCACGTACCCCCCACGCCCCCGAATGAATTTCCGCTCTCCTGGGCTCAAATTTTTGTTTTTTTAAATCTGTTTGCGGATTTGAATTTAATTTTAATTTTAATTTAAGTGGTCACTTGTAAAAATCTCAGCCTATGCGCTCATACCCATTGGGGGGTACGTGGTGGGTACGTTTCGTACCCACCACGTACCCCCCACGCCCTCCGAATGAATTTCCGCTCTCCTGGGCTCAAATTGTTGTTTTTTTAAATCTGTTTGCGGATTTGAATTTAATTTTAATTTTAATTTAAGTGGTCACTTGTAAAAATCTCAGCCTATGCGCTCATACCCATTGGGGGGTACGTGGTGGGTACGTTTCGTACCCACCACGTACCCCCCACGCCCTCCGAATGAATTTCCGCTCTCCTGGGCTCAAATTGTTGTTTTTTTAAATCTGTTTGCGGATTTGAATTTAATTTTAATTTTAATTTAAGTGGTCACTTGTAAAAATCTCAGCCTATGCGCTCATACCCATTGGGGGGTACGTGGTGGGTACGTTTCGTACCCACCACGTACCCCCCACGCCCTCCGAATGAATTTCCGCTCTCCTGGGCTCAAATTGTTGTTTTTTTAAATCTGTTTGCGGATTTGAATTTAATTTTAATTTGAATTTAAGTGGTCACTTGTAAAAATCTCAGCCTATGCGCTCATACCCATTGGGGGGTACGTGGTGGGTACGTTTCGTACCCACCACGTACCCCCCACGCCCCCGAATGAATTTCCGCTCTCCTGGGCTCAAATTTTTGTTTTTTTAAATCTGTTTGCGGATTTGAATTTAATTTTAATTTTAATTTAAGTGGTCACTTGTAAAAATCTCAGCCTATGCGCTCATACCCATTGGGGGGTACGTGGTGGGTACGTTTCGTACCCACCACGTACCCCCCACGCCCCCGAATGAATTTCCGCTCTCCTGGGCTCAAATTTTTGTTTTTTTAAATCTGTTTGCGGATTTGAATTTAATTTTAATTTTAATTTAAGTGGTCACTTGTAAAAATCTCAGCCTATGCGCTCATACCCATTGGGGGGTACGTGGTGGGTACGTTTCGTACCCACCACGTACCCCCCACGCCCCCGAATGAATTTCCGCTCTCCTGGGCTCAAATTTTTGTTTTTTTAAATCTGTTTGCGGATTTGAATTTAATTTTAATTTTAATTTAAGTGGTCACTTGTAAAAATCTCAGCCTATGCGCTCATACCCATTGGGGGGTACGTGGTGGGTACGTTTCGTACCCACCACGTACCCCCCACGCCCTCCGAATGAATTTCCGCTCTCCTGGGCTCAAATTGTTGTTTTTTTAAATCTGTTTGCGGATTTGAATTTAATTTTAATTTGAATTTAAGTGGTCACTTGTAAAAATCTCAGCCTATGCGCTCATACCCATTGGGGGGTACGTGGTGGGTACGTTTCGTACCCACCACGTACCCCCCACGCCCTCCGAATGAATTTCCGCTCTCCTGGGCTCAAATTGTTGTTTTTTTAAATCTGTTTGCGGATTTGAATTTAATTTTAATTTGAATTTAAGTGGTCACTTGTAAAAATCTCAGCCTATGCGCTCATACCCATTGGGGGGTACGTGGTGGGTACGTTTCGTACCCACCACGTACCCCCCACGCCCCCCGAATGAATTTCCGCTCTCCTGGGCTCAAATTGTTGTTTTTTTAAATCTGTTTGCGGATTTGAATTTAATTTTAATTTGAATTTAAGTGGTCACTTGTAAAAATCTCAGCCTATGCGCTCATACCCATTGGGGGGTACGTGGTGGGTACGTTTCGTACCCACCACGTACCCCCCACGCCCCCGAATGAATTTCCGCTCTCCTGGGCTCAAATTTTTGTTTTTTTAAATCTGTTTGCGGATTTGAATTTAATTTTAATTTTAATTTAAGTGGTCACTTGTAAAAATCTCAGCCTATGCGCTCATACCCATTGGGGGGTACGTGGTGGGTACGTTTCGTACCCACCACGTACCCCCCACGCCCCCGAATGAATTTCCGCTCTCCTGGGCTCAAATTTTTGTTTTTTTAAATCTGTTTGCGGATTTGAATTTAATTTTAATTTTAATTTAAGTGGTCACTTGTAAAAATCTCAGCCTATGCGCTCATACCCATTGGGGGGTACGTGGTGGGTACGTTTCGTACCCACCACGTACCCCCCACGCCCCCGAATGAATTTCCGCTCTCCTGGGCTCAAATTTTTGTTTTTTTAAATCTGTTTGCGGATTTGAATTTAATTTTAATTTTAATTTAAGTGGTCACTTGTAAAAATCTCAGCCTATGCGCTCATACCCATTGGGGGGTACGTGGTGGGTACGTTTCGTACCCACCACGTACCCCCCACGCCCCCGAATGAATTTCCGCTCTCCTGGGCTCAAATTTTTGTTTTTTTAAATCTGTTTGCGGATTTGAATTTAATTTTAATTTTAATTTAAGTGGTCACTTGTAAAAATCTCAGCCTATGCGCTCATACCCATTGGGGGGTACGTGGTGGGTACGTTTCGTACCCACCACGTACCCCCCACGCCCCCGAATGAATTTCCGCTCTCCTGGGCTCAAATTTTTGTTTTTTTAAATCTGTTTGCGGATTTGAATTTAATTTTAATTTGAATTTAAGTGGTCACTTGTAAAAATCTCAGCCTATGCGCTCATACCCATTGGGGGGTACGTGGTGGGTACGTTTCGTACCCACCACGTACCCCCCACGCCCTCCGAATGAATTTCCGCTCTCCTGGGCTCAAATTGTTGTTTTTTTAAATCTGTTTGCGGATTTGAATTTAATTTTAATTTGAATTTAAGTGGTCACTTGTAAAAATCTCAGCCTATGCGCTCATACCCATTGGGGGGTACGTGGTGGGTACGTTTCGTACCCACCACGTACCCCCCACGCCCTCCGAATGAATTTCCGCTCTCCTGGGCTCAAATTGTTGTTTTTTTAAATCTGTTTGCGGATTTGAATTTAATTTTAATTTGAATTTAAGTGGTCACTTGTAAAAATCTCAGCCTATGCGCTCATACCCATTGGGGGGTACGTGGTGGGTACGTTTCGTACCCACCACGTACCCCCCACGCCCCCCGAATGAATTTCCGCTCTCCTGGGCTCAAATTGTTGTTTTTTTAAATCTGTTTGCGGATTTGAATTTAATTTTAATTTGAATTTAAGTGGTCACTTGTAAAAATCTCAGCCTATGCGCTCATACCCATTGGGGGGTACGTGGTGGGTACGTTTCGTACCCACCACGTACCCCCCACGCCCCCGAATGAATTTCCGCTCTCCTGGGCTCAAATTTTTGTTTTTTTAAATCTGTTTGCGGATTTGAATTTAATTTTAATTTTAATTTAAGTGGTCACTTGTAAAAATCTCAGCCTATGCGCTCATACCCATTGGGGGGTACGTGGTGGGTACGTTTCGTACCCACCACGTACCCCCCACGCCCCCGAATGAATTTCCGCTCTCCTGGGCTCAAATTTTTGTTTTTTTAAATCTGTTTGCGGATTTGAATTTAATTTTAATTTTAATTTAAGTGGTCACTTGTAAAAATCTCAGCCTATGCGCTCATACCCATTGGGGGGTACGTGGTGGGTACGTTTCGTACCCACCACGTACCCCCCACGCCCCCGAATGAATTTCCGCTCTCCTGGGCTCAAATTTTTGTTTTTTTAAATCTGTTTGCGGATTTGAATTTAATTTTAATTTTAATTTAAGTGGTCACTTGTAAAAATCTCAGCCTATGCGCTCATACCCATTGGGGGGTACGTGGTGGGTACGTTTCGTACCCACCACGTACCCCCCACGCCCTCCGAATGAATTTCCGCTCTCCTGGGCTCAAATTGTTGTTTTTTTAAATCTGTTTGCGGATTTGAATTTAATTTTAATTTGAATTTAAGTGGTCACTTGTAAAAATCTCAGCCTATGCGCTCATACCCATTGGGGGGTACGTGGTGGGTACGTTTCGTACCCACCACGTACCCCCCACGCCCCCCGAATGAATTTCCGCTCTCCTGGGCTCAAATTTTTGTTTTTTTAAATCTGTTTGCGGATTTGAATTTAATTTTAATTTTAATTTAAGTGGTCACTTGTAAAAATCTCAGCCTATGCGCTCATACCCATTGGGGGGTACGTGGTGGGTACGTTTCGTACCCACCACGTACCCCCCACGCCCCCGAATGAATTTCCGCTCTCCTGGGCTCAAATTGTTGTTTTTTTAAATCTGTTTGCGGATTTGAATTTAATTTTAATTTGAATTTAAGTGGTCACTTGTAAAAATCTCAGCCTATGCGCTCATACCCATTGGGGGGTACGTGGTGGGTACGTTTCGTACCCACCACGTACCCCCCACGCCCCCGAATGAATTTCCGCTCTCCTGGGCTCAAATTTTTGTTTTTTTAAATCTGTTTGCGGATTTGAATTTAATTTTAATTTTAATTTAAGTGGTCACTTGTAAAAATCTCAGCCTATGCGCTCATACCCATTGGGGGGTACGTGGTGGGTACGTTTCGTACCCACCACGTACCCCCCACGCCCCCGAATGAATTTCCGCTCTCCTGGGCTCAAATTGTTGTTTTTTTAAATCTGTTTGCGGATTTGAATTTAATTTTAATTTGAATTTAAGTGGTCACTTGTAAAAATCTCAGCCTATGCGCTCATACCCATTGGGGGGTACGTGGTGGGTACGTTTCGTACCCACCACGTACCCCCCACGCCCCCGAATGAATTTCCGCTCTCCTGGGCTCAAATTTTTGTTTTTTTAAATCTGTTTGCGGATTTGAATTTAATTTTAATTTTAATTTAAGTGGTCACTTGTAAAAATCTCAGCCTATGCGCTCATACCCATTGGGGGGTACGTGGTGGGTACGTTTCGTACCCACCACGTACCCCCCACGCCCCCGAATGAATTTCCGCTCTCCTGGGCTCAAATTGTTGTTTTTTTAAATCTGTTTGCGGATTTGAATTTAATTTTAATTTGAATTTAAGTGGTCACTTGTAAAAATCTCAGCCTATGCGCTCATACCCATTGGGGGGTACGTGGTGGGTACGTTTCGTACTCACCACGTACCCCCCACGCCCCCGAATGAATTTCCGCTCTCCTGGGCTCAAATTTTTGTTTTTTTAAATCTGTTTGCGGATTTGAATTTAATTTTAATTTTAATTTAAGTGGTCACTTGTAAAAATCTCAGCCTATGCGCTCATACCCATTGGGGGGTACGTGGTGGGTACGTTTCGTACCCACCACGTACCCCCCACGCCCCCCGAATGAATTTCCGCTCTCCTGGGCTCAAATTTTTGTTTTTTTAAATCTGTTTGCGGATTTGAATTTAATTTTAATTTTAATTTAAGTGGTCACTTGTAAAAATCTCAGCCTATGCGCTCATACCCATTGGGGGGTACGTGGTGGGTACGTTTCGTACCCACCACGTACCCCCCACGCCCCCGAATGAATTTCCGCTCTCCTGGGCTCAAATTTTTGTTTTTTTAAATCTGTTTGCGGATTTGAATTTAATTTTAATTTTAATTTAAGTGGTCACTTGTAAAAATCTCAGCCTATGCGCTCATACCCATTGGGGGGTACGTGGTGGGTACGTTTCGTACCCACCACGTACCCCCCACGCCCTCCGAATGAATTTCCGCTCTCCTGGGCTCAAATTTTTGTTTTTTTAAATCTGTTTGCGGATTTGAATTTAATTTTAATTTTAATTTAAGTGGTCACTTGTAAAAATCTCAGCCTATGCGCTCATACCCATTGGGGGGTACGTGGTGGGTACGTTTCGTACCCACCACGTACCCCCCACGCCCCCGAATGAATTTCCGCTCTCCTGGGCTCAAATTTTTGTTTTTTTAAATCTGTTTGCGGATTTGAATTTAATTTTAATTTTAATTTAAGTGGTCACTTGTAAAAATCTCAGCCTATGCGCTCATACCCATTGGGGGGTACGTGGTGGGTACGTTTCGTACCCACCACGTACCCCCCACGCCCCCGAATGAATTTCCGCTCTCCTGGGCTCAAATTTTTGTTTTTTTAAATCTGTTTGCGGATTTGAATTTAATTTTAATTTTAATTTAAGTGGTCACTTGTAAAAATCTCAGCCTATGCGCTCATACCCATTGGGGGGTACGTGGTGGGTACGTTTCGTACCCACCACGTACCCCCCACGCCCCCCGAATGAATTTCCGCTCTCCTGGGCTCAAATTTTTGTTTTTTTAAATCTGTTTGCGGATTTGAATTTAATTTTAATTTTAATTTAAGTGGTCACTTGTAAAAATCTCAGCCTATGCGCTCATACCCATTGGGGGGTACGTGGTGGGTACGTTTCGTACCCACCACGTACCCCCCACGCCCCCGAATGAATTTCCGCTCTCCTGGGCTCAAATTTTTGTTTTTTTAAATCTGTTTGCGGATTTGAATTTAATTTTAATTTTAATTTAAGTGGTCACTTGTAAAAATCTCAGCCTATGCGCTCATACCCATTGGGGGGTACGTGGTGGGTACGTTTCGTACCCACCACGTACCCCCCACGCCCTCCGAATGAATTTCCGCTCTCCTGGGCTCAAATTGTTGTTTTTTTAAATCTGTTTGCGGATTTGAATTTAATTTTAATTTGAATTTAAGTGGTCACTTGTAAAAATCTCAGCCTATGCGCTCATACCCATTGGGGGGTACGTGGTGGGTACGTTTCGTACCCACCACGTACCCCCCACGCCCTCCGAATGAATTTCCGCTCTCCTGGGCTCAAATTGTTGTTTTTTTAAATCTGTTTGCGGATTTGAATTTAATTTTAATTTGAATTTAAGTGGTCACTTGTAAAAATCTCAGCCTATGCGCTCATACCCATTGGGGGGTACGTGGTGGGTACGTTTCGTACCCACCACGTACCCCCCACGCCCCCCGAATGAATTTCCGCTCTCCTGGGCTCAAATTTTTGTTTTTTTAAATCTGTTTGCGGATTTGAATTTAATTTTAATTTTAATTTAAGTGGTCACTTGTAAAAATCTCAGCCTATGCGCTCATACCCCTTGGGGGGTACGTGGTGGGTACGTTTCGTACCCACCACGTACCCCCCACGCCCCCGAATGAATTTCCGCTCTCCTGGGCTCAAATTTTTGTTTTTTTAAATCTGTTTGCGGATTTGAATTTAATTTTAATTTGAATTTAAGTGGTCACTTGTAAAAATCTCAGCCTATGCGCTCATACCCATTGGGGGGTACGTGGTGGGTACGTTTCGTACCCATCACGTACCCCCCACGCCCTCCGAATGAATTTCCGCTCTCCTGGGCTCAAATTGTTGTTTTTTTAAATCTGTTTGCGGATTTGAATTTAATTTTAATTTGAATTTAAGTGGTCACTTGTAAAAATCTCAGC
The DNA here is from genome assembly GCA_951812415.1 of Beris morrisii. Lineage (NCBI taxonomy): Eukaryota > Metazoa > Arthropoda > Insecta > Diptera > Stratiomyidae > Beris > Beris morrisii. The sequence goes on from OX638311.1 coordinate 124,776,420, forward strand.
CTATGCGCTCATACCCATTGGGGGGTACGTGGTGGGTACGTTTCGTACCCACCACGTACCCCCCACGCCCCCGAATGAATTTCCGCTCTCCTGGGCTCAAATTTTTGTTTTTTTAAATCTGTTTGCGGATTTGAATTTAATTTTAATTTTAATTTAAGTGGTCACTTGTAAAAATCTCAGCCTATGCGCTCATACCCATTGGGGGGTACGTGGTGGGTACGTTTCGTACCCACCACGTACCCCCCACGCCCTCCGAATGAATTTCCGCTCTCCTGGGCTCAAATTTTTGTTTTTTTAAATCTGTTTGCGGATTTGAATTTAATTTTAATTTTAATTTAAGTGGTCACTTGTAAAAATCTCAGCCTATGCGCTCATACCCATTGGGGGGTACGTGGTGGGTACGTTTCGTACCCACCACGTACCCCCCACGCCCCCCGAATGAATTTCCGCTCTCCTGGGCTCAAATTTTTGTTTTTTTAAATCTGTTTGCGGATTTGAATTTAATTTTAATTTTAATTTAAGTGGTCACTTGTAAAAATCTCAGCCTATGCGCTCATACCCATTGGGGGGTACGTGGTGGGTACGTTTCGTACCCACCACGTACCCCCCACGCCCCCGAATGAATTTCCGCTCTCCTGGGCTCAAATTGTTGTTTTTTTAAATCTGTTTGCGGATTTGAATTTAATTTTAATTTTAATTTAAGTGGTCACTTGTAAAAATCTCAGCCTATGCGCTCATACCCATTGGGGGGTACGTGGTGGGTACGTTTCGTACCCACCACGTACCCCCCACGCCCTCCGAATGAATTTCCGCTCTCCTGGGCTCAAATTTTTGTTTTTTTAAATCTGTTTGCGGATTTGAATTTAATTTTAATTTTAATTTAAGTGGTCACTTGTAAAAATCTCAGCCTATGCGCTCATACCCATTGGGGGGTACGTGGTGGGTACGTTTCGTACCCACCACGTACCCACCACGCCCCCCGAATGAATTTCCGCTCTCCTGGGCTCAAATTTTTGTTTTTTTAAATCTGTTTGCGGATTTGAATTTAATTTTAATTTTAATTTAAGTGGTCACTTGTAAAAATCTCAGCCTATGCGCTCATACCCATTGGGGGGTACGTGGTGGGTACGTTTCGTACCCACCACGTACCCCCCACGCCCCCGAATGAATTTCCGCTCTCCTGGGCTCAAATTTTTGTTTTTTTAAATCTGTTTGCGGATTTGAATTTAATTTTAATTTGAATTTAAGTGGTCACTTGTAAAAATCTCAGCCTATGCGCTCATACCCATTGGGGGGTACGTGGTGGGTACGTTTCGTACCCACCACGTACCCCCCACGCCCCCGAATGAATTTCCGCTCTCCTGGGCTCAAATTTTTGTTTTTTTAAATCTGTTTGCGGATTTGAATTTAATTTTAATTTTAATTTAAGTGGTCACTTGTAAAAATCTCAGCCTATGCGCTCATACCCATTAGGGGGTACGTGGTGGGTACGTTTCGTACCCACCACGTACCCCCCACGCCCTCCGAATGAATTTCCGCTCTCCTGGGCTCAAATTTTTGTTTTTTTAAATCTGTTTGCGGATTTGAATTTAATTTTAATTTTAATTTAAGTGGTCACTTGTAAAAATCTCAGCCTATGCGCTCATACCCATTGGGGGGTACGTGGTGGGTACGTTTCGTACCCACCACGTACCCCCCACGCCCCCCGAATGAATTTCCGCTCTCCTGGGCTCAAATTTTTGTTTTTTTAAATCTGTTTGCGGATTTGAATTTAATTTTAATTTTAATTTAAGTGGTCACTTGTAAAAATCTCAGCCTATGCGCTCATACCCATTGGGGGGTACGTGGTGGGTACGTTTCGTACCCACCACGTACCCCCCACGCCCCCGAATGAATTTCCGCTCTCCTGGGCTCAAATTTTTGTTTTTTTAAATCTGTTTGCGGATTTGAATTTAATTTTAATTTTAATTTAAGTGGTCACTTGTAAAAATCTCAGCCTATGCGCTCATACCCATTGGGGGGTACGTAGTGGGTACGTTTCGTACCCACCACGTACCCCCCACGCCCCCCGAATGAATTTCCGCTCTCCTGGGCTCAAATTTTTGTTTTTTTAAATCTGTTTGCGGATTTGAATTTAATTTTAATTTTAATTTAAGTGGTCACTTGTAAAAATCTCAGCCTATGCGCTCATACCCATTGGGGGGTACGTGGTGGGTACGTTTCGTACCCACCACGTACCCCCCACGCCCCCGAATGAATTTCCGCTCTCCTGGGCTCAAATTTTTGTTTTTTTAAATCTGTTTGCGGATTTGAATTTAATTTTAATTTTAATTTAAGTGGTCACTTGTAAAAATCTCAGCCTATGCGCTCATACCCATTGGGGGGTACGTGGTGGGTACGTTTCGTACCCACGACGTACCCCCCACGCCCTCCGAATGAATTTCCGCTCTCCTGGGCTCAAATTTTTGTTTTTTTAAATCTGTTTGCGGATTTGAATTTAATTTTAATTTTAATTTAAGTGGTCACTTGTAAAAATCTCAGCCTATGCGCTCATACCCATTGGGGGGTACGTGGTGGGTACGTTTCGTACCCACCACGTACCCCCCACGCCCTCCGAATGAATTTCCGCTCTCCTGGGCTCAAATTGTTGTTTTTTTAAATCTGTTTGCGGATTTGAATTTAATTTTAATTTGAATTTAAGTGGTCACTTGTAAAAATCTCAGCCTATGCGCTCATACCCATTGGGGGGTACGTGGTGGGTACGTTTCGTACCCACCACGTACCCCCCACGCCCCCCGAATGAATTTCCGCTCTCCTGGGCTCAAATTGTTGTTTTTTTAAATCTGTTTGCGGATTTGAATTTAATTTTAATTTGAATTTAAGTGGTCACTTGTAAAAATCTCAGCCTATGCGCTCATACCCATTGGGGGGTACGTGGTGGGTACGTTTCGTACCCACCACGTACCCCCACGCCCTCCGAATGAATTTCCGCTCTCCTGGGCTCAAATTTTTGTTTTTTTAAATCTGTTTGCGGATTTGAATTTAATTTTAATTTTAATTTAAGTGGTCACTTGTAAAAATCTCAGCCTATGCGCTCATACCCATTGGGGGGTACGTGGTGGGTACGTTTCGTACCCACCACGTACCCCCCACGCCCCCGAATGAATTTCCGCTCTCCTGGGCTCAAATTTTTGTTTTTTTAAATCTGTTTGCGGATTTGAATTTAATTTTAATTTTAATTTAAGTGGTCACTTGTAAAAATCTCAGCCTATGCGCTCATACCCATTGGGGGGTACGTGGTGGGTACGTTTCGTACCCACCACGTACCCCCCACGCCCCCGAATGAATTTCCGCTCTCCTGGGCTCAAATTTTTGTTTTTTTAAATCTGTTTGCGGATTTGAATTTAATTTTAATTTTAATTTAAGTGGTCACTTGTAAAAATCTCAGCCTATGCGCTCATACCCATTGGGGGGTACGTGGTGGGTACGTTTCGTACCCACCACGTACCCCCCACGCCCCCGAATGAATTTCCGCTCTCCTGGGCTCAAATTTTTGTTTTTTTAAATCTGTTTGCGGATTTGAATTTAATTTTAATTTTAATTTAAGTGGTCACTTGTAAAAATCTCAGCCTATGCGCTCATACCCATTGGGGGGTACGTGGTGGGTACGTTTCGTACCCACCACGTACCCCCCACGCCCCCCGAATGAATTTCCGCTCTCCTGGGCTCAAATTGTTGTTTTTTTAAATCTGTTTGCGGATTTGAATTTAATTTTAATTTTAATTTAAGTGGTCACTTGTAAAAATCTCAGCCTATGCGCTCATACCCATTGGAGGGTACGTGGTGGGTACGTTTCGTACCCACCACGTACCCCCCACGCCCCCGAATGAATTTCCGCTCTCCTGGGCTCAAATTGTTGTTTTTTTAAATCTGTTTGCGGATTTGAATTTAATTTTAATTTGAATTTAAGTGGTCACTTGTAAAAATCTCAGCCTATGCGCTCATACCCATTGGGGGGTACGTTTCGTACCCACCACGTACCCCCCACGCCCCCGAATGAATTTCCGCTCTCCTGGGCTCAAATTTTTGTTTTTTTAAATCTGTTTGCGGATTTGAATTTAATTTTAATTTTAATTTAAGTGGTCACTTGTAAAAATCTCAGCCTATGCGCTCATACCCATTGGAAGGCACGTGGTGGGTACGTTTCGTACCCACCACGTACCCCCCACGCCCTCCGAATGAATTTCCGCTCTCCTGGGCTCAAATTGTTGTTTTTTTAAATCTGTTTGCGGATTTGAATTTAATTTTAATTTGAATTTAAGTGGTCACTTGTAAAAATCTCAGCCTATGCGCTCATACCCATTGGGGGGTACGTGGTGGGTACGTTTCGTACCCACCACGTACCCCCCACGCCCCCCGAATGAATTTCCGCTCTCCTGGGCTCAAATTGTTGTTTTTTTAAATCTGTTTGCGGATTTGAATTTAATTTTAATTTGAATTTAAGTGGTCACTTGTAAAAATCTCAGCCTATGCGCTCATACCCATTGGGGGGTACGTGGTGGGTACGTTTCGTACCCACCACGTACCCCCCACGCCCCCGAATGAATTTCCGCTCTCCTGGGCTCAAATTTTTGTTTTTTTAAATCTGTTTGCGGATTTGAATTTAATTTTAATTTTAATTTAAGTGGTCACTTGTAAAAATCTCAGCCTATGCGCTCATACCCATTGGGGGGTACGTGGTGGGTACGTTTCGTACCCACCACGTACCCCCCACGCCCCCGAATGAATTTCCGCTCTCCTGGGCTCAAATTTTTGTTTTTTTAAATCTGTTTGCGGATTTGAATTTAATTTTAATTTTAATTTAAGTGGTCACTTGTAAAAATCTCAGCCTATGCGCTCATACCCATTGGGGGGTACGTGGTGGGTACGTTTCGTACCCACCACGTACCCCCCACGCCCTCCGAATGAATTTCCGCTCTCCTGGGCTCAAATTTTTGTTTTTTTAAATCTGTTTGCGGATTTGAATTTAATTTTAATTTTAATTTAAGTGGTCACTTGTAAAAATCTCAGCCTATGCGCTCATACCCATTGGGGGGTACGTGGTGGGTACGTTTCGTACCCACCACGTACCCCCCACGCCCCCCGAATGAATTTCCGCTCTCCTGGGCTCAAATTTTTGTTTTTTTAAATCTGTTTGCGGATTTGAATTTAATTTTAATTTTAATTTAAGTGGTCACTTGTAAAAATCTCAGCCTATGCGCTCATACCCATTGGGGGGTACGTGGTGGGTACGTTTCGTACCCACCACGTACCCCCCACGCCCCCCGAATGAATTTCCGCTCTCCTGGGCTCAAATTGTTGTTTTTTTAAATCTGTTTGCGGATTTGAATTTAATTTTAATTTGAATTTAAGTGGTCACTTGTAAAAATCTCAGCCTATGCGCTCATACCCATTGGGGGGTACGTGGTGGGTACGTTTCGTACCCACCACGTACCCCCCACGCCCCCCGAATGAATTTCCGCTCTCCTGGGCTCAAATTGTTGTTTTTTTAAATCTGTTTGCGGATTTGAATTTAATTTTAATTTTAATTTAAGTGGTCACTTGTAAAAATCTCAGCCTATGCGCTCATACCCATTGGGGGGTACGTGGTGGGTACGTTTCGTACCCACCACGTACCCCCCACGCCCTCCGAATGAATTTCCGCTCTCCTGGGCTCAAATTTTTGTTTTTTTAAATCTGTTTGCGGATTTGAATTTAATTTTAATTTTAATTTAAGTGGTCACTTGTAAAAATCTCAGCCTATGCGCTCATACCCATTGGGGGGTACGTGGTGGGTACGTTTCGTACCCACCACGTACCCCCCACGCCCCCGAATGAATTTCCGCTCTCCTGGGCTCAAATTTTTGTTTTTTTAAATCTGTTTGCGGATTTGAATTTAATTTTAATTTTAATTTAAGTGGTCACTTGTAAAAATCTCAGCCTATGCGCTCATACCCATTGGGGGGTACGTGGTGGGTACGTTTCGTACCCACCACGTACCCCCCACGCCCCCGAATGAATTTCCGCTCTCCTGGGCTCAAATTTTTGTTTTTTTAAATCTGTTTGCGGATTTGAATTTAATTTTAATTTTAATTTAAGTGGTCACTTGTAAAAATCTCAGCCTATGCGCTCATACCCATTGGGGGGTACGTGGTGGGTACGTTTCGTACCCACCACGTACCCCCCACGCCCTCCGAATGAATTTCCGCTCTCCTGGGCTCAAATTTTTGTTTTTTTAAATCTGTTTGCGGATTTGAATTTAATTTTAATTTTAATTTAAGTGGTCACTTGTAAAAATCTCAGCCTATGCGCTCATACCCATTGGGGGGTACGTGGTGGGTACGTTTCGTACCCACCACGTACCCCCCACGCCCCCCGAATGAATTTCCGCTCTCCTGGGCTCAAATTTTTGTTTTTTTAAATCTGTTTGCGGATTTGAATTTAATTTTAATTTTAATGTAAGTGGTCACTTGTAAAAATCTCAGCCTATGCGCTCATACCCATTGGGGGGTACGTGGTGGGTACGTTTCGTACCCACCACGTACCCCCCACGCCCCCCGAATGAATTTCCGCTCTCCTGGGCTCAAATTGTTGTTTTTTTAAATCTGTTTGCGGATTTGAATTTAATTTTAATTTGAATTTAAGTGGTCACTTGTAAAAATCTCAGCCTATGCGCTCATACCCATTGGGGGGTACGTGGTGGGTACGTTTCGTACCCACCACGTACCCCCCACGCCCCCGAATGAATTTCCGCTCTCCTGGGCTCAAATTTTTGTTTTTTTAAATTTTAATTTAATTTAATTTTAATTTAAGTGGTCACTTGTAAAAATCTCAGCCTATGCGCTCATACCCATTGGGGGGTACGTGGTGGGTACGTTTCGTACCCACCACGTACCCCCCACGCCCCCGAATGAATTTCCGCTCTCCTGGGCTCAAATTTTTGTTTTTTTAAATCTGTTTGCGGATTTGAATTTAATTTTAATTTTAATTTAAGTGGTCACTTGTAAAAATCTCAGCCTATGCGCTCATACCCATTGGGGGGTACGTGGTGGGTACGTTTCGTACCCACCACGTACCCCCCACGCCCTCCGAATGAATTTCCGCTCTCCTGGGCTCAAATTTTTGTTTTTTTAAATCTGTTTGCGGATTTGAATTTAATTTTAATTTTAATTTAAGTGGTCACTTGTAAAAATCTCAGCCTATGCGCTCATACCCATTGGGGGGTACGTGGTGGGTACGTTTCGTACCCACCACGTACCCCCCACGCCCCCCGAATGAATTTCCGCTCTCCTGGGCTCAAATTTTTGTTTTTTTAAATCTGTTTGCGGATTTGAATTTAATTTTAATTTTAATTTAAGTGGTCACTTGTAAAAATCTCAGCCTATGCGCTCATACCCATTGGGGGGTACGTGGTGGGTACGTTTCGTACCCACCACGTACCCCCCACGCCCCCCGAATGAATTTCCGCTCTCCTGGGCTCAAATTGTTGTTTTTTTAAATCTGTTTGCGGATTTGAATTTAATTTTAATTTGAATTTAAGTGGTCACTTGTAAAAATCTCAGCCTATGCGCTCATACCCATTGGGGGGTACGTGGTGGGTACGTTTCGTACCCACCACGTACCCCCCACGCCCCCGAATGAATTTTCGCTCTCCTGGGCTCAAATTTTTGTTTTTTTAAATCTGTTTGCGGATTTGAATTTAATTTTAATTTTAATTTAAGTGGTCACTTGTAAAAATCTCAGCCTATGCGCTCATACCCATTGGGGGGTACGTGGTGGGTACGTTTCGTACCCACCACGTACCCCCACGCCCTCCGAATGAATTTCCGCTCTCCTGGGCTCAAATTTTTGTTTTTTTAAATCTGTTTGCGGATTTGAATTTAATTTTAATTTTAATTTAAGTGGTCACTTGTAAAAATCTCAGCCTATGCGCTCATACCCATTGGGGGGTACGTGGTGGGTACGTTTCGTACCCACCACGTACCCCCCACGCCCCCGAATGAATTTCCGCTCTCCTGGGCTCAAATTTTTGTTTTTTTAAATCTGTTTGCGGATTTGAATTTAATTTTAATTTTAATTTAAGTGGTCACTTGTAAAAATCTCAGCCTATGCGCTCATACCCATTGGGGGGTACGTGGTGGGTACGTTTCGTACCCACCACGTACCCCCCACGCCCCCGAATGAATTTCCGCTCTCCTGGGCTCAAATTTTTGTTTTTTTAAATCTGTTTGCGGATTTGAATTTAATTTTAATTTTAATTTAAGTGGTCACTTGTAAAAATCTCAGCCTATGCGCTCATACCCATTGGGGGGTACGTGGTGGGTACGTTTCGTACCCACCACGTACCCCCCACGCCCTCCGAATGAATTTCCGCTCTCCTGGGCTCAAATTTTTGTTTTTTTAAATCTGTTTGCGGATTTGAATTTAATTTTAATTTTAATTTAAGTGGTCACTTGTAAAAATCTCAGCCTATGCGCTCATACCCATTGGGGGGTACGTGGTGGGTACGTTTCGTACCCACCACGTACCCCCCACGCCCCCCGAATGAATTTCCGCTCTCCTGGGCTCAAATTTTTGTTTTTTTAAATCTGTTTGCGGATTTGAATTTAATTTTAATTTTAATTTAAGTGGTCACTTGTAAAAATCTCAGCCTATGCGCTCATACCCATTGGGGGGTACGTGGTGGGTACGTTTCGTACCCACCACGTACCCCCCACGCCCCCCGAATGAATTTCCGCTCTCCTGGGCTCAAATTGTTGTTTTTTTAAATCTGTTTGCGGATTTGAATTTAATTTTAATTTGAATTTAAGTGGTCACTTGTAAAAATCTCAGCCTATGCGCTCATACCCATTGGGGGGTACGTGGTGGGTACGTTTCGTACCCACCACGTACCCCCCACGCCCCCGAATGAATTTCCGCTCTCCTGGGCTCAAATTTTTGTTTTTTTAAATCTGTTTGCGGATTTGAATTTAATTTTAATTTTAATTTAAGTGGTCACTTGTAAAAATCTCAGCCTATGCGCTCATACCCATTGGGGGGTACGTGGTGGGTACGTTTCGTACCCACCACGTACCCCCACGCCCTCCGAATGAATTTCCGCTCTCCTGGGCTCAAATTTTTGTTTTTTTAAATCTGTTTGCGGATTTGAATTTAATTTTAATTTTAATTTAAGTGGTCACTTGTAAAAATCTCAGCCTATGCGCTCATACCCATTGGGGGGTACGTGGTGGGTACGTTTCGTACCCACCACGTACCCCCCACGCCCCCGAATGAATTTCCGCTCTCCTGGGCTCAAATTTTTGTTTTTTTAAATCTGTTTGCGGATTTGAATTTAATTTTAATTTTAATTTAAGTGGTCACTTGTAAAAATCTCAGCCTATGCGCTCATACCCATTGGGGGGTACGTGGTGGGTACGTTTCGTACCCACCACGTACCCCCACGCCCTCCGAATGAATTTCCGCTCTCCTGGGCTCAAATTTTTGTTTTTTTAAATCTGTTTGCGGATTTGAATTTAATTTTAATTTTAATTTAAGTGGTCACTTGTAAAAATCTCAGCCTATGCGCTCATACCCATTGGGGGGTACGTGGTGGGTACGTTTCGTACCCACCACGTACCCCCCACGCCCCCGAATGAATTTCCGCTCTCCTGGGCTCAAATTTTTGTTTTTTTAAATCTGTTTGCGGATTTGAATTTAATTTTAATTTTAATTTAAGTGGTCACTTGTAAAAATCTCAGCCTATGCGCTCATACCCATTGGGGGGTACGTGGTGGGTACGTTTCGTACCCACCACGTACCCCCCACGCCCCCCGAATGAATTTCCGCTCTCCTGGGCTCAAATTTTTGTTTTTTTAAATCTGTTTGCGGATTTGAATTTAATTTTAATTTTAATTTAAGTGGTCACTTGTAAAAATCTCAGCCTATGCGCTCATACCCATTGGGGGGTACGTGGTGGGTACGTTTCGTACCCACCACGTACCCCCCACGCCCCCGAATGAATTTCCGCTCTCCTGGGCTCAAATTTTTGTTTTTTTAAATCTGTTTGCGGATTTGAATTTAATTTTAATTTTAATTTAAGTGGTCACTTGTAAAAATCTCAGCCTATGCGCTCATACCCATTGGGGGGTACGTGGTGGGTACGTTTCGTACCCACCACGTACCCCCCACGCCCCCGAATGAATTTCCGCTCTCCTGGGCTCAAGTTTTTGTTTTTTTAAATCTGTTTGCGGATTTGAATTTAATTTTAATTTTAATTTAAGTGGTCACTTGTAAAAATCTCAGCCTATGCGCTCATACCCATTGGGGGGTACGTGGTGGGTACGTTTCGTACCCACCAAGTACCCCCTACGCCCTCCGAATGAATTTCCGCTCTCCTGGGCTCAAATTTTTGTTTTTTTAAATCTGTTTGCGGATTTGAATTTAATTTTAATTTTAATTTAAGTGGTCACTTGTAAAAATCTCAGCCTATGCGCTCATACCCATTGGGGGGTACGTGGTGGGTACGTTTCGTACCCACCACGTACCCCCCACGCCCCCGAATGAATTTCCGCTCTCCTGGGCTCAAATTTTTGTTTTTTTAAATCTGTTTGCGGATTTGAATTTAATTTTAATTTGAATTTAAGTGGTCACTTGTAAAAATCTCAGCCTATGCGCTCATACCCATTGGGGGGTACGTGGTGGGTACGTTTCGTACCCACCACGTACCCCCCACGCCCCCGAATGAATTTCCGCTCTCCTGGGCTCAAATTTTTGTTTTTTTAAATCTGTTTGCGGATTTGAATTTAATTTTAATTTTAATTTAAGTGGTCACTTGTAAAAATCTCAGCCTATGCGCTCATACCCATTGGGGGGTACGTGGTGGGTACGTTTCGTACCCACCACGTACCCCCCACGCCCTCCGAATGAATTTCCGCTCTCCTGGGCTCAAATTGTTGTTTTTTTAAATCTGTTTGCGGATTTGAATTTAATTTTAATTTGAATTTAAGTGGTCACTTGTAAAAATCTCAGCCTATGCGCTCATACCCATTGGGGGGTACGTGGTGGGTACGTTTCGTACCCACCACGTACCCCCCACGCCCTCCGAATGAATTTCCGCTCTCCTGGGCTCAAATTGTTGTTTTTTTAAATCTGTTTGCGGATTTGAATTTAATTTTAATTTGAATTTAAGTGGTCACTTGTAAAAATCTCAGCCTATGCGCTCATACCCATTGGGGGGTACGTGGTGGGTACGTTTCGTACCCACCACGTACCCCCCACGCCCCCCGAATGAATTTCCGCTCTCCTGGGCTCAAATTGTTGTTTTTTTAAATCTGTTTGCGGATTTGAATTTAATTTTAATTTGAATTTAAGTGGTCACTTGTAAAAATCTCAGCCTATGCGCTCATACCCATTGGGGGGTACGTGGTGGGTACGTTTCGTACCCACCACGTACCCCCCACGCCCCCGAATGAATTTCCGCTCTCCTGGGCTCAACTTTTTGTTTTTTTAAATCTGTTTGCGGATTTGAATTTAATTTTAATTTTAATTTAAGTGGTCACTTGTAAAAATCTCAGCCTATGCGCTCATACCCATTGGGGGGTACGTGGTGGGTACGTTTCGTACCCACCACGTACCCCCACGCCCTCCGAATGAATTTCCGCTCTCCTGGGCTCAAATTTTTGTTTTTTTAAATCTGTTTGCGGATTTGAATTTAATTTTAATTTTAATTTAAGTGGTCACTTGTAAAAATCTCAGCCTATGCGCTCATACCCATTGGGGGGTACGTGGTGGGTACGTTTCGTACCCACCACGTACCCCCCACGCCCCCGAATGAATTTCCGCTCTCCTGGGCTCAAATTTTTGTTTTTTTAAATCTGTTTGCGGATTTGAATTTAATTTTAATTTTAATTTAAGTGGTCACTTGTAAAAATCTCAGCCTATGCGCTCATACCCATTGGGGGGTACGTGGTGGGTACGTTTTGTACCCACCACGTACCCCCCACGCCCCCGAATGAATTTCCGCTCTCCTGGGCTCAAATTTTTGTTTTTTTAAATCTGTTTGCGGATTTGAATTTAATTTTAATTTTAATTTAAGTGGTCACTTGTAAAAATCTCAGCCTATGCGCTCATACCCATTGGGGGGTACGTGGTGGGTACGTTTCGTACCCACCACGTACCCCCCACGCCCTCCGAATGAATTTCCGCTCTCCTGGGCTCAAATTTTTGTTTTTTTAAATCTGTTTGCGGATTTGAATTTAATTTTAATTTTAATTTAAGTGGTCACTTGTAAAAATCTCAGCCTATGCGCTCATACCCATTGGGGGGTACGTGGTGGGTACGTTTCGTACCCACCACGTACCCCCCACGCCCCCCGAATGAATTTCCGCTCTCCTGGGCTCAAATTTTTGTTTTTTTAAATCTGTTTGCGGATTTGAATTTAATTTTAATTTTAATTTAAGTGGTCACTTGTAAAAATCTCAGCCTATGCGCTCATACCCATTGGGGGGTACGTGGTGGGTACGTTTCGTACCCACCACGTACCCCCCACGCCCCCGAATGAATTTCCGCTCTCCTGGGCTCAAATTTTTGTTTTTTTAAATCTGTTTGCGGATTTGAATTTAATTTTAATTTTAATTTAAGTGGTCACTTGTAAAAATCTCAGCCTATGCGCTCATACCCATTGGGGGGTACGTGGTGGGTACGTTTCGTACCCACCACGTACCCCCCACGCCCCCGAATGAATTTCCGCTCTCCTGGGCTCAAATTTTTGTTTTTTTAAATCTGTTTGCGGATTTGAATTTAATTTTAATTTTAATTTAAGTGGTCACTTGTAAAAATCTCAGCCTATGCGCTCATACCCATTGGGGGGTACGTGGTGGGTACGTTTCGTACCCACCACGTACCCCCCACGCCCTCCGAATGAATTTCCGCTCTCCTGGGCTCAAATTTTTGTTTTTTTAAATCTGTTTGCGGATTTGAATTTAATTTTAATTTTAATTTAAGTGGTCACTTGTAAAAATCTCAGCCTATGCGCTCATACCCATTGGGGGGTACGTGGTGGGTACGTTTCGTACCCACCACGTACCCCCCACGCCCCCCGAATGAATTTCCGCTCTCCTGGGCTCAAATTTTTGTTTTTTTAAATCTGTTTGCGGATTTGAATTTAATTTTAATTTTAATTTAAGTGGTCACTTGTAAAAATCTCAGCCTATGCGCTCATACCCATTGGGGGGTACGTGGTGGGTACGTTTCGTACCCACCACGTACTCCCCACGCCCCCGAATGAATTTCCGCTCTCCTGGGCTCAAATTTTTGTTTTTTTAAATCTGTTTGCGGATTTGAATTTAATTTTAATTTGAATTTAAGTGGTCACTTGTAAAAATCTCAGCCTATGCGCTCATACCCATTGGGGGGTACGTGGTGGGTACGTTTCGTACCCACCACGTACCCCCCACGCCCCCGAATGAATTTCCGCTCTCCTGGGCTCAAATTTTTGTTTTTTTAAATCTGTTTGCGGATTTGAATTTAATTTTAATTTTAATTTAAGTGGTCACTTGTAAAAATCTCAGCCTATGCGCTCATACCCATTGGGGGGTACGTGGTGGGTACGTTTCGTACCCACCACGTACCCCCCACGCCCTCCGAATGAATTTCCGCTCTCCTGGGCTCAAATTTTTGTTTTTTTAAATCTGTTTGCGGATTTGAATTTAATTTTAATTTTAATTTAAGTGGTCACTTGTAAAAATCTCAGCCTATGCGCTCATACCCATTGGGGGGTACGTGGTGGGTACGTTTCGTACCCACCACGTACCCCCCACGCCCCCCGAATGAATTTCCGCTCTCCTGGGCTCAAATTTTTGTTTTTTTAAATCTGTTTGCGGATTTGAATTTAATTTTAATTTTAATTTAAGTGGTCACTTGTAAAAATCTCAGCCTATGCGCTCATACCCATTGGGGGGTACGTGGTGGGTACGTTTCGTACCCACCACGTACCCCCCACGCCCCCGAATGAATTTCCGCTCTCCTGGGCTCAAATTGTTGTTTTTTTAAATCTGTTTGCGGATTTGAATTTAATTTTAATTTGAATTTAAGTGGTCACTTGTAAAAATCTCAGCCTATGCGCTCATACCCATTGGGGGGTACGTGGTGGGTACGTTTCGTACCCACCACGTACCCCCCACGCCCCCGAATGAATTTCCGCTCTCCTGGGCTCAAATTTTTGTTTTTTTAAATCTGTTTGCGGATTTGAATTTAATTTTAATTTTAATTTAAGTGGTCACTTGTAAAAATCTCAGCCTATGCGCTCATACCCATTGGGGGGTACGTGGTGGGTACGTTTCGTACCCACCACGTACCCCCCACGCCCCCCGAATGAATTTCCGCTCTCCTGGGCTCAAATTTTTGTTTTTTTAAATCTGTTTGCGGATTTGAATTTAATTTTAATTTTAATTTAAGTGGTCACTTGTAAAAATCTCAGCCTATGCGCTCATACCCATTGGGGGGTACGTGGTGGGTACGTTTCGTACCCACCACGTACCCCCACGCCCCCCGAATGAATTTCCGCTCTCCTGGGCTCAAATTTTTGTTTTTTTAAATCTGTTTGCGGATTTGAATTTAATTTTAATTTTAATTTAAGTGGTCACTTGTAAAAATCTCAGCCTATGCGCTCATACCCATTGGGGGGTACGTGGTGGGTACGTTTCGTACCCACCACGTACCCCCCACGCCCCCCGAATGAATTTCCGCTCTCCTGGGCTCAAATTTTTGTTTTTTTAAATCTGTTTGCGGATTTGAATTTAATTTTAATTTTAATTTAAGTGGTCACTTGTAAAAATCTCAGCCTATGCGCTCATACCCATTGGGGGGTACGTGGTGGGTACGTTTCGTACCCACCACGTACCCCCCACGCCCCCGAATGAATTTCCGCTCTCCTGGGCTCAAATTTTTGTTTTTTTAAATCTGTTTGCGGATTTGAATTTAATTTTAATTTTAATTTAAGTGGTCACTTGTAAAAATCTCAGCCTATGCGCTCATACCCATTGGGGGGTACGTGGTGGGTACGTTTCGTACCCACCACGTACCCCCCACGCCCTCCGAATGAATTTCCGCTCTCCTGGGCTCAAATTTTTGTTTTTTTAAATCTGTTTGCGGATTTGAATTTAATTTTAATTTTAATTTAAGTGGTCACTTGTAAAAATCTCAGCCTATGCGCTCATACCCATTGGGGGGTACGTGGTGGGTACGTTTCGTACCCACCACGTACCCCCACGCCCCCCGAATGAATTTCCGCTCTCCTGGGCTCAAATTTTTGTTTTTTTAAATCTGTTTGCGGATTTGAATTTAATTTTAATTTTAATTTAAGTGGTCACTTGTAAAAATCTCAGCCTATGCGCTCATACCCATTGGGGGGTACGTGGTGGGTACGTTTCGTACCCACCACGTACCCCCCACGCCCCCGAATGAATTTCCGCTCTCCTGGGCTCAAATTTTTGTTTTTTTAAATCTGTTTGCGGATTTGAATTTAATTTTAATTTTAATTTAAGTGGTCACTTGTAAAAATCTCAGCCTATGCGCTCATACCCATTGGGGGGTACGTGGTGGGTACGTTTCGTACCCACCACGTACCCCCCACGCCCCCGAATGAATTTCCGCTCTCCTGGGCTCAAATTTTTGTTTTTTTAAATCTGTTTGCGGATTTGAATTTAATTTTAATTTTAATTTAAGTGGTCACTTGTAAAAATCTCAGCCTATGCGCTCATACCCATTGGGGGGTACGTGGTGGGTACGTTTCGTACCCACCACGTACCCCCCACGCCCTCCGAATGAATTTCCGCTCTCCTGGGCTCAAATTTTTGTTTTTTTAAATCTGTTTGCGGATTTGAATTTAATTTTAATTTTAATTTAAGTGGTCACTTGTAAAAATCTCAGCCTATGCGCTCATACCCATTGGGGGGTACGTGGTGGGTACGTTTCGTACCCACCACGTACCCCCCACGCCCCCCGAATGAATTTCCGCTCTCCTGGGCTCAAATTTTTGTTTTTTTAAATCTGTTTGCGGATTTGAATTTAATTTTAATTTTAATTTAAGTGGTCACTTGTAAAAATCTCAGCCTATGCGCTCATACCCATTGGGGGGTACGTGGTGGGTACGTTTCGTACCCACCACGTACCCCCCACGCCCCCGAATGAATTTCCGCTCTCCTGGGCTCAAATTTTTGTTTTTTTAAATCTGTTTGCGGATTTGAATTTAATTTTAATTTTAATTTAAGTGGTCACTTGTAAAAATCTCAGCCTATGCGCTCATACCCATTGGGGGGTACGTGGTGGGTACGTTTCGTACCCACCACGTACCCCCCACGCCCTCCGAATGAATTTCCGCTCTCCTGGGCTCAAATTTTTGTTTTTTTAAATCTGTTTGCGGATTTGAATTTAATTTTAATTTTAATTTAAGTGGTCACTTGTAAAAATCTCAGCCTATGCGCTCATACCCATTGGGGGGTACGTGGTGGGTACGTTTCGTACCCACCACGTACCCCCCACGCCCCCCGAATGAATTTCCGCTCTCCTGGGCTCAAATTTTTGTTTTTTTAAATCTGTTTGCGGATTTGAATTTAATTTTAATTTTAATTTAAGTGGTCACTTGTAAAAATCTCAGCCTATGCGCTCATACCCATTGGGGGGTACGTGGTGGGTACGTTTCGTACCCACCACGTACCCCCCACGCCCCCGAATGAATTTCCGCTCTCCTGGGCTCAAATTGTTGTTTTTTTAAATCTGTTTGCGGATTTGAATTTAATTTTAATTTGAATTTAAGTGGTCACTTGTAAAAATCTCAGCCTATGCGCTCATACCCATTGGGGGGTACGTGGTGGGTACGTTTCGTACCCACCACGTACCCCCCACGCCCCCGAATGAATTTCCGCTCTCCTGGGCTCAAATTTTTGTTTTTTTAAATCTGTTTGCGGATTTGAATTTAATTTTAATTTTAATTTAAGTGGTCACTTGTAAAAATCTCAGCCTATGCGCTCATACCCATTGGGGGGTACGTGGTGGGTACGTTTCGTACCCACCACGTACCCCCCACGCCCCCGAATGAATTTCCGCTCTCCTGGGCTCAAATTTTTGTTTTTTTAAATCTGTTTGCGGATTTGAATTTAATTTTAATTTTAATTTAAGTGGTCACTTGTAAAAATCTCAGCCTATGCGCTCATACCCATTGGGGGGTACGTGGTGGGTACGTTTCGTACCCACCACGTACCCCCCACGCCCCCGAATGAATTTCCGCTCTCCTGGGCTCAAATTTTTGTTTTTTTAAATCTGTTTGCGGATTTGAATTTAATTTTAATTTTAATTTAAGTGGTCACTTGTAAAAATCTCAGCCTATGCGCTCATACCCATTGGGGGGTACGTGGTGGGTACGTTTTGTACCCACCACGTACCCCCCACGCCCTCCGAATGAATTTCCGCTCTCCTGGGCTCAAATTTTTGTTTTTTTAAATCTGTTTGCGGATTTGAATTTAATTTTAATTTTAATTTAAGTGGTCACTTGTAAAAATCTCAGCCTATGCGCTCATACCCATTGGGGGGTACGTGGTGGGTACGTTTCGTACCCACCACGTACCCCCCACGCCCCCCGAATGAATTTCCGCTCTCCTGGGCTCAAATTTTTGTTTTTTTAAATCTGTTTGCGGATTTGAATTTAATTTTAATTTTAATTTAAGTGGTCACTTGTAAAAATCTCAGCCTATGCGCTCATACCCATTGGGGGGTACGTGGTGGGTACGTTTCGTACCCACCACGTACCCCCCACGCCCTCCGAATGAATTTCCGCTCTCCTGGGCTCAAATTGTTGTTTTTTTAAATCTGTTTGCGGATTTGAATTTAATTTTAATTTGAATTTAAGTGGTCACTTGTAAAAATCTCAGCCTATGCGCTCATACCCATTGGGGGGTACGTGGTGGGTACGTTTCGTACCCACCACGTACCCCCCACGCCCTCCGAATGAATTTCCGCTCTCCTGGGCTCAAATTTTTGTTTTTTTAAATCTGTTTGCGGATTTGAATTTAATTTTAATTTTAATTTAAGTGGTCACTTGTAAAAATCTCAGCCTATGCGCTCATACCCATTGGGGGGTACGTGGTGGGTACGTTTCGTACCCACCACGTACCCCCCACGCCCCCCGAATGAATTTCCGCTCTCCTGGGCTCAAATTGTTGTTTTTTTAAATCTGTTTGCGGATTTGAATTTAATTTTAATTTGAATTTAAGTGGTCACTTGTAAAAATCTCAGCCTATGCGCTCATACCCATTGGGGGGTACGTGGTGGGTACGTTTCGTACCCACCACGTACCCCCCACGCCCCCGAATGAATTTCCGCTCTCCTGGGCTCAAATTTTTGTTTTTTTAAATCTGTTTGCGGATTTGAATTTAATTTTAATTTTAATTTAAGTGGTCACTTGTAAAAATCTCAGCCTATGCGCTCATACCCATTGGGGGGTACGTGGTGGGTACGTTTCGTACCCACCACGTACCGCCCACGCCCCCCGAATGAGTTTCCGCTCTCCTGGGCTCAAATTTTTGTTTTTTTAAATCTGTTTGCGGATTTGAATTTAATTTTAATTTTAATTTAAGTGGTCACTTGTAAAAATCTCAGCCTATGCGCTCATACCCATTGGGGGGTACGTGGTGGGTACGTTTCGTACCCACCACGTACCCCCCACGCCCCCCGAATGAATTTCCGCTCTCCTGGGCTCAAATTTTTGTTTTTTTAAATCTGTTTGCGGATTTGAATTTAATTTTAATTTTAATTTAAGTGGTCACTTGTAAAAATCTCAGCCTATGCGCTCATACCCATTGGGGGGTACGTGGTGGGTACGTTTCGTACCCACCACGTACCCCCCACGCCCCCCGAATGAATTTCCGCTCTCCTGGGCTCAAATTTTTGTTTTTTTAAATCTGTTTGCGGATTTGAATTTAATTTTAATTTTAATTTAAGTGGTCACTTGTAAAAATCTCAGCCTATGCGCTCATACCCATTGGGGGGTACGTGGTGGGTACGTTTCGTACCCACCACGTACCCCCCACGCCCCCGAATGAATTTCCGCTCTCCTGGGCTCAAATTTTTGTTTTTTTAAATCTGTTTGCGGATTTGAATTTAATTTTAATTTTAATTTAAGTGGTCACTTGTAAAAATCTCAGCCTATGCGCTCATACCCATTGGGGGGTACGTGGTGGGTACGTTTCGTACCCACCACGTACCCCCACGCCCTCCGAATGAATTTCCGCTCTCCTGGGCTCAAATTTTTGTTTTTTTAAATCTGTTTGCGGATTTGAATTTAATTTTAATTTTAATTTAAGTGGTCACTTGTAAAAATCTCAGCCTATGCGCTCATACCCATTGGGGGGTACGTGGTGGGTACGTTTCGTACCCACCACGTACCCCCCACGCCCCCCGAATGAATTTCCGCTCTCCTGGGCTCAAATTTTTGTTTTTTTAAATCTGTTTGCGGATTTGAATTTAATTTTAATTTTAATTTAAGTGGTCACTTGTAAAAATCTCAGCCTATGCGCTCATACCCATTGGGGGGTACGTGGTGGGTACGTTTCGTACCCACCACGTACCCCCCACGCCCCCCGAATGAATTTCCGCTCTCCTGGGCTCAAATTTTTGTTTTTTTAAATCTGTTTGCGGATTTGAATTTAATTTTAATTTTAATTTAAGTGGTCACTTGTAAAAATCTCAGCCTATGCGCTCATACCCATTGGGGGGTACGTGGTGGGTACGTTTCGTACCCACCACGTACCCCCCACGCCCCCGAATGAATTTCCGCTCTCCTGGGCTCAAATTTTTGTTTTTTTAAATCTGTTTGCGGATTTGAATTTAATTTTAATTTTAATTTAAGTGGTCACTTGTAAAAATCTCAGCCTATGCGCTCATACCCATACGTTTCGTACCCACCACGTACCGCCCACGCCCCCCGAATGAGTTTCCGCTCTCCTGGGCTCAAATTTTTGTTTTTTTAAATCTGTTTGCGGATTTGAATTTAATTTTAATTTTAATTTAAGTGGTCACTTGTAAAAATCTCAGCCTATGCGCTCATACCCATACGTTTCGTACCCACCACGTACCGCCCACGCCCCCCGAATGAGTTTCCGCTCTCCTGGGCTCAAATTTTTGTTTTTTTAAATCTGTTTGCGGATTTGAATTTAATTTTAATTTTAATTTAAGTGGTCACTTGTAAAAATCTCAGCCTATGCGCTCATACCCATTGGGGGGTACGTGGTGGGTACGTTTCGTACCCACCACGTACCCCCACGCCCTCCGAATGAATTTCCGCTCTCCTGGGCTCAAATTTTTGTTTTTTTAAATCTGTTTGCGGATTTGAATTTAATTTTAATTTTAATTTAAGTGGTCACTTGTAAAAATCTCAGCCTATGCGCTCATACCCATTGGGGGGTACGTGGTGGGTACGTTTCGTACCCACCACGTACCCCCCCCGCCCCCCGAATGAATTTCCGCTCTCCTGGGCTCAAATTTTTGTTTTTTTAAATCTGTTTGCGGATTTGAATTTAATTTTAATTTTAATTTAAGTGGTCACTTGTAAAAATCTCAGCCTATGCGCTCATACCCATTGGGGGGTACGTGGTGGGTACGTTTCGTACCCACCACGTACCCCCCACGCCCCCGAATGAATTTCCGCTCTCCTGGGCTCAAATTTTTGTTTTTTTAAATCTGTTTGCGGATTTGAATTTAATTTTAATTTTAATTTAAGTGGTCACTTGTAAAAATCTCAGCCTATGCGCTCATACCCATTGGGGGGTACGTGGTGGGTACGTTTCGTACCCACCACGTACCCCCCACGCCCTCCGAATGAATTTCCGCTCTCCTGGGCTCAAATTGTTGTTTTTTTAAATCTGTTTGCGGATTTGAATTTAATTTTAATTTGAATTTAAGTGGTCACTTGTAAAAATCTCAGCCTATGCGCTCATACCCATTGGGGGGTACGTGGTGGGTACGTTTCGTACCCACCACGTACCCCCACGCCCTCCGAATGAATTTCCGCTCTCCTGGGCTCAAATTTTTGTTTTTTTAAATCTGTTTGCGGATTTGAATTTAATTTTAATTTTAATTTAAGTGGTCACTTGTAAAAATCTCAGCCTATGCGCTCATACCCATTGGGGGGTACGTGGTGGGTACGTTTCGTACCCACCACGTACCCCCCACGCCCCCCGAATGAATTTCCGCTCTCCTGGGCTCAAATTGTTGTTTTTTTAAATCTGTTTGCGGATTTGAATTTAATTTTAATTTGAATTTAAGTGGTCACTTGTAAAAATCTCAGCCTATGCGCTCATACCCATTGGGGGGTACGTGGTGGGTACGTTTCGTACCCACCACGTACCCCCCACGCCCCCCGAATGAATTTCCGCTCTCCTGGGCTCAAATTGTTGTTTTTTTAAATCTGTTTGCGGATTTGAATTTAATTTTAATTTGAATTTAAGTGGTCACTTGTAAAAATCTCAGCCTATGCGCTCATACCCATTGGGGGGTACGTGGTGGGTACGTTTCGTACCCACCACGTACCCCCCACGCCCCCGAATGAATTTCCGCTCTCCTGGGCTCAAATTTTTGTTTTTTTAAATCTGTTTGCGGATTTGAATTTAATTTTAATTTTAATTTAAGTGGTCACTTGTAAAAATCTCAGCCTATGCGCTCATACCCATTGGGGGGTACGTGGTGGGTACGTTTCGTACCCACCACGTACCCCCCACGCCCCCCGAATGAATTTCCGCTCTCCTGGGCTCAAATTTTTGTTTTTTTAAATCTGTTTGCGGATTTGAATTTAATTTTAATTTTAATTTAAGTGGTCACTTGTAAAAATCTCAGCCTATGCGCTCATACCCATTGGGGCGTACGTGGTGGGTACGTTTCGTACCCACCACGTACCCCCCACGCCCCCGAATGAATTTCCGCTCTCCTGGGCTCAAATTTTTGTTTTTTTAAATCTGTTTGCGGATTTGAATTTAATTTTAATTTTAATTTAAGTGGTCACTTGTAAAAATCTCAGCCTATGCGCTCATACCCATTGGGGGGTACGTGGTGGGTACGTTTCGTACCCACCACGTACCCCCCACGCCCTCCGAATGAATTTCCGCTCTCCTGGGCTCAAATTGTTGTTTTTTTAAATCTGTTTGCGGATTTGAATTTAATTTTAATTTGAATTTAAGTGGTCACTTGTAAAAATCTCAGCCTATGCGCTCATACCCATTGGGGGGTACGTGGTGGGTACGTTTCGTACCCACCACGTACCCCCCACGCCCTCCGAATGAATTTCCGCTCTCCTGGGCTCAAATTGTTGTTTTTTTAAATCTGTTTGCGGATTTGAATTTAATTTTAATTTGAATTTAAGTGGTCACTTGTAAAAATCTCAGCCTATGCGCTCATACCCATTGGGGGGTACGTGGTGGGTACGTTTCGTACCCACCACGTACCCCCCACGCCCCCCGAATGAATTTCCGCTCTCCTGGGCTCAAATTTTTGTTTTTTTAAATCTGTTTGCGGATTTGAATTTAATTTTAATTTTAATTTAAGTGGTCACTTGTAAAAATCTCAGCCTATGCGCTCATACCCATTGGGGGGTACGTGGTGGGTACGTTTCGTACCCACCACGTACCCCCCACGCCCCCGAATGAATTTCCGCTCTCCTGGGCTCAAATTTTTGTTTTTTTAAATCTGTTTGCGGATTTGAATTTAATTTTAATTTTAATTTAAGTGGTCACTTGTAAAAATCTCAGCCTATGCGCTCATACCCATTGGGGGGTACGTGGTGGGTACGTTTCGTACCCACCACGTACCCCCCACGCCCTCCGAATGAATTTCCGCTCTCCTGGGCTCAAATTGTTGTTTTTTTAAATCTGTTTGCGGATTTGAATTTAATTTTAATTTGAATTTAAGTGGTCACTTGTAAAAATCTCAGCCTATGCGCTCATACCCATTGGGGGGTACGTGGTGGGTACGTTTCGTACCCACCACGTACCCCCACGCCCCCCGAATGAATTTCCGCTCTCCTGGGCTCAAATTTTTGTTTTTTTAAATCTGTTTGCGGATTTGAATTTAATTTTAATTTTAATTTAAGTGGTCACTTGTAAAAATCTCAGCCTATGCGCTCATACCCATTGGGGGGTACGTGGTGGGTACGTTTCGTACCCACCACGTACCGCCCACGCCCCCCGAATGAGTTTCCGCTCTCCTGGGCTCAAATTTTTGTTTTTTTAAATCTGTTTGCGGATTTGAATTTAATTTTAATTTTAATTTAAGTGGTCACTTGTAAAAATCTCAGCCTATGCGCTCATACCCATTGGGGGGTACGTGGTGGGTACGTTTCGTACCCACCACGTACCCCCACGCCCCCCGAATGAATTTCCGCTCTCCTGGGCTCAAATTTTTGTTTCTTTAAATCTGTTTGCGGATTTGAATTTAATTTTAATTTTAATTTAAGTGGTCACTTGTAAAAATCTCAGCCTATGCGCTTATACCCATTATGGGGTACGTACGGGGTACGATCGTACCCCATACGTACCCTATACGTACTCCACGCCCCCAAAATGAACTTCCGCTCTCCTGGGCTCAAATTTTTGTTTTTTTAAATCTGTTTGCGGATTTGAATTTAATTTTAATTTTAATTTAAGTGGTCACTTGTAAAAATCTCAGCCTATGCGCTCATACCCATTGGGGGGTACGTGGTGGGTACGTTTCGTACCCACCACGTACCCCCCACGCCCCCCGAATGAATTTCCGCTCTCCTGGGCTCAAATTGTTGTTTTTTTAAATCTGTTTGCGGATTTGAATTTAATTTTAATTTGAATTTAAGTGGTCACTTGTAAAAATCTCAGCCTATGCGCTCATACCCATTGGGGGGTACGTGGTGGGTACGTTTCGTACCCACCACGTACCCCCACGCCTTCCGAATGAATTTCCGCTCTCCTGGGCTCAAATTTTTGTTTTTTTAAATCTGTTTGCGGATTTGAATTTAATTTTAATTTTAATTTAAGTGGTCACTTGTAAAAATCTCAGCCTATGCGCTCATACCCATTGGGGGGTACGTGGTGGGTACGTTTCGTACCCACCACGTACCCCCACGCCCCCCGAATGAATTTCCGCTCTCCTGGGCTCAAATTTTTGTTTCTTTAAATCTGTTTGCGGATTTGAATTTAATTTTAATTTTAATTTAAGTGGTCACTTGTAAAAATCTCAGCCTATGCGCTTATACCCATTATGGGGTACGTACGGGGTACGATCGTACCCCATACGTACCCTATACGTACTCCACGCCCCCAAAATGAACTTCCGCTCTCCTGGGCTCAAATTTTTGTTTTTTTAAATCTGTTTGCGGATTTGAATTTAATTTTAATTTTAATTTAAGTGGTCACTTGTAAAAATCTCAGCCTATGCGCTCATACCCATTGGGGGGTACGTGGTGGGTACGTTTCGTACCCACCACGTACCCCCCACGCCCCCCGAATGAATTTCCGCTCTCCTGGGCTCAAATTGTTGTTTTTTTAAATCTGTTTGCGGATTTGAATTTAATTTTAATTTGAATTTAAGTGGTCACTTGTAAAAATCTCAGCCTATGCGCTCATACCCATTGGGGGGTACGTGGTGGGTACGTTTCGTACCCACCACGTACCCCCCACGCCCCCCGAATGAATTTCCGCTCTCCTGGGCTCAAATTGTTGTTTTTTTAAATCTGTTTGCGGATTTGAATTTAATTTTAATTTGAATTTAAGTGGTCACTTGTAAAAATCTCAGCCTATGCGCTCATACCCATTGGGGGGTACGTGGTGGGTACGTTTCGTACCCACCACGTACCCCCCACGCCCCCGAATGAATTTCCGCTCTCCTGGGCTCAAATTTTTGTTTTTTTAAATCTGTTTGCGGATTTGAATTTAATTTTAATTTTAATTTAAGTGGTCACTTGTAAAAATCTCAGCCTATGCGCTCATACCCATTGGGGGGTACGTGGTGGGTACGTTTCGTACCCACCACGTACCCCCCACGCCCCCCGAATGAATTTCCGCTCTCCTGGGCTCAAATTTTTGTTTTTTTAAATCTGTTTGCGGATTTGAATTTAATTTTAATTTTAATTTAAGTGGTCACTTGTAAAAATCTCAGCCTATGCGCTCATACCCATTGGGGGGTACGTGGTGGGTACGTTTCGTACCCACCACGTACCCCCCACGCCCCCGAATGAATTTCCGCTCTCCTGGGCTCAAATTTTTGTTTTTTTAAATCTGTTTGCGGATTTGAATTTAATTTTAATTTTAATTTAAGTGGTCACTTGTAAAAATCTCAGCCTATGCGCTCATACCCATTGGGGGGTACGTGGTGGGTACGTTTCGTACCCACCACGTACCCCCCACGCCCTCCGAATGAATTTCCGCTCTCCTGGGCTCAAATTGTTGTTTTTTTAAATCTGTTTGCGGATTTGAATTTAATTTTAATTTGAATTTAAGTGGTCACTTGTAAAAATCTCAGCCTATGCGCTCATACCCATTGGGGGGTACGTGGTGGGTACGTTTCGTACCCACCACGTACCCCCCACGCCCTCCGAATGAATTTCCGCTCTCCTGGGCTCAAATTGTTGTTTTTTTAAATCTGTTTGCGGATTTGAATTTAATTTTAATTTGAATTTAAGTGGTCACTTGTAAAAATCTCAGCCTATGCGCTCATACCCATTGGGGGGTACGTGGTGGGTACGTTTCGTACCCACCACGTACCCCCCACGCCCCCCGAATGAATTTCCGCTCTCCTGGGCTCAAATTTTTGTTTTTTTAAATCTGTTTGCGGATTTGAATTTAATTTTAATTTTAATTTAAGTGGTCACTTGTAAAAATCTCAGCCTATGCGCTCATACCCATTGGGGGGTACGTGGTGGGTACGTTTCGTACCCACCACGTACCCCCCACGCCCCCGAATGAATTTCCGCTCTCCTGGGCTCAAATTTTTGTTTTTTTAAATCTGTTTGCGGATTTGAATTTAATTTTAATTTTAATTTAAGTGGTCACTTGTAAAAATCTCAGCCTATGCGCTCATACCCATTGGGGGGTACGTGGTGGGTACGTTTCGTACCCACCACGTACCCCCCACGCCCTCCGAATGAATTTCCGCTCTCCTGGGCTCAAATTGTTGTTTTTTTAAATCTGTTTGCGGATTTGAATTTAATTTTAATTTGAATTTAAGTGGTCACTTGTAAAAATCTCAGCCTATGCGCTCATACCCATTGGGGGGTACGTGGTGGGTACGTTTCGTACCCACCACGTACCCCCACGCCCCCCGAATGAATTTCCGCTCTCCTGGGCTCAAATTTTTGTTTTTTTAAATCTGTTTGCGGATTTGAATTTAATTTTAATTTTAATTTAAGTGGTCACTTGTAAAAATCTCAGCCTATGCGCTCATACCCATTGGGGGGTACGTGGTGGGTACGTTTCGTACCCACCACGTACCGCCCACGCCCCCCGAATGAGTTTCCGCTCTCCTGGGCTCAAATTTTTGTTTTTTTAAATCTGTTTGCGGATTTGAATTTAATTTTAATTTTAATTTAAGTGGTCACTTGTAAAAATCTCAGCCTATGCGCTCATACCCATTGGGGGGTACGTGGTGGGTACGTTTCGTACCCACCACGTACCCCCACGCCCCCCGAATGAATTTCCGCTCTCCTGGGCTCAAATTTTTGTTTCTTTAAATCTGTTTGCGGATTTGAATTTAATTTTAATTTTAATTTAAGTGGTCACTTGTAAAAATCTCAGCCTATGCGCTTATACCCATTATGGGGTACGTACGGGGTACGATCGTACCCCATACGTACCCTATACGTACTCCACGCCCCCAAAATGAACTTCCGCTCTCCTGGGCTCAAATTTTTGTTTTTTTAAATCTGTTTGCGGATTTGAATTTAATTTTAATTTTAATTTAAGTGGTCACTTGTAAAAATCTCAGCCTATGCGCTCATACCCATTGGGGGGTACGTGGTGGGTACGTTTCGTACCCACCACGTACCCCCCACGCCCCCCGAATGAATTTCCGCTCTCCTGGGCTCAAATTGTTGTTTTTTTAAATCTGTTTGCGGATTTGAATTTAATTTTAATTTGAATTTAAGTGGTCACTTGTAAAAATCTCAGCCTATGCGCTCATACCCATTGGGGGGTACGTGGTGGGTACGTTTCGTACCCACCACGTACCCCCACGCCTTCCGAATGAATTTCCGCTCTCCTGGGCTCAAATTTTTGTTTTTTTAAATCTGTTTGCGGATTTGAATTTAATTTTAATTTTAATTTAAGTGGTCACTTGTAAAAATCTCAGCCTATGCGCTCATACCCATTGGGGGGTACGTGGTGGGTACGTTTCGTACCCACCACGTACCCCCACGCCCCCCGAATGAATTTCCGCTCTCCTGGGCTCAAATTTTTGTTTCTTTAAATCTGTTTGCGGATTTGAATTTAATTTTAATTTTAATTTAAGTGGTCACTTGTAAAAATCTCAGCCTATGCGCTTATACCCATTATGGGGTACGTACGGGGTACGATCGTACCCCATACGTACCCTATACGTACTCCACGCCCCCAAAATGAACTTCCGCTCTCCTGGGCTCAAATTTTTGTTTTTTTAAATCTGTTTGCGGATTTGAATTTAATTTTAATTTTAATTTAAGTGGTCACTTGTAAAAATCTCAGCCTATGCGCTCATACCCATACGTTTCGTACCCACCACGTACCGCCCACGCCCCCCGAATGAGTTTCCGCTCTCCTGGGCTCAAATTTTTGTTTTTTTAAATCTGTTTGCGGATTTGAATTTATTTTTAATTTTAATTTAAGTGGTCACTTGTAAAAATCTCAGCCTATGCGCTCATACCCATTGGGGGGTACGTGGTGGGTACGTTTCGTACCCACCACGTACCCCCCACGCCCCCCGAATGAATTTCCGCTCTCCTGGGCTCAAATTTTTGTTTTTTTAAATCTGTTTGCGGATTTGAATTTAATTTTAATTTTAATTTAAGTGGTCACTTGTAAAAATCTCAGCCTATGCGCTCATACCCATTGGGGGGTACGTGGTGGGTACGTTTCGCACCCACCACGTACCCCCCACGCCCCCCGAATGAATTTCCGCTCTCCTGGGATAAAATTTTTGTTTTTTTTAAATCTGTTTGCGGATTTGAATTTAATTTTAATTTTAATTTAAGTGGTCACTTGTAAAAATCTCAGCCTATGCGCTCATACCCATTGGGGGGTACGTGGGGGGTACGTGGGGGGTACGTTTCGTACCCACCACGTACCCCCCACGCCCCCCGAATGAATTTCCGCTCTCCTGGGCTCAAATTTTTGTTTTTTTAAATCTGTTTGCGGATTTGAATTTAATTTTAATTTTAATTTAAGTGGTCACTTGTAAAAATCTCAGCCTATGCGCTCATACCCATTGGGGGGTACGTGGTGGGTACGTTTCGTACCCACCACGTACCCCCCACGCCCCCCGAATGAATTTCCGCTCTCCTGGGATGAAATTTTTGTTTTTTTAAATCTGTTTGCGGATTTGAATTTAATTTTAATTTTAATTTAAGTGGTCACTTGTAAAAATCTCAGCCTATGCGCTCATACCCATTGGGGGGTACGTGGTGGGTACGTTTCGTACCCACCACGTACCCCCCACGCCCCCCGAATGAATTTCCGCTCTCCTGGGCTCAAATTTTTGTTTTTTTAAATCTGTTTGCGGATTTGAATTTAATTTTAATTTTAATTTTAGTGGTCACTTGTAAAAATCTCAGCCTATGCGCTCATACCCATTATGGGGTACGTATGGGGTACGATCGTACCCCATACGTACCCTATACGTACTCCACGCCCCAAAATGAACTTTCGCTCTCCTGGGCTCAAATTTTTGTTTTTTTAAATCTGTTTGCGGATTTGAATTTAATTTTAATTTTAATTTAAGAGGTCACTTGTAAAAATCTCAGCCTATGCGCTCATACCCATTGGAAGGTACGTGGTGGGTACGTTTCGTACCCACCACGTACCCCCCACGCCCCCCGAATGAATTTCCGCTCTCCTGGGCTGAAATTTTTGTTTTTTTAAATCTGTTTGCGGATTTGAATTTAATTTTAATTTTAATTTAAGTGGTCACTTGTAAAAATCTCAGCCTATGCGCTCATACCCATTGGGGGATACGTGGTGGGTACGTTTCGTACCCACCACGTACCCCCACGCCCCCCGAATGAATTTCCGCTCTCCTGGGCTCAAATTTTTGTTTTTTTAAATCTGTTTGCGGATTTGAATTTAATTTTAATTTTAATTTAAGTTGTCACTTGTAAAAATCTCAGCCTATGCGCTCATACCCATTGGGGGGTACGTGGTGGGTACGTTTCGTACCCACCACGTACCCCCCACGCCCCCCGAATGAATTTCCGCTCTCCTGGGCTCAAATTTTTGTTTTTTTAAATCTGTTTGCGGATTTGAATTTAATTTTAATTTTAATTTAAGTGGTCACTTGTAAAAATCTCAGCCTATGCACTCATACCCATTGGGGGGTAGGTGGTGGGTACGTTTCGTACCCACCACGTACCCCCACGCCCCCCGAATGAATTTCCGCTCTCCTGGGCTCAAATTTTTGTTTTTTTAAATCTGTTTGCGGATTTGAATTTAATTTTAATTTTAATTTAAGTGGTCACTTGTAAAAATCTCAGCCTATGCGCTCATACCCATTGGGGGGTACGTGGTGGGTACGTTTCGTACCCACCACGTACCCCCCACGCCCCCCGAATGAATTTACGCTCTCCTGGGCTCAAATTTTTGTTTTTTTAAATCTGTTTGCGGATTTGAATTTAATTTTAATTTTAATTTAAGTGGTCACTTGTAAAAATCTCAGCCTATGCGCTCATACCCATTGGGGGGTACGTGGTGGGTACGTTTCGTACCCACCACGTACCCCCCACGCCCCCCGAATGAATTTCCGCTCTCCTGGGCTCAAATTTTTGTTTTTTTAAATCTGTTTGCGGATTTGAATTTAATTTTAATTTTAATTTAAGTGGTCACTTGTAAAAATCTCAGCCTATGCGCTCATACCCATTGGGGGGTACGTGGTGGGTACGTTTCGTACCCACCACGTACCCCCCACGCCCCCCGAATGAATTTCCGCTCTCCTGGGCTCAAATTTTTGTTTTTTTAAATCTGTTTGCGGATTTGAATTTAATTTTAATTTTAATTTAAGTGGTCACTTGTAAAAATCTCAGCCTATGCGCTCATACCCATTGGGGGGTACGTGGTGGGTACGTTTCGTACCCACCACGTACCCCCCACGCCCCCGAATGAATTTCCGCTCTCCTGGGCTCAAATTTTTGTTTTTTTAAATCTGTTTGCGGATTTGAATTTAATTTTAATTTTAATTTAAGTGGTCACTTGTAAAAATCTCAGCCTATGCGCTCATACCCATTGGGGGGTACGTGGTGGGTACGTTTCGTACCCACCACGTACCCCCCACGCCCTCCGAATGAATTTCCGCTCTCCTGGGCTCAAATTGTTGTTTTTTTAAATCTGTTTGCGGATTTGAATTTAATTTTAATTTGAATTTAAGTGGTCACTTGTAAAAATCTCAGCCTATGCGCTCATACCCATTGGGGGGTACGTGGTGGGTACGTTTCGTACCCACCACGTACCCCCCACGCCCCCCGAATGAATTTCCGCTCTCCTGGGCTCAAATTGTTGTTTTTTTAAATCTGTTTGCGGATTTGAATTTAATTTTAATTTGAATTTAAGTGGTCACTTGTAAAAATCTCAGCCTATGCGCTCATACCCATTGGGGGGTACGTGGTGGGTACGTTTCGTACCCACCACGTACCCCCCACGCCCTCCGAATGAATTTCCGCTCTCCTGGGCTCAAATTGTTGTTTTTTTAAATCTGTTTGCGGATTTGAATTTAATTTTAATTTGAATTTAAGTGGTCACTTGTAAAAATCTCAGCCTATGCGCTCATACCCATTGGGGGGTACGTGGTGGGTACGTTTCGTACCCACCACGTACATCCCACGCCCCCCGAATGAATTTCCGCTCTCCTGGGCTCAAATTTTTGTTTTTTTAAATCTGTTTGCGGATTTGAATTTAATTTTAATTTTAATTTAAGTGGTCACTTGTAAAAATCTCAGCCTATGCGCTCATACCCATTGGGGGGTACGTGGTGGGTACGTTTCGTACCCACCACGTACCCCCCACGCCCCCGAATGAATTTCCGCTCTCCTGGGCTCAAATTTTTGTTTTTTTAAATCTGTTTGCGGATTTGAATTTAATTTTAATTTTAATTTAAGTGGTCACTTGTAAAAATCTCAGCCTATGCACTCATACCCATTGGGGGGTACGTGGTGAGTACGTTTCGTACCCACCACGTACCCCCCACGCCCCCGAATGAATTTCCGCTCTCCTGGGCTCAAATTTTTGTTTTTTTAAATCTGTTTGCGGATTTGAATTTAATTTTAATTTTAATTTAAGTGGTCACTTGTAAAAATCTCAGCCTATGCGCTCATACCCATTGGGGGGTACGTGGTGGGTACGTTTCGTACCCACCACGTACCCCCCACGCCCTCCGAATGAATTTCCGCTCTCCTGGGCTCAAATTTTTGTTTTTTTAAATCTGTTTGCGGATTTGAATTTAATTTTAATTTTAATTTAAGTGGTCACTTGTAAAAATCTCAGCCTATGCGCTCATACCCATTGGGGGGTACGTGGTGGGTACGTTTCGTACCCACCACGTACCCCCCACGCCCCCCGAATGAATTTCCGCTCTCCTGGGCTCAAATTTTTGTTTTTTTAAATCTGTTTGCGGATTTGAATTTAATTTTAATTTTAATTTAAGTGGTCACTTGTAAAAATCTCAGCCTATGCGCTCATACCCATTGGGGGGTACGTGGTGGGTACGTTTCGTACCCACCACGTACCCCCCACGCCCCCGAATGAATTTCCGCTCTCCTGGGCTCAAATTGTTGTTTTTTTAAATCTGTTTGCGGATTTGAATTTAATTTTAATTTGAATTTAAGTGGTCACTTGTAAAAATCTCAGCCTATGCGCTCATACCCATTGGGGGGTACGTGGTGGGTACGTTTCATACCCACCACGTACCCCCCACGCCCCCGAATGAATTTCCGCTCTCCTGGGCTCAAATTTTTGTTTTTTTAAATCTGTTTGCGGATTTGAATTTAATTTTAATTTTAATTTAAGTGGTCACTTGTAAAAATCTCAGCCTATGCGCTCATACCCATTGGGGGGTACGTGGTGGGTACGTTTCGTACCCACCACGTACATCCCACGCCCCCCGAATGAATTTCCGCTCTCCAGGGCTCAAATTTTTGTTTTTTTAAATCTGTTTGCGGATTTGAATTTAATTTTAATTTTAATTTAAGTGGTCACT
Organism: Beris morrisii; assembly: GCA_951812415.1. NCBI lineage: Eukaryota > Metazoa > Arthropoda > Insecta > Diptera > Stratiomyidae > Beris > Beris morrisii. The sequence goes on from OX638311.1 coordinate 124,808,874, forward strand.
TGTAAAAATCTCAGCCTATGCGCTCATACCCATTGGGGGGTACGTGGTGGGTACGTTTCGTACCCACCACGTACCCCCCACGCCCCCGAATGAATTTCCGCTCTCCTGGGCTCAAATTTTTGTTTTTTTAAATCTGTTTGCGGATTTGAATTTAATTTTAATTTTAATTTAAGTGGTCACTTGTAAAAATCTCAGCCTATGCGCTCATACCCATTGGGGGGTACGTGGTGGGTACGTTTCGTACCCACCACGTACCCCCCACGCCCTCCGAATGAATTTCCGCTCTCCTGGGCTCAAATTTTTGTTTTTTTAAATCTGTTTGCGGATTTGAATTTAATTTTAATTTTAATTTAAGTGGTCACTTGTAAAAATCTCAGCCTATGCGCTCATACCCATTGGGGGGTACGTGGTGGGTACGTTTCGTACCCACCACGTACCCCCCACGCCCCCCGAATGAATTTCCGCTCTCCTGGGCTCAAATTTTTGTTTTTTTAAATCTGTTTGCGGATTTGAATTTAATTTTAATTTGAATTTAAGTGGTCACTTGTAAAAATCTCAGCCTATGCGCTCATACCCATTGGGGGGTACGTGGTGGGTACGTTTCGTACCCACCACGTACCCCCCACGCCCCCCGAATGAATTTCCGCTCTCCTGGGCTCAAATTTTTGTTTTTTTAAATCTGTTTGCGGATTTGAATTTAATTTTAATTTTAATTTAAGTGGTCACTTGTAAAAATCTCAGCCTATGCGCTCATACCCATTGGGGGGTACGTGGTGGGTACGTTTCGTACCCACCACGTACCCCCCACGCCCCCGAATGAATTTCCGCTCTCCTGGGCTCAAATTTTTGTTTTTTTAAATCTGTTTGCGGATTTGAATTTAATTTTAATTTTAATTTAAGTGGTCACTTGTAAAAATCTCAGCCTATGCGCTCATACCCATTGGGGGGTACGTGGTGGGTACGTTTCGTACCCACCACGTACCCCCCACGCCCCCCGAATGAATTTCCGCTCTCCTGGGCTCAAATTTTTGTTTTTTTAAATCTGTTTGCGGATTTGAATTTAATTTTAATTTTAATTTAAGTGGTCACTTGTAAAAATCTCAGCCTATGCGCTCATACCCATTGGGGGGTACGTGGTGGGTACGTTTCGTACCCACCACGTACCCCCCACGCCCCCCGAATGAATTTCCGCTCTCCTGGGCTCAAATTTTTGTTTTTTTAAATCTGTTTGCGGATTTGAATTTAATTTTAATTTTAATTTAAGTGGTCACTTGTAAAAATCTCAGCCTATGCGCTCATACCCATTGGGGGGTACGTGGTGGGTACGTTTCGTACCCACCACGTACCCCCCACGCCCCCGAATGAATTTCCGCTCTCCTGGGCTCAAATTTTTGTTTTTTTAAATCTGTTTGCGGATTTGAATTTAATTTTAATTTTAATTTAAGTGGTCACTTGTAAAAATCTCAGCCTATGCGCTCATACCCATTGGGGGGTACGTGGTGGGTACGTTTCGTACCCACCACGTACCCCCCACGCCCTCCGAATGAATTTCCGCTCTCCTGGGCTCAAATTTTTGTTTTTTTAAATCTGTTTGCGGATTTGAATTTAATTTTAATTTTAATTTAAGTGGTCACTTGTAAAAATCTCAGCCTATGCGCTCATACCCATTGGGGGGTACGTGGTGGGTACGTTTCGTACCCACCACGTACCCCCCACGCCCCCCGAATGAATTTCCGCTCTCCTGGGCTCAAATTTTTGTTTTTTTAAATCTGTTTGCGGATTTGAATTTAATTTTAATTTGAATTTAAGTGGTCACTTGTAAAAATCTCAGCCTATGCGCTCATACCCATTGGGGGGTACGTGGTGGGTACGTTTCGTACCCACCACGTACCCCCCACGCCCCCGAATGAATTTCCGCTCTCCTGGGCTCAAATTTTTGTTTTTTTAAATCTGTTTGCGGATTTGAATTTAATTTTAATTTTAATTTAAGTGGTCACTTGTAAAAATCTCAGCCTATGCGCTCATACCCATTGGGGGGTACGTGGTGGGTACGTTTCGTACCCACCACGTACCCCCCACGCCCCCCGAATGAATTTCCGCTCTCCTGGGCTCAAATTTTTGTTTTTTTAAATCTGTTTGCGGATTTGAATTTAATTTTAATTTGAATTTAAGTGGTCACTTGTAAAAATCTCAGCCTATGCGCTCATACCCATTGGGGGGTACGTGGTGGGTACGTTTCGTACCCACCACGTACCCCCCACGCCCCCCGAATGAATTTCCGCTCTCCTGGGCTCAAATTTTTGTTTTTTTAAATCTGTTTGCGGATTTGAATTTAATTTTAATTTTAATTTAAGTGGTCACTTGTAAAAATCTCAGCCTATGCGCTCATACCCATTGGGGGGTACGTGGTGGGTACGTTTCGTACCCACCACGTACCCCCCACGCCCCCGAATGAATTTCCGCTCTCCTGGGCTCAAATTTTTGTTTTTTTAAATCTGTTTGCGGATTTGAATTTAATTTTAATTTTAATTTAAGTGGTCACTTGTAAAAATCTCAGCCTATGCGCTCATACCCATTGGGGGGTACGTGGTGGGTACGTTTCGTACCCACCACGTACCCCCCACGCCCCCCGAATGAATTTCCGCTCTCCTGGGCTCAAATTTTTGTTTTTTTAAATCTGTTTGCGGATTTGAATTTAATTTTAATTTGAATTTAAGTGGTCACTTGTAAAAATCTCAGCCTATGCGCTCATACCCATTGGGGGGTACGTGGTGGGTACGTTTCGTACCCACCACGTACCCCCCACGCCCCCCGAATGAATTTCCGCTCTCCTGGGCTCAAATTTTTGTTTTTTTAAATCTGTTTGCGGATTTGAATTTAATTTTAATTTTAATTTAAGTGGTCACTTGTAAAAATCTCAGCCTATGCGCTCATACCCATTGGGGGGTACGTGGTGGGTACGTTTCGTACCCACCACGTACCCCCCACGCCCCCGAATGAATTTCCGCTCTCCTGGGCTCAAATTTTTGTTTTTTTAAATCTGTTTGCGGATTTGAATTTAATTTTAATTTTAATTTAAGTGGTCACTTGTAAAAATCTCAGCCTATGCGCTCATACCCATTGGGGGGTACGTGGTGGGTACGTTTCGTACCCACCACGTACCCCCCACGCCCTCCGAATGAATTTCCGCTCTCCTGGGCTCAAATTTTTGTTTTTTTAAATCTGTTTGCGGATTTGAATTTAATTTTAATTTTAATTTAAGTGGTCACTTGTAAAAATCTCAGCCTATGCGCTCATACCCATTGGGGGGTACGTGGTGGGTACGTTTCGTACCCACCACGTACCCCCCACGCCCCCCGAATGAATTTCCGCTCTCCTGGGCTCAAATTTTTGTTTTTTTAAATCTGTTTGCGGATTTGAATTTAATTTTAATTTGAATTTAAGTGGTCACTTGTAAAAATCTCAGCCTATGCGCTCATACCCATTGGGGGGTACGTGGTGGGTACGTTTCGTACCCACCACGTACCCCCCACGCCCCCCGAATGAATTTCCGCTCTCCTGGGCTCAAATTTTTGTTTTTTTAAATCTGTTTGCGGATTTGAATTTAATTTTAATTTTAATTTAAGTGGTCACTTGTAAAAATCTCAGCCTATGCGCTCATACCCATTGGGGGGTACGTGGTGGGTACGTTTCGTACCCACCACGTACCCCCCACGCCCCCGAATGAATTTCCGCTCTCCTGGGCTCAAATTTTTGTTTTTTTAAATCTGTTTGCGGATTTGAATTTAATTTTAATTTTAATTTAAGTGGTCACTTGTAAAAATCTCAGCCTATGCGCTCATACCCATTGGGGGGTACGTGGTGGGTACGTTTCGTACCCACCACGTACCCCCCACGCCCTCCGAATGAATTTCCGCTCTCCTGGGCTCAAATTTTTGTTTTTTTAAATCTGTTTGCGGATTTGAATTTAATTTTAATTTTAATTTAAGTGGTCACTTGTAAAAATCTCAGCCTATGCGCTCATACCCATTGGGGGGTACGTGGTGGGTACGTTTCGTACCCACCACGTACCCCCCACGCCCCCCGAATGAATTTCCGCTCTCCTGGGCTCAAATTTTTGTTTTTTTAAATCTGTTTGCGGATTTGAATTTAATTTTAATTTGAATTTAAGTGGTCACTTGTAAAAATCTCAGCCTATGCGCTCATACCCATTGGGGGGTACGTGGTGGGTACGTTTCGTACCCACCACGTACCCCCCACGCCCCCCGAATGAATTTCCGCTCTCCTGGGCTCAAATTTTTGTTTTTTTAAATCTGTTTGCGGATTTGAATTTAATTTTAATTTTAATTTAAGTGGTCACTTGTAAAAATCTCAGCCTATGCGCTCATACCCATTGGGGGGTACGTGGTGGGTACGTTTCGTACCCACCACGTACCCCCCACGCCCCCGAATGAATTTCCGCTCTCCTGGGCTCAAATTTTTGTTTTTTTAAATCTGTTTGCGGATTTGAATTTAATTTTAATTTTAATTTAAGTGGTCACTTGTAAAAATCTCAGCCTATGCGCTCATACCCATTGGGGGGTACGTGGTGGGTACGTTTCGTACCCACCACGTACCCCCCACGCCCCCCGAATGAATTTCCGCTCTCCTGGGCTCAAATTTTTGTTTTTTTAAATCTGTTTGCGGATTTGAATTTAATTTTAATTTTAATTTAAGTGGTCACTTGTAAAAATCTCAGCCTATGCGCTCATACCCATTGGGGGGTACGTGGTGGGTACGTTTCGTACCCACCACGTACCCCCCACGCCCCCGAATGAATTTCCGCTCTCCTGGGCTCAAATTTTTGTTTTTTTAAATCTGTTTGCGGATTTGAATTTAATTTTAATTTTAATTTAAGTGGTCACTTGTAAAAATCTCAGCCTATGCGCTCATACCCATTGGGGGGTACGTGGTGGGTACGTTTCGTACCCACCACGTACCCCCCACGCCCTCCGAATGAATTTCCGCTCTCCTGGGCTCAAATTGTTGTTTTTTTAAATCTGTTTGCGGATTTGAATTTAATTTTAATTTGAATTTAAGTGGTCACTTGTAAAAATCTCAGCCTATGCGCTCATACCCATTGGGGGGTACGTGGTGGGTACGTTTCGTACCCACCACGTACCCCCCACGCCCCCCGAATGAATTTCCGCTCTCCTGGGCTCAAATTTTTGTTTTTTTAAATCTGTTTGCGGATTTGAATTTAATTTTAATTTGAATTTAAGTGGTCACTTGTAAAAATCTCAGCCTATGCGCTCATACCCATTGGGGGGTACGTGGTGGGTACGTTTCGTACCCACCACGTACCCCCCACGCCCCCCGAATGAATTTCCGCTCTCCTGGGCTCAAATTGTTGTTTTTTTAAATCTGTTTGCGGATTTGAATTTAATTTTAATTTGAATTTAAGTGGTCACTTGTAAAAATCTCAGCCTATGCGCTCATACCCATTGGGGGGTACGTGGTGGGTACGTTTCGTACCCACCACGTACCCCCCACGCCCCCCGAATGAATTTCCGCTCTCCTGGGCTCAAATTTTTGTTTTTTTAAATCTGTTTGCGGATTTGAATTTAATTTTAATTTGAATATAAGTGGTCACTTGTAAAAATCTCAGCCTATGCGCTCATACCCATTGGGGGGTACGTGGTGGGTACGTTTCGTACCCACCACGTACCCTTCACGCCCCCGAATGAATTTCCGCTCTCCTGGGCTCAAATTTTTGTTTTTTTAAATCTGTTTGCGGATTTGAATTTAATTTTAATTTTAATTTAAGTGGTCACTTGTAAAAATCTCAGCCTATGCGCTCATACCCATTGGGGGGTACGTGGTGGGTACGTTTCGTACCCACCACGTACCGCCCACGCCCCCCGAATGAGTTTCCGCTCTCCTGGGCTCAAATTTTTGTTTTTTTAAATCTGTTTGCGGATTTGAATTTAATTTTAATTTTAATTTAAGTGGTCACTTGTAAAAATCTCAGCCTATGCGCTCATACCCATTGGGGGGTACGTGGTGGGTACGTTTCGTACCCACCACGTACCCCCACGCCCCCCGAATGAATTTCCGCTCTCCTGGGCTCAAATTTTTGTTTCTTTAAATCTGTTTGCGGATTTGAATTTAATTTTAATTTTAATTTAAGTGGTCACTTGTAAAAATCTCAGCCTATGCGCTTATACCCATTATGGGGTACGTACGGGGTACGATCGTACCCCATACGTACCCTATACGTACTCCACGCCCCCAAAATGAACTTCCGCTCTCCTGGGCTCAAATTTTTGTTTTTTTAAATCTGTTTGCGGATTTGAATTTAATTTTAATTTTAATTTAAGTGGTCACTTGTAAAAATCTCAGCCTATGCGCTCATACCCATACGTTTCGTACCCACCACGTACCGCCCACGCCCCCCGAATGAGTTTCCGCTCTCCTGGGCTCAAATTTTTGTTTTTTTAAATCTGTTTGCGGATTTGAATTTAATTTTAATTTTAATTTAAGTGGTCACTTGTAAAAATCTCAGCCTATGCGCTCATACCCATTGGGGGGTACGTGGTGGGTACGTTTCGTACCCACCACGTACCCCCCACGCCCCCCGAATGAATTTCCGCTCTCCTGGGCTCAAATTTTTGTTTTTTTAAATCTGTTTGCGGATTTGAATTTAATTTTAATTTTAATTTAAGTGGTCACTTGTAAAAATCTCAGCCTATGCGCTCATACCCATTGGGGGGTACGTGGTGGGTACGTTTCGCACCCACCACGTACCCCCCACGCCCCCCGAATGAATTTCCGCTCTCCTGGGATAAAATTTTTGTTTTTTTTAAATCTGTTTGCGGATTTGAATTTAATTTTAATTTTAATTTAAGTGGTCACTTGTAAAAATCTCAGCCTATGCGCTCATACCCATTGGGGGGTACGTGGGGGGTACGTTTCGTACCCACCACGTACCCCCCACGCCCCCCGAATGAATTTCCGCTCTCCTGGGCTCAAATTTTTGTTTTTTTTAAATCTGTTTGCGGATTTGAATTTAATTTTAATTTTAATTTAAGTGGTCACTTGTAAAAATCTCAGCCTATGCGCTCATCCCCATTGGGGGGTACGTGGTGGGTACGTTTCGTACCCACCACGTAACCCCCACGCCCCCCGAATGAATTTCCGCTCTCCTGGGATGAAATTTTTGTTTTGTTAAATCTGTTTGCGGATTTGAATTTAATTTTAATTTTAATTTAAGTGGTCACTTGTAAAAATCTCAGCCTATGCGCTCATACCCATTGGGGGGTACGTGGTGGGTACGTTTCGTACCCACCACGTACCCCCCACGCCCCCCGAATGAATTTCCGCTCTCCTGGGCTCAAATTTTTGTTTTTTTAAATCTGTTTGCGGATTTGAATTTAATTTTAATTTTAATTTTAGTGGTCACTTGTAAAAATCTCAGCCTATGCGCTCATACCCATTATGGGGTACGTATGGGGTACGATCGTACCCCATACGTACCCTATACGTACTCCACGCCCCAAAATGAACTTTCGCTCTCCTGGGCTCAAATTTTTGTTTTTTTAAATCTGTTTGCGGATTTGAATTTAATTTTAATTTTAATTTAAGAGGTCACTTGTAAAAATCTCAGCCTATGCGCTCATACCCATTGGAAGGTACGTGGTGGGTACGTTTCGTACCCACCACGTACCCCCCACGCCCCCCGAATGAATTTCCGCTCTCCTGGGCTGAAATTTTTGTTTTTTTAAATCTGTTTGCGGATTTGAATTTAATTTTAATTTTAATTTAAGTGGTCACTTGTAAAAATCTCAGCCTATGCGCTCATACCCATTGGGGGGTACGTGGTGGGTACGTTTCGTACCCACCACGTACCCCCACGCCCCCCGAATGAATTTCCGCTCTCCTGGGCTCAAATTTTTGTTTTTTTAAATCTGTTTGCGGATTTGAATTTAATTTTAATTTTAATTTAAGTTGTCACTTGTAAAAATCTCAGCCTATGCGCTCATACCCATTGGGGGGTACGTGGTGGGTACGTTTCGTACCCACCACGTACCCCCCACGCCCCCCGAATGAATTTCCGCTCTCCTGGGCTCAAATTTTTGTTTTTTTAAATCTGTTTGCGGATTTGAATTTAATTTTAATTTTAATTTAAGTGGTCACTTGTAAAAATCTCAGCCTATGCGCTCATACCCATTGGGGGGTACGTGGTGGGTACGTTTCGTACCCACCACGTACCCCCACGCCCCCCGAATGAATTTCCGCTCTCCTGGGCTCAAATTTTTGTTTTTTTAAATCTGTTTGCGGATTTGAATTTAATTTTAATTTTAATTTAAGTGGTCACTTGTAAAAATCTCAGCCTATGCGCTCATACCCATTGGGGGTACGTGGTGGGTACGTTTCGTACCCACCACGTACCCCCCACGCCCCCCGAATGAATTTCCGCTCTCCTGGGCTCAAATTTTTATTTTTTTAAATCTGTTTGCGGATTTGAATTTATTTTTAATTTTAATTTAAGTGGTCACTTGTAAAAATCTCAGCCTATGCGCTCATACCCATTGGGGGGTACGTGGTGGGTACGTTTCGTACCCACCACGTACCCCCCACGCCCCCCGAATGAATTTCCGCTCTCCTGGGCTCAAATTTTTGTTTTTTTAAATCTGTTTGCGGATTTGAATTTAATTTTAATTTTAATTTAAGTGGTCACTTGTAAAAATCTCAGCCTATGCGCTCATACCCATTGGGGGGTACGTGGTGGATACGTTTCGTACCCACCACGTACCCCCCACGCCCCCGAATGAATTTCCGCTCTCCTGGGCTCAAATTTTTGTTTTTTTAAATCTGTTTGCGGATTTGAATTTAATTTTAATTTTAATTTAAGTGGTCACTTGTAAAAATCTCAGCCTATGCGCTCATACCCATTGGGGGGTACGTGGTGGGTACGTTTCGTACCCACCACGTACCCCCCACGCCCCCCGAATGAATTTCCGCTCTCCTGGGCTCAAATTTTTGTTTTTTTAAATCTGTTTGCGGATTTGAATTTAATTTTAATTTTAATTTAAGTGGTCACTTGTAAAAATCTCAGCCTATGCGCTCATACCCATTGGGGGGTACGTGGTGGGTACGTTTCGTACCCACCACGTACCCCCCACGCCCCCCGAATGAATTTCCGCTCTCCTGGGCTCAAATTTTTGTTTTTTTAAATCTGTTTGCGGATTTGAATTTAATTTTAATTTTAATTTAAGTGGTCACTTGTAAAAATCTCAGCCTATGCGCTCATACCCATTGGGGGGTACGTGGTGGGTACGTTTCGTACCCACCACGTACCCCCCACGCCCCCCGAATGAATTTCCGCTCTCCTGGGCTCAAATTTTTGTTTTTTTAAATCTGTTTGCGGATTTGAATTTAATTTTAATTTTAATTTAAGTGGTCACTTGTAAAAATCTCAGCCTATGCGCTCATACCCATTGGGGGGTACGTGGTGGGTACGTTTCGTACCCACCACGTACCCCCCACGCCCCCCGAATGAATTTTCGATCTCCTGGGCTGAAATTTTTGTTTTTTTAAATCTGTTTGCGGATTTGAATTTAATTTTAATTTTAATTTAAGTGGTCACTTGTAAAAATCTCAGCCTATGCGCTCATACCCATTGGGGGGTACGTGGTGGGTACGTTTCGTACCCACCACGTACCCCCCACGCCCCCCGAATGAATTTCCGCTCTCCTGGGCTCAAATTTTTGTTTTTTTAAATCTTTTTGCGGATTTGAATTTAATTTTAATTTTAATTTAAGTGGTCACTTGTAAAAATCTCAGCCTATGCGCTCATACCCATTGGGGGGTACGTGGTGGGTACGTTTCGTACCCACCACGTACCCCCCACGCCCCCCGAATGAATTTCCGCTCTCCTGGGCTCAAATTTTTGTTTTTTTAAATCTGTTTGCGGATTTGAATTTAATTTTAATTTTAATTTAAGTGGTCACTTGTAAAAATCTCAGCCTATGCGCTCATACCCATTGGGGGGTACGTGGTGGGTACGTTTCGTACCCACCACGTACCCCCACGCCCTCCGAATGAATTTCCGCTCTCCTGGGCTCAAATTTTTGTTTTTTTAAATCTGTTTGCGGATTTGAATTTAATTTTAATTTTAATTTAAGTGGTCACTTGTAAAAATCTCAGCCTATGCGCTCATACCCATTGGGGGGTACGTGGTGGGTACGTTTCGTACCCACCACGTACCCCCCACGCCCCCCGAATGAATTTCCGCTCTCCTGGGCTCAAATTTTTGTTTTTTTAAATCTGTTTGCGGATTTGAATTTAATTTTAATTTTAATTTAAGTGGTCACTTGTAAAAATCTCAGCCTATGCGCTCATACCCATTGGGGGGTACGTGGTGGGTACGTTTCGTACCCACCACGTACCCCCCACGCCCCCCGAATGAATTTCCGCTCTCCTGGGCTCAAATTTTTGTTTTTTTAAATCTGTTTGCGGATTTGAATTTAATTTTAATTTTAATTTAAGTGGTCACTTGTAAAAATCTCAGCCTATGCGCTCATACCCATTGGGGGGTACGTGGTGGGTACGTTTCGTACCCACCACGTACTCCCACGCCCCCCGAATGAATTTCCGCTCTCCTGGGCTCAAATTTTTGTTTTTTTAAATCTGTTTGCGGATTTGAATTTAATTTGAATTTTAATTTAAGTGGTCACTTGTAAAAATCTCAGCCTATGCGCTCATACCCATTGGGGGGTACGTGGTGGGTACGTTTCGTACCCACCACGTACCGCCCACGCGCCCCGAATGAATTTCCGCTCTCCTGGGCTCAAATTTTTGTTTTTTTAAATCTGTTTGCGGATTTGAATTTAATTTTAATTTTAATTTAAGTGGTCACTTGTAAAAATCTCAGCCTATGCGCTCATACCCATTGGGGGGTACGTGGTGGGTACGTTTCGTACCCACCACGTACCCCCCACGCCCCCCGAATGAATTTTCGCTCTCCTGGGCTGAAATTTTTGTTTTTTTAAATCTGTTTGCGGATTTGAATTTAATTTTAATTTTAATTTAAGTGGTCACTTGTAAAATTCTCAGCCTATGCGCTCATACCCATTGGGGGGTACGTGGTGGGTACGTTTCGTACCCACCACGTACCCCCCACGCCCCCCGAATGAATTTCCGCTCTCCTGGGCTCAAATTTTTGTTTTTTTAAATCTGTTTGCGGATTTGAATTTAATTTTAATTTTAATTTAAGTGGTCACTTGTAAAAATCTCAGCCTATGCGCTCATACCCATTGGGGGGTACGTGGTGGGTACGTTTCGTACCCACCACGTACCCCCCACGCCCCCCGAATGAATTTCCGCTCTCCTGGGCTCAAATTTTTGTTTTTTTAAATCTGTTTGCGGATTTGAATTTAATTTTAATTTTAATTTAAGTGGTCACTTGTAAAAATCTCAGCCTATGCGCTCATACCCATTGGGGGGTACGTGGTGGGTACGTTTCGTACCCACCACGTACCCCCCACGCCCCCCGAATGAATTTTCGCTCTCCTGGGCTGAAATTTTTGTTTTTTTAAATCTGTTTGCGGATTTGAATTTAATTTTAATTTTAATTTAAGTGGTCACTTGTAAAAATCTCAGCCTATGCGCTCATACCCATTGGGGGGTACGTGGTGGGTACGTTTCGTACCCACCACGTACCCCCCACGCCCCCCGAATGAATTTCCGCTCTCCTGGGCTCAAATTTTTGTTTTTTTAAATCTGTTTGCGGATTTGAATTTAATTTTAATTTTAATTTAAGTGGTCACTTGTAAAAATCTCAGCCTATGCGCTCATACCCATTGGGGGGTACGTGGTGGGTACGTTTCGTACCCACCACGTACCCCCCACGCCCCCCGAATGAATTTTCGCTCTCCTGGGCTGAAATTTTTGTTTTTTTAAATCTGTTTGCGGATTTGAATTTAATTTTAATTTTAATTTAAGTGGTCACTTGTAAAAATCTCAGCCTATGCGCTCATACCCATTGCGGGGTACGTGGTGGGTACGTTTCGTACCCACCACGTACCCCCCACGCCCCCCGAATGAATTTCCGCTCTCCTGGGCTCAAATTTTTGTTTTTTTAAATCTTTTTGCGGATTTGAATTTAATTTTAATTTTAATTTAAGTGGTCACTTGTAAAAATCTCAGCCTATGCGCTCATACCCATTGGGGGGTACGTGGTGGGTACGTTTCGTACCCACCACGTACCCCCCACGCCCCCCGAATGAATTTCCGCTCTCCTGGGCTCAAATTTTTGTTTTTTTAAATCTGTTTGCGGATTTGAATTTAATTTTAATTTTAATTTAAGTGGTCACTTGTAAAAATCTCAGCCTATGCGCTCATACCCATTGGGGGGTACGTGGTGGGTACGTTTCGTACCCACCACGTACCCCCCACGCCCCCAAATGAATTTCCGCTCTCCTGGGCTCAAATTTTTGTTTTTTTAAATCTGTTTGCGGATTTGAATTTAATTTTAATTTTAATTTAAGTGGTCACTTGTAAAAATCTCAGCCTATGCGCTCATACCCATTGGGGGGTACGTGGTGGGTACGTTTCGTACCCACCACGTACTCCCACGCCCCCCGAATGAATTTCCGCTCTCCTGGGCTCAAATTTTTGTTTTTTTAAATCTGTTTGCGGATTTGAATTTAATTTTAATTTTAATTTAAGTGGTCACTTGTAAAAATCTCAGCCTATGCGCTCATACCCATTGGGGGGTACGTGGTGGGTACGTTTCGTACCCACCACGTACCCCCCACGCCCCCCGAATGAATTTCCGCTCTCCTGGGCTCAAATTTTTGTTTTTTTAAATCTGTTTGCGGATTTGAATTTAATTTTAATTTTAATTTAAGTGGTCACTTGTAAAAATCTCAGCCTATGCGCTCATACCCATTGGGGGGTACGTGGTGGGTACGTTTCGTACCCACCACGTACCCCCCACGCCCCCCGAATGAATTTTCGCTCTCCTGGGCTGAAATTTTTGTTTTTTTAAATCTGTTTGCGGATTTGAATTTAATTTTAATTTTAATTTAAGTGGTCACTTGTAAAAATCTCAGCCTATGCGCTCATACCCATTGCGGGGTACGTGGTGGGTACGTTTCGTACCCACCACGTACCCCCCACGCCCCCCGAATGAATTTCCGCTCTCCTGGGCTCAAATTTTTGTTTTTTTAAATCTTTTTGCGGATTTGAATTTAATTTTAATTTTAATTTAAGTGGTCACTTGTAAAAATCTCAGCCTATGCGCTCATACCCATTGGGGGGTACGTGGTGGGTACGTTTCGTACCCACCACGTACCCCCCACGCCCCCCGAATGAATTTCCGCTCTCCTGGGCTCAAATTTTTGTTTTTTTAAATCTGTTTGCGGATTTGAATTTAATTTTAATTTTAATTTAAGTGGTCACTTGTAAAAATCTCAGCCTATGCGCTCATACCCATTGGGGGGTACGTGGTGGGTACGTTTCGTACCCACCACGTACCCCCCACGCCCCCAAATGAATTTCCGCTCTCCTGGGCTCAAATTTTTGTTTTTTTAAATCTGTTTGCGGATTTGAATTTAATTTTAATTTTAATTTAAGTGGTCACTTGTAAAAATCTCAGCCTATGCGCTCATACCCATTGGGGGGTACGTGGTGGGTACGTTTCGTACCCACCACGTACCCCCCACGCCCCCCGAATGAATTTCCGCTCTCCTGGGCTCAAATTTTTGTTTTTTTAAATCTGTTTGCGGATTTGAATTTAATTTTAATTTTAATTTAAGTGGTCACTTGTAAAAATCTCAGCCTATGCGCTCATACCCATTGGGGGGTACGTGGTGGGTACGTTTCGTACCCACCACGTACCCCCCACGCCCCCCGAATGAATTTCCGCTCTCCTGGGCTCAAATTTTTGTTTTTTTAAATCTGTTTGCGGATTTGAATTTAATTTTAATTTTAATTTAAGTGGTCACTTGTAAAAATCTCAGCCTATGCGCTCATACCCATTGGGGGGTACGTGGTGGGTACGTTTCGTACCCACCACGTACCCCCCACGCCCCCAAATGAATTTCCGCTCTCCTGGGCTCAAATTTTTGTTTTTTTAAATCTGTTTGCGGATTTGAATTTAATTTTAATTTTAATTTAAGTGGTCACTTGTAAAAATCTCAGCCTATGCGCTCATACCCATTGGGGGGTACGTGGTGGGTACGTTTCGTACCCACCACTTACCGCCCACGCGCCCCGAATGAATTTCCGCTCTCCTGGGCTCAAATTTTTGTTTTTTTAAATCTGTTTGCGGATTTGAATTTAATTTTAATTTTAATTTAAGTGGTCACTTGTAAAAATCTCAGCCTATGCGCTCATACCCATTGGGGGGTACGTGGTGGGTACGTTTCGTACCCACCACGTACCCCCCACGCCCCCCGAATGAATTTTCGCTCTCCTGGGCTGAAATTTTTGTTTTTTTAAATCTGTTTGCGGATTTGAATTTAATTTTAATTTTAATTTAAGTGGTCACTTGTAAAAATCTCAGCCTATGCGCTCATACCCATTGGGGGGTACGTGGTGGGTACGTTTCGTACCCACCACGTACCCCCCACGCCCCCCGAATGAATTTCCGCTCTCCTGGGCTCAAATTTTTGTTTTTTTAAATCTGTTTGCGGATTTGAATTTAATTTTAATTTTAATTTAAGTGGTCACTTGTAAAAATCTCAGCCTATGCGCTCATACCCATTGGGGGGTACGTGGTGGGTACGTTTCGTACCCACCACGTACCCCCCACGCCCCCCGAATGAATTTCCGCTCTCCTGGGCTCAAATTTTTGTTTTTTTAAATCTGTTTGCGGATTTGAATTTAATTTTAATTTTAATTTAAGTGGTCACTTGTAAAAATCTCAGCCTATGCGCTCATACCCATTGGGGGGTACGTGGTGGGTACGTTTCGTACCCACCACGTACCCCCCACGCCCCCCGAATGAATTTTCGCTCTCCTGGGCTGAAATTTTTGTTTTTTTAAATCTGTTTGCGGATTTGAATTTAATTTTAATTTTAATTTAAGTGGTCACTTGTAAAAATCTCAGCCTATGCGCTCATACCCATTGGGGGGTACGTGGTGGGTACGTTTCGTACCCACCACGTACCCCCCACGCCCCCCGAATGAATTTCCGCTCTCCTGGGCTCAAATTTTTGTTTTTTTAAATCTGTTTACGGATTTGAATTTAATTTTAATTTTAATTTAAGTGGTCACTTGTAAAAATCTCAGCCTATGCGCTCATACCCATTGGGGGGTACGTGGTGGGTACGTTTCGTACCCACCACGTACCCCCACGCCCTCCGAATGAATTTCCGCTCTCCTGGGCTCAAATTTTTGTTTTTTTAAATCTGTTTGCGGATTTGAATTTAATTTTAATTTTAATTTAAGTGGTCACTTGTAAAAATCTCAGCCTATGCGCTCATACCCATTGGGGGGTACGTGGTGGGTACGTTTCGTACCCACCACGTACCCCCCACGCCCCCCGAATGAATTTCCGCTCTCCTGAGCTCAAATTTTTGTTTTTTTAAATCTGTTTGCGGATTTGAATTTAATTTTAATTTTAATTTAAGTGGTCACTTGTAAAAATCTCAGCCTATGCGCTCATACCCATTGGGGGGTACGTGGTGGGTACGTTTCGTACCCACCACGTACCCCCCACGCCCCCGAATGAATTTCCGCTCTCCTGGGCTCAAATTTTTGTTTTTTTAAATCTGTTTGCGGATTTGAATTTAATTTTAATTTGAATTTAAGTGGTCACTTGTAAAAACTCAGCCTATGCGCTCATACCCATTGGGGGGTACGTGATGGGTACGTTTCGTACCCACCACGTACCGCCCACGCCCCCCGAATGAGTTTCCGCTCTCCTGGGCTCAAATTTTTGTTTTTTTAAATCTGTTTGCGGATTTGAATTTAATTTTAATTTTAATTTAAGTGGTCACTTGTAAAAATCTCAGCCTATGCGCTCATACCCATTGGGGGGTACGTGGTGGGTACGTTTCGTACCCACCACGTACCCCCCACGCCCCCCGAATGAATTTCCGCTCTCCTGGGCTCAAATTTTTGTTTTTTTAAATCTGTTTGCGGATTTGAATTTAATTTTAATTTTAATTTAAGTGGTCACTTGTAAAAATCTCAGCCTATGCGCTCATACCCATTGGGGGGTACGTGGTGGGTACGTTTCGTACCCACCACGTACCCCCCACGCCCCCCGAATGAATTTCCGCTCTCCTGGGCTCAAATTTTTGTTTCTTTAAATCTGTTTGCGGATTTGAATTTAATTTTAATTTTAATTTAAGTGGTCACTTGTAAAAATCTCAGCCTATGCGCTTATACCCATTATGGGGTACGTACGGGGTACGATCGTACCCCATACGTACCCTATACGTACTCCACGCCCCCAAAATGAACTTCCGCTCTCCTGGGCTCAAATTTTTGTTTTTTTAAATCTGTTTGCGGATTTGAATTTAATTTTAATTTTAATTTAAGTGGTCACTTGTAAAAATCTCAGCCTATGCGCTCATACCCATTGGGGGGTACGTGGTGGGTACGTTTCGTACCCACCACGTACCCCCCACGCCCCCGAATGAATTTCCGCTCTCCTGGGCTCAAATTTTTGTTTTTTTAAATCTGTTTGCGGATTTGAATTTAATTTTAATTTGAATTTAAGTGGTCACTTGTAAAAACTCAGCCTATGCGCTCATACCCATTGGGGGGTACGTGATGGGTACGTTTCGTACCCACCACGTACCGCCCACGCCCCCCGAATGAGTTTCCGCTCTCCTGGGCTCAAATTTTTGTTTTTTTAAATCTGTTTGCGGATTTGAATTTAATTTTAATTTTAATTTAAGTGGTCACTTGTAAAAATCTCAGCCTATGCGCTCATACCCATTGGGGGGTACGTGGTGGGTACGTTTCGTACCCACCACGTACCCCCCACGCCCCCCGAATGAATTTCCGCTCTCCTGGGCTCAAATTTTTGTTTTTTTAAATCTGTTTGCGGATTTGAATTTAATTTTAATTTTAATTTAAGTGGTCACTTGTAAAAATCTCAGCCTATGCGCTCATACCCATTGGGGGGTACGTGGTGGGTACGTTTCGTACCCACCACGTACCCCCCACGCCCCCCGAATGAATTTCCGCTCTCCTGGGCTCAAATTTTTGTTTCTTTAAATCTGTTTGCGGATTTGAATTTAATTTTAATTTTAATTTAAGTGGTCACTTGTAAAAATCTCAGCCTATGCGCTTATACCCATTATGGGGTACGTACGGGGTACGATCGTACCCCATACGTACCCTATACGTACTCCACGCCCCCAAAATGAACTTCCGCTCTCCTGGGCTCAAATTTTTGTTTTTTTAAATCTGTTTGCGGATTTGAATTTAATTTTAATTTTAATTTAAGTGGTCACTTGTAAAAATCTCAGCCTATGCGCTCATACCCATTGGGGGGTACGTGGTGGGTACGTTTCGTACCCACCACGTACCCCCCACGCCCCCCGAATGAGTTTCCGCTCTCCTGGGCTCAAATTTTTGTTTTTTTAAATCTGTTTGCGGATTTGAATTTAATTTTAATTTTAATTTAAGTGGTCACTTATAAAAATCTCAGTCTATGCGCTCATACCTATACGTCTCGTACCCACCACGTACCCACCACGTACCCCGAATGAATTTCCGCTCTCCTGGGCTCAGATTTTTGTTTTTTTAAATCTGTTTGCGGATTTGAATTTAATTTTAATTTTAATTTAAGTGGTCACTTGTAAAAATCTCAGCCTATGCGCTCATACCCATTGGGGGGTACGTGGTGGGTACGTTTCGTACCCACCACGTACCCATACGCCCCCCGAATGAATTTCCGCTCTCCTGGGCTCAAATTTTTGTTTTTTTAAATCTGTTTGCGGATTTGAATTTAATTTTAATTTTAATTTAAGTGGTCACTTGTAAAAATCTCAGCCTATGCGCTCATACCCATTGGGGGGTACGTGGTGGGTACGTTTCGCACCCACCACGTACCCCCCACGCCCCCCGAATGAATTTCCGCTCTCCTGGGCTCAAATTTTTGTTTTTTTAAATCTGTTTGCGGATTTGAATTTAATTTTAATTTTAATTTAAGTGGTCACTTGTAAAAATCTCAGCCTATGCGCTCATACCCATTGGGGGGACGTGGTGGGTACGTTTCGTACCCACCACGTACCCCCCACGCCCCCCGAATGAATTTCCGCTCTCCTGGGCTCAAATTTTTGTTTTTTTAAATCTGTTTGCGGATTTGAATTTAATTTTAATTTTAATTTAAGTGGTCACTTGTAAAAATCTCAGCCTATGCGCTCATACCCATTGGGGGGTACGTGGTGGGTACGTTTCGTACCCACCACGTACCCCCCACGCCCCCGAATGAATTTCCGCTCTCCTGGGCTCAAATTTTTGTTTTTTTAAATCTGTTTGCGGATTTGAATTTAATTTTAATTTTAATTTAAGTGGTCACTTGTAAAAATCTCAGCCTATGCGCTCATACCCATTGGGGGGTACGTGGTGGGTACGTTTCGTACCCACCACGTACCCCCACGCCCCCCGAATGAATTTCCGCTCTCCTGGGCTCAAATTTTTGTTTTTTTAAATCTGTTTGCGGATTTGAATTTAATTTTAATTTTAATTTAAGTGGTCACTTGTAAAAATCTCAGCCTATGCGCTCATACCCATTGGGGGGTACGTGGTGGGTACGTTTCGTACCCACCACGTACCCCCACGCCCCCCGAATGAATTTCCGCTCTCCTGGGCTCAAATTTTTGTTTTTTTAAATCTGTTTGCGGATTTGAATTTAATTTTAATTTTAATTTAAGTGGTCACTTGTAAAAATCTCAGCCTATGCGCTCATACCCATTGGGGGGACGTGGTGGGTACGTTTCGTACCCACCACGTACCCCCCACGCCCCCCGAATGAATTTCCGCTCTCCTGGGCTCAAATTTTTGTTTTTTTAAATCTGTTTGCGGATTTGAATTTAATTTTAATTTTAATTTAAGTGGTCACTTGTAAAAATCTCAGCCTATGCGCTCATACCCATTGGGGGGTACGTGGTGGGTACGTGGTGGGTACGTTTCGTACCCACCACGTACCCCCCACGCCCCCGAATGAATTTCCGCTCTCCTGGGCTCAAATTTTTGTTTTTTTAAATCTGTTTGCGGATTTGAATTTAATTTTAATTTTAATTTAAGTGGTCACTTGTAAAAATCTCAGCCTATGCGCTCATACCCATTGGGGGGTACGTGGTGGGTACGTTTCGTACCCACCACGTACCGCCCACGCCCCCCGAATGAGTTTCCGCTCTCCTGGGCTCAAATTTTTGTTTTTTTAAATCTGTTTGCGGATTTGAATTTAATTTTAATTTTAATTTAAGTGGTCACTTGTAAAAATCTCAGCCTATGCGCTCATACCCATTGGGGGGTACGTGGTGGGTACGTTTCGTACCCACCACGTACCCCCCACGCCCCCCGAATGAATTTCCGCTCTCCTGGGCTCAAATTTTTGTTTCTTTAAATCTGTTTGCGGATTTGAATTTAATTTTAATTTTAATTTAAGTGGTCACTTGTAAAAATCTCAGCCTATGCGCTTATACCCATTATGGGGTACGTACGGGGTACGATCGTACCCCATACGTACCCTATACGTACTCCACGCCCCCAAAATGAACTTCCGCTCTCCTGGGCTCAAATTTTTATTTTTTTAAATCTGTTTGCGGATTTGAATTTAATTTTAATTTTAATTTAAGTGGTCACTTGTAAAAATCTCAGCCTATGCGCTCATACCCATACGTTTCGTACCCACCACGTACCGCCCACGCCCCCCGAATGAGTTTCCGCTCTCCTGGGCTCAAATTTTTGTTTTTTTAAATCTGTTTGCGGATTTGAATTTAATTTTAATTTTAATTTAAGTGGTCACTTGTAAAAATCTCAGCCTATGCGCTCATACCCATTGGGGGGTACGTGGTGGGTACGTTTCGTACTCACCACGTACCCCCCACGCCCCCCGAATGAATTTCCGCTCTCCTGGGCTCAAATTTTTGTTTTTTTAAATCTGTTTGCGGATTTGAATTTAATTTTAATTTTAATTTAAGTGGTCACTTGTAAAAATCTCAGCCTATGCGCTCATACCCATTGGGGGGTACGTGGTGGGTACGTTTCGTACCCACCACGTACCCCCCACGCCCCCCGAATGAATTTCCGCTCTCCTGGGCTCAAATTTTTGTTTTTTTAAATCTGTTTGCGGATTTGAATTTAATTTTAATTTTAATTTAAGTGGTCACTTGTAAAAATCTCAGCCTATGCGCTCATACCCATTGGGGGGTACGTGGTGGGTACGTTTCGTACCCACCACGTACCCCCCACGCCCCCCGAATGAATTTTCGCTCTCCTGGGCTGAAATTTTTGTTTTTTAAATCTGTTTGCGGATTTGAATTTAATTTTAATTTTAATTTAAGTGGTCACTTGTAAAAATCTCAGCCTATGCGCTCATACCCATTGGGGGGTACGTGGTGGGTACGTTTCGTACCCACCACGTACCCCCCATGCCCCCCGAATGAATTTCCGCTCTCCTGGGCTCAAATTTTTGTTTTTTTAAATCTGTTTGCGGATTTGAATTTAATTTTAATTTTAATTTAAGTGGTCACTTGTAAAAATCTCAGCCTATGCGCTCATACCCATTGGGGGGTACGTGGTGGGTACGTTTCGTACCCACCACGTACCCCCACGCCCCCCGAATGAATTTCCGCTCTCCTGGGCTCAAATTTTTGTTTTTTTAAATCTGTTTGCGGATTTGAATTTAATTTTAATTTTAATTTAAGTGGTCACTTGTAAAAATCTCAGCCTATGCGCTCATACCCATTGGGGGGTACGTGGTGGGTACGTTTCGTACCCACCACGTACCCCCCACGCCCCCCGAATGAATTTCCGCTCTCCTGGGCTCAAATTTCTGTTTTTTTAAATCTGTTTGCGGATTTGAATTTAATTTTAATTTTAATTTAAGTGGTCACTTGTAAAAATCTCAGCCTATGCGCTCATACCCATTGGGGGGTACGTGGTGGGTACGTTTCGTACCCACCACGTACCCCCCACGCCCCCCGAATGAATTTCCGCTCTCCTGGGCTCAAATTTTTGTTTTTTTAAATCTGTTTGCGGATTTGAATTTAATTTTAATTTTAATTTAAGTGGTCACTTGTAAAAATCTCAGCCTATGCGCTCATACCCATTGGGGGGTACGTGGTGGGTACGTTTCGTACCCACCACGTACCCCCCACGCCCCCCGAATGAATTTTCGCTCTCCTGGGCTGAAATTTTTGTTTTTTTAAATCTGTTTGCGGATTTGAATTTAATTTTAATTTTAATTTAAGTGGTCACTTGTAAAAATCTCAGCCTATGCGCTCATACCCATTGGGGGGTACGTGGTGGGTACGTTTCGTACCCACCACGTACCCCCCACGCCCCCCGAATGAATTTCCGCTCTCCTGGGCTCAAATTTTTGTTTTTTTAAATCTGTTTGCGGATTTGAATTTAATTTTAATTTTAATTTAAGTGGTCACTTGTAAAAATCTCAGCCTATGCGCTCATACCCATTGGGGGGTACGTGGTGGGTACGTTTCGTACCCACCACGTACCCCCACGCCCCCCGAATGAATTTCCGCTCTCCTGGGCTCAAATTTTTGTTTTTTTAAATCTGTTTGCGGATTTGAATTTAATTTTAATTTTAATTTAAGTGGTCACTTGTAAAAATCTCAGCCTATGCGCTCATACCCATTGGGGGGTACGTGGTGGGTACGTTTCGTACCCACCACGTACCCCCCACGCCCCCCGAATGAATTTCCGCTCTCCTGGGCTCAAATTTTTGTTTTTTTAAATCTGTTTGCGGATTTGAATTTAATTTTAATTTTAATTTAAGTGGTCACTTGTAAAAATCTCAGCCTATGCGCTCATACCCATTGGGGGGTACGTGGTGGGTACGTTTCGTACCCACCACGTACCCCCCACGCCCCCGAATGAATTTCCGCTCTCCTGGGCTCAAATTTTTGTTTTTTTAAATCTGTTTGCGGATTTGAATTTAATTTTAATTTTAATTTAAGTGGTCACTTGTAAAAATCTCAGCCTATGCGCTCATACCCATTGGGGGGTACGTGGTGGGTACGTTTCGTACCCACCACGTACCGCCCACGCCCCCCGAATGAGTTTCCGCTCTCCTGGGCTCAAATTTTTGTTTTTTTAAATCTGTTTGCGGATTTGAATTTAATTTTAATTTTAATTTAAGTGGTCACTTGTAAAAATCTCAGCCTATGCGCTCATACCCATTGGGGGGTACGTGGTGGGTACGTTTCGTACCCACCACGTACCCCCCACGCCCCCCGAATGAATTTCCGCTCTCCTGGGCTCAAATTTTTGTTTCTTTAAATCTGTTTGCGGATTTGAATTTAATTTTAATTTTAATTTAAGTGGTCACTTGTAAAAATCTCAGCCTATGCGCTCATACCCATTGGGGGGTACGTGGTGGGTACGTTTCGTACC
Organism: Beris morrisii; assembly: GCA_951812415.1. Lineage (NCBI taxonomy): Eukaryota > Metazoa > Arthropoda > Insecta > Diptera > Stratiomyidae > Beris > Beris morrisii. Next base: position 124,831,464 of record OX638311.1, read on the forward strand.
CACCACGTACCCCCCATGCCCCCCGAATGAATTTCCGCTCTCCTGGGCTCAAATTTTTGTTTTTTTAAATCTGTTTGCGGATTTGAATTTAATTTTAATTTTAATTTAAGTGGTCACTTGTAAAAATCTCAGCCTATGCGCTCATACCCATTGGGGGGTACGTGGTGGGTACGTTTCGTACCCACCACGTACCCCCACGCCCCCCGAATGAATTTCCGCTCTCCTGGGCTCAAATTTTTGTTTTTTTAAATCTGTTTGCGGATTTGAATTTAATTTTAATTTTAATTTAAGTTGTCACTTGTAAAAATCTCAGCCTATGCGCTCATACCCATTGGGGGGTACGTGGTGGGTACGTTTCGTACCCACCACGTACCCCCCACGCCCCCCGAATGAATTTCCGCTCTCCTGGGCTCAAATTTTTGTTTTTTTAAATCTGTTTGCGGATTTGAATTTAATTTTAATTTTAATTTAAGTGGTCACTTGTAAAAATCTCAGCCTATGCGCTCATACCCGTTGGGGGGTACGTGGTGGGTACGTTTCGTACCCACCACGTACCCCCCACGCCCCCCGAATGAATTTCCGCTCTCCTGGCCTCAAATTTTTGTTTTTTTAAATCTGTTTGCGGATTTGAATTTAATTTTAATTTTAATTTAAGTGGTCACTTGTAAAAATCTCAGCCTATGCGCTCATACCCATTGGGGGGTACGTGGTGGGTACTTTTCGTACCCACCACGTAGCCCCCACGCCCCCCGAATGAATTTCCGCTCTCCTGGGCTCAAATTTTTGTTTTTTTAAATCTGTTTGCGGATTTGAATTTAATTTTAATTTTAATTTAAGTGGTCACTTGTAAAAATCTCAGCCTATGCGCTCATACCCATTGGGGGGTACGTGGTGGGTACGTTTCGTACCCACCACGTACCCCCCACGCCCCCCGAATGAATTTTCGCTCTCCTGGGCTGAAATTTTTGTTTTTTTAAATCTGTTTGCGGATTTGAATTTAATTTTAATTTTAATTTAAGTGGTCACTTGTAAAAATCTCAGCCTATGCGCTCATACCCATTGGGGGGTACGTGGTGGGTACGTTTCGTACCCACCACGTACCCCCCACGCCCCCCGAATGAATTTCCGCTCTCCTGGGCTCAAATTTTTGTTTTTTTAAATCTGTTTGCGGATTTGAATTTAATTTTAATTTTAATTTAAGTGGTCACTTGTAAAAATCTCAGCCTATGCGCTCATACCCATTGGGGGGTACGTGGTGGGTACGTTTCGTACCCACCACGTACCCCCACGCCCCCCGAATGAATTTCCGCTCTCCTGGGCTCAAATTTTTGTTTTTTTAAATCTGTTTGCGGATTTGAATTTAATTTTAATTTTAATTTAAGTGGTCACTTGTAAAAATCTCAGCCTATGCGCTCATACCCATTGGGGGGTACGTGGTGGGTACGTTTCGTACCCACCACGTACCCCCCACGCCCCCCGAATGAATTTCCGCTCTCCTGGGCTCAAATTTTTGTTTTTTTAAATCTGTTTGCGGATTTGAATTTAATTTTAATTTTAATTTAAGTGGTCACTTGTAAAAATCTCAGCCTATGCGCTCATACCCATTGGGGGGTACGTGGTGGGTACGTTTCGTACCCACCACGTACCCCCCACGCCCCCGAATGAATTTCCGCTCTCCTGGGCTCAAATTTTTGTTTTTTTAAATCTGTTTGCGGATTTGAATTTAATTTTAATTTTAATTTAAGTGGTCACTTGTAAAAATCTCAGCCTATGCGCTCATACCCATTGGGGGGTACGTGGTGGGTACGTTTCGTACCCACCACGTACCGCCCACGCCCCCCGAATGAGTTTCCGCTCTCCTGGGCTCAAATTTTTGTTTTTTTAAATCTGTTTGCGGATTTGAATTTAATTTTAATTTTAATTTAAGTGGTCACTTGTAAAAATCTCAGCCTATGCGCTCATACCCATTGGGGGGTACGTGGTGGGTACGTTTCGTACCCACCACGTACCCCCACGCCCCCCGAATGAATTTCCGCTCTCCTGGGCTCAAATTTTTGTTTTTTTAAATCTGTTTGCGGATTTGAATTTAATTTTAATTTTAATTTAAGTGGTCACTTGTAAAAATCTCAGCCTATGCGCTCATACCCATTGGGGGGTACGTGGTGGGTACGTTTCGTACCCACCACGTACCCCCCACGCCCCCCGAATGAATTTTCGCTCTCCTGGGCTGAAATTTTTGTTTTTTTAAATCTGTTTGCGGATTTGAATTTAATTTTAATTTTAATTTAAGTGGTCACTTGTAAAAATCTCAGCCTATGCGCTCATACCCATTGGGGGGTACGTGGTGGGTACGTTTCGCACCCACCACGTACCCCCCACGCCCCCCGAATGAATTTCCGCTCTCCTGGGATGAAATTTTTGTTTTTTTAAATCTGTTTGCGGATTTGAATTTAATTTTAATTTTAATTTAAGTGGTCACTTGTAAAAATCTCAGCCTATGCGCTCATACCCATTGGGGGGTACGTGGGGGGTACGTGGGGGGTACGTTTCGTACCCACCACGTACCCCCCACGCCCCCCGAATGAATTTCCGCTCTCCTGGGCTCAAATTTTTGTTTTTTTAAATCTGTTTGCGGATTTGAATTTAATTTTAATTTTAATTTAAGTGGTCACTTGTAAAAATCTCAGCCTATGCGCTCATACCCATTGGGGGGTTCGTGGTGGGTACGTTTCGTACCCACCACGTACCCCCCACGCCCCCCGAATGAATTTCCGCTCTCCTGGGCTCAAATTTTTGTTTTTTTAAATCTGTTTGCGGATTTGAATTTAATTTTAATTTTAATTTTAGTGGTCACTTGTAAAAATCTCAGCCTATGCGCTCATACCCATTATGGGGTACGTATGGGGTACGATCGTACCCCATACGTACCCTATACGTACTCCACGCCCCCAAAATGAACTTTCGCTCTCCTGGGCTCAAATTTTTGTTTTTTTAAATCTGTTTGCGGATTTGAATTTAATTTTAATTTTAATTTAAGAGGTCAGTTGTAAAAATCTCATCCTATGCGCTCATACCCATTGGGGGGTACGTGGTGGGTACGTTTTGTACCCACCACGTACCGCCCACGCCCCCCGAATGAATTTCCGCTCTCCTGGGCTCAAATTTTTGTTTTTTTTAAATCTGTTTGCGGATTTGAATTTAATTTTAATTTTAATTTAAGTGGTCACTTGTAAAAATCTCAGCCTATGCGCTCATACCCATTATGGGATACGTATGGGGTACGATCGTACCCCATACGTACCCTATACGTACTCCACGCCCCCAAAATGAACTTTCGCTCTCCTGGGATGAAATTTTTGTTTTTTTAAATCTGTTTGCGGATTTGAATTTAATTTTAATTTTAATTTAAGAGGTCACTTGTAAAAATCTCAGCCTATGCGCTCATACCCATTGGGGGGTACGTGGTGGGTACGTTTCGTACCCACCACGTACCGCCCACGCCCCCCGAATGAGTTTCCGCTCTCCTGGGCTCAAATTTTTGTTTTTTTAAATCTGTTTGCGGATTTGAATTTAATTTTAATTTTAATTTAAGAGGTCACTTGTAAAAATCTCAGCCTATGCGCTCATACCCATTGGGGGTACGTGGTGGGTACGTTTCGTACCCACCACGTACCGCCCACGCCCCCCGAATGAGTTTCCGCTCTCCTGGGCTCAAATTTTTGTTTTTTTAAATCTGTTTGCGGATTTGAATTTAATTTTAATTTTAATTTAAGTGGTCACTTGTAAAAATCTCAGCCTATGCGCTCATACCCATTGGGGGTACGTGGTGGGTACGTTTCGTACCCACCACGTACCCCCCACGCCCCCCGAATGAATTTCCGCTCTCCTGGGATGAAATTTTTGTTTTTTTAAATCTGTTTGCGGATTTGAATTTAATTTTAATTTTAATTTAATTGGTCACTTGTAAAAATCTCAGCCTATGCGCTCATACCCATTGGGGGGTACGTGGTGGGTACGTTTCGTACCCACCACGTACCGCCCACGCCCCCCGAATGAATTTCCGCTCTCCTGGGCTCAAATTTTTGTTTTTTTAAATCTGTTTGCGGATTTGAATTTAATTTTAATTTTAATTTAAGTGGTCACTTGTAAAAATCTCAGCCTATGCGCTCATACCCATTGGGGGGTACGTGGTGGGTACGTTTCGTACCCACCACGTACCCCCACGCCTCCCGAATGAGTTTCCGCTCTCCTGGGCTCAAATTTTTGTTTTTTTAAATCTGTTTGCGGATTTGAATTTAATTTTAATTTTAATTTAAGAGGTCACTTGTAAAAATCTCAGCCTATGCGCTCATACCCATTGGGGGATACGTGGTGGGTACGTTTCGTACCCACCACGTACCGCCCACGCCCCCCAAATGAGTTTCCGCTCTCCTGGGCTCAAATTTTTGTTTTTTTAAATCTGTTTGCGGATTTGAATTTAATTTTAATTTTAATTTAAGTGGTCACTTGTAAAAATCTCAGCCTATGCGCTCATACCCATTGGGGGTACGTGGTGGGTACGTTTCGTACCCACCACGTACCCCCCACGCCCCCCGAATGAATTTCCGCTCTCCTGGGATGAAATTTTTGTTTTTTTAAATCTGTTTGCGGATTTGAATTTAATTTTAATTTTAATTTTAGTGGTCACTTGTAAAAATCTCAGCCTATGCGCTCATACCCATTGGGGGGTACGTGGTGGGTACGTTTCGTACCCACCACGTACCGCCCACGCCCCCCGAATGAGTTTCCGCTCTCCTGGGCTCAAATTTTTGTTTTTTTAAATCTGTTTGCGGATTTGAATTTAATTTTAATTTTAATTTAAGTGGTCACTTGTAAAAATCTCAGCCTATGCGCTCATACCCATTGGGGGGTACGTGGTGGGTACGTTTCGTACCCACCACGTACCCCCCACGCCCCCCGAATGAATTTCCGCTCTCCTGGGCTCAAATTTTTGTTTTTTTAAATCTGTTTGCGGATTTGAATTTAATTTTAATTTTAATTTAAGTGGTCACTTGTAAAAATCTCAGCCTATGCGCTCATACCCATTGGGGGGTTCGTGGTGGGTACGTTTCGTACCCACCACGTACCCCCCATGCCCCCCGAATGAATTTCCGCTCTCCTGGGCTCAAATTTTTGTTTTTTTAAATCTGTTTGCGGATTTGAATTTAATTTTAATCTTAATTTAAGTGGTCACTTGTAAAAATCTCAGCCTATGCGCTCATACCCATTGGGGGGTACGTGGTGGGTACGTTTCGCACCCACCACGTACCGCCCACGCCCCCCGAATGAATTTCCGCTCTCCTGGCCTCAAATTTTTGTTTTTTTAAATCTGTTTGCGGATTTGAATTTAATTTTAATCTTAATTTAAGTGGTCACTTGTAAAAATCTCAGCCTATGCGCTCATACCCATTGGGGGGTACGTGGTGGGTACGTTTCGCACCCACCACGTACCGCCCACGCCCCCCGAATGAATTTCCGCTCTCCTGGCCTCAAATTTTTGTTTTTTTAAATCTGTTTGCGGATTTGAATTTAATTTTAATCTTAATTTAAGTGGTCACTTGTAAAAATCTCAGCCTATGCGCTCATACCCATTGGGGGGTACGTGGTGGGTACGTTTCGTACTCACCACGTACCCCCCACGCTTCCCGAATGAATTTCCGCTCTCCTGGGCTCAAATTTTTGTTTTTTTAAATCTGTTTGCGGATTTGAATTTAATTTTAATTTTAATTTTAGTGGTCACTTGTAAAAATCTCAGCCTATGCGCTCATACCCATTATGGGGTACGTATGGGGTACGATCGTACCCCATACGTACCCTATACGTACTCCACGCCCCCAAAATGAACTTTCGCTCTCCTGGGCTCAAATTTTTGTTTTTTTAAATCTGTTTGCGGATTTGAATTTAATTTTAATTTTAATTTAAGAGGTCACTTGTAAAAATCTCATCCTATGCGCTCATACCCATTGGGGGGTACGTGGTGGGTACGTTTTGTACCCACCACGTACCGCCCACGCCCCCCGAATGAATTTCCGCTCTCCTGGGCTCAAATTTTTGTTTTTTTAAATCTGTTTGCGGATTTGAATTTAATTTTAATTTTAATTTAAGTGGTCACTTGTAAAAATCTCAGCCTATGCGCTCATACCCATTATGGGGTACGTATGGGGTACGATCGTACCCCATACGTACCCTATACGTACTCCACGCCCCCAAAATGAACTTTCGCTCTCCTGGGATGAAATTTTTGTTTTTTTAAATCTGTTTGCGGATTTGAATTTAATTTTAATTTTAATTTAAGAGGTCACTTGTAAAAATCTCAGCCTATGCGCTCATACCCATTGGGGGGTACGTGGTGGGTACGTTTCGTACCCACCACGTACCGCCCACGCCCCCCGAATGAGTTTCCGCTCTCCTGGGCTCAAATTTTTGTTTTTTTAAATCTGTTTGCGGATTTGAATTTAATTTTAATTTTAATTTAAGAGGTCACTTGTAAAAATCTCAGCCTATGCGCTCATACCCATTGGGGGTACGTGGTGGGTACGTTTCGTACCCACCACGTACCGCCCACGCCCCCCGAATGAGTTTCCGCTCTCCTGGGCTCAAATTTTTGTTTTTTTAAATCTGTTTGCGGATTTGAATTTAATTTTAATTTTAATTTAAGAGGTCACTTGTAAAAATCTCAGCCTATGCGCTCATACCCATTGGGGGATACGTGGTGGGTACGTTTCGTACCCACCACGTACCGCCCACGCCCCCCCAAATGAGTTTCCGCTCTCCTGGGCTCAAATTTTTGTTTTTTTAAATCTGTTTGCGGATTTGAATTTAATTTTAATTTTAATTTAAGTGGTCACTTGTAAAAATCTCAGCCTATGCGCTCATACCCATTGGGGGTACGTGGTGGGTACGTTTCGTACCCACCACGTACCCCCCACGCCCCCCGAATGAATTTCCGCTCTCCTGGGATGAAATTTTTGTTTTTTTAAATCTGTTTGCGGATTTGAATTTAATTTTAATTTTAATTTAAGTGGTCACTTGTAAAAATCTCAGCCTATGCGCTCATACCCATTGGGGGGTACGTGGTGGGTACGTTTCGTACCCACCACGTACCGCCCACGCCCCCCGAATGAGTTTCCGCTCTCCTGGGCTCAAATTTTTGTTTTTTTAAATCTGTTTGCGGATTTGAATTTAATTTTAATTTTAATTTAAGTGGTCACTTGTAAAAATCTCAGCCTATGCGCTCATACCCATTGGGGGGTACGTGGTGGGTACGTTTCGTACCCACCACGTACCGCCCACGCCCCCCGAATGAGTTTCCGCTCTCCTGGGCTCAAATTTTTGTTTTTTTAAATCTGTTTGCGGATTTGAATTTAATTTTAATTTTAATTTAAGTGGTCACTTGTAAAAATCTCAGCCTATGCGCTCATACCCATTGGGGGGTACGTGGTGGGTACGTTTCGTACCCACCACGTACCGCCCACGCCCCCCGAATGAGTTTCCGCTCTCCTGGGCTCAAATTTTTGTTTTTTTAAATCTGTTTGCGGATTTGAATTTAATTTTAATTTTAATTTAAGTGGTCACTTGTAAAAATCTCAGCCTATGCGCTCATACCCATTGGGGGGTACGTGGTGGGTACGTTTCGTACCCACCACGTACCCCCCACGCCCCCCGAATGAGTTTCCGCTCTCCTGGGCTCAAATTTTTGTTTTTTTAAATCTGTTTGCGGATTTGAATTTAATTTTAATTTTAATTTAAGTGGTCACTTGTAAAAATCTCAGCCTATGCGCTCATACCCATTGGGGGTACGTGGTGGGTACGTTTCGTACCCACCACGTACCCCCCACGCCCCCCGAATGAATTTCCGCTCTCCTGGGATGAAATTTTTGTTTTTTTAAATCTGTTTGCGGATTTGAATTTAATTTTAATTTTAATTTAAGTGGTCACTTGTAAAAATCTCAGCCTATGCGCTCATACCCATTGGGGGGTACGTGGTGGGTACGTTTCGTACCCACCACGTACCGCCCACGCCCCCCGAATGAGTTTCCGCTCTCCTGGGCTCAAATTTTTGTTTTTTTAAATCTGTTTGCGGATTTGAATTTAATTTTAATTTTAATTTAAGTGGTCACTTGTAAAAATCTCAGCCTATGCGCTCATACCCATTGGGGGGTACGTGGTGGGTACGTTTCGTACCCACCACGTACCGCCCACGCCTCCCGAATGAGTTTCCGCTCTCCTGGGCTCAAATTTTTGTTTTTTTAAATCTGTTTGCGGATTTGAATTTAATTTTAATTTTAATTTAAGAGGTCACTTGTAAAAATCTCAGCCTATGCGCTCATACCCATTGGGGGATACGTGGTGGGTACGTTTCGTACCCACCACGTACCGCCCACGCCCCCCCAAATGAGTTTCCGCTCTCCTGGGCTCAAATTTTTGTTTTTTTAAATCTGTTTGCGGATTTGAATTTAATTTTAATTTTAATTTAAGTGGTCACTTGTAAAAATCTCAGCCTATGCGCTCATACCCATTGGGGGTACGTGGTGGGTACGTTTCGTACCCACCACGTACCCCCCACGCCCCCCGAATGAATTTCCGCTCTCCTGGGATGAAATTTTTGTTTTTTTAAATCTGTTTGCGGATTTGAATTTAATTTTAATTTTAATTTAAGTGGTCACTTGTAAAAATCTCAGCCTATGCGCTCATACCCATTGGGGGGTACGTGGTGGGTACGTTTCGTACCCACCACGTACCGCCCACGCCCCCCGAATGAGTTTCCGCTCTCCTGGGCTCAAATTTTTGTTTTTTAAATCTGTTTGCGGATTTGAATTTAATTTTAATTTTAATTTAAGTGGTCACTTGTAAAAATCTCAGCCTATGCGCTCATACCCATTGGGGGGTACGTGGTGGGTACGTTTCGTACCCACCACGTACCCCCCACGCCCCCCGAATGAATTTCCGCTCTCCTGGGCTCAAATTTTTGTTTTTTTAAATCTGTTTGCGGATTTGAATTTAATTTTAATTTTAATTTAAGTGGTCACTTGTAAAAATCTCAGCCTATGCGCTCATACCCATTGGGGGGTTCGTGGTGGGTACGTTTCGTACCCACCACGTACCCCCCACGCCCCCCGAATGAATTTCCGCTCTCCTGGGCTCAAATTTTTGTTTTTTTAAATCTGTTTGCGGATTTGAATTTAATTTTAATCTTAATTTAAGTGGTCACTTGTAAAAATCTCAGCCTATGCGCTCATACCCATTGGGGGGTACGTGGTGGGTACGTTTCGTACCCACCACGTACCCCCCACGCCCCCCGAATGAATTTCCGCTCTCCTGGCCTCAAATTTTTGTTTTTTTAAATCTGTTTGCGGATTTGAATTTAATTTTAATCTTAATTTAAGTGGTCACTTGTAAAAATCTCAGCCTATGCGCTCATACCCATTGGGGGGTACGTGGTGGGTACGTTTCGTACCCACCACGTACCCCCCACGCCCCCCGAATGAATTTCCGCTCTCCTGGGCTCAAATTTTTGTTTTTTTAAATCTGTTTGCGGATTTGAATTTAATTTTAATTTTAATTTAAGTGGTCACTTGTAAAAATCTCAGCCTATGCGCTCATACCCATTGGGGGGTACGTGGTAGGTACGTTTCGTACCCAACACGTACCGCCCACGCCCCCCGAATGAATTTCCGCTCTCCTGGGCTCAAATTTTTGTTTTTTTAAATCTGTTTGCGGATTTGAATTTAATTTTAATTTTAATTTTAGTGGTCACTTGTAAAAATCTCAGCCTATGCGCTCATACCCATTGGGGGGTTCGTGGTGGGTACGTTTCGTACCCACCACGTACCCCCCATGCCCCCCGAATGAATTTCCGCTCTCCTGGGCTCAAATTTTTGTTTTTTTAAATCTGTTTGCGGATTTGAATTTAATTTTAATCTTAATTTAAGTGGTCACTTGTAAAAATCTCAGCCTATGCGCTCATACCCATTGGAGGGTACGTGGTGGGTACGTTTCGTACCCACCACGTACCCCCCACGCCCCCCGAATGAATTTCCGCTCTCCTGGCCTCAAATTTTTGTTTTTTTAAATCTGTTTGCGGATTTGAATTTAATTTTAATCTTAATTTAAGTGGTCACTTGTAAAAATCTCAGCCTATGCGCTCATACCCATTGGGGGGTACGTGGTGGGTACGTTTCGTACCCACCACGTACCCCCCACGCCCCCCGAATGAATTTCCGCTCTCCTGGGCTCAAATTTTTGTTTTTTTAAATCTGTTTGCGGATTTGAATTTAATTTTAATTTTAATTTAAGTGGTCACTTGTAAAAATCTCAGCCTATGCGCTCATACCCATTGGGGGGTACGTGGTAGGTACGTTTCGTACCCAACACGTACCGCCCACGCCCCCCGAATGAATTTCCGCTCTCCTGGGCTCAAATTTTCGTTTTTTTAAATCTGTTTGCGGATTTGAATTTAATTTTAATTTTGATTTAAGTGGTCACTTGTAAAAATCTCAGCCTATGCGCTCATACCCATTGGGGGGTACGTGGCGGGTACGTTTCGTACCCACCACGTACCCCCACGCCCCCCGAATGAATTTCCGCTCTCCTGGGATGAAATTTTTGTTTTTTTAAATCTGTTTGCGGATTTGAATTTAATTTTAATTTTAATTTAAGTGGTCACTTGTAAAAATCTCAGCCTATGCGCTCATACCCATTGGGGGGTACGTGGTGGGTACGTTTCGTACTCACCACGTACCCCCCACGCCCCCCGAATGAATTTCCGCTCTCCTGGGCTCAAATTTTTGTTTTTTTAAATCTGTTTGCGGATTTGAATTTAATTTTAATTTTAATTTAAGTGGTCACTTGTAAAAATCTCAGCCTATGCGCTCATACCCATTGGGGGGTACGTGGTGGGTACGTTTCGTACCCACCACGTACCCCCCACGCCCCCCGAATGAATTTCCGCTCTCCTGGGCTCAAATTTTTGTTTTTTTAAATCTGTTTGCGGATTTGAATTTAATTTTAATTTTAATTTAAGTGGTCACTTGTAAAAATCTCAGCCTATGCGCTCATACCCATTAGGGGGTACGTGGTGGTTACGTTTCGTACCCACCACGTACCCCCCACGCCCCCCGAATGAATTTCCGCTCTCCTGGGCTCAAATTTTTGTTTTTTTAAATCTGTTTGCGGATTTGAATTTAATTTTAATTTTAATTTAAGTGGTCACTTGTAAAAATCTCAGCCTATGCGCTCATACCCATTGGGGGGTACGTGGTGGGTACGTTTCGTACCCACCACGTACCCCCCACGCCCCCCGAATGAATTTCCGCTCTCCTGGGCTCAAATTTTTGTTTTTTTAAATCTGTTTGCGGATTTGAATTTAATTTTAATTTTAATTTAAGTGGTCACTTGTAAAAATCTCAGCCTATGCGCTCATACCCATTAGGGGGTACGTGGTGGGTACGTTTCGTACCCACCACGTACCCCCCACGCCCCCCGAATGAATTTCCGCTCTCCTGGGCTCAAATTTTGGTTTTTTTAAATCTGTTTGCGGATTTGAATTTAATTTTAATTTTAATTTAAGTGGTCACTTGTAAAAATCTCAGCCTTTGCGCTCATACCCATACGTTTCGTACCCACCACGTACCGCCCACGCCCCCCGAATGAGTTTCCGCTCTCCTGGGCTCAAATTTTTGTTTTTTTAAATCTGTTTGCGGATTTGAATTTAATTTTAATTTTAATTTAAGTGGTCACTTGTAAAAATCTCAGCCTATGCGCTCATACCCATTAGGGGGTACGTGGTGGGTACGTTTCGTACCCACCACGTACCCCCCACGCCCCCCGAATGAATTTCCGCTCTCCTGGGCTCAAATTTTTGTTTTTTTAAATCTGTTTGCGGATTTGAATTTAATTTTAATTTTAATTTAAGTGGTCACTTGTAAAAATCTCAGCCTTTGCGCTCATACCCATACGTTTCGTACCCACCACGTACCGCCCACGCCCCCCGAATGAGTTTCCGCTCTCCTGGGCTCAAATTTTTGTTTTTTTAAATCTGTTTGCGGATTTGAATTTAATTTTAATTTTAATTTAAGTGGTCACTTGTAAAAATCTCAGCCTATGCGCTCATACCCATTAGGGGGTACGTGGTGGGTACGTTTCGTACCCACCACGTACCCCCCACGCCCCCCGAATGAATTTCCGCTCTCCTGGGCTCAAATTTTTGTTTTTTTAAATCTGTTTGCGGATTTGAATTTAATTTTAATTTTAATTTAAGTGGTCACTTGTAAAAATCTCAGCCTATGCGCTCATACCCATTGGGGAGTACGTGGTGGGTACGTTTCGTACCCACCACGTACCCCCCACGCCCCCCGAATGAATTTCCGCTCTCTTGGGCTCAAATTTTTGTTTTTTTAAATCTGTTTGCGGATTTGAATTTAATTTTAATTTTAATTTAAGTGGTCACTTGTAAAAATCTCAGCCTATGCGCTCATACCCATTGGGGGGTACGTGGTGGGTACGTTTCGTACCCACCACGTACCGCCCACGCCCCCCGAATGAATTTCCGCTCTCCTGGGCTCAAATTTTCGTTTTTTTAAATCTGTTTGCGGATTTGAATTTAATTTTAATTTTAATTTAAGTGGTCACTTGTAAAAATCTCAGCCTATGCGCTCATACCCATTGGGGGGTACGTTTCCTACCCACCACGTACCGCCCACGCCCCCCGAATGAATTTCCGCTCTCCTGGGCTCAAATTTTTGTTTTTTTAAATCTGTTTGCGGATTTGAATTTAATTTTAATTTTAATTTAAGTGGTCACTTGTAAAAATCTCAGCCTATGCGCTCATACCCATTGGGGGGTACGTGGTGGGTACGTTTCGTACCCACCACGTACCCCCCACGCCCCCGAATGAATTTCCGCTCTCCTGGGCTCAAATTTTTGTTTTTTTAAATCTGTTTGCGGATTTGAATTTAATTTTAATTTTAATTTAAGTGGTCACTTGTAAAAATCTCAGCCTATGCGCTCATACCCATTGGGGGGTACGTGGTGGGTACGTTTCGTACCCACCACGTACCGCCCACGCCCCCCGAATGAATTTCCGCTCTCCTGGGCTCAAATTTTCGTTTTTTTAAATCTGTTTGCGGATTTGAATTTAATTTTAATTTTAATTTAAGTGGTCACTTGTAAAAATCTCAGCCTATGCGCTCATACCCATTGGGGGGTACGTGGTGGGTACGTTTCGTACCCACCACGTACCCCCCACGCCCCCGAATGAATTTCCGCTCTCCTGGGCTCAAATTTTTGTTTTTTTAAATCTGTTTGCGGATTTGAATTTAATTTTAATTTTAATTTAAGTGGTCACTTGTAAAAATCTCAGCCTATGCGCTCATACCCATTGGGGGGTACGTGGTGGGTACGTTTCGTACCCACCACGTACCGCCCACGCCCCCCGAATGAATTTCCGCTCTCCTGGGCTCAAATTTTCGTTTTTTTAAATCTGTTTGCGGATTTGAATTTAATTTTAATTTTAATTTAAGTGGTCACTTGTAAAAATCTCAGCCTATGCGCTCATACCCATTGGGGGGTACGTTTCCTACCCACCACGTACCGCCCACGCCCCCCGAATGAATTTCCGCTCTCCTGGGCTCAAATTTTTGTTTTTTTAAATCTGTTTGCGGATTTGAATTTAATTTTAATTTTAATTTAAGTGGTCACTTGTAAAAATCTCAGCCTATGCGCTCATACCCATTGGGGGGTACGTGGTGGGTACGTTTCGTACCCACCACGTACCCCCCACGCCCCCGAATGAATTTCCGCTCTCCTGGGCTCAAATTTTTGTTTTTTTAAATCTGTTTGCGGATTTGAATTTAATTTTAATTTTAATTTAAGTGGTCACTTGTAAAAATCTCAGCCTATGCGCTCATACCCATTGGGGGGTACGTGGTGGGTACGTTTCGTACCCACCACGTACCGCCCACGCCCCCCGAATGAATTTCCGCTCTCCTGGGCTCAAATTTTTGTTTTTTTAAATCTGTTTGCGGATTTGAATTTAATTTTAATTTTAATTTAAGTGGTCACTTGTAAAAATCTCAGCCTATGCGCTCATACCCATTGGGGGGTACGTGGGGGGTACGTTTCGTACCCACCACGTACCCCCCACGCCCCCCGAATGAATTTCCGCTCTCCTGGGCTCAAATTTTTGTTTTTTTAAATCTGTTTGCGGATTTGAATTTAATTTTAATTTTAATTTAAGTGGTCACTTGTAAAAATCTCAGCCTATGCGCTCATACCCATTGGGGGGTACGTGGTGGGTACGTTTCGTACCCACCACGTACCCCCCACGCCCCCCGAATGAATTTCCGCTCTCTTGGGCTCAAATTTTTGTTTTTTTAAATCTGTTTGCGGATTTGAATTTAATTTTAATTTTAATTTAAGTGGTCACTTGTAAAAATCTCAGCCTATGCGCTCATACCCATTGGGGGGTACGTGGTGGGTACGTTTCGTACCCACCACGTACCGCCCACGCCCCCCGAATGAATTTCCGCTCTCCTGGGCTCAAATTTTCGTTTTTTTAAATCTGTTTGCGGATTTGAATTTAATTTTAATTTTAATTTAAGTGGTCACTTGTAAAAATCTCAGCCTATGCGCTCATACCCATTAGGGGGTACGTGGTGGGTACGTTTCGTACCCACCACGTACCCCCCACGCCCCCCGAATGAATTTCCGCTCTCCTGGGCTCAAATTTTTGTTTTTTTAAATCTGTTTGCGGATTTGAATTTAATTTTAATTTTAATTTAAGTGGTCACTTGTAAAAATCTCAGCCTATGCGCTCATACCCATTGAGGGGTACGTGGTGGGTACGTTTCGTACTCACCACGTACCCCCCACGCCCCCCGAATGAATTTCCGCTCTCCTGGGCTCAAATTTTTGTTTTTTTAAATCTGTTTGCGGATTTGAATATAATTTTAATTTTAATTTAAGTGGTCACTTGTAAAAATCTCAGCCTATGCGCTCATACCCATACGTTTCGTACCCACCACGTACCACCTACGCCCCCCGAATGAGTTTCCGCTCTCCTGGGCTCAAATTTTTGTTTTTTTAAATCTGTTTGCGGATTTGAATTTAATTTTAATTTTAATTTAAGTGGTCACTTGTAAAAATCTCAGCCTATGCGCTCATACCCATTGGGGGGTACGTGGTGGGTACGTTTCGTACCCACCACGTACCCCCCACGCCCCCCGAATGAATTTCCGCTCTCTTGGGCTCAAATTTTTGTTTTTTTAAATCTGTTTGCGGATTTGAATTTAATTTTAATTTTAATTTAAGTGGTCACTTGTAAAAATCTCAGCCTATGCGCTCATACCCATTGGGGGGTACGTGGTGGGTACGTTTCGTACCCACCACGTACCGCCCACGCCCCCCGAATGAATTTCCGCTCTCCTGGGCTCAAATTTTCGTTTTTTTAAATCTGTTTGCGGATTTGAATTTAATTTTAATTTTAATTTAAGTGGTCACTTGTAAAAATCTCAGCCTATGCGCTCATACCCATTGGGGGGTACGTGGGGGGTACGTTTCGTACCCACCACGTACCACCCACGCCCCCCGAATAAATTTCCGCTCTCCTGGGCTCAAATTTTTGTTTTTTTAAATCTGTTTGCGGATTTGAATTTAATTTTAATTTTAATTTAAGTGGTCACTTGTAAAAATCTCAGCCTATGCGCTCATACCCATTGGGGGGTACGTTTCCTACCCACCACGTACCGCCCACGCCCCCCGAATGAATTTCCGCTCTCCTGGGCTCAAATTTTTGTTTTTTTAAATCTGTTTGCGGATTTGAATTTAATTTTAATTTTAATTTAAGTGGTCACTTGTAAAAATCTCAGCCTATGCGCTCATACCCATTGGGGGGTACGTGGTGGGTACGTTTCGTACCCACCACGTACCCCCCACGCCCCCCGAATGAATTTCCGCTCTCCTGGGCTCAAATTTTTGTTTTTTTAAATCTGTTTGCGGATTTGAATTTAATTTTAATTTTAATTTAAGTGGTCACTTGTAAAAATCTCAGCCTATGCGCTCATACCCATTGGGGGGTACGTGGTGGGTACGTTTCGTACCCACCACGTACCGCCCACGCCCCCCGAATGAATTTCCGCTCTCCTGGGCTCAAATTTTCGTTTTTTTAAATCTGTTTGCGGATTTGAATTTAATTTTAATTTTAATTTAAGTGGTCACTTGTAAAAATCTCAGCCTATGCGCTCATACCCATTGGGGGGTACGTGGGGGGTACGTTTCGTACCCACCACGTACCCCCCACGCCCCCCGAATGAATTTCCGCTCTCCTGGGCTCAAATTTTTGTTTTTTTAAATCTGTTTGCGGATTTGAATTTAATTTTAATTTTAATTTAAGTGGTCACTTGTAAAAATCTCAGCCTATGCGCTCATACCCATTGGGGGGTACGTGGTGGGTACGTTTCGTACCCACCACGTACCCCCCACGCCCCCCGAATGAATTTCCGCTCTCTTGGGCTCAAATTTTTGTTTTTTTAAATCTGTTTGCGGATTTGAATTTAATTTTAATTTTAATTTAAGTGGTCACTTGTAAAAATCTCAGCCTATGCGCTCATACCCATTGGGGGGTACGTGGTGGGTACGTTTCGTACCCACCACGTACCGCCCACGCCCCCCGAATGAATTTCCGCTCTCCTGGGCTCAAATTTTCGTTTTTTTAAATCTGTTTGCGGATTTGAATTTAATTTTAATTTTAATTTAAGTGGTCACTTGTAAAAATCTCAGCCTATGCGCTCATACCCATTGGGGGGTACGTGGTGGGTACGTTTCGTACCCACCACGTACCGCCCACGCCCCCCGAATGAATTTCCGCTCTCCTGGGCTCAAATTTTCGTTTTTTTAAATCTGTTTGCGGATTTGAATTTAATTTTAATTTTAATTTAAGTGGTCACTTGTAAAAATCTCAGCCTATGCGCTCATACCCATTGGGGGGTACGTGGGGGGTACGTTTCGTACCCACCACGTACCCCCCACGCCCCCCGAATAAATTTCCGCTCTCCTGGGCTCAAATTTTTGTTTTTTTAAATCTGTTTGCGGATTTGAATTTAATTTTAATTTTAATTTAAGTGGTCACTTGTAAAAATCTCAGCCTATGCGCTCATACCCATTGGGGGGTACGTTTCCTACCCACCACGTACCGCCCACGCCCCCCGAATGAATTTCCGCTCTCCTGGGCTCAAATTTTTGTTTTTTTAAATCTGTTGGCGGATTTGAATTTAATTTTAATTTTAATTTAAGTGGTCACTTGTAAAAATCTCAGCCTATGCGCTCATACCCATTGGGGGGTACGTGGTGGGTACGTTTCGTACCCACCACGTACCCCCCACGCCCCCGAATGAATTTCTGCTCTCCTGGGCTCAAATTTTTGTTTTTTTAAATCTGTTTGCGGATTTGAATTTAATTTTAATTTTAATTTAAGTGGTCACTTGTAAAAATCTCAGCCTATGCGCTCATACCCATTGGGGGGTACGTGGGGGGTACGTTTCGTACCCACCACGTACCCCCCACGCCCCCCGAATGAATTTCCGCTCTCCTGGGCTCAAATTTTTGTTTTTTTAAATCTGTTTGCGGATTTGAATTTAATTTTAATTTTAATTTAAGTGGTCACTTGTAAAAATCTCAGCCTATGCGCTCATACCCATTGGGGGGTACGTGGGGGGTACGTTTCGTACCCACCACGTACCCCCCACGCCCCCCGAATAAATTTCCGCTCTCCTGGGCTCAAATTTTTGTTTTTTTAAATCTGTTTGCGGATTTGAATTTAATTTTAATTTTAATTTAAGTGGTCACTTGTAAAAATCTCAGCCTATGCGCTCATACCCATTGGGGGGTACGTGGCGGGTACGTTTCGTACCCACCACGTACCCCCCACGCCCCCCGAATGAATTTCCGCTCTCCTGGGCTCAAATTTTTGTTTTTTTAAATCTGTTTGCGGATTTGAATTTAATTTTAATTTTAATTTAAGTGGTCACTTGTAAAAATCTCAGCCTATGCGCTCATACCCATTGGGGGGTACGTGGTGGGTACGTTTCGTACCCACCACGTACCGCCCACGCCCCCCGAATGAATTTCCGCTCTCCTGGGCTCAAATTTTTGTTTTTTTAAATCTGTTTGCGGATTTGAATTTAATTTTAATTTTAATTTAAGTGGTCACTTGTAAAAATCTCAGCCTATGCGCTCATACCCATGGAGGGGTACGTTTCCTACCCACCACGTACCGCCCACGCCCCCCGAATGAATTTCCGCTCTCCTGGGCTCAAATTTTTGTTTTTTTAAATCTGTTTGCGGATTTGAATTTAATTTTAATTTTAATTTAAGTGGTCACTTGTAAAAATCTCAGCCTATGCGCTCATACCCATTGGGGGGTACGTGGGGGGTACGTTTCGTACCCAGCACGTACCCCCACGCCCCCCGAATGAATTTCCGCTCTCCTGGGCTCAAATTTTTGTTTTTTTAAATCTGTTTGCGGATTTGAATTTAATTTTAATTTTAATTTAAGTGGTCACTTGTAAAAATCTCAGCCTATGCGCTCATACCCATTGGGGGGTACGTGGTGGATACGTTTCGTACCCACCACGTACCCCCCACGCCCCCCGAATGAATTTCCGCTCTCCTGGGCTCAAATTTTTGTTTTTTTAAATCTGTTTGCGGATTTGAATTTAATTTTAATTTTAATTTAAGTGGTCACTTGTAAAAATCTCAGCCTATGCGCTCATACCCATTGGGGGGTACGTGGTGGGTACGTTTCGTACCCACCACGTACCCCCCACGCCCCCCGAATGAATTTCCGCTCTCCTGGGATGAAATTTTTGTTTTTTTAAATCTGTTTGCGGATTTGAATTTAATTTTAATTTTAATTTAAGTGGTCACTTGTAAAAATCTCAGCCTATGCGCTCATACCCATTGGGGGGTACGTGGGGGGTACGTTTCGTACCCACCACGTACCGCCCACGCCCCCGAATGAATTTCCGCTCTCCTGGGCTCAAATTTTTGTTTTTTTAAATCTGTTTGCGGATTTGAATTTAATTTTAATTTTAATTTAAGTGGTCACTTGTAAAAATCTCAGCCTATGCGCTCATACCCATTGGGGGGTACGTGGGGGGTACGTTTCGTACCCACCACGTACCGCCCACGCCCCCCGAATGAATTTCCGCTCTCCTGGGCTCAAATTTTTGTTTTTTTAAATCTGTTTGCGGATTTGAATTTAATTTTAATTTTAATTTAAGTGGTCACTTGTAAAAATCTCAGCCTATGCGCTCATACCCATTGGGGGGTACGTGGTGGATACGTTTCGTACCCACCACGTACCCCCCACGCCCCCCGAATGAATTTCCGCTCTCCTGGGCTCAAATTTTTGTTTTTTTAAATCTGTTTGCGGATTTGAATTTAATTTTAATTTTAATTTAAGTGGTCACTTGTAAAAATCTCAGCCTATGCGCTCATACCCATTGGGGGGTACGTGGTGAGTACGTTTCGTACCCACCACGTACCGCGCACGCCCCCCGAATGATTTTCCGCTCTCCTGGGCTCAAATTTTTGTTTTTTTAAATCTGTTTGCGGATTTGAATTTAATTTTAATTTTAATTTAAGTGGTCACTTGTAAAAATCTCAGCCTATGCGCTCATACCCATTGGGGGGTACGTGGTGGGTACGTTTCGTACCCACCACGTACCCCTCACGCCCCCCGAATGAATTTCCGCTCTCCTGTGATGAAATTTTTGTTTTTTTAAATCTGTTTGCGGATTTGAATTTAATTTTAATTTTAATTTAAGTGGTCACTTGTAAAAATCTCAGCCTATGCGCTCATACCCATTGGGGGGTACGTGGTGGGTACGTTTCGTACCCACCACGTACCCCCCACGCCCCCCGAATGAATTTCCGCTCTCCTGGGATGAAATTTTTGTTTTTTTAAATCTGTTTGCGGATTTGAATTTAATTTTAATTTTAATTTAAGTGATCACTTGTAAAAATCTCAGCCTATGCGCTCATACCCATTGGGGGGTACGTGGGGGGTACGTTTCGTACCCACCACGTACCGCCCACGCCCCCCGAATGATTTTCCGCTCTCCTGGGCTCAAATTTTTGTTTTTTTAAATCTGTTTGCGGATTTGAATTTAATTTTAATTTTAATTTAAGTGGTCACTTGTAAAAATCTCAGCCTATGCGCTCATACCCATTGGGGGGTACGTGGTGGGTACGTTTCGTACCCACCACGTACCGCCCACGCCCCCCGAATGAATTTCCGCTCTCCTGGGCTCAAATTTTTGTTTTTTTAAATCTGTTTGCGGATTTGAATTTAATTTTAATTTTAATTTAAGTGGTCACTTGTAAAAATCTCATCCTATGCGCTCCTACCCATTGGGGGGTACGTGGTGGGTACGTTTCGTACCCACCACGTACCCCCCACGCCCCCCGAATGAATTTCCGCTCTCCTGGGATGAAATTTTTGTTTTTTTAAATCTGTTTGCGGATTTGAATTTAATTTTAATTTTAATTTAAGTGGTCACTTGTAAAAATCTCAGCCTATGCGCTCATACCCATTGGGGGGTACGTGGTGGGTACGTTTCGTACCCACCACGTACCCCCCACGCCCCCCGAATGAATTTCCGCTCTCCTGGGATGAAATTTTTGTTTTTTTAAATCTGTTTGCGGATTTGAATTTAATTTTAATTTTAATTTAAGTGGTCACTTGTAAAAATCTCAGCCTATGCGCTCATACCCATTGGGGGGTACGTGGGGGGTACGTTTCGTACCCACCACGTACCGCCCACGCCTCCCGAATGAATTTCCGCTCTCCTGGGCTCAAATTTTTGTTTTTTTAAATCTGTTTGCGGATTTGAATTTAATTTTAATTTTAATTTAAGTGGTCACTTGTAAAAATCTCAGCCTATGCGCTCATACCCATTGGGGGGTACGTGGGGGGTACGTTTCGTACCCACCACGTACCGCCCACGCCCCCCGAATGAATTTCCGCTCTCCTGGGCTCAAATTTTTGTTTTTTTAAATCTGTTTGCGGATTTGAATTTAATTTTAATTTTAATTTAAGTGGTCACTTGTAAAAATCTCAGCCTATGCGCTCATACCCATTGGGGGGTACGTGGGGGGTACGTTTCCTACCCACCACGTACCGCCCACGCCCCCCGAATGAATTTCCGCTCTCCTGGGCTCAAATTTTTGTTTTTTTAAATCTGTTTGCGGATTTGAATTTAATTTTAATTTTAATTTAAGTGGTCACTCGTAAAAATCTCAGCCTATGCGCTCATACCCATTGGGGGGTACGTGGTGGGTACGTTTCGTACCCACCACGTACCCCCACGCCCCCCGAATGAATTTCCGCTCTCCTGAGCTCAAATTTTTGTTTTTTTAAATCTGTTTGCGGATTTGAATTTAATTTTAATTTTAATTTAAGTGGTCACTTGTAAAAATCTCATCCTATGCGCTCCTACCCATTGGGGGGTACGTGGGGGGTACGTTTCGTACCCACCACGTACCGCCCACGCCCCCCGAATGAATTTCCGCTCTCCTGGGCTCAAATTTTTGTTTTTTTAAATCTGTTTGCGGATTTGAATTTAATTTTAATTTTAATTTAAGTGGTCACTTGTAAAAATCTCAGCCTATGCGCTCATACCAATTGGGGGGTACGTGGGGGGTACGTTTCGTACCCACCACGTACCCCCCACGACCCCCGAATGAATTTCCGCTCTCCTGGGCTCAAATTTTTGTTTTTTTAAATCTGTTTGCGGATTTGAATTTAATTTTAATTTTAATTTAAGTGGTCACTTGTAAAAATCTCAGCCTTTGCGCTCATACCCATTGGGGGGTACGTGGTGGGTACGTTTCGTACCCACCACGTACCCCCCACGCCCCCCGAATGAACTTCCGCTCTCCTGGGCTCAAATTTTTGTTTTTTTAAATCTGTTTGCGAATTTGAATTTAATTTTAATTTTAATTTAAGTGGTCACTTGTAAAAATCTCAGCCTATGCGCTCATACCAATTGGGGGGTACGTGGGGGGTACGTTTCGTACCCACCACGTACCCCCCACGACCCCCGAATGAATTTCCGCTCTCCTGGTCTCAAATTTTTGTTTTTTTAAATCTGTTTGCGGATTTGAATTTAATTTTAATTTTGATTTAAGTGGTCACTTGTAAAAATCTCAGCCTATGCGCTCATACCCATTGGGGGGTACGTGGTGGGTACGTTTCGTACCCACCACGTACCGCCCACGCCCCCCGAATGAATTTCCGCTCTCCTGGGCTCAAATTTTTGTTTTTTTAAATCTGTTTGCGGATTTGAATTTAATTTTAATTTTAATTTAAGTGGTCACTTGTAAAAATCTCAGCCTATGCGCTCATACCCATTGGGGGGTACGTGGTGGGTACGTTTCGTACCCACCATGTACCGCCCACGCCCCCCGAATGAATTTCCGCTCTCCTGGGCTCAAATTTTTGTTTTTTTAAATCTGTTTGCGGATTTGAATTTAATTTTAATTTTAATTTAAGTGGTCACTTGTAAAAATCTCAGCCTATGCGCTCATACCCATTGGGGGGTACGTGGTGGGTACGTTTCGTACCCACCATGTACCGCCCACGCCCCCCGAATGAATTTCCGCTCTCCTGGGCTCAAATTTTTGTTTTTTTAAATCTGTTTGCGGATTTGAATTTAATTTTAATTTTAATTTAAGTGGTCACTTGTAAAAATCTCAGCCTATGCGCTCATACCCATTGGGGGGTACGTGGGGGGTACGTTTCGTACCCACCACGTACCGCCCACGCCCCCCGAATGAATTTCCGCTCTCCTGGGCTCAAATTTTTGTTTTTTTAAATCTGTTTGCGGATTTGAATTTAATTTTAATTTTAATTTAAGTGGTCACTTGTAAAAATCTCAGCCTATGCGCTCATACCAATTGGGGGGTACGTGGGGGGTACGTTTCGTACCCACCACGTACCCCCCACGACCCCCGAATGAATTTCCGCTCTCCTGGTCTCAAATTTTTGTTTTTTTAAATCTGTTTGCGGATTTGAATTTAATTTTAATTTTGATTTAAGTGGTCACTTGTAAAAATCTCAGCCTATGCGCTCATACCCATTGGGGGGTACGTGGTGGGTACGTTTCGTACCCACCACGTACCCCCCACGCCCCCCGAAAGAATTTCCGCTCTCCTGGGATGAAATTTTTGTTTTTTTAAATCTGTTTGCGGATTTGAATTTAATTTTAATTTTAATTTAAGTGGTCACTTGTAAAAATCTCATCCTATGCGCTCCTACCCATTGGGGGGTACGTGGGGGGTACGTTTCGTACCCACCACGTACCGCCCACGCCCCCCGAATGAATTTCCGCTCTCCTGGGCTCAAATTTTTGTTTTTTTAAATCTGTTTGCGGATTTGAATTTAATTTTAATTTTAATTTAAGTGGTCACTTGTAAAAATCTCAGCCTATGCGCTCATACCAATTGGGGGGTACGTGGGGGGTACGTGGGGGGTACGTTTCGTACCCACCACGTACCCCCCACGACCCCCGAATGAATTTCCGCTCTCCTGGGCTCAAATTTTTGTTTTTTTAAATCTGTTTGCGGATTTGAATTTAATTTTAATTTTAATTTAAGTGGTCACTTGTAAAAATCTCAGCCTTTGCGCTCATACCCATTGGGGGGTACGTGGTGGGTACGTTTCGTACCCACCACGTACCCCCCACGCCCCCCGAATGAACTTCCGCTCTCCTGGGCTCAAATTTTTGTTTTTTTAAATCTGTTTGCGAATTTGAATTTAATTTTAATTTTAATTTAAGTGGTCACTTGTAAAAATCTCAGCCTATGCGCTCATACCAATTGGGGGGTACGTGGGGGGTACGTTTCGTACCCACCACGTACCCCCCACGACCCCCGAATGAATTTCCGCTCTCCTGGTCTCAAATTTTTGTTTTTTTAAATCTGTTTGCGGATTTGAATTTAATTTTAATTTTGATTTAAGTGGTCACTTGTAAAAATCTCAGCCTATGCGCTCATACCCATTGGGGGGTACGTGGTGGGTACGTTTCGTACCCACCACGTACCCCCCACGCCCCCCGAATGAATTTCCACTCTCCTGGGCTCAAATTTTTGTTTTTTTAAATCTGTTTGCGAATTTGAATTTAATTTGAATTTTAATTTAAGTGGTCACTTGTAAAAATCTCAGCCTATGCGCTCATACCCATTGGGGGGTACGTGGGGGGTACGTTTCGTACCCACCACGTACCCCCCACGACCCCCGAATGAATTTCCGCTCTCCTGGTCTCAAATTTTTGTTTTTTTAAATCTGTTTGCGGATTTGAATTTAATTTTAATTTTGATTTAAGTGGTCACTTGTAAAAATCTCAGCCTATGCGCTCATACCCATTGGGGGGTACGTGGTGGGTACGTTTCGTACCCACCACGTACCCCCCACGCCCCCCGAATGAATTTCCGCTCTCCTGGGCTCAAATTTTTGTTTTTTTAAATCTGTTTGCGGATTTGAATTTAATTTTAATTTTAATTTAAGTGGTCACTTGTAAAAATCTCAGCCTATGCGCTCATACCCATTGGGGGGTACGTGGTGGGTACGTTTCGTACCCACCACGTACCCCCCACGCCCCCCGAATGAATTTCCGCTCTCCTGGGCTCAAATTTTTGTTTTTTTAAATCTGTTTGCGGATTTGAATTTAATTTTAATTTTAATTTAAGTGGTCACTTGTAAAAATCTCAGCCTATGCGCTCATACCCATTATGGGGTACGTATGGGGTACGATCGTACCCCATATGTACCCTATACGTACTCCACGCCCCCAAAATGAACTTCCGCTCTCCTGGGCTCAAATTTTTGTTTTTTTAAATCTGTTTGCGGATTTGAATTTAATTTTAATTTTAATTTAAGAGGTCACTTGTAAAAATCTCAGCCTATGCGCTCATACCCATTGGGGGGTACGTGGTGGGTACGTTTCGTACCCACCACGTACCGCCCACGCCCCCCGAATGAATTTCCGCTCTCCTGGGCTCAAATTTTTGTTTTTTTAAATCTGTTTGCGGATTTGAATTTAATTTTAATTTTAATTTAAGTGGTCACTTGTAAAAATCTCAGCCTATGCGCTCATACCCATTGGGGGGTACGTGGTGGGTACGTTTCGTACCCACCACGTACCCCCCACGCCCCCCGAATGAATTTCCGCTCTCCTGGGATGAAATTTTTGTTTTTTTAAATCTGTTTGCGGATTTGAATTTAATTTTAATTTTAATTTAAGTGGTCACTTGTAAAAATCTCAGCCTATGCGCTCATACCCATTGGGGGGTACGTGGGGGGTACGTTTCGTACCCACCACATACCGCCCACGCCCCCCGAATGAATTTCCGCTCTCCTGGGCTCAAATTTTTGTTTTTTTAAATCTGTTTGCGGATTTGAATTTAATTTTAATTTTAATTTAAGTGGTCACTTGTAAAAATCTCAGCCTATGCGCTCATACCCATTGGGGGGTACGTGGTGGGTACGTTTCGTACCCACCACGTACCGCGCACGCCCCCCGAATGAATTTCCGCTCTCCTGGGCTCAAATTTTTGTTTTTTTAAATCTGTTTGCGGATTTGAATTTAATTTTAATTTTAATTTAAGTGGTCACTTGTAAAAATCTCAGCCTATGCGCTCATACCCATTGGGGGGTACGTGGTGGGTACGTTTCGTACCCACCACGTACCGCGCACGCCCCCCGAATGAATTTCCGCTCTCCTGGGCTCAAATTTTTGTTTTTTTAAATCTGTTTGCGGATTTGAATTTAATTTTAATTTTAATTTAAGTGGTCACTTGTAAAAATCTCAGCCTATGCGCTCATACCCATTGGGGGGTACGTGGGGGGTACGTTTTGTACCCACCACGTATCCCCCACGACCCCCGAATGAATTTCCGCTCTCCTGGTCTCAAATTTTTGTTTTTTTAAATCTGTTTGCGGATTTGAATTTAATTTTAATTTTGATTTAAGTGGTCACTTGTAAAAATCTCAGCCTATGCGCTCATACCCATTGGGGGGTACGTGGTGGGTACGTTTCGTACCCACCACGTACCCCCCACGCCCCCCGAATGAATTTCCGCTCTCCTGGGCTCAAATTTTTGTTTTTTTAAATCTGTTTGCGGATTTGAATTTAATTTTAATTTAAGTGGTCACTTGTAAAAATCTCAGCCTATGCGCTCATACCCATTGGGGGGTACGTGGTGGGTACGTTTCGTACCCACCACGTACCCCCCACGCCCCCCGAATGAATTTCCGCTCTCCTGGGCTCAAATTTTTGTTTTTTTAAATCTGTTTGCGGATTTGAATTTAATTTTAATTTAAGTGGTCACTTGTAAAAATCTCAGCCTATGCGCTCATACCCATTGGGGGGTACGTGGTGGGTACG
The DNA here is from genome assembly GCA_951812415.1 of Beris morrisii. Taxonomy (NCBI): domain Eukaryota; kingdom Metazoa; phylum Arthropoda; class Insecta; order Diptera; family Stratiomyidae; genus Beris; species Beris morrisii. Next base: position 124,857,947 of record OX638311.1, read on the forward strand.
TTTCGTACCCACCACGTACCCCCACGCCCCCCGAATGAATTTCCGCTCTCCTGGGCTCAAATTTTTGTTTTTTTAAATCTGTTTGCGGATTTGAATTTAATTTTAATTTTAATTTAAGTGGTCACTTGTAAAAATCTCAGCCTATGCGCTCATACCCATTGGGGGGTACGTGGTGGGTACGTTTCGTACCCACCACGTACCCCCCACGCCCCCCGAATGAATTTCCGCTCTCCTGGGATGAAATTTTTGTTTTTTTAAATCTGTTTGCGGATTTGAATTTAATTTTAATTTTAATTTAAGTGGTCACTTGTAAAAATCTCAGCCTATGCGCTCATACCCATTGGGGGGTACGTGGGGGGTACGTTTCGTACCCACCACGTACCGCCCACGCCCCCCGAATGAATTTCCGCTCTCCTGGGCTCAAATTTTTGTTTTTTTAAATCTGTTTGCGGATTTGAATTTAATTTTAATTTTAATTTAAGTGGTCACTTGTAAAAATCTCAGCCTATGCGCTCATACCCATTGGGGGGTACGTGGTGGGTACGTTTCGTACCCACCACGTACCGCGCACCCCCCCCGAATAAATTTCCGCTCTCCTGGGCTCAAATTTTTGTTTTTTTAAATCTGTTTGCGGATTTGAATTTAATTTTAATTTTAATTTAAGTGGTCATTTGTAAAAATCTCAGCCTATGCGCTCATACCCATTGGGGGGTACGTGGTGGGTACGTTTCGTACCCACCACGTACCCCCCACGCCCCCCGAATGAATTTCCGCTCTCCTGGGATGAAATTTTTGTTTTTTTAAATCTGTTTGCGGATTTGAATTTAATTTTAATTTTAATTTAAGTGGTCACTTGTAAAAATCTCAGCCTATGCGCTCATACCCATTGGGGGGTACGTGGGGGGTACGTTTCGTACCCACCACGTACCCCCCACGCCCCCCGAATGAATTTCCGCTCTCCTGGGCTCAAATTTTTGTTTTTTTAAATCTGTTTGCGGATTTGAATTTAATTTTAATTTTAATTTAAGTGGTCACTTGTAAAAATCTCAGCCTATGCGCTCATACCCATTGGGGGGTACGTGGGGGGTACGTTTCCTACCCACCACGTACCGCCCACGCCCCCCGAATGAATTTCCGCTCTCCTGGGCTCAAATTTTTGTTTTTTTAAATCTGTTTGCGGATTTGAATTTAATTTTAATTTTAATTTAAGTGGTCACTTGTAAAAATCTCAGCCTATGCGCTCATACCCATTGGGGGGTACGTGGTGGGTACGTTTCGTACCCAGAACGTACCCCCCCCCCCGCCCCCCGAAAGAATTTCCGCTCTCCTGGGATGAAATTTTTGTTTTTTTAAATCTGTTTGCGGATTTGAATTTAATGAATGAATTTCCGCTCTCCTGGGCTCAAATTTTTGTTTTTTTAAATCTGTTTGCGGATTTGAATTTAATTTTAATTTTAATTTAAGTGGTCACTTGTAAAAATCTCAGCCTATGCGCTCATACCCATTGGGGAGTACGTGGTGGGTACGTTTCGTACCCACCACGTACCGCCCACGCCCCCCGAATGAATTTCCGCTCTCCTGGGCTCAAATTTTTGTTTTTTTAAATCTGTTTGCGGATTTGAATTTAATTTTAATTTTAATTTAAGTGGTCACTTGTAAAAATCTCAGCCTATGCGCTCATACCCATTGGGGGGTACGTGGTGGGTACGTTTCGTACCCACCACATACCCCCACGCCCTCCGAATGAATTTCCGCTCTCCTGGGATGAAATTTTTGTTTTTTTAAATCTGTTTGCGGATTTGAATTTAATTTTAATTTTAATTTAAGTGGTCACTTGTAAAAATCTCAGCCTATGCGCTCATACCCATTATGGGGTACGTATGGGGTACGATCGTACGCCATACGTACTCCACGCCCCCAAAATGAATTTCCGCTCTTCTGGGCTCAAATTTTTGTTTTTTTAAATCTGTTTGCGGATTTGAATTTAATTTTAATTTTAATTTAAGTGGCCACTTGTAAAAATCTCAGCCTATGCGCTCATACCCATTGGGGGGTACGTGGTGGGTACGTTTCGTACCCACCACGTACCCCCCACGCCCCCCGAATGAATTTCCGCTCTCCTGGGCTCAAATTTTTGTTTTTTTAAATCTGTTTGCGGATTTGAATTTAATTTTAATTTTAATTTAAGTGGTCACTTGTAAAACTCTCAGCCTATGCGCTCATACCCATTGGGGGGTACGTGGTGGGTACGTTTCGTACCCACCACGTACCCCCCACGCCCCCGAATGAATTTCCGCTCTCCTGGGCTCAAATTTTTGTTTTTTTAAATCTGTTTGCGGATTTGAATTTAATTTTAATTTTAATTTAAGTGGTCACTTGTAAAAATCTCAGCCTATGCGCTCATACCCATTGGGGGGTACGTGGTGGGTACATTTCGTACCCACCACGTACCCCCCACGCCCCCCGAATGAATTTCCGCTCTCCTGGGATGAAATTTTTGTTTTTTTAAATCTGTTTGCGGATTTGAATTTAATTTTAATTTAAGTGGTCACTTGTAAAAATCTCAGCCTATGCGCTCATACCCATTGGGGGGTACGTGGGGGGTACGTTTCGTACCCACCACGTACCGCCCACGCCCCCCGAATGAATTTCCGCTCTCCTGGGCTCAAATTTTTGTTTTTTTAAATCTGTTTGCGGATTTGAATTTAATTTTAATTTTAATTTAAGTGGTCACTTGTAAAAATCTCAGCCTATGCGCTCATACCCATTGGGGGGTACGTGGGGGGTACGTTTCCTACCCACCACGTACCGCCCACGCCCCCCGAATGAATTTCCGCTCTCCTGGGCTCAAATTTTTGTTTTTTTAAATCTGTTTGCGGATTTGAATTTAATTTTAATTTTAATTTAAGTGGTCACTTGTAAAAATCTCAGCCTATGCGCTCATACCCATTGGGGGGTACGTGGTGGGTACGTTTCGTACCCACCACGTACCCCCCACGCCCCCGAATGAATTTCCGCTCTCCTGGGATGAAATTTTTGTTTTTTTAAATCTGTTTGCGGATTTGAATTTAATTTTAATTTTAATTTAAGTGGTCACTTGTAAAAATCTCAGCGTATGCGCTCATACCCATTGGGGGGTACGTGGTGGGTACGTTTCGTACCCACCACGTACCGCCCACGCCCCCCGAATGAATTTCCGCTCTCCTGGGCTCAAATTTTTGTTTTTTTAAATCTGTTTGCGGATTTGAATTTAATTTTAATTTTAATTTAAGTGGTCACTTGTAAAAATCTCAGCCTATGCGCTCATACCCATTGGGGGGTACGTGGGGGGTACGTTTCGTACCCACCACGTAGCGCCCACGCCCCCCGAATGAATTTCCGCTCTCCTGGGCTCAAATTTTTGTTTTTTTAAATCTGTTTGCGGATTTGAATTTAATTTTAATTTTAATTTAAGTGGTCACTTGTAAAAATCTCAGCCTATGCGCTCATACCCATTGGGGGGTACGTGGGGGGTACGTTTCCTACCCACCACGTACCGCCCACGCCCCCCGAATGAATTTCCGCTCTCCTGGGCTCAAATTTTTGTTTTTTTAAATCTGTTTGCGGATTTGAATTTAATTTTAATTTTAATTTAAGTGGTCACTTGTAAAAATCTCAGCCTATGCGCTCATACCCATTGGGGGGTACGTGGTGGGTACGTTTCGTACCCAGAACGTACCCCCCCCCCGCCCCCCGAAAGAATTTCCGCTCTCCTGGGATGAAATTTTTGTTTTTTTAAATCTGTTTGCGGATTTGAATTTAATTTTAATTTTAATTTAAGTGGTCACTTGTAAAAATCTCAGCCTATGCGCTCATACCCATTGGGGGATACGTGGGGGGTACGTTTCGTACCCACCACGTACCCCCCATGCCCCCCGAATGAATTTCCGCTCTCCTGGGCTCAAATTTTTGTTTTTTTAAATCTGTTTGCGGATTTGAATTTAATTTTAATTTTAATTTAAGTGGTCACTTGTAAAAATCTCAGCCTATGCGCTCATACCCATTGGGGAGTACGTGGTGGGTACGTTTCGTACCCACCACGTACCGCCCACGCCCCCCGAATGAATTTCCGCTCTCCTGGGCTCAAATTTTTGTTTTTTTAAATCTGTTTGCGGATTTGAATTTAATTTTAATTTTAATTTAAGTGGTCACTTGTAAAAATCTCAGCCTATGCGCTCATACCCATTGGGGGTACGTGGTGGGTACGTGGTGGGTACGTTTCGTACCCACCACGTACCCCCCACGCCCCCCGAATGAATTTCCGCTCTCCTTGGCTCAAATTTTTGTTTTTTTAAATCTGTTTGCGGATTTGAATTTAATTTTAATTTTAATTTAAATGGTCACTTGTAAAAATCTAAGCCTATGCGCTCATACCCATTGGGGGGTACGTGGTGGGTACGTTTCGTACCCACCACGTACCCCCACGCCCTCCGAATGAATTTCCGCTCTCCTGGGATGAAATTTTTGTTTTTTTAAATCTGTTTGCGGATTTGAATTTAATTTTAATTTTAATTTAAGTGGTCACTTGTAAAAATCTCAGCCTATGCGCTCATACCCATTATGGGGTACGTATGGGGTACGATCGTACGCCATACGTACTCCACGCCCCCAAAATGAATTTCCGCTCTTCTGGGCTCAAATTTTTGTTTTTTTAAATCTGTTTGCGGATTTGAATTTAATTTTAATTTTAATTTAAGTGGCCACTTGTAAAAATCTCAGCCTATGCGCTCATACCCATTGGGGGGTACGTGGTGGGTACGTTTCGTACCCACCACGTACCCCCCACGCCCCCGAATGAATTTCCGCTCTCCTGGGCTCAAATTTTTGTTTTTTTAAATCTGTTTGCGGATTTGAATTTAATTTTAATTTTAATTTAAGTGGTCACTTGTAAAAATCTCAGCCTATGCGCTCATACCCATTGGGGGGTACGTGGTGGGTACGTTTCGTACCCACCACGTACCGCGCACCCCCCCCGAATGAATTTCCGCTCTCCTGGGCTCAAATTTTTGTTTTTTTAAATCTGTTTGCGGATTTGAATTTAATTTTAATTTTAATTTAAGTGGTCATTTGTAAAAATCTCAGCCTATGCGCTCATACCCATTGGGGGGTACGTGGTGGGTACGTTTCGTACCCACCACGTACCCCCCACGCCCCCCGAATGAATTTCCGCTCTCCTGGGCTCAAATTTTTGTTTTTTTAAATCTGTTTGCGGATTTGAATTTAATTTTAATTTTAATTTAAGTGGTCACTTGTAAAAATCTCAGCCTATGCGCTCATACCCATTGGGGGGTACGTGGTGGGTACGTTTCGTACCCACCACGTACCCCCCACGCCCCCCGAATAAATTTCCGTTCTCCTGGGCTCAAATTTTTGTTTTTTTAAATCTGTTTGCGGATTTGAATTTAATTTTAATTTTAATTTAAGTGCTTACTTGAAAAAATCTCAGCCTATGCGCTCATACCCATTATGGGGTACGTATGGGGTACGATCGTACCCCACACGTACCCTATAAGTACTCCACGCCCCCAAAATGAATTTCCGCTCTCCTGGGCTCAAATTTTTGTTTTTTTAAATCTGTTTGCGGATTTGAATTTAATTTTAATTTAAGTGGTCACTTGTAAAAATCTCAGCCTATGCGCTCATACCCATTGGAGGGTACGTGGTGGGTACGTTTCGTACCCACCACGTACCCCCCACGCCCCCCGAATGAATTTCCGCTCTCCTGGGCTCAAGTTTTTGTTTTTTTAAATCTGTTTGCGGATTTGAATTTAATTTTAATTTTAATTTAAGTGGTCACTTGTAAAAATCTCAGCCTATGCGCTCATACCCATTGGGGGGTACGTGGTGGGTACGTTTCGTACCCACCACGTACCCCCACGCCCTCCGAATGAATTTCCGCTCTCCTGGGCTCAAATTTTTGTTTTTTTAAATCTGTTTGCGGATTTGAATTTAATTTTAATTATAATTTAAGTGGTCACTTGTAAAAATCTCAGCCTATGCGCTCATACCCATTGGGGGGTACGTGGTGGGTACGTTTCGTACCCACCACGTACCCCCCACGCCCCCGAATGAATTTCCGCTCTCCTGGGCTCAAATTTTTGTTTTTTTAAATCTGTTTGCGGATTTGAATTTAATTTTAATTTTAATTTAAGTGCTTACTTGAAAAAATCTCAGCCTATGCGCTCATACCCATTATGGGGTACGTATGGGGTACGATCGTACCCCATACGTACCCTATAAGTACTCCACGCCCCCAAAATGAATTTCCGCTCTCCTGGGCTCAAATTTTTGTTTTTTTAAATCTGTTTGCGGATTTGAATTTAATTTTAATTTTAATTTTAATTTAAGTGGTCACTTGTAAAAATCTCAGCCTATGCGCTCATACCCATTGGGGGGTACGTGGTGGGTACGTTTCGTACCCACCACGTACCCCCCACGCCCCCCGAATGAATTTCCGCTCTCCTGGGCTCAAATTTTTGTTTTTTTAAATCTGTTTGCGGATTTGAATTTAATTTTAATTTTAATTTAAGTGCTTACTTGAAAAAATCTCAGCCTAATCGCTCATACCCATTATGGGGTACGTATGGGGTACGATCGTACCCCATACGTACCCTATACGTACTCCACGCCCCCAAAATGAATTTCCGTTCTCCTGGGCTCAAATTTTTGTTTTTTTAAATCTGTTTGCGGATTTGAATTTAATTTTAATTTTAATTTAAGTGGTCACTTGTAAAAATCTCATCCTATGCGCTCATACCCATTGGGGGGTACGTGGTGGGTACGTTTCGTACCCACCACGTACCCTCCACGCCCCCCGAATGAATTTCCGCTCTCCTGGGCTCAAATTTTTGTTTTTTTAAATCTGTTTGCGGATTTGAATTTAATTTTAATTTTAATTTAAGTGCTTACTTGAAAAAATCTCAGCCTAATCGCTCATACCCATTATGGGGTACGTATGGGGTACGATCGTACCCCATACGTACCCTATACGTACTCCACGCCCCCAAAATGAACTTCCGATCTCCTGGGCTCAAATTTTTGTTTTTTTAAATCTGTTTGCGGATTTGAATTTAATTTTAATTTAAGTGGTCACTTGTAAAAATCTCAGCCTATGCGCTCATACCCATTGGAGGGTACGTGGTGGGTACGTTTCGTACCCACCACGTACCCCCACGCCCCCCGAATGAATTTCCGCTCTCCTGGGCTCAAATTTTTGTTTTTTTAAATCTGTTTGCGGATTTGAATTTAATTTTAATTTTAATTTAAGTGGTCACTTGTAAAAATCTCAGCCTATGCGCTCATACCCATTGGGGGTACGTGGTAGGTACGTGGTGGGTACGTTTCGTACCCACCACGTACCCCCCACGCCCCCCGAATGAATTTCCGCTCTCCTTGGCTCAAATTTTTGTTTTTTTAAATCTGTTTGCGGATTTGAATTTAATTTTAATTTTAATTTAAATGGTCACTTGTAAAAATCTCAGCCTATGCGCTCATACCCATTGGAGGGTACGTGGTGGGTACGTTTCGTACCCACCACGTACCCCCACGCCCCCCGAATGAATTTCCGCTCTCCTGGGCTCAAATTTTTGTTTTTTTAAATCTGTTTGCGGATTTGAATTTAATTTTAATTTTAATTTAAGTGGTCACTTGTAAAAATCTCAGCCTATGCGCTCATACCCATTGGGGAGTACGTGGTGGGTACGTTTCGTACCCACCACGTACCGCCCACGCCCCCCGAATGAATTTCCGCTCTCCTGGGCTCAAATTTTTGTTTTTTTAAATCTGTTTGCGGATTTGAATTTAATTTTAATTTTAATTTAAATGGTCACTTGTAAAAATCTCAGCCTATGCGCTCATACCCATTGGGGGGTACGTGGTGGGTACGTTTCGTACCCACCACGTACCCCCACGCCCTCCGAATGAATTTCCGCTCTCCTGGGATGAAATTTTTGTTTTTTTAAATCTGTTTGCGGATTTGAATTTAATTTTAATTTTAATTTAAGTGGTCACTTGTAAAAATCTCAGCCTATGCGCTCATACCCATTATGGGGTACGTATGGGGTACGATCGTACGCCATACGTACTCCACGCCCCCAAAATGAATTTCCGCTCTTCTGGGCTCAAATTTTTGTTTTTTTAAATCTGTTTGCGGATTTGAATTTAATTTTAATTTTAATTTAAGTGGCCACTTGTAAAAATCTCAGCCTATGCGCTCATACCCATTGGGGGGTACGTGGTGGGTACGTTTCGTACCCACCACGTACCCCCCACGCCCCCCGAATGAATTTCCGCTCTCCTGGGCTCAAATTTTTGTTTTTTTAAATCTGTTTGCGGATTTGAATTTAATTTTAATTTTAATTTAAGTGGTCACTTGTAAAAATCTCAGCCTATGCGCTCATACCCATTGGGGGGTACGTGGTGGGTACGTTTCGTACCCACCACGTACCCCCCACGCCCCCGAATGAATTTCCGCTCTCCTGGGCTCAAATTTTTGTTTTTTTAAATCTGTTTGCGGATTTGAATTTAATTTTAATTTTAATTTAAGTGGTCACTTGTAAAAATCTCAGCCTATGCGCTCATACCCATTGGGGGGTACGTGGTGGGTACGTTTCGTACCCACCACGTACCGCGCACCCCCCCCGAATGAATTTCCGCTCTCCTGGGCTCAAATTTTTGTTTTTTTAAATCTGTTTGCGGATTTGAATTTAATTTTAATTTTAATTTAAGTGGTCATTTGTAAAAATCTCAGCCTATGCGCTCATACCCATTGGGGGGTACGTGGTGGGTACGTTTCGTACCCACCACGTACCCCCCACGCCCCCCGAATGAATTTCCGCTCTCCTGGGCTCAAATTTTTGTTTTTTTAAATCTGTTTGCGGATTTGAATTTAATTTTAATTTTAATTTAAGTGGTCACTTGTAAAAATCTCAGCCTATGCGCTCATACCCATTGGGGGGTACGTGGTGGGTACGTTTCGTACCCACCACGTACCCCCCACGCCCCCCGAATAAATTTCCGTTCTCCTGGGCTCAAATTTTTGTTTTTTTAAATCTGTTTGCGGATTTGAATTTAATTTTAATTTTAATTTAAGTGCTTACTTGAAAAAATCTCAGCCTATGCGCTCATACCCATTATGGGGTACGTATGGGGTACGATCGTACCCCACACGTACCCTATAAGTACTCCACGCCCCCAAAATGAATTTCCGCTCTCCTGGGCTCAAATTTTTGTTTTTTTAAATCTGTTTGCGGATTTGAATTTAATTTTAATTTAAGTGGTCACTTGTAAAAATCTCAGCCTATGCGCTCATACCCATTGGAGGGTACGTGGTGGGTACGTTTCGTACCCACCACGTACCCCCCACGCCCCCCGAATGAATTTCCGCTCTCCTGGGCTCAAGTTTTTGTTTTTTTAAATCTGTTTGCGGATTTGAATTTAATTTTAATTTTAATTTAAGTGGTCACTTGTAAAAATCTCAGCCTATGCGCTCATACCCATTGGGGGGTACGTGGTGGGTACGTTTCGTACCCACCACGTACCCCCACGCCCTCCGAATGAATTTCCGCTCTCCTGGGCTCAAATTTTTGTTTTTTTAAATCTGTTTGCGGATTTGAATTTAATTTTAATTTTAATTTAAGTGGTCACTTGTAAAAATCTCAGCCTATGCGCTCATACCCATTGGGGGGTACGTGGTGGGTACGTTTCGTACCCACCACGTACCCCCCACGCCCCCGAATGAATTTCCGCTCTCCTGGGCTCAAATTTTTGTTTTTTTAAATCTGTTTGCGGATTTGAATTTAATTTTAATTTTAATTTAAGTGCTTACTTGAAAAAATCTCAGCCTATGCGCTCATACCCATTATGGGGTACGTATGGGGTACGATCGTACCCCATACGTACCCTATAAGTACTCCACGCCCCCAAAATGAATTTCCGCTCTCCTGGGCTCAAATTTTTGTTTTTTTAAATCTGTTTGCGGATTTGAATTTAATTTTAATTTTAATTTTAATTTAAGTGGTCACTTGTAAAAATCTCAGCCTATGCGCTCATACCCATTGGGGGGTACGTGGTGGGTACGTTTCGTACCCACCACGTACCCCCCACGCCCCCCGAATGAATTTCCGCTCTCCTGGGCTCAAATTTTTGTTTTTTTAAATCTGTTTGCGGATTTGAATTTAATTTTAATTTTAATTTAAGTGCTTACTTGAAAAAATCTCAGCCTAATCGCTCATACCCATTATGGGGTACGTATGGGGTACGATCGTACCCCATACGTACCCTATACGTACTCCACGCCCCCAAAATGAATTTCCGTTCTCCTGGGCTCAAATTTTTGTTTTTTTAAATCTGTTTGCGGATTTGAATTTAATTTTAATTTTAATTTAAGTGGTCACTTGTAAAAATCTCATCCTATGCGCTCATACCCATTGGGGGGTACGTGGTGGGTACGTTTCGTACCCACCACGTACCCTCCACGCCCCCCGAATGAATTTCCGCTCTCCTGGGCTCAAATTTTTGTTTTTTTAAATCTGTTTGCGGATTTGAATTTAATTTTAATTTTAATTTAAGTGCTTACTTGAAAAAATCTCAGCCTAATCGCTCATACCCATTATGGGGTACGTATGGGGTACGATCGTACCCCATACGTACCCTATACGTACTCCACGCCCCCAAAATGAACTTCCGATCTCCTGGGCTCAAATTTTTGTTTTTTTAAATCTGTTTGCGGATTTGAATTTAATTTTAATTTAAGTGGTCACTTGTAAAAATCTCAGCCTATGCGCTCATACCCATTGGAGGGTACGTGGTGGGTACGTTTCGTACCCACCACGTACCCCCACGCCCCCCGAATGAATTTCCGCTCTCCTGGGCTCAAATTTTTGTTTTTTTAAATCTGTTTGCGGATTTGAATTTAATTTTAATTTTAATTTAAGTGGTCACTTGTAAAAATCTTAGCCTATGCGCTCATACCCATTATGGGGTACGTATGGGGTTCGATCGAACGCCATACGTACTCCACGCCCCCAAAATGAATTTTCGCTCTCCTGGGCTCAAATTTTTGTTTTTTTAAATCTGTTTGCGGATTTGAATTTAATTTTAATTTTAATTTAAGTGGCCACTTGTAAAAATCTCAGCCTATGCGCTCATACCCATTGCGGGGTACGTGGTGGGAACGTTTCGTAGCCACCACGTACCCCCACGCCCCCCGAATGAATTTCCGCTCTCCTGGGCTCAAATTTTTGTTTTTTTAAATCTGTTTGCGGATTTGAATTTAATTTTAATTTTAATTTAAGTGGTCACTTGTAAAAATCTCATCCTATGCGCTCATACCCATTGGGGGGTACGTGGTGGGTACGTTTCGTACCCACCACGTACCCCCCACGCCCCCCGAATGAATTTCCGCTCTCCTGGGCTGAAATTTTTGTTTTTTTAAATCTGTTTGCGGATTTGAATTTAATTTTAATTTTAATTTAAGTGCTTACTTGAAAAAATCTCAGCCTATGCGCTCATACCCATTATGGGGTACGTATGGGGTACGATCGTACGCCATACGTACTCCACGCCCCCCGAATGAATTTCCGCTCTCCTGGGCTCAAATTTTTGTTTTTTTAAATCTGTTTGCGGATTTGAATTTAATTTTAATTTTAATTTAAGTGGTCACTTGTAAAAATCTCATCCTATGCGCTGATTCCCATTGGGGGGTACGTGGTGGGTACGTTTCGTACCCACCACGTACCCCCAACGCCCCCCGAATGAATTTCCGCTCTCCTGGGCTCAAATTTTTGTTTTTTTAAATCTGTTTGCGGATTTGAATTTAATTTTAATTTTAATTTAAGTGCTTACTTGAAAAAATCTCAGCCTATGCGCTCATACCCATTATGGGGTACGTATGGGGTACGATCGTACGCCATACGTACTCCACGCCCCCAAAATGAATTTCCGCTCTCCTGGGCTCAAATTTTTGTTTTTTTAAATCTGTTTGCGGATTAGAATTTAATTTTAATTTTAATTTAAGTGCTTACTTGAAAAAATCTCAGCCTATGCGCTCATACCCATTGGGGGGTACGTGGTGAATACGTTTCGTACCTACCACGTACCCCCCACGCCCCCCGAATGAATTTCCGCTCTCCTGGGATGAAATTTTTGTTTTTTTAAATCTGTTTGCGGATTTGAATTTAATTTGAATTTTAATTTAAGTGGTCACTTGTAAAAATCTCAGCCTATGCGCTCATACCCATTGGGGGGTACGTGGTGGGTACGTTTCGTACCCACCACGTACCCCCCACGCCCCCCGAATGAATTTCCGCTCTCCTGGGCTCAAATTTTTGTTTTTTTAAATCTGTTTGCGGATTTGAATTTAATTTTAATTTTAATTTAAATGGTCACTTGTAAAAATCTCAGCCTATGCGCTCATACCCATTGGGGGGTACGTGGTGGGTACGTTTCGTACCCACCACGTACCCCCCACGCCCCCCGAATGAATTTCTGCTCTCCTGGGCTCAAATTTTTGTTTTTTTAAATCTGTTTGCGGATTTGAATTTAATTTTAATTTTAATTTAAGTGGTCACTTGTAAAAATCTCAGCCTATGCGCTCATACCCATTGGGGGGTACGTGGTGGGTACGTTTCGTACCCACCACGTACCCCCCACGCCCCCCGAATGAATTTCTGCTCTCCTGGGCTCAAATTTTTGTTTTTTTAAATCTGTTTGCGGATTTGAATTTAATTTTAATTTTAATTTAAGTGGTCACTTGTAAAAATCTCAGCCTATGCGCTCATACCCATTATGGGGTACGTATGGGGTGCGATCGTACCCCATACGTACCCTATACGTACTCCACGCCCCCAAAATGAACTTCCGCTCTCCTGGGCTCAAATTTTTGTTTTTTTAAATCTGTTTGCGGATTTGAATTTAATTTTAATTTTAATTTAAGTGGTCACTTGTAAAAATCTCAGCCTATGCGCTCATACCCATTAGGGGGTACGTGGTGGGTACGTTTCGTACCCACCACGTACCCCCCACGCCCCCCGAATGAATTTCCGCTCTCCTGGGCTCAAATTTTTGTTTTTTTAAATCTGTTTGCGGATTTGAATTTAATTTTAATTTTAATTTAAATGGTCACTTGTAAAAATCTCAGCCTATGCGCTCATACCCATTGGGGGGTACGTGGTGGGTACGTTTCGTACCCACCACGTACCCCCCACGCCCCCCGAATGAATTTCTGCTCTCCTGGGCTCAAATTTTTGTTTTTTTAAATCTGTTTGCGGATTTGAATTTAATTTTAATTTTAATTTAAGTGGTCACTTGTAAAAATCTCAGCCTATGCGCTCATACCCATTGGGGGGTACGTGGTGGGTACGTTTCGTACCCACCACGTACCCCCCACGCCCCCCGAATGAATTTCTGCTCTCCTGGGCTCAAATTTTTGTTTTTTTAAATCTGTTTGCGGATTTGAATTTAATTTTAATTTTAATTTAAGTGGTCACTTGTAAAAATCTCAGCCTATGCGCTCATACCCATTGGGGGGTACGTGGTGGGTACGTTTCGTACCCACCACGTACCCCCCACGCCCCCCGAATGAATTTCTGCTCTCCTGGGCTCAAATTTTTGTTTTTTTAAATCTGTTTGCGGATTTGAATTTAATTTTAATTTTAATTTAAGTGGTCACTTGTAAAAATCTCAGCCTATGCGCTCATACCCATTATGGGGTACGTATGGGGTACGATCGTACCCCATACGTACCCTATACGTACTCCACGCCCCCAAAATGAACTTCCGCTCTCCTGGGCTCAAATTTTTGTTTTTTTAAATCTGTTTGCGGATTTGAATTTAATTTTAATTTTAATTTAAGTGGTCACTTGTAAAAATCTCAGCCTATGCGCTCATACCCATTATGGGGTACGTATGGGGTACGATCGTACGCCATACGTACTCCACGCCCCCAAAATGAATTTCCGCTCTTCTGGGCTCAAATTTTTGTTTTTTTAAATCTGTTTGCGGATTTGAATTTAATTTTAATTTTAATTTAAGTGGCCACTTGTAAAAATCTCAGCCTATGCGCTCATACCCATTGGGGGGTACGTGGTGGGTACGTTTCGTACCCACCACGTACCCCCCACGCCCCCCGAATGAATTTCCGCTCTCCTGGGCTCAAATTTTTGTTTTTTTAAATCTGTTTGCGGATTTGAATTTAATTTTAATTTTAATTTAAGTGGTCACTTGTAAAAATCTCAGCCTATGCGCTCATACCCATTGGGGGGTACGTGGTGGGTACGTTTCGTACCCACCACGTACCCCCCACGCCCCCGAATGAATTTCCGCTCTCCTGGGCTCAAATTTTTGTTTTTTTAAATCTGTTTGCGGATTTGAATTTAATTTTAATTTTAATTTAAGTGGTCACTTGTAAAAATCTCAGCCTATGCGCTCATACCCATTGGGGGGTACGTGGTGGGTACGTTTCGTACCCACCACGTACCGCGCACCCCCCCCGAATGAATTTCCGCTCTCCTGGGCTCAAATTTTTGTTTTTTTAAATCTGTTTGCGGATTTGAATTTAATTTTAATTTTAATTTAAGTGGTCATTTGTAAAAATCTCAGCCTATGCGCTCATACCCATTGGGGGGTACGTGGTGGGTACGTTTCGTACCCACCACGTACCCCCCACGCCCCCCGAATGAATTTCCGCTCTCCTGGGCTCAAATTTTTGTTTTTTTAAATCTGTTTGCGGATTTGAATTTAATTTTAATTTTAATTTAAGTGGTCACTTGTAAAAATCTCAGCCTATGCGCTCATACCCATTGGGGGGTACGTGGTGGGTACGTTTCGTACCCACCACGTACCCCCCACGCCCCCCGAATAAATTTCCGTTCTCCTGGGCTCAAATTTTTGTTTTTTTAAATCTGTTTGCGGATTTGAATTTAATTTTAATTTTAATTTAAGTGCTTACTTGAAAAAATCTCAGCCTATGCGCTCATACCCATTATGGGGTACGTATGGGGTACGATCGTACCCCACACGTACCCTATAAGTACTCCACGCCCCCAAAATGAATTTCCGCTCTCCTGGGCTCAAATTTTTGTTTTTTTAAATCTGTTTGCGGATTTGAATTTAATTTTAATTTAAGTGGTCACTTGTAAAAATCTCAGCCTATGCGCTCATACCCATTGGAGGGTACGTGGTGGGTACGTTTCGTACCCACCACGTACCCCCCACGCCCCCCGAATGAATTTCCGCTCTCCTGGGCTCAAGTTTTTGTTTTTTTAAATCTGTTTGCGGATTTGAATTTAATTTTAATTTTAATTTAAGTGGTCACTTGTAAAAATCTCAGCCTATGCGCTCATACCCATTGGGGGGTACGTGGTGGGTACGTTTCGTACCCACCACGTACCCCCACGCCCTCCGAATGAATTTCCGCTCTCCTGGGCTCAAATTTTTGTTTTTTTAAATCTGTTTGCGGATTTGAATTTAATTTTAATTTTAATTTAAGTGGTCACTTGTAAAAATCTCAGCCTATGCGCTCATACCCATTGGGGGGTACGTGGTGGGTACGTTTCGTACCCACCACGTACCCCCCACGCCCCCGAATGAATTTCCGCTCTCCTGGGCTCAAATTTTTGTTTTTTTAAATCTGTTTGCGGATTTGAATTTAATTTTAATTTTAATTTAAGTGCTTACTTGAAAAAATCTCAGCCTATGCGCTCATACCCATTATGGGGTACGTATGGGGTACGATCGTACCCCATACGTACCCTATAAGTACTCCACGCCCCCAAAATGAATTTCCGCTCTCCTGGGCTCAAATTTTTGTTTTTTTAAATCTGTTTGCGGATTTGAATTTAATTTTAATTTTAATTTTAATTTAAGTGGTCACTTGTAAAAATCTCAGCCTATGCGCTCATACCCATTGGGGGGTACGTGGTGGGTACGTTTCGTACCCACCACGTACCCCCCACGCCCCCCGAATGAATTTCCGCTCTCCTGGGCTCAAATTTTTGTTTTTTTAAATCTGTTTGCGGATTTGAATTTAATTTTAATTTTAATTTAAGTGCTTACTTGAAAAAATCTCAGCCTAATCGCTCATACCCATTATGGGGTACGTATGGGGTACGATCGTACCCCATACGTACCCTATACGTACTCCACGCCCCCAAAATGAATTTCCGTTCTCCTGGGCTCAAATTTTTGTTTTTTTAAATCTGTTTGCGGATTTGAATTTAATTTTAATTTTAATTTAAGTGGTCACTTGTAAAAATCTCATCCTATGCGCTCATACCCATTGGGGGGTACGTGGTGGGTACGTTTCGTACCCACCACGTACCCTCCACGCCCCCCGAATGAATTTCCGCTCTCCTGGGCTCAAATTTTTGTTTTTTTAAATCTGTTTGCGGATTTGAATTTAATTTTAATTTTAATTTAAGTGCTTACTTGAAAAAATCTCAGCCTAATCGCTCATACCCATTATGGGGTACGTATGGGGTACGATCGTACCCCATACGTACCCTATACGTACTCCACGCCCCCAAAATGAACTTCCGATCTCCTGGGCTCAAATTTTTGTTTTTTTAAATCTGTTTGCGGATTTGAATTTAATTTTAATTTAAGTGGTCACTTGTAAAAATCTCAGCCTATGCGCTCATACCCATTGGAGGGTACGTGGTGGGTACGTTTCGTACCCACCACGTACCCCCACGCCCCCCGAATGAATTTCCGCTCTCCTGGGCTCAAATTTTTGTTTTTTTAAATCTGTTTGCGGATTTGAATTTAATTTTAATTTTAATTTAAGTGGTCACTTGTAAAAATCTTAGCCTATGCGCTCATACCCATTATGGGGTACGTATGGGGTTCGATCGAACGCCATACGTACTCGACGCCCCCAAAATGAATTTTCGCTCTCCTGGGCTCAAATTTTTGTTTTTTTAAATCTGTTTGCGGATTTGAATTTAATTTTAATTTTAATTTAAGTGGCCACTTGTAAAAATCTCAGCCTATGCGCTCATACCCATTGCGGGGTACGTGGTGGGAACGTTTCGTAGCCACCACGTACCCCCACGCTCCCCGAATGAATTTCCGCTCTCCTGGGCTCAAATTTTTGTTTTTTTAAATCTGTTTGCGGATTTGAATTTAATTTTAATTTTAATTTAAGTGGTCACTTGTAAAAATCTCATCCTATGCGCTCATACCCATTGGGGGGTACGTGGTGGGTACGTTTCGTACCCACCACGTACCCCCCACGCCCCCCGAATGAATTTCCGCTCTCCTGGGCTGAAATTTTTGTTTTTTTAAATCTGTTTGCGGATTTGAATTTAATTTTAATTTTAATTTAAGTGCTTACTTGAAAAAATCTCAGCCTATGCGCTCATACCCATTATGGGGTACGTATGGGGTACGATCGTACGCCATACGTACTCCACGCCCCCCGAATGAATTTCCGCTCTCCTGGGCTCAAATTTTTGTTTTTTTAAATCTGTTTGCGGATTTGAATTTAATTTTAATTTTAATTTAAGTGGTCACTTGTAAAAATCTCATCCTATGCGCTCATACCCATTGGGGGGTACGTGGTGGGTACGTTTCGTACCCACCACGTACCCCCAACGCCCCCCGAATGAATTTCCGCTCTCCTGGGCTCAAATTTTTGTTTTTTTAAATCTGTTTGCGGATTTGAATTTAATTTTAATTTTAATTTAAGTGCTTACTTGAAAAAATCTCAGCCTATGCGCTCATACCCATTATGGGGTACGTATGGGGTACGATCGTACGCCATACGTACTCCACGCCCCCAAAATGAATTTCCGCTCTCCTGGGCTCAAATTTTTGTTTTTTTAAATCTGTTTGCGGATTAGAATTTAATTTTAATTTTAATTTAAGTGCTTACTTGAAAAAATCTCAGCCTATGCGCTCATACCCATTGGGGGGTACGTGGTGAATACGTTTCGTACCTACCACGTACCCCCCACGCCCCCCGAATGAATTTCCGCTCTCCTGGGATGAAATTTTTGTTTTTTTAAATCTGTTTGCGGATTTGAATTTAATTTGAATTTTAATTTAAGTGGTCACTTGTAAAAATCTCAGCCTATGCGCTCATACCCATTGGGGGGTACGTGGTGGGTACGTTTCGTACCCACCACGTACCCCCCACGCCCCCCGAATGAATTTCCGCTCTCCTGGGCTCAAATTTTTGTTTTTTTAAATCTGTTTGCGGATTTGAATTTAATTTTAATTTTAATTTAAATGGTCACTTGTAAAAATCTCAGCCTATGCGCTCATACCCATTGGGGGGTACGTGGTGGGTACGTTTCGTACCCACCACGTACCCCCCACGCCCCCCGAATGAATTTCTGCTCTCCTGGGCTCAAATTTTTGTTTTTTTAAATCTGTTTGCGGATTTGAATTTAATTTTAATTTTAATTTAAGTGGTCACTTGTAAAAATCTCAGCCTATGCGCTCATACCCATTGGGGGGTACGTGGTGGGTACGTTTCGTACCCACCACGTACCCCCCACGCCCCCCGAATGAATTTCTGCTCTCCTGGGCTCAAATTTTTGTTTTTTTAAATCTGTTTGCGGATTTGAATTTAATTTTAATTTTAATTTAAGTGGTCACTTGTAAAAATCTCAGCCTATGCGCTCATACCCATTATGGGGTACGTATGGGGTGCGATCGTACCCCATACGTACCCTATACGTACTCCACGCCCCCAAAATGAACTTCCGCTCTCCTGGGCTCAAATTTTTGTTTTTTTAAATCTGTTTGCGGATTTGAATTTAATTTTAATTTTAATTTAAGTGGTCACTTGTAAAAATCTCAGCCTATGCGCTCATACCCATTAGGGGGTACGTGGTGGGTACGTTTCGTACCCACCACGTACCCCCCACGCCCCCCGAATGAATTTCCGCTCTCCTGGGCTCAAATTTTTGTTTTTTTAAATCTGTTTGCGGATTTGAATTTAATTTTAATTTTAATTTAAATGGTCACTTGTAAAAATCTCAGCCTATGCGCTCATACCCATTGGGGGGTACGTGGTGGGTACGTTTCGTACCCACCACGTACCCCCCACGCCCCCCGAATGAATTTCTGCTCTCCTGGGCTCAAATTTTTGTTTTTTTAAATCTGTTTGCGGATTTGAATTTAATTTTAATTTTAATTTAAGTGGTCACTTGTAAAAATCTCAGCCTATGCGCTCATACCCATTGGGGGGTACGTGGTGGGTACGTTTCGTACCCACCACGTACCCCCCACGCCCCCCGAATGAATTTCTGCTCTCCTGGGCTCAAATTTTTGTTTTTTTAAATCTGTTTGCGGATTTGAATTTAATTTTAATTTTAATTTAAGTGGTCACTTGTAAAAATCTCAGCCTATGCGCTCATACCCATTGGGGGGTACGTGGTGGGTACGTTTCGTACCCACCACGTACCCCCCACGCCCCCCGAATGAATTTCTGCTCTCCTGGGCTCAAATTTTTGTTTTTTTAAATCTGTTTGCGGATTTGAATTTAATTTTAATTTTAATTTAAGTGGTCACTTGTAAAAATCTCAGCCTATGCGCTCATACCCATTATGGGGTACGTATGGGGTACGATCGTACCCCATACGTACCCTATACGTACTCCACGCCCCCAAAATGAACTTCCGCTCTCCTGGGCTCAAATTTTTGTTTTTTTAAATCTGTTTGCGGATTTGAATTTAATTTTAATTTTAATTTAAGTGGTCACTTGTAAAAATCTCAGCCTATGCGCTCATACCCATTATGGGGTACGTATGGGGTGCGATCGTACCCCATACGTACCCTATACGTACTCCACGCCCCCAAAATGAACTTCCGCTCTCCTGGGCTCAAATTTTTGTTTTTTTAAATCTGTTTGCGGATTTGAATTTAATTTTAATTTTAATTTAAGTGGTCACTTGTAAAAATCTCAGCCTATGCGCTCATACCCATTGGGGGGTACGTGGTGGGTACGTTTCGTACCCACCACGTACCCCCCACGCCCCCCGAATGAATTTCCGCTCTCCTGGGCTCAAATTTTTGTTTTTTTAAATCTGTTTGCGGATTTGAATTTAATTTTAATATTAATTTAAATGGTCAGTTGTAAAAATCTCAGCCTATGCGCTCATACCCATTGGCGGGTACGTGGTGGGTACGTTTTGTACCCACCACGTACCCCTCACGCCCTCCGAATGAATTTCCGCTCTCCTGGGATGAAATTTTTGTTTTTTTAAATCTGTTTGCGGATTTGAATTTAATTTTAATTTTAATTTAAGTGGTCACTTGTAAAAATCTCAGCCTATGCGCTCATACCCATTAGGGGGTACGTGGTGGGTACGTTTCGTACCCACCACGTACCCCCCACGCCCCCCGAATGAAGTTCCGCTCTCCTGGGCTCAAATTTTTGTTTTTTTAAATCTGTTTGCGGATTTGAATTTAATTTTAATTTTAATTTAAGTGGTCACTTGTAAAAATCTCAGCCTATGCGCTCATACCCATTATGGGGTACGTATGGGGTACGATCGTACCCCATACGTACCCTATACGTACTCCACGCCCCCAAAATGAATTTCCGTTCTCCTGGGCTCAAATTTTTGTTTTTTTAAATCTGTTTGTGGATTTGAATTTAATTTTAATTTTAATTTAAGTGGTCACTTGTAAAAATCTCAGCCTATGCGCTCATACCCATTGGGGGGTACGTGGTGGGTACGTTTCGTACCCACCACGTACCCCCCACGCCCCCCGAATGAATTTCTGCTCTCCTGGGCTCAAATTTTTGTTTTTTTAAATCTGTTTGCGGATTTGAATTTAATTTTAATTTTAATTTAAGTGGTCACTTGTAAAAATCTCAGCCTATGCGCTCATACCCATTATGGGGTACGTATGGGGTACGATCGTACCCCATACGTACCCTATACGTACTCCACGCCCCCAAAATGAACTTCCGCTCTCCTGGGCTCAAATGTTTGTTTTTTTAAATCTGTTTGCGGATTTGAATTTAATTTTAATTTTAATTTAAGTGGTCACTTGTAAAAATCTCAGCCTATGCGCTCATACCCATTGGGGGGTACGTGGTGGGTACGTTTCGTACCCACCACGTACCCCCCACGCCTCCCGAATGAATTTCCGCTCTCCTGGGCTCAAATTTTTGTTTTTTTAAATCTGTTTGCGGATTTGAATTTAATTTTAATTTTAATTTAAGTGGTCACTTGTAAAAATCTCAGCCTATGCGCTCATACCCATTGGGGGTACGTGGTGGGTACGTTTCGTACCCACCACGTACCCCCACGCCCTCCGAATGAATTTCCGCTCTCCTGGGATGAAATTTTTGTTTTTTTAAATCTGTTTGCGGATTTGAATTTAATTTTAATTTTAATTTAAGTGGTCACTTGTAAAAATCTCAGCCTATGCGCTCATACCCATTAGGGGGTACGTGGTGGGTACGTTTCGTACCCACCACGTACCCCCCACGCCCCCCGAATGAAGTTCCGCTCTCCTGGGCTCAAATTTTTGTTTTTTTAAATCTGTTTGCGGATTTGATTTTAATTTTAATTTTAATTTAAGTGGTCACTTGTAAAAATCTCAGCCTATGCGCTCATACCCATTATGGGGTACGTATGGGGTACGATCGTACCCCATACGTACCCTATACGTACTCCACGCCCCCAAGATGAATTTCCGTTCTCCTGGGCTCAAATTTTTGTTTTTTTAAATCTGTTTGCGGATTTGAATTTAATTTTAATTTTAATTTAAGTGGTCACTTGTAAAAATCTCAGCCTATGCGCTCATACCCATTATGGGGTACGTATGGGGTACGATCGTACCCCATACGTACCCTATACGTACTCCACGCCCCCAAGATGAATTTCCGTTCTCCTGGGCTCAAATTTTTGTTTTTTTAAATCTGTTTGCGGATTTGAATTTAATTTTAATTTTAATTTAAGTGGTCACTTGTAAAAATCTCAGCCTATGCGCTCATACCCATTATGGGGTACGTATGGGGTACGATCGTACCCCATACGTACCCTATACGTACTCCACGCCCCCAAGATGAATTTCCGTTCTCCTGGGCTCAAATTTTTGTTTTTTTAAATCTGTTTGCGGATTTGAATTTAATTTTAATTTTAATTTAAGTGGTCACTTGTAAAAATCTCAGCCTATGCGCTCATACCCATTGGGGGTACGTGGTGGGTACGTTTCGTACCCACCACGTACCCCCACGCCCTCCGAATGAATTTCCGCTCTCCTGGGATGAAATTTTTGTTTTTTTAAATCTGTTTGCGGATTTGAATTTAATTTTAATTTTAATTTAAGTGGTCACTTGTAAAAATCTCAGCCTATGCGCTCATACCCATTGGGGGGTACGTGGTGGGTACGTTTCGTACCCACCACGTACCCCCCACGCCCCCCGAATGAATTTCTGCTCTCCTGGGCTCAAATTTTTGTTTTTTTAAATCTGTTTGCGGATTTGAATTTAATTTTAATTTTAATTTAAGTGGTCACTTGTAAAAATCTCAGCCTATGCGCTCATACCCATTGGGGGGTACGTGGTGGGTACGTTTCGTACCCACCACGTACCCCCCACGCCCCCCGAATGAATTTCCGCTCTCCTGGGCTCAAATTTTTGTTTTTTTAAATCTGTTTGCGGATTTGAATTTAATTTTAATTTTAATTTAAGTGGCCACTTGTAAAAATCTCAGCCTATGCGCTCATACCCATTGCGGGGTACGTGGTGGGAACGTTTCGTAGCCACCACGTACCCCCACGCCCCCCGAATGAATTTCCGCTCTCCTGGGCTCAAATTTTTGTTTTTTTAAATCTGTTTGCGGATTTGAATTTAATTTTAATTTTAATTTAAGTGGTCACTTGTAAAAATCTCATCCTATGCGCTCATACCCATTGGGGGGTACGTGGTGGGTACGTTTCGTACCCACCACGTACCCCCCACGCCCCCCGAATGAATTTCCGCTCTCCTGGGCTGAAATTTTTGTTTTTTTCAATCTGTTTGCGGATTTGAATTTAATTTTAATTTTAATTTAAGTGGTCACTTGTAAAAATCTCATCCTATGCGCTCATACCCATTGGGGGGTACGTGGTGGGTACGTTTCGTACCCACCACGTACCCCCCCACGCCCCCCGAATGAAGTTCCGCTCTCCTGGGCTCAAATTTTTGTTTTTTTAAATCTGTTTGCGGATTTGAATTTAATTTTAATTTTAATTTAAGTGGTCACTTGTAAAAATCTCAGCCTATGCGCTCATACCCATTGGGGGGTACGTGGTGGGTACGTTTCGTACCCACCACGTACCCCCAACGCCCCCCGAATGAATTTCCGCTCTCCTGGGCTCAAATTTTTGTTTTTTTAAATCTGTTTGCGGATTTGAATTTAATTTTAATTTTAATTTAAGTGCTTACTTGAAAAAATCTCAGCCTATGCGCTCATACCCATTATGGGGTACGTATGGGGTACGATCGTACGCCATACGTACTCCACGCCCCCAAAATGAATTTCCGCTCTCCTGGGCTCAAATTTTTGTTTTTTTAAATCTGTTTGCGGATTAGAATTTAATTTTAATTTTAATTTAAGTGCTTACTTGAAAAAATCTCAGCCTATGCGCTCATACCCATTGGGGGGTACGTGGTGAATACGTTTCGTACCTACCACGTACCCCCCACGCCCCCCGAATGAATTTCCGCTCTCCTGGGATGAAATTTTTGTTTTTTTAAATCTGTTTGCGGATTTGAATTTAATTTGAATTTTAATTTAAGTGGTCACTTGTAAAAATCTCAGCCTATGCGCTCATACCCATTGGGGGGTACGTGGTGGGTACGTTTCGTACCCACCACGTACCCCCCACGCCCCCCGAATGAATTTCCGCTCTCCTGGGCTCAAATTTTTGTTTTTTTAAATCTGTTTGCGGATTTGAATTTAATTTTAATTTTAATTTAAATGGTCACTTGTAAAAATCTCAGCCTATGCGCTCATACCCATTGGGGGGTACGTGGTGGGTACGTTTCGTACCCACCACGTACCCCCCACGCCCCCCGAATGAATTTCTGCTCTCCTGGGCTCAAATTTTTGTTTTTTTAAATCTGTTTGCGGATTTGAATTTAATTTTAATTTTAATTTAAGTGGTCACTTGTAAAAATCTCAGCCTATGCGCTCATACCCATTATGGGGTACGTATGGGGTGCGATCGTACCCCATACGTACCCTATACGTACTCCACGCCCCCAAAATGAACTTCCGCTCTCCTGGGCTCAAATTTTTGTTTTTTTAAATCTGTTTGCGGATTTGAATTTAATTTTAATTTTAATTTAAGTGGTCACTTGTAAAAATCTCAGCCTATGCGCTCATACCCATTAGGGGGTACGTGGTGGGTACGTTTCGTACCCACCACGTACCCCCCACGCCCCCCGAATGAATTTCCGCTCTCCTGGGCTCAAATTTTTGTTTTTTTAAATCTGTTTGCGGATTAGAATTTAATTTTAATTTTAATTTAAGTGCTTACTTGAAAAAATCTCAGCCTATGCGCTCATACCCATTGGGGGGTACGTGGTGAATACGTTTCGTACCTACCACGTACCCCCCACGCCCCCCGAATGAATTTCCGCTCTCCTGGGATGAAATTTTTGTTTTTTTAAATCTGTTTGCGGATTTGAATTTAATTTTAATTTTAATTTAAGTGGTCACTTGTAAAAATCTCAGCCTATGCGCTCATACCCATTGGGGGGTACGTGGTGGGTACGTTTCGTACCCACCACGTACCCCCCACGCCCCCCGAATGAATTTCCGCTCTCCTGGGCTCAAATTTTTGTTTTTTTAAATCTGTTTGCGGATTTGAATTTAATTTTAATTTTAATTTAAATGGTCACTTGTAAAAATCTCAGCCTATGCGCTCATACCCATTGGGGGGTACGTGGTGGGTACGTTTCGTACCCACCACGTACCCCCCACGCCCCCCGAATGAATTTCTGCACTCCTGGGCTCAAATTTTTGTTTTTTTAAATCTGTTTGCGGATTTGAATTTAATTTTAATTTTAATTTAAGTGGTCACTTGTAAAAATCTCAGCCTATGCGCTCATACCCATTGGGGGGTACGTGGTGGGTACGTTTCGTACCCACCACGTACCCCCCACGCCCCCCGAATGAATTTCTGCTCTCCTGGGCTCAAATTTTTGTTTTTTTAAATCTGTTTGCGGATTTGAATTTAATTTTAATTTTAATTTAAGTGGTCACTTGTAAAAATCTCAGCCTATGCGCTCATACCCATTGGGGGGTACGTGGTGGGTACGTTTCGTACCCACCACGTACCCCCCACGCCCCCCGAATGAATTTCTGCTCTCCTGGGCTCAAATTTTTGTTTTTTTAAATCTGTTTGCGGATTTGAATTTAATTTTAATTTTAATTTAAGTGGTCACTTGTAAAAATCTCAGCCTATGCGCTCATACCCATTATGGGGTACGTATGGGGTACGATCGTACCCCATACGTACCCTATACGTACTCCACGCCCCCAAAATGAACTTCCGCTCTCCTGGGCTCAAATTTTTGTTTTTTTAAATCTGTTTGCGGATTTGAATTTAATTTTAATTTTAATTTAAGTGGTCACTTGTAAAAATCTCAGCCTATGCGCTCATACCCATTATGGGGTACGTATGGGGTGCGATCGTACCCCATACGTACCCTATACGTACTCCACGCCCCCAAAATGAACTTCCGCTCTCCTGGGCTCAAATTTTTGTTTTTTTAAATCTGTTTGCGGATTTGAATTTAATTTTAATTTTAATTTAAGTGGTCACTTGTAAAAATCTCAGCCTATGCGCTCATACCCATTGGGGGGTACGTGGTGGGTACGTTTCGTACCCACCACGTACCCCCCACGCCCCCCGAATGAATTTCCGCTCTCCTGGGCTCAAATTTTTGTTTTTTTAAATCTGTTTGCGGATTTGAATTTAATTTTAATTTTAATTTAAATGGTCAGTTGTAAAAATCTCAGCCTATGCGCTCATACCCATTGGCGGGTACGTGGTGGGTACGTTTTGTACCCACCACGTACCCCTCACGCCCTCCGAATGAATTTCCGCTCTCCTGGGATGAAATTTTTGTTTTTTTAAATCTGTTTGCGGATTTGAATTTAATTTTAATTTTAATTTAAGTGGTCACTTGTAAAAATCTCAGCCTATGCGCTCATACCCATTAGGGGGTACGTGGTGGGTACGTTTCGTACCCACCACGTACCCCCCACGCCCCCCGAATGAAGTTCCGCTCTCCTGGGCTCAAATTTTTGTTTTTTTAAATCTGTTTGCGGATTTGAATTTAATTTTAATTTTAATTTAAGTGGTCACTTGTAAAAATCTCAGCCTATGCGCTCATACCCATTATGGGGTACGTATGGGGTACGATCGTACCCCATACGTACCCTATACGTACTCCACGCCCCCAAAATGAATTTCCGTTCTCCTGGGCTCAAATTTTTGTTTTTTTAAATCTGTTTGTGGATTTGAATTTAATTTTAATTTTAATTTAAGTGGTCACTTGTAAAAATCTCAGCCTATGCGCTCATACCCATTGGGGGGTACGTGGTGGGTACGTTTCGTACCCACCACGTACCCCCCACGCCCCCCGAATGAATTTCTGCTCTCCTGGGCTCAAATTTTTGTTTTTTTAAATCTGTTTGCGGATTTGAATTTAATTTTAATTTTAATTTAAGTGGTCACTTGTAAAAATCTCAGCCTATGCGCTCATACCCATTATGGGGTACGTATGGGGTACGATCGTACCCCATACGTACCCTATACGTACTCCACGCCCCCAAAATGAACTTCCGCTCTCCTGGGCTCAAATTTTTGTTTTTTTAAATCTGTTTGCGGATTTGAATTTAATTTTAATTTTAATTTAAGTGGTCACTTGTAAAAATCTCAGCCTATGCGCTCATACCCATTGGGGGTACGTGGTGGGTACGTTTCGTACCCACCACGTACCCCCCACGCCCCCCGAATGAATTTCCGCTCTCCTGGGCTCAAATTTTTGTTTTTTTAAATCTGTTTGCGGATTTGAATTTAATTTTAATTTTAATTTAAGTGGTCACTTGTAAAAATCTCAGCCTATGCGCTCATACCCATTGGGGGTACGTGGTGGGTACGTTTCGTACCCACCACGTACCCCCACGCCCTCCGAATGAATTTCCGCTCTCCTGGGATGAAATTTTTGTTTTTTTAAATCTGTTTGCGGATTTGAATTTAATTTTAATTTTAATTTAAGTGGTCACTTGTAAAAATCTCAGCCTATGCGCTCATACCCATTAGGGGGTACGTGGTGGGTACGTTTCGTACCCACCACGTACCCCCCACGCCCCCCGAATGAAGTTCCGCTCTCCTGGGCTCAAATTTTTGTTTTTTTAAATCTGTTTGCGGATTTGATTTTAATTTTAATTTTAATTTAAGTGGTCACTTGTAAAAATCTCAGCCTATGCGCTCATACCCATTATGGGGTACGTATGGGGTACGATCGTACCCCATACGTACCCTATACGTACTCCACGCCCCCAAAATGAATTTCCGTTCTCCTGGGCTCAAATTTTTGTTTTTTTAAATCTGTTTGCGGATTTGAATTTAATTTTAATTTTAATTTAAGTGGTCACTTGTAAAAATCTCATCCTATGCGCTCATACCCATTGGGGGGTACGTGGTGGGTACGTTTCGTACCCACCACGTACCCCCCACGCCCCCCGAATGAAGTTCCGCTCTCCTGGGCTCAAATTTTTGTTTTTTTAAATCTGTTTGCGGATTTGAATTTAATTTTAATTTTAATTTAAGTGGTCACTTGTAAAAATCTCAGCCTATGCGCTCATACCCATTATGGGGTACGTATGGGGTACGATCGTACCCCATACGTACCCTATACGTACTCCACGCCCCCAAGATGAATTTCCGTTCTCCTGGGCTCAAATTTTTGTTTTTTTAAATCTGTTTGCGGATTTGAATTTAATTTTAATTTTAATTTAAGTGGTCACTTGTAAAAATCTCAGCCTATGCGCTCATACCCATTATGGGGTACGTATGGGGTACGATCGTACCCCATACGTACCCTATACGTACTCCACGCCCCCAAGATGAATTTCCGTTCTCCTGGGCTCAAATTTTTGTTTTTTTAAATCTGTTTGCGGATTTGAATTTAATTTTAATTTTAATTTAAGTGGTCACTTGTAAAAATCTCAGCCTATGCGCTCATACCCATTATGGGGTACGTATGGGGTACGATCGTACCCCATACGTACCCTATACGTACTCCACGCCCCCAAGATGAATTTCCGTTCTCCTGGGCTCAAATTTTTGTTTTTTTAAATCTGTTTGCGGATTTGAATTTAATTTTAATTTTAATTTAAGTGGTCACTTGTAAAAATCTCAGCCTATGCGCTCATACCCATTGGGGGTACGTGGTGGGTACGTTTCGTACCCACCACGTACCCCCACGCCCTCCGAATGAATTTCCGCTCTCCTGGGATGAAATTTTTGTTTTTTTAAATCTGTTTGCGGATTTGAATTTAATTTTAATTTTAATTTAAGTGGTCACTTGTAAAAATCTCAGCCTATGCGCTCATACCCATTGGGGGGTACGTGGTGGGTACGTTTCGTACCCACCACGTACCCCCCACGCCCCCCGAATGAATTTCTGCTCTCCTGGGCTCAAATTTTTGTTTTTTTAAATCTGTTTGCGGATTTGAATTTAATTTTAATTTTAATTTAAGTGGTCACTTGTAAAAATCTCAGCCTATGCGCTCATACCCATTGGGGGGTACGTGGTGGGTACGTTTCGTACCCACCACGTACCCCCCACGCCCCCCGAATGAATTTCCGCTCTCCTGGGCTCAAATTTTTGTTTTTTTAAATCTGTTTGCGGATTTGAATTTAATTTTAATTTTAATTTAAATGGTCAGTTGTAAAAATCTCAGCCTATGCGCTCATACCCATTGGCGGGTACGTGGTGGGTACGTTTTGTACCCACCACGTACCCCTCACGCCCTCCGAATGAATTTCCGCTCTCCTGGGATGAAATTTTTGTTTTTTTAAATCTGTTTGCGGATTTGAATTTAATTTTAATTTTAATTTAAGTGGTCACTTGTAAAAATCTCAGCCTATGCGCTCATACCCATTAGGGGGTACGTGGTGGGTACGTTTCGTACCCACCACGTACCCCCCACGCCCCCCGAATGAAGTTCCGCTCTCCTGGGCTCAAATTTTTGTTTTTTTAAATCTGTTTGCGGATTTGAATTTAATTTTAATTTTAATTTAAGTGGTCACTTGTAAAAATCTCAGCCTATGCGCTCATACCCATTATGGGGTACGTATGGGGTACGATCGTACCCCATACGTACCCTATACGTACTCCACGCCCCCAAAATGAATTTCCGTTCTCCTGGGCTCAAATTTTTGTTTTTTTAAATCTGTTTGTGGATTTGAATTTAATTTTAATTTTAATTTAAGTGGTCACTTGTAAAAATCTCAGCCTATGCGCTCATACCCATTGGGGGGTACGTGGTGGGTACGTTTCGTACCCACCACGTACCCCCCACGCCCCCCGAATGAATTTCTGCTCTCCTGGGCTCAAATTTTTGTTTTTTTAAATCTGTTTGCGGATTTGAATTTAATTTTAATTTTAATTTAAGTGGTCACTTGTAAAAATCTCAGCCTATGCGCTCATACCCATTATGGGGTACGTATGGGGTACGATCGTACCCCATACGTACCCTATACGTACTCCACGCCCCCAAAATGAACTTCCGCTCTCCTGGGCTCAAATTTTTGTTTTTTTAAATCTGTTTGCGGATTTGAATTTAATTTTAATTTTAATTTAAGTGGTCACTTGTAAAAATCTCAGCCTATGCGCTCATACCCATTGGGGGGTACGTGGTGGGTACGTTTCGTACCCACCACGTACCCCCCACGCCCCCCGAATGAATTTCCGCTCTCCTGGGCTCAAATTTTTGTTTTTTTAAATCTGTTTGCGGATTTGAATTTAATTTTAATTTTAATTTAAGTGGTCACTTGTAAAAATCTCAGCCTATGCGCTCATACCCATTGGGGGTACGTGGTGGGTACGTTTCGTACCCACCACGTACCCCCACGCCCTCCGAATGAATTTCCGCTCTCCTGGGATGAAATTTTTGTTTTTTTAAATCTGTTTGCGGATTTGAATTTAATTTTAATTTTAATTTAAGTGGTCACTTGTAAAAATCTCAGCCTATGCGCTCATACCCATTAGGGGGTACGTGGTGGGTACGTTTCGTACCCACCACGTACCCCCCACGCCCCCCGAATGAAGTTCCGCTCTCCTGGGCTCAAATTTTTGTTTTTTTAAATCTGTTTGCGGATTTGATTTTAATTTTAATTTTAATTTAAGTGGTCACTTGTAAAAATCTCAGCCTATGCGCTCATACCCATTATGGGGTACGTATGGGGTACGATCGTACCCCATACGTACCCTATACGTACTCCACGCCCCCAAAATGAATTTCCGTTCTCCTGGGCTCAAATTTTTGTTTTTTTTAAATCTGTTTGCGGATTTGAATTTAATTTTAATTTTAATTTAAGTGGTCACTTGTAAAAATCTCATCCTATGCGCTCATACCCATTGGGGGGTACGTGGTGGGTACGTTTCGTACCCACCACGTACCCCCCACGCCCCCCGAATGAAGTTCCGCTCTCCTGGGCTCAAATTTTTGTTTTTTTAAATCTGTTTGCGGATTTGAATTTAATTTTAATTTTAATTTAAGTGGTCACTTGTAAAAATCTCAGCCTATGCGCTCATACCCATTATGGGGTACGTATGGGGTACGATCGTACCCCATACGTACCCTATACGTACTCCACGCCCCCAAGATGAATTTCCGTTCTCCTGGGCTCAAATTTTTGTTTTTTTAAATCTGTTTGCGGATTTGAATTTAATTTTAATTTTAATTTAAGTGGTCACTTGTAAAAATCTCAGCCTATGCGCTCATACCCATTATGGGGTACGTATGGGGTACGATCGTACCCCATACGTACCCTATACGTACTCCACGCCCCCAAGATGAATTTCCGTTCTCCTGGGCTCAAATTTTTGTTTTTTTAAATCTGTTTGCGGATTTGAATTTAATTTTAATTTTAATTTAAGTGGTCACTTGTAAAAATCTCAGCCTATGCGCTCATACCCATTATGGGGTACGTATGGGGTACGATCGTACCCCATACGTACCCTATACGTACTCCACGCCCCCAAGATGAATTTCCGTTCTCCTGGGCTCAAATTTTTGTTTTTTTAAATCTGTTTGCGGATTTGAATTTAATTTTAATTTTAATTTAAGTGGTCACTTGTAAAAATCTCAGCCTATGCGCTCATACCCATTGGGGGTACGTGGTGGGTACGTTTCGTACCCACCACGTACCCCCACGCCCTCCGAATGAATTTCCGCTCTCCTGGGATGAAATTTTTGTTTTTTTAAATCTGTTTGCTGATTTGAATTTAATTTTAATTTTAATTTAAGTGGTCACTTGTAAAAATCTCAGCCTATGCGCTCATACCCATTGGGGGGTACGTGGTGGGTACGTTTCGTACCCACCACGTACCCCCCACGCCCCCCGAATGAATTTCTGCTCTCCTGGGCTCAAATTTTTGTTTTTTTAAATCTGTTTGCGGATTTGAATTTAATTTTAATTTTAATTTAAGTGGTCACTTGTAAAAATCTCAGCCTATGCGCTCATACCCATTGGGGGGTACGTGGTGGGTACGTTTCGTACCCACCACGTACCCCCCACGCCCCCCGAATGAATTTCCGCTCTCCTGGGCTCAAATT
The DNA here is from genome assembly GCA_951812415.1 of Beris morrisii. NCBI lineage: Eukaryota > Metazoa > Arthropoda > Insecta > Diptera > Stratiomyidae > Beris > Beris morrisii. The sequence goes on from OX638311.1 coordinate 124,889,797, forward strand.
TTTGTTTTTTTAAATCTGTTTGCGGATTTGAATTTAATTTTAATTTTAATTTAAATGGTCAGTTGTAAAAATCTCAGCCTATGCGCTCATACCCATTGGCGGGTACGTGGTGGGTACGTTTTGTACCCACCACGTACCCCTCACGCCCTCCGAATGAATTTCCGCTCTCCTGGGATGAAATTTTTGTTTTTTTAAATCTGTTTGCGGATTTGAATTTAATTTTAATTTTAATTTAAGTGGTCACTTGTAAAAATCTCAGCCTATGCGCTCATACCCATTAGGGGGTACGTGGTGGGTACGTTTCGTACCCACCACGTACCCCCCACGCCCCCCGAATGAAGTTCCGCTCTCCTGGGCTCAAATTTTTGTTTTTTTAAATCTGTTTGCGGATTTGAATTTAATTTTAATTTTAATTTAAGTGGTCACTTGTAAAAATCTCAGCCTATGCGCTCATACCCATTATGGGGTACGTATGGGGTACGATCGTACCCCATACGTACCCTATACGTACTCCACGCCCCCAAAATGAATTTCCGTTCTCCTGGGCTCAAATTTTTGTTTTTTTAAATCTGTTTGTGGATTTGAATTTAATTTTAATTTTAATTTAAGTGGTCACTTGTAAAAATCTCAGCCTATGCGCTCATACCCATTGGGGGGTACGTGGTGGGTACGTTTCGTACCCACCACGTACCCCCCACGCCCCCCGAATGAATTTCCGCTCTCCTGGGCTCAAATTTTTGTTTTTTTAAATCTGTTTGCGGATTTGAATTTAATTTTAATTTTAATTTAAGTGGTCACTTGTAAAAATCTCAGCCTATGCGCTCATACCCATTATGGGGTACGTATGGGGTACGATCGTACCCCATACGTACCCTATACGTACTCCACGCCCCCAAAATGAACTTCCGCTCTCCTGGGCTCAAATTTTTGTTTTTTTAAATCTGTTTGCGGATTTGAATTTAATTTTAATTTTAATTTAAGTGGTCACTTGTAAAAATCTCAGCCTATGCGCTCATACCCATTGGGGGGTACGTGGTGGGTACGTTTCGTACCCACCACGTACCCCCCACGCCCCCCGAATGAATTTCCGCTCTCCTGGGCTCAAATTTTTGTTTTTTTAAATCTGTTTGCGGATTTGAATTTAATTTTAATTTTAATTTAAGTGGTCACTTGTAAAAATCTCAGCCTATGCGCTCATACCCATTGGGGGTACGTGGTGGGTACGTTTCGTACCCACCACGTACCCCCACGCCCTCCGAATGAATTTCCGCTCTCCTGGGATGAAATTTTTGTTTTTTTAAATCTGTTTGCGGATTTGAATTTAATTTTAATTTTAATTTAAGTGGTCACTTGTAAAAATCTCAGCCTATGCGCTCATACCCATTGGGGGGTACGTGGTGGGTACGTTTCGTACCCACCACGTACCCCCCACGCCCCCCGAATGAATTTCCGCTCTCCTGGGCTCAAATTTTTGTTTTTTTAAATCTGTTTGCGGATTTGAATTTAATTTTAATTTTAATTTAAGTGGTCACTTGTAAAAATCTCAGCCTATGCGCTCATACCCATTGGGGGTACGTGGTGGGTACGTTTCGTACCCACCACGTACCCCCACGCCCTCCGAATGAATTTCCGCTCTCCTGGGATGAAATTTTTGTTTTTTTAAATCTGTTTGCGGATTTGAATTTAATTTTAATTTTAATTTAAGTGGTCACTTGTAAAAATCTCAGCCTATGCGCTCATACCCATTAGGGGGTACGTGGTGGGTACGTTTCGTACCCACCACGTACCCCCCACGCCCCCCGAATGAAGTTCCGCTCTCCTGGGCTCAAATTTTTGTTTTTTTAAATCTGTTTGCGGATTTGAATTTAATTTTAATTTTAATTTAAGTGGTCACTTGTAAAAATCTCAGCCTATGCGCTCATACCCATTGGGGGGTACGTGGTGGGTACGTTTCGTACCCACCACGTACCCCCCACGCCCCCCGAATGAATTTCCGCTCTCCTGGGCTCAAATTTTTGTTTTTTTAAATCTGTTTGCGGATTTGAATTTAATTTTAATTTTAATTTAAGTGGTCACTTGTAAAAATCTCAGCCTATGCGCTCATACCCATTGGGGGTACGTGGTGGGTACGTTTCGTACCCACCACGTACCCCCACGCCCTCCGAATGAATTTCCGCTCTCCTGGGATGAAATTTTTGTTTTTTTAAATCTGTTTGCGGATTTGAATTTAATTTTAATTTTAATTTAAGTGGTCACTTGTAAAAATCTCAGCCTATGCGCTCATACCCATTAGGGGGTACGTGGTGGGTACGTTTCGTACCCACCACGTACCCCCCACGCCCCCCGAATGAATTTCTGCTCTCCTGGGCTCAAATTTTTGTTTTTTTAAATCTGTTTGCGGATTTGAATTTAATTTTAATTTTAATTTAAGTGGTCACTTGTAAAAATCTCAGCCTATGCGCTCATACCCATTATGGGGTACGTATGGGGTACGATCGTACCCCATACGTACCCTATACGTACTCCACGCCCCCAAAATGAATTTCCGTTCTCCTGGGCTCAAATTTTTGTTTTTTTAAATCTGTTTGCGGATTTGAATTTAATTTTAATTTTAATTTAAGTGGTCACTTGTAAAAATCTCATCCTATGCGCTCATACCCATTGGGGGGGTACGTGGTGGGTACGTTTCGTACCCACCACGTACCCCCCACGCCCCCCGAATGAAGTTCCGCTCTCCTGGGCTCAAATTTTTGTTTTTTTAAATCTGTTTGCGGATTTGAATTTAATTTTAATTTTAATTTAAGTGGTCACTTGTAAAAATCTCAGCCTATGCGCTCATACCCATTATGGGGTACGTATGGGGTACGATCGTACCCCATACGTACCCTATACGTACTCCACGCCCCCAAGATGAATTTCCGTTCTCCTGGGCTCAAATTTTTGTTTTTTTAAATCTGTTTGCGGATTTGAATTTAATTTTAATTTTAATTTAAGTGGTCACTTGTAAAAATCTCAGCCTATGCGCTCATACCCATTATGGGGTACGTATGGGGTACGATCGTACCCCATACGTACCCTATACGTACTCCACGCCCCCAAGATGAATTTCCGTTCTCCTGGGCTCAAATTTTTGTTTTTTTAAATCTGTTTGCGGATTTGAATTTAATTTTAATTTTAATTTAAGTGGTCACTTGTAAAAATCTCAGCCTATGCGCTCATACCCATTATGGGGTACGTATGGGGTACGATCGTACCCCATACGTACCCTATACGTACTCCACGCCCCCAAGATGAATTTCCGTTCTCCTGGGCTCAAATTTTTGTTTTTTTAAATCTGTTTGCGGATTTGAATTTAATTTTAATTTTAATTTAAGTGGTCACTTGTAAAAATCTCAGCCTATGCGCTCATACCCATTGGGGGTACGTGGTGGGTACGTTTCGTACCCACCACGTACCCCCACGCCCTCCGAATGAATTTCCGCTCTCCTGGGATGAAATTTTTGTTTTTTTAAATCTGTTTGCGGATTTGAATTTAATTTTAATTTTAATTTAAGTGGTCACTTGTAAAAATCTCAGCCTATGCGCTCATACCCATTGGGGGGTACGTGGTGGGTACGTTTCGTACCCACCACGTACCCCCCACGCCCCCCGAATGAATTTCCGCTCTCCTGGGCTCAAATTTTTGTTTTTTTAAATCTGTTTGCGGATTTGAATTTAATTTTAATTTTAATTTAAGTGCTTACTTGAAAAAATCTCAGCCTATGCGCTCATACCCATTATGGGGTACGTATGGGGTACGATCGTACCCCATACGTACCCTATAAGTACTCCACGCCCCCAAAATGAATTTCCGCTCTCCTGGGCTCAAATTTTTGTTTTTTTAAATCTGTTTGCGGATTTGAATTTAATTTTAATTTTAATTTAAGTGGCCACTTGTAAAAATCTCAGCCTATGCGCTCATACCCATTGGGGGGTACGTGGTGGGTACGTTTCGTACCCACCACGTACCCCCCACGCCCCCCGAATGAATTTCCGCTCTCCTGGGATGAAATTTTTGTTTTTTTAAATCTGTTTGCGGATTTGAATTTAATTTTAATTTTAATTTAAGTGGTCACTTGTAAAAATCTCAGCCTATGCGCTCATACCCATTGGGGGGTACGTATGGGGTACGATCGTACCCCATACGTACCCTATACGTACTCCACGCCCCCAAAATGAACTTCCGCTCTCCTGGGCTCAAATTTTTGTTTTTTTAAATTTGTTTGCGGATTTGAATTTAATTTTAATTTTAATTTAAGTGGTCACTTGTAAAAATCTCAGCCTATGCGCTCATACCCATTGGGGGGTACGTGGTGGGTACGTTTCGTACCCACCACGTACCCCCCACGACCACCGAATGAATTTCTGCTCTCCTGGGCTCAAATTTTTGTTTTTTTAAATCTGTTTGCGGATTTGAATTTAATTTGAATTTTAATTTAAGTGGTCACTTGTAAAAATCTCAGCCTATGCGCTCATACCCATTGGGGGGTACGTGGTGGGTACGTTTCGTACCCACCACGTACCCCCCACGCCCCCCGAATGAATTTCCGCTCTCCTGGGCTCAAATTTTTGTTTTTTTAAATCTGTTTGCGGATTTGAATTTAATTTTAATTTTAATTTAAATGGTCACTTGTAAAAATCTCAGCCTATGCGCTCATACCCATTGGGGGGTACGTGGTGGGTACGTTTCGTACTCACCACGTACCCCTCACGCCCCCCGAATGAATTTCCGCTCTCCTGGGCTCAAATTTTTGTTTTTTTAAATCTGTTTGCGGATTTGAATTTAATTTTAATTTTAATTTAAGTGGTCACTTGTAAAAATCTCAGCCTATGCGCTCATACCCATTAGGGGTACGTGGTGGGTACGTTTCGTACCCACCACGTACCCTCCACGCCCCCCGAATGAATTTCCGCTATCCTTGGCTCAAATTTTTGTTTTTTTAAATCTGTTTGCGGATTTGAATTTAATTTTAATTTTAATTTAAGTGGTCACTTGTAAAAATCTCAGCCTATGCGCTCATACCCATTGGGGGGTACGTGGTGGGTACGTTTCGTACCCACCACGTACCCCCCACGCCCCCCGAATGAATTTCCGCTCTCCTGGGATGAAATTTTTGTTTTTTTAAATCTGTTTGCGGATTTGAATTTAATTTTAATTTTAATTTAAGTGGTCACTTGTAAAAATCTCAGCCTATGCGCTCATACCCATTATGGGGTACGTATGGGGTACGATCGTACCCCATACGTACCCTATAAGTACTCCACGCCCCCAAAATGAATTTCCGCTCTCCTGGGCTCAAATTTTTGTTTTTTTAAATCTGTTTGCGGATTTGAATTTAATTTTAATTTTAATTTAAGTGGCCACTTGTAAAAATCTCAGCCTATGCGCTCATACCCATTGGCGGGTACGTGGTGGGTACGTTTCGTACCCACCACGTACCCCCCACGCCCCCCGAATGAATTTCCGCTCTCCTGGGATGAAATTTTTGTTTTTTTAAATCTGTTTGCGGATTTGAATTTAATTTTAATTTTAATTTAAGTGGTCACTTGTAAAAATCTCAGCCTATGCGCTCATACCCATTATGGGGTACGTATGGGGTACGATCGTACCCCATACGTACCCTATACGTACTCCACGCCCCCAAAATGAACTTCCGCTCTCCTGGGCTCAAATTTTTGTTTTTTTAAATTTGTTTGCGGATTTGAATTTAATTTTAATTTTAATTTAAGTGGTCACTTGTAAAAATCTCAGCCTATGCGCTCATACCCATTGGGGGGTACGTGGTGGGTACGTTTCGTACCCACCACGTACCCCCCACGACCACCGAATGAATTTCTGCTCTCCTGTGCTCAAATTTTTGTTTTTTTAAATCTGTTTGCGGATTTGAATTTAATTTGAATTTTAATTTAAGTGGTCACTTGTAAAAATCTCAGCCTATGCGCTCATACCCATTGGGGGGTACGTGGTGGGTACGTTTCGTACCCACCACGTACCCCCCACGCCCCCCGAATGAATTTCCGCTCTCCTGGGCTCAAATTTTTGTTTTTTTAAATCTGTTTGCGGATTTGAATTTAATTTTAATTTTAATTTAAATGGTCACTTGTAAAAATCTCAGCCTATGCGCTCATACCCATTGGGGGTACGTGGTGGGTACGTTTCGTACTCACCACGTACCCCCCACGCCCCCCGAATGAATTTCCGCTCTCCTGGGATGAAATTTTTGTTTTTTTAAATCTGTTTGCGGATTTGAATTTAATTTTAATTTTAATTTAAGTGGTCACTTGTAAAAATCTCAGCCTATGCGCTCATACCCATTAGGGGGTACGTGGTGGGTACGTTTCGTACCCACCACGTACCCTCCACGCCCCCCGAATGAATTTCCGCTATCCTTGGCTCAAATTTTTGTTTTTTTAAATCTGTTTGCGGATTTGAATTTAATTTTAATTTTAATTTAAGTGGTCACTTGTAAAAATCTCAGCCTATGCGCTCATACCCATTGGGGGGTACGTGGTGGGTACGTTTCGTACCCACCACGAACCCCCCACGCCCCCCGAATGAATTTCCGCTCTCCTGGGATGAAATTTTTGTTTTTTTAAATCTGTTTGCGGATTTGAATTTAATTTTAATTTTAATTTAAGTGGTCACTTGTAAAAATCTCAGCCTATGCGCTCATACCCATTATGGGGTACGTATGGGTACGATCGTACCCCATACGTACCCTATACGTACTCCACGCCCCCAAGATGAATTTCCGTTCTCCTGGGCTCAAATTTTTGTTTTTTTAAATCTGTTTGCGGATTTGAATTTAATTTTAATTTTAATTTAAGTGGTCACTTGTAAAAATCTCAGCCTATGCGCTCATACCCATTATGGGGTACGTATGGGGTACGATCGTACCCCATACGTACCCTATACGTACTCCACGCCCCCAAGATGAATTTCCGTTCTCCTGGGCTCAAATTTTTGTTTTTTTAAATCTGTTTGCGGATTTGAATTTAATTTTAATTTTAATTTAAGTGGTCACTTGTAAAAATCTCATCCTATGCGCTCATACCCATTGGGGGGTACGTGGTGGGTACGTTTCGTACCCACCACGTACCCCTCACGCCCCCCGAATGAATTTCCACTCTCCTGGGCTCAAGTTTTTGTTTTTTTAAATCTGTTTGCGGATTTGAATTTAATTTTAATTTTAATTTAAGTGGTCACTTGTAAAAATCTCAGCCTATGCGCTCATACCCATTGGGGGGTACGTGGTGGGTACGTTTCGTACCCTATACGTACCCCCACGCCCCCCGAATGAATTTCCGCTCTCCTGGGCTGAAATTTTTGTTTTTTTAAATCTGTTTGCGGATTTGAATTTAATTTTAATTTTAATTTAAATGGTCACTTGTAAAAATCTCAGCCTATGCGCTCATACCCATTGGGGGGTACGTGGTGGGTACGTTTCGTACCCACCACGTACCCCCCACGCCCCCCGAATGAATTTCTGCTCTCCTGGGCTCAAATTTTTGTTTTTTTAAATCTGTTTGCGGATTTGAATTTAATTTTAATTTTAATTTAAATGGTCACTTGTAAAAATCTCAGCCTATGCGCTCATACCCATTGGGGGGTACGTGGTGGGTACGTTTCGTACCCACCACGTACCCCCCACGCCCCCCGAATGAATTTCCGCTCTCCTGGGCTCAAATTTTTGTTTTTTTAAATCTGTTTGCGGATTTGAATTTAATTTTAATTTTAATTTAAGTGCTTACTTGAAAAAATCTCAGCCTATGCGCTCATACCCATTATGGGGTACGTATGGGGTACGATCGTACCCCATACGTACCCTATAAGTACTCCACGCCCCCAAAATGAATTTCCGCTCTCCTGGGCTCAAATTTTTGTTTTTTTAAATCTGTTTGCGGATTTGAATTTAATTTTAATTTTAATTTAAGTGGCCACTTGTAAAAATCTCAGCCTATGCGCTCATACCCATTGGGGGGTACGTGGTGGGTACGTTTCGTACCCACCACGTACCCCCCACGCCCCCCGAATGAATTTCCGCTCTCCTGGGATGAAATTTTTGTTTTTTTAAATCTGTTTGCGGATTTGAATTTAATTTTAATTTTAATTTAAGTGGTCACTTGTAAAAATCTCAGCCTATGCGCTCATACCCATTATGGGGTACGTATGGGGTACGATCGTACCCCATACGTACCCTATACGTACTCCACGCCCCCAAAATGAACTTCCGCTCTCCTGGGCTCAAATTTTTGTTTTTTTAAATTTGTTTGCGGATTTGAATTTAATTTTAATTTTAATTTAAGTGGTCACTTGTAAAAATCTCAGCCTATGCGCTCATACGCATTGGGGGGTACGTGGTGGGTACGAAACGTACTCACCACGTACCCTCCACGCCCCCCGAATGAATTTCCGCTCTCCTGGGCTCAAATTTTTGTTTTTTTAAATCTGTTTGCGGATTTGAATTTAATTTTAATTTTAATTTAAGTGGTCACTTGTAAAAATCTCAGCCTATGCGCTCATACCCATTAGGGGGTACGTGGTGGGTACGTTTCGTACCCACCACGTACCCTCCACGCCCCCCGAATGAATTTCCGCTATCCTTGGCTCAAATTTTTGTTTTTTTAAATCTGTTTGCGGATTTGAATTTAATTTTAATTTTAATTTAAGTGGTCACTTGTAAAAATCTCAGCCTATGCGCTCATACCCATTGGGGGGTACGTGGTGGGTACGTTTCGTACCCACCACGTACCCCCCACGCCCCCCGAATGAATTTCCGCTCTCCTGGGCTCAAATTTTTGTTTTTTTAAATCTGTTTGCGGATTTGAATTTAATTTTAATTTTAATTTAAGTGGTCACTTGTAAAAATCTCAGCCTATGCGCTCATACCCATTGGGGGGTACGTGGTGGGTACGTTTCGTACCCACCACGTACCCCCCACGCCCCCCGAATGAATTTCCGCTCTCCTGGGATGAAATTTTTGTTTTTTTAAATCTGTTTGCGGATTTGAATTTAATTTTAATTTTAATTTAAGTGGTCACTTGTAAAAATCTCAGCCTATGCGCTCATACCCTATAGGGGTACGTATGGGGTACGATCGTACCCCATACGTACCCTATACGTACTCCACGCCCCCAAAATGAACTTCCGCTCTCCTGGGCTCAAATTTTTGTTTTTTTAAATCTGTTTGCGGATTTGAATTTAATTTTAATTTTAATTTAAGTGGTCACTTGTAAAAATCTCAGCCTATGCGCTCATACCCATTGGGGGGTACGTGGTGGGTACGTTTCGTACCCACCACGTACCCCCCACGCCCCCCGAATGAATTTCCGCTCTCCTGGGCTCAAATTTTTGTTTTTTTAAATCTGTTTGCGGATTTGAATTTAATTTTAATTTTAATTTAAGTGGTCACTTGTAAAAATCTCAGCCTATGCGCTCATACCCATTATGGGGTACGTATGGGGTACGATCGTACCCTATACGTACCCTATACGTACACCACGCCCCCAAAATGAACTTCCGCTCTCCTGGGCTCAAATTTTTGTTTTTTTAAATTTGTTTGCGGATTTGAATTTAATTTTAATTTTAATTTAAGTGGTCACTTGTAAAAATCTCAGCCTATGCGCTCATACCCATTGGGGGGTACGTGGTGGGTACGTTTCGTACTCACCACGTACCCTCCACGCCCCCCGAATGAATTTCCGCTCTCCTGGGCTCAAATTTTTGTTTTTTTAAATCTGTTTGCGGATTTGAATTTAATTTTAATTTTAATTTAAGTGGTCACTTGTAAAAATCTCAGCCTATGCGCTCATACCCATTGGGGGGTACGTGGTGGGTACGTTTCGTACCCACCACGTACCCTCCACGCCCCCCGAATGAATTTCCGCTCTCCTGGGCTCAAATTTTTGTTTTTTTAAATCTGTTTGCGGATTTGAATTTAATTTTAATTTTAATTTAAGTGGTCACTTGTAAAAATCTCAGCCTATGCGCTCATAACCATTGGGGGGTACGTGGTGGGTACGTTTCGTACCCACCACGTACCCCCCACGCCCCCCGAATGAATTTCCGCTCTCCTGGGCTCAAATTTTTGTTTTTTTAAATCTGTTTGCGGATTTGAATTTAATTTTAATTTTAATTTAAGTGGTCACTTGTAAAAATCTCAGCCTATGCGCTCATACCCATTATGGGGTACGTATGGGGTACGATCGTACCCTATACGTACCCTATACGTACACCACGCCCCCAAAATGAACTTCCGCTCTCCTGGGCTCAAATTTTTGTTTTTTTAAATTTGTTTGCGGATTTGAATTTAGTTTTAATTTTAATTTAAGTGGTCACTTGTAAAAATCTCAGCCTATGCGCTCATACCCATTGGGGGGTACGTGGTGGGTACGTTTCGTACCCACCACGTACCCCCCACGACCACCGAATGAATTTCTGCTCTCCTGGGCTCAAATTTTTGTTTTTTTAAATCTGTTTGCGGATTTGAATTTAATTTTAATTTTAATTTAAGTGGTCACTTGTAAAAATCTCAGCCTATGCGCTCATACCCATTGGGGGGTACGTGGTGGGTACGTTTCGTACCCACCACGTACCCCCCACGCCCCCCGAATGAATTTCCGCTCTCCTGGGCTCAAATTTTTGTTTTTTTAAATCTGTTTGCGGATTTGAATTTAATTTTAATTTTAATTTAAATGGTCACTTGTAAAAATCTCAGCCTATGCGCTCATACCCATTGGGGGGTACGTGGTGGGTACGTTTCGTACTCACCACGTACCCCCCACGCCCCCCGAATGAATTTCCGCTCTCCTGGGCTCAAATTTTTGTTTTTTTAAATCTGTTTGCGGATTTGAATTTAATTTTAATTTTAATTTAAGTGGTCACTTGTAAAAATCTCAGCCTATGCGCTCATACCCATTGGGGGGTACGTGGTGAATACGTTTCGTACCTACCACGTACCCCCCACGCCCCCCGAATGAATTTCCGCTCTCCTGGGATGAAATTTTTGTTTTTTTAAATCTGTTTGCGAATTTGAATTTAATTTTAATTTTAATTTAAGTGGTCACTTGTAAAAATCTCAGCCTATGCGCTCATACCCATTATGGGGTACGTATGGGGTACGATCGTACCCTATACGTACCCTATACGTACACCACGCCCCCAAAATGAACTTCCGCTCTCCTGGGCTCAAATTTTTGTTTTTTTAAATTTGTTTGCGGATTTGAATTTAATTTTAATTTTAATTTAAGTGGTCACTTGTAAAAATCTCAGCCTATGCGCTCATACCCATTGGGGGGTACGTGGTGGGTACGTTTCGTACTCACCACTTACCCCCCACGCCCCCCGAATGAATTTCCGCTCTCCTGGGCTCAAATTTTTGTTTTTTTAAATCTGTTTGCGGATTTGAATTTAATTTTAATTTTAATTTAAGTGGTCACTTGTAAAAATCTCAGCCTATGCGCTCATACCCATTGGGGGGTACGTGGTGGGTACGTTTCGTACCCACCACGTACCCCCCACGCCCCCCGAATGAATTTCCGCTCTCCTGGGCTCAAATTTTTGTTTTTTTAAATCTGTTTGCGGATTTGAATTTAATTTTAATTTTAATTTAAATGGTCACTTGTAAAAATCTCAGCCTATGCGCTCATACCCATTGGGGGGTACGTGGTGGGTACGTTTCGTACCCACCACGTACCCCCCACGACCACCGAATGAATTTCTGCTCTCCTGGGCTCAAATTTTTGTTTTTTTAAATCTGTTTGCGGATTTGAATTTAATTTTAATTTTAATTTAAGTGGTCACTTGTAAAAATCTCAGCCTATGCGCTCATACCCATTGGGGGGTACGTGGTGGGTACGTTTCGTACCCACCACGTACCCCCCACGCCCCCCGAATGAATTTCCGCTCTCCTGGGCTCAAATTTTTGTTTTTTTAAATCTGTTTGCGGATTTGAATTTAATTTTAATTTTAATTTAAATGGTCACTTGTAAAAATCTCAGCCTATGCGCTCATACCCATTGGGGGGTACGTGGTGGGTACGTTTCGTACCCACCACGTACCCCCCACGACCACCGAATGAATTTCTGCTCTCCTGGGCTCAAATTTTTGTTTTTTTAAATCTGTTTGCGGATTTGAATTTAATTTTAATTTTAATTTAAGTGGTCACTTGTAAAAATCTCAGCCTATGCGCTCATACCCATTGGGGGGTACGTGGTGGGTACGTTTCGTACCCACCACGTACCCCCCACGCCCCCCGAATGAATTTCCGCTCTCCTGGGCTCAAATTTTTGTTTTTTTAAATCTGTTTGCGGATTTGAATTTAATTTTAATTTTAATTTAAATGGTCACTTGTAAAAATCTCAGCCTATGCGCTCATACCCATTGGGGGGTACGTGGTGGGTACGTTTCGTACTCACCACGTACCCCCCACGCCCCCCGAATGAATTTCCGCTCTCCTGGGCTCAAATTTTTGTTTTTTTAAATCTGTTTGCGGATTTGAATTTAATTTTAATTTGAATTTAAGTGGTCACTTGTAAAAATCTCAGCCTATGCGCTCATACCCATTAGATGGTACGTGGTGGGTACGTTTCGTACCCACCACGTACCCTCCACGCCCCCCGAATGAATTTCCGCTATCCTTGGCTCAAATTTTTGTTTTTTTAAATCTGTTTGCGGATTTGAATTTAATTTTAATTTTAATTTAAGTGGTCACTTGTAAAAATCTCACCCTATGCGCTTATACCCATTATGGGGTACGTATGGGGTACGATCGTACCCCATACGTACCCTATACGTACTCCACGCCCCCAAAATGAACTTCCGCTCTCCTGGGCTCAAATTTTTGTTTTTTTAAATCTGTTTGCGGATTTGAATTTAATTTTAATTTTAATTTAAGTGGTCACTTGTAAAAATCTCAGCCTATGCGCTCATACCCATTGGGGGGTACGTGGTGGGTACGTTTCGTACCCACCACGTACCCCCCACGCCCCCCGAATGAATTTCCGCTCTCCTGTGCTCAAATTTTTGTTTTTTTAAATCTGTTTGCGGATTTGAATTTAATTTTAATTTTAATTTAAGTGGTCACTTGTAAAAATCTCAGCCTATGCGCTCATACCCATTGGGGGGTACGTGGTGGGTACGTTTCGTACCCACCACGTACCCCCCACGCCCCCGAATGAATTTCCGCTCTCCTGGGATGAAATTTTTGTTTTTTTAAATCTGTTTGCGGATTTGAATTTAATTTTAATTTTAATTTAAGTGGTCACTTGTAAAAATCTCAGCCTATGCGCTCATACCCATTGGGGGGTACGTGGTGGGTACGTTTCGTACCCACCACGTACCCCCCACGCCCCCCGAATGAATTTCCGCTCTCCTGGGCTCAAATTTTTGTTTTTTTAAATCTGTTTGCGGATTTGAATTTAATTTTAATTTTAATTTAAGTGGTCACTTGTAAAAATCTCAGCCTATGCGCTCATACCCATTGGGGGGTACGTGGGGGGTACGTTTCGTACCCACCACGTACCCCCCACGCCCCCCGAACGAATTTCCGCTCTCCTGGGCTCAAATTTTTGTTTTTTTAAATCTGTTTGCGGATTTGAATTTAATTTTAATTTTAATTTAAGTGGTCACTTGTAAAAATCTCATCCTATGCGCTCATACCCATTGGGGGGTACGTGGTGGGTACGTTTCGTACCCACCACGTACCCCCCACGCCCCCGAATGAATTTCCGCTCTCCTGGGCTCAAATTTTTGTTTTTTTAAATCTGTTTGCGGATTTGAATTTAATTTTAATTTTAATTTAAGTGGTCACTTGTAAAAATCTCAGCCTATGCGCTCATACCCATTGGGTAACGTACCCACCACGTACCCCCCACGCCCCCCGAATGAATTTCCGCTCTCCTGGGCTCAAATTTTTGTTTTTTTAAATCTGTTTGCGGATTTGAATTTAATTTTAATTTTAATTTAAGTGGTCACTTGTAAAAATCTCAGCCTATGCGCTCATACCCATTGGGGAGTACGTGGTGGGTACGTTTCGTACCCACCACGTACCCCCCACGCCCCCCGAATGAATTTCCGCTCTCCTGGGCTCAAATTTTTGTTTTTTTAAATCTGTTTGCGGATTTGAATTTAATTTTAATTTTAATTTAAGTGGTCACTTGTAAAAATCTCAGCCTATGCGCTCATACCCATTGGGGGGGGGGGGGTACGTGGTGGGTACGTTTCGTACCCACCACGTACCCCCCACGCCCCCGAATGAATTTCCGCTCTCCTGGGCTCAAATTTTTGTTTTTTTAAATCTGTTTGCGGATTTGAATTTAATTTTAATTTTAATTTAAGTGGTCACTTGTAAAAATCTCAGCCTATGCGCTCATACCCATTGGGGGGTACGTGGTGGGTACGTTTCGTACCCACCACGTACCCCCCACGCCCCCCGAATGAATTTCCGCTCTCCTGGGCTCAAATTTTTGTTTTTTTAAATCTGTTTGCGGATTTGAATTTAATTTTAATTTTAATTTAAGTGGTCACTTGTAAAAATCTCAGCCTATGCGCTCATACTCATTGGGGGGTACGTGGTGGGTACGTTTCGTACTCACCACGTACCCCCACGCCCCCCGAATGAATTTCCGCTCTCCTGGGCTCAAATTTTTGTTTTTTTAAATCTGTTTGCGGATTTGAATTTAATTTTAATTTTAATTTCAGTGGTCACTTGTAAAAATCTCAGCCTATGCGCTCATACCCATTGGGGGGTACGTGGTGAATACGTTTCGTACCTACCACGTACCCCCCACGCCCCCCGAATGAATTTCCGCTCTCCTGGGATGAAATTTTTGTTTTTTTAAATCTGTTTGCGGATTTGAATTTAATTTTAATTTTAATTTAAGTGGTCACTTGTAAAAATCTCAGCCTATGCGCTCATACCCATTGGGGGGTACGTGGTGGGTACGTTTCGTACCCACCACGTACCGCCCACGCCCCCCGAATGAATTTCCGCTCTCCTGGGCTCAAATTTTTGTTTTTTTAAATCTGTTTGCGGATTTGATTTTAATTTTAATTTTAATTTAAGTGGTCACTTGTAAAAATCTCAGCCTATGCGCTCATACCCATTGGGGGGTACGTGGTGGGTACGTTTCGTACCCACCACGTACCCCCCACGCCCCTAAAATGAACTTCCGCTCTCCTGGGCTCAAATTTTTATTTTTTTAAATCTGTTTGCGGATTTGAGTTTAATTTTAATTTTAATTTAAGTGGTCACTTGTAAAAATCTCAGCCTATACGCTCATACCCATTGGGGGTACGTGGTGGGTACGAAACGTACCCACCACGTACCCCCACGCCCCCCGAATGAATTTCCGCTCTCCTGGGCTCAAATTTTTGTTTTTTTAAATCTGTTTGCGGATTTGAATTTAATTTTAATTTTAATTTAAGTGGTCACTTGTAAAAATCTCAGCCTATGCGCTCATACCCATTGGGGGGTACGTGGTGAGTACGGTTCGTACCCACCACGTACCCCCCACGCCCCCCGAATGAATTTTCGCTCTCCTGGGCTCAAATTTTTGTTTTTTTAAATCTGTTTGCGGATTTGAATTTAATTTTAATTTTAATTTAAGTGGTCACTTGTAAAAATCTCAGCCTATGCGCTCATACCCATTGGGGGGTACGTGGTGGGTACGTTTCGTACCCACCACGTACCCCCCACGCCCCCCGAATGAATTTCCGCTCTCCTGGGCTGAAATTTTTGTTTTTTTAAATCTGTTTGCGGATTTGAATTTAATTTTAATTTTAATTTAAGTGGTCACTTGTAAAAATCTCAGCCTATGCGCTCATACCCATTGGGGGGTACGTGGTGGGTACGTTTCGTACCCACCACGTACCCCCCACGCCCCCCGAATGAATTTCCGCTCTCCTGGGCTCAAATTTTTGTTTTTTTAAATCTGTTTGCGGATTTGAATTTAATTTTAATTTTAATTTAAGTGGTCACTTGTAAAAATCTCAGCCTATGCGCTCATACCCATTGGGGGGTACGTGGTGGGTACGTTTCGTACCCACCACGTACCCCCCACGCCCCCCGAATGAATTTCCGCTCTCCTGGGCTCAAATTTTTGTTTTTTTAAATCTGTTTGCGGATTTGAATTTAATTTTAATTTTAATTTAAGTGGTCACTTGTAAAAATCTCAGCCTATGCGCTCATACTCATTGGGGGGTACGTGGTGGGTACGTTTCGTACCCACCACGTACCCCCCACGCCCCCCGAATGAATTTCGCTCTCCTGGGCTCAAATTTTTGTTTTTTTAAATCTGTTCTCGGATTTGAATTTAATTTTAATTTTAATTTAAGTGGTCACTTGTAAAAATCTCAGCCTATGCACTCATACCCATTGGGGGGTACGTGGTGGGTACGTTTCGTACCCACCACGCCCCCCGAATGAATTTCTGCTCTCCTGGGCTCAAATTTTTGTTTTTTTAAATCTGTTTGGGGATTTGAATTTAATTTTAATTTTAATTTAAGTGGTCACTTGTAAAAATCTCAGCCTATGCGCTCATACCCATTGGGGGGTACGTGGTGGGTACGTTTCGTACCCACCACGTACCCCCCACGCCCCCCAAATGAATTTCCGCTCTCCTGGGATGAAATTTTTGTTTTTTTAAATCTGTTTGCGGATTTGAATTTAATTTTAATTTTAATTTAAGTGGTCATTTGTAAAAATCTCAGCCTATGCGCTCATACCCATTGGGGGGTACGTGGTGGGTACGTTTCGCACCCACCACGTACCCCCCACGCCCCACGAATGAATTTCCGCTCTCCTGGGCTCAAATTTTTGTTTTTTTAAATCTGTTTGCGGATTTGAATTTAATTTTAATTTTAATTTAAGTGGTCACTTGTAAAAATCTCAGCCTATGCGCTCATACCTATTGGGGGGTACGTGGTGGGTACGTTTCGTACCCACCACGTACCCCCCACGCCCCCCGAATGAATTTCCGCTCTCCTGGGCTCAAATTTTTGTTTTTTTAAATCTGTTTGCGGATTTGAATTTAATTTTAATTTTAATTTAAGTGGTCACTTGTAAAAATCTCAGGCTATGCGCTCATACCCATTGGGGGGTACGTGGTGGGTACGTTTCGTACCCACCACGTACCCCCCACGCCCCCCGAATGAATTTCCGCTCTCCTGGGCTCAAATTTTTGTTTTTTTAAATCTGTTTGCGGATTTGAATTTAATTTTAATTTTAATTTAAGTGGTCACTTGTAAAAATCTCAGCCTATGCGCTCATACCCATTGGGGGGTACGTGGTGGGTACGGTTCGTACCCACCACGTACCCCCCACGCCCCCCGAATGAATTTCCGCTCTCCTGGGCTGAAATTTTTGTTTTTTTAAATCTGTTTGCGGATTTGAATTTAATTTTAATTTTAATTTAAGTGGTCACTTGTAAAAATCTCAGCCTATGCGCTCATACCCATGGGGGGTACGTGGGGGGTACGTTTCGTACCCACCACGTACCCCCCACGCCCCCCGAATGAATTTCCGCTCTCCTGGGCTCAAATTTTTGTTTTTTTAAATCTGTTTGCGGATTTGAATTTAATTTTAATTTTAATTTAAGTGGTCACTTGTAAAAATCTCAGCCTATGCGCTCATACTCATTGGGGGGTACGTGGTGGGTACGTTTCGTACCCACCACGTACCCCCCACGCCCCCCGAATGAATTTCCGCTCTCCTGCGCTCAAATTTTAGTTTTTTTAAATCTGTTTGCGGATTTGAATTTAATTTTAATTTTAATTTAAGTGGTCACTTGTAAAAATCTCAGCCTATGCGCTCATACCCATTGGGGGGTACGTGGTGGGTACGTTTCGTACCCACCACGTACCGCCCACGCCCCCCGAATGAATTTCCGCTCTCCTGGGATGAAATTTTTGTTTTTTTAAATCTGTTTGCGGATTTGAATTTAATTTTAATTTTAATTTAAGTGGTCACTTGTAAAAATCTCAGCCTATGCGCTCATACTCATTGGGGGGTACGTGGTGGGTACGTTTCGTACCCACCACGTACCCCCCACGCCCCCCGAATGAATTTCCGCTCTCCTGGGCTCAAATTTTAGTTTTTTTAAATCTGTTTGCGGATTTGAATTTAATTTTAATTTTAATTTAAGTGGTCACTTGTAAAAATCTCAGCCTATGCGCTCATACCCATTGGGGGGTACGTGGTGGGTACGTTTCGTACCCACCACGTACCCCCACGCCCCCCGAATGAATTTCCGCTCTCCTGGGCTCAAATTTTTGTTTTTTTAAATCTGTTTGCGGATTTGAATTTAATTTTAATTTTAATTTAAGTGGTCACTTGTAAAAATCTCAGCCTATGCGCTCATACCCAGGGGGGGGTACGTGGTGGGTACGTTTCGTACCCACCACGTACCCCCCACGCCCCCCGAATGAATTTCCGCTCTCCTGGGCTCAAATTTTTGTTTTTTTAAATCTGTTTGCGGATTTGAATTTAATTTTAATTTTAATTTAAGTGGTCACTTGTAAAAATCTCAGCCTATGCGCTCATACCCATTGGGGGGTACGTGGTGGGTACGTTTCGTACCCACCACGTACCCCCACGCCCCCCGAATGAATTTCCGCTCTCCTGGGCTCAAATTTTTGTTTTTTTAAATCTGTTTGCGGATTTGAATTTAATTTTAATTTTAATTTAAGTGGTCACTTGTAAAAATCTCAGCCTATGCGCTCATACCCATGGGGGGTACGTGGGGGGTACGTTTCGTACCCACCACGTACCCCCCACGCCCCCCGAATGAATTTCCGCTCTCCTGGGCTCAAATTTTTGTTTTTTTAAATCTGTTTGCGGATTTGAATTTAATTTTAATTTTAATTTAAGTGGTCACTTGTAAAAATCTCAGCCTATGCGCTCATACTCATTGGGGGGTACGTGGTGGGTACGTTTCGTACCCACCACGTACCCCCCACGCCCCCCGAATGAATTTCCGCTCTCCTGCGCTCAAATTTTAGTTTTTTTAAATCTGTTTGCGGATTTGAATTTAATTTTAATTTTAATTTAAGTGGTCACTTGTAAAAATCTCAGCCTATGCGCTCATACCCATTGGGGGGTACGTGGTGGGTACGTTTCGTACCCACCACGTACCGCCCACGCCCCCCGAATGAATTTCCGCTCTCCTGGGATGAAATTTTTGTTTTTTTAAATCTGTTTGCGGATTTGAATTTAATTTTAATTTTAATTTAAGTGGTCACTTGTAAAAATCTCAGCCTATGCGCTCATACTCATTGGGGGGTACGTGGTGGGTACGTTTCGTACCCACCACGTACCCCCCACGCCCCCCGAATGAATTTCCGCTCTCCTGGGCTCAAATTTTAGTTTTTTTAAATCTGTTTGCGGATTTGAATTTAATTTTAATTTTAATTTAAGTGGTCACTTGTAAAAATCTCAGCCTATGCGCTCATACCCATTGGGGGGTACGTGGTGGGTACGTTTCGTACCCACCACGTACCCCCACGCCCCCCGAATGAATTTCCGCTCTCCTGGGCTCAAATTTTTGTTTTTTTAAATCTGTTTGCGGATTTGAATTTAATTTTAATTTTAATTTAAGTGGTCACTTGTAAAAATCTCAGCCTATGCGCTCATACCCAGGGGGGGGTACGTGGTGGGTACGTTTCGTACCCACCACGTACCCCCCACGCCCGCCGAATGAATTTCCGCTCTCCTGGGATGAAATTTTTGTTTTTTTAAATCTGTTTGCGGATTTGAATTTAATTTTAATTTTAATTTAAGTGGTCACTTGTAAAAATCTCAGCCTATGCGCTCATACCCATTGGGGGGTACGTGGTGGGTACGTTTCGTACCCACCACGTACCCCCCACGCCCCCCGAATGAATTTCCGCTCTCCTGGGATGAAATTTTTGTTTTTTTAAATCTGTTTGCGGATTTGAATTTAATTTTAATTTTAATTTAAGTGGTCACTTGTAAAAATCTCAGCCTATGCGCTCATACCCATTGGGGGGTACGTGGTGGGTACGTTTCGCACCCACCACGTACCCCCCACGCCCCCCGAATGAATTTCCGCTCTCCTGGTCTCAAATTTTTGTTTTTTTAAATCTGTTTGCGGATTTGAATTTAATTTTAATTTTAATTTAAGTGGTCACTTGTAAAAATCTCAGCCTATGCGCTCATACCCATTGGGGGGTACGTGGTGGGTACGTTTCGTACCCACCACGTACCCCCCACGCCCCCCGAATGAATTTCCGCTCTCCTGGGCTCAAATTTTTGTTTTTTTAAATCTGTTTGCGGATTTGAATTTAATTTTAATTTTAATTTAAGTGGTCACTTGTAAAAATCTCAGCCTATGCGCTCATACCCATTGGGGGGTACGTGGTGGGTACGTTTCGTACCCACCACGTACCCCCCACGCCCCTAAAATGAACTTCCGCTCTCCTCGGCTCAAATTTTTGTTTTTTTAAATCTGTTTGCGGATTTGAGTTTAATTTTAATTTTAATTTAAGTGGTCACTTGTAAAAATCTCAGCCTATGCGCTCATACCCATTGGAGGTACGTAGGTACGTGGTGGGTACGAAACGTACACACCACGTACCCCCCACGCCCCCCGAATGAATTTCCGCTCACCTGGACTGAAATTTTTGTTTTTTTAAATCTGTTTGCGGATTTGAATTTAATTTTAATTTTAATTTAAGTGGTCACTTGTAAAAATCTCAGCCTATGCGCTCATACCCATTGGGGGGTACGTGGTGGGTACGTTTCGTACCCACCACGTACCCCCCACGCCCCCCGAATGAATTTCCGCTCTCCTGGGCTAAAATTTTTGTTTTTTTAAATCTGTTTGCGGATTTTAATTTAATTTTAATTTTGATTTAAGTGGTCACTTGTAAAAATCTCAGCCTATGCGCTCATACCCATTGGGGGGTACGTGGTGGGTACG
Source organism: Beris morrisii (assembly GCA_951812415.1). Classification (NCBI taxonomy): domain Eukaryota; kingdom Metazoa; phylum Arthropoda; class Insecta; order Diptera; family Stratiomyidae; genus Beris; species Beris morrisii. The sequence goes on from OX638311.1 coordinate 124,910,776, forward strand.
TTTCGTACCCACCACGTACCCCCCACGCCCCCCGAATGAATTTCCGCTCTCCTGGGCTCAAATTTTTGTTTTTTTAAATCTGTTTGCGGATTTGAATTTAATTTTAATTTTAATTTAAGTGGTCACTTGTAAAAATCTCAGCCTATGCGCTCATACCCTATACGTACTCCACGCCCCCAAAATGAATTTCCGCTCTCCTGGGCTCAAATTTTTGTTTTTTTAAATCTGTTTGCGGATTTGAATTTAATTTTAATTTTAATTTAAGTGGTCACTTGTAAAAATCTCAGCCTATGCGCTCATACCCATTGGGGGGTACGTGGTGGGTACGTTTCGTAACCACCCCGTACCCCCCACGCCCCCCGAATGAATTTCCGCTCTCCTGGGCTCAAATTTTTGTTTTTTTAAATCTGTTTGCGGATTTGAATTTAATTTTAATTTTAATTTAAGTGATCACTTGTAAAAATCTCAGCCTATGCGCTCATACCCATTGGGGGGTACGTGGTGGGTACGTTTCGTACCCACCACGTACCCCCCACGCCCCCCGAATGAATTTCCGCTCTCCTGGGCTCAAATTTTTGTTTTTTTAAATCTGTTTGCGGATTTGAATTTAATTTTAATTTTAATTTAAGTGGTCACTTGTAAAAATCTCAGCCTATGCGCTCATACCCATTATCGGGTACGTATGGGGTACGATCGTACCCCATACGTACCCTATACGTACTCCACGCCCCCAAAATGAACTTCCGCTCTCCTGGGCTCAAATTTTTGTTTTTTTAAATCTGTTTGCGGATTTGAATTTAATTTTAATTTTAATTTAAGTGGTCACTTGTAAAAATCTCAGCCTATGCGCTCATACCCATTGGGGGGTACGTGGTGGGTACGTTTCGTACCCACCACGAACCCCCCACGCCCCCCGAATGAATTTCCGCTCTCCTGGGCTCAAATTTTTGTTTTTTTAAATCTGTTTGCGGATTTGAATTTAATTTTAATTTTAATTTAAGTGGTCACTTGTAAAAATCTCAGCCTATGCGCTCATACCCATTGGGGGGTACGTGGTGGGTACGTTTCGTACCCACCACGTACCCCCCACGCCCCCGAATGAATTTCCGCTCTCCTGGGCTCAAATTTTTGTTTTTTTAAATCTGTTTGCGGATTTGAATTTAATTTTAATTTTAATTTAAGTGGTCACTTGTAAAAATCTCAGCCTATGCGCTCATACCCATTGGGGGGTACGTGGTGGGTACGTTTCGTACCCACCACGTACCCCCCACGCCCCCCGAATAAATTTCCGCTCTCCTGGGCTCAAATTTTTGTTTTTTTAAATCTGTTTGCGGATTTGAATTTAATTTTAATTTTAATTTAAGTGGTCACTTGTAAAAATCTCAGCCTATGCGCTCATACCCATTGAGGGGTACGTGGTGGGTACGTTTCGTACCCACCACGTACCCCCCACGCCTCCCGAATGAATTTCCGCTCTCCTGGGCTCAAATTTTTGTTTTTTTAAATCTGTTTGCGGATTTGAATTTAATTTTAATTTTGATTTAAGTGGTCACTTGTAAAAATCTCAGCCTATGCACTCATACCCATTGGGGGGTACGTGGTGGGTACGTTTCGTACCCACCAAGTACCCCCCACGCCCCCCGAATGAATTTCCGCTCTCCTGGGCTCAAATTTTTGTTTTTTTAAATCTGTTTGCGGATTTGAATTTAATTTTAATTTTAATTTAAGTGGTCACTTGTAAAAATCTCAGCCTATGCGCTCATACCCATTGGGGGGTACGTGGTGGGTACGTTTCGTACCCACCACGTACCCCCCACGCCCCCCGAATGAATTTCCGCTCTCCTGGGATGAAATTTTTGTTTTTTTAAATCTGTTTGCGGATTTGAATTTAATTTTAATTTTAATTTAAGTGGTCACTTGTAAAAATCTCAGCCTATGCGCTCATACCCATTGGGGGGTACGTGGTGAATACGTTTCGTACCTACCACGTACCCCCACGCCCCCCGAATGAATTTCCGCTCTCCTGGGATGAAATTTTTGTTTTTTTATATCTGTTTGCGGATTTGAATTTAATTTTAATTTTAATTTAAGTGGTCACTTGTAAAAATCTCAGCCTATGCGCTCATACCCATTGGGGGGTACGTGGTGGGTACGTTTCGTACCCACCACGTACCGCCCACGCCCCCCGAATGAATTTCCGCTCTCCTGGGCTCAAATTTATGTTTTTTTAAATCTGTTTGCGGATTTGAATTTAATTTTAATTTTAATTTAAGTGGTCACTTGTAAAAATCTCAGCCTATGCGCTCATACCCATTGGGGGGTACGTGGTGGGTACGTTTCGTACCCACCACGTACCCCCCACGCCCCTAAAATGAACTTCCGCTCTCCTGGGCTCAAATTTTTATTTTTTTAAATCTGTTTGCGGATTTGAGTTTAATTTTAATTTTAATTTAAGTGGTCACTTGTAAAAATCTCAGCCTATACGCTCATACCCATTGGGGGTACGTGGTGGGTACGAAACGTACCCACCACGTACCCCCCACGCCCCCCGAATGAATTTCCGCTCTCCTGGGATGAAATTTTTGTTTTTTTAAATCTGTTTGCGGATTTGAATTTAATTTTAATTTTAATTTAAGAGGTCACTTGTAAAAATCTCAGCCTATGCGCTCATACCCATTGGGGGTACGTGGTGGGTACGTTTCGTACCCACCACGTACCCCCCACGCCCCCCGAATGAATTTCCGCTCTCCTGGGATGAAATTTTTGTTTTTTTAAATCTGTTTGCGGATTTGAATTTAATTTTAATTTTAATTTAAGTGGTCACTTGTAAAAATCTCAGCCTATGCGCTCATACCCATTGGGGGGTACGTGGTGGGTACGTTTCGCACCCACCACGTACCCCCCACGCCCCACGAATGAATTTCCGCTCTCCTGGGCTCAAATTTTTGTTTTTTTAAATCTGTTTGCGGATTTGAATTTAATTTTAATTTTAATTTAAGTGGTCACTTGTAAAAATCTCAGCCTATGCGCTCATACCCATTGGGGGGTACGTGGTGGGTACGTTTCGTACCCACCACGTACCGCCCAAGCCCCCCGAATGAATTTCCGCTCTCCTGGGCTCAAATTTTTGTTTTTTTAAATCTGTTTGCGGATTTGAGTTTAATTTTAATTTTAATTTAAGTGGTCACTTGTAAAAATCTCAGCCTATGCGCTCATACCCATTGGGGGTACGTGGTGGGTACGAAACGTACCCACCACGTACCCCCCACGCCCCCCGAATGAATTTCCGCTCTCCTGGGCTGAAATTTTTGTTTTTTTAAATCTGTTTGCGGATTTGAATTTAATTTTAATTTTAATTTAAGTGGTCACTTGTAAAAATCTCAGCCTATGCGCTCATACCCATTGGGGGGTACGTGGTGGGTACGGTTCGTACCCACCACGTACCCCCCACGCCCCCCGAATGAATTTCCGCTCTCCTGGGCTGAAATTTTTGTTTTTTTAAATCTGTTTGCGGATTTGAATTTAATTTTAATTTTAATTTAGGTGGTCACTTGTAAAAATCTCAGCCTATGCGCTCATACCCATTGGGGGTACGTGGGGGGTACGTTTCGTACCCACCACGTACCCCCCACGCCCCCCGAATGAATTTCCGCTCTCCTGGGCTCAAATTTTTGTTTTTTTAAATCTGTTTGCGGATTTTAATTTAATTTTAATTTTAATTTAAGTGGTCACTTGTAAAAATCTCAGCCTATGCGCTCATACCCATTGGGGGGTACGTGGTGGGTACGTTTCGTACCCACCACGTACCCCCCACGCCCCCCGAATGAATTTCCGCTCTCCTGGGCTCAAATTTTTGTTTTTTTAAATCTGTTTGCGGATTTGAATTTAATTTTAATTTTAATTTAAGTGGTCACTTGTAAAAATCTCAGCCTATGCGCTCATACCCATTGGGGGGTACGTGGTGGGTACGTTTCGTACCCACCACGTACCCCCCACGCCCCCCGAATGAATTTCCGCTCTCCTGGGCTCAAATTTTTGTTTTTTTAAATCTGTTTGCGGATTTGAATTTAATTTTAATTTTAATTTAAGTGGTCACTTGTAAAAATCTCAGCCTATGCGCTCATACCCATTGGGGGGTACGTGGCGGGTACGTTTCGTACCCACCACGTACCCCCCACGCCCCCCGAATGAATTTCCGCTCTCCTGGGATGAAATTTTTGTTTTTTTAAATCTGTTTGCGGATTTGAATTTAATTTTAATTTTAATTTAAGTGGTCACTTGTAAAAATCTCAGCCTATGCGCTCATACCCAGGGGGGGGTACGTGGTGGGTACGTTTCGTACCCACCACGTACCCCCCACGCCCCCCGAATGAATTTCCGCTCTCCTGGGATGAAATTTTTGTTTTTTTAAATCTGTTTGCGGATTTGAATTTAATTTTAATTTTAATTTAAGTGGTCACTTGTAAAAATCTCAGCCTATGCGCTCATACCCATTGGGGGGTACGTGGTGGGTACGTTTCGTACCCACCACGTACCCCCCACGCCCCCCGAATGAATTTCCGCTCTCCTGGGATGAAATTTTTGTTTTTTTAAATCTGTTTGCGGATTTGAATTTAATTTTAATTTTAATTTAAGTGGTCACTTGTAAAAATCTCAGCCTATGCGCTCATACCCAGGGGGGGTACGTGGTGGGTACGTTTCGTACCCACCACGTACCCCCCACGCCCCCCGAATGAATTTCCGCTCTCCTGGTCTCAAATTTTTGTTTTTTTAAATCTGTTTGCGGATTTGAATTTAATTTTAATTTTAATTTAAGTGGTCACTTGTAAAAATCTCAGCCTATGCGCTCATACCCATTGGGGGGTACGTGGTGGGTACGTTTCGTACCCACCACGTACCGCCCACGCCCCCCGAATGAATTTCCGCTCTCCTGGGCTCAAATTTTTGTTTTTTTAAATCTGTTTGCGGATTTGAATTTAATTTTAATTTTAATTTAAGTGGTCACTTGTAAAAATCTCAGCCTATGCGCTCATACCCATTGGGGGGTACGTGGTGGGTACGTTTCGTACCCACCACGTACCCCCACGCCCCTAAAATGAACTTCCGCTCTCCTCGGCTCAAATTTTTGTTTTTTTAAATCTGTTTGCGGATTTGAGTTTAATTTTAATTTTAATTTAAGTGGTCACTTGTAAAAATCTCAGCCTATGCGCTCATACCCATTGGGGGGTACGTGGTGGGTACGTTTCGTACCCACCACGTACCCCCCACGCCCCCCGAATGAATTTCCGCTCTCCTGGGCTCAAATTTTTGTTTTTTTAAATCTGTTTGCGGATTTGAATTTAATTTTAATTTTAATTTAAGTGGTCACTTGTAAAAATCTCAGCCTATGCGCTCATACCCATTGGGGGGTACGTGGTGGGTACGTTTCGTACCCACCCCGTACCCCCCACGCCCCCCGAATGAATTTCCGCTCTCCTGGGCTAAAATTTTTGTTTTTTTAAATCTGTTTGCGGATTTGAATTTAATTTTAATTTTAATTTAAGTGGTCACTTGTAAAAATCTCAGCCTATGCGCTCATACCCATTGGGGGGTACGTGGTGGGTACGTTTCGTACCCACCACGTACCCCCCACGCCCCCCGAATGAATTTCCGCTCTCCTGGGCTCAAATTTTTGTTTTTTTAAATCTGTTTGCGGATTTGAATTTAATTTTAATTTTAATTTAAGTGGTCACTTGTAAAAATCTCAGCCTATGCGCTCATACCCTATACGTACTCCACGCCCCCAAAATGAATTTCCGCTCTCCTGGGCTCAAATTTTTGTTTTTTTAAATCTGTTTGCGGATTTGAATTTAATTTTAATTTTAATTTAAGTGGTCACTTGTAAAAATCTCAGCCTATGCGCTCATACCCATTGGGGGGTACGTGGTGGGTACGTTTCGTACCCACCACGTACCCCCCACGCCCCCCGAATGAATTTACGCTCTCCAGGGCTCAAATTTTTGTTTTTTTAAATCTGTTTGCGGATTTGAATTTAATTTTAATTTAAGTGGTCACTTGTAAAAATCTCAGCCTATGCGCTCATACCCATTATGGGGTACGTATGGGGTACGATCGTACCCCATACGTACCCTATACGTACTCCACGCCCCCAAAATGAACTTCCGCTCTCCTGGGCTCAAATTTTTGTTTTTTTAAATCTGTTTGCGGATTTGAATTTAATTTTAATTTTATTTTAAGTGGTCACTTGTAAAAATCTCAGCCTATGCGCTCATACCCATTATGGGGTACGTATGGGGTACGATCGTACCCCATACGTACCCTATACGTACTCCACGCCCCCAAAATGAATTTCCGCTCTCCTGGGCTCAAATTTTTGTTTTTTTAAATCTGTTTGCGGATTTGAATTTAATTTTAATTTTAATTTAAGTGGTCACTTGTAAAAATCTCAGCCTATGCGCTCATACCCATTGGGGGGTACGTGGTGGGTACGTTTCGTACCCACCACGTACCCCCACGCCCCTAAAATGAACTTCCGCTCTCCTCGGCTCAAATTTTTGTTTTTTTAAATCTGTTTGCGGATTTGAGTTTAATTTTAATTTTAATTTAAGTGGTCACTTGTAAAAATCTCAGCCTATGCGCTCATACCCATTGGGGGGTACGTGGTGGGTACGTTTCGTACCCACCACGTACCCCCCACGCCCCCCGAATGAATTTCCGCTCTCCTGGGCTCAAATTTTTGTTTTTTTAAATCTGTTTGCGGATTTGAATTTAATTTTAATTTTAATTTAAGTGGTCACTTGTAAAAATCTCAGCCTATGCGCTCATACCCATTATGGGGTACGTATGGGGTACGATCGTACCCCATACGTACCCTATGCGTACTCCACGCCCCCAAAATGAACTTCCGCTCTCCTGGGCTCAAATTTTTGTTTTTTTAAATCTGTTTGCGGATTTGAATTTAATTTTAATTTTAATTTAAGTGGTCACTTGTAAAAATCTCAGCCTATGCGCTCATACCCATTATGGGGTACGTATGGGGTACGATCGTACCCCATACGAACCCTATACGTACTCCACGCCCCCAAAATGAATTTCCGCTCTCCTGGGCTCAAATTTTTGTTTTTTTAAATCTGTTTGCGGATTTGAATTTAATTTTAATTTTAATTTAAGTGGTCACTTGTAAAAATCTCAGCCTATGCGCTCATACCCATTATGGGGTACGTATGGGGTACGATCGTACCCCATACGTACCCTATACGTACTCCACGCCCCCAAAATGAACTTCCGCTCTCCTGGGCTCAAATTTTTGTTTTTTTAAATCTGTTTGCGGATTTGAATTTAATTTTAATTTTATTTTAAGTGGTCACTTGTAAAAATCTCAGCCTATGCGCTCATACCCATTGGGGGGTACGTATGGGGTACGATCGTACCCCATACGTACCCTATACGTACTCCACGCCCCCAAAATGAATTTCCGCTCTCCTGGGCTCAAATTTTTGTTTTTTTAAATCTGTTTGCGGATTTGAATTTAATTTTAATTTTAACTTAAGTGGTCACTTGTAAAAATCTCAGCCTATGCGCTCATACCCATTATGGGGTACGTATGGGGTACGATCGTACCCCATACGTACCCTATACGTACTCCACGCCCCCAAAATGAATTTCCGCTCTCCTGGGCTCAAATTTTTGTTTTTTTAAATCTGTTTGCGGATTTGAATTTAATTTTAATTTTAATTTAAGTGGTCACTTGTAAAAATCTCAGCCTATGCGCTCATACCCATTATGGGGTACGTATGGGGTACGATCGTACCCCATACGTACCCTATACGTACTCCACGCCCCCAAAATGAACTTCCGCTCTCCTGGGCTCAAATTTTTGTTTTTTTAAATCTGTTTGCGGATTTGAATTTAATTTTAATTTTAATTTAAGTGGTCACTTGTAAAAATCTCAGCCTATGCGCTCATACCCATTGGGGGGTACGTGGTGGGTACGTTTCGTACCCACCACGTACCCCCCACGCCCCCCGAATGAATTTCCGCTCTCCTGGGCTCAAATTTTTGTTTTTTTAAATCTGTTTGCGGATTTGAATTTAATTTTAATTTTAATTTAAGTGGTCACTTGTAAAAATCTCAGCCTATGCGCTCATACCCATTATGGGGTACGTATGGGGTACGATCGTACCCCATACGTACCCTATACGTACTCCACGCCCCCAAAATGAATTTCCGCTCTCCTGGGCTCAAATTTTTGTTTTTTTAAATCTGTTTGCGGATTTGAATTTAATTTTAATTTTAATTTAAGTGGTCACTTGTAAAAATCTCAGCCTATGCGCTCATACCCATTATGGGGTACGTATGGGGTACGATCGTACCCCATACGTACCCTATACGTACTCCACGCCCCCAAAATGAATTTCCGCTCTCCTGGGTTCAAATTTTTGTTTTTTTAAATCTGTTTGCGGATTTGAATTTAATTTTAATTTTAATTTAAGTGGTCACTTGTAAAAATCTCAGCCTATGCGCTCATACCCATTATGGGGTACGTATGGGGTACGATCGTACCCCATACGTACCCTATGCGTACTCCACGCCCCCAAAATGAACTTCCGCTCTCCTGGGCTCAAATTTTTGTTTTTTTAAATCTGTTTGCGGATTTGAATTTAATTTTAATTTTAATTTAAGTGGTCACTTGTAAAAATCTCAGCCTATGCGCTCATACCCATTGGGGGGTACGTGGTGGGTACGTTTCGTACCCACCACGTACCCCCCACGCCCCCCGAATGAATTTCCGCTCTCCTGGGATGAAATTTTTGTTTTTTTAAATCTGTTTGCGGATTTGAATTTAATTTTAATTTTAATTTAAGTGGTCACTTGTAAAAATCTCAGCCTATGCGCTCATACCCATTGGGGGGTACGTGGTGGGTGCGAAACGTACCCACCACGTACCCCCCACGCCCCTAAAATGAACTTCCGCTCTCCTCGGCTCAAATTTTTGTTTTTTTAAATCTGTTTGCGGATTTGAGTTTAATTTTAATTTTAATTTAAGTGGTCACTTGTAAAAATCTCAGCCTATGCGCTCATACCCATTGGAGGTACGTGGTGGGTACGAAACGTACCCACCACGTACCCCTCACCCCCCCCCCCCCCCCCCCGAATGAATTTCCGCTCACCTGGACTGAAATTTTTGTTTTTTTAAATCTGTTTGCGGATTTGAATTTAATTTTAATTTTAATTTAAGTGGTCACTTGTAAAAATCTCAGCCTATGCGCTCATACCCATTGGGGGGTACGTGGTGGGTACGTTTCGTACCCACCACGTACCCCCCACGCCCCCCGAATGAATTTCCGCTCTCCTGGGCTAAAATTTTTGTTTTTTTAAATCTGTTTGCGGATTTTAATTTAATTTTAATTTTAATTTAAGTGGTCACTTGTAAAAATCTCAGCCTATGCGCTCATACCCATTGGGGGGTACGTGGTGGGTACGTTTCGTACCCACCACGTACCCCCACGCCCCCCGAATGAATTTCCGCTCTACTGGGCTCAAATTTTTGTTTTTTTAAATCTGTTTGCGGATTTGAATTTAATTTTAATTTTAATTTAAGTGGTCACTTGTAAAAATCTCAGCCTATGCGCTCATACCCTATACGTACTCCACGCCCCCAAAATGAATTTCCGCTCTCCTGGGCTCAAATTTTTGTTTTTTTAAATCTGTTTGCGGATTTGAATTTAATTTTAATTTTAATTTAAGTGGTCACTTGTAAAAATCTCAGCCTATGCGCTCATACCCATTGGGGGGTACGTGGTGGGTACGTTTCGTACCCACCACGTACCCCCCACGCCCCCCGAATGAATTTCCGCTCTCCTGGGCTCAAATTTTTGTTTTTTTAAATCTGTTTGCGGATTTGAATTTAATTTTAATTTTAATTTAAGTGGTCACTTGTAAAAATCTCAGCCTATGCGCTCATACCCTATACGTACTCCACGCCCCCAAAATGAATTTCCGCTCTCCTGGGCTCAAATTTTTGTTTTTTTAAATCTGTTTGCGGATTTGAATTTAATTTTAATTTTAATTTAAGTGGTCACTTGTAAAAATCTCAGCCTATGCGCTCATACCCTATACGTACTCCACGCCCCCAAAATGAACTTCCGCTCTCCTGGGCTCAAATTTTTGTTTTTTTAAATCTGTTTGCGGATTTGAATTTAATTTTAATTTTAATTTAAGTGGTCACTTGTAAAAATCTCAGCCTATGCGCTCATACCCATTGGGGGTACGTGGTGGGTACGTTTCGTACCCACCACGTACCCCCCACGCCCCCCGAATGAATTTCCGCTCTCCAGGGCTCAAATTTTTGTTTTTTTAAATCTGTTTGCGGATTTGAATTTAATTTTAATTTAAGTGGTCACTTGTAAAAATCTCAGCCTATGCGCTCATACCCATTATGGGGTACGTATGGGGTACGGTCGTACCCCATACGTACCCTATACGTACTCCACGCCCCCAAAATGAACTTCCGCTCTCCTGGGCTCAAATTTTTGTTTTTTTAAATCTGTTTGCGGATTTGAATTTAATTTTAATTTTAATTTAAGTGGTCACTTGTAAAAATCTCAGCCTATGCGCTCATACCCATTGGGGGGTACGTGGTGGGTACGTTTCGTACCCACCACGTACCCCCCACGCCCCCCGAATGAATTTCCGCTCTCCAGGGCTCAAATTTTTGTTTTTTTAAATCTGTTTGCGGATTTGAATTTAATTTTAATTTAAGTGGTCACTTGTAAAAATCTCAGCCTATGCGCTCATACCCATTATGGGGTACGTATGGGGTACGGTCGTACCCCATACGTACCCTATACGTACTCCACGCCCCCAAAATGAACTTCCGCTCTCCTGGGCTCAAATTTTTGTTTTTTTAAATCTGTTTGCGGATTTGAATTTAATTTTAATTTTAATTTAAGTGGTCACTTGTAAAAATCTCAGCCTATGCGCTCATACCCATTATGGGGTACGTATGGGGTACGATCGTACCCCATACGTACCCTATACGTACTCCACGCCCCCAAAATGAATTTCCGCTCTCCTGGGCTCAAATTTTTGTTTTTTTAAATCTGTTTGCGGATTTGAATTTAATTTTAATTTTAATTTAAGTGGTCACTTGTAAAAATCTCATCCTATGCGCTCATACCCATTATGGGGTACGTATGGGGTACGATCGTACCCCATACGTACCCTATGCGTACTCCACGCCCCCAAAATGAACTTCCGCTCTCCTGGGCTCAAATTTTTGTTTTTTTAAATCTGTTTGCGGATTTGAATTTAATTTTAATTTTAATTTAAGTGGTCACTTGTAAAAATCTCAGCCTATGCGCTCATACCCATTATGGGGTACGTATGGGGTACGATCGTACCCCATACGTACCCTATACGTACTCCACGCCCCCAAAATGAATTTCCGCTCTCCTGGGCTCAAATTTTTGTTTTTTTAAATCTGTTTGCGGATTTGAATTTAATTTTAATTTTAATTTAAGTGGTCACTTGTAAAAATCTCAGCCTATGCGCTCATACCCATTATGGGGTACGTATGGGGTACGATCGTACCCCATACGTACCCTATACGTACTCCACGCCCCCAAAATGAATTTCCGCTCTCCTGGGCTCAAATTTTTGTTTTTTTAAATCTGTTTGCGGATTTGAATTTAATTTTAATTTTAATTTAAGTGGTCACTTGTAAAAATCTCAGCCTATGCGCTCATACCCATTATGGGGTACGTATGGGGTACGATCGTACCCCATACGTACCCTATACGTACTCCACGCCCCCAAAATGAATTTCCGCTCTCCTGGGCTCAAATTTTTGTTTTTTTAAATCTGTTTGCGGATTTGAATTTAATTTTAATTTTAATTTAAGTGGTCACTTGTAAAAATCTCAGCCTATGCGCTCATACCCATTATGGGGTACGTATGGGGTACGATCGTACCCCATACGTACCCTATGCGTACTCCACGCCCCCAAAATGAACTTCCGCTCTCCTGGGCTCAAATTTTTGTTTTTTTAAATCTGTTTGCGGATTTGAATTTAATTTTAATTTTAATTTAAGTGGTCACTTGTAAAAATCTCAGCCTATGCGCTCATACCCATTATGGGGTACGATCGTACCCCATACGTACCCTATACGTACTCCACGCCCCCAAAATGAATTTCCGCTCTCCTGGGCTCAAATTTTTGTTTTTTTAAATCTGTTTGCGGATTTGAATTTAATTTTAATTTTAATTTAAGTGGTCACTTGTAAAAATCTCAGCCTATGCGCTCATACCCATTGGGGGGTACGTGGTGGGTACGTTTCGTACCCACCACGTACCCCCCACGCCCCCGAATGAATTTCCGCTCTCCAGGGCTCAAATTTTTGTTTTTTTAAATCTGTTTGCGGATTTGAATTTAATTTTAATTTAAGTGGTCACTTGTAAAAATCTCAGCCTATGCGCTCATACCCATTATGGGGTACGTATGGGGTACGGTCGTACCCCATACGTACCCTATATGTACTCCACGCCCCCAAAATGAACTTCCGCTCTCCTGGGCTCAAATTTTTGTTTTTTTAAATCTGTTTGCGGATTTGAATTTAATTTTAATTTTAATTTAAGTGGTCACTTGTAAAAATCTCAGCCTATGCGCTCATACCCATTGGGGGGTACGTGGTGGGTACGTTTCGTACCCACCACGTACCCCCCACGCCCCCCCAATGAATTTCCGCTCTCCTGGGCTCAAATTTTTGTTTTTTTAAATCTGTTTGCGGATTTGAATTTAATTTTAATTTTAATTTAAGTGGTCACTTGTAAAAATCTCAGCCTATGCGCTCATACCCATTATGGGGTACGTATGGGGTACGATCGTACCCCATACGTACCCTATGCGTACTCCACGCCCCCAAAATGAACTTCCGCTCTCCTGGGCTCAAATTTTTGTTTTTTTAAATCTGTTTGCGGATTTGAATTTAATTTTAATTTTAATTTAAGTGGTCACTTGTAAAAATCTCAGCCTATGCGCTCATACCCATTATGGGGTACGTATGGGGTACGATCGTACCCCATACGTACCCTATACGTACTCCACGCCCCCAAAATGAATTTCCGCTCTCCTGGGCTCAAATTTTTGTTTTTTTAAATCTGTTTGCGGATTTGAATTTAATTTTAATTTTAATTTAAGTGGTCACTTGTAAAAATCTCAGCCTATGCGCTCATACCCATTATGGGGTACGTATGGGGTACGATCGTACCCCATACGTACCCTATACGTACTCCAAGCCCCCAAAATGAATTTCCGCTCTCCTGGGCTCAAATTTTTGTTTTTTTAAATCTGTTTGCGGATTTGAATTTAATTTTAATTTTAATTTAAGTGGTCACTTGTAAAAATCTCAGCCTATGCGCTCATACCCATTATGGGGTACGTATGGGGTACAATCGTACCCCATACGTACCCTATACGTACTCCACGCCCCCAAAATGAATTTCCGCTCTCCTGGGCTCAAATTTTTGTTTTTTTAAATCTGTTTGCGGATTTGAATTTAATTTTAATTTTAATTTAAGTGGTCACTTGTAAAAATCTCAGCCTATGCGCTCATACCCATTATGGGGTACGTATGGGGTACGATCGTACCCCATACGTACCCTATACGTACTCCACGCCCCCAAAATGAATTTCCGCTCTCCTGGGCTCAAATTTTTGTTTTTTTAAATCTGTTTGCGGATTTGAATTTAATTTTAATTTTAATTTAAGTGGTCACTTGTAAAAATCTCATCCTATGCGCTCATACCCATTATGGGGTACGTATGGGGTACGATCGTACCCCATACGTACCCTATGCGTACTCCACGCCCCCAAAATGAACTTCCGCTCTCCTGGGCTCAAATTTTTGTTTTTTTAAATCTGTTTGCGGATTTGAATTTAATTTTAATTTTAATTTAAGTGGTCACTTGTAAAAATCTCAGCCTATGCGCTCATACCCATTATGGGGTACGTATGGGGTACGATCGTACCCCATACGTACCCTATACGTACTCCACGCCCCCAAAATGAATTTCCGCTCTCCTGGGCTCAAATTTTTGTTTTTTTAAATCTGTTTGCGGATTTGAATTTAATTTTAATTTTAATTTAAGTGGTCACTTGTAAAAATCTCAGCCTATGCGCTCATACCCATTATGGGGTACGTATGGGGTACGATCGTACCCCATACGTACCCTATGCGTACTCCACGCCCCCAAAATGAACTTCCGCTCTCCTGGGCTCAAATTTTTGTTTTTTTAAATCTGTTTGCGGATTTGAATTTAATTTTAATTTTAATTTAAGTGGTCACTTGTAAAAATCTCAGCCTATGCGCTCATACCCATTATGGGGTACGTATGGGGTACGATCGTACCCCATACGTACCCTATACGTACTCCACGCCCCCAAAATGAATTTCCGCTCTCCTGGGCTCAAATTTTTGTTTTTTTAAATCTGTTTGCGGATTTGAATTTAATTTTAATTTTAATTTAAGTGGTCACTTGTAAAAATCTCAGCCTATGCGCTCATACCCATTATGGGGTACGTATGGGGTACGATCGTACCCCATACGTACCCTATGCGTACTCCACGCCCCCAAAATGAACTTCCGCTCTCCTGGGCTCAAATTTTTGTTTTTTTAAATCTGTTTGCGGATTTGAATTTAATTTTAATTTTAATTTAAGTGGTCACTTGTAAAAATCTCAGCCTATGCGCTCATACCCATTATGGGGTACGTATGGGGTACGATCGTACCCCATACGTACCCTATACGTACTCCACGCGCCCAAAATGAATTTCCGCTCTCCTGGGCTCAAATTTTTGTTTTTTTAAATCTGTTTGCGGATTTGAATTTAATTTTAATTTTAATTTAAGTGGTCACTTGTAAAAATCTCAGCCTATGCGCTCATACCCATTATGGGGTACGTATGGGGTACGATCGTACCCCATACGTACCCTATGCGTACTCCACGCCCCCAAAATGAACTTCCGCTCTCCTGGGCTCAAATTTTTGTTTTTTTAAATCTGTTTGCGGATTTGAATTTAATTTTAATTTTAATTTAAGTGGTCACTTGTAAAAATCTCAGCCTATGCGCTCATACCCATTATGGGGTACGTATGGGGTACGATCGTACCCCATACGTACCCTATACGTACTCCACGCCCCCAAAATGAATTTCCGCTCTCCTGGGCTCAAATTTTTGTTTTTTTAAATCTGTTTGCGGATTTGAATTTAATTTTAATTTTAATTTAAGTGGTCACTTGTAAAAATCTCAGCCTATGCGCTCATACCCATTATGGGGTACGTATGGGGTACGATCGTACCCCATACGTACCCTATACGTACTCCACGCCCCCAAAATGAATTTCCGCTCTCCTGGGCTCAAATTTTTGTTTTTTTAAATCTGTTTGCGGATTTGAATTTAATTTTAATTTTAATTTAAGTGGTCACTTGTAAAAATCTCAGCCTATGCGCTCATACCCATTATGGGGTACGAATGGGGTACGATCGTACCCCATACGTACCCTATGCGTACTCCACGCCCCCAAAATGAACTTCCGCTCTCCTGGGCTCAAATTTTTGTTTTTTTAAATCTGTTTGCGGATTTGAATTTAATTTTAATTTTAATTTAAGTGGTCACTTGTAAAAATCTCAGCCTATGCGCTCATACCCATTATGGGGTACGTATGGGGTACGATCGTACCCCATACGTACCCTATACGTACTCCACGCGCCCAAAATGAATTTCCGCTCTCCTGGGCTCAAATTTTTGTTTTTTTAAATCTGTTTGCGGATTTGAATTTAATTTTAATTTTAATTTAAGTGGTCACTTGTAAAAATCTCAGCCTATGCGCTCATACCCATTATGGGGTACGTATGGGGTACGATCGTACCCCATACGTACCCTATGCGTACTCCACGCCCCCAAAATGAACTTCCGCTCTCCTGGGCTCAAATTTTTGTTTTTTTAAATCTGTTTGCGGATTTGAATTTAATTTTAATTTTAATTTAAGTGGTCACTTGTAAAAATCTCAGCCTATGCGCTCATACCCATTATGGGGTACGTATGGGGTACGATCGTACCCCATACGTACCCTATACGTACTCCACGCCCCCAAAATGAATTTCCGCTCTCCTGGGCTCAAATTTTTGTTTTTTTAAATCTGTTTGCGGATTTGAATTTAATTTTAATTTTAATTTAAGTGGTCACTTGTAAAAATCTCAGCCTATGCGCTCATACCCATTATGGGGTACGTATGGGGTACGATCGTACCCCATACGTACCCTATACGTACTCCACGCCCCCAAAATGAATTTCCGCTCTCCTGGGCTCAAATTTTTGTTTTTTTAAATCTGTTTGCGGATTTGAATTTAATTTTAATTTTAATTTAAGTGGTCACTTGTAAAAATCTCAGCCTATGCGCTCATACCCATTATGGGGTACGAATGGGGTACGATCGTACCCCATACGTACCCTATGCGTACTCCACGCCCCCAAAATGAACTTCCGCTCTCCTGGGCTCAAATTTTTGTTTTTTTAAATCTGTTTGCGGATTTGAATTTAATTTTAATTTTAATTTAAGTGGTCACTTGTAAAAATCTCAGCCTATGCGCTCATACCCATTGGGGGGTACGTGGTGGGTACGTTTCGTACCCACCACGTACCCCCCACGCCCCCCGAATGAATTTCCGCTCTCCTGGGCTCAAATTTTTGTTTTTTTAAATCTGTTTGCGGATTTGAATTTAATTTTAATTTTAATTTAAGTGGTCACTTGTAAAAATCTCAGCCTATGCGCTCATACCCATTATGGGGTACGATCGTACCCCATACGTACCCTATACGTACTCCACGCCCCCAAAATGAATTTCCGCTCTCCTGGGCTCAAATTTTTGTTTTTTTAAATCTGTTTGCGGATTTGAATTTAATTTTAATTTTAATTTAAGTGGTCACTTGTAAAAATCTCAGCCTATGCGCTCATACCCATTATGCGGTACGTATGGGGTACGATCGTACCCCATACGTACCCTATACGTACTCCACGCCCCCAAAATGAATTTCCGCTCTCCTGGGCTCAAATTTTTGTTTTTTTAAATCTGTTTGCGGATTTGAATTTAATTTTAATTTAAGTGGTCACTTGTAAAAATCTCAGCCTATGCGCTCATACCCATTATGGGGTACGTATGGGGTACGATCGTACCCCATACGTACCCTATACGTACTCCACGCCCCCAAAATGAATTTCCGCTCTCCTGGGCTCAAATTTTTGTTTTTTTAAATCTGTTTGCGGATTTGAATTTAATTTTAATTTTAATTTAAGTGGTCACTTGTAAAAATCTCAGCCTATGCGCCATACCCATTATGGGGTACGTATGGGGTACGATCGTACCCCATACGTACCCTATACGTACTCCACGCCCCCAAAATGAATTTCCGCTCTCCTGAGCTCAAATTTTTGTTTTTTTAAATCTGTTTGCGGATTTGAATTTAATTTTAATTTTAATTTAAGTGGTCACTTGTAAAAATCTCAGCCTATGCGCTCATACCCATTATCGGGTACGTATGGGGTACGATCGTACCCTATACGTACTCCACGCCCCCAAAATGAACTTCCGTTCTCCTGGGCTCAAATTTTTGTTTTTTTAAATCTGTTTGCGGATTTGAATTTAATTTTAATTTTAATTTAAGTGGTCACTTGTAAAAATCTCAGCCTATGCGCTCATTGGGGGGTACGTGGTGGGTACGTTTCGTACCCACCACGTACCCCCCACGCCCCCCGAATGAATTTCCGCTCTCCTGGGCTCAAATTTTTGTTTTTTTAAATCTGTTTGCGGATTTGAATTTAATTTTAATTTTAATTTAAGTGGTCACTTGTAAAAATCTCAGCCTATGCACTCCTACCCATTGGGGGGTACGTGGTGGGTACGTTTCGTACCCACCACGTACCCTCCACGCCCCCCGAATGAATTTCCGCTCTCCTGGGCTCAAATTTTTGTTTTTTTAAATCTGTTTGCGGATTTGAATTTAATTTTAATTTTAATTTAAGTGGTCACTTGTAAAAATCTCAGCCTATGCGCTCATACCCATTATGGGGTACGTATGGGGTACGATCGTACCCCATACGTACCCTATACGTACTCCACGCCCCCAAAATGAACTTCCGCTCTCCTGGGCTCAAATTTTTGTTTTTTTAAATCTGTTTGCGGATTTGAATTTAATTTTAATTTTAATTTAAGTGGTCACTTGTAAAAATCTCATCCTATGCGCTCCTACCCATTGGGGGGTACGTGGTGGGTACGTTTCGTACCCACCACGTACCCTCCACGCCCCCCGAATGAATTTCCGCTCTCCTGGGCTCAAATTATTGTTTTTTTAAATCTGTTTGCGGATTTGAATTTAATTTTAATTTTAATTTAAGTGGTCACTTGTAAAAATCTCATCCTATGCGCTCCTACCCATTGGGGGGTACGTGGTGGGTACGTTTCGTACCCACCACGTACCCTCCACGCCCCCCGAATGAATTTCCGCTCTCCTGGGCTCAAATTATTGTTTTTTTAAATCTGTTTGCGGATTTGAATTTAATTTTAATTTTAATTTAAGTGGTCACTTGTAAAAATCTCAGCCTATGCGCTCATACCCATTATGGGGTACGTATGGGGTACGATCGTACCCCATACGTACCCTATACGTACTCCACGCCCCCAAAATGAACTTCCGCTCTCCTGGGCTCAAATTTTTGTTTTTTTAAATCTGTTTGCGGATTTGAATTTAATTTTAATTTTAATTTAAGTGGTCACTTGTAAAAATCTCATCCTATGCGCTCCTACCCATTGGGGGGTACGTGGTGGGTACGTTTCGTACCCACCACGTACCCTCCACGCCCCCCGAATGAATTTCCGCTCTCCTGGGCTCAAATTATTGTTTTTTTAAATCTGTTTGCGGATTTGAATTTAATTTTAATTTTAATTTAAGTGGTCACTTGTAAAAATCTCATCCTATGCGCTCCTACCCATTGGGGGGTACGTGGTGGGTACGTTTCGTACCCACCACGTACCCTCCACGCCCCCCGAATGAATTTCCGCTCTCCTGGGCTCAAATTATTGTTTTTTTAAATCTGTTTGCGGATTTGAATTTAATTTTAATTTTAATTTAAGTGGTCACTTGTAAAAATCTCATCCTATGCGCTCCTACCCATTGGGGGGTACGTGGTGGGTACGTTTCGTACCCACCACGTACCCTCCACGCCCCCCGAATGAACTTCCGCTCTCCTGGGCTCAAATTTTTGTTTTTTTAAATCTGTTTGCGGATTTGAATTTAATTTTAATTTTAATTTAAGTGGTCACTTGTAAAAATCTCAGCCTATGCGCTCATACCCATTATGGGGTATGATCGTTCCCCATACGTACCCTATACGTACTCCACGCCCCCAAAATGAATTTCCGCTCTCCTGGGCTCAAATTTTTGTTTTTTTAAATCTGTTTGCGGATTTGAATTTAATTTTAATTTTAATTTAAGTGGTCACTTGTAAAAATCTCAGCCTATGCGCTCATACCCATTATGGGGTACGTATGGGGTACGATCGTACCCCATACGTACCCTATACGTACTCCACGCCCCCAAAATGAATTTCCGCTCTCCTGGGCTCAAATTTTTGTTTTTTTAAATCTGTTTGCGGATTTGAATTTAATTTTAATTTTAATTTAAGTGGTCACTTGTAAAAATCTCAGCCTATGCGCTCATACCCATTATGGGGTACGTATGGGGTACGATCGTACCCCATACGTACCCTATGCGTACTCCACGTCCCCAAAATGAACTTCCGCTCTCCTGGGCTCAAATTTTTGTTTTTTTAAATCTGTTTGCGGATTTGAATTTAATTTTAATTTTAATTTAAGTGGTCACTTGTAAAAATCTCAGCCTATGCGCTCATACCCATTATGGGGTACGTATGGGGTACGATCGTACCCCATACGTACCCTATACGTACTCCACGCCCCCAAAATGAATTTCCGCTCTCCTGGGCTCAAATTTTTGTTTTTTTAAATCTGTTTGCGGATTTGAATTTAATTTTAATTTTAATTTAAGTGGTCACTTGTAAAAATCTCAGCCTATGCGCTCATACCCATTATGGGGTACGTATGGGGTACGATCGTACCCCATACGTACCCTATACGTACTCCACGCCCCCAAAATGAACTTCCGCTCTCCTGGGATCAAATTTTTGTTTTTTTAAATCTGTTTGCGGATTTGAATTTAATTTTAATTTTAATTTAAGTGGTCACTTGTAAAAATCTCAGCCTATGCGCTCATACCCATTATGGGGTACGTATGGGGTACGATCGTACCCCATACGTACCCTATACGTACTCCACGCCCCCAAAATGAACTTCCGCTCTCCTGGGCTCAAATTTTTGTTTTTTACTTTATTATTTCAATAATACAGTATTGTTATCGATTTTTAAAAAAAAAAAATTTGCTACCCTCAAAATTTTTTTTTTACGTTTCATAACGAGTAGACACGAAAAATGCAAAAAAAAATTTCAGTCCGTCTGTCCGCCGTACGCCGTACGTCTACCGGTGTACGCAAAATTGTTTGAAGGCTCGTAGCACCCAAACCCTTTGAGCTATTTAGATGAATTTTTTTTCGTGGATAGAGTGGGTAGGCCTCCTCTAGTGATCAAATTTGGAGGGGTGTGGGTGTTAGGGGGAGGAGGGGGAAGTGTTTTAGATGAAAAATTTTGGTTTCTAGATCTCAGCAACTGCTTATGCTAGGAAACTGAAATTTGGAAATTATATAGAGCTTTGGTAGTGGACCCATTTGCAAAAAAATTGCCGATATAGGTGAAGGGGTTTGGGAGTGGAGGGAAAAATAATGCGTCCGAAACGCAAAAAAGGCGAGGTTGACACATTCTAAATTCTATATCTCCTAAACGGTTAATGTCACAAAATTGAAACTTTATGAATATTTGTAGGTATACTAGGAGAATAGATCGGAAATAAATTTTTGAGTGGGGGCAGTGGCGTACGGGGGTGGGGGGTGAAAAACTTTAGATTACGATATCTCACGAACCGATTGCACTAGACAAATAAAATTTGGTTTTTGTATAAAGGTTGACAAATGAAGTTTGCTGAAAGTAACATTTTTTAAGGGGGCGGTGGATCTTGAAAGTGGAGGGGATAAGAATTTTTTTAAAAAATCACGTCATATATCTCAAGAACGGTGTAAGATATATTCTTAAAATTTTTACCTGAAGTGGGCCTAATAAACCCCTAGCAGAAAACAAAATTTTGGAAGTGAGGGTGTAGAGGGTGAGGGTGGGGGAGGGTGAAAAGGAAAAAGTTCCTGTTTTTATATCTCGAGAACCGATAATGATATAAAGCTGAAACTTAGTATTTAGATAGATCTATATTAGTACCATGTTGGAAAAATATAATTTTTTATAGGGGCAGTATGGTACGGGGGTGGGGGGTGTTTTTCCTATCTATAGAACGGCTTATGCTACAAAGTTGAAACTCGGTCTGTTTATGTAGATCAACTGGAAAACTAATTTAGATAAAAAAAAATTTCAAATATTCATTGGCGTTCGGAGGGGGGCAAAAAAAGTTATCAGTGAAAATGGAATGCATATATTTTCACGGTTTTCGTCATATCTATTAGGTTTTCCCAAATATTGAATTCATTTTTATTGTACATCTTCTTGATATAAATACCTAGAAAGCGTTTTCAGGATTTTTTAAAATTCGACCCCTAACGGGGTGCAAAGGGGGTTGAAAACTTTTTCACCAATTCTACTATATCCCCAGGTCTTATCAGATATCTTTTCACTTTCACGTGCTTGCGTAATAATCGCCTAAAACTTCTTTTTAATTTTTTTCCTTTTTCAGCTCCTAAGAGAGTATAAATGATAAGAAGAAAGAAATTTTCCAATGTTTAATCGGCTAAAAATCGCTATTTTAAATATTTTTATTTTAAGAACAAAATTAATTTTCCAAGAAATCTAATAATCTCGAAGCAACTCATGATACACTCCGACTTTGACCGCTCCCGAGCTTTGACCCGAAAAATAATAAAGTTTCGCCCAGACCATTGGCAGATTTTTTATATATACTATAGAGATGATACTTTGAAAATCAAAAGTTTATCAGTGAATGCTGCTAACGCTGCCTAGACAAGACCTCCTTAGATATCTAAAGAATTACAAAACAGAATTAATTAAATTGTTAGCCATCTTAATTTCAGCTTAGCTGTCAATTATATCTGTAAACCTGTATTCATGTAAGACACACTTAGTGTCAAGAAAAATGAAAAGATTAGTTAATTTGTGAACCAAGTTTAAACATATCAAATTGTCTATTTGAATTATTTTTTGACAATAAAAAACTTGAACTTGAACTTGAGCTAACGCTGCCTGGTGCCATTTCTAAGATTTCAGCCAAAAATTTCAGTACACGACGCTTTAAAAGATCCACTCAGAGATTTTCAACTAATTTCATAAAATATATTTGGTATAAATAGGATAATATTTACATAAACTCAATTGCATTTTTTTTAAGACCTAAAAAATAATTAAAACAGATAAATACATTAGTACTAAGCTATTTAGAATTAATTATTTCTTATCGGATTTTGTGGTTCTCCGTTTGTGCTATTCTCGTTCTCTTGGTCGGATTCGGTAGCTTCACTTTTCTCTTCTGTAAATTCAAATTTATATAATCCATTTTAGCCAATTGAGTGATAGATTCGAATTAAGGGGTTACATACACCTGGGTAGTTAAAAAAAATCGATTTTTGAAAAAGGTCCTTATTCGCAAGTACCATCCTTTAAGTGTCTACCCTGAAAATTTTATAAAGAAATTCGCTGTAATGATGAAGTTACAGCGTTTTGTAACCGACCTGGTGAGCAACGACTAACGGTTGCGCCAACCGCGCGTAGGTGTTCGCAGCCTTTGTCATCTGTTTGACTATGAGCTTTTTTTTAATTCCGGGTACTTATGACCTTCTGTATAGCAGGGACATGTTTTGAAAAGTTGGTGAGGTTTAGATATACTTGTTCCACTGTTAAAATTCACAGAACCTTATTTCAATGTAAACTGTATCCTAAACTTTAAATGCGTTTTTCTCGAAACAGCATTTTCAAAAACGGTACTAGGATTATCTCCGCGACAATTGGACCGATCGGGACCTACTTTTGCACAATTGTGTTTAATACAACACTCTTACGTTTACCGAGCCATTTTTTCGATATCTTGCTTAATTTTTTTTATCATAATTACTGAACAATTTTGAGGCAAAAAATGACATTTTGAATTCCAGAGGCTGCCATGATCCGACAAAATTGAATTTTGAAATTCCGGCTCGGTAAGCTATGGAGCTATGTATTTACTTTCAGAAAAAAAAAAAATTTGGATAAAAAATGGCGGAGGAAAGTCTGGTACCGAAATCGCTCTCAACAAAAACACGTCCCAGCAAAACGACTGTAACTTTTCTACCGTTTGAAATTTTCCAACCAAATTTGCACATAATATAGACAAAATGTAATACTTTAAGTGATATATAATGGTTGTTCAATTAACTTCAGTTTTATGCACGAAAAAAATGCGTAAAAATAACGTAGTTTTAGCCGTCCCAGGTGTATGTAACCCCTTAAGTAAACTATACTTCTTGTTATCAATTAAAAAAAAATTTTAAAAAAGGCAAACAAGAAATTCTCACGACTTACGAATATTAGGATCGCTTGGTTCTTGGTCTTGTGTTATATCATTTGCAGCGCATGCATCATTAACATATCTATTAAATATTTCGGCCTTATCAGCATAAACATGATGACCTGCTCCAGTTATGACCTGCAAATGATTAATTTTGTTTGCAAACAAATAGTTGTTTTCTTCTATTTTTTTGTGCGTTGTAATCATACTTTTAAATCCACGATACTATTTGGTCGGAATTGTTTAATTTTTTCGCCAGCTGAACTATCAACCCACGATCTGGATCCATAAAATAGCGAAATTGAAATATCGGATCGCAATTCGTTTATTCTTTTAACCATTGGATGTTTTGCCCAGCCGAAATCTTCCATCATTGTATGAAATGCGCTTTCTCCGCTACAAGAAAAAAAAATTTACTACATAGAAGAGAGGAGTTCACTTTGATTTCCATCGAAAATTATACAATACCTTGGTGTTTGTGCGTTACATTGATGAATATATTGCGATATTAGTTTATCATCGTCGATAACAATCGAAAATTTCCTCGTTATATCGGGTCGCGTTTTTTCAACAACCCACTGTCCGAACGGTCCGGCGACTCGAACCGCCCATAATGGATTTAGTGGTGAAACTGCATATGCGATTGCACGAACCCACATTGGCATAGTTTTGCCGTACGGTTCGGTAGGTTTCTCTGGGAAGCCCCATGGATCGGCAAGAATTAGATGATTTATTCTGTTTTAAATACAAATTAAAAATTGATTTGTTAATTTTTACCAGATGTCGTATCACACAAACCTTTCGGGATAAGATATTGCATAGCTGGCTGCTACAAAACCACCCATCGAATGACCCAGTAAAATCATTTTCTTTATATTCATTTCACGGCGCCATTCTTCTATCGATTTCACTAATTGTTTTTCAGCGACTAGTGCATCTTTATCGAATTTAGGACGGCTACTTCTTCCGAAGCCTGCAATGTTGCTTGACTATTGAATAACACTGTTGGAATTATGCAGTAAAAATCGTAATACAAACCTAACACATCTATTGCATATACTGGTCGCTGTGCTGCCAACGAATCCAAATTCATTACCCATAGACCAACTCCAGCTCCTAAGCCATGCAACAAGACCAACGGAACATTGGGCGATTCAGTGTTCAAACTTATAGTCCAAATCTTGTCAGCATTTCCAACGGCCGGACCAATATCCACATAAAATCCCCTGTAAGGCGTTTTCAAAACTGAAAATAGACAATCAGTACGATTTTCTCTTATTGTACAAAATACAATTCACATACATGATAAAATCCTTTTTTCCACAGCCCGTAACATGGCGGATGATGTTGCTGTCCAATTAAACCATCCCCAAACCCATGAACTGAAAAAACCAATTGTTAAAAATTACAATATAAAGTAGTTTAGATAAATTGTTAAGTTCAGAACTTTTGAATCTTACGAATTATAGGAATTTTCGGAATACAGTTCACACGGTTTAGTAACGGAATTCAAAAATGCACGACAGAAAAATCACTCATACAGGGAGATTTTCCGTATTAGAAATGATAGGAAAATGTTATCGTTAAAATAACCCTTGAACAAACAACAAAAACGGTTTGGTTGTTATTAGTATTATTAGTAGTAGACATTCGGGGATCAAAAATTAAGAACAAAATTTAACCGTACCTTTGTTCATCCATCAATTTCAAATTCCATATGATGCAATTGATAAAATGTTGGAAATAAAATATTTAGGCGAATAATTGATACTTCGAGCTAAGAAAACAACATAATATTTACTTGTTTTTTGTAATAGATTTGATTTAAAGTGAGAGCATTCTTAAACAAAACTTATCTCCGGATGCTTGTGGCCGACCCGTTGACCTACTTCGCCATGAAATAGTTATTACTTTAGAGAAAAGTCTCCGAAATCTCGTCAACGAAAATTTAGCAATAGTCCTGGTGTACAAGAAACAACCTTTGTTTAAGATCCTAACTTCGCTCCTGCTGATTAAAACTGTCATATGCCCCCTAAGAAAATGAAAAATCCAACAATCATTCAGCTGCCATCACCGGAGACCACTTAACAAGAACGAAGTGATCCTTTATAGGAGTCCCAGTCCCAGTCCCAGTCGCAAAGATCTTAAGTGCTTTTGGCTTTGTTAAACAGTTGCCTAAATCATTTTCTAAGAACTCCGATTTTTGCGTTCCACCATGTCGGCTTTTGTTTGGCTTGCGTTCAGTGCAAGAGTTCGACAATGCCTTCTGTAAGGCGCACGTAATGATGGTAACCAGACCGTCAAGGTCAGTTGATCTACTCGGTTGGAGTGGCGGTACGTGTGGAAGTAACCCGCTAAGAGTTTCCCTATATTTGACCCATTATGAGTCTTAGCAATTTTCTTCAACTTTTGAACTTTGCAAATTTAAGCGATGTGTGCAGTTTATCGAATTTTGAATTGAGTTGAGTTTTAGCAAACTTTTTAGAAGTAATTTGTTTTGCTGTTGTGGAGTTCGTAAGTGTAAGGGACTGAATATGGTTTGAATTGTTTGAAGCTAGAAAATTTTTAAAATCTTTTGGTTTTCGCTTTTTGAATTTCGCCAATTTTAACGGACTTCGTCAGTTTGAACTGAACAGCATTTTGAATTGTCCGGGATTTAGACATATTTTTATAGGTGAAAATTCGATTGTTGAATTTCGCATATTTAGGAAGCTTAAGCTTAAATTGTGAAAAATTTAAGCAATTTCTTAGAAGTGGATTTTTTGTTGCCTTTTCTAAGTAGTTGGCATTTTCCGTGAACCTCCTCGGATTGAGGAATTGAATTTTGAATTGTGTTTTAGTCTCAGACCAGAAATTTTATTGGTTTTTGAATTTCTTTTTTTTTCGATTTGTGGCCTTGATTTATTATAGTTAACACACTAAACCTTGCAAAAAGAACAAACTTATTGGGGACTTAAATAAGTTCCAGCCGTTTCTTTCGCGAAAATTAATGCATTATTTAAAAAAATTAATAAATAAGATGTCATTGAAAGTATTGTCCATCGCTAGCGATTACTTTCTTCCATATTTCTGACAGCATACGAATACCATGTCGAAATATCGACTCATCTTTTGAAGTTTTCCACGAATCGAGTAATTTTTTGTCATCTTCATAAGAATAGCTCAGCCAGACAAGCTCAGCTTCCACAAGAATTCTTTTTCTTCAGCTGCAGATGTTCTTTGAAAAAAGCAATGCAAAAAAATCTCCCGCAAATACTCTTTTTTTGGCACGAAACTCGACGTATATGTTATTCCGACGGCGGAATACCATATACTGTCATTTCAAGCTTCACGATAAAATTGACTGCAGTATTGCCCGATGCAAAAAGGCTAAGATAACACCATCTGCCGGGAAACGCCTGAAACTTCAAATCGCTAATAATAATTTGGAAGTGAAACTTTCTTCGATTTTTGTATTTTTATCGTAGTTTTTATGAAACTCTGGAATTTGAAAAGTCGAACTATTCGGAGTTTGCCTTTTTTAGAAGTAGGATTTCCCTCATTTTTTTGATTTTCGAACTTTGTCAATTTGTGATGTTAAATTTTAAATAATTTTTCCAACTGTAAACAGGGTATAGATCGATCCCAGTCAAGAAGTTCATATGGTGGTTTTTAGAGCGATTCTGACGCCGAAAAACTACTCACTACACTACTTTTTAAAGGCTTCTATTGCAGCAAAATGTCATATATACATATATATAAAAATGAATGTCTGTTTGTTTGTTTGTCCCGTACGCCCTCCTAAACCATTCATACGATTGCGATGAAATTTTGGTGATTTGATGAGGCCACGACCGCGAAGGTTTCTGCATTAGTAAAATCATTTTACAATTGGTGGTATGCGAATTATTTCAACATTTGAGTGTATTTCATATGGTTTAGCGGCAGTTCGTTCGTTTTCGGTGTATTAGTTATGCGTTACTATTGCTAAAGTTGGAAATTTTCAACTGATGGAAATTAAAACAACCCTCTAAGATAGACAAATTTTCAACAGCAGACTATTGTATGACGGTTTATGTGTAATTTTATGATTAGGAGCTCAGCAAATGGATAATTTTTCTCTATGAATGTTTGTTTGTTCGTATATTCCGTATGCGATCCTATAGCATTCATCCGATTGCGATGAAACTTTGGTGATTTCTTGAGCGTATGCCAGCTAAGGTTTCTAAATTAGTAAAACCATTTTACCATTGGTGGTATGCATAGAGATATATGTACTGGAGATGACGAGCAACAACTGTTTTGAAGCCGGACGATTCCTCGCAAAGGACCGGCAATAAACACTATGCTACTATTAGCATCTTACTCACATTTATGTATTCAAATGTTTGGCGTTTTTTGTATAGGTCGAAAAATAGGTCTTGAACACATAAAACGCCAAACATTTGAATACTAGGCTACTATTTGCATTTCACTGCCACCTGGCATCAACGCTCCATACAAAAACGTTCAATTTTGCTGCATAATGCTTCATACAAAAACGGCGTCTTGTCGTCTCCAGTATTTCCCTATAAACCAAAAACACGAAAAATTCATGGGTCCTTATGTACAAACTACTACCATGTCAGCACGCGCGTTTGTGTTCGTGACGATATTGAGGGTTAAAACGAAAAGTAGACATTTCCCCAACTTTTCCCCAAGTATGTTAAACATGCCGACCTCATCCACCTTTAGTGAGTGAAAAAGACTAAAGTATAATCGCCGAATGCTCATACATCCGATCATCAAGTGCGTATCTACTCGACCTGCAAATGCCATAACAAACTTAGACGTTCAATTGTTCAGTTCGTGAAACTCTATACGAAACTGATCACGGAACAAATAACTCTGCCGGCTAGTGCAATGGAAGTCGTGTTTCGATTGCACTAGTGGACGAACAACAAAATTGCATTCGGCGCCATGACCCAACGCCGAGTATCGATGCAGTGTCGACCGACAAAGAATAAGGGGAAGGTGCCACATGCCACAGAGTTCTTATGGAATTTCATCCCTCCATAATTCGATGACCGGTAGAACACAATTCATATGTAAATCCATTCTACCGATCCGCGATGATCGTTCAGGTGGACTTCGTATGCAATTCAGATTCACCCCTCATCGATGACCAGTAGGCTCTACTTCATACTGACTTCAAACTCACTGTTCACTGAGTGCATGTATTGCTATCTCGTTCTTGCTCATTCCAACTTCAAATGCAATGCGCGATAGGAGATCTGTTATGTCGAAGAGTGTGGATGAGATGGTCGGATGCATTTCAGTATGAGCAAGAAAGAAATGCGAATACCTCACACGTATTCACAGATAGCAAGTACATAGTTGAACTTGTTCCCAACTGATAATCTTTTTTCAGCGACAAGTTTCGAAACTGTTCGCTGCCTCTTCATCGATGTTTGGTTTATAGGGTTATATCTCTATGATGGTATGCGAGTCGCTTCAACAATTGCGAGTATTTCATATACTTTATCGGTAGTTCGTGCGTTTTTGATGTATGAGTTATGCGTTCTTATTGAGAAATGGTACAGTTGAAAATTTTCAACTGGTGGAGTTTAAAACAACTGAAACTTTGGTGATTTTTTGAGAGCACTCTCGCAAAGGTTTCTGCATTAGTAAAATCATTTTACAACTCCGCCATAGCCGGTCCCAAGCCCGGTTGAGAAAGGAGAAGGAAACATAGAGTTTACCTGAATGACCAGTAATACCTGTGCGTCTCAGGAAGTAGCCAAAAAGTATTGCATAGTTGGACTCGCAGCATAGCTGGGAGAACTCTTAACATGTCATAGTTAGCTGAAAACTCCCACCCTTTTCCTACCGGGGTGTAATAAATAAGTAGGACTGGCCCTCCAAGTCGGGAGTTGGGCGAGCCGCCGACAACGCATCACCGGAAAAAAAAGACCACTGTCCAGAAACCTGCAGGAAGTCAGAGCCCGATTTGGGCTGTCGCGCCATTGATGATAATCATTTTACAATAGGTGGCTCTCGAGTCATTTCAACAAATGAGTGCATTTCATATAGTTTAGCAGTAGTTCATGTGTTTCCGGTGTATGAGCGCGCACCCTTGACAAAATTGAACAGCATAAGCAACGGAACAGATAAGAGCTATGGGAGCAACGGAGAAACGGGAGAAACGAGAGTAACGGGAGCAAGGGGAGCAACATGAGTAACGGGAGCAACAGAAAGCTAGACTAGAAACCGCTGGCTTTGCAGTTCCGGTGGCATAGCAAAATAAAATCGTAAGCGAAGCCGCAGGACGCGGCTAGCATTCGATAAATTATAAAAGTTGCGGAGTTTTAGAAGAAAGGAATTGTTACTTGCCGGCTTTTTCTATTTTGCCGACGTAGACTCTGTCTCCAGAAAGAAATTCTACGATGCTTACGGACGACTCTGGCTAAATGGTTTTTGGTTCTTCTCTCTATTTAACATATTAATCTGCTTGTAATCGAGCAGCTAGTACTAAAATCAAATGTTACCGTCCCATGCAGATAAACAAATTTCGGAATTCCAGGGATATAATTAATATTTTAATCTTCTTACCACTGAAAAGTCGACAGAGTTGTACTCTCTAATACTCTCAATGGAAAATCTCTGAAGGAGTAAGGGTTGAGGGACCCTGATTGAAACTAAATGATTTCCACACCGGGTATTTTCCTCGGAAATTTCTAACACATCGAGAGTTCCACAAGGCAGCCACTTAGATCCTTTATTATTTATTAATGACTTAAGTTCAATGATTTTAAACTCTAGAATTCTTCTTTATGCTGATGATGCAAAGCTTTTCCGCAATATTACGGATATGGACGACTGCATTCTCTTGCAAGAGGACCTTAGCCATTTATCTTATTGGTGTACGTTAAATGACATGCCTCTAAATGTTAATAAATGTACAACTATTTCTTTTTCGCGTAAGAAATGCCCATTTAATTTTAATTACACCGTTGAAGGAAACTCATTACAAAAATCAGACAAGGTACTTGATCTGAGCGTTTACTTTAATTCATCTTTTACTTTCGACGATCATATTAATTATATTGTGAATAAAGCGAACTTCATCTGGGGCTTTGTGCGAAGATGGCGTCACAAAGGCGTTATATTGTGCTTTTGTTCGATCAATTCTGGAATATGCGTGCCAGGTATGGACTCCATATTATGAGGTCCATAAGAGCAGAATTGAATCTGTGCAGAAAAGATTTTTGAGGTTTGCACTTAAGGGGTTACCCTGGCTTGACTCTCAAAATCTTCCTCCCTTTTCTGAACGTCTTAATCTTCTCTGTCTTGAATCGCTTGATAACAGAAGGAAAGTTCTCGGGACTGTTTTCGCATTTAACATTATCACTGGAGGAATTGATGCCCCTATGTTGTTACAAGAAATTTCTTTCCGTATTCCGGGTCGTACTTTGAGAGACTATACACAACTAACGTTTCATATCATCGAACTAATTATGGGCAACATGAACCGATCACATCCATTTCGCGTCTTGTTAACCGTTTTTATCATGCTATTGATTTTGACTTGAGCGCGACACAACTGAAGTCAGCTTTAAATAAAATAATTTAATAATTTGTTTAAATATTCTATGTAATTGTTATATTTAATGGTCGCTTTTATTTGTTTTAAAACTGTAATGAACTTTAAGTAATCAGGTCTTGATGAAACTGAAATAAATAAATAAACTCATCGCTTGTGAACTTGAACGGTGCGTTCGGCAATTTGTACCATATATAATTTGATACCGTCAGCCTCGCTGGCTCAGTGGCTAAACGCTCTAATACTGAGGTCACGGGTTTAAGCTCGAATCCTACCTAGCCATGTGGAGTTATCACCGTTATTTTAGTAAGAATAGCAGTGCCTTAGAAGAACGGCTTTCCTGACCTAAGCAATGATCGTCAGACGATTGTATCGTCCAAGACAGACTTTGCGAATAATAAAAGATCGCTTTGGTCATACCACGAGCCTTGAGAAATCCTCAGGGATATCGTAAGGAAGGTCAGCCAGCAAATATATGAAAACGAATTAATCACGATACACCCCTTATCGCTAAAAATTCAACAAGAATTTCAACGGATTTGTTAACTAATTGAATTTTATAACAGCCACTTACACTATTACGAAATAAATTATTGTAAAAAAAAGTACTTTGTTTCGCATAATTAAAAATAATTGCATCTTCCCATTGACCGTACAAAACTATAAACTACAAGTCATTCACGAACTTATCAAAGTCGAAGATAACACACAAGACAAACGGATCGGCCAAGTTTTCGATCGTATTATTCACAAATTGCAAATAGTATTCTGCTGACGCACTTATCGCAATTAAACGCTCGGACTGGCAAAGATTTGGCGTTATCGTGACATTAGATTAAACCTTGGACTTATTTCGCAATAAATCAGATTGAAGACGAAATGACTCCCGGAGAAAAATCTATGCATTGCCAAGTTCTTTCAAAAAAAATGCCCAAGAACCAAAAAACGTATCAACAACTTACCTGTTATGCGATTTACAAACTTTCAAATTTTGTTCAGTCATTTTTCGTAGAATATTCTTATTAAACAGTAATTTTTACTTTTAGTTGAACGCGTCAAGAAAATAAATTTGAAAAAAAAAATACAAAAGTTCTATTGTCACACCGAACAGGATTTTTCTATTGCGTTTCTAATGTTCCCCGGATGGATTACGTATAGTGAGTCGGCGAGAGAATTTAATTGCCAGAACATTAGATTCACTTGGATATTTGATTGGTAGAGGAAGAAAAAAATTAATCGTGATCACTGAGAGGGTCCAAGAAGTAATTTCCGAGCGACACGAATGTAAATAAATCTAAAAACGAACTGATTTAACTAAACAAAAATGACATTTATATTTGGAAGATGTGACATGAAGTACGGAGACGGGTTGCCAAATCAACCACCGACTTAAGTAAAATATACTCAACGTCTTCTGTGGAACTAGAGTTACGAATTGAACTGTACTGCATTCAAAGAAGAAGAGGCAATGTTTTGACAACTGATATTTATCGTTTGCCGCCAAAATCCACACCTTAAATACAGTAAATTTTATTTTATTTAAACAAACAATAAAAAAATGAGTGAAAAACGAACGCGATCAAGTAAAACAACAAGTGCTGTTCTCGACACAAATAAACCATCGATCGTTTCGAATAAAAATGTCTTTTTTATTGATGGTAAGTGATATTTGGATTTTTCCTTTTTGAAGGATAAAGGATATCACCCCTTTGTAGGAAATAGTTGAGTTTTTGGCGCATGCAAACCTGTATTAACCCTAGTCTCTTACGCACCTGTTTTTTTGTTTAAATGGAGCAGGTGGATGTAATTATTGTATGCACGATGCATGCACAGAAATTAGTGAAGCTATTTTTTAAAAAAAAAAACTATTCGATTTTCCTTGACTTGCTCCTACCGGCTGCGCCAAATAATATTGTGTGTGTTAGCCTACCTTATGGACCTAACACCTGCTGAAGCTGAAAAAGAAGTTGCCTAGTATTTTTCGATGTTGGGTAGCGGGGTAGACCTAGCGCCCAAAAAAAAACGCCGTTTAGTCGTTTTGAAAAATTACCTTTTAGTTTACCGAACGGCTTCTTTTATTTGATCTCAATTTCCAGATTTTTGACACTTGTGGCCGACCTTAATTTACGCAAAAAGAAAAAACTTAACACGAGAAATTAAGATATCGAAATACTGCGCGTGTGAGACCTGTAATAAAAACTGAGCTACGAAACCAGGTTGCGCCACACTTTTATATAAAAAAAATGCATCGACCCAGTATGCTGACCTCCTTATCTTTTGATACCGTTAGACATACTCGAGTCGATTGCACTTTTTGTTGTTACGTCACCTTCAATAAGAATCGAGTCATTCCATGCGCTAATGTTTACGCATAGAATAAGCCGATACCGATTAAATTGGGGGTGCGACAGAAGTGCATCCGCTACCTTAACACATCGTCGGCTTACAAGTGAAATCCACTTAGTCAATTTTTGGATGTTTTTAGTTAAATCCACCAAGCTCTTGTTTCCATGGTCTTCTACGTGCTAGTGGAATCCACACATTCTGTTTTATTCTATTAGTAAAAAACGGTCTACGTTAGGACTTAGTGGATTGACTGGTTTCCCTGATGTTCAGCACGGCGTTGAGATTGCTAATCGTGGAGCAACTCGACGTCTAGGCTCCACGATGACCCAGACAAAGGGTTCGAATATATCACGCACCCCACCTGTTCAAAATGTTTCGCTTGATTTCCAGGCGACCACTAGAGCGGGTCTACCCAGGGAAAGGATGATGTGGACAGAAGAAATGAATTTATTCCTCATCCGTGCCTATTGAGATAACTCAGTTGGCGACAAACCGTACAGCTTGTCGTCCTCAACTCCACCAGCAATATATTCAGCGTTTTCCTCAGTTTATGCAAATGGCTGTCCCGCGAAAGTCTTTTGAATATCGGTACCTGATTCGCACGAACTGAGTTCCCCCAGAAGAACATCTACGTAACGAAAAGCCGGAGGGGTAATTACGGTGCAAATAATATGCCGTCGCAGTCGAGTAAGTGCTAGAAGGAGTGAGTTAAACACCGGACGAATTTCTCTCATATTCAAAAGTATGGAAGACAATTAATGCAGCTATTGGTAAACAGCACCAATATAAAACAATCACTAGTATTGTTCACGAAAATATACAACTAAATGTAAGCGAAAATCCTAAAGAGATAGCTGACCTTTTTAATTAATATTTCACTCATGTAGTCCAACGACTTGCGGAAGAAATTACAACTACCTCAATAACTACAAATGCTAAGATTATAACTAACAATAGCTCTGCAATTGAAGATATTTGCGAAAGTGATATAAAAAACATAATAATGGACTTAAACGGAGGCACTACCCCGGGGTTTGACGAAATTACAGTTGAATGCTTAAAAATGATTTGTAACTATATAACAAAACCACTTACATATATTATAAACTAGCCGCGTACCGCGGCTACGCTTGCTACGCTACGTTACTCCCGTTGCTCCTGTTGATCTTGTCCTTCTCACCGTTTCTCCCGCTTATCCATTGCTCCTGTTTCTCCCGTTGTTCACGCTGCAAAGCCAGTGGTTTCTAGTCTTGCTTCCCGTTATCGAGGTGCATCCTCCATCCTCTATCCACCATCCTCCATCCTCTATCCACCATCCTCCATCCTCCATCCACCATCCTCTATCCACCATCCTCCATCTACCATCCCCCAAACTCAATTATCCATCCTCCATTCTCTATCCACCATCCTCCATCTTCCATCCTCCATATTCCATCTTCCATCCACTATCCTCTTATACCATTTAGTAACAGGAATAGGCATAACTAATACACCAAAAACGAACTGCCGCTAAATCATATGAAAAACACTCAAATGTTGAAATAACTCGCGAACCACCAACTGTTAAATAATTTTGTTAACGCAGAAACCATCGAGGGCGTACCCTCAACATATCACCAAAGTTTCATCGCAATTGGATGAGTGGTTTAGGAGCCTATACAGGACAAACAGACAGACAAACATTCATTTTTATATATAGAGATATATGTTTACGAACTGGGATATTTCCAGATATTTACAAAAAAAACTATAATTACTCCCATTTTTAAGGGTGGGGATAAAACAAAAGTAAGCAACTACAGACCAATATCTCTTATTTATAATGAGGCAAAAATTATAGAACGAGCAGTAAAACATAAGCTCACTATAGAAATAGACAAAAACAATTTGCTCTTTAACAATCAATTTGGTTTTAGATTACAGAACGTTCCTTCTGCTACGGAGTACCACAAGGAACAGTACTCGGTCCAGTACTATTCTTAATATATGTTAATGATTTGTATCAGCAACAAATCAAAGGAGATTTAATATCTTTTGCCGACGATACGGTTCTATTTGTAGAGGACAATTGTTGGGATGGTGTTAAGATTATAGCCAACTACGAGGGCGGATTGACAATGACGTGGAAAAATTGAGAAAACATAATTTTATCCGGAAAAATTTATTTTATTTTTCAACGTAGTCTCCTTTTAGCTCGATACACTTAGTCCAGCGTTTTTCCAATTTTTTGATCCCTTCCAAATAATATGATTTGTCCAACCCTTCAAAATAGGCGTTGGTTTCACTTATGACGTCAGTATTCGTGGTAAATCTCTTTCCAGCAAGCCATTTTTTCAAGTCTGCAAATAATAAAAAGTCGCAGGGTGCCAAATCTGGAGAATACGGTGGGTAAGGGAGCACTTCGTACCGTAATTCAAACAGTTTTACCGTTGCAACAGCGGACTTGTGAGCCGGAGCGTTGTCGTGATGAAACAACACTTTTTTCTTCGCCAAATGAGGCCGTTTTTCCTTGATTTCAACATTCAATCGAACCAATAACTCAGAATAATATGCTCCTGTTATTGTTTTTCCTTTCTCCAAGTAGTCGATGAATATTATTCCATTGGAATCCCAAAAAACTGTCGCCATAACCTTCCCAGCTGATGTAACGGTTTTTGCCTTCTTCGGTGCGCTTAAACCGGCTTCCATCCATTGTTTTGACTGTTCTTTGGTTTCTGGAGTGTACTGGTGGATCCATGTTTCATCAACAGTTACGAATCGACGAAGAAATTCATGCGGATTACGTTGAAATAGTTGCAAACTGAGCAGTGAAGTTGTCACACGATTGCGTTTTTGGTCGATTGTGAGCAAACGCGGCACCCATCTTGCGGATAGCTTTCTCATCTCCAAATGGTTTTTCAAAATATTCCAAACACGTTGAAATGAGATGCTTACTACGTTAACTATCTCACGCACTTTTACTCGACGATCTTCTATCACGATATCATGGATTTTATCGATCATTTCTGGCGTGGTGACCTCATTTGGACGACCTGGACTTGGTATGGTTTGTGTGCTCGTACGACCACACTTGAATTCAGAAAACCATTTGTAAATCATTTGGATCGCTGGTGCAGAGTCCCCATAATGCTTATCTAATTTTTCTTTGGTTACTTTAGCTATTTTCCCTTTTAAAAAATTGTGTTTAATCAACACACGAAATTCACTTTTATCCATTTTCAACAATTTTTGTAAGTCGACTTGCTTAGACGGCTGGTTCTCGAAAACTAAACGAGGTATCAGGCTTAAACTTTGCAGGTAATCTATTTAAGGATGGTCCAGGTAACAAAAAATAACGAATTCCTTACCTGCCCACTCCTTCTTGATTTTTCCACGTCATTATCAATCCGCCCTCGAATAGCCTTTTATTAATAAAAGAATGGTTAGATAATAATTCTATGACACTTAACATGGAAAAAAGTACATATATAACTTTTGCGTATAATAGTGGAGGTATTCCTCCACCTTTGGGTGTTACTGTCCATTCAAAAGATTGCTCTTCTAATTGCAAATGCAAACCTCTTAAAAATGTAGATCATACGAGGTATCTAGGGGTAATTTTTGACCAACATCTTAGGTGGGATGAACATATTGCCAGCATCGTAAAGCGTCTAAAGATGTTACTTCCCGCATGTTTCACCGTAAGGTCATTCTTGACAAAAGCAGCAACAAGAATGTTCTATTTTGCTGTTATACATTCAGTGTTACAATATGTGATAATTGCTTGGGGAGGGGCTGCAATAACTGCATTAAAACCATCAAAAATTTTGCAAAACATGGTACTAAAAATATTACTAAAGAAACTGCATTGATATAGTACAGAACAAATATACTCTATAATAAATGTCCTCGATATTGATAAAATATTCAATGCTATCGCTAGTATACAAATTTACAAGGAACTACCAAAGGGGAGATATTAAACGTAACAGCAACCATACCCGTGGCGGAACATTTCATGAACTTTTATTGCCGCTGAGGAGAACTAATTTGGGGCAAAATCACTATTCTTACGCTGGAATGAAATTATTCAATGAGCTACCAGATCAAATAAAATACTACTATAACATATTGGGTTGAAATGATAAGCAAAAAGGAAGTGATAAGACGTGTTAGTAATATTGATTTGAATTTTATCTGCATTTACCACATCTACACTTTATTTTATAAGATAAGTTGAATTATTAATTTTTTATTTATTTTATTGAAATGGAGCTCTTATACAATAAGCAGCCCATTTAATTTTCGGCCAGGCCAGCAAGGGCATATGGCACGTTGCATTACATTTATGATGTTAATATAATTCGAAATGATAATAAAATTTATAATATGATAGTAAATAGTAAGATAGAGTAATATGATGGAGATACAATAATAGGCTAATAAGAATAAAGAAAACAATGAAGGAAATAAAGATAAAGTTAATTAAAATGAAACTAACAAACATAATAATAGTGCTAAGAAATAATGATAATGAAATGATAATAATACTAATAATGATTCATTCTTAATTCTAGTATTCACAGTTGTGAAGGGTAAGAGTTAATACAGTAGAGAAAAATATAATATAATAATAACAGTAATAAGTATAAGAATAGTGAAGATGAATTGATAAAAGATAATAAAAATGATAATAATATGGAATAGTAAAAATTCTAAATAATAATTCATTTTAATGCTTAATTCTATAATTGTTCAATGTTAAGGTGTGTATGATAAAAGATTAGATTTTGTGACAAAGATGGAGGTGGTTGAGTTGGAAGAGTGTATCAGGCGTTGAGGGTTCTAGGAGGGAGTTTAGGGGGGGGATGGATTGGCCGAAGAATATCCTGGTGAGGCGGCATTCGGTCAGGATGTGTCCTATAGTCATGGCTTGCTGGCCGGTTAAGCATCCTGGTTGTGGCGATCTGGACATATAGTGTTGATGGGTCATCCTGGAGTGACCTATTCGAACCCTGGTGAGAATGATGGATTCCTTGCGGTTTTGGAGCGGGTTATATACCGGTGGATGCGGGCCACGCTAATGTTGGGCGAGGAATGTGGGATTGATGGCCCATGCGGCAGCTTGTTGTTCTACTATAGTTTTCCTGGCAGTGCGTCTGGTGAAGTTGATGAAGGAAGGGATGGTTTCTTCTTCGTGGCTGGAGATATGTTGTATAGCTAGTCGATCCGCCATTTCATTTCCTGCAATCCCAACGTGGCCTGGCACCCAATATAGGAGAGTTCCGGCTGGATTGGCTGTTATAAGGCTCCGGATGTATCGCAGTGCTGGTTCTTTGGTGCCGTGATTATGTATGGCGTCTATGGCAAATCTTGAATCGGAAAAGATCACCGCTGGTGTCGCCGCTGATAGCGCCGCGTTTGCCGCTTGTAAAATGGCGAAGCTTTCGGCCTCGAACACACTCGCGTCGGGGTGTAATTTGAAGGCGCGGTGACTTAGAGGAGTGATGTTAGGAGGCTGCAAGATGATGTAGGCGGCTGAAGTTTGTTGGCTTGTCTTCGATCCATCTGTATAGTAGACCGTCCGTCCGGGCAAGTCCTCCAGGTGTCGCTTATGGAGCGTCTGGTATTTAGCGGCCGGGGTGTGGGCTTTGTTTGGGTATCTGGGTGGGTTGGGGAGGGAGGTTGGTGGGAGAAGGGTGGGGCTAGAGGGCGAAGGGGGATTAGGGATGGGAGGGGGGGTATTGGGACATAGTTGTCTGAGGACGATGCGGGCAATCCAAAGTGCGGAGGGGGTAGTTCTGGTCCTTCCATGATCCGGGCTGGTGTCGGTGCTGGTGATGGTCTGGTGGTGTGGGCTCCTTCTGTCGAGCTCACTCTTGGCCGCTAAATTAATTTGTGCTTTTTTAATTAGTGTAAGGATGCTGTCGCATCCAGATTCCATTAGCAGCGAGTCGATAGGTGTAGTATGGAAGGCGCCTAGGGCAGTTCTTAGTATCTTATTGACGGCTACTTGCAGGTGGCGGAGGTTGGCTTGTGTGGTTGTTGCGTAGATGGTGAGGCCATATTGCACGCACCCTCTTATTAGCGTCAGACCGATGTGAATCAGCGCGGAGGAGCTGACTAGGAAGCTTTTTGAGGCTAAAACGCGTATTAGGTTCTTGACATTGTCTAGGGCCGCGACGATTTTCCGAATGTGTCCGTTCCATTTAAGTTTGGGGGTAAAGGTGATCCCCAGTATTTTACACGCGGCGCGAGGTGTAAGTGAAACGTCATCAAAACGCGCTACGGTGACCGCGGGTCTCCGTTTCCTTGAAAATGAGATGAAGTCTCCTTTATCGTAGGGCATCCTTGCGCCCGTCTTAGTGCACCAGGCGTCAATGGTAGATTTAATATGTCGAGTGATGTCGTCAAGGTGGGGGTGGGAGGTGGAGAGGATTAGGTTGTCTGCGTAGATGTAGTGGTTAAGTTGAATTAAGAATGTAAATTTTATGTGTAATGACATGAACACTGAACTCCTTACCCCTAAAACACAAGGTATGTTACCTTATAAGGGGGAGAAGTGCAACATACGAGAATGTATGAAAAATTGATATAAGTTACAAAAATGCATTACAATAAAAAAAAAATATATCGCGAAGTTGAAACGACACAGGAGATTCTGAACGCTTTGTGGACTGCGTTCACGGAATACTCGGAACCCGATCCGTTAAACAGGTATTCCCAGGATTAATTCTAACGCTGCAACTTCGAGTATTCTCTCTCAAATCAATGTAGAGATCGGGTCGGCTATGTGCTGATACGTCGTTATTGGAACTACAAACACTTGTTTATAGCTGTCAGATTACATGGCCAAGGACCTTATGGTAGCTACAATGGTCCGAGAGAAAACTGTCAACCACCGTGGAGGATTCGTTTGGAACATCGTCGTTATGTTCTGTGGCAGGATATTGCCAAAGTTATTCAGTGGAATACTGGCAATGCGAGCCAACGACTTCGACGACGTCTGAAGAATATACTTCAGGGACACTCGATGTCTAGCGAAACCCCAAGTGTGGAATTTTTGAACACACTAAAATAAAAACTCTCTGTTGTATGCAACCGTATTCGCCACTCCAATGAGAGTTATTCCAGACGTGCCCAAAATTCAATGTTTATGCGTAGTCAAAGGAAATTCTACAAGTCTCTTGACAACAGAAGTAGTTCGCAGGCTTGTATTGATTTCTCTGTCAACACGGCGAGGGAATACTGGAGCGAATTCTGGGAGCAACCGAAATTCTGCGTGGATAGCTTCCGAAAAAGCAATGGCATTTGCTGATGTTAGAGAGGAAGAGGTAAAGAGAGCTGTTAATAAGTCTATTAACTGAAAAGCCTGGGCCTTGATAAGCTGCAGAACTTCTGGAACAAGAAGTGAGGAAAAAGTCAATGGAATGCAAACAACAGCTTATAATTGATGCGGTGGTAGTGGGAC
The DNA here is from genome assembly GCA_951812415.1 of Beris morrisii. Taxonomy (NCBI): domain Eukaryota; kingdom Metazoa; phylum Arthropoda; class Insecta; order Diptera; family Stratiomyidae; genus Beris; species Beris morrisii. The sequence goes on from OX638311.1 coordinate 124,951,872, forward strand.
AGGCGACCAAACAGAAACGTAACATGTTTAGTTGCTACATCGATTACGCAAAGGCATTCCTCATTCTTGTGAAATTGGAGGTAGAGGCATTAGCGATTTAATTAACCTTTACCACCGACAGGTTGATCTACTAGGCATATATTTCTACCGAAAAGAGGCTGCAAGTTCTCTGCATGCTGCTGTTTGCAAGGTTGAAAATCGTCTTACTCTCACTCAATCTCAAGGGTCGAAATTTTCATCCTTTGGACGGATTGAGTACAGATCAGGCAAAGATCGGTGCGTGGAAGCAAAAGGTTACATGATAAAAATGTTCATTTTTTGGCAATCTATCATTGATCTTCACTTGTCCAATAGAGTGACTGCAGGAAATTTGTTCTCTGAAACTGAGGTATTTACGTTTGCAATCCAGGAAACTGTGGTGTCCACTCGTAACTACAGGAAATATATCCTCAAGGAACGAATGGATGAGGACCGATGCAGAATCTGTGGTCACACTTCGGAAACAATTGACCATTTGATCTGTTTGTTCTGTGATGGCCCCTGAGGTGTATACAGATAAACATAATGCTGTACGTAAGGTTATCCACCAAATCCTAGCCTACAAGCATGGACTAATCAACGAAACTAGCCCTAGTTATCAGTACACATCGAAAAGCGCACTTTGAAGTAACGATTTTCGTATGTACTGGGACAGGCAAGTTATAACTGATTGGTTTGTCGAACACAACAGATCCGATATACTCCGAGATAAACCAAACTTTATATATAGTGATTGGTGCTATTCGTCACAAAAGCAATATTACACGAAAGGATGCAGAGAAAAGGAAAAGTATGCTGCCTTGCCTCGAGAAATCAACGAAATTTATAGCCTCATTCAGGTGTATATTCCTATAATATTGTCAGCTGCAGGCGTAATACCAAACTCCCTTACTAGTTCTCTAGAAAAGCTGGAAGTTCCATCAAGTTTTATGGATAAGATGTAGAAGTACACCATATTTCAAACTTAGGTTATAACCGAAATATTGAGACAGAATAAATTTTATTTTTTTTTTATATTTTCCACAACCATAAAATATTCAATTTATTAAAAATATTTTTATAGATAAGCTCTTGGAATTGGGACACGATATTAAAGTTGATAAACTACGACATCCTGGCACCGAGCTACATGCATACTTCATTCTTTCCAAAAATAATCGAATCTATGAAATTCTTCAATTCAATCAGCCTCATCGAAGCTGGCTAATTGATGAGACTGTCTCATCGAATGGGAAATGTTCAATTACAACACCCATCGATCCTATGCTATTCGCGTTGTATTATCTCAGAAAGAATTGTTCGGAACAAGCAGTACCCCTGAAACAAATCGAAGACGAAGAATATCCGAAAACAATTCAACTCATTGAAGATTATCTCACAGACGATATGTTATCGAAGGTAAATTTAAAGTTTTCCTTATTAATTACGATGTTTTTAACATGTAAATTTCAGATAGCAGATAGAAAAGGTCCATCCGACTATCGTGCATTCAAATTTAATAAAGACAAGGCACTCGCTTGGCTAGCAGTGAAAACAAAACACATTATTAAAACGTTGAAACTGAAAGGTATTCATGTTAGTGAAAGTGCTGTATCGGCTAATTATATAAAGGATGAACTGGACGAGGCAAATGAAGGTAATTTGAATTAAAAAAATTCAAATTTTTAACACTAATTCATTTTGTTTAATTAGATGAATACTTGCAATATGCCATCGGACTTATTGGCAACTATTTAACAGTCGATTTACACAAAGATTTATTAGAATATTTTCATGTTCCCGAAATAGTTGCTCCTGTAAAAAGAAAATCATTGGCTGTGAACGAAGAACCAAATGCCAAGAAAATAAAAGTCGAAGGAAATGTTTCGATATTTATGGCAGCTCTGAAAGAGAAAAAAGTCACGGCAAACGAAAAGGCGCTGAAGAAAGCTGCTTCCGGAACTAAAAGTATTACTTCATTTTTTAAGAAATAAGCGTGCTTTTTATTTTTATGTATCACTCGAAATGTTATTAAATTTAAATTACAAATCTCTTAACTATAATGAAGAAACAATATGTGTATTTGTTTGTCTCAATTCAGAAAACCTCTCAGAACGAAAATGTCGCTGTTACTACTTTTGTCGCTTTTGTCTACTTAAATAAAATATTACACGATCCAAGAAAAAATGATTTGTGATGATGAGAAAACGTCTAACGGCATTAAAATATGTAGTTCTAAGTAAGCATAACAAAAAAGAATATAGGTACATATCAAAAAATCAGTTGTTGGGGACTGTAATACGTCCAGGAAAATATTCAAAAAGTTTCTGAAAATTTGGTTTCGGCCTTCGTAAGAAGTTCACAAATTGAAACCAAAAGGGTAATCGCCACCAAGAAGGAGGCAGATTTACCCAGAGTTTTAAAATGAGCTGAAAAAAGAAAAGTTTAATTAAGTGTTCACAGTGGGATTAGTACCTGCGAAGATAAAGACGATGTATGATAAAGACAAAAGACGATTCTGCTGCTTTAAAGAATACTAATTTAATTTTGACTTCTCGGACAGAATTTCCTCGTTGGATTAATAAAATAACTGGCACTAAATCCTAACATTCAATATCTTAAATACTAAATTATTGCTAGCTATAATAATTGTAAATAAGAAAGTCGTTCAACCCATTGCAAAGTACATTCAGTAGGAAATTACCGATCAAGAGAATCGGCAATTTTTGGTGACCCACAAATGGTGCAACCTCGTAAAAGTGCAATAGACCCATTCGTGGGTCGCGACAATTTTGAAATTATTGTAATTTGATCGCGAGAGAAAAAAATACAAACAAAGTAACAACTCGACCATTTCCAGTACCTGTGGCACGCGACACAGCAGTAAAGGTGAAGCCGGTGGAATCCCCTTGCAGTGACGTCATAATACCGTAATTCAGGCCGAGCATTGTAATTGGATCTGTTTACGGTTGAGTTGCTAAGTTGTTATTGTTGAGTAATTTGGACGCGTCAGGAGAAGAACGACTGGTCAGACTTAAATTAATAATGTCGAGATGAAATGCAAGACGTCGAATGCTGCCATTTGGCTGGGCACAACACAGTCAACACGGCCAAAATGACCAAGAACAAAACGATCAAAACCAAATTTTAGATATCGAAAGGTGAGATAAGCTGACGAAATTAAAAAGATTGGCATATCTGGGATGTATCCCACGACTGCTCTGGAGGTACTTGTTCATCTCTACACATAGAAATACAGAAAGAGATGGGATCATTACATTCAAACTTTTCATTTCAGAGAACGAGACAGCGCAAAATAGTTTGCCAAACTCTATCCGCTGAGCTCAACTAAGATCCTATACTAACGATGCCTCTTTCTGGTTCAATGGTACCGAAATTTAATTTCACAACCTGAAAGGAAAGATTGCCCGACAAATAAACCCATTCAAAGGCAGAGATCCATAATATGGAACACAGACGCAACCAAAACTGATCAAGGTGTTGGAACAGGAGTCTTTGGAGTTCGCCGAAATGTTGAATTCTACTCTAGCGTGCACATAACATCTACTGTCTTCCAGGCGGAGAGACATGCTTTTGAAATATGCGTTAGAGAAAATATCAGACGGAGATACAAAAAACAACACATATATATTCTATCAGGCAGCTATAGTTCAAATCTACTTCAAACTTGTTTGGGAATGCCTTCAGTGACTGATTAAACTCAATATCGATAGGGAAACGGACTTCATTATGCTAGAAATAGGTTTCGGTTGAGAATTTTCTATTAAAATTCCACACAGGGACGGCTGGAATGAAGAACGCTACCTAGACAATAGAACTACAATGATTTTCACCGACGGTTCGAAAATGATTTCTGGCACAGGCGTGGGGGTATTCTCACAGGAACTCGAGATTCACGAGGTTACAGGCTTTCGGACCATGTCAGTGTATTTCAAGCGGAAATCTTTGCAATACTTCAGGCTTGCAAAGTTATTGAAGCAAAGGTGTATGCAACAGAAGACATCACTATTTGCAGTGACAGCCAAGCAGCCATTAAGGCCCTTAGCTCGAACACAACACGATCAAAATTAGCTAGACGATGTCGTGGCATTCTTAACACTATTGGCACACGGCATAAACTTGCCTTCTGCTGGGTGTCAGGCCACTGGAATCCAGGGGAATGAGCAAGCTGATTAACTCGCTCGAGCAGGCTCCAGCTCACTAGTGGAAAACCAGCACATTGCTATTCCCATCGGATCCATAAAACAGTCTATCGACTCACTATGCTTGTCACTACAAGGCAGGCAATAGATGGTCAAACCTAACTACATGCTCAATATCAAGAACTCTTTGGCCTGAATATGATTACGGGAAAAGCAAGTAAATCCTGAGTCTGAGCAGGAAAGATGGTAACACACTAATCGTAGTGCTCACAGGGCACTGCCTGATCGGTTGACACGCTAGACGACTGCGTGCCGAGGCAAATGATCTGTCGTAGCTGCGGTGACCCAGAAGTGGAAGAGTCAATCTTCCACCTCCTATGCGAGTGTCCGGCCCTATCGGGAACGAGAAGACGGAACCTCGGCGCATATTTTCGGGTAACAAACACTCAGCGCGATTTATGCCGAAACACTCAGAGAAAAGAACGTCTGATTATCTGAAATTAAACAGATATCAGACTCGAACCCTAGTGCAAATTCTGACTGGACATTGTTACTCCAGTTAGAATTCTCACTTCGAGTCTGTTATCTGCTTAATTTCAGATAATCAGACGTTCTTTTCTCCGAGTGTTTTGGTATAAATAGCAATGAAGAAGCGTCTCCATAGGATTAGTCTCTGTGAGCGCAAAATATGCAGAATATTCGATGTCGGAGACGAAACATCAGACCACATTCTCCGTGACTCACAAAAAGCTTTGTCACTTCGGTCCGTCAGTGTTTTCTTGAAACCATCGCAATTCCTGACCATTCCTCTTCATACGAAAAATACTGCGTTTCATTGACAGCGCCAATATTGAAAAGGAATTATAGATAATTTAGGGCGACGTCACAATAGGCTACACTTCAGTGAGAGAGGAAGCCACACCAAGCACAATCCAAAAATCTATCGAATTTTGCCCCAAGAAATGTTTACTCCTTGTAGTTTGTTCTACTCGCAGAATCAGAATTAAAGTTTTTGACAAAGTGACGGATGTTCTTATTCTCTGCATGGACGAAATCACGAAAACTGCAGTGAAGAAATTAGTACCTAGATGAGCTTGTGTCCTAATGAAGAGTGGTGGTCAACTACGGATGAGATGAAGAACCGTCTTCTCGTTGGCACCGCTTCTACAGAAGCCTGTTTGTGTCCGATCCGAACATCTACTGTAAGGCTGCATCTACATGAAGATTAGTACAAACAATTACTTCGAATTCAACTGCGTTCAAATCAACAACTATTTCAAATAAATCAACAATTTATCGACGTTAGCTTTGAGTAAATTTCAGAAATGTGACAAAAATTTCAATTTGAATGCAACGAATTAAATAAATCTTTCAATTCCTAATGGATTCGTATCGAAAGACAGAAGACGGGCAATTAATTGGATTAATTGCTGATGAAGTAAAGTAATTTACAATAAACAAACTTTATTAATGATTGATGATTTATTGTCTTCACGTTTCAGGGTACTTGTGTTGGATTTTTGCTTGCTGGCATCGGTGAATGTAATAATTATGGAGAAATGAATTTCCTTGCTGTTGATGAAGGTTCCTATAAATTTACTGTGAACAATTCAAATTTATGCTTATTCGAAATTTTTTAGACACCAGAGAGTCTAACATTGAGAACTTTTTCAATGAATTATGTCACAGACATGATATTGCAGTTATTTTAATAGACGAAGATATTGCGAAAAAACTATCGCAAACTATTAAAAACTGGACTTCACCGTTTCCAATTATATTAGAAATACCTTCTCGAAATCAATTATTTGCCGTAAAGCCAGAAGGTATACTGATGAATGTTAACGTTTAATTTTATTGGAGATTATGTTCTAAAACTAAATTATTTTTGAATATATTTGAATCTGTTTTTATTTTAGAACATTTTCGATTATTTGTACCTTTTTTCTTTTTATACACTGACAATGACAATGATTACCTTCTTTTTTTCCGATCATCATCGGAACTATCAGTTGACGACGCATCATCGGAACTAGACGAATGTTTCCGTTTCTTTGATTTCTTTTGTTTCTTCTCTTTCTTTGATTTCTTACTTTTCTTTTCCTTTTTCGATTTTTTCTCCTTCTTGATTTTATGCTTTTTTACCTCCGGTTCGATTTTAATATTTCTATCAGTTGGTAAGCGGGTTTGTAGACCATTTTCATTTTTGATTGTGACCTTATCACGTTCTTGTTTGATTTTTTCGACTGGAATTTGAGGTTTCGGTGCACAACCCTCCATATGAAGACGTTTTGTTTCATCGTCGGCCTTATCGTTCTCCTTGGGTGGCTTGTAATCCGAAACGTGGTCTACTCGAATTGTCCGTCCTAAAATCTAATATAAAGATTTGTATTTACAAAACATCAATTATGACAATTATCTAGACCTTACTTTAATTGCGTTTAAATTGTCAACTGCTAAAATAGTAGATCTCTGATCTTCGTAGCATATGAAACAGAAACCCTTTTGTTTGCCGGTGAGTTTATCTCGAATCAAATTCAAGTTGACAACTTCTCCGTACTGTGAGAACACACAAAGTATATCGCCTTCAGTTAGATCGTATGGTAAACCGCCAACAAAAATCCAGGCACTATCTCGGTACATATCGTGCCATGACGATTTACCTCCACTTTTGAGGTCTCGTTCGCTAAGCTTTGTAACGTTTTTTATATTTCTAGAGGGACAATCAATGTTAGTATAAATTTTAATGTTGTAAACTGCGAAGTATAAATATTTACGTCATAGGATTCATATTGATTTCTTTTTAATTCAACAACAGTAATCAATTATTTCCCTGACAGCTTGAACTTGAATGTTGAGTTGATGTTCACGAACTCAGGAAGACGGAATACCTCTGATAAATTCCAACATTAGGTGCGTGTATTTTCAGCGCTTTATGCAGAGCTGAGTATGATAATCTGTAAAAATTAAGCTTTATTGGAAAAATATTTGTCTATTAAACTACATATGATGACTCTGCGCAAAATGACCAAAAACGGGAAATGAAAACTGGCTCAAAATTTTGTATGGAAGTTTGGGAGAGATTGCGTATTTTGAATTTGGTGCAATTTCATAGCGAAAAATTATCCAATCTGAATACAAAATGAGCAAAAAATTATTTTTGGGTAATTTTGCATTCGTATTGAATATAAATTAGGGTCTGACGTATAATTGTAAAGCGGAAAAAAATCAAAAAAGAAAAAGTGCTGCACATTTTGGTATAGCATTTGTAGTAATAAGGTATTGGTTCTTTCATAATTCGGTCTTTGCATTCAAATATTGTTGTTCATTAAAGTCCTCGAAGAGAAAGGTTTTTTTAAGATACGAACAAGTTTGAATACGAGTACGTGTGGAGAAGTGAACAGAGCACTAGTAGCGGCGCTGATAGGTCTAGTGCCCTTTCTATATTTTGAAAACATCTATTCTACAAACAGGACCATGCAATGAAATAAAAACAGACCCAACTACTTTCCTGCATAGCAAATTAGTACTTTTGATGAAACAGGATCAAAATTTAACATCGAAATACTCCAAATTTATCCCCTCTGATCCACATACTCTGAAATGTACGGTTTACCGAAGATCCACAAACCAGAAACTCTCCATTGTTAATTCCGCCCGTCAATTACACAAGGCACTCGCGACTGAGCTGTACTCATTTGTCAGAAATACTCCCGGTACATAAAAAATTCTACACATTTAGTAGAAACTTTAAAGAACATTATACACATAATCCCTGAGGACATCGCTTTGCCTTTAAGAGCACGCTTGGGGATTCTTCTGTCTTCCATCCGCTCTACATGGCCAGTCCACTGCAGTTTACGTAGTTTGATGAACGTTGAAGCTTCTGGCTCCTTGAAGAGTTGATACAACTCATGGTTGTATCTTATTCGCCAGTCCGTTCCTTCCTTCACAGGTCCCAAAATTTTTCGGAGGACCTTTTTTTCGAATGCGTTAACTGCTTTTTCGGAAGTTCGCGTTAATGTCCACGTTTCGCTGCCATAACAGAGCACAGGTCGTATTCGAAGCTTATTGTTCCTGTGCACTTTCTTGGATTTCATTATTGGAAGTACCGAATAATACGTTTTATTTGCTAGCATGATCCGTCGTTTGATTTCGTCCGTTTCGTTGCCGTCTTTTGCTAGATTAGCCCCAAGATATATGAAGTTGTCCACACTCTCCAAATTATACTCCGCAATTGTTACATTCTGTCTGATTGGCGTTCTCTTTCTTGTTTGCGTCATTATTTTTGTTTTACTTTCGTTTATGCGTAACCCGACGTCTTTTGCGGCGGAGTCAAGAATGACAAATACCTCCTTATCGCTAGGGAAGGATCTTGCGAGGAGGTTTATATCGTCAGCGTATGCTACTAGTTGGGTGGACTTGAATAGTAGTGTCCCATTGGTGTCGACTGGAGTTTTTCGGATGACATATTCTAGTGTCAGGTTGAAAAGAATGGGGGCTAGACCATCTCCCTGCTTTAAACCACATTCCGTTCGAAAGCTGGTTGTGGAATCGGTTTGTATTCTTACTTGGGATTCAGTGTTCGTCATTGTAAGTCTCGTTAGTCGAACTAATTTTGGTGGAATTCCAAAATCAAGCATGATTTGGTACAGTACCCTCCTGTCGATACTGTCATATGCATGTTTAAAATCTACGAAGATTTGGTGCACATCTGTGTTATGTTCCCAGCATTTTTCAAGCACCTGTTTTACCGAGAATATTTGGACTTTTGTAGATCGTCCGGTTCTGAACCCACCTTGGTATTCGCCACTTGTTTCGTTAGTATAAGGCTTAAGACGACGTTCAATTATTTTTGTCAGTTTTTGTAGGACGTACACAACAATGATATTCCTCTGTAGTTCTCACAGCAGAGTTTATCTCCTTTCTTATAAATTGGACATATAATGCTTTTTCGCCAATCGTCGGGTATATTTTCCTCTGTCCAAATTTTACATATCATTTTGTGTAGTATTTCCACGACACAGTTTCCACCGTTTTTCAGAAGTTCAACTGGTATTTCGTCAATTCGTAGGGCTGCTTTGATTTCGTCTAGTGTGGGTAGTGTCATTGATGGTTCTTCTTCGTCAGTTGAAACCGCAATTGGGATGTTATCGGTCGTAATCGGTGCTAATGAAGTGGGATTGAGAAGATGCTCGAAGTAGGAAGCCCATCTCCTTTTAATTTCTTGTGTGTCGCTGATGATGTTGCCCTCTGGTTTTGGGCTTATATCCCATTTTTAGGTCTTTTACTATTGTGTATGCGTCCAGCGTTTTTTTTTTGTCTCATATTGTCGTAAATTTTTTGTATCTTGTCATTATGGTTTGCTTTCGCCTGCAGGTCTTTTTTGCAAATCGCCTAAGCTCGTCATATCTATCTTTTTTGGCTCGTGTTGGTCGTTCAGTAAAAATTTTGTAAGCCTCAATCTTTCTATCTATTGCATCGCGACATTCTTGGTCGAACCAGTCATTATATTTTCGCCATGTTTGATATCCTAATGTCTCTTCTGCCGAGGATTTGACGCCATCTCGTATTTTCGCCCACATATTCTCCACTGGCATACTCTGGACGTTTTCATATATTGGTGTTAAATGTTGATCCAGTTTTGACAAGTGTGCCACCGTTTCGTCTTTGAGCTTGTCGAAATCGAATCTACGAGCTCTACTCGTTTTCGGATTTTCACGACAAGCTATTCGGCATCGATATTTAGCTCTGACTAGATAGTGATCAGAGTCACAATTGGCACCGCGGAGGGTTCGTACATCAAGTATACTAGAAGCAGCCCTTTTCTCAATTAGAACGTGGTCTATTTGACCATCTGTTGATACCCACGTTCGTTTGTGAATATCGCGATGAGGGAAGCATGTAGAGCTTACTATGATATTTTTGCTACTTGCAAAATCAATAAGACGTTGGCCATTGTCGTTGGTTATGTCATGGAGACTGTGCCCTCCTGTTGTTCCTCTATGAGTCTCCTCCTTTCCGACTTTTGCATTAAAATCACCTAAGACAATTTTTAGGTCATTCGAGGGCAGTGAATCATAGGTTGTCTCTAGGGTGGTATAAAAGTCGTCTTTAGTTATCTCGTCCTTGTCTTCTAAACTTGATCCAAGTCGTAAATAATTTAATCAAACGTCGGGCCTATTTTCGAAAAAAACTAACAGTGGAGCAGAGCTTGGATAGAAAATTCCAATCAAAGGAGGGACGATGAAGTCTTTAAAGAAACGGGAGCGCCAAAGAAGATCAGGATGGCGCAATCAATGTGTCAACAACCAAGGTGCTGAGCAGGATGAATGGTGCAACCTCGTCTAATCGATCCTTATAGTAGACAACTATTCATAGCATTGGAAAGAGGTGCGAGTAGTAGTTTCCCTTCGATAAACTTGACACGTAGCGAAAAAAAGTGACCTGCTATAGAAAGCAATGGTCGCATTTATGTGCAGATCGTACTGGTACATTTAGACCGGTTTGGAATTTTTCGGTTTTGTATTTATGTGCGCCTTTCATTCTTTTAACTTGTTTGGTTTCATTTGGTTCGTACCAAAATCATGACCAAATGGACTGCTTCGGTTTCGGCGCACAACCAAACTGTTTTTTTTTGGGAAAAGTTTTATTATCACGCACAAACGAAAAAGTAGTGTAAGAGATTTTTCATATTTCATATTTAGTTTCTAAACGAAACTTTGGTATGTTTTAGAATGTGGTCAATAGAAGTTTTTGATATTTGGGACGTAAAACAATGAATAAAAACGTTTTAAAATTTTTGATTCCAGCCAGCCAGTACAGTTCGGGACGCCATTATGGCATGTTTGGCTGTCGCGCGCTTCGCTCCAACTACCTTTCCTGCTGCCCTGCGGGGCTTAATGGATTTAAACTCCCTTTTTGGCGTCCATGTGTGACGAGAAACGTCAAACGAAACAGTCATGGTGGTTCGAATAATTTGTACTGGGTGAGCAAAATTAAAAATTTTTAATCGGTTTTTTTATAGTTTTACGTCCCGAATGTCAAAAATATTTATTGACCACATCCTAAAACATACCAAAGTTTCATTTGGAACGTAAATGTAAAATATGAAAAATCTCTTTCATTACTTTTTCGCTTGTGCGTGATACTAAACCTTTACCTTTTTTTGTTTATTCAGACTGGTCTGGTTCGCACGTAAACGTGCTTAATGCACAGAAAGCTTAGAATGAAATTGCAACAGAAAGAAAATCTACGTCAACCTAATCAGAGCATGGAACTGCAGACTAAGGGGTCGTGCGGTTCGATAGTCTAAAATCTATGCCAAAAACTAACATTGCTACCGAGTTTCAGGGAAAGTCACAAATGGGTCCCGCAAAGAAGGAAGATCAACGAGGAAAGTACCTTGTGTTATTCAACAAGAAGATATAGTAGCAGCCATACAGTGAAATGTGCGGTAAATTTTCTGATTCGTACTACTTCTGATAGTGTGGCTTGCAGTAATTTCCTCCAACACATAAAAACCTTCCCCAAGAATCTTGTAGAGAATCGGACACTAATTCTATTTCTTTTTAATGAATGCCAAAGATCAGCCAAACCAATTTAATCGTTATCTTCAAAACCGGATTATTACTTTTATGAAAATGAACTTCTTACCTTCTCGTTGAAGCAAAGAACTAGCGTTTCCGTGTTAAAAGGAACAAATCTGTGCCTACTTTTTAAATTGTTTAGTTGGTCAGGCAGCACTTATATTGTTAATTACATTTATTTGTTTTCTCTAAAATCTTCTTGTTCACATGAAAACGTTCTCAGCACGGTTTGTTTACGTTTATCATCAACATACAACTGTCAAAGTTGACATGCAAGCACTGAACTAAAATTAAGGGTTGTACTTAAACTGCTCAGTGACTTAAAAATTATTTAAATTTTTGAAAAAAAAACAAATTATTGAGAAATTGAACAATTAGCAAAAATTATAAGGATTAATTTGTAATCATGAAAAAATTAGCTTTAAAATTAGCTGCCACGGACAAAATACTGAACGTACTCCTAGAGGAGAAAACAGGGAAGACTGTCGATATAAACGTGAACGGACGTAATAAAAAAAAGAAATAAAGAGCAGAAATTATAGAAACGTCGAGTTACATTAAAAAATTATTAGCTATTGTACAATAAATAAATAAATTAGTTGTAAATATGTTAAAGTTGTGTCACAAAGCTACGATAGAAAACTAAAGTTTGAAGAAGAAAGGTTGAAGTGGTTAAAAAATTATTTAACATAAGGTGACCTAATCCCGACTTGAACGGTAGCGCAAAAAATAAATAGGATTTAACGAAAGAACAGATCCTAAACGTTGTCGAAGGATCCAACGCCAATCTCGTGCCAAGTCCGGTCAAAAGCGGACACGTGCGCTTGGAGGCGAATCGTGGTGCACTATGCCCGCAAAAAGTGGATGGGCCATGAACGAGGGTCATCTTTGAATATAGAAAGTACTAAATTTGAAATACAAGATAAGGATATGAATTTTCAGACTATGTATTTAAGTGGCTAGCCTATTTGAAGCCAGGATCATAAATAGGTTCCTTCCATTTAAATTTATTACGTTTTATTTTTTTTTATATAATTATTTATTATTTGTTTTTCAAAACATCAATATTTTTGCAAACAATTAAAATTAACTCCGCTGTAATGAAATAATTAAATTTTTAACGTCAATCATTGCGCCAAAATCGAAATTTTAATAAGTCCCCGTTCTTTTTTCATACTGGCAACTGTGAACAATTGTTTTTATTGTTTTTAATCAAAACGGTATAACGTAATTCGCATGAAAAGCGAATTTGCTAATAAATTACTGCTACTCGTAGTTACCGAAAGAATTTTGATCGAAACAAGTTCGTATTAACACGTTTCAATTTTTTTTTTTATAATTGTAAAATATTTTTTTTTCAGTTTATTTTGTGGACTGACGTGTTGTCCGACGTAATGTCCGAACATGACGAATGTGAAAATGTTTTGCTGGGCATCATGGAAACGAATCGGTAAGAAGTTATTAACTAAAGGGTTTCTAGATATCAAAAGACAAATCTGTCCAAATTAACAGTTGGAATATAACAAAGCTATAGTTTGCTTGCTGTGAGTAGGGACAATTAATTCTCGAGGTCGGAAGACCCCGGCGTTAAGACAGCCCTCTTTGAATATAAAAAAAAGGGTTCAACATATTTGTTCGCATAGTACTATCTGCGGTCACGCAGGCTTTTTTCTTGCATGAATTTTTGTTTTTGTCTATTTTGTATTTTCGTGATTTGGTTTCAATTGAATTTCGAAATTGAAAATTCCGAGCGAAAAATCCAGATTTTGTCCTGGATTTTTTTTATTTGTCCTGAATTTTTTCTTTGTGGATATAGTGAATTTAATGACCTGCAATTGATTTTTTTCGTACTTTCTGGCTTTTCTTTTTCTAGATTTTTCCTTTTTGTAATTTGTCCCTTGGCCTTTTTTTAAATAATAATTGATTTAATCGCTCATGCTTCATGGCAAATCATCTCCAGCTCAAGATTTGGACGTAGTACACCTTCTTAAGAACGAAACAGTATCTCAGTAAAATAGAAAAGAAGATTGCCCGTTGCGGGTAAAATTTCTTAGCTCAAAGAATTGGAGCCAATACTGTTACTCTGTTTAATGAGCAAATATTTACCACTTTCCACTTTTGTTAAGTCTATTATTATTTATTAGTACAGATTTTGCACTCTTAAATGGGAATATTAACTTGCATTAAGTTAAATTTTATTGAGTTCACACCAAGTGGTAACTATAATATAATAAAATCATGATGCATTTGAATTGGTGTTGCAGTTGATTCTCCAGCGTACAAGATTGCTACATCATCAGCATATAGCATAATTTTTTATCTTAGTATTACATATATTCTGCAAGATCGTTAATGAAAAGTAAAAATAACAAAGGGCCCAGAATGGATCCTTGTCATTATCACGGGCGCAACAGCCCAAATCGGGCCCTGGAATTCCAATTTTCTCGATTCAAAGACCGCGTCCTCCAGCTGCTAATTTTTAAAACGCCTTTGCTATCGTTATCACCGAGTTTTTCTATTACCAATCGCTTTGCCTTTAAGAGCACGTGTGAGGATTCTTTTATATTTCATTCGCTCTAAATGGCCAGAAGTTGTCCACACTCTCCAAATTATATTCCACTATTGTTATATTCTGTCTGATTGGATCCTTGTGGTTCCCCATATCTCAATTGCCCTGGCAAACTACTGCATTCTGTTTAGATAACTCTTTACGAGTTGATAGCATGTATGAGTTATTTCTTTTCCTTCGAGTTTTCGTTGCAGAATGTCGTTGGCTTTATAAAATCTAGAAACAAAATTCGCACATGTTGTTTGTTGTCGAGGTTGTGTTGAGTAAATTCGAGTAGTGAGATTATTGCAGATTGCATATTTCGGTTTTCTCTGATTCGATGTTGGTTATTACTTCATGTCTCGATTACATGTTGGGCCAACCAAAGCAAATGCATACAAGCGCCAACAGGCTACTTCGCCGCTGTGTCGGTGGCGTTGGCATGCATTTGTCCGACTTCGCGCTGGCCTACGCTGTGTCGTTGGCCCAACATGTAATTGGGGTATAAGATATTATATGATTTCGTGAAAGACGCGCGGAGAGTAATTACAAATGCATTTGATTTTTACAATTAAGTTCGCTTTAATATTATCATATCCTGGTTTGACATCCAGCTGTTACTTGAAGATGGTTGTCTATACAGTAATCCTACTTTTATATTTTTTCAAGTTACGAGTATTAACATTTCAATGTACGAATTGTTGTCTTGTTCGATCTCCTCGGTCTTATTCCTCATGCTTCTAGCATTAAAGTAAATTATTTTAATGATTTGTACAATTTTAGCTTTCGGTTTTTGGGCTTTCTGAAGATTCCTTGTAGGGTGTCCGGTATTTATATTTTTATCTTATGCTAAATTTGTTAAGTCTTGAACGTCAGTAATATTTATACCCTTACCATTATTATTTTTCGAATAAACGTCTTACCTTCTCTTGTCCAGACATACTTGACCTTGTTATCGCATCTCAGATTACGTGCTTCCCTGAAAATATTTTGATTGGATGCAGTAGGTCGTCATTCAGATACATATATTTGATTGCTTTTTCCTGGTAAGTTACAGTCTCCCGAAAAAAGAGCTTTCCTTTCCCTTTTTTTGAACTATTTTCTTTTTCGTATTAACATCAGCAAGCCTAATGATAATAGGCGAGCTGCTTTTTGCTTTTAACCGCCGTACTTCTAGTTGGTCGCGTTTACGTGCGGACCAGAAGAGTCTGAATAGACCAAAAAAAAAACAGTTTGGTCATACGCATAAACGTAAACTGAACCAGTCTATTTGGACTTATTTTGGTCTTGATTTTGGTACGAACCACATGAAACCAAACCAGTCTAGTACTGTGAAAATGCGCACATAAATGCAAGACCGAAAAATACTGTTGCGAGCTAGGGGTTCGCCGGGATTTCAAGTAAAACACAATTCGGTTAAAATAAAAATAAGTGATAATTTATTTATCCGCACTTTTAATTCACAGAATTATATTCGCACAATAATTCGCACTGTATGGCAGCACTGCCCGCTTATTCCATATATCGCTTGACTCGATCACTTTCGCTCTCTACCAACACGGTCGCGTATACACGCTCGCTGTCACAGTCGACGTAATAAAAATTACTATGTCCCTCGCTGAAAGCTTTATCTGCTTTTATACCATTTGTCTGTGGTCGAGACTGTTCTTGAATCTTCGTTCGGTGGTGTGTGTAGAATATGCTGGAAAGCTTGAGAGCATTCCATGTGACCTTCTAGGCTGTTCCAATACATTCGATCGCATTCGATTAGAGGGGAAATATAGTCGTGTTGTTTCTCCTTATATACTACGTTTCTGATTGGGTTATTTTGCAACTAGGTATTCGGTTGCTACTGTTTCCCTTATTCGTAATCGATCGAGTTGCGCGGTTGCCAGGTTTACATGTAACAATACCAAACCGGTCTATGTAGACTGGCCTGGTCAGCACGTAAACCTTTCTGAATTTTGTTCTTTGGATTCTGTTCGAATCGGACCACGGTACCTTTAATTGTGGGCGCGCTAATGACTGTTTCGATTTTAAAACACCAGATACACATGTGAGCTGTAGGGGACTATTATGATTCCAAAGTCTTAATTGTATACGATATCACATTTTCGTACTATGAATTTTTATTGGCAGCAAAATTCGCCAACATCGGAATTTAATTGTCCGAAGAAGAGCTTCAAATCCGACAGCTGATATGTTTAGTAACAAGTTAATGATTATCTCATTTCGCTATTAAGAAAAGAAAACTATTTTTTTTGTCTATTAATGAAATAAACAATTATTTTGCAACTCAGAGCAATGTATTTTTGCCAACTCGCTATCATCGGGAAAACTTAATAAATGGGAACAAAATCTTTTTTTTTGTTATAAAATTACTTCAACTTTGAGTGCGTTTAGAATGTTGATCCTTATTTTGACTTTTGAATGTCTTTTGGTCATGGTGGACAAAATTGCAATATTGAGCTTACCAAATAGCTTAGTAACTCCTGACTAGAGAATAGTTCTTATTTTCATTACCACGAAAAAAACACTGTTTAAAACACTGATGTCCCAAATAAAAATAAGTCAAGGAAAATTGTTGAACAGAGGCCCGAGTCAATAGAAGAAACGTGAAAATATTTCCATTTTAATTCCTTTCTTTTACAATTTTAGTAATGCAGAAACTAACGATATACCAACTCGGTTGGACGATATTTTAACGAATGTTTACGACTTGAATCAAAGCTCAAAAGGTAATTTCTTGTCAAATTTCATTGGTGCGCATAATGTAACATTTCATAGATTTCTCTCCAGACTTCAATTCCACAATGATCGATAACAGACTATTTAATGCTGGCATTAATTCTGTTAGCAATAATTTTAATTTGAATTTTTCCGGAGACACGTCGTTGTATGTTACAGCACTGAACTCTTCTTTGGATTCATCCATGTACACAACAAATCCCCTCTTGCACAACGCCACCGAATATCAATCGAGTTCCTCGACACTTTCGTATCCTACTCGATCGGAAAATAACGATTATATGGAATATTTGGTGGATCAAAAAATGTACAATATGTCGACAACAACATCAACGAAAATACAAGAAGAAGACAACGATCCCAGTCCGGTCTATTTGAATTTCAATTTGCAAAATATGTCGCAGCCATCTCAAACATTCAACACCGAACTGGAGAAAATAGCAAATCAAATGATTAATCGCGATACGGAGAATAAAAATGAAACTTTGAAATACGTTGAATATATAAACGACGTGGAGGAGACAGTCCAGACAAAGCTAGTCGATAACAATTGCATTGAACGTAATCAAATGTTTCAGCAGATACCTACCAATATTGTTTCACCATCGTTAACTCGATGTTCGTTCCAACAAGTTTACGATGTTTCGCAAGATATCAACGGTAATGTTTGATTTAGTGAGTGTTTATTAAAACAACTAAATATTTATTTGATTTACAGCAAATAACATGATTGAAGTTGTATCTACATATCAGCCTATAAATGACATGGCGTTTGCTAAACTCTCGGATCTTCAGCAACCCAATATGCAAATACATCGAGAGGTCATTATACGAAAACCATTACAAACCAAACTGACCGTAAAACCAAAGCTTTCCAACCTTGAATGGATATTAATTAACAATAACAACAACAATGAAAACACAAACGACATGTGTACCACAGGAGATTTTTCAACTCTAGAAAATGTAGTGCCTGATATTCCGTTCATCAGAGACAGACCACAAGTTCGAAGAGGACGCAAACAAAGCCTTGCTGTACTTACCGAATCGGAAATTAGTTTCATGAACACCAAGGGTGAATTTTCGAAATGGGGTTCCGATTTGAAACCGCTCGCCGTCGACAAACCGAAAATTCCAATCGACACTTCGTTCGTTACATTCCGGAAGAAAATCAAACCCATTGAAACCTTCATCGATCCGATTGAAGATACTAAAACTAAAACGACTGCTCGAAATCAAAATAACAAGAAATCAAATTTGCGCGAAACTTGTACTTCGAATCTATCGGAAATTTTGATTTCTACAGATACCGATTCCGAAGATGATCTCGAATCGAACGAAATAAAATGTTTGAATTGCAAAAAATGCAAGAAAATGTTTAAAACCGCTCGAACCTATTCGATTCACGAGAAACGTTGCGATGCTCCCGGTTTTGCTGAAAATCCCTATGTAATCGAAGTTGAATATTTAGAGAGTGAAAAAGAAGACGAATTCGAACCGATTTCATCTCCCGAACGATATGTACAACGTTCAAAACGGACGTTATCCAGTCGCAAAAAAACGACCACAACTGTCGAAATAGAAAGTGATTCGATCCATAGGCCCAAGAATTTAATCGCTGACGATTCCAATAGATCCGATGAATATGTTACGCGTCGCAATACGAGATCATCGCAGAAAAGTTACAGTACTCATGTTTTACCGGCATCTGGCAGTTCGAATCGTGATAGTCCAACTAAATTGATGAAACCGCGAAGCAGTTCGGTATCATTTACAAATAGACCGGCGAGCATTTTATGTTGTGACGTGTGCGGAAAAACGTTCCGACAAAAGAGCTATTTAACGGCTCACAAGCGAATCCATCAGAAACATTACAAATGTCAGTTTTGTTTTAAAAGTTTCGCCATTAAAAGTGCTTATGATAGTCATGTTGTGGAGAAATGCGATAAAATACCGACGGTTAAATTGAAGAAGTTGAGATCAATGTTGGGATCAACTTAATTGCGAATGGAATTCGCCGTGCAAGGATGTTTCGGTTATAACTTTAGCGCGATAGACGTTTTATATAGACATCGAATTTATAATTGAGGTATTAGTGAGGATTGATGGTTTTCTTTTATTCTATTTTTTTTAAATGTAAACTACGCTTAATTTTATAATTTTTGTATTTAATTGTTTATAGTCGTGAATTAAAATTTTACTATAATAGAACTGTTGTACCGTTAGTCAAATGATTGTTTTCTTGAAGGATCAGTCTTCCTGTCGTCTGTGGGCGTAATTATATGTCCCGACTAAAATTTTATTTTACCTTGTTAACAAGTTTTGAACTTGTACTAGCCTTTTAAGTTCGCCGTTTAACTTCTGCAATTCCGGCAACTTTAGAGAGCAGTTTTCTTCGTATGAAGAGATAATTAACCTTTATTACTTCTGCTGCTAGACGAGATTTCAATCGAGTAGGAAAACTAGCACATAAATGGATTTACCAACACACGATCGCAAATCAAGAACATTTCTTAAATAATGCCAAACAGAAAAGCATTATTGATGGATTGAACCTCGTGCCAGAAGATTCAGAGAGAACGTAGGAGAACCATTGAAAAGGCCAAAGGGGAGGCTTGCTAAAACCTGTAATCCCATGGTTCTGCCTTGACATCCTACATCATATCAATTTATGTTTCGAAGAGAATCCAATGGACCTGTTATGTTTCTCAGGTGCGGACATAACGCAGCTGCAGACTACGCTGTGGCGTGGAACCAATTTTAAAAAATTCAGCCAGGGACAGCATTGTTTTTGTTTGTGTGGCCCTGTAATATTTTGTTAAAATTGGACTGAGCAGAAGCTAAAAACCCAGCAGAAAGTAAATTCAATGGGTCAATGCTCCAGATAGGATGAACGTGCGGTGTAATCTCCGGGAATTGGATTAGAACGCAGATATCATTGATAAACATAAAAAAAAATCGACTAGGCGAATTGGATGCCTACTTTATAAAATATTGAGACTCTAAAGGTGGTCTTACACGAGGAATTTTTCAAGCAATTGATTGCCCGATGACTATTCCCAAAACTAGTGGAGCGGTTAATGATTGCAATACAGGGCAATATCATGATGGTTGCGGCAATATTTCGGCAATGTTTTCACAAATTGCTGGTATTGCTCGCCCTATAGTTGCTGTATTTCCACTAACTTGGAAAATTCCGAGCAATTGTCCTTGTTCGGTGATTCAATTGTCAAGTTTTGTTTTGAATTTTGCATTTATTTGTCAAGTTGCGTGTTATAATGGCTCGGAATTCAATTATTTCCAAGTTTTATTGAAAGTTTTAGATTTAAGAATGGAATTTTTTCATAGTGAGAAGCTACCATAGAAGCAAATTTGTTTAAGTTTTTGTTGTTTTCCGGCGTCAGTGGAGTTTCTGGTGTGAAACCCCAACACGAAATCCCCGACTGTTGATTAATCGCTGTCGCTGAGGGCATGACAGTGCCACCTACCTTTAGTATAAGGATGCGATGGCAAGAATTTCGCTCCAATATAATTCGCAGATTATAAAATAGGTTTCGATGTCGCTATATAGAATAATCCTCAGCAATACCACCAGCTGTAAGGGTGTTTCGGATTTAGGCATGATACACCCTCTGACGAGTCTATGCCATCCGATGACGAAACAGCTCCTTCGGACCCAGTCAAACACAGTCTTATAAAAAACTGGCCTATCCAGTGAAGGTTTTCCAACTGTCATGCCCTCAGCGACAGCGATTAATCGAGCAACGTGTTGATGAAAAGTTGATCCACGTCGGCTGTTGCTATTGTTGCTGTGTGTTGCTTCATATTTTCGTGACGTCAAAATTGACGAATATTGCTGCAAATTGAGCACCTAACCGAGTTGCTGAATTTTATTAGGAATGCGAACCGACTTGAGGAAATTTAAAGGACTTTGGTGAATGGAATAGGAGATTTGGAAAAATATGAGTCTTAAATTGAAAACGATTAGATTGTAAATGCAACAAACAAAAAGTTCGTTTTATCTCACTTTATACTTGGAAATTCGTTGAAGCGACCGAATCGCTCAGCCAGACGATGAAACCGAATTACAGGGAGAAGAAAAAGTTATTTGAAAAAATAAGAATACATAGTTTTGTGATTTTTGCGCTTGAAGTATAATTAAATGCTCAACAAGCTTACTGAGGAACAGTGATATTAATTTCATTAAATGTTTTAACAACTTTAAAAGATACCTCATCCTGTACACTTAACGGTGCATTGCCTGGTCTGTTTAACATGACCGTTTTTATTCCAGCAGCTTTGGCAGCATATGCTTCTACACAATTTGTAAGAATTAGTCGAATAAGTTGTTGTAATATTAAAGAAATGTGTACCTTTCGGAATATCAGTTAAGAATAGAACATCATCACCACTACAATTAATTTCTTGTAGAATATTTTCATAAGATTTTGTATCCTGTTTCATTCCGATTTTTGTATCGAAATGTCCCGTAATGTGAACCAGTAAATTTCCAAAGTCTGTGAAGCCGAATAAAAGTTTCTGCGCATAAACACTTCCGCTCGAATAAATGTAGATTTTTGCTCCAAGCTTTGTCCAATTTTCAAGTGATTTTGGAACGTCATCGTAAATGCTGAAATTTAGTTTTGCTAAAAAAATTACGATTATACAGAACATAATCATTTACATACTGCCCTTTTAAAACCCCTGACTTAAATCCTTCTTCCCAAATTAGACCTTGCAGATTTTTTACAGGACCGCATTTCAAATCGTTTTTTACTTGTATTTCGAAATTATTTACAATGTTTTCGATTATACTCGTAAGCTCTTTCGAGGTCTCCTATGAAATAATTATTTTTATTTTTTTTATGTTGTGCATTTTTGTTTTGACGAACCTCTTCGGAAACTAGAACAATCCCTTCCAATTTATTTTCAATATCGATTTTAGCCTGTTGAATTAACAATTTGATTGCTTCGTGTGTTTCTTTCTTATCCCAGTTTGATGTGATATATTTTTTGGCATGTTCAAGAGAGTATGGAAAGAGTACATCCTGAAAAGTTAATTAATAAAATAAAATTCAGGTTACCATTGAAAAATGAAAATTAAATGAGAAGAATACGAGTACAAAAACAAACTCTTCTTTTCTTGTGTGATCCAGCAAGATGCGATCCCGGTCGTCAGTGCTTCCCAGTGTCTGGGCCTCTTCACAAGATCGTTGTTGTAAATATTGTCGGTCCAGAGCACCGCGAGGGCAACAAATATTTGCAACAACTAAATTAAATGTTAGTTGCGCGGATCGTTGCAATTGCAACTAACAACCAATGCGGCACCCAACCAGACATTGAAATTTTTTTAGCCAATCAAAATCGCACATGTGACGGTTAAAGTATCTTAACCGCGGCTAGGTACGGATATGACTTTTTTAGACGATCACCGGCTAGGCTATTTTAGCCGACAGATGGTCGATTCTGATGGGCTGAAAATATTCTAAATATAAGCAGCGGCTAAAAAGATTCGGGGTAAAACAACCCTTAATACGTAAAAAATCCTGATAAGGCTTTGAAAATTGAATGCGAGTTATAATAACTCTGCGATAAGTAGGAGTATTGTTCCTAGACTGGACCGATCAAAATCATATTGTGTAAGAGTACTGTTTTTTATGACTGTAATTAGGTGAAATTGATGATTTTGTGGGTTGAACCTTCACCGAAATTGTTCTACAATAAATAAACTTTGCAAAAATTTGTCGACGACAGCTTAATTGTACGCCAACTGTAAACTCTATACTTGTGTACGTTTTTCTCCAATGCTTTTCACCATACCAGCCCACCATAAAGAAGAATGGGCATTGCGATAGAGGTGTACATCCCTGTGAACGAGTGCTTTACTACCAATTTCTTGCCAAGGACCTTTTTACAAGTGTAGAAGGCGATTGTTGCTCTCTTGACGCAATCATCAAGGTTTCCCTTCCAGTTAATCTTTGCGTCAAGAATAATTCTTAGGTACTTAGCTTCAGTTTTAAGCTCGAGAGTAGTATTACCCATTTTTGGAATTGTAAATGGAAAAAACACATCGGATTTAGTGGGGTTCACCTCCAAGCCACAGCTTATTGCCCATTCAGTGGTGCTATTGTGGGTAGAAATTTGCCAGATACCAGTATAACTAGGTCATAAGCATACGCAACAATTTGATCCCGTCCCTCTTGAACTGGGATAAAATAGAATCGACAACTATTATCCAAGGTAGAGGTGATAGGACTATCCCCTGCGGAGTACCTTCGGACACGAGTCTAGATTTGTCATTCATACCAGTAGATGCATGTATCATTCTACTTTGGAATATGCCGTCGATCCGGTAGTTGGTAATGCCCGGTTCAGCCCCTATAATAAGCAGGGCTTCTCGAATGGTATCCCTTGTAATGTTGTTAAAGGTTCCTTCAACATCTAGAACGACTTATATTGTGTATTCTTTACTGCGCAGCGTACTCCCTATGGTCCTTACTACCTCATGTAGAGCGGTTTCCACCAGCTTACCTTTGCGTACGCGTGTTGTGCTGTAGAGGGAGTCAACCTCTCCAGGGTTTTCGTTAGAAAAGATGTTAGGCTTATGGGTTTAAAGCCTTTAGCCATAGTGTACCTTGTTTAGCTGCCTTAGGGTACTGTCTGGCTGGAACTGCCGATCGTCGCGATCAGTAGTAACTGCCGGCAGTAGACTACTGCTTCAGGCAAAAAGAAGCTGTTCTGTCCGTTTGCGACTGCTCAGCAGTTGACGGTCGTGACGTCATCGACTCGGCCGCGCGACTGCTGATACTTGACTGCTCCGTGACCAGTGCAGCAGTCGCGTTCAGTACAAGTAAAAACTTTGGATTGCAATATCTTCCGAAACAATTGTACCAGGAAGATAAAATTTGGTTGCTGTATATAGGGTTACAAGTAGAGTGTATTGAAAGTAATATTTTTGAGGGGGGTTAGTGGAACACGGAGATATGGAGATAGCCATTTTTCGCACAATTTAATTTTTATATCTCAAGAACCGTACCAGATATGATCTTAGAAAATTTACAGGAGTTAGGCCTAGTAAACTTCTAGTGGGAAAAACAATTTGGGGTGACCGTGGGAGCGGGTGGAACGAAAAAGATTTCTGATTTTTATTTCTCAAAAGCCGCAAAGCATAGACAGCTAAAAATTACGAAATTTGTTACACTGAAAATATGTATAAAAAAAGGTCTTAATTTTTGCTTACAGTGTAGGATTTAACACAAAAGTTGAGTTAAATACTCACACTGAAATTTTTTTAGGTTTAATGGGATCGAATTCGCTTTTACTTCTATTAAATCTTCTCTTGAGAACAAATACGTAAATAAATAAAAAAAATCTTCCAGCAGTCTGGGCGCAACATTATTATTTTTGGGTAGAAGTCCGAAATGTGTTTAATGCTTAGATGTGGTGTAGGTATCTATGCGACTGAAAACCTGGAAAATAACGTTTCAAATAGCCTCCTGGTTATTCTTTAGGTTATCAGTTTCATAGTAACCTACACCGCATATCAGCATTAAACGCGTTTCGGACTTTTACGCAAAAAATAATAAAGTTGCGCCCAGACTGTTGGCAGGTTTTAAAATTAAACTAAGCTGAGAAAAAAGTTTCTAAACTTCTCTTCATCATTCCGCAAGTGACCCTTTATTAAGCTTTCAAAAAATCCTTCACTAGTTCGAGTTTGGAATATGCTATACTAATATGCGCATGTTTTTTATCAACATCATAATTTCGTCCTCCTCTTGTTCCTCTTCAAACAAAAAAGTCCAAATGGTGAAGTTATCCATTCTCCGACCTCGCAGCGTATGAATTTAAAGCTAAAAACAATCTGATCGCGGCAGTTGGCAGTTGCGGTGAGCAGTTTCAGCGAGAAGACAAGGCAGTCGCGGTTGGCAGTTACTGCTGACCGCAGTTCCAGCCAGACAGTACCTTAAAGCATAAAGATTACTTTAATCCGACAACATACGTGTAGTACTTTAAGCAGCTTTCATAGATTACTAATAGCCGAGGGATGATTGCTTCAAGAGTTTTCTGAAGCATTATGGGCATAATTCCATCCATTCATGATGATTTAGAGGCCGTGAAGAATTACAAATCCATGCCGGTCTTTCCTTGGTTATAACTTCCAGCATGTGTCCAGTGTTGGATTTATCGACATTCCTGATCACTTTCCTATGCAAGTATCCCCCGATCGAGTTGCACAGTCTGAAAAGTGGGTCACTATGAGAAGTTCTAGTTATTCCCGGTCCATTTACCATCATTCCTTTTCAAAACAGTGGGTACGATAGGATCTGTTGAAAGCACACTTCTGAGCTTGGCAGTCTCGCTGGTGCTCTCAATTGTTTCACAGAAAATGGTTCAAGAACGCTCTTTAGCATTTTTTGTCAATTTTTTATAGTCCCTGACTCTCGACTTGTACTTGACCCAGTTCGCTGAAGTGCTACTACCTCTTGCCGCGTTGAACAGTCGTCTCGAATGCAGTTTGAGTAGCTTTAAGTTCCTAATCCACCGTGGTGGAAATGCTTGCTGGTTGGCTTGCTCAGTGAACAGGACTCAAAAAAAGCGGTTGTGATGCTTTCGGTGAAGACACAAATTCTATCATCAATAGACGCTTTGTTTGGGAGCAGCTCGCAATCAGGAGCAGGAAATTTCCTACATGTGATATGCTGAAATTCCCCCAATTCGTCTTTCTTTGGATTTCTAAAGGTTAGGGGCGCTCAGGCGAGATATTCAAGCTGAAGAGCATCCAATAGTGATCCGAAAAAGATCTTTTGATGTAAACTCTAAAGTTTTCTATCTTAAGAAGGAAAGGGATGATTAATTCTGGTATCGCCGCAGGGCCATGGTAGTTCTATGCGTTTGTTATAGAGAGGACGCAGAAAAGGGAGATATAGTCCCTGCAGCGACACGCAGCAAAAAGTTCTATGCGTTAGTCATAAAAGGGACTCATCAAGTGGAATTTGTTTTAACTTTTTTGGAGGAAATGGCGTAATGAAATAATTGAAATTATTTTTCTAAATGAGAACATTACGATTTTCACATCGATATGTGGAATTTATAGTTAAACTAAACTAACTTGTACTAATTTTTAGGTATCGTCATGTTCTCATATGCAATTTTTGTTTGGGACGGGCAATAGGGCGAAATTGTGGGCTTGCCCCTGCAAACCACACTTGGTTTAATTTAATTTTTTTCTATTGATAAACAATGCACAAACAATTTTACAACCGATTTCCAGGTTGAGCCGCAAATACAAAGATTTAGGTACCGCAAGTAAGCAATAAAGATACGTTTTTCAAATGTGATATTTCTTTGGGTTTCACAGTAAGTCTGAATGGTCCTGAAATTTCATACTAAAATTTATTGTGGGTCCCCAAGAAATGAATTAGTAAAAAAAAAAGATTTTTTACGTTACGACCCTTCACACTATAAAAATTTATTGAACTTATTGTATTTCCTACATGGAAACTATAAGAGAAGGTATTAAAAAACGGGTTGGAAGTACCATATACTTGCAAAACGGCTCTTTGAGTCCCTTTGAACCCAGAGAACGTAGGCGTGATAAATAAATTAGTTTGCTCATTCTTATCGCTACTGTACCTCTTCGACATAAAAAAAATTCGCACAAATCTACAACTAAATACACAATTAATAGTTTTTCTTACTTTTACGAATTTGATTGAAGTCGTCGTACCTTCGATGTCGCAAAGTATCACCTTTGCAGAAATGCTTTCAACCATTTTCAATTCGCTGCAGTTGATTGGAAGTTGAAACCCAAAAGTCTCAGTCTCTGTCTGCAAAAGGTAAACAAAAATAATCAACTAACAGTCCGATTTAACACTCCATATGCACGCGAGCATTAATGCAACACTCGAATGGTCTTTTCTAAATAAAAATTGGTGCAATTTACCGTCAATTTACTGGAAAAGAAGCACCTGCGAAGCAAAACCGGAAGAACTTTTGACAGGAGTCAGAGGTTATAAGAAACTTTCACAGTAAAGTTGAACGTTTATTTTTCTAAGGTTGCCGACTTTGGGCTTCGGCTTATTTCAAACGTCTTTCAGTTTTTGACATTTTGCTTATAAACAAAAATTATTTTCGTGGGCCGAGTGAAATAAATTATTGCGATAAAATGACCGGTGATACCGAGATGCGAGGCAACATATTGGAAGAAGACGGTTTTATTGATATTGCACAGTACAGGAAACTGGTCCGCAACTTCATTGATATGGTAAATATGGAGGAATTGTAGATTCGAAAAAGTAGTTGTCGGTGCGAAATCTTTTTTATTGTAAAATTAACAGGTCTATGCGGCTTCTGCTCATTGTATTTAACTCATAATTAATATACTGTTGAAAATTTACCTTTTGCGATAATTTGAAATCGCGGTGCAGGTTGCTACAGCGCTCCACCATCAGAGCCGGCATCGGTATGGATAAGAAGTTTCTGTGTGCTTTGTGATCGGCACAGCTTCGTTTGTCGTTAAGAAAATTCCACATAATTTTCTATATCTTCTATAAATTTTTGCATAACGCAATTTGTAAAGGAAAGTTGTAAGGGAGCGTAAAAATTGTATACTCTGGTTTACGTTATTGACTCTACTTCTTTCGGACAGTGAGGCGCAATGCTTTTCCACTTGCTACATAACATTTTGCTTAAAACTTGCGGTACGCTATCACTACATTATATTAAAATAGAGTGACCACTTTCCACGCGGGTCAATCTCTGAGGAGTTCTTTGTGGCCTAAACACCCCCAGGTCGCAAACACTCGACACAAAATTGGATTCTGATCCTAGGACTCTGGCTGCCACTTTCGATTCATGTAAAAGGACTTCAAATCAAAACGGCAGTCAGTTGACCTCCGGCTGCAGGAAGATAGCGGCAACAACCAGCAGAAGCTATGTTGGTTGTATCATTCGCCGTCATGGCTGCATTACGCACGACAGTTACAAAAGACGACGGTAACGAATGTGCCCAAAGCAGCGAAGGCGATGGTAATGAATAATACCGTCGCTGCAACAACGACAACGTGTCGTTCGCCCAGGGCTGCAAGTGCAATGCGGTCAAACACGTCGGCAGCGACGTTACCGGCGCAATACACACAACCCCAATAAATCCTGGACACTATTTTAGGAGCCCTTCTATGCAGAAGGTCAGTCCTGTTGAGGAGGTCCCTTCTATGCAGAAGGTCAGTCCTGTGGAGGAGGATCCCCTCCATGCATAAGGTCAGCCCTGTGAGAGTGAAATGTGGACCAGCCCCATGAAGGGCACTTTCATATCTACACGGACTGTTCGAATTCAGACGCGGGTACGGGTGTAGGAGTATTCACCGCAGACCTGAATTGATTGGTGTAGAGTGTTTAAGGTAGAAATGATGAGAATCGTACAGGCATGCACACTGCTAAAAGCTTGTGTAACGCATAACAAATTCGTCGTCATCCTACTTCAAGTCCCGACCCGTGAGTCTGTGCTGGGATAAGATTAGTGCGTTATGGACACATTTTAATATAACAATTGGTTGGGTTCCGTGTCACAACAGTATTACAGGTAACGAGGCAGGCGCTAGCTCTTTCTGTGAGCAGACCGATTAAGGACATTAAGGGGTTAGGCCACTCTAGAGGCTGAAAAAATAGGCCTTTTTGGGGATTTTTTTTTCAGAAAAACTACAAAATAAATCGAGATTACAAAAGTGGGCGTTTATAATAGGTATTATTGACTATGTACAGTAATTTTTTTGAAGCGATTAAATTCAAAATGGCGGCTGTGCAGCGTTTTTGCGATGACGTCTCCGTTTTTCTAGGGTCCACGGTCGGACACACAGCGCCTGTAATTTTTGAATTATGATAAGCCAATGAATTTTTTTTCGATTATATATAACAACAGCTACAAGAGTACGTAGGATTTTTTCGATATATTGATTTTTAGCCAAATGGCGCACTTCTAAAGTGAAAAGTGTAAAATTTGCCTAAAAAATCATCAGAAAATTGCTAATAACAATTGAACTATGCAATATAAAAAAAATCCTACGTTCTCTGATGGACAATATAGTTTTAAAGATACTGTTGAACCCGAAGAAGTGACCACTTTCCTATTTTAACCACTTGCCTAAAGATGCCATTTTTTTACGGTCCCGATGAAATTCATTGATTTTCCATCCACATTTCGTTTTGTATTGTTACCATTTCCATATTGTGACCATTGACCACTTTTTAGCCAATATTTACGTATGACATACATGCCGAGTACATCCTATAATGTGACCATAAAATACTACTACATATACCAATTCATACACAAATGTTGCGAAATGCAAAATGAGGCTGAAATAAATGTGAAATATATTTTATTTAGTTAAAAGGTGAAAATCGCCTTTTTTGGACTGATTGATAATACAACTTCTTTTTTTGTACCTGAAACGTATTTTATTTTTTAAATTATTTTTATAATCTGACCAATCGCATAATGTGACCAATTTTGCGCAGTCCCTTGGGTGGTTACTATATAATGGTTCTACTGTATACTCAAAATTTCAAGTGAATCGGTTGAAAATTGTCTGAGTTATGTTTCCGGCCAGCTTGAAAAATGCAGTTTTGAGATAAACGCGTTTGAACTTTTGAGTAGGAGAAAATCATGAATAATTTTGTAGGCGGCCTTGTACTAAAATTCGAATACCGAGTCCTTAGAGACTTTTTTCGGCCATAATCTTTTGGGACATCATTTTTGAAGTTCTAAGGGACCATTTAAAATAAAAAAAAAATTGATTTTTCGAAAACTTCCTAAGGGACCATTTAAAATAAAAAAAAAATCGATTTTTCGAAAACTCTAGAGTGGCCTAACCCCTTAAACAAGCTATCGAGGTGGCGGCCATATCACATGGTAATACGAGGTGGTGGGGCTTCACATCGTTTCTTGTTGCTAGGCAGCTCCTGCCGGCTTTGAGAGCGAGCAGGACGAAGTTCGTCCTACACAGAAATAAGAATACTCTACGCGTCCTCATGACTGTACTGATGGGACACTGCCTGATCGGCCGGCACGCCAGAAGGCTGGGTGTAGCGGACGTTGCAGATCTGTGCCGCAGCTGTGGTGATCACGAGAAAAGTATTTTCGACATGCTTTGCGAATGCTATGGTCTCGCATTCAGACGGGAACGTAATCTGGGTACGCGCTTCGCAATGAACTTGAGAGAATTCGCAAACATGAAGCTAGACAAGCTGCTGCAGTTTATTAGGTTGGCAGAGTGGTTCAGCTGAGAACGTCTTGGTGCTATATTCAGTTTAACAGTTAAATCAAACACTAGATGCCCGTATAGCATTTTGTAGTGAGGGGCAAAGCTATAACTTAGAAAGTAGAGGCTGAAAATATCAACTAATGAACACTGTGCAGCACAGGAGACAAAGATCTAGCTAGGTCTCAGCAGAAGGAAGACAAAGAGTTGAGTCACATATCTAAAACAATGTTTTGGTGAATGTTTTCACAGTACATTTTTAAGCTGATGAACTGACCAAACTGATCTGATAAAAGACTTAGTCGAGTCCGACTTCACACAAAAAATTAAAATATTCAGTATTTTACAAAAAAGTTGATTTCCTCGCATATCGACCAAACCATCCACAATCACGGTCATTAGTGTTCATTACCGCGAACAAATTGGTTCTAATTCGACTTCGGAGCATAATCGACGTTATCTAACAGTTTGCGAGCAATCATATTGTCGTATCACTTGCCTTTTGAGCTGAACTCAAATGATTTTATTAAGACGAGTACCTCGCCATCTCTGTTTTTTTTATGTTGTCGGTCGGTAACAAACGATATTTAACATTTCCCAGTGCTCTTCGAAGCTATGATTGTCGATTGTAGACCAAACTTTACGCGGACTTCACTATAAAACTGCCGTCTACACTTGCCTTGTTCATTTTCCGCAAAGTGACCAGTTAGACTGTATACGAGAACCTCCACAGCATTTGTGACTGATAGCCTAGAACATTGTTGTTTCTTCCAATATTTGGACTTTTTGTGTATTTTTAATAAAATTATTAGTACCTTAAGTTGTAAGTGAACTGACTAGTGATTAGAGGAAATAGGAAATGAGTTTTGTTGCATCAAACGATTAAAAATTCGATCTCAAGATTCCCTGTCTTTAACCATTTCCATTTAAAAGAGCATCTTTTGGAATTACTGAAAGTACAAGCTCTTTATGCAAATTTTTTTATAAATATGTTGCATTGAATGATAGAAGTATAGAATTTCGAAATTAGCCAATTCTGTGTTAAATTTTTGTAATGACAAGTCAAGTTTTGTAACAAGCGAGTCGCTACTCCGTTCCAGCATTTAGAAAATAATAGCCTCGAAAATTAAGCAAAAATAAAGTTTATTGAATAATTTCCATAAATTTAATTTACAGCGCCGGTATCAAACTGCTTTATTTTGGGCGGAAAAAGTTGCCGTTATAAGTCAAAATGACCCGGTGGACATTTATTGGCAGGCACAATGTATGTTCCTCTTACGCGAATATCACAGAGCTTCGCATATAATAAAACTTCACGGATTAGAGAAAACCCATATTCCTTGTCATTATTTAGTAGTCGAAAGTTTACTAGAAGCCAAGGAGTACAATGAAGCTATTGAAGTGCTCAATAGTGTTGATATCGACGATTTGGCTGGTTCTGTGGTAGATGGTACACATCAAACTTATGAAACTAACGATAACAATATGTGGATGGATGAGACAAACAAAAATGTGAGTAATAATTTTCCGGATTGGATTAAGTTTTTTTTTAACTAGTAGTTTTAATTCTTTCTGCAGGAGATCTTGGCTTCGATTTGTTTTTTAAGGGGCAAAGTATTTGAAGCAATGGATAATAGATCGCTAGCGATGGATTGTTACGTACAAGCACTACAAAAGTCTGTCTACTGCACCGAAGCTCTTGATGCACTTGTTCAGCACGAGATGCTAATGACGTGGGAAGGTTTGCTTATTATTTTACTAGACGACTTAAGTTACTTGCTCTATTATAAAAATTTTTTCAGAGAAAGAGTTAATGGAGCATTTGCCGTTCGCTCAACAATGCACCGAATCGGATTCTAAGCTTATCAAGAAATTATATGAAAGTAAATTAAAGAAATACTACGAGTCTCTCAATCCAGTAAATTTTTATCGTTTTTTTTTATTTAAAAAATTATAAAATTATTGAATATTTCAGTTATCAAATGCTGAACAAACGCCAATCGGGAATATAAATACGTTACAATCGATACGCGACTTAACGGAAAAGATGAGGAAAAATCGTTCGAACGAAGTGAACATAAACAAGAATTTAAACTCTAAGTTTCACACACCACATCAGACCTTGTTATCGCCCGCTAACAAGTACAATATTCCGAACAAATCTTTTAATTTTATTGAAATTTAATAAAATTAAGCTTTGTTTTTCAGAATTCTTCAAGATTTAAAAAACACTCCATCCTATTCACTACAGTCGAGCTTATCGCGTATTTCAATGGCAAACGATAGTAACCGAGTAATGGACAGTGCTCAAAAGAGTAAAGTGGACTTGGAAGGTGGATCGGTTCTAACTTTAAGTTCGTGTATGATAAAAATACAAAACAGTCTTGACATGATGGTGGCTAGTGCAGAAAGGCTATTTTACGATTGCGATTATAAAAAATGTTTGAGAATTCTTGATGAGTGCGTATACAGTGATGATTTCATGGCCAGCAATCTGATCTAATATTTTTTGCAGTTTACTAAAAAGGGATCCGTATCATACTGGTGGCCTAACTATACAAATCGGATGTTTGGTTGAGCTAAAAGACTTCAATAGTACGTAAAATTTATGACTCGGATTATCAGTTTGAAATGTATTTGTTACTTTTTTTTCTAGAACTGTTTTATGTTGCCCACAAACTAGTAGATTTGTATCCGGATCGTGCGATTGCGTGGTATGCTGTTGGCTGTTACTATGATTTGATTGGAAAAAGTGATCCGGCTCGTCGTTACTTGGCCAAGGCTACTTCTTTAGATCGATTGTATGGACCGGCTTGGCTTGCCTATGGACATTCATTTGCTAAGGAAAATGAACATGATCAGGTCAGTTAGTTTTTATTTATAAACACGTCATTAATTATTCCTTTGTGCTATGACAGGCAATGGCAGCGTACTTCAAGGCAACACAATTGATGCGGGGATGTCATCTACCGCTTTTATATATCGGCGTCGAATGTGGCCTTACTAAAAATCTAGAATTAGCTGAAAAATTCTTCTACCAAGCGATGTCCATAGCTCCGTTAGATGTATTCGTTCTTCATGAACTGGGCGTAATAAAATTCGAATATGAATAGTATGCTTATATCGGGAATTATTGTGTAGTCGATTAGCTTACAATTTCCTTATAAATTTTAGCTATGAGAGTGCAGAAGAAGTTTTTCGAACTACCGCTGATATAGTAACAAGTCGAGCAAAACAAGATAAGGAACCAATTTCACCCCGATGGGAACCACTCTTTAATAATCTCGGACATTGTTGTAGGAAGAATAAAAAATTTAAGGATGCGTTAGAATATCATCAAATGGTAGTCTCTGAACTAATATAAATCAACAAGTTAAAATATTGAATCAAACAATTTAGGCAATTTTATTAAAACCACAAAACGCCGAAACGTACACTGCAATGGGATTTGTACATGCTCTCATGGGTCAACTTGAAGAAGCAGTGGAATTCTTTCATAAAAGTTTAGCATTGAATCGTGACAGTGTTGTTACGTCGACAATATTGAAAACATGCCTAGAAGACCTGATGGAGGAGAGTACATTGATCGATAATATTTTCTCGAAATGTAAATTCGAAATTCGATTGAATTGTTTTGAATGAAATTTTAATATGTTATTATTTTGTGTAGTTTCAGAAAATAAGGTTCAAACAAAATCGCCGACAAAACGAGCAAGTACAACTGCCGAAACGCCTATGAAATTAAATTGTATCAAATTAAAATTCGATGAATCGGATGCATCGACGACTTCGGATACAATCGATACTAGCCTCGACATGAGTATAGACATTTGAAGCCGTTATGTGTCTTGTATGTATTGTTTTGTATTTAAAGATAGAGGAGCAATTTTTATATTTCTCGGTCTTGTATTAAAAATGTAACTTAACACTGTATTTTTAAGTGTACGATTTCTGTCTCTAACTTTTCCTGATTTCGTCGAGATAGAATCGTGATAATTTTGTTATTGGTAGCAACTACTTCGTCGTTACTACGCCCATATTTAATGGGCTTAGGGATACAAGTGCAAAATTCGCGAATTTTGAGTAAATGTCTTTCTAGGGCGTCTGCTGTTCCCTGCCAATAGAGAGGGCATAGCTGTTTGAGTAGTTTAGGGCTGCTATTTGTACAAAAGAAATAAAATGGAAATAGGTTATTGTTGCCATGCAGGATATCCCAGGAAATTTAATATGTTCCTTTATGGCACTGCTGTAGGTCCTTCAGTACAAGGTCCCAAGGAAAACCGGGTCGGTTGGTTAATAATAGCCATCATTTTTAAAACTTGACAAACTTCGCCATTCCTTTGCTCGAAATTATTTAGATTTTAAATTAATTTTCATACTACGAAGCTTGGATAGAAAAATTCAGAAGACCGTAATGTTCCGAGTTCGGTCGGGTAGATATCATCGAGGGGTTTATACCATATGGAAGGTGACCGGTAAACTCACTCTAAATTGTAGACTTTCTGTTTGTTAAAATTGGGATCAGCTCATCTTGATGAATCAGATGTCCACCCTAGACAATCTAATCATTATAAGAAAATAAATAAAAATAGAGTTATAAAAAGATCTAGATAAATAACTAATCCACAAATGGTAAGGTCGAATTCCATTCAGCTTATCACCAGCGATTTAAGTATAAAAAATATTTTTGAAGCAGTAATAATGCCGCAGAATAGTGCTGTTACTGTCTTGTGCCCCAAAAACGTCAAGAATCAAAATAAATAATTTAAATACAACTATGAATCCATTTTCCATATTAGTCTTGACTTTGTTATAGGAAGAACAAATATATCAACAAACTAGTTGCGCCCAGTTTTATATTTATTTTTTCGGGTCGAAGTTCTGTAGATGTTTAGAGTTGGGATGAGATACAAGTGCTAGCGACGCTGCTAATTTTTTTGTTCATAGTCTAGAACGTAGTTAAAGCTGAAAGCAGTTTTATTTTGCCATTTTGAGATCTATTACCACTAAAAGAAGGTACAAAATTTGAGTGTAGGAAATATACTTGAAATTTCCACGTCGATCACAATACTTTATAATGAATATATCAGGGTGTCCGATACTTGCCTATCAACTTTTTAAGAGGTGATTTTACTTTATTATTTTAATAATAAAGTATTTTGATATATTTTTAGAAATAAATATTCTACAGTGGATTCTGGATTACCGCAGCTACGACAAAGATCATGTGCCTGTCTACCAATCAGGCAGTGAGTACTTCAATTAGTGTGTTAGTTCTGCTCAGGCCCAAGTGAAACTTGCTATTCCCGTAATCATATTCAGGCCAAAGAGTTCTTGATATTAAGCATGTGGTTGGGTTTGACCATCTATTGTCTGCTCACTACAAGCATAGTGAGTCGATAGTGTTTTATGGATCCGATTAAATCCGCTCCCAGTGCGAACGAGCCAGATAACAAGCGAACTGTTGGACCGGTACAATGTCAGAAAATAAATTAGACGTAATGATGAGTGCGGGATGGTACAAAGCATCCAGCGGATTCTTTTAAATTCAATCCCTAAGGAGTGTAAAGGGGTTGCATATCTTTTCATCAATTCTGCCATATACCTTAGAACTGCTAAGTTATCGAATTTGTTTTTCCTTCGTCAAGCTTTCTGTATAACCATCTAAAAACTAATTTCAGGATTTGTTGAAATTCAACCCCAAAGAGGGTAAGTGGTTTGCAACAATTTTCACCATATCTCTTGTAGATTGTAGATGGTGGAGGACGGTCTAAAAATCCCGATTCACTGCGCCTTCAATGGGCCTCTTGTGATTACCATCCCTTATTATAACTCACTCAGGACGGTTATATCAATAAATTTTGATATGCTCTTGAGTGAGTTAGACATGAGTTCCAATGGTGTTAGGAAGTAATGTCCAAGAAGTCTGAGTCTTCTGTGTGCAAGTTCTTCGCAATGACATAGAACGTGCTCTGCAATTTCCTCTCCTTCTTTAAACAATCTGCAAATATTGCCTGAAACCAGTCATACGATTGTATGCAGATGATTTTTAATTTTACAATGTCCTGTAATTAGCGCGATCAAGCGCCGAACCTGATTCCGGCTCAATTTGAGCAATTCAGAAGTTCGTTTCTTAGAATGACCTTCCAAGATCAGTTTGGACTGTCTGCACCCCACCGTCCCTGTCCAGTGAAGGTCAGCTTGGATGTTAATCCAGTCCAACAGTCTTTCTTTCGTCGCAGCTGTTGACTTTCCACAGAAAGGCACTGGTTCTGTGAATTTTAAGTCAGCTCCCTTTTTCGCTAACAGGTCCGCAGATTCATTGCCTACAATATCACTGTGTCCAGGAACCCATACCAAGCAGTCCCACACTAAGTGGGATCTAAAGCAAAATGCTTAAAGATCAAGTAATGCTGCTCTGCTGTTAGAGAGAATGTAGATGTTGTGACTCTTGTATCTTCATCCTCAGCCATATCTCTTAGGTCTAATAAGATATCAAATTGGTTTTTACTTCCATGGACATTTATATAATTGTCTATAATCCATTTTCAGATTTTTTTAATATTCAACCCCAGGGAGCCGTCAAACAAATAAGACAAGGTTATAAGCCACGAACTAACCTCTGTAAGGACATGGAAGGAAGTATCCTTAGTGACGCAGAACAAATTAAACAAAGATGGGTTGAGTACTTTAAGAAGCTGCTGAACCCAAACAGAGTGACGGCCGCCGACTCAATTATTACACCAAGTGCTCCATCTGATGTGCAGGCATCAACTACGGTACCCACTGTCGGAGAAGTGGAAGCAGCCCTGCGCGACCAAAAAATACACGAATCACCTGGAGTTGATGCAATACAAGTGAAGCTCCTAAACGGAGGTGGTCCATACCTCACCAATCTCCTACACAAAATCATGACAAAAATTTGGATTGAAGGAATAATATTCGACGACTGGCGCAAGAACATTATATGTCCAATCTATAAGAAAGGAGATAAACTGTGATGTGAAAATTACAGAGGCATATCATTATTGTGTACGTCCAACAAAATACTGACGAAAGTAATTCAGAATCGAAAGCATTATAGAGAAAGTATTATCGGCGAATACCAAGGTGGTTTCAGAACCGGACGATCTACTATTGACCTGATATTCTCAGTCAAACAAGTGCTAGAAAAATGCTGGGAGTATAACATTGACGTGCACCAGATGTTCGTGGACTTCCAACAGGCTTACGATAGTATAGATCGTAATGTACTATATAAAATAATGCTTGACTTCGGAAATTCATTAAAACTCGTCCGATTAACAAAAATGACCATGACTGACACTGAATCCCAAGTAAGGATACGAAACGAGCTTACCCAAAGAATCCGGAAGATGGACTCGCTCCCATGCTCTTCAATCTCGTCCTGGAATATGTCATCAGAAAGGTACCCGTTGATACCAGAAGTACCCTACTAATCAAGTCCACTCAACTAGTGGTGTACGCGGATGACATAAAAATCATGGCCAGATCTGTTTCAGACGCGAAGGAAGTCTTCCACTGTGTAGACTCAGCGGCAAAGGATGTTGAGTTAAGGGTCAATGAGAATAAGACCAAGTTCATGACTCATACAGGAAGAAACGCGCCAACTAGATAAAATATGTCCGTGGGGACTACAACCTGGAGAATGTTGATCATTTCTCATACTTGGGAGCACACCTTGTAATAGACGGCAACGAATGAGACGAAGTAAAACAGCGGATCACACTAGCAAATAAGGCGTATTTCCCGGTTCTCCCAATCTTAAAATCGAAAAAAGTGCACAGGCAGAGCAAACTTCGCACACACATACAAGACCATAATAAGACCTGTGCTACTATATGCAAGCGAAACGTGGACTCTCACCCAAGCGTCTGAAAAATCAATAGACGCTTTCGAATGACGAATTCTTCGAAGAATTTTGGGACCAGTAAGAGAAGGCACTGAATGGCGTATCCGGTACAACGAGTTGTATAACATCTATGACGACCCAGACGCATCAACTCTTATAAAATTTCGTAGGCCATGTGGAACGAATGGACGACGGAAGAATTCCCAACAGCACACTGAAAGGTAGAGCTCAGGGCAAACGACCGGTGGGAAAACCGCGGAAAAGATACGACTCAGTTGACGCAGACTGCAGATCGCTTCTTAGATGTACAAATTGGAGGACGCGGGCGCTGAACCGAGATGATTTCAGACAATGTATCCTGCAGGCCCTGGTCCGATTTGGGCTGTCGCGCCATTCATGGGCTGTAAAGGGGTTGCATACGTTTTCATGAATTCCATCATATCTCTTAGATCTGATGAGATATCGAATTGGTTTGTACTACTTCCTTGGTCTTTCTATACAACCAATTTCAGTATTTTAGGATATTGGATTTTGTTCCAAAAATATAATAAAGTTTCGCACAGACTATTGGCAGATTTTTTTGAAAATGTTTTGCTCTGGTTTTCTCAAGGTACGGTATGTCCAATCTATTGACACTTTCGTCTCTGCATTTCAGTGCCAAAAATGAATTTGTTAAATTAGTTTAAACAATTTAAATCAAAAATTAACCAACAAACTTACATGCCGCTCCCAGTTCCTGTTCCTGTTGCATTTCACAATTTACGCGGCATATTGCAAATATCGCAACGCTTTACCCTCGAACTTGCGATTTTCATTTTCCACTCCACACAGTCCAAGAATTACGACAATTGAAAAGCTTCCGTACGCCCTGCCCTACCTACTGGAAATTTTCCCGATAGTCAGCGACCTCGAAATAAGGCAACACGCAACGCGAGGAGCAGCAGAGCAAAGCACCAGTTGCCGGCAGGGTGAGCCCATTTTCATCTTTACGAACATCGGAAAATCGACCTTGAATACGAAATGCAGAAGAAAAGAAAATCGGAATAATCAACGACAGAATTGCAGAAAAGCTGCTGTGTAGACGACGACGACGACATTCTGCACTGTCTGCAAGGCCGGAAAAAAAAGTCAGCGAAAGAAAAAAGCACGGCCAGCTGCACAGTAGCAGCTTTCCTTTAGAAATCCGACCGAAAAGTTCGTCTTTGGCCGGAATCCGTTGTCGGGTTCAGTCGCATCGTTTTCACTTGTCTTTTCGAATTTCGAGTTTTGAGAGACTGCAGTTTTGCACTTTTCATAGTTTACAACACACGCGATTTCAATTTTACTGTA
The DNA here is from genome assembly GCA_951812415.1 of Beris morrisii. Taxonomy (NCBI): domain Eukaryota; kingdom Metazoa; phylum Arthropoda; class Insecta; order Diptera; family Stratiomyidae; genus Beris; species Beris morrisii. The sequence goes on from OX638311.1 coordinate 124,991,399, forward strand.
ACGGCGGGTGTTTTCCCCCCGGCGAAGAAAATTTTGTGGATTTTTTTTTTTTTTTTAATAAAACGAAGAATTTACCGGAGTTACCGACTGGACTCGCAACATCATGAAGGAAAATCAGGACTTAATGTGAAAAAAAACGAACAGCGAGAAAAACTTATACAAAGTGGCGGCGTGTTGAGTGTGTTGTACAGTTATTCTTCAACTTCCTTTTTTTTTTTATTGTCCCATCGCCACATGTTTCTATTTTCTCCATTAAAAAATTCAAAACGGAACCTGCCTAACTATTTATTGCTTTTATGTTCCTCGTATTTCAATTGTTCGTGTAATTAAAGAAAAAACAACAAAAACAAAAATTGATATTCCGAAAAAACTTTTCGTGGAAAACTTTTGCGTTTTTCGTATTTTTTTTTATGTGATTGCGGTTTGTTTTAGCAACTAGAAATTTAAAATACCACGTTATAAACAAAAGAGAAAAGTTGCATTTTTGTGACACCGGCAGCAAGGTGTTTCCACTGTAAAAAAACGCGTTTTTTTTCCATCTCCTTTTTTTTTGCAATTCGTACTCCACACCCTCCATCTGTGGAATCATCCGAAGGAAGAAAAAAAAAAAAAATTGAAAAGTTTGCGGTTTGTTGTTGTTCCTCTCGTTGTATAACGAGACAACGTGGTCGAAATACACACGCCTTTCTGCACAAATTCCGCCATTCACAACCCGCCCGCGACCGAAGGACGTCGAACGACTAGAATTCGTACTCGCGCGCTTACTGTATCCCCCGTGTGCTGTGTGTGCAGCCGGAAGGACAGTCGCGTGTCCACCGTGCACCGCCCGATCTGCAAGAATTTTCACTAGCAGCGGCAACAACAACTAAAACGCTACCAGTCAGGACTCGTGAGAGCTGTCATATCGCCAATATGCCGTCACTGCAACAGGTACGTTTTCATTTAATTTTCGCGAGTTTTCCTCTTTTTTTTTTTTTTGCGGTTCATCCCCGTTCTGCCACCAACCATCCACCCACCCCACAATTCAGCCTCTGAAACCCGGCTAGTGTGAAATGATTGAAATTGAAGGATGTACACAATTCTTGGGGGTTGAGTGGGTGGGTGGGTGGTGTTGGGCGTAGTTCAAAGGTGTGGATAGTTTTATTACAGGTGGAATCAGGATGTGTATCCTCTCGCCTGCATTAAGTACAGCTGATTGTTTTGACTCGAGGCGAAGAAGTCGGCAAAGTCGTCCTTTTACAGGACAGGAATTCGCCAAATGGAAGTTCCATTAAGAGGGAATAAAGTTAGGAAGGGGATGGAGAGACGATGATGTGTTGGTCGGGATGGGCGTTTTATGACGGCAAATTTTCTTGTATCCTGTTGATGACGATATGCCTCCTACATTTCTTAATTGAATCGCTTTTTGGGTTGCACAGCACGGCAAGAGGAAATGCACTTTTTTGTTCATCCGATGTTCCTCGTTGCTGTCGGAAAATTCGAATCGTACGAGGACGTTATGACTGGAAATGTACAACGTGTGTAGGTGGGCTTTATATATTCCGGAAAACATATGATTCGCTTCGCTATAATCCCTCAATTATTATCGTAGTATTGCTCTGCTGTTCTTGTTGTTGCTTCTTCGTTGCCATAGACTGGCGGTTGGCTGTACGCGAAGCGCAATATAACGGATTTATTTAGGGTCTTTTTAACAAACAAATTTCTGAATCTGAACGGGTTTTTATCATTGATACGTCGACAATTGCATAGAGAAGCGCAATTTTTATTTAAATTCATTGCCGATGAATAGGGTAAAGGCACCAAATGTTGTCAATTTAGTAAAAGTGGTTAAGTTGGAATTGATTTGACTTGATCGAAACGAGCAATCTCAAACTAAACGAGATTTGTTTTTCGATTACGATTACCGTCTATCCTTCAAACAACACGCTTTACAACACACTGCTATTTAAGCTTTAAAAAATAATCGCGTGTTGCCCTCGGCGTACAGAGAACCGTTTTTTTGCAATAAAATTCGGGTAATCAGGAAAAATTCAAAGTCCAATGTAGTACAGCTGAATCTTATAATCCAGTTCTAGCTTATCATAAAAAATCGGCCAACAGTCTGGGCGCAACTTCTGTTATTTTATGAGTAGAAGTCTGAAACGTGTTTAATGCTGAGATGCGGTGTAGGTTACTAAGCGACTGACAACGTAAAAATAACTTCCTGGTTATTCCTTAGGTTGTCAGTCCCATGATCACCTATACCGCATCTCAGCATTAAACACGTTTCGGGCTTCTGCCCATAAAATAATAAAGTTGCGCCCAGACTGTTGATCGATTTTTCAGTTTTAATTACTCTAGTAGCACATCTACATATGGGTACTAAGTTTCAACTTTCTAGCATAAGCCGTTTCTGAGATATGAAAAACCACCACCCACCCCTGTACCTTGATACCCCTATAACAAATTTATTTTTCTGGGATATCTCTATAGTAGCTCTATACAGTTTTCAATTTTTAGCTTTCTATCCTTTGCGGCTTTCAAGAAATTAAAATCAGAATTTTTCCATTTCCACTTCCTCCCACCATCACTCTTCTCCCACACCCTCAACCCTTTTTTTCTCCGCTAGAGGTCTACTAGTCCTAACTCCTGTACAATTTTCAAGATCATATCTGGTACGGTTCTTAAGAAAAAAAATTTTTTTTTTTTGAAAAATGACTGTCCCCCCACTTCTGCGCTTCACCTCAACCCTTGAAATAGACTCCACTCCACTGGTAATTCTATATACAGGAACCAAATTTTATCTTCCTAGCTCAATTGAATCGGAAGATATTTCAAAGTTTTTCACCCCCCACCCCCATACCTCACCACCCCTCTTAACATTTTTAACCTTTTTCTAATCTCATAGTATCTCTTAAGGTAGCTACAAAGTTTCAGCCGTCTGACATCAATCGTTCAGGCGATATGAATTTTAGAATCTTTCAATCTCAGCTTTCAAGCGTTTTGGACGCACTGTTTTCACCCCCACTCGCACACCCCTCGACCTCTATCGACAATTTTTTTGCAAATGGGTCCACTATAGTAGTACTACATAAGTTCCAACTTTCAGCCTCCTAGCATAAGCGGTTCCTGAGATCTAGAAACCAAAATTTTTCATCTAAAACGCTCCCCCCTCCTCCCCCCTTAAACCCGCACCACTCCAAAAAATACCACTCGTAGGGGTTCACCCACCCTACCTACCATAAAAATTTCAACTTAATATCTCAAGAGGTTTGTGAGCTACGCACCTTCGCACGGCGGACCGACGGACTTTTTTTTTTTTGCTTTTTTTGGAGTTTACTAGTCCTAAAACGTGAAAATACAAAATTTCAGAGTAGCAAATTTTTTTGAAATTTCAGGTCGATAACAATACTTTATTATTAAAAAATAATAAAGTAAAATTGAGAAATGTTGTACTTCGAAGTCTGTATTTAGCAGGTCAACTGGCTAGTCGAAGAAGTAAGCTGCTCTAGAAGTCAAAAGAAACGTATCTCGTATCTCATCCCTTAATCAGGATTTGGGTTCCAGCAAGCATTTAGGAAATCTTGGTACCGATTTGCTATCTACGTTGCTAAATTTTGCGTGATTTTTTGCTGTTTTTTGCCCTACAAATGCGTTGGAACCGTTCTATCCGTTCCGTTGATTGTAAAGGCTGTACAACTCATTGTTGTAGTTGGTTTGTCATTCTCAACCTACATTTAAAGGTACTATTCGTTGATTTAAATACATCTTTTGTTTCGATATCTGTTGTTAGGGCCATCGTCTTTTAACTGCCTTATCACAGTCGCACTTGGTTACTATTACAATATCCTTCTCGATTGTTCCTCGTCCTCATGTCTTTCTTGATGGACTTAACTTCCTTGTGGATTCTAATCTACAGCCCGTTTATAGATAGCTTGCTCTGACTTGCCTAAGGTACGACTGATCCATTACTATTTTCGGCTCTGAATCTCAGTGCCAGTGTTAAACTGTCCAGTCCTCGTCCCAAAATTGTTGAAGATACTATTCAGCAATAATGTACCCAAGATGCGTTGAAGTCTTCTTTTCCTGCGTAACGAGCGATGGGTGCATAGTGCAGAGAGATTGTTCCTCCAAAAGACACGATTCTGGGATTCGCATTTCTTTCTCGATTCCTGCCATCATGTATTTTTAAATGCTTGACCCACCCACACCCATTTCTTGCGAATACCAATCCCAAACCGGTTTAGATGATTTGCTCTGACTTCCTCGAGGTATAATCGATCCATTGCCATTTTCCTTTTTGAATCTCAATGTCTTATCTTGGTCTGCCCAGCACGTCGTTGAATATAAGTTTTGTCCAAAATTAGCACAAAATTCGTCGCGAACATAACGAAACCGGGATTTAACACAAGATTCGAGCATACAACGTTTTTAGAAATTGTGTTCCTCCTGAAAAGCAAGAGAACACCGAAGGTCTGCCAAGCCTACACATCTTTTTCAGCACATTACCAATACTGAAAATGCTTTTAAGGTAGCGAAATTTTTGCATCTCTTCCACATTTTAGCTCAGAAAGGAAGGTTGTCGATGTGCTATTTCAGTCCTGCCTTTTGATATTTGGAATCCAGAAAGCGGAAATTTAACTCGGACTTAAGTTCGAAACCCTTTGTGCAAGTAGATAACGTTGTGAGCATAGTTGAAATGTTTCAGGACATTGAAGGCCTTTTTTCCCTGCACAACCTTGTCTCAAATCGGTCTGGACAATAAAACTCTTGGACAGCTCTCCTTTATTCAAGACGCGAATTATGGCTATGATTTTATTACGTATGCCCTCCTACTTACGCCATTCCATATAACTCTAAACTCTCTTCACGCTATCTAACGCCTTCTCAAAGTTCACAAACATAAGATTTTTTAAAGGTAAATGCCATTGAGGGAATTGCTCCAATATTATCCGTAAGGTTATGCAACTGCTAGCAGGGAGCGCCTCTCCGATTAATCGTATCGTTGGTCATTTGGAGATTGGGTTGCTTAGTACCGTAATAACACCGAGATTATCCGACCAGATTCTTGAGCGATTTGATTTGTGTTGCCACCATTTTAGAGAGGGTACCTCTCTCCCCTGAATTGTAGTGGAGAGAAGCCTGATGTGCCTGAGTTCAATGATTGCGTGAGCTTATGAGCCGTCCATGTGCGAGCCGTCTGTATAAAAGTTTGAGAAGGTCTTCAATGATGGTATCTCGATGAAGTACTTGGCATGTAGCGGGATATGTGTCTGTTTTTCGACAGGAGGCTAGTCTAATATCATTTAATCTGTTCGAATCTGATCCATAGAGGTTGGAACCACCATTTGATGGGCTTCAATGTTTGGTAGACGTAAGTGATTTGTCGTGAGCAATTGTGCAATTTGGTAAATGCTAGATCTGAGTTTTCCTTTATGGGTACAGGGCATTGGAGGATGTATTTCATTCCATAGTGATAAGTGTAACGGGCTATGATGCAGTAGTAGCGACTTTGCCGCAAGGCTTACAGCTCTTCCGGATGCAAAATCTTGAAATTTGACTCAATTCGAAGCGCTGATATTGGCGTTGTCATTAACGCTCCTGCAGTGCCTAGACACTTGTTTATGGTTCACTGAGTTAATAATCGTGTTTTAGGGCACACCCTATGAACATTTCACAAAACGTCACTGGAAGTAGACAAACCAATTGTTGCTATCTTTACTGCCGAATGGAAGGAGGACTTTGCTACGCTCTCTTACTATTCGACAGGATACTATTTCTGTTACCAAACTTCAATACAAAGTAAGAAGATAATATCAGCTCTCTGTCTGCATCTCCTGTCTATTTGGGTGATCGTCACTAATAGTAGATGATTGCTGCATTTGAGTTTAAGAGTAATAAGAGGCTCTGTATGCGAAAAATTCGCTTGTGACAAGATGTCCTAGACGTATCAAAAGAAAATTAACAATGGTCATTTCTTTCACCGTATTTCTACAGATTACAGATATGCTTTGCTATCATCATCAATCATTTGGCTTCCAGAATACATCGTTTCCAGTCATCTCGATTGTCGACCTCTACTTCAGCGAACTTCGAATAGAAAATGTTGGTAACTAACATGAGTCCCATCGCTTGCGTGATTTGCCTGGTTAGCAATTGCCATCTAATTTGATCTCAGTATTCTTCTAGGTACTCTTTTCATTCATTTGACATGGTCAGCACTCTATTGTAAATTTTGGAACTTTATCAGGACTATGTATGATGCCAGTTCGTGAAGAGTTTATAAAACTCTTTATTGTAGTCTGTTCGCCAGTGTAATCCTTAATTTTGTTTAGAAATACCGAGGTGGACTTCGCGGTCAACCTTTCATACGTTTAAAATTTGTCGTAGGAGTCTTTATCCATTTTACAGATGCCCGTTATGATTCACATTTTAGAGCCCTTAATATTATATCGTAAAAGTTGATTATACTCGTAGTATATTTTAGTTTTGGAATTGTTTTTTTTTGTCTATATTTCCTCTTCGATTCAAATCTATTGCATAATCGCTTGCTATCTCAAATCGTCAAAAATTGTACTAATTGAATTATTTGTTATTATAACTGCCAGCTCGGACTCTTCGGTTCTTGCAGCTTATTTGGCAATTCTTGGCATTCACACACATGATGTGATAAACGATGCCTTTCTTCTCAGAAAGAACGTTGTTACATCTTAACTCATCATTGTCAGCAATATCCATTCAAATTCGTCGAAGGTCCTATCTCTATAAGTCAGTCTTGTGGATATGTAAGTCCCGCCCATGTCTTTTTAGGGGATAGAAACCACTTAAATGTCTATTATTTATCTGAAGACATAATTTCTCAAATCCAGTTTCGATCATCACATCAGAGAGTGCTTCTGTGTTAGTCGTACCATTCGTGTTTCAATTCATTGACCCCACCTGGTGAACTCGCTTCATATTGCCAGGGAAGCTACAAAGTCCAGGTATCCAAAAGATTTTCATTGTGCTAGTCCTGTCTTCTATCCCTAAAATTTTTCAGTCTGAATTCGGTTAGAAACTATGAGAAGCAGCTACCTGGCTATCCGACTCACTGTTTCTTCTCTACTATCTCTGCTACCTGGGAACCCAAGTTAAAATTTTCACAATATGTTAACATACCATATTTAGGATGAGATTAGGAAAAGAAGGTGGTAGGTGAAAAGGAATGTAGCTCCAACGTTTCAAAAATCCCCAGCTACCACCCCTAATCGAACTATTTCGATGCTCTCACCTCTGGAACTGTCGATTCTTATCTTCGTAATTCTGATCTTGTGGTATTCTAAAAAAATGTTCCGTAGAATCATGTGATTCGAAAAATTCAATCCAATTTTTATTTATTTGCAAGTCGTTGTTGTGTTCAGCATTTCCGAATCGTGCAGACAATCCTCACGATACTAAACGCTTCCCATGTGCCTATTGCCATCTAAACGTGTCCTTCTTTCGAGAACGCTGATAGCCAAAAACTTCTTCTAATTAAAATTCTATGAGGCCGTCGTACACGTATTTTGGGGGAGATAAATGAGGTGACGATATTAGAAGCTTCCAGCTTGGTAATTTGTCTATGAATATTTTGTTTTACACTTTTCCTTCGCCGAGTCTTGCGGGCATTTTCTTGGAGAAGGATGCGTCGTAGCGCAGAGATAAAAGGACATTTTAAGTTCAATAAAGTGAGCTTATAATGTGAATTTTCAAGAAAATTTTAATGGCTGTAGAAGTTATTGGGTTTTTTTTTATTATGCTTTATGTGAAGAGATTCAAAGTTCATATAATTTTTAGAAGTATGTACCTATACATGTACAGAACATGTAGGTACTATTCAAATAAAGGGCTTGTTGGAAGTTGACGTAGTTTTGTATAGCGGTTCATGTCTTTCTAATTTGTCACTTAAGATTTAAGATACTTGTGTTGAACCAAGAAGAAGGCATTGGAGATAGACTGAATGGCTAGCAACACCAGGCATAGCTGAAAAAAATCGAACAGAATCAGGTATCAAATTACGTTAAGCTGAAATCTCCACTCGAGTCTATGCCTCCTTCAGGTTGTTGGGTTGAGCGAAGCAGTTACAACGCGTCACTGTTTGATAGGAAAAACAAATAAATGAGGACAAAATCGAATGATCTCTTCCAAGGATATAAGGCATAATATCTGTTCGGACAAATCGCATCGATGGACAACTACAACTTTGATTCCATTCAGGATATATTCGGGATTGTTAGATAAATCCAGCTAAACCATCAGTCTGGATGTTAAGAGAGGGGTCAGTCACGTTGGCAGAGCCTACATCAGCCGAAGTCGAAACTTCTACACAGAGATACATAGTTCCGACATATAAAATCCTAATCCTGGTACCGAAGCATGATCACTTTCTGGCAGTAATGAAGAGAAGATAGTTTGAAGTATATACGGCCCCGTTTGCGAGATCTGGAACCTGGACAGTATCTACTTATAGCACAAGAAGAAAAAGTACCGGATGTCCCAGTAAAAACCCAAACTTTCTCACCTGTGTTGGCTTGGACAAATCACATGTGCTGTGACCATGGGGCTGATACACTATCGAAGTAAGATATGGGAAGAATAAAGGTATTCATTCGATGATTTTTTACGGACTCAGCTACAGCTCACTACCCACATTTTGTGTGAATGTCAGGCGGTTGCAAGTAGGCGTTTGAAGTGGGCAGTCTTTTCTTCGAAAATTTGGAAGATTCTGAGGTTGATAGGGCAGGTTGAAGTTGGTCAAATTTATTAGGGATCTAGGATGTTTTGAGGTGATTAGTTAGTTCCACAATATTTTCGATATAGGCCCACTTTAGCGGTCCTAACCGTTAGGTTGTTCCAGCGCTAACTATACTTTTATGATTAATAAGAAGACTCATCCGATCTGGACGTTGGCTCGATTTCAACTAGTTTTATTTCACATTTCATACCTAAAACTAAAACTTAAAACTAACGGACAAGAAATGATAGTAGCGGGTGGAATTCGAGAGCTCGTGATGCGACATTGATTTTATGTTGCTACACCCACTTTTGGTGCTGGGACAGTGGCTAGTCGTATTGTTGTTTGTAAACCTCGCCCAAGACGTTCCAATGAGGTTATTGATGCAGTGATAGAGAGTGTTGCCGAGAGTCCAAATGTGTCGTATCGCCGCCGATCGCAGCAGTTAAACGTCAGTGGATCCACCATAAGGCGTATTTTGAAGGATGATCTTCATTTATTGTGTGCAATTGCAATTGTGTCAAAGAATAACGCCCATCGACAAGCCGCGTCGCTTGGATTACGCTAATAACATTCTGAGACTGGTTGAATCAAAAAAAGACGATATTGACTGGCCACCAAGATCACCAGATCTGACCGCTCCGGACTTCTTTCTGTAGGTTTTTTTTTTGAAAAGTAAAGTGTACGCCAGCAAACCGAAGAGCAAGAGCAATATTCGTGCAGAAATGGTCGCTATAATGCCGGAGATGCTGGAAAAAGTCATGGAGAATGCCGCAAAAAGAGCCAATTTAATAATCGCAAATGACGGCTGTCATTTGATCGACATCACATTCAGAAAGTGATTCAGACAAATTGTATTGAACCAACCTTCAAAATAAAAAAAAAATCGTCTATGTTTACAAAAGTTATTCAACCTTTACATACCAAAGCTATAGATGGCGCACCCTGTATATATAAACATAAATGTGTTTATAAATTGTGCCTATTTTTAATATTTACAAATCCCAGTAAATATTCCATGTATCTGTTTGGAACTTTACCTTGAGAGTGGAACTCTGAGAGTGATAACTTTTAGAGCCAATACTCTGGGTACTTAAGTTCTGGTGTGTTATATAGGTAGTGGAATAAAATTCTTTTTTATATTATTGATATAGAAATTATTTTCTAATATCTAATTTCTTAAACTTAACAATGTGGGGTCGGTGTCCTGTGTACAATCCCTGCCTTATATCGGTCTAAACATGGGTCTGGTGCTTGACTCGTTTGAATTCGGTCCGGTGCTTGATTCCTTTGATTCAGTCTTCGTTATTTTATCCTTGAACAACTGTTGGTTTTTAGTCCACTTAATTAAGGCTATTAACACTATTAACACTGTTAATCCTAATTCTATTTTTATCCTGGAACATTCCTTGGTTCTGGTCCATTAATTTATATCTTGGAAAAACCCTAAATTTCCCGAAAAACCTGAAAAGTCATATAGAATTTGTGAGATAGAATTCTGGAGATAACCTTTTTTGGAGATAGGACCTTATGGAGACTCAACTTGGAGCCTCACCTTGATTTCTATCCAGCACAAATTTGTTGGTAGTATATTTTGCAATTCAGGTGATCTGAATAGCTCGCTAAGTTTGCCAAGTTTAACTTGGAATGTTTTGAAACTTTTTGAATTTAAGTAACATAAGAAAATACAAAATTAAAAAACATCGGTTTTCATAGAAAATTTTAATAATAGAAAAATATAATTTTCTTTAAAAATCAGAATTTTCAAAATGCATTATTTCAAAATATAAGTCGAAATCGGAAATTCTAATTCTAACAAAAACTAGATTGAATCGTTCCTAATTGAATGAAAACAAAAAGAATGAAAATTACTTCAGAAATGTTTGTACAATCACAATTATCAAATGTGTGTTGTTTCCGATCATTTCGAAAACTTACTTGACGTAATCGCTTATAATTTTTCTTATGACCAAAATTTCAAAAAACAAATCTCAACAAAAACTTAAAAACATGTTGTTAATTATATTTGTCTAAGCAGAAAAGACCTATCTTTTGCTGCTTTGTAGATTTCGCGAATCCCGTTTGCCTTATTTTGAAGGAAAATGCTGTTTTGGTATACACGGGGCCTTAAAACTAAGACTTTGGAAGCCAACTTCTCAATAATACTTTTCGCGATAAATCTGTTGTCTATTGTTTACTAGTAGTGAGTCTTGCTTGATAATGAACTACAAAACAATTTTTTATTGGTTATACCTGCACAAAGCATTAATTAGAAGTCCCAATGGTAACCAAAGATTTTAATGATAATTTCGTCTTTCGACATTCTTAGATGTTCTTAGAAGTTCTTCGTTGACTGTAGACAAAACTTTTGCAGCTAATATTGTCGGTTTCGTTTCCCAGCATTGTAGACGATTAGTCACTTGAGTATCGATTGTCCATGTCTCCATAGTTCTGATGAGCTTTCAATTCCCTCAGTTTTATCCTTTTAATACTATTTAGCGTTGATGGAGAAAGAAACCTCATTAAAATACATCTTCCGTATCATCCTACATAACACTTTCGGAAAAAAAAAGAATCACAAATTTAAACAATACGTACGAAAACATTTTCCGTTGAATTTACTATTCATGATGAACGCTTATTCATATTGTCAGCTATCCGATAGCACGTCCAACAGGTGTAAAACAATTCTGGCAGTTAATGGGAATTGATAAGCCTGTGCAAAGTTTCTGGCACCTGCAACAAGTATACAGGATAATATAGGAAACAGATAGGATGCTGACTACTGAATGTTGCATTGAAATTTCATTGAAATGCAAACAGGTGCCTGCATTTACATTTAAGCGTTTGATATAATTAAAGGAATTTGCATAGCAACCGATTTGATTTCAAATCTGTTGTAAGTGTACGATGAAATGCTTTCTTTAAGATTGAAAAAGGCTCTTAGTAAATGTATCAAAATGATTAACTCTGCGAGAAACAATAAAAACTGGATCTAGGATATAAAAGATTCATAGTATGCTTCATGAGAAAAACTTTCATGGATTTCAGGTGTGTTCCGATACTGTACTGTCGCACCTACATGACGCCTATCGTAAGTGTTCTTATAGGACTTCTAGAAACTCGTAAGATGGAACTTGTATATGAACCTGGACAAGATACAAGAACTTCCAACTTGGGAAGTTAACATCGGGATATTGTATCCAACGGACATTTCGATGTCCACTATTCCGTGCTACTTTCAAGTTTTCTATGACAATGTCGTAAAAGCTTCGCCGCTTCTTAATATAACTATAAAACTGTCTTGCTTTTGCCTATATAACTTATATCATACCTACATGCTACTATATAGTAAAAACTGAGAGAACAAATAGCAAAAAGTTGTAATAGTTTGGTGAGAAACTATTTGAACAAAAATTCAACATGTATCCGTTTGCAAAGATTCCCGTTTCTTCCTGGTTAACAGTCTGTCCCCTGTTTTAAGCGAGATATGTTCTTCGGAAAAACTTTTCCAGAACAGCAAAAAAAAAGCATTAAAAGCGAGAAGAAAAGTTACCGCAAAATTTTTTATTAGTTTATAATTTGATATTTTTTTCTTCTTGAAGAGTGCTGGAAAAGTTGTGCTTTTATGGATTGTGAGCTGGAATATGATATTGCTTTGATTTTCTGATTCAAAAGGGGCATCACTGACGCGAAATTGTAAATTTTATCTGATTTTCTATTGGAAATTATAAAAAATTTTATGGCCTTACTCAGAGGTCGTGAATTTGAATTTAATTATCACTTGTGATCTAGAAGAAAAAGTTCGGATCATTTGCTCTATGAAGATATGTAGGTCCGAACCCAGTCCAAACTAAAAAAAATTTACATTTTTTTTTATTTACTGTTTTTATTTATTTATTATTAAACGAGAATGAAATTGTTCATGGTAGTTGCTTCCCCTACATGTGGCTGAAAAATATCTAAAATTAATTTTTTCCAAATCGCGCAAAAATTCATGTTTCAAGCATTTTCTTCGGCACAGTCTAAAAAAAATTCGCAAGAAACAAATTGCGAATATCTCATACAGCCGAATTTGTAACACTACGAAAAGAAAATACTGGGGAAAACTAACAAGACAAATGGAAGCAATTCTGCTTCTTTGAACGTTAATTGGATTCCGTAGTAAATTTACTGTGACGTCATTATAAAATATACGTATATACCGTAGGTTGGAAGCAATGAAGAATTTTCTTCCAAGTTAGTAGGGGGTGAAACAATGCGTTCGGTACTTTCGGAAGCTGAGATCGAGGCTTTCTAAAATCCATGTCTCCCGAACGGTCTTTGGCAGAAGGTTAAAACCTTGTAATTAATGGTAGGCATACTAGGGGTTATATTAGAATAATAATTTTTAAGAGGAGATGACGTTAAGGATAGAGCTGCCACCATAGGAGAAAATTGTAAAAAAAATATTTTATTTTTTGGTTGAGAAAGCGAGGTACGGGGGTTGGTGCGTTTAAGTTCATTTGAGTGAAGTAGTTCTTAACTACTCATTCACTTTAAAGAGTTAGTTCAGTGAAGTACTTCAATTGAACTTCAATTGTTGTTTCATCTTTTCTATTATCTAACCAGCCGTTCAGTAGTCACCACTTCACTAGTCACTACTTATTCAATCGAACTGTTCACTTACTTATTCTCTTCTCTTCAGTACTCAATCACTAGTCACTCAGCCGTTCAATTGTGCTGTTGTATATGTGGCTCCTCTAAGCTGCTCTTCACTAGTCAGTCAGTTCAGTTGTGCTTGTGGGTTGGGAAATATGAAGAAGAGCGATGTTTACATATGTATACAACTATTTCTTATAATGGAAGGTCTTGGTATTCTTTTGCACGCAATGGAAAATACCACACGCATATGAAGTAATATGAATGAAATATATGATAAACCTATGAGAGAGAAGAGCTGTTACTTTGTGAAGAATTAAGTTGTATCTTTGCTGAAATCTGGGCGACACGGGTGAGAAACAATACATTCGGGGCTTTCGAATGCGAAGATCTAGGTATTCTAAAATCCATGTCTCCCGAACAGTGTTTGGCAGAAAGTTAAAACCTTGTTATTAATGGTAGGCAGGAGTTATATTAGAATAACAATTTTTAAGACGAGATGGCGTTAAAGATAGAGCCACCATAGGAGAACATTGTAAAAAATATATGTTATTTTTTGGTTGAGAAAGCGTGGAACGGGGGGTGGGGTGCGTTTTTTTTTATACGGCTTATTCTAGAAATTTGAAACTTAGTGTGTATATGTATTACCACGTAATTTAAGTAAAAAACAGTCAGATTTGCAGAGGCGTATGGAGGTGAGTCAAAATTGTTGAATTGTTAAAAAGGGGTTTGTTTGGATTTTCACGTATTTCGTCATATATTTTAGGTCTGTCGAGGCACCGAATTAATTTGACTTCTGCGGTCTCTTGATAAGAGGCTTAGATATTTTTTTCCAGATTCTTTGATATTCGTTTTCATGAATTCGCGACATATTTCTTAGGTCTAATGATATATCGCCCTTAGAAGTGGCTTTAAATATAATCGCCAAAAAACCAATTTAAGCAATTTTCGATATTCAATCCTCTAGGGGTGTTGTGCAAGTTTTAATCAATTCCGAAAATGTTTTAGGTCTAATGAGACATTGAATTCTTTTTTGCTTCTACGAGATTTATATATAATGAGCTAAAAATTAATTTCAGGATTTTGCGACTCTGGTGTAATATGATTGTATAGGTTTCTTTTTTATTGATTTCCAACATTTGCTTTGACGGGCTTTATATAATCGCCTAAAAACCGGTTTCAAAATGATTGATGATTGATGTTGGCAGTGGCTTTAGCACTTCTTTCCCATCCCGGCTTTAATCGCTCCCGGACTTTGCATCGAAAAATAATAAAGTTGCGCCCAAACTGCAGGCAAATGAAAAAATCATTGCACATTTATATTTTTTTTTTTTATTATTTAACATTTTTTTAATATATAACTTTTTTTATTATTTTATGAAAAAGTGTGTTATTTTTTTTAATATATTTTTTAATTTGTTTAGTTTTTAATATTTTTTTGTTTATTTTTTTTAAATATAGTTTTTTATTTATTAAAGTGGCTCGTAGCTCCCAAAATGTTGAAGTTTGTTTGTAGACTGAGTGGATATTTTAAGGGGTCGGGTATGAGGGAGGAAGGTAGGGGAGCGTTGTAGACGATAAATTTTGGTTTCTAGATCTCATGAATCGCTTACCCTAGGAGGCTGAGACTTGGAAGTTATGTACAACTTGGATAGTGGAGCAATTTACCAAAAAAAATTTGATATGGATAGAGGGGTGTGGGAGTGAAGGGAAAAACAATGCATCCGAATCGCTTGAAAGCTGAGATCGAGATATTCTGAAATCCATATCTCCTAAATTGTTAACGGGGACAAATCTTTGCATGGTCGAAAAATACATGATTTTCAAGAATTATTTTCTAAGGTATAATAACTCGAAACGCTTTGAAATTTTTATAACAATTTAATGAATAATTCAAGAGCACAGTGTAATTTTTTCACATTAAAATATCGATGTTTAATTTAAAAATTGATGGATGTTTATATCGCCTCGTTTCTAGCTGCGTACACTCTAGCGTCCTTAATTTTGATCTAAACAAAAAAACAAAACGTTTTTGTAAAGTTAATAATACTAGCTTCTAGCATGTTTTTACACAGTTTTAAATTTAAAGTGGATTTTTCGCTTAAAAAAATCGACTTTAAAATACGCAAAAAATATGTAAAAAACTTGTTTTTCAAAAAAATTTTCAAAATTCGAACATAGTAAGTGATTGTTCCTAGATCACGAATTCACGAATTAGGCTTTACGAGATATTGCATTTATTTTTTTTTCTACGGGTTCTTCAGATAAATGCCTACAATGTGTTTTCAGGATTTCTTAATGTTCGACCCTAAGAAGTTGTGTATATTTTCACATATGCCAATATGCACCATTAGACCTGAGAGATCTAATTAGATATTGAACAATTTTTCACTTCCATATACTCTTATAATATAAACTTTTTATATACACGTCTGAAACTTTTTATATACTCGTCTAAAACCCAATTTTCAGGATTTTTCCCCTTTCATCCCTTAGAGTAGAGGGTATACAGGCTGTACACGTTTTAACGAATTTCGTCAATTTTTTTGAGACGGTTAGTCATCGAATTAGTTTTCACTTCTTCGGGCTTTCTTTGTAATCGTCTGAAAGGTGATATCGAGATTTTTGTATATTCAACCCTCAAGTGGGTGGAAAGGGGTTGCATATGTTTGAACAATTTTCGCCATATCTCTTAGGTGTGATAAGATATATAGAGTTTTTAAATATCGCCTACAAACTGATTTTATGATTTTCTGATATTTAACCCCCATGGGGTGTAAAGGGGTTGCATATGTTTTTACGAATTCCGACATTATTACTAAGACCTGATGAGATATCGAATTGATTTTTACTTCCAAAAGCTTTCTATGTAATTGCCTAAAAGTTAATTTCACGATTTTTATATATTCAACCAAAACAGGGTGTAAGGAGGTTGCATATTGAAAATACTATGATAGTTTTTCGGATAAAATACTGTTTATTTTTATTCTGTACATTTCGGACTCGACTGAGTCCTTTATCAAACTGAACGACAATATAAACAACTTTGGTTTCGTACGTTTTCACAGTTTTCGACATATTTCTTAGGTTCGATGCGACATAAAGTTGGTTATTACTTCTACGAACATTTCATGTAATCGCCGAAAAACCAATTTCAAGATTTCACAAATATCGTCCCATCTTGAAGGTCTGATGCAGTAAATGGATTCTTACTACTTCTATGGGGTTTTAGTGTAATCGCCTAAAAACTAATTTCAGCAATTTTGATATTGAACTCCGAAGGGAGTGTAGAGCGGTTACATATGTTTTACGTCTACAAATGCTTTTTGTATATACGAATAATTGGCCGATATGTTTTTACTTCTATTCTACAAATATTATAAACAATGTTCATTTCGTCTTTAACCGCGTCCCAGAGTACGAATTACGTAATTCATGTGCTAAAAGTGGCAGTGCGGTAGTCATTCTATCGCACCCTCTTTAACCGCTTTTCGAACCTCGACCCGAAAAATAATAAAGTTTCGCCCAGACTATTGACAGACTTTTTCCTTTTTATATTAAACTGTCGTTACTATTATGCAGCGCCGTGCTTGTTGGAACTTGGTCTCCTCGATGATATTCGTCCAATCGTCTTTCTTTAAGGATATCGTTGTACCTTTATCTGACCTCGAAGTCAACCACCGACAAATCTGACTTACGATTTGTTTTACGATCAGACCTCAATGGGGTCGGGAGACAATCCATCCTTGTTGTGCCTTGCCTTGTTTGCAGTCCATTTTATGTTTGGAAGGATGATTATAGCCCGCCATGAATGTGATAGGTCTGAACATCACCTGAAATGATAATTCTAATGAAGTTCACGTATCACGTACCAAAGTATGTGTCGAATTCCCATGATTTCTTCTAGGGCGTCCGAGTGTCACCGTCGGAGTTGAATGGTAGTTACTTACCGTTTTGTACATTAATAAGTGGACTTGCGAAGTCTAAGTCTGTGCTTCCATAGGATAGTAGCTAGTTCTCGGTTCTCTTCGGAAGAAGTTGTTTCGAGAGATTCGAAGGCTTTATTCTTAATTTTTTATAATTTCGTAGGACTTCTAAATAGATTTCTTACTTGTTCTTCAAGTTCTTCGATCAGATCGCGATTTTATATTTTATTAGAACTTCAAAATTTCCTTGTGTCCCGATCTTATTTTTCACGTGGAATAGCTGAGTAACTTCTACTTCTTCGCTACCTCTTAACATTTCGTTATATTTTAAGGATTATTCTGTTTCCTTAATATGTTTTGCCTATATAGAAAATTTATAAAAATTGCGATAAATATCTTGTCCCTATAGAACATCGCATTCATTCATTTGCCATTTTCTGACTCTAGTTCTGAGACGCCAATAAAATTGCCCTTGCATTGCTTTCCTATTACCCCAAACATCGTACTTTAACACCTAACCTCAGTTATGCCTTGCTTTCGAACAATTTCCATTACAAAAATCATAGTTCCCACTATCCCGTCCTACCCTTTCCGTTGAATTGATTGGGTGATAATGTCTAAAACAATGTGCCTACCTTGAAATTTTTGTACGGTGCTTCGAGAGAAAACTCAGGTGTCAGGTCGCCTAGAGGGTCAACGATGTTCCGACAAACAATTTAAACAAAAAGAAAGTTTAGTAATTGACTGATAGTAACTCACAGACATTTATTGCTGATTGTATTTTGCTAACTCATTAGATTTGATCTACTAAGTCTTAAGTTCTTCAGTAGTAATATACCATGCTTCATACATATTTTTAAACGAACAAATTTATCGATAGCATAGCGATAATATCCTACGATAATGGCAAATATTTTAATGTTAATGCTATTATAAATTAAAACACTAACTCCAGTCTACCATTTTTTTTCCATTTATTCACACCTAAGGCTCAGTTGGCATTGCCATCGAAATCCTTATTTAAACGGAAAATCAGGTGGTACGAGGATAATTTTATTGTCGCCATCAATTACGCCTCCACATAGTTTCAACTCCACTTAAGCTCGTCTCCCATTGCCAAAAAAATACAAGGAAAAATGCTTAAACCGAAACGCACCATTTCGAGCTTCTGGCAGAATGTTAAACACCGAAACATATTGCAGATATAAGGCGAGTTTCTTGGAATGGTGTTATACTTAGCCTACATTTCTAATAGCACAAAAATGTATAGTTTGGCTGCTGAAAGTATTTTAACATGCCGCATAATGCGCGCTTATATCTTCCTTATATTATGTATGACGATGTCAATGCCTCGCATTATTTCTTCAGAATTAATTTAGTCCTGTTTTGCATTCGTCATGTACTTGAGGAGAAATTAAGTAAAAGGACATGTGCCTCTAGTTGGTGATATGACAGAATAATGCTGTATTAAGGGATACTTGTGGACAATTCAACATGCTAAATTACATTTACAAATAAGTACTTTAACAGATGTAAATGATAGTTGCCCGAAGTGTCATAACCAAATTTCTTTACGTTTTTTGAATTTTTGAAATAATTCGTACATTTTTTACGATTCACGATTTATTTATAAATAAATTCTTTGGGTCAAAATTCAAGTCGGTCCTGGCTCAATCGTCGGAATATCCTTCCGCCTGTCTTCTTTCTAACTTCCATAATTTCGTTGTTTTCCAGGGACGTTGTTTTCCGTTTTTGAAACCTAGGACTTTCACCAGCATGTAGAACCGTTTTCTTCACAGATGATGAGGCTGCCCTGTAAAGATATTACGTTGAATTTGGTTAATTGGGTTAACCCCTTGCTTACTTTAAGTGTCACACTTTTTGTCAAAATTTTGACAATTGGTCAAAATTTCGTTGGACGCGGAGCCGCGTTGCTGGCACTGAATGTGTTAAATATAGACTTTGAGAGGGGGGAGAGAGGGGGGGGGGGAATTGAGGAAAGAGATGAAGAGAGATAGTAGGAAAGGATGGAAAGGAACAAATTTTGTTGACTATTTCTCGAGAGCCGCTAATGATAGAAAGCAAAGAATTGACCTCTGTATAGAGCACCCATAAAAAAGATAACCTCGAAAAAAAATGTTTTTTGATAGTGAAAACGAGGTACAGGGGTGGAGTTTGTTTTTTTTTATCTCAGGAACGGCTTATGCTGGAAAGTTGAAACTTGTATTACAGAAATACTTTGAGCAAACAAAAGTGAAATTTGCATTGGCCTTCGGAGGTGGAGCTTAAAAATTGTTTATGAAAAGGGGCTTGTTTACATTTTGATGTCATATCTTTTAGATCTGTCGAGGTATTGAATTAAGTTTGGTTCAGCGCAGAGAGCATCGTTTTGCTGCGACAACTCGCTTAACCTGGTCGTTGAAGGCTGATGAAGTGAATCGTCACGGAGCCCTACAAAGACCCGAAACTAGAATATATCATCATATCTATCCGGTACTGTTTAATAAGAGAATCAAATTTCTTTTTTTTTTGAGATCTCATCGAGGTTATCAAAGAACGGTTTGTCTAAAGCTAAGTCGAGCTCTGTCTAAATTCGGATACCCGCAATGGGGATGAAAAATAGATTCACTCTCATCACCACAACAACTCGGCAATGGGCAACAAAAGGAATAACTAACCTGGTCGCGTGGCCTCCGACTGGCCGTCTGCACGATTTCTGCTTGAGGGTTCATGCTACTTTGGACGATCAAAAAAAAGGCTATTTTTAGGATTTTTTTTGAGGTTGCTGGATCAAATATTGTTGAAATTCTTTTTGGGCTTAACAAATATACTCTGAAAGTAGTTGATCTAATTTTGTTTTTTTACTTACTTTTTATAGTTTTTGTTATTAAAAATCCCCGTTAAACGGAACTCCCCGAAAAATACTTAAGTGACTTGCGGGATTGATTCAGTTCAGCAGATTCGTCTGAAACAAAAAAATCAAGAAGTTTTAGATTCAGCACAACTGATTATGGTCGGAACTAGAAATTTGAATATTCATGCATAAATAACAAAATGGCGGACTTTTTTCGAAAAATCACCAAAGACTGTTTATTGCAACAAAATAAATAGTAAAAATGAAAATTTTGACTTAGTTCTAGTTTCGACCAGAATTATGCATTTCAGGAATATGTGCTTCAAATTTCATCAAGATCGGTTGAATGGTTTCGAAAATTTCAGTCCCGCAGCACGAGAAAATGTTGTTTCGAGAAAAACGCGTTTAAAGTTTTTTTTTTCTACAAAATCGCTCGAGATCGCGAAAACAAAACAATAGATTTTTTGAAACGGTCAAAGTAGCATGAACCCTTAAGAGCTCGTCTGTATACTGGTTCGGCAGTAAGATGGCCATATCTTATTAGAAACATCTCCAACTGGAGTTCGCGTTTGTAAGAAAGTGAGTGGATATTTCGTACTTAACAGCAGCTAGCAAGGCATTAACACTTTCCGAGAGAGAGCCCTGAAGAGGATAACCTTTCCTAGCCAATTCGTATCCCCGAATTACCACGTCATCCGCATACGCTATCATCTCAATCCCTTCCTTCTCCAGTTTTACTAAGATCTTGTTTATTAGCCAGAGCAGAGTCGAAATAACACCACCCTATGGTGTTCGCCAGCACATAGGTTTTTTAAAATGGCTAAGTTCGAATGAATGATTCTGGTCGAATTAATTTTACGTCTACAAGGTCTTTATACAAACGACTAGAAACTTTTTAACGATTTTTCGATATTCAACCCCTGCAGGGAGAGGTATCCGTTTTCACGAATTCCGACATATTTCTTAGGTCTAATGAGATATCGAATTCGTCTTTATTTCTAAGGGCTTTAAATATAATGGCCAAAAAAACAATTTCAGCGTTTTACGATATTCAACCCTCTAGGTAGGGGATGTAACATGGTTGTGCAAGTTTTCACGAATTCCGACAAATGTTTTAGGTTTAATGAGATATCCAATACGCTTTTACTTCTATGGGCTTTATATAATCGCCTAAAAATTTTACGATTAGGGGGTGTAAAATGATTGTGTACTTTTCAACAATTTCCGATTCTCAGGAATTGGGAAGCGACATTGGAAATTTTTATATTGTTTGTTGAAAACACAAATTAGGTATGTAATAAGGGTAGGATACAAAATACTGAAATTGGAAGCAAGTAATTCATTCATTCAGTAGAAAATAAACTATATGTTTAAAATGATGTCTTGTAAATAAGAAAAAGTTCGTTGACTCGTAACGAACTTTCAGGATTTTTCAGAAGTTTTTATTCACATATCATCAAAATAAAGCCTTACTTTCTGGTGATTGTTCGCAAGATTCATGATGAACCATTTTGCTGATACGCTCTGTGAAATCAAAAAACTTTTTCCTGATACTTTTGAGCGTGGACGAATTTATCTTATTATTCTATAAAAATGAAAAATGTGGTTTAGTTTGAGATCATCACTGCAAACCACCGCAGCTACTGAAAATCATAGAGCTTATGGCCATTTGAAGTCGCGTGAAAGTGACATGCACTGCGTATTCAAGAGCGAGACATAACATAAATGTGAGTGAGATGCACCATATTTGAAAATGGTGTCAATCATTTGCTCGTTTTTATACTGATCAATGCTCGCTTTCGACGAATTAATAGACGAAAAGTTATTATACAGTATAAATAAATTTGTGGGTCTTAAAACAAGTTTTCACACCAAGTCACGAAAGACACGAAATTACGACTACTTTAAAGTTCTATCATTTCAAGGAGAATGTAAATTCCAAAAATTATCCTTTGAGTAGTTCCCGTACAAATGTCCTTAAAAAATTATTTCAACCATTCATATATATGGTAATTATCCGAAGCGGTGCACTCAGAGAAAAAGCCTGGTAGCATTGACAAAAATTCAGTTCAATTCGACAAAACTACGGTCAATATACATCCAACAAAATACTTTATCGAATTGACGAATTTCATTATTATTTGATAAAAACCCACTGTCTAGATGACAAAAGAAGTGGTTGAATTGACAAAAATTTTACAATAAAAAATTGGTAGTTTTTGTAATCGAACTAGAACTCTGCTCAACGCAGAATTTCTGACCAACATTTTTGTCAATTTAATAAATCGTTTTGTATATAAATAAAACAAAATCTTGTAGTTGTCTTGTGGTCACTCTGACAAAAATTTTATTAAAACCTGTTTCAAAGACAACATTTAATACTTTACTACTTTATTTGATAAAAATATTTTTCAATATGAAAGAGCGGACATTGTAAATTTTGTCATTTCGATAATACATGTTTTTTTTTAAAAAACCGAACTGGAATTTCACCGAATTTTTATCAATTTGACAAAAATTTATGAAACTGAATAATTTTTATTTGTTTTGCTGACATATTATTATCAATGTGACAAAGGTGCACTGTTGAAATTCAACAAATACTTTTTGTCAATGCTACTAAGGATTTTTCTTTGAGTGTGGGACGATTTTGACCGTTAACGAATTTAGTCAAATTTAACCAAACATACGGATTTTAAATTTTAACATCCTAGGTCAAGGTGTTCTTGAGATATCGAGCGTACGGACAGATTAGGACAGCTAGTCAGCGGATTTGTTTTTTTTCCACAAGTGAACAAAAAGTAAAATCTCTATATATAAAAATGAATGTTTGTCTGTTTGTCTGTTTGTCCTGTATAGGCTCCTAAACCACTCTTCCAATTGCGATGAAACTTTGGTGGTTTGTTGAGGGTACGCCCTCGATGGTTTCTGCGTTAACAAAATTATTTAACAGTTGGTGGTTCGCGAGTTATTTCAACATTTGACTGTTTTTCATATGATTTAGCGGCAGTTCGTTTTTGGTGTATTAGTTATGCCTATTCCAATTACTAAATGGTATAAGAGGATAGTGGATGGAAGATGGAATATGGAGGATGGTGGATAGATAATGGAGGATGGATGATGGAGTTTGGGGGATGGTAGATGGTGGATAGAGGATGGTGGATGGAGGATGGGAGATGGTGGGTGAAGGATGGTGGATAGAGGATGGAGGATAGAAGATGGAGGATGGTGGATAGAGGATGGTGGATGGAGGATGGATGATGGTGGATAGAGAATGTAGGATGGAGGATGGTGGATTGGGGATGGAGGATAATGGATAGAGGATGGAGTAACGGGAGCAACGGAGCAACGGGAGAAATGGGAGTAACGGGAGAAATGGTAGCAACAGGAGTAACAGGAGCATCGTGAGAAACAGGAGCAACGGATCAACGGGAGAAATGGGAACAACGGGAGAAACAGGAGCAATGGATCAACGGGAGTAACAGGAGCAATGGATCAACGGGAGCAACGGGAATAGCAGGAGTGATGGAACAACGTAAGCGAAGCGAGCGTAGCCGCGGTACGCGGCTAGTATATTATAAAATATATATTTTCTTTTGTCCTAAGCTCGCAATCCATTTACACTCTCTTTCGGGTTTAATGTCAGAATATCTTAAAATTAGTTTTTAGCCGATCATAAAAAAAAAACCAATAGAAGTAAAAATCAATTTTCCACCATCAGACCTAAGGGGATATGACGAAATTTCTAAAAATTGTGAAATAAGTTTTTATGCATAAAAAGCGTAGCAAAGATAAAATCAATTTGATATATCATTCGACTTTAGAGATATTGCAAAAATTCTGAAAGCGTATGCTACCCCTTTACACTCCTTGGTGTTGAATATCCAAAAATCCTGAAATGATTTTCTTTAGTGATTATATAGAAAACCCGAGGACGCGAAAACCAATTCAATATCACATCGAGGGCAAAAAAATGGTAAGTGAAAATAGAATGCATATACTTACATACTTTTACAAATTTCATCATATCTCTTAGACCTTCAAAAATATTGAATTAATTTTTATTCTGCGTATTTTTCACATAAATGCCTAGAAAAATTTTCAGGATTTTTTGATATTCGACCCCTAAGGGGTGTAAAGGGGTTGTATACATTTTCACGAATTCAGCCATATACCTCAGTTCTGATTAGATATCGAATAACTTTTCACTTCCATAGGCTTGGGCTAGCTAAAACCTGTCTTTAAGTTTTTTTTCCCTTTTTAATAATAATAGTTTTATTGAAGCTAAACAATACAATCCATTATAAATAAATATCGGGCTTACCATTCACGTAAGTAAAGCTTGTGTGTGAGCGGCGCAGAGCTCCCAGTTGAACTTCGAGGCAGTACTTCTGCATGTCGCTGATGTTTCCTTTGAAGACAAGTTCAAATGGAGTCAGGACTTACCAAAGTAAGGGGTTGTTATGCAACTGGTAAGCGCTCATATCAAATTTTTTTCTGTTGGAATAACAAGAATATGAAATTTGTTTCGTGATTTGAGACGCAGTGAAATTTTCCGAATTGCTTCAGTTCTAGAAACTTGGCCAATGACAAAAGAAGTGATTTATTGTACTAATTTATTGTGAAATAATGTAAAATAGTCTTATGCCAAATAAAATAAAAAATAATCGAATAATTGACATGTTACTTTTTGCACAGATGCCGTCCAATTAATAAATGAAATTAATTACATTAATAATGAATAGATTAAATGAATTTTATTCAAAAAGATCTCATACTAGTAACAAAAGATATAATCTCATACACATGGATTGTAAAAAAATTTAAAAAATTGTTTAATTTATTTGAGTGATGCACGTATTTATGAAAGAAGTTGTTTTAGATTAGACATTTGGGGTCATATGAAGAGTCTCTAATAACAAAGCGATAAAAACGAATTATTGAACTGACAACTTTGTAATGACTTCGGTAAGCGCTCCCACATATGCCATTGCTTCTTCAATTACTTCACAGAACCGAAGTAGTGCATTACATTTCATGCAATTGGTAATGCCTTACTTTCGCGGACATTTGTATGAAAAGGTAATTATCAGTTTAATCGAATTGGTAAGGCCTGGGTCATGATTACAACATCGATCCGGTAATCAATGCCAGTCCTACTGGGTACTGGTTATGTTAACAAATATAATTTCATTTTAGCGAGTACAATAAGAACATTATAATAATATTTTGTTACAATTTTGAACCGCTAAGAGGATATAAAAGGGACTCATTTTCACGAATTCAGTCATATCTCTTTGGAAAGATAAGATATAGATTTTTTTTAAATCTTCGGGTTTTGTTTATATTTATCTGAAAACTTCTTTCAAGATTTTTGTATATTCTACCCCCATATTCCAAGTAAGTTTAACGGGGTTGCATATACGTTTTCACAATTTTCGCCAAAATAATTTTGGGATTTTCTGATATCCAACCCCCAAGGTGTTGCATACATTTTCACAAATTTCTACATATTTCTTAGATCTGATGAGATATCGAATTGATTTTTACTTCCTATATAATCGCCAACAAAATTAATTTCATAATTTTTAAATATTCAACCCAAAAAGGGTTGCATATTTTTCACAGTTTTCGACATATTTCTTAGGTTTGATGTGATATCAGATTGGTTTTTACTTCCACAGACTTTTTATATAATCGCATACAAACCCATTTCATAATTTTTTGATATTTAACCGTCAAGAGGTGTAAACGGGTTGCATATGTTTTCACAATTTCTGCCATCCCTTAGTTCTGTTGAGATATACAATTGGTTATTATTTCTACGTGCCTAAAAACTAAGAATTCATATTTTTTGAAATTCAACTACCAAGGGGGTTGTAAGGGGTTGCTTACGTTTTCACAACTTTTGGAAATTCAACCCCCAAGTTGATGTAATAGGTTTTCACAATTCGTCATATCTCTTAAGGCTGATGAGGCAGTAAATTGGTTCTTACTTATATGAGATTTTAGTGTAAATACCGAAATTCGAGACGCCCACACGTCCTTTGTAGCAAAACTACCTTTTCGGCCACTAAGCAGCCTCGGTAGGGCTCCAGATTTATAAGGAGACTCTTCGGATCAGTACAGCACATTTCTGCCGGCTAATCAGGAGCGTGGGGGGGGTGAATTTGGACCCGAAGAGCACTCCTCCTTGTATGTGCTGAAATTAATGAAATTAAGAATTAAGAATGAGCTGGTTGGAAGGTGAAAAGGAATTCAACGAAAGTGGCTACATGTTGTGGAAGCCCCTGGCATGCTCACGGAGCGTCACTACTCCATCTGGAAACTATTAACTAAGAAAAGAAAAAAAAAAACCGACATCTACAGTCCTGGTAAACCTAATGCTGAAATCAAAATGGGGATAACAAAGAATATAAATAAAATAACGTAAATTTAACTTAAGAGATGTAATTATTATTATTATTAGACTCAAAAAAAAACTTACTTTGATCGATAAATGGGAACCTTTAATATAAAATTGGTGACTTGTATGATGGGGCTTGATTTGCGTCCGTATTGATCCGAATGTCGGGAGGCCTTTTTGTTCCTTGGGGCCACTATCGTCGTTGCAGGCTACAGGGGTTGCGGCACCGGTGTTTAAGTCGTGAGTTTTTTGGTAACTTTAGTTCGAGTTTCATTTATTGTTCCGCACTTCAATTACTTGATTAGTTTATTAGGTTATTAACTTTTATAGTTCGTTGCACTGATTTTTTTTTCTCTGTGGTGCACCACTTCACACCCGTAACTTTTGATTCTTGTCCACTTAATGTATTTTTTTGTTTTTTTAATGTACTATATTTAATGTTGCGTATTATATTTTAAAGTAATTTTTTCGTTTTTTCGCACAGCGCACAACCTGCTTCACCTCGTTCTCCCAATCGACCCCCCCTGCGTTTTTTTCTTCCTCCTGATTTTTTTCGCCTTTTTCCACTTCGAAAAAAAACGGTTTTTTTCCCTTGGTGCTTTACGCGGGAACAAACATTGGCGCGTTTTCGAATCTCGCCACTGTACGGCGCGAAGGTTGAGCCCGGGTCTTTCAAAATGTCTTTCGTTGAGTTTTTACATGTTTATTTATTGTTTTGCTCTGGTACGTTGTACAAATATCAATAAATGAGAAAATATAATATTTAATAGGTAGATTCCCTTGACTGTAGCGAGAAGGAAGAGGAAGAAAAAAAAATACGCAAGAAAGAGACTGCAATTCATATTGTTTTTATATTTTTTTTTTTTTTCTAATTTATTGAGGTTGGATAATTTCCTCTTTCCGCCACGCACTAGGACGCGACTCGCAACACCTTTTTATATGTTTACTTAGCTAAAAATCTCTATTTTTAATTCTATGCTAAGGACAGAATTAACTTTTCAAGAAACCTCCTAATCTCGAAACACTGATGTTATGCTCCGACTTTGACCGCATCTTGGAATATGACCCAATTACGTGATTCATGTGTTATATGTGGCTGTGTCATAAGCATTCTAGCGCGACCCCTTCTTAACCGCTTGCCGAACTTTAATCCGAAAAATAATAAATTTTCGACCAGACTATTAGCTGATTTTTGGTATGTTTTGCCACTCGATTCGCGGAAATTTTAGGCCCTTTAGGGTGAGGAATTAACAGGGCACACGTATTTACGGCACAGACTGCATATGCATTTTTTTTTTACCTAAAGCATAGGCCGTCACAGAGATAGGAAAAACCACCCCCATCATATGCCCTTCAAATACGTCGAAAATAAATTCGCAATTCGACTTTTCAAATGCAATACAATTGGTCAAAACAAAGCATAAATACCATGTCTCTAGCACATAATTGCAAATTGGCAAAATGGAGTTTTCGATATGATGCAACCTCGGAATGAAACAACTTTTCCAGTAGACTACATTCTAAGATCCGTCGTTATCATAAACCGCACGTATGCACAACGTTTTCGACAAATACAAGAATCCACTAGTTGAAAGCCTTCTACTTTACCTTAAAGAGCGCATAAACACAACAATCCCATGACTTTTGTATTAAGCATAAACGTTTCATCACATTTCCTCGCTTTTTCCTTGTGGAAAGGAAGTTGCTGGATTTTTTTTTGTAGTCATATCTGTTATGCTTTTGCTTGTTCGGGGGGTTTCGTTTTGTTGCATAGCATAAGTCCACCAATTGCATATATATCTGCTTCCATGTGAATGGCAATGCAAGTAGGCTTCCGGCATACAATTTAACATCATATTCGGCCATGGTGTTCCCTCGTTTCATATAAAAAGCGTATATTGTGTATGGGTGGAAGGATCGGTCGGAATATGTCGAATGTTTTTGTTGTTTGTACCACATACGAGCTGGAACATATAAAGGACACACAAACAAATAACCTAGGCAAACCGACTAACCACCATAAGCTGAGCTTCTTCTCCTTCCGAGATAGAAAAGGCAACTTCACGACCATATTGTCTATTGATGATGATGCCTTCTTCTATGGTAGAATCAAAACGCCGCCGACTAGCTGGGCTTGATGTTCATTTCCAGTGTTCAGAGCTCACCCACTAGTGCTCTTTTGTGTCACATACAATCTTATGCCGTAATATGAAGAAGATGAAGGCGAGTTCTAGATGGAGAAGGAGTATTATTCTTCATATTATACCATCACATCCCGCCATATACCGACCGGTTCACCAGGCAAGCTCCTTGAAATGTTCCGTCTTTCCTTATGATTTTGAGTCCTTTTTATCTGTTCTGTATGGTTCCTCTTCATCCCATGGTGCATAATGAGGGTATTAGAACTGGTTGCACAATTTTCGAGCTTTCTTTCGTGTCGTTTAGGATTGTAACAGTTTTTGGATTTTTCCTTTTTGCTTGACAAAAGCTTAAGGATTAATTTTTTTTTATATCCATATGTTAAAGGTTGTGAATTTAAAATGATATTCAACTTGAGCGGTATATTGACGATAGTTCTAGAATACAGGTCTTTAAATATAATTATTATGTGTCTCTCAGTTTGAACTTTTCCCGAAGCTAAGCTATCGAGATGAGTGGGGTTGTGACAGATATAATATATTATATAGTAACGTGGGCATGAAGTAAAGTTTTGCATCATTAAACCACACAGTTTAGAGTCGTGACTACAAAGTTGAAGTTTTTTGATGAGTGAGTCCTTAAGTAGTTTAGAACTCACCTGATTTTGTATGACGGATGTTCGTTTGCTGTCGACTTCTCTAGCACGACAACAAGAACACTCTTAGAACTAACAATGAATATCAACACACTTGAAAGTTTTACTTGTGCCATGAAAATTTTTGAGAGAAGTACAATCAACCGAAATAGATAGTTTTATGAAATTGGGTTTCGATTTTGAAAAGATCTCAAAATAGGACATGAGTTCGCGGCAAGCGGAATCAATGGTCTTGTTCTTTTGCGCCCTTATATCGTGCAGAGTAGTTAAACAACGAAAATACGCGCATGAGATCAGTAGCGTACCGGCCAATATCGTATACCCGAAAAACAAAAAGCCCATTGAATATAAAAAATCTGCCAACAGTGCGCCCAGACTTTATTATTTTTGGGTAGAAGTCCGGAATGCGTTTATTGCTGAGAATGTGGTGTTGGTTACTATACGACTGAAAATCTAAAAAAACACGGTTAGAATGGGGTCGCGCTAGAATACTTACGCCGCATTCCACATATAACACTTGAATTACGTAATTGGGTCATATTCCGGGACGCGGTCAAAGTCGTATTATAATATCAGTTGTTAAGCGATTAGGAGGCTCTTCGTGATTTGGTTTTGGGCCATTACATGAAATCGGAAATGCATTTGTAGGCGATTATATAAAAAGTCTGTGGAATTGAAAACCAATCTGATATCTCGTCAATCCTAAGAAATATGTCGAAAGCCTTACGTCCCCTTAGGCTGGCCGCACACTGAAAGAGCAAAATAAGTTTTAGTCAAAAACGTTTTTGACTAAACATGACTATGTCGCTGTTTCAATAGCAATTCAATGATCAGAGCACACTGATTAGTCGCGTGCCTTGATTATGTAGGAAGCTTTAGAAAGTAAAAATGAATTCGATATGTCATCAGAACTAAGAAATATGTAGGAATTTGTGAAAACATATGCAACTTCCTTCCACCCACTTTGGGGTTGAATATCCAAAAATCCTGGAATGAGTTTTTAGATCAATATAAAGAAGGCCCGAGGAAGTAAAAACCAATTCGATATCTTATCACTCCTAAGAGATATGACGGAATTCGTGAAAACGTGTTTAACCCGTTTATAACCTCTTAGGGGTTGAAAAAGGAAAAAACTTAAAAACGAATTTTAGTCGATTATAAAACAAGCCCATAGAAGTGAAAAGTTAATCAATATCTAATCAGACCTGAGTGATACGGCCGAATTAGGGGCCAAATTTCAAAAAACACTGAAAACACTTTCTAGGTATTGATATGAGGAATCCTTGAAGTGAAAATCAATTCATAATTTTATAAGACCTAAGAGATATGACAAAATTCGTGAAAATATATGCATTTCGTTTTCACTGATCACTTTTTTAGCCCCCCCTTCCGTACACCAACGGATATTTCAAAATTTTATTTATCTAAATTACTTTTCTAATAGATCTACGTATAGTCACCAAGGGTCAATTTTTTTGCACATGCCATTCTATAGATAGGAAACACCCCCCACCCCCGTAGCATACTACCCCTATAAAAAAATATATTTTTACAACACGCCACTAATATAATTTTACTTTCAGCAAACTTTATTTCTCAACCTTTATACACAAACCGAATTTTATTTATCTAGTGTGATTTGTTCGTAAGATATCGTATCCTAAAGTTGTTCACCCCCCCCCCCCCCCCTCCCAGCGCCGTACGCCAATGACACTGTTTTCTGGTGCAATTGGTTCGTGAGATATCGTAGTCTAAAGTTTTTCACCCCCCAGCTCCGCACGCCACTGCCTAGTATACCTACAGGTTTTCGTTAAGTTTTAATTTCGTGACATTAACCGTTTAGAATATATGGATTTTAGAATGTCTCGATCTCGGCTTTCGAGCATTTCGAACGCATTATTATTACCCCCACTCCCACCCCCCTTCACTCAATCAATTTGCAAATGGGTTTACTATCGAAGCTCTATATAAATTTCAAGTTTCAGCCTCCCGACATACGCGGTTACTGAGATCTAGAAACCAACATTTTCCGTTTAACGCTTCCCCCCCTTCTCACACCCCCACCACTCAAAAAGTGGTCACTTCAAGGGGCCTACCCAGTCCATTAAAAAAAAAAATTCAATTTAATAGCTCATAGGGTTTGGAAGCTATAAGCCAGTCCTCAAACGTTTGGCGGACGGCGGTTAGAAGTAAGGCAGCACTTGAGGAATATGAATACCAAGAGAACACTTTAGCGTACATTTAAAATGAAGGTGGCCCTTTTGAACATTTATTATAACAAAATTTTTTTAAATAAAACATAAAAACCATTATTAAATTCTTTTAGTTCAAGCAAGTAGTGTAGATCAACATGCACATGCACTGACTTTTGAAATATTTAATTTTTATGCGATATGTATTTTTACCTATTACTTCCAAAATGTTAATCGCAACTCATACATATGTATGCAGCATTTGTAGGTAATAATACGGTTCATAAAAAAATAAAATTAAGATGACAGTTTTATAATGGAGTTTTCTGAGAAAAACTACATTGATCACTGAATTTTTAAGGTTGACGTTGCAAAAATCTGTGTTTTCGAGTAAATATCTCAAGATTGGGTGCAGTTACAATTTAGACTGTTACATCAAATGAAAGGTAATTCGATTCCCTAAAAAATGAGTTATAACACTTTGCCTTGTGATTATTCGTTTTCAAGATATAACGTTTTAAGTGAGTAAGGGTACCGGTCAAAAACACTTTTCTTAACCACCCTGTATCTCCACTGTTATTGAAAATTGACCCACCCTGTGGAACAATTTTTTTCTCCAAATATATCAAGGAATAACCCCTTACAAGGTCGTGGACGGAGTATCAAACACCCTGTATATTGTTGATGTTGGAGACTCTCTTTATAGTGAGAACTGTCGAGCTCCTCAAAATAACCGTCAACCGCAGACTCCACGTCTTCACTCTTGGCAAATCTTTTCTAAAGTCATTTTTTTTAAATTTGAAAAGATAAAATAATCCGAGGGGACTAAATCTAGCGAATAGGGTGCGTGAGAAAGCAATGCGAACTTTAACTCGTTGATTTTGGCCACCACGATACGGATGTGTGATGGCTTGATGTAATAAAACTTTGTTTTTCGCCAAATTCTTTCACCTTCTTTGGAGCCGATTCTCCTCTGTTAGTCCAGTGTTTTGACTGTTTCATCGTCTTAGGTGTGAAGTGATGAACCTATGTTTCTTCCTTGGTTATGAATCGACACAAAAATTCGGTTTTATTGCTGTGAAACATAACCAAATACTCGATTGAAACAACCTACCGATGCTGTTTTCGTTCCATTATGAGCAAACGCGCCACCAATCTTACGCACACCTTTCTGATGTTCAAATTTTCAGTCAAAACCAGTCGAAAAGTGTTGTACATCGCATTACAATACTTTTCGAAATGCCTACCATATCTGTTAGCTCGCGTACTTTCAGTCGATGGACACCCAATACCATTTTCTGGATTTTCTTCACTATTTCTTTCGACTTCCGTCTTGACAGCTCGTACGACCTCGTTTAAACTCTGCCACCCAATATTTTATTGGTGTTAGCGATGGAGCGGACTCCCCCAGAGTAGAATCTAGTTCGGCTTTGATATTGGTTGGACCGCGACTTTTAAAATAAAAGTATTGTATCACATAACGATGATCAATTTTTTCCATGTTTAAAAATTCACTGAGAGCGTTCAGTATTTGATGGCTGCCAAACAAAGATTAAATAACGTAGCGTCTTCAAATTGAGTATTATAAGTTTAATCCAGCCCGAAAAGTTCAATCAAAACCCCCGAATCCGTTTGCTGTCAGTCTGCCCATTTGCACGATAGTTCAAGAAGGCGTCACCACCTTTAAAATGTAAAAAGTAAGACTAAGTTCGTTAGTGGGCGATATCCTTCCACTCCTTGGGGTACCTCCCATACAAGAATCCTTAAAACACGTATTCACAATTATTGCTCGAATGCTTCAAGTTAGGAACTTGAAATCTTGCATACTTAAAGTTTACAATGTATGAAGCGAAAATTCCGAATGTGATCGAGTGAGTCCTTCGAGCCTACAAAAGTCCTTCAAAAATTTATGCAAGTTACAGAATCCACTATAACTGTAGTATGAGTTAAAGCAGGGATTCAAAATTTTACAGGAATTAGTTTTATATGAAAAGCAAGACTGAGTTCATGAATTAGCGCCATCCGTCGACTCCTTTAGGTAGCTGTCATACAAAAGTCCTTAAAACACGTGTTCACCAATATTGAACGATAACTTTAAACGCTTTAAGTTACGGCTTTGAAATTTTGTACACGTTAATTTTATAATAGTTTCAGCTGAAAGTATTAATATGAAAAATATCCCATAAGTCCTTCAAGTAGTTGCCATACAAAAATTCTGTAAAAATGGCCTAACTTAATTTATGGAACTCACTATAACTCAAAAAATTTAACCATCCATCGAGTAGCCACTATCCAATAGTTTCTACCTAAATAAAAGGTTATGCAATAATCGTATGTGCACTCCTCATTCTTTTGATATATTCGCAACTAAAATATAAATCGGAGTTCAGTATTTCATCTAGAGTATCATACGATTGGCTTGCAGCCGATCGTGACTGCGTTATGTTTCACATAGTCGTTTTCGTGTAGCATATCGTGACCATTTTTCACAAAGTTAACGTGTGTCCTACTGCGTCTGATTTCACGCGTTAGTATTGGACACAACACAAATAACGAATATCTGAGATTTGTTAAAATTAATTAATACGCTCATAGGAAAGCTTCTCAATAAAAACCAAACAGTATCACGAATAAAAGTAATAATGTTCTTTCAACTGATGCTGGATTTACACTGAACACGTTGAGGCGCGACCTTTACCCACACCATAAAAATCAGCCAATCAGGTGACGAAAAAGTTCCAACAGTGCTCGACTTTTCGGACGAAAAACCGGTTTGTGATGGGTTTGTGGGGGTAAAGTCGCGCCGCAATCGTTCGGTGTAAATCCAGCATGAAACTGTAGTAGAAGTAGAAGCGTACTCATCCTTACGTAACACGCAACTGAACTTTGAAACTGTTCGAATTAAAAGCCCAATTCTAAAGGGCTACAAATATCTGCAATACATTAATATCATTGCATTTCTTTCAGCTAAAAAGAAGCTATTCATCTTTTAGATTCACAATCATAATGAAGTTGGAGCACTACTTAAATAAAAATGCATAATAAATAGTCTCATGGCGAACTAATGCAGTGCTCTAGCTAATAAATTATAATTCTCAATTACTATAGCAGTTCATAATTTATCGACGAAGAATGGAAAGACAACATATTGTACATAGCCAAAAAAAAAAGAAATTTGCAACTCGGTTGTCCTGTTCCTCTGTTGGCGTTCTTTAGTTGGATGTTGTTATCCTTCATTCCTAAGATAAGTCCTCTTGCGAAATATATGAGACAAAAGCGAGACTTATTGCTATAATTGGCCTACTCGATAAGAATAAGTAGTCTCAAGAAGTTATTCAAATCGGCATAACTGCTAAGAAACATGGTCTCCTTCGTGCTCTTGCTTGTAATTTTTCTTTGGCATTAATTCAAAATTATATGCGAAAATTTATAACTTTTGCATCCAGTGAACACTTAAGACGACGAAAATTTCGCCCGAGAATAACATTGAAAAGTTTTTGGCCGAATGCATGGCAATGATAATAAAGAGGCGAACCATTTAGATTCTCGATATTATATGGAAACCTATTCGTCATTTCGGTTTTAGGGACCCCTAGTGATTTTATTCTTGGACATTTTATTTTTCAGTTTTTTTTTTACATTATTTATTTCTTTTTCCATTGCAGTTCAATTCCAATGATTGCCCTAGTCCTGATGCCAGATCACTTACTGGTCCAGACATACTTCACAGACATTCCATTAACTCACTACTGGAGAGACATGAACTTATCAATAGAGGGTTGTCATCGCCAACCGAAGGTAAGTAATCATTTATTTTATTGTACATACTATTTATGTTGCTTTTCAAAAGTTGCGGATTATTTGTTCAACAGAGGCATATTTCTACCCAAATCTAATTTTACAGAAATAAATAGAAAACTATAATTAATGTAAATTTAAATTAAACACTCACTTTTTTAATTCTTTATGTAAAAAGTGGCAAATACTTCTTAAGGTGGAATTACAGTCTGCACACATGCCATTTTTTATTGTATAGGCATTCATATTCTCATAATTATTAGCCGTTTGCCGTCTATATATGCAACCGATGCAATTGTCAAAATCGCGTTATACGCGCGACTAAATTAGAAAATAAACTATCATAGCGACGCGGTTAGAGGTTTTTAATCAGCATGTCATCGCGTCGCGTGGCTTACCGCGCGCGCGTCTCGTTCACTGGAATTCTACCTTTACAATAATTTCAAACATAACATCAAATATTTGTACATTAAAAATTAATTTTGAAATAAGTTTTTGGCTCAGTCAGTCCTAAAATCTTCCCTCTCTCCTAAAATTAAATATTAAAATTGTTGGAAATAAGCCTTTAAAAGGTTTTAAGTTCATTCTTTTTTTTTATTTAACAATGAAAATAAATGTGGTTAAGAACAGAAACAATTAAATTTTATAAATAATAAAATAATATATTAAGTTAGAAAATAAAGTAATTAATAACAATTCAGTAGAAAGTGAAATTAATTAAAA
Organism: Beris morrisii; assembly: GCA_951812415.1. Lineage (NCBI taxonomy): Eukaryota > Metazoa > Arthropoda > Insecta > Diptera > Stratiomyidae > Beris > Beris morrisii. The sequence continues at coordinate 125,027,464 of OX638311.1, forward strand.
AAAATGAACAAATGATAATACAAAATAAAGTAAAAAATCTGCCAACTGACTGGGCGCAACTTTATTATTTTTTTGGTAGAAGTCCGGAACGCGTTTATTGCTGATATGCGTTGTTGGTTAATATACGACTGAAAACTTAAAAAAGGGTCGAGAAGCGGTTAAAATGGGGTCGCGCTAGAAAGAATACTTACGTCCACTGTCACAGATAACATATAAATTACGTAATTGGGTCATACTCCGGGACGCGGTCAAAGTCGTAGTATAATATCAGTTTTTACGCGATTTAGAGGTTTTTCGTGATTCGGTTTTGGGCCATTACATGAAATCAGAAATGCGGTTGTAGGCGATTATATAAAAAGTCTGTGGAAGTGAAAACCAATCTGATATATCATCAATCCTAAGAAATATGTCGAAAGCCTTCGCCCGGTTAGAGTTGAATATCTAAAAATACTGAAATCCCCTTTTTGACGATTATGTAGGAAGCCTTATACTATATTCAGACTACGAGATTAACGCGTTTAAATCGAGTTAAACGCGTTGAAAACACTTCGCGAACGCGTTTACGAAAACACGTAGCTACAACGCGTTTAACCGAAAACATGTACTGCGACCCTCGCGGAAGTCGAAATAAACTTTAAAAGAACTACTTAATGCTGTAGAAACTGAATTTTGTGCTTGTGCAACGACTGCTTTATCTAATTAATTCACTTTTCATTACAGCTATACAATCACTTGTGTTTTAAATAATTTAGAAAACATAAATTTGCTAATGAAACACAGCTGAATATCTACTTGTGAAAACAAATCACGTCAAGCTGTCTTGTATCAAAATAAAACGAGTTGCCTAGTGTGAACACTACTTTTTTAACTCGTTCATTTTGCCTACCTAAACGCGTTTAAAACGCATAGTCTGTACTAATACCCTGAAGTAAAAATGAATTCGATATCTCATCAGAACTAAGAAATATGTAGGAATTTGTGAAAACATATGCAACCCCCTTGTACCTACTTTGGGGTTGAATATCTAAAAATCCTGAATTGAGTTTTTATATATATATAAAGAAAGCACGAGGAAGTAAAAACCAATTCCATATCTTATCACTCCTAAGAGATATGACGGAATTCGTGAAAACGTATTCAACCCGTTTATACCCTTTTAGGGGTTGAAAAAGGAAAAAACTTGAAAACGAGTTTTAGGTGATTATTAATCAAGTCCGTGGAAGTGAAAAGTTATTCGATATCTAATCAGACCTGAGGGATACGGCTGAATTCGTGAAAATGTATACAACCCCGTTACACCGCCTTGGGGATCGAATTTCAAAAAATCCTGAAAACACTTTCTAGGTATTTATATGAAGAATCCGTAGAATTGAAATGAATTCAATATTTGGGAAGACCTTATAGATATGACGAAAATCCTGAAAATATTTGCATTCCATTTTCACTGATAATTTGTTTTGCTCCCCTTCTTTGTTTTGTGTTTTGTATTTATGTTACGCTTGAGACACAACCAAACGCAGCGATCTGTATGATATCATGCAGATTTTTTTTTATTTTTGCGCAATAATGCACAGCAGGTGGAGGGGATAGATAGCCACCGCGGTATCAATATCTCGTGATCATTTAACAGATAATTATTATACAGTTTCAATCTACTGTAACTATCGGTGAATGTTATGCGCACGAACACCGACTAAATAGTTTAGTCGGGCTGAAAAGAGTGCGCAGCTCGATCCAACTAAAAAGTTGGCCGTGGTGTGCGCTAGCTTTTATTCTTGTTAGTTAAAGACATGTTGCTTAGATCGCAAAGTCAAGTGTAATTCTATTAAAGTACATTTTGGTTAATAGGTACTATAGTATGTTTAATTAAAAACTACAAAAATTTGATGCACGTCATTGATAATGACGTCCACCCAAATTTTTTTTTAAATAGTTCAAATGCGTGATGGTTGATACTTTCCGATGATTTTGTCTGTTTTATAGGTCTTTTGGATCAGTGAATACGACGATATTTTCTCGTACCATCTAATACGGAGTAGGAATGTATGTATTCTTAGTGCCAAGAATGAGATCCTTTTGCACTGGGTCATGAGGGTAATAAAATGGCAGACCAACAATCAAGAGAAGGATCCACTAGCTGTCCGGCTGGAACAGAGCCTTTCTGTGTAAACGCAACCTGCTCCGTTAAGAGGGGCATAAAGTTATGGGGGGAACAAAAGATGAGCCAATATTGGCCACACTGTCCAGACTCCAACAGGACAAGAAACAATAGTGAAGAACAAGTACAGATACGAACCGGAGTACTTACGTTCCACCTGTGCCTCAAGGATCATCTTAAAAGAGTAGGCGTCGTAGCTGATAACCAGTGCAGGCTCTGCCAACCGGGAGCAGAAACTTCTGAACACTTTCTGTGCTGCTCCAAGGCAATTGCAATTAATCGCTAGAAGTGCCATTGCAAAACAGATCTACACCAACTAGAAATATTCCTGAGAGAAATAAAGTTGGACGACGATCACTAGATTCGAACTAGAGAAAGATCTATTGAATAGGGTGCGATGATAGATGGAATCTCTCCGTCTCCGATGAAATCTATCTATCTTGTGTTTCCAATGTAGGAAAGCAATGACCACTTGCTTATTTTTATAATAACATTGTTAATAAGTTAATTTTAGAATGGATATAATTGTTTTTAATCTTTCGCTCTACGGTGGGTTCTGATGTAATTTTTTGGGATTGTTTTAGGCGCGATTGAGCCCACCTGATTGAGATTATCACATTTTGCTGATGTGTTAAAGTGCAATCAGTAATAACTGTCTGTTTTAACCTATAAACATACAGCCAATGTTTTCTCATTTTTGCTTAGGAGTCAACAATGTTACATACTAGATATCAACCAAACGTTTGTACATTATCCGCTTTATTTAAGAGCAGTCCACTGTAATAAAACGAAATTTGATCTTTTAGTATCCCTTCTTCAACTAGGACAAAAGTGTATCTGATTATTGTTCAATCGATTGAAGATGATATATTTGAACATTACCAATGTGGTCTTTATGTGAACAATAGTCCACACGTTTAAGTTATTTGTCCGCGAAACAATAAAAGCGAAATCGATAAATTTAACGTAAACTTTGTCGATGATACTCAGTTTTAATTTATGGCCCTTAAGTGAAATTGTATTGATATTACTTATGAGCATGTAACTACAGGGTGTATAGTTAACTTGCTACAGTTTTTTGTTGCCGCCATTTTTGTATTTAGACTGTCATTTTATAATTTATAATTCTTATATAGAAAGTCCGTAAAACTAAAAAAACAATTCAATATCACATTCTAAGTGAAATGTCAGAATTCGTAAAAACGTACATCATCTTACACTCGCTTAGAGGTTGACTTTCATAAAATTCTGATATAAATTTTTAGATTATTATACAGGGTATCCGGTACTCCGTGGACAACCTTGTAAGGGGTTATTCCTTGATATATTTTGAGACAAAAATTGTTCTACAGGGTGGCTCAATTTTCAATATCCGTGGAGATAAAGGGTGGTCAAGCAAAGTGTTTCGGACCTGTACCCTCACTCACTTAAAACGTTATATCTTGAAAACTAATAATCAGAATTCAAAGTGTTATAACTTGTTTTTTAGGGAATCGAATTACCTTTCATTTGATGTAACAATTCAAATTGTAACTGCACCCGATTTTGAGATATTTACTTCAAAACACAAATTTTTGCTAGTTCAACCCTAAAATTCCGTGATCAATGCAGTTTTTCTCAGAAAACCCCATAATAAAAATGTCAGTTTAATTTTATTTTTTTATTTGTCATATTATTGCCTACACGATTATTCAATCGCAACGCGCGCATCATAGCGTGAGACCATTTATGCCAAATAATAATATGAAATACTAAAATATTATATCCAAGAAAATATATTATCAAAGCGACGCTATCAGAGTAATTCGATATCACTGTAACTCACAATCAGCTAATCAGCTGTCATCGCGTCGCATCACTTAACGCGTCGCTCGTCCACCTTTATAATTGCGCGCCTATAATTATAATTGCGCGCCCATAATTATAATTGCGCACTGTTATCATCACGTGAAGATAAAGAAACCAAGAAATTGTATTATAAATAAACATTCATTTATAATAAAAAGTACTACATAAGTCTCTTAATTCCTACGGAGCGCCACTTTAGGACACTTATCTTACGTTGAAGGGTTTCGTCATAGTCAACACTTGGCACGCATTAGTTTCTGAAGAGGACGCAGAGAAATGCTTGAAGGTCCGTTCCTTGATGCATCCCTTTATTGTAGGGAGACCTGCATCCATATGCTGGTTCCTAACGAATCATTGGGCACTCAGACCTGCTCTGATGCAAACGTTTTGCTTGTATTGGAGGCGGGAGAAGCGTAGCAGAGGATGGAGCGGACTATGGTTTTATATAGCAGTGACTTAGTACATCGGGAGAGTTTACTCCTACAGTTAGACATCGGTTGGAGCATTTTTGATGCTGAACATGCTTTTCACACAGGTGATTGAATATGAGGACCGAAATGCAGTCCCTTATCCAGCTTAACATCGAGATGTTTGATATCTGGTTTCCAGTGAATGTCATCTCCGAAAGTGGAAACGTAATCGCTTGGAGGCTTACCTTTCCTAGCAAAGATTATGGCTTCACTTTTGTTTGGATTGACGTTGATTCTGCAGATCTTAATCTAGTTTTCCATGTCATTTGCAGCGTTCTGCAAACACCTGGTGATCTTAACTGGCCACCATAAGATGCACAGCTGCTGTATCGTCAGCATAAAATGCAATAGTAACGTTATCAGTTTTTGGTGTGTTTCCTATGTAAATAGAGTAGAGCGAGGGCGATAAAGTCAACCCTTGTGGGGTACACCAGCCTCGATAATTTTCAAGGAAGATCTCTCCCCATAGATCTGAATCTTGAATATCATATTCTTTAAGAATGAGCTAAAAGGGAAAATCATGATCTGTGAGTTAGAACATAAGACCATTGTGTCAGACCTTATCTAAGGCTTTCTCTACATCTACAGACTACATGTACATCCCGCTGAATCAACAACCCTTACCAATTGAGATGTAAGAAATATATACTTTTTTCTCGTGTCATGATTTTTTATAACTTTTTAGATTAGTAGAACACAAGTGAAACAAGTGGTCCTTCTTGCTCCCCTAAGGGCAGCCTTGTATTCTTTCGCCGAATGCCTTGACAGTTTCTAAAAGTGATCATAAAGTTTGCTTCTGTGAATTATATCGTATTTAAATATTCGCAAGGAATTAAAATATTAAGACCCAAATTCAATAATTTTTTTCAAAAGATATATTTTGTTCACAGTATTGCTCCACAGAAGTGGACTTAAGAATATTTGTTTTTCGATGTCTTCTTAGATTGTCCACAAACAATAGTCGCTGCAATTATTACCAAGAAAAAAGGGGTACTTATTAAGAATAGCCACAAACAATTCGATCATCGATCCATGAAATCTCGCGTTTCTGAATCCATTTGTTGGTAAGTTCCAGTTGCTTTCTTTGAACGTCTTGTTTGTAAACAAGAATGAAGATGAAACTCGAAAAAGTAAATTGCAGTCAGATGTCTGGAAAGAGTGGTGCTATTACCCTACTGAAAAGTAAATTCGTTCCGGCCAAAATACTGTGCTAATTAATTCAGAATAATTAGCGGACATACTGATAATTAAATGAACTGCTTACTCTGATAGACTAACTTACAAGTGTTGTTACGTACTTTCCCTAAACTCGTAAATATAATTGAGTGTTATGTACACGATATTCAAGATATAATTTATGAGAGGTGTTTACCAAACTCGGACAATAATTCAGGAATTGTGTTATAAAAGTTAGTCGCTATAGTCGAGTGCACCAATGGCAAAAATGGATTTTAGTACTCTTTATAGTTATCAGTTTCTGTAAGCCCGTGGTCCATCATTGACAATAATATTGTATAATGATGCATTGTTGGCCGGCAAGTAGTTTTTCGTCCTTTGCACGGTCTGACCAAAACTTTTAAAGTTTCGAGAAATTTTTAAGAAATTCATTCCATTCTAATAAAATATTTCTATGCGACATATAAAATCATTATCGACGATAAACTATGCTCATATATCAAGTGAAATAGTATCGTTTTAAGGGAACTGTATTGATTGATATGCAAAAGAAAATATGGTTTAGAAAAAATTGCCTTATGAAATCTATTTGCACTTTGCATGATGCTAGAAGAGAATTCTTTTTACAGTAACAGTTAAATTTTTAATTTTCTAGTGCTCATTTTAGTTACGAAATAAAAAATTAAAGTTTTATTACAAGTTTTAGGTTTTTTGAACATCGCGACTGGGTTAGAACGCTGCCTTGACCAATGCTTATCAAAGCGAACTTGATCATAGTTAGATGTAAAACCTGGCCAGACTTGTTTGAAAGTTGAATTGGATTTGTCCGCGGTTGCAGATGTGTGGAAATTCCCTCCAATCAAGTGAAAAATTCTCGAATATGTAGTGGAAAATGGTATTCAGGAGTTTGATCAGCTCCATGAGTAAGAACGTTTTCTAATATTTTTAGTATAGCCTTGGTCTCTTCTTAAAACATCTTGGCCATTTCAGTGCTCCTCGATAGACTGAGTGTCTGTAGACTTCCCGATGAAGTTTTAAACCTAGTGTCTGATTCATAAGTCTCGATTGAATCTATATTGAAGAAAGCCGTATCTAGAGAATAAATATTATCGACGAGACTTTGTGCATTATTGCAAAACATTTCTTTTACAGCATAAATTTGCTTATTTAATTCAGAAATCTATTTAATTTAATCTAGTCTGAACATGCTTCATTTCTTAATGCATGGCATTTTTCTGCGACATTTGAATAGCCTTTAGCTATGCATTAAAAAGTCATTCATAAAAAAATCGTTATGCTTAAACGTATATAGCTAAGCCCTATACTAACGAAACAATTGGCGAATACCAAGGTGGATTCAGAACCGGACGATCTACAACAGAGCAGATATTCTCGGTGAAACAGGTGCTTGAAAAATGCTGGGAATATAACACAGATGTGCACCAAATCTTCGTAGATTTTAAATCAAGCATATGCCAGTATTGACAGGAGGATACTGTTCCAAATCATGTTTGATTTTGTAATTCCACCAAAATTAGTTCTACTAACGAGACTCACAATGACGAACACTGAATCCCAAGTAAGAATACAAACCGATTCCACAACCAGCTTTCGAACGCAATGTAGTTTAAAGCAGGGAGATGGTCTAGCCCTCATTCTTTTCAACCTGGCACTAGAGTATGTCATCCGAAAAACCCCAGTCGACACCAACTAGTAGCATACGCTGACGATATAAACATCCTCGCAAGATCCTTCCCTAGTGCTAAGGAGGTATTTGTCATTCTTGACTCCGCCGCAAAAGACGTCGGGTTACGCATAAACGAAAGTAAAACAAAAATAAGAACGCAAACAAGAAAGAGAACGCCAATCAGACAGAATGTAACAATTGCGTAGTATAATTTGGAGTGTGTGGACAACTTCATATATCTTGGGGCTAATCTAGCAAAAGACGGCAACGAAACGGACGAAATTAAACGACGGATCATGCTAGCAAATAAAACGTATTATTCGGTACTTCCAATAATGAAATCCAAGAGAGTGCATAGGAACAATAAGCTGCGAATATATAAAACTATTATACGACCTGTGCTTTGTTATGGCATCGAAACGTGGACATTAACGCGAACTTCCGAAAAAGCAGTTAACGCATTCGAAAGAAAGGTTCTCCGAAGAATTTTTGGACCTATAAAGGAAGGAACAGACTGGCGAATAAGATACAACCATGAGTTGTATCAACTCTTCAAGGAGCCAGAAGCTTCAACGTTCATCAAACTACGTAAACTGCAGTGGGCTGGCCATGTAGAGCGGATGGAAGACAGAAGAATTCCCAAGCGTGCTCTTAAAGGCAAAGCGAGTGGTAACAGGCCAGTAGGCAAACCACGCAAGCGATGGAAAGACTCGGTTGATGAAGACAGCAAAGCCACCTTAAAAATTAGCAGCTGGAGGACGCGGTCTTTGGATCGAGACGATTAGAGGCAACGACTTCAGGAGGCCAGGGCCGGACTTGGGCTGTCGCGCCATTGATGATGGTATATATCTATCACTATCGAAATTGGAATGGCATACTAAGATCATATGCTATAATACGAGCATTGTTACCAAGGTGTCGTCTTTCAATGTCGCATTCTGTCTAATATATTGTCAAATTGTGACATGACATTTTGCCGTTTGGAGCTTAATCATGTAGTGCCATCAAGTGTACACCTCAATGCATCAATTCTTTGACATTAAAAATTGTTGTAGTTAACCACAATATCTTATTAAAAATTATTTGATGATGTGGTCTAGTAAGATTCACTTCATTACTTGCATCCACCAGTGGAGAAAATGAAAGCTTAAATGGGCGTAAACAAAATTTTTTGTTATATAAAAAGCCCTGTAGATAGTTCAACATCTGAAGGATGGAGATGGAACCGTTATAATTTAATTTAATTGTTTGCTGTATTCTTGCTGTACCGACCATAATATAATGGCAAGCACGAATACTTTACATAGGGTTTCTATACATTTGTGCCTTTAGTACACATTAGACCGTCTTGCCAATATTGTGGTATTGATTACATACAGTCAAAAAAACTCAATTAGTTTCATTATCGTGGATTTTTTCAATTATAAGTAACTAGGATTCAGTGATCGGCGATGCCTCTCCAGCTTAATATGAGTTGTATTAGACGGAATTACTTCTTCCACCTTTCCAATCGAATTCCATCGTATCCCAGGGATCAGTTCTATCTCCCATTCTATTTCTCATCTCATCTACCTTCTGTTGTCAATTCTAAATTCACTTCACAGTTATGGAGATGATAGTACACTAGATAAAGTCTTTAAATTCGACTATAATACAAAGGCACGTCCGACTAATGGTGGCCTCTTACCGTACTGAGTTATTCGATTCATTGAATCAGACCTAGTGATGGGATAAATCGGACATTTCATTAACCCAGTATGACCGAGTCATTTCGTTGAAGTGACCGATTAAAAAGATTCGGTCATTTGAGTCATTTCGGTCACTTTCATGATTCGGTCGAAATGACTCACGATCACGATATACGAAAAATAACAAGTCGGTCGATCGGTCAGCGGTCACTAGAAAAAATATTCTCGTATTGTACCCGATGTTGATAGCCGTACAGCGCCAAAAGTTTCTATTCGTCTTTGCGTGTCGGTCGGTACTCGGTGCTCGAAGGTAGAGAATAATTCCATTATAGACATTTTGGGGGAAAATGAGTCATTTCGGTCAATCCTTTGGTGGCATACAAATTTTTCCTTCAGTTGTCTTCAAATTACTCAGCGTAAAAATCACCTAAATTAGAGCCAGCATATCTTCGATGTCGCAATTGATGCCTGCAAACGCCTGGTATTCTATGGAAGTGCAAGAAATTCTTTTTGACGTTTGACTTAGCTGCAATCTATATTTAAGTCAGACCACATCTTGAGTAAAATTCGCAAATCTGGGCTTGGCCCCCAAAATGTAATTTAGGTTTGCCCAATCGTATTCAATAACAAGGGTTCCGACTAATTGGAGATGAAGCTGTTTCAGCTTCTATCAGGCCCGTGCGCAGGATATCGTCAAGGGGCGGGGTTTTTTTTCGAATATGTTGAAATACCTGCCGACATTCACAGCTTGAAATTCATCAATGCTCAAACATTTTTTAAGAGATTTGAATCTGATAAATGTGACGATCAATCCAATTCGTCATATTCCCTGCAAGAACGCGGTAATTAAATTCACTATCCTACCCTACACTCGCCATCCGGCTTCGAAAAAGTTTTATTTGGTGTTCTCCGTCATAAGATTTTCCAATAGGTATGCAGCGTGGATAATTTAGTAGTCAAAACGGGTATATTCACTGGTAGTCCAGGTAATTTAGTAGTAACTATCTGGTATCGTTAACGAGGAGTGAAAAAGACGGCAATATTGAAGGAAGAGGTGGAGTTTCGCACGCATGTATAAAGTGGAATTTGTCTCGAGGTGATGAAAAGATACACCACGAAGCTAACTTGTAAAATTCTTGGCAATTTCTACGCAGTGCAAAGCCGACTTCAATGATTTGGATCGTTGTCATCTTGTAGTATCAAATTTTAATTTTTCCTTATAAACCATCTTTGGACAGATGGTAGTAAAGGCTACTGATGTAATTTGACCATTTTAGAAGCATTCAAATTCTCTGTAAAAATGTAAAAGGTGTCAAAACCACTATAAAAAATGTGTTTCCTGCATTTAAATATCCTTCTTAAAGATCGAACCCAATGCGGGAATCATAATAAGAAAGAAATAGACATTAAGCATGATACTAATAATTTTTTTTTGTTTTCAGGTGAGACCTTATTAATAACGGATTTGCTTGGAATCGGGAGCTCAACAAATAGCCTACTTGGATCACAAACAGGCTCAATATCACCCATATCGAATAATTATGTTTCATTTATGTCCAACTCAACGGATTCATCAACATCGCCTGGCATTGGTATGTCAGCGCAGTATTTTGATGCATTCCAGGTAAATATTGTTAGACATAGCATTTAGGTTGTCGATAATATCTTTCATAGTAAGAATAAACGCTCTATCGATTAAATTTGTAATCACCAATTTCCACAACTTCTACGAACTTTGTTTAGTTAAATTTGGCGGTGACGACGATGTTTTTTTATTGTCTACGGCTTCCGGGATGACTGAATTCCTCAATCTTGTGATCGATTTTGGATCATTCAAACGTTTTTTTTAAATGTCGCGATGAACAGGTAGAGCTTCGATTAGATTTTTTCTGTTAGAAATATCTATCATTTGCCGTTGGTGTTTTCGAAAGAATCCAATCGATTACGAAAAACAAAGACAATAAGCCGAAAAAAATTATAGTTTTTTTTTTAAATACTCTACAAAAAAGTCTCCAGAAACAATAACCACTTGCCGATCTAAAATTTGAAATTTAGTTTTCATTGCACTATTGTAACCCTAGAGAAATTTATTTTTTCCTTTCAGTTGAAGTACGAACTCCCTGGGTTTATATTTATTAATCATTTAATTTATTAGAAGTATATTTTTACTATTAGTGCTGCGTCTGCTGTTAAAATATTTTTAAGCATGGATGTAAGCGCTTTTCATTTTATAATATTAATTTTATGGGGAAGAAAATTTTGCAATTTTTTGAAAATAATTTTTTCTTTTAATTTAAACCTTGAAATCTGAAATGGTTTGTCTTTCTTTCAGTTCGATAATATTGGCCAGAACACACCTTTGAAGGTATTTCAAAGGAATCTTAGTTTTGATTGTTCCACGCCAATATCTCCAAGCACACCTCCATCTTTATATAATCGCTCTTTTCATGGATCCCCGCAAATAAGGTAATTGGAAAAAATCGATTCTTTGTAAATTTCTTTGCAATTATTCTTCTAGTGATTGCAGTAGTCCAGGAACCCTAGAGCCATCTCTACTCTATAATGGAGTATCGTCAAGTAGATCTAATTCGCCTGAAAGTGACAACAGTGGAAATTCAAATGCCGATAATAATCTCGTTGATATAATGGTAATATAATTCTTGTGATATTTATAATAAAAAAGTTAATCTGTAATTTTTCTTTGCATTAGAGCCTTTTAACGGCGAACCCACAACAGGCTCAACAACAGCAGCAACAGCAATATCAACAGCAGCAACAACAACTGGCAATGCAACAACACCACCAGCAGCAACAACAACAGCAGCAGCAACAGCAACAACAACAACATAATCAACATATGCAAAATTTTGCTCAAACTGCTAGTCTTGGTATAACAGCTGCCGACCTAGAGCTTGCAAAATTGCAAAATTTCCAAGCATTAAATGCTCTGAAACTGTTGCAACAAGCTCAGTCGCCTATTCAAATGCCTCTGATTGGTCTCAATCAACTTTTGCAGGGATGTAGTCCTAATCAAGTAATATTTTCAATCTGTCTTTCAAAATCAGCTTATATCTTTTTTTATATACAATGAAAGATTTTGCAGTTAAAGAATTGGCAAATTCAACAGACACAGGCAACAAGTAGTGATGCTCATTTGGATCGGGTGGCACGATTTCATCGTACATCAGCGGGTAAATTCTTGAAAAATACATCAAATTACTATCGACCCGTCAATTTTTATACGTTTCATGCTTGTAGCTCTTTACGATGCAACGTGCACTTGGAGTGGAGTTTTGCCGCCACGTTCCCATAAAGTTATAAATTATTCGCCGAAGGTTTTTTTAGGTGGTATACCATGGGATATTAGTGAACAATCTCTAATACAAATATTCAAACAATTTGGCCAAATAAGGTTAATATTATACAATATTTTTATTTTTAAGCATCGTTAAAGAAAGGTTTTTAAAATTTATAGGGTCGAGTGGCCGGGCAAAGAACAGCAGGCGTCTCAACCCAAAGGCTATGTTTATATAATTTTTGAATCTGAAAAACAAGTGAAAGCCCTTTTGGCTGCTTGTACTTTGCAGGAGGACAATTCACCAAACGCTGGAAACTATTATTATAAAATTTCGTCGAAACGTATTAAGGCGAAAGAAGTAAAATTTAGTTTTTGGTTATTTAAAAAAAATAATAAATATTGTATTTTTTTTAATAAAAGGTTGAAGTTATACCGTGGATAATAGCCGACTCGAACTATGTTAAGTCTACATCGCAAAAGCTGGACCCAACAAAAACTGTTTTTGTTGGAGCGTTACACGGAAAATTAACGGCAGAAGGACTTGCAAACATAATGCACGATTTATTTGACGGCGTTGTTTACGCAGGTAAGGTTATACAATAAATATTGATTTTAAGTGTCCTGTGAGGAATTGTGTACATGTGAAATTCATTGCTTGATTTTATGGTGAGGGTAGAGTCGCGCCTCATGTTAGGTGTAAATCCAGCAAGAAGCGTCAAATGTAACCAGAAGCATCAAGTGGTCAGTATTTTTGAATACTTTGCGTGTCAGTGCAAAGAAAATTTTTACTTTCAGTTATAATATTTTGGAATACCACTTAATTTATCTCAATTTTTATAAAAATCACACATCAAATGTCAACTCTCGGGTAACTATCCGCTCCTAAATATCAGTAGAGTTTACTCTCATTTGAATGTGTTAGTTAACTCTGAAGGTGACTCTAACTCTAATTTTGTTTAATCTCAACTACACTGTTAATCTGACGAACTACAGATTGCATCTAGGTCAGGAAATTAATGTTGCGTAGCGATTCGGGATAGTGAGACGTTTTAATCGAGATGTTTCGATGTTTTTAGTTCCATTGTGTTCGTAAAGCACTCTGCTTTGTCTTTATCCGAATATACTAAGCCTCCGGTTCCATGGAGAGGTCTTATATTTGAAGTACCTTTTCTGACAACCTTTGATAGTTTCCACATTTGTCTATCCTCCTCGGAGATGAGGTCAAGTTTTGTTTACCCAGCGATCGTTTTCCAAATCTTTCAAGGCATTGTTTAACTTGCTAATTTAGCCTGTTGCATTCCCGCATTAAATTGGGATCAAGAGTTCGTCGATAGCGCCTTCGTAGGCGATTTCGATCTTTTTACAGAGCTCGACTCTCCCTGGAAAGAGGAGAACCTTTTGGACAATGTGCTTTCTTAGCCTAACCGGTTCAAAATCTTCCTTTCCAAATAAGAGAAGGATTGAACAATGATCCGAAGATAAGTCGTCTTTGCTCCAAATCTTATGAAGTAGAGACATTGGTTCATCATCATTAATGGCGCGACAGCCCAAATCGAGCCAGGGCCTGCAGGATACATTGTCCATTCGCTCCACATAGCCTGCCCGTTGTAGCTTACAAAATTTTATAAGAGTCGATGCGACTGGGTCGTCATAGATGTTATACAACTCGTTGTTGTACCGGATACACCATTCAGTGCCTTCTCTTACTGGTCTAAAAATTCTTCGAAGAAAAGCAGCATTCAAAAGCATCTATTGATTTTTCAGACGCTTGGGTGTGAGTCCACGTTTCGCTTGCATATAGTAGCACAGGTCTTATTATGGTCTTGTATATGCGAAGTTTGCTCTGGCTGTGCACTTTTTTCGATTTTAAGATCGGGAGAACCGTGAAATACGCCCTGTTTGCTAGTGTGATCCGTTGTTTTACTTCGTCTTCGTTGCCGTCTATTACAAGGTGTGATCCGAAGTATGAGAAATGATCCACATTCTCCAGGTTGTAGTCCCCCATGGTCATATTTTGTCTAGTTGGCGCGTTTCTTCTTGTTTCTTATTCTCATTGACCCTTAACCCGACATCCTTTGCCGCTGAGTCTACACAGTGGAAGACTTCCTTCGCGTCTGAAACAGATCTTGCCATGATGTTTATGTCATCCGCGTACACCACTAGTTGAGTGGACTTGATTAGTAGGGTACTTCTGGTATCAATGGATACCTTTCTGATGACATATTCCAGGGCGAGATTGAAGAGCATGGGAGCGAGTCCATCTTCCGGTATCAACAGGTATATCTATCACGTCACGAGAAGGTCAATGTTTCTTTTGACATAGATTGCCGTTCCATCTCCTCCTCTTCCAGTCGGTGTCTGTACGAAACATGAAGTAGTTTCGCAGCTGAGGCTCATCAGAAGCATTTAAGTGCGTTTCACCCATTGCATCAAGTTGGTGCTCCTCAGCCAAGGGTGGAAGTTCCATGACACGAAATCTTGTCTTCCTTGAGATCTTGGTCTTTCTTTAAATTTTTTTCTTTCTTGAACTCTTTGGTCTTCTTTGAAATTTATGGTCTTCCTTGAAATTTTTGGTTTCACTTGAAACCTTTGGTCTTACTTGAAATCCTTGGTCTTATTCGAAATCTTACTTGAAACCTTTGGTCTTAAAATTTTTGGTTTTGAAATGTTTGGTCTTACTTGAAATCTCTAGACTTATTTCTAATTTTCAGGCTTATTTGTTTTATAATATAAAATAAATTTGTTGATAAATTTTGTTTCCCAAACTAAAACAGGTATTGACACCGATAAGTACAAGTATCCAATTGGATCGGGTCGAGTAACTTTCAACAATAACCGATCGTATATGAAGGCGGTATCTGCCGCTTTCATCGAAATCAAGACTTCAAAATTTACCAAAAAAGTTCAAGTCGATCCCTACTTGGAGGATTCTCTATGCTCGATTTGCGGTGTCCAGCATGGACCATACTATTGCAGAGAATTGTCTTGTTTCAGGTAATTAAAAATCGATAAAATATTTTAAGCACGAAAAGTTATTTAAAAACAAAAACAAACTAAAACATTTAGATATTTCTGCCGCTCATGTTGGCAGTGGCAACATACATCTGATGCATTCAGAAATCATAAGCCACTAACAAGGAATTCGAAATCACAGCAATTGGTCGGTATTGGACCACAAACGACTGCTGCTGCCGCATCGACTACACAATCGCAAAATAATCCTTCATTGATAACTAAACAGCAGATCCAACAGCAATAATTTAATTTATTATATTATATATAATTTTTCTTTGTTAATCGTTATATTATTGATCACTCTATATTTTTATTGCTGCTTTTGCAGATCGGTTGTGATTATGGTGGATGTTTTGTTCGGGTTCAATGTTTGCATACAAGATGAAAACGCAATTGAAACGTAGTTTGTACATAGTTATCTCAAAGAAATGTATATAATACGTGAAAAAGATTTGTCTAAAATATAATTTTAGCTTAAGGAAAAGATTATTTGTATGCAAGGCGGGAAACGCCGATATTGTTATATCATATCGACTTTTTTCAGATATGCTTTCGCTTTTCGGCGAAATACGATGCAAAATCGAATCAAGTAATTTTTTTTTGCAAGTCTATAAAATAGCAATTTAAGTAATAAGATATTATTAATTTTTCGAAAGAGGGATTTTTTTTTTGAGACATAGTTTTTTTTTCTTTTTTTTTAAATGAAAAATTTTCAACAAAAAAAAAATTCAATATTATTGAAAATTTTACATATAAGGTGATAGTCCAAAATAATACAATTTAAAAGAAAATTAGTTTTATTTCGAAACGAAAAGTTTAAGATACTAACTAAACACACTCGGGCTTTTAAAATCTTTTACAGCCGAAACGGAAGGCTTACTAAATTCGAGGCTTCATTATAAGCTTCAAAATAAACGAAACTTATTTCTGTAGAATAAACGATGATTATAAAAAAAATAACGTGAAAAATTAACCAGTTTATGGGGGGAAAAGACTGAACGACTGTTGTTTTTTTTTCTTTCTTTTATAATAAATAACTTGCGTATTACTTGCTTCGATAATGCTCTTTGTAAACTCTTCATATTGGTTTGTTTGTTTTTTGCACTTACTACTTATCATGTACTGGGAATATCAGTTTGTTTTTTTTTGTTTCCACTCTACATGATTTGTAATTTTCTTGTAATGGACGAATGAGTACCTCGTAATGTGGTACGATTAATTTAGTCTGGAATCAACCTACCAATAAATATTCCGAATTGCGCGAATATTTTTTTTTTTTTGATCTCAATCGGAGGAGTATTTATAGCATTTGAGCCCGACATTGCACCATATATCCATCCAGTGTTCTATATTGAAAAAAAAATGCATTTATATGTAAATATATATTTTTTACAATGTATACATTTTTATGAGTTCCTATTAATATTTACATAAATAATAAAATAGATAACGGAGCTGTTAATTTCTTTCTTTTTTGTTATATTTTGTTGCAATATTTTCATTTTTTGTTATTTATATTTAGAAAAAAACTTATGTTAATTATTTTTTCACAAAACTTACAAAATATAACAAAAGAATACTTTATACATAACTAAAAAATACAAAACAAACATATGGTAATTATATTTTTATAAAAGTTATAAAAAAAAATAAATTGCGAAAGAAACTACACATTGAGGATACTTAATACAATACCTGCATTATTTTTAGGTTTTAAAGAATTAAGATTAGTTTTATTACAAATGCACAACCAAAAATATAGTAAGTATAATTTATGTTTGTGTACGTACCAAAGGCTGTTAATTTAATAAAAAGTAATTATTTACCATGGAATATGCGTTACGAATTTCCATTTTTATCGCAGCCTAATCGGTTGAATAGTGCATTCCATTACAGTGTCATTTTCTTTTTTACTGTAAAAACCAAGAAGTATCCTCATAATAAAACAAATATTTCAACAAATATAATCCAAAACACTGCAATAAACTAATAAAAAAAGCTGAACATTAAATTGTGCTTTATTGAAAAAAAATATCCAAAGACAAAATATTATATACATACAAAATAAATATCATAACCAAATCATAAAAAAACTTACAAAAAATAAATTATGTAAAGTGCTTCTTTTCGGCTTAAGGGAATATAAAATATAAGCGTAAAATATTAAAGAAATTTAAATATATATCACAAATTGTTAACAATATACAAATTTAATGTAATTGTTTTCTGTTTGCGATTTTTACATCATGATAAAATCAACCTTACAAAACAATTATATATTTGTGTAATACTCTTAAGAAAGAACATCGCGGATCAAGAGAGAAACGAAATGCTATAAATTATACACAATATGACTTTGTGAAAACAATAATTAAAACGATTAACATAACATGTTGGTGCTCAATCTAATTTTTTGTGCCAATCTAATTTTTTTACGGACATTTTTTAAACTTTGAATGTAATTTAATTTTTTTAATCGATTTATTCTCTTGATAAAAACTAATTCGTGATTTCCAAATTTTAATGTAATTTTCAAGGAATTGATTATTTATATATTTCTTTTTTTTAATTATACTCTTGAGAGCGAATTTTATGTAATTTTATAATAACAAAAAAAGAAACCCTTCATTTTTGTATCTCAATAACTTTAGGATTATTTTTAAATATTTTATTATTCAGTGATATAATGAATATAATTTTTTTCTTTCAGAACGTTTATATGTTAGTATAATTTGCCTAGTTTAATCTAATTCTTTTGGATTATATTTTCTGTGATTTCAGCAAATCGGAATATCCGTTCTAGTTGTACTGCAGCCTACAAATTACCCAGTGGCTGTATAATGTGTTAAAATATGTTTCATTTTGAATATCCTCTCTTATGCCGCGTTTCCACTATCGCCTTCATGTGCATTGGACATGTGCGATGAACGCGAATGTCTAGGCGATAGTGGAAACAATACATTCGTGCTCAAGGCAGAACTCTTTGATGTGCGTCAAAAACCGCCATCGACGCGAATGTTAGTGGCACTGGTGGGGGCTAGCAAGTGTTCAGTTCAGTCCCAGCGTGAATACGAGTAATGTATTATGAACAGGTAGGCCTCCTACAATGCTGTTGATACGTTCCTAGAAAACTCGTTGTACCAGCGTTCGGTTCTAAATAGATGAATTTTTTTTTTTGTTTATTAAACGCGTTGAACCAGCGTTCGGTTCTAAGTAGATGAATTTTCTTTTTTTGTTTATTAAATTTTTTAATATAAATAAGCATTGTTGAAGATTTCTCTTAAAAATGTTGGCTCTCTCCGTTAAAGGATCATTCTCAATGAAGTATCATTCCAACTGCTTTTCTATATCTAAACCTCTTTCAATACCCTTTAGTGTAAAATATTTGCTTCCTTCTCCAGCAGAATCTTCAGAGGAACTTTTACTTGGTAATGTTTTGGTTTGTGCAATCAAATCAGCTTCGTTTATTTCGTCATCTATGACTAAATCTTGGATGTCACAAATTGTTATTTCATCGAATCCATCACCTTCTACTAGTTGAACAAGATTTACTATGTTACTGTATACATCTTGAAGTCTAACATCATTTCCCACACTGATCATATCCGGCAATAGCGCTTTTCAGCAACCGCTTAGTGTCGATTTACGCAATTCCTTAAGTGACGACCCAATAATTTCGACGCAATTAAGAATTTAAAACTGTTTCCAAACTTCGCTGACCGTATTTTCTGTAGAATCTATTTTCTCTAAAATGAATTCAAGTGATTTACGTATGTAGTAAGATTTAAAAGTTGCTATGATGCCTTGGTCTTGTGGTTGCAATAGTGAAGTAGTGTTGGCCGGTAAAAATTCTATCCGAACGTTAGGATGACTTAAATCAGGTGGATGTGAAGGTGCATTATCCAATGGGAGTAGAACTCGAAAAGACAGATTTTTTTGGACAAGTATTTTTTAACATCGGGAATAAAACAATGATGGAACCAATTCTTGAATAAATCCTTAAGCCCATGATCCAATCAGTGCAGTGCTTCATGCAGTAGCATTGCCCACATACGATTTGCATGCTCCATGATCCAATCAATGCATTGCAGTAAATATTCCGGCATGCAGTAACTCAAATTTTGCTCTCTGTGCAAATTTTGTATAGCGCTGCGTAAGGCCAGCTAACAGTCAAATAAAAAACGTACTTAACTAATCGAATTTTTCTAGAGGGAGGAGTAGAAAATTTGAATTTTCACAGTTTTCGATCAGAGTAACATTGACTAATATTTGAAATTGATGTGACATGCAGCGATGAATTGATTGGATCATGGAAAAAATTGTACTGCCCTCCAATGCAGTAAGAATGCAGTGCTGCATTGATTGGATCATGGGCTTTAGTCATCCATGCCTTCTTGTTTGCTCTCCAATATATGGGAAGGTTATTTTTTGTGCAGCTTTTCCTTGATCGTAGATTTTGTGATCGGTAAATGCACATTGGTTTAGTCACAAAATCAACAGACGCGTTACTGTATAAAAGTAAGGTTATTCTGCCTCTAGCAGCTTTAAAACCTGGAGCTGTTTTCTCGGTTTTTGAAATATAATATATTGAAGCCATTTTTTTCCACCACATCCCGTTTCATCGGCGTTAAACACCTGATCTGCCAAATAACCCTGTTCCTGGATTATTTTCGCAAGCTTTGCTGGATATTCATTCGCTGCGGCAACAGCAGCAGACGCTTTGTCTCCTTGTAATGTTAAATTATGCAATGAGTGTTTTTTTTAATTTCTTAAACCAACCATTGCTAGCAAAGAATTGATGACTTTTCTTTAGTTGACGTCTGACCCATTTCTTCCAAACAATTAAATATTTTAAATGCCTTTTGCTTAACTATACGTTTATCTAAAGGTAACCGTTTTGTGGTCATATCTTCCACCCACACTGCAAGCGCTTGTTCAATTTTTTCCCTTATATTAGGTCTTTGATGAGCAGTAATTTTGGCAAATACAGACGATGCGGATGTGACGAAACCTCTAATTTTGTCTTCAGCTTGCTTAATATTTCCTATTGACGATTCTTTAGGATTAAAATGTCTAGCGACATCAGCTATTCTTGATTGGATAGCTGAACAGGCACAGCTGTCAGGTTTCCAAGTGTCACAAAAAAGCGAAATTATCTGAACCGCGTTGTAATGAAACCGCGTTGTAGTAAAACCGCGCTATAGAAGTACAGCGTTGTGGAAAAATTTACGCATTACCTGGATCGCGTTGTAACGAAACCGCATTGGAAAAGTACCCCGTTGTAGGAGGCTTACCTGTACTGTATGTAATATTATAGTTTATGCAGATTATTACAATGTGTCTTTTTCGCATTCTGAAAAATGTATAGAGAATCATTCCTTCAACATTCCAGAAAAAATGTAATGTGAATAGTATGGTAATTAACCCATCCATTGAATCTGAATGTTTACGAAATGCATTCTTCAAAACTCTTTTCCCCGCTGGGGTAGTGTCTTCGCATAGGCCGATAGTGGAAACGCTACATTCGTGCTCAATGCACATCCCTTTGATGTGCGTTCAAACACCGCCATCGACGCAAATGTACGCGATTCTCGACTTGATTTGCAAACTAACGCGAATGTGCTGCTTCCACTTACGCATACGCGCATCAACCAATGCACATGAAGGCGATAGTGGAAACGCGGCATTAGAAATGCAATCTAATGCCCCGAATACATGTGTGGCAACCATAGCAAATGCAGACAGTCCACTTGGATGCGTTGGCTATCACTTGTCGGGGTTGGTGATACTTCGCCGCTCTGTCTGCTTTTTAACAAAAGCTGGTAATTCTCGCACTCTGGCGTTGGCCTACATTTGTCCAGCTTCACGCTGACCTAAGTTGGCCCAACATGTATTTGGGGGTAAAATGTGCAATTTATTTTTATTGATTTTTATGTAAGTATCAATTTTTCATTCTAAAAATTTCAATTTCTTGAGCAACTTGCAAGTAACATTGCTTGAAACTCTCCTTTCAACTGGTAGACTTGACATATTTTCCAATAATGAGTAGCTCTCGTGCGCAAAGCTCTTTGATTTAAAGATTTTTTTTTTATTATATATTAACGAAGAAATTACAAGTCAAGTCCAAGAAAACTCAAGAATTATGGAATTACTTTTCACAAATGATGTCCTCTTTCTAAGTATTTTTGGTTATTATTGTAAACAATAAACTAGTTCTTGAAATATTCAGTATGTTTCGATTTGCTAAAAGAGGTGAACCATTGTGTTTGTTTTTTTTCGCAATTTTCTTAGAGCAGTCTTTCCGTCACAAACTAAAGTTTTCTCTGAAATCGCCGAACGAATTGGCTGCATATTTCAAAATAAATTGTAGAAACAATCTACACAAACGCTTTTCTGCCACCAATCAACAAAAGCGCGGTGTCATGTATGGACGAAGTTTTTCTGCTATTAGACTGCTCAGTAAATTGTCCAATTATTATTCGTATGTTTGCATTGCCTTTTGAAAAATGGTTTTGGAGGGAAATGAAAAATGTATACAAACTTTATATTGTAATTATCGAGGGCTTATTTTATTTATGAACTTATCATCATATTATTATCATATTGTAATTTAAACAATTGGCGGCAAAATGAAAATCGCCTAAAAATTTGAAAAATGTTGACGATTCCCGTACTTTTACGAGGCGGGAAAAAAGCAAAGGTGGTTATTCTAAAAACATTCATCCATGTTGTGTTTGTCGAGTCGATCTTTGGCCATTGTTGAAAAAGTTAGTTCGTTGAATTTTATTTGTTGAATTTGACGAAGAGGAGAATGAACACGAAGCGAAAGTGGCTGAAGGATTGCACCTTGGACATAAGTAATACGACGTGAGTGTTAGGGTCTCAAGAAGGTGGCAATATTTTACTATAATAAAAAGAGTCTCCGTAGTAAAAGTGCAATGATAATTTTGCGGGTTATTTTAAAACAGAAATAAAAAAAAAATTGTACAACATAGTACTTACGTTTTTCCCCAATAGTATTCATTTTGAACGTTTTAATAACTGCTTTAGCCGGTTGTTGTCTATAAAAATGTCAGTCGACGTTCACAATACCACTTTTAGCCAAATTTCATATTTCCTGCATTATTCGCTAGTACTGCTATTTCTAATATGCATACAAACAATTATCAAGTATCAACCTTGTGACATAGCCCGTTCAGGAGATATGAACTTTAAAATAGCCCGATTCTAGCTTTTTGAGCTCTTCAGACAGATTGTTTTGCCACCCACACTACCCATCTCGACAATTTATTGCAAATGGCTCTATTTAGTTTGAAAGTTTCAACTTAAGCTGTTCCCGATATATAGAAACCAATATTTCTCGTCTAAAACGCTCTTTCCACACCTTCACATTACAACCTCACCACCCCAAAGAGGAACAATTTAAAGAGGTCGACCCAATCTACTTCAAAAATATTTGAACTTAATAGCACAAAAGGCTTGGGAGCTACGAGTATTTACACGCGTTTGCGTACGGTAGACAACGGTCAAGCGGGAAAGAGTTTTATTGTTTCTTAAAACATTTCAGGGTAGATTTTTTTAAATCAATACTTTTATTAAAATAATGAAGTAAAATTTGTGCCGTTTGCACAGATTTACAGCGTTTTAATAATGTAATGAAATTGTGTTGCGTTTCCTTTAAACCCTTTTCTATTTTTTAAACTGCTTTTTGTTTCCGCTTCTTCACGAAAAACAAGTTCCTACTTAGCTCGACCGTACATCAAAAGCAGCATTACTGTTTCTCAACGCTCTTATGAGAAGATCCTGTTATTGGAGGCTGCTATATTTTTTAATTTCAAAATTTATTGGACTGAAAAAGCAAGAGCAAAATTATACAAACATACAAAAACGAGGCTCTTTTACACTGCAACGTTTTGGTGCGAAACGTCTGTCAACAAATCATTGTTGCAAATGTGTTTCAAAGCGTTGCGAAACGGGCATCGATTTGATATCAATAGCAATCAGACGAATGCTCCGGTTTCCAAGTTTCATCTTTCTAGCATTTACGTACAATTGTCTTCTCTCACTCGAATGTCGAAAACAACGCCTGACAAGGGACTTTCTTCGGAGCTTGGACGAGGGGAACAATTTATTCCGAAAAGCATCGCAGCCACGACAGGCAGCAATCATTTGATACACTGGATAAAATTCTGCACCTTGAATTGTAGTTGTATTACAAAAGTTGGGAATATGCCTATATTCGGCGAGGGAGCATGTAGAAAATTGTAGAGTTGAAATTGAATGTATTTGTTTAAAATTTGGCTTAGTGGCTGAACGATTTCCTAAGATCTACATTTGAAGAGTGAAAAAGACTCTAGGTTAGAGTCGCAATGGTTACTCGAGTGAACTGAATGGGCAGCCAAGAGGTTGTCATAAATGTTGTTGCTGTCGACTTAAAGCACAGTGATGTTTGCCGTTCTTATTATATTATTATTATAGTATAGCTTGTTGCAGGCTTTATGAGTTGTGCGAGCATGTTGTTCCAATAAAGGTTTCTATGGGTGACAATCTCTTTGACTAGTTTTTTTTATAGATGATTAACTTTCGTTATCTATTCTGGGTGCGTTGCCACTGCCTTCTGGCTACATTTCTCGTGGCTGTACTGGGAGTGCATGCGTAGTTTTCAAACGATGATTTGGGTAAACACTTTTCCGCTTTGGATATTATCACAGAGGTCTTTCATATCCTTTTCGATGGTTTCGGGTGAAGCACCTACCAAGGTTAGATTTCAAATGCTAGGGGAATTACTAAGCATTTTGAACTTAGACCAAATAATTTTTGCAAAATTGAAACGGTCGCAGCAAAAAAATTGATTTCTTCCTTGATCGCTTTTCATCTACATTATAATCTAGCGTAAACCGAACGTTATTCTAAATATTTCCTAAATTTTTAAAGATTTTAAAGGGGGAAATTATCGTCACTTCTAAAGTCAACTTAATTATTATTTTTTATTATTATGTAGTGGTTTGTTTTGTATAATTAATAAGTAACTTTTATCAATAATTGCATTTAAATATTTCGTTGGAAATCATTGCATTCGTTGTTTCAATCTAAATGTAAGTAATATTACCAAAATGAAAAACATTCCACCTTTACATTCTACATTTAGAAATTTAAATTTATAAACTAAAAAAAACTTAACATTAACAAATTTTATTAAATTTTAGGTGGACACTTATTTTTAAATTAATAATCTGAAGCCA
Organism: Beris morrisii; assembly: GCA_951812415.1. Lineage (NCBI taxonomy): Eukaryota > Metazoa > Arthropoda > Insecta > Diptera > Stratiomyidae > Beris > Beris morrisii. The sequence continues at coordinate 125,052,046 of OX638311.1, forward strand.
AATAAAAAATATATACATAATGAATGATATTTTATGTAGTCGATTTTTTAAAAAAAAGCCGTATACGAAATTGATGAAGACAATATAACTCTACAACTGAAGAAGATAATATATATTTTACGTACATTGTGATTTATTTTATATGGGAACATAAAACCATAATATACAATAAATAATTTTTATTTGTATGTGTAAGTGTTTATGATTTCAAATATAAAAGAAAAACTTACATAATCGATTCACTGCAATTGTTTAAAATAATCTGGAACTTTAAGCTTATTGAATTTTTTATTATTGCACTCTAAAAATATCACGTCTATGACATAATATGAACTGAAACAAGCGAGCTTAATATCAATATAAATTTTTAGAGCTGTATTTATCGGTAGAACTTCAAAAATTTGAATGTGTTTATAAAAATAATAACAAAGATATCCCTAAATAGCCTTCGCTCTGAAGTACAAATATTTTTGCAGAAAATGCTACTAATAAAATCAATTCGAAATATTTTTCCTTTCTTTAATGCTAACCATACAACATTGAAATCATTTTCATGTACAATTGTAAAAATTAGAAATAATTCTATGTTTTTCTAGCATATAACTTGTTGTCGGTTTTTGTTATTAAAAAATTTTTTTTGTGAAAAAAAAAAATTTTTTTAACTTAAGCAAAATTGAAACAAACAGGAAAAACTCATGTAAATTCGCAAGCAAATAAAAATCAACTTTTAGTTAAACATATTTTAAGCTAAAGCTGCAGTGTTTCGAAACCGATAGACCAAACTAAAAAACAAAAAATCTTAAACATACGCTAGCACTATAAAATAGAATCTAATATTGAATCAAACAATAACCACCAAGAAAAAATAAGGAAAAAACGTACGTAAAAATAAATACATAGCAAAGAAAATTTTACTTTACGATATTAAAAAAAAGAAAAGAAAAACCAAATAAAAAGAAACTGTTTTAATGAATGTATTTTAGATATGTAATACGTAAAAAAATATGCCTTTTAAATAATCAAATAAAACTTAGAATTAACAGATTTATTATTATACCTAGATAAGTTAGTTAGAAAGTTAATTAATTTTTACCATAATTAAATGTAAAGTGCATTACATTTTAATTGGATTTTTTTTGTCTTATGCAGTTGTATTTAATTTTGATATTTCGGTTCATTGAATTGTAAATATCCAAAATAATTGTGTAGAAGTTTTGTATTTATTATCATCCATGTGATACTAAGGGGACTTACGTTAAGTTACTCAAGTTAATTTAATTTTAAATATCTAAGCAAACGTTTTATAATTTAAATTACAGAATGTTTAAACTATATAAACTTTTTACAATACCATGTTCACATTAAGATTAAGGGGTAACACCACTGTAACGGCCTAAAAAAAAGTTCTTTTTCGACAATTTTATTTTAATGAAAGGAAAGGAAATAGACTAATAATATTTAGGGAAGTTAATAAGCATGTATTTAAGTATACATTAAAAAAAATCAGTGTAAAATTTTACAAAATGACGGCACTAAAGCCATTCTCCCGAGGCATGTTAAATTTTAGGCGCTCTGCGGCAGGCAGTGTAGCTTACGTAAATTTAAACCTGGCACAAAGAAAAAAAAACTCTTAATCTTCATGAGTATAGCTAGAGAAACACGTAGGGGAATTTATAATAGAAATATTGAGTTTTATGTGATTGGCGAGTATTTGAATAATTTTATTCAATTTTCGATCAAAAACAGGACAGTTATTTGCTAATAACTAATTTTTAAATCAACGTATCGAAATGTTATTTTAAAGATATGAAAATTTCGAATGAAAATTGTTCGATTTCAAAAATGGCGTTTCGAGAAAAACGCGCTCACAGTTTTAAAATGTGTTATAGACATGAAAAAATTAAGAATTTTTGATTTTAAAATGTTTTACCATTAATCTGCAACCCCAGGACCATAAAGCTGCCCTTCTACGTTGGAATATTCCTGCTCAATCTCTTTCCTCGACGATTTAATGCTGAAGCGCGCCTCTTTTGCTGCATCTGTCAATGAACGGTCAGCGTACTGGATTCACTTGGCACTGGATTCGACACAAAAATTGTAGCATTGGACGCCAATATCCATCTCTAGAACCTTCATAATCCGTAGTATGTTAGTCAGGCCATCATTAAAATTACATACAGCGATATCCGTTTCTATATTTAGGATTTTCTTGCTACTTGAATAAAATGTTGACCTTTTGACATGCACTGACGCTACACTAACGTAATTCTGTGTGAAAATGCATCTAATGAAAAACAAAAACTTTCTAACGATATCTTTTAGTGTATTCGAGAAGTTAGAAACCAACAGGTAAATCATTAGGCAGTATCTTCTCAGATGAATACCTGATCCGACGCAGGTATCCTTTTCGAAACAGCCTGACGCACTCAGTAAAGGGCTCGAAATTTCAGGAAAAATTGTTTTTCATGTATTAAACTTTTTTCCCCATATTCTCTAAGGTTCAAACAATTTTTAAAACAAAAAAAAAAATTTTACAGTGGTGTTACCCCTTAATTCAAGCAACATTTTTTTTTATTTAGAGCGTGAAGCACCGGAACAGTATAATTCCATTTAAAAGTTTGACAATGAATATTGCACTAGATACTTCTCTACGTTTAGCTGGAGTCGTCATGTCCAGAAGCACAAAGCGGTTGTCATATGAAGGAAGCCTGCTACTATCATTCAAAGGTTGGTGTCTCAATGCAAACCGTTATTCTCTATTATTTTTTGAGTCCTTCAACCAGATAGGGATGTATCAAACTTCGAGCGTGGGATCATGCATTAAGTGTGCGGTCCATACGAAAAGTATTATGACATTGGGTGAATTGATGAACGAGTCTCCTATAAAAAACTCCATTCTGCACGTCGGTGGCACAGAAGTGCGTAAGTGCTACAATCCTAGGCGTCTGAAGAAGAGTTCTATGCTTAACTGTTCTTCAGGACCGCATTGGAACGCAATCCATCTCCTAACTTAACCCCCAATCACCACCATCTCATTAAATATCAGGACAAGACAGTACGAAGAAATGGAAGGATCTCACAGATTTCCCTAATTATTCTTCTTGTCTTCTTGAATCAAGACCGTCAAGGGCTTAGAACGAGAGTGATAAAAGTGCGATTCAAGTAGTTTCGAGTAAAGTGATTAAATAAAAGTGTCAAAGTCTTTTTAAGTTTTAATAATTATGGCTTATATATTCTGACTCCGGTTGCCCGGGTTAAGCTACTCTAGCACCTGTGCACCATTGTAGAGGACAGAAGACACTAAGGAGACATTTCTCGCTATCAACACAATATTCGCGAATTCATCACCTGTATCCCTCTGGTGCTAAGTCCATCAATTTGTTCAAAATGCTAACACGATGCATTACTGATTAAAGACTTAATTGGAAAAAAGAAATTTGAATGAAAATAAAAAAAAATATTTCAGATGAAAAAATAGAACATTACTTCCTTCTATGTTCATAATACAGCCTGGCTTAAGCACTCCAGCCACACAAATGAACCAGGGCGGACTACTGAGATCTTCACTTCTGTCAACGATCAACGGCTTAACACAACTGCTAAGTTGATCACCCATTTACCGGATATTACATGTCAGAATTCCAATCTCCTTGACCCTGAGAAATATACTGTTTCTGTTATTGGACCATCGCCAATTGGTTAGCAAGAATTTTATTTCGCCGTCCACACCTCCACTTTCTGAACGTAACTGTTGATCCCATAGAAAAAGCAAATCTTCTGGCCTCGATTTTTGCGAGAAACTCTACCCTTCCGCCCTGTACTAATTCCCCCGACTATGTTGTCTAGAGATATAAAACTGCCTCCCATCAAATTTCGTACTCGTGTAATTTTGAAAAGCCTTAATAATCTCAATATTAATAAATCCGTTGATCCAGACGTCATTCCCCGGTACCCTTTTCTGGAAAGTTTCATTGTTTATGGAAACGAGCTTATATTCAGCCTATACCAAAGAAGGTGTCATTTTCACGTCGAACCAATGCTAGCCGTGGCCGTGTCCGTGGACAGTGAATCAGCGAATCGTGATGGCGTGTCGGTGAACCTTGAAGCGGTAAATTGTGGGTGGCGAACCGAGAGGCAGTGAGTTGTACCCAACCTGTTTTCTTACAACCCTCCTAGGATTATTTATCTCAAAAAATAGGGGATCCCGCTCAAAGTAAATAATAAGAAATATTGTCTTACTCACATTTACCTTTTTTTCAAAATATATAAACAAAAGAAATATTTTTGGTTGCAATCAAAATTGAATACTACTGCAAAAGAAATTAGTTTCTAGTATTATTAATAAAAACATAATTTGGAACATGAAAAGAATTACTCAGTCATACCTGTCGATTTTTTAAATAAAAAAATGCTACCAATAAGTTCTTCTTTTAATAGAATAACATTAGAAAGTTAGTCAAATCTTTTATTTTAATTTTATTCCAAATATTTAATTCACAGTAAATATTAACTATTATAATCTCTAAAAAAACATCTAAGAAAAAGATTCGACCAAAAAAACACCTTTAAATACGTTTTAATAAACAAATACAAAAGCATTTTATTTGAAATTATAAAGGAATTTTACAATTTAGTGCAGTAATCGAAAAGAAATTTCGAATTATAAATAAAATAATCATTTTAAAATGTTATTTGAAAAAATGAAGAACGGAGTAGTTAAGGATGAATGCTGTAAACATTTTAAACAAAACATAAATAATATTTAAAATAGCAATTATTACACGACGGATATAGGAGCTGATATAATGTTACATATTTATTACTATCTTAGCATAGTGTAATTAATTAATAAAAGTTAAAGCAATCTAGCAATAATGTAATTATGTGAATCCGGATTTTATTCCCAATTCCGAGTTTGAAGCTTTTGTTATTATTCTTTTAATCGGGGCTTTTATATTGCGCGTTAAATAGAACCAATATAACCGGCTCAAATAAATCGCATGCATAACCCTGGCTTTTTCTATTGTTATCAATTTATTCAGGCACTGAGAGGGTTGCAAGTGAAATTCTATATTTCTATGTGTACAAAAAAAAATGATAAATGCTTTTTTTTATAAACTAGCTTATGACTGTAAATACCAAAAAAGTGCTATCTTCGTTTTTAAATCTAAAAAAAATTGTATGCATTACAAAAATCAAATATGGCTTCGAAAGCCATATGCATATTGCCTTTTGTTGTTTAAATACAACACGTATAATTCATACTCGCAAACAATTGAATATTTTTAGCGTACATTGATTTGTTATTTAGTTTTTATGAATTGTACAAGATAAAATCTTTTGAACTTCATTTTACAAGTACATTAACAAAATTATTAAACACCTAATCAGTTTTTTATGTTGACAATTTTAGTTTCAGTAGTACATAAGTATACTGCTAAAACATCAATAAATATCGATAAAATGTATTAATTAAAATAGTTACCGAGAAGAAATTCAAATTTAGCCTACATTTATTATACAATTAGATACAGAATTACATAAATAAGTGTCAAAAAACGTAATTTTAGCAATGAGTTTACAAACCAAAAATTATATACGCAATGTTTGGTGTTTTTATGGTTTTGTCAATAATTCAAATTGAATGTGTAGCAAAAGCGAATAAATCAAATATTTTATTATCAACAAAAAAAACCTACCACATATAAAGTTATTCATATACATATATAAAACATATAAAATATACACATAGGATTAACTAACAAGAAAACAAAATAAGAAGTAATAAAATAAAAACAAATATATTTATTGGTTATTATTTTATTTATATAAAAAAATGAATATATATACACACACACATACAAATACATATACCTAAAAAGGAAAGTATATACAGTATTCTAAAATATAATGACAATATGTGAGCCTGTACTATATACTGAATAAAATATGCTTAAAAAAGAAATATCAATTTTTTACATGTTTCTAAAATTGAGGCTGTACTTGGATTAGCATATAAAGGTATTTTTGAGTTTCTCTTTGTTTCCAAAATCAGAAAGTAGCATAAACTTTGAGAATTCTTCCTGTTTAGTTTCCAAAAATTTGGGGCCTTTAACTAAGCGCACTGGTCAAACAAGCACTGAAGGTGGGCACGCAGATATTTTAAGGGGGGACCAGGGGTGCTGGATCCTACCCGAAGCATTTCGAACTTACACTAGATAAAATATTTTTCTTGGTAATCCCTCAATCTATCTCTACAGAACGTATGGCACCAGCGGCCTCAGATTCGATGTTCGATGTTGTCGAAGAAATGTCTACCCAGCAATTTTATTCGCCTTCTTGCAACCCCTTCGGTTTTACACAAGATGTGAGTGATGTCATCCAGAGCATACAGATTGTGGTAATACATGTACATGACCGTCTCAGCTAATCCTAAATGCATGGCTTATATGTACAGTGACCCGTCAGTGATCCGACGAGCAATCGCTATTTTCCTCTATCCCATATTAATATACGAGGGGCGGTTGATAAGTCCGCGGCCTGAGGTACTTATCGATGACTCATTATTTCATTTACATTAGAACTAATTGTGACACTCCTTGGTAGTATAAATATAACCCTATTTCGATAATAAGTTCAGTACCAAATTAGCTGTTGAAGGACAAACATGATCATGTCAGCCGATTCGTCGTATTCCACCAATTTTGAACATAGCGCCGTGATAAAGTACTTCGTAAAAAAAGGAAATACACCGACAAAATTTTGTTAAGAGATGTCATCAGTTCTTAAGGAATTTGCGCCTTCGTATACCATAGTCAAAAAATGGGCTCGCTTATTTGGACAAGGACGAGAGAGCTGTGAAGCCCGGGGCGTCCTGCGACGGTAGTAACTGAGGAAAAAGTCAAAAAAATTGAGAAAGTAGTACTGGCCGATCGAAGAATAAAATTGTGGCAGGTAGCAGAAGAGTTACAGATTAGTAAAGAACGGGTTGTAGAAATTATGCACAAACATTTGAATATGAGAAAAATTAGTGCGCGTTGGGTACCAAAAATGATGACGCTGCTCGACAGACAGCGGCGAGTTTCGAAGCAAGCACTGAAGGGTTCACGGAAATTGACCACCCACCTTACAGTCCAGACCTGGGTCCCAGCAAATATTTCCTTTCCAATTTAAAAAAGGAGCTACGAGGTCGTAGATTTGTCGATGACAATGAAATGAAAGCGGAGGTAGAGGACCATTTTGAGGGCAAAGAAAAAACATATTTTTTTGGCGGTTTAAAACCGTTATACGCCAGATGTGAAAAATGTATTTTACTCGAGGGAAACTATGTTGAAAAATAAAAATGAAATACACTTTTCTTTCATTTAATGTCTTAGGCCGCGGACTTATCAACCGCCCTCCCTATTCCTAGTCTTGTGACTATCCAGCTTGGGCTGCAAAGAAAGTTCTGCAGCTTGATTAGCGCTTTGATACCGCATATCGGTGGACTGACATCCTCCTCAACCCATACATTTGATGTCGATCCCGCTCTCGCCAGCTTTTCCGTCATTTCGTTTCCTAGTATAGAGTCTTTCAGTAGGGACGCTCGAATTTTTTGTTGTTGTTAAAGAAACATCTGTCGAATTTGTTGTGAATTGTTTCGTAGTGTACGGTAAATCACCATACTGGTTATAGCGGTGAACAACGTGTGCAAATCATCAAATTTTATATTCAAAATCAGTGCTTCGTTCGAGAAACGTTCCTCTTTATCGTATGGCTATCTCGCGCTGCGACGACGTGAACTGGCCACCAATATCGTGCGATTTAACGCCTTTAGACTTCTTCCGTTACTGCTATCTTAAATCGTAGGTCTATACGTATAAACCGCAAACAATTGAGGCCCTCAATGTCAACATAACGAACGCCATCCAGCAAAGATTTATGCGAAAAAGTCATCGAAAATTGGACCTCCAGTATACGTGCCCGTAAGCAAAGCCGCAGTGGACATTTGAACGACGGACTTAATGCCATAAAATATTCTTTCAAATAAAAACTTTAGTGGATATTGTTTTATTTACTTTTAAAAATCGAGCGTCCTTATCGAAAGACCCTATATATCACTATGTACCGGTACCCAGCAAATCTGTACCCTCTTCTGACTATAAAGTACCTTCAGCACTTCTCAACAGCGCTTTACTGGTCTACAAATTCCAGCATCTTTATGGCCGCTGTCATGTAGAGTGATATATACTGACCGCATATCTCCCCCATTAACAGAATAACAAGATATTAACGAGAATGGGATTTGAAAGTTAATTTTTATAATAATTTTGATGTAACACCTCCTTCGGACCTAGTCCAACATAGTTTTAAACTGGCTTCTCCAGTCTCATATTTTCAGGGCAGTGATCGAAATCAGTTAGGATCATGGAAGTATATGGAATGGCTGACAACTAGACATTTCGTAATGAAATCTGTTGTGTTGGCACATGGAAGTATGAATGTTGGTAAGCCTTTAGCCAATCAGCAACATGAAGTGTGACATACTACACCCAACATGTAGCTTGCGTCATGGTTGCATCTCACTTCCAATACAAACTGTTGTTCTTCAGTCTCTTTCTTTTGACACTGGACACCCCAGAGTACCCACTTGCATCTCACTTCCACTCCAACCCAATTTTCAATCTTTCAACTTCTCATGAAAAATTACACTCATGTACATGGATTTTACGCGTATCACTACCGGTTGGTCGGGATTTTCGTGTTGGTGTTTCACACAAGAAACTGCTCTGACGCCGAAACAAATCAAACAATCTTATAAAAGGTATTAATTTAAATTTTAGCACTGGTTATTGTATGTCTTTTTCTATTGTGGGTGTGTAAGGAGTAATTTACTTTCCGATTCTAATATCAGGAAGATTTCTGCCCACTATCAGCGTTCTACTCGAAATGGCACTGACACTAATGAGTACATGGCAAGCACTTGTGAACTGAGGGCCAATGCCTCAAAAACAGAGCTGCTTTACACTTCTTAAGTCGGGCGGGCTTAACCCTACAACTCAAAGACGGTGCTAACTACTATAGTCCTGGATCGGAAACCAGCCTGAAATAAAAATGTCGACAAGCGAACAAGGAAGACTTTAGGGGCTCTCTACGCTTGCAAGAATATGTTTGGGAGAAAGCCACACCCATTAAAATCTATGGAAGAATTTTAATGTGATGGCGAGCGCTGGAGTAAATAAAACAGAAGATTATAATAAAATATATAATTTTATTTAATATTGCAGAATTTCGCATAAAAACTGATCGTCATTTTTTCTTTAAATTCTCTCTGTTCAAACCACATACAAATTTACAATTTCAACATAATTTTTTAAAATTCCATGCACCTTACAAAAATAGTAGTTTTTTTTTTAAATTAATAAAATGGTTGTAATCTTATAACAATAAAAGCACAGTAAATTAAAAATCAGGTACTAACATCACTTGGAGCGTTTCGCTATAAATTGATAAATGCCTAAAGCTGCTGATAGAGTTCCAATCATTCCGACATGCCACGTTTCAAGTCTTGATCCCCATAAATATCCTTTCGGTAGTGTGCTTACAGCATGCGTAAAATCCAGTGATAAACGAACTACTGAAATCAGTTCCATTCTCTGTTTGATGAGAAGTTTTTCGAAGCTTTCCCTAAGAGAAAGATTGTGTTAAATTTTATGTTTTAGTGAAAAAAACGATTAACATACTTTGTTTTATCAGCCGCTATACAATTTTTGTGATCCTGCATGTTTGTAAAATTGCGAATAGTTCTAAAAAAAAATTGGAATTAAGTTCGACGCAATTTAAAGAATGGGATTTATTTTGTATTTCACAAAACCTAAAAAAAACAGCGAACACACAAGAGAAAGAGGTGCGTTTTGAGAGGCAAAGTATAAGACAATCGCCTAGCGAAACAACGCACAAATCATGATCGCATACAAATTTGCTATTCATATTTGGAAAGTGTAGTCCGCAATCGCTGGATCGTGAAAACTGAAAATGATGTATTCTTAAAGGTAATGCCCCATATTGGATATCACGCTATGGATGATGTTAAGTATTTATTTTATTTATTTATTTATTACAGATATGACCCGATTATAAATGCGAGCCCATCAAGTTTTCGGCCAGGCCCAGAGGGCATATGGCACGCCGGTAACAGTACTGTACAATTTCAATTTGTGATTGGGTGATTAATTCAAGTACTTTTCAAAGAAAAGTATGATTACGATAACTAAGAAGTCAAGTAAAGCAATGCAAAATGAAAATAAGATAATATTAGACAATGTAATAAAAAGAAGAAAGAATGTGATGAGTTCAAAACTTACATCTAATTAACTTAAGACAAATGTTTAATTTAAATTGATGAAAGAGCAAACTGAAATAAAATTAGAAAATGAGTTCAAACTTATAACCATTGAAAAATTAAGGCTAGGTATCGGAAAGGAGTTCTAGGGATGGTTAGATAAGGTACATGATATGTAGGTGTTCTAGGAGTTAGAAAAGTAGGTCGGTATTGGAGGGAAATAATGGGAGGGACGGCGTTAAGGAAGAAACGGGTGGTTTTGACGCAGTTAGTCAGCATGTGGTCGACGGTGAGCGGCATCTGATATTGAAGGCAACCCGGTTGCGGAGTTCTGGTGAGCTGGTATTCATGGGTCGTCCTGATGTGTCCCAGTCTGATCCTGACCAGGTTGACGGGATGATGCTAAGTACTTAAGTACCCAGTTGACTTAGCTGTTTTTTCATTTCAAAAATTCGTTCTGAATTTTAGTGTTAAATACTTGGGGGTACCTTCAACAAGTGTTTGTGATTTCAAAAACATTTCCACATGAGTGATATTGTCTGTTGTGGCATGTCAAAGACTGTGAAACAGAGAATCGTCCAAATCCTTCAGGAAATACATGCTCTAAGCATTAACGGAGTACTTCGATCATCTCTCACTATTGCAATGGAAACAATAATAAGAAAAGCTATACTACTTACATACGACTCAATATTCTAAAAAAGTATAGCTTCATAGCATGTAGAGATAAGAAGCAGGCAGCATTTCAAGTTCAAGACAGGCGACGTTGTCGAACAGCCTAAAAACTAATTTAAACAGGACTTAATCGACGCAGTAAACGGTATTACATTCCAAAGTACAGACTTTCAGGAATATGTTGGCAATTTATTACCCCAATTGTAATTTTTTAAATGCAATGGGACATACAGATACCGTGCTCAGTAAACTTTTATCTAAAAAAACCTAAGGACGATACAGTTCACATCTTATCGGACAATCGAAGGGAACTGCTAGAGTTGAAATCACACTGTATCAGCTCTAGGTTTGAACCTGGAACACTATCACAACAAATAACACTAATCTGCATGCTAAGACATAGGACATACTGAAAATCGAATTTGCTGATAAGCTTGCAAAGCGTGAGCTTACTCAATGATGATTGGCCCTGACTTTATTGTGGAGTATCGAAATACTTAATCAAATATAGTATCTTAAAGTTGGTGGATCTTCAGGTAAAATACTATTAAAACTCGCTTCCCAGACGTAATACAAAGAATTGCTTTGATTTTATGGGGACCAATAGGATGTAAAAATATTCTCTCCAAATGCTAGCTTTCAATTGTTAACGTTGTGTCTACATTTCTTTTCTGAGTCAATTATTGTAATATTTATTGTTATTGAGGGTAATACAATATGAATATTAGAATCAATATTGTGACTAGGCCTATATGTTGAAAACTTCCTTAGCGCATTCAATGACATTCTAACTAATTTAAAAACATCTTTTATCGTCCTATTTGCTTGATATGGATATAGCTTAAAATACATCATGTAATAATAAACACGCAACCAATCAATTGTCCGTTTCATAAAGAACAATATGCACTGCTGTTGTTAACACTTACCTCATTAAATTTAAATAAACCGATAGCACCCAAAATACTGAGCTTATTACGTCCCATTTATCCGGATCGTTAACATTTAGTAGCTTATGCTCAGCTAACCAGCAAATTTTTTCAACTGGATAATACACGGTGTCTACAATGTTTGCTATGACGCCAAGCATTGACATTGTCCTATCGGGTTCCTAATTAAGACAAAAGAACAAAAAAAAATTGTATTGAATTTAATTAATAATAAAATAAAATTATTTACCGTTTTTCCTAAACCGTATTCTAAAGTATATTGTAGCATGGGAAAGTCGTCAACTAGTCGGAGTGTGGCTCGAGCGCCCGATATTTTCGAACTGAATATTGCGAATTTTTTTGCCAATTCCGGATTTTTTTGCATATTGAGTCCGGCAACTAGTTTAGCGCTGTAGCATAATGCTTTCATTACCTGTAAATGAGGAGAAATATTATTTAAGTTGGTTTAAACTTTTTTGGAAATTACGTACGCATATAAAAAATTAAAATAAAGTTTACAAGATAATATTTTTGCCCAAATGATTTGTTCATTATTTGATATTTGTGTTCTTAATAAACATATTTAAATATAGGTACCTAACTGAAGTATCCGTTAATAGAAAAGGCTTAAGTTTATAATTAAAAAAAATATAGGATCTTGGAGAGGCCTAGCCGGTCTTTAGCTAAGTTTTTTTTAATCAATCAACTGCAACCGGACAAATTTAAAAAAGGTAAAGTGTGCAGCTCTTTTTAAAATGTGCGAGGAAAACTATAATAGTAAAAATTTACGCAATAATAATAAAAATAAAAAATCTGCCAATAGTCTGGGTGAAACTAAATATTTTTTGGGACAAAGATCGGGAAGCGGTTCAAGGAGGAATGCACATAATGTTCTACATTTTTTGGTTATAGTTCGAAACGCAGTTGAAGTCGAAATATAATATTGGGTGTTTCGATCCAGGAAAAGTTTTTGGGGAGTTAATTTTGTCATCATAATAGCTCTTTGTAAGATACAACTTTCAACATTCATCAGTCACAAACTTTGAAATGAATATACTGCCTGTAGAAGTAAAAATAACGAAAATAGGCGATATACAGAAAAAAAGACCTAAGAGATATTAAAAAATTTGTGAAAACGTATACGACCCTTTTACACCACCTTGAATTTTAAAAAATCATGAAATTGTTTTTAGACGATTACATGAAATGCCCGTAAAAGTAAAAACCAAAAGTAAAAGTAATAACCAGGAGGCTATTTGGAACTTTATTTTATAGGTTGTCAGTCGCATAGTAACCTACACCGCATCTCAGCATTAAGCACGTTTCGGACTTCTAACGATAAAATAATAAAGTTGCGCCCAGACTGTTGGTATATTTTTTTAGTCTGCTTTGAAAATAGCCTTTCCAGAAAAAAATGTTTTGCCCGCAACCCTATTTATTATAGACAAGTATTCTTTTCAAACACCCGTAAAATTAGTTTGTACTTCGTTTTTATAGTTTTTCGCACAGACCCACGATCAGGCAGATCATAGACATTTTTACGTCACCCATTTACTTATAAATAAATGTCTTTCAGCAGTAGTTCCATATGCGATTTTTGGTTCTTTCGAATGCAAACACCGAATCACGGCTTCGGAACGTTATGCATACGATGCGCACGTCCTAGATGAGGGAAGGTCTTGTTTTTTACAGGCTCGTTGTCGGCACCTGCGTGGAGATGTCGTTAAAAAAGGGTACATATTTTTTATATGACATGCGCCTACCCGTTTCGAATACTCTAATTTAAATTTTGGCTCCGAGTTGATTTATGGTCTGATGACTGTCGGATCGATGGTTCGATTCTTTCCATCGAACTTTGCTGACCGATTTCGTTTTGCCACGACATTGCATTTTCCATTCAAATTTGCAATTCTTTCTTATGCCAATTCTACACGCACCGGGAACTAGAATTCATAGGTATTTATTCCACATGTGTGGCATCGGCATTTTTTGGTTTCGTTGGGTCAATAAATTGTAGCAAATCTAAATTTATTGCCAAGGTACAATGTGTTGTTGTTGCAAAAGTGTGTACTTGCATTAAACTGAAGTGGGCTCACATTACGTTCTATAGTCCAGTATGACCGTCATCGGTGAGAACGAATACGATCCCCTATTTACTTGTTCTAGATAAGAATAGGCAAGTGAAATAAGGTAGATATTGATATTTATTGTTGGACTCCCTTGTTTATGATGTAAAGGAATTGGTAAAACAACAAATATTGTGATCACATCTGTGGCACTCATTTTGAAATATGTTCTCCTCTGAACAAGGTCGAACGTAAACTGGCACCTCTTTCAATGGAAAGCGTCATTGGGTTGGACCATAGAGATATATGTACTAGAGATGACGAGCAGCGACTGTTTTGAAGCCGGACGATTCCTCGCAAAGGACCGGCAATTAACACTATGCTACTATTAGCATCTTACTCACATTTATATTATACCCCGGTCTTGAACACGAAAAACACCAACCATTTGAATACTAGGCTACTATTTGCATTTCGCTGCCACCTGGCATCAAACGCTCCATACAAAAACGTTCAATCTGGCTCCAAAATGCTTCAAAGTGCTTCATACAAAAACGGCGTTTTGTCGTCTTCAGTATTTATATCTCTATGGGTTGGGCCAAAAGTTGCGTGTGAATGTCCTCTTCGAGAATATGCAACAAAAAAATGTTCAGAAAAGAGCAATGGGGAGGGAGACTCTCCCCCCACCCCTTACACACGGACCTACTACTCCTATATAAGCAAAACTAAAGGGTATTTTTTTTAATATAATAATTGATTTAATCCCTTCATGCAAAATGGGCAATTCCTTCCCAACTCGAAAAGTCGGTGAGAAATTCCCCATTTAGGTACACTTTCTCAGCTTAAAGAACTGGTGACCATACTGTTCAATAAGATGGAAAAATTTTCACCGTACCGAGATACTCATGCATGTATGCCGACATTGGGCTCAATGTCTATTAAATCTACCATAACCCGAAATTACTCCCCAACCAGCACAACGGACTTGTATAAGGGGTAGAACCGTGCTATAAGCTCAAAAATGGTATTATGTAATATTTTATCCATTCCGTTAATCAGAAGAAGTGAAAAAAAGTAATCGGAAAATGTAAAAAATAAAAAGAGTTAGTAATTACTAATAAATACAATCAAAAAGTAGTCAGAGAAAAGAAAAAGAAAAATGAGAAGAAAAGAAAAGTTGCATGTTTAAAAATACGTAAAACTCTAGAGTCTTCGAGTGTCTCATAAATTCGCCAGAATAATTATCTGTTTCTAGGTCGATTTTATTTGCAACTATGCGTAATACTGTTTTTAGGTACGACTTAGAAGATGATTCTTTGTAAGTTGTTTCAGCTGAAACACATTCTTTGCCATTTGTAGGTTTGTCGGTAAGGCATTGTATTCTCGTATTACCTCAAATACGGGATCCTTTCTAAGTCGGTCTGTCCGGGGAAAATGTTGCTGTCTAATAGAATTGGCACTCCTTGTGTTATAGTTGTGTACACCTTGATTGTTGATCAATTTGATGGAGGATTTGAGTTTCTTGTTCTTGTTCTTGATATTGTAAATTGGTTTTATGCGTTCCAGGCTTATGTGCTGATGTATGGTTAGTTTTCCATAATTAGAATAAAGTTCCACCGATGATGTTAATTGAAGTAAGTTATGTAGGGCTTTGATGCCCTTATTCATAAGTCTTGCAATTTTGTCCAAGTTTCTTTTCGCGGTTTTGCTCCATATAAGAAGACCGTAACTTAAGTTGGATATGATAAAAGTATTGTATAGCAAATTCTTTATAGGGACTTGTAGTTAATGGTTACGTCTTAGTACTCCAATAATCGGGGCAATTTTATTTCTTAGTTTAGTTAAGGGGGTCGTCTAGTGTGAAGGCAGTTTTTAATGCTTTTTTGGGGAATTTTTTTTGACAAACCATTAAAATAAAATAATTTATAAATTGTATATCATTTTCATTAACATTTAAACAAACTTTGTGAATTTTTTGAAGTCATTATATAGAATATAGTCGGAGATACACCGCCCAACAGGAACACATATATAAAAAGAGGTGCTCCACTGCTGCCATGATTCCGGCCGTTCTGCTTATGTGAAATCAAAAAACCAAACGCAATTTTAATCGTGAGACTTGAGGCTCTACATGGAACTAAAATAAAGTTAGAATTCCAAAAAATAATTTTTTTTTTACGCTTTACAAAAAAAATGCAATTTTTAGTATTTTTTGGGGTCTATATAGCTGATAAAAAGAAAACTAACGAAGCAATCTTAATTATTTTAGTTCAACTTGTAGTTATATATGTATTAAAGATGCTGTATAAATTTGAGCAGAATCAATCAAATAGTTTTTGAGATATCATGGCAGCAGTTTGAAAAAATCGTGTTTTGAGAAAAACGCATTTGAAAGTTGTTGCATATAATTCATAATAAGAAAATGGTCTCACCATCAATCTGCTATGCCTGGACCATAGAGTACACCTTCCTCTTCTTCAAAAAAGTCATGCAAGGCCGTTTTCTCTTCTCTGTTTGAGTCTAGTACACAAAAAAGCTAGATAAGCAGTTAGGCTCGAGAATATTCGATGCGAAAGCCAGCGCTGCGCCGTCCCGCGCGCGCTCCGTATAGCTCCTCCGGTTTACGGCTGTAACTTTTCAACGGCTTCAAATTTCGAAAAATTCTTTTACCCACGTCTTCTATACATGTTTTAGATGTGATTTATGAAAAAAAAAATTGATTTTTTTGATCTGACACACTATACGACCCCCTTAAGTGAGGAGTCCAAGTCAGTTTGTCGTCAATTGTTGGTCCTAAGTATTTCGTTTCCTGTGCTCTCGTTAGTTGTATTCCATCGACTTCTAGCTTCAAATCAATGTCCAATTTGTTAGTTTGTCTAAAGACCATTGAGTTTGTTTTCGTAATATTTAATGGTAGTAAATTGGCCAGAAACCAGTTCTTGAAAAGTTTTAGGTCAGAGTTGATCAACCACTCCAGTTTCAGAATTTTTACCTTTGTAAAGAAGTAGAGTGTCATCAGCATAAGTTATATATTTTGCTTTAAGTCCTGTGAACTGGAGGTTGTGTATATACTATATAATGTAGGGCCAAGAATCGAACCTTGTGGGACTCCTATATTGACTGTCTTAGGAGAGCTAAGTTTATCGTGATTCTTAGTAATGTACTTCCGTCCAACAAAAAAGTTTTTTAATAGGTCATTGGCCTTTCCTCGGACCCCCATTTTCGACAATACTTCAAGTAATATTTTGTGGTTTACAGTGTCGAAGGCTTTTTTTTAAATCTACAAATATCGCAGCAACGTATGAACCTTTGTCGAGACCATCATTTATAAACTGTATCGCATCTATCAAGGCTGACGTCGTATTGCTTCCTTCTTGAAATCCGTATTGGTGAGCATCAAAACTAGAATATTTTTTTTATAAATTGTAATAGCCTCCTGTTGATAACTTTTTCGAAAATTTTGCTGACCGCGCTGATTAGGGCTATTGGTCGATAGTTATTGGGATCTTTCTTTGAACAGCATTTATAGATGGGAGAGACAAGTGCTGTTTTCAGGCAAGTAGGAAATGTTCCTTCGTTCAAATGGTAATTTATAACAATGCTAAGAGGAGTAGAAATTATCGATTTTAATGTTTTCAGATCGTTTGTTGTTATGTCATCAATACCGGGTGACATGTTTCATTTGTGTTCCGCTATCATATTTTCTAATTGAACTAAAGAATGAACATTACATTCGATACCGTAGGGCAGCCTTTGAAAGTTCTCCGCGTTATTATGAGTTTTAAGGTTATCCGCGAGAGTTGTGCCGATCGTGCAGAAGTGTTCGTTTAAAACGTTTGCAATTGATGCGGGCTTTTTAATTAGTCCATTGGGCGTATCTAATGAACTTACTTCCGTCGTCTCACGAACATTGCTGTTAATACCACAAGTTTCCCTAATTGTGCTCCATAATTTCGTAAGTATTGAATAAAAGAACGATTTCTTCCGACCGATTTCCACTTTATTAAACACACGTCTTCTTTCTTTGACGGTAGCCGAACGAGAGAGAGAGCGAGACCTTTTCCGGTTACTTCAATAGGCAGCGATTAATTTCCGCGCCATCTCTTGTTCGGCACATCATTTAAAACATAAGGTTCCCGTCTGTTTTAGCAAACTGCGCATTTTAATATTTTTCCTTGGCTATTTTTATCATTTTAGTTGTTTCATTCTTAATTGCTTTGTATTGACTATGCTTGCCTTTTTCTTCTTAATTGAAATAAAATATCGTGAGTTATCTATGTAGAATTTCTGTTTCTTCTTACCTTTGTTGTGGACGCTGCTTTTTTTGCAGAGATTATTGCCTGTATTATCGACTCAGTTTTGATGTTATTTAACTTCCTTATATTTAATTCAGTTTCCCTATTTAAGAACTTTACCTTGGTTTTCATCATCCTTGACTTTTCAGAATTTGTACTATTGACTGTTGGCGTAAAACTTTGCACTCCCAAGTCTCTTCAAATCTTTTCCTCTAAGTCTACAGGGTGTAACTAGTACTGAGGTTCAAACGAAAATGGGAGATAGAGGAACTTGTCCTGAGTAGAAAATCGTTCTACACATACTCCCGTTTTTGCACCGTTAAAGAGATAGCGCGATTTTAAGGACGAAGGATTTTTATCGTACCTGTGATCACTGTTTGATCTCTAACTTCTGCTGTACTTAGCGTAACGTAATAATTCTGGGCTCGTTGGAAAGGACACAAATTGCTATCAACTGTGTCAATCAGTGTTATACTTTTTGAAAAAAATTCATTTAAATGACACAAAAATAATAAAAAATTAAAAAAAAATACAAAAAAGTCCTGTTTTCTCCAAGAAGGACCTGATTAACCACCAAATTTTATTACATTTTCGGAAAGCCCATAAAATTTCACTATACGTTTGATAACAGAATTTCTTCAGGACAAGTTCCTCTATCTCCCATTTTCGTTTGAACCTCAGTACTAGTTACACCCTGTATATCACCGACAGATGTGGCCGGCCTTTATAGAAAACAATAGAACAAAAAAACCGCTCCACTCAGGTCCCAATTGAATAGTTCGCGACTGGAGCTCACTGTTCGGCTGCAACCGCATAATCAAAACAGCTAATTTTGCTGGGTTCGATTAGCACCTGCAGCCGAGAAAAGTAGGTTCTAAGAGCTTGTGATATTAATAATATCAGCGTCTGTTTGTTTTCTTCGCATAAGATGTTTTAGATAATATGATGTGGTTCAAATACCAATTAGTGGTTGCATAAACCGGATTACAACTTCTCATGATATTTTTAACCACTGAGGTAAATTTTCAGGGACATCAACATACCATCATCTCTTGATTGAATATTCCGGGAATCGGCTTACCATCGGGCCTTGGAGGGGATTGGACTATGTTATAGTGCAATTAAAAAAATTACTTTTCATTGTTATCGGTATCCGCAGATATGACTGCGTAGATTTCACGTCATGTAAACAAATTTGCTAAAATAAGGACTTTCTTTCAAATGCGAAAAGCGCATACACTCTGTAGGGGCTAATGTAGTCTCGGAAGCTGATTCATAAAATTGATCAATCCTTGGACAAGATCTCAAGTTGAAAGTCGGTCCTGTTAAATTCAGAACTAGTACCGGCATAAACAAAATTTCGATGCAATAATACATTTGGCGGGCACAAAAATTACAAGGTCGGGCTAACAAAAAAATCTCGTAAAATGCAAAATAAATTGGAAACTGGTTATACCAGACTCGATTACGGGTTCGCGGCATTGAGCAACACCCGTCCGCAATTGTAAAAGTGAAAGCATGAAGTCTGTAGACCGGATATTGTCCCATTGCGACCTTTGATTTCTGCGACACCAACTATTACTGATATTAAAAACTTCCCATCACAATTACAATTGATTTACGTACCTTATCTCTTCCGCCATACGTCTCCAACATATCACAAAACGTATCCAGCACTTTCCCCATATCGCAATTGTCGTTGTAAACAATCTTCTGAAAAATCAACGACTGCCAATCACCAGCACGACAATAAAATGAAAAATTAATAAAATTCACAAAATGTAACGAGTGTAGGTACTTTAGATTGCTAACTGACTTTACATTCTTATTTATTCGTGCTCTACTCTAAATAAAACGCGAACACGAAACTCGCACGTTATCAAATTATTCCAACAGCTGAGGAGCAAAGGTGTCACGCTTATCGTTTAAAAGCAGAGTTTACCTCACCGACGAGCGACAACCAACCTTACTGGATCGAACAGCTGATATTGACAGCACCGGTCCGTTTCATATATTCCGGGAACGGAGGTCGACGAATTGGATTCAATCAGACCGAGTACACTCAGCGTAAAAATTTCAAGCGGTGAAACGAGCATACTTTTGATTCTTTTCAATAAAAATTTAATTTCAGGCGCATATAAATTAGACAGTTGTCAAATACTAAGTACAATCATGTTATTTATATATGTCATAAGTATTTAATTAAAGAAATTAATTGAAAAAATGAGCACATCGTTTTTGCATTCCACTATAAATTCTTGCGAAACGTCAAACGGCAGCTAGCAGTTGTCATCCGCTGATGGCAGCATCAACAACTTGAAAGAAATGGGAGATTCGTTTCGAAAAGATGCTGCCGCAGTTAATAGCACAAATAAAAGTCGTCGTTCGCGCAATGAACTGATCCGAATGGCACTCGGTGTTTATTTAAAGCAACGAAATTATGTGGTAAGTGCGATTGTATCGATAAATATTACGAATAACAAAAACGAACTTAACCTAAAAATGCAAAACGTTTCGGAAATTTACAGGCCGCCGAAAAGTATCGCAAATCAGATTTTTGTCTTTCACAAACGCCCCAAGAGTTCGTCTTGAAAAAAATGATCGACGAGGATACTTGCCATCCGAATGCGATCCTGACTTCGAACGTGATATGTTTGAAAAATAATTACGCGGCAATTGAGCAACATTTTTCCAAGTAAGTTTTTGGGGGAAAGTTTTTTTTAGGGGATGAAATTTTTCTGGAGTGAAAGCAGCGGGTTTGTTGTAATTATGAACAACTTAAATTAAAATAGAATCCTGTAAGAGAGGGCCTTTGAATGGAGAAATGTGATACTACATACTATTACTTTAGAGGTTGAGGCGACCCAATTGCTTCTCTTACCGTTAAGTCAAGGTGTTGTCACAGACGAGTTTAAGATGTTAGGCTCCTGCACTAGAGTCGGCTTTCAGTTCCGAAGACGCGGTGGGATGCGGAGTGACATCTTATTGTTTTTTCCAATTAAATTTGTTTTAATTTTTGGTGAATTCTGTGGTAGTGAACAGAGGAGTGCAGACGTGATAGTATCGTTTCGCGGACAATATTCCGTTGAGTTTAGTGAGAGTTTTTTTTGAATTTAAACCGTATTCCCGAAGAGATAGTTTGGTCTATCGAGTTAAGCCCCCATAGACATACGATCATGTTATGATCAAACATAGGTTTGCGCAAGCCATTTCGCTCGTGTATGGCATTGTTGGCCGTTTGCGCAAACATGCTCGCCCAAAAATCAAAATATTTTGATTTTTCAGCGCCAACATGCTGGTGTTGGCCGTATGTTCTCACGTGTGTGTAGATGTTTGCGCAAACTTCAGTGTTCAGTAGGTGAATTGCTGTCGTTGAAAGTCGAAGTATAGTCGTTCTCGAGACTATATTTTACATACCTTGATTTTATTTTCAAGTACTTTCGAAGTAGCATGACATATCTCCATTACTACTTGACCTATGGTTTATGGAGCTATCGCCGTTAGAAACTTCAGATCTTCAAAAGTTTGTCCAGTTGCCAAGAAACGTAAGGTGACTGACAATCTTGACGTAGCGTAATTGCTTCGCGCATTATTCTGTCTTCCTTTTTAATTATTGGTGCCACTTTCTTCAAAAGCTCCTCGAAAGATGTCCATTCGATGAAAATTTTGAAAATAAATTGGTGACGAAAGGCGAAGCTGAATCAGTAATCTCTCGTTCGAAAACTCCTGTCTCTGGAGATACCACCGTTTCGCCCATTATTTCCGTTTCCTTCTTTCTTTCCTTTGAAACTTGCTTTGCAAGTATAAATACAATGGCACAAGCACAAGTTGTTTCTATGGTGGTGTTGAGACTGCAGTATCTACTACAGTCGAATTATTGAGAAGAAAAACGGAGATTTGTTTAGGCTGAAATTTGGTTCCGGCATTCGTTAGAACGCCGCAGTAAGAACCGAACAGAAAAGGTATAAGCATCCCCAATAGAGACGCAAATTACCTTGAGAGTTTTTAGCTAAAAAGAAAAACGAATATTATTATGTCCACTGCGGAATATTTACCTGCGTATCTGATGGAAATCAAAAAAAGAAGTTTGCGTAAATTTAAAATATACTTTTATTGGGACGTTATTGATCAAGCTTTTAGCACGCATACAACCAGTCCGAATTGCGCTCACGATGTATACAATTTGCATGGAGAGGTAATTTCCTGGCGCTTACACTGCTCACGGTTTCGAGGATAGGCACTGTGAGTACACTGTGTGCACACGATCGGTCCGAATTATATGCGTCGTAAGCGTGCATACAATTCGGACCGACTGTAAGCATTGTTGGTAATGTAAGCACCGTGAGCGTAATTCGGACCGTGACCTAAGAAAAAGACTGAGCGTGAGTAATTACATATTCGAAACTTATATACTAAAAAAGTGTCGAGTGACACGAATTAGATTATTTTTGTTCCACTTTGGGAATATGATCAATTTTGGGTCACTCGATCGACTTCTTGAAATTTCGCGGAGTTCAGTCTGTGTCTTTAACCGGGTCGTGGTTGCATAACGGAAAACTGCGAACCCCGAGCAAATAATCGACTGCTTGTCCATAGTTGCAATTTCATGTTGCAATGCGAACCGTAATCAGGTCGCATTTGTGTAACAGAATTGGGAACTCTAGGCGAACGGCCGACCGACCGTCTAGAGCTGCCGTTTGTTGGCAGCTTGCGAGCTATACGATTGTTTACGTTTTTTCATTCTGTTCGTTTACAGATGGTAAGCCGACTTGCTGGTAACTGGCAGTTGAGAGCAAATCTGAACTAATCAAACATGGAAGCGGTATGTTAGGGGAGCCATTGAAGTTCAGTAGCTACTGTAAAGAAAATAGGTGCGGTAGTTACCCGTTAATGCAACGTGGTTGGAAATTGTACAAATGCCATGGTTGCTGCGGTTGATACTACTTGAAAATATCAACTTCTAATTTCCGCATCTAAATCGCCAGATTTTGGCATCCGAATTTCAGGATATTAAAAAGCATTAACATCGCTCTGAAGGGATTTCTTTAACATCGTTCAACTTATTTGTATGATATCAAAAATTTGAACCTGTATTATATGATTGTAAAGCCCCAAACCAGAGCCTCATATATATGAAAGCCATCGGGTAGAATCTCGCACTCACACATGCATAGGCCAAGGGTGACCGACTGTTTCACTGTTATACCAAGAAACCTTTTGCGAAATATCACCAAAAAAACTTTAATGAATAAATTTATTGTTATGAATTTAGTAGGTGGTTCTGGCTACTAAAGCCTTTGGCTATGCAAGAGAAATAGTTACCCAACTGCCTTTGAAAGAAGTAAACTATCGAATCTAGTAATCTATATTGCTTGGGACTACATTATTTCTAACTATTGACCGAGGTTGATCCATCCGGAGTCTGGAGTAATACACATTTCCGTAGAAATGCCCAATTACTCCGCCCAAAGGTGGTCTCCAATAAGTTGTAGGGTTTATTCCAAAATACTTAAATACACATGTATATGAAAGAAAGTAATAGTCGAAAGTTCTAATATACAACTGAAAAATCCAATAGTTTCCAGCACTTATTCAGAAATGAAAAATCAGAATACGTCGTAAATTATTGGTTGCTTAACTTATGTAACTTCCCAAGAGTCATCACTGGATTAAGGAAAGGAAAATCTTGTGCTTGGAATAATACAAAAGAAAAGACTCTATTAAAATTTTTTTTTATTATTTTCGAATAAATTAATTATTAGTTTATTAATAAGTTTATTATTATAATAACAAAAATACTGCTTTTAATTCAAATAACCATATATTTAATGAAATAAATAGGAAATAAAATAAGAAAAATAACGTTAAACATTAAAAATATCACATATAGTTCAATAGTAACAGATAAAAAAGGAAAAAAACCAAAATAAATAAAAGCATTGTAAATAATGAAAAGCAGTGTAAAAAATAAAATAAATATGAAAATGAATGTTTAACTAAATTAACATAAATATATCACTTGATTCGTTTGATTAATAATCTATTGACATTTTTTATTTAAAATTTAAAATTTAAAATTTTTCGAGTTTCGGATTGGGTCGTAATATTATTGTTAACTGACTTTCTATAATTATTTAAAAGAATCACGCACTTTTAAACATATTAATTAATATTAAATAACAACTCTAATTGAATTATGTCACTTAATAAATAATTAAATAAATAATGCAAAATTTTCTGAACATTGTAAACATTTCTAGTCTAACCACACTTTTGAGCCTCAAAATATTTTTGTAAGTTTTCTCTAAATCAATTCGCAAAAGTTTTAAAGCGAAAATGAAGGACAGACTTGAAATATTTATATTTTCAACCATTTTCACTTATAACTTATCAATAAATTAAAATAATTGCACAAAACCTACACACGATATTGGACGAGCACTTTTCAGCTACCACACGAAAACAGAAACTGTCAAATATCGGATGGTCACCCACGCACACTATCTTACAACCTACCCGACGGCTTTCATATATAGGAGGCTCTGGTTGTTGGCATTTTGCTAAAAGATTTCTGTTGCATTTGTTTTATTTTCTAATGGTTGGTTAATATAGGTTTGTAAAACCTATTTTGTTTTAATTACTGAAGATTCGCTGTTGTTTTTAATTATAAACGAGTTGTGTGTACAAGATATGCGTCCTACTAAAAACAGAAAAGTTTGAGCTAAGGAGTGGTATCAAAATCGTACCCAGTTTTCTCACTGAAATTTATAGAGGACAATTTCAAAAACTTTTTAAGAACTAGACAGTAGAACCTATGGCGAATTGTGGGGTAAGTAAGACCCAAATGAAAAGAAGGACACGATCATGCGAGATGCTATTACTGCAAATGAACGGCTCTCAGCTATTTTGAGATATTTAGCCAATGCGCAGAGTTTTGGAGACTTCAAATTTCTCACAGCAATTTCGCCACAAAGGCTTGGTCCAATTATCACTGAGACTTGCAGTACTTTTAACAAAGTTAGGAAGAAGTGTATTCAGGTATGTACCTATTCTACAATTCATGCAAGTGATTAGTGAGACTATGTTTGTGAAGTATTGATTCATATGTGTGTTTATGGATTTCAGGTACCAAAAATGGTCAAAATTAAAAAAAACCTGCGGTTCATATTACTTTAATTATAAACAAAAGTTTAGTATAGTTTCACTTTCCCTATTTAATTACGCAAATTACGAATTCATAGTAGCTGAAGCCGTCGCCAATTTGCGCGTATCTCATCTCTCTACTCTGGTGGCAGACTAATAAATTTACTATTCATTTATTATTAATTTTACAGCGTCTATATTGACCTGTGTGTTATTTGACCTATTGTCCTACTGTACAAGTAAAATAAGCAGTATGTGTCAATGTCTTGCTGACATCAGGTTAATCCACCGTCTGCTCCAAAAGGTTTAAATACTACCACGACAATATCTTCTCCATCTGGTACCTCACAGTTTCTGGCTGGACTCCTATCAGCTGCAGTTTTGAATTCACGGCCAAATTCCCTACAACCTACGCCGTTACAAGCAGCTGAGAGAAGTTTCGAAAGCACGGCTAACTACGGCTTACCCTGGAAAATGAGAGACAGAGTAGCTTTGGTTTGTCCGTCCAAATTGCTTTGATGTTTATGGGCTTCGCGCCTAATGCACAACATTTCGCAAAATAAATTCGTCGTGGCCCAAATAGAGAGTACACGCGAGGTTTCTCTAGCCTTACCTATTCAACGTAAAGAAATACGAAGATTAAAAAATCAAAAATTCACAAATCAATCGCACTCAGTAAGGTTTGAAAGGAGGAAAAAATATATATATACCAGGTGTATAAGCTTAAATTCGGCTGTTTTTTAGTCAGAAAAACACATGTTTTTTTCATAGAAAGCAAAAACAAATTTATTCAAAGTACTTGCTACATATTTTTCCCATCTCTCGGGCAATTTGTGGATACCACGCCAAAAAAACTCCTTCTCTTTCGAGACAAACCACTCATCAAGCCATTTTTGGACGTCTTCGTGAGAATCGAAGTGTTGCTCAGCGAGCGCGTGGCCCATCGACGAAAACAGGTGGTAGTCAGAAGGGGCCAGGTCTGGTGAATAAGCGAGATGGAGTAGCACCTCCCAGTTAAGTGTGTCCAAATAGTTGCGGACCATTTTTGACATGTGCGATGCAGCGTTGTCGTGGAGGAAAATCAGCTTGTCATGTCATGATAATTCGGCATTTTTTCACCTTTCCCGTGGCACGTAGACGCATGGAAATGGCTGGTTGAGTAACACCCAATTGCTCGGCAAGCATTTGTTACGGTTGGGTATCGTCCTCGTCCAAAAGAGCCTGCAATTGATGGTCCTCAACCTTCCTGGGTCGATTTTTACGCTTCTTGTCGCTCAGGTCAAAATTGCCGCCTTTGAACCGACGAAACCAATCTCTGCACGTTGTTTCCGATAAAGCACTGTCACCATAGGCCTCCACAAGCATTCGATGCGATTCGGGAGCCGATTTCTACAAAAAAGCACAGCTCCCCGCATATGCTCTTTTTCTGGCAGAAAACTAGACATGATTACCAAAAGAAAAATGTACATATGTTGTTGTATGAAATTGCTGACGATGTGCACTGATTAATGTTGACAGATGTCAAACTGTAAAAAAAAAATATGGCGTGTCCATGGTAGCTTAACACATTCACTAACGCCATATATGAGCAAACATCGGATTTAAGCTTATATACCTGTTATATACAGTGAATACCGTTTACAACGACGTTCAAGAGACCGAAGTTTTCTAAATTGAGTTTTCAAGGATTTTATAGCTGCTCTGGTTGTTGCTTGATGCGGGGGAAGAGACGCAGCAAAGCAACGCATTTTGATCACTCAGACAAAGATTGCCCATTGTACTCGAGTCTACCCGAACTTTTTCGTCCCCCTCACGAATTTCAAGAGCTCAGAGAACGGAGTTCCTCCATCCCCATAACATCAACGCCGTATACGTGCCGTATATAGCACCCTGGTATTGAGAAGAACACAAGTTTGATTGTTTTCGCGTTAAATATTTCGTTTGTAGGTGATTATATAATATAAAAAGCCCATAAGAGATATGACGGAATTCGTGAATACGTGCACAACCTTGTTACACCCTCTTAGGTTTTAAAAAGCAAAAAAAATAAAAAAACTGTTTTTAGGTCATTGTATAAAAAGTCCATAGAAGTAAAAGCTTATTCAATATCTAAACTGACCTAAGGGATATGACGGAATTCGTGAATATGTATGTACAACCCCTTTACATCTCTTTAATAAGATTAAATTAAAAGAAAATCTTGAAACAGTTTCTAGGCATTTATCTGAAGAAACCGTAGAAGTAAAATTAATCCAATATTTCAGAAAACCTTGAGATATAACGATATTCGTCAAAGTGTATGCTGCGGTTGATTATTAACGACCGATATTACTTACATCTTTTAATTTACAATTCAAACCTTTTTTTAATAACCATTTGTGATCTTTCAGATTCGTGCAATTTATACAAAATCAAAAAGAACTGATCAAAAACGAGCTAAGCAATCTGATCGGTCCGATGATGTGCCACTTGTACCTTGAACTATTGAAAGGACGCGAATGGAAACTGGCAAGTAATTTTCTCCGAAACTATGCTCATCATATCGGACCGATCGAAAACTTAAATGCACCACTTCCGAACAAAGTTAACGGCTGCTCGATAAATTCAAATTCTCACGACGAATCGTCTTCGTTCCCGACAGCAACAACACAAATACTTTTCTGCAGCGGCACTACAGGAAATCCGAATCGTGATTATTTTCGCGATCTTATTCAAAGCCTATCGTTATGCGTACGAGTAGACATGTGCGATGCGCACGAAATAATTGTAATTTTCCGGAGTTCAAAATACGAGTTACAAGTCGGCATCGAATCGATAAATGCATTGAAACATTATTTAAGTCGACATGGTCACACTATCATTATGAATATATTACAAACGTGGATTTATTTCGATATAACCGACATCAAAGCCGATGATGGAAAAAATTTGTTTAATTTGCAAGATTTTTTCGAAGATAAGTCCGACATTTTAACGAACGGTAATGAAATCAAACAGGAATTTAAAACTGAAGATATTGTGATAGATGTTGATGAAATGTACAGGGATGACGATAGTAGAGTGCCGAAGAGATCAAACGTTCATTTGCGACAGTTGAAACATTCGGTTCTTCGATTGCAAAAAGTTGATACGCCCATAAGGACAATTAAAATTAATGATCCAAGACAAAGGTGAGTAAAGTTGTAATCTATTAAATTTTTTTTTCAATAAATTCCATTTTGTAGTCTTGTTTGTGGAGCAATGGACTCGACTGAATGCCACACTGTTGCCGGTTTTAATAACTCAATTATAAAACTCTGGCAATTGAATAAAAAGACTTCGCGCGGCAGAAGTTTGTACAAAAAATTTCGAGAGAATCTCTGTGATTGGGATGTTAATAGATCGACAGACGAGGATCTTTGTTCGGATAATGAACAAAGTACAAAATCAAACCCTCTGCGAAGTAGCTTACATTCAACAAAAAGAATAGGAACAGAATATTTAGAAAATAAGTGTGAAGAAAATTCATTGTAAGGATATGTGAAATTTTGTTTAAAAGTTGAATTATTAGTAAATGTATGCATTTGTAGTGATGATTCGGGCGGAGTAACGTTACGTGGTCATAGTAAAGGTATCACCGATGTCATCTTCTCAGTTCATCACCCCTTAATGTTTAGCGTATCGAAGGATTTAACAATGCGAGCGTGGAAAGCAACGGATTACTCCTGTGGAGCAATATATAGGTAAATGGTGCACGAGAGGTAGAGAAAAATTAATCTTAATTAATTTCATAAATTGTAGAGGTCACAACTATCCAATTTGGTGTGTAAGCGAGAGTCCAATTGCCAATTATATGGCGACCGGTTCCAGAGATTATACAGCCCGACTTTGGTCTGCTGACCGACAGTTTCCACTAATAACATACGTCGGACATACTCAAGATGTTGAAGTAATTTTACATTTCAATTTTCTGTTAATTGATTTAACAAAATAATCGGCAAATAATTTAATTTTGCTTACAGTGCGTGGCATTTCATCCAAACGGCAATTATATAGCGACCGGATCGTGTGACCTATCGGTGCGATTATGGTCAACAACGGACGGAAAAGTTTTACGGGTTTTTCCCGAATGCCGATATCCAATAACATGTATAGCCTTTAGTCCTGATGGGAAGCTGCTGGCAGCTGCCGGAGAAGAAACAAAAATTCGTATATTCGATTTGGCTGCCGGGTCACAAGTTGCCGAACTGAAAGATCATTCAGCGAACGTATCGGATATTGCGTGGAATGCAACGGGTAGTAAATTTGCATCGTGCTGTGCTGATGGTAGTATACGAGTTTGGGATGTTTCAAAGATCGGTGCGGGGTAAGTTGTATAAAACTCACTTGTGATATATTATATTATATTTCGTAATTTTTTGTTTTATTTCAGGGATCAATCGTCGCAATCATCGTCTAGTGTAGTTAGTAATAAGGTATTGTGGCATATGTCGGGTTGTAGTCGATCTGTAAAAATCATGTTCCATTCCACCGAAAGCGTGACTAGTATTGGCGGCTCATGAACGATATTTTCATTAATTTTAACGAAGACTGTAAGTTATTGTGTAAATGAATAAAAATGAGTTTTTGTTATACAAGCTCTTTTTTGTGATATTTTTGTTGTCTAAAAAAAAAACTTGCCTAAAGGCTATTCTGACATACAAACAAATCACTTGGCATACACCGTAATAGATCCTGAGCAGGCTGAGTTGTATGATGTGATAAAATCTGTTATACAGACCGAACTGTGTCCTCTAGTAGACAGTCAATTAATCGCAACTATACCGACTCAATTCAATTATTTTTCATGGAAAAGCTGTTTGTGCATTCGCCTTGATTCATTTTTATGACGATATGAAGAACACAGTTTTAGTCGTTCCCAATGCCCACCATTTTGTTGTTAATATTATTTTTTTTAAGGAAGTCTGTCCTCCAATTTTTCAACAATTTCAAAAAAGATTCATCGCGGATGTAAAACATTTTTTAAGGACAACGCGGCGGCCTTGAAAACTCTCTAATTCTTCGCTTAGCCATGTAGAGCCTATGTTTATAGCACAAAAACTACTGACAACAATTACCTTAAAAGTTTAAATTTGTAGAGATCAACTGTTTTTTGAAATTCTCTCACTTGTCATCAACCCACAAGAAAAGCATAAACAACGTTAAGCGGAGACAGTGTGCAATCGCAGTTATTAATTGAACTGGTGCCTGTAGATGTAAGACACCATCTTTCACCATCTTTCACCATCTGAATATGGCGCACGCAATGGGTGCCCCGAACGGCGGGAGGACTTTTAAAGAAATTTCTTAAAAAGTGGAACTGTATCGAAAGGCCAAAGGGGGTTGATGTTTTTATAGAGTTTATCAATTCCAAGAGGGTTCTTCATATAGCGTTCTTCTTTCAGTGTTCCGTTTAGAAAAGCATTTTTCACATCCATTTTACTGGCGCTTAAATCTTTCTCATTAATAACTAAGAGATTAGCTCTCAATGGTTGTGTAGGTTTCTTCGTAATCATATCCTTTTCTTTGTGCGCACTCTGATAACTATGAGGAAGACCCGTTGTCTCCCAACTACTCTCACGAGATTGAAGACGTACAGCATATCTTACTATAAATTCCGCGCTTCGACGTTGATCGAGCCGAGGTTGCAGAGGCCTTCGGAGAAGCTCCGACCTTGGAAAACATACTGGGAATAGATCGTTTACCAGAAGGAAGTTCCGTGTATTCACATGCATTACTTTTCATCAGGGACTCGTTCTCTTTCTATACTGCTTGTTTCTTGTCGTTTCGAGTCTGGATGTCTTCGTATCTCCTTTATTATCAATAAATTTTTCTCCGCCAAGAGCAAGTAATATAAAAATCGTTTAGATACGAGGGTTTTGTTTGAAATTCTTCTTGGCTGATCTCTGAACTCATTTCCTTTGCTGTATTAAGTTTTTCGCCGTTGCCATCGTTCCCTGAGATGGAGTTAAGTTTAATCTTCACGAAATCTTTGCTTGATTCTCCATAGAATCCATATCTTGCTTCATCGAAAATAACTCCCTTCCGAAAATGATCGATCTTACATATTTTTTTGGACACCAGATGAGGTAGAACCGTTTGGAACGTGATTCAAATTTATGTACTCATAAGTAACCGTCAGAGCTACCAGGCAGTAGTTGATTTGTTATAGGCAACATTGCATTGTTTTGCTAGATCATATCACAGTCAAACAGCACTAAAAAAATTATTGACACCTACTAGTACACTGCTATACCCGGCCCGATTTCTGACCTCCTATCCCTAAGCTGACTGGACTGTGCACTACAGTGTATTAAAGGCTAGGCTCCTAAGTCCAATTCGGTATCCTTAAAAAAAAATAGATGGTTTTTGTATAACGTGAAAACAACCGGGCATTCTCCGAGATAAAAAAATCAGCCGACAATAACCGTTTCAAAATCACTGGTGTTTCGGTTTAAATCACCGGTTATTGAAACCCTTACTCACTAGGACCACTCACTTCTGCACTCTTTTCTTTAGAGGTAGCAAGAGATCAAAATTACAAAGAAAGAAAGATGTACTCTTGATTTTACTGCTTTATCTCTACTCCCGGCGTTTTTCGTGTGTTTTATTCACGTGGTATCGACCTTTTATCTATCGTTTCAGTTTCCCTATAAACTTGTTTGCTCTTCTCCACGCTTATTCGGTGCTTGGAGATTCCCCTTTTTGTAGATCTTGAAGCCTAGAGTGCGTACCAGTCTTCGTTCAACGTGGATGGATCTTCAGTGTTGGTCTTTCGTTAATTATTTTTTCGGTTTAACCGCAAGGCGATTCCATTACGTTACAAATATTCTAAATTTCGCGAGGTACGGAGTGGTGGCATTCTGGTATATCTAATGATGAACTGAAACTCGATGCCCTTCTCGTCGAAGAGAATTGCGCAGTTTAAACGCTGATATATTCTGTTCCGTTATCAAAATGAATTTTTGATTAAAGTGAGTTGTAAACGCCACATTAATCGTAAAGTATCGGAAGATTTCAGAATTTTCTTTCAGCGCACAACCGGTTGTAAAATAAATGTAGTTATTGAAAAAAGTTAAAAAGTATTTCTTTCAGTCGTACATTATTTAAGAACGCCAGCCACTCAGCGTAAGAACTGTAAGGGATGTTAAACTTAAAAGAATAGAGAGCGAGTGAACCTTCGTTGCGACGACTCCAAGTCATTGATGCGACGGAAATAATATTTATTTATTTATTTACGGGTACAAGACCCTCGAAGGAAAAATACAGACATTGTATAAATCTGTGGTAAAAAGCGATAACAGCTTAAGTCGAGAAAATAATCAGGCTGTTACGTGTATCAAAATTGATAAATAAAGTAATAAAAAATATATTAGGAGATCTTATTTTATTGAATTTAATAATACAACACAATAATAATATGTTATATGAGATAAAAATCTATCAAAAAATGCAATTGAAAACTTGAAAAATGATTTTTTCTTAAAAGCAAAACTTCTCGCAAATGGCGCTTATTTGGCTCGAACTCCGACATGTTTAAGGACTCATAAGTAACTGACGCCAATAAAATTTTACAAATGTAATGATGGGACATTGTTGCAATATGTCTGATCTTGCCATATTACGAGCTTGATCCGCCATTTTTCCCCAGTATTTCATGTTAGCGCCATCTATACGAGAACGCCGGGAACTTATTTGCACACCTAATAATACATCAGGATTTTGGACTATATCGACAAGAAGATGGAAGTAATATGGTCACAAAAATTATACTTCTATGTTATGACCTTCAGGCATAGTACATAATGGAGCATTTAAGTTTAAGAAAGTCATTCAGGCACTAATCACAAAGAGTATCAATTCTGGAACTAACTTTTAAAAGTCGATCTTTCTTCTCTCTACTGGCTTATGCATTTTCCTGATACTGACATAATGCATATGTTTCAGTCATTGTTCACTCGGACTCCTCGCACAGGTTTCTTGTAATTTTATTCAGCTGAAAATTTAGCTTGTAAAGCTGTAACGTTCCTCCTCTGAGCGCAATAGTTCCAATTCGATAACCCTTTCTTATTTTTCTCTGTCAAATCTTTGTACGTTATTTCGAAACCGCCCATCTCCAACCTACGTACAGAGAGAAAATTGTAACTCAAGAACCCGTTTCCATTTAACCGGGTTTTGCGTTGTCAACGCTGATCGCTTCCATCCTCCCTTCATTCAAGTATCTCGTAAAACTCATAAAATATAAACACGTTCAAAATTCTTAAATATCACGAGGACTTTATTTAAATTTAAAAATCATATGTACAAGAGGTTCTTTTCTTAAATATTCACAAGCAAAATCATAGATAATGTCGAGAAAACTGACGACAAAGGATCGGAAAAAGTTTCTAGGACTAGCATATAAAAATATTATATGAATTTGTTTTCTTCTTTTAAATAAACGAAAAAAATGCATCGCCATCACGTTGCAATGACTTTATACAAACCACGATTGAATATACTTAATCATTATCTAACATGTTTTTTATGGTTTTAACTAATTTGCTATAAAAGGAAATATCTTTCTTTATGTACCTATACTATGGCATGCATAACATACATACAAATTACACGAAATAAAAACTTTTTTAATTAATAAATTAGCTTATTTTTTGTGATGTCTAAAATGCTAGAATATTGAGGTAATGGATTATGTTACAAAAAAAATAATAAATACGTAAATTTTATAATGCAATAAATTATTATCGCTTGAATCTGCCCTTCATTAGTTGCAATGATTTCTGCATAAGTGGTGCCTTCTTTGGACGAATATGACTCGCTGTAAATCCATGGTGAACAATATGTTTCGAAAAAAATCGTAGAATCTGAACAAAAATACTTACTTGCTTGAGCGAAATCTCTAATATCGGCTGCAACTCGAAGTCTAGCATCACCCACTTTAGCAATCGATGGTGCCATCTTCGAGAGTGCAGCAACTCTAGCTGCCGGTGTAGCAATCAATTTTGATTTTGTACCGTACTGTTCTTGTTTTCGTTGAACATTTCGTGGTGGTTTAACAGTCACATCGACATAAGCCAACTGGGTTTTACGTATTGGTATAGCAATTTGTTTTTGCGAGTGACTTATATTTTTTGTTAATGTATTCAGGCGTTCTGCTTCTTCTTCTCGGCATCGCTAATGAAAGGAATATTATTAGTTTCGATTTAATTTCGATTTCAGTATTATTTTTGTACCAAAAACATTTCACGGTACGTTTCGTTTTCTTCTCGCTTTTGCGTTTTATAACGACGACTACAATGATGTTTCCATAGATCGTCCGTGTCTTCCAATACGTTAGGATTAAAATCTTCGAATGTTAGGAGTTGTTCGGGTGATGCACGTTCTAAAACTGATTTCAATACATCAAATGGTACACCGCCGGTATATTCAAGAGCTAGAACAGATGATAAGTTTTAAAGATATTAAAGAAATTTATCAAATTTGGTAGCAGATGATCGTCCGAAAATTAACGGGACAACATTAACATTTTTTGAAGTCAAGCTACTCTCTTTATTACCAGCTCAATATCGCCCTCTTCACGCAACTATAGGAAGTTATTAACAGGGGCAAAATAAAAATCTTTTGTACTGTTTAGTAATACTGAATTGAATGAAAATGGGTACAAAATTGGCGAAAAATAATTAAATCTTTTGTTTGAATTGCCCCAAATACCGTTCTATCGGAAAACAAGAAAGATTGTCCTGAAGCCGCACACTATGCCTAATGAACAAGAAAGATTGTCCTGAAGCCGCACCTATGCCTAATGAACAAGAAAGAGTGTTTCAGTGCACGCGCCCAAGACGCTTGAAAGCATACTGAACTGCAGCAGTCCGAGAATCGTGAGTAAATTGTAATCCTAATGGCGGATTTTCATTGTTGTCGCAATTCTGCGTCAGAGCGTCGAACGCAACAATCAAGCAATCAGATTGTAGTTTAAAGGACAGGATGCGTTTGCGTCACAAGTCGCATATTCTTCAGTGCTGCAAAATTAAATTGCTATGACTTTTTTGTAATTTCTAGTTGCAGGTTCTATCAATGCTCGAAATATTGCTACTTCTTTTTAATTTTAGGAATAACTATATTGCCGCGATTGTTGACAGTGAGCGGCTTGTTTCGGAGGTTCAAAAGATGTCAGTTCTATACGATACACAGAAAAAAAAATGATAAAAATAATGCGTATCGAAGAAAAACTTGGGCGGAAGTTGTTGCGGCTGTCTTTGCCAGGTGAGTTCGAAGTTAAATACAGATTTGCATATATTTTTTATATCAGGTTTATTATGTTTTTAGTTGAAGTTTGCCAAAATAGATTGAAGAGGATGAGGGAAAATTTTAGTAGGACCCACAAACAGATGGCACGCAGCGGCAGCGAATCAAAGTACCGCAAACACTGTCCGCTGCTGACGAGCATGCACTTCATTCTTTCATTTCTGAAGGATGATGAAAGGTACATACATACAGTTTTTACTGTATAAATTCATAACAATAAATATTATTTCAGGCTTTTAGCAAGCAGTATGACGACCATACGCACGGAAAACCTTTCAATAGTTCTGCCAATAGAAGTGTTGGAAATACCGTCAGTAGAGATGGAGTAACCATCCGTACTTGATATAACAACAAGTAGGTATACCAGTGTCAACAGAAGTCCGCCCTAAGCGCAAGAGACAGCTTTCTGCAGCACGTAAAAGTTATATTTTATGCAATAAAGATTGTTTCTGTTATTTTTATTACATTTTAGAAATTTCGGATATAGAGAAGATTGTTGAGGCTCTCAGTGCACCAACACCAACGTACGATGGACTGAATCACTACGCCCTTGGCATCGCAACTGACCTACGTAACATGGTTCCTTCCGAGCAACGGCGAGCAAAACGGGAAATTAATGTGATACTTGCGAACTGCGAGTATTTATAGTATAGCCTAGTCGTTATATGATTTTGTTAAATTAATACTAGTTAGATTATTTATTAACTCCGCCATAGCCGGTTTCAAGCCCGGTTGAGAAAGCAGGAGGGAACATGGAGTTAATCTGAATGGTCTGTAACACCTGTGCGTCTCAGGAAGTACAAATATTATTCGGTACTTCCAATAATGAAATCCAAGAAAGTGCACAGGAACAATAAGCTGCGAATATATAAAACGACCTGTGCTCTGTTATGGCAGCGAAACGTGGTATTAGCGCGAACTTTCGAAAAAGCAGTTAACACATTCGAAAGAAAGGTTCTCCGAAAAATTTTTGGACCCGTAAAGGAAGGAACGGACTGGCGAATAAGATACAACCATGAGTTGTATCAACTCTTCAAGGAGCCAGAAGCCTCAACATTCATCAAACTACGTAAACTGCAGTGTGCTGGCCATGTAGAGCGGATGGAAGACAGAAGAATCCCCAAGCGTGCTCTTAAAGGCAAAGCGAGTGGTAACAGGCCAGTAGGCAAACCACGCAAGCGATGGGAAAACTTGGTTGATGAAGACAGCAAAGCCATCTTAACAATTAGCAGCTGGAGGACGCGGTCTTTGGATCGATACGATTGGAGGCGACGACTTCAGGAGGCCAGGTCCGAACTTGGGCTGTCGCACCATTGACGATGAGTTTATTTATTATTTTGTTGCAAGAATTGAATGTCATTTATTATTTCTGTTGAATAGATTTGTATAAACAATAAATGTGAATTTCTATTTGGTCGACGAATATGAAAGACTTTTTCAATTGCCGGAATTCATCGAAAAGGTCAATCAACATTCGATGTCATTCAAACGCATCTCCTACACTAAGTATTTATACCCGCCATGTTGTGCCCGATTTCGCAAGATTTCTCTAACCCAGCATCTTCACTTCTTTTCTTCTTCCAGCTTATACGCTATAACAATCTTCAGAACCTTTTGCCGTTCATTTTTTTCTGCTTAGTGTGAAAATACTGCCAATATTAGTGTCCCTGAAATTACTGTTTAATATTTTTATTGACCTTATCTAAGCCCCCTCCAGAGTATTAAACAATTATAAAATTCCTATCAGTTTTTATTTCATTTGCGCCGCAAATGAAACTCGAAACTGAAAAGCGTGACAGAAAAATGTGCGTTAGACGCACAGACGCATAAATGCGACGACAATGGAAATCCACCTTTAATAGTATTTAATATCTGTTAGCACTCCCTTAGGTAATTCAGACCATTGTGTAATTTCCGCTCAGTAGGTACTCCTCGTTGACATCAATCATACCTGCGCACCACCTAAACGACTAGAATGGTTTTACGATCAGGACTTTTACAAACGAAAATTTTAAATATACTGCCTCTGCTATTCTTATTATTCTGCTATTCTTCTTGGCAAAGGCTAACCTTTTCGCTTCCACAATTAAACCAGCCACTGCAACACTTCCTAACGCAGCAGCAGCTAACATTTTTTCATCAAAACGCGTACAGTATTTAGAGCTCTCAAAAGTCTTACCGTCAACAAATTAGCAGGATCCCATTGTTTCACAGCATTAGTCCTGGCAAAGTGTACATCTTCTTTGGCTAAGCATGGTGGGATTTATGGCAGAACAGGGAGTCTCGGTGGCGCTAATTCAGGAGCCTTAGGTGAATGACAAGAACATTATCCAGGGAGTCGGGCTCCGGAATTATAAGCTTCACTATAGAAAATGCGAGGGTGAACCAAGGACATGTCTATTAATAAAAAGTGAGTTAAATGCATTTTTGTTAAATAATTACAGCAATGAAGATTTAACTGTAATTCAATTAGAGAGGGAAATGGGTAAGTCGATATATCTGGCGCCAGCTTACCTACCATACGACGGCAACCCATCTCCCTTCATCATATTTTTTTCTTCATCAACTTTATGGCCTATTCATTTTAAATTTTTTTTCTTTTTTGAAACCAGAATTTGTTCAATTCAATTGAAATACAACACGCAAAAGGAAAAACTGAATAAGTTCACGAGTTTTGAGTGAAGTCTTGAAACTGGCAGCTAGTCATCTACTTCTTCTTCATCCATCGTAAGGAAGTATTAGGCTTTATCTGGTTCAAATGAAAACCCTATAACCGTACGGTATGTAGATTAGCAGTCCTGGTATACAAAGTATTTTCATCAATTCTCGGCTGGTGCATGTAGCAGTAGTCAACTCTAGGACCTTCAGCGAAAAAGCTTTTAGGTTAAAAGGTTGGTGTTAAAAAAAATTAATTTACAAAGTGTCGACTATATCTAGCATAGCCAGGATCTCCGTCTGCAATACATTGCAGTCACCCGGCAGATTGTCGTCATTTAAACCTTCAACGACTTTCCGATATTCAGTTGTTTCCAATCATTAGAACGAAAATTACTTCCTCTCGTTGTATCTTGTAGTTCTGCGCGAAACTTCTTCCTTGATGATTTCTCGGTAACGCTGAATGAATAGTATTGGGGACTTCGATTAGCAATATAATTCCTTAGGAACCGTTCGAAACTTTGACCAGATACTGTCAGCCATAAGAACAGTAGGTTGCTTATGCAACAATCCGCAGAGTGTCACAAATTTAATTTATATGAAATCATAAAGGGAGCAATGGCGGTCAGTATATTGATTAAATCCACTACAGTGGCCTACTAGTCTACTAATACAGAGGTTGTAACATTAGAAAAAACATATTCGAAGCAGCAACAGTGTTTCAGAAAACGAACTCTGTCACTTAAAAAAAAACTTCCGAAAGAAAAAAACGCAATTACTACCACATTCCAGAAGGTGTCGTATAGGAACTGAAGGTTGAGACGGGTGGACTCTACTGTTATGGCACATCATTTATTATATCTTATCTAACTCCGTCGTATGACTATAATCCCCTGTGTATCAGTATGCATTTTTTCAACTCTAAAAGAGACTTTGATTCAAACACTTCTACTCATCTGATTTGCTCCTCCAAAGCTAGTGGCTTCAGATCCTTTAAAACCAACCTAGTTAAACCAAATAAAAAAAACCAAAGGGGTCAGACAAAAATCGTAATTGCCAATTTATTTACATTCATAAAAACCCAACAATCTCTCCTAAAATGATTTAATCGACTTTTATTCAATCCACAGAGAAGCACGGCCGGGTTTGTTTGGAATGCACTAAGAAATGTACTTGCAAATTTCGTATTCTGATCAATAAAACGAACTATGTATTCGAATATGAAACGCGTACTCAACGACTTTGTTAGCGGGTCAAATTTCGACTAAATCATCCAGTTTTTCCTCTTGCCATTGAGGTGGTCGATATAATATTTAGCTGTTAGTTAACCAACAACTCGGTAGATATAAATTTAAGTTCTGACTTTGATATGAAAAACCCTTCAACCCTTAAT
This sequence comes from Beris morrisii, assembly GCA_951812415.1. NCBI lineage: Eukaryota > Metazoa > Arthropoda > Insecta > Diptera > Stratiomyidae > Beris > Beris morrisii. Next base: position 125,091,846 of record OX638311.1, read on the forward strand.
CAAAATAGTGAACTTCGGAGTTCAAACAAATGCTAAAATTTTGTCGACTAAAAGGTCAAAAGTTGTGAAATCTTTCTGATTACATATACAGGAAATTTGCAAGATTGGCACTTTTGAATGTACTTGGAGAAGAATTTTTCGACTTAAGTTAAATTACCGCCGAATGACGAATGTTTTATTTTTGTCATTGCAATTTCTTACATTGAACTTAGGATTTTTGCTGTTGTGACCCTTCTTTAAAAAAGGTAGATCTGCACATTTTTTTTAAAACAAATCTAATTGCAGGGAAATTGAAATCCAAGGTTAGTTTTTTTTTATTATTTTTGTGGATTATGTGATTCATTGGATCAAAACATCGAAAGAAAAACTGAGGACTGTCTTCGCATAAGTCTTTCAAGGCATGCGTTCTCTAGATATAAAGAGTATTTAAATCGATTTTATACATATCCAACAATACTGCCCTATAATCTCAGCTCAATCAATAAAACTAAAGAAAAACTACAACAAACTTACCATCGATATTTTTCTGCAACACACGAATGCATAGATTGTGTAAAGTAGGAACTTGTAAAATTGCGCCGGTTCTAACACCAGAATAAATTTTCGTCCTAGAATAATTGACATTGTAATTAATTTTCGAAAATTAAAAAAAAACAACTCAATTTGATCAATCATACCGCATTGATCTCGAAGATATTCCGGCACATAGTGCTTCTTCGTCGGTCATCAATCGTTTTTGCGGTCGATTACTGCCCGAAAATACGCATTCCATGACAGTCGAATTCAATGGCATGGGCTTATAATTTGGCGATATGGTTGGCAATTCAAATGCTATTTTCGGATCGAGTGGTTCCAATTTAATTTTTGAGGTTAGTAAAGGTGGTGTCTAAAAGAAGAAGAGAAAATATTCCGTTGAGCGATTGAACTGCGAGAGAAAAAAAAAAGAAAAATTTCTATACTTTTGATCGGGCGCTTAATCCACTACTCGAAGGAGTAAGAAAAACTGACGACGACGATGATGATGATGACGGTGCTTGAGTAACAGTTCCGTTCGGTTTTGGTGACTTCAATTTCGGTGCTGATTTCGTATTTGATGGTGGTGCAATCATACCTAGAGCTTCTTCAAAACTAAAACTTCCCATTGAACTATCAATGCTGTCCGCTACGATTTTCGGGGCTTTGTTTTTTTTCGGTGTTGTTTTCGGTTCCGGTTCGGAATCAGGATTAGAACCTTCTAGACTATTACGTTTTCGTTTAGTATTTTTACTACTGCTCTTCTCTTCTTTAGATGATGATTTAGGTTTTTCGTGGTCTCTACTTTTCGATGACTTATGTTCGCCGTTACTTCGACTCGAACTTTTCTCTGTCTCCTTTTTCACGGCCTGGTGATGTTGATGGTGTTGATCCTTGCTGCTAGTTCTACTGCTGCTTTGACTTCTAGACGATGATGATTTTGTCGGTGAGTCTTTTTTTTCTATTTCTTCGGTTCTATGCCGTTTACTAGAGTGATGATCGGATTCCTTGTGATGTTTGTTATTAGTGCTACTACTGCTATGACTTGATTTCGAAGATTTATGAGATTCCCGAGCGATTTTCATAATTTCTTCATCTAGTTTTTCTTTGTTTATATCGATGACTAGTTTCTCTTCATCTTCGTCGTCTTCGTAGACATTTTCATCTGAATCGGCGTCAGGAATCGGTTTGGCAGCAGGTTTAGGGAAATGATCTTTTATGTCCATAGCTTTTCTCGAATTTCTATGTTTTCCTTCCGGTTTTCGATTATTGCTTTTATTTTCTCTTCTATCACTTCCCCTATGTCCATTGTGACTGCTATTGCTATGTGCGGATTTTTCTCGAGTCTCGCCTACTCTTTCTCGACTTTCTTTGTACTTAGGTTTTTCGTTTTCATCCCTTCCTTTATCGCTACGCGATGATTGATTTCGTTCGTTCTTATTTTTATCACTATCTTTGCTATAATTCTGATTATGATTGCCGTTGTAACTGTTTTGATTGTCATCATACGGATCATCATCATATTGTTCTTTGTTATCTTCTTCCTTGTTGACGTCCTCTTCAGCTGCTACCATTGCCTTCCATTTGGCAACCAGAGCCTTGGCCGCTATACCTACCTGTTTATCATATTTCCGAAGTGAATTTACTGTTTTTCCGATACCAGTTTGCTGAAGATGATCCACAGTTACTGGTAGTCTGTAGAGCTTGTCGATACAGTGCAATAACTGAAAAGAAAAACATTTTGATCTTAGAGTTTGAATTTACGAAGAATTTTTCATTGCTTAACAATTGCCTTATACTTTAGTAACAACATCCTTATTTTACTATTTCTCTTATACCGAAAAAAGGAAAATTATATCAATTTTCCGATGAGACAAATTTTCGACCTACAGGTTTGGGTTAGCACTCTACACATCTGTATTTTTGTATTCATATAACCTCTGAATTACGAACAAGGATCATTTGTTTTTCTACCTGAGAGTAACCGAGTTCTAACACCACGATCAAGCAAACAACAAGTTTCTGTAAAAAACAAAAACATAAAATCAGTTCTCAAGTACTTGGAACAGATCTTTGAGCGATCTGCCAGTTTTTCTCGTAGTATTTCAGGATAAAAAATAATTAGGAACAGGTGCAGGACCTTCACATTGTATGGATCTAATTACAGTTTACGATAAACCACCTGCTTCTTTTTCTATGAATAGACTTTATTCTTACATGTTTGTTTCCAAAATTCTTGATGCCACTTAATTTACGAGTGCGAAAATTCAATTGGCTACAATCTCACTGTCTCAAGAACTACAAACTATCGAAAAGGTTAGTTGAGATTTATTTTCAGAAGCATTGAAAAATATGAACATTTTTGGCGATTTTTGTGCGGACAAATATGAAGCTCTGACCTATTGAAACTAGCCATCAAGCTGAAATATCCATGCTAGAAGCTGTTGAACGCTAACTAGATACATTGAGCGGGGATAAAACTGGTGTACCATATATTGCATTTAATACAAAGAAAAATTATAAATGTTTTGTTGAAGAAATTCTGCTATGGAAAATGAGAGAGAATTCGGTGCCAGCAACATCCCGGCTCCGCGTTCAACGAAAATTTCGACCCCTTTAAATAGCATTGTCGAAATTTTTGGTAAGAAGTTAGCTACTCAAAGTGTTAAACCCTATATTCTGGAGTTCAGCCTCAGTTCAGTCATAAAAAACAAAGTTGTATTATCCAAAACTCACTAAAAAATTATGTGATACTAAAAAGATGACAGTGGTATGATGAATTAACCCAAAATTGGAAGAAAATGTAAAAAACAAGTCGCTATTCGTCTTTTTATTAGCGCTTTTAATAAATTAAATAGGAGTTCGCTCTGAGCGTTGATACCGACCGGACGTGTTCATATCGTGTGCGCATAAAAGTGGAAAAAGCTCTGATTTCGTGGCAAGTGACGCCGTCGCCATTTTGGCTTCTTATTTAGTGAACTTTGAATTTTCTAAAAATTCTCTATTTTTGCAATTGGACTAGTTTTGTGTACTGCGTACCAAGTAAACATTTAAAAATCGGATTTTATCTGATGAATCCAACACTGCTTGGAAAATTAAAGACATTTAGCTCGTCGCGTGGAGTGTGCGCAAGAGAACTGCACACCTCGTGGGCCTATCATTTAAGGCAGAACGTCGGGAAAAGCTCGGCGAAATTGAATCTAAATCAGGAACTGCTGAGGAAAATGCGGGTGCCAATTGGGCGGATCAACCCCCCTCAAATGATCCACCTCGGGTAAACGATTTCTTACTATCATTGGACTTTGCTAACCAAGTTAATTTTAATTTTGTACCTCCCGTTACAATGGAGTCTTCATGCAGTGTTTCAAGCCTCCTAACGGAGCAACAAAAGCGTGATATAGATGCGCAGTTCGGAGCAAGCAGCCCTGAGGGCATGGACGAAATTTCATCATCCCAGACACTTCACCCCCCTGAGGGCCATATACAAATCACCCCGGAATGTGGGGAGACATTACAACCTATAATGCTGCCAGGGAATCAGTCCCGAGATACTCAAAGTCCATGTGAGCCCCCTCTGGGTTCTCCTTATGACAATTCACAATTAATGTGCCAGAACTTCCAAATGGAAACAATAAATAGGCTGGAGCGTCAAAACGCCGAGCTCTCGTGCAGCCTAAAGGCCATTGCGTCAGAAATGGCCCTTCTGAGGGATAAATACGACAAGCAGAACACGCTGCTAAAGCAGCAAAAAACCCAAAATTCATCAGCCAAGAGAAAGAAAGTTAAGACTAAGGCAGTCCCTTGCAGGGGACCTGAAGAGTCGTGCCAGTTTGCTGTGTCTAAGAACTCTTATGCACCCCTTGCGATGCTTATGGAGGAGGACGATGCCTCGTTCGATGACCAGCCGGTTGCAGTGAGCATCCCAGGAAAATTGCCGTTACAAAGCAGCTCTGCCATCAAGCAAATCAGCGTGGATTCAGGTACTCCGTTTAGCTTTAATCTTCCCCATAAGAATAACAATAACAAGACTGCTCTTAATATTAATATTAATAAAAATAAAACAAATTTAGACATAAGTAATGACAACACCAATGACTGGCCTAGCTTCAATTTCCCGCCCAAAAATAGGGCCGCGGGAGCAGTTGCAATTAAATCTAATATAAACAATATTAACACTATTGAACTAAGTGATAGCTCACCGGAGCCTTCTTTCGCTGAGCGCGCCAACAATCCGTCAAGACAAGCCTCTAAGGCTTATGGTTTGTCGGGTCTAACGCAAGCGGTTGGGTCTGCCCCTCCGCGGACAAATGCCGTAAAGAATAACATTCCCTCAAGCTCTTCCAAAGACATCCCTCCCATCTCCGTTTTTAAAGTAAACTTCAAATCATTTCGCGAAACGCTAGTTAGTAATGGCGTACTTAATTTTGTGCTGAACCCCAAAGCAAATAAGCTGTTTGTTAATAGCAAGGAGGATCACCAGGTGGCGATCAAAATCCTTGAAGACAATAATATTAACTTTTACTCGCATACTCTCAAAGAGGACAAAACGTCCAACTTATTAATCAAAAGACTGGCCCCTGGGTTCGATGCTATAGACATACATGATGAGCTTACCCTCAGAGGGTTCGTGGGAATCGCTAAAATCCTCCCGTTTGTCAGCAAGAAATTCCCATTGCTTAACTACTTCATCCTGCAACTCAAACCAAAAATTAAAATCGATGATTTCCTCAAAATAAAGACCCTTCTAAACCAAAGGGTAGTGATAGAAAGGCTCAACAGGACTGACATTGTTCAGTGCTACAACTGCCAAAGAGTCGGACATGTTTCGGCAAATTGCCGCATGAGCCACAGATGTGTTAAGTGCCTTGAAGAACATGCTAGGGGGGAGTGTCCCACTCTTCCTGGCTCGGGAATTCAGGTGGCATGTGTATTATGCAATGAGCTAGGGCATACTGCAAACTTCAGGGGTTGCCCGGCCGTCCAGGATGTCATGCTAAAAAGAAAAAAGACTATAGCAAAAAAGCTAGCAAATAAGGCTGCTGCGCATGTCCATGTGCAAGCAGCAAGACATATTGTACCTGGGCTAACCTTTGCGGAGATTCTGGGCAGCAATAACAATAACAATAATAATAGTATTAATAATAGTAGTCCTGCGGGTAGATATGGTGCTGCTCCCTTAAGCCTTCCCAGGTCTGGTTTTCCGGAGATACTAGATAATGCAGCTAACGAGAGTTTCGGATGTAATTTTGCATCACTTAAGAAGATGATTGATTCATTCATGGTAGGGTACAATCGTGCTGGCGACTTGAACCAAAAGAAAGAGGCACTGATCAATTTTATCCTTCAAACTTCTTACGGAACTTGAATCCGTCAGAAACTTTAAAATACTGGCAGTCAATGTTAACTCATTGGCGAATCATACTCGCAGACATGATCTTGCGAACCTAATCTCTGGCAATAACCCTGATGTGGTACTTATCTCTGAGACAAGGCTTAAGCAATGCCACAAAATCCAATTTAGAAATTTCAGAATGTTCAGGACTGATAGAGGGGCCCCTGGAGGGGGAACGGCTATCTTAATTAAGACTAAATACAGTGCTACTAGAGTTGTATTCGCAGGTATCTCTACAACTGAATATACTGCTATTAAAATAATTAATAATAATACAGCTTATTACTTCGTCTCTATCTATGTCAAGCCTGACAACCTAGCGACAAACGACTTGGACAGTTTTTTTGCCCAAATCAATCAAGGAGACAAGATTGTAATTGGAGGTGACTTCAATTCCAAGCATACTGACTGGCTTAACTATAACAATAACAGAAATGGAGCAATCCTCAATAGATGGCTGCATTTGAATCTGGCTAATATTAGCGCTAAGCACCTGTTCTCCTTTAACCCTACGAGGCTAAACACCTCTACTTTCTCTTTTATCGACTTTTTTATTATATCAGATTGCCTTAGCTATACTTCTCCTCACCCCCAAGGGCTTCTCAGAACCTTAGATTTTGAATCAGATCATGCGGCTGTTGAACTGATTCTCAAACTCCCTACTTTCTCAGTCATGAGCCCAATTCTAGTAAGCAACTACCTGAAGGCTGATTGGAAGCAATTCAAAAAACTGTTTGTTGAAGAGCTTGCCCGGAACCCCCTCCCGCTTGACAGAAACTTAAACATGCTTGAAATTGATGGGGCAATTGCTCATCTTAGTAACTCCATAAATAAAGCAATAAATGTAACAATCCCTAAAACTAGAGTCAGTCCAAATAGCATCTTAACCCTTGATGATTGCACTATCGATCTTATCAAGAAAAAGAAAATCATGCGTAGGAGATGGTTCAGTACGGGTAGGCAGGACAACAGGCTTTTGTCACAAATCAAAAGGCTGTCACAAATAATAAAAGAACAAATAAGCATGAAATACAGGAACTCATTCGAGGCTAAGCTCAAAGATCTCAGAGCAGGGCCAAACTTCTTTAAGACTACCAAATCCCTAGCGGGGACTTTTAGAAAGCCGCCACTCCCTCTGCTGGACAACTGTACAAATGATTCAGATAGCGCTGAGAAGCTGCTTCACCATTTCTCAATGGTGCACAATAACCCTGCAGCCGACTGTTGCCAAGTAACTGAAAGAGTAGTGAAGGAAAGGATTGATCAGTTAGTAAATTCTCACCATGAACCCCTGACAAATTTCTCTAATGTTTCCCCTGCAAATGGGCATTTCTCCGATACCCCGGTAGAGTTGAATATGTTTACGTGTGCGGAGACGATAAGACTAATCATAAAAAGTAAAAATTCTAAGAAAACATCAGGTCCTGATGGTATTTCAAATTACTTACTAAAAAAACTCCCTCCTGAATTCGATAGCTATATTGCTGTAATTTTCAACAATGCGTTAAACCTGTGCTACTTCCCAGTGGCTTGGAAGAAAGCCATAGTGATTCCTGTTTCTAAAGTAGGAGGTTCGTCTGCCAACCCTGCTGACTATAGACCTATCTCTCTGTTGGACTGTATGGGTAAGCTCTTTGAATCCATCATCAGCTACTCGCTTAATGAACACTGTGAGGAAAAAGATATTCTATTGAAAACTCAATTTGGCTTTGTCAAACAGAAGTCCACAACGCAAGCCATCACTCTCTTGATGGAGAGAATACATAATGGCAATAGAACCAAGTCCCCGACTTTGGCTTGCGCTCTAGACCTTAGGAAAGCCTTTGATACGGTTTGGTCTAATGGATTAATTTATAAGTTGTTACAAGCTAATTTTCCCCTTCACTTGGTCAGAATCCTCTACAGTTTCCTTGCCAACAGAGAGATAATGGTTAAAATAAACAGCGCGGTGTCTAATACCTCGGTGATCAGAGCAGGAGTGCCGCAAGGCTCAATACTAGGTCCAATGCTGTTTAACCTATTTATAAACGATATCCCTTGTGGAAGTGGATTGGAGTTTACTACTATTTTGTTTGCGGATGACGTTATCCTCCTTAGGTCTGATAGGGATGTGCAAAAATCTATACGGTTGCTAAACTTGCACCTGAATGATGTGCATGACTTCTGTAGAAAGTGGAAGCTGCAATTTAATTATGATAAATGTTCCGCTATCCTCTTCAGAACCTATGAGGGTTTCCTAAGTGGTAAGCAGAAGGACTTTAAAATAAATTCAAATATTAAAATTTATCTAGGAGGTAGGTCAATAAAAGTGCTAGATGAGTTAAAATACCTGGGTGTGCTGCTTGATAAAAAAGGTAAATGCATCAAGCAGATTGACGCTATAATAAGTAAAGCTAGAATAGCATTTAATCTGCTAAACAACATCTTCAAGAAAATCTCCTTTAAAACGGACCTTAAATTCCTCTGTTACAAACAGCTCATCAGGCCCATTCTAGCATATGGCTTCCCAGGCTGGTGCTCGATCTCCTCAGCCCAGATGAATCGTCTTAGGGTATTCGAGAGGAAAATTTTGTACAAGTCTCTTCCCACAAAGGAAGCTTTTACTAGACTGAGTAGAGACCCTGAAATCTTCAGGAGAATCTCGAAAAGGAAGTTGTACAGTAAATTCAAGAAATTCAAGACAATAGATAGCTTTCTGGTGGGTAACTTTATCAAAAACTTTAAGAGGCTTGAATTCAGTAACATTCCCAGCCTAAAGAGACTAATTTGTCCCAGTCACCTCAATCTTACTTATGGTCAGACCTCCCAGAAGTTCATATACAAAAGTTTTCCCCCATCCTTCCTTTACTTCCTGTTTATAAAGAACTTGTTAACAAATAGAGAAAATCGGCTAACTTTTTACAACAGAAGATTTAATAGCAACGACCTGAACACTCTTGTCTTTGAGGTTGGGCCTCATGAACTATCAGAAAAATAACTCAATTCTTTATCTTATTGGTTTGGTATCTACTAATATTAAGGAATAAGGAAAAAAAGAAATTAATTAGATACTGTATTGTATTGTTAATACAATTGCCGGAGAGGTGACTATCAAGGTGTCTGGATAGATCACTGTATTCTTCGAATATGGTGGATCCTTCCCAAACAATTAAGGTCAACCCTTTCACACCTCGATGGTAAGCTGTACTGTAATATTAAAAAGGCGAAACCTGCTATGCTATTATACTGCCTCAAATACCTTTGGGAATTGTTATGTCAAAGTCAAAAATAGACTGAGCGAATTATTGCAAACTAATGATTAGTGAATAAATGAAGAGGGAAGAATAAGAATAAGATAGAAAGTTTTCTTTTGTTTATTGTGTAAATTTTTAATTTTTATTTTTTTTCGCTTCACTCCCCTTCATAAAAGTTATAAACTATAAATATACTATAAAGCCATAAGCATTCCATTAGCTGATTATTAATTTTGAATGATATAAACTCCAAAGCCTCGCCAGGAGTCAAAAGTGTAATTATAACCCAGTTGGGTTCTCAAGCACAGCATTGCATTGTATTTATCTGTGTGTTGTATTTATTTTCTTGTGATTAAGACATTGCCTGGTTTTTTGGCTTTCCAGGTATAATTTACTGTATAATAAAATAAAAAAAAAAAAAAAAAAACCTAATAATATTGTTAACCTAATAGTTTTAAGATGTAAAGATCAACAAACGCTGGTAGATTAGCTACTGCTAATGTAGCGTTAATCTATATTTTATAAGCTCATATACATTGTATATCCATTGTTAACCGATTTAATGCCAATAAATCTATTTGAATTTGAATTTGAATAAATTAAATACAGAAACTAATAAATATGGTTACCAGGGTAAAGACAACAACTCTGGAACCAAGCTTCAATCACGCACGCTACCTTACCCAATAACGCAATTTTCATATAAAATCGAATTGTTCAAATGATTTCAAAAAGAATTTTTTTTTATTAAAAACATTGGCTCTGCTTTAAGATAAAATGTGCTCCCTCAAAAATCATTTCGTGATTAACCTACGAGAATTTTAGTTTTGCTACACGATTTATTTTCTTTAATATTTTTTCTTGGACCAGGCAAAATCCTAAGTCGAACACTGACGTTGTTAAAGATCAAATGTTCAAAATAATTGAGTATTTTGAGCGATCTTTTATTAAAAGTTTTGACCGTGGTCAAATTTAGATTACTTCAAAAATATACTAAAAGTACTACTCCATACTTTTAATGGACAATGTTTGAAGCAGTATTTGTATAATTGAAGCCCTTGGTGCAACTAGGGGTAAATTTTTTTTTTAATAGCATGAGAGGGCTTGACTTTCTTGACTCCTTATTGCATTGGGATGAAATTCAGCTGATGCAGTTACACCCTTATGATTTAATTATATCCCTAATAATTTTAATAAAGTCATAAAAAAACCAATAAAATAATTTTAATGCAATGAGTTGACCCCTTCAATTCAAATAGTTTTAGCTGTTATTAGGTCTGTTCTTTTTGGCTACACCTTCTACACTTTTTTGCACTGACTTTTGAGTGAGTGCAGAGAGGTGAAGAGGGTGAATGAAAAAAGAACAAACCTAATAGGTTTGTTCTTTTTTCATTCATCCTCTTCAGCTCTCTGCACCCGCTCAAGAGTTAGTGCAGAAAAGTGTATTCTAGTGTAGAAAGTGTATGCAAAAAGAACAGACCTATTGCCTCACAACACTCGGAATTTGTTTAATAGTCTAATTCTTTTAAGTGTATCTATTTGGGCAGTGTTTCTTTCGATTGTTATTTGAAAGTCAGTCGCATTTAGTTTTAGTACAATCTGCTATCACTGGATTTTTCTCATTAAGAGCTTGACAACAAAACGTGTTTAAATAATTCGGGCAGGGTTCGAACAGCACGTATCACTGCCAAACATTAACGCAGTGAGAGAAAGTGTAACTCGGATTAACTCAGGTAAACGGCATATTGAAGAATTTGAAAAATTTCAAACAACTTTGTAGATTTTTGATACAAAATTGACTAGACGCCAGACGCTGCAATTTTTTCCCGACAAGAGTATAGCTATTACTGTTCAGGTAACACACACACTTTCCGAATACTTTGCTTATTTCATTGTTCAGGGCGCAATATGGAATGCGGTTACAGTCAATTTAATACCGAACACTTTGTGGGATGTTCCTTGAGCCTTAATCACAACACTTACAATATAAGACAGAAGATGATCCGTATCGGGCAACCAAGAACCAAATTCCCATTTCCCTACAATAGCTTTCATCCTCCTTACCGCATCAATCAAGAAAGAATCTTATTGAAAAAAAAACTTGGGACAAACCTGACTAAGGAGCTTACCCGTGAATAAAACAGAAATTGCAGTGTGAGCACAAAGGACCTAATACCGCTCTATGTGCTGGACAACGTTAAAGTAGTCACCAGCCGAACCTACCACTATAATTATCTGTAAAGCAATTGGATCCAATAGGGGACACAGCTCGCACATAATGTCACGAAATAAAATAGGATACAGTCATTTTCATCAAATCGAAAGTTGGGCCTAATTCGAAAAGTTTTATAAATATCTAAAAGTATACCTCTATAAAGTGCGTTATTATTAAGCCAAGAGTCAGAAACTTTGTCGAAACCTCAAACAATAAAAACTAACACCTTTTGCCTGGTAAAATTTTAATTACCTGACTCAATATTCGGATTTTGCACTGCAACTATTGTAGATGTGCCATTTACATAAAGGTGAACACTGAATATTCCGAAGCCGTTATAAAACATGTATACCTGCTCTTAGTAAGGTATTAAGATAGATATACTAGTCCTGGCAAACTTTTTTTGAATTTTCTTTGGCTGGTTTTCTTCCTTTTGTAGTCGTCGGGTCGGGAATACTTCAGCCAGCTGTACATTACAAGCCTATGGAGATTTGTGCACTTTGACAAGGGTAAGTCGTCCGAAAAGGATGTACCTACCAGCTACCACTCGTTTGTATGGAACTCGGCAGATGTTGTCTCATTCATCGATCTGATCATACGTTTCAGAACTTTTTTTTAGCGATTGTATAAAGGACGGTTCACCGAGAATGTAGAGAGCAGGTCTGATGATGTTGGTCTTCCTGTATGCATGTAGGACCTATGGAATCGTTCTGGTAATTATCTTATAAAATAAATGAGGTAATTCGTAAAACATAATCATTTCTTTAGTCCTTATTTATGATCCTTTCTCGGACAAATATCATTACCAAGAATAGTTATTTGTTATAGGCTGATTTTCTGTTTTGGTAGATCATATCACAGCCAATAACATTGAAAATAATTAGCACTTACTACCGGTCCGATTCCGTAACCTGCTCATCCTACAATTTCCTGCTTTATCACAACTTCTGTATTTTTTCCAAAAAAAAGGAAAAATTCCCTTAGATTACCCCACAGACTAGAGATTTTAATCGGGCGATAGTTTAATTGAATGACTAATGGCTATGCAGCTATATGGAAGCGCGCACACCGATCGTTCCGATTCGTCTAAACTAAATAGTTGAATATGCAAGATGATTTCCTTTTGATCGAAGCCCTACTAAAATGTCGGGCTGTTCTGGTGTGATGCAGATTAAATCATTAATACTCTGCCAGCGGTGGTGATAGGTTGATACGAGTACCAATTCACTGTAACTATCGGCCGAGTGGTTTGAGCAATGTGCGTATGGACATCGATTGAATATTTTAGTCGGGCAGATAAAGAATGTGCGCAACTCGATGCGATTAAAAAATTGCCCAACTGTTTAGTCTCTAGTATGCGCTAGCCCTTAATATCTCGCGAATAAATAAACATTTCTAAAAGAAAAGGTCAAGATTACACCTACTTACATAAGTTACGCCATAACAAAGAATCGAGTGAGTAAGACTAAGAGTCGAAATACATATACATAAGATCAAGTCTACATTATGCAAGATAAAAACCAAAATGCGACGAACTAATTTTGAAATTCGTTTAAGAATAAATTGGTGCGCGTGCGAATAACCATAAGAAGTATAGTTGTATGGACATCTCGCCCGAGAGTGGGGCAACTATTCGATCGAAAGGGAATTGTTTTATATACAACATTTTAGTTTGGACGATTCGAATCAGTCGGTGTGCGCGCTTCCATATAATTGTATAGACATTAGTATGCAACTAACTAAACTATCATCCGATTAAAAGTCGCAAGTCTACGGGTGCTTTTTTTCATAGTTTGTAATGCAAGTATTAATCAACGTAAATCCAATGTCGTTTTTTAAAATGGATGTATTTTTTGCCGACAAAATACTTTACTTGAGTGAAAACAAAAGAATGTCGACTGATTTCTTGAAGAAGAAAATTTTTGACAACAGTAAAGGAAATTGGAAGATTGCGTACATTTGGTGGGGTCCGTATATCGTAAACGCACAGAAAATGTACTCGCTTGCAAAATTCTAAAATAATTTAACGGTTTGGTTGGTTCTCTTGAACCTTGACATTCAATTCGCGTTACAAATTTTGTGCCGTAGAATATTACTGTAGAACGCATTTTGAATCAAATTGCCTCTTACGTTTGTATTGCACTGTACGCCACTATGTCAAATATTTGACTATTCTAGCTGGCAAGTGTATTCAGATAGTATAATCGTCACATTTTTGTGTGTTATATTTTTTTTGCTCGATTTTGACAGAAAAAAATTAACTGAACTTTTCGTCAAATTTTATTGGTCAAATATTTGACAGTATGGCATACAGTGTAATACTAGTGTAGACCAACTAGAAGTAGAAAACACCTTTTATTTACGAACTGCATACGTTGCTTTATTGTATGCTCAAATGCATATCAACGTTGATTTAATTAACTAGTGAATAGGTAAGGAACTTAATTCAGTTTAATTAATGCACATTATGTAGGTACTTGACTTGGTAATGAATGAACTGAACTTCATTAAATAGTTTTGATTTTTTAGAAGCCAAGGCCAAGTTTCGTGAATCTACTTTTGACTTTTTTCAAATAGTTTATCTGCGGCTTCATTATGTCGTTATTCAGTGTGCAATATGTTGTATGGTACTCGTACTTCGTCTGTATCCCTCATCGTAGGATAAAAAATTATTCTTCACATCAGTGTATATTTTTTTAAAGTTTTCAATAAAATATTTCAATTCCGAGAAGCTCCTTTCAATATTGTCTTTGCCGTATGAAAGAATCATTACTATCTTCAAGAGCGATAAAGGCTTTTAGATCGCGTGTTTGAAGCAATTATTATCTAGATATCTATTTACTCTTGCGTAGCCTAACTAAATGAATAATAAAATTATCGGTAGGAACAGTACTACAACACGTCGAGACTTACCTTAGAAAGCTTGTTTTACATTTTTCATGTGCTGCATAAAACAATAAAATTATACAAAAAGACGATTATTAGCGCTATCAAATTGCTTGATAATTCGCGGTTTCATATCACTTCTCAGTTCCGAACTTAAATTTTTTCTAGCCTGCACTTTAATGTTGGCATCAAAAATACCAATGCGCACTAAACCGAGATATATACTTGTGTTCTGTCTACCTACGGCTTTAAGCTAGTATTACACTGTTTGACCAAGTGGTCAAATTGCAGTAATAAGCAATGCGACATAGCGAATTTGACCAAGCGGATAGTGCGAGAATAATTGGAATTCGCTTTTTCGCACTGCTTATTACTGCAATTTGACCACATGGTCAAACAGTGTAATACTAGCTTTAGAAAAGAATTTGTAAAGCTAGTATTGCACTGTATGCCATGCTGTCAAATATTTGACTTTAAAAATATAATGAAAAGTTCTATCAAATTTTTCCGTCAAAATAGGCTTTGTGTAGAGCAAATAAAATTATGTGGCAAAAAAATTTCACGGTTACACCTGACTACACCTGACATAGTGGCATACAGTACACTAAGTACTAGGTTAACTCTGTTTTAGGCTATAGTGTTGTGAATGGAGGCCTTGGAATGAATTTTTTGACTTGAAAAACTCAAAATATTCGAAGGGAAAGGAGGGAAAACAGAGGGCCAATTCCACCTACGTCCGAATTGGTGGCTGAAGTTCGAGCTGGAGCGACGCGCTTGCTGGCGTCCGGGCTAGCTGCGGCTGTGGGGAGGTACGTTGCTCGAAAAATCAGACCATAAACCCTAGGCCTGTACAACAAAAATTAGTCGCGCCGACTTACCCAGGGTATTAAAATGTGGGATATCTTTCCCAGCAGGTAATAAGAGACCGAGAAGCGATGGATTGCGCGACTTGTCAGGGCGCTCTGGTGTTGTAGCGCCCTGTCTACCCACCCTGTCTCAGCCACGACATATAGAAGTTATTTTTTAAATATCGATTTGTCACATCGGCTATTCCACGAAAAATAAAAGGGTTTATCATTTGTGGAAAAAAGAATAAGAGGCCAAGAAGTGGAGAAATGGATGTGCGGTTACACTCGTTTTGTTAATCGGCTCAAAACACAAAAAAAAATCGTCAATCGAAAAAAGCTATGACGACGGGAAATGTAGAGAACATACACGAAGTACAACTTTGTAAAGACAGAAATATAAAGGACGAAGTTCAACAACCGTAGTGAGAATATTTAAAGTACTTCCCATATTCTGCGTGGTTGTGTTACGTTGAAATTATTTGCCTCTATATACGCCGATTGAAAAAAAAAATTGCAACTTTACGGCAACATTTGCGGCCCAATATAATAACTCATAGAATTGTTCGCTCGGTGTCACCATTTATAAATAATCTTAGAAGAGAGTATGAAAAAAAAACACATACTTATTGTCTGCAATGTCTGCTTTTATTTGTTTCCTGACTTCTGTCCAATTTCGGGAGATATTAAGAGTTTCCAAATAGACAGAATAAAATATAGAGACCTCGACTGGTGACTAAGCGCATAAGTCTACTAATAAGGTCGGAAATTCGAATCCTTTCTAGGTATGGTCTCATCACTCGTAGTCGAAGAAAAAAAATATATTAGAAGCAGAAATCGTTCCTTAAAACGAGCGCTGTTACTGTCTTTTGCCACAGAAAAACCACAAAAAAAAACTTACTAAAGGTACAATCTGGCTGGTACTGCCGACCGTCGCGGTCAGCAGTAACTGCCAACCTCAACTGCTCACCGCGGCTGCTTTGCACTCACAACCGCCAACTGCCACGCAGTCGCAAACAGACATGCCAGCTTGATTTTGCCTGAAGCAGTAGACTACTGCCGGCAGTTACTGCTGACCGCGACGGTCGGCAGTACCAGCCAGATTGTACCTTAAGGTGGAGAAGGTTTAAATTTTTTATGATAAAGCTATTGTAGGACTCATATTGAAGAATTTTTGATTTGTTTTTCGGCATAAGGGTGCTTCGGAACTGCGTAATACACCCTCTGATGAGTCAATCGAGTTCCCCGATGATAAAACAGATGTTTTGGATCAAAGGTCCAATAGAATTATCAATACAGGCCTTTTCATCTGTTATGGCTTTAATTGGAAAAAGTCAGGGAAGAGATCGATTCCAATCGGGAAGAGTGCGTGAAGTAGCGTACGGGCCCTCTAATTAATGCTGAACACATGACTAACCTCATCAAGTTACACGACTATCTGCAACCCAATCTGGGTGGAGTCTTTTTAAGTCTAACTTTTTTTGCGGTTGACTTTGTCTGTAGATACGCCAATCACTTGAAACTTAGTTATTGCATGGTATTGTAGATAAAATTAAATGGTAAACCTTTTAAAAACATATATATATTTTTTAATGGAGAGGAGAAGGAGAGGTCCATCTCAGGATTTGATTATGCTGGAAGGTGAGGGCAAAAACGAATCTCAAGAACACTTGACTACAGAACGTTTCAATACTGGTCAAACACATCCACGCGTACCGACTACTTAGACCTCTTAGGTCCATCATGAAAAATTTTTTTCCAAAAAGCGTTGGATGCTCTGCAGTCTGTACTTCCGTCCCAACTGTGTCATTGGCACCGTCCTAGTTTAGTCAGATAAGTATAGAGATAATCGAGTACATTGTGCAGAAATTCTTAGAAAAGACGATTGAAAGCAGTTTTTAATCAGTTTGTGTGACACGAAATGCTATTAACTCAATTTATAGTTGATTTTTTTGTTTGTTGTTTGATTATTTTATGTAAAGATCCATCTACGTATAGGGTGCTGTTTTGATACGACAACTCGCTGAACGCGGCCGTCACGGACTGTTACAATTGAATTTCGTTGGCAGACTTCACAAAACCTTAATACAGAAGTCCTTTACTTAGCCTAACTTAAATCTGGGGTACCACTGCTCGTTTCAACCAGTAGTCGCAAACCACGTCGTATCGTACATCAACACTTTAACTTTCACCACATATTCCCAGATGACATAATTGGTTACTTTGTCTCATCTCTTCGTAGAAAAATACGAGGCTATCTCCCCTCTAAGAACTCCAAGCGAAAAGTAAATTATTTACGTTTAAACTGTGAGGAGTGGAGGCCTTCTTTATTACTGAGCAGATCTTTTAAACTGGCT
This sequence comes from Beris morrisii, assembly GCA_951812415.1. Lineage (NCBI taxonomy): Eukaryota > Metazoa > Arthropoda > Insecta > Diptera > Stratiomyidae > Beris > Beris morrisii. Next base: position 125,109,287 of record OX638311.1, read on the forward strand.
AGTTCGTTTCAACACTGTTGTTCTATTGAAAGAAAGTGGCGGTCGAAACCAAGGCTTTCGATATCAGTGAACATGCCAAATGAAACTTGTTCAGCTCTCAACATAAGTATCACTTTACTAGTTGCGAGAAGAGCGTCAAGACCAATTGTCTTGCATGATCTGAAGGACAGGTTCGAGCCGCGAAATCCCGTCAGATAAACAGGTTTTTAAATATTCCTGTGCCCCGTCACCTAGACCTAGCATAAGTGAATGTTGAACTGTTTAGGAACTTTCAAGGGACGATCGACAATCCACAGCGGATTTGGTACTAAAGGTGTTAATTCCAAGGATTTTGCCGGTTAGCTGTTTGAAAATGTGCTTAACTATCCTTAATAGCCAGGAAGCTTGTCCTTAATCAATGTCTGCTGCGTCTCCATAGTGATACGATTAGAAAAAATTTTCGGATTAAGGGTGATTTGGCTTCCTGTAACTGGAGCCTCAATTTTTTTTTTATACATACCGAACTGGACTTAGGTGGTTAGCCTTTAATACACAGTAGTGTACAGTCCAGTCAGCTTAGGAATGGGAGGTCGGAAATCGGGCCGGGTATGGCAGTGTACTAGTAGGTGTTAATAATTTTTTTTTAGTGCAGTTTGGCTGCGATATGATCTACCAGAACAGCAATGTTGCCTATAACAAATCAACTACTGTCTGGTAGCTCTGATGGTGTTTGTGAATCTGAAAAGAATGTAAACAGAACTCATCTGCTCAGTGTTAAATCCTTTAGTAGTGATCCTATTAAACATTCCGCACTGTTCACTATTTATATTAATATTTCAAAGCCAATAGCAACTGAAAAATTCTTGTAAATAATTTATGCGTAGAGTGGGAATTGAACCCACGACATCGCCGAAGTAATGTTTACAAGCCCTACTACATAATTGGGCCTATTGTGACGTTCTCTAAGATACCTACATACATATTTCCTTTAATACCAGCGCTGTCAATTAAGCTCAGTATTTCCCAACGGGAAATGGCCAGGAATTCCGTGAAGTTAGCTTCTGAGTATTTTCTAGCCATTGAGTTGGTGGCGGTCGAAGTAGCCACCGCCACCAACTCAATGGCTCTTCGTAGCCGGTTTTTTTTCCAAAATCCCAATGTGATTAACTCTGCTTTGGATTCCGAGTTCAATCAGGCACTAGAAGTAAACTGAAACAAATTTGCAGTACATTTGAAATGACTGCAAAGCCAAGATGGTTGCTTTATTGTCTGAGACTCCTGCTACTACACCTTGGTCAGTTTTGAAACCGTCTATGCACCAGATTAAGGGACCTTTTCTTAGAGTCGGTTTATTTGACGCCGAATCCATCCTTTCAGATAGGATTTCATTGAATTGTGAAATTAAGCTTTGGTACTATCGAATCAGAAAGAGTTATTTTACGCTGTTTCATCTTCCGAATTGAAAAGTTTATAAGTGATACCTGTAGACTCTGTAGTGACTTTTTCATCAGAGAACTCCAGTCGTTAACGTCTTAACGGTAAAGGCGGTAGATAACAGATAACTTATTAGCATGTTGTTTCGGTGAGGGTCAAGTACTTGCACTTGACATAGTGAAGGCATGACAAGGTTTGGCACAAACCCCTTCTATCCAAACTCAATGCATTTGGTATTAATGCCACTTGTATTCGATGGATTGAGAGCTTTCTTTCGGAACGTACTATACAGGTTGTATTAGATGGCGTTTCATTATCCCCTTGCCCTATCAACTCCGGCGTCTCTTAAGGCTCAGTTTTAGCATCTACCTTATTCTTAATTTTTATTAACGACCTTCTGTCGTCCACTCTCAATCCTATCCATAGCTTCGCAGATGATAGTACACTTGACAACACCTACAGCTTCAACTCGATTACAGAGGCACGCCAGTCTTCGGTACCCTCGCAACGTAATCAATTATTTGGTTCTTTAAACTCTGATCTCTTCTCAATCCTGGAATGGGGCAGGGTCAACTGAGTAGAGTTTAATGCCTCAAAAACACAAGCCTGTCATCTTTCCCTTAAACACGACACGTCGGTGACTGATCTTATTTTTGATGGTGTCACATTGAACACTTCGGAGCATTTCCACCTTCTAGGAATGAACATCAGTAAAAAATTTGATTGGAGTCAACACAATTATGATGTAGCTCTTGACGCCTCCAAGCGACTAAGGTTTCCTCCGGAGGTGCAAGAAATTTTTCACACCATTAGACCTCGCAAAAATCTACAAGGCATTATATCAGGCCCCGACTTCAGTACAATTCACATATCTGGGCAGGAGCACCCAAAACGTATCTCTCTTTGCTTGACCGTATTCAAAGATTTCCGTTCCGACTTATTGGAGACGATGCCATTACGGCAACTATTAACTCCCTCGAACATATTAACTCCCTCGAATGTCGGAGTACTCAGCATTTACTACAAATATTTCCACGGTCGCTGTAGTAATGAAATTATAATGGTGCGTTTACACTCATCCTTGAGGCTCGCCTCTACCCCCATCAGGCTATTGCAAACCGGTTTTCGTCGGCTGTGTTCTTTGCTGTGTTGAAAGCAATTTATACTCAACATGCCTCTGCGGCGCAACTTGCCTATAAGTGCGAAACGACAGAAATACGATGAGCTGCGAATTGTGTGCTGCCACAGTTCATTGTATGTGGGTGCACATATGGAAGCGTGCGTCGGAGAAAAAGTTGAAGAATGTTAGACTCTTGCGACTCCACAAGCCATCTGATTGGGTGATTTTTTGGTGGGGATAGAGGCTCGCCTCAAACGCTGAGTGTACAGGGTGGGCCAAATACCAGTTTCTTTTTAAAAATGCAATAAAATGAACAAAATTAAATTTTTTTCCATGTATTATGGCTTTATTAGTAAGAGTAAACATTCCCATTAATGATGGAACACAACTTCGTTCAAGTGGCTGCCTAGGCTAGCTGCGCAGTAGCGCATTCTGTCACTCCAATTTTCCAAGACCTTGTTGATGGTTTCGGGCTGTAGCTCACGGATTGCTTGGATGATATTGGCCTTAAGTGCTTGAATCGTTTCTGGATTGTTGGCATAACATCGGTCCTTCACGATTCCCCACAAAAAAAATCCAAAGGGGTCAAATCGCAGCTCCGAGGCGGCCAATTGACATCGCCAAAACGGCTGATAGCACGATTTGGGAATTTGGTGCGTAAAAGATCGATTGTGGCATGAGCTGTGTGGCATGGCGCGCCATCCTGCATGAACCATAGGTCGTCGAAATCCATGTCTTCAATTTCAGTAAAAAAAAAGTCGGATAACATGGCTCTGTAACGTTCACCGTTGACCGAAACGTTGTTCCCAGCCTCATTTTCGAAGAATAATGGTCCAATGATGCCACCACTCCACAATCCGCACCAAACTGTCACTCTCTGTGGATGCATTGGCTTCTCGACAATAACGTGAGTTAGATTAGACCCACTAAGCCTCAACTCTAATGACATCACCACCAAATTTAATGCATGACTCATGTCACACATTAAATTTGTGCATACTTTCAATTCTTAATCAAAACATAATTAACCATAACAAGATTTTCTAATTAACGTAAAATCAACAAATCTGCTTAATACGCATTATTTCATATCCAAGATATTGTTTATAAAGAATAATTGATAACCGATAACTGATTTCTGCAAATGCATAAATCAAAGAGTCAGCATAATACGATCAAACAAAGAATGTCAAACTATAAATAAGATTCGAACAGAAAGATCGGGGTCAGTCTGTTCAGAGAGTTTATCTATCAATTGAATTATAAGATCATTTTAAGAGCTGAAGCTCACAATAATTGTTAAACGAAGTGCTATCAAATTCAAGTGAATAAAATTAAGTTAATTTAATTTAAAATTGTGTTTTTATTCAGTTCCGCGAAAAGGAACAATAAAATCAATTTTTTTACTTGAACCCAGAACCACATTCGTAACTGGCGCAGTCGTCCGTCATAGGAGGGAGGAACCACCTTTGACTAAAGAACCAACATAAAAGTCACGTACTCCACTAAGAGTTAGTTCAAGTGCAAATTGGACAATAGTGATAAAACCAAAAAAGTAAAATAGTGAAAAACTAAATTACACATTCAACAAGAGAAAATCGAGTTGAATTTAAAAACTACAAGTTTTGCATTACCGAAGATCAGCTAAGGAAAACTTAGTACGATCAATAAGGGAAAACAAAGCTTTAATAAATACTGTATTATCAAAATAATAAAGTAAAATAAAAATCAACGAATTAATACGAAAAATTAATTAAAATATAAAAAGAAGTGAAAATGGTTGAACAAGCAGAAGCTAATCCACCACTACCGATAGAATTCACATTCGACGAAATCTTGAAGGAAGCTAGAAGACTACCCGTATACACCGGAAACAATAAAGAATACGCATTAACGACATGGTTAGACGAAGCCGACACTATACTCAACTTTACCCAACCTGGAAACCACCAATCATACATTTTTCGATTAATCCTGCACAAGATCCAAGGCGAAGCAAGAAACACAGTACAGAAGATACCTGTCCCTACCTGGCAGATTGTGAAGAACATCCTAACATCAACATTTGGCGTAAACGAGTCATACAGTACTCTTATTAATAAAATACACAGAGTAAGTAATAGGAATATAGATGATACTTATAATGAACTTAACGTACTGTTGAATCAAATAAATATTAAATATCTACATGATCCACGCAGAGATCAATTTCATGAATTTAATCCAGTAAGAAATGAAAGCCTTGCATTAAATAAATTTAAATCCTTATTACCAGAGTATAAAGCCTATTTACTAGAAATTAAGAATTGTGAAACCTTAAATAAAGCGTACAACACACTTAAAGAAATTCAGCAAAACACTGAAAGTAGCGTGAAGAATATTAGTAATTTTCAACAAAGAAACAATAACAGGAATAGAAATGAAAATTATAATCAAAATAGAAATTCTCATAATCAGAATTACCAAAATCCTAATAATCGAAATAATAATACTCAAAATAACAACAATGACAAAAACCTCAATAATAATCGAAATAATAACCCAAATCCTAACAATCAAAATTATAACTATCAAGGGAACCGGCAATTTAATAACAGAAATAATAATAATAATAACTATAACCAACGGAATTTTAAAAATCCAAACAATCTTAATTATAATCGCAATAATAATTACAACAGGCAGAATTATAACAATAATAACAATTACAAACCTGAACCAATGCAAATAGATAATTCAGCTAGAATCAATCAAAATTCAAACAATAGAGAAACAGATAATAATCGTAAATCCGAACCAATGGACACAAATTTTCAACAATGTGCCTCGGAAACCCTTTACCTATAATAAATTTAAACATAGATAACGAGATTATCCCTACACTTATTGATACGGGATCATCTATTTCAAGTTTAGACAAAAATTGTCTCCTTAATAACGAAAAAATCAATTTACAAGAACCCATACCAGTCAACGGACTAGGAGGTACTTATTATGTACAACAAAAATTAAAATCTAATATGCCCAATGAATTTAAATTACCCGATTCACACAAAATATTATGGAATATTATGGACTTCCAAAATAAACCTTTTAAGGCAGTAATAGGACAAAATCTATTATACACTTTAAATATTACATTAAATTTAGGAGAAGGAAACATGCTAATTAACAATCAAAAATTAAACTTTAACTACGCCGTACCCGAAGAAATAAATTTTCAATATGAAATTGAAACTGAACAATCGCAAGATAAACTGTTTATAGGAACGAATTCCGAAGAAACAGCAGCCTTAAAGAAAATTGTAAAAGATTACGATGATTTAATATACAAGGAAGGAGAAAATCTATCCTGTACAACCCAAACAAAGCACGAAATAATTACGAAAAGTAATAAACCTCTCTATGCTAAAACATATAGAATCCAACCATTCCACGAAAAGGAAGTAGAAACTCAAATGGATGATATGTTAAAACAAGGAATAATTAAACCCTCGAATTCACCATATAATGCACCTATACTAATGGTACCAAAGAAAGTAGACAGTTCTGGAAAACAGAAATGGAGAATGGTAATTGACTACCGAAGATTGAACGAGGATACCGTGGATGATAAGTTCCCAATTCCAAACGTAGAATCAATATTCGATAAACTTGGAAAAGCCCAATATTTTACAACATTGGATTTAGCACAAGGATTCCATCAGATTGAAGTCAGCGAACATGACCGATATAAAACCGCTTTCTCTACCCCTCAAGGACATTATGAATTCATCAGAATGCCCTTTGGTTTAAAAAATGCACCTGCTACATTCCAACGCATGATAAATGAAGTACTCCGCGAACACATAAATAAAACGTGTGTAGTATATCTAGATGATATATTAATCTTTGCGACATCGCTCCAGGAAATGGACGGCAATATAAGGAAAATACTAGAAACCTTACGCAAACACAAACTAAAGTTACAAATTGCTAAATGCAAATTCTTTGCAAGATCAACAGAATACTTAGGACATACATTGACAACGGAAGGAATAAAACCTAATCTTGACAAAATCAAAGCAATTAAAAATCTAAAAGTACCCGGAACTACAACAGAAATAAAATCATTTCTAGGAATTACAGGATATTACAGGAAATTTATAAATAATTATGCCAAAGTCGCATCACCACTTACTGACGCATTGAAAAAATGTAATAAAATAAACCCTGAAGATCCATCATATATCGCAGCATTTGAAAAATTAAAAGAACTAATAACGAATTACCCAGTACTTAGATATCCAGATTTTAAACAAAAATTTGTTTTAACAACAGACGCCTCTAATAAAGCAATAGGAGCAGTATTATCACAAAGTGGACACCCAATATCTTATGCGAGTAGAACCTTAAATGAACACGAAAGAAATTATTCAACAATTGAAAAAGAATTACTTTCCATTGTGTGGGCAACACAATATTTTAGACCTTACCTGTATGGTGTACGATTTGACATTAAAACAGATCATAGACCCTTAGTTTGGCTTAGTAACCTAAAAGAACCAAACAGCAAATTACAAAGATGGAAAATCAAACTTAATGAGTACAATTTTAATATAGAATATATAAAAGGAAAAGATAATAAAGTCGCAGACTTTTTGAGCAGAATAACAGAAGACATGTGTGAAATGAATATGTTAACAGACGAAAAAATGGAAGTAGATTGTAGTGAAATAGCAACAATTCACTCAGGACAAGAAGATCAAAATGATCTCATACCTATTAAAGAAGGCATAGTAAACATATATAAAAACCAAATAATTATAACTAAGAATAAGATGAAAGAATATAACACAATAAATAAGAGAAATAAGATATGTATTAACGAAACTGATATAAATAACGAAAACACACTAATTAATATATTTAGGAAATATATACCAGAAAAAGGACACATAGGAATATACTGTGAATTAAATGACCATGTATGGAATAAAGTACAATTAATACTAGTAAAACTGTATTCAAACAATAAAACCCTAAGATTTATAAAATGTTCTGAACATGCCAAAGATTTAATAAACGAGGATCAATGTTTTGAAAAAATTAGAGAAATACATGAAAAAGGCAATCATAGAGGAATACTGGAAAACTATAATGAAGTAAAAGATAAATATTACTACAACGGAATGATGAAACTAATTACGAGATTCATAAACAATTGTGAAATATGTAACGTAGCAAAATACGACAGGAAACCATTAAAACCTGAATTTAAAATAACTGAAACTCCAAAGGATATAAACGAGTTAATCCACATCGATATATTCATCATAGGTAAAAGACAATTCTTTACAACAATAGATAAGTTTTCAAAACACTTATACGTAAAAGAAACAATAGATAAAAATGCCATAACATTCATACAGCTTATTCGAGAAAGAAACGCTATAATGGGAAAACCTAAAAAGATAATTGCAGACAATGAATTTAACATGATAAACGTCAAGGAATACATGAGAAAGGAAGAGATAGAAATTCATTTTACTTCACCCAAATCACACACAGGAAACTCAGACATGAGTAGATGTCATAGCACATTATTGGAACAAACCAGAATAATTATTTTAACAGAACCCGAATTAAATATAGCAGAACAACTACTAAAAGCTACAGAACATTATAACAACACAATACATTCTATAACACAAGCTAAACCTTTGCATATCCAAAATGGAAATATAGATAAAAATAAATTAAATAAATTACTAATAAACAAAAAGACTAAATGGATTGATTATCACAACAGAAAGAGAGAAAAACAACCCGACATAGATCAAGAAGAAATCTTTATCAAAAATTATAAAAACGAAAGACATAAAGAAAAACCCAAATTTAGAAAAGTTGAAGTCACAAAAGACAAAGATAGAAATATTATACTGAAAGAAAAAAGCAAACAAAATAGATTCTCAGGTAAAATACACCCTAATAGAATAAAAAGAATAAAGAAATATACAAAAAGAAAATCTATTGACAGAGAAGAAAATATTAAGATTCTAGAAGAAAAGAAACCTGAAGAACTAGATGAATTAATCTTTACACCCGAACAACAAACCAAAATAAAAAATGCATTATACAACGAACCCTTAAACGAAACCTTAATATCTCGATTTAACTTAAATATTACAAGAAATGATATAATTACCTTAGCAGATAATGAATGGTTAAATGACCAAATCATAAACTTTTATTTAGGACTGATTACGGAACGCAGCAAAAATTCTAAAGAATTACCAAAAGTATATCATATGAATACTTTCTTTTTCCCAACACTTTCTAAAACAGGATATAACGCAGTAAAACGTTGGACACGGAAAGTTAATATATTTTCATACGACATAATATTAATACCTATACATTTGAACGGAAATCATTGGACCCTAGTAGTAATCGACTTTAAACAAGAAAAAATAAAATGTTACGACTCATTAGGAAACGAAAACAACGAAGTATTGAAACTAATTCAGAATTATTTAAAAGAAGAATCTTTAGACAAACTCAAGAAACCTTTTAAAACCCTTACCTTAGAAAACCCAAAGGAAATACCCCAACAAGACAATAACAATGATTGTGGAGTATTCACATGTACATTTGCAGAATACATTACCAATAATAATAAAAGTTTAAACTTTTCACAAAAACAAATACCTTATTTCAGACAAAAAATAATCTTGGAAATAATTCAAGGGAAATTACTCAATTGAATAATATATCATTTTTCTTAAAATACACAGAATCTTTACGATCAAAGCGATCAAAGTATTTATGATAACACTAATGCTAACTACAATAATATCTACTACAAAAGCAGATATAACTATAGAAAAAGTAGAATCAGAATCAGGAATTATATTAATTAAAAGAAACCCAGTAAGATTAATTAAAGACCATAAACGAATTTACCATAAAATAAATCTTGAACAATACAATTATGCATTAGACCAAATTATAAACAAAGTTGAAATAAATTCACATAATACCGAAATAATAGAAAATATACGTAGCGAAATAAAACTATTACATTTTAACAAAAAAGATAATTCCATATTAAACAAAATTAACCCATTTTCAAATAAAAGAACAAAAAGAGGGCTTATTAACCCAATCGGAAATTTATATAAATGTCTTTTCGGATTAATGGATAATGATGATTATGAAGAAATTATGGAACATTTACAAATTATAGATAGTAATAACCACGCAGTAATAGAAGCTATGAATAAACAAATTAAAATTAACGACGCTTTCCAAAATAATCTTAACAAAATAATTTCAAATATTAATCAAACATATACACAACTCGTAAATAATATCAACAATACAACTAGACAAATGAATAGAATTCTAATAAATATTCAATTAAGTCAAAATTTAAATTTAATAAAGGATGAACTTGAAAAAATAATAGACAACGTAAATTCAGCTAGAACTGGAATTATGTCAAGATCAATTCTAACACACGACGAAATTAACGAATTTAATTTAACATTTGATGAATTAAAAGACATAAGTATTAATGTTTTATTGAAAGAAAATATAATCATATTTGTCATCAATATACCTATTCTTACCCAACCTACATTAACCTATTATGTAAGAAAAATTCCAAATAAGTATTCAGAAACATTAAATATAAATATTAGTAAAGTAGTAATGTATAATGGAGAATACTACGAATATGAAAAATATGTAAAATCATTAAGAAACAAATTAAATTGTAAGAATTCAAATTGTATAATAAAACATAATAATAAGACTAGTATAACTGAAATTGAAAAAGGTTTACTATTAATCATAAATATAAATGAAAAAATAAAACATAACTGTAATGAAAAATTATACCAATTAAATGGAAACTATGTAACCAGATTTAGCAACTGTAAAGTAGAGATCCTACAGAAATTTTTTTCTAACGAAATAATAGAATTTCAACAAATATTAACATTAAATCCTATAAAAAATATCACTGGATATTCATATGAACCAAATTTTGAAGCTTTAAAATTAGAAAATATCGAAAATTTAAAGAAAATTGAAGAAATTAAATATTTTAATACCAAAAATACAATTACAACTGGATCTACACTATTAATTATAATCTTAATACTTACCATATCATTTATACTTTACATATATTGTAAAAACCGAAACCAAAATTTACAAATTAATGTAAATGAAATTAAACAAAATGATGTTGAATTACTTAATGTAAAAGTTGTTGAGGACAACAACAAACTTAAGGAGGGAGGAGTTAGATTAGACCCACTAAGCCTCAACTCTAATGACATCACCACCAAATTTAATGCATGACTCATGTCACACATTAAATTTGTGCATACTTTCAATTCTTAATCAAAACATAATTAACCATAACAAGATTTTCTAATTAACGTAAAATCAACAAATCTGCTTAATACGCATTATTTCATATCCAAGATATTGTTTATAAAGAATAATTGATAACCGATAACTGATTTCTGCAAATGCATAAATCAAAGAGTCAGCATAATACGATCAAACAAAGAATGTCAAACTATAAATAAGATTCGAACAGAAAGATCGGGGTCAGTCTGTTCAGAGAGTTTATCTATCAATTGAATTATAAGATCATTTTAAGAGCTGAAGCTCACAATAATTGTTAAACGAAGTGCTATCAAATTCAAGTGAATAAAATTAAGTTAATTTAATTTAAAATTGTGTTTTTATTCAGTTCCGCGAAAAGGAACAATAAAATCAATTTTTTTACTTGAACCCAGAACCACATTCGTAACTCGTGCGGGTTTTCCGAGCCCCAGATGCGGCAATTTTGTTTGTTAACGTAGCCGCCGAGATGAAAATGCGCCTCGTCAGAAAATATGATTTTTCGACCAAAATCGTTGTCCAATTCAAGCTGCTCTAAGGCCCAAATTGCGAAGCGATAACGAAGCGGATGGTCGTGCGCCTTCAATTGCTGAGTCAATTGGACCTTGTAAGCGAATAATCCGAGATCTTTGTGCAGAATTCTCCTCAGGCTAGTGCGTGAAATGTTGAGCTGTTGAGATCGACGGCGAGGTGATGCTCGTGGAGTGAGTCTCACACTCTCGCGCAACGTACGACGACGGGGGCCATGAGTGTTGTCCACTAGCATGCCAGTCTCACGAACTTTTTGCACAAACTTGGGTACAGCAGGCGCGGTGGGTGTTTCATTTCGGCCAAAACTTCTTTTCAAAAAACGCACTGTTTGGGCTACACAGCACTCACTTTGGAAATAAGTTTTCAATATTTCCCAACGTTGTTCAAGCGTAAAGCGACTCATTTCGTTCCGCGGAGGTATGATACTGACTTTCTGTCAAGATTACGAGCGGGAAACAGCTTTCAGTGTCAAAATATCCTATGATTTAAAAAGAAACCACTAGATGGCCCACCCTGTAAACACGCCACAAAAATTTCGTACAGTGAAATTTAGACAGTCGTTTCTTCCTCGTGCAACCAGAATGTGGAACGCATTGCCTTCGACGTTGTTTCCTAGCGGATATGACTTACAGTCTTTTAAACATAACATCCACCGATTGTTTTCCTCTGAACCCTTTTACTTTTAATCCTATTTTTCATTTGTTTTATTTATTTATTTATTTATATTTTAATTTTTATATTAATTTTTTTTTGTGTTTCTCCCCATCCTATACTGACTGGACTGTACATAACTGTATTAAAGATTGACCGCTAAGTTCAGTTCGGTGCTATAAAAAAAAAATGTAGTCGATGCAGTAGGGGTCAGTGGCGGTCATAGGGGGGGCCATGGGGGCCATGGCCCGCCCCTAACAAATTCGTAACCCGTGATTACTTTATCCCGTCTGCTTTAAAGAAAAATTATATGAGACTATAAGATTAATAGATACACTTAATAAAGTATAATGCAATTAAATCGGATTCCACCTTATGTCTTTCTTTAATCCTTCTTTTGTCTTTGTCTCCTGATTAAAAAGAAGACTGTGTCTAATTCAAAATATTTCAATCGAAAAGTAATAAAATTTCGAATATAAATATATATGTAATCAATCGTTGGGTTGTGATGTATTCTGTTAAGGGGTTATGCCACTCTAGAGTTTTCGAAAAATCGATTTTTTTTTTTTAAATTGTTCGTTAGGACCTCAAAAATGCTGTCCCAAAAGTTTCTGGCCGAAAAAAGTCTCTAAGGACTCGGTTTTCGAATTTTAGTACAAGGCCGCCTGCAAAAGTATTCATGATTTTCTACTACTCAAAACTTCAAACGCGTTTATCTCAAAACTACATTTTTCAAGCTGGCCGGAAACATAACTCGGACCATTTTCAACCGATTCATTTGAAATTTTGAATATATCTTTAAAACTATGTTGTCCATGGAAGTACGTAGGATTTTTTTTTTATATTGCATAGTTCATTTGTTATTAACAATTTTCTGACGATTTTTTAGGCAAATTTCACACTTTTCACTTTAGAAGTGCGCCATTTGGCTAAAAATCAAAATATCGAAAAAATCCTACGTACTTCTCTGGATGTTGTTATATGTAATCGAAATAAATTTATTAGCTTATCATAATTCAAAAATTACAGGCACTAGGTGTCCGGCCATGGACCCTGGAAAAAAGAAAGACGTCACCGCAAAAACGCTGCACAGCCGCCATTTTGAATTTAATTGCTTAAAAAAAATTCCTGTACATATTCAATAACATGTATTATAAATATCCATTTTCGTAATCTCGATTTATTTTGTAGTTTCTCTGAAAAAAAATCCCGAAAAAACCTATTTTTTCAGCCTCTAGAGTGGCATAACCCCTTAAGGAAGTAGCTTTTACTGTTTGAAACTAATTTTGAAAAATTTGGATTTGGATTATGCTTGGACAATCGTCATTATGTGCGTCCTAATCCTAGATTAAAACGTAAGTTGTGGTAAATGCAGCGAAACACAATATCATTGCTGTCCAGGTCGCTTTGAGTGGATTTTGAACTATGTTTTCAAAAATCGTAGTGACCAGAGCAGATATAAAACTTATTCAAATTTATCGGTAATCCAGTAATCTTAATAGTTTTGTCGAAATCACGAGAGAAATCAGCTATAAGAACTTAATTATGAATATTTACAGTAACTAACGGAAATATGTTTTTAGTTTTATGGCGAAAATATATGGGGAATACGTGCCTCAAGAACCTTAAAGAAACCAAAATTGTATAAGATTCCAGAAACTCCCAAAATATCGACATAGGGCCTAGTATAGTATCATTCTGTGGGTGATTGGAACTCTAAATATTTATAGGTGGTGTACCATCGAAAATGCCATCTAGTGCCTAAGTTCAGAAATTGAAGTTTTTCTTAAAAAATAAATTTTTGAGCATAACTTTGGAACGGTAAACGATACGAAGTCTTTTAGAGTGCTCAATGTTATGAAAAAAAGGAGTCCTTCAGCAAGGACGAAAAAGATGATGTTTTACACTTAATCACTAATCCGTCAAAGTTTTTGATTTCGTACTCGATGAAGGACTTTCTGAACCGTTTTCTCTTTCTATAATATAATATTGAGCATTAGAAATCAGATCATTTTGCCGACAATACTAACTTCGTATTATTAACCATTATAAAAATACGGTCGAAACCGATTGAATATGAAAAACTTTCCGATGGTACATAACCTGTATATTTAAAACTACAGCCATCCATAGAATAATATTATTTGGCCGTTTTGTCAATACATCGGGACCCATTTTTCGGAATCTAAATGTTTTTTTTCTGATCGGAGTGAAACTTAAAACATATATTTTTTACACTAATTAGAATCATTATAAGAGGTACCGCGAAAAAAATCTTTGGGAAAAAAATCCTCAATACAAATAATAGTTACTGAACAGCCCTCAAATTATCTGTCACCACAACTACCTGTATAAAATATTACAAAATTTCAAATTGCATGATAATGCAAGCTTTCGACTCTTGTTCATTCAATTTAAATTTCCTCGTTTCCAAAGGTTAACTCTTACAAAATAAATTAAAAATGTTATCATCAGAGTCGTTGTCAAACAAATGTCTTCAGAGCGTTGTAAACGCTTTTGGAGATTTCAAAATCTACTTGCCAAAATCTTGCGATGTAAATCAGGTATAAGATACTGCTTATGAAGTTATTATAATTGAAAATAGTTTTAGAGAATTTCCGAGTTTGGTTTTTTAAATTTTTGAATTAAGAGAGTAGGTTAGGTTAGGTTATGGTGGCAGTCATCTTAACTATAGATCGACTCAATAAGCAAACTCAGTGAATATGTATATATACCTTATAAATAACATTGCCATAAAATATTTCTTTCGTAGATTTTAAGTATTGTAGGATAACTTAATAATTGGGGTGGTCACTTCTTCGTCGGGCCTGAAGTCTTTAGATTATGAGATATAGGTTTCGGATTTTAATGTCCAATATTGAGTTTCATCAAATATGTATGCTAGTAGAACCAATAAGAATTAAATACACTACTTTTCTAGTGGTCTCAAAAAACAGCTAATTTACATCCAAAGATTTCAAACTGGATTTGGCGAAATCTCGAAATTTTCTCATACATGTAAGAGATCTTGAAGTCTGTTTGGGCTTCTAAATTTTGCCGAAATCGAGATCGAGATCGACTTCTACTGAAATCGAAAATTATGTTCACCAAGCTTTGAAATCAATTAATTTTATTTTCTAGCTCCTACCCGTGCTATTCAATTTCCCATTGCTTAAGGACTTACAATCATACAACACAGTTTCAAATTTTTCATATCATACAATCAGTTGATAAATTGAGCGATGTTAAAGAAATCCCTTCAGAGCAATGTTAATACTTTTTAATATTCTGAAATTCCTTCATCCACGCTGCATTAACGGGTAGCTACCTCACCTATTTTCTCTACAGTATCTACTGAACTTCAATGGCCCCCCCCCTTAAACAAGCAATATGACCGCCACTGGTAGGGGTCATCGAAATCAGATATCTAGGAAATGAGAAAGATGAAACTCCATATCCAGGGCTGCAGAGGAGTCGGTTCCGAGAGCCACGCCGAAACAGATCATCCAGTCCAAACTCGGCAACTTTCTCAGCAGAGATCAAGTCGCATTTTACTACGCATTTAAGGTGCCCACCGGATACATGTACCGTGAACTGTTCAGGGTTGCATATCTCTGGATGTTTTAGTATCTATAGTTTTTTTTATTAATCGCTTTTGGCTGGATTTTTAATATATTTTACATACACTTTCCGTGATCTCAGAAAAAAATAGAGAAGCTAGGATGCTGCGACAGATAGTAACCGAAAAAAGTGGATTATTTCATCGCATTATCAAATACCAATGCCGTGAGCCTAATACCTAGGCCAAGAAAAATAGACTAACTTCTTTACGTATCCTGTTCCGTCACCAATACCAATACACGAATTCGTCCTTCAACTCAAAAAGCAACCCCTAATACAACCCTTCCGACCTATACAAAAAAAACCGGCTATAACTTGACACATCTCCGAAAAAAATAAACTTCCGTTCCGTGCAGGACTGACACTTACGGCGAACACCAAAACAATTATCGGCATTTCCGATGAAATTGACCTTAGCAATGCACACCCGTTGGAATAAAGTCAGATTATGGAATAAAGTCAGATTAAGAGGTCACAGTCATTTTTATATAACGCAAAAACTTCAAAAATACTCAAAAGAAATTCCGAGTAAATGGAAATTACGCTTTATTGACTGGTGCGCGGAAATTGTAATCCAGCAGCATTTTGCGAGCAGTACGTCGACGTGGTAGCTTCGTTAGATCATTGAAATTAGTAGATAGCTCGTACTTTTCGCAATACTGCATATTTCGAAATAAATGTAAAAGTACTTTTGTATCGCAGACGAAAAAAAAAAAATCGCAGCAAAAACTCACCCGTGCCTCGTCGTTCGTCGACTTATCAATGCTCCGCTGATAATGTACAATTATTTCGATTATCGAACTCGACATGGTCTGCGCTGTTCTTTTAATTTGCCCGCACTTGTGAAATTGATTTTTACATGAACCAATCTTGTCGTTTTAACTCGAAAATTTCACGTTTCTAATACTTTTTTTCGTCTTCCCTTAAAACTTTCTTGTACACGTCATTTTGGTCGGGGAGTCCGCGTTTCAATTTCACTCTTTACACATACGCCACATTCAATTCACAATTTCACTGAAATTTCGGTCGGCTATTAATGGGGATGATACGAATTAGCGATCTCGATCGCACACAAACGAAGTCGAATGCGATTAAAAGGCGAATTTCAGCAAAGAAAAAGCACAGCTGAGTTTAAAAGATGTCGACGATATCGGGGTCTTAATTCGAACTCAAATGACAGTCCAACGGCCAGCTGTTTGCGAAATGGGCTGCCAGGTGCTCGATTCTGTTCCATTTCATTGTAGATGTCTGTTCCGTTCCGGAACGGATGAGTAGGATTTATGGGTATTGAGTTAAATTTGGAGTGAGAAATTTTGAAATATAAAATTTAAATGTCAGATAGAAAACAAGTATTTCCGGTAAAATACAAATAAGGTTATACAGTTACTCTATCCCCCGGCATAATGTAAATGAAAGCACATTATTCACATCTAGCTGAGCGCGTTAAATTTTTTCAGCTCGTTAAGTTGAGAAACTTTGGTGCCTCCAGTTCTTCAGGCCGAGAAGGTATACGGGATTAAATCAATGAGAAAATCTTACTAAAAATTTAAAAGCCAGTCCGTTATGCATTTATTTTGCATTATGTTTATATTTTCAAACGCCATCCGGTTTTCCCTCCAAGCGACATCCAAACAAACAGTCGGAAGCAAAACTGCAAGCAGTTGCTCAAAAACTCAAAAATCGTTCTTTTGCTCAGTTTGAACTCGGACTGTCAGTGGCGAATTGTCAACGTGTATTTGAGATTGATACCTGACGTGGAGAAATCTCGTCCAAAACTTTGGATTAGATCCTACAAACATTTAATTTCTCGATCGAAGCTCTTCCATACGTTAACGTAAGAATGCATTTAATACGCGTTACAATTCGAGCTAATCCGTGTTCGTTTTTTTTTTCAGCAGCTTTCACGAATCGCCAACATGACGATAATTTCAATGAAATTTCAGTCGGCAGTAGCTTATCTCGGGCTAGTCCTTGTTTTCTGTATGATTGTTCAAGGACAGCGAGTAGCGCCCGGAGTACCGCCACAACACTACGTAAGATTCTTCGATGAAACTTAGTAGCGAGCAATTTAAACAATTCAATTATTTCGATTTGCAGGAACAAATGCCGCCTCAGCATATACCCCAACAGGTTTTACACTACCGCTCTCAATAGCAAGTTCGAATTGGTCTAGCGTTGTTTGTTTAATTTTTCAGCACTATCAGCAAGTTCCTGTTCAACAAGTGCCCGTACAACAGCAGTATGGTCAACCGCAGTATCAGCAACAAGTTCCGCAACAGCAAATGCATCCGCAGCAGGCCGTTCCGCAACAGCAAGTATACCAGCAGCCGCAACAGCAAGTGTACCAGCAGCACCCTCAGCAACAACAGGCTTCGCATGGACATGGACACGGACATCCTCAACAGCCCGTTCTGAATCCCGCCAATATTCAACACGAGAGAGAGTGAGCACTTTCTACCTGTGTACCGGTCATTGTCGCTTCTCTTACTTTCACTTTTCTTTTTGCTAGGCACATTGCCGAACATATGGACGTTCCAATTGATACGAGTAAAATGACCGAACAAGAATTACAATTCCACTACTTTAAAATGCACGACTCGGACAACAACAACAAATTGGATGGCTGCGAGCTGATCAAGTCGCTGATTCACTGGCACGGTTAGTCCTTTTTTTTATTTTGAAGTTGCGATCGTATTTCGACAATTTAACGTTTGGTTTAATTTGAATTCTTGCTTTAAAAAAATGTTGTGCCCGTTTTTAAGTTCGTAATTGCGATTGGTATAGTGATATATGTTTGAAGAATGGCGAGATAATGTTACAACACTGACAACATGCGAGCATGGTTCAATATAGTGATGGGTTGGCCGGGAACGTTTCGGCAGAATTGACCGGGTTAGTACTATGACCGAATTAACTCGAGTCATACGAGATAGAACAGGACGTTCAATCGGCCACTAGAAAAAATATTTTATTAACTCGGCACATATCGTAACCTAATGATGATAGCCGCTCAGCCGCACAAATATTCCATTCGACTTTTTGTCGGTCCTCGATGGTCGGTGCTCGAAGACAGTTAAATTTTAAAAATGAAAACATTACAACGGTTTGTTTTCATCGAATTCATATGCTTCAGCTTCATTTCATATTCATAAAACCGACAATCAATCAACCATCGAGTACACGATTTTCTCTTGGGCGCATTATTCCCCTGAAGTATCTATGATCTAATCATTCGCTGCCTTCGAACATCGACTACCGACAACCGATCGACTCGAAAAGTCGAATAGCATGTTGGTGGTCAACATCAGGTACAATACGAGACGAGTTATTAGAACGTTTTGTCCGATTGAACGACTTGTTCTATTGCGTATGTCTCGAGTCATTTCGGTCGACCGAATCATGAAATGCAAGTGACCCAAATGACTCAAATGACCGAATCTTTTTAATCGGTCACTTCAACGAAATTACTCGGTCATACTTCTCGTACTTTACTTTCTGACATAATTTTCTCGAAGTTCAAAGTCCAAGGCCGAAGTGGCTTTCTTCACGGCCCTCGAAATAGTCGTTGAACGCCTGAGTGGCTTCTTCATTTCAATTAAATTTTTGTCCAACCCAGTTCAGTTTTGAGAATAGAT
The DNA here is from genome assembly GCA_951812415.1 of Beris morrisii. Taxonomy (NCBI): domain Eukaryota; kingdom Metazoa; phylum Arthropoda; class Insecta; order Diptera; family Stratiomyidae; genus Beris; species Beris morrisii. The sequence continues at coordinate 125,128,661 of OX638311.1, forward strand.
GGAAGTCCGAAGGCACTTAATTGGGTGAATAGACTGGATTAGCTTAAAACGAATTTCGCACAATTTTTGCAGTGATTTGTCGTAGTGAAACAATCATTCCAAGACTTTTTCCGCTATCGCTGCCTTAAGTCTGCGAAAAGGAAATGCGTAAAACCATCACTTGAAGGTACCAAAAGACTGACGCTATCACCACCCCATTCCAAAAGAAGCCATCACCTTCGCATCTAATGTAACATATTTCTATTTTTCGGAGCCGATTATCTCCGTGCAGTAATTTTTTTTTTCGCTTCCAGCGTATTAATCCAATTTTTTTAAATTCAATTTATTTCAATTCCTTCCATCTACAATATTCTGTACAAATAGTAAAGTGATTATGTGTTGTTTTCGTTGTTATAATGGTATTCACATGTGTTCGTTTATTCTCCGTAGTGATCAAACGAGACACCCATCTTTGACAAAGGCTTTGTATGTGCCATCCACCATGCAAAATGAATTGTCACTGTTTTCTGGTCTTACAGTAAATTTTGGAACTTCAGGACGTGGTGCGTCATTGTTGCCAGTTGGAGTCTAGCTTGAATTTGTTCACCCTAAGAGTCTTTAAGCCCATGATCCATGATCCGATTTGCATGCTCCATGATCCAATCAATGCATTGCAGTAAATATTCTGGCATGCAGTAACTCAAATTTTGCTCTCTGTGCAAATTTTGTATAGCGCTGCGTAAGGCCAGCCAACAGTCAAATAAAAAACGTACTAAACTAATCGAATTTTTCTGGAGGGAAGATTAGAAAATTTGAATTTTCACAGTTTTCGATCAGAGTAACATTGACTAATATTTGAATTTGATGTGACATGCAGCGATGAATTGATTGGATCATGGAAAAAATTTCACTGCCCTTTAATGCAGTGCTGCATTAATTGGATCATGGGCTTTACTCTAATAAAAAGGGTCTGAGTCACCCATGAATGAATTTCCTTCACTTTTTTCTTTTCTGGAAAAAAGAATTGAATCACACTACGAATTTAAATTTTTACTTTCACTAGAAACGCTTAAGCAACTGTCAAAAAAGTGTTCATCTATGAAGTCATTGAGTATGGTACTGTGACCAGCAAGACCAGTTCTCCAGTGACCGAACTCTTTGAATCTAAGAGCGCATTTTGGAGCAATGCTTTTGATTTACATCGTCCTCACAATGTAAGCGAATAAAGTTACTTCTCGAACCTCAAATCATGACCGTTCTCGAGGCTCCACAGAATAAAACCATCGCACAGTACGACTCAAATAATTTCACACACTTCATTTGGACTTTCCTTCCGCTATCAGAAAGTCATCGTGGTTTTACCCTTTTGGTAAACAGCTGTAAAGCTTAACTAAAAGAATTATATTTCTTTCAGTTTCGTGATAGTTCTGTTGGATTTTGGAGCTGTTTTGAGGTCATATTTTGCGACTAAAAAAATATACAAAATATTGTTTTTTGGAAACTATATGCCTGCTATACCGTGGACTTTAAAAATAAATAAAAATATTTAAGATTTAAGAGCATTAAATCCTGCTATTTAATTATAGAATTACTAGTCTCTCGTATAATCTTGCCTTCGTAAGGAGTAAATTCTGTGACTGTAGTGGAAACCCTTCTATTTCCCAAACAGATTAGGACATCGAAGACATAAAGGAAACGACTGGCACAAAAAACCATACAAATACAATGCCCAAGATGAAGCATTGCGTCACTCCACAATATCTGTGCCGCCAAAGATACTGCATTCGGTGCCTAGGCACTTGCACTGTATGTGAGAACCCTTTAAGAAGGCGTAAGCAATTTTTTTGATTTAAGTGATCGATCAAACAAATTAATTTTTTTTAAGAATACTTAACAGCGAAAAAAATATTACGAAGATATGTCTGATGGTAAAACAGAGGAGGGTGGAAAGGAGAACTTTGACTAAATAGAGACGTTTGCAATGTTTCTCTTCAGGTAAGCAGTTTATCGACTCTCTGCCACATAATTCCGTTTCGGTTATTCGATTTAAATACTGTTTAAGCTAGGGATAGGTCAGTAAACGAGATCATTTGATTAGGTAGCTTCTGGAACAATACTCGAAATGTTCTAGTCGCACACAGAGTCCTTATGTAAAGAATTTGATCTCAGAAAAAAACATTAAGCCTTAGTTGCAATGTCCGGCTTGAGAGCTTTTAGACGCGACAAAAGAATTGGTCAGTAACGCAGCATATGAATCTGACCCGCGGTGCAGCGGTAGATTCTTTATTCAATCAAAGCTATGAAACAGTTGACGAACCTAAATTTGATTGTCAAGCAAATGGTGACAGATGGCAACGGAAAGATTAGAATAGGCGATCTGTGTCTGCAAGGCTTTGATCAATACCGAACACAGGTGTGTTTTTATTGACTAGCGAAGGAAGAGTTGACTTCTACAAACTTTTGAATAGCGTTAAGAATTTTGATTAACGTAGGAAAAGAAGCATTCCTGATAATATCGTAAAATCGTCAATGCCAGCTGACAGATCTTGCATATCGACGACACAAATTTTTATATAGAAGTGATCATTTAAAGTTTCAAAATCAGACCATTTGCAGTTCAAGGAAACTGCTGCAATATTTCTTATTAGATAACTGATATGCAAAAGTACAGGATGATAGAATCCACCGAAATAATTGGAAAGTATGTAAATCAATTGTGTAAGCCTTATCACGTTGAATGGTGAGGCTGAAAAACGTGGTGAGACTCGCATTATAAAGCTCGTTAGGCAATATTGTATTCCCTTTCTGGAAGTTAAATGATATTACTTTTGAATGTTTACGTCTTCCACGAAATTTGTGTTCTTATATGGTTGTAAAATATGGAAGGTACCACAAATATTACTGAAAAAGTGGAAGCTTTCCCGTAAAAATACCTAAGACGCATCTTGCTAAGATTTCTGCCAGACATTATCTCCAACGACTGTCCTTAGACAACGATGCAATGATAATCTATAAGAAATCACAGTTTTAATTAATTTTGTTTAATGATTTACCTTGTTAGAAATCGGAATCGGGTTATCATGAAAAAAACATTTCATATAATTCAGTTAGTTCTTCAACTAAATTTATTGTCGGTACTTGCTGCATAGTATTTGCAAGCCAAATATTTGGAAAGCCAAAGAAAAACATTGCCAAATATGCTCTGGATTTATCCTCGTCAAATCTATCGCGTAACAGACGTAACGCGTAACAAAAGACAACAAAAAGAAAGAGAAAGTCCTCGTAGCATTAATAGCTAGAACGCTTTGTGCTTTTTAGAAGATGCGCTAGCGGAAGTCCATCCCCATAAATTAACTGATGTGATTTTTTTAATACCATAACTTATTTGTTATAACCGCCGTTTACTCAATTCAGGAAAGTAATACCCTAGGCAGACGACGTATTTGAATGTATATTGGGGGAATGCTCATTCGCATTCAATGGTCAATGAGATTTAACATTGACACACGTCTATCGGAATTACATTCAATCTGTCAAAATATTATTGTTGTGGGAATGCTGAATAAAAGTTGGCATTTTTTCATTGGCACACGGCTACGTATTACCTTTTGAAATGTAGTGATAGAAAAGTGCTAATATGTCAGCAATTATGAACGAAACGTGCACACATGAAATAAATTAAAAAAATTGGACAGTGTAACACCTGATTTTCCACTTGTTCCACTGGTTTCATGGTAGCTTCATAGGGCTTGACGATAGATGGCGTTGCGAGCGCTTGAACGAATTACAAATTAATCTCGGAATTACCATTTCGCAATTGTAATTGGAATGAATGACCAATTCGACAATTTCATTGAGACAGACGTGATGTGGAATTATCATTCGACTAGGAATGATCATTCGAATGCGTCGTCTGCCTAGGGTATATCTTTCTAGATTCCCGAAAAATCATGGATATAACAAAAAGTTAAATTGCATAGAAAACAAAGCAGTAACAGTAAAACTTAAACCAAAACATTTCTTTTAATAACAACAAATTTATTAAAAAAACGTTGCCAATAAGTAAATTTACATAGAAACAAACTACATCAAACGTTAAATTTAAAATTAAAACAGCCGCTAGTATCTATACTAATTTGTTTTCATTTCACATTTTTACATTTCCATATTTCGTGTTAAAACAAACATGTGTAACATCTGTTCTTCACTATTCATCGAAACTGGATAATGGTGGTAATGCTTTTGTTGGTGACTGGTTCAAAAATAAAAATGGTGTATGGTTAAAAAAAATATCTTACAATTACATTAAAAAAAAATAAACCTAAAAAAGAGCAAGGAAGCAAGGAAGGACATCAACCCGATGGGAAACCTAAAGTCGAGGAGAAAGTGTTCTCGGACGACGAATTAGTTGCCCTAATCGACCCAATATTACAAATGGATGATACAAGTCGTGACGGTTTTATAGACTACCCGGAATTTGTTAAAGCTCAACAAAAGGCAACCCAACCGAATAGGCCGACAAAATAAATCGGACAAATTTGTAGAAATATGAGGGCTTTATTATATAATTACTATACTTAGTCTCATATTGCATACAATGTATAAAAAGTTAAAACGAGACTGAACGAACAAACATAATTTGCTTCTCTCCACTTACAATTTATTTGCTTTCTCAATTTTATTAAAAAACATATATTTTAAGCGTATTTTCTGATAAATAATGAAAAAACGAGCAATCGATGTTTATATTGTTTTAAAAAAAAAATTGTTCAAATAATCGCAGCTAAAATACTTCATTAACTGGAAAAAATATGAGATCCCATTTAGAGTTTAAGCCGTACGTTAAGAATTGGTCTGTGCAGTCCAATCCTTAAACGTGTTTATGCCAAGATTAAACTCTCATTTCAATACTCTTGTCTTCTATAAATGCGAAGTTTGAGATAAAATTGAGTGCCTGAATGGGGCCTATCTTTAGTAGACGTAGTTGGAAAAAATTAAACTTATTTAGCATCGCATTCCAAATGATTTTATATTAAACACTCAAAGTGAAAACATTAGTAGGCACATTATGGAATTTAGGAATATTAAAAAAAAATATCCAAAAATAAATATAATTTACATATTTTTAAAACTCTATGAATAAAAAAGTAGAACTTTGAATAGTTCGAATTAAATTTTGTTTATCCCGAAAAATTTGTATATACAATTACAATAGACACATAGCCGCATACCGTTTAGAAACAGGCGTAGTAAATTATAGTTCCAAATTAATTATTTTAGAACAAAATCAGAAACGGAACAAAATATTATATAAATTATAATGTAGGGTAAAAAATAACAGTCATCTAGTTATTAAAGAAAATATGGTTTACATATATAAAAAATAAATAAATAATAAAAATAAGATTTTGATATCGAAAAAGTGTAAAGTAGTATGTACTTAATTTTCTTTGACGTTTTGACAAAATTTCTAAAGTCTCGATATTATGATGTAAATAATCGGAACGTACTCGCATAATTATTTTAATTTTTCTTAATGAGAGACATTTTATCGAACTTTTTAATTTCGCTTGTTATTTTTAAGCTTCTTGTTTTTATTAGTTTTGAGATTCAGGTTTTTTTCGTAGTGGTCTTTAGTCTTAAATATCATCATCTACATAAATTTTGCTGCAATAGCAAAAAACAAACAATTCATGATCGAAAACATTTTTTTTTTTTAATAAAATACAAAGTAAAATTTTATATTGTTGTAATACTTCATTTGTTTTTCGACACAAGTAAAATACAAACATATCATATGCATATAATCACATTATCGAATAAAAATGAGTAAAATAGTTGCAAAAGTTACCGGTATTATGTAATTAATTATGAGATAAGTGGTGGTTTTTAAATAGTTCTTTGTTGGTACGAAAATCATTGGCACAGCTATTGGTGAGGTAAAGTTTATTTCGGAAATAAGTGCTGCAATAGTCGGTTTATCCAGTGCTGGAGCAGGAACAAAACTAAACCTTTGTTGTTGTTTTCCTGTGTTACGAATCTGCTCCGCACTAGATAATGGTGTAAAAACTACGCCTACTCTTTGTGTATAATTTTAATATAAGTGAATCGAAACTGAAGCACGTACTGTGTGTTAACATACAGGTGAACAAAGGAGGAAACCAATGCCTTGTTTGCGCAGTGAGTAATTATTGACATTAAAAACATTAATATTAAAGATTAGTTCATTGAGTGGAATCATAAGTTATTGCCGTTTTCGACATCAAATATTTAGCCCTTTTTTATTTTTAAAATTTGGAACAGTGCTGCTTTACTTTGTTGAGCTCATGACACCCTGAAGTTGCGCCTTGTATCCTGTTACATACCATACATACATAAAGAGGAAATGTATAACAAAAAGACTCGGATGTAAATTGCATAGAAATAAGTAAAATGTGTTCACTTTATACAAGTTTATTACGTCTGTTCGTGTGTCAGTGCACATTTTTTTTTATATTCGGCTCGACATTTGAAAGTAATAATAGGTGCGTTTTAATGCTCTCCAGAGTAGGATAGGATAGCATAAAAAATTTATATACAAAATAACAACAACATTACTGTTTTTACGATTCTTTATAACTTTTTTCCATAGATAGTAGGCTACATTAGAGAATTTATCGCGCATAGTTCCCCCAGTGAGCTCACTGTGGGAACTATTCCGGTTAAAATCTATATTCTAGCCTACTATCTATGGAAAAAAGTAATAAAGAATCGTAAAAACAGCAATGTTGTTGTTATTTTGTATATAAATTTTCTATGCTATCCTATCCTACTCTAGAGAGCATTAAAACGCACCTAATGTAATGAACAAAATCGGTTTAAATTTTGCAGTCGACTACGGGTGCTTAGCCGAAACTTAAGTGTGCAAAACCAAGACTTTAGTGTTTTAGGGCCATTATTACGATCTTCAGTTAAACTCTAACTGGAACTTTAACTGGAAGTTTTGTATGAAAATCCAGTTAGAACGTAACTGAACATCGTAGGAACGGGCTTAAGTGAACCGAATTTTCATATTCGTTTGAAATACGGATGTTCACGTAATTGTTCTACTTTTTATTTCACTTTAAAGTATTAGCATTTAATAAACTCGACTGAGGCAAGATCGAGATCATGCCTCGATTGGGAAATACAATTAAGCGAGATTAATACTGGATATGTAAGAGTTCCTTCGAGATCAAGTCTTGGTGTATGTGTAGTGATGATGTTATCAGCCTCTTTCACTTGGACGTTAACGTTAGTGCTCCTCATTTGAGAGTGTTTTCTTGTAGAAGTTACCACGACATTTTAAATACATAGTTGTAGTATAGCAACATTGCGTTCCATTCTTGATCATTTTGAAGGATACCGAACTGGATTTGGGTGGTCAGTCTTCAATACACAACGCCGTACTTCCCATTACTTTTCAGGGATAGGAAGATTTAATAATCGATTAAACACCTCGAAAATTTTTCTGCTTTCATGCCTAGATCCGATGCAGATGCAATTCGTATATTAAATTTAGTATCAAAAGTACTATAATGCAGCTTGAAGTCGTATTTAACTCATTTGTCGTATATTAAAATAAAGAAAAACGGGTTTTCAATATCAAAGCTGGAGCAATATGATGTAATTCGCCGCTCTCTTTCGACACTAAATTCATTGACTTTTTCTTCAGTTTGAACATTTGTTTTGAACGTCGACTAAAGGCGTGTTGTTGGCGGTATAAAAGGAAATACGAACGGGCAAGGAAGGCTGATGTTCGATGACAGAATATTTGGCGAGACCATAAAGACGTAAGAAAAAGGAAATTTTCAAATAATTTAAATATTCTTAGTAGATGGCACGTTCATTCGGTCGGTTTTGATACCAGTTGCATGTATTTTGAATTTCAGAACACAGCACATTGAAATACCCAAGAAAGCAGGTTGGGTGCTACGAACTGAAAGTGTTGTATAATCCTGATTTATCAATATAAAGCCTGCCATTTAATAGTATACGTATTCTTTCGTAACAATGGTGTTCGCAAACTCATGACTTCGATTACGTTTTCTGTCATCATTTTAAACTAAAAATTCATCACTGTCTCGGGAAAAACCACCTACTTCATTATCAGTTTCCATCGATTTACAAAAAACGGCGCGTGACGCCTAATCACTTTTCGGCAGATATTTTTCAATCGAGTAATCGACATCCCTTGGTCTTCGTGTTTTAATATCTAGACATTCGTTGAGGATGCAAGTCACAACAATCGATGCGTTAAAATTTATTCGTTGATTATAGGAAATTTGATGACATTAGCAGTAATATTCGATGTCCGAGAATGTTAAACGATGCTCTAATATTGGGCTGCCGTCGAACGAGTGACTTACTAAAACGTATTTCTATTACCGCTGTTATACCTCAGAAATAGAATGTACATTTAATAACAAATAACGAGTACACATACTTATGGCCACTACCTCAGGGAAGAATTTTTGGTTAATTAATATATTTAAGAAGGGTCACACATTCTTTAGAAATAAAATCTGGTTATTCGAAATGATTGTAACCATTCGTACTGACGTTCACCACCCAAATACTTAAGTTATTCTTTGAATTGTGTCCGTCAATGTTTATAAAGACTCGATTAAATTCTTAAATTTATTGTTTAATCATTAAAAAGAACAAAAATGTAGTATGTTATATTATTTATCATTTTTTACTCGTCACTCTAGCCGCTTGAAGCGCGCTAAACGGAACTGAATTAAGGCTATGAATTCAGTACGGAAATATAAACTTAGTTTATAACATTGAATGTAGGTAATTTATTATTAGAATTAAATATTTATAATTTTGTTGTAAATTTAATCAAAGTATTGCCTTGTATTCAAATAGATAAAATTATTTAATTAAATATAAATAAATGCTTATCTGTGCTAAGTTTTTGAGGTAATCTTCAATTTTGTTAAAGCATACACGATATCTTAAAATAATAAGAATTAAATTTACATAAAATACTAAATGAAAGAAATTATGTTTAAAAAAAATGGATCTATAAGATTTTTTGCTTATTACGTACTTGTTCTGTGAGGGTTCGCTGTAATTCACAGCTTATTGTTTCATGTTAATTTAATTTTAAATTGTTAAATAATAGTAAATAAATTAATCTCATTGCACAGATAAAAAAGACGTAACGTCGTATACCGATGCTCAGCTCAGTGAAACTGTCGATTTTGTATTGGGAAAGATGGATACGAATGGCGACGGCTTCGTTGAATATCATGAATATAAAGTTGCTGATTTCAGTACATAATTTCAATGATCGACAACAACTGTTGTAAATATTATTATCAAAAATGTACATATATAATTGTTTATCGAAAATATTCTTATTCTTTTTTTTTGCATGTTTCCTATATATTTTTTTATTAACAAAATAATTTCTGAATAAAGATCACCAGTTCCTTTTTTTGATTTTAAATTATCTTCAAAGATATTTTATTAATAATGTTGTCATCACTTTTGTTGGAATGATACTGTGTTACAGATCCTAAAGACGGTAACGCTAGTGAACATGAAGAAACGCCGCCCCGAAATGACGATGCTCTTGAGAAATTAATTGATCCAATCATGGATCTTATGGATTCAGATCGTGATGGATTTATATCGTATATGGAATATAAAGCGGCTGAGAAATTAGGACACGAGTAGACTAAATTTTAAAGAATTCAATTAAGTAATGTTTTTTTTTCTAAACCAATTTTGTACAAATAGATTTCATTTTTAAATTTTTTTACATTAAAATATTAACTGAAATATTATGTTTTTTTTTTACTAAATTGGATACCCCATGCCATGACCCCAAAAAGCTAAAAAGGCCGCCAACAAGGTTTTTTATTTGGTGCCAAATGATTTAAGAACTTTGGCCGTAATGAACATTAATTATGTAAATGGACTGTAAGGATGAACTTTTTGGAGGTGATGGTGACAGAAGATTTGCAGACAGATGTTTGAAGTTCGTCAAATCTTTATCTATACCAATGTACCAATTCTACTAGTGGATTATTTTTTAAAAAATGGCAAAAGTAAGAATTGTGGTTGTAAAACAAAGTGTCTCCCAAATGCTCGCGGAATGGACTTACAATTTTTGATACTGATGCGAGTATCTTATGAACGCCTTCAGTTAAAAAGTTCAAAGTTACTACATACATATTGTCACTTAGGTCACTTAGTGCCTTCTATAAATAGAGAAGAGTTTAGTTCAGTAGTGTAAAGCACACCTTGTAAATAAGACCCCGCCAAATTTAAATAATGAAGTATTTTGATCGACCTGAATTGATAAAAAAATTGACAAATTGATACCCTTATTGTATTGTATTTTGTATTTTCAGGGGTGGTAAACCACACACACCTCCCCCCGCAAAAAAAAAGCTTCATATGTATGACATACACGTCGTCCTGTAACCAGAGCCGCTAAATATAATTTTTTCCCATTTGTTCAAATAAAAAGAACGACTGGGTGGTCTGGGCGTGACGTGAAACGGTTTTAACAAATATTTTTGGAACTGGTTAAACTTGAATTAGACTGTCCGCCGTATACGACATACTCAAATGTGTTTGACGTGGTTTAACTCAAGAACCCAAAGGATATAAGGTTCAAATTTCTACAGTAGTTGGTGGTTCCCCTATTGGCGATGAAGTTTATGCTGGTTGGGGTGTAAGGGAAGCAGAAGGGATTGAATCGAAAATTTGAGAATTTTCATGCTAGGGATCTGAAAATCTACTCCAAGCGGTTTACTGAAAAAATTAATTTATTGATAGGTAAAGGTAAAGGGCTTCACAAAATGCCATATCGCAGAAACCGCTTATGATAGAGAATTGAAAATTTAATATATATATGGCCCTGTCGGAAGAACAGTGACGCAACTGCAAAAAATTCTAATTTTTTTCGGAGAAACAAAATCATTTTTGACAATTGCCCACAAGCCATACGAGCTTATTAATAGTTACTATAGACAGCTTAGATCAAGAGCACGTTCGTTTAAAACAACGGGGAACGATTTTATGCAAGAATAGCAAAACCACAAAATATTGAAATGTGAAAACAAAAAATTTTCAAAATTGCAGTTGCGTCACTGTTCTTCCGACACGGCGATATGTTGAAGTATACTGGAGGTATCTACACTACGAAATTAAATTCTGTGGGTGTTTGTTGCCCACAGGAGTAACGGTTGAAGAAATGTATTGCGGAAAAGAGACTTCATATCTCAATAATCCTTTTCTGGAGGAGGTTGTCAAGTGCGAGTGGAAGGCTTAAGTGAAAAGCTTCGGATTTTTTATATCTCAAAAACGGCTAATGTCACAATTATGAAAAACTTGTACTTGGCTAGAGGAATTGATCGGTAGATCGCAGTCTGGGAAGAAAGAATATTTTTGCATTTGTTAGAGAAGCGGAGGCGGATTATGTAGGCATGTATAATTATTTGTAGACATCAATTATTGTGGCGCGAGATTTTCAATGGAATAATACATTGATATACGATTAATATGTATGTATATTTGAATAGCCACTAGACTGTGTACCATTCCGATTTTGAAAACGCACTGCGGTCTGAATTTTTATGAAAAAAATAATAAAGTTGCGCCCATACTTGTGAAATATTGTTTTTTAAAAAAAAGTTCGTCTGGAAATGCGTGCGAAACGCACGAAACCTGGGATGGTATCATTATAAAATCCATATCTCCTGAACGGTTGATGTTAGAGAGTTGAAACTTTGTGGTTATATTAAGGGATACTACGAGCCTAGTCAAGGGCAATGAAGCGTGGCAGTGGGGGTAAAAAAACGTACATATAGGATTATAAGTGGAATCTATTGAATGTAAAAACTTGAAGGGTAGAGATGGAGCGCGGAAGTGGAAGGATAGCCATTTTTAAAAAAATAAAATTTTTATATCTCAAGAATTTTACAGGAGTTGGGCCCAGAAGCAGGGCAAAAAATTATGGGCGTGCGGGTGTAGGGGGTGATGTTGGGAGGAAATGGAAAGGAAAAAATTCTGATTTTCATTTCTCGAGAACAGCAAAGAATAGAGAGATAAAAATTGACGACCATAGGAGCCACTATGGAGGCATCCAAAAAAAACTGTTAATTGGCGTAGCAAGGTTCGGGGTGAAGGGTGGTAGAAAGAGGAGCTAGAGAGTTGAAACTTGGTAAATGTACTACAGGAGTAATCAAAGCAAAAAAAAAAAATTTCCGATTTTCATTGGCGTACAAAGGTGGAATAAAAAAAATGTCCATGAAAAGGTTTTTTTATCCAAATTTTCACGAATTTTGTTGTATCTTTTAGGCATGTCGAGTTATTAAATTGATTTTACTTCTGCGGGCTTTTTATATAAGCGCGTAGAAACACTTTTCAAAAGTTTTCGATGTCCAAAGTAGCTGTATACATTTTCACGGATTCCGATATATTTCTTAGGTCTAATGAGATATCGAATTCATTTTTACTTCTAAAGGGTTTAAATGTAATCGGGAAAAACCCATTTCAGTATTTTTTGATATTCAACCCGCTCGGGGGTGTAAAAAATTGTTTAGGTTTTTACGAATTCCGACAAATTTCTTAGGTTTAATGAGAATCGTATTCGCTTTTACTTCTATGGTCTTTTTATATAATGATCTAAAAATTATTTTCGGGATTTTGCGATGTTCAACCCCTAAAAGGATGTAAAATGATTGTGTACGTTTTTACGAATTCGAACATATCACTCAGGTCTGATGAGATATCGAATTCTTTTTTATTTTAACGGACTTTCTATATAATCGCCTAACAATCGGTTTCAGAATTTTTTGATATTCAGCCCGTATGGGGCTATATCGATATTTTACACCCTGTGTTTTGTTGAAAACACATTGAAATAATAAGAAAAAAGCAAATAAATAAAAATCTGCCAACAGTCTGAGGCTATTGGGAACTTTATTTTTTAGGTTCTCAATCCCATAGCAACCCACACCGCATTTTAGCATTAAAATCGTTCCGGACCTCTCTCCAAAAATAATAATGTTGCTCCCAGACTGTTGGCAGATTTTTTTATATGTACGTATAAATTGCATTTTCCTGCAGAAAATTGGAAAAAATTTTCCTAGCCGGTTATTCCGGCACGTACTATAATGTAGCAACTATGAGTGGATTTCACACTAAAATCAGTCTCTTTCAATCCATTGAGCAAACAGCAAAATACGAGTGCCGGCAAACAAGTAGGGGGAAAATGAGCGAAGTGGAAAAGCTAAACAAGCTCGCAAGCCCAAGAAAAAGCATAAGCATTAATAAATTTTCCAAAGCCGGAAAACATAAACGATTGTGACTCTGAGAGGAGAAAACTTCACTCTTCGCAATATCGCAATACGATTGAGCGGAGTGACATGTGAAAAATTGCGTGGATAGAGAATAGGGGAAAAGTATATTCTTGTCCTGTCTCCCTGTCTGGCTTTTACAGTATAGAGGAAAATTCGGAAAAGCCTCCCCGCGACTATGTTGAAAATTTCAGTCAGTGAATGGCGTAGCGTTATGAAACCTCTTTCACGTTCGGGCTTTCCGCGAATTTTCTTTTCATTTCTTCTGTCACACTGAGCTCCGGTGAGCAAACAGTTTTTCCTTTTATAATTTATCGGCAATTTGTGGTCAGTTTTTGAGGCTGTTTTCATTCAGGAAAAAAAAAACTATCAGAGGATCAGGAAAATCAATTTTCCCTCGTAGTATTTAGTCGTTGGAATTATCATTTGTAATAATTTTCTTCGTTTGAGATGTAAGGTAAGCGCACTTTTTTTTTTAAATCAATTCTGTAGTGTCCTGTTTTTATAGTCGTCCTTGTGCATAGTCTGTACATTTGTCGGCCAGACACTCGGGGTGGTTTTTATTGGTTTTCGTGAAGCGAGTCGTGTTTTATGCTATTTTTCTTTATTAAATATTCCTCCATATCGAATAAATACACATCGAGTTTCCGATTCGGAAACACGCGTTAACATACTGCAAAATGCCGCAAATTAACGCTCGGCTTGCTGCTTACATGCAATTCAATTGGTGCTGCGAGGGTACTTTTTTCCGGTTTGTAATTTTCAAGGATATAATCGTGTTCAAACGAGGAAGACGATATACGGAGGTGTCCTTTAAGGAGAACCGAGCGATAGACACTTATGATGTGTATGAAACTTATAGTTGAAGCGTCAACGAGACTATTCAATTAATTTTTATTTCACATCAGTTTTCCGACTTGTATGCTCTTATGTGGGAAAACAATGGGGGTGAGAGGGTAGTTTTTCACGGGATTCATTCTGGCCTAGCCGCGAACTGTGTGTCTGTTTACGTTTTGAGACGAGTTCACTGAACACGCAATGCGACGAAAGCGTTTTGCCTTGTCGTATTGTTGTTGTCGGTATCTATCTAGAATTGCTCGCAACTAAAATTAGTTGTACTAATTTTATGTACAGAATAGACACCGCCCAGAGCAATTTTTGATAGTTGCTCAATGCAAACGACTAATGTATATTTGATAATCCATAATTTAGTGCCTAGACCCAGAGGTACCGTCGTATAATTTGGTATAGATTAGGGGCGAAATTAGATTAACAATGCGGCAAAATATTAAGTTGTGCCTTACGTTCACTATAATTGCTATGATTTAGCTTACCCAAAATACTAGGCTGATTCGAGGACAGAAATAGCTTGCATATCTTAAAGGGCTTTATACCTCGCACTGTGACTTGGAGCATTGAGTCAGCGGTGGACATGGACATGGACATAATACTTTTTGATATTAAAGACAATCAAGCTGCAAAAATTTTACTTTATGAACATGAACTACAGATTTTAACTTTCAATATCATAGGAATTGGCTATAAAAGAAAATTGGAAACTATAAATATACTTACCAATGAATCGCATGTGAATCACTAACGATGCTCCTCGGGGAAAATATATGTTAATATTTGAATTCACTTACGATTCTTAGGTGAAGCACTGAGTGTTTTCCTAACTTGTACGCGAACTACTCAGGCGAATCATATGTGAATCATCTAGGTGCACTGCTAATGAATAATTTCAATAATTCACTTACAATTCGTCTAGAAAATTCACTAACGGTTCATTTAAATACTTAGCTTACTAGTCATTCAATCGCTTCAAGTAAACAATTCGAATTAAAAACCAGTACATTTTGAGTGATAGATAATAGTGAACAATAAAAAGTGTAAATAAACTGAAAATCTGTTTTTGTTGAAAGAAATTATTTAGGCCAAATTAGGTCAGTTTTATATTCTTCACGCAAAATACAATTTTATTTTGTCATATAGTGAACATCTATGAACTTTTTTTGCTGAGTTGCACGATATACATTTTAACTCCCTCGTAGAAAATTTAATTTCGGACCACCTTTAGTGAATTTACGTTGGTGTCATCTTCATCAATTTTGCTTCATTATTTTTAAATAATTAAGTATTGTGATCGACCTGAAATTGAAAAAAAGTCTAATTTTGTATTTTCACGTTTTCGGTCTAGTAAACACCAAAAAAGCAAGAACAATTGTCCGTTTGTCCGCCGTAAACTGAGTATGCTGTACGCAAACACGTTACTGAGCGAGTAGCTCACATTGTATTTAGTTGGAATTTTTTTGGTAGGTGAAGCACTTTAAGTGGTGATTTTTTGGTGATTGGGCGAAGTGTTTTAGACGAAAACTTTTTGGTTTCTAGATCTCAAGTCAAGCTTATGCTAGGAGACTGGGATTTAAAATTTTGGGAGTGAGGGTGGAAAGCGAAAAATATTTCGAGAACTGCTCTGGATAGAAACCTAAACATTGATGATTATGTAGATCCTTCACAGAGACATACCTAAAAAATAAAATTTTTGATAGTTAAAGAAAGGTACGAGTGTGTAGGGGTTGGGTGATTTTTTGTATCTCAGTGAGGGCTTATGCTAGATAGTTGAAACTTAGTATCTATATGTTGATGTAAGTCGTAATTTAAGCAACAAATAAGTTCAGATTTACATTGGCGTCCGGAGATGGAGCAAAAAAATTGTCCGCGAAAGTGTTTTTTTTTTACATTTTCACAAATTTTGTCATATCTCTTAGGTCTGTCGAGGTATCGAATTAATTTCGCTTAGCACCTGCTCTTTATATAAGCGACTAACAATTGTTTTCTTGGTTTTCAACCCCTAACAGGGTGTAAAGTTGTTGTGTACGTTTTCACGAATTCCGACAGATTTCTAGGTCTAATGAGATGTCGAATTGGCTTTGACTTCTAAAAATCAATTTCAGGATTTTGCGATATTCCTCTAAAGCCCCGTTTACACGGTGATAGTTTTTAACGATAGTACTATCGTGAAAGCATTGCACGATAGTTTGAGAGTATGATAGTGCAATAGTCTGCTGTATACACGACGCGATAGTACGACCGTGAAAATAGGCAATAGTCGCATTGTTTATGCAGTGTGTGACTGGAACAATGTTATAAGTGGATTTAACACGTCATGGTACTTTTCAAATTGTGTTGGATCCATAGATACGAGCCATGAACTTTCGTGATACCGACCGAATACGAATACGAACTTACACTGCAGTGACAGCTCGATTGGAGATGGCGTAAGTAAAAAAGAAAAACACTCAAATTAGAACAAAAATCAGGCCCAAGAGTTCCTGGCAAAATGTAAGAAAGTGCCCAACGCGATGTAATCCATAGATGGTAATCCAGGATCCAGGATGGAATCCAGGATCTCTATATTACAACTACAAGGGTTCATTCAGTATTGTGTTGCTTGCGCTAGTGGATCACGACTACAATTTCACATATATTGACGTTGGAAGCTATGGCAGTCAATCAGACGGCGGTATATTTGGAAAATCTTGTCTTCAACGATCGATAGAGGAAAATGAATTGAATTTTCCACAAGAATCAGTAATACTGGGCGTTGATGCGCTTCCATTACAACCATATTTAATGAAACCATATCCGCGACGAAATCAATGGTCTATTTCAGAAAAAATATATAACTGCACGCAAAACGTCGAATCGGCTGCTCGTATTGAACTGAAAAATCCCATAAACAGTACCAGTAATATAATAGTACCGGCAACTACGTTCATAAACAAAGCTGAAGTGCAACAGACCATCAAAGTACTTTAACCGTTAAATCAATTGTCCTTACCTTTGAATATAGCAATTTTTTTTTTATTTAGCAACCATTTTATTCTGATATGTTCAATTAAATATGTCAAATTAAATATTTTTTTTTGAATGTCAAAATAAAATTTCTGGTCAATGACAAGATAAAATAATCGCGATAGTGCTATCAACTATCTCGTCAAACGTGATAGTACGATAGCGCGAAAGTAACTATCGAGAAGTTTACATGATGAGTTATGACGATAGTAATTATCATGACATCAACTATCGCAAAACTATCACCGTGTATAAACAGGGCTTAAGGGAGTGTATACAAATTGAATAAGTTTTTACGAGTTCCGACATATCTCTTAAGTCTGATGACATATGTTTTAACTTTAACAGGCTTTCTACTCGCCTAAAAATTGTTATATTTTGCGATACTAACATACAATACCTTAGAAATTATATAACAATAACTTAAATTGTACAAGCTGAGAAATTTCAATTTTGTAGTGCTTTTCTTTTAATACTTTCTTTGATTTTAGGAGTAGACCAAATAATTTTACAAAGCACGATATTAATGGTATAATTTCATAAAATTTTACTTTTCCGAAAAATTTTCATATCTGCACAAATTCAGAAAGACTATAGCTAGACTACCCATATTTACTACTCAATCTAATTTTACTCTTCAATGTTCTTCAAGCTTTCGTCACTTATTTTGAAAATATCCTTGTATGAATTAAATTCTCGAAGAAAATTTAAAAATGAATTTCTGGAAAAGAATCGAACAGTTTTTGAACCGTCGATCCGGATTTAAACCACCGATATATATGAATGATAGAAGTGAGAAAACAATTTTTTGGAACTGGAATTGCAAAATAGTTGAGCCATATATGATTGAAAATTTGTTGGATTGGTAGAATACAGGTGGAGGCAGGTGCCCCTTCTGGCACACTGTAAGAACAACCTTATCGGAAACTGTAGAAACTGTAGTAAACAAATTTTTTGTTTTTTTTTACAAGTAGACAGCAGTTGGGAATAATTTTAGAGTGCGTTTATTTATTTATGTTTGTATTAGGAGTGTTTTAAGCTACAGAGTTAATAACGGGCTAATCTGAAATACACATAGCATCACATCGCATATATCAATTCTCAAAAATCTGTTGAGCTATGACTTGCTGCAGTATATCACAGACTGATTGTATGTCTATGCGGTCAACACATTCCAGTGTCAACGAAAAAAATTTAATCGAGATCAACTCTCGACATCTCCAGTGCTCGTCATTTGCATAGTAAATTTCTTGCCACACTAAATGCCGACGCCATCAGTGTTGGCACCTTAAACCCATGATTAGTCGATTTGTTTGTTTTGTTCTACCATCAAATACTACAGCTGCTAACACTATATAGGAGTATACTCGTACGTCGATCCTCGAGAAGTCCTTAAGCCACAATTGGCTACGAATAATGCGTGTCCACTTGAACGAAATACGAGTACTATCGAGATTAGCTCTCAATAGTGTCGCCTATTTCAGATGAAAAAATGAAAATTATATAAAAAACCTATCGATAGTTTAGCTCTTGAGTTAATTTACCCCATACTTAAATACTGCATAATATGCAAAATTATTAAATCGAGAGATATTAAAGAAAGACAATATCACCGATTGCACAAATTTAATTTTTCAAGGACTCTTACATGGGGGTTGGACTCACTCGATTTTCAGCATAGTTATCCCTTTACCTGGGAATCAAAATTAATGTGTAAAAAATTTGAAATTCTTAGCTTGAAGCGTTTTGAAGTTATCGACCAAGATTAGCTGACACGTGTGTTAAGGTCTTTTGTATAGGAGTTACTTGAAGAAGTGAAGGGATTTCCCTCAGTAGGAAACTCAGTTTAGTAAAATTTTGACTTCCTAACTCGACAATATCTCGAGTGGTCTTTTCCGAAATGCATTTTTTAAGGAACTTCGATATAGCTGCCATACAATCGATTTCCTTTATATTTTTTTGAAAGAAATTTTAACTTCGTGGCTAAACCATTTTTGAGTTATAGTGAGTTCAGAAATTTTGAACACGTATGCAACTCCTGTACACCGCTTGGGTGTTGAATATCAAAACATCGTGAAATGGGTTTTGTATGCGATTATATAAAATTTTATCAAACCTAAGAAATATGCCGAAAACTGTGACTACTGCGCCTCAAAAATATTTGTTTTACAAACCAAACTTAATTTTTCCAGCGCAATTGGTTCGTGAGTTTTTCATCATACACCCCGCACCCTAATGACCGCAAAATTTCCGATATATTCTCCTAGTATACCTACAGACAATCATGAAGTTTCGTGACATTAACCGTTAAAGGTACGCGTCCACTAGAGGCGGGCCGTATCGCAACGGTGCGGGACGGATTTTTGTTTCTGCGTCCACTTGGGACGGATCACGACAGACGGAAAATGCCGACCCCATCTGTTTCGCTGTGTCCACTGTGATGGGACGAGGTGGGACGAGCCGGGGCGCCCATCTGCTCTATCAGAAATCCGCTCGCAAAGCGATCCGCCAGCAAAATCCGTCGCACACCAATGCGGCCCGCCTTCAGTGGACGCACTTCCATAACAATGTATGGAACTCGGATTTTTGCGATGCGGCCCGGTCCGGCCCGTCCGCCCTAGTGGACGCGTACCTTAAAGGCAGGCGTCCACTAGAGGCGGGCCGCATCGCAACGGTGCGGCGAGCATTTTTTTTTCTACGTAGTTCGTTCCGTTGCGAGTGTCGTTCAGTGGACGCACTTCCATAACAATGTATGGCAGGCGGATTTTTGCGATGCGGCCCGTCCGCCCTAGTGGACGCCTGCCTTAAGAGTGTTTCGGACGCATAATTTTTTTTTCACACCGCCCCACCATCCTCACCCGCCAATCAATATCGAAAATTTTTTTTGCAAATATAAACTTTATACAATTTTAAAGTTTCAGCTTCCTATAGCATAAGCGGTCGCTTGGGTCTCGAAACCAAAATGTTTCATCTAAAACGCTCCCCCACCTCTCCTCGCACCCACAGCAACCTCTCCTCACACCCCCACCCATTAGAAGGTCGACTCAGGCTAGCCACAAAAAAAATTCAACTGAATACCTTAAAGGGTTTTGGAGCTTCGAGCCGATTTTGCGTACGGCGTCCGTCGTACGAAGGACGGCATACAGATGGACTGAACATTTAAAAAAAAAAATCTGCCAACAGTCTGGGCGCAACTTTATTATTTTACGGGTAGAAAACCGAAATGCGTTTAATGCTGAGATGTGGTGTAGGTTACTATGCGATTGACAACCTAAGAAATAACGTTCCAAGTAGCCTCCTACTTATTCCTTAGGTTGCCAAACGCATAGTAACCTGCACCGCATCTCAGCATTAAACCCGTTTCCGACTTCTACCCATGAAATAATAAAGTTACGCCCATACTGTTGGCAGATTTTTTAATTTATATTTATTAATTTACGTATTTGTTTTTCAATAGATGATTCAATAGAAGTAAGTAAAAGATCTCATTAAACCTAAAAAAACTCCTGAAAACTTGAACAATACCTTAAAACCTTCCCCACCCCCAAAGGGGTTTTAATTTTAAAAAATACTTAAATCGGTTTTTACCCTGATTATATTTAAAGCTTTTAGAAGTAAAAGTGAATTCGATATCTTCTTAGACCTAAGAAATATATCGGAATTCGTGAATATGTACACAACCACCTTACACCCCCTTAGGGGTTGAATATCGAAAAATTTGGGAAATTGTTTCTAGGTGCTTATACAAAAAGTCCGCAGAAGAAAAATTACTTGCGACATGTCTAATAGATTTAACGAAATTTGTGAAAATGTGGAAAAAACCCTTTTCACGGACACCCTTTGTACGCCAATGAACTTGCTTTAATTAATCTAGCAGCACATCTACATATAGGTACTAAGTTTCAACGTTGTAGAATAAGCCGTCATTGAAATTTTAAAAACCACCCTCCAACCTCGTACATTGCTACCCCTATTTAAAATTTATTTATTTTTCTTGGGTATCTAGTGGCTCTATACATTTGTCAATTTTTAGCTTTCTTTCCTTTGCGGTTTCCGAGAAATAAAAATCAGAATTTTTTCATTTCCATCCCTGAACATTTTTTTCTTCGCTAGAGGTCTACTGGTTCTAACTGCTGTAAAATTTTCAAGATCATATCTGGTACGGTTCTTGAGATATAAAAATGTATAATCATTTTTTGAAAAATGGCTGTCCCACCACTTTCGCGCTTCACCTCTCCCCTCAACAATTTTACATTTACTAGACTCCACTGATAATTCTATATACCGATACCAAATTTTATGTTCCTGGCACAATTGAGTCGGAAGATATAGTAATTCAAAGTTTTTCACCCCCCCACCCCCCCTTAAAATTTTTAACCGTTTTCTAATATGCTAGTATCTCTTAAGGCAACCACAAAGTTTCAACCCTATGAGATGAATCTTTCAGGATTTATGGATTTTAGAATTTTTCAATCTCATCTTTCAACCGTGTTGGACGCATTGTCCCCCCCCCCCTCTCGCACCCCTATCGACAATTTTTTTTGCAAATGGGTCCATTATCATAGTTCTACATAAGTTCCAACTTTCAACCTCCTAGCATAAGCGGTTCCTGAGATCTAGAAACCACATTTTTTCGTCTAAAACACTCTCCCTCACACCCCCATCCCCACAAAAGATTCCACTCATAGGGGTTCACCCATTCTGCACACCATAAAAATTTCAACTTTATATCTCAAGGGATTTGTGAGCTACGCACCTTCAAACGGTTTTGCGTGCGTAGTACAGCGCGCGTCTACGGTGGGTGGACAGACGGACATTTTTTTTGCTTTTTTGGGGTTTACTAGTCCTAAAACGTGAAAATACAAAATTTCAGGGTAGCAAATTTTTTGGAAAATTTCAGGTTGATCACAATACTTTATTAAAATAATAAAGTAAAAATTGTCATGATGTTTATTTCTCTCGTTTACTCTAAATTTTATCACGTTTACAGCAGAACAATTTGAGTGTGGATAGCAATTTTCAGTTGGTACCTAGTCATGAATCTGCGCAAAAAAATTCTGACAATTTTCGACGCTCGATATAGTCTCGAATTCAGTGTTCCTGGTTCAATCGTCTTCCCTGCAAATTCTAAATCGTCTTCGAATCAAAGATACATAAAATAATTTTTATCTACCATATATATTTGTTTGTGTTTCAGTACTGATTTCCTTGTAGAAGAATTGTGAATCAAAAAATGAGAATGACTAAATGAATCATTGCAATTAGCGACAGTAGTCAGTGATCCATTTCCTGCCGACAACTACAATATACAATATGACTGTGCGACTGTAAATTATTAACGAGTAGATGACCAATTTTATTTTGCATGAATAATTCAACTTAATCCATTCAGTCGATTGTAAGGAGTTTAATCTTAATATCTAGAACAGTAGAATGGTGAATGGAAAATCGGATAGTGAAGTTCTAAAGTTACAAGTATCTATCGGAAAACTATCGCAGAACATTGCATTTCTATGGCTTTTAATGCCTAGCTACTGAGCAACAATACGTTCAATTTTCGTACTTGTCATAAAGAGTAAATATGTTGTCAGCACCTCTTTTCACAAAATGCCAAGGAAATGTCTTAATATATAAACTCAAAAACTCTGGAGCTAAATGGAGCATTCAATGACATAAAATCCTCTCAACTTAAAAAAAAAATAATACGAGTAAGGAAGGATATAGAACTCGTAAATTACTTCAGACCATTAAAAGTTTTGCCTTAAAACCTATCGTACAAACAGATTTTCTGCTGAATAAAGTAGTGCGAGGAGGTTGAAAAAGGGGATAAACTTCCACAGTTTTACAGAGAGAGAAAAGTTAGCTAGTAGTATTTTGAAGCAATGATAGACGACTAGAAACTGTTTCCTTATGATTTCAGGCAAACTTGTGGACGAAGACCGACATTATATCTAAATTTATTCCAACTTTTTTAAGAAGTAACTTATAGTTTTCTGGCAGAAAAATGCTCATCCTTTCTATAGACTATTGCCACTTTGAAAGTATAATAGGCATATTTTCCAATCATTTCCAACCGTTTCAACGGAAGTGCTTTATCAACCAACTTGGAGACATCACCAAGCCGTCGTATGTTACGAAGAAAAGATTGAAAATAGAATGGAATCAAAGGAACAATAAATTCTTTCAATTCCATCTGAATTATATGGTCTAGCTCATTAGTAATAATTAACTAATAAAAAGTCCTTTATATCGATATAAAATCGAACTGAATGGCATTCTTCATAAACTTCAAGGCGTCCTCTTTTATGGAAGGCTAAAGGAGACTATTAGCCTCTATCTTCATCTGCTGTTTCCACTATCTTTCCAGGATTATCCAGTCGTATAGAAATTTTCTATTATGCTGATAGATAGAGTCTAGTGCACTTAAGCTATTAGCAATTCAGTGAGAAAAGAATGGAAAAACTTGGCACCGATTTTAACACCGTGTTGAGTTTATGCTTGGCGAAATCATGTACAATCTACCACATTCTTACACGAAATTCTTTATCAACAGATTTTTATTCTAAGGATTTTGTACGTAGCATCGCTGTATCGGTATTTAAACGATACTGTATTTAAAAATGCATTATTTCAGTTTTGTACGTTCAATATGATTGTTATGACGATTATCGATCTCATCATAACTTGTTGAGTTCGGCTTAGTCTTCAATCTCTTGTGGCTCAATCGACAGAAAAATGTCTCCTTTGTTAAATGTTTTCTTTCGTCAAACGTTACATTGGAAAAAACTTTTTTAGCTTCTTTTAAATTTTGATAGCAATAATTAGATTCGATTCTTTGACTATGGTTTGAAGTGGGAATTTAAATTTGGTATTGTTTAAGATGATCCAACATTAATAGCTGCTTGCTCAACATTCTATGTTCGAGAATTTTCTGCGATAACACTGGTCGAACAAATTCCATGGGTACACCAATATTTATCGGTGTTACGAGAGACACCCATGGTAGTATATACATACATCCATTTTTATGGGAGTTTCGAGAACACTAATGGGTGTCCCGTGTATGGGTTACACCCATGGGTGTTCGAACAAGATGGCTACTAGGATGAAAGATTAAGTAAGAAATTAATAATAAAGTACTTTCAACTTTTCAACTGGCATGTCCTTAATGGCACTACCCAGGGTGGCTGGCCATCCACGGTGGATCCCAGTAGGAATTTTCGTGTTGATGTTTCAGAAACCTCTTTGACATCGACAAAAACCACAAAATTTTTAAAATTTGCTTCTATGTTAGCTTTTCCATGAAAAAATCCCATTCTCTTTAATAATAATGTATTGTATATTTAAAGTTAAGAGTTTATTTGTTTTATTTTCATCACAGGAAATAAATGTAGTTGCTTATCCAAATGGGTGTATTGTACACCCATGGTAATTGAGAAACCCCCATGAGTGTTGTACATCCATGGTAGTTTAGGAAGTGGGTCTATACTGTACAGTGCACACCCATGGCATATTCCTGAAAAATAACATGGGTGTACTCTTTTTTAGAACACCCATGCGATTTGTTGGACCAGAGAACTCGACGTTTTGGTGTTTTACACACGGAACGGCTGTTGGAAATTTTGTGCTTAATAATTTTCCATTTGAAATCTGTGACAAAATAATTTTAATTATTAGTAAAAAAGGATTATGTATGTATAGTGGTTGGAATAAATGAGCGAACAGTGTGGATGCAACTTTATTATTTTTTGGGTCAAAATCCGTGGCGCATTTAAGGTATTTGAATACATCTAACACGATGATATCAATCCGATTGATTACTCTAACATCGATGGTGAGGGTGTTTTTGTATCCAAGGAACGGCTTAAGCTAGGAAATTGAGAGTTGGTATGTACATATATGTAGATGTACTACAGAAGTAATTTAAGCAAATAAAAAATTCAGTTTTGCTTTGGCGTATGGAAGTGAGTCAAAAGAATTGTTCGTGAAAAGGAGTTTTTTTTTACATTTTCGCAAATTTCGTCATATCTTTTAGGTCTGACGAGGTATTGAATTATTTAATTTAATTTCACTTCTGCGCGCTTTTTATTTAAGTACCTAGAAACTCTTTTCCACATTTTTTGATATTCAACCCCTTAGAAGTGTAAAGAGGTTGTGTACGTTTTCAAGTATTCCGACAAATGTATGGTATATCTTTGGTCTAATGATAAATCAATATCGCTTTTACTTCTAAGTGCTTTAAATATAATAAAAAAAAACCAATTTAGTTATTTTCCGATATTCAACCGAAAATATTATTTAAAAAAGGCCGTGATATTCTAAAATAAATTTTTATGAAATTAGACATTGAAGACTTGTCGGAATTCGTGAAAACTTGCACAACCACCTTACACTATCTAAGGCTGGAAACTTCTACGAATTATACATAATTAACCAGGAGTCTGTTTAGAAAGAAATGATGCCTGCATCGATACAACAAAAGGGTTAAGAGTTCTTAATTAATAGAGTATAATAATTCCCTAGATACTGGTTTTAAGTTAAACTAACCGTTTCAACTTTTTAGAATGAGCGGTTCCTGATATACAGGCTTGGGAGATAGACTAACAACCTATTCCCCCTCAAAATTGTATTTCTGATCTATTCTCCTAGTATACCTACAAGCAATCACAAAGTGCCAACTTTCTGATATTAACCATTTAGGAATTATGTATTTTAGAGTGTTTCGATCTCAGCATTCGATTATTTCGGACGCAGTGTTTTTCTTCCATTCCCATTCCCACAACCCTGCACCCATATCCAAACTTTTATAGCAAATACCTGCAATAACCAATCCCTATACAAATTCTAAGTTTCAGCCATCTAGCATAAGCGGTTGCTGAAATCTAGAAACAAAAATTTTTCATCTAAAACGCTCCCGTCATCCTCTAAATTGTGGCCACTTCAAGGGGTTCACCAAGTCTACCATACAAAAAATTTCAACTTAATAGCTCAAAGCGTTTAAGTGGTACGAGCCTTCAAACGATTTTGCGTACGGTGGTCGGTGTACAGACGGACTGAATTTTTTTTTGTTGCTTAATTGTTTTCTACTAGTCATGAAACGTGAAAAAAAAAAATATTCTGTGTAAGAATTTTTCTTTAATCGATTAGGATGAAAAGTTTAATCTCTAAAACATTTTTGTTCTGTTAACGCAAGTTGAGTTTAAGTTTGAAAAAGAATATCAATAATGCTTATAGCTTCAAAGTGTTTATGCGTTTGATTGGATTGAAATTATATGTTAAAAATTCAAATGATGTTTTTCAGTAATATATTGCTCAAGTAAACTATTTACGATTTGTTTATAAAGCTTCTATTACACTGATGCTATTCAGTCAAATATTTGACTAAAAAAATTTGACGATAAGGTCATTTTTTCCCTCAAAATAGACCTTACGTAAAGCAAATAAAATAATCTGGCAAACAAGAATGTGAAGATTACACTATCTGACTGCATTTGCCAGTGAGAATAGTCAAATATTTGTCTTAGTGGCATACAGTCTAATACAGACTTAAGTCCACATTTTTATTTTGACACTGGATCTAGTCACAATATACTATTGAAAAACATTTTATAATCTTTGTACACATTTTATTCATATTTTTTTTCTCCCATTTTCAGTTTATCGATGAAACCAGTTGATCCTTATCCTAGCCTAAACTTTCCTTTGGTATGCACGGTCGGTATTTATCAAATGTTTCGTATTGTCCTTCCGGCATTCTTTGGTTTCAATGGCGAGCGTGTTATAAAAATTCAAAGTTTAAGCTCGAGAATACTACACCGATTTAGTAGTTTTTTTTCATGTTTTGTATAGAAACGTTCACATCATGTTTCCTTTGTTTTAGAGATAACGAAAATGCAGGAGCAATGTACTTTTCGACTTTTACAAAGTGGCAATCATATAACTTCGGTACCTTCTTTTTATAGGTATTATAATAGCATTTGACTTCCTGCCAGCAAGGACATACCTTCTCGTACCTGTGGATGTAATTTCGAAAACATAAGTTCGTGAGCATGAGTGCGGATCCGAATAGCATGGGAAAGCAATTTTTTTCCCCAATCCTCTTTTGAAACGGCCTGCTTGCTATACTATATGTGGGTGCTATCATCGTGTCCTGGTAAAAAACAATCCCCATTGAACAAAACAAAAAACTAAAAACGTGCTCCTTGTTCACTGATATTAAGTACCACTGTGGCGTTGTGAGTTAAGTTAACCACTTTAGACAAGAAGTCAAAAGGGAACCATATTTGAACGTGTATTACGTCGAGGTTTTGTTAACCATGCAGCAGTTGAGTGTGATCGAAAAATCGAAAAGAATAGCTTATGGTGTTTCTTATACAATTTTGACTAGATATGTATAAAACTAGATTCCTAGGTCACAGTAGCGTTCCCGGTTCCCAGAGCTGAAGTAAAAAAATGAGTAGGAGGAGCTAACACAAGAAAGTGAAAATGGCCAATAAGTGTTCTAGTTTACAGGTATAAGGAGCAGAGAGATGGTATAAAGTAATTGTTGAGCAAGACATTCACGGCATGTCCTTCACGTCCATATCCAGTGCAGAGCAGGTTAGTAGCGACAAGGAAAACAATACAAAGGTTTAGCGTGATGCAAAAGAACACGACTATTATAAATCGGAATTATAATAAGAAGAAAAATCGAGATGCACTGTAACTTTTGGGAAATGTTTTAAAATTTGATTCGTGGACAGTGCTATTTACGTAAACAGAACAGAGAACAGCCAATACTATCTTCGACGAGCCGACAGTTACAACCCTTAAGCTGTCCTTACCTTTATAGTGGGAGGAAGGAACCAGACCTGTCGGGAAACTATACGAAAACCCTAATTGAATTTGATCGACGGTGAAAGAAAATCGGTTCTCCAGATTTAATAACGAGTAGGCGTGATCATTGTACCGAACTAATGGAAGGCGGAGCACGTAGGACGCCAGGGCCTGATTTGGACTTTAGTGCCATTGGAAAAAAAGAGCATCTTCTCAAGCTAAGTGCTTAATGTTATACAATTGGAATAGACAAGGAGTCGATGGTTTGCTAACGTGTTTTTTAACGGCTCCAGAATGACCAATATTCGAGAAACCTTAGACGATAAACATAAAGTTGGAATCAGCTACTATGCTATTAGTCTGCCGAACTTTGGACCAATTCTTCAACTGGTCAATGAAAAAAACAAACACATCAAAAGAGATCTCCAGAAATATGCAAAAATTTAGTTACTAAGACACTGCAATGGATACACAGCGCTTGATCCTTGGAGCTATTTGCAGTGTTTGGGAGATTCTTATTTGAGTCGTAAAAATTGCTAGAAAATAATAACTCCGCCTTATTGACTAAGAGATAGTGACAAAGTGCATATCTAGTGATAGTATCAACGGGCTTAGGGAGCACCTAAACTGAAGTATTCTATCCTACCTTGTTACATGAACAAC
Source organism: Beris morrisii (assembly GCA_951812415.1). NCBI lineage: Eukaryota > Metazoa > Arthropoda > Insecta > Diptera > Stratiomyidae > Beris > Beris morrisii. The sequence goes on from OX638311.1 coordinate 125,157,319, forward strand.
TCAATAGGCCCGATTATCTCAGACATAGGAACTCAATTTCGGGATTGTGGGTTTATGCCTTACAATAGACGCATATTGCCAACGTATAAGACTTACCGTCAAAATCCGAAGTTTCTAAGCCGGAGCTCTTTGGGAGTTCAACATTCGGACTTTAGGGCATAGTCCTCACAAGAATTCGAGAAATCGGTCCCATTTAAACAGACAAGATTTCTTGTCCTCCTGCGCTCTTAAAATGCTAGAAATTTTTAATGTAACGTATTGTAGCACGCTGGGGGTTCGGCGGAATTTCAAATAAAACACAATTCGATTAAAATTAATAAAAACACAAATTGCTTTATTCAACCGCAGTAGAAAAACTGATGATCCCGTGTTCAACCTCTGCTGCGCTTCTGTACTGTGTGTCGAGTCAAGAGATTTGAAGCATATTCGTTGGTGTGTGTATTTTGCGCTTTGTCTCGTCCTCTGAACTGAAAAGTTTAGTGATCCCTGCTTCTTTCTGTATTTCTAAGTGTAGAGGTGCTAGGTTATGAAGCACCTCTAGGGCAGCCGTGGTACGCATTGCCCTAGTGATACCCAGGCATGCCAGTTTTAGAAATTTTATCAGTTTAAACTGAACAGTCTCCTGGTTTGTTTTTTTTTTCACCAGACGGATGCCGTGTAGGTTATAATATACCTAGCAATGACGATACACATCCTGTTTTGGATTCAGTCTCCAGTTCTTGCCGAGAAGGCCCCTGCAGGTCCACTGAGAGATTTTGGCACTTCAAGAAGTTTGTTCAATTGAGCATTGGAAGTGAGTTTTTCATCCAGAATGACCTCGCTAGATTAATCTACAGATTCTGCGAAAAATTAGGCCCAGATATCTTATCCTTACACCTACTTTTGATGAATGCAATAATTGTATATTTCTTCGGGTTGATAACAAAACCTGTTATAGTACAACAGGTTGCTACCTAGTTTAGGGCACTTTGAACCGTTTCTTCAAATTTACCTCTAATGAGGATGGCAAGGTCGCAACCTATACCATAACTTAACATCTCGTTAGATCCTGAAGAAGGTAGTGAACTAAAGCACTAATGGATGGGTGGCAATACCCCTGTGGACAACTTTTCTCAGCTGTAACTGTTGACTCAGCTAGTATTGAAGTAATTTGCCTGTATTCCAGCGTGGCTTTGATCCAACAGTAGGTTTTTGGGTCAATATTACGCTTTAGTGCAGCGTAGTGGATAATTTCGTAGGCAATGATATCGAAAGCCTTTTCGATATCTAAGAAGCAACCCACAACTTGTCCGTTATTGATTTCTCGAGTTTTGTGACCAGGTTTTGTAAGGCGTGCCTTGAAGACTTCCCTGACTGATGGGCATATTGATTAGTGACTAGGAGTTGCGATTTCTGAGCCCAATCTCTAATATGCCTATTATCTTTTCCATTATTTCAAGAGAAATGACGTTAAGCCAATAGGACGATACGACTTAGGATTGTTGCTCGGACGTGCCCAGTTTTTTTTTATTTGTATTACCTTAACATTACGCCAGGATGTAGGTATGAAACTTGCTCTGAATATATTTAGATAATAGCGTTAAAAGAGCCTGGTCAATTAATTTTTGCAGTAATGCGGAAGATGTTTAAAACTCCGTATAATTATGAAAAACTAAATTGGAATATTATTTAGGGTTTATAATTCTTCTAATATACTGCAACTGTATAAAATACCAGCGACTGCGATATTCAAATAGTAGTAGTATTCCTTTTGGTATGCTATTATTACGATATATTAACCAACGCGAAAATTTGTTTTGTAGGTACTTAAAACTGTAGTAATCATTACCCAGCATACGCCATCCGGCTTCCAAAAACTTTTAATAGTTTTTCTTATTGGTTGACGGGGTTGTTCATTTACTAGTCAACTATCGGGTATCACTCACTGGTAGTACACTGGGTAATTTAGTTATCAACTATCTGGTATCGTTAACGAGGAGCGAAGAAGGCAGAAATATTGCGAGAAGGAAATAGAGAATGGTACTTATGAACACCGATACAAGGTACATAAGTGAATTTCGTATCGAGGCGTATATGTTTTAAATGAACGGTTTACCGTAAATGATACAACGGAACTACCATTAAGTTAAATGCTTAAATTCTTCCTGGACTTTATAAAACGCAAGATTTCTACATACTTGTAAGAGTAGGTAGACGTATTTCACTAAGCGGAAAATAGTTGAGGCCACATTCACTGTGCACTTTAAAAATACAATTCAAATTCAATTGTTCCTAAGGCACAACCATTGTCCAATTACATTTACGGTTTATAACCACAGAATCGATAATTTTACAGGTCAATGTTGAAATGGTAGCAATATTTACAATAATCGGACATCTATTAAGCGAATAAATTATTTCTTGAATATAACCACTACCGCCTCATCAATTATATAGATAAAAGCTAACAAAATTGTTCAATCATTATCTTATCTAATAATAAAATTTGTCTGTATAATATAAACATTAAAATTTACACGAAACAGGGCAGCAATCAAAACTAAACGAACAAAAATGGAACGAAAGTTATTGTATGCATTTCGGGGATGGATTGCATTTGTAGCTTTCATGGACCTAGGAACAGCGTTTCGATGCTACATTGAAAAACGAAGCTTTCTCGGGGACCATTCGGATACACAATTTATTGAAGGTAAAATAGGTATAACGAAAAATATCTGCAATATTTATTAACAAAATGTCTAAATAATTATTTTTTTAATTTAAAACAAATCTAGGAGATTACACGGTTTCTAGGATAATTGGAATGTATTGTTTATTAAAAGCGATTGCCTTAGTTCATTGCACTTTGTACATACATTATAAGCCGTAAGTAAAATGGGTTTTAATAATTTAATTGAGTAAATGTGATGTTCAATATTTTCTTTTAATTATTTACAGCGTTGTTAGTATGGGAGGATGCGCATTGGCACTAACAATGATACTTTACTCCACAGAGGCCTTGTACTTTCGTTCAAGTACATTAAATTTTTATGTGATTTTCCCGTGCGTGCTAAATAGTGAGTATAAATCAGTAATCAGTTTAGTTTATTAGAACACGTCATAATATAATGCAACCATTAGCATTTTTTTGTTAAATTTTTGATTCCTATTGATTTTTAAATAATGTTTTTAGAACCCAGTGCCTGCATAAATGATTTAAGAACATATACGAATAGTTTGCTGCTACGTCCACGTCTAGTTATACAAGCTTATGATGTCAGATATTGGAGACTCCTGACCTTATTAAATTTTTGTTGGTGTCTTAGCTTAGCTAAGTCATTGACAAAAAAGGATCAAATTTGAATGTTACTTTTGTAAATATGACGGACAAAATAACTTATCCAGGCTTAGAAGCAGCATCCAAATGCTAGATAATGCTAAAATATGCAATCTAGAGGCAATTTTCAGGAATTAAGAACAGCTAGGCAGAATGCAGTAGCGTGTTAGAAATTCAGATATATTTATAGACTAAATTAAAAGCGAAGTGAAATTCTTAATCTAACACAAGGGACATACTATTGATATCATTCCATAACAAAACAGCAGCTGCCTTAAAAATAATATAATTAAATTTTATTATTTATTTTTCAGCAATCACATTACTTGGCCTTTTATATATCCCGAAAAGATTGCGGCTGTGGGATCCCCAAGGTGATATTGACGACGAAAATTCTCAACTGGTCAGACAGATGACCGGTTTCAAAAAACGTCGAGCGCCAAAGAAGCTACCATAACAACTACCATAATAAAGAATTGATTTTTCGTTTTGATTTTATTCCGCGAATTTACGAAATAATATCAGTTATTTATTACTAATTAATTTTCGTTATGATCTGCCTAAAATACCAAAATTATAAGGTATACTTTCAAACGAAAGAAAAGCTTTAAGTAAATAGAAGTTTATAATAATTCAAAAAAAAAGTGCTCCACAAAAATGAGAAATAATAATAATTAAAATAAAATCATTAGCGTGATCGATCTTTATATAATACTTAAGTCATTTATACATTTAAATAAAACAATAGAAGTGCATTAATCGAAAGTAAAAAAATACAATTTTATCCTACTACAACTTACATATCTAGATTTTAAAACTAAATAGGGTTTAGTGTTTGATATTTTATTAGTTGAGTGCATTAATCGATTTAGAATTGGATATTTTTGCACAAAACTTTTAATAGAAACATAGCGACGCATTTCTTCGATAGTCGGACTTGGCTTTAAAAAGTGAGTCAATATCGACATATTTCATGTTTAGAAATGTCAACATCTGTATAATACGTTACGTATACGCTCCATACTAAGGCCACGAAAAGCTGCAGAAATTTATCAAATCTTTATAAGTAGATATTTGTTTTAAATCAGACTTATTGGCTCAATTAATAGTCGAACGTTTCACTATGAATGAAACGAATTTTCGAATATAACGAAAAATAATGTTGCGATATTTTTGATATTCCAATTCTAGAGTAAAAACAACGTAGTGCCAAATTTATAATGACCTTAACTCACTTAATAGAAACAAATAATTGTATAGCAATAATTCAGCACAGCTTTAAAATGTATTACAATTTACAACGATTTAAAACCATACCATTTCAGCACTCTACGATAAAATAACAATAATAAAATCAATAAAACGGTATTAAACGCTTGTTGGGACACAATTTAAATTAAATATAAATCTTAACGAATTGATATTATATTACTCTAAAGAAAATGTTTGTTCTTACCAACGATAAACTCTTTGTACCATTTTAAATTTTCAATTACAAGCACTAAAACAATATTACGATAGATCGAAATTAATGAAAATAATCAAATTGTATTCAAAATATACACAAAAAATTTACGAGTTTTATTAGAAAATCATTTATTTTAAGTAGGAATTTTAAAAACGAAATACATTTTGATCAATAATGGAATGTTATAGTTTTTTTTACTTGAGGAAGAGGAGAGCGTACGACTCGTATAATCAATTCGTAGAGATTGAAATTGATTTGGCAAGAAATTTTTCTTCCTCAATAATAATCTGGAACGGGAGCGCATGCGATCTTAACAAAATCCGAATACCGGACTGTTCCACTGTTACTAACATTCGCTTCACGAAATATATTGTCAACCTGTAAAAAAAATATTGAAGAACAATTGAGTAAAAATGTTTAGTTGATTTTTACTCACTTCTCGGACGGACAATCCTTCGCCCCAATTTTGAAGCAAGTGTCGTAACTGGCGAGCCGGCATAGATCCCTTATTTTTTAAATCGGACGCCTTAAACGCTGCTATTACTTCGTCCGGTAGGTTTTCGACTTTCGAATGTTGATGCATTACTTCGAGAAAATCGGCAAAACTCATCTTGCCGCCTTTCTTTTTCAAGTAATTCGTAAGTTCTTGAATTGTTGGCGATAAGCCTAACGAACGCATGATTACAGTCAATTCGTCCAGGCTTGTAATTTGACCGGAACGTGCGAATAGATAAAAACATTCTCTGAATTCTGAAAAAATATTATAGCGAAATAATGTAATTGCGTAATATGATATTAAATTGCATATACATTTATACTGACTCTGTGAGAACATTTTTACAGGCGACAATAAACCAACACTCGATACATCCATACAATTCGGAATCATTTTTCACTGGAATACAACACAACTTGGAACATGTAAACTTCACTAAATATTTCAATTCATTTGATTTGTTGGCTAGAATAATGGATCAAGTTGAGCCATCAAAATATAAGAATTTTCTTACTTTCCATTTCTAAATTCTATGGCTCAATAGCCCGAAGTGGGCCTTGACTGTTTTGATGACAACGATTTCGAACGATTTTGTTCCTTCCGAGTTCTCTTTCGAAGCTCCACAGCATAGTTTTTTTTCTAGAGATCCTATCACAAGCTCCAGAACCAAATTGGTATATGAAAGGATAATTTTGAATGAAATTTTTGGAAATGGAGATTGTGTATCTCTGCCTTGTCGTCGTGGAGCGGTTTATGTCACAAATCTATAGTCAGACCTCCTGACAAACTTTTTAAGAAGGTTTTGGCATCGGATTTGGTGTTTACACATTTCGACAAGTAGATTACGATTCAAGTAAACTTTGTACGTTCTCTACACCTTTCGGTTGCTGTAAGTTCAAGTGATTAAAACTGCATCCGAAGTGTTTCAAAAACTAAATGTGCAGAATTTTGCAAACATGCCTGAAAGATTAGCAACAATTTCTTCAAAACTGGGTATGGGGTGAATGTTGTCTATCAAAGCTCCATTCAAGTATTTAGAATCTATATAAAGTCGGAGAATTCTGAATTTTTGTCCACTAAAACCAAGTTGAATACCCATTCCAAGAGCTCCATCACTTCATCAATGCTATTTCGTTCAGGTAACTTTCTATTTCAATTTCCAAAGATGACATCATGCTGGCTCTTATGCAAATTGATAAATATTTTTAATTTTAGTCACTTGATCAATTCCCGCAAATAAATTGAGTCGCATTTAGGCGATTAATTTAAAAGCCCTTTAAAGTAAAAAACAATTCGATATCTCATCAAACCTAAGTGGTATGTCGGCATTTGTAAAAGCGTACACGATCAGTTGAATATCGAAAAATTCCGAAATTAATTTTTAGATTATTATATGTGTATGTGAAGCCCATACAAGTACGAATTCGAAATCAGACCTAAAAGATTTGTCTGAATTCGTGAAAACTTGAACAATACTTTACCCCCCTTCCCTCCCCTCTAACCCCCTAGGGATTTCAATATCGAAAAAAGCTTAAATCGGGTTTTTCCCGATTATATTTAAACCCTTTAGATGTGAAAGCGAATTCGATATCTCATTAGACCTAAGAAATATATCGGAATTCGCGAAAATGTACAAAACCCCAGGGGATTGATATCAAAAAATTTGGTAACCGGTTTCTAGGTGCTTATATAAAAAGACCGAAGAAGTATAATTAATTTGATAACTCGACATGCCTAAAAAATATAACGAAATTCGAGAAAATGTGGAAAACTCCATTTTTCACTCCACCTTTATCCGGCAATGAAAATCTGACCTTTTTTTGATTTAATTACTCCTGGTGGTACATCTACATATACGTACTAAGTTCCATTTTTTAGCATAAGCCAACTTAAGGCTGTGACACATTAAAAGCAGAAAGCAGCGGCAGAAGCATAATTGGTTTAGAAAGCACAGGATTATATGGCGCCTGTTTAAATGAAAGCAGCGGCAGAAGCAGAGGCGAAAACAGTGCTGCTTTTTCGTTATAAATTCAAAAATTCTGCCTCTGCTTCAGTACTGCCAACGTAAATCCCTTAAGAATTGGGAATGTTGTCAGCAATGGAAATTTTAAATGTGTCAAAATTGTGTCCACTCGTATTTAATGATCATTTTAAACTGAAAGCTCAGAAAAATTAACGGAATCAAAATATTTTCGTCCGCTCAAACGAGAGACTAAAATACTTGATACTGTTGGCAGTTAGCATGGACACATTATTCCGTGCTTCTACCTTCGGTGGCAGTTACCATGGATACATTCTTCTCTGCTTCTGCTATAAATTCAAAAGCAGAACAAAAAGCAGCACTGACGACGCTGCTGTTTCCGTCGCTGCTTTCTGCCCCTAAAGTGTCACGGCCTTTACGCTTACGATACGCTTTTGCGTACGGCATCTACGGCGATTATTAGTAAACCGTGAAAATACAAAATGTCAGGGTAGCAAATTTTTTTGGAAATTTCATACTTTTTAATTTAAAAATAATAAAGTAAAATGCACATGAAATAATTGAAAAATTAAAATTTGCTATTCATGAGATAATGGCTGACAATATGACATTTCATTTGCACTCATTTCGCCAGTTTGGAAGTGATTATATATATTGAAATAGTAACATCAAGCCAAAATTACTGCCAATGAAATATATTTGCATAGAGATGTGTACATATCGCAAAGATTGCGTCAAATAAGTCCTTTGAAAGTAAAACAGAGTTGTGGGAAATTCTACTATAGGGTACCACTGTAATACACTAATCAAAAGATCTAACGTGTCACCTGCTGAACTGATTTTTATAGAAGAACAAGATCCGTTTTAGCAATAAAAAATGTTTTATTCAGTGTTAAGCTAGTATTACATTGTTTGACCAACTGGTCAAATTGCTGTAACAAGCAAAGCGAAATAGCGAATTTGACCGAGCAGATATTGCGAGAATAATTGGAATTCGCTATTTCGCATTGCTTATTACTGCAATTTGACCACATGGTCAAACAGTGTAATACTAGCTTTACGAAGTTTGATAATATTAAGCCAGTCATAATGAATAATAAACTTAAAAATAAAATTCATTGTGGTAACCATAGTAAATCAGCAAAGTGGTTTAGGGATGGCGATTTAATTTGGTATAAAAAAGGCAAAACATGGATTTACATATTATACGAATTATACAAGACCAACATCATATTGGATAAAACATAAAAACAGTTCTTTTGTTCGACGGAATTCTAAGTTCTTACGAAAGCGACTGGTTTCAGTGTGAAACAGATGCAAATTCGAGTCAACACTTTCATTTTGATGAGACTCTGAAGGCAATATTTTTCAAATTTCGTAATATATAATAACTTTTAAATAATAATATATCATAATAATTATTATAATTGAATTAAATAAATAATAATTAATTAGATTAATAATAAAAAAATTATATAAATAATAACTAAAAGGAGAGCTGTAGTAATATTATAATTTTAATAATATCTGGCAAGTCCTTACAATATATTTGACGATGTAAAATTTTACTAAATACAGGCACTTGCATTTGGGACACGAAACAGAGAAGTTGTTTTAATCCAAGTACCTGCCCATAGAAATATTACACTGGGCATCCAAGCTAGCAAAACTACCTCCCGTGACCTACGGTAAAAATGCGTTTCGTTAAAGGAAACAAGCTCCATCTACATTTCCACACATCCTCGATGGAGGACTTGCAATTACGAATACTTAAGTCATTGCTAAAAATTTCGCTGAGAAATTGTCCAGATACGGCGCGGACGGAATCTTTCCGGCCTATGTTCTCCAGGAAAAGAATGTTTTCAGCTGTGAGCATATGCCACAACAATCAAAGATCTATTTCTAGTAGGAAGAATCTATCACTATACCGAGCTCATAGCAGTGCTTAAGACATGTAAAAGAGCTGCCCGGTATGGACAAACTAATTTTCAAAGCGGTTCGAGAAGGTTTTTCAGAACTTCTATAGTCGGCTATGTGCACTATACACAGGCCCGTGCGTCAAGGGGGTGTTTTCGAATCTTTCGAAATTACGGCTGACACTCAAATCTTGAACTGCATCAATGTCCAAACATTTTCTAAGAAATTTGAATCCAGTTCGTCATAGTCCCTGCAGGAACGCGCTACCTAAATCCACTATCCTGAACCCTACACGCGCCATACAGCTTCCGAAAAGTTTTATTTGGTGGTCTGCGGCATAAGATTTTCCTATAGGTATGCAGCATGGTTAATTTAGTAGTCATAACGGGTATATTTACTGGTAGTATTCCAGGAAGTCAACTATCGGGTATCGTTAAAGATGGCAAAGAAAGAGGCGGAAACTCACACGCATGTAAACCGATACAAAGATTAGAATTGGACTTTGTCTCGAGGTGATGTTTTAACTGAAAGATTAACGGTGACCTAACACAAACCTAAAGGTACTGTCTGGCTGGAACTGCCGACCGTCGCGGTCAGCCGTAACTGCCAACCGCGACTTCTTTTCATTTTCGCAACGGCGAACTGCCACGATCAGATTGTTTTTAGCCTTAAATTCACACTCTGCAAGGTCGGAGAATGGATAACGACACCATTTTGGCTTTTTTGTTTCAAGAGGAAATTATGATGTTGCTAAAAAGACATGAGCGTATTAGTATATTCCTAACTCGAACTAGTGAAGGATTTTTTGAAAGCTTAATAAACGGTCTATTTTTCCTAAAAAGCTTGATAACCATAGCAACATTGAACTATCATTACCATTTACCAAAACTATTTCATCATAGCTGTAAAGGCAACTTCTGCCTAAATCTCTAAAATGTTTCACAAAGCTGTACCTACTTGAATTTATAATTGAATAAATGTTATGTTATGTAATAAACGGTCACTTGCGGAATGATGGAAGAGAAGTTTAGAAACTTTTTTCGACTTAGCACAGCTTAGTTTGATTTTAAAATCTGGATAGAAGTCCCAACCGCGTTTAATGCTGATATGCGGTGTAGGTTACTATGAGACTGATAACCTAAAAAATAACCGGGAGGCTATTAAAACGTTATTTTTTAGGCTTTCAGCAGCATAGATATCTACATTAAGCACGTTTCGGACTTCTACCCAGAAATAATAAAGTTGCGCCCAGACTGATGGAAGATTTTTTTTTATTTATTCACGTATTTGTTCTCAATGTTTCAATAGAAGTAAAAGCGAACTCGATCCCATTAAACCTAAAAGATTTTCGGAATTCGTGAAAACTTGAACAATACCTTACAACCCAGAGGGTTTAATATCGAAAAATGCTGAAATCGGTTTTTCCCGTTTATATTTTAAGCCTTTATAAGTGAAAGTGAATTCGATAGTCGATATATCGTCTAATGAGACCTAAGAAATATATCAGAATTCGTGAAAATGTACACAACCACTCCAATTTTAATTTTTCCTTCTAAACCATCTTTGAGCAGATGGTAATAAGGTTTTCTGATTTTTTGACCATTGTGGAAGCGTTCAAATTGTCTGTTAAAATGTGCCAAATCTCTGTTTTGATAATCAGTCCCAAAACCTGCTCCATTACAGGATGTTTAGCATTCCGCTGGACGAGTCTTGTTGTGTTGGTACGATAGATAGCAAGAACCCATAGAAAAGAAACTTCGACAGAAAAAATTACGTTCTTCCAATCGCAATTCAAATTTACTTTCGTCCAAGCGAGTCGTTGTACGACGTGTCTTATGTACAGTAGAGGTTTTTTCACTGCGCTTTTAAATTCCACATCATAAGCTAATAAACGTATTCGAACAGTATTACAAGACACAATTAGACCTTGTTTACGAAAAATTGCTTGCCCGCCACCCAATGATTGTTTTTAAACACCCGTAAAATCGGATTATCTTGTTTTCGTACAAGGTCACGATCAAACAGGTCATTTTTTCCGTCAGAATAAGATTTTACCCATTTACTTACCTGAATTTTTCATGCACATACTTCGCAGCGGGCTCAATAAGCCATTTATTGTCTTTTTGGATGCTAACACCAAAACACAGCTTCCTAACGGCAAGCATACGCGGTGCACATTTTGAAATATGTTCGACAAGGTCGAACGAAAACAGATACTTTCTATAGAAAGCGTCATTGGGGAATGCTACCTGCTTGGATTTGAATCTAACATCTACCGCTTATCTGGAAGGAAGGGAGTTGGAGCAAATGTTGCGTACGAATGTCGTCCTCGAAAATATGCAATAGATATGTTTTCGAAATAGACCAATAGAAAGGGGATTTGAATTACCACACTCCCTGCGCACGAGCCTGACTATACAGTAACATAATAGACACGGATCACTATCCACAGGACTGGAAAGTAGCCAAGCTTAGTAGAACCATCCCAAAACAGGAAAAGGACAACCGCGCATACGGTGACTTCACGCTACTGACCTATTTCACTTCTACCGCTTTTCACAAAAATAGTCGAAAGAATAATTGGGAGACGAATCGATTAGGTCACTGAGCAAAAGCTGGCGGAAAACCAACGTGACGTGATTCATAAGATAGAGCCCACTAGCTAAGATGCCTTCATATTTGTTGCTTGGGGAATTTATGCATTTGTGGTACTGATAAGACCCTGGCTGTAAGTCAAACTTCCATCAGGTGGTGACCTTACCGCATTTTTTGCCAAAATTCTTTCGCCTTTCTGCTTTATGTCAATTTAAGGTCGCTTTAACCTTTGGTATAATATCAGAACTGACAATGCTGTTATCTAATAAATGCCAATTTAGATAGTATCAGAGAAATATTGTCGATAGGCTTATCAAATTTTTTAGGAACCTGTTGAGTCAACAAACGTCGAGATAAGAAAATCGAGCTGTCGGTTCGTAACATCGATTCTGAGGTTTTGTGAACATTTGCAATGGGTTTTTCTAGCATACACAGTTTAGTGTTTCATTGCACCAAATTACTACAGAACTAGACAATTATTAAAGTAAAGCCAGTCGCGCTACCACGTACGCAAAGAAAGCTTATCAATTTGTAAAACGCTCACCATCGATATCCTGTTCCTTAAAGTAGCGGGCCTGAAAATGCAAAATATCGGATTAGTCTGAAGCACACAGCGACGGGCTATTTAATTATTTTACCATGTTATTTAGCGTTAAAACCGAGAGAGAAATGAAGAAACAAACTCACTTTCGCACTGTACTGTATTCACTGCACAATTTAAGATGTCACTTTAAAACTGTTTATTTCTTGTGTTTATTATTAACTAAGTGCGTTCAATGCTAAATATGCTAGAAATCTGACCATCTAGCACAATCATGTCCATCGTAAATCCTCTTTGACATTGACAGCTGAATCTGACAGCTTGGTCCGTTTTTTGCTATCGCTGGGCGGAAATTTGTTAATTTTGTTTGTCGAGTTTCTTTTCTTCTATTTTCTATTGTGAGTATCATGGACAGCAATTACGATGTGTTTGCTGGTTTAACGGACTTCTGCGACAGTAAGTAAAAACACGGATATTTTATCCTGTACAATGTTTACATCGCAATCCGAAATTTTTCGTAGATTTTGCCGTGGACAAAATAACAGCTCCGAAAAAAGCAGAAGTTAATGCCGACCTTTCGGGCTCCGACGTGGATGATAGTTTTCTGACTGCAATGAAAACTTCTGTGAAAAAATCGACCAGCCGTAAGAATATCCCAACCACTTCATCCAAGGATCAAAATAAGTCTCCGCTAAAGCAGCCGACACCGAAGAGAGGGACGCGTAAAAAGGCCGATGGTAAGGCGTACACCGTTGCCCATTGATCTCAATGAAACCACCAGTTTCGCTTATAGTTCCAGCTCAAGAAGATCATGTTATAGAACGGCCTACCGTGTCCGGAAGAACTCGATCTCGTCGTCAAAGAGGTCGTGAAGTAGACATCGAAAACTATATGCTACAACAAACTTTGCAGATGTTGGAACAGCAACGAGAGCAAATCGTCACTCCGAGACAACGACGAGGTCGCGCTCGACACAATTATATGGCAGAGCTGGCTTCGAATGCCCCTGTAGTCGGAACGGTTGATTTGGCAGGTCCTAAAACGCCTCCGTTGCCGCCATGGAGCACCCCGAGTTCAGCCGTTGTAAGCAGTTTTTTTTTGCTCTTCGAAATTTATGTCTAGCTGGTTTTTTGTTTTGTAGATTTGTTTAGGATCGGACGACGAAAACGCTGATGATCTTGAAATGTCTAGCGTAGCGTGCAATTCATCCTTTGATATTGAAAATGCTGAGATTTGTGTTAAAGTGAAATGGGGCGATAAAATCGATGTCGTACCACATAGAAAGGTGAGATAATCAACGTTTTAATTGTTTTACAGGATTTTCAGAGAATATGTACACAACCTGCGATCACCGTAATGCTGATAACCAGTATCCCTCACGGCGAACTTCGAGTCAATGGAAATAAAATGTTGAATTCGATTGAGTAGTAATCATTTGAATTGTTACTTGCTGAACCGATTATACATTACTATCACTAAGGTTGGGCTAACACGAGATAGTCGGGACTTACATCATGTTTCGTTGTCAGGCAGAGATTGGAATACTCTACGTATCCTCATTGATGCACTAACAAGCCACCGCCTGTATTTTCCCAGACATACACAATGTCACAAAGTCTTAGCGCCTACCGGACTATGCTAGTGTTTTCATGGCAGAGATTTTTGATCTCTGGACGTCCTGTCGGACTTTGAAGCAAGAAACTACGCCAAAATGAAATGTAGTACTCCTCATTGACAGTCAAGCCGCAATCAAGGCCTTAGATTCCACTACCACCTCGTCTAAAACTGCCGGGAGGAGCTAGTCTATTTAGTGGCGACCTAATCCTCGCATAGACCGACGAGGGTCCATAGCGATACCACTACTTTGTGTGAGACCTGAAGTTGTCATGATGGTTGCGACCACGACTCGATCTGCGCTGAGAGTTCTTCGTTAAGCTCAAAATTCCCTGTTGCTGCCGCAAACTTTAGCAAGTTCTGCAAGTTGTTTACCAACACTCTTTTAGATCTGAGAAGGTAGGTGGTCCAAGAGCCTTAAAGCGTCTCCTAGTATGAGTTCTATCTTGTTTTCGCTGTTATTATTCCGGTCAGCATGGGTCACTGGCCAATCGGAGAAGACGCGACCAGGCTGCATATTCCTTTTAACGTCCATTGCCGTAGTTGATGCAAATGAGAGGGAGACTGTTTTTTGTTTTCCATCTTCTTTGCGGGTGTTCGGCTCATGCGTTAGTCAATCCTTTCTTTGAAAACCTTGATGAGATCTCGGAAAATAAGATTGGAGATCTGATTCTCTTCTTAAACGGTTCCGAATGGATATGTTGATTCATTCCAGTGGCGAGTCTCTGTACTGATCTGTATTCGCATCATCAGCCTTCAACAACGAGGTTAAACAAGTTGTGGCAACAAAACGACGCTATCTGCGCTTATTGAGCCCTGTTTGATTGATAGGCCAATACGTAAACCAACCAACCCACTACCTGATTGACCGGGACGCCAGATGACTGAGTATAGCGGACATGGCAGATCTGTGCCGCAGCTTCAGAGACCGCGATGTCGAAGAAAATCCCTTCCACATGCTTTGCTTTGCCCTGGTCTGGCTCGAAGGCGCGACCGTACGCTGGGTACGCGCTTCGCCATGAACTTGAGAGAATTCGCCAACATGAACAACAAGCTTCATCTGGCTGGCAGGTTGGTTCTAATACAACTAATATTTGTTCCTGTAAATGTGGAATCACATCGGACCCTATATGTTTGGCTGCTCGCGGACACCCACCTTACCCAACCTAACCTAACACTGAATTTGTGGATACGAATCCAAGCTAGTCGGAAAGGGTCTATCAACCGAAATCTAAGAAATTTGTATATATTAAAAGTATATTAAGTGAGAGCGCTGGCATTGGAAGTGACAACGGGGTAGAGATGGGCAAAGCAGTTCCTTTCAGTGAAGTACTTCACTCCGAGTCACTCACTTTAAGGAACGAGTTCAGTGAAGTACTTCCATTGAACTCATCGTTCAGTAGTCACTAGTCATTTCAATTGAAGTGTTCACTCACTCAATGGAACTCTTCGTTCCTTCGTTCCGTAGTCACTAGTCACTTCAATTGAAGTGTTCACTCACTCTATCTCTTCTAACAGCCGTTTAGTAGCCACCGGTGGGCTGGTGTGTGTGAGTTTTCTTTTCTACCCTGCAAGAAAATTACCGGGTAACTCCGCCGGCGTTCCGCCGTAGCATTACCCGGTAATCTTTCAGTTAAAACGTATAGGCCGCGGGACAAAAATTAACTTATATACTTCGAATCGGTGTACATGAGTGTGATTCGCTACCTCTATCTCCATCTCTTTCACTCCTAGTTAATGATACCCGGTAGCTAGTCGTTAAATTAACCCAATCTCATAGTGTAAATTGCAAAGCGAGGCCAGTACGATTTAACGAGTAAATTACACGGTAATGGGATTGGGTTAATTTAACGGTTAGCTTCCGGGTATGATTAACTAGGAGTGAAAGAGATGGAGATAGAGGTAGCGAATCACACTCATGTACACCGATTCGAAGTATATACGTTAAATTTTGTCCCGCGGCCTATACGTTTTAACTGAAAGATTACCGGTTAATGCTACGGCGGACTTATCCGGTAATTTTCTTGCAGGGTCTATAGTCAGGCAGGCAGTAGTTGTGCTTGTGGGTTGGGAAATAGGAAGAAGAGCGGTGTATACATGAATATACATTTACTTTCTTTTTTCTTATGATGGAAAATAGAATGTCATTGTATTCTTCGCACCGCGTAGCGTATGCCATACACAATTACATTGAAGACAACAGCATATCAGTGATACCAATTTAGTGCTTTCAGCATTAAGTTTGGTGCTCAAAATTTCTTCTCAGCGTCCAAAAATTAGTTTTCCCACTTGATTGATATATATCGTTTTAAATTTTTTTTTTTTTCACCAAAATGAGTGAGTTACTTCACTCACTCACTTCAATGAAGTGTTCTTTTGGAGCAGTTTCGTGAACGACCCATCTCTACAACGCGGTCACTAAAAAACACGGAATGTCAAAATCTTGAAAGACAAAATACAAAAATTCAAAGATCCATAAAATCAAAAACAAAAATTTGATATGACAAAAAAAAAAAAAAGAAAAGTCTATTACCCTTCGAATTATTCCGGATTTTGTCCAGTCTGGATTTCGTTTTATTCAGTAATAGTGGTCCGTCTCTAATTCTTGTCTAGGACTATTGCCATGATTTCTAATAGATGGACGATTAGATTTTGGTTTGTCACTTGGTCTTCTTCCAACTTTTAGTGCCCATCTTATTTTGTTTGGTGTGAAGATATTCGTCGCTGTTCTCCAATTTTCTGGTATTGGTCAAGTGGGAGTCTCACGGTTGGAGTACTAAGTTCCATCACTAACCTCCATCGAGCCTGGGAAGTAAGTTTGGGCTAATAGCTTTCTATAGGGTTTTCCAATAGGGACTTGACAACTTTGAATTCAATTTGTGAACGCACCCTTTCACTAATCATCGAACTGTCACTGTCAATTTATTCAGTAAACTTAACATTTTTATCATGGTAAAGTACACGAAGGAACAACGTCTGCAAATTATAAAAATTTACTACAGAAATTCGGAGTCGGTGACCGCTACTTTAAGAGCGTTAACTCCGATTTTCGGTCGTAATTCTCGCCCTAGTAGACAGGCAGTAACAAGTTTAGTGCAAAAATTTGAGTCTACATATTCGTTGTGTGATGTTGCCGTGCCAGTGAGACAACGGGTTGGTCGAAGTGTCGAAAATATCGCTGCCGTTGAAACGTCCGTAGCAAATGATCCAAATCAGTCAATTCCACGGCGTTCTCAAGTGTTGGGCATCGCCCAGACCACGTTATGGCGAATTTTGCGTAAGGATCTTGGTTTACACCCATACAAGATCAAGCTGACTCAAGAATTGAAGCCGATGGACCATTTGAAGCGACGTACGTTCTCCGATTGGGCTCTGGAAAAGATGCGCCAAGATGATCAATTTCATCGCAAAATCATCTTCAGTGACGAAGCTCATTTTTGGCTCAGTGGGTTCGTCAATAAGCAAAATATGCGTTATTGGTCCGGTGAAAATCCACATGTGCTTCATGAAAGACCACTTCATCCACAAAAAATAACTGTTTGGTGCGGTTTGCATGCTGGCGGCGTCATAGGGCCATATTTTTTCGTCGACGATAATGATCGTCACGTTACTGTGAATGGTAATCGTTATCGCGCCATGATTACCGATTATTTTTGGCCCGAATTGGAAGATATGGACTTGGACAACATGTGGTTTCAACAGGACGGTGCCACAAGCCACACAGCACACGTTACAATCGATTTATTGAAGAGTAAGTTTGATGAGCGTGTTATCTCAAGAAATGGACCAGTCGATTGGCCGCCTCGTTCGTGCGATTTAACGCCTCTGGACTTTTTTCTTTGGGGCCACGTCAAGTCGTTGGTCTATGCCAACAAGCCGACGACGTTGGAAGAGCTCAGAGCCAACATTGAACACGAAATAGCAGCCATTTCGGCCGAAATGTGTGGCCGAGTCATCGAAAATTGGGTCCAACGAATCGACCGCTGCAAACGTGCCCGCGGTGGCCATATGAACGAAGTCGAGTTCCATTCATAAATGTTTTGATTGTACTTCAACCCGATAATAAAGTTTTTGAAATATCTCAAATGGTTTGCATTTTATTTTGAAAAAAAGTTGTCAAGTCCTTATTGGAAAACCCTTTATTTCTATTTCTATGGACTTATTCCCTCTATTTAGAATCTCTAGTTCATATTAATATTAATAAAATTGGTGAGCTTTTGCATCATATCCAACGATGAGTTGTATATTTTTCCTTCCTGCATTAACTGGGAGTATGGAGTTGCTGCGTCGCTGGGGAGATAAAACTCTAGGTAAAGGTGTTCATGAGTATGCTCGTTTTGGGACAGACGGACTGAAATGAAGTGAAACTGATAAAACTAAAATATTAATCGTACTATATCATCCAAGATCTCATCACAATCTTATTTCGCGATTCTATTGCAAATAAAATGCTTAATTTCGGACATGAATGAATGAATTTAATAATTTCTCTTGTTTTACAGCATCAAAAATTTTCTGATCTTATGAAGATGTTCGCTAATCGAGAAGGCGTTGCTACTGAAGATATCCTATTGAATTTGGACAATAAAATAATTGAGCCCGATGATACTCCCGATTCAATAGATTATAAAATAGTGCAATTTTTATGTAAGTCCAAAATATCACAAATTCTTCATGTCCAACTTAATGAAATCATTGTTTTCAACAGCGGGACGAATTATCCAAAACAGGGAAAATCCCATAAAGTCAAAAGTGAAAGATCCGAACTCTGTTAAATTGAAAATACAATCAGATGCTTTTAAACGTCCGCTTATTGTTGTTATAAAAAAAGATCAACAATTTAAAATTTTATACATTAAATGTTCGGAGGAATTACATATACCATGTGATCACATAAAGCTAAGGTTTGGCGATTTTATTAGTACTCCTCGATTCGATTTTTAACATTACTCTCGTCCTTTTCAGTTTTGACGGGGAACCATTAATTTTAACAGAAACTCCGAATGATCTTGATCTTGAAGGTGGCGAAGTTGTAGATTGTCGAATTAAAAAATAATTAATAATTTCTTGTCTTCTATTTATGATAAAATATTTGTTGCTTCTGTTTTTTCTATAATTTTTTTTTTAAGCAAATAAATAATTATTTTTTTTTAAATGTGTTTTTATTCTGTGTGATCAAGTAGTATTAAACAATCCTGCTTGAGGGTATTAACTGACAACTGTCCTATCTGTGGTTTTGATGGTAACGAGTTCTGGATGTAGACTGCCTTGACAACGGACACCAAAAACAGAAGAAATTTTTTTTTGGCTCAGGTAGTTTTATCTATTTTATGTTGAACTATCGAAAGAATGGTAAATAATAAAATGGGCGTCTTTAGATAAACGAAGTCAGGCTAGGAGTTTTTTTTGCTGTTCTTTCAAATAATTCTGATGTCTGCTGTTCTTATGGTAAGACCTTAAGATGTAGATCAGTACTGTAGAGACACGAGGACTCAGTAGGCTCTTGCAGGAAGCTGATAATAAGAGCTGCATAGGTTAATATAATTTCAAGAAGACTATAGAGAAAATAAGTTATGTCCATGAATAGTGCGTTCAAAAAGACGCGTGGTAGTCGAGTACCTGGCCAGGTCTTTTCGTTCCTTTTTAAGGCAGGGGGTGGTGTAAATTTTTAACTTCAGTCCCTATATGCATTTTTTCCAGTAGCATCACAAAGATGTACGTCCAAGAATTTGCCGCTTTTCCAGTCGATCCTAAGAAATATTTATTTGAAATTCATGAACAATTTCAGAATTTTTTATTTCGTAGCTACGAAGTTAGTACCAATCGTGTTAACTGGTTTTGTAATTACATTCTTAATTGCTATAGCAAGACTCAAAATATCTTTGGCTGGAATATGGGCAATATTTGCTATAAAATTAAGAGCTAGTTCGATTTGCGTTACACCAACACGAAGGACAATAAAAACGGCGATGACTACTGAAACACCGAGCAAGGTTTGATCGCTTTTAAATTGTTCGACATTAGCCACGGATTGATAGTCCAAACTAGAAACAGTTCGAGTTTTAAATATGAGAAAAAACAATTTCAAAATATTCTTACCTTTCGTAAATTAGATCTCGTCGTAGAAACGAAAGGCGCAAGAAATCATTACAAATGCTGTACGCTTCTTCTGGTTTCGTAGACATTTGTTTCAGGCATGTGTCTAGGAAGTACATGGCGCTGTAATACACAGTTGCCGGATAGATCTGGAAGAAAAGATAAGTTAATCTAAATAACCATTCGAAATTACTTCGGCATATGCTGTGGCAAACATGAAATACAATCCATTTAGGACGAGCTGTAAATGCGGCTTCATATCCATTCGAACTCGATTGTAAGCGGATGGTCGAAGCCTATTCCTCACCTTTTCGACGTTCTTTCTCCAAGAGACCCCACGTCAGGATCTCGAGGTTTTGTGCCTAAGCTACTCTCGGTAGGTCCACAAATCTTCAATAATTTTAATTAAGAGAAATCGTCCTGATTCTTACCGATCGATGTAAGTCTATCTTATAGTATAGTTCCCTCATATAGTTGTCTTCCTCCGAGATAGGTTTACTTAGATCACCCAATTCCCTACTCCTACTTACCTTAAAATCAATCAGTTGAAATACCAAGAACTCCATTGTTTTGAATCGCTCGGTCGCACAAGGACGATGAATTTTTTCCAAGAAGTGTATAAAATCGTCCATTGGTACGATAACGGTACTATCGACAAACTTCGTACATATCATAATCATGTTCAGGATATACAAAACAATTTCTTTTTCAATCGATTCGAAAATTTCGTTCCATAGATCGTTTTCACTTTTCTGTTCGGTTTGGAAGCGTACGGAAGCGATTTCCGTCAGTTTCTCAAACTTTTTTTGCAAAAATCTGTTCATGTTTATTAAGCAGGTAAATTCGATTTCCGGTGAATAGTTAAGAGTGTCGCAACATTGCAAAATGAACTCTATCACCTCGGTGGTGACGGCTGATGAAAATGAATTGTAACGGAAAGGATCCTCGAGCAAGGAGTTCTTCCATTTTTGCTCGTAGTCACGGCAATCGTTGAAGCACATTTCTTTGGGATCGCACTCGGAAACTAAACTATTACGTGAAGCACGTGCTACACAGGAGGAATACTGAGATTTGGAACTAACGGTTTTTAGTCGCATTCTCTATTTTATTAAGAAAAGAGTCGTGATGGCAGAATTGCTCAATGACCAGAGGCGGCACGGATCGCATTAATTCCGGGTGCTATTACGATTCGATTCCGTTGTCGAATTTAATTACTTACTTTTGAATTATGAATTCTTCCAATAATCTTGGAATTTCTTTTATTTTATTATTTTTCAAAGAGCTTCAATTAACTTTGGAATATGGTTTCTGTATAATAGGAGTACAAGTCGAGTCTATTGAATGCAATACTTTTGGGGGGAGCAGTGGGGAAAAACAATTTTTCAAAAAATTAAATTTTTCTTTACTATTTTTTAATAATAAAATATCGTGATCGACCTGAAATTTCAAAAAAATTTGCTACCCTGAAATTTTGTATTTTCACGTTTAAGGACTAGTAAACCCCAAAAAAGCAAAAAAAAAAAATGTCCGTCTGTCCGCCGTAGACGCCGTCCGCCAAACCGTTTGAAGGTGCGTAACTCACAAACCCCTTGAGATATTAAGTTGAAATTTTTATGGTAGGTAGAATGGGTGAACCCCTACGAGTGGTATCTTTTGCAGTGGTGGGGGTGTAAGGGGAGAGGAGGGGGGAGGCGGGTTAGATGACAAATTTTGGTTTCTAGATCACAGGAATGGCTTATGCTAGGAGGCTGAAAGTTGGAACTTATGTAGTACTATGATAGTGGACGCAATGGTCTATATAGGTTGAGGGGTGTGTGAGTGGGTGGAAAAATAATGCGTCCGAAACGCTCGAAACATTGTAAAATCCATATCTCCTGAATGATTCATGTCAGAAGGTTGAAACTTTGTGGTTGTCTTAAGGGATACATCGATATTAGACAAGTGATAATATTTTTTAAGGGGGTGGTCAGGTGTGGGGGTCGGGGGTGAAAATCTTTGGATTACAATATCTTCCGAACTAATTACACCAGGAAGATACAATTTGGTTTCAGTATATGGGATCATAAGTGGAGTCTACTGAATGTAAACTTTTAGCGGGGAGAGTTGGAGCACGAAAGTGGGAGGATAGCAATTTTACAAAAAAAATTTAATTTTCCTATCTCAAAAACCGTACCAGATATGATCTTGGAAATTTTACAGGAGTTGGGGTCAGTAGACTAGGGAAAAAAATTTTGGGGGTGTTGGTGTTGTGATGGTGAAAGGGGGTGGAAAGGAAAACATTCTGATTTTTATTTCTCAAAAACAGTAAAGAATAGAAAGCTAAAAATTTACGAATACATGTAGCCGCAATAGAGACACCCCAGAAAAATTGTTGATAGGAGTAGCAAGGTACGAGGGTGGGTGCGGTTGGTTTTTATATCTCATAAACGGCTTATGCTAGAAAGTTGAAACTTAGTACGTATATGTAGGTACTCTACTAAAGTAATCAAAAAAAAAAAAAACGTTTTCATTGGCGTTCAGAGGTAGAGTAAAAAAATGTCCGTGAAAAGGTTTTTTTTCACATTTTCACGAATTTCGTTAAAAATTTTAGACATGTCGAGCTATCAAAGCAATTTTACTTCTGCGGGCTCTTTATATAAGCGCCTAGAAACTTCCTTCCAAATTTTTCGATATCCAACCCCTAAGGGGGTGTAAAGTGGTTGTGTACATATTCACGAATTCAGATATATTTCTTAGGTCTAATAAGATATCGAATTCACTTTTACTTCTAAAAGCTTTAAATGTAGTCGGGGAAAACACGATTTAAGTATTTTTCAATATTAAACCCCCGGGGGTGTACGGTATTGTTCAAGTTTTCACGAATTCCGAAAATCTTTTAGCTTTAATGTGATTGAATTCGCTTTTACTTCTATGGAATCTTCTATTGATAAAAAAATATGTAAATAAATAAAAAAAATCTGCCAACAGTCTGAGCGAAATTTTATTATTTTTTGAGTAGAAGTCCGAGAATAACCAGGAGGCTATTTGGAACGTTATTTTTTAGGTTGTCAGTTGCATAGTAACCTACATCGCTTCTCAGCATTAAACGCGTTCCGGACTTCTACCCAAAAAATAATAAAGTTGCGCCCAGACTGTCGGCAGATGTTTTATATCTCAAGAACCGTACCAGCTTTGATCCCAAAAATTTTACAGAAGTTAGACCCAGTAGACCTTTAGCAAAAAAAATTAAAGTAAAAAATTCTGATTTTTATTTCTCGAAAACCGCAAAGGGTAGAAAGCTAGCAATAAACGACTATAACAATAAAATTGTTCGGTACGGGGGTGGAAAGGTTTTTTTCTTAATTTTCACGAATTTCGTTATATCTTTTAGGCAATTAATTTTAATTCTGCGTGCTCTTTATACAGGGTCTTTCAATAGGGACACTCGAAATTTGTTAGGTAATAGCGGCCATGTTATGTTGTTAAAGCAAGTAGTGTATGACAAAGGTTATAGCGTTGAACAACGTGTGGAAATCATTAAATTTGATTTTCAAAATGAGCGCTCCATTCGAGAAACTTTCGCCAAAAAAATCATCTTTAGCGACGAGACTCATTTTTGGATGAATCTATGTGTAAACAAGCAAAATTGTCGGATTTGGTACGATACCTATCCACACGAGATACACTAGCACCAAATGCATCCCGAGAAAGTCACTGTTTGGTGCGGATTTTGGTCTGGCGAAATCATCGGTGCGTACTTCTTCCAAAGCGAAACTGGCATTGCCATAACCGCAACTTCTTGTGGCATAATCTTGATGATATGGATACCGACGACATGTGGTTTCAACAGGAAGGCGCTATGTCGCACGCAGCGCATACCACGATGTACATTCTGAACGAGTGATTTGAGGGCATGGTTATCTCGCGCGGCGCCGACGTGAATTGGGCACCGAAATCAATTTAAAGGCTTGTGCGTGCCTAGAAGGCCAAAAAGAAGCATATTTTCTTGAATTTTTTGAAAAGATACTACGAGAATTATACAACTTTAATTTATTGTATATAAAAGTACTACATTTAAACAACATTCTGTGAAAATTTCAAAGGAAAATATCAACAAATCAGCCATTGAGAGTCTCGTGAAGTTGACCATGCCAAAAAACGTGCCCTCACGGTAGTCACCGTAAATTGAGTAATTTTTATCTGAAATCAAAAACCCAAGATTTTTCTGTTAGTATGTGAGTATGGGTTGTGCTTGAACAAAGGATTTTTTTAAAAATTGAAAATTGAATTTTTGGTAGCGTTTTTTACGAAAAGTGTCTTTTTTTGAATAAATTTTGGCTTATAAAATGAGTTGTAATTGAAGGTAAAAAAAAATCCTTCATTCAAGCACAAGTCAATCATGTCTAAAAGCAGTGTGCAAAATTTCAAGCCGATCGGCTTATTAGATTTTGAGAAATTTTGACTACCGATTTAAAAAAAGTAGTTTTGAGAAAAACACGTTTAAAGTTTTAAAGAGAAATAAAACAGAGAAAACCATTTTTTTTAGCTTACATGGAATCATCGATTCCAGGCCCATAAAGTGAAGGTCCTGCTTCAGCTGCAAGGTCCAATGCATCCTTCTGTTCCTGTCTGAGTCGAATTCTGGATTCTCGGGTCTGAGCCTCCGCTTGTTTCTCGGCCGTGAGAATGCGATGGCTGTCCTCATTACGCGCGTATTCGTGACAAGTGTCAAGCCATGCATAAGCCCTTAAATCTTTCTCACTCCTACGATTTTGCTCCGATCGACTTCAAATTTTGAGACAATATTCCTGACATTATGTATAGGGTGTTTTTTTTAAGTGTATGAGAACTTTCGATATCGATAACTGTGGTTTGACAGCTCAGAATGTCAAACTGTGTTGACATTTCTGTTCAGTAAGGTTTGGAAAGTCATCATGAATCGTTTAACGCCAGAACAACGCTTCCAAATTGTGGAAATTTACTTTGAAAAAAATAAATCTGTTCGCGAAGTTCATAGAGCACTTCGTCCATTTTACGGTCAACATAATCGGCCATGCTGACTGAATTTTTGTTTCCAAAAATTAATCAGCTAAACATCGTCGACTTTTGGTTCCAACAAGACGGCGCAACTTGCCATACAGCGCGCTTAACAATCGATTTATTGCAAAATCAATTTTTTGACAACTTGATTTCCAGAAGTGGTTCTGTTAACTGGCCCCCTCATTCGTGCGATTTAACGCCTCTGGATTACTTTTTATGGGGCTATATTAAGTCATGTGCTTATACCGACAAACCAGCAACTCTTGAAGGATTGGAAGCCAATATTCAAGCCACTATTGACGCCATACGGCCAGATTTATTGGAAAAATTAGTTAAAAATTGGACTGATCGAATGGACCAACTCGTAGCCGCGGCGGACATATAACGGAAATCATATTTAAAAAATAAATGCCATGAAATCATCTACCAGAATATAATAAAAAAATTTCATTCCAACAATATTTCTGTCTTGTATTATAATTTTAAGTTCTCATGCACCTAAAAAAACACCCTATTACATACCCTAGACATACTATTATATAAATTTTTTTCAAAAAAATTAATTTTTTGAAGTGTCAAGACCCGCATAACCCCTAATGCCTTTAGACTTCTTCCTTTGGAGTTATTTTAAATCGTATGTCCATGCGTATAAATCGTAAACAATTGATGCCCTCAAAGTCAACATAACGACCTCCATCCAGCAAATTCAGCCAGATTTATGCGACAAAGTCATCGCAAATTGGACCTCCCGCGGCGGGGATTAGAACAACGTTATATTCCATACTTAATGCCATAAAATATTCTTTCAAAACAAGAAAAAATTTAGTGGATATCTCACATACAATTTGTTTTATTTATATTTAAAAATCGAAAAATCGAATTGAAAGACCCCGTATAAGCGCCTTGAAACATTTTCCAAATTTTTCGATATCCAACCCCTAAAGGAGTGTAAAATGGTTGTGTGCATTTACACGAATTCCGATATATTTCTTGGGTCTAATGAAATATCGAATTCACATTTACTTCTAAAGGCTTTAAATTTAATGGAAGAAAAAACTGATTTAAGAAAAAAAAATCTGCCAATGGTCTGGGCGAAACTTTATTATTTTTCGGGTTAAAGTTCGGGAGTGGTCAAAGTCGGAGTATATCATCAGTTGTTTCGTGATTATGACGTTTCTTGGAAAGTTAGTTTTGTTCTTAAAATAAAAATATTTAAAATAGACTATTCGAATTTCGGTGTATCATGTACACTAAAAGCCCATAGAAGTAAAAACGAATTTGTTGCCCTATCAGACTTAAGAGATATGACGAATTGTTAAAACGTATACAAACCCATTACTTCCACTTGGGGTTTGAATTTCGAAAAAAATGTGAAACAGGTTTTAGTCGATTTCATAAGAAGAAACTTGAT
Source organism: Beris morrisii (assembly GCA_951812415.1). Taxonomy (NCBI): domain Eukaryota; kingdom Metazoa; phylum Arthropoda; class Insecta; order Diptera; family Stratiomyidae; genus Beris; species Beris morrisii. The sequence continues at coordinate 125,183,773 of OX638311.1, forward strand.
ATCTCATGAGACTCGAGGGATTTTGAAAAATTTGTGAAAACGTAAGCAAACCCTTTACACCCTCTTAGTTCATGAAATTCGAAAAATAGTGAAATTGGTTTTAAGGTCATTACATCAAATGCCGTAATAACGAATTTTATATCTCATCAGAACTAAAGGGATGGCAAAATTTGTGAAAACATATGCAAACCCTTAATGGTTGAATATCCAAAAATTGAGAAATGGGTTTGTAGGCGATTATATAAAAAGTCTGTGGAAGTGAAAAGCGATATAATATCTCATCAAACCTAAGAAATATGTCGAAGCATACTACCTCCTTACACCCCTTAGGATTGAATATCTGAAAATACTGAAATTGACTTTTTGGCTCTTATATGGGAAACCTTAGGAAGTAAAAATGAATTCGATATATCATCAGATCTAAGCAATATGTAGGAATCTGTGAAAACATATGCAACCTCCTTACCCCCACTTGGGGGTTGAATATCCAAAAATCCAGAAAGGAGTTAATAGATAAATATGAAGACAGCATGAGAAAGTAAAAACCAATTCAATTACTTATCACTTCTAAAGGATATGACGGAATTCGTGAAAACTTGTTCAACCCTTTTATACCCTCTTAGGGGCTGAAAAAGGAAAAAACTTAAAAACAGCCCATGAAAGTGAAAAGATATTCGATATCTGATCAGACCTGAGGGATATGGCAGAATTCGTAAAAAAGTGTACAATCCCTTTCCACCCCCTTAGGGGTCGAATTTCAAAAAATTCTGAAAACACTTTCTAGGTATTTGTATGAAGAATCCGTGGAATAAAAATGAATTCAATATTTTAAAAGATCTAAAAGATATGACGAAAATCGTGAAAATATATGCATTCCATTTTCACTGATCATTTTTTTTGCCCCCTTCCAAAAGCCAATAGATATTTAAAAATTACTTTTCTAGTTGATTTACATACACATGTCGAGTTTCAACTTTGTAGCATAAGCCGTTCTATAGATAGGAAAAACACCCCCCACCCCCGTACCATACTACCCCTATAAAAAATTATATTTTTCCAACATGCTACTGCTATAGCTCTATCCAAATACTAAGTTTCAGCTTTATATCGTTATAGGTTCTCGAGATATAAAAATCTGAACTTTTACTTTTTCACACTGACCCTCTACACCCTCACCCCAAAAAATTATATTTCTGCTAGGGGTATATTAGGCCTACCTCTGGTAAAAATTAGAAGCATCTATCTTACACGGTTCTTGAGATATGAGACGTGATTTTTTAGAATAATTCGTATCCCCTCCACTTTCATAATCCACCTCCCCCTTAAAAAATTTTACTTTCAACAAACTTTATTTATCAACTTTTATACACAAACCGAATTTTATTTGTCTAGTATAATTAATTCGTGAGATATCGTAAACTTAAGTTTTTTACCCCCCACCTCCGTACGCCACTGCACACACTCAAAAATTTACTTTCGATCTATTTTCCTAGTATACTTACAGATGTCCATTAAGTTTCAATTATGTGACGTTAACCGTTTAGGAGATATGGATTTTAGAATGTGTCGATCTCGGCTTTCGAGCGTCTTGGACACATTATTTTCCCCTCCACTCCTTCATCCCTTCACCCATATCGGCAATTTTTTTGCAAATGGTTCCACTATCAAAGCTCTATATAAGTTTCAAGTTTCAGCCTTTTAGCATAAGCGGTTGCTGAGATCTAGAAACCAAAATTTTTCGTCTAAAACGCTTCCCCCACCTCCCCCCTTACACCCCCACCCCTCACAATTTGGTCACTTCAAGGGGCCTATCCAGTCTATCTACGAAAAAAAATTCAACTAAATAGCTTAAAGGGTTTGGGTGCTACGAGCCTTCAAACAATTTTGCGTACACCGGTCGACGTACGGCGTACGGCGGACAGACGGACTGAAATTTTTTTTTGCTTTTTTCGTGTCTACTAGTCATGAAACGTGAAAAAAAAAAATTCATTGTAGCAAATTTTTTTTTTTAAAAATCGAAAACAATACTGTATTATTAAAATAATAAAGTAAAAAGCTGATATAAGCATTTTTCGACCCCTGGTGATGTAAGGTATTGTTCAAGTCGATCGGATTTGCTTTTACTTTTATGGGCTATGAGCTTAAAAATTCCTTTCAGGATTTTGCGATATTCAACCCCTAAGAGGGTGTACTGTACTTCACTACTTTCAGACAGAGCTTATTTTTTCTACCTCGATCGTATGTCCTGCATTCTTTAGGCATTTGGCAACTCCCGTCAATAAAAACATAGTCCAAAGTATAAACAAGTTTTGAGTTTGAAAAAACATTTTAGTTCGGTGGAAGACGGGTTGAAGCCGTTATCCCCCATGGGCTTGACTCACAACATCTACAAAATTTCTGCTTAGTATATACAGGAAATTAGTCTGAAGAACACCTCAGGACTGTGGTCTGGAATACCGGCTGCTATTGGTGTCGACATTTAACTTGGAACCAATTCAATGACGTTGCTGTTCTATCAGTTACCTTTGCTTGGATAGGACACCATGTAAGGTACCACGAAACCCTTTTTTTTCAAGGATAAAATAATTAGTATGATGTGAAGAAGAAGGTAAGGTCTCCTGAAACCCACAGCTGCACAGACAACATACGTAATCTTGATTTCAAGGAATTGCAGGTAGTTAGCGTTCCGAACGCCACTATCTGTGTATACGGTACAATTGCACATGAACTCCTTTGATCTCCATCGAGTTCCTTTGGTCAGTATATCTGAGATGTAGTAGCATTAATGGCTCCCAGATTACAATAGGTAATAACGCACGTAAGGGGACTCCATATGAAATGCCTAATATTTGAAATGCTGCCACTTATTGTATTCCCTTACAGAACAAACAAGTTGGCAATTCCATATGACACAATGTCCCAAACAATCCCCTGTACAGAAATTTCGCCACACATATCCTTATGATACAAACACCACAATGGTTAGCATCCTGATAATAAGCTACATAATGCCGATAAGGATATTTACCCGATATTTTAGGAGAGTTTCGAGAGGAGAGATTCCAACTGGTTCGTGTACACAAACGAAGAAGAAAATGTCCTTGTTGGTACTGCGCAGCCTCCCTTCGAATAACGTTCACCCTCCTTCGTGGCGGATAAAATTGGCCTGTTAACGTCGCTCATGGACGTGCACAGTTCGAAACTATGTTTGCCTGATATACGAAAACGAAAGGACACTGGTGAAAAATATTTTGTTAGTCTGTGGAAGCCTTAAAGCGAATGCCTTATTGCGACTTGGTTAAAACTTAAATTGAGTTTTTGTGTACAACGCGCGAATTTCGAGAGCACTAAAATTTTTACCAGCTGTATTCTTGTGGGGTTGCTTAGTTGCCGGTGCAGTCCTATTAAATCTGTGACCTGTAACTTAAAAGTGGGGGTGCCCAACAAAAGAACATGTGCGTTGTTTTTGCGCCTTTGATATGTTTTCGAGCAGTGACGGTTTCGTTTGGTAGGGGCTTCATCAACTGAACTGCGATATGTTTTTCTAGGCTCAAGGCGGTTTCTTTTAACCCTGGAAATTTTTGTTTTCGGTAGGGTGATTGTGGACCATTCAGCTTGGTCTTCTGCCATCGTCCTCATTCTCTTCTGGCGCGTCCTTGTTATGCCGGCCGGACTTTGTGCGTGTATGTTTTGCTCCTGATGCGTAATATGACGTGGTTTAAAACGGGGATATTTTGAAAGAAGGGTCTGTATCTGAAACACTCTAGAAAACTGATGTCCCCAATGTGAATATTAAATTTTTTTTTTCGAGTATCCTTTTCACAGTTGTCGAGTGCTTGGCCGCAAAGGATTACAAATTTATGTTATACTTGTGCGGTTCCTATTTTCTCCCTTTTTTTTTTTGCATAAAAGACAATCAAGGACGAATTGTTTACCAACAATCCCGCCATGTAAGTGAAGTACAAGTGAAAAAAAGCGCGGTGGAATATTTTTCTTCAGGACAATCTCATCGTGCCATTCTGGATAAGCCGGACAAGGATGCGGTTGCAATAATTCTCAGCTTGTTTGTATTGCACTAGTTGATACACACGGTATAATATATAGTTTGAATCGTAGTGTTTGTGTGCTAGAAAGTGCAATCCACCCCCTCACGGCTTGGGGGTTTTTCCTTCATTTCCTTATACCCGCTAGGGAAAAGAGGGTGAGCATCCTTGACAAAAGCTAAAACGTGTGCACCACAGTGAAACCTTTTGTTTTTCTTGTCCTGATCCGAATTCTAACCGAAGAGAACAACTAAAAACTCTACAAGGACGAAATATTCAAACTCTCGAATTTTGCGAGGCGCATTTTCTTTAAGGACTACGACGAAGACACGGTTCGGGTTTTTCTTCCCCCAATATTTTGTTGGGAGTTGAAATGAAAGTTTATTAAAACTGCGTAGTTTATTGCGAAGGGTAGTTTTTTGTGTTACTATCGGGAATAAAAGATAATAAATAAGGCGCTGATAAAAGTTGCGTTGAGTTGCATGTTGCGAAGTTAATTTTGAGTGAAAAGAATTAAGGGTGAACTTTTATATACATTTTAACTTGTACTAAGTTTTTCGCCATACTCTTATCGTTAGTAATTCATATTGATTTTAGTGCTTTCTGTGGAAAATGTAGTGTTTAAGTGGCTCAGTCGATGTTTTTATTGTCACAAAATTAATAATCAAACAAAATTAGTAGCTACATACTGTTTATATGTGTGTGCCTTCTTTCCCCACTTTATATACAAAAACAAAATATAATTAAACAAATATCAGCATTTACTACTAAATTTTACTTAGTACTTTACACTATTTATGCTACTTATACTCGAATATACAAGTACAACAATATTTTTAATAGTTCGTGTTCTATGGTGTAATATTTTCATAAGACATAAAATAAAAATAAGTTTATTTCGTAGAAAATAAAAATTACCGGTTTACATCTTTGTGTTATTATCAGCAATCAAAGGATATAATCTGTTTTAGAAGAAGGTGAGTAGTTTATATTTAATTGTATTACAAATACATTTCATTAAGCAATATAATATGGAAAAATTATAGACGTTTCGAAATAAATGAAGGGCGAAAATACAGGATAGGCAGAATATAGCCAAACCCGCTTAAAAATTACTGGATAGTTCTTAGTTCACTTCCATCCCCCGGCTACACTCTCCATCATCATCAGTGGAGCAACAGCCCAGACTACTCTCTCCAACTCGTCATTAATACTTTCTTTCATCCTGACTGATACTCTAGCTTGATGAAATATGTTTTACACGGAACATTTTTGTTTCTAGATCTCAGCAACCGGTAACTTGAAATTTATATAGTGTTTTGGTAGTGGATCCCTTTGCAAAAAAACTATCGATAAGGGTGGAGCAGTGGCGTGGCGTCCATGGAAGCATGGGAGGCATTGCCTCCCATTCATTTTGCTGAAAAAATCTAAAATGCATTTTTACTTTATTATTTTTTAATAATAAAGTATTGTGATCGACCTGAAATTGCAAAAAAGTTTGCTACCCTGAAATTTTGTATTTACACGTTTTAGGACTAGTAAACACCAAAAAAGCAAAAAAAAAAAATGTCCGTCTGTCCGCCGTAGACGCCGTACGCCGTCCGCCGTACGCAAAATCGTTTGAAGGCGCGTAGCTCCCAAACCCGTTGAGATATTAAATTGAAATTTTTATGGTGGGTAGATTGGATGAACCCCTACGACTGGTATATTTTCAAGCGGTGGGGGTACAAGGGGAGAGGAGAGGGGAGCGTTTCAGACGAAAAATTTTGGTTTCTAGATCTCAGGAACCACTTATGCTAGGAGGCTGAAACTTGGAACTTATGTAGAACTATGATAATAGACTCAATTGCAAAAGAAATGGTCGATATTGGTTAAGGGGTGTGGAAGTGGGGGGGAAAACTATGAGTCTTTAACGCATGAAAGACGGAATTGAAACATTCTAAAATCGATATCTCCTGAACTATTGATGTCTGAAGATTGAAACTTTGTTGTTGTCCTTAGGAATACTTCAAGATTAGACAAGGGCTAACATTTTTAATAGGGGTGGTGAGGTGTGAGGGTGGGGGGTGAAAAACTTTGGATTACAATATCTTTTGAACCAATTACACCAGGAAGATAAAATTTTGTTTCTGTATATAGGATCACAAGAGGAGTCTACCGAAACTAAATTTTTTGAGGGGGGAGGTGGATCACGAAAGTGGGGGGACAGCAATTTTTAAAAAAATGTAATTTTTATATCTCAGAAACCGTATCAGATATGATGTTGAAAATTTTACAGGAGGTGGGGTCGGTAAACTTCTAATAGGGAAAAAAATGTTGGGGGTGTGGGTGTTGGGGGTGATGGTGAAAAGGGGTAGAAAGGAAAACATTCTGATTTTTATTTCTCGAAAACCATAATGAATAGAAAACTAACAATTTAGGATTATATAGAGCCACTATGGAGACATCCTAGAAAAATAAAATTTTTGATAGGGGTATCAAGGTACGGGGGAGAGGGATGGTTTTTTATATCTCAGAAACGGCTTATGCTAGAAAGTTGAAACTTAGAACGTATATGTAGATGTACTATTAGAGTAATTAAAGCAAAAAAAAAGTTCAGATTTTTATTGGCGTTCAGAGGTTGAGTAAAAAAATGTCCGTGAATCCACATTTTCACAAACTTCGTTAAAACTTTTAGAAATGTCGAGCTATCAAAGCAATCTTACTTCTGCGGGCTATTTATATAAGCGCCTAGTAACGATCTTCAAAATTTTTCGATATCCAACCCCTAAGGGGGTGTAAAGTGGTTGTGTACTTATTAACAAATTCTGATATATTTCTAAGGTATATTGAGATTTGGAATTCACTTTTACTTCTATAAGCTTTAAACGTAGTCGGGGAAAAACCGATTTAAGTATTTTTCTCTATTAAACCCCCTGGGGGTATTGTTCAAGTTTTCACTGATTCCGAAAATCTCTTAGGTTTAATGTGATCGAATTCGCTTTTACTACTATGAATTATTCTATTGATAAAAAAATACGTAAGTAAATAAAAAAACTCGGCCAGCAGTCTGCGCGCAACTTTATTATTTTATGGGTAGAAGTCCGAAACGTGTTTAATGATGAGATACGGTGTTGGGTACTATGCGACTGACAACCTAAAAAATAACGTTCCAAATAGCCTCCGTATCTCATCATTGAACACGTTTCGGACATCTACCCATAAAATAATAAAGTTGCGCGCAGACTGTTGGCCGATTTTTTAAATTGCGTGGAAAAATCGCGACAAAAAATTCATTTTTCAAACATTTTCTTTGGCACAGTCTAAATAAAAGTTCGCAAGAAAGAATATATCACACAGCCGAATTGGCAACACTACGAAAAAGGTAAGCGAAAAGAAACCAAGAGGAAGACACATGGAAGCAATTTGAAAGTTGCATCTATGACCGTTCATTTCATTCCGTAGTAAACCCACTGTGACGTCATGAAAAAAAATTTCATACACGTGACGTTAGATGCAATAAGGAATTTGCTTCCACGGGTAGTAGAACACATTCTTGGCTGAGATCTGATAAGACATAAGTGCTACCAGAGTAGGATAGGAATTGCATTCTGAACAAAGTTTGGAATTGAATTGTGATAAATAGTTGAATTATATTTAATTTGGTTTTTAGATCTCAGGAACCACTTACCCTAGGAGGCTGAAACTTGGAACTTATGTAGAACTATGATAGTGGACCTATTTGCAAAAAAATTGGCGATAAGGGTTGAGGAGTGTAGGAGTGATGGGGAAAGCAATGTGTTCGAAGTGCTTAAAAGCTGGGGTTGAAACATTCTAAAATACATATCTCCTGAACGGTTGATGTCAGAAGATTGAAACTATGTAGTTGTCTTAAGGGATAATAGGACATTAATTAAAAGCTAAAATTTTTGAATCAGGTTGTGGTGTGTATGGGTGGGGGTAAAAAACTCTGGATTAGAATATCTTCCGAACCAATTATACCAGGAAGATAAAATTTGGTTTGTATATATACGATTACAAGTGGAGCCTATTGAATGTAAAATTTTTGAGGTGGGAGGTGGAGCACGAAAGTGGGGCGATAGCCATTTTTAAAAATGTCTTATTTTAACATCTCAGGAACCGTACCAGATATGATCTTAGAAATTTTACAGGAGTTAGGCCCAGTAGACTTTTAACAGGGAAAAAATGTTGGAGGTACTGGTGAAGGGGCTGATGGTGGGAGGGGGTGGAAAGAAAAGAACTTCGATTTTTATTTCTCAAAACATTGGACATGCCGAAATAAATTTTACATCTGCGGGCTCTTTATATAAGCGCCTATTAAATTTTTTTTCTAATTTTTCGATATCCAACCCCTTAGGGGGTGTAAAGTGGTTGTGTACATTTTCGCGAATTTCCATATATTGGGTCTAATGAGATATTCAATTCGCTTTATTTCTAAAGGCTTTAAATTTAATCGAAGAAAAATCTGATGCAAGCATTGTTCGATATTAAACCCCTAGTGGTGTAATCTTTTAGGATTAATGAGATCGAATTCGGTTTTACTTCTATCGACTCTTCTATTAAAAAAAAATAAGTAAATAAATAAAAAAAAATCGGCCAACACTCTGGGCGCAACTTTATTAATTTTTTATGATAGAAGTTTGGAACGCGTTTAATGATGAGATGCGGTGTAGATGACTGCGACAGACAACCTAAAAAATAACGTTCCAAATAGCCTCCTGGTCCCCGTTCGTGATAGCTGGGTGCTTTTATATTAGTAATGTTAAAAGTAGCTAATGAAGGAGGTTTAATTAATACGCAGTAAATTTGTAGAAAGAATAATAATAATAAATGTTTGATATTATCTAATTGCTTCCTCTTGTTGAATTATCACACCACGCTACTGGGCTGTAAGGTGGGGGGCCAAAACAATGCGTCGGAAACGATCGAAAACCGAGGTTGAGACATTCTAAAATCCACATCTCTCTAGCGGTTAGTTTAAATTTAAACTTAAAGACTGTATGTAGATATACTAGAAGAAAAACTAGTAGAAATAAAATTTTGAGTGTGAAGAGCGGCGTGCGGGGATGGGTGGTGAAAAACTTTATATTACGATATCTCACGAACCAAATTACGCAAGAAAAATACAATTTGGTCAATAAATGGAGTTTGATAAAAGTTAAATTTTTAAAGGGAGCAGTGGGACATGGAGTTAGGGGTGCGATAAGAATTTTTCATAAAAATCTCGTATCATATCTTAAGAACAGTTTAAGATAGATGCTTAAAATTTGTATGGGAAGTAGGCCAAATAAACCTCTAATAGGAAAAAAAATTTGGAGGTGTGGGTGTAGGGGATGGAAGTGGTGGAAGATGAAAAAGAAAAATTTCCGTTTTTTATATCTCGAGAACCCATAGCAAGCTGACGATTAATATTTAGATAGAGCTATACTTGTGGCATTTTGGGAAAATATAATTTTTTATGGGGGTAGTATGGTACGGGGGTGGAGGGTGTTTTTCTTATCTATAGAGCAGCGTATGGCAGAATGTTTAAACTTGATGGGTGTATGTAGATCTACTAGGAAAGTAATTTAGATCAACAAAATTTCAAAAATCCATTAGAGTACGGAAGGGGGGTTAAAAAAAATGATCAAATAAAATGGAATACATATATTTTCACGAATTTCGTCATATCTCTTAGGTCTTCTCAAATATTGAATTAATTTTTATTCTACGGATTCCTCAGATAAATGCCTAGAAAGTGTACTTTCAAGATTCTTTAAAATTCGACCCCTAAGGGGGTATAAGTGGGTCGTATACTTTTCACAGGTTCCACATATTTCTTAAGTTTGATGAGATATTGGATAGGTTTTCACTTCCACAGACTTTAGCCGCCTACAAACACATTTCTCCATTTTTCGATATTCTATCCGGAAGGGTTTGCATATGTTTTCAAAATTTTTGCCATCCCTTAATTCTGATGAGATATAAAATTGGTTATTACGGCATTCGATGTTATGGCCTAAAAACCAATTTCACGATTTCTCAAATTTTAAAAACCAAGTTGGTGTGAAGGGTTTGCTTACGTTTTCACAAATTTTTCAAAATGTCTAGTGTCTGATGAGATACCAAAATGCTTTTTATGAAATGGGCTGAAAACCTGTTTCACAATGTTTTCGAAATTCAACCCTCAAGTAGATGTAATGGGTTTGTATACGTTTTAACAATTCGTCATATCTCTTAAGTCTGATAAGGCAGCAAATTCGTTTTTACTTCTATGGGCTATTTAGGTACATAATATACCGAAATTCGAATAGTCTACACGTCCTTTTTCAATCTTTAATCTGCGAAAAATCTCTATTTTAAATATTTTTATTTTAAGAACAAAATTAACTTTCCAAAAAACCTCATAATCTCGAAACAACTGATGATATACTCCGTCTTTGACCGCGTCCCGGAGTATGACCCAATTACTAATTCATGTGTTATATGCTTTTAACCGCTTCCCGAACCTTAACCCGAAAAATAATAAAGTTTCGCCCAGACCATTGGCAGATTTTTATATATGAGCCGTTTATTTTGAAAGTGGTATAATTCACTTTGGTTTTAAATCGAGATATTTAAGGGATTGCGTTTTAACATGTTTAAAAATATTGATGCCAACTTTGGAGAAGATTTACTTGTATTTGTTAAAAGTGAGATGAAACAATTGCATCAAGAGGTTCTCAGGAAGTTGCTTCGTGTTGTATAAAACATCTTCAGAATGTCACAACAAATTTTTTTTTTAAAAAGTGACTTATGCCATTTCCAAAATCAACGGCTGACTAGATTACAAATTTTACACATTGAAAGTGGAAAATTTCATTCGGTATTGCAATTTTACTTCCCAGCCAGTAAATTCTTAATGTAAATGTGTAAAAATACAAAGTCTTAAGAATTACTTGTAATTTTGTTAAATTGAATGAAAATTTGTAAATTTACAACATTAATTCGGAATATTTTACTGCTTTGAAAAGTTATTTTCCTAAATTTTTTACTGTGTGATATTTATACTCTAGATGAAATCATATAGAGTATTATAAGTTTAATCCAGCCCAAAAGTTTGTAACGCATAGAACCAAGCCTCGGACGAAAAAAAGTTATATATTATTTTTTGTTTATTTGTGGCCAAAAACCTCAAATCCGCCTGACGTCCGTCCGTCCGTCCGTCCGTCCGTCCGTCCGTCCGTCCGTCCGTCCGTCCGTCCGTCCGTCTGTCCGTGAACACGATAACTCAAGAACGCCTTCACCTAGGATCTTGATATTTTGAATCTGGACGTTTGGTTGAATTTGTAAGGCTAAGTTCGTTAACGGGCAAGACCGTCCTACTCCTTCGGGTAGCTGCCATACAAAATGTCCTTAAAACACGTGTTCAAGAATATTAGTCGATAACTTAAGAAGGGTTTAAGCTACGACTTTGAAATTTTGTATGTGTTATTTTTCCAATAGTTGGAGCTAAATATATGATTATGAAGAAAATCCTTTTAGTCCTTCGTGTAGCTGCCATACAAATATCCTGTCAAAATGTATTCACTTAATTTACGAAACTCACTATAACTCAAGTAATCTTTTAGCTACGAATTCGGAATTTTGTACAAGTTAGTTTTGAGTGAAAAGGAAGTTCGACTTTACTAGTCAGCGAAATCCTTTTACTCCTTCTGGTAGCTGCCATACAAAATGTCCTTAAAACACGTGTTCAAGAATATTGCCGATAACTTCAGAAGGGTTTAAGCTACGTCTTTGAAATTTTGTATGTGTTAATTTTCCAATAGTTGGAGCTAAATGTATAATTATCAAGAAAATCCTATTAGTCCTTCGTGTAGCTGCCATACAAATATCCTGTCAAAAAGTCTTCACTGAATTTACGGAACTCACTATAACTCAAGTAATCTTTTAGCTATGAACTCGGCATTTTGTACAAATTAGTTTTGAGTGAAAACAAAGTTCGAGTTTACTAATCAGCAAAATCCTTTTACTCCTTCTGGTAGCTGCCATACAAAATGTCCATAAGACACGTGTTCAACAATATTTTTCGATAACTTTTGAACGCTTCAAGCTACGAATTTGAAATTTTGTACACATTAATTTTTGAATGGTTCCAAGGAAAAGGATAAATATGTAAGAAATCGAGTGAGTCCTTCCTGCACCTCCCATGTGAAAGTCCTTCAAAAAGGACATTTTTTTCGATGACTTACCCAGTTCAAGATATTAAATTAAACACTGAATATTGTCTTTTAGTTTTGAGTAGCAATCTAATGGCAGTCCTTAATAAAGGACATACAACATGCACACACGTAATTCTACTTTATCCCCAACTACAATATAAATCGGAGTTCAGTATTCATCTAGAGTATTATACGATTGGCTTGCAGCCGATCGTGACTGCAGTATGTTTTTATTAATTGTTTTTTAATAATATCTTTTAATTGCTGGATTACAATTAAAATGAAGTTTGTTTTCGTATTTGTTACATTGGCATATCTCTTTTGTTAAACACATTAAATAAATCAAAAAAAAAATGTGCCGAGCTTCCCGGCCTTACACTGAGAGATATCACGAATTTCGTCATATCTCGTAGGTCTTCTGGTTTATGGAATTAGTTTTAATTGTACGGCCTTCTCATGTAAATTCCTAAAAATCAGCTTCAAAATTTTTTGGTTTCCAAAGCGTGTAAAGAGGTTGTATACGTTTCCACGAATTTCGCCACATTTCTTAGGTCTGCTGAGATATTGCGAAGTAGTAGACCAATACACGACAAAGTAATATTAATTTATTTCCTCGTTACTAGCAGTAACATTATTAGTCCTCCATTGCCGGGACCAGATAATTTGTTGACAATAATAATGCTTTCTGGTCCAACAGTTGGTTTCCCCATAAAGAGGGTGTTAGTGTTTGCATAGGATACATCTAAGATTTCACACATGGGGTGAATTATTAATACACACGCGTATATACACTTTGTATGGCCATTTTGCCCATATTACACTTAAAAGCATTAACAAGCTTCGCCAGTCATCCTGTCCTTTATCTGAAATTAGATTAAAATAAATTACGGTTATATTAATTCCGTTGAGAGTAGCATGCGTATCATATGGAAAACGAAACTTCATATTTGAAAAATAATTTATATATACGGGTATGTTCCTTTCCTACATACTTGTTTTGTTGTTAAGTAATATTGATACTGTTACTGTAATTTCTGGAAGTGCGGGAAGAAATTAATTTAATTATTGCTAAAGTATTTCATTTTTGTATTTCGTTATTTATAGATTCATACTACAGTCTCGTAAAATATCGATCTACCTCGAAGTTTTGCAATTTCACCTTATAGTGGAAGTAGAGCATACGAAAGCAAGCAAATTTAATAGGACTTTTGTTATTCTACTTCCATTCACAGTCGCCATAGTTATGAAGTTCAAACTTTCACAGTACTTAGACTGGGATCCTTGTTAAGATGGCAGGTTTTAGGCCAAATTTTTAAATATCTCTTAGATAACAGATTTTTGAGGGCTGTGTGAAAATATGATTTTAGTTCCTTCTATAAAGTTTCTATAATATAGGGTGTTTCAGTAAGAACGCTCAAGATTTCTTAGGTTATAGCAGCCATGTTGTTAAAGCAACATCCATCGAATTTGTTGTCAATTGTTCAGTAGTATGTGGCAAATCACCATGGAAGGTTATAGCGTTGAACAACGTGTGCAAATCATAAAATTTTATTTTCAAAATCTGAGCTCTGTTCGAAAAACGTTTCGCGCATTGTGTGATTTTTAACGACGAGTCCCATTTCTTGATGAATGGATCTGTGAACTACCAAAATTGTCGGATTCGGGACAATGCCAATCCACACGAGATTCACCAGCACCAAATGCATCCCGAGAAAGTCACTGTTTGGTGCGGATTTTGGCCTGGTGAAATCATAGGTTCGTACTTCCTCGAAAACGAAACTGGCATTGCCATAACCGTCAAACGATAGACGATAAGCAACTTCTTGTAGCCTAAACTGGATGATATGTATACCGACGACATTTAGTTCCGACAGGAAGGAGCTACGTGTCACACAGCGCATGTAACGATGGACATTCTGCACGAGCGATTTGAGAGCATTGTTATCTCACGCGGCGGCGACTTGAACTGGACACCGTGATCGTGCGATTTAACGCCTTTTGACTTATTCTTTTGGGGCTATCTTAAATTGGAGGTCGATGCGTATAATGCGCAAACAATTGATGACCTTTAACCTTTAAGTCAACATAACGAACGCCATCCAGCAAATTCATCCAGATTTATGTGACAAAGTCGTCGAAAATTTGACCTCTCGAATACGTGCCACCAAGCAAAGCCGGGCGGACATTTGAACGACGTTATATTCCATACTTAATGCTATAAAATATTCTTTCAAATAAAAAAAGAATTGGGTAGATATCTCACACGTAACTTGTTTTATTTACATTTAAAAATTAAACGTCCTTGTTGAAAGACCCTATAGATAATAATAATAGCTGATTTACATCGCAAGATTTCGAACAGGATTTTGCAAAATATTGAGATTTCGATAAATTTCTATAGAAATCTCCTCGATTTTTAGTACATTTGACCGTCTCTTCGAGTGAGTAGATTTTGTGGAAATCTACTAATGACGGCGTGGATACACTAAGAGAAATAATTTGTTGGTAAGAGATTGCTTCAATAAAATTTTCATTGCAGCAATCGAAGTTCATTTATGCTAATAATAATTAGTTTGGAGCAATAGATATTCGGTTGTACAAAAAATATTCGTTTAAGAGAATAAACACGTAATACGTGCAATAGAACCATTCTGTCAAGACAATGAACTTATGCTGTTTGCGCGATTCTTTTGAAAGAAACGAACAGAAAAATGTCTAGCAAATTAACTTTGATTGCTGCAATATAATGTTGGTTGTTCCAATAGAGTATTTTCCATCACAAACGATTTTCGACATCATTCTGCTGTGGTAACCGAATGTGTGTTCCGCAAACCGAATGTATGATGCGGTAACTTAGTTAATCCACACTAAGTTAAGTTGCACATAGAGAAATGAAAATGAAAGGTCTTCGGTGGCGTAGTGGTTACGCGCGCCAATCCAAAAACTTTCAACACGATTTCGATTCCTACCTACAGCCATGGATTTTATTAAGTAAGTAAGTAAGAAATAATATTTGAAGTAGGAAAATAGTGTCTTACTATAGAAGAGTTCTCCACCTCCTCCTAGGTAACAAAAAAGAATTCCGAGTAGGATTTAACACAAATAACAAAATTTTTTTTTAGAGTTTACCAACAACCCGCGCATTTTCGGCAATCAAAATTTTAAGATATTCTGGTTGGCTAGACAAATAATTCGGTTGTCGGAAAATATATTCGATACCAATAAACGAAAATTCGGTTCGGTCAACCCAGAATTTCGGTTCCAACAATGGGATAGGAACTTTTCCTGCAACCGTTGTAATTCTTTTGGCATATATTTCTATTGCAGCAATAAATCTGTTCTCTCAGTGTAGCATTGAAATTTATGTTTCACCACGTCCACATTTCACCACAATGTTCACTGCCACGTATTTAAAAAAAAATTGGTTTATTACTTGCTCGAAATCTAAGCTTTGAAATTTAATAATTTTTTTAATTGATTCCAAATGGATCTGGTCGATGTTCCATTGCAGCGTAAAATGTTACAAAAGATTTTAAAAATTTTAAACAACAAACAGCTGCTAAATTTTTAAATATTAAATAAATCTCATCAAGGCCATGTAAACGCATACCTTTTCATAGTAAGAAGCAGGGGCGAAGCTTCCATAGGAGCAAGTGGAGCAACTGCACCGGAGCGCCAAATTTTAGGGCGCGATACCTACTGTTCCAGCTACTTACACATTTGTTCGGTTATGTAGATCCTGCTATTATCACTAAATTCACCGATTGTAAATTTTGCAATTCTAAAATTCGGCATCTAACCTATCCATCCAAATACAATTTAAGAACACGTCGTACTCCCAAACGTTTGATTCAATCACTTAAATATACAGTTGCGGTTTGATCTTATCATATACATAAATACAACTAGTTTACACAATTTTTTATGACCAATATCATTTTTTTCCAACGATCCGACATGTCTACATCACATTGTTCGATCATACATGTTCGAATCTATTGATTTATACTTTGACGCAAACATTTAATCTGTACCACGGTTCGACATCCAACACGCACGGTACTGTGACTTGTCAACACTTTTATGTGCTAGGGCATACGTTGTATGCATATGTATTCAGTTTATAAAAGTACTCCACAGTAATGAAATGGGTGCTCTGAGACACAGGCGCATACGCGGTGGCAATGCTTCGGTTTTCGTCTTCTGCTTCAGGACATTCATTTTGCTCCAAAAATTCACAATTTAATGCATTTTTCACTTCTTTGGTCACTAGGAAAGGGTCCCTCACAAATTGTGTTTTCAATATGAGATGCCGAATTTAACGTCGTCCTTTGGGGGAGGGGGGCAATTTCATAATTGAAGAGAGCCGTGACTTTTTGATTTTTTTAATAAAGCCCATTTTCAACGGAGTTTAAAAAATGTACGTACTCCTTGAACTGTTTTTGCGCACATCCATACACTACATATCTTAATATCGACCCACATGCATTTATATACAGTGAATAAGATCTTGCCCAATGGGTAAAACTGGAATGACATCCCTGATCGAATTGTAATCAGCCGAAGAAGCCTCATTTTCACCACTTTCAGTACTTCTATCCGTTCTGAATTGTTCATCATCCTGTATCACATCCACACTCTTGACCGCGGCTACGTTTCACTCCTTAAGATCTTTTGATATATTCTTCCATTGAGTTCTATAAGATAAAGCTGTGAAGACAATAACAGATGTTGATGGAAAAAATGTTGAACATCTTGCGGAAGCAAGTCGATCCTTCGGGCACTTCGGTCTTGTCATATGGTGTCTTTTTATCTGTTACAGGTGGGCTTGCTGATATATAACACATACCATAAATGGTATTATGAATCATTAGAAATAATTAGGTGCCCAATTTGATAGCAGGGGGTTACATTACCCCCTTTTCCTCTATTTATATCATGTTAGATTTTAAAAATTATCCTTAATTTTTCGAAAACAATATATAAAATTTGGGCACCAAAACATAGAAAGTGCGCCGGGCGCCACAACTATCAGCACCGCCACTGGTGAGAAGTGTTTAGTATTATTATCAGAATTCAGTCATTCAGTTGATATCATCACATCAGTTTTCTGAGGAAAAATATCCGATTGGCCACCTTTCCAATGAGTACAGCATAGAAAATTCTGCACACCTCTACATGCTTCAACACACACAACCAAATATGCTGGAAATGTCTCGACTGAACACATGCAGTACATAAGCGCCGTCGAGCTTGTATACAGTTCAGTGTTTAGTATAGTGAAAGCGAGACGACGATCAGCTACGCGAACGTGTTGGATCGACTCACTTAGACCATTCCGTTGGTCCATTGTGATACCACACCCGCGACACCCTAATGAAGTCCCATATAGTGAGTTATCGGGAAATAGCTAGTCGAACCAGCCACAAGTGCGAATAAATTTGGTTAGTTTCAGCCATGTCCCCGAAACTGGAGAAGAGCTTCTGCAGAAGTCATTATATTGAACGCCAAGGCGTTGTGCAAGTCTGCCAAAGAGACAGTGTTCAGTTATGACTGCCGTAATGTTACGGGCCTCTTTTCAGAAGATTGGCAGTCCTTCTAGGATATGTTACGTAGTTAAGTTAAACCATCTACCATTGGTCAGCTCCATTGCCTTTTTGTCAAGATTTGACAAGTAAGGGTAAGTAAGGGTATTTTTACCGCTTGGATTGCACGTATAGCAGCCATTTCAGATCCAGTTTTGGCCAGCTCATCGGCTGCCTTATTTTCTAGTATCCTCGAAACGGTAAAACGAAATAACGAACGCAGTCGTTTGAGCAACTGAACTTTCATCAAAGAATTCATGACATTTTGTTTAAGCTCTGTTATTTTCAAATTTCAATTGATAGCTTATTGCTGTAAAGTTGGAATTCGGAATAGTTGGGAAGGGTGTATAAAAAAATCTTTGGTTTTTCTAATCATACTTATGCTTAAAAAATAAAATAATAGTAAATTATTAAGGTTACATATTTAAGGACAAATTTCTATGCCAGTTTTCGACCCTAGTTGTATAGTATAATAGTATCTCAAACTTGATATCTACTTCTATTGCTTACTCCGTTGCCTTATTAAAAGGTACGGCAATGCAATAATTAATCATAAATTACATGTTGAAACTTTACCAAAAAATTTACGCTCTACGTATTACTTCGAATATAAGTGGAATATACCTCTGTATACTATCGTGTAACTTATTTATTACAAAGACGAAAGTGAGAAACTTTTAATGTTGATTGATATGTTGAGACGTACCTATTGCGTGTTTAGCAAATAAATTTTTAGTGCGATCTAGAAATTTTCGTAATAAACACTGGTAAGGATGCGTGTAGCCATATAACAAGAAAATATTTAAGGAACAAACGAGGGTCTGAAGAAGTAAAATTTTGTGACCAAGTTTTTAGTACTTATTCAAACATTTTACTTCTTCAATCCCTCGCTTGTTCTCAAAATATTTTATTGAAACGTAATTAATACATCTGTTATTCAAAAGCTATAGCTCATTGATCAGAGCCACAAGCAAAAAGACAGAAATTCATTTTTTTTCAGTGATGGCCTAAAGTCCTAAATCTACTCAGTATCTCCCTGTCTGTCCGTTCGCCTGAACGCAGAAAACTTAAGAGCAGTTCGATCTAAAGAAAATTCGTATTTCACTTTTTAAAAAATCTGCCAAAAGTCTGAGCGATACTTTATTATTTTTCGGGTTAAAGGGCAGGAAGTGGTTAAAGTCGGAGCGACTTATACAAACATTGAATTAAGACCTCATAGCGGTAAAAATATCGAAATCGATTTCTAATCGATTATACATATATATAAAGCCCTGATGACATCACGAATTTCCTCATATTTTTGCAAAAACATATGCAACCATTTACACTCCCGTAGGGGTTGAATATCAAAAAATCATGATATAAGCCAGTAGAAGTAAAATTAAATTTTCTACCTTATCAGACCTAAGGGATATGACGAAATTTGTAAAATCGTAACAACCCCATTCTACGAGTACCACCTTAGAGGTTGAATATCCGAAAACCTGGAATTTTTTTAGCTCGAGGAAATAAAAACCAATTCGATATCTAAAGAGCGCTAAGAAATATGACGGAATTAATGAAAACATATACAATCCCTTTACACCCACTGTGGGTTGAATTTAAAAAAAATAATCTGAAAATATTTTTAGGTATTTATCTGAAGAACACGCAGAAGTAAAAGTAATTCGATACTTCAGAAGACCAACGAGAAATGACGAAATTCGTGAAAATGTATGCGCCGCATTTTCCCTTTAATTGCCTCACCTCAAATTTTTTGTAATTAAATTATTTTTCTATAATAGAACATCTTCATATGCCCACCAAGTTTCGAGTTTCCAGTATTTCAGAGATAGGAAAAACACCTCCACCTCCATACCATACTACTCCTATTATGGCTATATTTTTAGAACATGCCACATGCCTCTACTTAAGTTCTGACTTTAAGCTTTCTTTCATTAGCGGTTCTCGCAACGTAAAAAAGAGCAAATTTTTGATAGGGGAAGCTTGGTACGACGATGGGGTGGTTTTCTATATCTCATGAACGTCTCATGCTAAAAAGTTGAAACTTAGTATGTATAAGTCGATGTAAAACAGAAGTAAGGAAAAAAAATCATATTTGCATTGGTGGGGCAAAAAACTGTGCATGAAAAAAAAATGTTGTAGACATTTTCACGAATTTCGGCATATATTCTATGTTATGTATGGAATGAATTTTATTTCTGCGTGCTCTTTATATTGGCGCCTAGAAACTATTTCCAGATTTTTTATATTCAACCTAAGGAGGGTGAAAAGTGGTTGTGTACGTCTTCACGAATTCCGACATATTTCTTAGGTCTAATTAGTAATCGCATTCGCATTGACTTCTAACGGCTTTAAACATAATCGCTAAAAAACTAATTTCAGCATGTTTTGATATTGAACCTCCAAGAGGATGTAAGGTGGTTGTTCAGGTTTTCACGAATTTAGACAAATATTTTAGATCTAATGAGGTATGGAATTCGTGCTATGGGCAACATGATTTTTTAGGTTTTCACCCAAAAAATAAAAAGTTGTGCTCAGATTGTTGGCGGATTTTTAAAAAATATGCATACCCACCAATTGCATCTTTTTCCATCAGTAAAACAAAGTATATACATACATCAAGGACTCTGTCTTTCACAGTTATTATCGTTTAAAAAAATCATCTTCAACTATAAAATCCTACAAATTCAATGGAGCGCACTGTAGCTATATTTCAGTGCAACTATGGACCAAAAAACTAGGCTGAATTTTCTGTGGTGCAGTGGGATCACAATGGACCGCAATGAGAATCAGCTTGATAATCCATTGTTTTTATGAATGGGTAGAAATTAAAGATTGCCGTTTAAGTGCTGTCTGAATCCCAA
This sequence comes from Beris morrisii, assembly GCA_951812415.1. Taxonomy (NCBI): domain Eukaryota; kingdom Metazoa; phylum Arthropoda; class Insecta; order Diptera; family Stratiomyidae; genus Beris; species Beris morrisii. The sequence continues at coordinate 125,204,448 of OX638311.1, forward strand.
ATCATTGTGGTTTAGTTAGGGTATTGTTTTTTCCCAGTCTTCGCATTCCACTGTCTTTTTTAAGAGTCAGACTTTTGCTACCTTGGAAGTATTGGGGAGGTGATGGGGAAGCTGGGCATTTTTCAATGATGCTTCTTAAATGTATAGGTACCGAGTCCTCGACAAAGTACGGTTAAGTACTATACTTCCTGACGGGTAGTTATATTCTTGGTATTCAATCCTTATATGCAACACCGTCTCTAATTATTTTTGCCCTCTGTTCAACCGATTAAAATTGTATCTTTGGTATTTGTCTCGCTTGGAACCACTTTTATAAAAGATCCGACGTGAAGAATGGCATCAAACCTCATTACTAAGTAGTCAATACCCGAACCCGTCTAGTGCTGCTTCCATGTGATATGAAGTTTGTGTTTTGAATGGAATTTCATTTACATCAAAAGCTTTATGATCCTGTTCGATCGAAAATTGTTCACGAAATGAGCGTAATTTGATTTTTAAAAAGAAAATCTATTCAATGCAGAAATTTTTAAAGTTGTTCGACTCAATCGAATGATGAGTTGAGTTGAGGGAGGGTTGCTTTGTTTCTTAAAGACCGGTAATGCTTATGATTTTTACAATAAATGGAGAGTATTGTGAAGCCAGAGAGAGTCATGTTGTATATGATCTAGGCGTAGCAAGAATGCCAATTTATTTGCAATTATTAAAATAACCTTCATATGTTTATCATTTGAAGTGTTGAATGGAATAAAAAAGTATGTAAAAAATTAGGTATTAGCATCGCCCATGATTTCAGTGATCTGTTCTGTTCCGTTTCTGAAAGCTTTGTTTCTTCTTAGACCATTGATGATCAGCCCTTTAATAAATTAAATTGAAACAATATTCCAATATCCTATGTGATCACAACGCAAGCATTTGATATGGTCTGGCACAATATATCCTGGAAAATGCTATACTTCTAACGTACCAAGTATACACTGCTTCATTTGTACGTATGCCAATGCTAAAAAAAAATTCGAAATATTGCTGTTCCGACTGTTTGGAGCTTAATGTTTTGCGGTATTTTCTGGCATCATAAATAAATTTATTTGTTTCCTGAAGCATGGAAATCCATGCAAAATAATCGATATGCCACGAACAACAATGAATAATTTAAATAATTTTAGCGCCACCTTTGCTACACCGGATGAACTTTCGGCGACAGCAACATGCAAATGTTTTTGTTTAGGCCACAAATATATTGGTGACTTCGAATCGTTTTGCTAGGCAAATGCTATGAAATGAAATTTTATGATGCTTCCAAGTTATGTATGCACTCGTATTTAGCCTTTGTTAAAGTTTGCTTTCAAGGGAAATTGTAACAAGGTTATTGTGAGTATTCCAATGAAATTATAGTAGCTTAGTTTTCTAATAATTATTAATGAAACAGTTTCATTTTGTTATTTTTTAAATCATGTACGAAACATCGTTGTTCTTTCGTTCAATGTAAACGAAATTCATTAATATCTTTGGGCATTCTATGGACAAGTTCGTTTTGCACTGCTCGTTTGCCTCCAGTGACTCTTAACAGATGGAGTTTCTTCTCTAAGGCGATTGGTCTGCTATCTATTATTTCAAAGTGACAACATCCCTAGGCGAAAATTTATCATGCTTCAGTTGGGTTGGCACAGCATCTCAAGTAGTCAGGACTCTGTTCTTACATTTCGTTTTTCTGGTCAATGGGGTGGCGGAGTGGACGGTAATGGATCGTAGGATAGAATGTATTATTGATTGACTTGTTTCTGTATCTTTTATTTATTTCATCAATTTCTTTCTGTCACTCAGTACGGGATTAAAAAAAAAACAACATGGCAATATATTTGATATGATTTCTTAAAAGAGTAATTCACGAATTGTGTAAGATTGTAAGATAATATGTATATTTTTTTATATAAATCCCAAGTTAAATTTGGGATGCTGTTACAATCGGAAAAAAACAAAATGTTTCCTATTGTAACCATCCTCAATAAATATAAAATAAAATACTGTTACATGCTACCCTGGCAAACCGCACAACTCGATGAGTTAGTAAGAAAAACTGCAAACCCCCAAACTGGAAAGCGGAGAAAAACATCTCACCCAGTGAGAAAGGCGTGGTAAAATCTACAAACTTGTATAATATATAGTTCACCATTCTTCTTGAACATTTTTCTCCTTATCAGTTGTACTTATATTTCCCGAACATTCCTCATACCCCACCGAATATGCGAGAAAGATCTCGACTCAACACATGCAGTATATAAGCACGACAGAATTTACAGCCAAGAACAGTTTATCACAGTGAAGCGAGACGACGAACAGTTTCTACGCAGGTATTTGTAAAGCGATTTGGATTGATATCAGGGACCGAGTAGTAATCAGCAAGTAAATCGGGAAGAACACTGTAACACTGGCAACAGCGTTCCAAATAGCATCCTGGTTATTCTTTAGGTTGTCAGTCGCATAGTAACCTACACCGCATCTCAGCATTAAACGCATTTCGGAATTCTACCTATAAAATAATAATGTTGCGCCCAGACTGTTTGCACATTTTTTTTATTTATTTACGTATTTGTTTTTTCAATAGTAGGTGATTTAATAGAAGTAAAAGCGAATTCGATCTCATTTAACCTAAAAAAAATTCGGAATTAGGCAAAAATTTAACAATACCTTACCCTCAGGGGTTAAATAGGTTTTTCGCCAACTATATTTAAAGCTTTTAGAAGTAAAAGTGAATTTTATATCTCATTAGACCTAAGAAATATATCGGAAATATATCGCATTTCTTGGCGCTTATGTAAAGAGGCCGCAGAAGTAAAATTAATTTGATAACTCGACATGTCTAAAAAATAGAACGAAATTCGTGAAAAGATGGAAAACCCTTTTCACGGACATTTTTTTTACTCCACCTTTGTACGCCAATGAAAATCTAAACTTTTTTTTTGCATTAGTAGCACAAATGCATATATGTACTAAGTTTCAACTTTCTAGCATAAGTCACGGAAAACTTCCCTCCTAACAATACCTTGCAAACCCTATCCAAAAATTTTGGTAACCCTATCAAACATTTTTTTCCTGGGGTGTCTCTATAGGTGTTCATTACAGTTATGAATTTTTAGCTTTCTATCCTTTTCGGTTTTTGAGAAATAAAAATCAGAGTTTTTCATTTCCACCCTCCAACCTAAAAAATAACCAGGAAGCTATTTGGAACGTTATTTTTTAGGTTGCCAGTCGCATAGTACCCAACACCGTATCTCATCATCAAACACGTTTCGGACTTCTACCCATAAGATAATAAAGTTGCGCCCAGACTGTTGGCCGATTTTTTTATTTATTTACGTATGTTTTTATCAATAGAATAATTGAAAGTAGTAAAAGCGAATTCGATCACATTAAACCTAAGAGATTTTCGGAATTAGTGAAATCTTGAACAATACCCCCAGGGGGTTTAATACGCAAAAATTCTTAAATCGGGTTTTTCCAAATCTCAATATACCTTAGGAATATATCAGAATTCGTGAATATATACACAACCACTTTACACCCCCTTAGGGGTTGCATATCGAACAATTTTGGAGATCGTTAGTAGGCGCTTATATAAATAGCCCGCAGAAGTAAAATTGCTTTGATAGCTCGACATGTCTAAAAGTTTTAACGAAATTTGTGAAAATGTGGATTCACGGACATTTTTTTTACTCAACCTCTGAACGCCAATAAAAATCTGAACTTTTTTTTTGCTTTAATTACTTTAATAGTACATCTACATATACGTACTAAGTTTCAACTTTCTAGCATAAGCCGTTTCTGAGATATAAAAAACCACCCCTCTCCCCCGTACCTTGATACCCCTATGAAAAATTTTATTTTTCTAGGATGTCTGCATAGTGGCTCTATATAATCCTAAATTTTTAGCTTTCTCTTCATTATGGTTTTCGAGAAATAAAAATCAGAATGTTTTCCTTTCTACCCCCTTTCACCATCACCCCCAACACCCACATCACCAAATTTTTTTTCCTACTAGAAGTTTACCGTCCCCAACTCCTGTAAAATTTTCAAGATCATATCTGATACGGTTTCTGAGATATAAAAATGACATTTTTTGAGAAATTGCTATCCCCCCACTTTCGTGCTCCACCTCCCCCCTCAAAAAATTTAGTTTTGGTAGACTCCTCTTGTGATCCCATATACAGAAACTAAATTTTATCTTCCTGGTGTAATTGGTTCGGAAGATATTGTAATCCGAAGTTTTTCACCCCCCACCCCCACACCCCACCACCCCAATTAAAAATTTTAGCCCTTGTCTAATCTTGAAGTATCCCTAAGGACAACAACAAAGTTTCAATCTTCTGACATCAATGGTTCAGGAGATATCGATTTTAGAATGTTTCAATCCCGGCTTTCATGCGTTAAAGACTCATTGTTTTCCCCCCCACTTCCACACCCCTTAACCAATATCGACCATTTTTTTGCAATTGAGTCCATTATCATAGTACTACATAAGGTCCAAGTTTCAGCTTCCTAGCATAAGTGGTTCCTGAGATCTAGAAACCAAAATTTTTCGTCTAAAACGCTCCCCTCTCCTCTCCCCTTGTAACCCCTCCCCTCAAAAATATACCAGTGGTAGGGGTTTACCCAATCTACCCACCATAAAAATTTCAATATAATATCTTAACGGGTTTGGGAGCTACGCGCCTTCAAACGATTTTGCGTACGGCGTACGGCGTACGGCGGACGGCGGACGGCGTACGGCGTACGGCGGACGGCGGACGGCGTACGGCGGACGGCGGACGGCGTACGGCGTACAGACGGACATTTTTTTTTTTTTTGCTTTTTTGGGGTTTACTAGTCCTAAAACGTGTAAATACAAAATTTCAGGGTAGCAAACTTTTTTGAAATTTCAGGTCGATCACAATACTTTATTATTAAAAATAATAAAGTAAAATTAAGGAATATATATAATAACATTCTATTTTTTATAGTATACAACTTTGTGAGGAGGAATGAATAAAAAATACAAATTTAAACGCCCGACATAATATATTTAACGTTCTTAAATTCTAATCTATTATTAACCTCTTTTTTTCTCTCTTTTCAGTTCGATAAAGTTTCGATGGACCAAAATAAAGTTAACAAGCTTATTGTAATTTTCGATAATCATAAAGAAAAAGTATTAAAAATATTTCGTACAAAATTTTACGTAGAGTAATAATCTATAGAATTGAATACCGAAAGGACACCTTAGTAAAAAAGAATTGATAAATTCATATTATATATAAAAAATATTTGATTTAATAATAAAAGAGAAAATAATAACATTGTCTAAATGTTATGCTGTGGTATTTGTGGTAATATGTCGAAACGTGATTATAAAGTTTCAACTTTGGATGGAATCGAGCTTGAACCGCTCGGTGGTCCGAAACCCGATCAAAAAACAAATGGCGTGAAATATGGTAAGAGAAATTTTTTCTTATTTATTAAATCCGGATATGGTTAATTTTTTATTCTAATTTTCGTATATATCGTGAAAATAGTACTGTCAAGCTCAAGCAGTAAGCAAACAAACCGTGCATTCTTTACACCTCGGGGATTTACAATTTTTACCTCAATTTATATACGAGTATTTTGCTACAACAATGAGCTTCCAGATTGAGAAGCTACGATTTAATATTTGTTTATAAGGAGTTTTTTTTAAACATATCATACATCAGACAAAAGGGTCAGGAAATCGGCAAGTCAGAAATACCTAAAAATATCTGAAAAAAATCATATCCTGCGTCCTCCAAAGTAAGCCTGCCAGAAATTATGATATGAATCCCTCTTGCCATCACTGTTTAATTGTTCATAAATATGAATTAAATTTTTAAAAAAACTAGAATGAATACCGTCAAACTGAATTCGGAAATGATATGTTTTTTTCAGTATTGAATACCGTCGAAAAGAAACTCGAAATTTCGACATTATTTTTTATCCTAATCTGTTTAGCTTATTTTTTTTACCAATGCTGTATCGGCATTGGTTCAGTGCTAATAGGCCAGTTCTGAAGCAATTCTGTTGTTCAGTACCGTAGTTGAACTGTAAAGAGCGATAGGAATTACCTGATAATTAAATACCACACAGAGCTGATTGTGTCTTGAAAGTCGTGACAGTCAAATCGCTTTAGATGTACTGATCTTATGCTGGACCTATTGTTATCAAAAATGTCTTAAGAAGAAGTAAATATACGAAACACCCACTTTTAGACTAATAAAAGAAGGTTCTAGATCTGGTATCTTTTTGATTTAAAAGAGATTTCATATCTGAATAATCACATCTGAATATTTTCTAAATTATCAAAACGCAATTCTCGTCATTTTTCGCTATAAACTGCTCGCAATCAAATGAAAAACATATCGGAGTCAGGATAGGCAGCAAAATATGGAGTGCCCAAGTATGTTAGTTTACACTTTTTTCAGGACTCTCGTTTGGTTGCTATTCGTACCTGGAACTTTAGGTAAACCACCGTATGTGAAATGTATCCTTTTTCTAGGACTTTTACGATGGACGAACTAAGCCTGGACTCATTCTTGAATTATCGTACGTTCGGACAAGCGGATTTAGGTTTTTTATCATATATGTAGGTACCCATTTTTTCCCAAAGCTCCGTTGTATATGTTATAAACCCTTTAGCTAGGTCAAACTTATAAAACTATACAGATCTCATCTAGAGTATAAAAATTGCCAGAAAGATAAAGTCGGAATGGACAAAATTCAGTAAAGGCTAAATCCAAAGAAGGCTAAATCTAAGGAGAATAAATTCTAGAAAAAAACCTATACTAAGCCAGACAATTTGCGTGATTTTTTTTGGATATAACGCTCAAATAATTATGTTGTTTTGCAATACTACAGGGCAGTGGCGTCTCGTCAGGGTGTGCAAGGTGTGCATTGCACACCCTTCAATATCAAATTACAATCTATCATAAAAGTAAGGTATTTACAATATGTACAGTTTATATTATGCATTGTAAGCGATACAGAAAAGAGGAAATATACCCACCAAGTGCAATTAATATTTCGCACAAGGCGAGGTACGTTATCTTCTTTTTGTCGCTTCTCGCTAGGACTGTGTTTCGGTTTTAATAGGCAAACGAAATTTATATGAAAAAAACTATTTCCGTGCGAAACTTCAATGTGCACGCAAAGATTTCTTCACAAAAAACCACCACAGCTCATAGTCGGGAGTAGCGACCGCACAAAGAAATAAAAATATATGATATGAACCATCGCCCGCTAGCAGATGGACGACGCACCAATCGTCCGTCAAGTGCGAAGTCGAGAGTTCGCACCGATCGGCACGGTGCCCTTGCAAAATTTTTGCTTGCTGTAAGGAAAAATTTACTCTGTCTATGGGAAGTGAACTACATATGAAAAACATACTGCAGTCACGATCGGCTGCAAGCCAATCGTATAATACTCTAGATGAATACTGAACTCCGATTTATATTGTAGTTGGGGATAAAGTAGAATTACGTGTGTGGATGTTGTATGTCCTTTATTAAGAACTGCCATTAGATTGCTACTCAAACCTAAAAGACAATATTCAGTGTTTAATTTCATATCTTGAACTGGGTAAGTCATCGAAAAAAATGTCCTTTTTGAAGGACTTTTACATGGGAGGTGCAGGAAGGACTCACTCGATTTCTTACATATTTATCCTTTTTCTTGGAACCATTTAAAAATGAACGTGTACAAAATTTCAAATTCGTAGCTTGAAGCGTTCAAAAGTTATCGAAAAATATTGTTGAACACATGTTTTAAGGACATTTTATGTGGCAGCTACCAGAAGGAGTAAAAGGATTTCGCTGATTAGTAAACCTGAACTTCGTTTTTACTCAAAACTAATTTGTACAAAATTTCCAATTCATAGCTAGAAGATTACTCGAGTTATAGTAAGTTCCGTAAATTAAGTGAAGATGTTTTGACAGGATATTTGTATGGCAGCTACACGAAGGACTAATAGGATTTTCTTCATAACCATACATTTAGCTCCAACTATTGAAAAAATAGCACATACAAAATTTCAAAGACGTAGCTTAAACCCTTCTGAAGTTATCGGTCAATATTCTTGAACACGTGTCTTAAGGACATTTTGTATGGCAGCTACCAGAAGGAGTAAAAGGATTTCGCTGATTAGTAAACCCAAACTTCGTTTCTATTCAAAACTGATTTGTACAAAATTTCCAATTCATAGCTAAAAGATTACTTGAGTTATAGTAAGTTCTGTAAATTAAGTGAAGACGTTTTGACAGGATATTTGTATGGCCGCTACACGAAGGACTAACAGGATTTCCTTCATAATTATACATTTAGCTCCAACTTTTGGGAAAATAACACATACAAAATTTCAAAGTCGTAGCTTAAACCCTTCTGAAGTTATCGACCAATATTCTTGAACACGTGTTTTAAGGACATTTTGTATGGCAGCTACCCGAAGGAGTAGGACGATTTTGCCCGTTAACGAACTTAGCCTTACAAATTCAACCAAACATCCAAATTCAAAATTTCAAGATCCTAGGTGAAGGCGTTCTTGAGTTATCGTGCTAACGGACAGACGGACGGACGGACGGACGGACGGACGGACGGACGGACGGACGGACGGACGTCAGGCGGATTTGAGGTTTTTGGCCACAAATAAACAAAAAATAATATATAACTTTTTTTCGTCCGAGGCTTGGTTCTATGCGTTACAAACTTTTGGGCTGGATTAAACTTATAATACTCTATATGATTTCATCTAGAGTATAAAAACGTTATCGGTGCGAATGTCTCTCATGCACGAGCTGGCCGATTTCTTCGTGGCCGTTTAGTTTTATGGCTCGCGGACATATGTGACCTTAGAAGGACATTATTGAAGATTCATTAATAATGTAGGGGAGGGAGCTTTACAAAAAAAAAGATTTTATGATATATGTACATTCTGAGAAAAAATTGGCATTAGGTTTTCTTTTACTCTGTGTTAAGCGCAGTGAAAAGTACTAACATTATTTGCGATTGAAAGAAATTTGCGTACAAATTTTTCATTTGGAAAGTTAATAAAATGAGTGAAGTTCCAGATGTTGGTAGAGATTTAATTAAAAAAAAGTTTAGTTCTTATTCTTACGAGGAAAAAAAACAATTATTGATGATGATCGGCCAACACCGATCTTGAATAATTTAAAAACAAATTATAAAAGAAATGGTAAAGATTATGTGCGAAATTTTAATTCAAAACAATTTATTTTTTAAATATTTTCTCAGAAATATTTGCATTAACGGACATCTTATAGATATAATATTTTACAACAATATCCTTAGATATTTCAAAATGCATAAAAGAAATTGACTATTGTACAGAACACATTAAAAAGCTTGGCTCTAAAGATAAATTTGAAAAAATTTATTTAAAAACATCGGATTTGTACGGAGGACCGCCGCAAAAACGAAATGAATACAAGGATTATTTTAAGAAAATTAATTCTGAAATATTTTATAGGATTATCTATGAAATAAACACCCGATACGATGATTTAAAAAATATTAAATTTATTCAGCTAATGCAAAGTGATAATTTTAATCATTACACAACAAAATTTCCATGTGAGAGTTTTTTATCACTAAAAGAAAATTACTCCAATTTTTTCAAATTTGATTACATATTTAAAGTCGGAGAATGAACTGTAAGTAATATACAGTTCGGAATGCTATAAAGACAAGAGTGTAACCGAAATTATCTTCAAATTTGAATGAAATATTTTCGAAGTCCTTAAATCTTTGTCGTTTAATTATGACCATTCCATCAACAACATGTAATGTATAAAAAATTATAAAATGTTAGTTGCCTACATACTTTTTCAATTAATCTACATTCGAATTAACATAATATGTTTTTTGTTTTTACGTTCCTTAACAATTGTTTACTTGTGAAAACAGTTCGGTAAATGTATTCACAGTATATTTTCAAATTACCGGGTAAATTATAATATTATTTTTTTTTGTGTGTGTGTGACGTTTAGAACTTGACTGAGTTTGATAAAGGTATCAGTTGCATACTCGAAAAACTTGTTTTTGTTTTGTAGAAATTTAATAATTTGGGTCTCTAGAAACAACTGAAAGGTCGCTTGACTGCTTAATTCACAGTGCACACCCTTATCATATATCCACGCGACGCCCCTGCTACAGGGTGTATATAAATTTAAGAGCAGAATAAATATTGAAGGGCTTAAAAAACTGTGCAAAAAATATTATCGTTTTCGAGATATTCCATTTTTAAGAAATGTTGCAAAAATTTTCTAAAATGCCTCTTGATAGGAGCTCTATAAAAATAATTGTCTAGCTTTCTATCATTAGCGGTTCTCGAGAAAAAAAATCGGATTTTTATGTTTTCCAATTTCAGTACAGGAGCTGTACCGACATTTACTATTAAATCACTTTCTGATAAAAGGACTCTGTCAGTACAGAATATATTCTGCTGGAGCTCTGTATGATTTTATATTAGAAATGGAAAACAGTACTGCTCGAATTCCGCGGGAATACCGATGAGTTATGTGAGATGATATTGGCCATACTATGTACATTATATTGAATACGCCTGGAAATGTCTTAAGTACTTTTGAAGTACTTTTAAAAGAGTACTTTTAAAGGAGTTTCTGGCTGCAATTTGAATAGTACATACTCGTACATGGAGTCTAACAGTATCCTAGTCAAATTTCTTGGAGGATGGGGAGTTTTCTGGGGTGTTTCTGTTTCAGTTAATGGCTTTATACGTGTCTAAAATTATAAATGAATCACAGCAACTTTGTAGGTTCTTACTCCTTACAACCACTTCCATTAGCTTCTATAAAAAAATGAAATGCTTTGAAGTACACGGCAATGGAAATATGTAGATAGTATATGTATGTCGCTCCTTGCTGTTATATTACGTACATTCGAACACCTCCGTTTTAATGGGTTAAAATACGACTAGCTGGATTCAGTGCACTTCAAAGGTCTTGACTTTCTTTTTTTCACTTTCCAGAGGCAGTCAATTAAAGTGCCCTCTAACGAAAAGCATTAGTAGCACTGTGACCTGTACTAGATGGTGAGCAATTATAAAATGTAATGAGTTTTACCGTATAGGTACTCCAAGCTTTTACTTTTATTGTGTACTGCCTGCCCTACTTTTGGAGCGCAGCAAGTATTGAGTTGTGTAGTTAGTTCTTCTCGAAGAGTTGAAATGATTGGATTTACATTAATTAAGGTTGTTATTTGAAGTTAAAAGGCAATATACTCCCTCACTCTCAATGGTTAAGGTTGGCTCCTAGCAAAGGTTTTGATGAAGGTTCACCAAAAGTGAAGAAAAATCGAAGGCTATGAAAAATGAACACTGAGAGGATATTGGTACAGGTTCGCCAAAAGTTAACCAAAGATGAAGAAAAATCGAAATATGTGAAAAAACAGAAAGGTTTTTTTTTTAAAAATCCAAAGAAAATAATGAACTATCAGTCTGTCTGTTAGTTTTTTGAAAGCAAGTTGACAGACAGAAAATCATAGGGTGAATGTTGGGTGTAGGGTGTTGTTGGCGAGCTTCTGGTGAAGTTTTTCCCTAGACGTTTATTGATTGAAGTCCAATATTTCCGAGCAAACTACGGCGAGCTCCTGATGAAGTTGTTTCATGGTAATTCTACTTGAATATTGGGTAAATATTTCCTGATCTTCAGAATTTCGTCACTTAAGTGAAATACAGGCGAATCTGTATTAATCGAAAAGAGACCAAAATCACAATATAAGGTATATAGAAATTCCGAGAAGTTATTCATCAATCTTGCTTGAGTATTGTGAAGTTATTTGTTAATTTTGTCCAAATCCTATTATCGTTCACGAGCTAAATTTCCTTCTTCTTTAGTAGCGCGACACCAAAATTAAGTTTTATTATCCAGGATGTTTTGATTAATACCATTTGGATCCCACGATTAGGATGGATAATAATAAAACCAGTTGAGCATTGAAATCGAAAAAATTGCAATAATAATACAGGTGAATCTCTCTTACGTATGCAAGTTGCCAAATGTTTGCGAATAACGTTTCCAGTGAACAAAATGTATATTCACCGGCAAATGAAATTGGTAACGTATACATAATTCAACTAAGCAAACACTGAAAGAAAAAAATATGATTCTTCTATAGTTGCAGTGACCAAAAATTAGTTATTGTAACTATATTAAAATAGTTATGGTTGTCTTTGCCATAACTTATAATTCACACAAACATACTGTGGTTACAATAATCATATTTGGTGATTTTAAATTAATAAGGTTGTTCTAACCATGCTTGTTATATGATGTAAAAGTATTTTATGATAATGGCAACTAAACTCCATGATCAGTACAACTATAGAAATTCATTGAATATTTCTCACAACCATACTATGGATTGTACCATTATGCATGATGATATTACAAACATATTATGGTTATCGCAATTATTAAACACAATATGTCATAAAAATGCGAAAACCACAATTTCTTCCACAGTGAAAGGTATCGGTCGTGAGTTAAGTTCATTTATAGCTGTGCTTACAAGGGAAATGTATTCAAGTGAAGTTGGAATTTTAAATTTAGAGTGTTAATATATAAGGAATTTGTATTATATATTGAAATTTCTTATTTTATATATTGAAAATATTAAGTATTTTTTCCATTTATGAAAATATATTTATATTCAACTTATTACAAAATAAAAATATTCATAAGAAAATACGCAGTTTTTCCAATTACTATAATTTATTATAGCAAAGTCCTCTAGCTGTACAGAAATGCGGACTTCATTAATTTTCAGCGATCTGGGAAGACATTTTATCCGGCATTTGACGGGACTTGCCTACCACACAGAGACAAGAAATAAGAAAGTAAGTTTGTGATGAGAAGAGAATCCAATTTTAAAGTGAGTGAGGATCCGCAGTGCCATTTCTATTTTATTATTTTAATTATAAAGCATTTATAATATGGTAGTATCTTAGTCACAGCATTATGGTTATTGGTTATAAGAACCATACATTATTGTTTGTCTCAACCATAGGCACGCCGTTGGGGGGCCAGGAGGGGCCGGGACCCCCCAGGCCCCTCCTTGAATCCTCCCAGAAAAATAATTCTGGCCCCTTCCAGAAAAGTAATGCCTTCCTATCCGCAAACTTTTTGTTGCCAATTGTTTTTTGTCAAATGTTTTTTAACAATACAAACAATATAAAAGAATCTTTTAAAATGAACGAAGCATATCTCAACTGACTTTTGAAAATAACAAGACATTTTTGAATTTTACATTCATTGTTCTTTCGATCTGACGAGAGCTTTACAAGATTTTTTCAATAAATTGGAAATTGTTTTTCAAAACAACAAGATTCTCACGAAAAATTTTGGAGTTTTACGAAATTGTAACGAGATTTTCTTCAAGTTTACAAACGTTTTTGAATGTAACCAGCTTTTTTTGAGAATATCTTTGAATTTTACGAGAAGTTTAGAGATGTTTTCAATTTAACAAAGTAGAAATTGGTTTTAAACATAACGCCATTTGCATCAAATATTTTTTGATGTTATGAGATCCTAGAATAAATAAATTATTTTTAAGTAGAATTGATTTTTGAAGAATCGAGTTTTTTTTTTAAATACGTACCTACGATATTGGATTCGTATATTTGGATTTCGGAACAATTTTTTGTAACTGAAGTCTTATCAGTATATTATTCACTTTGAATTATTACTTTGATGGTATTGAAATCAGAAAACTTTTGGTTATACGCCTAAATACATATATAATATTATAAATATAATAGTAATCATAAATAATAACGTTAAGTGAGAATAGCGAAAACAGCGAAAGCAATAGGAAATAAGCTAGGAATGTAAATATTATATAAATACAATTGATCGAAATTGAAGAAAACATCTTACGAATACAAAAAAAGCTTCCACATATTCATCAAAATCTTCAAATCTTCGGGAACGCTAAAAATCTTCGAATTGAAGAAAAATCTTCAAATCTGACATCGCTGCTACTACTCAAGATATATTCTCGAATCTCTCAATCACATTGAATTCAAATTTAAGGACTCTCTTTTGGTTGGTACTCGAAACTAAAAGACAGTGAGTTTCGTAAATTGAGTGAACACATTTTTACAGGATTTTTCTATGGCAGCTGCTCGAAGGAGGACTCATAAGAATAGGGCCACCCTAACCACAGCGCTAAATGGGCTATAGCCCTGGGGCGCAAGGCTTTTGGGAGCGGCAATTTTTATTGATGTTATGTTTTAATTTTTTTTAGAAAATACTGACCACAAGAGCGCAGAAATGGAAGATTGTATTTTAAAGCTATTATCTGATTTAGATATTAATTTCGAAGATTGTAGAGAACAATCTTATAATTATGCCTCTAATATGTCGGGTATATACAACTGCCTCCAAGCGCGCATTAAATCTAAAAACAATCTTGCCATTTACGTACCCTGTGCAGCACATTCTTTAAATTTAATTGGAGAGTCGGCGGCGGAATGCTACGACAAGCAACTAAATTATTTTTATTTCTTTAAAATCTATACAATTTCTTTAACGCGTCAACATCAAGATGGGAAATTTTGAAAGATACGCTAGCATTCAAAAAACAAAGTGCCCAAAAAATTAAGCGAGACTCGTTGGTCAGCAAGAGCTGATTCAGTGAAGGCAACTGTTTCCGGTTATGAAAATTTTAAAAATGCTTTAAATAAAATTTTCGAATATAATTTCCAAAAGCCTGTAACAAAATTTGAAGATGAGGGGTTGTTAAATGAGTTCAACTCACTTGAAACTGCTATTATGGTAGTATTTTAGAGCGAAATATTAAAAATCATAGATAAAACTAATATATCACTTCAAAAAGTTGATACTACAATTGAAAGCATTATTTGATTATACGCATCTTTAGAAACGAAACGAAAAGAAACGAAATACAGAATCATTTCACCTTTACAAATCCGAAGGTATAAAATTGTCTAATTCTGAAACTTTTATATTTTGTATTTGCCGCTTCCACTAGCCATCAAAATTGTATTTTCTTATGACGAGGAGAGCATTATTTTTAGTAGCCCACGGGCGCCGAATATCTTAGGACGGCACTGCATAGGAACTATTTAAAATTTTTTCCTTCAACTGCACCTAGTGGAAAAGCAATGTATAGAACATTTTAAAGTCACAACCTAAAACTAATCATTCATTGTTTATACGAACATCTATGTTAATTTGTAAGCACAAAACGGACGAACTTGTATGAAATCATGTGTGCCTTTCGGAAGAAGTCGTATGTTCTGAGCCATTCGGCACCTGGCCCCTGCCAGATTTTAGGCCACGGCACGCCTATGGTCTCAACCTTAGCTTTTTTTGAATCAAACATATTAATGTTTCTTAGGATCGTAATTATAGTTCTTACAACCATGTTCTGTAATTGTTACAACCATTTATATGATTGACGTAATTACAATATGTTTATTATAATACAAGTCATAAGATACTGAATATTCAACAGAACATAAGTTAAGTTGGTAGAACCGAAATTATGTTTGCGTTAACCATACAACAAGTTTCCACAATCTTTCATTTGTTTGATTCAATCAAAACATATTTCATAGAAACATAACTTTAGTTGTAATAATCAAATTACAAATATTTTCATGATTGAAATAATCATACCATGTTTAGGGCAACAGTTAGTAGTTAAAGTTAGTACGACCATAACATCAGTTATCAGAACTATCTTTCATCTTGTAACGTGGTTCACGCAACTATAAATTCAACCATAATAAGGTTCTCCCAAAATATGGTTACCACAGTCATATTTTTTCTTTCAGTGAAGAAATAGCAAGTATATCGGACATTCTATGTATTTGCCATTAAATCGTCTAGGCGAATCATTTGTGAATGTATATTTGGTCCAATAGAGACATTTTTTGAAGTGACTGGTTTGCTAGCAAGTTCTACAAAACAGAATTACACAGTGACAATCGGTTATTATCTAGTTTTAGCATTTAATGTGTTACTTTATTGATCAAATTACTCATAACATTTTGGTCATTTAACCGTACCGTACTTATGTTTACTTCAGTGAATTAATATTCTTTTTTTGGAATAATCGTGTATGTATTTCCTGTTGCTTTTATTTGTTAGTCAAGTACCTCACCCTTTTCTGTTGTTCATACAGAATACGATTGACTGTGTGGTTTCCTGACTGTGTAATATTTTTCATTAATAAATGAAATCACCTGACACTCAAAGTCCATTATTCAGCTGTACGTAATGCATATTCATTTGAATCCTTAATATGATTTAGAAAAATTTAAAAACGAAAACTTGGAAGACATATTGTCTCTCAAGGATTGATTCAGACTACGTTTCCTATTCAACCTTACGCGACCTGTTTATTAGCCGGTCTAGTGCGGCGTATACCTCGTACGTCAATAATGTTAAATTATCGATTAGGGACAAACCTAAGCGGTTCTGGGATTTCGTCAATTCAAAAAGGAATTCCGACGGATACCCCGCTTCTATGTCTTTTGATGATGTGGTCAGCGATGACCCTTTAGTCATTAGCAACTTCTTCGGGAACTACTTCCGTGCTGCTTTCACTTCTTCTAACTGTGATAATAGTTTTAAGGATCATAAACACTTGACAAAGTTTCCTTCTACTTCATTGGAGATGAAGGATCTGCACATAGACAAAGCTACTGCTTTGAAATTTATCTCAAATATTGCAGATAGTTTTTCTGTTGGTCCAGACGGCATCCCTCCAAGCGTTCTAAAACGATGCAGCTCTTCCCTAGTAGCACCCTTGTGCTATTTATTCAATTCTTTTCTTCGTTCAGGGGTATTTCCCAGTTCATGGAAATATTCTACTATTAAGCCGTTATTTAAGAAAGGTAAAAGAATGGATGTACGAAATTATCGGCCTGTCGCCAACCTTTCTTGTATTTCGAAGCTTTTCGAGGCTATTGTTTGTGATGTAATGAATTTTCATTGCAAATCAATCATAAGTCCATCCCAACATGGATTTACTAAGGGTAGGTCTACTACCACAAATTTAATGGAATTTGCTAATTTTTCCGTTAAAGCGATTGAAGGTGGAAATCAGGTGGACTGCATTTACACTGATTTCAGCAAGGCGTTCGACAAAATGAATCATTCCATCCTGACTTATAAGCTACAATTACTGGGTTTTCCATTCACGTTTATTAATTGGATCAGTTCGTATCTACTTAATCGCACTCAAAAGGTGTTTTTTCGTGGAGCTCTTTCATCCGATATATATAATACTTCTGGAGTACCTCAGGGGAGCCATTTGGGTCCGCTTTTATTTATCCTCTTCATTAATGACGTGAGTTCGGTTCTCTCCCACTCTAAAATTTTAATGTATGCTGATGATGCAAAGATTTTTCGTAATGTAACCAATGCGGCTGATTGTTCTCTTCTTCAGAGTGACCTGCAACGGTTTTATGACTGGTGTGCACTAAATTGTATGCCTTTGAATATTAGTAAGTGTATCACTGTATCGTTCTCTAGAAAGAAAACTCCAGTTACATTTGATTATAGTTTGGAAGGAAACCCATTATGTAGAACTGACAAAGTGAACGATTTAGGTGTATATTTTAATAACGAAGTTACTTTTAATGACCATTTTGATTATGTTGTCGGTAAGGCTAACTCCGTCTGGGGCTTTATGCGAAGATGGTGCAATTATTTCAATGATCCGCATGTTACAACAATGTTGTACTGCACATTTGTCCGTTCTATTTTGGAATATGCCTGCCCGGTATGGGCTCCATACTATGAGGTTCATAAAAATAGAATTGAGTCGGTTCAGAGAAGATTCTTGCGATTCGCACTTAAAGGTCTTCCTTGGCATGATCCACTGCATCTGCCTCCTTACCATGAGCGTCTTAAACTCCTGCCGATGGAGTCGTTGGTTGATAGACGAGATGTCCTTAGAGCTGTTTTTGCTTTGAAGGTAATTTCTGGTGATATTAACTCCCCGTCATTGCTGGAAGCCGTTACTTTCAAAGTTCCATTTCGATCCTTGAGAGACTATGTGTTGCGGGATATTCCCCACCATCGGACAAACTACGGCCAACATGAACCAATCACATCTCTTTCACGCATTTTTAATTATAATTACAGTCAAATTGACTTTAACATTTCTGTTCAACAGTTAAAATCGGCTTTATCAAATAAATAATGTAATATTATATTTAGGCATTTATGAGTGTACGGATATAATGATGTATTTTTGTACTTATTTTGTTGTACTTATTTTTTATTTCTTCTAATAATTTTATATTTTGTAATTTTTGTTATAAGTAATCAGTATTTGATGAATTTGAATAATAAATAAATAAATGAAATGATTCGCATAACGTTTACCAATGTGAGTATTACCGTTTTATGTACATTCGCTTTTTTAGGAAATAGGTTAATCATTTCTTAATCGTAATAAAGATTCATAAGTGAATCTGCATCACGTACAGCTGGAGAGTTATTTTTGTGTTACAGGCAAATTCGCTTTCTAATTCATTGCGGTGATTTACTTTCGAATCGATTTGGAGAAAGTTAGTTGTGGTCTGGTTCAGTATGTTGCTATTTATTGATTGTTCCCACCACGAAAGCAAACAAATAAAAACCCTTAATTTACATATCTCTTCTCTTGGAAACTTTGAACGATTAAAATAAAATCCATCACCGACCTATAACAAGGCCACATTAAATCACATGTTCGCAGAATTCGTACCACTCTAATTTTGAAGGGCGGTTCTTATTTTCATAAAACGACCTAGAAACATGAATATTGACGTCATAGAACATGAACTGAAGTCAAGTCTAGAGCACTTCACAGAATGAACATCATCACAACATTCACCTGTAAAAATGTGAACGAATAGATTTTTTTCACCCCCGCTTCTTACGAACTCGCTATGGAAATTCCTGAATCTGACAAGGACTAAAAAAAAGTGATATAGGGTTTTGGTTACGAAAATTGAAATAGAATTTGATTATTTTTTTTTTATTTCATTTACAAAGCGGAAAAACTGACAAAATAAAAAAAATATAAATGAAAAGCACCTTTAACATATCGTGACGAGATTGTCTACCTATGGAAATGAAAAAAGGATGCAAAATACTACCTCCTTCCTCATACACCATATCGAGGCCTTCTTCAGATTGCGTAAATGTGCTGGCGGGTGAATATCTTCCTAGCTGCGCCTATATGTCATATGTTGTACTCCGGAGCATATGAGTGTAATATGAAAGAAAAAATGTTACATACAAATATTTGCATATCATTTCTGGAAGAGAATGAAAAGATTGCTATGAGTGTGAAGGAGGTGGCCTCTTTAAGTTAAAAGCTTTTCTGCCGAGCTGTAAAATCCACACTTTTCGAGAAAATGGCTTTTGCATGAACCTGTTAGGGAGATTTAGTTCCTTAGATATACAATTCTTTTTTTTTTGCTCAAATTCACTTGAATGTTTTATGCAACTAGTTAAGGTATTAGAAGTATTACTTTTTGAATTATTTTTTGTTTACCCTCTTTTAACGTATTCAGTATTCACCTACTTAACCAGTTATTTCCTTCATGAGAGTCAATTCTATGCAATTGTAGGAACGGCTACGGTTGTAGTTATTGCAAAACTAATCTGAGGCTTAAACCGAATTGGAGCATGGTACTGTAAAGCATAGAATCAGTCATTATATAGTCTACCTGAGGCTCAAACCGTATTCGAGCATGGTACAGATATTTGCACTCTGACAGTTACAGAAAGAGCGATACCACTCGTACGGTAGTTTGGAGTATTCGTAATATTCTCTAATCACTTTCAGCTACCTTGGAAGCTAACTTTAAGAGTGTTTGGACTGTTTTTTTGGTATCAGAGTAGTATGCGGAATCCCACACACGTACCTCTCAACAAGGACTGATCGCAGCCTTGACTATGGTCATGAGGACAATAGAAAATCTTCACAGTAAATTCCAATTTAAAAACTGTGCTCGACTAGGTTCGAAGAAGCTTTTTCATTATCGAATTTATTGATTTTATTAGAGGGCGTATAAAAAAAATACGGACTTTCAAGGTACCTTTCAGGTACTCCTCAATTCAATCCAAAAATATTTTAAGTTAGCGTCTATGGTAGATCTACCATGAAAAATTTCATTCACACCCACAGCACACCTGTTTACCCTAATTGGCAGTTACGTAATTCTCGGCTGGCAGTATAGGATTTGAAGAAATTCGGTATATACCAAAGCATAAGGGATACGAGTATCTCTATACCAGAAAACATCGAGCTCGAGGATATTTAGATGTTACCTTAAATGACAGTATTTCTAATAGAACTGGACACTTCATACTAGGCCTGGCTTTCAAAAACTGAAATTTGTCTTTCCTACATAATGTCATTTGAGCGATGGGATTTAGGTATGTAAGAAAAATCCTTTGCAAATACCTGGTAAATATACCGGGTATTAAATCAAATATATACCGGTAAATAACGAGTATTACAATAAGTCGCGGTTATTCAAAATAGTGACTCATTAATATGCAGTGGGATATCGGTAGCGTTATATTTTCTAAGTATTTTATCAAGTTCTGAATGTTTACCGCTCAAAACAAAATATGGTCTATGGTGTCCAGACTGATTTTATACACCTGTCTTTTCTAATAACAACATTGAATTTTATTTTCTAAAAGTAAATATATTAAATGTTTTTTTTTTGTTATTTCACTTTATTATTTTAATAATAAAGTATTGTTATCGATTTTTCAATAACTAAAGCCTTCACAATAAGCTAAGAAATGAAAATTCGTATCGGAAAATTTGTTCGGTCGTGTGCTATGTGTACAGCGCCTAAGATAGATGCTTAGAATTTTTACCAGAAGTAGGCCTAAGACGCCTAGCAGAAAAAAAAATTTGGGTGGTTGAGTGTAGAGGGTGAGGGTGGGGGAGGGTGAAAAGGAAAAAGTTCCGATTTTTATATCTCGAGAACCTATAATCATCAAAGGCTAAAACTTGGTATTTAGATAGAACTATAGTAGTAGCATGTTGGAAAAATATAATTAAAATATAAATAATATAAAAATATAAATAAATAGTATAATATAATTACCTGAAATTTCAAAAAAATTTGCTACCCTGAAATTTCGTATTTACACGTTTTAGGACTAGTAAACACCAAAAAAGCAAAAAAAAAATGTCCGTCTGTCCGCCGTAGACGTCGTACGCCGTCCGCCGTCCGCCGTACGCCGTACGCAAAATTGTTTGAAGGCGCGTAGCTCCCAAACCCGTTGATATATTAAATTGAAATTTTTATGGTGGGTAGATTGGGTAAACCCCTACGACTGGTATATTTTCGAGGGCTGGGGGTACAAGGGGAGAGGAGAGGAGAGCGTTTTAGACGAAAAATTTTGGTTTCTAGATCTCAGGAACCACTTACACTAGGAGGCTGAAACTTGGAACTTATGTAGTACTATGATAATGGACTTAATTGTCGATATTGGTTAAGGGGTGTGGAAGTGGGGGGGAAAACAATGAGTCTTTAACGCATGAAAGACGGGATTGAAACATTCTAAAATCGATATCTCCTGAACAATTGATGTCAGGAGATTGAAACTTTGTTGTTGTCCTTAGGGATACTTCAAGATTAGACAAGGGCTAAAATTTTTAATAGGGGTGGTGGGGTGTGGGAGTGGGTGGTAAAAAACTTTAGATTACAATATCTTCCAAACCAATTACACCAGGAAGATAAAATTTAGTTTCTGTGTATGGGATCACAAGAGAAGTCTACCGAAACTAAATTTTTTGAGGGGGAGGTGGAGCACGAAAGTGGGGGAACAGCAATTTTTCAAAAAATTTAGTTTTTATATCTCAGAAACCGTATCAGATATGATCTTGAAAATTTTACAGGAGTTAGGGTCGGTAAATTTCTAGTAGAGAAAAAAATTTTGGCGGTGTGGGTGTTGGGGGTGATGGTGAAAGGGGGTAGAAAGGAAAACATTTTGATTTTTATTTCTCGAAAACCATAATGAATAGAAAGCTAACAATTTAGTATTTTATAGAGCCACTATGGAGACATTCTAGAAAAATAAAATTTTTGATAGGCGTATCAAGGTACGGGGGAGAGGGGTGGTTTCTTATATCTAAGAAACGGCTTATGCTAGAAAGTTGAAACTTAGTACGTATATGTAGATTTACTATTAGAGTAATTAAAGCAAAAAAAAGTTCAGATTTTTATTGGCGTTCAGAGGTTGAGTAAAAAAAATATCCGTGAATCCACATTTTCACAAACTTCGTTTAAAGTTTTAGACATGTCGAGCTATCAAAGCAAGTTTACTTCTGCGGGCTATTTATATAAGCGCCTAGTAACGATCTTCAAAATTTTTCGATATCCAACCCCTAAGGAGGTGTAAAGTGGTTGTGTACATATTCACGAATTCTGATATATTCCTAAGGTATATTGAGATTTGAAATTCACTTTTACTTCTATAAGCTTTAAACGTAGTCGGGGAAAAACCCGATATAAGTATTTTTCTCTATTAAATCCCCTGGGGGTATTGTTCAAGATTTCACTGATTCCGAAAATCTCTTAGGTTTAATGTGATCGAATTCGCTTTTCCTACTATGAATTATTCTATTGATAAAAAAAATACGTAAGTGTATAAAAAAAATCTGCCAACAGTCTGGGCGCAACTTTATTATTTTATGGGTAGAAGTCCGAATGATGAGATGCGGTGTAGGTTACTATGCGACTGATAACCTAAGAAATAACCAGGAGGCTATTTGGAACGTTATTTTTTAGGTTGTCAGTCGCATAGTAACCTACACCGCATCTCATCATTAAACACGTTTCGGACTTCTACCCATAAAATAATAAAATTGCGCCCAGACTGTTGGCAGATTTTTCCACTTGGGACGGATCACGGGAGACGGAAAATGCCGACCCCATCTGTTTTGCTTTGTCCACTGTGATAGGACGAGGTGGGACGAGCCGGGGCGCCATTCTGCTCGAGCAGAAATCCGCAATAGTGGACGCGTACGCACTTAACCATGGACTTTGGTGAATTCGCAAAGAGTAAGCTACACAAGCTGCTTCAGTTTGTCAGGCTGGCGTGGTGGTTTACCTAAGATGTGGTCTTGGGCACACTGGTACTTCTTCCCGTACATGTGGGATCACAACGGACTCATTGGTGGTCTATATGTTTGGTCGCAATAGTGGCCACCCACCTACCTAGCCTAACCTATATACACCACCAGAACAACGTGGGACACTTCTCTCTAGCAGAAGAACTTCTGGCAAAGCGGGGTATAGGTGTATGTGTTAATACAAAACCTCCCAATCTTAATTATGTTTCCAAAAATAGATTCAATAGATTTTCCATAAAGCTACCAATTATCTTTACGATATAATGAGCTCCTGCAAGTACTCGTAACCATTGACCTATATCGCTATTAAGTCCTTCTTTGACTGTACGCACATTTTCAACATCAAGACGAGAATCGTTCGTATTGAATGAAAATCGAAACATTTAAAAATACCACCGCCTTCACCAATACTGATTTAATCTGATTAATCCAAACCTCAATTCCGTAATCAATCATGAAATCAATTCTCGAGTACTAGCGCATCCACTTGCCTAGTTTTAAAAGAATTTCCCGTACTCATTAAGCCTCTGTTATTAGACGAGTAGTTTCTGAGTATTTGCCATTGTATTAAATTTTTTATTGCAAATTACCAACACCTTAAAGGACCGATCTCCCATCAGGTTTTTAATATTCATTTCTCATAATCACGCTTACCCGGGACATCTATCGAATATATTTCCATCGAAGAAACAAACTAAGGGTAGGTATGCCAAGAATTTTTCTGAGTCTAATCCATGAAAATTGAAAATACCGGCTCAAAAATTATACACGAGGGTTTCGCAAGGATATTGGGGCTGCTTCGAGTTTGAATGGCCGAAAATTGGAGAAAAATGGCAATAACTGCCCTCCTCCCCCCATTTGTGGAGTTAAGGGCTTAGAATCGTATGAAATCCTCATCCAAAAAATTGCTCCACTAACAAATCCCGAAGCGAAATGGCATCGGAAATGGGCAGACCAACACATTCGTGCAATAATCAAGTCCGTTTCGGGTTTGAAAGTAAAACCCACACATGGAATAGACGGAGCACTCATACGAAGAGCACAAAAAAAAAACAAGAACAAAATATTGTAGACTTCTTTGCTCGGATTGCTAAGAAACCACCACGGGGTGGTTTGTACCGCCTAAGGTATGCTGGCTAGGGGTTAACTTCACCCCCATCGCCACCCGCAACAAAAAACCCCTACACACGAATACTTGCAATATTGAATTATTGCGTCCGTCCTACCCTCGTCGTTGGCTTCTCCTTGCTGATGTGATGAATGGATGGGGTTAGATGTGGTGATTGCTGGGATGAACTTTTAGGGAGGCTTAGACGCATGCGTAGTTTAAATGTCAAACGAATGGAATACTAAATAACAGAGTTCTTGCCAGAATCTCTGTACTCCGAAATGGGTCCGGCAAAATAATTGTATTACAGGGTACAATGTGCCCCTTTAGTTTAACTTTCGTTTCGGTGATTTATGGCAAGTAATTAAGGAACGTTGTACGAGTAGACAACCAGAAAAAGAATTATATGCATGGACATGATAAGGAATCGCGTTAAGGTGAGATTGAACAATTTACGATGTTTTTCGACAAGAGTTAAGAATGAATTCATCCACCTGTAATGATTATTGCGGATAATACGTTTGGATTTCGGATTAGGTAGCAGGATGGTAATTACGGTAAAGATATGAAACGGATGAGTATAAAGAAATTGATGCAATGTGGAACATTATATCCGGCTTCTTTATTACAGCATATTGATTACGTGTAACCAAAGGTATTGTTGCAAGCTACAGGTTCGCTCTGATTTCAAGTAAAAACACAATTCGGTTAAAGTAACAAAATCACAAATCGCTTTATTATTATTGAATTCAGTTATTGTTACGCTTGGCAATTTTTCACGATTTTAGTTATAGGGTCATTCCATAGAGATATATATACTGGAGATGACAAGCAGCGATTGAGTTGAAGGCGGACGTCGTCGCATTCACTTGCACGCAAAAACAACAACAATTGACATAACGAACCTGTTCTGTCTCACTCACTCTCACGCTAAAACAACAACAACGACCCTGTTTTGTCTCACTTCTCATCGTGTTTTTGGCTTCAAAGCGCTTTATACAAAACCGGTGGCTTGTCGTCTCCAGTAGCTCTATGGGTCATTCCATCAAGAATCGCCAAAAATGACGAAATTTGCGACTTACCATCTCCGATTCTTTTCAAAAAATTTCTACTTGAAGAACTAGTGAAAAAAATAATTGAAATTCAATTTTTTGTTTCTATCTCATTTTACTTTATTATTTCAATAATACAGTATTGTTATCTATTTTTAAAAAAAAAATGTTCTACCCTTAAAAATTTTTTTTTACTTTTCATGACTAGTAGACACGAAAAAAGCAAAAAAAAATTTCAGTCCGTCTGTCCGCCGTACGCCGTACGTCGACCGCTGTACGCAAAATCGTTTGAAGGCTCGTAGCTCCCAAACCCTTTGAGCTATTAAATTAAAATTTTTTTTATGAATAGACTGGGTAGGTCCCTTGAAGTGACCATATTTTTAAGGGTGGGGGTGTAAGGGGGGAGGAGAGGAAGTGTTTTAGACGAAAAATTTTGGTTTCTAGATCTCAGCAACCGCTTATGCTAGGAGGCTGAAATTTGGAATTTATATAGAGCTTCGATAGTGGACCTATTTGCAAAAGAATTGCCGATATGGATGAAGGGGTGTGGGAGTGGGGGAAAAATAATGCGTCCGAAATGCAATGAAGCCGAGATCGACACATTCTAAAATCTATATCTCCTAAACAGTTAATGTTACAAACTTGAAACTTGACGGGTATCTGTAAGTATACTAGGCGAATAGATCGGAAATAAATTTTTGAGAGGGGGCAGTGACGTACGGAGGAGGGAGGAGAAAAACTTTAGATTACGATATCTCACGAACCAATTGCACTAGAAAAATAAAATTCGGTTTCTGTATAGAGGTTGACAAATAAAGTTTGCTGAAAGTAAAATTTTTTAAGGGGGAGGTAGAGCATGGGAGTGGAGGGTGTAAGTTTTTTTTGAAAAATAACGTCTCATATCTCAAGAACAGTGTAAGATAGATTCTTAAAATGTTTACTAAAAGTAAGCCTAATAGACCTCTATAAAAAAAAATTTTGAGGGTGAGGGTGTAAAGAGTGAGAGTGAGAGGGTGAAAAGGTAAAAGTTCTGATTGTTATATCTTGAGAACCTATAATGATGTAAAGCTGAGACTTTGTATTTAGATAGAACTATAGTAGTGGCATGTTCGAAAAATATAATTTCTTATGGTGGTAGTATGGTACGAGGGTCGGGGTGGATTTCCTATCTGTAGAACGGCTTATGCTACAAAATTGAAACGGTAATGTATATGTAAATCAACTAGAAAAGTAATTTATATAAAACAAGCCAATCGTATAATACTCTAGATGAATACTGAACTCCGATTTATATTGATAAAGTAGAATTACGTGTGTGCATGTTGTATATCCTTTATTAAGGATTGCCATTAGATTGCTACTCAAAACTAAAAGACAATATTCAGTGTTTAATTTCATATCTTGAACTGGGTAAGTCACCAAAAAAAAAATGTCCTTTTTGAAGGACTTTCACATGGGAGGTGCAGGAAGGACTCACTCGATTTCTTACATATTTGTCCTTTTCCTTGGAACCATTTAAAAATGAACTTGTACAAAATTTGAAATTCGTAGCTTGAAGCGTTCAAAAGTTATCGAAAAATATTGTTGAACACGTGTCTTAAGGACATTTTGTATGGCAGCTACCAGAAAGAGTAAAAGGATTTCGCTGATTAGTAAACTCGAACTTGGTTTTTACTCAAAACTAATTTGTACAAAATTTCCAATTTATAGCTAAAAGATTACTTGAGTTATAGTAAGTTCCATAAATTAAAAGAAGACGTTTTGACAGGATATTTGTATGGCAGCTACACGAAGGACTAATAGGACTTTCTTCATAATCATACATTAAGCTTCAACTATTGGAAAAATACTTTGTACAAAATTTGAAAGACGTAGCTTAAACCCTTCTGAAGTTATCAATCAATATTCTCGAACACGTATTTTAATGACATTTTGTATGGCAGCTACCAGAAGGAGTAAAAGGATTTCGCTGACAAGTAAACTCAAGCTTCATTTTTACTCGAAACTAATTTGCAAAAAATTCCGAATTTGTAGCTAAAAGATTACTTGAGTTATAGTGAGTTTCGTAAATTAAGTGAATACATTTTGACAGGATATTTGTATGGCAGCTACACCAAGGACTAATAGGATTTTCTTCATAATCATATATTTAGCTTCAACTGTTGGAAAAATAACACATTCAAAATTTTAATGCCGTAGCTTAAGCCCTTCTGAAGTTATCTACCAATATTCTTGAATACCTGTTTTAAGGATATTTTGTATGGCAGCTACCCGAAGGAGTAAAAGGATTTCGCTGACTAGTAAACTCGAACTTTGTTTTCACTCAAAACTAATTTGTACAAAATTCCGAATTCGTAGCTAAAAGATTACTTGAGTTATAGTGAGTTTCGTAAATTAAGTGAATACATTTTGACAGGATATTTGTATGGCAGCTACACCAAGGACTAACAGGATTTTCTTCATAATCATATATTTAGCTCTAACTATTGGAAAAATAATACAAACAAAATTTCAATGTCGTAGCTTAAACCCTTCTGAAGTTATCGACCAATATTCTTGAACACGTGTTTCAAGGACATTTTGTATGGCAGCTACCCGAAGGAGTAGGACGATTTTGCCCGTTAACGAACTTAGCCTTACAAATTCAACCAAACATCCAGATTTAAAATTTCAAGATCCTAGGTGAAGGGGTTCTTGAGTTATCGTGTTCACGGACAGACGGACGGACGGACGGACGGACGGACGGACGGACGGACGTCAGGCGGATTTGAGGTTTTTGGCCACAAATAAACAAAAAATAATATATACCTTTTTTTCGTCCGAGGCTTGGTTCTATGCGTTACAAACTTTTGGGCTGTATTAAACTTATGATACTCTATATGATTTCATCTAGAGTATAAAAAAAATTTTGTGGGTGAGGGTGTAAAGAGTGAGAGTGAGAGGGTGAAAAGGTAAAAGTTCTGATTGTTATATCTCGAGAACCTATAATGATATAAAGCTGAGACTTTGTATTTAGATAGAACTATAGTAGTGGCATGTTCGAAAAATATAATTTTTTATAGTGGTAGTATGGTACGAGGGTCGGGGTGGATTTCCTATCTGTAGAACGGCTTATGCTACAAAGTTGAAACGGTAATGTATATGTAATGTATATGTAAATCAACTAGAAAAGTAATTTATATAAAAAAAAATTTAAAATATCCATTGGCGTTCGGAAGGAGGGTGAAAAACATGATCAGTGAAAATGGAATGCATATATTTTCACGGTTTTCCTCATATCTATTAGGTCTTCCCAAATATTGAATTCGTTTTACTTTATTACTTTCTAATAATACAGTATTGTGATTGTTTTTTAAAAAAAAGTATTTGCTACACTGAAAATTTTTTTTTCGCGTTTCATAACGCGTTTCGGAAAATAGATCGCAAATAAATTTTTGAGTGGGGGCAGTGGCGTACGAGGGTGGGGGGTAAAAAACTTTAGATTATGATATCTCGCGAACCAATTGCACTAGAGAAATAAAATTCGGTTTCTGTATATAAAGGTTGACAAATGAAGTTTGTTGAAAGTAAAATTTTTTAAGGGGGCGGCGGATCATGAAAGTGGAGGGGATGCGAATTTTTGTAAGAAATCACGTCTCATATCTCAAGAACAGTGTGAGGTAGATGCTTAAAATTTTTACCAGAAGTAGGTTTAATAGACCCCTATCAGAACAAATTTTGGGTGTGAGGGTGTAGACGGAGAGGGTGGAGGAGGGTGAAAAGGAATAAGTTCCGATTTTTATATCTCGAAAACCTATATAATAGATATAAAACTGAAACATGGTATTTAGATAGAGCTATAGCAGTAGCATCTTGGGAAAATATAATTTTTTATAAGGGTAGTATGGTACGAGGGTGCGGGTCTCATATTTAACGCATGCCTAAAACTCAGATATTTTCCCAAGAGCTGGAAATTGCTCTACCAAAACCAGGAAAAGACCCTAGTCAACCTGTGAATTATAGGCCAATCAGTTTACTGCCGGTAATGGGAAAAGTTTTTGAAAAAATTATTTGAATTCATATAAACCAGAAACTCAACTGCTCTCCACTCGTTCCAGACTTTCAGTTTGGGTTCCGCGCGGGTCACTCCACGAACCATCAACTTTATAGAGTTACATCTGATATTTGAAATGCGCTGAAAATGAAAAAATCTACTGCTCTGATCACCCTCGACATTGAAAAAGCATTCGATACTGTTTGGCATCATGGTTTGTTGTATAAACTTAAAAAAATGGACTTTCCCGAATTTCTGATAGAAACAATATCATCCTTCCTTGTAGATAGAAGCTTTTCGGTCAAAATAAACGACCATTTCTCCACTTATAGAAATATTCCTGCAGGTGTACCCCAGGGCTCTTGCCTTAGCCCTACTCTTTATAACATTTATACGTCGGACTTCCCCCGATCAGCAAAATGCGAAATAGCTATGTTTGCTGACAATACAGCCTTATATTCCAGCTCAGGTGATCCAAATGAAATTATAAATAATCTGCAATCACAACTCCAGTTAATTTCGCAATATTATAACAAGTGGAAAATCAAAATAAATGCATGCAAGACACAAGCTCTATTTTTTACTAGGAAAAGGACCTCGCGTTTTCTTCCAAACCCGATAATAAATGTTCTAGGTAGTCCAATCCCGTGGGCAAAAAATATTAAATACTTAGGTCTAATTTTAGATGCCAAGCTGACCTTTAATGAACATGCTACAGATTCCGTTTCGAAACTATCAAAATACATTCGGATGTTATATCCCTTAATTAATAGAAAATCAAAACTTTCTCAGGAAAATAAATTGTTAATATTTAAAACCGTGATGCAGCCTGCACTTTGCTATGGGGCACCTATTTGGAACAATTGTGCATCGATTCACAAAAGAAAAATGCAAATTATTCAAAACAAATGTTTAAAAATAATACTCAATAAACCTTGGTACTTTTCTACTCAAGAATTGCACGAAATAGGAAACTGCAAAACATTAGTTGTTATGGCAAACCAACTAAAGGAATCATTCGCAAATAATTGCCTTCGCTCGGATAACCCGCTAGTTATGTCGAAAATATTGAAAATTGGGTGCTTAGCTTTAGATTTAGTTAGCTTTAGAGTAAGTTAACTTTAGGATTAGGTTAGGATTGAATAAAGAGGTTTTTAGACACAATTTTTCCTCAAAATTGAAATAATTAATGAATACACTTATAACTGCAAGTAGCTGATTAATTTAAGTATATAGTTGTAAAAGTTTATCTTGGTCTCTAAAATAAAAATGAATTGTAACACAACTGTAAATGAAACTAGTGAATAAATTTATCTATCTATCTAACTAGAAAAGTAATTTAGATTTAAAAAAATTTCAAATATCCATTGGCGTTTGAAAGGGGGGGGCGAAAAAATGTATCAGTGAAAATGGAATGCATATATTTTCACGATTTTCGTCATATCTATTAGGTCTTACAAAATATTTAATTCATTTTTATTCTACGCCTTCTTCATATAAATACCTAGAAAGTGTTTTCAGGATTTTTTGAAATTCGACCCCTAAGAGGGTGTAAAGGGGTTGTATACTTATTCGCGAATTCAGCCATATCCCCCAGGTCTGATCAAATATCGAATATCTTTTCACTATCACGGGCTTGCGTAATAATCGCCTAAAACTTGTTTTTAATTTTTTTCCTTTTTCAGCCCCTAAGAGGATATAAAAGGGTTGAACAAGTTTTCACAAATTCCGTCATATCCTTTAGAAGTGATAAGTAATTCAATTGTTTTTACTTTCTCGGGCTGTTTTCATATTTATCTATTAACTCCTTTCAGGATTTTCGGATATTCAACCCCCAAGTGGGTGTAAGAAGGTTGCATATGTTTTCACAGATTCTTACATATTGCTTAGATCTGATGATATATCGAAAAGGTTTCCCATATAAGAACCAAAAAGTCAATTTCAGTATTTTCAGATTTTCAATCCTAAGGGGTGTAAGGGGGTTGTATGCTTTT
This sequence comes from Beris morrisii, assembly GCA_951812415.1. Classification (NCBI taxonomy): domain Eukaryota; kingdom Metazoa; phylum Arthropoda; class Insecta; order Diptera; family Stratiomyidae; genus Beris; species Beris morrisii. The sequence goes on from OX638311.1 coordinate 125,235,843, forward strand.
CAAAGGTTCGACATATTTCTTAGGTTTGATGAGATATTAGATCGCTTTCCATTTCCACCGACTTTTTATATAATCGCCTACAAATCCATTTCTCAATTTTTGGATATTCGACCCCCAAGGGTTTGCATATGTTTTCACAAATTTGGCCATCCCTTAGTTCTGATGAGATATAAAATTGGTTATTACGGCATTTAATATAATGACCTAAAAACCGATTTCACGATTTTTCGAATTTCAAAAACCAAGGGGGTGTGAAGGGTTTGCTTACGTTCTCGCAAATTTTTCAAAATCCCTCGTGTCTCATGAGATATCCAGTTGCTTCTTATGAAATCGTCTAAAAACCTGTTTCACAATTTTTTCGAAATTCAAACCCTAAGTGGAAGTAATGTATATGTTTTAACAATTCGTCATATCTCTTAATTCTGATAAGGCAGCAAATTCGTTTTTACTTCTATGGGCTTTTAGTGTACATAATATACCGAAATTGGAATAGTCTACACGTTCTTTTTCAATGTTTAATCGTCCAGAAATATTTATTTGAAATAGTTTTATTTTAAGAACAAAACTAACTTTCCAAGAAACCTCATAATTTCGAAACAACTGATGATACTTCGACTTTGATCGCTCCCCAACTTTGACCCGAAAAGTAATAAAGGTTCGCCCAGACCATTGGCAAATTTTTTTTGTTAGTTATAGTATGTTAAAGATTTCGCATAAAAGGTGTCCGAGTCCTCTTTGAAAATGCATATCTCTGGTAATTTTTATCCTAACATAATAAAGTAGGGCTTATTTTAAAGATTATTGTTTAAAAACTGTCGCAATATAAAAAAATACGATTAAAAATTATCCTTGAAAGTTTTTTTCAAGGATAACGATTTTGTCCTTTATCCTTGAATATCTCAAAATGCATATATAAAATTTTTTTAAATTTTTTATATTTTGTATATTATACTGTTTTTCAAAACATATCAAAAAATTAACTTGGGATTTCAAGGGGATCGGGGTCAGTGGTTTTCAATTAAGGCTAGTTTAGTTCTCTAATAATTTAATTAGATTTGTTTGACCGATCCCCTTGAGATCCCGAGTTAATTTTTAAATATGTTTTGAAAAACAGTATAATATACAAAATATAAAAAAATAAAATAAATTAAAGATACCCTTTAGGGGATTCTTGATGGAAAGACCCTTTTTCTATTAAATAATTGAGAACCACTGATGTTCTTAGATTTTTTTTGATCGCGATTCCCTTGAGATCCCAAGTTAATGTTTTGGCATGTTTTGAAAAACATTATAACCTACAAAATACAAAAAAATAAAAAAAATTAAATTAAATTAAATACATTTTCAGATATTCAAAGATAAAGGATAAAATTGTTTTCCTTGAAAAAATCATCAATAACGTTCCAAATAGCCTCCTGGTTCCCGTTCGTGATTGCTGGGTGATTTTATATTAGTAATGTTAAAAGTAGCTAATGGAGGAGGTTCAATTAATACGCAGTAAATTTGTAGGTAGAATAATAATAATAAATTTTGGATATTAACCAATTGCTTCCCTTTGTTGAATTATCACGCCACGCCACTGATATAAGGCTGCCCTGATGATACACTTCCCAAAAACTAAGTAAAATCCGTTTTGATCTCCACTTCGAAGAAAAGAAGCAGTGAGCAGTTACCATTCAATCCACCAATGATAATCGTGAGAGAGAAGGTGATATTTTGATGTTTATTTAAATAAGTTCGGTGCCAGTGAAATAATTGAAGATCTTTTGATTTAGAAAAATTTAATGGATCCAAAGCTTTCTGAAATTTATAGTGCAGTACCAGTAATTTGACAATATAAAATACGTACCTGGCCTTAATGTTGTTTGTCGGTTAAGTTGCTGGTTTAGGTTTAGGTTTAAAGGTTGTTGTTTGTCGGTTAAGTTGCTGGTTTAGGTTTAAACCTAAACCTAAACCAGCAACTTAACCGACAAACAACATTAAGGCCAGGTACGTATTTTATATTGTCATAGTTATAATAGAATCCTTAAAAAAAAATTAATTATTGAAAATAGTGGGATCCTCTAAAAAATAATGAAGTATGTGAAATAAATGAGAGTCTGGCAAAGTTTTTGCAGTTGTGGTATTGGCACGCAATGGAAGAAAGCTGATATCTTTGGTGAAAAAAAATTTTTTTTCGGTATTATGTGATACAAACACAAAAATTTTTTCAAATATTTTGCCGATTTTCCGAAAATCATAAGCCTTAGTTGTTAGGGTCCCCCAAAAGTGAAATAGCCCCGGGCCCCTTCATAGGTAAATCCGGCCCTGATACGACGAATGATGAGATATTGGGTTTTACTTCAATGAGATTACGCGATCAATTCCGAAAGGAGTGTAAAGTGGCTGTGTACATTTTTACGGATTCATTTTGATATTCTATTATTTGTACTTTATTATTTTTTAATAATAAAGTATTGTGATCCATCTGCTATTTTAAAAAAATTCGTTACCCTGAAATTTTGTATTTTCACGTTTTAGGACTAGTAAACCCAAAAAAAAATATATTTGCCGGCTGTCCGTCGTAGACGCTGTGCGCCATACGCAAAAGCGTTTGAGGTGGGGTGTGAGGGAGAGCGTCTTAGAAGGAAGATTTTGGTTTCTAGATTTCATGAACCACTTAAGTATGCTAGGAGGCTGAAACTTGGAACTAATGTAGATCTATGATAATAGACTCCGAACGGTCAACACGGGCTTAGGGGTGTGGGATTGGGGCAAAACAATGCGTCCGAAGCGCTTGGATTCAAACATTCTAAAATCAATATCTGCTGAATGGTTGATATCAGAAACTTGAAACTTTGTGGTCGTCTTGAGGGATACAAGAAGATTAGACAAGAGCTAACATTTTTGAGGAGGGTGGTGGGGTATGTGTGTGAGGAGTAAACACTTTGGATTATAATATTGTTACATGTAAACCTGGCAACCGCGCAATTCGATCGTTTTACATTAACAACCGAATACCTACATAGCTACAAAGTAACCCAATCAGAAACCTAGTTGAAGTATATAAGGAGAGCGGAGCAAGACGATTATACCCCCCTTCTTATCGAATGTGCTCGAATGGTACTAGAACAGCGTAGAGGATCAAATGGAAAGATCTCAAGCTCACTAGAACCCTCTACACACACCACCGAACGAAGATTCAAGAACAGTCTCGACTGCAGACAACTGGTATAAAAGCAGATAAAGCTTTCAGCGAGGGAGATAGTAATTTTTATTACGTCGACTGTGACAGACACCTAGTACGCGACCGTATTGGTGGAAAGCGATTGATAGAGTGCGATCGAGACAAGTGCTATGTAAAAGCGAGCGGTATTGCCATAAAGTGCGAATAATTATGCTAATAGAATTAAAGTGCAAAGAATAAATACTCAATTATTTTTATTTTAACCGAATTGTGTTTTACTTGAAATCCTGGCGAACCCCTAGCTCGCAACAATATCTTCTATATCTACCAATTATGCCAGGAAGATAAATTTGGTTTGTGTATATAGGACTTCAAGTGCAGTCCATTGAATGTAAAATTTTTGTGGGTGGAGGTGGAGGACGAAAAGAGGAGAATAGTTAAAAAAAAAAATTTTATATCTCCAGAACAGTACCAGATATGATCTTAGAAATTTTGCAGGAGTTAGGCCCAGTAGACTTTGTAACGACTTGCTTCCCGGGGTAAGTTCAGCGGTTGCCAGGGTTAGTTACAAATATTTGTTTGTTTTCAACTACACTTTATTATTTACTTAATTTTTAAAACACGTTTGTTAAAATTAAAATTCGAATTGGTAATCCTTCTAGCGTTCTGCTCGCCTTCGTTGTGTTCGCCTTCCTTCGTCCGGGCCCGTCTCTGCTCGCCTTGTCTCGTCTTCGCTTGGCGCACCTCGTCCTTGTTCGCTTAGTTCGTCGTATCTCATTGCTTCGCGCTCGTCTTAGCTTGCCGTATTCCGCTCGTTTGCCTCTCGTCGGTGTTTGCTCGTCGTATCTCGCCTCAGTTTGTCGTATCTCACTCTTTGCCTCTCGTCGCTCATCTCCTATCGTCACTGTGTGCTCGTCGTATTTCGTCTCCACCACTCGCCTTAACTTTGCTGGGCTCGTCTCTACCCTGCTTTGCTTGGCTTGTCTCTACCTGGCTCTGTTCTGCTTGGCTCGCCTCTACTTGGCTCGTTCCTGCTCTGCTTGGCTCGTTCCTGATCTGCTTGCCTCTGCTCTGCTTGGCTCGTCCCTGCTCTGCTTGGCTATGCTCTGCTTGACTCGTCCCTGCTCTGCTTGGCTCATCTCTGCTCTGATTGGCTCGTCTTTGCTTCGCTCTTCTCCGCTACGCTCTGCTTGGCTCGTCACTGCTCTGTCTGGTTCGTCTCTGCTTGGTTCTTCTCCGCTCTGCTTGGCTCGTCACTGCTCTGTCTGAAAATTAACTAGTCGGTCTCAAACTTTGTAAGGGGAATTACAAATCCACAACCTCGTCCAGTTTGGGAACCGATTAGAGACGGTTGCCATCCCAGTGTGTCGTCCTTTTCGATTCTGTGTGTTGGTGGAATTACAAATTCGCAAACCAAACAAAGGTCGAATTGATCGAGCTCAGTAGTCAACGTTACTTATAAGGGGAATTACAAACCCACAATCTTATGCGCTGGTCTCCCTTCTGCTTGCTCGTTGACCATTTTATAGGGGTTCCTCATAACCGGTTTTTCCATACCTTTTCCTCCCAAAAAAATAATAAAGTTGCGCCCAGGTTTTATTTCAATTTTTTTATTGCAATATACGGCGAGCGGTTAATAAATATCACGAATGGATGCCCATGCAATAGAAAACGAAGCCATTACGGTCTTATTTGACATTTGTGGCAAGCCGTTCATTACGCGACGCGATTGTTCCGCTTTGCGCGTCGCGCTCATCTCCTTCATTATAATCCCACCTTCAGATTCGAACGACTTTAGGGTTATATTCGGAGTGTTGAATTTGTTTTTTAATATTGTGGCTCTACTGTATTTAAGTGTTTCCAAGAAAACTTCAACTTCAATCTCAATTCACCAACAGAAAGGATTCGGTACGAAGCTGGCAACCCGTACTCATGCAATTTCACCTTTTCTTGATGGAGTGAATGTCTACTAAAACAAATTTTTAGTACACCACCCACAGCTAACCACCCGTCCCACAACAACCTTCACCACCCACTTTCAATACATTCATCCAATTTGCCGTATCCGCACAAGGAGTTTAGTGCGTTTTCAGATCAGATGTGATGAGAAAAACAGTGTGTGCGCGCATATTGTCGAGTGTAGACCTACGCGTAGATTCCTTTTCGTCCTGGCTCTGTTTATATGCAAATTATCCGATTAAAAAAAGGAGTTTCGAATGTTTTTTCTTTTGAACATTTCTGCACTTTTTCAAATAGAGACGACTTTATTAAAGCTGAGTGTTTTATTCGCGTAAACAATTCTCCGTCGAAAATGGAACTTTTTTCTGTGGTATCCTGCAGAATATCCTTCGCCTTGTAAAAAGAATTGTGGCTGTGTGCATTTGTTTCATATAAACGGTGTGAATGTATGGGTTTTTGGTACTGTGCCGGAAGTTTCGCTGTAGTAGAGTATATGTGTCAAATTCTCTCGTATCTCCTGTGGAACATTTTGCCGCAGGGATGTAAAATCTACGGAGGGGTAGCAAAAAGGATATCAACACGATAATAGCGCGGCGGCAAGGAGCGTATGTGTGCAGGCATTTTTAACATCATCTTTCACTTTAAAATTTATAAACGAGCTCAGCAAACGACAATTTTTTCAGTGTTAAGTAGATGCGGAAAGTACGGATTTCGACATACTACGTGGCGCCCCTCCCCACACACGGGTAAACGGTGTCTATCTTATAAATATGTCACAGGAGCACCCTTTACGGTGACGAGCTAAGGGTGGAAGACGAATTCGCTTAGTGGGTGAACGTAGGCGCTTTAAAGGCATCGTCCATTCCTTTGGAACAGCTCCTTTAATTCGAAGCGGAATTTCCTCCCTAGCCACCCGTTTTTCGGTGTGCGTGTGAGAAGTAGTTTTGCCATTCGAAGTGCAAATTAGTCCCGACTCTCATTGAGGTCCTTGAGGAGTAATAAAATTTGTTTGGTGAAGTGTTTTCATTGTTGTCGGGTGTTTGAGAGAATTTTCGGGGCGGAAAAGTGTGTGGGCGGCTAGCGACGAATTTAAGTTTTCTTAATATCGCGTTTTTGAGAGTCAAGGACACCAAGGACGTAACCGGTAACAAGTAAACGTATTGGCAGGAAATCAACGACAAGGAGGCCCCGTTAAGATTTCGGTCGTCGGCGGTGGCCAAAGGGGCTCGAAGGTTTGGCGTCGCGAACGTATCGAAATGACAACAGAGCCTGATTTGGATGACGTCGCATTCTTATCGGGTAAATTAAATTAAATTAAAAAAAAATTATTAAAACTAAGAAGTTTATGATAACTTTACTTAAATGTGTGTTGGATGATGTATATGTTGTCTGAAGCAACAGGTTGTATTTGGATAATTGCTTTCTACTTTCTAATCTTCCCGACCTTTTTTTACAACGACTTTAGTTTTTAGTTTTAGTTTTAAGAAGGGGCGAAGCGCTGAGCCACCGCGCAAACTAGACACCAAAAGGGCACATAGCGATCCCTTCAGAGCCTCGTAGGTCACTAAACATCCCCTAAACAACCCAGATCCCTAAAGAACTTGACTTGAACTTGTCATGCCCTTTAGACCTCAGATCCTCCAAATTGTCAAAGAAAAGACTGCCCAGCCACCTCAGTCGCCTTCTTGCAACCGCCTGACACTCGCACAAAATATGGGTGATGTCCTCCTCAGCATATAGGGTGGGCCATCTAGTGGTTTCTTTTTAAATCATAGGTTATTTTAACACTGAAAGCTGTTTCCCGCTCGAAATCTTGACAGAAAATCAGTATCATACCTCCGCGGAACGTAATGAGTCGCTTTACGCTTGAACAACGTTGGGAAATATTGAAAACTTATTTCCAAAGTGAGTGAGAGTGGGAACAACAACAACGTTTCGGTCAACGGTGAACGTTACAGAGCCATGTTATCCGACTTTTTTTTTAATGAAATTGAAGACATGGATTTGGTTCATGCAGGATGGCGCACCATGCCACACAGCCCATGCCACAATCGATCTTTTACGCACCAAATTCCCAAATCGATGTCAATTGGCCGCTTCTGAGCTGCGATTTGAATTTTTTTTTGTGGGGAACCGTGAAGGAACGATGTTATGCCAACAATCCAGAAACGATTCAAGCACCTAAGGTCAATATCATCCAAACAATCCGTGAGCTACAGCCCGAAACCATCAACAAGGTCTTGGAAAATTGGAGTGACATAATGCGCTACTGCGCAGCCAGCCGAGGCAGCCACTTGAATGAAGTTGTGTTTCTTTCATTAATGGGAATGTTTACTCTTACTAATAAAGCCATAATGCATGGAAAAAAATTTTATTTTGTTCATTTTATTGCATTTTTAAAAAGAAACTTGTATTTGGCCCACCCTGTAGGTCATGGCAGTACCTCCACACTTCAGAGTCAGCGATCCCCATACGCATAGCATGCTTCCCTCGCAAGCTGTGCCCTGTCAGTATACCGACGAGTAGCCGCAGACTTCTCCATCTCCATGTCAATATTTCCCTAGTCTTCCGTCTGTCTAACCTTGGCCAGAGTGCCCTAGAAGTCCTACAGCTTGTTAGCGCCTCCCATCTAGAGTTCGCTGCGTCCGCGGCACAATCCCTGATACCGTGCATTGATTCCGTTTAATGGTGGACTAACGACCTCCTCTACCATCCCGTCTGACGCCGATCCTAGTCTCGCCAGCTCATCGTGCCTGGTACGTCACTATGTCCTGGTACCCTGCATAGTCGTACTCTATTCTGACTACAAAGTACATTGAGCACTTCTCGACAGCGCTTTACTAGCTGGAATTTGATAGTTCCCGATTCCAATGCATTCAAAGCCGCCTGGCTGTCAATGTAGAGTGAGATATCCCGACCGAATACCCCCCCCCCCCCCATCAACATGATGTTACCTGCCTGATTCACTGCCAGAATCTCCGCTTGGAATATACTACAGGCATCCGGCAGCTTAAAAGACTCCCTTGCACTCAACTGCTCAGAGAACTCCAGCACCAGTGCCGCATTCCATTTTGGAACCGTCCGTATACACGGAGAGTTCTCCCTAACTCACTACCCTGTTGCTTTCCCAGTCCGCTCTGCTTGGGTATACAACCCTAGACGATCATTTAAAATCATTTACCGGGATCATATAATCAGTAAAAAAGTTGACCGGACCCTCAAGAAATTCCCTAAGAATGGAGCCGTGTCCTATGGATCTCTCCCTAAAGAGACCACAGCTCAATAGTTTTGCTGTGTTTGACGCAACCTGCTTAATGAAAATATCAAGTGGTAAAATGTGCATGCAAACTTCCAGTGCTGCTGTTGGCGTTGTGCGCAGGGCCCCTGTGATCATTACACAAGCACTCCGCTGCACTCCAGTCAGTTCCCTTTGGATATACTTTTTGTCTCTGGCTTTCCACCATACCAGTGCCCCGTACGTCAGAATGGTTCTTGCAACCGCCGTATACATAGCCAATGTACCATATTTGGTTTCAGACCCCAGCTCTTTCCAACTACACGCAAAAAGCGCGTTGTTAACCTTTTTAATACGCTCTCCAACATTGTCTAGTTCAAATTTAGCTTCTGTAGTCTGGGTGGCTTAGTGGGTAGAGCACTTGCCTCCGGTGCACCTGGTACCAGGTTCGAATCTGCTTGGCGACATGTAATTTTCGAGAATGGGATTGAGTGCCGGACTACCAGTTCACTCAGCTGTAAATGAGTACCTGAGTTAAAATCGGGGTAATAATCACGGAACATCGTGTGGCTGACCACTTCACCTCCTAGTGTTCCGTTGGTCTAGTAATGAAGTAACTCTAGCATTACTTCAAGGCCTAGGCACAATTTGGGCTATTGTGCCATTGATTATTAATTTAGCTTCCTATCGAAGATCAGGTCTAGATATTTCGCTTTTTCGGTAGTTGCAGCTCGACCCCTTCAAGCATTCGCAGCCTGAATTCAGGGATCTTGTGCTTTCTAGTAAATAAAACCAACTCAGTTTTTGAAGCGTTAACCCCCAGGTCACATATTTTGGCTCACTTGCTCAGTGTACGGAGTGCCGACTCCAAGCTACAACGACTTTAGATACCTAAAAAATAAAATAAGAAACAGCTAATTGTCAAGTGGAATTTCTGCCCAATAAATTAACAAATAGTCCTTTCTAAAAAAACCGTAAAACTATAAAGGACATGAGTAACACTATCTTCATCTCTTGTAGGGTCATATAACATGGGAAAAATCAATTACTGGCATTACTTTCACAAAGCCAAAGCTCCATAACTGACTTGAAGTAATCGACAAATCTTGCCAAATTGAGCTATTAAAAGTATTTTGTCTGTTCATTCCGCTATAGAGGAAGTAATGGCGAATGCATTTCTGATGTCTGATGGCCAAGGATAGATGCGGTGATATTATAAGAGTTGTTGGAACAAGTCCAAAAAAAATGTTGCAGCCAATCTTTTTATAGCTGAAAACCTATGAAGGTGAACGGCGATAGAACCAATTCTGGAAATTTAACATCGACGTGCACCAGACTTTAGATATGAACAAAATATTGACTGTAATTCGAATAGGACCGGGTCTAGTCAATTCACCCACGATGAAAGAAAGTCCAAACGGAGCTTAACAAAGGCTCCCAAAGTGGTTTGACAGTGAGATTCTTTAGCCAGAATGACTTTCAATCTACACTGAACCAAAAAGGTACATCCAACCAATTAAAATGCACATCATCATAATGAAAAAAATCATTGTATTTGAGCCGATGTAAGTGTTCACATTATGGATAACCGTTCATCATTTTTCTGTCTGCTTTGGACACACACACACAATAACTGAAATGACGTTCAAATTCATTGATACAATAAACAAGTTCATAATATTGATGAAAACGATAATTCGTATTAAAGTACAGATTCATTATTACTATTAAATGGGTCACTCTCAGTATAATATGATGAACGAATTCTTAATATTGGATGAAAAGAGTAATTAATATTACTAATGTTGTTCTTCATATTAAGGTATAAATTCATAATTGTGATTAATACTGTTACTGTAATCAATACTCTAAAAAAGAGAAGCGAAAATTCGATCATTTTATATATTTCTATCGAAACTTTGGAAGTACAAATAAGAGACAGATGAATATGGCGCGATGTTTATGTGCCACTGTTCTCAATGTAAGTATTTTATGTCATATGAAAACGCATAAAGGATCCCACACACTTGTGCAAAATTTTTGCTACTGCTGCGACTGTTTCTCATCGGAACAATTGACACCATTTGATTACGTGTCAACGATTGTCTACTGCTGTATATGTGTGAACTTTAACAAATTAACAATTAGCAGCCAACCGAGGATCCGTTACCTTGAGCTGTGCGATGATCGTTTTCTTCAATATAATGAATGTGTTCATATAGGTTAGGTTAGGTGGGTAGCTGTTGACAGAGATAGGTAACACATAGACCGCTAGATGGGTTCGTTGTGATCCTACTGCACCACGGCACGGTGCCTACGGCTGATGTCTTTTTTTGGCTAATTGAGCTAAAACTGAGTCCAATTGGCCGCGGTATTGTTCCATCAAATGTTTTTCCGTATTTCTTGGTGCGAAGGAGAGGAGAGTTGGAAGGAATTGTGGAGAAGAAGAAAGGGAATACCGAACTTAATCAGTTTTAGGAATAGGAAGGAAGATCAGGTATCGGGGCGGGTATGGCAGTGTACTACCAGGTGTTAATGATCATAATTCTTCAGTACTATTGGCTGTGATACGATCTACCAGAACAGCAAAGTTGCCTATAGCAAATTAACTACTGTCTGTCAGCTCTGATGGTATATGTGAATCTGATAAGAATGTAAACAGAACTCATTTGCTCAGGTTTAAATCCTTTACAAGTGACCCTATTAAATATTCCGCACTGTTCACGATTTTTATTAATATCCTGAAACCAATAGCAACTGAAAAAATCATATAAATAAATTATGCATTGAGTGGGAATTGAACCCGGGTAGCAATGTTTTCAAGACCTAGCACACTACCACTGGACTACACCCGGCTCTTACTACTACATATTACTTTCATAGTCAATATATTTTACAAGTACCAAGCGAAAATACCTTGTTTATAAGAACTTTTTAATCAATATGATTAAGGCGTGCAGCAAAATTATTAGGTGTTGATTTTTGAGTATTAGTGCCCTTTCCATATATACAAATTGATGAAAATATTTTTAATGAAATGAGATTCATAGTATAATATGTACGGTTGTACGGTTCATACATCATGAATTGAGTGGTTTAGTGGAAGACTTGCCTAACCAACAATTCCTGCGAAGTGAGATATCGGACGCTAAACATAGACGTAATTTGAAAAATTACTCTAAAAAAAAATAATTTTTATTTTGTTATACTGTCAAGCAATGTATACTGATACTATGGTGAATAAATAATTTTGGTATACATAGATATGGTTATTGTGAACAAGCTAAAAAATCCTAAGCAACAAAAAATTCCATGTAGCTTAGGCAACTCTTCCACTGAACCACATTGATGATTTTTTTCATTGTTGCAACGATTTTTTCATTAATCCGAAGAATTTCGTTTGATAAAAGGCATTCATTAATATTAAGAACAGTATTTTTTTCAGTGTAGTATCTATCAAAATAGAAAATACACCAACCAACTCCACCGGGACAGTACTCTTCGTAGTATAGTGTATGCCGTCGTTTTAAATATTGTAGAGGGTGAATCTACGGTCAGTTCTCTTAGAATTTAGTACACAAGTATGGGCGCAACTTAATTATTTTTCGGAACAAAGTTCGGGAAGTGGTTGAAGGTGTAACCGTTGAACTAATGCTACTGACACCCCTAAGACACTAACTATAAATTTGGATGATAGTACGGGACGCGGAATATGGCACAAGTTGTTTCGAGGCTAGCAGGTTTCGGAAAATTAATTTGACAATTTAATAGATCCTTGTAAGCTACAATTTGCAACATTCAACAGCGGTTCTTTATATAAAAAATTTGCCAGCAGTATGGGCGCAACATTATTATTTTTTGGTACAAGTCCGGAACGACTTTAATACTGAGATGTGGAGTAGGTCATTATGCGACTGACAACCTGAAAAATAACGTTCCAAATAGCATCCTGGTTATGCATTAGGTTGTAAGTCGCATAGTAACAAACATCGCATCTCAGCATTAAATACGTTCCGGACTTCTACATAAAAGATAATAAAGTTGCGTCCAAACTGTTGGCAGATTTTTTTTATTTTTATTTACGCATTTTTTTCAATTTCAATAAAAACATGGGGGTCAAATATCGATATTGCTTGATAGGGGTTGAATATTAAAAAATTGTGGAACCGAATTTTAAGCGATTATACAGAAAGCCCATTAAAGTAAAAAATAATTCGATATCTCATCAGACCTAAGAGATATAGCGGAATTCGTAAAAACGTACACAATCATTTTATACCGTCTTAGGGATGGAATATCGCAAAATTCCGAAAGCAATTTTTAGATCATTATAAATAAAGCCCGTAGAAGTAAAAGAGAATTCGATCTCATTGAACCTAAAAGATTTGTCGAAATTGGTGAAAACTTGAACAATACTTTAAACTATCTATGGGGTTCAATATCAAAAGCTTAAATCGGGTTTTTTCTGGTGAAAACGGATTCGATATCTTATTAGACCTAAGAAATATATCGGAATTCGTGAAAATGTACACAACCACTTTACAGCTTCTTAGGGGTTTGATATCGAAAAAATTTGGCAAACGGTTTATAGGCGCTTATAAAGATCCCTCAGAAGTAAAATTAATTTGATAACTCGACATGCCTAACAGACATAACGAAATTCGTGAAAATTTTGAAAAAAAAACATTTTCGCAGATATTACTTTTTTTTTAGAAAAAAAAATCTGAATTTTTTTCATTCCACCCCCTACACCCACACACTCAATATTTTTTTCTTTGTTAGAGGTTTACTGCGCTTAGACACCACTTGCAATTTTTTTCGTCTCAAAGTGTCCCCTTCACCTTCCCTTCACATTTGGGTACACCCAAAATGGCACCTTAAAATGGTATACCCAATGTACCAACTAAAACAATTTAAACTCAATAGTCTAATGGGTTTGGAACCTACGTAACGCTTTGGAACGCGTTTGCCTACGGCGTATACGGCGAGCAGACGGACTTTTTTTTTGAAACGCGAAAATACAAAAATTGAGGGTTGGAACTTTTGTTTTAAATTTCGGGTCGATCACAAAACAAAAGTTGAAAGAAGGTTGAAGACGGTTGTGGAAAATAGCTCTATAATTTTTTATTGATAGTGACGGTGGTTTTGACACACCTTCAAAACTATCGAATTACTTTAGAAAAATAGACGTATACGCGACAGACACAAAATGGATAGTAGGAATGCTTGGGTCGCAATGGCTCACTGTGCGTGCGGCGAGGGTATGCCTTCAGGAAGGTGTACTCTCCCTTCTCAGCAATGTTGTAGATAACCTTTTAAAGAACCTGTCTACAAGCAATTTAAGATTCCAGCACAAGGCAATGACCCGATAAGAAGTAAGCATTATTCTGTCATCTTGGACCGCATTCCAAAGGTTTTCGAGATTAGTGCATCCCACAGATGATGATAACACCCAAAACATATTGGGATTAGATTAGATTTGGGGTTGGTTTAATTTCTTCTCTGTAACGAGAGCCTCTTATTAGCTCCTCTACATTTCCTCTTCAATACCAGCACTGTCAATGGAGTGCAGAATTCCTCGAAAAGGATTGGCCAGGGATTCCGATGGTTCCATGAAACCCTGACCGAAGTGACGAAACCTTTTCTAAGCAGGTTCCTATATTTCACAGAGAATATGCTCTGGAGTTTCCAACGTTATAACAGGACGTGCAGATGGATGGGCAAAGAGACTGACAGGCTAACAGACTCATTCTCCTCTATCCTTCGAACTCATTAAACATCTACGAGCAGTTCCAAATGCCCTCGAAATCAGGCAGTAATCAACCAGATAGTATACCATTTTCTTTGATTATATATCGTAGGTTAGGTTAGGTTAGGTTTAGAAGAGTGGACTGTAGCATTGTGCTACAACTCACCACGAGAGATCATTGTGGATCCGTTGTGGTCCCCTAGTATAAACCGGGCTCTAGACTATTGATTTCAAATATTGCTCTTCTTTATGAACAGAGTTGTTCTCCATAAAGGTATCATCGCAAGTTCTGATAGATCGGTCAAGGACAATTTCCCCAAGTACCGATATCTGGTATGTGCCAGACTTTCACATTCACTTACTAGAGGCTCCACTGCCGGTTCAACATTCTCGTCACCACAGCGACACAGATCCGCCATGGGTATTCCCAGACTTTCTCCATGTCTCCCAAAAGGACAATGTCCTTTTAATATTGGATGCTATCCATTTCAAGAAGAAGCAACATATATATATGCTTGGAATTCCATCTCAAACAATTTTGACCATACTTAGAAACGTCTTGATAAGTCCAAGGTTTGCTCAAGATTGACTGAATTTGGATTCAATCCTAATACAATCATGCATGTATACGTAGTAAATTGGCTGTGAACGAAAAGTGGAGTGGACGAAGGCTCTGTTACTTTTCTTCGACTATGCACTTGCTGACATGGGCCACCTACAGTCCAGTTAAAGTCGTCAAGGGGACATACTCTCGCTTCCTCTTTTATTAAAAAAATTGAAAAAGGACCAACAAGGAAAGAGGTTTTCGAACGATGAAAAGCTCAAGTCCGCGATTTCAGCCCACTTTGAAGCGGAGGACAAACAATATTTTGACTATTCTATAGCAAAATTAATCGTAAAATCTAATAAGAGTATTCGAGAATATATTTTTAACCTCCTCTCGTAGAACTCAAGACACAAGTACATCTACCAACTTTGCATTATCCATTAATTTTCATCTCGCCTCCTTCAGCGGAAAATAGACGGAAAAAGTTGCGGAATCGTCTTAAAAAAAAAGTTTAAAAATTCGCACCATGATTCCCTACTCTTAAGTCCGGTGTAGAATAAACAGGACTATCAGCGGCATCGGTGTAGACAATCATCAGAATTTGTTATCGAATTTGAATAATCGATTACCTCCCAATTCCCTTCCAGCAAGGCTTCATCGTACACGTAGTATTCGTGTGACGAATAATTCTGATGATGTTCGCTTCGAAGGGGTGAAAAAGATAGGGACGAATGAATATTTTTTGGGAAATTCGTAAAAGTTGAAAAGTCATGGATCAACTTTTCCATCGCTTCCAGCTCTCGCACTTCAATCTCCGCTTTTCTGTTGCTTCGAATTAATTTCGAATTCATTCATTTCCTTAAAAGCGTTCGGCTTCCATTCAGACATGTGCAAATGGGATTATATATCAGTTTCCGACGTATACACCACTTCCAATACAAATGTCTGTAATCAGTTTGGACAGCACACATGACACGTTTGTCTTATACATAGATCAAGGGGATGGCAACTAGGACGAAATGAAGGACTGGGTGTACAGGGTGGAATAAACGAGCACGTTTCGTGTTCGGATTCCGTGCCTTTAATCCGGTAATGTAGCAGACAATTTAAAGTTGGTATACCGACGAGTAGCTATACTTTAAGCTATGAAAATGGGTAGTTGGATTGGCCAGGTACTGAGCGGGAGGGATGATGTAATCCTTGAAAGTTGGGAATCCTTATGTTCTGGACAGCCTAAGTTACAAGTGGCCTACGCAAACGAATTTCGGTTTTGCCAGGAACAAGTGAATTCCCTTGATCAATTAGTCAGTTTGTCCACCTACTACGAGAACAAGGTTTCTGGAAACAGCTAGAATCAAAAGTGACAATGCTTTGTTTTGTCCTGTTTTCGGAATCAATCCAACTTTGAATTGGATATATTGCAATAGTAATGGCTTCTTGTTACTTTTTTCTTCAATAAGAAGAGATTTGAATCTTGATGGCGGGATCTAGATGGAAGAGGCTTGGAGTCGTCCTTGGTAAGACAGATGCAGGGAAGTTGGTTTCACATATGTATTGTCCGGTTGATTTTGATTAGATTAGATTAGATTATACTCGTATATGATGGATCCCGATACACTGCGGCCTCAGTAGGCCTACTGTGTTTGTCCTCCCTTGTTATAGCTCATTCAGGATGGTTATATAAATAGATTTTAATATGCTCTTGAGTGAGTTAGACGTGAGTTCCAATGGTTTAGGAAGTAATGTTCAAGAAGTCTGAGTCTTCTGTGTGCGAGATTTTTTCAGTAGCATAGAACGTGCTCTGCAGTTTCCTCTTCTTCTTCACACAATCTGCAAATATCGTGTGAAATCAGTCCAATCGTATGCAGATACTTTTTAAGCTTACTGTGTCGAGTAATTAGCGCGGTCAAGCGCCGAACCTGATTCCGGCTCAATTTGAGTAAATCGGAAGTTCGTTTCTTGGAGTGACCTTTCAAGAACAGTTTGGACTGTCTGCACCCCACCATTCCTGTCCAGTGAAGCTTGGATCAGCTTGGATTTTAGTTCAATCCAACTGCCATTTTTTTGTCCCAGCTGTTAGCATTTTACAGAAAGACACTGGTTCTGTGAATTTTAAGTCAGTTCCTTCTTTCGTTGCCTACAGTATCACTGTGTCTAGGAACCCATACCTGTTTAACTGTGTTTGAGTTCGCTAGCCTTTTGAGTTCTTGTAAGCAATCTCACGCTAAGTAGGATCTGAAGCAAAATGCTTGAAGAGCAAGTAGTGCTGCTCTGCTGTCGGAGAGAATGTAGATCTTGTGATTCTTGTATCCTCTTCGAAAGGTTTCCCTGATGCATAGTTTTCAATTGCATGAATTTCTGCTTGTAAGGTTGTATATGTCTTATTGGGACTGGCAAATGTATCGACCCGTGGTCTGTGTCCATATATGTACTCCTGATCCGCCTTCCTCACTTGTATTGGAGCCATCAGTGCACCAGATAAGTGTTTATTTTTTAAATTCGGGCCTGGGGTTTCCGAGTCGTTGTAGGAATACTACTCGTACATTCAATAATGTATCAAAGTTCTGCCGTGGTATGACCTTATTCGAAATTGGGATGTGAAGGATGGGGTCACTTTCAAGCTGTATGACGAGTTCAGGAGAGGCTCTTTTCTTTACTTCCGTATCCTCAGAAGTTATAAGTACCAAATGAGCTCGGCTTCTTTTTAAACATGTCGGCTTAGAGATGAAAGATCAAGGATCACCTCCTGAGTTGCAGTAGGAGTGGTTTGCATTGGTTCAGTAATATTTTTCCAGACCATCCTTTGTAGTTTGCTTAGTTGGGTCTGTACAGTTACTTGTAGAGCTTAGTGTCACCATACAGATGATACATATGTGATCACTGGTCTTACTATTCTCGTACCAAAACAGTGAGTACCTAATGCTGGGATTTAATCCTCAGGTTTTGCCATGAAGACTCCTGCTGATCCAGGAAGAGTTCCCGGCATTCTCGAAACGAGTTCAATGTGCGCATTTCAGTTCATTTTAGAAACCATGATTACTTACCTATATTTGACCTCACAGGGAAGTTTGATTGGTGGTGATAGCTCTGCAACTCACCAATATGCCTCCAGAAGAGGAGCCGAAAATAAACTAGTCACTTCGTTAGCTTGGCAAGCGTTTCAAAACTCTTTGGCATATCACAAACCAAACAATCATAGAACGCGGCCAACGGAAAAAGGCAACACAAACTAAAGCGGATTGACAGATTGCGAATACTGGTCAATGCCAAGATCAATACGGTGACGAGAAGAAAGGCGGCGAAGTCGATAATGAGGCCAGATCGTGCGAGATAAGGTATATGGTGCAAACCTTGCAATGCATACACGCTTATAACTTATGAACTGTGAGGGACAGCTAATCGTCAGAATCGGGAACCGCTAATAGTTTTGGTAGAAGTCCTTTAACCGCTTTCTCCTTCATAGAATTGAGTTTGAAGCGAGGAGAAGGTTACGGGCAGGGTAGCATTTGCTGCATTTATATTTGGAGACTGATTTGAAAAATTTTAAAAAGATCAGGAGTTAGTGATGCTATATATACGGACGGCTCCAAAACTGAAGGCGGGGTAGGTTAAGGTGTTTTCTCTGATACGCATAACATTAGCAGATCTTCCGCCTTCCGGACTGCTGTAGTGTCTATCAGGCGGAGCTCATGGCGATCAAGGAGGCCCTGTCCTGGCTGAAGGGTAATGTAATATCTACTAGGGATATTAACATTTTCATAGACAGCCAAGCGGCAATAAAATCCCTGGAATCGTCCTCGACAACATCAAAGGTCGCCGTAGAATGTCGATCATCTCTTAAGGAGATGGCAGAACAGTTCAATATTCTTCTGCGCTGGGTGCCAAGACACAGGGATATCCCAGGGAACTGTATGGCTGACGAACTCACGCGGCGCGGTACCACCCTTCAGATTATGCCGGAACATCGGAATACGGGTGTGCCTCTCTTTACATGTAAACTGCTACTGGGATTGGAATCAGTTAAGAAAACCAACTCAAGATGGGCGGATGGCATTACATGTTACACTGCGAGACAGATCTGGCCGAAGCTGGATATAAACCGCTCTAAAAGGCTGACTTTGCTCATAAGGGCGAATATTAGCACCACAGTCTGTGTCCTGACCGGACACTGTCTTATAGGTCGGGAATCGGGATGCTAAAAGACTCGACCTCTTCTCAAACGACTTCTGTAGAAGCTGAATGGATGAGGAGGAGGAGACAGTCCTTCACCTTCTCGGTACCTGTCCAGCTCTATCGGCTAGAAGGAAAGCTCATCTTGGAGCTTACTTCTTCAACGGCCTGAGTTACCTTGCCGCAACGGAGGTCGCGAGAATCCATTGCTTCATTGCAAGCTCTAAATTGTTTGACGAGTACGACCGGATTCGATGATCCTGTGATAATACAACGGACCTTCTTAGGTCTAAGTGTGTCCATGTTGTCACGGGCAGCAACGCGTACCTACCTACCTAGTTTTTCATCTAATGTCTATGGTTACTAAATCCTGAAAGACCATTGAATGAACGAGGTTCCCTTGTTTCATCTACCATACTTGGTCACTTCCATTCCTAAAAACCTCGAACTTTAAGTCGGAAAGGCCGAAATCCTGGAGCCCTCTGCTTTCATCCATCATTGTCCAGTATTCCTTTTGTATTCCGTTGCCATTGCATGAATAGTGAAGGTTTCTATTTCACTAGAACACGCTATAGTAAAATAAAAACAGTAAGAAGTCTACCAACTCATTAAAACATCGCGTGCGTTCAAAAGCTACACGACAAATTGGTGTATGATTTGTTCAGTTTTATTTCAGTGTCGGTAAGGTCGAAAGGCGTTGTTTTGAATGTTATAATCGAAATCAAAACTTGTTTGAGTTAATTCCTTTCCATTCCTTGTAATTTTATAGACTTCTCAAATGACGTTATCAAGATATCGTCTATATCAAAACGACTTAAATAATGCCAGTCAGACAAAGACCTGCTTTAATTAATTTGGGTGAAAATACTTTCTTATAGTCTCGTAGAATTGATCCAGTCTATCTAAAGGTCATGTGTTCACCTCTTACCTATGTCCTGCAGTTTAGTACAGCTGGCTTATGGGAAAAGGATAAAACCACAGGATTACCCAAGGACGGAGTTAGCTTTCCCACAAACCGAATTGTTGATCTGAACTGCTCAATTGAAAGAAAATCGATAACTGACCTTATTGTATTTGGCTTAACAAATTTAAAACCATTAGGGTTATTGAAATTACCTTTTTTCTTAAGAAAATTTTTTGCAATATTACTTTAAAACCTCCCCATTCTTCTGCTGCAAAACATTGCAAGTATTATTTTCATTTTAAATCTAAACTATGTGATTTTAAAAAATAGAATAACATTTGAGAGATTGAGCTCGGTACAAAGCTCAACAAATTCGGTTCAAGTTACAAATTGTGGACCATCAGCTAAGAATCAGGTGCCTGCATTGACACAACCAGTGCTACATTTCGACTTTGACCACGTAGTCAACTATGACCCTAAAACACAAAACAAATTTAATCTTTCTGGCGTTACTGGTTTGGACGATGTAGTCCGAAGCTTACTCCTTCCCACGTCACCTCCTTGATCGACCAAGATGCTGCTCCACCCTACACCGCCACCCCTCCCAAAAGTCACCACTTATAGGGATTTGCCAAAACTAACCGCCAAAAAATGTTAATCTTATGTTTCTTTTGGTTTGCGAGCAGATTATCTGTAATATAATTTCTTTTTTAAATTTCTGGCCGATTATCGGACTTATTAAAAAAAAATCTGCCAATGGTCTGGGCGAAACTTTATTATTTTTGGGTCAAAGTTCGGGAGCGGTCAAAGTCGGAGTGTATCATGAGTTGTTTCGAGATTATTAGATTTCTTGGAAAATTAATTTTGTTCTTAAAATAAAAATATTTAAAATAGAGTTTTTTAGCCGATTAAACATTGAAAAAGTCCGTGTAGACTATTCGAACTTCGGTATATTATGTACACTAAAAGCCCATAGAAGCAAAAACCAATTTGTTGCCTTATCAGAATTAAAAGATATGACGAATTGTTAAAACGTATACAAACCCATTACTTCCACTTGGGGTTTGAGTTACATATACGTACCAAATTTCAACTTTCTAGCATAAGCCGTTCTATAGTTAGGAAAAATATATGCATTCTATTTTCACTGATCATTTTTTTTGCCCCCCTTCCAAACGCCAACGGATATTTGAATTTGTTTTTAATCGGAATTACTTTTCTAGTTGAGTTACATATACGTACCAAATTTCAACTTTCTAGCATAAGCCGTTCGTTCTATAGTTAGGAAAAACAGCTCCCACCATCGTACCATACTACCCCTATAACAAATTTTTCCAAAATGCTACTACTATAGTTCTATCTAAATACTAAGTTTCAGCTTGATATCGTTATAGGTTCTCGAGATATTAAAAGCGGAACTTTTTCATTTCACCCTCCTTCACCCTCACCCCCTACACCCAATCTTCCAAAATTTTGTTTTCTGCTTTTGGTAAAAATTTTAAGCATCTATCTTACACTGTTCTTGAGATATTAGACGTGATTTTTTAGAAAAATTCTTATCCCCTGCACTTTCATGCTCCAACGTCCCCTGAAAAAAATTTACTTTCAGCAAACTTCATTTGTCAACCTTAACACACAAACCAAATTTTATTTGTCTAGTGCAATCGGTTCGTGAGATATCGTAACCTAAAGTTTTTCGCCCCCACCTCCGTACGCCACTGCCGCCACTCAAAAATTTATTTCCGATCTATTCTCCTAGTATACCTAAAGATATTCATTAAGTTTCAATTTTGTGACATTAACCGTTTAGGAGATATGGATTTTAGAATGTGTCGATCTCGTCTATTTTGCGTTTCGGATGCATTATTTTCCCCCCACTCCCAAACCCCTTCACCTATATCAGCAATTTTTTTTGCAAATGGGTCCACTACCAAAGCTCTATATAAATTCCAAATCTCAGCCTCCTAGCATAAGCGGTTGCTGAGATCTAGAAACCAAAATTTTCCGTCTAAAAGACATCCCCCTCCTCCCCTCTCACAACTCCACCCTTCCACATTTGGTCACTTTAAGGGGCCTACCCAGTCTATTCATAAAAAAAATTTAAATTTAATAGCTCAAAGGGTTTGGGAGCTACGAGCCTTCAAACGATTTTGCGTACAGCGGTCGACGTACGGCGTACGGCGGACAGACGGACTGACATTTTTTTTGCTTTTTACGTGTCTACTCGTCATGAAACGTGAAAAAAAATTTTGTGGGTAGCAAATTTTTTTTTTTTAAAATTCGATAGCAATACTGTATTATTGAAATAATAAAGTAATAATAATGTAAAAAAAAGTAAAGAAATAAAATCTACCAACAGTCCAGGCGCAACTTTATTATTTTTTGATTAGAAGTGCGGCACGTGTTTAATGCTGAGATGTGGTGTATTCTACTATTTGACGATTGATAACCTACAAAATAACGTTCCAAATGCCGCCTGGTTAATCTTTAGTTTGTCAGTCACATAGTAACCAATCGGATCTCAGCATTAAACGTGTTCCGATACACAAAAAATAATAAATTTACGCCGATTTTTCATTTATTCATTTGAAAAAAGCCATTTTCACGGATATTTTTTTACTCCACCTCTGTACGTCAATAAAAATCTGAACTTTTTTTTGCTTTAATTACTCAAACAGCACATCGTCATTTACTTACTAAGTTTCAACTTTCTAGCATAAGCCGTTTCTGAGATATAAAAAACCATCCCCGTACCTTATCACCACTATGAAAAATTCAATTTTCTAAGATACATCTACAATAATAATCAATGGCACAACAGCTCAAATTGGGCCTAGGCCTTGAAGTAATGCTAGAGTTACTTCATTACTAGACCAACGGAACACTAGGAGGTGAAGTGCTCAGCCACACGCTCGTCCGTGATTATTACCCCGATTTTTAACTCAGATACTCATTTACAGTTGAGTGAACTGGTAGTCCGGCACCCAATCCCATTCTCGAAAATTGCTTGTCGCCAAGCAGATTCGAACCTGCTACCAGGTGCACCGGAGGCAAGTGCTCTACCCACTAAGCCACCCAGCTACAAGATACATCTATAGTGAACCTATATAGTCTTCAATTTTTATCGTTCTAAGATTTGCGAGTTTTGGGAAATAAAAATTAGAATCATTTCATTTACACCCCCTCCCACCCTCCTCACCAGCATCACCAAAATTTATTTCCTTGCTAGAAGTCCACTGGACCTAGCTCCTGTAGACCATATCTGGTACGGTTCTTGAGATATAAAAATTAATTATACTCTATATGAAATCATATAGAGCATTATAAGTTTAATCCAGCCCGAAAAGTTTGTAACGCATAGAACCGAGCCTCGGACGAAAATAATTATATATTATTTTGTGTCCAGTTATGGCTAAAAACCCCAAATCCGTTCGCTGTCCGTCCGTCTGTCCGTATGTCCGTCTGTCCGTTTGCACGATAACTCAAGAACGCGTTGGCCTAGGAAGTTGCAATTTTATAACCACCTGTAAAATGGAAAAAGTAAGGCTAAGTTCTCACTCCTCGCACTCCTTCGGGTACCTCCCATACAAGAGTCCTTAAAACACGTATTCACAATTATTGCTCGAATGCTTCAAGTTAGGAACTTGAAATTTTGCATACTTAAAGTTTACAATGTTTGAAGCGAAAGCTCCGATTATGATGCAAATCGAATGAGTCCTTAGTGTAGCAGCCTACAAAAGTCCTTAAAAAATTTATGCAAGTTACAGAATCCACTATAACTCTAGTACGAGTTAAAGCAGGAATTCAAAATTTTACAGAAATTAGTTTTATATTAAAAGCAAGACTGAGTTCTTTAATTAGCGCCATCCGTCCACTCCTTCGGGTAGCTGTCATACAAAAGTCCTTAAAACACGTGTTCACCAATATCGAAAGATAACTTTAGAACGCTTTAAGTTACGACTTTGAAATTTTGTACACGTTAATTTTATAATAGTCTCAGCTGAAAGTATTAATATGAAAAATATCCCATAAGTCCTTCATGTAGTTGCCATACAAAAATTCTGTAAAAATGTCCTAACTTAATTTATGGAACTCACTATAACTCAAAAAATCGTTTAACCATCCATCGAGTAGCCACTATCCAATAGTTTCTACCTAAATAAAAGGTCATGCAATAATCGTATGTACATATGTGACAGTAAGCATTGTGATGCAATTTGAATGCGGTGAAACATGAATTTCAGGGCTGTCCAGGCAGTGGCGGTCATAGAGGGGGGGCCATGGGGGCCATGGACCCCCCCTAACAAATTCGTAACCCGTGATTACTTTATCACGTCTACTTTAAAGAAAAATGATATGAGACTATAAGATTAATGGATACACTTAAGAAAGTATAATGCACATAATAAAGTATAATGCAATTAAATCGGATTCCACCTTATGTCTTTCTTTAATCCTTCTTTTGTCTTTGTCTCCTGATTAAAAAGAAGACTGTGTCTAATTAAAAATATTTCAATCGAAAAGTAATAAAATTTTGATTATAAATATATATAATCAATCGTTGGGTTGTGCTGTGTTCTGTTAAGGAAGTAGCTTTTACTGTTTGAAACTAACTTTGAAAAATTTGGATTTGGATTATACTTGGACAATTGTCATTATGTGCATCCTAATTCTATATTAAAACGTAAATTGTGGTAAATGCAGCGAAACATAATAGCATTGCTGTCCACGTCGTTTTGAGTAGAATTTGAACTATGTTTTCAAAAAAACTAGTCAACAGCAATCCAGTAATCTTAATAGTTTTGTCGAAATCATGAGAGAAATCAGCAATAAGAACTTAATTATGAGTATTTACAGCAACTATTACATATTAATAACTGATTTACATCCAAAGATTTAAAACTTAATTTTCCGAAATGTTGAGATTCGATAAGATACTATCTAATCCTTGATATATTTCCCATATTTCGATGAATTTGAAATCTACTTGGATAAAAAGGGTATTTCAAACAAATTTAAAAATTTTGATTTTTTGCAGCACCCATCAGGCTCAAATTAATGTAAAAAAAATACGTTTTATGTTTCATGTCGATAATATATGGGGAATACGTGCCTCAAGAACCTTAAAGAAACCAAAATTGTATAGATTCCGAAAACTCCCAAGATATCGACATAGGGCATAGAATAGTATCATTCTGTGGGTGATTGGTGTACCATCGAAAATGCCATATAGTGCCTAAACTCAGCAATTGAAGTTTTTCTTAAAAAAATACATTTTTGAGCGTAACTTTGGAATGGTAAACGATACGAAGTCTTTTAGAGTGCTCAATGTTGGGAAAAAAAGAAAAAAAGGAGTCCTTCAGCAAGGACGAAAGAGATGATGTTTGACATTTAATCACTAATCCGTCATAGTTTTTAATTTCGTACTTGATGAAGAATTTCTGAACCGTTTCCTCTTTCTATAATATAATATTGAGCATTAGAAATCAGATCATTTTGCCGACGATACTAAATTCGTATTATTAACCATTATAAAAATACGGCCGAAACCGATGGAACATGAAAAACTTCACTTTTTCATTACGACCACTAGACCTATATATTTAAAACTACAACCATCCATAGAATAATATTATTTGGCCGTTTTGTCAATACATCGGGACCCATTTTTCGGAATCTAAATTTTTTTTTCTTATCGGATTATCTTATAACTTAAAACATATATTTTTTACACTAATTAGAATCATTATAAGAGGTACCGCGAGTCACTGAACAGCCCTCAAATTATCTGTCACCACAACTACCTGTATAAAATATTACTAAATTTCAAATGGCATGATAATGCAAGCTTTCGACTCTTGTTCATTCAATTTAAATTTCCTCGTTTCCAAAAGTTAACTCTTACAAAATAAATTAAAAATTTTATCATCATAGTCGTTGTCAAACAAATGTCTTCAGAGCGTTGTAAACACTTTTCGAGATTTCAAAATCTACTTGCCAAAATCTTGCGATGAAAATCAAGTATAAGATGCTGCTTATGAAGTTATTATAATTGAAAATGGTTTTAGAGAATTTCCGAGTTTCGTTTTTTAAATTTTTGAATTTGGAGAATAGTGTTGGGTTGGAACTTATTGTAAATAAGTTTCGTTGTGGTATAAAGTGTTTCAATACACTACGATGTATATATCTTCTCACAAGAAACAACTCGATCACCAATGGAAATCAACAATGAAATATTTATTTTAAAATAGTTTAAATTAACTATAACATAAATAATATTTACGTTATTTAACAATGTTGTAGAAATTATTTTTATGACCTTTCTAATCGAAAGCAATATTAAAAACTAACAAAAATTTTATTTTATTTTAAGATTTTCATACGCGGGTTACATGATCACTTGAATTCACAATTTCCCCGACTTCTTTGATTTGAAATAGTGCCGCGACTGCACTACAATAGGTTAGGTTAGGATATGGTGGCAGTCATCTAAACTATAGATCAACTCAATAAGGAGATTAAGTGAATATGTAGGAATTCATACCTAATAAATTACATTGACATAAAATATTTATTTCGTAGATTTTAAGTATTGTAGGATAACTCAATAACTAGGGTGATCACTTCTTCGTCGGGCCTGAAGTCTTTAGGTTATGAGATATAGGGTTCGGATTTTAATGCCCAATATTGAGTTTCATCAAATATGTATAGTAGAACTAATAAAAATTAAATTTTCCAATTTTCTAGTGGTCTCAAAAAACAGCTAATTTACATCCAAAGATTTGAAACTGGATTTGGCGAAATCTCAACATTTTAACAAAACTCTCAAAATCTACTACATGTGAGAGATCTTAAAGTCTGTTGGGGCTTCTACATTTTGTCGAAATCGAAATCGAGATCGACATCGACTTTTACTGAAATCGAAAATTATGTTCACCAAGCTTTTTCCATTGCTTAAAGACTTACAATCGTATAATACAGATTAAAATTTTTGATATCATGCAAATAAATTGAACGATGTTAAAGAAATCCTATCTGAGCGATATTAATGATTTTTAATATCCTGAAATTCGGTTGCTAAAATCTGGCGATTTAGATGCGGAAATGAGAAGTTGATATTTTCAAGCAGTACCAACAGCAGCGACCATGGCATTTGCACAATTTCTAACAACGCTGCATTAACGGGTAGATTCCGCAACTATTTTCTTTACAGTAGCCTACAGAACTTCAATGCCTCCCCCCCCCCCCCTAAAAAGAGCAATATGACCGCCACTGTGTCCAGGCCGATTTTAGTAGATTTCGAGTCGGCTTTCCACAAAATCTAGTCAATTGAAAGGATTTTAAAATCAAACACAAAACAATGATCAAAAAAATTTGTTTAAAAGCTTGAAATATTTTAACTTTAACGGTGAAACATTTTTTTTTTTTATAAAATTAACGTGTCGAAAAAATGTTAATATAAATAGCAGAAATGGCAAAAACTGCTTGAAAACGACATGTTACGAAAGCGGTACAAAAACACGCAAACGGGCCCCACAGTGCATGTCATGCCCGTAACTTTATAACAAAATGTAATAAGAATTTACGATAAGCACTAAAATGTTGCTCCGTCAAGTAGAAATAATATCGTGTAAGTCTTCGTTCTTAGCCGTTATTAAGTCTTAAGGTAATTATTGTTGTTCATCATTCGATTATAAAACGCTCATTGTTCTTTGTACGGAGGAGCTTAGTTCCATTATTGACTTAGCGCTTTATTCTATCCGCTAACTCAATAAAAATGATTACGTGGAAGAAGATGGACAAGAAGGTTCCTTCTATTCTTGCATCCGGTTCACATTTTTAATGTAGCTTTAATTTTCCATCCTGTTGAACTAGTTGAAGTTACTACGGTGAAATCATATCTAGCTATGCTTCCGGCATCGTTTAATCAATTCGTCCTTGCGCTGTACGGCAAAAACTTCCTTGTTACAAAAATAATTAAAAGGTTTCCTCCTTGATGTACTCGCTCCGTCCTAGTTGTAAACTTTTTATTCGAATTGTTGCTCGGTTTTTCAATCAATTTTGATTAGTTCGTGCTGTTTTTTTAAGAACTCCTTTTTACCAGGAAATTCTTTTATTTTATTTTTAAATTAGTTTTCCTTTCTGTTTCAATTTAAAAACAGGTGGAGGCGACAGTAGCGGTGGACGACAAACACGAAATGGGGTTGCAGTTTGTTCGCAAAGACGTGCTCTTTGTGTTACCGGATTTGTTGTTGGATCACTTGTAGCTACAGCACTAATAATTGCATATGCCGGACCACAAAATGGTAAGTGTATTGGTGTTGTTTGAAATTTGAATTTGAATCATGAAAGCGGCAGAATAAGGACCAAAATTTAATTTTGTATGGTGCACTCCATTTTGTAGGAATGTGGAGTGGTAAAAGGCAGACCAAATAGAATTATAGCTGCCTTTTGGTTTACAGCTAAATCAATTTATCAACCCATATGTGGACGGGTAGGACCACGTGGCTACTGTACCCCTGCTACAGTATTTAGGCCTGCTTTAATTTTACTTAATTTAAGGACCAAAGGCAAAATTCAAGGTTTTGTGATTTATATAGTAACTGGATTGGGACCTGAAATTTTGAACAATAAGTGCTAGGGAAGTATTGCAAAAATAAATTCCTTCAAGGTTGCAGGTTGTATTTATGTTTAGGATTAAAGCCTAATTGATCGTTCAAGAGATAACTGACTAACTGCATCAGAAAGTTGAAATGTGTTATTACACCGACGTTCAACTGTTAAAAGAGTTCCTTCCATATTTTTTTTCCGTTCAAATAGCCCCAGTCTACATACGTCCTTCAAGCTATTTAATCGAATATGAATCGAAAGTAAATCACCAAAACGAATTTAAATGTCGGAAGCGACTCCCTGGCTGTACGCAATGCAATCTTTATTACCATTAAAAAAAGATTTGACTCATCTTCGGAAAACCAAATGCATCAAATGTGCTCTATACCCTCACTTTAGTGAACGTTAATCATTCATTTCTAAATCATGTTGAAGATTCGTAAATACATCTGCATTACGTGAAGCTAGAGAATCGTTTTTCAGTCTTAAGTGAATTTGAATTCTTAGAATTAGATGAATTACTACTGAATCCCTTTTACTTTATTAAAAAAGTTTCAGTCCGTCTGTACGCCGTACTCGTTTGAGGGCTTATAGCTCCCAAACCCTATGAGCTATTAAATTGAAATTTTTTTTCTGAATATTTTTTCTGGGTAGCCCCTTGAAGTGACCACTTTTTGAGGGGTGGGCGTATTAGGGGGGAGGTGGGAGAAGCGTTTTAGATGAAAAATTTTAGTTTCTTGATCTCAGCAACCGCTTATGCTAGGAGACTGAAACTTGGAATTTATATCGAGCTTTGATAGTGGTCCCATTTGCAAAAAATTTGCTCATATGAGTGAAGGGGTGTGGGAGTGGGGGAAATAATAATGCTTGCGAAACGCTCGAAAGCTGAGATCGAGACATTGTAAAATCCATATCTCCTAAACGGCTAATGCCACGAAATTAAAACTTAATGAACATCTGTTAGTATACTAGGAGAATAGATCGGAAACAAATTTCTGAGCGGGGGCAGTGGCGTACGGTGGTGAGGGAGGGGGCTGAAAAACTTTAAATTACGATATCTCACGAACCAATTGCATTAGAATAACAAAATTCGGTTTCTGTATTAAGGTTGACAAATAAAGTTTTCTGAAAGTAAAATTTTTAAGGGGGCGGTCTAGTATGGAAGTGGAGGGGATAAGAATTTTTCTAAAAAGTTACCTCTCATATCTCAAGAACAGTGTACGATAGATGCTTAGTATTTTTACCAGAAGTAGGCCAAATAGACTCCTAGCAGGAAAAAAAATTTCGAGGGTGAAGGTGGGGGAGGGTGAAAAGGAAAAAGTTCCGATTCTTATATCTCGAGAACTTAGATTGATATAAATCTGAAACTTGGTGTTTGAATAGAACTGTAGTAGTAGCATGTTGAAAAAATATAATTTTTTATAGTGATAGTATGGTACGTTTTTCCTAACTATAGAACAGCTTATGCTAGCAAGTTAAAACTCGGTATGTATATGTAAGTCAACTAGAAAAGTAATTTTTATTAAAAAAAATTCAAATATCCATTGGCGTACAGAAGAGGAGCAAAAAAAATTATCAGTGAAAATGGAATGCATATATTTTCACGTTTTTCGTCATATCTTTTAGGTCTTTTCAAGTATTGAATTTATTTTTTTTCTACGGATTTTTCATATAAATGCCTAAAAAGCGTTTTCAGAATTTTTTGAAATTCGATCCCCACGGTGGAGTAAAGGGGTTGTATACATTTTCATGAATTCAGCCATATCACTCCGCTCTGATTAGATATCGAATAACTTTTTACTTCCACTGGCTTGTTTAATAATCACCTAAAACCCGTTTTCAAGTTTTTTCCTTTTTCAACCCCTAAGAGGGTATAAATGGGTTGAACACGTTTTCACGAATTTCATCATATATCTTAGGAGTGATATGACATCGGATTGGTTTTTACTTCCTCTGGCTTTCTTCTTATATGTCTCTAAAAACTCATTTCAGGATTTTTGGATATTCAACCCCAAAGTGGGTTCAAGGGGGTTGCATATATTTTCACAAATTCCTACATATTTCTTAGTTCTAATGAGGTATCGAATTAATTTTTACTTCCTAAGGCTTCCTACATAATCGGCAAAAAATTGCTTTCAGTATTTTTGGATATTCAACTCCAAGAGGACGTTAGGCTTTCAACATATTTCTTAGGATTGATGAGATATCAGATTGGTTTTCACTTCCACAGACTTTTTATATAATCGCCTACAAACGCATTTCTGATTTCATGTAATGGCCCAAAACCAAATTACGAAAAACCTCCAAATCACGTAACAACTGATATTATACTACAACTTAGACTGCGTCCGGGAGTATGACCCAATTATGTAATTCATATGTTTTATGTGGGAACAACGTAAGTATTCTAGCTCGGCCCTATTCTAACCGCTTCCCGACCTTTTTTTTAGGCATTCAGTCACATAGTAACCTACACCGCATCTCAGAATTAAACTCGTTCCGAACTTCTACCCAAAAAATAATAAAGTTGCGCCCAGACTGTTGGCAGATTTTTATATTGCGACTGCTTGTAGCCATTTAGTACTGCATTAGCAGCCAGAATGGAAGTTGTTACGTGGGTTAAGTGAGCTGTTTGACTAAGAAATAAATACAATAGGAATTACCTACACGATTATTTCAACAAAATAATGAATTCAACATAATTTTAATTAATTTTGTAATTAATAAACTTTGGCCTACAAAGGATACAGCTTCATTTCTAGGGAATTTCTAAAGAACTCGGTTAATATCTGTACGAATTATATCATCGCAGGGAAGGTTTTTGAAACACCCTCTGAGGCTAGATACACCTAAGCAGAGATGATTAACACAGAGGCAGGGTTCTACGTAAGGTGAGAGTTTTCGTGTAGACATAATCATCATCATCAATGGCGCGACAGCCCAAATCGGGCCCTGGCCTCCTGAAGTCGTCGCCTCCAATCGTCTCGATCCAAAGACCGCGTCCTCCAGCTGCTAATTTTTAAGATGGATATACTATCATCATCGATCGAGTCTTCCCATCGCTTGCCTGGTTTGCCTACTGGCCTGTTATCACTCGCTTTGCCTTTAAGAGCGCGTTTGTGGATTCTTCTATCTTCCATCCGCTCTACATGGCCAGTCCACTGCAGTTTACGTGGTTTGATGAACGTTGAAGCTTCTGGCTCCTTGAAGAGTTGATACAACTCATGGTTGTATCTTATTCGCCAGTCCGTTCCTTCCTTCAGAGGTCCGAAAATTCTTCGGAGGACCTTTCTTTCAAATACGTTAACTGCTTTTTCGAAAGTTCGTGTTAATATCCACGTATCGCTGCCATAACAGAGCACAGGTCGTATAATAGTTTTATATATTCACAGGTTATTGTTCCCGTGCACTTTCTTGGATTTCATTATTGGAAGTACCGAATAAAACGTTTTATTCGCTAGCATGATCCGTCGATTGATTTCGTCCGTTTCGTTGCCGTCTTTTGCTAGATAAGCCCCAAGATATATCGCCGTGTCGGAAGAACAGTGACGCAACTGCAAAAAATTCTAATTTATATGGCGATATGAAGTTGTCCACACTCTCCAAATTATACTCCGCAATTGTTATATTCTGTCTGATTGACGTTCTCTTTTTTGTTTGCGTCATTACTTTTGTTTTACTTTTGTTTATGCATAACTCGAATTCTTTTGCGGCGGAGCCAAGAATGACAAATACCTCCTTAGCACTAGGGAAGGATGTCGCGAGGATGTTTATATCGTCAGCGTATGCTACTAGTCAGGTGGACTTGAATGTAGTGTCCCATTGGTGTCGAATGGGGTTTTTCGGATGACATACTCTAGTGCCAAGTTTAAAAGCATGGGAGCTAGACCATCTCCCTGCTAAACTGCATTCCGCTCGAAAGCTGGTTGTGTGATCGGTTTGTATTCTTACTTGGGATCGTTAGTCGGACTAATTTTGATGGAATTCCAAAATCAAGCATGATTTAGTACAGTACCCGCCTGTCGATACTGCCGTATGCTTGTTTAAAATCTATGAAGATTTGGTGCACATCTGTATTATATTCCCAGCTTTTTTCAAGCACCTGTTTCACGGAGAATAACTGGTCTGTTGTAGATCGTCCGGTTCAGAATCAAGCTTGGTATTCGCCAATTGTTTCGTTAGTATAGGGCTTAAGACGACGTTCAATTATTTTTGTCATTATTTTGTAGGACGTACACAACA
This sequence comes from Beris morrisii, assembly GCA_951812415.1. Classification (NCBI taxonomy): domain Eukaryota; kingdom Metazoa; phylum Arthropoda; class Insecta; order Diptera; family Stratiomyidae; genus Beris; species Beris morrisii. Next base: position 125,268,425 of record OX638311.1, read on the forward strand.
ATGATATTCCTCTGTAGTTCTCACAGCAGAGTTTGTCTCCTTTCTTGTAAATTGGACATATGATGCTTTTTCGCCAATTGTCGAGTATATTTTCCTCTGTCTAAATTTTGCATATCATATTATGTAGACTGGATGACTGGTTTTGGGCTTACATTCCTTTTTTAGGTCTTTTACTATTACGTATGTGTCCCTCGTTTTATTTGGCTCATATAGTCGTCCATTTTTCGTGTAGAAAATCAAAAATCGAATGCGGCCCTGGCCCTGGTGTCTTTGTAGTGTCATCTGTTGGCGATAACTGGCTTAGTTGGGACATTACCATCCTCATTATATGGATGGTACTGCACCAAAGGAAAATCAGCTGGCAGTTGGGTTTTTTTTACAACTAAATATTGTTTGTTTTTTATGTTTTTTAATTTTTAGAAATAAAAATGCCAAATTAAAAAGCCATTAGGATGGATCTTCTCGGTTGAAGACCTTCCTTCCCATTCATTCCTTCCTCTGCTGGCCATATCTTTTTTAAAATTTCAAGAGGACTGGTGTGGTCTAGGTAGGGGGAGCTAGACGGAGCATATTATCATCATCATCAATGACGCGACAGCCCAAATGGGTCCAGGGCCTGCAGGATACATTGTCTGGAGTCATCTCGGTTCAGCGCCCGCGTCCTCCAATTTGTGCATTGAGGGACAGTTTTCTCGGTCTCTCATGACCGATTGGGAATCTTATTGCAATTTAATCACCCGGATAAGTCAGCGTGACATTTATGTTGTACAGGGCAAGGGTTTTATGGTCCCAAATGTTAACAACGTACACCCACAGCCACAGCTAGTCCATTTTAGCCACCGATTCGGACGTAGGAGGAATTGGACCACTGTTATAACCTTTCCTTCGGTCTTTATTCGAAATAACCTCTCCAAGACCTCCGTTCAGAACATCTTCTCTGAACAGCTCAGTGTAGGGAAGTCGTTCAAGCTGTCAGATGTCTGCAGGGCATTCCAGACTGAGTTTCTGGATGTTGTAGGCAGTAAACATCCTGGCGATGCGGAGATATTCGGTTAGGATATCTCACTCTACATTGACAGCATGGCTGCCATTAAGGCATTGGAATCGGTTATCATTAGATTAATAAGGCGCGTCAAGAAGTGAATAAGGTACTTCGTTGTCAAAACAGAACCCTGGTGAACGAACGCGAGACTTGGATCGGCGTAGGCCGGATGAGTATAGGAAGAAGTAAGCGCATATCAGTAAAGTACAACGGATGAAGCGCACTCAAGGTGGGAAGGGTTGACAAGTTGTAGGATTTGTAGGGCGATGTGCTCAAAGCTGGTCAAACGCAAGACTAAGGAAATACTAACATGAAACAGGGGAAGACGTCGATTACTTGTAAGAATATTCACGGGAGACTGTATACTAGGGAAGCACTCTATGCTAGGGATGTTGAAAAAATATCGATATATCGAAATTGCGATATTTTTTAAACGATATATCGATAATATCGGACGATATTTTTTTGAGCGATATATCGATATATCGATATTGAAATTCGACTATCGGACCCGATATTTTTTGTAAGGTATAGCATATTTCAGAACACGAACGGCATTTTTAATTTCTGCTTATTTTTGTGTATACGTACTCATGCTTTGGTCGCAAATTTAGCTATTTCTTGTTGATATTTTTCATGGCAATCTAATAAGTTACTTATGCCGAAGCATTCGGAAAACGGAACGTCTGAATATCTAAAATTAAGCAAACTGACCCGTAACCTAGTGGGAGCTCTGACTGGACATTGTCACATGAGGAAGCATCTCCATAGGATTAGTTTCTCTGAGAGTAAAATATAGAGAATTCGCGGTGATAAAGACGAAACACCAGAGCACATCCTCTGTGAATGTGAGTGACTTGCTCATAAAAGACGTCATCACTTCGGTTAGGGTTTCATGAAACCATCGGATTTCCTGGCTATTACTTTTCGAAAAACAGTAAGTTTCATTGAAAGCGCAGGGATCGAAGAGGAACCATAGTTAATCCATAGGGACGTCGCAATAGGCCCAATTGAGGCTTCAATGACAAAGGTGACCTAACCAAACCCTACACGAAAACTTAGTGTAATAATGTATATGAGGGATGTCAGAAACGTTGAAACTAGAAAACTATTTTCCAAACACGCAAAGTATATTTCTGTCAAAACAAAAAGATTTAAGGCACGTGGTTTCTGTAGGTGGGGGCAACCAGTAAACTATTTTGTGCACAGGGATCTATCCGCTCAGTACCTTCTTGATATTCGTTTTTAATTTTGCTCTTTCAAGTAGAAGGGATTTAACAACCCAGAGGAAAGTCATATACAAAAAAAGTCATGTAAAAAAAACCTTTTTTTAAAATTCTTAATTCAATTCTGGGTAAAACTGTTTAAACCGCAAGACTCCACGAGATCAAGAAGTGCCTCTCCTGAAAAGTTGTATTTATTTACATTTGATCCATTTTCTCAAAAATCACTCGTGGCCAGTGTTGTCAAGTATTTTTCTTGGTTGAGCACGAAAATATGAAATTTTGAGCGTTAATTTCAACTTAAAGGCACTAAAAACGTATTTTTTCATATCAATCGCAAGAATATTCAAATAGCGCGCAACTGGTAAAACTAATTTTTGTCCGCTGAGACGAAATTTTGGGCACCAAATTTAACGTTGAATGCAATAAATTGGTATCACTACGTCGTGCCACCTCTGCTGTCAGATAGAGTAGAAGGGAATTCAAAATGTTTAATTATTTAATAATGTAATATGAGACTGACTTGATGCTTTCTGTTCGTCAAAATTAAATGTGCAATATATACATCCTTCGCAAAAATAATAAAATTTTATTCCACTCTATATGCTCGTTTTAATTGTCCAAAATTTCATTCGAGTGGTTTCTGAGAAAATGGGTCATGAATTTTACACTGAAAAGCCTTGGCGATGTGCTCCTCTTAACGTTAAATTTGATACGGGAAGGGAGATAAGAATTTATTTTTCATTGGAAAAATATATTCGATATATCGATATATCGATATTTTTTTTCGATATATCATCAGCCGATATTGATATTTTTTTCAATATCGATATATCGATATATCGATATTTTTCTTCGATATTAACATCCCTACTCTATGCGTATGGATATATCAAAGGATGACATGTGCAGATACTCGATCTGTACGCTGTGGAAGTCTTAACCAACATTTTATGTGAATGCTAAGGGGTGGTGATAGTCATACTAATTCAGGAAAGTTATGATACTCTTTTTTTGGGATACTGTTACGGACATTTTGTAGTCGGAAAGAAAGTGACCAGAAGATGTCGCTTGGGGGCAAACGCTTCTAAAACTGAATTGGTTTTATTCACTAGGAAGCACAAGATTCCGAAGTTCAGGCTACCAAGGCTTGAGGTGGTTGAACTGCAACTATCGGGAAAAAGCTAAATATCTAGGTCTGATATTGGATAGGATGCTAAATTGGAATATGAATGTTGTAGAACGTATACAAAAGGCTAACAACGTGCTTTTTGCTTATAAACAGGCTGTTGGAAAGAGCTGTGGTTTGAGGCCAAATATGGTACATTGGTTGTACACGGCGGTTGTGAGACCCATTCTGCCCAGTACGTTAGTGTGGTGGAAAGCCACAGACAAAAAGTATCTACAAAGGGAACTGGGTGGAGTGCAACGAACAGCTTGTCTGATGATCACTGGAGCCCTGCGCACAGCGCTACTGCAGCACTGGAAGTTTGCATGTATCTCTTACCACTTGATATTTTCATTGAAATCCGTGAAAATTCTTAGTTTTCTCTTGATGGTACTTTACGAAATTCGGACCCGATCATGTGTCCCAGGTTTTGGCAGTTTTATGGATCCCTAATTGTAACTGAAGATCCAGGTCTTGGTTCTTCCCTTTTACAGGATTTATTAGGAGGATTCATATTTTGGTTCCTCACATTCGCCTCGGTTTCCTCACCATTGCTGGCTTCCATAAACATTACCTTTCCTTCGGTATTTTTCCTTGAATGTCCAGGTTATGGTTCCACCCTTCTACGGGCTTACCTTCACCGCTTTCTCTCACTCTTATCTTATCTTATCTCTTATGGAACTATTCAGGTGAAGAACGGCTTTGAATCTCAGTCTTCGTTCATGAGACGTGGCATTTTCAGATAATCGCGTACTGTACTAGCAACAGTTTCGTGATTAGTTCACCCTTTTTAACGTACACAAATGTTTCATTGCAAAAAACAATAACTTTCTGTCCCATTAAGTTTTATTAATCGCACCGTTGTGTTGAAATTTCAAGTATGTGATCACTCAAAGATCGTAAGACGCGTACGTTATCATGGAAATAATGTCAAACCCCCGCTCCTTTATACTTTAAGCTCCAGTTGTTTAAAATTTCCATACAAAAACATTCATTGAAGCCATTGAAGCCTGTAAACAGGAAACCTAATACTGTTGATTGTGTGTGATGTTTTACAAGAAGATTCTTTGCAAGTGGTTCATAAAGGACTAAGAAGGATGCCACTCGGATGTTCTGTTGCTGTTGCAGCTCTTTAATCACAGGAACATACCCTGCCGAGCTTCCTGTTCTCTTCGCTTTCAAAGTGATGTAGTTACCTGCTGGTATAGTCTTCATAAAATTGTTTATTCAGGTAGAACATGAAGGTGACTTTAATTTGAGGCGATACGGTGTGGGAGCTATCAAGTTGTTCCAGTTCGTTTGATGTTACGAGCTCATAAAATCTACTGACTCTTAACGCAATTCTTTTTTAGTTAAATTACCCTATTTTTGAATTGGGGGGTGCGATTTTATGGGGTAAATTTATAAAACAGCAAAGAGACGAGCGAGTGGCTCGAAAAGATGTAGAATTTAGATTGCATTTTAAAGAAATTAGACATTAAAATCAAGAAAGTCATCAAAAGAAGTGAAAATATGAATAAGATCTTAAGAAGTTTTCATCTGAAAACGTTATTAGCAAAATCTCCGGAACACGGTCAAAGTCGATCAATCCGGAAGCTGTTCCGCCTCGCAGTTTCCGGTTTTTTTGCCGGTTCATTCATCATGCATTTGTTGTGCTCCTCAACAATCGCCTGTTAGTATGCTTTGTCCGCTGCATTGCGCTCGCTTAGTTTCAGTTTTATTGGAGCCAATCTTAAATCTAACAATTTTTCATCTTAATTCATAAAGCTTAAATTAGTTTGTATCTAAATCTGCTATCGTACTTAATGGCCTCAAGTGGGAACTATAATTTATAAATTGTTTTAGGGGGTATTTTGGGGAAGGATCAACGTATCTTTATTATAAAATAACAATTTTAATATATACCTACGTAAAATTAATTGGGAAAAATGGCAGGTAAAACCCAATATTACATCGCTTCTTTCTCTACACTCAGAGAAAAACCTTGGTAGCATTGACAAAAATTCAGTTCAATTAGACAAAACTTCGGTCAATATATGTCCAACAAAATACTTTTTCGTATTGACAAATTTCATATATTCTTTGACAAAAACCCACTGTCTAGATAACAAAAGAATTTGTTGAATTGAGAAAAAATTGTTTAGTAAAAATTTTGTAGTTTTTGTAGTTATGACAAAAATAAATTATCAAATCAACAATTTTTTTGTATTTGTAACAAAAGTGTTTTGTTGTTTTTTTGTCAAATTGGCAATCGTTTTATTGAATACGCTCACGTTTGTATGGATGGATGGCACAGGGACAAGCAAATAAACAGTTTGAGCACCAGGGTACTAAAATAGAGAACAAATTTGAAAAATGTCGTAAAAAAGAATTGTTTTTGATTCGATTGGCACCAAACTTCACAGGAACCATCCCAGGACTCTTCTACACGTTCATACATATATCCTTTTTTTATATATATATATATATATATATATATATATAGAAGATTGCAGGTAGATTGTGTCAAACCTATCAATTAATTTATTACAGATATGTGTATTTTTTTGTCAATTTAACATAGTTCGTACAAAAGTGCTATCAGAGCGCAACGAATGAAAAAGTTTTAAATGGGCCACCAATTCCTTAACAGAGGAAAGGCTAATTTTGCATAAAAAACATTTCATATTAAGTCTTATATTTTAAATTTAACTAAAACTATAAAGTTTCTTTATCGTTTCGAATGGGCGTCTGAAACATATTATTTTAAACTTTCCTAAATTCTTTAAATAGATAAATAAGTTGTAAAACTTACCTTCCAGATGACCTTGTGTCAAGTTTCAAATATTTTATGAAGTCAATTTTAACTTAGTTTTTACTTTACAAAGACCACTTTTACATTCAACCAGTCAGTCACGAAGGTCGCAATAGAACTAGAACTCTGCACACGTATGGAATCATGTTCATCTTTCTTACAAAAATTTTTGTTGATTTAACAAATAGTTTTGTGAATACAACAAAATCTTGCAGTTTACTTTTGGTCACTCTGACAAAATTTTTTATCAGAAGCCGTTTCTTCCAAACCAACAAAAAATTTGTTAATTTAATAGAAATATTGATCAATATATAAGAAAATTTTGTCATTTCGATAATACATGTTTTGTTAAAAGAACGAACTGGAATTTCGCCGAATTTTTATCAAGACGACAAAAATTTATCAAACTGAATAATTACTTTATTATTTTAATAATACAGTATTGTTATCGATTTTTAAAAAAAAAATTTGCTACCCTCAAAATTTTTTTTTTCACGTTTCATGACGAGTAAACACGAAAAAAGCAAAAAAAAATTTCGGTCCGTCTGTCCGCTGTACGCCGTACGTCGACCGCTGTACGCAAAATCGTTTGAAGGCTCGTAGCTCCCAAACCCTTTGAGCTACTAAATTTTTTTTATGAATAGAATGGGTAGGCCCCTTAAAGTGGCCAAATTTGGAGGGGTGGGGTGTAAGGGGGAAGGAGGGGGAAGTGTTTTAGACGGAAAATTTTGGTTTCTAGATCTCAGCAACCGCTTATGCTAGGAGGCTGAAATTTGGAATTTATATAGAACTTCAATAGTGGACCCATTTGCCAAAAAATTGCCGATATAGCTGAAGGGGTTTGGGAGTGGGGGGAAAAATAATGCGTCCGAAACGCAAAAAAGGTGAGATAGACACTTTTTAAAATCCATATCTCCTAAACGGTCAATGCCACAAAATTGAAACTTAATGAATATCTGTAGGTATACTAGGAGAAGAGATCGGAAATAAAAATTTGAAAGGGGGCAGTGGCGTACGGAAGTGGGGGTGAAAAACTTTAGATTACGATATCTCACGAACCAATTGCACTAGATAAATAAAATTTGGTTTGTGTATAAAGGTTGACAAATGAAGTTTGCTGAAAGCAAAATTTTTTAAGGGGACGGTGGAGTATAAAAGTGGAGGGGTTAAGAATTTTTCTAAAAAATCACATCTCATATCTCAAGAACAGTGTAAGATAGATGCTTAAAATTTTTACTAGAAGTAGGCCTAATAGACCCCTAGCAGAAAACAAAATTTTGGAAGTTTGTGTGTAGAGAGTGGGGTGGGGGAGGGTGAAAAGGAGAAAGTTCCGATTTTAATATCTCGACAACCTATAATGATATAAAACTGAAACTTAGTATTTAGATAGAGCTATATCAGTAGCATCTTGGAAAAATATAATTTTTTATAGGGGTAGTATGGTACGGGGGTGGAAGGTGTTTTTCCTATCTATAGAACGGCTTATGCTACAAAGTTGAAACTCGGTACATTTATGTAAATCAACTAGAAAACTAATTTAGATAAAAAAAAATTTCAAATATCCATTGGCGTTCGGAGGGGGGGGGCAAAAAAAATGATCAGTGAAAATGGAATGCATATATTTTCACTGTTTTCGTCATATCTATTCGGTCTTCCCAAATATTTAATTCATTTTTATTCTACGGCTTCTTCATATAAATACCTAGAAAGCGTTTTCAGGATTTTTTAAAATTCGACCCCTGAGGGGGTGCAAAGGGGGTTGTAAACATTTTCACGAATTCTACTATATTCCCATGTATTATCAGATATCGAATATCTTTTCACTTTCACGTGCTTGCGTAATAATCGCCTAAAACTTGTTTTTAAGTTTTTTCCTTTTTCAGCCCTTAAGAGGGAATAAACGAGTTGAACACGTTTTCCCGAGTTCCGTCATTTCTTTTAGAAGTGATAAGAAATTGAATTGGTTCCTACTTTCTCGTGCCGTCTTCATATTTATTTCTTACCTCCTTTCAGGATTTTTGGATATTCAACCCCCTAGTGGGTGGAAGTAGGTTGCATATTTGATGATATATCGAATTCATTTTTACTTCCTAAGGTTTCCTATATAAAAAAGCCAAAAAGTCAATTTCAGTATTTTAGATATTCAATCCTAATGGGTGTAAGGGGTTGTATGATTTTCAAAGTTTCGATATATTTCTTAGGTTCGATGAGATATTAGATCGCTTTTCATTTCCACAGACTTTTCATATAATCGCCTACAATCCCATTTCTCAATTTTTCGATATTCAACCCCCAAGGGTTTGTATATGTTTTCACAATTTTTGCCATTCCTTAGTTCTGATGAGATATAAAATAGATTATTACGGCCAACCAATTCATGATTTTTCGAATTTGCAGAACCAAGGAGGTGTGAAGGGTTTGCTTACGTTTTCACAAATTTTTCAAAATCCCTCGTGTCTCATGAGATATCAAGTTGCTTCTTATGAAATCGTCTAAAAACCTTCCAAGTGGAAGTAATGGGTTTGTATACGTTTTAACAATTCGTCATATCTCTTAATTCTGATAAGCAACAAATTCGTTTTTGCTTCTATGGGCTTTTAGTGTACACAATATACTGAAATTCGAATAGTCCACACGGACTTTTTCAATGTTTAATCGGCTAAAATCTCTATTTTAAATATTTTTATATTAAGAACAAAAATAATTTTCCAAGAAATCTAATAATCTCGAAACAACTCATGATACACTCCGACTTTGACCGCTCCCGAACTTTGACCCAAAAAATAAGAAAGTTTCGCCCAGACCATTGGCAGATTTTTTATTTTGTTTATTGAATTAATTCTGATGTATTGTTTACGTGTTTTAATTTATTTTATATTGAATAAATGGTTTTTTTACTGTTAAACAATTTCGATTTTTCATATTGTTGTTATTTGCAACTCAACAAAGTAAAGGATAGTTTAAATTGGAGACGAACACAATACTTTATAAGTATATACAACGATATAAGTCTTTTCTTGTCTTGTAATTTTAAGCGTTTACACCCTAAGGCCTATGCGGGTTAAAGTTAAAGATCTGTTATCGAAACAGTAAGAGGAACAAGTTGCTAGTACGGAATAAATTCAGTACACATTACTGATCTGACTATTACAAGACCTTACTTTTCATACATTGAAAGTATTTACCACTCACTATTGATATAATGCCTTACTTTTCATGTAATTCGTATGTTGCTACCACTCTCTAATGAAACAAGGCCTTACATGTAATATGCTTTGTAACTATTTACAACTCTTCAACGAAATAAGGCTTTTCTTGTCGTGTGCTTTGTAAGTGATTACGCCCTAGGGCCTATGCGGGTTAAAGTAATTAGTTCTGGCATCGAAAGAGTAATGTGTACGAGCTGCTTACTAGCAGCTCGTAATATACTTATTGTACGGATTCGATTCCGTACACATTACTGTTCCGACTGGGTTGAGACGCAGTGAAATTTTCCGAATTGCTTCAGTTCTAGAAACGTGTCTCATATGAAGAGAGTTTCTGTTAAAGGTAAGCGTCCACTAGACGGGTCGGGCCGGGCTGGGCCGCATCGCAAAAATCTGCCTACCATACATTGTTATAGAAGTGCGTCCACTGAAATAGACTCGCGACGGAGCGAAGTACGTAGAAAAGAAAATACTCGCCGCACCATTGCGATACGGCCCGCCTCAAGTGGACCTTTACCTTAACAAAGCGATAAAAACGAATTATTGAACTGACAACCTTGTAATGACTTAAGCGCTCCCACATAAGCCATGTCTTCTTCAATTACCTCACAGAACCGAAGTAGTGCATTACATGTCATGCAATTGGTAATGCCTTATTTTCGTGGACATTTGTATGAAAAGGTAATTGGCAGTGTAATCGAATTGGTAAGGCCTGGGTCATTACATTTCGTTGATTACAACATCGATCCGGTAATCAATGCTAGTCCTACTGGAAAAGAACGATAGAGTGAGAACGATAGAGTGTGAACGAGTCGTGAATAAAAATCGAGCAGAGTTGCCATACTAGTGCTCCGCTATTCGAGAATAGCAAAACAGAAGCCATTGGTTCTGGCCGCGGACAGCACGGTCCAGCATACCATTTTTTGCATCAATAATGCTTATGGAAAAATTGGGTAGGATAAGAGTCGCACACAAATTTTTTTAATTATAAAATTTTTTGTACATACATATTTTTTATGATTAGTCCAGGCTGAGCCATTTACCACTTGGACCGATAGCTGGAGGCTATCAGTTCCCATAGCGAATCGCTTAGTCCAGCATATTCTACGGCTCTATTTCTTTTTCCTTTTGGTCAGTTCTTAAATTAATTTATTCTAGGAAAATAACTCAAGTGTCTTGTTGAGTTAGCCTCCAGTATCTCGTAGCCTCACGCTCATTCCTGCCAACGTTAATGTAATTCGCGGTTGAATATCGCGAATGTCGCTTGTTTTCATTTTGGGGTTATATTGAATTTTGTTGTCTGCTGCGCGTCTATACGCATAGTATATGACTGGCACTCAATCAGAATCTATGATATAACCGTTTTCATCGAGGTATATGCAGGCTTCAGGGGGAATAAAATCGGTTAACAAGGTTTTTTCAAAGTATTAGGGGTTGGGGAAAAAGGGCTGGTGAATCCAAGGGTTAAGATCTTAGCCGAGGGTAAGGTGCATTTGAAGCGTTCGCCAATTAGATGCATGAGCAAAGCCAAGTTGACAATGGATTTGCGCCCAAAATCTTATTTTCTGATGAGGCTCGTTTCCATCTCAGTGACTACGTCAACAAGCCGAATTTACGCTGATGGAAATTCAAGGGCACTCTTTGAAAAGCTAATGCATCCACAAAAAGTCACTGTGTGGTGTGCATTTTGCGCTGGTGGAGTGATTGGCCTGTTTTTCTTCGAAGATACAGCTTGCAACTCTGTCACAGTGAACGGGGAACGGTACCATGCCATGATCACCGACTTCTTGTGTCCAATATTGGATGATTATGACATCGACGACATGTGGTTCTGTTGTACAGGCCATGGGTTTTATGGTCTGGAATACGAACAACGTACCCCCCCACAGCCGCAGCTAGCCCGGAAGCCAGCAAGCACGTCGCTCCAGTTCGTATTTCAGCCACCAATTCGGACGTAGGTGGAATTGGACCCCTGTTTCCCGATCCCAACCTTCCCTTCGGTTATTTTGACTTTTTTAAGTCGAAATAACCACTCCAAGGCCTCCGATCACAACAGTTCCAGCAAGATGGTGCGACGTGCCACACAGCCAACGCAACAATGGAATTATTGCAGCAGAAATTCACCGGGCGAATAATCTCCAGAAACAGCGAAATCAATTGTCCACCGAGATCGTGTGATTTGACTTCGTTGGACTTCTTTCTTTGGGGTTATCTCAAAAGCAAGGTTTACGCCAATAAACCCACCACCACTTAAGAACTGAAGGGCGAGATAACAATCCATATTGGTCTAATTCAGGAGCAACTATGCCGTGATGTAATCAAAAATTTGGACAATCGGGTTGAGGTGTGTCATAGGAGCGGTGGCAAGCATTTGAGTGATATTCTTTTGCATACTTAATTGCAATGAACCAAATAAAATTTTTTAATAAAAATTTCATTAACTCCATCATCCATTTGTTTTTAATTTTGATTTAACTTCGGAACGAGTTATTGTAACACCCTTTATATCTCTTCGTTTGATATATTAGGGATATGAATCCTATCGTTTTGTTTTTCATGAAAATGAATGCTTTATTTAAAAAAAAAAAAGTAAGTAACATGTCATTGAAAGTATTTTCCTTCGCTAGCTACTACTTTCTCCCATATTTCTGGCAGCATAGGAATACCATCTTGAAAGATTGACTCATATTTTGAGGTAATCCACGAATCGAGCCATTTTCTGGCACCTTCGATCATCGATCGGAACAAGAGTTAATCAGAAGCAGCAATGTCCGGTGAATACGGCGGATGGGGTATGACTTTCCATTTCAGTTTTTCCAAGTAAATTTTGACCGGTTTTGCAATATGTGGCCGTGTTGTGTCTCTCCTCGTATTGTGGCAATTTTTCTCTCAATGTCCGGATCAAATGTATCATGCTAGATTTACACCGACACGTTAGGTTAGGTTAGGTTAAGAAGGGTAGACTGAAGCATTGTGCTACAGTCCATCACGAGAGATCACTGTAGATCCATTGTGTTCCCCTCGTATAAACCGGGCTCTAGACTATTGATTCCAAATATTGGTCTTTTTTATGAAGATGAAGGTATTATCGCAAGATCTGATAGATCGGTCAAGGAGAATTTCCCCAACTACCGATATCTGGCACGTGCCAGACTTTCACATTCACACACTAGATGCTCCAGTGTCGGTTCAATATTCTCGTCATCACAGCGACACAGATGAGCCATGCATATTCCCAGTCTTTCGTCATGTCTCTCAAAAGGACAGTGTCCCGTTAAGATTCCTATAAGTTGTCTACATACATATGTTCCTGCCCAAAGATAATATGAAGCCAGAGTTCCTCCTATCAAGTTTCGGCCAGCAGATTCTTGCTTGCCGGCAACCCGAGAGATTCACTCAGGCCCCCTCCGTTTGTCTGAGCGCTTCTATATCAATCATTCCCTTTGCACATTTAATGGGACACAGAACCGATTCATCGTCCAACTCTATGCTCATCTCCGAGCCCCTTCTGGCGAGCTCGTCTGCCTTTTCATTTCCAAGGAAGTCACTGTGACCAGAAATCCAACTGATCTTCAGGTTGTTATTCAGACCTACCATCTGCTATAATCTTTTCCATTCGCCCACAAGTCTGGATTTAGTGATGTGCGCATCAACAGCGTTGATAGCAGCTTGCCTGTCAACATTAATAGTTTTTGTACCATTCACGCACTGTTTCCGCACAATTATTTCAGCTGCTTTTGTCAATGCAAATATCTCAGCCTGAAACACACTAGAGCTATCCGGTAGCCTAAACACAATGTCAAGATCGCAAGGACCGTTCCGCTTTCCATCTTAGAGCCATCAGTATAGATAGCAAACGTGTCTGGAGCGATGATCCCAGTTCCCCACTCTAGTCTGGTAGGAATACTCACAGCACAGGAATGTCCAAAGCTGCAAGACGGTGTCCTATAGTCGGTGCGCTCCGGAATGCCGGAACACAGGGAAATTGACAAGATCCTAGTGTGGCCTCACGCAGACGCAAAGCACTCTTTGCCGCAATTGATTTTACCGCTAATTCAAATGGGATTATATGGAGCATTACCTCCAAAGCCTGGGAGGCCGGGGTACGTAAGGCCCCAGTAATCCAGCAGGTCATGAATGAGTCAACACCCATCCTATTCAATGCCTTCTCGAACGCATTCGTCTCCACATTATTGAAGGCACCCTCAATATCTAGAAACGCTGATAGAGTATACTCTTTAACATTCAAAGATTGTTTTACCGTGGAGACGACGTCATGTAAGGCCGTTTCCTTTTATATAGGCGTGCTGAGAAGCTGAGAAGCCCCTCGCGTCCATAATACATCTGAGATAATAGTCATAGTCCATTGTTTTCAGCAAAAACGATGAGAGACTAATGGGTCTAAAGTCCACCGACACGTTGGGACGCGACTTTACCTCCAGAAATCCAACACAAACCGGTTTTCGTTGGCTGTAGTCTTTATAGTGAGCTACAGAGTACATGGCTCTGCGGCGCGATTTCTTATAAGTGCGACATGACAGAAATACGGTTAGCTATGAAATGCGGGTTACCACAGTTTATTGTATGTGTGTGTATCCATGGAAGCCTGAGTCGAACAAAATCTCGGGAACTGTTGGACTTTTGGACTTAGAGTCGCGCCTCAACGTGTTCGGTGTAAATCCACCAACAATTGTAGTCGATAGCGATCTCCCGTGATGGTTTCGTTGGGTTTGCTTCCAATTCTTCGTCTTCAGATATTTGCGGTGCTCCAGAGCGTTCATTATCTTCAACATCAAAATCATTATTTTTAAAGCGTCTAAACCAATCTCTACATGTTGCTTCCGATAGAGGATGGTCACAGAGTAAGCCTCCAAGAATGCAATATGCTTTAGCTGCGATTTTTTTTTTAAAAAGTACTGCTGTAAAGTTCCCCGTATAAATACTCTTTTTTTGACACAGAACTCGACATATGTATTTAACGGTATAAAAATATATTTAAGCTTCGACGGAATAGAATATACTGCCATATGAAGCCTAAAGGCGGAGCTTCATAATAAAGTCCTCTTTAGTGGTTTACTAATCAGGCACGACTGGTTAAAAGCGTCGATCAACTATCCAGTCAGCACATCGACTTCTTTGTCCAACTCTAGCCTGGATCCTATAGAGCTGGTCGACGGTTTTGCTAAGTTATTTGAGGTCAGTCTGGCAAATTTTGTCCAATCTGTCTTGCGCGAGTTTCTGAAAGGCACCTTGGAGGGCTTTGTCCATCACATCGTAGATCGTATAACTAATCAAACAATGATCAGATGGCGATGTGCGACCCGATACCCTCTATTTATTTACACTGATATTATCAGAATCCGTGACGAGCGTGATGTCCAGCACTTCCCTTCTGACTTTAGTCTTTAGGTGTACATTGGCTTGTAATCGCTGCGCTGCCTGATTGAATGATTGTCTGCTGACTGGATGGTTCGGAAAAGCCTGAATTCAATTTAGCGATGGAATTTTTCAAAACTTAGTTCATATAGACTCCAAATTTTTAGTACTGTAATATCAGGACCCGAAAATGTTATGCGTGATACGAACATTTTCTCATGCGGAAAGCGATGGGACTCCTAGTTGTTGTTGTGTTGTTTGGTGTGGAGGAAGGCACGCAGCAAAGCAGCGCATCTTGAGCATTCAGGCCAACATGGCCCATTATACTCGAATCCCCCAGTCTCTACCCGAACTTTTTCGTCCTCCTCACGAATTTCAAGAGCTCAGGTAGGGAGCGAGAATAGAGTTCTTCCATCCTCATAACATCAATGCCGTATATGTGAATTCTCGCAAAAGAGTAAGCTGGACACTCAAGAAGGAATTGTTCCGTTGTGTCGTCGCTTTCGTCGCAAGTAGTGCACATGGGGTCGTCAATGATTCTCAATCTGACCAGGTGTAGGCCACATGAGTTATGCCCTGTGAGGACACCAATCATACTACCACATTCCTTTCTGCTAAATTTGAGAAGAAAAGCAGCGGTTCGTCCACTTGGTCCCGCAACAAGGTTTCTGGTCTGCCGCATTCCCGGAAGAAGCCGCCATCATCAATGTGTGATTTACTCATTCACTCATCAATGGCAGCCCTAACAGAAACAACCGACACACCGAAAACTGGTTCTGGTCCGACCATTATTTATTTTATTTATTTATTTATCTGGTAGATCCTATAGAAGCCTCACTACTTCTCGAACTACGACCTAAGAGGTCTTTTGTTCCTGAAAGTAAGTTCCAATAATCTTCCACCTGAAGATTTACCCACTTTAAAATGCCATCCTTAATGAAGCCTTTACCTACTCCACAGAATGGTTCCGGGCCAGTCATTGGTGAGTTGGCTCCCCGCTTAGCTAGCTGGTCAGCCGATTCATTACCCGGAATACCCTCATGTCCTGGCACCCACATCAGGGTTGGACTAATAGACCATAGCTGACTCCGATCCAGTCTTTGCTAATCCATCAGCTTTTTCATTGCCATTTAAACCCTGGTGGCCTGGAACGCATATTAGCTTTAAGTCATTGAATCTGCCAACAGAATTCAACCGTTCTTTACACTCACGTACCATCTTCGAAAAAACGATTGGATTATCTAGGGATTGTAGAGCGGCCTGACTGTCGCTGCAAATACAGATCATCCTGCCTGTCCATCTTCCCTCTATAATCCATTCTACTGCCTTAAGGATCGCATAAGCTTCAGCTTGAAATACCGAAGAATGTTTTCCTAGGGCGAAAGAGTACCTGAGATCTTCAGTCTGCAGGTACATTCCAGCTCCCGACCCGTCTTCAGTCATTGAGCCGTCCGTATAGAATATATCAGTGAATCCGCTAAGCAGTGCGGACTGGTTTTCCAACTCCTCCCTACTCGGGATCTCCACCTGATATTTCCTTTTGAGCATACAGGTCGAAGTCATAGCATCCGAAGGCATATCGAAGTCCTAGTTGTACTAACCAGGTCTTACCTTCATTATATAGTTTTGTATGAAAAGTATTTTGAAGGACAATAAATGGACACCACTCTGAAGCGAGAGGGTGTTACTCAATATGGATGACTCCGGTCAGGAACGCCACTGATCGTAATTAAACTTAAACGCGTCCCGGACTTAAATCAACAAATTAATAAATCGGCCAGTTCCATCTTAAGATCTAAGAACTAGTATTCCATCAAGCAAAGTTCTAAACACATTGAAGTTAATATTTAAGCATAGGACAATAGGAAGCATGAAGTTATCACAAATGTTCCTTTTCACTTCATTTTTGCAGACATAACGACATCGTTCCATTCTCCATCCCAGAAGCACCCTGTCTACTACATTTTTCAGATTAAAACTAGAAATTCTGACAGCCCAAAGTCACTTTAAATATTTAATGGAGAAAACTAGGAAATGAAACAGAGGAAACATCGTCGTCATCATTTCGCACACAAACCGTTGTATCAACTCGCATATATTTGCTTTGCCACATTCAACTTGAAAATCTCTCATTTGCGTTAGTAGTCCTTTTATGAATAGGACATTTGCGAGATGAAAAGTATTCCTGCCACTGATGTGGGCTGCATCGCATCACCAGTTAAAACTACCCTTCGATCTGGTGTATTCGTACGGCAACTTGGAACGGGGGAATCCCCTGCCTGCACTCACGTTAAAGCGAAATTAACTTGGTTGGCTTTTGGACAAAGTGCAGGGAAGAAGCGTAAACAACCCTCTGAAGGTTTTTTCTTCCCGAAATCATCCCCAAAAAACTCAATGAGTTCGTTGAACTCGGACAACCAGTTTGTATTGGGTGAAAAAAAAACGTACAGCAGGTTTCATTAAGGACACTACAAACTAAACAGCGAACTATGCAATTTCGGAAATGCTTCCCTTTTCACTTTTAAATCGTCATCATGTCCTTCATTACGTGAAAAGGATTTCTTTTGTATGATGTCTTTATGTTTCTTAAATGCGTTCACAGCTGGCTTTTTATGCTTATTGCGAGTCCTTTAACTCGTTCCGTCGAGGAAAAAGAAAACCTACACACGAAAAGATCCTTCGTAAGCGTTCTGATGAAGCCCATTTTTGCTGGTAGACGAGGCACCTTAATAGTCTGCCTCCAGAAGGACTGGACGCGTGACAATGCTGTCAAGCGAGGGTTGAAAATCTTTAAGATTTTTCATTTTGTTGTCCGTATTTTTTTGGCCTATTTAGGTGTCGTTCGACATCACCAAAAAAAAAGCCAGGGAGAAAACTTTGATTTTATGAGTCAAGATTCAACGCAACATTCTCAGATCTCAACACAATTCTGTGGTGAATTCTGAACTAAACAATTGCCGTCCGGAGGGTTGTTAACTTTTGTAGAGTCCCTTTTTTTTCCTTCGTGGCGTTTCCTTTTACAAGAGCTGGAACTTAGTAAGTGTGAATTCAAGGACATAAAGTGGTACTCTGGTTTCAGTCATGAAAAGAAAGGAATTGTATTATTGCTAGAAGTAATTGCGAGTATTGTTTGCAGTGTGCAATGCGGTTGTTTGCTCACCCCCCCAAATTACAAAAATAAAATTAATTGGTTTTTTGTGAAGTGCGGAGTCCAAGGTAGAGTGTGTAAATCATAATATAACGAATTGTCAGAGTAATTGGGAAGGGTAAGCAAAAATTTACACTAGATTTTGTTTGATGATCCCCTTCCGAAACTGTTCAAGCGTCCTACAAGGATTAGTAGTATGTCCGACCCTTTTAATCATTTCCATTAATAATCTGTCACCAAATCTCAATCTAATTATTAGATTCACCCTAACATGAATCTCCTTAAGTCCTCCAGACTCCTTTTTTTTGAAGATGATTTATTTTCAGTCTCAACTTAGGTAGGTAGGAACGCGTGGCTGCCCGTGACAACATGGACACACTTAGACCTAAAAAGGTCCGTTTTGTTACCACAGGTTCATCGAATCCGGTCCTACTCGTCAAACCATTTAGAGCTTGCAATGAAGCGTTGGATTCTCTAGAAAGTCAAAAGAAGCCGAGCCTTTTAGCATGCCGACCTATTAGACAGTGTCAGGACAGCACAGAAGAATATTGAACTGTTATGCTATCTCCTTAAGAGATGATCGACATTCTACGGCGACCTTTGATGTTGTCGAGGCCGATCCCAAGCATTTGGCTGTCTGTGAAAATGCTAATATCTCTAGTAGATATTACATTACACCTCATCCAGGACAAGGCCTCCTTAATCGCCATGAGCTCCGCCTGATGGTTGGTTGGTTGGTTGGTCACAGAAAACCCTCCACCTAAACCGTCTTCAGTTTTCGAATGAATGAACAATATCTCAAACTGGGTCAACTAGGTTACTGTAGCGGCACCGTGGTCGGGCCGCCACACTGTGTATACCGTGATAGTGTCGCCAGCTTCCGGGGGCGAGCGTTGTATGGACTGCAATCTGAGTCCTTGGTAGCCGGCGTCCGGAGGTGAATATTGCGTGGGCCGTATACTGGCCCGTCTGGAACCCAAAGGTCGCCTGCGTCCGGGGGCGAAACCTTTGGCAGCTCGTGCATCTAAATAGCCCACAGTTACCTTCAATATTAATTGGATAGCTCCAATAATATCGATCCTGCGATTCTTCTCCCACCTGGTGTGTTCTTCTTCCTTTCAAAACAAAACAATCAACAGTGCTGTGGAGCTTCAATAGAAACAGAAATCGAATGAAGAAACGCTGATATCTGACCATGATGTCCTTCAAAATGATAATAGGAAACTTACCATTAAGGATACGGTCCAACCTGTGTATCGATCTAAAAAGAGACCATGTTGAGAAATAAAGTTTTTTTTTTTCTCAAATTTTTGGTGATTCATTGGTTAGGTCGGGTACTTCTGGAACAGCCAGGCATCGAATTGGTTTTTACTTCTTCAGAATTTCTCTATATTTATCCAAAAACCCCTTTCGGGATTTTTGGACATTCAATCCCCAAGTGGGTGTAAGTGGATTGAATACATTTTCACAATTTTCGCCATATCTCTTAGGTTGGACGAGGTATCAAATTAGCTTAAACTTCTGCAGAGTTTTTATATAATTGCCTACAAACCTATTTTCAGATTTGCTGATATCCAACACCAAGATCGTGTAAAGGGGTTGCATATCTTTTCATGGATTGCTACATATTTCTTAGATCTGATGAGATATCGAACTGATTTCAACTACCTAAAGCTTCCAGTATAATCGACAATAAGTTCATTTCAGGATTTTTGGGGTTGGATATCAGAAAATTCCAAAATCGATTTGTTTTCTATCATATAAAAACTCTGCAGAAGGTAGAGCCAATGATATCTCATCAAACCTAAGAGACAGTGGCGTAGGGGTTTGGGAATAACCCCCCCGAAATGATTAGCGCACCTCATAAAGTACACATAACAGGAGGTTTTTTTTATTTAAGACGAAGAATTATAAAATCATGAGAAGACAATCCAAATATCGAATGGTTTTTAGTAAAGCATAGCAGTTAAGTTAAGCAGTTAAGGTAATCACTAAACTAGCGGAACAAATAGGAGAAGAAATAAAGATACCGAGAGTTATTAATTGTCAACGACATAGAGACAATTATGCTTCAAATTCACGAGAAGAATATTATCGACAATCTGTGTTTATACCATTCGTTGATCATTTTATATCTGAATTAGAGCAAAAATTCATAAAACACAAAAAAACACTTTCTGTCATCCAAAACGTCATTCCGAAAAAAATAATCGATCTGACTGAGGATAAAATCAATGACACCATAGCAATTATATTGAAACAGTGGCCAAATGAGACGGCTTCATGTGAAATCATTATTTAGAAAGAGGTTCTATTGTGGAAGCGAAGATGGACTACAGCAAATGAATGTCCATACAACTTCATGGAAGCATTGAATTCCTGTGACGAAATCATGTTCCCAAATCTAGTTCAAGTTTTGAAAATAGGAGCTACTCTCCCTTTGACAGTTGCCAGCGTTGAGCGTAGTTTCTCAACTATGAAAAGATTGAAGTCCTCTGTAAGAAATTCTACGGGAGAAAATCGACTCAATGGACTTGCTCTTCTAAGCATTCATCGGGAGATCTCTGTGACAGCAGATGAAGTGATCAACATGTTTGCACAGAAGAATAGGAAATTCATCTTGTAGAGCTTATATTCCATTTCTAATTATTTCATGTTCGAATATTAGTCTTTTTTTCTCTTATTATGTAATATACCTATAATACTGTTACATGTAAACCTGGCAACCGCACAACCGTGCAACTCGATCGTTTCACATAATGAAAACAACAACAACCGAATACCTAGTTGCAAAATAACCCAATCAGAAACCTAGCTGAAGATAAGGCGAAACAGCACGATTGTATCTCTCTTCTTATCGAATGCTCTCCAATGTATTAGAACCCTGTACATAAACCACTGAACGAAGATCGAAATCGAAAGCTCTAAAGCTTTCGAGAAGATTCCACACTGAACGGACATTCAAGTACATCCTAGACTGCAAGCGGCTAGTATATAAGCAGGTGAAGCGTTCAGCGGAGACACAGTAATTTTGATTACGTCGACTGTGACAGCCAGCGGGTACACGCGACCGTGTTGAGAGAGAACGAAAGTGAACGAGTCAAGCGATATATGATATAAGCGGGCGGTATTGCCATACAGTGCGAATTATTGTGCGAGTATAATTCTGTGAATTAAAAGTGCGATTGAATAAATAATTACTTATTTT
Organism: Beris morrisii; assembly: GCA_951812415.1. Classification (NCBI taxonomy): domain Eukaryota; kingdom Metazoa; phylum Arthropoda; class Insecta; order Diptera; family Stratiomyidae; genus Beris; species Beris morrisii. Next base: position 125,289,590 of record OX638311.1, read on the forward strand.
TCATTTTAACCGAATTGTGTTTTACTTGAAATCCCGGCGAACCCCTAGCTCGCAACAATACTTTATTTCTTTCAAATTGAATTCATAGTAAGTAAGTCATAAAAATATAAAACATTTTAAAATTTAATTGTTATGTTTTTCTTTTTGGAAAACTACCAACAACCTTAAGCTAAGCTATGCAAATACATACATATGTCTACATAAGTCTGGATAGCCTTGCCCTGTTCAATGATATTTCTCTGATCGATTTGGGACATTACGGTCGTTCCTTAATCTGATTTTAGTTTTAATCTCAAAACTTCATAAACATAATTTCTTTTTCGGAGATAGGTTCTCAAACCTGTCATCCAACCGCAGCGGGTGAGAGGAGAATGGCACTGGATAATTCGCAATTGCATTTTTGGGAGATTACATATTGTTGAAAAGTAAGGAAAACTGGGTATAAAAAAAAGCGAAGGACAATGTCATGGATGGGATTCGAACCTCTGAGATGATAGACTAGTACACTTATACTAGACTACCAAGGCCTGAAACTAGCACTTACAAAGGTCTTAATGAATTTAAGTTCAATTGATGTTCGCAGAACAAGATAAACTCATCGAAAGTGAATCGCACTAACCGCAAAATTACGAGTACTCAATTGAATTATGTACATACGCGAAAAGTACTCGGCTCGATTTTTTAACGGATTCGTGTTTTAATATTTTTTAATCGCGAGAATACTTCAGGTAAAAAAGAAATCTGTTCATAAATTGTTTAATAACTTAAACATTAAAAATTCATTACTAACATATCAACTACTTGTAGATAATATCGAACTTTAGTGATTAATTTGAAGTTGTAATAGGTCAATATTAATTTCCTGGTTCCCCCCCCCCCCTCCCGAAAATCATGTCTAAGTACGCCACTGCTAAGAGATATGGTGAAAATTATGAACGCGTATGCATATCCCTTCATACCCACTTGGGGGTTGAATCCTGAAAGTGGTTTTTAAATAAATTTAAATAATCACTCCTAAGAGGTATGACCGAATTCGTGAAAACGTGTTCAACCCTTTTATACCTCTTAGTGGATGAAAAGGGAAAAATCTTAAAAACGCATTTACGCGATTATAAAACATGACCGTGGAACTTATTCGATATCCAATCAGACCTGAGGGATATGACTGAATTCGTAGAAATGTATACAACCCCTTTACACCCACCCTAGGGGTTGAATGTAAAAAAAATCTTGAAGTGCTTTCTAGGCATCTATGTAAAGAATCCGTGGAATAAAAATGAATTTAATATTTCAGAAGACCTAATAGATATGAAAGCATATGCATTCCATTCTCACTGATTTCTTTTGCCCTCCTTCCGTACTCCTATTCTAAATTTTATTTCTTGCAAACCTACATACACCCGTAAAGTTTCAACTTTCTATCATAAGCCTTTCTAAAGATAGGAAAAACACCTCCACCCCCGTATCATACTACTCTATAAAAATTATATTTTTACAACATGCCGGTGCTACAGCTCTATCTAAATGCCAAGATTCAGCGATCCATCATTATGAGTATAAAAAAATCGGAACTTTTCTTTTTCACCCTCCCCTACCCTCACCCTTGCCACCTACACCCACATCTCTTTATTTTGTTTTTGCTAGAAGTCTATTAGGGATGCTTGTCGTACAAATTCCAAGCATCTATCTTAAACTGTTTTTGAAATATGAGACATTATTGTTTAGGAAAATTTCTAATACCCCTCACTTTCATCCTACCGAAACCCCCCCCCCCCCCCCTTTAAAAAAATGCTGCTTTCAGCGAACTCCATTTGACCACTTGTTTCCAAAAACCGGATTTAATTTTTCAAGCGCAATTAGTTCATAAGATGTCGTAATCTAAAGTTTCTCACCACCCACCCCCGCACGTTACTGACCTTCCTCAACATTTTCAAAGTTTCCGGGCTATTGTTCTAGTATACCATAAGCGGTTTCTGAGATCCAGAAACCAACATTTTTCCTCTAAAGCACTCTCCCCACCTCCCTTCACCTCCCCAACCTCCTCCCTTACACCCCCACCATTCAAAAGCTTTAAGGGACCACTTAGTCTACCAACAACAAAAAAATCTGTTTAATAGCTCAAAGGGACGGATGGCGTACAGACGGACTGATTTTTTTTTGCTTTTTTGTTGTTTTCGGGTAGAACATTTTTATGTTTTAAGTAGGAGTGCTTATTTTTTAAATCAAGAGAGTAAAATGGTTGTAAAAATTTAAAGTTAAAAGATTTTCAACAGGATTTTGTCAGTAAAAAATTAAGACTAAGATCGATTCACTCCATTGACCTTTAAGTATCATAATTTTTTTAAAAAACATTCCTTATTAGATTAATTTTTAAAAAATCTATTTTTCTCCCCGAATTTCCAGATTGTGCATGTGCGGGTAAAATGCCACCAGGATACAGTGCCGAAGATGGTAACGGATCGCTACCATTTAATCCAATAGCAACAAATGGCGAACCGTTTCCATGGCTCGAGCCAATGCTGCCGAATTTCGTAAGACCTCTACGATACCTTCTGACGATACACCCGAACCTAACAACTTTGGACGTAAAAGGTAAGGAATCACTGGTCATTAGTGCCGGAAAGGAGGCTTTATCAACTTCCTCTATTATTTCTTCTACAGGACAAGTCACAATCGATCTCAGCATAGAGAAGGAAACGAGTTTCATAGTCATCCACATACAGGACCTTAATGTAACAGAAAAGGTAATTATGTTCAACCTTTTGTAATACCAGCCCGTAGTCCTTGCTAATACCACCCTTAGTCCTTAGTTGTCAAGACTCATTCGTAACTGTTAATAATTGATTTCAGGCTATTGTCGGTCCCAAAGGTTATGCACTAAAAATCGTTAAATTACTCGAGTATCCGCCACGACAACAACTCTATCTCGAAGTCAAGGACAAACTGAGAAAAAAGACAAATTACACGCTCAATTTACGATGGTACTCCAAATTGATACCCGAGCCGGAAGGATTCTATGTCGATCAATATGAGAGTATTAATGGATTGCAAAGGTATGAAATAATGTGGATTTTTTTATTAAGGACATGGATGATTTTGTTGTTAGATTATGGGTAGAACATCCCCTTTCCTCGGCTTTTTTATAGGTGGGTCGTAATCGTAGACATGTTCAATTTTCAGGGAAAATCGTCTAGAAAATAATTTAACTTTTCTACTTTGAACGGAAATTTGATTTTACGACTTTTGTTGTCGCTCAGACCCTAATAAAGGGAAAGGAGTTTTTGTGTATGGCGCCAATCGGGCAGATTGATATATCTAGCCATGCCAAAAAAAATCTAGCCTCGGACCTTACTTGGATCAAAGATTTTCCAACCTCTAGTCAAACTCGCCTTAGCCAGATTAAAGGTGAAAGGTTGACCCAATTTTAGAACATAAGACCGGACAATAACAAAAACCAATACCAGCTAATTGCTAGCACATTTCATTAATAAAGATGGTGCAATTCAAAAACTTAAGACTGACCCAATGCCACCCCCATTCTTGACCAATTAAAGAAACGAAAATTGGTCCATTGCCAATCAATCAAGGCTTGGCCAAACCTGGTTCAATAGTTGCCTAATATTTTTCACTGCTGACTCAAGGCTATTCCGGTGACAGAAAGGCAGGACCAATGCTAGAACACACTGCTACCCCAATTCAGAAAAGAAGATTGGCCCTATGTATGTAGCAGCTGGACCAACGCTATTTTAAAAACCAAAAACGATATTAAAGCTGTGTCTGACACCAAGGCTTATCCAAAATCGGAATGTAGGGCTAGCCCATACTGATACCATACTAATCCAATGGAGACCTGACAGCACAAACGAATACTGATCCAATGCTATAAGCAAAGGCTGTATCAATTTCAAAAACCAATTGTTCTAGCACTAATTAAAACCCTAATGACAAAGATTAACCCTGCCCCCCACTGCATTCCACCAATCCGAAAAATGTCCAATTTCCAAACAAATGTGGCTCAATGATTTTGCAATTCAAGTCCACTATGAATTTATTGCTCACTTCTTTTGGCTTCCAGAAGTTGCTGGTTAAAATCCGGTCCGACGGATCAAAAAATGTTCGACCCCCTTTTCAAAAAAAGGGTATTAATTTTTATTCGAAAATTTTAATTATTGCAAGGACGGCTCAAGGGTTACTGTAATTAAAAACAAGTAGTTATAATATAATTATCCAAAAAAAATCTGTAATTTTGCATTATGAAGAGGGAAATTTAATTTAAGGTGGAATTATAATGAAAGGGATGCGCGCGCGTGAAGTCGTGCGACGCGATTACAACTAACAGGAATGCATGTTAGTTAGTGTAAACAATTATAATGCTATTGCATCGCTAGACAGCTAGACAGCGACCGGTTAATTCTCGTAAATATCGCGAATGAATGATTATACAATAATCCACTACAAGGCCTCTGTAGCAAAATATCCAGTAAACGCTAAATCTGAAAAGCTCGACAGACGACCATCAAGATTCTATAAATTAATTATGATTTGTTTAAACTTACGGCAGAAAACTTTCACATACAACCCCCAAGTACTTGAAAACATACATAATACAAAGGCGCCCAACAAAAAAACAATCCATACAATTCGACCCCACAAATTTTTCGTACTTGCTTAATTGTAAAGAAAATTGCTTGTATTCCCTTCTAAATGAGTGGTTCACTTGAAATCGTTTAAACAATGCAATTTCTGCACATTCTCAAAGGGGCACCGTTGTATTATCTTTTCAGATTACTGGCAGCCACGGTATTTAAGCCTAGTGGAGCCCGAAAAGCGTTTCCCTGTTTTGACGAGCCGCACTTACGAGCACCGTTTCGAGTGTCGGTGTTTAGGGACCGTTTTCACATAGGACTCTCCAACTCTATCGTTCATGCAACCGATGACGTCGGATTTTACATGGGTACCGGATTGGTAAGTACCAAGGATATCGCAATAATTGCTCAAAAGGACAAAAGAAAAAATTCACTTCACCTACAATTTTACTGATTCTACGTGAAGGTTAGGTGGATTTTGTCCTGTGTTTCTTTTCTTTTTTGTGATGTACGGCTTTTCACAATAACGAGTGTGGTTAATAATTAACTGGTACTTAACTCTTATCCTTTTGTTCTTTTTTTCTCTAAAGTTACGAGACGATTTCATCGAAACACCACCAATACCAGCAGATGCGGTTGCCTGGGTAGTTAGTGACTTTCAGCGAGAATCCCTCGATCCTTCCTCAGCATATCAAGTAGCAACTACTACCACATCCTCGCTCCTAACACGATCGTCGCACTCAAAATCCTCGATACTTGGCGACAGTTTTGGATTCAAATCGGATAAGCGACCGGTCCGAAATATCACAGCACTAACACATTCCCTGAATTTGCCCAGCCTGGCCAAAGATCCTGGCACGAACGGCACGAATAGCAACAAGAACATTTCAGCCCTGAACCAATCGGCAAGTGGACCAATCAGACGAGCTCCTTCCTATACATTCTATGCACCGCGTGATCTTTTACCACGATCAAGTTTCATTCTGAGGACATCACGTGACGTCCTGGAGTATCTGCAAACGTGGCTCGAAACATCCTATCCGCTTAGCAAGGTCGACTTTGTGGCACTTCCATCGCTCGATCGGGACATAATTTCATCGCTAGGCATCATATCGCTACGTTCGTCCTTTCTTATGGATCCGACCACCATAACTACCGAGGAGTATCAATCGACTGGGATTAAAGTGGCCGAAGCTATCGTGAAGCAGTTCTTCGGCGGTATAACATCGCCGAAAATTTGGAAGGACATTTGGCTGTGGGACGGACTAATCAAGTATTTGGGAATGTTGGTGTTGTCCCCGTTACAACCCGATTGGCCTATGGAAGAGAAGCATTTGTTGCATCTGGCTACAAAGGCTCTGGACATTGATGCCATCCAAGGATGGGAGAGTATCATCAATGGAACTAGTCATGATGGTGTTAACGAAGACTTTTTCATTGATAAGGTAATGATTGATTCTGTTAATGTTGGCGGTATGTTATAAGTAGTTTTTTTGCAATTTTAGACGGCTGCAATTATCTCTATGCTTCATACAGCAATTGGGGACGATAACTTCAGAAGTTGTTTGGGGCAATTTCTCAAAAATCATCGATATAAAACTGCTGAGCCGTCGGATTTGTGGAGTATATGTACGAGGAAGGCAAATGGATCGAAGAATATTAAGGTACGTTAAGGAAGCACGATAAATGATTTTATATAAACTCCTTACAAAATCACCTTACTGAAAGAAGTAAGACCGAATCGTAGTTCTAGCTCTTGGAAACATTGGTCCTGTGATGTCGGGGATTCAATACTCAATCAACGTATAATTTCTATAAATTAATTTCCCATTTTCTTCGACATATTAATCTAAATAGTAAACAGTGCGAAATGTTTAATAGGGTCACTACTAAAAGATGGAACACTGTGCAGCTGAGTTCTGTTCAGAAATAATATTGGAGCTACCAGACAGTAGTTGATTTGTTGTAGGCAACTTTTCTGTTTTGGATCGTACCATAGCCAAAAGCGCTTGTAATTACTAGCCCAATTGCTCAATCTTTCCAGCCATGAAACTAACTGGACTGTACGCTACTGTGTATAATAATCTAACCCTCTAAGTCCAGTTCGGTATCCATAAAAAACCCAAAGGAATAAAATAAAAAAGCCCGTAGAAGTAATTCAACATGTTATGGATGTGACCCATTTCGTCAAGATTCAATCCAATCAACCCATTTTACGTCCGGAGGATGAATATCAAAAAAATCTGCCAATAGTCTGGGCGAAACTTTATTATTTTTCGGGTGAAAGTTCGGGAGCGGTCAAATTCGGCGTATATCATCAGTTGTTTCGAGATTATTAGATTTCTTGGAAAATTAATTTTCTTCTCAAAATAAAAATATTTAAAATAGAGATTTTTAGCCGATTAAACATTCAAAAAGCCCGTGTAGACTATTCGGTATACGAGTATTATGTACACTAAAAGCCCATAGAAGTAAAAACGAATTTGTAGCCTTATCGGACTTAAGAGATATGACGAATTGTTAAAACGTATACAAACCCATTATTTCCACTCGGGGCTTTAATTTCGAAAGAATTGTGAAACATGTTTTTAGACGATTTCATAAGAAGCAACTTGTTATCTCATGAGACACGACGGATTTTGAAAAATTTGTGAAAACGTAAACAAACCCTTTGGACCCTCTTGGTTCTTGAAATTCGGAAAATCGTGAAATTGGTTTTTAGGTCATTACATCAAATGCCGTAATAACCAATTTTATATCTCATCAGAACTAAGGGATGGCAAAAATTGTGAAAACATATGCAAGCCCTTAGGGGTTAAATATCGAAAAATTGAGCAATGGGTTTGTAGGCGATTATATAAAAAGTCTGTGGAAATGAAAACCAATCTAATATCTCATCAAACCTAAAAAATATGTCGAAGCTGTGAAAAGTATACAAACCCCTTACACCCCCTCATGGTTGATTATCTAAAAATCCGGAAATCGACTTTACGGCGATTATATAGGTAGCTTGATGAAGTACAAGTGAATTTGATATCTCTTCAGATCTAAGCAATATGTAGGAATTTGCGAAAACATATGCAACCTTCTTACACACACTTGGAGTGGGGGTAGAATACCCAAAAATCCTGAAAGGAGTTAATAGATAAATATGAAGACAGAAAAAGAAATTAAAAACCAATTTAACGTATTACCAAAAGAAATGACGCAAAAACGTGTTCTACCCATTTATACCCTTATAGCCCGTGAAAGTGAAAAGTTAGTCGATATGTAATTAGACCTGGGGGATATGACAGAATTCGTGAAAAAGTATACAACCACTTTACACCCCCTTAGGGGTCGAATTTGAAAAATCCTGAAAACGTTTTTTAGGTATTTATATGAAAAAGCCGTAGAATAAAAATGTATTCAATATTTGGGAAGACCTAATAGATATGGCGAAAATCGTGAAAATATATGCATTCTATTTTCACTGATCATTATTTTCGCCCCCCCTTCCAAACGCCAATAGATATTTGAGAATTTTTTTTATCTAAATTACTTTTCTAGTTAATTTACATATACATATATACCAAATTTCAATTTTGTAGCATGATCCGTTCTATAGATAGGAAAAACACCCCCCACCCCCGTACCATACTACCCCTGTAAAAAATTATATTTTTCTAATATTCCTCTACTACAGCTCTATCTAAGTACCAAGTTTCAGATTTCTATCGTTATAGGTTCTCGAAATATAAAAATCGAAACTTTTTCCTTTTCACTCTCTTCCACTCTCACCCTCTACACCCTCACACCCAAAAACTTTTTTTTCTGCTAGGGTTTTATTAGGCCTACTTCTGGTAAAAATTTTAAGCATCTATCTTACACTGTTATACCATATGAGGCGTGATTTTTTAGAAAAATTCTTATCCCCTCCATTTTCATGCCCCACCGCCCCCTTAAAAAATTTTACTTTCAGCAAACTTCATTTATCAACGTTTATACGTAAACCGAATTTTATTTGTCTAGTACAATTGGTTCGTGAGATATCGTAATCTAAAGTTTTTCACCCTCCACCCAGGTACGCCACTGACCCCACTAAAAAATGTATGCCCAATCTATTTTTCTAGTATATCTGGAGAAGTTTCTTAAGTTTTAACTTCGTAACATTAACCGTTTAGGAGATATGGATTTTAGAATGTCTCTATCTCGGCTTTTTTGCGTTTTGGACGCATTATTTTTCCCCCCACTCCTTCACACTTTTTTTGCAAATGGGTCTACTATTGAAGCTTTCAGCTTCCTAGCATAAGCGGTTGCTGAGATCTAGAAACCAAAATGTTCTGTCTAATACGCTTCCCCCACCGCCCCCTTAACACCACCCTTAACAATTTTGCGTACACCGGTAGACGTACGACGGACAGACGGACTGAAATTTTTTTTTGCTTTTTTCGTGTCTACTAATCATGAAAATCAAAAAAAAAAATTTTGAGGGTAGCAAATTTTTTTTTTTTAAAATCGATCACAATACTGTATTATTGAAATAATAAAGTGATTGTACGTCCTTGTTGAAAGACTCCTTACATACGCATAGCAAATTTCAAATTCTTTTATCAAAATTTGCTTTTTTTGTGAAGTTATATATATGTCCGGAATTTCAATTTCCTAGTGTAAACTGTTCTTAAGATTGAAAGGATATCCCTCACCCCGTGCCATTCTATCTCCATTAACATTTTTATTTTTAGAACATGTCACTATTCAATAGTTAGCGACTCTGGATAAAAATTGTATTATTTATAAGGTTCCAATTCAAACAGTTCTTGATACGCTCCCCCTTTTTATACTCTAGATGAAATCTGAGAGTATTACAAGTCTAATCTAGCCCAAAAGTTTGAAACGCATAGGATCGAGTCTCGGACAAAAAAAAAGTTATAAATTAGTTTTTGTTTAATTGTGGCCAAAAACTTTAAATCCGCTTGACGTCCGTGTGTCCGTCTGCCCATCCGTCCTGCCCATCCGTCCGTCTGTCCATTCGTTTGTCCGTCTGTCCGTGCGCACGATAACTCAAGAATGCCTAGACTTATGGTCTTGAAATTTAGAATCTGGATGTTTGTCGTATTTGTAAAATTTTGTATGCGTTGGTCTTCCAATAGTTTTAGTTAAAGGAAGGAATATGGAAAAGTTCCGATGAGTCCATCGATTAGCTGCCATACAAAAATCCTGTAAAAATATCCTCACTCAATTCACGGAACTCACTCAAGAAATCGTTCAGCCACGAAATTGAAATTTTGTACAAATTAGTTTTGAGTAAAAACAAAATTCAAGTTTACTAGTCAGCGAAATCCTCTAACTCCTTCCGTAACGTCCATACAAAAAATCCTTAAGACACGTGTACAACATTTTTTTATTTTCCGAAAACTTTTGAATGCTTCAAGCTAGAAATTTGAAATTTCGTACACATTCATTTTTAAATGGTTCCAGGAAAAAGGATAAATATACTAGAAACCGAGTGAGTCCTTCATGCACCACCAATGTGGAAGTCCTTAAGAAAGGAACATTTTTTTTCGGTGACTCACCTAGTTCCAAATATGAAAAACTAAAATTAAAATTAAAATACGAATATGACACTCTTCTAGAATGCCTCCAAGGGTGCGCTATCATATCTCTATCTTAATTCCAAATTTCAAGTTCCTAGCTTAAGCGATTCCTTAGATATACTGGAAACCAAATGTTTCTGTCTAAAACTCTCACCACGTTTCACACCTACCTCATGCCTCCACTCCATACACCACGGCCAAAAAGCTACCACTTACCGGTCTACTAAAAGTAGCCACTGTAAAAATGTTAACTTGATAGCTAAAAGAGTTTATGTCCAACGAAACTTCAAAGGCGGTTAACTACGGCGGACAGACGGACAAATATTTTCTATGTTTGTTGGCGGCTATCGGTCCTAAGATGTGAGAATACAAAATATCAGAATAACATGAACGCTTTTTTCCGGGAGATTAGGAGGGGAGATTAGGAGACCATTATTACGATCTTCAGTTAAACTCTAACTGGAAGTTTAACCGGAAGTTTTGTATGAAAATCTGTCAGTTAAAGTACCAGTTAGAACGTATCTGAACATCATAGGAACAGGCCTTAGAGCGTCTATTACTTTAGAAAGCAAGTGAGTTAATAAATAGAGGGAGGGTGGTGGTTTATAGGGTTCGATTTGGTTCGATTTTCAGCAGAACTTGTTAAAAGAGTAGGAGGGAAACGATTTCAAAAATCTTGTGCCAAAAATGGAAAACATTTATTGAAGAGAAACAAACCTTGCCTACAGAACCGATAAGGGATTTGAAGGATTTCATTTCTAGAGCTCGTCCTTGTTGAATCCCAGAGATGTTACGATAGTCTCCTCCTCAACTTCCATAATTAGTATACCAATTTTCTTTATTGTTTAGGAAATGATGCATCTATGGACAAATCAACCAGGATTTCCATTGTTAACTGTAACCAAGGTTGGATCAAGTGTCTCCATATCTCAAAAGCCCTTCCAACCGGTTGAACTGACTGCAATTTATGAAGATTCCTTGGAGATGAACTACACAACAACCATGGCTCCAACTACTCCAACTTCTCCAACTCCACACAAGAAAAAACCGAATCCTGTCCGATGGATTCTTCCGGTAAACTACATTACCAACGAAGCGAACATCACTGATACCGTATGGTTGCAAAACGTAGACGGTAAGGATCAATAATTTTTAAAGATTTCTGAAACTCATCGATAATTTCGTGCGACAGTAACCTTTCAAATACCGGCTGATGTGAAATGGATTAAGGTGAATTCCGGCCAGAATGGTTACTATCGTGTCCTTTATAACGAAGACAATTGGGCGAGTTTAATTGACGATTTGAAAATCGATCACAACACCTTTATGCCGCAAGATCGTATTGGACTTGTGTCCGATGCGTTCACGTTGTGCCACTCAAACTTGATGCCGTGCGAAATTACTTTGAACTTAATCACTTATTTGCCAAAGGAGAAGAATTGGGGTCCGATGACAACAGCTTTGCGGAATCTGGAGCGTTGGCGACGTATCCTCAAATATTCCGAGTGCTTCCTTATGTTGTCCGAATTCATCAAGATGATGTTGTTGAAACCGATCAATGAGTTGGGATGGGCAGATCGCGGGAAGGATGAGACCAGGTAAGTTATATAGATTTTAAGACCTCTGGCCTAAGTGCTTCGCCTCTAATAATGCAATGTATTTTTTTTAAGGCTTTTACGTCCTGAAGTGCTCCTTGCTTCAGTACTTTGGGAAGATGTGGATAGCATCAATAAGGCGAAAAATATTTTACATCAGTATTTAAGCAATGGGACCGCTCTTCCACCTAATTTAAAAGAGGTAAGAATAGTTGTATTGGAATGAAAATTAGAACTGAACTCTGAATTTTTTGTCATAATTCACGAAGCCAAAGAATATTACTCATACTCAAAGAAGTGACTGTATATTAAACAAAAGTCTACGCGATTATTCAGACATTGCTAAGGTAGATCGAGAAAATCCTATACATTTAATTAGACTTTCAAACAGCCACTAAGTCCTTAAGCTTAATGACAGTCTCTTCATGACTCACGACTTTAAAAACGATTCACGACTTTAAAAACGACTCACGACTTTAAAAATGACTCACGACTTTAAAAATAACTCACGACTTTAAAAATAACTCACGACTTTAAAAATAACTCACGACTTCAAAAACGACGCACTTCTTTAAGAATCTGCAGAGTAACAAGAAAAGTGGAGTTTCGTACGCATAGAAAGGGTCGAAAATGTCTTTCTGTGGAGTTGGAATAATGTGAACCATTCTAGACAATCTTAAAAATTCCTGACTAAGCCTAACTAACATCAAGAATAGAATCTCAGAATGAGAATATCAAGTTCTTCCAAATAGTTTAGCTAAGAATTTCGTCAGAATTCGAAGTAGCTAGCGGAAAGAAAGGTGATTTCTTAAAACTTACTTTGACGCTTGCCGCATGATAGCAAAGGACTCAAAAAACTGAACCAATCCGTTGTCAAGGAATATTGGGAGAACCTCACAGTATTTACGCTTAATTCTTGAGAAGGAGCAGCTCGTAAATCTGGACCCACTTAAGATTTGAATATCATGTGAAATCGAACGAGCTTGATAAAGGAGTAGTATTTTTAAATTTCTAAAACAAATAAAGGGTCTTTCAACAAGGACGTTCAATTTTTAAATGTAAATGAAACAAGTTGTGTGTGAGATATCCACCCAATTCTTTTTCTATTTGAAAGAATATTGTATGGCATTAAGTATGGAATATAACGTCGTTCAAATGTCCGCCCAGACTTTGCTTGGTGGCACGTATTCGAGAGGTCCAATTTCCGACGTCTTTGTCGCATAAATCTAGCTGTATGTTGACTTAAATGTTATTAATTGTTTGCGGATTATATGCATCGACCTGCAATTTAAGATAGCCTCAAAGGAATAAGTCTAAAGGCGTTAAATCGCACGATCACGGTGGCCAGTTCATGTCGCCGCCGAGCGAGATAACGATGCCCTCAAATCGCTCGTGCATAATGTCCATCGTGACATATGCTATGTGGTACGGAGCACCGTCCTGTTGGAACCACATGTTGTCGGTATCCATTCGATCCAGTTTAGGCCACAAGAAGTTGCTTATCGTCGTTGCAACTTATAGGGGTCTTAATGGGACATTGTCCTTTTGGGAGACAATGATAATGACTGGGAATACCCATGGCTAATCAGTGTCACTGTGATGATGAGAATGTAGAATCATCACTGGAACATCTAGTGTCTGAATATGAAAGTCTGGCTCGTGGAAATTCTTTTTGATCTTGGGGAAATTCTTTTTGATCGATCTATCAGAATTTGCGATGCTACCTTAATGGAGAACTACTCTGTTCATAAAGAAGATCAATCAATATTTGGAACCAATAGTTAAAAGTCCAGTTTTTATACGAGGGGAGCACAATGGATCCACAGTGATTTCTCGCGACAGGCTACGGTACAGCAGTGGCGGCTCGCCACATGAGGCTAGTGAGGCTGAGCCTCACCATTTTACAGAGGAAAAAGTCATCAAGTTACTAGTGATTTTTTGTTTTGAATATGTTACTTAAGAAGTGGGGACTCAAACCAAGGATGGTTTTGTGGCTGTACACTGCTGTAATACGTCCAATTCTCAACTACGGGTCACTAGTCTGGTGGCCCGCTCTGAGTAAGGACTATAACATAACTAAACTCAGTCGAGTTCAACGAAGTGCGGCAATAGGCATTACAGGTGCTATGCGGTCATGCCCGACCGATGCTCTAAACGTGCTACTCTACCTCCTACCAATCGACGTTTATATAAAAAACACCGCATCAAACAATGCCGTCAGGCTCAAAGAATCTGGGTGCTGGACTGCGAAGCCATAAGAGCATAGTAATATCCTGGGACAGTTACCAAAGGAATTGGTTACGTCACCGACTGACTACATCACCCCCAAACTGAGCTTCACGAAACGATTCTCTGTTGGTTTCCCAACTAGAGAGGAGTGGAAGAACGGTGCGGTGGAAGCAGACTTCGACACGATAATATTTACCGACGGTTCGAAAATGGACTGCGGGGTCGGGGCAGGAATATTCTCAGATACACATAATATCGCTAAGTCCTACCGCCTCCCAGACCACGCTAGCGTCTTCCAGGCAGAGATACTGGGGATCCGGGAGGCTTGTCGTACACTAAAACACGACTCATCGCCAAAACACAACATCGTCATTTTCACCGACAGCCAAGCCGCAATCAAGGCACTAGATTCGGCTACCACCTCCTCTAAACTAGTTTAGCAATGCTGTAACGAACTAGCCGGTTTAGCGGAACGGCTCAAAGTCACTGTGCTCTGGGTCCCGGGGCATAGAGACATAATGGGAAATGAGCGGGCTGATGAACTGGCCAGGGAGGGCTCCGCTCTTCCCGGCTCTCTTGCGGAACTAGTCCACGTTCCTTTAGGAGTCGTAAAGAGGGTCATACTCTCACACTTCCAGACAGCGGCTAACTCCAGATGGCAAAGCCTAACTACCTGCGCCATATCTAGGAAGATGTGGCCATCTTACAACCGAGCCAAGTCAGACGAACTTGTTGTGAACGGAGGCCTTGGAGTGAATATTTCGACTTGAAAAAGTCAAAATATTCGAAGGAAGGAAGGTTCAGGAAAGAGTGGGCCAATTCCTACATCTGAATTGGTGGCTGAAAATCGAGCGGAAGCGACACGCTTGCTGGCGGCCGGGACTAGCTACGGCAGTTGTGGGGGGGTTCTTGCTCAATTCTCAGACCATAAACCCTTGGCCTGTACAACAAAAAATTTCGTGTCGGCTTACTCCAGGGATTTAAAATGGGACTATCTTCCCAATAGGTCGTGAAAGACCAAGAAGCGGTGGAGTGCGCGACTTCACGATTTGTCAGGGCGCTTAGGTGTCATAGCGCCCTGCCTGCCCACCCTACCTCAGCCATGACTGTCCAAAAATACAACTTTGTCTTGGCCCCTTATTGAGGTTCAGGGATTGGGGCTTAGACGATTGGGTTCATTTGGATTTGGCTCTTTCTAGCCTTTAAACATCTTTACAAAAATATATGCTCATAATAAGCACCAGAATTAAAAGACAAAAAAAAATCTGCAAAAGTAAAAAAAAACCATAACCAAAAAAAATATAATAAAAAAAAAAAAAAAACTCACCCCTATTTACATTTATTCTAGTTTCTGTTTTTCTCCGTTTTACTATTTATTAAAATTTTTGCTTTATTTAATTTTTTTGTCCGTCCTGTCCTGTCAGTCATATTTTGTTTTATTTTATATTATTTTTCATTTTAATTTTTATTCATTTTTTAAAATTTTTTAATTCAATTATTTTAATTACTAATTATTTTAAATTCATTTCTTTTTTTTTTTTTTTAATTATTTTATTAATTCATTTTATTTAGCTATTTTAAAACCGCGACATTAAAATACTACCCTTGGCACTTGTACGTTTTTCTTTTACTTTTTCCTTCCGCGATATTTACTTTGTTTTAACTTTAAACTTTTCATTTTATTTTAATGGGACTTTCACTATTCAAATTTTAATTTATTTGGTCGGGCCCGTTGTTCATTTTTATATTATTTATTATTTATTGTTCTATTTATTTATATTCACTTTTATTTTATTATTTCATTCTAAAAAAATCATGCAGAGGTTCGCGAAGGAGCGGTGCGATTTTTAGTTTATTCTATTTATTCTTTTCTTATTCTATGGAAAGCATCACTGGGAGAAAATTCGACTTATGAAAGATTTCCAGTTTCTCGAAGCGAATTGAAAACTTCGCGTCACGTTCTCGTCGGATTTGTTAATTCGTTCGAAACTTCACGAATTTGACTTGGCTTAAACGCGTTCGAACTTCGGTCTCCGCTCCTCGAGCTAGCAAACGCTTTTCCTTCTTTTTCTTTTTCAAAACGCTGTTCACAAAAAAATTCAATAGAAAAACCTACGGGAGAACAGCCGAAAATCCACGTTAAATTAAATGCACACTTGGTTCACGGAAAATGACAGTTGCAATTTGAACTGTTTCTTTTTTTACTTGCATACAATTAATAGGCGGAACGTAAATCGAATACACGTTTTTGTTTATCGAAATTTTTTTTTTGGGGATTGTCGGTGGAAAAACTAATTTTAATCGGACACACACGAAAATCGAAAAGCAATCTCCTCTCGCCATAGAAATTGCCTAGCAAAACTGAAATTTTCGTGGTTTCGTCACCGAAATTCACACCTTATTGTCGCCGGGTTCTTAACCGAGAGAAATTTCGTTCGTTTCAATTTTATCGTCGAATCGGGCTCGGGGGGGGTTTTCCGAAAAAAACGCGCAGCGACACGGTTAATCTTCGCCATCCAAAAAAATAACAAGTAAGAAATGCACAAAGACCACAATTGTAATTTGACACTAGCAGATCGGCTATCAACGGTGTTCGAATTTTCATTTCGGCTCTCGGCCAGGCAAACTATCGCGGCACTTTTAATTAATAATCCGCACTCCGCCACTTTGCACTTGGACGAAATGGGTCCATCGTCGTTTGAACGGTTAGCGAAAAAAAAACGTAATCTCAAGGAAATGCAAACACGCAACGATCGAACCTCGCGCAACCTCCCGTTCTCGTTTTCTCGTTCTCTCTCCTCGACCGCTATGCCACTTCCGGCCTTTACCGAATAACGGTAAACGGTTTTTTCTCGCGGCTAAGTTGGTGGCAGTTGCTGGTGCGATCAAAATTCATCGTAGCTGAATTTTGATCGCACTTGCAATCGCCCAGCAGGAAATGGTCGAGTTGTCTATTGACAACTCAACAATCTCATGCTCACGCTGAGAGCCGGGCAAATATGGGCCTAACCCCTCGTATCACTGCCGCAGATCTTCGAATGGAATGTTTCCTGGCAGTAATTTGTCCCAATAGGTGTAAAGAGGATAGGGTCCAGGACGACCAAAATAGCGATCTTGCCTCGTATTGTTCGTAATTATGGCCCGAGTATGTTGCTGTGAAGGTGTTGAGTGTTGGGCGTCCGGAGCCATCAGTTGCGACGCAGTATCGGGAGTATCGACCGCGCTGATGATGCTGGGAGCTAGCTGGAATGATCGCCAGAAATCTACCCCTAGGTACAATTCCTGCGACAGGCTCGGCACTATATATAGTGTAATGGGCTTGGCTTTGCCTCGAAAGGTAATTTCAGCATTCACTGTGCCCAATACTTTCTGTGCTGCACCATCAGCGGTCTTCACCTCCTGACAGACCGGTCGATACTTCACCTGTGCATCTTGGAGGCGTTGTAGGGAGTTTGCCCCCAGGCAACTGATGCTCGCCCCACTATCAAGGAGACCTGAAACATCCACTCCGAACAGGGATACTACCGCGAATGGACGTATATCGAACGGCTCGGCGATGATGGCAGATACTAACGCTTTCTTTTTGGCCCTCACCATCCTCCAGAACATACGCAGGCGCAAGACCGACTTTTTGCGACTTTTTCCGTTCGTCAGTGTGGACACATCGTCCGCACGGACGTCTGGAACAGTGGCAAAATTACGCTCTCGCGCCTCCGCATATTCCTTCAACCGTTGATGGTATGGTTTGTGAGGATGGGGAGCGTTGCGTCTCGAACCACTTGAACTTAACCCTCCAGGCGGAGAAGTAAATGGTTTGGCATCGACGTCTGTTCTCTCCTGCAGAATCGTGATGCGAGGGTTAAGAGGGGTTAAAATTTTAGGTGAGGGTGAATTTACGTTAACAGGGGCTGAAAAATGGGATAAAATTGTGGGTGGGGTGGTATTAAAATTGGGAGGGGTCTCTAAAGGGGTACTCAAATGGGGTGAAGTGTTTTTAATAGGGAGATCAAGAAGAAATGGGGATTGGGAATTGACTGGTGCATTGCTTGGTAGATCAGGCACTATTGCGTTCTGGGGGTATGAGAAGGAGGACCTGGACGGGAGGAACCCACAACCCTTCCGTCCTTGCGGAAGTTTCCCGACTTGCAATGGATGCAGTTGGGCTTTAGAACGTCAGCCCGTCCACATCCATAACAGAATATACCTTCCGGGGCTTCGGTGCACTCACGATACCCATGACCGTCTATACCGCAATTCCAACAAGTCAAAGACTTTGATATGCCGGCCAATTCATCCGATTCCGGCTCTTTCGACGCTTCGGCTTGAGGTTCGCCAAGTTCGTGGACCCTTCCCTGCTGCCAAGAATTCGCTCGCGTAGCCTTCCGCACTTCTTCTACGCGGTTCACGAGATAGCGCAACTGAGCCATCTCGTGCACCTCGTAGAAGCACATTTGCTGTTGCGTACTCGCTAGCAAATTCCCGCGCACCAGATCCACGAATTCGCTTTCCAACATGGGAGCGCGCAGCAATGTGCGGAGCTCCATCATGTCTTGCTCATATAGCAAGAATGGCTCGTTCGGTGCCTGACGTCGCCCCAGCATCCGCTTGCGCACCTCCCAATCTGAACTGCGCTCCCCCCAAGCTTGAAGAAAGGTGGATCTCAAGATTGTCCAGGATGTGTTTGGATTGGATCGCCTCCAAAGCCAGTACCATTGATTCGGACGACCGTCTAAAACCAAATGAAAATTCTGGGCCAACAGGTCCATGCGCCCGCCCAGATCACCCATCGCTAAAGCTTCGGCCCTAAAGACCAATTCTTCAGCGCGCAACGATTGGCTGTCCCCATTGAATCGCAATCTCCAATGGCGAATCGGACTGCCAAGGTTGCGGTGTCTATAATTTGGGCCGTTGCCATTGCGGTCGCCAATCCGGGCGTTCGCATGAGCCGGTCGACCCCGAATTTGCACAGGCTCGTCCAGTGCTTCACGTCGATTTGGTGGTGGTGGTAAACTTAAGTTGACGCTGTCTGCGGGCTGTTGTGCCAATTCCTCGCGCAGCACCGTGCGGATCAACTTGACCAAATCTTCTACCCCCAAAGAATTTGGAATTAAAGACGGCGCTGGCACTGACTCTGTCGGCGTCTGATCACGTACTTCCGACCACCTCACTCTTGCCCTACTTTCTACACTCTCTGGCTCTGCTCCTAGACCTGGGACCCCCAGTTGAGTGGGCTCAAGGACCATCGATCCGTCCGGGGCATAGAATGCTCGTCCGCCACCTGTCTCGAGTGGTACATCCAAGTTTAACCTTAAAGGCGACATACCAACATTTTGAGGCTTTGCTGCTTGTGACATCTTTTTGCTGCGCGTCACTGCACCTGGTCTGGCGGACGCGCCCTCCAAGCCCCGAACCAACCAATAGTCCTGAGGACCCAAATGCTCTCTGCAATTCGGACAATTGTGGTTGTCTTTGGTCCACGAGTCTAAACAGTCGATGTGGAAGACATGACCACACTTTGTCCTGGCTTCGCGGTCTGTATTAACAATGTCCTGGCAAGCCGTGCACAGGATCTCGGTTGATTTTGATGGAGAGTGAGCCAAAGGCATTGTACTCGATTGAGATGGATGAACGGGTGAGTGATTAAGCGAGTGAGTGATTAAACGAGTGAGTGATTGAGCAAATGGATGAATCCAAAAAAAATATAATTGACTAGGTGATTGCTTCAATGTACTTATCAATGAATAAATGCTAAATGAATAGTCGAATGAACGTCTGATCGAACAATTGAACGATTAATTGAAACAATGAATAAATAAACTGTAGTAAATCGCGAATGAATGACTGAATGAACGATTTACTAATTGAACGACTGATTAAGCGGAAGAAAAAAATTGATCGAGCGATTGATCGAGTGAGTTAATAAAAAAATTTGAGCGATTGAAGAATATCGAACGAATGATTGATATTGAAAGAAAAAAATTAATATTTGAACGATTGAACGATTGAAAGAACGAGTGAGTGAATAACGAGTGAGTGATTGAATGAGTGAGAATGATTGATCAATGCAAAAAAATTAGATCGACAACGGAACGAGTGAATCGATGAATGACTGACTAAATGATCGAATGTGATAAATTAAAAGACCGAATGAACAAACGTGTGAATGTATGATTGTATGCTAAATTGGAGTAAAGTTAGATATTTAAATGGATGACTGATCGCCAAATGAATGAACAAATCAATGAATGAACGAGCGAGTCTATGAATAATAAAAAAAATACTTGAGCGATTGAACAATACTGAACGAGTGAGTGAATGTCCAAAAAAAATTTAATATTCGAACGATTGAATGCACGAGTGAATCAACGGACGAATGATTGAATAAATGAATGAATGAAAAAAAATTAGCAAATCAAAAAAACAAATGAACCCTCACGTCGTCGCTCCTTTCCCCTCCCCTCAATTGCCGCAAATCGCGAAGTCGATCTCTGTCTTTCTCGACTCATCGGGAAAATCGGGATCGCGAGAAAAAAATGCAATATAAAAAAATTGGGAAGAAAAATAGCAACTAGAAAAATCAAAAATCAACAAGCAAAAGAATCTAAGTCAAATTTCGTCCGAAGACTTACCAAAAAATTTAATTTATCAAAAAAATATACTACGTTATTTTAAAAAAAATATATTCTACGTTAAAAGGGAACTCTAAAAGGAAGGATAAGGAAATAGGGGACTTATCCGAAATTTCGACGATATTTTCTATCACCAAACTCACTGATGTTTCGCAAGTATTGTGCCCAATTGTCTGACGACATGCCCGCCAAGACAAGGCATGCCCAGCTCTCAATTGGGTACTTACGAACCAAAGGTGGAATGAGTCAAGAAAATAAATTCTGACCCAACTTACATCACATCAATCTCGCATACAGACAATGTTTCCCTTTCCTATGGAACCGAGTTGGCGCCTAAAGGTTGCCAAAACGGTTCG
This sequence comes from Beris morrisii, assembly GCA_951812415.1. Taxonomy (NCBI): domain Eukaryota; kingdom Metazoa; phylum Arthropoda; class Insecta; order Diptera; family Stratiomyidae; genus Beris; species Beris morrisii. The sequence continues at coordinate 125,310,561 of OX638311.1, forward strand.
TCAATAGGTCAGTTCCACAATGTCTCCATACAAGACCGATGAGATGGTTTGCTGTGGAAAAATCAGAAAAGCTGTACACTTGGACTGTTGTTGCCGTTCAGGCGAAAATACTGTCGCAGAACGACGAAATTTAAGTCCTTTTTGCCCATCAACTTTTTGCACGGAATTTTTCGGAACTCGCGCGTGTTGATGAGCTACGCTTTGTGCACCAAGCGTAGCTGTGGCTGGCCCCACGTTGGGCGCCATTTTGTTGTGAACGGAGGCCTTGGAGTGAATATTTCGACTTGAAAAAGTCAAAATATTCGAAGGAAGGAAGGTTCAGGAAAGAGTGGGCCAATTCCTACATCTGAATTGGTGGCTGAAAATCGAGCGGAAGCGACACGCTTGCTGGCGGCCGGGACTAGCTACGGCAGTTGTGGGGGGGTTCTTGCTCAATTCTCAGACCATAAACCCTTGGCCTGTACAACAAAAAATTTCGTGTCGGCTTACTCCAGGGATTTAAAATGGGACTATCTTCCCAATAGGTCGTGAAAGACCAAGAAGCGGTGGAGTGCGCGACTTCACGATTTGTCAGGGCGCTTAGGTGTCATAGCGCCCTGCCTGCCCACCCTACCTCAGCCATGACTGTCCAAAAATACAACTTTGTCTTGGCCCCTTATTGAGGTTCAGGGATTGGGGCTTAGACGATTGGGTTCATTTGGATTTGGCTCTTTCTAGCCTTTAAACATCTTTACAAAAATATATGCTCATAATAAGCACCAGAATTAAAAGACAAAAAAAAATCTGCAAAAGTAAAAAAAAACCATAACCAAAAAAAATATAATAAAAAAAAAAAAAAAAACTCACCCCTATTTACATTTATTCTAGTTTCTGTTTTTCTCCGTTTTACTATTTATTAAAATTTTTGCTTTATTTAATTTTTTTGTCCGTCCTGTCCTGTCAGTCATATTTTGTTTTATTTTATATTATTTTTCATTTTAATTTTTATTCATTTTTTAAAATTTTTTAATTCAATTATTTTAATTACTAATTATTTTAAATTCATTTCTTTTTTTTTTTTTTAATTATTTTATTAATTCATTTTATTTAGCTATTTTAAAACCGCGACATTAAAATACTACCCTTGGCACTTGTACGTTTTTCTTTTACTTTTTCCTTCCGCGATATTTACTTTGTTTTAACTTTAAACTTTTCATTTTATTTTAATGGGACTTTCACTATTCAAATTTTAATTTATTTGGTCGGGCCCGTTGTTCATTTTTATATTATTTATTATTTATTGTTCTATTTATTTATATTCACTTTTATTTTATTAATTCATTCTAAAAAAATCATGCAGAGGTTCGCGAAGGAGCGGTGCGATTTTTAGTTTATTCTATTTATTCTTTTCTTATTCTATGGAAAGCATCACTGGGAGAAAATTCGACTTATGAAAGATTTCCAGTTTCTCGAAGCGAATTGAAAACTTCGCGTCACGTTCTCGTCGGATTTGTTAATTCGTTCGAAACTTCACGAATTTGACTTGGCTTAAACGCGTTCGAACTTCGGTCTCCGCTCCTCGAGCTAGCAAACGCTTTTCCTTCTTTTTCTTTTTCAAAACGCTGTTCACAAAAAAATTCAATAGAAAAACCTACGGGAGAACAGCCGAAAATCCACGTTAAATTAAATGCACACTTGGTTCACGGAAAATGACAGTTGCAATTTGAACTGTTTCTTTTTTTACTTGCATACAATTAATAGGCGGAACGTAAATCGAATACACGTTTTTGTTTATCGAAATTTTTTTTTTGGGGATTGTCGGTGGAAAAACTAATTTTAATCGGACACACACGAAAATCGAAAAGCAATCTCCTCTCGCCATAGAAATTGCCTAGCAAAACTGAAATTTTCGTGGTTTCGTCACCGAAATTCACACCTTATTGTCGCCGGGTTCTTAACCGAGAGAAATTTCGTTCGTTTCAATTTTATCGTCGAATCGGGCTCGGGGGGGGTTTTCCGAAAAAAACGCGCAGCGACACGGTTAATCTTCGCCATCCAAAAAAATAACAAGTAAGAAATGCACAAAGACCACAATTGTAATTTGACACTAGCAGATCGGCTATCAACGGTGTTCGAATTTTCATTTCGGCTCTCGGCCAGGCAAACTATCGCGGCACTTTTAATTAATAATCCGCACTCCGCCACTTTGCACTTGGACGAAATGGGTCCATCGTCGTTTGAACGGTTAGCGAAAAAAAAAACGTAATCTCAAGGAAATGCAAACACGCAACGATCGAACCTCGCGCAACCTCCCGTTCTCGTTTTCTCGTTCTCTCTCCTCGACCGCTATGCCACTTCCGGCCTTTACCGAATAACGGTAAACGGTTTTTTCTCGCGGCTAAGTTGGTGGCAGTTGCTGGTGCGATCAAAATTCAGCTACGATGAATTTTGATCGCACTTGCAATCGCCCAGCAGGAAATGGTCGAGTTGTCTATTGACAACTCAACAAACTTCTATACAAGACCCGGGCAGACGTCTCCAGAATCACGACGATCAGTACAGGTCACTGGCCAATTGGGGATCATGCAGCCAAATTGGGCATTCCTTTCAATGTACACTGCCGCAGCTGCCAGGACACTAATGAGCGAGAGTCGCTCGTCCATTTCCTTTGCGAGTGTCCGGCTCTAGCTAGAGCCCGAGAGCGAGCGCTAGGCAAGCCCTTCTACGGGGACCTAATGGAGATTTCGAGGAAGAAAATTGGAGAGCTATTACTTTTCCTGAACAGCACAGGGTGGCTATAGCGATTCAACTCAATCAACCTTTCTCACATTCATCTTCCGTATTCCCCAGCATCAACAACCCTTAACATCCGAATTTAACACGAGTTTGTGGTTCCAAAACGGCCTCTGAGCTAATTGAGCTCTGTCTGGGTGACAGGGCTGCCACTTAAACCAACCAACCAACCATGTTACTTAATGACTTTCCGCAGTAAATCGACGTCCTTACTCATAAAGTTTTAGTCGGACAAAGTCGTCTTTTAACATTCCAATTCAGCGTCACCTGCTAAGAAAGGCACGAGCCGCCTCTGCGGTACAGTGCTACAGTTCAACCTTAGTGCTAGTGGTAGTGTACTAGGTTTTGAAAACATTGCTTCGGCGATGTCGTGGGTTCAATTCCCACTCAACGCATAAACTATTTATAATAATTTTTCAGTTGCTATTGGCTTCGAAATATTATTATAAATAGTGTACAGTGCGGAATGTTTAATAGGGGATTTAACACTGAGCAGATGAGCTCTGTTTACATTTTTATCAGATTGACAAATACCATCAGAGATACCAGACAGTAGTTGATTGTTATAGGCAACATTGCTGTTCTGGTAGATCATATCGCAGCCAAAACTGCACTAAAAATTATTAACACTGCCATACCCGGTTCGATTTCTGACCTCCCATACCTAAGCTGACTGGACTGTACACTACTGTGTATTAAAGGCTAACCACCTAAGTCCAGTTCGGTTTCCATAAAAAAAACCGTGCTAAACCTAACCTAACGTACACAACTATTCAGCCTTGTCTCAAAAACTTCCCAATTTTAACTTCTTTCTCTCGCAGGTTGTCTACACCGGATCCGTCCTATCTGGCGAATATGTCTACTGGCAATACTGCTGGGATCGATTTACATCCTTACGCGGATCACCGGATGGTTTAGTTGAACGGATGCAACTATTGCGTGCACTGGGCAAAACAAAAGATGCCTGGCTACAAAATCGTCTTCTCTCACACGTAACAATGCTTCCAACTGCCGAAGTTGTTCAGGTACTTCAAGCGATTTCCGGTACACCAACAGGAGGAGCAATGGCATGCCGTTTCCTTCAAGCCAAATGGTTCGATCTACAATCGAAATTAGGTCAGGGCAGTACGAATTTTGCCAAAGTTATTTCGGCAATAACGCAGTACGGTGCAACAAAATTCGACTATGACGAAGTAAGTGTATAGGCGTCGACTATGTACGCCACTGTATTCTAAAATGGCGTCAACTGATCGAATGTACATATTTGTGATTTTTTTTCAATTATTACAATTTCTTTTACAGCTAAAATCATTGGTGCATCGCTTTGGACATGGTCCCGGTATGCAAGTATTAAATATGACGCTTAGTAGCGTAGGAGCGAATGTTGAATGGGTCTCAAGGTCGCAAACTTCAATATATAGTTGGGTTGAGAATAACGGCCATATTCATTGACTGTAAATATTTTATTCTTTGAAGTTACCACAGTCTGTAAGTGTTTTTTGGTTTTTTTTTTATTAATTATTATTTTTTCATATATACAATTTTTATTATAACCTAATTTATACTTGCAATAAATTATTTAGTTTTATATTAACAATGAATAAACATTTTTAAATACATTATACACATATTATGATCATATCGCAAATTAATGTAAAGATAGAAAACCAATGCATAGAAAATTTTTAATGTTCGAATTTATTGCATTTTCTTATTTTCAAAATGTGAATTTAAAGTAATTTTTGTAAATTTAGTAAAATTTATTGCAGTGATATCGAAGGTAGCCTAGACGAATTACTTTTGTGCAATAAATCGTTGGGGGTGTAAAATTTTAGTATAAAACGCCAATTTCTTTCATTTTCTACAAACTTCATTGTAAATCAATTCCAATGTAACGTTAGCTAAGTTACAAACCTTCCAAATTTCTATATGCCAACGAGGAAGCTACAACACTAATTTATTTTCTATTTGATTTTTTTCTAAGAAAAGAACTATTGTTAGTTCTTTTGTATTTAATTTAAAAAACAATAAGTTTAATTTCTTAATCTTTAAAAGCCAGTAACTAATTAAATTACTTATTATTCAAATTCTGATAATAAATTATATTTTCTTTAATAAAAAAAAAACATGATATCACTTATTACATATTTACACAAAACAAAAATATTAATATAAAACATTTCAGTACTAAAAATAAACAATGTATAATGTAAATGTGAATGCAATATTTATAAACAAAGTACCTTTATATAATTGGTACAGAAATAGTTAAAGAAAAAAGAAAGTAAAATGTATTTTTCCATACAAAAAAAATTTAAGAAAAAAAAAAGAAAAAAAAATTGTATACATATTACCGGATTCCGAGAAATTTGTGAAATGTAAAAAACTTTTTAAGGCATTGCAAAGTTTTTTTTTGAAAAACGAACGTTATTCGCTGAAGCTAAATAGAACTTTAGCGGAATGCGTTTTTTGGGGTCATATACTTTTTTGTATTGAAATCTCATTAATTCCGATATTATTTAAATCATCTCATGCACAAAATTTATGATAATCTTCTTCTACGAAGGCCCTGCAGTCCAAGTTGAGTTGTCTAGTTACACGACGATGTAATGGATAAATTATTGAAGAAGTGGCCTTTCCTCTGCACTTTCTTCAAGCGTTGTTGTTGCTGTTGTTTGAAGCGGGCGAAGATACGCATCACGGCCGCGCATCTTGAGCACTCAGACAATTATTGCCCATTGCACTCGAGTCCCCCAGTCTCTACCCGAACTTGTTCGTCCTCCTCACGAATTTCAAGAGCTCAAGTAGGAGTTCTTCCATCCTCATAACATCGACGCCGTATACGTGCATTCTCGCAAAAGAGTAAGCTGGACACTCGAGAAGGAAATGTTCCGTTGTGTCGTCGCTCTCGTCGCAAGCAATGCACATGGGGTCGTCAATGATTCTCAATCTGACCATGTGTAGGCCACACGAGTTATGCCCTGTGAGGATACTAACCATACTACTGCATTCTTTCCTGCTCAATTTGAGAAGAAAAGAGGCGGTTCGTCCACTTGGTCCGTCAACAAGGTTTCTGGTCTGCCGCATTCCCGGAAAAAGCCGCCATCTCTCAATTTGTGATTTACTCACCCACTCAGCAATGGCAGCCCTAACAGAGGCTACCGGCACACCGAAAACTGGTTCTGGTCCGACCATGGCTGACTCCGATCCTGCCTTTGCTAATGCATCAGCTATTTCATTGCCAGTTATACCCTGGTGGCCTGAAACCCATATGAGCTTTAAGTCATTGAATCTGCCAACAGAATTCAGCCGTTCTTTACACTCACATACCATCTTCGAAAAGACGATTGGATTATCTAGGGATTGTAGAGCGGCCTGACTATCGCTGCAAATGCAAATCACCCTGCCTCTCCATCTTCCCTCTATAATCCATTCTACTGCCTTAAGGATCGCATAAACTTCAGCTTGAAATACCGAAGAATGTTTTCCTAGTGCGAAAGAGTACCTGAGATCTTCAGTCTGCAGATACATTCCAGCTCCCGACCCGTCTTCAGTCATTGAGCCGTCCGTGTAGAATATATCAGTGAATCCGCTAAGTAATGCGGACTGGTTTTCCCACTCCTCCCTACTCGGGATCTCCACCTGATATTTTCTATTGAGCATACATATCGAAGTCACAGCATCCGACGGCATATCGAAGATGGGGTTCGTAGACAACCTTCGAGCCATTTCTCCATGACCCGTGCAATGCTCTTTCCTCCACAGGCCTAGTCTCATTAGTCTGTGTGTAGCTCTCATTGCTTCCGCCTGTACAACAATGTCAAGCGGTGGCAAATTAAGCAGTGCATCGAGTGCTGCACCCGGTGTGGTGCGAAAGGCACCTGTTACACCGATGCAGACTGTCCTCTGTAGTTTAGCAAGACTAGCCCTAATGTATGCACACTCGGACTTAGTCCACCAAACCACTGATGCATAGATTAGGATAGGTCTTATAATGGCCGTATTTAGCCAATATACCATTGAAGGCCTAAGACCCCATGTTCTTCCAAAAGCTCTCCGGCACTGCCAGAATGTTACTAGCGCACGGTTTGCCTTTGTATCTACATGTTCCCTCCAGAGAAGCTTGCTATCCAGGATAATTCCAAGATACTTAACTTTCTCCGAGAGCTGAATAGTTTCCCCCTTCAGCATAGGCAATACTAAACCTTCTGTTTTTCTTTTCCTAGTAAACAAAACTAGTGCGGTTTTGCTAGGACTCACAGAAAGTCCGTGTCTTTCATACCAACCATCTATAACCCATAGGACTCTCTGCATTTTGTCGCAGACATCCCTGAGCGATAGCCCGACAGCTAGTGCTGCCACGTCATCCGCGTAAGCTTGTACGTGAATATTCAGATCCTGCAGTTCGAGAAGCAGAGAGTCAATGAGCATACTCCACAACAATGGCGAAAGGACCCCGCCTTGAGCACAGCCCTTACTGACCCCCGTTGTAGTATATTGCCCATCCCCCGCCTCCGTGAATAGCATTCTCTGTGTGAGCATGGAGTGAATCCACTTGACTAAAATGTCATCCACCCCATGTCTTTTGGCAGCATCACACAGTGATTCAAGCGTTACTTTGAAATCCGAAAGATGTACTTGTTAAATTTGTTTGAAAATAAGCTAAAGTTCTCAATTACAATCTGGTACTACTAACTTAGTAGTCTTAGAAGCGACCCACATGCAGCCTTTGTAGTGCTGTACACGAATATAGTGTTGCCGATCAGACGGAGTCACCAATTTTGGAAGGCGCTCATATGGTGGTTACTCTAAGGAGGTGGTTCATTTTGCTGTTTATTGCTTCCTATCCTTTAACTACTGCTAAATCAAAGAATATGATATTTCAGATTTCTACCCGAAAAACTTTTCAGTTAAACAGTTTACTAGGGTGCGTCATCTGTAGCTTCGGTATGTAAATGATGAATAACTTTGCCATTTCTCAGCTGATCGGCTTGTTGCGCACTGTTTTGGAAACGTCAGTTCAGTACAATTTTAACCATTAACAACTTTACACCAAAAGAACGCGCCGAAATAGTGACACTGTACATCGAAAATAATCGTTCCATCGTGCTAACTCAACGTGCATACCGACGCAAATATCGCGATAGAAAACTGCCTTCCGACAACACAATTCGTCGATTGGCCAAGAATTTGTTGGATCAAGGGACAGTGGCTAGTCGTATTGTTGTTTGTAAGCCTCGCCCAATACGTTCCAATGAGGTTATTGATACAGTGAGAGAGAGTGTTGCCACATTTAACTGCTGCGTTCGGCGGCGGTACGAAACATTTGGACTCTCCAAATGTGTCGTATCGACGCCGAACGCAGCAGTTAAACGTCAGTGGATCCACCATGAGGCGTATTTTGAAGGATGATCTTCATTTATTTCCGTACATGGTGCAATTGTGTCAAAGAAAAATGCCCACTGAAAAGCCGCGTCGCTTGGATTACGCTAATAACATCCTGAGACTGGTTGAATGCCAACCGAACTTTTGGCAGCAAATTTTGATTACTGACGAGGCGCACTTCACTCTCTCTGGAGGTGTCAACAAGCACACGAGATCCTTGAACTACCATTGCACGATCAGAAAGTGACTGTTTGGGCCGGCGTTTGCTCGAAAACCACCATTGGACCGTATTTTTTCAAAATTGGCGAGACTGTCGATGGGAATTGATATCGGTGGATGTAAGCGCACTTTGTTTGTCCAGAGATGCGTAAAAAGGTTTAAACAACTTCTGGTTTCAACAGGATGGCGCGCCATGCCACACTGCAGATCAAACAATGCAGTTCTTACAGAAGAAGTTTCCCCGACGTGTCGTGTCAAAAAAAGGCGGTATTGACTGACCACCAAGATCACCAGATCTGACCACTCCGGACTTCTTTCTGTGGGGTTTTTTGAAAAGTAAAGTGTATGCCAGCAAACCGAAGACAATTGACGAGTTCAATTATATAATGCTGGAGATGCTGGAAGTCATGGAGAATGTCGCAAAAAGAGCCAATTTAATAATCGAAAATGAGGGCGATCATTTGATCGACATCATATTCAAAAAGATAATCCAGACAAATTGTATTGAACCAACCTTCAAAATAAAAAAATTAATTTGGAAATTCGTCTATGTTTACAATAGTTATTCAATATTTACATACCGAAGCTACAGATGGCGCACCCTGTACTTTCTTCTTAGTGCCTACTCTGAAAGCAGTCGAATTTCTTTACGCACTCTTGTGATTTTTACTACTTACGCTGAGACACATCACTATTAATGCGGAAATTCACACACACATCATTCACATTAATCGCTAAAAATGTGTAAATTTACTGCTGATGTGGAAAGGCAAAATTTTACAATGCGTAAAATTACAAATGATGTGGTAAAACTAATATCTACTACAAAAATGTGACATGTTTATGTTTGCTTAAAATTATTATTAATTTATTGATAATATAAATGAATGAACTTCAAGCGAATAATCGGCAGATGAATTCCCAGACGTATTTTGAAGGGCAAAGGACACAGCAATCGACAATTGGAAAAATTCAATGAGATCAATCAACACATGATAATTGGGAAAAAAAACCGGATTAGGTCAAAAATATAATAAACATGTATAGTGATGTTTATTATATAAAGTTAATCAATCAATCAATATTTATTAGTTTTTCCACTTATGTCTACCATCTTATAATTAATAATTTAGAGAACAGATAATTCAATATCTTAACAGCTAAATTAAATCTAGTTAGCACAGCAAAGCGAAGCATCTACGAGAATTTTAGTGAAATAAATTCAAGGAAAAATTTATATAAAGTTAATTTATTTGTTTTAAAGCCACAAACTTCACACACTATAAACATTATTGTCTTTTTATCTTTTAAATCACGCCTTACACAAAACCACGAAACAAGTGAATTAAACAACGAAGCGGTAATTTTATACACAATGACAAATTTTACACATTAAAAGTGGGAAATTTCATTCGGTGTTGTAATTTTACTTTCCAGCCAGTAAATTCATGACGAAAATGTGTAAAAATACAAACTTTTGAAAATTACGCGTTATTTTGTTAATTTTAATGAAAATTTGTAAATTAACTACATCAAATCGGAATATTGTACTGCTTTAAGGACAGTTATTTTCACCAAATTTTTTACTGTGTAGACTTAACGCAAAACTCCTGTTTAAGGGAAGGACGATTTTAACAGTCAAATATCTGAATTGTTTCGCGTTCTGGAGTGCAACGCGTTCTGGATAGTGTTTTTGATCGGATGGACCTCGTTTCTCAAGAACTTTTGTAATTGAGTTAATTGAAGAAGTTTCTCGTTACTCTATCTGGAAATGTTACCAAATTGCAAAATAATCCGTAACTTGAAGCATTCTCCAGAAAGCAGACACTAGTTCCAAGGGATTTAAGGACTTCTTTTTGTCAGAACTATTTTATTTAACGATATGAACCTTATTTTCTTGTTTAAATTGATTTTCGGTTTTTGAAGTTATTGTGAGTTTCGGAAAATGAGTGCACAATTTTTTCAAGGACTTTTATTTGGTAGATACATGAGCAGTTGGCCAGTATTATTTTTTTTTGTAGATAATATGAAATGTATTCTGAACCTATTGTGCGTACGTTTAAACAACTCGATGGATCGAAACAAAATTTTGTGTCTTAGCCTTCATTGAACAAAAAAACTCTATTATTTCTTCGTCCCACCTTCCTTCCACAAATTTCATCTATATTATGAAAAGTGGAAGCAATGGACGGGCTCTAGGTAGGTAGGTACGCGTGGCTGCCCGTGAGAACATAGACACACTTAGACCTAACAAAAAGGTCCGTTGTGTTACCACAGGATCATCGAATGCAGTCCTACTCGTCAAACCATTTAGAGCTTGTAATGAAGCGTTGTATTCTCGCGACCTCCATTGCGGCAAGGTTACTAAGACAGTTGAAGAAGAAAGCTCCAATATGAGCTTTCCTTCTAGCGGATAGAGCTGGACAGGTACAGAGAAGGTGAAGGACTGTCTCCTCCTCTTCCTTATCCAGGCAGCTTCTACAGAAGCGAGAAGAGGCCGAGTCTTTTAGCATCCCGAGCTACAAGACAGTGACCGGTCAGTACACCGACTGTGGTGCTGATACTCCCCTTTTTGATCAAAGTCAGCCTTTTAGAGCGTTTTAGATCCAGCTTCTGCCAGATCTGTCTTGCAGTGTGCCATGTAATACCGTCTGCCTATCTTGAATTGGTTTTTTTAATTGAGTCCAATCCTAGTAGCAGTTTACATGTCGAGAGAGGCACACCCAGATTCCGATGTTCCGGCATAATCTGAAGGGTGGTACCGCGCCAAGCGAGTTCATCAGCCATGCAGTTCCCTGCAATATCACTGTGTCCTGACACCCAGCACAGAAGAATATTGAACTGTTCAGCCGTCTCCTTAAGAAATGATCGACATTATACGGCTGACAGGGCTCTAAGATATTGGTAGCATTTTTGTTGACTAGAGCATCAGCCTGGCAACACAGAGATCGTGGGCTAGAATCCCACCTAAGCATTGGCTTCATCACCCAGGTTCTAAGAAAATCAGTTAAATATACAGCAGCAGTGCAACCATATGCAAATTGCAAAGAAAAAATGCTTAAACTGTTAAATCTGATCGCTTAAGGATTCAGGAAGCTCAGCAGAAATTAGCCTTGCATTACAACAATCTCTGGAGTTGTAGATTAGCGCGCTTAGCCACTACATTTCCAAGGTGCTTATGGGTCCTTATTAACCTAGGACTTGTCTACCTTGCCAACCCGTTAAACCCCATTGGTGAATGATTGGAATTTAGGTCTGTTCATGCTTCTACAGAAGTTGCTTGACAAAAGTTCGAGTATTTTAGCATGACGGCCTGTTAAAGAGTGTCCAGTCAGAACACCAACCATGTTGCTCATATTCATCCTTTTGAACGAAACCAATCTATTAGAGCGGTACAAATCCTTCTTGGGTCATAGATCTTGCTTGGTAATGCCCTCTGTCCATCTTGAATTCGTTTTCTAGGTCCAATTAAAGTAGCAGTTTAAGAGTAGCACCCTGATTCCGAAATACAGCTCCGATCGTTACCCGGAATATCGCTATGTCCTGATACCCAGCAAGCATGTTGAATGTTGAACTGTTCTGCCATCTCTTTAAAGGATGATCGACATTTTGTGGAGACCCTTCATTTTGTCGAGTCTCATTTCATGGACTGATTTCACTTGTTTCAGCAAAAGTGGTTCTGGAGGACACTTAATTTCTCTTAACTTAATGCCTCATTGGTGTACTGACGGGCCATTGCCTGATCAGACGTCACGCCAGAAGACTAAGTGCTGCGAGCATTGCAGATCTGTGCCGCAGCTGTTGTGAACCCGATGCCGAGAAAAGTGTTGTTGCAAACTAGGGGTTCGCCGAGATATCAAGTAAAATACAACATTTTAAAAATGTAAAAAGAAGGTGTCGGGTTCAACAAAAAGGGATGATATTCACAGAGTCGGTTTTCTTTTTATTAATATTTCCACTTACACTTGTATACAAATTGGTGATATTCATTTTTCCAAGAAACTCGACAATCGCTCGTCGTGGCATAAAGATGATGTGCAAAGTTTACTTTTTGGTTGCTTTTAATCTGGAAAATTTGGGGGGGGGGGATATTTTTTCGAGCGATTGTCGGGTTTCTTGGAAAAATGAATATCACCAATTTGTATACAAGTGTAAGTGGAAATATTAATAAAAAGAAAACCGACTCTGTGAATATCATCCCTTTTTGTTGAACCCGACACCTTCTTTTTACATTTTTAAAATGTTTTTTTTATATATATATCATTTCTTTTTGTTGCTATAGATTTCGGAAAAAGTATTACTGGACACTAAAACTCCAAAATGAAAATTTACATTTTTCATTTGTGGTATTTCAACTTTTAAGCCAATATCAATTTGTTTCATTCCTCGCTCGATCTGAAATTAATAGATATCGTTATCTAAAAATTTGCAGGGTTAAAGGGATTAAAACTCCCTTTCGCGTTCATATTTGGCTGACGCGCGCTACGCTCCAACTACCTTTTACGCAGTACTGCGGGGCTAATCTTTAATCTTTCATTTTTAATCTTTAATCTTTAATGTTTAATCTTTTATCCTTTATTCTTTATTCTTTATCCTTGATACATGATCCTTGATCCTTCATCCTTGATCCTTGATCCTTGATCCTTGATCCCTGATCCTTGATCCTGATCCTGGATACTTGATCCTTGATTATTGATCCTTGATCCTTGATCTTTGATCTTTTATCTTTTATCTTTTATGTATTATCTTTAATCATCTTTAATCTATAATCTTTAACCTTTAATTTTTTAATCTAAATACACCATTCTACACCCTCTATCTTATATCCTCTATTCTTCATCCTCTATCCTTTATCCTCCATACTTCGTTCTTCATCCTCCATCTTCCATCCTCCATCCTCTATCCTCCATCATCCATCATCCATCATCCATCTGCCATCCTCCATCATCATCCATCTGCCATCCTCCATCCTCTATCCTCTATCCTGCATCCTCTATCCTCTATCCTCCATCCTCCATCCTCCATCCTCCATCCTCTATCCTCTATCCTCTATCCTCTATCCTCTATCCTCTATCCTCTATCCTCTATCCTCTATCCTCTATCCTCCATCCTCCATCCTCCATCCTCCATCATCATCCATCTGCCATCCTCCATCCTCTATCCTCCATCCTCCATCCTCTATCCTCTATCCTCTATCCTCCATCCTCCATCCTCCATCCTCCATCCTCCATCCTCCATCCTCCATCATCCATTCTCCATCCTCTATCTTCTATTCTCCATCCTCCATCATCCATTCTCCATCCTCTATCTTCTATCCTCCATCCTCCATCCTTCATCGTCCATCATCCATCCACCATCGTCCATCCTCCATTGTCCATCCTACATCGTCTATCATCCATCGTCTTTCATCCATCGTCCATCCTCAATCCTGAATCTTCCATCGTGAATCCTCTATCCTGAATCCTCCATCCTCCATCTTCCATTTTTAATCTTCTATCCGCCATCCTCCACCATCCATTTTCCATCTTCTATCTACATCATCTCAAAAATTCGCAAACCTTTAAGATCCACGAGCCGTGATGATCCGCGAATCGCAAGATCTGCCGTGAAGATCTGCAAACCACAAAGATTCGTAAAGATCTGCTGAGCCGTCGAGATCCGCGAACCGCGAAGATCCGTAAAGATACATCGTTTTTTTCAATAGTGATCTGATCCAGTTGAAAATAACACACCTAATAAGAAATTAAATTCATTTGAGCTTTGCCAGTTTTCACGCATACGCGCGTACTACCATCTAGCGGTAGTAATTTGAAACCCAGATTTCAGTTCTCAAAGTTAGTCATCAGCGTCTGACTTGAAAATTTTATAAAAATTCATATGAGCTTTTGCTAGTTTTCACGCATACACATGCGTGAAATGTATGGGGAGCTTTTAGAAAACTCTCATGTACGCAGCATACAGATAGAGCAGCCGTGTCCATGTGAGTTGGCTGCAGTAAAGAACGTAGTCGGTGCTTGGGGTGAACCCGACAATCACATTCGACGGAACGTTCTGATTCAATTTAAAATCAGTAGAAACAATAATTTATTGGCATTAAATAGTCGCACATATAATCGTACTACCGACAACGCCGCCTGAATTTTATATACATCTCGATCAGACTCTATCGTTGTTTCCCAATTCACGCTTTTACTAATACTTCCGCGTAATAATCGCTAGCTGTTGCTTCAAACGCAGCAGAAACTACTGTGTCGTATGCACGCCTTGAGACCCTAATATAATCCATTCGTTGAATCGAGAGCGTTCTAAAATAATAGGTGGTGTGTGTGGAACTTGCCAGAAGTATCCGCTGAATGCGAGAAGAGTCGAGAGTCTTCCATGCGGTTCTGGTGGTATATATGGATGTGGAATGTAAGATCAGGGGGTACTATCGAACTGTGCCTTTCTCGTTGTGTAATGCAAGGCGGCCATTCGGATGTTTTGCTCCGCCTTCCAGCTGGTTACTGGGAGGTTGCTGTTTTTCTCACTAGAAACCGATCGAGCAGCGCGGGTTACCAGGGTAGCATATAACAGTAGTTTCCACATGCTTTGCAAATACCCTAGTATTGAGGCAAGAACGTACGTTGGTTTCGCGCTTCGCCATGGACTTGGGTGAATTCGCAAACAAGAAGCTAGACAAGCTGTTGCAGCTTGTCAGGATGGCAGGGTGGATTACGTGAGATAGTCATGGGCACACGGGTATTTTTCTTTCCCGTACACGGGATTACAGTGGACCAATTGGCGGTCTATGTGTTTGGCCGCTTCAGCGGACACCCACCTTACAAAACCTAACTTAATGCCTGACTTTGTTGAGAAGGTAACACGTGTGTGCACGCGATCGGTCCGAATTAAAAATTACTTAACCGTGTCAACAATTCGGACCGATCGCAGATACTGTTAGTGATATAAACATCGTCAGCGCAATTCGGACCACGGCATTAGCAATTACTCTACAGCCCGCCCATTTCCTGTACAATAGTAGTTTGTTGACTACTGGCCGCGGTCCCAATTACCCTCATGGTGCTTACATCACTAACAGTGCTTATGTTCGGTCCGAATAGTCGGTACGCCTATGTCACTTTCAATTCGGACCGATCGTGTGTACACACTGTACTCACAGTGCCTATCCTTGAAACCTTGAGCAGTGTTTTTTTTTAATGAAGAGTAAAAGCATCGAAAGCCTAAGTCAGTGCGGGACTTTAACCCGCTAAACATCTCTTCAGTCGTACGGAGGGATCCTCCAGGAACTACCGTTAGGTATTGCGTCGGGAGGCCGTCATAGCAATATTGCTAAAACCGTCAGTTATTGTCTGTCTTGTCTAGTCAGTCGTCTCCTGTGGTGCGTCGCGTTGGATGTTTCTTATTCGCTCAAATCGGCGAAGGGTTGACATAGTCTGGAAAGCTTGCCACTTGAGGGCTGTGTCACAAATGTGTCTAACAAAGTTTTCTACGGTTGGAGCTTCTCCGAAGGTCTCCGCAACCTCGGCTCGGTCGACGTCGAAGCGCGGGTAGTGCAGTAAGATATGCCGCGCGTCCTCAATCTCGTGGGGGCAGTTGGGACAGAACGGGTCTTCCTGCTTGAAGCGGTGAAGATACTGCTTAAAACAACCGTGTCCGCTGAGCAGCTGAGTCACATAAAAGTCCACTTCTCCGTGTTTGCGGCTTATCCAGCTGTCGATGTTTGGGATCAATGTGAATGTCCATCTCCCCTTGTTCGCGCTTTCTTAGCGTCTTTGCCATTCCTGGATACTGCGCCGTCGCTCGTCCACTTTCGATGCTTCACCTGCTGCTATGTAGAGTCGGTGAAGCTCACACGCTAGTATATGTCAATTGGTAACATTACCGATATTACCCCGATTGCTTCATCGGGCACTGTTCGAAAAGCACTAGCAATCTATAGTGCGCTAAGACGATAGATTGATCGGATTCCGGCTATATACGATTTCTTCTTCGTTGCATATGTCCAGATCGGTGCAGCGTATAGCATTACGGAACTCGTGACCGTTGCTAATAGTTTTCGCCTACTGCAGCGTGGTCCTCCAACGTTTGACATGATGCGTGAGAGTGTACCATTCACCTTTGAAGCCTTTACGCTGATCGCCAGAAGATGGTCCTTGAAGGACATCCGAGTGTCAATTAACACCCCAAGATATCGTAGATTTGGCTGCGAGATGACCTCGTGCTCTCCGGCTCTGAATGTGAAAACTTCGCGCACTTTTCGAGAGCTCAAAAAAACCGCCTCCGGTTTATGCGAAGCCAACTCCAGGTCCGCACTACTTAACCACTGTATAATTCTCACATCACTGCACAGAACTTCCAAGGTGTAGACATGTTTCGCTACTACCCATAGTGCGATATTATCCGCATAGCCAACCAATGTGGTGTCCGTTGGAAGCTCGATGCAAAAAACCTTGAGCAGTGTAAGCGCCAGAAAATGTACCCCTCCATGCAAATTGTAGGCGTTGTGAGCGCAATTCGGACCGATTGTAAGCGCTCTTAAAGTGCAGAAAGCGTAATTCAGACCGCGGCCTAAATTCCAAATATTCCAAAGAAGAAGGGAGAGTACGCCACTTTGTAGTGTACTTCATCTAACAAGCCTTCGAGCAGAGGACTCGTTCAACTTTGTGTTGACAATGGATCAATGTGAGCATCAGGTTGGTCAGTGCGCAAAGCGAGGACTCTATCTTCAAGCTAGAGAGTACTTGAGTGATTGCCTCTGGGGCAACGTTAGGGTAACAACGTGATGTTAGAGTCTATTTTTTGATTTTTCAACTCCGAACGCACCCGCATAGAAGAAGAATTCTTGATAGAACTTGGTCCAAAATATTTCCAAACTAATTTATTTAGCTTTAGAGATCATATCACTATTTTGGATACTAGTCAAAATGACATTAAATTTTAATTCAAACGAAATATGAACAAACAAGAAAAAATCATTTATCCAATTTCACGTAACTATCAAAATAAAAAGATAATAATATTATAACGTATGTACATAATTAATTTATCAGCTAATAGTTTCTTTCGTTTTAACTTCCAATCGCTGCCTGAATATTTAAAAGAAAACCTAACGCATAAAGAAAAAACGCATAAAATTAACAATGAATAAAAACAAAATAAAAATCAAATTTATACATCAAAATATTAAACATAACCAATTTCAATTTAATTATTACTTTCCATCATATTCCCTGGTAATTTATTCACTCTTATCAAAATCATCAACAATAATATTAATAACAGAAATTATCCTAAATATTTTATTCTTTAATCATTTTTAAAAAGAAATTCATGAAGACGAAACAAATATAATCAATGGGGATGAAGGTAAATTTTGAAGATTTATTGAAAAAAGAACGAAGAGAAACACTAAATAGATTTTTAGTACCTACTTACATAAAGATAACAAAATGAAAGTATCATAGTAAGAAAAATATTTGTACATAAAAAAAAATTAGAATTAAAATTATACATACCATAAAAATTAAAAAAAAGGGAAATTTACATGTTGTCTGATATTATTTTAATTTGCATAAGTGTGATAAAAAAAAACCATAAATAGCAACAGTTTTATGTTAAAAGTCAGTGTTAAATTATGGCATCCTTCATTTTTAATATATTTGACCAATCAGTTCCATTTTGGCCGAACTATGGCCATAATTTTAGCAATTTTTGTAAAATACTAAAAAAAAACCAGCTGCAAATTTCTTCTCAAAAACAGTGTCTATAACTGATTTTCAGTTTTCAAACACATCCGTCCAATTATATAATTTGAATTATGTTTTATAAAATACTTTTTTAAACATGGTTGGATTCAAGCTTCTTTATTTCCGAACAGTAATTGATTTATTGATGTAAGGAACTGAAGTGTTTTTTTTTATATCTTATACCTTTTCTGTATGAACTAATTATTATTATATGCATCTTAAGTTTTGTGAATAATTTCAGAAATCAAGAAAATAAAAACAATTTTGCCATAAAATACGATTAGTTTTTACTTAGTTGATTATCTTATCTAAATAGAGTTATTATGTATTATTAAAATATTTAAACAATATTTAAAAACATTGCGCATTTCAACTGCCAAATTTTCGACACAGTGAACAATTCACGCGTTTTCTTTAATCTAAAATTGGAGATATCGCAGTTCACTTTTCCGCCAGCAGGTTCCAGAATAAGGGTGATAATTTTGAGACACTCCAATTGAGTTCGCATATGAGTTATAAGTGGAGAGTTTTAATTTAAAGGAAAATGTATTTATTAATTTCAAAATTAGTTACAGCTTCTAATTTCGTACTTAAGGCTTGCAGGCTAACAAAGGACTGCCATTCAATGTTTTTTTGGTTTGGTAAGTTAACTCGGTTTTCCGTTATTTCTTCGTCGGGGGTTGGTTATCTTGGTACAGTGGATGCTGATTTCTATTTTACTTTATTATTTTAATAATAAAGTATTGTTATCGATTTTTAAAAAAAAAAAATTTGCTACCCTGAAAAATTTTTTTTATACGTTTTATGACTAATAAGCACCAAAAAAGCAAAAAAAAATTGCAGTCCGTCTGTGCGCCGTCCGCCGTCCGCAAAACGTTTGAGGGCTTATAACTCCTAAACGCTATGAGCTCTTAAATTGAATTTTTTTTATTAATAGACTGGGTAGGTTCCTTGAAGTGACCACTTTTTGGGGGGTGGGAGTACGAGGGGGAGGTGGGAGAAGCGTTTTAGACTAAAAATTTTGGTTTCTAGATCTCAGCAACCGCTTATGTTAGGAAGCTGAAACTTAGAATTTATATAGAGCTTTGATAGTGGACCCATTTGCAAAAATATTGATAATATAGGTGAAGGCGTGTGGGAGTGGGGGGAAAAATAATGCGTCCGAGAGGTTCGAAAGCCGAGATCGAGACATTCTAAAATCCATATCTCCTAAACAGTTAATGTCACGAAATTAAAACTGAATAGTCATCTGTAGGTATACTTGGAGAATAGATTGGAAACAATTTTTTGAGAGGGGGCAGTGAAGTACAGGGGTGGGGGTTGAAAAACTTAAGATTACGTTCTCTCACGAACCAATTGCACTAGAGAAATAAAATTTAGTTTGTGTATAAAAGTTGACAAATAAAGTTTGCTGAAAGTACAATTTTTTAAGGGGGCGGTGGAGCATGGAAGTGGAGGGGGTAAGCATTTTTCTAAAAAAATCAAGTCTCATATCTCAAGAACAGTGTAAGATAGATGCTTAAAATTAAAATTAGGCTTAATAAACCCCCAGCAGAAAAAAAAATTTCAGGGATGAGGGTGTAGAGGGTGAGGGTGGGGGAGGGTGAAAAGTAAAAAGTTCTGATTTTTATATCTCGAGAACCGATAATGATATCAAGCTGAAACTTAGTATTTAGATAGAGCTATAGTAGTAGCATCTTGGAAAAATAGAATTTTTATAGTGGTACGATGGTGGGGGGTGTTTTTCCTAACTATAGAACGGCTTATGCTAGAAAGTTGAAATTCGGTACGTATATGTAGCTCAACTAGAAAAGTAATTTTGATTAAAAAAAAATTCAAATATCCATTGGCGTTCGGAAGGAGGGCAAAAAAAATGATCAGTGAAAATGGAATGCATATATTTTCGCGATTTTCGTCATATCTATTAGGTCTTCCCAAATATTGAATTCATTTTTATTCTACGGATTCTTCATTTAAATACCTAGAAAGGTTTTTTAGGATTTATTGAAATTCGACCCCCAAGGTGATGTAAAGGGGATATATATATTTTCAAGAATTCAGCCGTATCCCTCAGGTCTGACTAGATATCGAATAACTTCTCACTTCCACGGGCTTGTTTAATAATCACCTAAAACCCGCTTTCAAGTTTTTTCCTTTTTCAACCCCTAAGAGTGTAAAAACGGGTTGAACACGTTTTCACGAATTCCGTCATATCTCTTAGGAGTGATAAGACATCTGATTGGTTTTTACTTCCTCTGGCTTTCTTTATATATATCAAAAAACTCATTTCAGGTTTTTTGGATATTCAAACCGTGGTGAAACCATTAGTGCAGAGAAGTATTGTGCCCAACTCGATAAAATGCATCAGAAACTGCGTGTTCAACGGCCTAGATTGGTCAACAGAAATAGAGTTATACTCTTACTGCTTCATGACAACGTACGGCCTCATGTTTCAAGAACAACGGTCCAAAAATTAAACGATTTGCAGTATGAGACTCTTCCTCATCCACCATACTCATTAGACCTTTCGCCAACCGACTACCACTTTTTTAAACATTTTGATCATTTTTTGGCGACCAAACAATTCGATAATGAAGCAGCCATCAAAAGTGCCTTCGAGGATTTCCTTTGCTCTAGAAAGTCGGACTTCTACGAAACTGGCATAAATGCACTTGTATCTCGTTGGAAGAAGTGTATTGCATATGCTGGTGCCTATTTTGATTAATAAAATTAAGTTTTATAAAAGTTACAGTTGTTTGAAATTGCACTACAAAAAACGACATTTCATCTGCAACAACCTAATACATTCGATTTACTGGCACATTTTTTTTTGTTTTTGTACGCAGGTGAAAAAGAGGAACAAACAGCAGAACAAAATAATAAATAAAGAAAATAAATGATTTATTCCTATCACACTACTACACCAATAACAAAAGAATTCGGAAATCGAAAATCGTAAAGCAAATATGTAAAGACTATTGTCTAATCTCTGGTTAAAACGAATTACTATAAGTTTATACTCGAAATTCAACTAACTAAATAAATATTATTATTATTAATAATTTAAAATAAAATAGCAGAAAAAATAAAATACAAGCAACATCATAAATAAAATAAATTAATTTTAAAATAAAAAAAAATTACAATCGACAAAAAAAGACAAAAACAGACTTCAACAGACACTTAAACAGTAAATAAAGTAAAAAAAACTTAAAATATAAAAAAAGTAATTTAATAATAGTTAAATTAAATTGGAAGACAAGATGGAAAAGAGAGGTAAATTTGTTTTCTTTTAATATTTTTAGTTTCACTTTTCTCTCGTATTTTTTTTAAATGTTGTTTATATTACAATTTTTGAATTTCTGAAAGGGAAATGGCAAAATAAGTGCTACTAAGATTGACCATCTCGTCTAGAGACATTTGATCCCCTCATTCCTCTCTCTAGGGGCCATATCGCTTCTTAAAATCTGAAAGGACGAGTATGGCTTAGATAGGGTGGGCTAGACGGCGCACAAGCTCAATATCAGCGCCAGTCGAGTTAAGGGGCAGTTATTATCGGTCTCTCATGACTGACTGGGACCACGGGTATAATTCGGCGTGAAATTTTTGTTGTACAGAACAAGGCTTTTATAGTCTGAAATGTGAACAACGTACTCCGCACCCCCCCCCCCCCTCCTCCCCTCCTACTCTATAGCCACAGCTAGCACGTCGATCCAGTTCAAATTTTAGCCACCAATCCGGATGTAGATGGAACACACAACCGATGCAAAACATTGTAACGAAAGAAACTTATTTACAAGTACAACCATCATTGGTTACTCCGTCCTGCGTGGCTATTGATTTCGTCCTGCTTTGATTAAACATGTAAAAATCCGTGTACACGACTCGAATTTCGGTATATTATTTACACTATAAGTCCATAGAAGTAAGACCTAATTTGCTACCTCATGAGACCTACCTAAAAGATACGACTGACAACCTAGAGAATAACCAGGCTATTTATTAGGAACGCTATTTTTTAGTTTATTTTTTAGGAACGTTCATTTTTTCAGAACCAGTTTTTAAGTGCTGAAGAAATTCCGATAAAGCACCAATAGAGAAAATAAAATCTGAAATTCGGATTTCTTTCCAACGAATGTTCAAATTATGGTTTACGGTATTTTCTTTCTAGCATTTTCCAGAATTTAATTTAAATGCTATTAAAATGTTTAGTACTGTAAGACCAGTACTGAAAAACTCTAAACTAACAGGTTATAAGCCATGGCTTTGATCCTCCTTACAAAATATTGTATTGTCAGCATCGATAAAATGTAAGATAATTTTGATAAGTGGTGATATAGTTGTTTGAACTTTACCACTCATAAAAAATATTTATAATTGCATCATTACAAATATTGCTATGCTTCTCTAAAAGATATTATGGTTGAAGTAAATGTTGTGAAATGTTGTATGATTAGTGCAACCAAGGTTTTGGTTCCACAAAATTAATTTATGTTGTGATGATTGTGATGAATTGAGTTACTATAAAGATATCCTGACTAAGTTATTCATATAAATGATTCTTGCAAATAAAGAATATGGTTGTGAGGACCATAATTACGGTCATAACAATCAATTATATGTTTCATTCAAAAATGGAAGGATAAAACCAACAGTTAATTCTTATATCCAATAACCATAAAGTTGTGACCACTAAAAACCATACAACGTAATTCGGTACTGAAATGCAGTACTGCAGTATACTACTAAGAAATAGTTTTCTTTCAGTGCGATGTTTGTGATTGGTTAGTTGTAGTGCAATTTGGTCACATGGGTATGCTCTGAAACTGACTTACGTCCATACATTAAAATTTAAATCTTCTATCATGTTAAGGATATTTCAGTAAATGTACATTTATAATAATTTTCATTTCAAACAGAAAACATGAAATTATAATAATTATTATGAATCACTGCGTTTATTTTGGAAATTTTCTTCAAATTCAAGTATTTTTCTTTGATCGTTTCGTACAAGTAGTCGTACAAAATTTAAATCTGTCGCATATTTACAAGAAAATTTTGTCATCCCCCGCGTGCCATGTCTGGAACATTTTCCCAAGGAAAAATGCAGTTTAGCGTTAACACTTGCATCGGACGCAGCAACAGAAAATCAAAGAAATTCCAATGACCTCAAAATTAAAATTATCTTTGTGGACTTTGTTAAATGGCGAACATTTTTGGCAACGCTATTTTACGAAGATAAATGGCGAATTATTATTTTTTTTTTGTATAACCATTTTATTTTATATTTATAGATAGTCTCCATATGTGCTCCTTGTGCTGAAACATAGCTGGCTGCAAGGTGAATGAATTTGGGTCATATGGCCGAGCTGCATAAGACCAATTCATTTTATTTTCGGACATCCTGTTTCTTATTGCACTTAATACTGCTTGAAATCGTTTCGGTAACGCACTACAAATGTGGGTAATTGCGAACTAGATGCCTGTCGGAATCATTTCGTTGAAATCAAGAACGAATTTATTCCGATCATGTATTCAAATTATCGCATTTAGAAATATAATGTTCGTGCTTGATGCTTTGCTTGCTTGGAAGAAGATTTAAAATTTGTCGAAAGGCATATTTCCAAAAAAGTTAACGAATGTATAAAATAAGGGATACTTCAGTACTACATCATAATTTTATTATACAATCACATAGTATTTTTTTCACTTGACATTGTATCTTGATAGAACATTATACTTTACCCGGTACTTAAATGCAGTACTGCAAACCGGAACTTAGTCAGAATGAAAAGCTCCGAAAACCGAAAGCTCTCAGATAAAGCCCAACAAATTAGTACTGATAATAAAAACGCGTTATGGTTACCGAATCTTGAAATTGTTCGAAGAGAACTCTGATTTCCAGAATTTTTCGTTAAGTGGATTACCAATATTAAATTACAAATTCCAGTTCTATACCAGTATTGGACGAAGTCTACTTTCATAAGCAGATGTTTGAGTTCTGCACCAGTACCTATTCTATTCTGCTTTTCTAAACTGTCAATTTGCGTTTTGTTCATAAAAAAGCACTAATTGGAATAAGCCCATAATAAAATTTTTCTAGAAAAATCGCCCATGTCTGATTTTCATACTGTACTTAACGATTATTTTCCGTACGAATCTGAAGTACATTCATCCGTCATAATTTTCTTCGATTTCTTCTAATATTTCTTCATCTCATAAAAGCACTTGAATATTTTTCGAATTTTTCGAAACTAATTAAAACACAATTCTTTCAGTTTCGTACAAAAATCGGTGCAGTCCATTTTGAACTTTTTGGACTATGATGCATTTAATTTGTTTGGGCATTTTCAAAATGATAGAAGTGAAAACCCTAACTTGTGGATTTTCAAAAAGTTTTACTTTTCCAGTACTGTATCAATGCTGTATCAGTATTGTATCAGAACTCCTGGTTTTTAATTCATATAAACTATTTGCATCGAAATATGTCAGCTGTTAGGTACCTCAATGGTTGAGTCCAGGACTCGAACTACGAATCCAAACTTCAAATATCCATTTTGGCAATATAAATTACAGATCTCTCTGAATTATGAAATACAGTTTAATATGGATAATAGGACGATGTCAATAGAAATAATATTCTATTATATTCATATAGGCACAAAATGAAAAATAGGTTTTTTTTAATTTTAGTTTTGGTTTTCAGTAATGTTACAATACTGTGGGATTAAATTCTTAAAAGGAAAGGAGCAGGAGAAAAGGAGCCTAAAATACTGAACTCATATGCAAAGTCCTTTACAGGAATTCAAATATTGCAAAGGTGCATTGCTAAATCGAAATTGTGATTCAGAACAAAGTCACTCACGGTGTCCCGGATGAATTACTGTTTTTTTAACTTATGACTAACCATAATATTCTGACAGGATTCTGCACTTCTCCGAAACTCAGCGGTAAATGGAATTCTGCTGGAGCACCGTATGAGTTCCGACTTGAAATCAAAGCAAATTTGATTAAGTAGCTTTTAAAGAATCTCATATTAGTGAGTGAAATTTCAATTTTCTATAATTTTTTTTAATACCGAACTGGACTTAGGAGGTTAGCCTTTAATACAGTGTAGTGTACAGTCCAATCAGCTTAGGGATGGGAGGTCAGAAATCGGGCCGGGTATGGCAGTGTACTAGTAGGTGTTAATAATTTTTTTTAGTGCTGATTGGCTGTGATTTGATCTACCAGAACTGCAATGTTGCCTATAACAAATCAACTACTGTCTAGTAGTTCTGATGGTGTTTGTGAATCTGATAAGAATGTAAACAGAACTCATCTGCTCAGTGTTGAATCCTTTAGTAGTGACCCTATTAAACATTCGGCACTGTTCACTATTTATATTAATATTTCGAAGCCAATATCAACTGAAAAATTGTTATAAATAATTTATGCGTTGAGTGGGAATTGAACTCACGACATCGCAGAAGCAATGTTTTCAAGACCTAATACACTACCACTGGACTACACCCGGCCCTAACCAAAATGGAAGAATTTTGCAGAAATATAAATAACATAAACAATGTTTCGCGATAGCTCTCTAAATCTAAACTATTTCAAGCAAATACTTTGTAAAAATAATAACTTAAAATAAATTTGTATGTCATTTTGTAAATAATAATATCGCCGAGGGTGTTTATATCAAATAATCAAATATCTAAACTTGTGTGTACTTATCTAGTTAAATCTGTAACAGAAAATAGACTGCACGTGTTTGCAAATAACAACATCATTATTTAAGACGACCTGTGAGTACCTAGTCTATTCGATTTTTTATAAGAAATAATTTTAATTTTTTAGTTCAGTCTGACTGAAATTTATGTTTGTCATGTTTGAGTTTTGTTGAATTTTAAAATTAGCGTGTTATTTGCCATCCAATCAACAATCAAAACGGACTACCTCGTTAAGTTCGGTTGCAGATAAGATGAAGTCATACTTTTGCCAAGATTTTACCATTTTAAAATATTGATAACAAAATTATACAAAACAAATCTGGAAGCAAAATTTTATTCTTTTTCGAGTTTAAGTCCGAGAAGGGATGCTTCCTCCAATGCCACCCTTAACAAATGAATTGCGTTTGTGAGTCATGGTTCGAGATGCGGTCAATGTCGAAATGTAACATCGGTTGTTTTGAGACAAGAAGGTTTTTTGGAAAGGTAATTTGTCACTGGAATAGCTTCTTGTAAAATACAACTTTCAACATTCATTAGTGGTTCTTTATACAAACATTTGTATGGTAGCTACCGGAAGGAGTAGAAGGATTTCGTTGACTAGTATACCTACTCGAACTTGGTTTTGACTCAAAATTAATTTTTACAAAATTACTGTATTGTTTTTTAATAATAACTAGAAACGTCTCGCGGCTACGCTCTCGTTTGTATGGCGCGATACCACCAAAACTGTACTAAAAAACCTTCTACCCTATGCAGACGACGCATTCGAATGATCATTGGAGGAATGATCATTCGCACTCAATGATCAATGAGCTAACATTGACACAAGTCTATCGGAACTACTTTCAATCTGTCTCAATATTATTGTTGTGGGAATGCTCAATAAAAGTTGCAATTTTTGCATTGGCACACGGCTACGTTTTATCTGTTGAAATAGAGTGATAGAAAAGTGCTAACATGTCAGCAATTGTGAATGAAACGTTAAAAGGATTAATCGCAATTAATGGACACATGAAATAAATAGAAAAATTTGGACTGTTGAACACCTGATTTTCCACTTGATCCATTAGTTTCATAGCCTTGACACTAGATGGCGTTGAGAGCGCTTAAATGAATTAACAATTTATCTCCGAATTACCATTTCGCAATTGTAATTGGAATGATGGAATGAATGAACAATTTGACAATTACATTGGGACAGACGTGATGCTGTGATAGAGCAGTACCATGTTGGATAAATATAATTTTTTATAGGGGTAGTATGGTACGGAGGTGGGGGGTGTTTTTCCTATCTATAGAACGGCTTATGCTACAAAGTTGAAACTCGACATGTGTATGTAAATCAACTAGAAAAGTAATTTAGATTAAACAAATTTTCAAATATCAATTGGCGTTCGGAAGGGGGGCAAAAAAAATGATCAGTGAAAATGGAATGCATATATTTTCACGGTTTTCGTCATATCTATTAGGTCTTCCCAAATATTAAATTCATTTTATTTCCACGGATTCTTCATATAAATACCTAGAAAGTGTTTTCAGGATTTTTTGAAATTCGATCTCTAAGGGGGTGAAAAGGGATTGCACACTTTTTTACGAATTCTGCCATATCCCTCAGGTCTGATCAGATATCGAATATATTTTCACTTTCATGGGCTTGCGTAATAATCGCCTAAAACTGGTTTTTAAGTTTTTTCCTTTTTCAGCCCCTAAGAGGGCATAAAAGGGTTGAACAAGTTTTTACGAATTCCGTCATATCCTGTAGAAGTGATAATAATTGAATTGGTTTTTACTTTCTCATGCTGTGTTCATATTTATCTATTAACTCCTTTCAGGATTTTTGGATATTCAACCCCTAAGTGGGGGTAAGGAGGTTACATATGTTTTCACAGATTCCTACATATTGCTTAGATCTGATGATATATCGAATTCATTTTTAGTTCCTAAGGTTTCCCATATAAGAGTCAAAAAGTCTATTTCAGTATTTTCAGATATTCAATCCTAAGGGGTGTAAGGGGGTAGTATTCTTCGACATATTTCTTAGGTTTGAAGAGATATTATATCGCTTTTCACTTCCACAGACTTTTTATATAATCGCCTACAAACCCATTTCTCAATTTTTGGATATTCAACCCCCAAAGGGTTTGCATATGTTTTCACAATTTTTGCCATCCTTTAGTTCTGATGAGATATAAAATTGGTTATTACGGCATTTGATGTAATGACCTTAAAACCAATTTCACGATTTTTCGAATTTCAAGAACCAAGGGGGTGTGAAGAGTTTGATTGCGTTGAGATATCAAGTTGCTTCTTATGAAATCGATAAAAAACCTGATTCACATTTTTTTCGAAATTCAAACCCCAAGTGGAAGTAATGGGTTTGTATACGTTTTAACAATTCGTCATATCTCTTAAGTCTGATAAGGCAACAAATTTATTTTTACTTCTATGGGCTTTTAGTGTACATAACACACCGAAATTCGAATAGTCTATTTTAAATATTTTTATTTTAAGAACAAAACTAACTTTCCAAGAAACAACTGGTGATATACTCCGACTTTGACCGCTCCTGAACTTTGACCCGAAATATAATAAAGTTTCGCCCAGACCATTGGCAGATTTTTTTTCGAGTCCTCAATATGTATTATGAAAAAAAGAAAAAAAAAATGTCGGTCTGTCCGCCGTAGACGCCGTACGCAAAACCGTTTGAAGGCGCATAGCTCACACACCCGTTGAGATCTTAAATTGAAATTTATATGGTGGGTAGATTGTGTGAATTTCTACGATTGGTATCTTTTTGGTGGGTGGGGGTGTAAGGGGGGAAGGGGGGTGCATTTTAGACGAACAATTTTGGTTTCTAGATCTCAGGAACTGCTTATGGCAGGAGGCTGAAATGTGGAACTTATGAAGTACTATGATAGTGGACCTATTTGCAAAAAAATTAATGATAAGGGTTGAGGGGTGTGGGAGTAGGGGGGAAAACAAAGTGTCCGAAACGTTCGAAAGCTGTTATTGAAGCATTCTAAAATCCATATCTCCTGAGCCGTTGATCTCAGAAGTGTGAAACTTTGTAGTTATCTTAAGGGATACTAGGAGAGTAGAAAATAGATAAAAATTTTAAGAGGGGAAGTGGAGTGTAGGGGTGGGGGTGAAAAACTTTAGATTACAATATCTTCCGAAGCAATTATACCAGGAAGATGAAATTTCGTTTCTGTATATAAGATCACAAGTGGAGTCTACTGAATGTAAAAATTTTGAGAGGGGAGGCGGATTACGAAAGTGGGGATAACCATTTTTCAAAAAATTTAATTTTTATATCTCAAGAACCGTACCAGATATGATCTTAAAAGTTTTCAGGAGTTGCCCAGTAGACTTCTTTCTAGCAGGAAAAAAAAGTTGGTGGTGCTGGCGAAGGTGGTGACGGTGGAAGGAGGTGGAACGAAAAGAATTCTGACTTTTATTTCTCTCACTGTAGAAGTATCCTAGAAAAATAAAATTTTTGATAGGGGTAGCAAGGTATGGAGGTGGGGGTGGTTTTTCATATCTCAGAAACATCGTATGCTAGAAAGTTGAAACTTAGTATGTATATGTAGAAGTACTACAGGAGTAATTAAAGCAAAAAAAAAAGTACAAAATATTATTGATGTACAGAGCTGGAGTAATGCGGTCTAGGTCACTATGCGACTGATAACCTAAAGATTAAACAGGAGGCTATTTGGAACGTTATTTTTTAGGTTATCAGTCGCATAGTGACCTACACCGCATCTCAGTATTAAACACGTTTCGGACATCTACCCAAAAAATAATAAAGTTGCGCCCAGACTGTTGGCAAATTTTTATTAACCATTATCAAAATACGGTCGAAACCGATTGAATATGAAAAATTTCACTTTCTCATTACGACCACTAGATGGTATTTCCGATGGTATGTTATATAACCTATAAACTTAGAATTACAATCATCCACAGCATAATATTATTTGGCCATTTTGTACATCGGGACCCATTTTTCGGAATCTCATTTTTTTTGTGATCGGGGTGAAACTTAAAACATATTTTTTACACTAATTAAAACCAGTATAAGAGGTACCGCGAAAAAAATTTTGGAAAAAAAATCCTCAATACAATTAATAGTCACTAAACAGTCCTCAAATTATCTGTCACCACAACTACCTTTCAAATTTCATGATAATGCAAGCTTTCGACTCTTATTAATTCAATTTAAATTTCTTCGTTTCCAAAAGTTAACTCTTACAAAATAAATTAAAAATTTTATCATCATAGTCGTTGTCAAACAAATGTCTTCAGAGCGTTGTAAAAGTTTTTCGAGATTTCAAAATCAACTTGCCAAAATCTTGCGATGTAAATCAGGTATAAGATACTGCTTATGAAGTTATTATAATTGAAAATAATTTGATAGTTTTGTTTTTTAAATTTTTGAATTTGGAGAGTAGTTTACGTAAGGTTGTGGTGGCAGTAGATCGACTCAATAAGGAGACTCAGTGAATATGTATATATACCTAATAAATTACATTGACATAAAATATTTCTTTCGTAGATTTTAAGTATTGTAGGATAACTTAATAACTGGGGTGATCACTTCTTCGTCGGGCCTGAAGTCTTTAGATTATGAGATATAGGGTTCGGATTTTAATGCCCAATATTGAGTTTCATAATATATGTATGATAGTAGAACTAATAAAAATTAAATACACTACTTTTCTAGTCTTCTCAAAAAACAGCTAATTTACATACAAAGATTTCAAACTGCATTTGGCGAAATCTCGAAATTTTAACAAAACTCGCAAAATCTACTAGATTTCTCATACATGTCAGAGATCTCGAAGTCTGTTTGGGCTTCTATTTTGTCGAAATCAAGATCCGTATCGACTTCTACTGAAATCGAAAATTATGTTCACCAAGCTTTGGAATCAATTGATTTTATTTTCTAGTTCCTACCCATGCTATTCAATTTTCCGTTGCTTAAAGACTTACAATCAAACAATACAGGTTCCAGTTAAATAAATTAAATAAATTTAACGATGTTGAAGAAATCCCTTCAGAGCGATGTTAATGCTTGTTAATATTCTGAAATTCGGTTGCCAAAATCTGGCGATTTAGATGCGGAAATGAAAAGTTAATATTTTTAAGCAGTACCAACCGCAGCGACCATAGCATTTGCACATTTGCATTAACGGGTAGCTACCGCACCTGTTTTCTCTACAGTAGGTACTGAACTTCAATGCCCCCCCCCCCCCCCCCCCCTTGGAAAAGCAATATGACCGCCACTGCCTAAAGGCACACATGGGTGGAATTAAATGTTCAACCGACAAGCAGGTGTAGAAAGAAGTTAGGAAGGAGCTGGCGGGATAATCCTTCGAGGAGGGCATAAAGAAGCTTGTGCCACGGCTCACAACATTCATTAAACGGGATGGCGATTATGGGGAAAAATAGTCAACAAGTGTATCAACAATATCCTGTAATTTTTTCGCGTCTTTGGAGAATGGTCACCTGGTTGCGTTTGAATCTAACATCTACCGGTTTTCCAGGAAGGAAGAGATTTGAATCAAAAGTTGCGTATAAATATTCCCGTAGATAATACGCAGTAAATTTTTTTTCGAAATAGACCAATGAGAGGGAGGGGGTGGGGGGGTTTAACCCGAAAACCCAAACTGATAACTCCCAAAGACGTAAACGAAGCTGATAGCTTCCATATGGACAGACGACTGCGTAAGTCTTTCTTCGACACCATAGCAACTAAACATATCTGACTTCCCAGCAGAAAATATATCAAGTACTTCTCATAAGAAGGCCTGATACCAGTGCTTGCAAAGAGAGCTCTTCGCTAACTACATCCCGGGAGTCGAAAGAAGAACGAGTTCATTATTATGTTTAGACCCGATAAAATGCAAGACACCGTACGTTGAAGCGAACATATGGTGCTCATCCCATACGTATACGTTCTTGCAAATTACATCCAGTTTTTGTTTTTCCAACGTGCAGAGTCAAGTGGAAAATTAAAAGTGTGTAATGAAGGATTTTATTTTTGTGTTGTTTCAAATATCAAATGCAAGTAAAAAATCTGCCAACAGTATGGGCGCAACTTCATTATTTTTTGAGTACAAGTCCGGAACGCGTTTAATGCTGAGATGCGGTGTACTATGCGACTGACAACCTAAAATCATCTCAGCATTGTACGCGTTTCGGACTTCTACTCAAAAACAATAAAGTTGTCCCTAGACTGTTTGTGTATTTACGTATTTTTTTTTCAATAAAAGATTCAATCGAATTTGATCTCAATAAACCTAAAAGATTTTCGGAATTCGTTAAAACTTGAACAATACCTTACACCCCAGAGGGTTTAATATCGAAAAATGTTTAAATCAATTTTTTTCATTTAGAAAATCCGTAGAAGCAAAACTAATTTGATAACTGGACATGTCTAAAAGATATACCGAAATTCGTGAAAATGTGGAAAAAAAACATTTTCACGAACATTTTGTTACTCCAGAGGTGGAGTAAAAATCTGAACTTTTTTTTTGCTTTTATTACTCTAGTACCATATCTACATGATGTACTAAGTTTCAACTGAGATATAAAAAACCACCCCCATCCGCACTCCCGTACCTTACTACCTGGGTGTCTTTATACGTAGGTTGCTACTTAAGTTTTGATATAGACAAATAAAAACAAATATCTACACTCAAAGAAAAAAGTTGGTAAAATCAAACAAAATTCCCTTATGAAAATGAGCCTATCAAGGAATATGGTAAATTTAACCAATTGAAAATAGTTGAAAATTAATTGTTAAATTAATGAAGGTAATTGTATTTTAACGAAGGTAATTGTATTTTAACGAAAAGTATGGTACATTAAACGGTAAATTATCAGTTAACAACTGTTGATCAACTATATTTCTGAACTATATCTGAATAAATGGTTACTCAACAATTCATCATAACAATTTATCTATTGACTAACAATTTTTCGTTGGCTTCGCAAAATCTTTTATTTTGAGACATTCGTTGTTTGTACAGTGAAACTTCTATTACCGGACACCTCCCTATAGAGGACAGTTCTTTATTCCCCAACGAATTAGGTATTAAACTTAATACCCCCGAAAAGCGGACACCTCTTTATAGCGGACACTTTTGAATTCCCCAAAGGTGTCCGCTATAGAGAAGTTATACTGTATTATACCTAAATTATAAAGTAGTTTTTCACAAAGATTATTATTTCACTACAAATACAACAAGAAATTTTATCAAGTATAATGTGTTATTTATTTAAGGTTTCAGAATTCAGGAAACAAAACTTATTATTACAACTTATTACTAAGAAAACTTATTATTAAAAAAAAACTTATTCTCAAAAATATTTTGGTTTTATACATATAAGAATTACTAACCTCCAGGAAAACTTTCCTCGGTTTTAATTAAGTCCTATATAAGTTTTTAAAAAATTTTAAATTTCCTCAAATAATTCTTAAAGACAGGCGTACAAAATCATTAGCTTTTGCAGGACTGGCAGGATTTTCCAACGATGATATTGCGGAGCAAGAAGAAGTTGAGCTGTTCTGTTCTAACCAATGTTTGATATATAAATGAAATTCTGTGTTTGTGGAATCTGTATCACACGTTTGAGGGGCACTATAATTCTAAAGAGTATTTTTTTAATGCATGTAATTCATTGAATTTTAATTACCATAAAACTTGCCTGTTTAATCCTTCAAGCCAGAAGTTTTTTACGAAACTCAATTTTGCTTCCAATTGTATAATTTTTAAATAATACACTTAAGTCTGCCTCTGTTATATCTTTAAGTTGATCTATCGTAATACTATGCACTGAAATAAAACCGCAGTATAAAAATATGCTTAGTTTTTTTAAAGAAATATTACTGACCTAAAAAGTCTGAAAACAGTTATTCAAATCCCCAATTTTTTAACAGTTCCTTTTATTCTGATTCTGGCTCAAAATGCTGTTCGGTATTTATTACATTTACATCCAGCACTAAACTTTCACTAGCGTCTAGAGCTTCACTTAATATACTGTCATTCAAATTAGGAACATTTATTACCAAATTTTCAATAACTTCCATTTTTGTGCGATAGTAATATAACAATTTTTCAAACTCTATTCGCAGATCACAACCACGGTACTTGAACTTTTCTTGTCACACTACTTCAATGTAAACTACTGCGCAGTTCATTTTTGCGATCGGAAACGGTTTTCTTAGAAAATACCATTTAATAGTAAAAACAGACCATATTTTGGATTGAATCTCAAGTTTCCATTACAATGCTTGGTATTTTCATACGGTTTCATGTTCCAAATCACATTTTTGTATTGTTGGTCAACAATATGTAATGTAATTCAACAAGTTTCGTTGGTAACACAACAATGCTTATATTAATTGCTTCATATGTCTATTAACAAGTTTTACCTATTTAGATTAACATTTGTGAAATGGTTAAAACCAAAGAAGACATTGTTTGATTCAACTAAAATTGAGAAATTGTTAATTAACAATTATTCTTTTTTCCTTTAACGAATCACTTTTCTTTGAGTGTATAATCAAAAATGGCTTTATTGTTTTTCAAAATATTCTCCATGAAGATCAACACACTTTTGAATTTTTTCAATATTTCTTTGCACCAATAGACACGAGCTTTTTGTTGAGCGATTGTCAAATTATGCGGTATCCACCGCGAACAAATCTTTTTGACAGCCAAATGTTCATGCAATATGGAATGTATGCGAGTGGAACTAATACCCCGGAATGCCTCAATCTCACGGTATGTCACATGACGATCTAGCAATATCAGTTCACGCACAGCATCGATGTTGTCTGGCACAACTGGCGATTTTGGACGACCATCACGAAATTTGTTCTGAAGCGAAGTGCGATCACGATTGAATTCAGAAAACCAGCGAAACACGGTGGCTCGAGATGGTGCTTCATCACCAAAAGTCGAAGCAAGTTGATCGGCACACTGCTGTTGGTTTAATCCACGTCGAAAGTCATAGAAAATCATCGCACGAAAATGTTCACGATTTAATTCCATTTCTCGACCAAGATGAATATTTGAAGTATCTGTAAACAAAACAAATAGCACTCGTATGACAACCACTGATATATAATATATGGATACCTCATCGGCTCATTTCCCTTTACGATATGACATATTGAAATAGCCGACGAAATCGTACCCTCTCGCTCCTTCTTAAAAATTCGAACATGGGCAACAACTTAAAGAAAATTAAAAACTTTTCAATTTGAATTATCAGTTCTGACAATTCAAATTGTTCGATTTGATGGTGAGAAGTTGTGTTTTGCGCTCGAAATTCATAACACAGTTTACTTCAATTTTTTTATTAATAAATTTCTTGGGAAATAAAAGCTTAAGGAATATTTATAACGGTTGAGCATGTAATACGTTATTTTTGAATTTGGCGCCATACCGATAAGTACATGGTATTATATTCGTACTGCAGTAGCCAATATTACCTGTACAATTTAAACAGCTTAGTTGCAATTTTATGAACTCATTTTCTTTCAATACCTTGCATTGTTTATCCAAAAAAGTATTTATCAAATTCAAATTATTTGGAAATTTTTCAATTCGAAATTACACCTAAAAATTCGGATTTCATTTTTCATGTTGCCTAATCTGATAGTTCTGTCATTGTTTTCCTTCTCGCCTTAATACATGCAGATACCGTGCTACTAACTCTTTCCTTCTTAAGATTCAGGTCATCCGTGGCTCAATCCTAATTTGTACCCCGGATAACTTTCGAAGTTTCTCTAAACTTAAAATGAATTGAATTTGTGAAAGAAACATAAAGAAAAATTTCAATCAAAAATTATTTTATTTGCATTACCAATTTTAAATCTAATGAATGTTTAAAATCATCAAAATTTTGTTCAATAATACAGAACCTCGGGTTATCATGGACACCTTTTTCGGATATTGACATTTTAAAAACGTCGGCCATGTGAGATAGCAAATCAAGGCCTCCATTTGATATATCTCAGTGATGACAACACGTTCTGAGTACGTTCACCACTAAAAATGTCAAACTTTACGACGACAATGTCAGATTTGACGTATTCACATCAGTGTTGCCATATCTCAAAACTTAAGAAGCAACCTACGTAGTAGCTGTATATAGTTGCCAATTTCTAGGTTTCTATCCTTTGCTGTTTTTGAGAAATAAAAATCAGAATTTTTTTCTTTTCATCCCTACCCTCCATCATTGCACTTGTATCCTCAAAATTGTTTTACCTGTTAGAGAAATCCCGTTTAAGGTTAAAAAGAAGAAAAGATGAAAACGGCAAGTGGTTTCCCTTGCTTCTATTACCACTTGTTGGACCTATTAAAAAACCATTTCTATCACTGCTTCTCAGACTTGTTGAATAAGTACTTCTAACACTCCTTCTAAGGAAGCAAGAAGAGAAGGCATTGCTTCCAATCCCGTTTTGGATTAAAAAGAAACGAAACAATGGAGACGGTAGGTAAGGCCTTCTACTGCCTTAAGAAGTACTTCAAGCATTGCTTCTAGAGGCCTGTTTTTTTTCTACTGGGTTGTTATGGTTGGCTGATGGCTGACAGACACATGGACCTATTTGTTGCTTCTTTCCACGCGAGTGTATTATTATCTACGTCACTCAATAAACGTGCAATCAGCTGAGCGAGCGTAAAATTTACAAATTATATTTCTTTCAAGAGATAGCCTCTCGACTTGGACTTGGATCGGACTATCAAGAGACTAAATCCGTTAAACGCTTGGCGCTAGCAAGTAATACACTCTAAGCGAGCTTTTTTTAGTAGTCGCAATTAATGCCGGGCTTTAAGAAAAGAAATAAAAGCACTTGATATGGGGATGTATGTACGTACCTCGTACGTATCGTTCCGACGCGTTTTCACTATATATACAAACATGTGTGATATTTTTCATATGTGTGTCGGTACGTAAATCTTAATCATTTTTCGTATGGTTTGGAACCCGGGCTGCGAGCGTACGGTGACAAGGCCGTATTGTTAACAGTCAACGTTTTTCTAGCAATTGCGCTAGCTGCTAGCTGTGTGTAACGAAGTGTAGGAGAAGAAGAAGAAAATAAAATTAACAATAAAATTTCCCACAACGAAAACGACTTTTCGTACATCCTCGGTTTTTCGCGGAAATTCCTTTTAGCTTTTCAGTGGATATTTGTTTATATTTTTATTAACCGTTTTTTTTGGTTTTGTTTTAACCCGGTTGCATCTCGAATGCTTTTATTACATGTGTTGTGTCGTGACAGCTTTATTGCGTCACAGTGAAAGTGAGAATATAGTACAAAAGCCAAGTAAAATTTCTTTTGATTGCGGAAAATCTTTTTTGTTTAAAAAGTTCCGCCAAAATAATACCAAACAGCTTTTCAGGTGGAAACGTGCTAACGAAGGTCATTTTACACTGTAAGTAATTTAGTAATACAAAAAAAAATATTATTAGCAATTGACTTGTTTCGAATTATAGGCGCCTTGTTATCATAGAAGATATGTATGTTGTTTTTCACACACTGTAGTTAATACGAAGCAATTTGGCTATGGCTTTTTGATTTTTGATAAGAAATCTCTGCCTCACTCTGCTGTAGCCGGAACAGAGTTCGGCTGGTTAGTGTGAGCTTTTTTTGCATTTGAAAAAAAATTTAAAATTTTTAACTGTATCTGTATGACTTTGTACTGTACACTTGTGTGCCTTACTAAATCCGAAATTGTATGTTTTCGACTTGATGAATTCACTAATGTATCTAAGCGTTAAGCCGGGATGAAGAGTGAAAAAACCACTTGAAGCGTGCAATATTAATAAATTAGAAACATTTTTTTTATGACTAGATCGAAGTAAACAAAGTAATCACACTAAGTAAAGTGTGATGATGCGCGATACCGGTACATAAGTACGAAATTGATCGAAAAAACATTAATTTTACTTAATTTTTAATCGAGTTGAGTACAATACAGTTGAAATTCCAATTTATACCGTACAGTATACCTACAGTGAGTAGGTATAATAATATGTTGACCCAAACTCGTGAGAGCAGTTTTTTATTGCAAAGAACTGGACGTTATCGAATTACATAACAGTAGTAATGCTTACATCATCAATTCTGTAATCATTATTTGTAGGCGATATAGTGGATCATTTTTGCATAAGACCCGGAGTACTCCGCTTTGGAGAGAATATACACCGCTTTTCGAGACGAATGAGAATGAGAACCGATTGAAATGTGTGAGATTTCAGCTCTTCGACTACATGACTCCCGAAAAAATGGTAACCCGAAAAAAATCAGAGCATGCAAAGTTTGTCCGTACCGGGAAAAAGACCGGACCCCATGCAGTCCGAATCTTACGGATTTAATCATTTTAACATTGCGACGTCCTAACCAGTGCTGTCGCTTTGTAGTTTTTTAGGGTAGCTAAATTTACATGTTTTGAGTAGTATTTGGATGCGAAGGGTAGCAGCGGTCAAAAATTTTGAAATACATAAACACATACAACATATTGTTTGTACTATTTGTTTTTTAATTTTTTGTGTTTAAATTATTATAAACTGGGCGAAACTTTATTATTTTTCGGGTCAAAGTTCGGGAGCGGTGAAAGTCGGAGTATATCATGAGTTGCTTCGAGATTATTAGATTTCTTGGAAAATTAATTTTTTCTTAAAATAAAAATATTTAAAATGGAGATTTTTAGCCGATTAAACATTGGAAAAGCCAGTGTAGACTATTTGAATTTCGGTATATTATGTACACTAAAAGCCCATAGAAGTAAGAACGAATTTGTTGCCTTATCAGAATTGAGAGATATGACGAATTGTTAAAACGTATGCAAACCCATTACTTCCACTTGGGGTTTGAATTTCGAAAAAATTGTGAAACAGGCTTTTAGACGATTTCATAAGAAGCAACTTGATATCTCATGAGACAAGACGGATTTTGAAAAATTTGTGAAAACGTAAGCGAACCCTTCACACCCCCTTGATTCTAGAAATTCGAAAAATCGTGAATTGGTTGGTCGTAATAATCAATTTTGTATCTCATCAGAACTAAGGAATGGCAAAAATTGTGAAAACATATACAAACCCTTGGGGGTTGAATATCGAAAAATTTAGAAATGGGTTTGTAGGCGATTATATAAAGAATCTGTGGAAGTGAAAAGCGATCTAATATCTCATCGAACCTAAAATCCTGAAAACACTTTCTAGATATTTATATGAAGAAGTCGTACAATAAAAATTAATTCAATATTTGGGAAGACCTAATAGATATGACGAAAATCGTGAAAATATATGCATTC
The DNA here is from genome assembly GCA_951812415.1 of Beris morrisii. Lineage (NCBI taxonomy): Eukaryota > Metazoa > Arthropoda > Insecta > Diptera > Stratiomyidae > Beris > Beris morrisii. The sequence continues at coordinate 125,349,732 of OX638311.1, forward strand.
CATTTTCACTGATAAATTTTTTGGTCCCCCCCCCCTCCGAACGCCAATGGATATTTGAAATTTTTTTTATCTAAATTAGTTTTCTAGTTCATTTACATAAACATAACGAGTTTCAACTTTGTAGCATAAGCCGTTCTATAGATAGGAAAAACACCCCCACCCCCGTACCATACTACCCGTATAACAAATTATATTTTTGCAACATGCTACTAATATAGCTCTATTTAAGTTCCAAGTTTCAGTTTTATATCATTATAGGTTGTCGAAATATAAAAATCTGAATTTTTTCCTTTTCACCCTCCCCCACCCTCACCCTCTACACCCTCACCCACTACTAGGGGTCTATTAGGCCTACTTCGGGTAAAAATTTTAAGAATCTATCTTACACCGTTCTTGAGATATGAGACGTGATTTATTAGAAAAATTCTTATCCCCGCCACTGTCATGCTCCACCGCCCCCTTAAAAAATTTTACTTTCATCAAACTTCATTTGTCAACTTTTATACAGAAACCAAATTTTATTTCTCTAGTGAAATCGGTTCGTGATGTATCGTAATCTAAAGTTTTTTACCGCCCCACCGCCATACGCCACTGCACCCACTCAAAAATTTCTGTCCGATCTATTCTCCTAGTACCTACAGATATCCATTAAGTTTCAATTTTGTGACATTAGCCGTTTAGGAGATATGGATTTTAGAATGTGTCGATCTCGCCTTTTTTGCGTTTCGGACGCATTATTTTTCCCCCCACTCCTAAACCCTTTCACCTATATCGGCAAATGGGTCCACTACCAAAGCTCTATATAAATTCCAAATTTCAGCCTCCTAGTATAAGCGGTTGCTGAGATCTAGAAACCAAAATTTTCCGTCTAAAACGCTTCTCCCTCCTCCCCCCCTCACACCCTTACCCCTCGGAAGTTAGTCACTTCAAGGTGCCTACCCATTTTATTCATAAAAAAAATTTCAATTTAATAGCTCAAAAAGTTTGGGAGCTATGAGTCTTCAAACGATTTTGCGTACAGCGGTGGACGTACGGCGTACGGCGGACAGACGGACTGAACATTTTTTTTTTCGAGTCTACTAGTCATGAAACGTGAAAAAAAAATGTTGAGGGTAACAAATTTTTTTTTTCAAAAATCGATAACAATATTGTATTATTGAAATAATAAAGTAAAACAGACTCAGTTTCGTTATAACTAAACAAAATAAATTATGATTAAATCAGAAAAAACAATATTCATCTTTCTACTTATAAAAATATTGTTACGTGTACGCCTGGCCACCGCGCAACTCGATCGATTACGAATAGGGAAACAGCAACAACCGAATACCTAAGCTGCAAAGTAACCCAATCAAAAGCCTAGTTGAGTAAATAAGGAGAGCGGAGCAACACGATTATATCTCCCCTCTAATCGATTGCGCTCGAATGTATTAGAACAGCCTAGAAGATCAAATGGAATGCTCTCAAGCTTTCCAGAACTCTCTACACACACCACCGAACGAAGATTTTAGAACAGTCTCGACTACAGACAAGTGGTATAAAAGCAGATAAAGCTTTCAGCGAGGGACATAGTAATTTTTATTACGTCGACTGTGACAGCCAGCGTGTATACGCGACCGTATTGGTGGAAAGCGATCGATTGCGTGTGATCGAATCAAGCGATATAAATAAGCGGGCGGTATTGCCATATAGTGCGAATAATTGTGCGAACTGAATAATAGTGCGATTGAATAAATTGTTACTTATTTTGATTTTAAACGAATTGTGTTTTACTTGAAATCCCGGCGAACCCCTAGCTCGCAACAATATCTTATAGACCTACAAAATCGTTCATTAAAAAACAATTAAAATTAAAAAAAATTGCTAGTTGTATTCAAAACAGCCTCAGTTCTATTGTTACTTGCTAAACATAAAAATAAAACAAACAAAACTATTCATATTCCATGAAGTTAAGGTGTAAAAAATCAGTCTTCTCATTTTACATAAATTATAATTACCTAAGAAAACTAAAAATTCTTTTTATTATCAAATATTCAATAAAAATACAGTGAAACTTCTATTACCGGACACCTCCGAAAACCGGACACCTCCCTATAGAGGACAGTTCTTTATTCCCCAATGAATTAGGTATTAGACTCTACCCCCGAAAAGCGGACACCTCTTTATAGCGAACACTTTTGAATTCACCAAAGGTGTCCGCTATAGAGAAGTTATACTGTATATTACTTTTTGCCCAACTGCATAAATCAATATAAATATAACGATGTACAACAATTCATATATATTCTAAATTAAGTTCAAAACAAAGAAATCTTCTTTTAAAATCTAAATAAAGATATGAAATCGTTGAATACTTACATATTTTGAATATAAAAAAATGAGACTTTATCTTGACTTAATTGGCTATTCCATTTCAAAACATAGTAAGTGCTTTTTAAAAAAATTTATAGGAGTGCCCAAAACCTTTGTCAATCCTCAGAAATAAATGTTGGTATTTCGATATTTTAGGAGTTCTTCCAGTTTATCTGAGAGTACCCCTATGTATGGGTTTATTAACATTTATTTTTGAAGGCTGAGTAAATATAACACTTATATTTACTCAGCCTTCAAAAATAAATATACTATAAAATTTTCTAAGAAGAACTTACTGGGTTTTGAAATGAGACAGCCGTGATGCTTATTACTTCTTGTATTTAAAAATCAAAGTTTTCGACGGTTCCCACTTGTGGTGTAGGTTACTATGCGACTGGCAACCTAAGGAATAACTAGGAGGATATTTAGAACGTTATTTTTTAGGTTGTCAATCGAATAGTAACCTACACCGCATATCAGCTTTATACACGTTTCGGACTCCCACCAATAAAATAATAAAGTTGCCCCCAGACTGTTGGCATATTTTTTTTATATTTTTACGTATATGTTTTTATGAAGAATTTCAAAATTATTTGTCAATTACTAGCATTTAATTGTAGTTTTGCGTCGTCAAACTGTCTTGCAGTATATCAGTATTTGTGCCAGCTATTGATAAAAGTCTATTGTATTTTGCGTAAATTGAGTCCTACTGTTCAATAAAGATGCCGTCTGGTTCACCAGGAGATTTATATAATGTAGCAATTTTTGAGAGAACCTTGTTAAGCTCTATCTCAATTATAGTGGTATTATAGGCCTTGTCAACGAGAATTGTGCTGAATTTCACACCGTCCTTAATACTGCCAACTTCACTACCTCGCAGAGAATCTATAGTCATCACACGGATGAGACTAGGACATACTAGCTTGATTCATAAACATCTTCTCAACAAAGAGACGCCGCCGACCTGCGCTACATGCAGAGTCACACTCGACTTTCGCCACTTATTAGACTGCCCAACTCATAATAATAACTTCAACTATAACTTAAATTACCTGCTCAATTTAAAGAATTAATAGAAAGGCTGAAACTAAAGAATATCTCTATACACTTTTGTAAGCCCAGTAAACAATAGCTTAGAAATAAAGATAACAAACCTAACTTGTCTCAAAAGCTTAAATAATTAATTTAAGATGGTGGTCTAAGTCACTAGTTCTTTAGTAATAATTGTGTGTATTTATATGCCTCTTGTTATATTATAAATAAATAAATAAATTGCTGTGTCTCCACGACGCCCAGAATCTCTGCAGTTATTATGTATGGCGCTAAAACCTTAAATATTAAAATACCGCACTTAATTGTCGTAAAGCCAAGTTTTAACAAAGATAACAATCTGAATGTCAGGATTTTGTAGTAGGTGTGTTTCTATGGTTGTCATCTTATTACGTAAATTTCTTAAATTTACATAAAAAATTTTGAATTTGTCCCTTATCTTATGCGTACTAAAAATGGATAGTGTTTTCTATAAACCTTCCAAAAACGAAAATTCGAAAGTCGCGCGTTACATTTATAGCTTTCATATCCAAAAATTTTATCAATAATTTGAGACGTCCTAAGCCAGCATTCTACTAGGACAATTATATAATACCATTTCGATATTCAATCCCTAATGGGTTGTAAAGTAGTTGTGTACAGTGTCACGAATTCCGACATATTTCTTAGGTCTAATGAAATATCGAATTCGCGTTTACTTCGAAGGAGTGTTAATATAATCGCAAAAAAAAACAATTGAAAATTTTTTTCAATCGTCAGCCGTCAAACGAGTGTAAAGTGGATATTCAAGTTTTACGAATTTCGGTAAATCTTTGAGGTCTAATGAGATATTAAAATCCTTTTACATTTTACTGCTATGGGCTTATACTCGTATATATTATCGCCTAAGAATTAATTTCAGAATTTTTCGATATTCAACCCCCAAGATTGTGTAAAATTAACTTTTTTACGATTGCCGGCATATGTCTTAGGTCTCACCGGATATTGACGTGTTTTTTTACTTACAGGCTTTGTATATATTTGTAAAAAAAATCGGTTTTCGAATATTTTGATATTTAACCCCTAAGGGATTATGTTGATATTTTATTCCCAATGCTTTTATTGTAATTGAAAAAATAAATAAATAAATAATCTGACAGCAGACGGTGTGGACCGTAAAACATCAATTTCATTTTTCATTTTGAAAATGTTTTAATAAAAATCTTCGCTAGTTTCTGCATCCAAGTTCGCATGGAAATCCGCTAGAGAATTATTTCGTCATATTTACAACAGAAAAATACTTTTGTTTCTTATTTTATGCTAAAAAAAAGTTAAGTTTACTCTCTCCCTGACTTCGTCAGCAGTTTTAAAATAAAGCAAGCTCAGCCAAGACACCAACCAAAATATATTTGAGACATGAATCTCCTATACCTGACGTCATAAACTGTTAGAATTAGACTTCGAAGAAGACAAAGCTATTATACAATAACTGCTCAAATGCGTCCTTACTAACTAAATTAATAAAAGATGTGGCAATAAAATGAATACAGTAGAAAACAAAATACAATAGTTCTAATTATAAATTAAAGAAAATACATTAAAATATATACCTACCGGACAATAACTTAAACTAAATTGGCTGATCTTAGCTGTTCTAAACTCAGATTAAAATCAATTACTTTATTATTTTAATAATAAAGTATTGTTATCGATTTTAAAAAAACAAAAATTTGCTACCCTGAAAATTTTTTTTCCACGTTAGTCATGAAACAGACACCAAAAAAGCAAAAAAAAATTTCAGTCCGTCTGTGCGCCGTACGCCGTCCGCCGTACGCTAAACGTTTGAAAGCTTATAGCTCTCAAACTCTTTGAGCTATTAAGTTAAATTTTTTTTTGTTGGTAGACTGAGCAGACCCCTTCAAGTGTTTTGGACGGAAAATTTTGGTTTCTAGATCTCAGTAACCGCTTAGGCTAGGAAGCTGAAACTTGGAATTTATATAGAGCATCGATAGTGGACCCATTTGCACAAAAAGGAAGGATATGGGTAAAGGGGTGTAGGAGTGGGGGGAATAATAATGCGTCCGAAACGTTCGAAAGCCGAGATCGAGACATTCTAAAATCCAAATCTCCTAATTGGTTTATGTCACGAAATTAAAACTTAATAAACCTTTGTGGGCATACTAGGAGAATAGATCGGATACAAATTTTTGAGTGGAGGAAGTGGCGTACGGAGGTGGGGGGTGAAAAATTTTAGATTACGATATCTCACGAACCAATTACACTAGAAAAATAAAATTTGGTTTCTGTATTAAGGTTGACAAATAAAGTTTTCTGAAAGTAAAATTTGTTAAGGGGGAGGTGGAGTATGGAAGTGGAGGGGATAAGAATTTTTCTAAAAAATCACGTATCATATCTCAAGAACAGTGTATGATAGATGCTTAAAATTTTTACCGGAAGTAGCCCAAATAAACCCCTAGCAGGGAAAACAATTTTGGAGGTGAGCGGGTAGGGGGTGAGTGTGGGGGAGGGTGAAAAGGAAAAAGTTTCGATATTTATATCTCGAGAACCTATGAAGATATAAAGCTGAAACTTGGTATTTGGATAGAACTATAGTAGTAGCATGTTGAAAAAATATAATATTTTATAGGGGTAGTATGGTACGGGGGTGGTGTTTTTCCTAACTATAGAACGGCTTATGCTAGAAACTTGAAACTCGGTATGTATATGTAAGTCAACTAGAAAAGTCATTTAGATTGAAAAAAATTCAGATATCCATTGGCATACAGAGAAGGAGCGAACAAAATGATCATTGAAAATGGAATACATATATTTTTACGATTTTCATCATATCTATTAGGTCTTTCCAAATATTGAATCCATTTTTATTCTACCGCTTCTTCATATATTTATATGAAGAAGAACCTAGAAAGCGTTTTCAGGATTTTTTGAAATTCGACCCCCACAATGGTGTAAAGGAGCTGTATACATTTTCACGAACTCAGCCATATCCCTCAGGTCTGATTAGATATCGAATAACTTTTTACTTCCACGGACTTATTTAATAATCACCTAAAACTTGTTTTCAAATGTTTTCCTTTTTCAACCCCTAAGAGGGTATAAACGGGTTGAACACGTTTTCACGAATTCCGTCATATCTCTTAGGAGAGATAAGACATCGGATTGGTTTTCACTTCATATATTTTACAAATTTCCACATATTTCTTAGTTCTAATGAGATATTGAGTTCATTTTTTTTACTTCTTATGGCTTCCTATAAAATCGTCAAAAAGTTCATTTCAGGATTTTTTGATATTCAAGATATTCTTAGGATTGATGAGATATTAGATTGGTTTTCACTTCCACAGACTATTTATATAATCGCCTACAAACGCATTTCCGATTTCATGTAATGGCCCAAAACCAAATCACGAAAAACCTCCTGATCACGTAATAACTACGTAGTATTATATTACTACTTAAACTGCGTCCCGGAGTATGACCCAATTATGTAATTCATATTTTATATGTGGCAGCTGCGTAAGTATTCTAGCGCGACCCCATTCTACCCATTTTTTTAGGTTTTCAGTCACATAGTAACCTACACCGCATCAATCTTAAACGCGTTCCGAACTTCTACCCGAAAAATAATAAAGTTGCGCCCAGACTGTTGGCAGATTTTTTCATTTTAAAGTTTCATTAAAAAATCTCGATGAAAAAGAAATCAGTTTGTGTCTGTAATTGGTAGAGTGGTACGGAGTTCCTATAGGATCGGACAACAGAATTTCTTCTACTTATCAGATTCATCACAAGGATAGTTGACACAAATTGATGAGCTCTGGTACGTTTTTCGCCATTTATTTCCTAATGCCCAATACAATTTGATGGTTCCTATTTCGGTCATATAAAGGCCATTAGGCTAGATGGTCGCATGACATACATAATCTAAATAGACATTAAGAGTCCGCCATATGTCTGAGAAATTGCATTAAAGGTCAGTTCCTAAATGACTGTAGGAACTGAATTTTTGGTCGGCCCAAAACACGGGTCCTACTTTTTTTTTGTTCAACGACTTTTTAATTGCATTAACAATGTATGCGACACGATACAACGCGGCTAATTTAAAATTTAAATGTATAGTGACGCACATACTCGTAAGTACCTACCTTTCTACGGAATTCTTTTTTAAATCGAAAATTCATTTAATCAGTTTTGGTGAGAAACTTTTCATTCAAATCAAAGGCAATTGCGGTTTTCATTGCACTGCCGTATTGTCTAAAAAGTATAATATTTTATACATGGGCATATTTAGCGGATGACTGCTTATCCGTTTCAAATAAAATTCGTATAAAGTTTGAATAGTTAATCCAGTTTTTCCAATTCATTTCTTTCTTATCGCCACATGGCAAAATTTATCAGTGATATTATTATTTTTATAGATAGATACAATTGATTGCACTCCATTAATTTCAGAAAAAATAAAGTGTAAGTATCTGTGCACAATGTAATCTTATAATTTAGCTATACGCTTTATCTTTCATAGGGGAGCAGAGCCAGTTGTCGGACAAATAATTCATTGATTAGCGATAATATTTAATTAGGTGATAGCTCCCATTCTAATATTTATGTTCGGTCGATTTTAAAAATATTAAGAATTTATGCATACATATATTTATTGAACTGTTAAGTATTACATAGCTTAGTTGCTGATTAGAATTGAATTCAAGTGATTAGACTAGAACTATCTGAATTTATATAATTATTTTTAATTTGAACATATGTATATTCGTCTTTCTAATCTAGCAATGAATTTGCCGTCATTATTAATTTATCTGGAGCTGATTTAATTCCAGATTACATCAATGAATTTTTTTAACAGTTTAACTTTTACTTTATTAAAATTAATAATATCCGAGAGGTTAGGAGGTGAGGTTAGGATGTAGGGGGTGAGATTGGGCGAGGGTGAAAGGGAGAACCCATCACGATGGAAAGCTGGAAGTTGATATTTAGTTAGAACTATAGTAGTGGCATGTTGAATTTTTATTAGGGGTAGTATGGTACGGGGGTGAAGGGTGTTTTTCCTATCAATAGAACGGCTTATGCTAAAAAGCAGAAACTTGATGAATATAAGTAGATCTACTAGAAAATTAATTTAGGTATGAAAAATATCCATTGCAGTACGAAAGGGGGCAAGAAGAATGATTAGTGAAAATTTTCACGAATTTCGTCATATCTCTTGGGTCATCTGAAATATTGAATTAAGATTAATTCTACGGATTCTTCATATGAATGCCTAGAAAGTATTTTCAGGATTTTCTGCAATTCGACCCCTAAGGGGATGTAAAGGGGTTGCATACATTTTCACGAATTCGGCCATATCCCTCATGTCTGATTAGATATCAATTTTCACTTCCACTGAATTTTTATATACTCGCCTAAAATCCGTTTTCAAGCTTTTCCTCTTTTCAACCCCTACGAGGGTATAAAAGAGTTGAACACGTTTTCATGAATTCCGTCATATCTTTTAGGAGTGATAAGACATCGAATTGGTTTTTACTTCCTCGAGGTTTTTTTTTATATTTATCTAAAAGCTTATTACAGGATTTTGGATATTCAACCTCCAAGTGGGTGTAAAGGGGCTGCATACGTTTCCACAATTTTCGACATATCTCTAAGGTTTGATTACACATCAAATTGGCTTTAACTCCGACACAGTTTTTTTTATAATCGCCTACAATTTTAGGATTTTTTGATAGCCAACCCCAAAGGTAGTGTAGTTTTAGTTTTAGTTTTAAGAAGGGGCGAGGCGCTCGAGCCACCGCGCACACTAGGCACCAAATGGGCCCATAGCGATCCCTTCAGAACCTCGTAGATCACTAAACATCCCCTAAACAACCCAGATCCCTAACGAACTTGACTAGCTTATCATGCCCTATTGACCTCAGGTCCTCCAAATTCTCAAAGAAAATACTGCCCAGGTAGTGTAAAGGGGTTGCATACGGTTTCACAAATTCCTACATATTTCTTAGATCTGATAAAAAAAAACAGATAAAAAATAGTGATCTGGTGGAATGGATTAGGGTGAAGGAAGATGGAAAGCAACGTTCCAAGCAGCCTCCTGGTTATTCTTTTGGTTGCCAGTCGCATAGAAACCTACAGCGCATCTCAGCATTAAACGCGTTCCGGACTTTTACTCAAAAAATAATAAACTTGCGTCCAGACTGTTCGCAGTTTTTTTTATGGGGTCAAGCCACAACATACGTAGCTTTGTAGCCATATGGCTTAGTACTAAAGGTGGATTGTAGTGAACGCGACACGCACTCGTTAAGCGACGCGAGGTGATGACAGCTGATTAGAATGTATCCTAGTGGATGCAAGCAGTACAAATGATATCGCATCTCTCTAATCGCGTCGCTCTAATCGCGTCGCTTTGATTTTCTAATTTCGTCGCGTGTGTAACTCGATTTTAAAACATGTGTCTGTTATATTTCGAAATGGCTAATAAATTTTGGAAAATGAATGCCTATGCAATATAAAAAACAGGCAATACGTTTACAGGCTGCGAAAAATTTATTTCAGTATTTGATAATATTATTTGGCAATTGCGGGATGTAATTCAATGCGATCACTATAACTTGTGCCGCGATATCGCGTGCGCGATGCGATTGGGTCATTGGTCGCGTCGCTCGTATCTCTATCACCTTAAAACCTAATTGAAAATAAAGTGTTTATAATTTGAATAATATTTTTCAAATGTGAAAAAAAAGTTCTTTTGATTAAATTCGAAGATGTTCGAATCAATCAATCAATATATCGCGTGTTTCGAAAATAATCTTTTGAGGTGGAAAAAAAATATTGTTTATTCGTCGGCTTAAATCAGTTTCTATTATGCGTTTATTATGAAATTAACCGTAGATAATCTGATTGGCGCTATGATCCATATTAATATTTGAATAGACAATAATATTTTGCTCCTTGTGGATCACCGTATTTTGTAACAAACAAATATCTAAATGATGATCTCATTTTTGGTATAAAAATTGGCTTGGAATTTTGTGGATAGTCGTTAGTGTACTTGTACATAGTTGAACAATTTAATTGGCTCCAATAATATTTGGGTTGCATATTTTCATTGCTACTCTAGTAACTTATGTTGTCACATAGGTACCTATAACGTACTATAGAATGCTTACAAACAGTGCAATTGTTAACAACAACATTGTATAAATTTTAAGAATTAATTATTTAAATAAAAAAGTATTGTGATCGACTTTCAGAAAAAAATTTGCTATCCCGACATTTTGTATTTTCACGTTTGAAAACTAGTAGACCTAAAACTGGAAAAAAAAATGTAGTCCGTCTGTCCACCATACGCAAACGTGTTTCAAAATCCATATCTCATGAACGGTTTATGCAACACAGTTGAAACTTTGAGATTGCTTGTACTGGGAAAATATATCGAAAGTAAAATTTTAAGGAAGGTTAGGGGCGTGCGGGTGAGAGTGAAAAACTTTGGATTACGATATCTCACGTACCAATTAAGCCAGAAAGATAAAATTTAGTTTTTGTTTATAGGTGGACAAGGGGAGTTCGCAGAAATATGTAAAATTTTTCAGGGGTGGTGAAGCATAGAAATTCTTATCCTGGGAGGATAAGAACTTTCTAAAAGGTCACGTCTCGTATCTCAAGAACTGTTTAAGATGTTGGAATCTATGCAGGAGGTAGGCCCCATAAACCCAGTAGAGATAAAAAAATGGGATGTGAGGGTCGAGAGGAAAAAAAAGGAAAAAAATTCCGATTTTTATATATTTATATCTCGATAGATAGAAAGATGAAACTTGGTTTACAAATAGAGCTGTATAGTGGTGGCATGTTGCAGAAATATAATTTTTATGTAGTACGATACGGAAGTGAATGGTGAGAGGGGTCTGGAACGGCTTATGCTAGAAACTGGAAACTTAGGAAGATGTACCATACAACAAAAGCAATTTAGCTAAAATAAATATTTCATATATCCATTGGCGTACGGAGAGGGATAAAAAGTGGTCAGTGAAAATATGTTGCATATATTTTTACGAATTTCTTCATATCTCTTAGGTCTTCTGAAATATTGAATTGATTTTACTTCTACGGTTTCTTTAGATAAATGCTTAGAAATTAATGGGTCCATGCTAAAAGGTCATCAATCTATTTTTGTAAGCTGCTGGAAAAACAAAAAAAAAACGCCTGTAGACAACAGTTAAGTTAAATTCATAACAATACTCTACCGAATCAATAAAAGAGGTTATTTATAACTCATATAATTATATTTTACAAATTAATCTATGCCGCACGAATTTTGGCGAATTTTTGAAACCCGTGGACTGATGCCCTTTTAGCATGGATCGAGCTAGCCAGAATGACTTGGTAGGTTTACTCATCATTCTAAAATCCATATCTTCTGAACAATTAATGTCAGACGGTTGACACTTTGTGGTTAACTTAAGAAATACTAGGATATTAGAAAAGGGTTAAAATTTTTAAGGGGGTGGTAAGGTGTGGGAGTGGGGGTGAAGAACTTTGGATTACAATATCTTTCGACTCAATTGTACCAGGAAGATACAAATTGGTTTGTGTATATAGAATTATAAGACGAGTCTTCTGAATATAAACATTTTGAGATGGGTGGTGAAGAGCGGAAGTGGGGGCACAGCTATTTTTAAAAAAATAACATTTTTATATCTCAAGAACCGTACTAGATATAATCTTGAAAATTTTACAGGAGTTACTACTAGCAGACCTCTACTGGGGAAAAATTGTTTTGGGTGTATGGTGGGTGTGGGTTTATGGTGGAAGGGGGTGGAAATGAAAAAGTTTTGATTTTTATTTCTCGATTTTTATTATCGCAAAAGATAGAAAGCTAAAAATTTGCATCTGTATAGAGCTACTATAGAGCCATCCCAGAAAATTAATAATTAATATATATTAATATAGGTAGCAAGGTACAAGAGTGCGAGGTGGTTTTCCATATCTCAGAAACGGGTTATGCTAGAAAGTTGATACTTAATACATATATGTATAAATTAATGATAAGATGTGCCGGATCTCCAAGACTTCAAAACTAATGAAATCGCAATTTCGATAAAAATTGGACCGATGACCTTTTAGCATGGACCCATTCAAATGGTTTTCAGGTTTTTTAAAATTCAACCCCAAAAAGGGGTGTAAAGCGGTTATATACATTTTCATAAATTCCGTCATATCCTTTAATTAATCATGTAATCATATCGAATAAATTTTTACTTCCACTGGCTTTTAATATAATCGCCTTTGCTTTCCAATCCTGGAGAGTGTAAAAGGGTTGTACACTTTTCACGAATTCCGTCATATCTCTTAGGACTGATAAGAGAACGAATTGTCTCTTACCTCTTTGGACTTTATTTATAATCATCTAGAATTTAATTTTGGGATTTTTTGATATTCAATCTCCAATTTGCATACGTTTTTACAATTTTCGCCATATCTATTTGGTTTGATGAGATATCAAATTGGCCCTTACCTACAGACTTTTTGTATAATCGCCTAAAAACTGGTTTCAGAATTTTCTAATGTTCAGTACCCAAGGGTTTTTATTTATTTATTTACTCGTGGTACACACTGTACAGATTTAAAAAATCCAATTAAACGATATGTTTAAAATAAGAAGGAAAAATGCAAATAATCAGGATAAAGGTAATTAAAACAAAAAAAAATTGAAACAAAACAAGAGCGAAAAGTTTTAAAAAGAAGAAAAAAAAACGTAATAATAGATACAAAAGTTAAAAATTAACAACAGTTGATGTGAAAAGAAATTGAAACAATTTAAATATTGGCCTGTAAAAATTAATGACTTGGCTAAGGTTGGTTGTAGAAAAAATATTATATGTGGACAGAGAACTAACCTGGAGGATATCGTGATTCCTTTGCAGTCGAACTAGTGGCAAATAAAAGTAAACGTTTCATGTATTTCACGAATTCCATCTTATTTCTTAGATCTAGTGAGATATTGAATAAATTTTTACTTTATAAGGATTTCAGTATTGTTACATGTAAACCTGGCAACCGCACAACCGCGCAACTCGATCGTTTCACATAATGGAAACAGCAACAACCGAATACCTAGTTGCAAAATTACCCAATCAGAAACCTAGCTGAAGTAAATAAGGTGAAACAGCACGATTGTATCTCCCTTCTTGTCGAATGCTCTCCAATGTACTAGGATACAATGAGGATCAAAGTCGAAAGATCTCAAGCTTACTAGAACCTTCTACACCACCGAACGAAGATCAAAATCGAAAGCTCTAAAGCTTTCTAGAACCATCCACATACATAACCGAGCTAATATTCAAGTACATCCTAGACAGCAACCGGCTAGTATAAAAGCAGGTGAAGCTTTCAGCGAGGACATAGTAATTTTTATTATGTCGACTGTGACAGCCAGCGTGTATACGCGACCGTGTTGGTGGAAAGCGATCGATTGCGTGTGATCGAATCAAGCGATATAGATAAGCGGGCGGTACTGCCATATAGTGCGAATAATTATGCGAACAGAATTAAAGTGCGAATTAAATAAATTGTTACTTATTTTGATTTTAAACGAATTGTGTTTTACTTGAAATCCCGGCGAACCCCTAGCTCGCAACAGTATAATCCCTCAATAGCTGGTTTCAAAATGTTTGGATATGCAACCCCCAATTGGATGTAAGAGAGATTTGCATACGTTTCACAGTTCTCGCTTTATTTCGTAGGTTTGATGAGATATCAAATTGGTTTATACTTTTACGGACTTTTTATATAATCGTCTTCAAACCGATTTAACGATTTTTTTATATTCAAACCCCAACGTAGTGTAAAGGGGTTGCTTACGTTGTCATAAATTGTGCAATATTGCTAAGGTCTGATAAGGTAGCAAATTGGATTTACTTCTACGGGATTTTTAAATATTCACCTAAAACCTGATTATGGATCTGTAATTGGTTAAAAATCAATTTTTGAATTTTTCGATATTTTTACATCTATGGCCAGTATAAAGAACCGCTGATTAATGTTGGAAGTATTATTCTTGTGACAAAATTAATTTTCTAAAGAATTTTCTTGTCTCAAGCAACCGATGCTACATTTAGATTTTGACCACCCCGCTTTAATCGCTTCCCGGACTTCGACGCGAAAAATAATAAACTTTCGCCCAGACTTTTGGCAGATTTTTTGTTATTTGAATATTACTACAATTTTGAATATTATTTATTCAGATTCAGAGTAGACTTTAGAAAATTCGTTAATCCCAAAATTTTATAATGTTACATCTACACTGGCAACCCGCATAACTCGATCAGTTTCCACTAAGATAAACAATACCCTCCCAATACCTAACTGGAACGCGGAGAAAAACATCCGATTGGCCACTTTGCAATACCCAATAAGAAATGCGTGAAAAAATCTGCAAGCTTTTGTTCAACATTCTTCTCGAAGAATTTTCCCTTTCCCGGGTGTTCTTACACATATCCCGAACATTGCAGATACATACACCATCGAATATGCGAGAAAGCTCTCGATTCAACACATGCAGTATATAAGCTCGGCAAAGTTTGCAGCCAAAGACAGCTTCTACTACGGTAAACAGAAACGACTATCAGTTTTTCTTACTTCCGAAATTAGGAGTGGTCGCAGTACTAGATCCCGTCATACCTGACCTCGAGAGCCTCCACATCTTCGGTAGCCTCGGTATTCTCCGTAGCTTCCGTTTCCTCTCTTCGATTCCGAATTAACTCTTCATTGAAACCTTCTGTAACCTTGATGTCTTGCATTGTAGGACTTACGTCAGGAAACAGTTAAAATATTTAATGAAAAGAAACACCTGGAAGATTTAAGCAACATGCATCGCCACTACAAATGTACATAGTGCCTGGTAAAGTGTAAGGATCTTCCATGCTTCTTGAATTCCATGCTTCTTGAATTCCAGGCTATCTTTTCAAATGTTAGACTTTTCATCGAAATTCATAAAATCTCAACTCTGCATAACTTGAGTACATAATATTGGCATAGCTGCTACAATGTCAATTTTATCTTCAAGAAATTTGCCAATTAAAAATGTATAGGTACAAATTAATTTACATTACAAAGCAAAGTAATTTAAATAATTTTATTTGCCTAAAAAAAATTTTGTTTTATTATTTGATGACGCTTCAGGTGACTTCTAAGTTTATACAGGTGTGTCAATCTAAAACAAACTCAACAATTGTTTGTCTGTTTGTCTGTATGTCTGTTCGAACATCAGTAAAGGGTGGTAGATATAATATAGTCAAAATAATCGATACATAAGGCGCGTACACCAACTTTAGTGAACGTAAAGCGAATCGTTCGTAAATCATGTTGAAGATACGAAAAATGTCGAGTATCAGATGAATTCGATTTCAAAGAATTAACTAAATTGAATACGGCAGTTCTTACACTTCATTTGCATTTACTTTCAATAAACCCACAGACCGACGATTGACTGGCAAAGCCCACTCTTTTTCATTAAATTCCATGAAAAATATCAGTAGATTTTTTTTCGTCATTCGATTTTGATGAATCCATACCATAATCCTCCCAGTGCGCTTTTTTCTACAACATTCGATTTTTCTTCACTTTTGATGAATGTTTACCAACATATTTTCTGGAAAGACAATGCAAGAACTATGTATGTAAAGGATCTCGATTGTCTCATTATTTGTTCGTTTCGTATCCACAGTTTCATTGCTATATTTCATTTAATATTTTTGATTTTGATTTTAAGATCTGCCTTTGAAAAGTCTCCCTCAATAAGCAATTCATTAATATGGAACAAACTACCCCTAATTTTTCCGAATTAAAAGTTTTTACTGTACACTGCCAAAAAATGTTTGCGTATGTGATGAATCGTATTTTGATCATTACTGCGAATTAATTTCGAATGGTTTTCTTGGATTGATCTCGGATTTTAATGCCTGCATTTCGGCAACTATTTCCAAAATATTCTCTTATGAAGATGCTGTTTTCTCGGACCACATCGATAAAATAACGTTAAAATAGCGATATTCATTGCAAAATATAAATGTTTTTTTTTTCACAAAGTATAGTCTGATTTTTACTGACGGGAATCGTATTCTTTTCATTACATTAGCTGTACCCAAATTGCTTGCGTATGGTGAATCACATTTGTATCATTCTTGTGAATAATCATCACATAGTTTGCTCGTTTGAACTTTATCCTTGTTTTAGATGAATTTTAAATACGGTGCACCGAACTGCTTCACATAAGACTCACCTAGATGTTTCAATAACGGTTCACCTACATACTTGATTCACTAAAACAGTACGCTTAGTGAACGATGATTCATCAAGGAGTCGTAAGTGATGCGAGTAAGGTTGCCAGATTGGGCTATTTCCCGCGATTTGGGCTATTTAAATGTTGAATTCGCGGGTATAAATTTCAAAAGGCTACTTATGGTTTTTTTGGCTATTTATTTTTCTACTTTACAACAGACCCGATTTACGATAAAAAAATTGACGAAAAAAAAAACTGAATTTCAGTCGTCTCTTGGATTAAATTTGTTAGTGTTAAAGGCTCAAATACAACGTTTGCAAATTACATAATATCATAAATCCGCTTGCCACTAAATTTTCGATTCTCCAGTCATAATAATGAAAAATAATAGTTCACACGATATCTATCTGGTATTTGCAAACTAAAATTTATTTAGAATCGGTTCATTATTTGTGGACTTTCTACAAATTAACCACTTTCTTTCAGTTATGCACACTTGCAACATACAAGAGACAATAGATTTACCAATATTGATGACTGTCATAGAGTTCCTTTATTTTTTGCATAATTTACTAATTATAATTTTTGCTGGAATGGTAGGTTACATACACTTGTTGCAAAAATTTCAGTCGCTCCAATGTTATTCTTACATGTGTAGTCTGGCAATCCGAACAACTTACTTATTATTGATATTAAAGTTTCTAGAGAAGAACAACAACTTTGCAATATTTTAGAGAGCTCTATATACTTCTCGCATGTTCTAGACACTTCTCGCATGTAATAGGTACTTCTTCCGCGTTCCACACAAGCAATCGAATATGCTGGAAATTTCTCGACACAGCTCATGCATTATATAAACGCCGCAGAGCCGGGAATAAGTTTTTCTACTGCAAGAGTGAAACGACGATCTACGCGAAAGTGTATTTTTAAAGTTATTTTCATCAATAACAGCGATCAACTAGTAAATGAAATCGAATTGGTTTTACTTGAAAGCCCTGCGAAATTATTTTTCATGTATAACTTTACCTTTAATTTGCAACATGTTTTTCAAACCAGATTTTTAAAATGGTGATAAATACGAATTTAAGTATTCACACAATATTTATTATACATTACAGTGTTTCTTAAGAATTCTGAAGCAACTGTGTTCAACACGTTTAAGTAGGTCTCTAAAATTGCAAAGTTGAGTGCGATATTTGGGCTACAAGTCTCCGTGCGGGTTTTGGGCTATTTTATAGAGCTCACTCGGCGGGTTCTGCTGCCAACTATCTGGCAACTCTGGATGCGAGAATGCTTTACTTTTCTGAATCGTAAGTGATTCACTTGCGAATCGTTTAGTATCGTTTTTGTTGGGGTATTTTTTTTCAATTTATGTTAGTATAGTCGACTAATGGGCATTTCAGGTAATCGGGAACAGATTTTTACTGACAAAACGTCCAAAAAAATTATATTTTTGCTTATAATATGAAAACATATAAAATTTCATACTACCTAGGCATATACATTTTTTTCTGGGTAATTTCTGTAATAGCACAAGTCTATTACTCTAAGCTTTCTTATACAAACATATTATTTAAATAGTTAAAATAAATTAATATCCACAAAACAAAATAATTATATACAACAACGTGTAATTACTTGTAGTAGAAGAAACCATCAATTTAGAGTGCCCATACATATTTCAAGCTACATATGTATAAAATGACTTGAATTTTAATAATTGCTACCAAATAGTTATCTAAATTACCTCTATATTACCTCTAAATTACCCTTACTAAAAAAGTATTGCCTGTAAGTACATATATTCTAACCTGTTCCTGTTTGTCCAAAAAATCTTAGGAATGATAGAAAAAAAGATCAAAGCTTAAACTGAACTTAAACATCCTATTAGAAAATTCGATGCACATGCATTCGAAACACTTTTGTATGGAAATCTGTCGATTCTGGGGCGATAGGAGAGAAGAAGTTCTGGAAAAAAATTGAATCGTAGTGTGTTGTGGAAGCAGTCTCCACTTTGACTTTTAGTCGGTTTCGTAAGTTTATACATTCATTTTTTGTTCTATAGAGGAAACGTGGTTAGCAACTACAAGCCTTTTTAGAAAGCCGGCGTACTTAACGTAGTTTAATTGAAATATATTATATATAAACAAAATAAATTTAAGCGTTCAAACTTTAACTGGCATACCTACATAAATGAGTAAACAGAACAGGTAAGGCTGCCGTTCAATTCTCAGCGGGCTAAGGTCATCCATAAAGCTTTCGTCGTTTACATTAACAATTTCTTTCGAATCGTCTTTACACAAAATTTGAATATCTTACGTATGTTCGGTATGTAAGTAACAAGTTTTATATGATTTTTTTTTTGCTATGTCAATGCGAAATGATTAAGATTAATTTTCGTGGAATAAACGTACACTCCCATTGAAAATGATCGCACACATCATAAAATTGGTGAGGTAAGCAAAAGATATATCAGTTGGTTTCTACCATTTAGGAAAGTTCAAGTGTAGACCGCAAGAATCTAACCCGAATATTTAAGGACATTTGTATGGGGGATACTGAAAGCGGTATGTAGGTAGTAAGGTGCAGACGAAAAAATTTCTCATATTGAAGTTATCGCGCGGTGGTGGAAGTGGCGAAACAAGATAAACTAGAACTGGCTTGGGCTATGGTGCCTACTATATAATTTGGGGTAGCACAGACTTCAACGATCGCGGTGACGAAATGAAAATACAAGTTTGCCGGGTTCAATACTGTTCTTGTTTTACATTAGAACAGTATTGAACCCGGATAACTTGTATTTTCATTTCAACATGTACTGTAAAAACATTCACCAAATAAGCGGTGACAGCTTGTTTAATTTTAAACTTACCTCGTAGAGTCACCGTATATGTTCTAACTCTTCTATCGGCATCAAATGGCAGGGTTGAGGAGGAAGTTAGCCCACCGATAAGCGGCTAATCGGTGAACGTTCAAAAGAGGCGGCCAACTCTATGTGGGCAGGGCTGATAAGCTGCAGGATTTCTAGATCCATGTGGCCCGAGCTGGATAGTTAAAAACTAAGAATATATTAATTTGAGATAGAGGAAAAGTACGGCTGCTCGTCGGAACACTGATGAGTCATTGTATGCTGTATGATCTGTATGCTGTAGAGGACATCACTCACATCTTGTGTGAATGCCGGTCGCCAGAAAGCGAATGAGATGGTTAGGTAGTTTTTTCTTCGACAAGATTGAGCATTTGAGGTCGATAGGGCATGACAAACTAGTCAGGCTCTGCAGGGATTTAGAGTGTCCACGAGGTTTTGAAGGGATCACAATGGGCACTTTAAGTTTGCATATTCTAAATTTTCTGTGGATTAGTTCAAATGTGTGCAGCCGCCAGCTGGCATATCTGTCTTGATCAAGTCCGGAAACCACGAATATGGCTTTATTTACCCTGATAGCACCCTGTTAATAATAAAGGAGTTCCGGAAATATCTTATTGCCACCTCACCCCCACCTCACCGTCGTACTTTTCTAAATTGTAGTCCCACTGGTTATATTTTGTCTTATCGGCGTCCTCTTTCTAGTTTGAGTTATTTTTTTTGTTTTGTCTACGTCCAACTTTTTTGTCTAAGTTTAGGAATGTCTCCTTGGATCTCAACATAATTACTACGTTTACATGGAGGATCGAAAGATCCAAATTTGAATCGTGTATATGACTACACCGGATCAAGAGATCGAAACATGGCAAGATCGAAATGAGATCGAAATGGGATCGAAATGAAAAGTAACATAACCTGAAATCTTTCTTAAATCGTACAAGTTCGAAGTGCAGTGCATAAAAATGTCAAATTTAGCAGTTTTGTGTGCTAATACTATGAAAATGATAGAAAATAAATGTTTATTGTTAATGAATTTGCGACGATCGAACTTTCGATCTTTCGAACCGCGTTTACATGAGAAGTTCGATCCGATTTCGACTCGATCCAGGTCGAGAAGTTCGTTCGGATCGAGTCGATCTCATTCCAATCCGATCTGCGTTTACATGAGATTTTAGAGGATTCAATCCGGATTCAATCCTCCATGTAAACGTAGTAAATGTTGATGTCGTCAGCATAAGTTACCATTTGCGTTGACTTTAATACAGGGTCCGGCAGTGAAACCTGACGGATTTTGAACGTGGGTAGTGGGTGGTGGGTGGATCTCAGGTGGTGGGGGTCGGTCTCGTTCCCTTCTCCTGATGTGGAAGTTTAGTTACAATGGATCGTTGGATCAGTGAACACAGTGCCTTTGTCGTCGAGACGTTCTTCAGAAATAATGATTCTGTAACCCTAACACAGCGGCAATTTCGATTACGTTTTAATGCTTCTCCTCGTGGGCCGATTCCATTTCGGAACACTATTCTTTTATGGGTTCGGAACTTTCACAATACCGCTTTCGGAACAACATTGAGAAGAGGGGGGTCCCACAGGACGGCAAGGTCACCTGCAAACACCTGCTAACAGGCTTGAGCAGTGCAGAGAAAATGAAGGACATCATTTGAGTGATGTTATTTTTGCTTCATAATGCTTTTTCGAATTTTTTTTGTATACATCTTAAACTTCCGTTCTTTCTTTTTTAAATAAAAAAAAATTATAACGAAATATCTTGAATATTCATTGAATTATTCCATTTCAAAAACCGTCAGGTTTCACTGCCGGACCCTGTAGTAGCTCCACCCTGGTGTTAACGGGGATTTTTCCAATGATATGTTCTAGTTCTAGTGCTAAGTTAAAAGGCACTGGGGTCAGCCAGCCCGTCACCCTACATCAACCCAGTTTGTGTGGGGAAAGGGTCAATTATTTCGTTTTTGATTTGAACCTGAGATGTGGAATCTGTAATGGTCATTTTTTCAAACGAAACAGTTTCGCTTGAATTCCGAACTGCAACATGACTTTGTAGAGCACAGCTCGGTCGATGCTATCGTAAACTTGTTTGCATATTTGATGGACGTCGACATTGGCCTCGTATACCATATATCGGTATTAACAATGTAGATATCATCTCGTTGACGTACTATATGCAGATTATTGGGTGATACACTGGTGATATTGACGATATTATGATTTATATACGAGCTGTGTAGCCAAGTTATAACATAGCAAGTTTTATAAAATCCACTAAATGGTCTTAGGTTCCATGAGTAATTATACTCAAATGGGGAGCACAACGGACGAGCACTAACGTCTAAGTAAAGGAGGATGATGGCATCACCACCACATAATGGTATATACCATACCATAGAGCTACTATAGAGTCATAACAGAAAAATAAATTGTTTGATAAGGATAGCAAGGTACGGGAGAGGGGAGGGGGGGGTGAGTTTTTGTATCTCAGAAACGGCTTATGCTAGAAAGTTGAAACTTAGTACGTATATGTAGATATTTTACAGAAGCAATTACAGCAAAAGTACAGATTTTCATTGGCGTACAAAGGTGGAGTAAAAAAATTAATCGTAAAAAGGGTTTTTTCGAATTTTCACGAATTTCGTTATATCTTTTGGGCATGTTGAGTTATCAATTTTACTTCTGCGACCTCTTCATATAAGCGCCTAGAAATATTTTTCCAATTTTTTCGGTATCCAACCAAGTGTAAAGTCGTTGTGTAGATTTTCACGAATTCCGATTTATTTCTTAGGTCTAATGAGATATTGAATTCACTTTCACTTCTAAAGGCATTGGATAGATAGATAGATAGATAGATATTTATTTCGAGATGCTAACATAAGTGAAAAATATTTGGTTTGGGATGATATAGAGATTAGACCAGGGGTCTTTACAACTTAATTATAAATATTTGCATGCTTTGGCAGATATCATTTTAAACACAGTTAATTATAGGTATTGTTCGGGAGAAAATTCGCAAAACCCGTTTAAAGGCATTAAATTTAATCGAAGAAAGACCCGATTTAGGCATTTTTCTATATTAAACCCCCCTTGCTAAAATTGTCTATGAAAGAGAATGGTTTTTCAGAAAAACGACTTTTTCACAAGGGGGAACCTTCGGAGCGGAACTATCGACCCATGGAAGCCAAGAGAAGTGAACAGAAATACAATGAACCTGAATTGCAAAGTAGTTGAGCCACATTTTGTTTGAAAATTATATTTTTTCTCTTTTTATAACATGCACCAATTTTGAATTGGTGAAATACATGAGGGGGTCCGTTCTTGCCCCCTCTAAGTACGCCCTTGTAAAAAGGTCATATAGGAACTGCAATCAATGTTATAGTACAATAGTTTCATTTTTGAAATAACGAACACGGACGCTTAATCACTTTTCTCGATTAAATCAAGAAGCAACCCTGTTGAAAGCCAGATTGTATTTATATCTTATTGGCGCATCTTTCAAGGTCGTGTTACCAACCTCATGGTATTATAATACAGGGTGCTGAACTTTTCTGGCCTTGAAATCTTAAATAAGACTGACTATGAGATCGTTCAAATAAAATTAAAATTTTTGAAATCCTTATCACATGTGCCTGTGGAAATACTAACAAAAATAGACATCGTTACAGTGCTACTGACCCCATTCATTTTTGGACTTTCGAAATTGCGTCGCATTGTTTTTGACATTGAAAAATTGTAAGGTTTTCTTTAGACTCAACTGCACTAAATACCATCAAAGAAAACATTTTTTTTTTTAATTTTCCTTTTAATTTTTTTTTTTCAGGTACGGCTTACATGTTTGAAAAATGATCGACCTCGAGTACCTCCCCCGTATGGAGTCTCTGTCACCAATCAGAGACTCCCCCCCGATCGCCAACCTAAGGACACCGTCACCAATCAGAGACACCTCGATCGCCAACCTAAGGTCACCGTCACCAATCAGAGACACCCCGATCGCCAACCTAAGGTCACCGTCACCACCCGCACTCCAAAACAGCAACAGCAGCATCAACTTCAATCAACTTCACTTGATCGAGGTAAGAAAGAAAATTTAAAGTTCGAAATAATTACAAAAAAAAAAAAATTTTTTTTCACTCGTGCTATTTTTGTGAAATTTTTGCGCAATGTTAATTTGAACACGTCTTGTATATTATTCGAATTTGTTTGAGAAAGCCCGCGATTGCGGGGGTTAATGTGGCGGGGAATTCCCTCGTCTGAACGTAAAGGCTATTGATCATTTCTCCTTGTTTGCGGGTCGTGTGTGGGAGTCGAGATAAGTCGACGATTCAATGAACCGCTAAATTCATCTCCAGATGCCAAAAGACGAAAACAGAAAAATGGCAGCCCATGCACTAAAACGCATCAGAGTCCGAATCCGAAAAAGAGTGGAATTTTTCATACCGTAATTTCGGTAATTGACTAAGTGGAAAATTTGCGCCAAGAACGTAATTCGTTGAATGTTTACCGAATCGGTGGGAAAGCGGTTGCAGTAATTAGAAGAAAAATAATTTTTTTTTTTAGAAAACTGTTTTTAATTTTCTTTAAATTCCGTTTGTTTTTCAGTAAACTCTCGCTTTTGGTTAAATCCACATATTTATTTATAACTGATGAGAATCATTAAAATTCTTTCTTAGGTTAGGTTAGTGTTGAGTAGTCGATAAACCGATCAGCAACTACTTTGTTGTGAACGGAGGCCTTAGGGAAGTTATTTCGACTTCAAAACGTCAAAGCAACTGAATGAAGGGTTAAGTTTAAGCAAACAGTGGGCCAATACCGCTTACGTCCGAATTGGTGGCTAAAATGTGAACTGAAGCGACGTGCTTGCTGACTTCCGGGAGAGCTGCGGCTCTGAATAACGTACCCGGTTTGAATTTCAGACATAAACCCCTGACGTGTACAAACAAATTTTATCCCACATCCCTACCATCACACACCAGTGCAGGAACTGCTATCCAATGACATAACCAAAAGGATGGAGTTTTTCAATTGGCTGCTTGAGCGGCAATTAGAAGAGGAAAATTTTATGAACAATATTCTTTGAACGGTTATGTCCCGATTCATCAGAGATGGTATAACAAACTTTCACAACCTACATACGTGGGCTGAGAGCAATCCAGCCACAAGAAGAGCAGCCTCATTTCAGCTCGGATTCAGTGTAAATTTATGGTCAGGTGCTGCTCCAGAGCATTATGGTCGACAAATCAAAGATTGGTTAGATTCTAATTACGGCAATCGTTGGGCGGTAGAAATATTCAGATGCACTGGCCTGCGAGATCTTACTATACTAGATTTTTTTGTATGGGGATGAAAGAAGGACCTTGTTTACGATTTTTTTACTACACTGCAATGTGGACTGTAATTAGCATTTACTGTAGTTCTGCGGTGCAATGCAAAGCACAGAACAGAACCATGATGGTGGATTTACCATACACTCAACGTTTGAGGCGCGCCTCTATCCCCACCATAAAATCAACCAATCAGATGGCTCGTGCAGTCGCAAGAGTCTAACAATCTTCAACTTTTTCTCCGACGCGCGCTTCCAGGGACGTCATTTCAGTTTTTTATAGGGGGGGGGGGCAAGATGTTATGTTTGTATATATTTTTACATATAAATATACATATGTTATATATAATCTATAAAAATACATAATTCAGGGGGGGCATTTGCCCCTCTCACAAATGACGTCCCTGCGCGCTTCCATATGTGTACACACATATAATGAACTGTGGTACCACACAATTCGCAGCTCATCGTATTTCTGTCGTTTCGCACTTATAGGCAAGTTGCGCCGCAAAGGCATGTTGAGTGTAAATTGCTTTCAACACAGCCGACAAAAACCGGTTTGCAATGGCCTGATGGGGGTAGAGGCGAGCCTCAAGGGTGAATGTAAACGCACCATGATAAAAAGACTACAAGACAACATATTGCGTAGGTAATAAGGTCATTCCATCAAGAACCACCAAGAATGACGAAATTTGTGACCTTACCATCTCCGATTCTTTTGAAAATTTTTGTACTTTAAGAACTAATAAAAAAAATAATTGAAATTCAATTTTTTGTTTCTATCTCATTTTATTTGTTAGTTATAGTATGTTAAAGTTTTCGCAAAAATGGTGTCCGAGTCCTCTTTGGAAATGAATATCTCTGGTAATTTTTATCCTGGAATAATAAAATATGACTTATTTTAAAGAGGAAGGTTGTCGCAATAAAAAATACTCTTGAAATTTTTTTCAAGGATAATAATTTTGTTCTTTATCCTTGAATATCTCAAAACGGGTTTCTTTTTATTTTTTTATATTTTGTAGTTTATACTGTTTTTCAAAACATACCAAAAAATTAATGAGATCGGGGTCAAAAAAATCGAAGAAAACTATAGTGGTTCTCAATTATTTTATAGAAAAAGGGTCATTTAATCAAGAATCGCCAAAAGTGTGATCTTATCATCGCCGATTCTTTTGAAAATTTGTGTACTCGAAGAATTAGTGAAAAAAAATATGATTTCAAGTTTTTGCTTCTATCTCATTTTTTTTGTTAGTTATAGTATGTTAAAGATTTCCCAAAAACGATGTCCGAGTCCTCTTTGAAAATTCATATCTCTGGCAATTTTTATCCTTGAATAATAAAGAAGGGCTTATTTTAAAGATTGGAGTTGTTTTTGTTAGTTAAAAAATAGAGATAGAAACAAAAACTTCAATTTCAATTATTTTTTTCACTAGTTCTTCAAGTACAAAAATTTTCAAAAGAATCGGAAATGGTAAGGTCACAACTTTGGCGATTCTTGACGGAATGACCCATAATAAGATGAAAACAATATGATCCAGTTTTTGCTAAGTACAGTCTATGTAGCTAAATTCATACAGAACTTGATCAAACAGAATTGCCAAATCAAAAAAATTTCCGCCCCCCCCCCCAACAGCAAAGTCTGGATCCGCCACTGGTACCGCACCCAGTATTACCTACCACATCCAGGTAAAAGCATCAATTATGTTGAAACTCACTTACATTTCATTGTTTTCCTACATACTTTAAATAGTAATAAATGTGCAATAAAATACTTCACTACTACCGACAAATTAAACAGGTTCTTAGACGAGATCCACTTTATGGCACTGACTTTTGAAATATTTAATTTTTATTTATTACTTATTATATGTTATTATTTTTTTTTTATTACTTCCAAAATGTTAATCGTAACTCATACATGTGAATGCAGCTTTTGTAGGTAATAATACGGTTCATAAAAAAATAAAATTAAGATGACATTATTATTATTATTATTATTATTATTATTTATTAATTAGGTAGGCAGCATGTTTGCTGATATGCCTAATATCTTATGTACAAATTTATATATAATGCAACATAAAGAGCAAAAGAAAAAAAAAATTCTCCAAAAGAAAGGTAAATAAAGTAAATTATTAATTAATAATATAATCCAGTGAAATTTTAGCAAGTTGTCAATTGGAATTAATAAAAAAAAAAAAAAAATTAAAAATAAAGAAATTGAAGATTAAGTTAAGTAAAAGAAACTAGTAAAAGCACTGAAGGAATACAGAAATAAGTAAAAACAAATCTCTTTTTTTAAATAAGCAATAAGTAATTATAGTAATTATACATTAGTCATGCAGGTGTCCAGTCTATTCTTAAATGCATTTACGGATGTAGCGTTTATGAGTTCACTCGGTAAGCTGTTCCAAATGTCCACTATCCTGTTAGGCAGAAAGTTTATCAGTGGATTGGTACTGGAACCTGTAGTTGATTTGGCAAGTTTGTCCTTATGTCCACGAAGAGTAGTATTTCTGCTCCTTAAAAACATTTGAGATGCAACTGGACAGGTGCAGAATCCGTTTAAAATTTTGAACGTCTCGATTAAGTCACCTCTAGTGCGCCGTTGTTCCAAAGTAGTTAGACCAAGAGCCTGCAGTCTCTCTGAGTATGTTAAGCTTCGTAGGCAATGAGGAAGTTTAGTGGCACGTCTTTGAACTTTCTCAATGAGCTCAATATCCTTTTTAAAGTAGGGATTCCAGATTTGAAAACAGTACTCCAAAATCGGTCGAACGTATGTCTTGTAAATCTTTAAGAATAAGGCAGGTGTAATATAATTAAAGGCTTTTCGTATTAGGTAGATTAGTGAGTTTGCTTTTTTAGTAATAACAATGATGTGCGCATTCCATTTTAAGTTGTTAGTTATTACCACACCAAGGTCACGTTGTTGCTGCACCGATTCCAGTAGCACGCCATTCATGTAATACGCGGTATTTGGATTGTTATTACCAATGTGGAGAACTGTGCACTTTGAATAATTAATGTTAATTAGCCACTGTTTAGACCATTCTGTAATTTTAATTAAGTCACTTTGTAGAGTATTTATTTGAGTTAGTGGGTTACCGAAAAATTTGGTATCGTCCGCAAATATACACGAATGAGATGTAATTGTGATGCTTAAATCTGCAGTAAAAAGTATAAAAAGCAGAGGGCCTAGTACCGATCCTTGAGGGACTCCACTCAATACAGCATGTTGATTTGATAAAGCATCACCATTCCTAACACGAAAGTCGCGATCCGAAATAAAACACTTAACCCACTCAAGTAATTGACCACGTATTCCGAAATGGTCCAATTTTTTTAAAAGTCTATTAAACGGCACTCGATCGAAAGCTTTCTCAAAATCTAGGTATATGACATCAGTTGGTTCCTTGCGATCAAAGTTCCGCACACACGTATCGAGACAGCTTAGTAGATTTGAGGACGCAGATCTTCCAGTAGTAAACCCATGTTGACTTGCAGGAATAATTTTTTGGCCTTGGAGAAATTCTCGGATGTTATTGGAGATTATTTTTTCCATACATTTGCTTATTACTGAAGTAATGGATATAGGTCTATAGTTTTCCGCTGAGAATTTGTCACCTTTCTTGTAAATAGGAGTTACGTATGCAATCTTCCAATCGCTCGGAATCTGGCCAACTTGGAGAGAGTGATTCATTAAGAAGGTTAGGGGTTTAGTTAACGTTGTTGCGCACTGTTTCAAAATGATAGGAGGAATATTATCAGGTCCTGGCGATGAAACTTCTTTTAAATTTATTAGTGTGTTGTATACCATTTGTTCTGTTATGTCTATAGATTCTATTGCATTCTGATTCCTCATTATTCCATGCACTGCAGGAAGAACATCATCGGGTTCCTGAAGAAATGTTGTTCGAAAGTACTCAGCGAATATATTCGCGATATCTTCAGGTTTATGGGTTAGTTGTCCTGTTGCCGGCTCTTTCAAAGATAGTGGGACTGATACCCTGGATGCTACTTGCTTCCTCAAATAACTGTAAAAGGGTTTATCTCCGCTACTAACAAGGTGCTCTTCAAAATTCATCCTAGCCTTACGTTTATCCGAAGTAATTTTATTGTTAAGTTTCATATACATTTTGTAGTCTTCATCACAACGAGTTAATTTATATTTTTTCCACAGTTTCGCCTTAATTTTAATATCCTTCATAATATTGCCGTTAATCCATGGCTCATGCCTGTTCTAAATATTTCGTTTTTCTGGTGTAAAAAGATTAGCTGTGTCCAAAATAGTAGATTTAATAAAGGTCCATTGCTCATTTATTGATTTTAGTGAATAATCGTTAGTAAAAGTACTAGCAAGTTTTTCACTTATAGCAGCAAAGTCAGCTCTGTAATAGTCTTTTCTTCGTACATGGTTTGATACTGGACCGGTTGATATTTGATATTGTAAAGTACTCACTAAAACTACATGGTCGCTCTTTCCTATGGGTGGCTGATACTCAACGTCGGTTATAAGATGTGGGTCGTTGCATAGTATTAAGTCCAGCAGTGATGGCTCATTATGGAGTCGATACCTTGTGGGTTCCATGACACATTGGTGAAGGTTGCTATTTAAGTACATATCCACAAAGTCACTGTGCTGATTATTTGCATTTGAAAAATCCTGTATCGGCCACTTAATTTCTGGATAGTTGAAGTCTCCTACCAATATTACTGTTTTATTCGAAGAAGCCATAGTTTCAATCCATTCCAAAAACATTTCATTATCTTCGCGATTAATAGAATTTGGTCTATAAACACATCCTAGAGTAAAGGCGAAATTCCCTATACTCACATCAAAACACAGACCCTCAATGCTATGTGGCAGTCGTATGTTGACTGATTTAAAAGAAATAGGCAAATTGTTGACAACGTTGCTAAAGTAAATGGCCACTCCACCACCTTGCCTTCCTACTCGGTCCATTCTACATAAAGAGTACCCACTGATGTTAAATAAACTGTCACTCATATTTTCATTTAGCCAAGTTTCAGTAAGAGCAATTATTGTTGGACGATGCATATTTATTTGTATTTCCAAAAGATCAAATTTTGAGCAAATAGAAGCTAAGTTTGTATAAAGAATAGTGACGTTTTCGATTGTGTTTTTAGTCAGATGATATGCAATTAGTTTTTTTGAGTTGTGACTGTGTTTATTATAGTAGGAATGCCTCGCACATACTTAATTGTAAGGTTAGGTTCGCCGTTTTTTGTACGGTCGTCCAATTCTGCTCGTAAATTACGCAAATGCTCGCGTTGCATAGGCGTGAGGTCATTTTTAATCGATATTGGTTTACGAACATTACTCCTTCGTTTCAAAATGTTTCGTGCCATCTCAGGAGAACTAAGGACTAGTTTAAGCGGACGCGGTTTATCGACATCACCTGTCGGCTTACCCAAACGGTAGACATTGCATTCTCCAATGGACTGAATGTTCATTGAATTCACTACTTTCAAGCATTCGTCGATATCATATTTTTGTCGCGAAGGAACGTCTGCATTAGTTGACTCATGTAAGTTGTAAATAATAACATTCCTTTCCCTATACTTCCTTTCATTAATTTCGCTGATGATCGCCTCCGTTGCTTCTATCATGTGCCTCCTCTTAAGAGCCTTTACTTCTTCTTGGAGCTCAGAGACAATTTTTTCCAGCTTGGGGACTCTACGCAGAGCACTATCGCAATCCTCACAAAGAAACTTTAGCATACGACCAGATTTCAATTCGATGCACCTTATTTCTGTAGCTGACAAGCCCGCACATTTAACGCATAAAATCCGCTTGCAGCCGTCACAAGAAACACTTGATCCGGATTTGGAGTCTTCAACGCTACACTTGGTGCATTTGGGGCTCATTGTTTACGTTTGAAATGTCAAATCGCACTAAAGAATTATAGTCTTAACTAAGTTTTTAATCACGACGTGATGCTAATAAATTATTATTTAATTATTTGTCTAGGATATCACTCTTTTACTTTATTGAAAATTCAGAAAATAATTTAGTTTTGAAATATCTTAAAAATATGTATTTCTTAGGATAAAATTTGTACACAGTTTCGCTATTGAAATTACGAATACGCTATAATGGGATTTTCTGAGAAAAACTACATTGATCCCCGAATTTTTAGGTTTGACGTAGCAAAAATCTGTGTTTTCGAGTAAATATCTCAAGATTGGGTGCAGTTACAATTTAGACTGTTACATCACATGAAAGGTAATTCGATTCCCTAAAAAACGAGTTATAACACTTTGTCTTGTGTTTATTCGTTTTCAAGATATAACGTTTTAAGTGAGTGATGGTACCGGTCAAAAACACCCTGTATCTCCACTGATATTGAAAATTAACCCACCCTGTAGAACAATTTTTTTCTCCAAACATATCAAGGAATAACCCCTTATAAGGTGGCGGACGGAGTGCCAAACACCCTGTATAAGTTGTCAAGACTTCGTTTGATTTTAGATTTTTACTTTATTATTTTTTAATAATAAAGTATTGTGATCAACCTGAAATTTCAAAAAAATTTCCTACCCTGAAATTTTGTATTTTCACGTTTTAGGACTAGTAAACCCCAAAAAAGCAAAAAAAAAAATGTCCGTCTGTCCGCCGTACGCAAAATCGTTTGAAGGCGCGTAGCTCCCAAACCCGTTGAGATATTAAATTGAAATTTTTATGGTGGGTAGAATGGGTGAACCCATACGACTGGTATATTTTCTAATGGTGCGGGTACAAGGGGAGAGGAGAGGGGAGCGTTTTAGACGAACAATTTTGGTTTCTAGATCTCAGGAACCACTTATGCTAGGTGAAAAACTTTGGATTACAATATCTTCCGAACCAATTACACCAGGAAGATAAAATTTAGTTTCTGTATATGGGATCACAAGAGGAGTCTACCGAAACTAAATTTTTTGTGGGGGGAGGTGGAGCACGAAAGTGGGGGAACATCAATTTTTCAAAAAATGTAATTTTTATATCTCAGAAACCGTATCAGATATGATCTTGAAAATTTTACAGGAGTTGGGGTCGGTAAGCTTCTAGTAGGGAAAAAAATTTTGGTGGTATGGGTGTTGGGGGTGATGGTGAAAGAGGGTAGAAAGGAAAACATTCTGATTTTTATTTCTTAAGAACCATAATGAATAGAAAGCTAAAAATTTAGGATTATATAGAGCCACTATGGAGACATCCTAGAAAAATAAAATGTTTGGTAGGGATATCAAGGTACGGGGGAGAGGGGTGGTTTTTCATATCTCAGAAACGGCTTATGCTAGAAAGTTGAAACTTAGTACGTATATGTAGATGTACTATTAGAGTAATTAAAGCAAAAAAAAGTTCAGATTTTTATTGGCGTTCAGAGGTTGAGTAAAAAAAATGTCCGTGAATCCATATTTTCACAAACTTCGTTAAAACTTTTAGTCATGTCTAGCTATCAAAGCAATTTTACTTCTGCGGGCTATTTATATAAGCGCCTAGTAACGATCTTCAAAATGTTTAGATATCCAACCCCTAAGGGGGTGTAAAGTGGTTGTGTACATCTTCACGTTTTCTGATATATTTCTAAGGTATATTGAGATTTGGAATTCACTTTTACTTCTATAAGCTTTAAACGTAGTCGGGGAAAAACCGATTTAAGTATTTTTCTCAATTAAACCCCCTGTGGGTGTTGTTCAAGTTTTCACTGATTCCGAAAATCTCTTAGGTTTAATGTGATCGAATTCGCTTTTACTACTATGAATTATTCTATTGATAAAAAAATACGTAAGTAAATAAAAAAATCTGCCAACAGTCTGCGCGCAACTTTATTATTTTATGGGTAGAAGTCCGAAACGTGTCTAAGGGCTCATATACCCCTGAAATTTTCAAAAAATTGATTTTTTTACCGATTTTTATTTTTTTTACTTTTAAGAATTAAAAAAAAAATTGAATTTAGAAAATTCCACTCCATTACAAAGTTATAGCAATAAATGTCACAAGACATCGGTTTGGAACGGCTGCCTGGCTAATTGCCGCGCCACTCTCAACAGCAGCGTTTAGCATTTATTTTTTTCGCAAAAGCTGGGTTTCATAGAAAACAAGGTCATTTATAGGACCATCTGTGACAAGCACGAAGATACAAGAGGAAGAAGGTGTACAGTACGAAGCTGGAATGGGAGACTAGCTGTAAGTTCACGTTGTACCTACCAAAAACTTTAAACGCATTTTTCTTGAAACTATGTTTTTAAACATGGTCGGCATGATAACTCAGTCAATTTTCAATATTTTACAACTTTTTTTTTAAAAAATTTTGATAACCATTTTCTCTATAGTCTGACGAGAGGTTTTTTTAATTTTTTGCTTGGAAATTTTTTTATAAATTATTAAACGCAAATTTTTTTTAAAAAACTGATTACTAAAGTTTGAAATACTGTAACTTATTTATTTTTGAAAAAAAAAAAAATTCCTTCCGTCAGACTATAACTACTACATTATTTTACAAGATTCTTTTTTATTTTTGCAAATTGAATTATTTTTGGTGAAGTTATGATGCCGACCAGGAGGCGCCATGGTTTTCATAAGTAGTCCGTTTATACCCGTAAAAAACAATGTTAATATTAAAAAAAAAAAAAATTTTTCTTTTTTTTTATAGCTGAATAGTTAGGTTAGGTTAGGTTGAGAAGGGTGGACTAAAGCAATGTGCCCCAGTCCATCACGAGAGATCACTGTGGATCCATTGTGGTCCCCTCGTATAAAAACCGGGCTCTAGACTACTGATTCCAAATATTGCTCTTCCTTATGAAGAGAGTAGTTCTCCATAAAGGAATCATCGCAAGTTCTGATAGATCGGTTAAGGAGAATTTCCCCAAGTACCGATGCCTGGTGCGCGCCAGACTATCACATTCACACACTAGATGCTCTAGTGTTGGCTCAACAGTCTCGTCACCACAGCGACACAGGTCAGCCATTGGTATTCCCAGCCTTTCTCCATTCCTCCCAAAGGGACAGTGTCCCGTTAGGACCCCTATAAGTTGTCTGCAAATGTCACTGCCCAGAGACAAAATGAAGCTAGAGTTCCTCCTATCAAGTTTCGGCCAGCAGATTCTTGCTTGCCGGCATCCCGAGAGATTCACCCAGGCACCCTCCATCTGTCTGAGCGCTTCAATATCAATCATTCCCTTTACACATTCAATGGGACATAGAACCGACTCGTCGGCCAGCTCCATGCTCATCTCCGACCCCCTTCTGGCGAGCTCGTCTGCCTTTTCATTTCCAGGGAAGTCACTGTGACCAGGAATCTAGCTAATCTTCAGGTTGTTATTCATACCCACCATCTGCAATATTCTTTTACATTCTCCCACAAGCCTGGATTTAGTAATGTGCGCCTCAACAGCCTTGATGGCAGCTTGGCTGTCAACATAAATAGTTATTGTACCATTCACGCACTGTTTTCGCACAATCAACTCCGCTGCTTTTGTCAGTGCAAAAATCTCGGCCTGAAACACGCTCGAGCTATCCGGTAGCCTGAACGATTCCATAATGTCAAGGTCACAAGAGTACACTCCCGCGCCCGTTCCGCTTTCCGTTTTGGAGCCATCAGTGTAGATAGCAACCGTGTCTGGGGCGATGACTCCAGATCGCCACTCCAGTCTGGTGGGAATATTCACAGCATAGGAATGTCCAAAACTGCAAGACGGTGTCCTGTAGTCGGTGCGCTCCGGCATGGCGGAACACAGGGAAATTGACAAGATCCTAGTGTGGCACACACTGCCTCCCAATCAATAGCCTGCCTCACGCAGGCGCAAAGCACCCTTTGCTGCTATCGATTTTACCGCTAGTTCCAATGGGATTATGTGGAGCATTACTTCCAGAGCCTGCGAGGCCGTGGTGCGTAAGGCCCCAGTGATCCCAATGAGTGCCATTCTTTGGATTCTGCTCATGGCGACCCTCTAGTCCCGATCTCCAACGCATGCCACCACACCAGTGACCCGTAAGTAAGAACAGGTCTAACTACCGTGATGTACAGCCAGTGCACTATTCTCGGGTTAAGGCCCCAGGTTTTCCCTACCATTTTCTGACAAGCGTAGTAAGCATTCGATGCCTTCTTGATCCTGTCGTCAATCGTGAGTTTCCAGTTCAACCTAGGATGGAGATAGATTCCCAAGTACTTCACACTAGGGGAGAGCGGGATGGTAACGCCATTCAAGCGTGGGAGCCTGAATTCTCGGTCTTTTTTCCTCGTAAAGAGGATAAGGTCGGTTTTCTCCGGATTGATGTTGAGACCGCAGTTACCAGCCCACCTGCTCAAAGATTTGAGCCCAACTTCTAGTAAATCGCTCAAGGTGTCCAGGAACTTACCTCTTACCATCAGAACGATATCATCCGCGTAGGCAACAACCTTGACTCCGGTCAAAGATAGAGCCTGTAAAATTTCGCCAACCACTATGACCCACAGCAGTGGAGATAGCACCCCACCCTGTGGGATCCGTAGCTGAATAGTTAATAAGATATGTGAACTCAACAAATAAATTTTTTTTTTCACCATACAACCTTTATAATAATTTTCAAATTTACTCGGTTTTCAGCGCGTGCAGGGGTATGTGAGCCCTTAATGATGAGATGCGGTGTAGGTTACTATGCAACTGACAACCTAAGAAATAACCAGGAGACTATTTCTGTGGTAAAAAGCGATAACAGCTTAAGTCAAGAAAATAATTGGGCGTTTACGTGTATCAAAATTGATAAATAAACTAATAAAAAATATATTAGGAGATCTTATTTTATTGAATTTAATAATACTACACAATAATAATATATTATATAAGATAAAAATCTATCAAACAATGACAATTCTTTTAAAAAATGCAATTGAAAACTTGAAAAATGATTTTTTCTTATCTCGACATAAGCTGTTATCGCTTTTTACCACAGATTTGGAACGGTTTTTTTTAGGTTGTCAGTCGCATAGTAACCTACACCGCATCTCATCATTAAACACGTTTCGGACTTCTACCCATAAAATAATAAAGTTGCGCCCAGACTGTGGCAGATTTTTTATTATAAATTTGGTCTCTAGCAAAATCATATTTTACTGACTGCCTTGGCTTTATTTTAAGCGGTGCTACATCAACTTCTTCTTCGTCTGCTTGTAGTAGCCCTTACAGGGATGGATGCGTACGACGTACGGGTGATGCTGTTTACCATCTTTATGCCAATTGCCTTATCGATAGTTTTTAAAACTTATCCATTGTTTCGATAGTACAACACTATCGATGTTTAAGCAACACTACCCCAAGGCTTCATTGGAATTCGTCTTTCAACCAGTGATGGTATCAAGTACCACTTCCCTGCGTAAGAATGGGTAACACCAAAAACGACACAAAGGAGTCAATTACCAGGACAACAAATCAAATGCCAGCACCAATTACATTCAACCATTCCTAAGTCACATCACTGGATCTGCGTATGTTTTCAGCACGCTTCGTGATTCGTGTTGTTGTTTTCAAGTTGACATTAAGTTCGCTGTATTTTCCTCCTAATCAATCGCGCGTGTAAACTTGTGTTGCTTACTGCGTGGTTTCTTTTTAACGTTTTTTAATCGTTCCGGATCCCAGTCAGCCGAATCACAATCTAATCTAAAGCGCTTTAGTGCTCTTCTCCCGACTCGATCAATAATGCAACAACAACAACAACACACCGTCCTTGTCTCCCTTTTATAAAATCCAACAGGTGAAATAAAGAAGGCGCGTCAACGTCAACCTGCCCACCTTGCAAACAGCAAACGCAAGTTCCATTTAAACGACTACTGAAAAAGCTCCCAGTTCACTTCAACGAAAAAGCTCGCAAAATCGCACGATTCCACTCTCTCGCTCGCACACGCCACAAAAAGCTCCGAAGGAATTCGCCTCTCGCACGATATAAACAGCGCGGTCCCTCTCCCGGTCAGTGCTGCCAGCCCTTCCACATTCCGCTCCATGCACATGTCAACAAAATCGCGCGACTCGGTCATCGACGGACGGTGGTGAAATTGTGAATCATCGCGTCGCCATCAATCCAATCGTCTCGCAGCAGCAGCTGAGTTGCGTGTGTGCCGTGTCGTTCGTAGCCTTCAGTTGTGTTCGTACAGTCCAGCGGGACGATATAAAATTCCAATAAGACGTGAATCCGAACTCGCGGTTCGAGTTAGTCGTGAATTCGATTTACGGCGATTGTACAGTGTCCGTAGCTATCAGAGCGCAGCGACAAACAGTACCGCAGTGCGCGCCGCATTCAGAACATTCGCGAAAATCGGCTAGTCGAAGCGATAAAAACGCCGCAAGCAAACAGTTTTTCGTTTTATTTCTTGACAATAATTCGCATACACGCGTAATTGTTCGTCGAACGGCACATTTTCATTCAACACATGCTTGCCGCTTTCGTGTCCGCACACGAAATTATTCTTTTTTGACATATCATCGTTGCGTGAGTGTTGGTGGTGCGTTGCGTTATCGTCGATTCACAATAGTTTGAAAAGTCGGTCGTGGTGTTTATTGTTTGGGCCGCCGCATTTCCGATTTCATTGATAAAGGGCGCGCCAAATATTTGAATTGGTTTTCTTTTTTTGTGAAAACATCGTCCCGAAAAGCGGGCAAAGTGAATATTTTCCGGTACGTGAAAATGAAAAGTACGCGGTAATGAAGTGGGGCTTCGCAAGAAAATGCGTTGCCCGTGTGTGTGAAATAGCAAACAAAGGAAAAAAATAGGAAAACACGGTTAAGTTAATTCGGCGCTTTTGTTAGGTCGGTCGGAAATCGCAACCGATTCGAGCGGCTAGTGTTTCCAAGTTCAAGGTCGTACACACGGTTTTTTCGGGCGAAAATAGACGTGAAAATTATTCACCGTCGTCACAGCTGCCAGAATTAAAATAAAAGAAAAACAAGACGTGAACGCATGTGGGCAGACTTTGTGCATACAAAAAAAAAAACAGTAACAACAACGTAATCTCATTGAACTATTCGTTGGACAAGGGATCCCTCCCGCCCGTTCAGACACCACCCACTATACAAAATGATTTCGTTTAAGAAATCTTACGCGGAGCAGATGCTCCAGTTGGCGTTGGCACTAAGCCTTCTGCAAGTCGATCCCGAGAATTACCTGGGCTTCGGATGGGACTCGCATCTCGAACAAAGAAACGGTGACGGCTGGCAACTGGAGATGCTCCGTGCCGTCCCCATCTCCGAATATCCTTATGCAAATCGCAAGGCCATGATGCCGTTGATCGAGGATCTGGTCCGCTTCGACCGGCACACGAACAACATGCACGACGTGACCGCCTATCTCCTCAATGTTCAGAACTCGCAAAATAACCAGACAGCATCCGGACAGGATTCAGATTCGGGCGGACCGGGTGCCGTTGCGGTCGAATTGCCACCGGCCATAGCAACCGCAACGGCTACTATCAATCTCAACAACAATAACACCCAAGAACTGGACGTCTTTCTCAATCTGGAGCATTTTCTCGATCAGACGTCGATTCTCGATCAGAATTTGGCCGACTTGAGCGAATATGGCGATATTCCGCTTTCAAGTTTTCCGTACTTTGGTCTGCCGCTAAAGGACGAACCGCCCGACGTTTTGGCCAACGATTTCGAAGTTAAGCTGGAAGAACAGCCCAGTACGAGTTCAACAAGTGATTTCGGTTCGATGAGTCCGTCGTCGTTACGGACGAACGGTTCGGCCGGCTTTAGTCCGAGCTGGTCGGTCGAAGTTAAGCGCGAAGACGGTGAAGATATTCGACCGAATTTTGCGATCAAGAAGGAGGAGAGCGAAGAGTCGGAGACTAATTCGACAGCCGATAGCTATTTTAGCCCGGTGGAGTTGACCCAAGAGGTGAGTGGATCCGATAGGCTGGGCATTCAAATCTCGCCTGGTTCTTCCTTTTTGTTACTTTCTAGAGTCATTTCAACAAAATTTATTTTGAAGACCGTTTTCTAGGTTCCAAAGAGAAGTAATGCGTTAAGATCTTCGATGCGGGGTCCTATTCGATCAAAAAATGACTTGGGGACGTATAGAGCCATATAAGCCCATAATTGCGATGGTCTCTAGTCCCCGAAGCCGCCGTAGGAGCTGACTTCATTAGCTCAATAAACTCTAAATAGGGAATGAACTCAGCGATATGCCTAAACTGGACAATCGTGAGACAAGGGATATGTTAGCTTGGGTAGAAGCAGGCTGCAGCTACTCACAACAACACGGGCGTTTCTAGGTCATGTCAACGATCTGAACGCGGTGGAGGTTAGGTTAGGTATCAGTGGCGGCTTAAAAACCTCACATAGACCTTCGAGGGTCCATAGCGATACCACATATAAAGGAGACCCAATGTACCTAAGGTAGGTGCGCTTGCGTATCGATCTGTGTTGAGAGTTCCTCGTT
Organism: Beris morrisii; assembly: GCA_951812415.1. Lineage (NCBI taxonomy): Eukaryota > Metazoa > Arthropoda > Insecta > Diptera > Stratiomyidae > Beris > Beris morrisii. The sequence goes on from OX638311.1 coordinate 125,389,018, forward strand.
CAAAACAAAGGTCCCTGTTGCCGTAGCAAAATTTAGCAGGCTCTGCATGCTGCTATGCGAGACTTCTCCAAGGTTTGCGAAAGACGGTGCACATAGAGCCTTCACCCGTCTCCTAGCAAGAGCCGGACAGCTGCACAGGAGGTGTTCTAGTGTTTCTCGTTCCGCGGGCAGTTTGCAGTTCCTGCATATATCGTTGGTGATTAGCCCCAATCTGTACGCGTGCGCCCCAATCAAGCAATGGCCGGTAAGAATACCGACTAAAGTTGCGCATTGCGACCTTGGTAGTGCTAACAAGAGTTTAGTCTTTTTCTCGTTGTGAGTGTTCCACATTTGCTTCGTGGTTCTGGAGGTTGACGTAGCCTGCCACCTGGCCTCGGACCGGCTTACCATCTTCCTTTCTAAATAACGTTAAGAGGCGGTGGTACCGAGACCGCGGCTTCCTGCCCAAGGTTTGCACCTTCTTTAGCAAGAGCATCGGCGAGTTCATTTCCTAAGAAACCACTGTGCCCTGGAACCCAGCAGAGCTCCACTTTCCTATTTGAGCACAGTTTCTGTAGAGCGCGTCGACAGTTGAGTACCGCCTTAGATTTGATAGTGCAGGATTTCAAGGCCATTAAGGCTGCTTGGCTATCCGTATAGATAAAGACTGCCTTATCCCTTATTCGCGATTCGTGAGCTATCTCCGCCGCCTTCTGAATTGCCAGTACCTCCGCTTGGAAAATGCTGCAATTATTCGGCAGTCTGTAGCGAGAGTTTGTTGGAAGATCAAATGAGTGCACGGCTGCGCCCACACCGTCTTCCATCTTTGAACCGTCCGTATAGATGTTAATCGACCCCGCAGTGTCACCGGTTCTTGCCTCCCAGTATTCCCTGCTTGGTATGTTTATGGCGAACTTCCTGTCAAACCAGAGCTTAGGATCTGCGTAGTCCGTAGTCTCTGCTGAAGGTAGACTGATGTTACTGTGCCCGTATGGACAAGTTTTGAGCTGGTTTGACTCTCCGAGTCTTAGGGCGCATTTGCCTGCCACGTATTTAACGAACAGGTCAATTGGTGGCAGAGAAAGGAATACGTTGAGCGAGTCTGAAGAAGTGGTGCGAAGGGCGCCTGTTATTTCCAGACAAGCCTGTCTCTGTACCTTTTCCAACTTTTTCCTGTAAGTTACTTTGTCGAGTATTGGCCACCATATTAGCAGACCGTATAATACGATTGGCCTTACTACAGCCGTGTAGATCCAGTAAGTGATCCTTGGCTCTAGACCCCACCTCCTACCGAACATTCTTTTGCACGCGTAGAAAGCGATGGTTGCCTTAGCCACCCGCTCTTCCGTATTGAGTTTCCATGTCAGCTTGTTGTCTAGGATTACTCCTAAATATCTGGCATGGCCTTTTAGGGTTAGCTCAGTGTTACCCATCTTAGGCAGCTTAAACTGTTGAGTCTTAGTTCTCCTAGTAAAGAGAACCAGTTTTGTTTTCGATGGGTTAACATTGAGCCCTCTGGCTCTCGACCAATATAGTAGCTTGTTTAGAGCCCGCGTTGTAAGCTCGGACAGCGTGCTTGTGTACCTGCCTGATGCCAGTATCAGGCTACAAAATCTACCCCCGAGTCGTTAAGTTCCTTCAGTGCCCCATTTAGAGTGAGTATCCACAAAAGTGGTGATAATACCCCTCCTTGTGGAGTACCTTTATTTGTAATTTTGTAGGAACGAGCACTACCCCATTCCGACGATATAGACCTGCTCCTAAGCAGTGTTACGATCCATTCACTTATAGTACTGTGGACGTTTGCAGAGCCCAGAGCCTCAACAATTGCCTCCGTAGTAACATTGTTGAAAGCCCCTTCTATATCCATAAAAGTTCCCAATGTGAACTCCTTGTACTCTAGCGATCTTTCGATTATACCCACAACCTTATGCAAAGCCGTGTCCACCGATTTTCCTTTGATGTATGCGTGTTGGGCCTTTGAGAGATGGTTAGGATCTATGGTATCCCTGATATAACCATGTAGTATCCTTTCCAATGTCTTGAGAGTAAAAGATGTCAGGCTGATAGGTCTGTAATCCTTCGGATTAACGTGACTACTTTTACCCGCTTTCGGTATAAATACCAATCGAGCGTTCTTCCACGTAATTGAGTTTTAGGCAACCCTTAAAAATCGCCTGAAGCCATGGAATCACCGAACGCAGTGGAAGACGTTCACATTTTGTCTGAATGTTAGGAGCTGCGAGAAGACGTATGAAGTAATATTTAAGAATGGAATTTTTTCATGGTAAGCTACCATAGAAGCAAATTTGATTAAATGTTAGTTGTTTTCCGGCGTCAGTAGGGTTTCTGGTGTGAAACCCCAACACGAAATCCCCGACTGTTGATTGATCGCTGTCCTTGAGGACATGACAGTTGGAAAACCTTCACTGGATACGCCAGTTTTTAAAAGATTGTGTTGGACTAGGTCCGAAGGAGCTGTTTCGTTATCGGAGGGCATAGACTCGTCAGAGGGTGTATCATGCCTACTATCCGAAACACCCTTACAGCTGGTGGAATTGCGATGTCGCGCTCTTACCGTTTAGCTCTATATATCCTGGCGTACAACCAAAAATTCCACAAGATTGGTTGAAATATTAGGTGGTCTTCAGCGCCACCTCCTTTAGTATAGGGTTGTGATGGCAGAAAGTTAGCTAAGTTTAACAAAAAGTCGCGGATTGTAAATTTGATTTCGAGTTCGCTATATAGAAATTATGCCCAGCAATTCCACCAGCTGTAAGGGTGTTTTGGATAGTAGGCATGATACACCCTCTGACGAGTCTATGCCCTCCGATGATGAAACAGCTCCTTCGGACCTAGTCCAACACAATCTTATAAAACTGGCGTATCCAGTGAAGGTTTTCCAACTGTCATGTCCTCAAGGACAGCGATTAAACAACAGTCGGGGATTTCGTGTTGGGGTTTCACACCAGAAACCCTACTGACGCCGGAAAACAACTAACATTTAATCGAAGTAATATTTCTTTGCCAACATTGGGAACGATTGTTCTTGACCTGAATCATCTTAATGACTTGAGTTCTCATCATCATCATTATCAATGGCGCGACAGCCCAAGTCGGGGCCCGGCCTCCTGAAGTCATCGTCTCCAATCGTCTCGATCCAAAGACCGCGTCCTTCAGCTGCTAATTTTTATGATGACTTTGCTGTCTTTATTAACCGAGTCTTTCCATCGCTTGCGTGGTTTGCCTACTGGCCTGTTACCACTCGCTTTGCCTTTAAGAGCACGTTTGGGGATTCTTCTGTCTTCCATCCGGTCTACATGGCCAGCTCATTGCAGTTTACGTAGTTTGATGAACGTTGAAGCTTCTGGGTCCTTGAAGAGTTTATACAACTTATGGTTGTATCTTATTCGCCAGTCCGTTCCTTCCTTCACAGGTCCCTTTCTTTCGAATGCGTTAACTGCTTCTTCGGAAGTTCGCGTTAATGTCCACGTTTCGCTGCCATAACAGAGCACAGGTCGCATAATAGTTTTATATATTCGCAGCTTATTGTTCCTGTGCACTCTCTTGGATTTCATTATTGGAAGTACCGAATAAGACGTTTTATTTGCTAGCATGATCCGTCGTTTGATTTCGTCCGTTTCGTTGCCGTCTTTTGCTAGATTAGCCCCATTTTTGAAGTTGTCCACACTCTCCAAGTTATACTCCGCAATTGTTACATTCTGTCTAATTGGCGTTCTCTTTCTCGTTTGCGTCATTATTTTGGTTTTACTTTCGTTTATGCGTAACCCGACTTCTTTTGCGGCGGAGTCAAGAATGACAAATACCTCCTTAGCACTAGGGAAGGATCTTGCGAGGATGTTTATATCGTCAACGTATGCTACTAGTTGGGTGGACTTGAATAGCAGTGTCCCATTGGTGTCGACTGAGGGTTTTCGGATGACATACTCTAGTGCCAGGTTGAAAAGAATGGGGGCTGGACCATCTCTCTGCTTTAAACCACATTCCGTTCGAAAGCGGCTTGTGGAATCGGTTTGTATTCTTACTTGGGATTCAGTGTTCGTCAGTCTCATTAGTCGGATTAATTTTGATGAAATTCCAAAATCAAGCATGATTTGGTACAGTACCCTCCTGTCGATACTGTCATATGCTTGTTTAAAATCTACGAAGATTTGGTGCACATCTGTATTATATTCGCAGCATTTCTTAAGCACCTGTTTCACTAAGAATGTCTAGTCTGTTGTAGATCATCCGGTTCAGAATCCACCTTGGTATTCACCAATTGTTTCGTTAGTATAGGGCTTAAGACGACGTTCAATTATTTTTGTCAGTATTTTGTAGGACGTACACAACAATGATATTCCTCTGTTGTTCTCACAGCCGAGTTTGTCTCCTTTCTTATAAATTGGACATATGCTTTTTCGCAAATCGTCGGGTATATTTTCCTCTGTCCAAATTTTACATATCATTTTGGGTAGTATTTCCACGACAGAGTTTCCACCGTTTTCGAGAAGTTCAACTGGTATTTCGTCAATTCCCGGCGCTTTGTTTAGTTTCTGATCACATAGGGCTGCTTTGATTTCGTCTAGTGTGGGTAGTATCATAGATGGTTCTTCTTCGTCAGTTGAAACCTCCATTGAGATGTTATCGGTCGTAATCGGTGCTGATGGAGTGGGATTGAGAAGATGCTCGATGTAGGAGTTAGTGAAAGAATGGAGTTAGTGAGTCATTAAATAGGAACGAAAACGAAATGATTGGTTTGATAACGAATTTAGTGAGACAATAAACAAAAACAACAGATTGAACGACCGAATGAGCCAATAAAACAAAATGACGAGCTTAGGCGATATGCTAAAATTCAAAGCAATGCTCAAAACCTATTTGCAAAAAAAACGTCTAATATGTCCAATAAATTTATAAGAAAGGGGATAAACTCTGCTGCAAAAACCACGGACGTATCGCACTGATGTGTATGTCCTACAAAATTTTGACGAAAATAATGGAACGACGACTTAAAGCCGTTTGGAGAATATTAAGGTGGCTTTAGGACCGAACGATCAAATATTTGAGAGGACAGAAATGCTACAAAAATTCTAGGAATCTAATATCGACGTGCATCAGATTTTAAGCAAGCATACGGTATGGATTCTTCGCAAAACTAATCTGGATGACTAGTTTGACGATGAGTGGCAGAAAATCAGAAGTTAAGATGTAAGGCGAACTGGTACAGGTTTGAAACAAGAAGATTATCTCGCACTCCCATCCTCTGCGCTGGAATATATCTTCAAAAAAAAACTCAAAAAGTCTCCTGAAGCACCTAACTTTACTTCTTCCAAGCCATTTGAAAGTCAATTTCAGCAACTGTTCCTGCTGTGTGTATTCCTGTTCGTCCAGACGTTCTTGTGGAGTGGTCTCTCCTGCCCATTGAAGATCGATCAGGGCGAACATTTTTGAATTTCAACTGCCCCAGAAAGATCTGGAGTACTCATCTGTTGCCTTTGGTAAAGCAGCTCAGTTCCTCAGTCGGAAATATTTTCGCTGAGCGAGGTTTTTTGCGAACTCTGTACAAGCCTTGTTTCTTGGACGGGCTTCCATGTGAAGTTGCATTATTAATGCTCTTCAAATTGTGCCAATCACCCCTAAATTGCTGTACATGGCGCGTCGTATACATTTCAAATATGAGTTTCATCTAGAGGAAAAGAAAAGAAGAGGCCACTAGAAAAAAGGATGCAAACGAAAAGATGAGATGGTCTGACAAAGATGGACATTATGTGGAAAGCTGACATTTTTCAGTAGATGGAAAGAATTGGCAGGAACTTGAAACTTGAGAAGGTAGAGAGGATGACGGCCCGAGGACCTCTGGATTGAAAATGAAAAAGTCACTAGAATTGGAGACAGTGGGACTCCTGCTTTGGCAGGAAGACATGAATTTTATAGCACGTGATACCATGTACCTTGGGTCGGGTTACGAATTAATAAGCCAAAGACCATACTCATGACTCAAACAAGTAAGAGAACGCTAATCAGACAAAGTATGACAATGGGAGCCTACAATTTAAAGAATATGGATGTCTTCATATACTAAGCAGTACTGCTATGTAAAGACTGTAACGATAAGGACGAAATTCAGCTGCGAATTACTAATGCCAATAAAATCTGTTACGCGGTCCTCCCGATATTTAAACCGAAGGAACTGCCCAGAAAGAACAAATTCCGCATCTACAACATGGTAATAGTGCTTCAGTGTGGATCATGTGGACAATTAATGTCTCAAGCGTCCGAAAACTTAATGGACGCAATTGAGTGAAGGATCCTACGCTGACTTTTGGGACCAGTAAGACAAAGCGCTGAATTTGGTTCAACAAGAACAAACCTTTCAACCAGCGTACTCGTAAAAATGTTAATATTGAAATGGGCGGGCCACGTCGGCTGAATAATTCCCAGACGCATTTTGAAAGCACATGACAATCGACCACCGTTGAAGGACTTATCAAAAAGTTGATTCCGCCAGCGTAAAAATGGGAGACAAGCCTGATCTGAAATCGTGGAGGAACTAAACTAGTGAGCGCAAGAGAACAGTCGCTTTGAAAATATCTGTAAGGAATAGTAAGGTATCCAACAATACGTCGATGTTCTAGTGAGTCGATAGTAGCAGTGATCGAATTGTCAGCTATCAACTTGAAAGATCTCCGAACTCTGTCTAGATATAACAGAGGGAATTGAGATGCACCGGCCCTGATATGCGAAATATACTCAAGGCGGGGGGGCTCTGTAAATAGTGGCTAATACAGCTGAAGAAAAAAACCCGTTATATCTATAAAAAAATCCTTGTGATTTATGGGCGTCCGTAGCTATGCTAAAGATTATTTATTTATTTGTTGGCAGAGCCTGTAGAAGCCTTACTGCTACTCGAAGCACGACCTAAGTAGTCTTTTGTTCCTGGCTTTTAACCACTCCCTAGGCCATATCTATTCCCTTAAGAAAGGAGATAATTTTACTCAGGTTAGTCTTCGACAGGTCTTCATAGGTGAGAGTAAATCCACCGAGAGTGTGGCCACTGCATCACAATCATTGATTGAATTCAAACCGATTCCTGGTACTCCAATTTACAATCTTGCTAATTCGAGAATTCAATGAATCTTTCATTGCCTAGCTCTTAGTGGAAGTAGAATTCAGGCACTCTTCGGTGATAAGATCTGTTGGAATAAGAGAAGTGTGCGGTGCCGTTATAAGCAAAGCTATGAACTAAATTGAAAGTTCTGGAAAGGAGATCATTGCTAAACATTTTAAAAAAAAAGAGTGGACGAGATAACACAACCTTGAGGAACACCAGCATTTATTTAAAATTTATCAGAAGTGACACCGTCCATGACGATTCCGCAAGAAACTTTCAATCCAGGAAACTGAGGACGTGGGTAGACTTAATGCATAAGTACTTTAGAAATATCAAGGGTTACCAATTGGGCTTTACTGAAGAAATTTATCACAGTGTACATCAAACTGTAATGAATTTCTTCAGTCAAAATTGTCGCCTGTTGAGCGCCTTGACCTGAACCCGTATTGTCCATCGTTAATTTGTTTGTTGTCTTCGAGATATTTATCCAGCTGAGAATTGCTTAGAATTTCCATTACTTTTGACAATGAAGAAGTAATGGCAATTAATTGACTTGTTACGTAGATCGCTGTGATCTCCTTTTTCGGAAGGGGTAGCTAGGATATGAATGTAGAAGTTTGTGAAGTGGTCTAGCTAAAGGAGACGCATATTTTATAAGGACTTACCATCAGGACCAGATGAGTTATTGACACTAATTCAAAGGAAAATGATTTGCCCTGAGGGTGAAATACGGCATCGAATTGCATGTGCGGCTTTGGAGTTGATTGAGATAGTTAGCTGCAAAAATTGTGGCAATAATGTTAGCCTTCACCAAGGAATTGATAACTTAAAGGGTTTGTGTACGTTATTTATCCAACACGTTTCCAAAAATGCAAAGTACTTCTTCGACTACCTGGAACTCAGTAATTTTGATGACCCTGGGATCCCAGGCAATCATCTGGGAAATACGTACATTTTGTACATTGTCCTCGAATTTTTATTCTGTTAACTTTATACCGAATCAAACGATAGCCTAACTGAAATTGAGCTGCTTTCATCCATCCAGAACGCAAGTCGAAACTTCTTTAAAGAACTCAAAAACAAAAATTTAAGCACTGAGATCAAGTGTTTACAAGAATATGCCCTCAGTCTTACTCATGAGTAAAAAGGTAAAAATATTAATAATTGTATCACAATGCCAATATTTAACGGGGCTTCTCGGTAAATTCTTGTTATTTTTTAGGTTCCGGAGAAGTAACAATGCCTTATTCACATCACACATTTTCCTTATGGATTCCAATCCAGTTCCTGTTTGGAGATGTTCCGCTCAGATTTCATCAAGGTATGCGAGGACCCCTGCCACTTTCGTGTCTGAATCTTAATGACTGTCTCGGATTGTTCAGTAGCCTTCAAAAGATCGTCATTGCAACTTACGCCTGGCCAGAATATCCCCTAAATACGCGGAAACATTGGCCCCCAATTCAATTCACTCTTCAGTAAAGTTGTGAATTTTTTCGCATAACTAAGCCACAAAATAAATCACTCTATCGTGATAAAATTAATCTCGAAAGAAATCCAGAATTATCAGGGAATGCATACATACAGAACATCTTCCTTACGGACTTCAGTCCAATCTGAGATGCTTTGCTCTGACTGATTCCGAGTCCTTGAATCTCAATTCCTTTCCTGGACAGTCCAGTCATGCACCAAAGATGGTGCGAAATATATGCACATATTTAATTAGCTTAACTTTCCTCCTCCACACAATCCAGTCTATCGACTTCGTCCGTAGCAGAAGTCGTTTACTTCGGTGTCTTTTCCAGCTCCTTCATAACTTCTTCATTGTCCAAACTGAGACCCACACACCATCATCCAACGAAATTTGGGTCGATTGCAATCAGTCTTTTAAGTCCATTTTAGTATCCAGTGACCTGAAATGAAAGCCATTAATATTATTGCAGCCATAAGCTGGCCTGGCCATCCGTCGAATCCAATGAACTCGATAAGTACGCACAACAAACAGAAACTGCACGACTAAAGTGCAACGTCTTGCTACTACAAAAAAAAGCTTGTTTCTTTTTCAAACCCGACTCCCGCCATTTATAGCTACGTGTATGTGAAGTCTCTCTCACAAGAAGATTCGATTTCTTCGAGACATCGATTTTGTCTTATAATTTCCCGTGCTTAATTACTTCACCGGCGATCACTTGGGCGCAGCAAGTCCATTTCTAGACGCACCAAGAAATCATTGATCTATGACAAAACTGACTTGGCGCGGCGGGTGATTCAAACTGCATCTGGATTTAATCTCAATTTGGTGACGAGGGTCGTGCTAAGCGTCTGAGTCCTTGTATCAGTTACATGTGAAAACTGATCGCTAAAGTCGCTTATAAGGCACTGTGCGATCGCTGCACTTGTCGATCTTAAAATGGTCAAAGCCAGGCAGGCAATTAATGAAATTCTTAAAGACGGTTGTAAATTGGGCCACTAATGCGACCCGATTACCTTTGTCGCGTGAAATACTTCTCAAATGTCTTTAAGTCTGACTGCTAACTTGCAGCGTGCGACTATTCCAAAGTCAAGTCTCCCTGCTAGCGAATTCACATAGCCGATCTGTTCGCGCACTGATCAATCTTATGGCAATTTCTATGAGAAGTCCTTGTTCTAATTTTGCACATCGCCAGTGCAGGTTTCACTTATTTTGGTCGTGTTTCTCGCCGACAAGTTTGTCGCTTTCCATACTTCGAAATAAAACTTAAAGACGAGATTGTTGCACTTTGTTTTTGGATTTTGCGATGTACTTTTCAGCTTCTTTGTTCGAATTTCGTTGAAAAACTTGGGCTTTCTTGTTTTTGTTTATCCGATTCGCCTTGAAGATGTGGGCGAAGGTCAGTGAAATAGTTTTTCAGTATTTTTATCCTTTATTGTGATGCCATAGAAGTTTTACTTTCATTATGACAAAGTTGTAGTCTTTTTTTGGAAATTTTTGAATGCGAAAGTTTGAGTTTTGCGTTTTTGAGAAGTTTGTTTTGTTACAAACGACATTAGAATTTGGCCTTGGCTAGAGAATTCAAGCTTTAATTTTATTTTTGGGGTAGGTATATTTAGTCGAAGTTGCTTAGAAAAAGTAACATTGTTGTGAAAATCATGCATGTAACGTAGCTAGTCGAGAGAAGGTCAAGGATGACTTAATTTCTATTTGTGATGCGAATACTGGTACTTTTTCGTATCCAACGTCATATCTGCATACATGCCGACTATGGCGTCGATAGCCTATTAGCCCAAAGATCATGCCTTCGAATCACACGCTTTACCGGTAAATTAAATAATGAGTTCGCCGTCTATGATTTTTTTTGTTTTAATTTCCGGATTTTTAATTCCAGGGTAATTACAACCTCCAGGGAATGACACATGTTATGGGGAATTACTTTTTACACCAGTATGGGAGCACGGAAAAATAAAACCATAAAAAGTCTCTTAAAACGGAGGGAATCTATAAAATACATTGCGACTCTTCCAAGAAAGTGCACATAAGAGCAACTGGACGCACGATCAGAGCAAGGTTTTGTGAACATCAGCACTGCAAGCAGAAGGATCAGGTCCATACATCAGCAATTGTGGAGACCCATTCAACTAAATAAAAGAAATAAAACAGTAAAACAGTATTTTACCCAATTTATGAATACTGTGAAAATATTCACCAAACCACAAGAGAGCTAGCTCTGCGGGGAGCGTAATCTCAAAGATGCAAGGAAGTTTGAGAACTTCTAGTTAAAAATCGACAATTTTCTAAACTAAACAGCATCCGAAAAAAGGTGTCGCGACAAGAATACAATACTTAAAGGATTCGTTTTTTATAACATCTGGAATAACAGCAGAAGTCATGCCATACTTAGGAGCGCAAGTCGAAGGATAGTGGTTTGAAGTACAAGAGATCAAAATTAAACCATGCAATTATTATTTATTTGATGTCGGAGCCTATAGAAGCCTTTCTGCTTCTCGAACCACAACCTAAGTGGTCTTTTGTTCCTGTCTCTTAACCACTCCCTAGGCCATATCTATTCCCTTAAGAAAGGAGATAATTTTACTCAGGGGAGTCTTCGACAGGTCTTCATAGGTGAGAGTAAATCCACCGAGAGTCTGCCTTCTTGATCTGGCCAATGCATCACAATCGCACAGAATGTGTGCCGTAGTTTCAGATGTGGTTTCACAGAATCGACATGCATCTACACCTTTTCAACATGTATTTCAGATTATGTAAATTGTATTTCAGATTATGTAAATTGTATTTCAGAATAATGAATTGTATTTCAGAATACATAAAATGTATTTCAGAATAGTGAATTGTATTTCAGATTTGGTAAGATGTATTTCAGAATAGTGAATTGTAATTCAGAATACGTAAATTGTATTTCAGAGTATATGAATTGAATTTCAGAACACATATAACGTAACATTTAAATCGAAATAATAAGACTTAATTTCCAACTTGCATATCATCCAATGCCAAAGCTTTGGCATGAAAAGTGGTAGTATGCTGCGCCGCCCGAGCACAGTCACCACCAGCTATTGTTTCTTTTGCTTGATCGATGATCTGCTCCAGGTACACCAAACGTTGTTCACCAATGCCTGGGCCAGTGACATTCGGTAGCTGCAAGTGTCCTTTCACATAGCTCTTGATTTTCGACCAAATATGCTCAACAGGATTAAGCATTGGAGAATATGGCGAAAGACGTAGCAAGTTTGCAGTACCATGCTCATTCACCTCTCTGATGGCCACCTCCAGTCTCGCATGGCATGGGGCATTGTCGCAAACAATAATCAAATCTTGTATTTGATTCCCCATTCCTTGCCACGGGTCTAGAATGTTTTTCAACCATTCATTTGCCAGCTGCGAAGTAAATGAACCCCTTCTTCTCTCTATTGACACCACACCTGCCCCGGAGATTGCTGCAATTAGGTGCACATTTGGTCCTCTTGAAGCAGGAAGAAGCTCTACAACCAGCCTTTGCACGTCCTCGAGTTCTTCGGCAGAATAAATTAAAATTTGTCTCATCGATCCAAATGATTTGTTTTCCTGATTGTACAAATTCATTTAATTTTTCAACATAGACAGCACGTTTGGCTTTATTTTCTTCATTGTTCATTGAAACGGGCTCGTAATGTACCGACTTCAAACTGAACAGCCGATTTTCCAAATAATTGCTAATTGTTGTAGTACTTAGTTGTTTTCTGAAAATTTTTATATACATAAAGAAATCAATCATCTATGTATCCGCTCCAAAAAAAAAAAATCTTAAATTACCTGAAATTTTGTCCGATCTTTTCTTTGATTTGAATTAACGTCATGGTACTGTCTTCCCCCAACCAGTTAAAAATAATTTCGATTTCGGCATTACTTAAAATTTTGGGTTTCTTACCTCCACGGGGTAATGGTCTTGGCTTTCCTGACGTGACCCAATGGAATGCCGTTTTGTAATTTATCCCGAGAGATACTGCCAAAGACGACCAATCTTCTCCTTTGTTAGCGCTGCTCACAATTCTCTCTCTATCCTGTTGGTTATGCTTGTGGTATTTTCGTCGAATGACTTGCTCACTAATAACTATGCCCGATCGGCAAATTGGACACATCATGCTGTCTTCAGTCATCAATGCCAATAGACAAGTACCATGCAGAAGATGGCCACAAGCCTGTAATCTCTTAACTGCCTTCCTTAACATGCTAAGGCAGCAAATAGCGCAGTTATCCTTCAATTCCATCTTACTTAATCGAATCTCAATACAATAATTAAGTTAAATGTCAACATTCTGATTAAGAATGCAATGATATCTGAAATACAATTTACGTTTTCTGAATTTAAACTTGCGTATTCTGAAATACAATTTACGTTTTCTGAATTCAAACTTACGTATTCTGAAATACAATTCACTATTCTGAAATACATTTTACCAAATCTGAAATACAATTCACTATTCTGAAATACAATTTACGTAATCTGAAATACAATTCACTATTCTGAAATACAATTTACATAATCTGAAATTAATATTATATAGTCTGAAATACATGTTGAAAAGGTGTAGTGATACTTTACCGATGATCTTAAGTTGATAATTAAGTAAATAATGTCCGGAAAAATATCCCATTATAACCTGATTAAGGAAAGGAACTCCGACGCTCTCCTACTTGAGAAAGTCAGAAATTTCTTTGACTGTCTAAGTCCTGAAAGTGAGTTCCAATAATCTTCCACCTGAAGATTTACCCACTTTAATATGCCATCCTTAATGAAGCCTTTACCTACTCCACAGAATGGTTCCGGGCCAATCATTGGCGAATTGGGCGATATGACTTTTGCGTGGGTCCAACATCTATTCCCCACTTTCGGAATAAAAGTCACATTTACGTCTCTCCATGCCAGTGGCACGTAAGCGTATTCGAAACTGGCTCTAAATAATTTGACCAGTATGGGGAGAAGCACATCGAAACCTTGTTGCAATAATGCAGGAAAGATGCCATCAGCTCCTGGTGATTTAAATGAGAGGAATGACATTACCGCCCATTCTATTGTGTTAGGAGTAAAGATTCTGCCATATAAAGCCCTAGTTCTTTTATTTGGCATACTCCCATAGGGCCTTATTTTTATCCGTAGGACAACCTATCTCCTCTAAGCCAGGAAAATGTGTTTGCATAAGAACTTGTACAGTTTCCTCGATATTAACGGTGTTACTTCCGTCCTGCTTTTGCAAGAGTCCAATACCGTTATTGTGAACTTTAGAGAGTATCTTTTGCATTCTGGCAGCTTCTGTCAGTCTATCAATACCCGCGCAAAAGTTGCGCCAGGTGCGTCTCTTTGAGTCCCTAATTTCTTTACTGTATTCTGTCAGCCCTTTTATACTCAGCCCAATTATTGAACCTTTTAGCTCTATTAAACAATTTCCTAACTCTTGTCCGGAGTTTTTAAAAGTTCTCCATTCAACCATGGCACATCTCTTTTGGCCTTGGCCTTCTTGAGTGGAGAACTAGCTTCATAGCTATCAAGTATTACTTTTTGTACCGTGGAGGCTGCTCTATCCTATTCATTGCTGATAGGGCCATAAGGACTGACATTCGAGAGCAATTCCTCCAGGGTTGCTTTATACGCAGACCAATTTGTACATTTGGGAATGCGTCTCTCGACCTCCCACGATTGCCTGACTTTGATGTTAAAGCAGATATGCGCATGGTCTGACATAGATGGTTCGTCGAAGACATGCCAATCGTAGATGTTTTGAGCGGTTAAGGGATCACTGAGAGTAATATCTAAGACTTCTTCCCTAATAGCATTCCTAAAGGTTGGTTTATTACCTTCATTAATTATCTCAAGATTGGTAGAAGATAAGTAATCAAGTAGCAACTCGCCTCTTGTGTTGTTGTCGCTGCTACCCCAGGCCTCATGGTGCGCATTCACGTCATCGCCGAGGATGAACCGCTTGTTGTTAACTGAGCAATAGTTCACTAGACTACGTACCTCATCTGGAGGCACTTCGTCGTTATCTCCGGGAAAGTAGGCAGAGGCCACCACTAACTCTTCTGTTCCACCTTCCCCTGTTGGAGTGATTATTATTGCTGCCGCCAGATCTCTAGTTATAAAGTCTGACAGCGGAATGTATTTTAGTTTTTTACTTATTAGTAAAGCAACCCATGGATTATCACTCTGGCTGCTGTAAACGAGTTTACCCGAGCTTGACTGGCCTTTAATATCACCATGTAAACAAACTCTTCAGCCACATGTAAGCAAGAACTTTCGAACGCCTCTGAACAAGGAGAAATCAACTTCTTCAGTTCTTGTGTTATCCTCGGGGCATACGTCAGCCATAGTGCTCCTCCACAAATCGCGACCCTGGGCTTTTACCAGTCGTCAGGTTGGTTGGTTAGTTGACTTACATGGTAGCCCATCAGTCAGACAATTAGCTTTGTTGCCACAAACTCACTTAACCCATTACTGCACAAACTCCGTTTAAACGGATATTGTGCTTAATAAACTTTGTGCACTAATGGGTTAACTTAGTCGTTGAATGCTGATGAAGTGAATCGTAACGAAGCTCTACGAAGAGCTGGACAGGAATGGATCATCATATCCATACGGTACTGGTAAAGAAGACTCTCTCTCCAATTTTATTTTTTTGAGATCGAGGATCTTAAAGAAGGGTTTGCCTAGTGTACGAAGTCTGATCTTGGCTAGAGCCGGACAACTGCAAAGAAGATGGAAAATAGTCTGCCTCTCATTTGCATCCCCACAACTACTGTAGTGGTCGTTAAAGGGTCCCAGTGGTCTCAGACGGGCAAGTAGTCTGTGCTCACCGCCGTAACTTTGGAGACGTCCACACGTGATCTGTTTAAACAGTTTTTCTGTTCTGATTCGGCAGTAAAATGGCCACATCTTCCCATATGTGACACAAGTGTTTAGTCTTTCCAACTTGAGTTAGCAGTTGTGAGAAAGTGAAGGATATTTCGCGTTTACCAATGGGAATATAAACAGTATTCACGATAAAGTCCTAGACAGTAAAACCTTGTCTAGCGCGTTCGTCTGTCCACTCGTCTCTCTATCTTGCTGTGGTTAGGATTGCAAAGAAGGTTTACTTCGAGCAGACTTCCTGAATGCAACACACGAGAAGAAGTTCGAAAGCTTACGGAACTCCCTAACGAGCACCACTTTACAAGAGTGTCGAAGAACAGGAGAATATTCTGAGCAAAGGATTAAACTTCCCTTCATTCAACGAATTGAGCAAGCAAATTTGGCAAATCCTCCGTCAGGCAGCAGTAATTTGACACCAGTCTCTAATATTTGCAAACCCGAACGCAGAGCTCAAGAAGCCAAGGGAACACAAAGAAGTGAGGCACTACAAACAAGCCCGTACAAAATATAAAAAGAGACCCAACTGACCGCAAGTTAATGATTTTAATCAAAGGACTCCAAGGAAAAACCAATTGGTTATCTCATCGGGTATAGGAGATATTGAGGAATTCGTGAAAATGTACTGAACCCCTTTACAAGCCTTTGAGGTTGAGTATTTTAACCCCTCTAGACACCTTGTAGTTCGAATATTGAAAACCCCCAAAGAGCTTTTTAGGCGCTTGTGTAAGTTGCCTGTTTGTTTAAGTTGTCATTGGGCTCAAAAGAGATTTTGAGGAATAAAAAAAAACTTTAACCCATTTTCCCACCCTATGGGATGAAATTTAAAAAAATCGTTTGTTGAACCGTTCCTGTTTCGGGAAAATACTAGCTTTGGGTTTTCCACTAAAATTTGGTTTGCTCGCTCGAACACTTGCTCAAATGTAGAGTCTAACTGTTTGAGACACATTTCCCGAGAAATGATCGAAGCATTGTCCCAAACGCTCAAACGAAACACAGCTATGAAAGCCAACAAGCTTGAGTATGCAATGTCTTGTATCGGTAGTTTGGACTCTGGAAGAGCGAGAAGCGTGCATTCAGTTAACGTATAAGGGCAGTAACAGTGGTTCTTAGAAGACGCGATCCTGGATATGAACAAGTATATGCTGTCGAGGCTTACTTCTTGTATTTTCTTCACGATTGCTGATGAAGCTTGCATTTTGAGGATTTCACAAAAAGGATGCTCTATTCAATATGAACTTTATTGCACTTGGGTGGAGATTGATGGGATTCAGGTCAGATAATTGGCGGATCATTGTATTCTAGTTCGAGTTTAATTTGGTTCCCGGAGTATGGTGAAAAACCAGCTCCACTCCGCTATGAACTAGGCTTGTGTAGTTCGCGAACGAACTAGTTCAGAAGAGCGTTCCCAGAAGTGAAATGAACGAACTAGTTCGCAGTCAGTTCCGCTCCTAGTTCGTTTCTATTTATTATTTATTCATTGCCGTTCGTAACTCAGTGCTGGAATATACTCTTGTACACTGAGCACCTTTTTTTTTTTTTTTGGTCATCACATTGGAATCATCACTGAACTCCCGCGAACTAGTGAACCAGAAGAAGGAACTAGTTCGCAGTCAGTTCCGCTCGTAGTTCGTTTCAGTTCAGTGCTGCAATATACTTTTGCACATTGAGGACCTTTTTTTTTTTTTGCTCGTCACATTTTACCTGAATGACCTTTTTTTTTTTTTTGGTCATCACATTCCAATCATCACTGAACTCCCGCGAACTAGTGAACTAGAAGAACGAACTAGTTCGCGACGAATCAGGAGGAATCACTATGGTGAACTGAAATGCGCATGCCTACTATGAACTCGATCTTGCGGAGGGTTTAGGTCAGCAAAGTCGACAAAATGTGGGTCTTTTCGAGCTCTGTCCAAGGTTTGAACAATGCATAAGCTGTTGTGTTTTCTCTGTTGCTTGGAAGACTGCTGGTATGGTGGTACTCCCCAAGTCGCTGGATAGGACTAGTTGATCTCGCTTCATCCTTCCTTCTAAAAGATTCTTGAAGCGATCCCCGTACTAAAGCGAATTTCTGATGTCCAGTCTTCAGTACCTTTTCCACACAGGCTGTACTAGGGATGAAAGGCTTATGTTAAAAAATGTGTAAAATAGCTCTTTCCGTCCATGGACGCAAGGTTGCGTGTTATTGTCTTGATTGTGATTAATAAACTACGTTAATGTGGCTATCCGGAGGATCTATGGTAGAGCTGCTTCTCTGGCAGGAGAGCGTATGCCCGGTGTTCGGTACTTGGTTGGCAACTTTTTAGGGTGTAATTCCTTGATATATTTTGAAAAAATAAATGTTGTTCAGGGTGGGGCAATTTTCAATATCCGCGGAGATAAGGGTCTTTCCAACATACACCCTCACTCACGTAAACTGTTATATGTTCAAAACTAGTAATTATTCTGTGAAGTGATTTTAATTTAATTTTTATCTGATATATATGCCAGAAAAACAGTTGCCTGCTCCAAGTGAGTCCGGATTATATTTAGCTACTTCAAATTAATTTTCTCTGTTACATGAATTCACATTTTCGTTGTGACGACGGAATGCCTGTTCTTGACATCCTAAATGACACACAACGTCTTTTAGCATTTTCATTATATCTCGATTTTTTGAAGGTTTTTCATTATGCAATATTACTGACGATCTATTTTTATTACTTAACAATTCTTCAATTCTAGGACCGGAATCGAACTTGGAAAGTGGAAGAACTGATTTTAAACGTTCAACGCTTTTCGTACCATGCCTAACTACAGCAAAGTAGAATGTGGTCTGCTACGCATAAGTGGATAGTGGAACCAAGTTCCAAGTTTGCTTACCTATTCGTGTTTTGCCAACTTGTTTTAACCTAGGCTTCTCCATTACTGGTCATGGCAGCTGGAATGCCATCTTGTGTACGACAGGGTTTTATCTTCGGGGATTAGCTGCACATGATGTGGTACGAGTCGTATATGCCCATGGAAGGTTTCTTTCACCCACGACACTAGAGAGGTCCCTGGGTAGGTATAGCTGTGCTGTGCATTGCTAGTGGGAAGAATCACTAGTTGGATACGACGTAGAGTTCTGTATCAATCAGGTGCCGGGGATATACAGAACGACTAAGATTTAGATAGTTCTCATTTCTGGCAGTAAAAATATGGGGCTTGCCCATAGTATAGACTTGATCTCCTACACGAGGAGAGGAGGATTTTATACCTTGTTATCTTCCCAACAGGTGCACATCTAAAACAACCCAAAAATGTACTGTCCAATAGTGATGCAGTTTATCGGCCAAAAAATCAAGCCGACTGTAAAGGAGCATCCAAGAAGACTGAGTGTATCCCGGTTCAGTAAACACAAGACCTAAGTTTCAATTTTTTCTTGGAACATCCTCCGTCATCTTTAGTCACAGTGAAGACTCGTTCGGGGTCGGTATAAGAAAGCAAGAGTGCTAACCTAATGCTTATATGTCCAGTAACTTTCTTTACACTTCTTGTTTCGACCCATGTGCGATTCCAACTCACGACCAATCAATTGCTAGCTTAACGTGCTAACCTCTAGCCCACCGTGACTATCTGGAAACTTACCACAACAATGCTCTGCTTTTTGCGTATGAAAAAATCGCATCGACTTAAATAAATTCGTAGAAAGAGTCACTGACTTTGATTTTAATTATCTCTCAACCATGGATAGCAACAGGTGTTGAATGTTAAGAAGTATAGTCTATTGCTTTTGCTTCTTCTTTATTATTACCTAAATTAATTTCTAAGAGAGAATTATGACTTCTTAAAAATAACATTGAAATTATCATTCAAAACCGGATTTACGCTAAGAAAAGAATCCCAGGTGCCTACAACAAAAATTAGCTTTGTTAGCCGCAGGAGCTTATACAAAGTTTATGTTAAATGTTGGCAGTTCGCTTTAACGTTTCAGGTGAGGAAGTTGTAGTAAGAAGAATAAATGTGTTTATTTTGGATAAGGTTACCTTAGATGCATGCCGCCGAATTTTTTGGAGGACCATAGCGATACTTTTAAATATCATGGTCCAAGATGTTATTAAAAAAGGAACTTCGTTTTATCCGTCTGATCAACTAAATCATACAATGCTGTAAATTATGCGTAGAACAAGAAAACGTTTTCGCTTTAGTATGCCATTGAATTTCATCCACCTGGCAATGGTTTACGGAAGTTAAATAAGATTGTTGTAATCACTAGCCGACACACGCCTTTCAATTTTACTTACTGTTCTGCGTCATAATATTTTCGTGTAGGTATACTATAGGTGGTTAATTTACCGGTTAATTATCGGTTATTTTTCATGGTTTTATCATTGTTTTTGAGAAATTCGGTCTGAAAATTACAAAAACAAATATGATTGCATACTTTACATCATCTGACTTTAAAATTGTGACCAATGAAGGGAACGTTATGATTAAAGCTTCAAATTCATTTCCATGCTTACGGTGTCTGCAGTTGCGTGATAAGAAATTAAACGTTGTGATAAAAAAGCTAAATTTCAAAAGAAAAAAAAAACAATTTGTCACACTTAATAATACAAAATATGCCACAAAATGCGGTTATTGTGGATTACAATTACTAAAAAAAGGGTGGGTGCAACTTTATGTTTTATTGGACGAAGTGCCGACGCTACTAACACTATAAGTAAAAAACGTCGTTTACGAGTGAACTATTCTAAAAGAACACTTCATTGAAGTGAGTGAGTGTAGTAACTCACTCATTTTTGTGAACTACAGTTCAACTCGAAAGATGAATGAAAATGAAGAAAGGAAGAATCAAGAACTAACAGGGGGGAGATGAGATGAGAGACAGACAATCTTCTCGTTTCGTCCAGCTCCGTGTCCATCTGAAACACACGCAGCGAAGACTGAACGTAATTCTTCACAAAGTACAGCTCTTCTCTCTCAGTGGTTTGTTATATTTCATTCATATATGTGTGGTATTTTGCATGTTCCATTCTGTTATAAAAGTTGCTGTACAGCGTTCTTCTTCCTATTAGCCCACCCACAAACACAACTGAACGACTGACTAACTAGTGAGTGACAACTGAACGGTTGGTTAGAGAAAAGAAGGAGAGTAAATGTACAATTCAATTGAAGTACTTCACTAAACTCACTCTTTAACCCTTCGTGGTCACACCGTCACACTGGGTCGATTTTACCCAGTCAAAAAGTTCAAAACGGTATTGTGACCAAACTATCCGTCCGAAGTGGTTAAACAAATTACGGAACATGCTCTGAACGTTCTATATGATGTACGAAAAATTTATTTATAAAAAATAAAATGGCGACATGTTAAAAAAGGCAACTTCTTCGATTTTACCCAGTCAAAAAGTTCAAAACGGTATTGTGACCAAACTATCCGTCCGAAGTGGTTAAACAAATTACGGAACATGCTCTGAACGTTCTATATGATGTACGAAAAATTTATTTATAAAAAATAAAATGGCGACATGTTAAAAAAGGCAACTTCTTCGCCAAAAAAATTATAGCTTCGTCAATGTTCGATATTTTTTGATAAAATTTTGACGTTTCACTTCTTAGATATGCAACTTCTGGGAAAAAATAAAATAGTATCATAGTGCGCATTTCAAAAAAGGTATATATTCCGACATATGAAAAGGGTCCATCTTACGCCCAAAGTTTGTCGTCGGGTCGATTCTCGCCCGTGTGACTACGAAGGGTTAAAGTGATTGATTAGTTCAGAAGTACGTCACTCAAATGAACTGTTTGGGCTATCTCTATAGGTATAAAAAAAACAATTCGATATCTCATCGGGCCTAAAAGTGATCTGTCTGAATTCATTAACAATCATTTTACACCCTTTCAATGGTTGAAAATAGCAAAATCCTGAAATTAATTTTTTTATCGTTAAGTCCATAGAAGTAAAAGCGAATTCGATCTCATTAAACCCAAAAGATTTGTCGGAATTCGTGAAAATTTTACCAATACCTTACACCCCTAGGGGTCTGAATATCGAAAACTGCTTCAATCGGTTTATCCTCGACTATATTTAAAGCCTTTAGAAATGAAAGCGAATTCGATATCTCATTAAACATAAGAAATATATCGGAATTCATGAACCCGCTGTGCATTGCTAGCGGAATCCACTTACTGGTTGAATATCAAAAAAATTGGAAAACAGTTTTTAGGCGCATATATCGAGCCCACATAAATAAAATTAATTTGATATCTCGACATGCGTACCAGATGTGACGAAATTCGTGAAAATGTGGAAAAAAAATTTTTACGGACAATTTTTTTAGCCACCTCCGTGCGTCAATGAAATTCTGATCTTTTTTTTGCTTTAATTACTCCTGTAATATATTCACATTAGAGATGGGCAAAGCAGTTCCTTTTAGTGAAGTACTTCACTCCGATTTACTCACTTTAAGGAACCAGTTCAGTGAAGTACTTTCATGAAACTGTTCGTTCCATCGTTCTTTCGTTTTCGTTCCATCGTTCAATGGTCACTAGTCGTAGTTGGAAGACAGTAGATCTAGCAGAAGATGATGAGCAAAAAAAAAGGTCAGTATATCTATTAGAAGATGAGAAGAAAAAAAGGTCAGTAGATCTTGTAAAAGATGAGTAAAAAAAAAAAGGTCTGAGAGGGGCAAAACAAGAAGATTTTGTTGGTCATCTGCCTAGCTTGTTAGTCTCTATTTGTCTTTCATGAGTAGGTATATCGTTTTTAATTTTGTTGTCACGTGTCCAATGGAACTGCAGTTCACCAAAAGGAGTGAGTTACTTCACTCACTCACTTCAAGGTAGTGTTCTTTATGGAACAGTTCACTCGTGAACGACCCATCTCTAATTCACATATACGTACTAAGATTTATCTTTCTAGCATAAACCCTTCTCGAGATACAAAAAACCACTCGTACACTGTTACTCCTAGCAAAAAAATTTTCTAGAATGCCTCTGTGGTGGCTTTCTATCCATTGTGGCTTCCTATCCATTGTGGCTTTCGAGAAATAAAAATCCGAATTTTTTCCTTTCCATCCCCTCCACTATCATCCACTATCATCCCCTAACCCCCCCCCACCCCCTGTAAAATTTGTAAGACCATATTTGGTACGCCTCTTAGATATAAAAATAGTTTTTTTTTTTTGGAGAAATGGCTGTCCCCCTACTTTTAATTCTATATACACAAACCAGATTTAATCTCTCTGGTACAATTGGCTCGGTAGACATAAAGGGTTGTAGGGACATAACATAGATCAATCATAGAACAATAGATCATTTGTTTGACCAGCTGTGTGGCATGTGGCACTATCTTGTTGAAACCACATATCACTGATGTCAAGTCTATCCAGTTCTGGCCAAAAATTGTCTTCCAGCATGGCACGAACTCCATTGACCATAACACGGCGGTTATTTTCATTGACGAACAAATACTGTCCAATCACACCTCCGGCATGAAATCCACACTTATGCAATGGAGTCTCTTGAAACTCATGTGTGTTTATTGTTGTCCAATAATGCATATTTGCTTATTGACAAAGCCAATAAGCCAAAAATGAGCTTCATCGCTGAAGATGATTTTTCGATTAAATTAAGGATTTTCTAATATTTTGCAGAGTGCAATCGGAGAATAATTTTCAAACGTTGCTTGTTCGTGAACTTCACCATGATAAAAATGTAAACCTTGACTGACGTTTTGACATTGACAGACCAGCAAAAAAGTTTAAGGGTGCTTTATGAAAAACAAAATTGTTATGTACCTATTTAATAACACTTTTGAACTTCAAAGTTATGCTAGAAAGTTGAAACTTGGGGACTATATGTAGATCCATTGGCGTACGGAAGGAGGGCAAAAAAAATGATGAGTGAAAATGGAATGCATATATTTTCACAAATTTCGTCATATTTTTTAGGTCTGCAAAAATATTGAATTATTTTTTATATTCTAGATGAAATCTGAGAGTATTATAAGTTTAATCCAGCTCGAAAAGTTTGTAACGTATAGAACCGACCCTCGGACGAAAAAAAGTTAGATATTATTTTGTGTTCAGTTGTGTGTTGCATACTTAAAGTTTACAATGTTTGACACGAAAGTTCCGAATATGATGCAAATCGAATAAGTCCTTCGTGTAGCAGCCTACAAAAGTCCTTCAAAAATTTATGCATGTTACAGAATCTACTATAACTCTAGTACGAGTTAAAATAGGGGTTCAAAATTAATTGGTTTTATATCAAAAGCAAGACTGAGTTCATTAATTAGCGCCATCCGTCGACTCCTTCGGGTAGCTGTCATTCAAAAGTCCTTGAAACACGTGTTCACCAATATTGAACGATAACTTTAGAACGCTTTAAGTTACAACTTTGAAATTTTGTATACGTTGGTTTTATTATAGTCGCAGCTGAAAGTATTGATATGAAAAATATCCCATAAGTCCTTCATGTAGTTGCCATACAAAAATTCCGTGTCCTATCTTAATTTATGGAACTCACTATAACTCAAGAAATCGTTTAACCATCCATCGAGTAGCCACTATTCAATAGTTTCTACCTGTAAATAAAAGCTCATGCAATAATCGTATGTGCACTCCTCATTCTTTTAATATATTTCCAACTAAAATATAAATCGGAGTTCAGTATTTCATCCAGAGTATCATACGACTGGCTTGCAGCCTATCGTGACTGCGGTATGTTCATTCTACAGGTTCTTCACATGAGTGCCTTGGCAGTGTTTTCAAGATTTTTTTTTTAAATTCGACGCCTAAGGTGGTGTAAAGGGGTTTTGTACATTTTCACGAATTTAGCCATATCTCTCGGGTCTGATTAGAAATCGAATAACTTTTCACGTCCACGGGCTTGTCTTATAATCGTCTAAAACTGCTTTTCAAGAATTTTCCATTTTCAACCCCTAAGAGGGTATAAAGGGGTTGAACACGTGTTCACGAATTCCGTCATATCTCTTAGGAAAAGGAATCGAATTTGTTTTTACTTCCTCGGGCTATTTTTATATTTATCTAAGAACTTCTCTCAGAATTTTTGGATATTCAACCCCCAAGTGGCTGTAAGTGGGTTGTATACGTTTCCACAATTATCGCCATATCTTTAGGTTTGATGATATATCAAATTGGCTTTAACTTCTTCAGAGTTTTTATATAATCGCCTACAAATCAATTTTAAGATTTTTTTAATATCCAACCCCTAAGATGGTGTAAAGGAGTTGAATTAGAGATGGGCGAAGCAGTTCCTTTCAGTTGAAGAACTTCATTCCGAGTCACTCACTTTAAGGAACGAGTTCAGGGAAGTACAGTAGAACCTCTATATAGTGACCACCCAAGGGACTGAGCAAAATTGGTCACTTTATTCGATTGGTCAAATTATAAAAATAATTTAATAAATAAAATCCGTTTCTGACTTACATCGGGACCGTAAAAAAATGGCAACTTTTGGCAAGTGGTCAAGATAGGAAGGTGGTCACTTCTTCAGGTTCTATTGTACTTCCATGGAATTCTTCGTTCCATCGTTCCATCGTTCAGTGGTCACTAGTCGTAGTTGGAAGACAGTAGATCTAGCAGAAGATGATGAGCAAAAAAAAGGTCAGTAGATAGATCTAGTAGAAGAAAAAGGAATAGAAGAAAAAAGGTCTGAGAGGGGCAAAACGAGACGATTTTATTGGTTGTCTGCCTAGCTTGTTAGTCTCTATTTTTCTTTCATGAGTAGGTCTATCGTTTTTAATTATTTTGTCACGTGCCCAATGGAACTGCAGTTCACCAAAAGGAGTGAGTTACTTCACTCACTAACTTCAATGAAGTGTTCTTTTGGAACAGTTTACTCGTGAACGACCCATCTCTAGGTTGAATACATTTCCACAAATTCCTACATATTTCTTCGGTTTGTTAAGATATCAGATTGGTTTATAATCGCCTACGAACCCATTTCACAATTTTTCGATATTCAACCCCCAGCGTGTGGTTTCATGCCTTTCAATTCACCAATTTTTGAAATTCTAACCCCAAGGGAGTGGGAAAGGGTTGCTAACGTTTTCACAAATTTTTCAAAATCTCTAGTGTCTAATTAGATATCAAGTTGCTTCTAATGTAATCGGCTAAAAACCCTTTTCACACTTTTTCGAAAATCAACCTCCAAGTTTGCATTCCCTGGGACTTACTAAATGATACGTTCCCTTACTTCATTCTAGTCATTTTGTAGTGACCCACTTTGTTTTGTCTGAATCTGCTCTGATTCTAGAACACAAATTATATTTGACATCCGTTTGAAAAATGTTACTTTAAATGTCCTGAGATACTATCGATTCGGACGAATCATTTCGCCATTTTCACCCATTTTAATATTAAATTGTCTGAAATCAATACACCACATCAATTACAAGTGACCTTACCGTACAAGGAAAAAACTCGATAAACTAGCACGATTGCAGTCTGACTGACAAACTGTATTAAAATGTAAAATGTAAACGACGATGGCATTAGGTAGGTTAGAAAATTTACTAGAGAAGCAAACGTTTCTTAGCCATATACCAAAGGCTCGATAAAAGTTAGCCACAACGCTAGGCTATTTGCATTTCCCAAATCGGTAGCTATAGAAGGCAATACTATCGCTTTAAAAAAAAAACAGATCTTAATGTATGCAAACAAAATGGAAATAGATAGTCGCGTTTAACTTAACTAAACTTTAACTGGGCAACAAGAAAACAATATTGTTCTAGCGTCAAGTAAATGCCTGAATGTAGAGGAAATCGAAAGAAGCGCTTGTGTTTTCTGCTTATAAAACGTGGTGGCATACGAACAACTCGGAACTAAATTGCCTATAAAATATTCTTGAAAAAAAAATCGATAGAGGACTTCATTTCAGGCGAAGTTAACGTAGGAATGAGTTTATTGACTTCACAAATGCTCACAATGATGTCAAATTTCGATGACAAAACGATTTATTTGCCAGCCATATTCAGTCGGATCTGCTTATGAAATTATTCCCAAGATTGGACAATCTTGAAGCTCGTATGATGGTGGAACTTAAGACGTTTGCTCTATTCTATTACGTCATCATAACTAATAGTATTCTTCGATTACGCCATAAAACAGGTCGCCTTAGACGGAACAATTCTCTTGGCATAATTAAAACTAGAATTTCGATAGCACACGATTATTGTTGATTTTTCGGATTAACACCTTTGGCAACGACTGGAAATTATTCATGCAGGTTGCCGACCTACTTTGGGTCAATGAAGTGTTTTGAACATTAAAGTTGATTGGATTGTTCGGTATCTTAATGAATGTTTTCATTTTGTTATTCCCTAGGCACAGGATGATTTCTTGGGCAGGTTTGAAAGTAACCATTTTCGAACTACGTTCTTATCCCATGCACCCAAACTACGCTAGTAATCGGCAAAGCTTCGATTAATTAATTAGTCTTGGTATTGATTGCATTTTGGTTTAGGCCTTGCACAGTCTTAATGTTGCATGCAAGTTTCTTCTATTCAGAACTTAATACACGTTTCATGTGAGTGTTAACAATTTCCTAACAACCATCCCAACTCGTCTGGAATGGGAAAGGGACTCGGTACGGGAGGAAGAGTCCGTCCACGTATATACGGATGGCCACAAAACTAAAGGCGGGGTAGGTGGAGTTCTTTTCTCTGATATGCTGTATATTAGCAGCTCCTTCCGCATTCCGGACCACTTTAAAGTCTTATCAGGCAGAGCAGAGAATCGGCCTCTTTTCAAACGACTTCTGTAGAAGCTGCCTGGATGAGTAGGAGCAGAAAGTCCTTCATCTTCTCTCCGAGGAAAGCTCATCGAGGCTACTTCTTCGACAGTCTCAGTGACCTTTCCGCAATGGAAGTTGCGAGAATTCAACTCTTCATTATAAGCTCTAAATGGTTTATTGAGCAGCTTCAGGTTGCGTTGCGGTTGTATTAATATCCCGTCGATGTTGGCTTCGGTGATAGTTGCTTGGTCTAACTTTTCAACCGAAGCTGTAATGGACAATCCAGGTCTAGAAAACCGTCAACAACTTGGCCAAAGTAGGTAATATAATCAGCGTATTGTCAGCCAGAAATAAGGGTACATGCCCTTCTCCATATCGCCAGCACGCTGATCAGAGGACTCGTAGGATACTGGCTGGCACTATACGGCTGCACCACAAAAGAAAATATGCAGCAACTGCAAGTAGCAGCAAACAAAGTCCTAAGGAAAGCACTTGGAGCATATCGCACCACCCCGATCGTCTCCCTAGAAGTGGAGTCTGGGTGCAACAGCATCGAGAGGACTTTCATCAACGCACCAATTGCCTTATTTAGCCGCAACGTCCTTAGACTACAGACGACCGCATAATACCTCCTTAAACGTTTTAGAGCAGTTACACGAAAATAGTGAAATCGGCCTATCCTTTAAGTCAGCACTATGGCTAGCTAGGCAGCGAATTCATCGGCTAGAAACTCCCATTCCACCACCATGTACCACAGCTCCACACCCTACATCCATCTCGCTCATCCTTCTTACTATTCTGCAAAAGACCAAACCCCCCCATTGCAATGTATCAACAACTACATCGAGAATACCTTGCGGCTCTGACAGGCTAATCTATACGGATGGCTCAAAATCTTTAAATCATACAGCAGCAGCCATTATCGTGTTTCCGGAACAGGATCTTGCACCAATAATTGAACAGTTCAAATTGCACCCTAGCACCAGTGCTTACGAAGCGGAACTTTTCGCTCTTCAAAAAGCTGCCACCAAGGCTGCAATAGCATTCAAACCCACAGCTGTCTTCAGCGACTCAAGGGCTGCTACGATAGCATTAAATAATCCGCGCCCGGCTGAACCACTAATAAAACTCATCAGAGGAAACATTTGAAGCTGGCACCCAAGTGTTCTGGATTCCAGGTCACGCAGGACTCGTGGGAAATGAGCTGGCGGATAATGAAGCCAAGCGACCTATTGGTTGGTTGCTTGGTTTACGTGGTGGCCCGTCTACCGAAAACAGGGCCCAATTAGCACAGGAAGCGCCGTTTTGATACCACAACTCGTTTAACCTGGTCGTTGAGGGTTGATGAAGTGGATACATGGTTTTACAGAGACCTGGGGCTTCCGGAGCTGTTCAAGAAGGTGATCAGTTCTTCAATCTTGTTCTTCGAGATCTCATCAAGGTTATTAAAGAAAGGTTTGCCTAGTACGCGAAGTCTAGCTCTAGCTAGGGCTGGACACTCGCAAAGAAGGTGGGTAACAGTTTCCCTTTTATCTATTACCAGCAATATCATAGAACACCTGCCCCAGCTGGCTTCGCTTATTAAAAGAGCGGCAAATCAAAAACAGGACGGCGAGCGGCAACATAAATGGAGACAAGAAACCACCTTCTTAGCCAAACACTGGAAAAGCACAAAAAATGCAAGGCAGGACCCAAATATTCCAAGGGCAACATCGATGACAGTCACGCGGGCAAGAATCGGACACTCCAAACTCACGCACAGTCACTTTATGTGCAAAGCTCTACAACCTGGGTGTGTAGCTTGCAGGCAGCCGCTAACAATGGAGCATATCCTACTACATTGCGTTCAAACCAAGGCTTTCTTCCAAAATCGCCCTCCTTCAATTGAAGAACCCCTTTCAATCTTCAGCCCTGATACTTTACTACAGCTCCTTACCCACTTGAAGATCAGGAACAGTCTTTAACACCGATAACTTCAACAAAGAAACAGACATAACTGCCACATAATAATACGTACAATAGTGCCATATGGCTATGGAAGGCCTGGCACTCTAATATATGCGCTAGTATATTCATAGGCTAGGTTTAGGTTTAAGGTTTAAGAAGGGGCGCAGCGCTAAAACCACCGCGCTCACTAGGCGCCAAACGGGCCCATTGCGATCCCTTCAGGTCCTCGTGGGCTATTCCATCACCTCAGAAACACTCCAGTTCCCTGCAGAACCTGACCAGTTTGTCATACCCTACCGACCTCAAATCCTCGATGCTCTCGAAGAAAATGCTACCCAACCATCTCAGACGCCTCCTAGCGATCCCCGGGCATTCACACAGAATGTGAGTGATGTCTTCCACAGCATACAGATCATGGCAGAACCTACACATGTCCGATTCCGCTATCCCTAGCCGCATAGCGTGTTTCCTCAGCATACAGTGCCCCATTCATAGGCAAGCGTCATGGAAAATAATAATATAATGGTTTATTGAGTAAGAACAGATTCAATGATCCTGTTGTAACACAACGGACCTTTTTAGTTCTAAGTATGGATGTGTTCTCACGGGCAGCCAAGCGTACCTACCCTACCCGAGCCTCTATCTCAACCTCAAACCAAAATTGAGCAGGGTACTGATGGAGGAGCAACATTGAAGGCAGAACATCTGGATGTGATTTTATTCTTAGGGATAGATAAATATTCAAATGGAACCTACTAAGTGATACCCATAATCAAAATCATAACCGTTAATCAAAAAAGTAATTAGAGCTTATTATAGATGAGCGGGGTGGCATAACACTAAATGGAAATACGAAAAACTGCGTAATCACTGACGTTGATTGGAAAAGCCAAAGCTGCGGGAAGCCAAAAGAGGGTTTTAATCATTTTGAATAGATAATACGAAACTACTGCCACCACCCGAGATTATGAAAGCTAATTGCGGGTAGCTTCCATATAAAAGTTCTTAAAATACGTGAAAGTTGAAATTATGCTCCTTCAACCTTTTCCATCCTTTTTTTAATACTCTGGGGGTTGAAATCGTAAAAGTCTGAAATTGCTTTTTAGGTGTTTGCACAGATTGTCTGTAGATGCCAAAATCAATTCGCTTGCTCATTGGGTGTAAGGGATATTGAGGAATTCGTTAAAATATTTTGAACCCTTTATCATCCTTTTTGTGGTTAAATATCGAGAAATACCGGAAGTACTTGTTAGACGTTTGTATAAGCAGAAGAGAGAACTTAATTTTCATCTTATATCTTTTGGGCATTTCGAGGTATCACATTAATTTAACTTCTGCGGGCTCTTTCTATAAGTGCCTAGAAACATATTCCTAAGGGGATGTAAAGTGGTCGCGTACATTTTTACGAATTCCGACCTATTTCTTAGGTCTAACGAGATATCGAATTCACTTTCACTTCTATTGGCTTTAAATATAATCAGGGAAAAACAGAATAGCATTTTTCAATATTAAACCACCCTGCGGGTATAAGGTCATCATCATCATCATCAATGGCGCGACAGCCCAAGTCGGGCTCTGCCCTCCTGAAATATAAGGTAGTGTTCAAGTTTTCACTAATTCCGACAAAACTTTTAGATCGAATTCGGTTATTTCTTCTATGGACTTTAACTATAATGACCTAAAAATTAATTTCAGGATATTGCGATAATCAATCCCATAGAGGGTGTAAAATGTACGTTTTTACCAATTTCAACATATCACTTAGGTCTGACGAGAAATTTTTATAATCGGTTTAATTTTTTAATATTCAACCCCTACAGATCTATGTCCATATTGAACTGAGGTCTCTTTAGGGAGAGATCCATAGGCCACGGCTCCATTCTTAGGGAATTTCTTGAGGGTCCGGTCGACATTTGTTCGGATTATATGACCTCGGTAAATGATTTTAAATCCTTCAGGGTCGTATACCCAAGCAGAGTGGACTTGGAAACAGGGTAGTGAATGAGGGAGAACTCTCCGTGTATACGGACGGTTCCAAAATGGAATGCGGCACTGGCGCTGGAGTCTTCTCTGAGCAGTTGAGTGCAAGGGAGTCTTTTAAGCTGTCGGATGCCTGTAGAGTATTCCAAGCGGAGATACTGGCAGTGAAGCAGGCAGGTAGCATCATGTTGATTGGGGTGGGGGGGATTTGCGGTTGGGATATCTCACTCCACATTGACAGCCTGGCGGCTTTGAATGCATTGGAATCGGGGACTATCAAATCCCAGCTAGTAAAGCGCTGTCGAGAAGTGCTCAAGGTACGGTAAGAATAGGGTACGGCTATGCTGGGTATCAGGGCATAGTGACATACCAGGAAACGAACTGGCCGATGAGCTGTCGAGACTAGGATCAACGTCACCTGGGACGGTAGAGGAGGGGGGCTAGCCCACCATTAAACGGCATCCAACACGGTATCAGGGATCGTGCGGCGGACCCTGCGAACGCTAGATGGGAGGCGCTAACGAGCTGTAGGACTTCTAGGGCACTCTGGCCAAGGTTGGACAGACGGAAGACTAGGGAGATATTGACATGGAGTAGGGGAAGTTTGTGGTTACTCGTCGGAATACTGACAGTGCACTGCTTGCTAGGGAAGCATGCTATGCGTATGGGGATCGTTGACTCTGACGAGTTCAGGTACTGACTTGACCTATATGCTGAGGAGGACATCACCCACATTTTGTGTGAATGTCAGGCGGTTGCACGGAGACGAGTGAGGTGGCTGGGCAGTCTTTCCTTTGACAATTTGGGTGACCTGAGGTCGATAGGGCATGACAAGCAGGTCAAGTTCTTCAGGGGTCTGGGTTGTTTAGGGGATGTTTAGTGGCCTACGAGGCTCTGAAGGGAACGCTATGGGCCCTATTTTGGTGCCTAGTGTGCGCGGGTGCTTAGCGCTTCGTCCCTTCTTAAAACTAAAACTATGTCCATATTTTATTATTATTATTGTCAGTCGCTTAGTAACCTACACCGTATCTCAGCATTAAACGCGTTCCACACTTCTACCCTAAAAATAATAAATTTGCGCCCAGTTTACATTAATATGGTATCTATGCACTGCAGTGGCGGCTCGAACCTTTCTTAGCAGGTGAGGCTGAATTGGAATATTAAAACACAACTTTGTCGGACTAAAACTTTATGAGTAAGGACGTCGGTTTACTGCGGAAAGTCATTAAGTAACATTTTCAAAACAAAAAAATACTAGTAGCTTGATGACTTTTCCTCTGTAAAATGGTGAGGCTCAGCCTCATGTGGCGAGCCGCCACTGCTATGCAGTACTGAATTCGGAATACTAACTGAATTGGCTTTACCAAAATTAAGTCACTACTGGAAATGTTGCGCTAGAGATCTCCATGTACTAGGAGGGGAAAGCAGTTACGCTCGAATACCGGTAGAGTACCGATGCGCTACGAATAGGTCAGTAAATGGTATGGAGCAACCATCAGGAGTTTGAAAGTTTATTTTTTAGGATGTCACAGATATACTTTGCCTCTCATTTAGCTTAATAAACATCTTATTACATGGAAAGAAACTATAATTTGTTGTTGTCTCTAGAATTTAGGCACGTATTGGTCATTAAATTTTCTTAATTTCATAAATCTAGAAACAATTCTCAATAATTTCAGTAATCAAAAAGACAATTTTCAAGATTAGATACACAATAAAATAATTTCAAGTAGCCAGAACATTCGCTATACGTTAAAATTATTAGCTTGATAAAAGTTTGATTGCGAAATTTCGCACCCACCTACATCATGTCTGAATCACAACTCATTTATAATCTTTTTAGTATTACGCGATTATTTTTAAAGAGACATTTGAAAAGTTCGGTATATCTGCGTGTATCTTAAGTAATTGTCCAGTGTAAGAGACAGCAATTTCGACGATCTTACAAGCCAAGATTTCAGTACAATCCGGCAAGTATCTACTCTAAGTTACCGACTGTGAATATTCGCAGATAAGATTTCACGTATACAACGATTAATGGCAGCAAATAATGAGTTCATTGACGCCCCAAGAAAAAAAGTTAATAGCGCTGTAAGCGTGGCTTTGGCTTACTAGCTCCAAAATAACTCGAGTCCGGGGCCAATGCTAATAATGTTAACAGTAGGAAGTATGCGTCAGGTGTTTTTTTGCGTTTTCCGTTTGGCCAACTTAAGAAATATTAGTTTTTTTTTGAAAACTACGAAGTGTTGTTGCGAATTTTCCTTCGTCGTCATTTCGAACAACGACGCTGTTTTCTAAGTAATAAAAATTTTGGGTGGGCTATAAATTTGTTTATTTAACTTTGAATTTTCGAAGTAGGATGATCAAAGAAATGGCTGACGAACCTTTTCTTGATTACGAAACAATAGCACAAATGGACAACAGAATACTTGCCTGTTTTAAGCTTTAATTGTGTACTTTGCCAATATATAAATATTATATATTATAAGTACTTCATTCAGATAAAATCGCAACATTAGTATTCTTCAAAAAACAAAACAAAATAGATCTATGGTTAAGTATACGAATTCCGACATATCACTTAGGTCTGATTAGATATCGAATGGATTCTTACTTCCATCCCTATGGAGGTCTAAGGAAATTGTGCTACGTTTTCGCAAATATCGCCATAGTTCGTAGGTCTGAAGAGAATATCGAACAGGTTTTTACTCACACGAATTTTTTATATAATCGCCTAAAAATCAATGTTAAACCCCTTAGCGGATGTAAGGAGGTCGCATACATTTTGACGAATTCCGCAATATCCCTTAGGCCTGATTTCATATTGAATGGATTTTCACTTCCCCTGTTGTTTTATATTATATAATCGCCTAAAAATTAATTTCAGGATTTTTCAATATTCAACCCCCATGGGGGTTTGAAGGGATTGGGTTCCGTTTTCACAAGTATCGCTATAGTTCTTAGGCATGATGACAATATTGACCAAGTTTTTTTTCCACGGAACTTATATAATCGCCTAAAAATCAATGTCAGAATTTTCTGAGATTCAACCTAAAAATCAATGTCAGAATTTTCTGACATTCAACCACTCAGGGGATGTAAGGAGGTTGCATACATTTTCACGAATTCCGACATATCTCTAAGGTCTGATTAGATATCGAATGGATTTTTACATCCATCCCTATAGAGGTCTAAAAGAATTGTGTTACGTTTTCGCAAATATCTTAGTTCTTAGCTCTGAAAAGAATATTGAACAGGTTTTTACTTCCACGTACTTTTTATATAATCGCCTAAAAATCAATGTTCAACCCCTTAGGGGATGTAAGGAGGTTGCATACATTTTCACGAATTTCGACATATCCCTTAGGTCTGATTTCATATTGAATGGATTTTCACTTCCACGGTCGTTTTATATAATCGCCCAAAAATTAATTTTAGGATTTTACGTTTTTACAAATTTCGCTGTAGTTCTTAGGCATGATGACAATATTGAACAGGTTTTTTTTCCATGGAACATTTATATAATCGCCTAAAAATCAATGTCAGTACTTTTTGACATTCAACCAGTCAGGGAATGTAAGGGGGTTGCATACATTTTCACGAATTCCGACATATCTATTAGGTCTGATTAGATATCGAATGAATTTTTACTTCCATCCCCATGGAGGTCTAAAGGAATTGTGTTACGTTTTCACAAATATCGCCAAAGTTCTTAGGTCTTAAGAGAATATTGAACAGGTTTTCACTTCCACGGAATTTTCGTATAATCGCCTAAAAATCAATTTTCAACGACTCAGGGGATGTATGGAGGTCGCATACATTTTCACGAATTCTGACATATCTCTTAGGTCAGATAATATATCGAATGGATTTTTACTTCCACGGTCGTGTTATATAATCGCCTAAAAATTAATTTCAGGGTTTTTCGATATTCAACCCCCATGGGAGTCTAAAGGTGTTGTGTTACGTTCTCACAAATATAGCCATAGTTCTTAGGTCTGGAGAATATTGAACAGATTTTTACTTCCACAAACTTTTTATATAATCGCCTAAAAATCAATGTTCAACCTCTCAGGAAATGTAAGGAGGTTTGCATGGATTTTCACAAATTCCAACACATCTCTTAGGTCTGATTTGATATCGAATGGATTTTTTCTTCCACGGTCGTTTTATATAAGCGCCTAAAAATTAATTTCCGAATTTTTCGATATTCAACCCCCATGTGGGTCTAAACGGGTTGTGTTACATTTTCACAAATATCGCCAAAGTTCTTAGGTCTTAAGAGAATATTGAACAGGTTTTCACTTTCACCGACATCCAACAACTCAGGGGATGTATGGAGGTTGCATACATTTTCACGAATTCCGACACATCTCTTAGGCCTGATTTGATATCGAATGGATTTTTACTTCCTCGATCATTTTATATAATCGCCTAAAAATTAGTTTCAGGATTTTTCAATATTGGACCCCTTGGGAGTCTAAAGGAATTGCGTTACGTTTTCGCAAATATCAACATAGTTCTTAGGTCTGAAGAGAATATTGAACAGGTTTTTACTTCCACGGACTTTATAATCGTCTAAAAATCAATGTTCAACCTCTTAGGGGATGTATGGAGATTGTTTATATTTTCACGAATTCCGGCATATCTCTTAGGTCCGATTAGATATCGAATGGATTTTTACTTCCACGGTCGTTTTATATAATCGCCTAAAAATTAATTTCATTATTTTTCAATATTTAACCTCTATGGGGGTCTAAAGGGGTTGTGTTACGTTTTCGCAAATATCGCCATAGTTCTTAGGTCTTAAGAGAATATTCAACAGGTTTTTACTTCCACGGACTTTTTGTATAATCGCCTAAAAATCAATGTTCAACTCAGAAAATGTATGGAGGTTACATACATATTCACGAATTCCGACATATCTCTTAGGTCTGATTAGATATCGAATAGATTTTAATCGCCTAAAAATTGATTTCAGGATATTTCAATATTCGACCCCCATAGGGGTCTAAAGGGGTTGTATTTCGTTTTCACAATTATCGCCATAGTTCTTAGGTCTTAAGAGAATATTGAACAGGTTTTCACTTCACTTCACTTTTTGTATAATCGCCAAAAAATCAATCTTCAACTCCTCGGAGGATGTATGGAGGTTGCATATATTTTCATGATTTCTGACAAATCTCTAAGGTTTTATAAGACATCGAATTAGTTTTTACTGCCGCGGGATTTTGACACAATCGAATGAAAAGCCAAGAAAATTTTAATGCAGGCCAGTAGCATATCGTGGTTCAATCATATCCAATTCATCGGGGAATCACCGGTTCTCGGCATTATGCACTGGACGTGAGTTCTGCAGTTGTGGATGATTGGTAAAGTTTGCGGTTTGCCTTAAAATAGGTCGAAAATATATTTTCTTTTATTGTTTTTAAATAAACAAAAAGAATTTCGAATAGCTGACAAGTCTTTCTTTTAAGTAAATTTCTAATATAACCGGTTATTTTAACCTGGATAAAAAAAAACCGGTTAACCGATAAATAGTTGTTAACCAATAAGCGTCCATTCCTAATCACAAAAAGTTCTGAAGAATATATAAAGACGTAATTCTACATTTTAAATACTCTTCTGGTACCTATACAGTATTTAATTTTCTGAGTTTCAACTTTCTTGTTTCATGTTTGTTTGTAAGATATAGAATTCGAACTTTTTGTTGGTACATTAATTTTTGGTACCTACAATAATTTTTAAAAATATATTGGTCAATTTATTTTTTATCCGTTCGCACGATAACTAGAAAATGTCTCGAGCTTTGCACGATAATTGAACAATGCGTGTAGCTATGATGCTCAAAATCTTCTAGTACAACATTATAAAAATAGCACAGAAATCGATTTACTACTATTTTGAATAGTGGCTCAAAAGAATCCAAATTCACAAATCTTTGTAAAATTGTATTTTATTTTAAAGTATATACTTTAATTTTATTTTATTGATAATTGTGTTTTTAAGTCAATAATTTTTCACATCTAACGAAATATTTCTCTTTATTTCAGGTAAGAATATAAACATCGTAAACATCTTTGGCCATGCGTAAGTTATTAATAGTTCGTATTAAAAAAAAAGGATCAAACTAAGAAAATTCTAAGATGTCAAGGTATCCTTGGTTGGAGCATATAAGTAGCATCATTCTGCAATTTTTATCACCTTTTGAACGGCGGTAAATTTTAGTGCTCTAGGTTAATATTTTTGGAAGCTATTCACCTTTAATCTAAACAATTTTCGCAATTGAGCAACTCTTTTTTTTTTAATAAAGTGCACCCAACTTGGAAGGGAAAACCACAACCAGCTACGTTTCATACGCATTATACTAATTTTCTTCGGGCTAATCTGCTCTGGAAACACCCTCTTTCCTAACACTTCGAAAGGATAAGTCCAAAAATTAAGGCGAGCAGATGGATTTAATCCCAGAAATCCAGTCGGAGTACGGGTACTAGTTATGCATTCTCTGAAGAAAAAAATCCTGTATGTAAAATATAATTAAATAATTGTTTTTAGCAGTCTTTCACTTCAAGTATTACCTTCCTTTAGCTATTTTCATTTTATTGTTTTACAATGTAATTTTTCGAAACCTTAATTTTCGTCAAGAAAAATCGGAAGGTGTTTTAGAATTAATTTTTTTTTGCAACTACATACTAGAACATTAAAGGGGCTTAATTACACTTTATTAAAAAAAAGAATTACTGAAATGACAAAATGGTTTTAGTTAAATGTAGATAACTTCTAAAGTAATTTAGCAATCGCGATAAATTTACCTTCAAATTAAAGGTGACAACATAAAATTTAATAATATAAAGAAAAAACAATTAGTCAACGATACCATATTTTTGATAACTAAGCGTGAACAAACATTTTTATTCTGGAATGTTATAGATAGGGCTGTGAATCGACTATCCTGTTATAAAAACAAGCAAGAGCAGTTTTATAGAAGCTCCAAGCATTTTCTATTCAACGGTTATAAATTTGTTTGAAAAGAATAGAAAAGTTTGAAAAGAAAAGAAAAGTTTGGAAGGTCCCTTTTAAGGACACTTGTCTTTTACTCAGGGCAGTAAGTGTAGGTGAGCTATCGCAACATAAATAAAAATCACAACTTTAATCTTAATCAATTTTAAGAAAAAGTAGAAAAACCAAATATAAATGTTTTATGTTGAAAATTTGTATTTGGTAAAGTTTTTTGAGTTTCTCTCTGAATCTCTTCAAGTGGGAAACTTCCTGTTTTGCATCTACAGGTCATACTCATCTACAGGTCATACTTTGACGAAAT
Source organism: Beris morrisii (assembly GCA_951812415.1). Lineage (NCBI taxonomy): Eukaryota > Metazoa > Arthropoda > Insecta > Diptera > Stratiomyidae > Beris > Beris morrisii. Next base: position 125,427,455 of record OX638311.1, read on the forward strand.
AGCTTACTTTTTCAACCGTACTTTTCAGTGATAGTTTTTCACGTCGTTATATTCACTGACCGAAGCGCTGAATCGTTTTGATACTATTCGAGTAGCGTCGTCTTCAGTCGGTGATTGCGTGCAGTTATCTTCATAGATATTGAAAAACAAAACTTTTGCGTTCTGCGCGCAGGACAAGAGATAGTTCAAAAGGATGATACGCCGGTTGCCAAATACCAAAAATTGTTGCCAATGTTGTGCCAAAAAATTTTAAAGTATCGACAAAATAAGTGATTAAACCGACCGGTAAGGAAAGGTTGCGCTGGTTTGACAATGTTTTCGGCATAACAAATATTTGACAATATTGTCAAATTTTTTTCGACATTATTATGTCAAAATTTTTTGACAAAATTTGTGAGTGAATTATTCGACATTTTTGGCATACAATTTTTCGCAATTTGTGTCGAATATAATGGCATAAATTAGATTTATATAAACATTTTTCTTGTATAGATGGCAGCACTGCAATGGACAATAGATTGCACCATAATGCTCATTAGGTCTTCAGTATTCTCTCTTTTGTCGGGATAAAAAAAATATCATATTGAAAACTTAAAATGATTGAATATTGCGTGTTGTACTATATTGAAACAGAAGGATACCGATAAGTCACCAACATCCAAGTCTTCTCTACGTATCCGGAGGATATTCTAGTCAAACGAAAGGAACTTTCAAAATGCGTAGCAACGTTCTATACATTTCTGTAGTGAATTGCATATCTTACCTTTGAGTACGATCCACTCGGTTGTCCGAATTCCGAAAAACCATGACTAAAAAATGATCTTTCAAAAATTGTTGACGAAATGTCAAAAAATTTTGAAAATTCAACAAAATCATATCATTGAAGGGCTGTAATTTGTACTGTCAACAACATAACATTTGTGACAAAAACATACAAATTTTCTGTCAAACATTCTTTGGCTATCGGGCGGGGTATAGAGTAAAATACTTACTTTCGACACATAGATGGCGTTGAGGTTATCAATTTCCGAACATTATTAAAGAAATATTTTACAGTTCCTTTCATTTTAAATTGACGGTTTTTTCTCTCAACACACAACTGTTCAACTGTGTTTTATGCTGAGATACGGTGTTGGTTACTGTGCGACTGACAACCTAGAGAATAACCAGGCGTCTATTGGCCACGTTATTTTTTAGGTTGTCAGTCGCATAGTAACCAACACCACATCTCAGCATTAAACGCGTTCCAGACTTCTACCCAAAAAATAATAAAGTTTCGCCTAGACTGTTGGCAAATTTTTGACATCCTTTCGTTTAGTAGATTTTGTCAAGGTCGGAATCGTTTCACTCATTCATGTAGATAGATGCACAAGGGATTGGTATGGTTAACCTCTGTCACTGAAGCCACAGTTGGGACAATTGTGACGTCCCCCCGGATTGACTATGATTCCTCTTCAATCCCTGCGCTTTCAATGAAGCCTAGTATTTTGCGAAGAGGAATGGTCAGGAATTCCGATGGCTCCATGAAACCCTGACCGAAGTGACGAAGTCTTCTGTGAGCTCATATTCACAGAGGATATGCTCTGGTGTTACGTCTTCGTCATTGCATATTCTGCAAATTTTAGTCTCAGAGAGACCAATCCTATTGAGATGCTTCCTCATGTGACAATGTCCAGTCACAGCTCCCACTAGGGTTCGGGTCTGATGTCTGCTTAATTTCAGATAATCAGATGTTCTTCGGCATAAAAAGCTTTGAGTGCCTGTTGCCCGGTGCCAAGTCCCAGTGAATGCGATTTTTGCCACATTCGGATGTTCATTCTGGCTGTACTTAACGGTAGAATGGATATGGTCACATGGAGTCAGCTTCTGAACCTTTTCTAGCCATTAAGTCGGCCATTTCATTGCCTTCATAGCCGCTGTGTCCCGGAATTCAAATGAGGTTAACTCTGTTCTTGTTTCCGAGTTCAATCAGGCTCCTATACAAAAATTCCATAAAATGTTTGTTTACGCTTCAAGTACAAGAAAGAATACGAAAAAATCGGCCGAGTACTTAGTGTAGTCGCCATACAAAAAGTTCTTGAAAAATTTGTGCATTTAATATCCGAGATGCAGTCACTCAAGAAATCGCTTAGCCAGGAAATCGAGGTTTTACACAGATTAGTTTCGAGTCAAAAGTAAAATTGCACGATCAAAAGAGAACCTGCACGCTAAAAGTAAAGGTGTGAGAACAAAAACAGATGAACGCGTAACTACCATACAAAGGTCGTTTAAAAAAATGGGCTCGTTTTTTTAAACTACAGTACATTTTGTGATGAAAAACAAAATAGTTTTAATATTATGTACATTTGCCAGCCGAAGTGTTTGCGTAGTTTAATCTTAGTTAATAGTGAGTGACCTGCAAACCTAAGGTCTTCATAGGGTAATCATAGGCACAGACAACAAAGCCAAATACATAAATCCAAGCATTTTCTAGCTAAGAACATTACAATGACTTAAATTCGCGATTAATTTATTATTGTCCATACAGCAGTTAGTCAAAGCTCGGCCGTAAGCGTTGATAGCGAAAATACGATTAGGTACAACATATATTTGCACAACAGGTAATTTCTATGTGGAACGCCAATGGCTGATTTGTGAACTTTACTACGGAAATTATGAGCAAACCGAGCGTCAAGTGTATTTCTGCTTACTTGCGAACTTCATTGAATAAATCTACGCGATAATTATTGTTTTGGTATTACATCGATGTAATAATTTTCTTAATTATTTCAAAGTAAAAACAATTATTTTATTGCAAGCTCAAAGTGGGATATTCCGTAGTTCTGTTTTTCCAATATACCCGTAGCTTTGAATTTTAATTACAAGGTAAATTTTTCTATGCCATATAATTTTGGGATAAAAGTCATTCACTTGATGTAAACTTTCAAATTGAAGACTAAAACTGATGAGTTTTTGTACCTCTATTCGTCTTCATGATTAATGTGTCGATCATGAGCAATGGTACCTACAAGAAGATAGTAAAATTTGCAGGTAATCCACCGAAAAAGAAACCGGTTTCGGAAGATTACGTGCAATAAAACTTTTGGCTATTTAGTTAAATAATTAAAGTCGTGGACAATTTTACTAACCATTTGATGAGTTGGAAAATTAGAGATAAACAAACACAATAGTTAACATGATATTTCGCAATGTATGCTCTTGTTGCGTAGAGAAAAGTCGAGAAATTGTTATGCGATTTTCATATATGTTCCACTATAATTATACGTTCAATACCGGATTAAAACAGCTTAATTGAAGGGCACGTGTACTAATGTTTTCTACAAGGTCAAAGTTTACCATTTAAACGATTAACCGTGTCCTTGCGTCCAATACGCATTGTCAAAATTTTTTGGCAAAAAGTTTGGCAGTCAAAGTGTTAGTGCCAATCACTTTGTTTTTTTTTATCTAAAACCAAGTTGGTTGCAACTAAAGTTATATAAAGTTTTGATAGAATTAAGCTTGTATTACACTGTCTGCCGCGCTGTCAAATATGTGACTATTTTCCCGGGAAAATACTGTCAGAAAGTGTAATCGTAAAATTTTTGTTTGCAAAATTATTTTATTTGTTCTGCACAAAGTCTATTTTGACGGAAAAAAATTTGACAGAACTTTTCGTCAAATATTTGACAGCATAGCATACAGTGTAATACTAGCTTAAGAGCTTAGCATTCACAACATCAGAGAACGTTAGCGTTATAGCTGATTTACATTGCAAGATTTCAAATTGAATTTCGCGAAATCTTAAGATTTCGACAAAACTCTTTCAAACTCTACTAGATTGTCCATACATTTGAGAGATTTTAAAATTCCTTTGAGGGACTAGATTTTGTGAAAATCTTTCTTCAAAATCTACTGAAACCGAAATTTTTGTTTCACCACGTTCACATTTCACCATAATATTCACTGTCTAATAGGCTTGCGCATTTTAGTTCACCATAGTGAGCGATCATCTCCGATTCCCGATCCCTCGCGAACTAGTTCGTTCTTTTAGTTCATAGTTCATTACTTCAGGGGAGTTCAGTGATGAGTAGTCGTAGTTCGATGACAGTAGATCTAGTAGAAGATGATGAGGAAAAAAAGGCAGTAGATCTAGTACAAGATGAGCAAAAAAAAAATAAAGGTCAGTAGATGTAGTAGAAGATGATGAGCAAAAAAAGGTCAGTACATCTAGTAGAACATGATGAGCAAAAAAAAGGTCAGTAGTAGATCTAGAGGAACACGATGAGCAAAAACAAAAAAAAGACACTAGATCTAGTATACATAGTATATTGTCTCACAGAGTTCCGAACGGCAATGAAAAACGAACTAGGAGCGGGACTGACTGCGAACTAGTTCGTTCATTTCAGTTATGGGAACGCTCTTCTGAACTAGTTCGTTCGCGAACTACACAAGCCTACTGTCCAATGTATTTTTCAAATTACTTCCTCGAAATGCACGGTTTGAAATTAAATAAGTTTTTTTTTGATTTCTACTCAGGCAGGACAATTTTCCATTACTGGAAATCGTAAAATTTTACAAAATAAATTAAAAATTTTGACACAACAGTCAGCTGCTAAATTATGAAATGTCTTACACATCTGTTCATGGCAATATAAACGCTTTTTGAGATTTTGAACGCTAGTCTTCGAAATCTGGCGATGTTATTAGATCATGTGGTTGAAAACTCGTTGCAAAGAAATCGCATAACGTTCTCGAGCATCGAATGTTGCATGCAAAACGATAGATATAGTGCTAATGATTTTTACCCTTTAATCTGGTAGCGATGCAGTTTAACGCGAAGATCAAGTGCCGAGATTGAGAAGAGTTCCTGTGGTTACTGAAATTGGGAGTACTGCATTTTGATAGATAGATGGTTCCTTTCTTCATATTATTATTCAAAAAACAAACATTGGGATCAGATAAAATTGCCTTACAACTTAAGGTGCTCTGACACGAGCAGTTTTTCAAGCAATTGATTGCCCGACGACTATTGCCAAAACTAGTGGAGCAATTAATGGAGCAATACAGGGGAATATCGTGCTAGTTGCGGCAATATTTCGGCAATGTGGCAATGTTCTCACAGATTGCTGGTATTGATCGGCCTATAGTTGCTGTATTTCCACTAACTTGGAAAATTCCGAGCAATTGTTCTCGTTCGATGATTTAATTGTCAAGTTTTGTTTTGAATTTTTCATTTATATGTCAAGTTTCGTGTTAATGGCTGGAATTCAAATATTTCAAAGTTTTATTTTAAGTTATATAAGCGTATAAGCCCTTATTGCCGAATTGCTAGATATTGGTCAATATCGCTTATCACAATTCAGCAACGAGTAGATGAGAAGTTGATCCACATCGGCTGTTGCGCTTGTTGCTGTCTGTTGATTCATATTTTCGTGACGTCAAAAATTGACGAATATTGCTGCAAATTGAGCAATTTTAATCGCTCGTGTAAGAGCACCTTTAGGAATTCGTATGTATCATTTTTATTGGTCAGGGAAAAATGGGGAAAAAAAAAATGAATTTATGATTTTTTAAATTAAAACTTTATGCTACTTTAAACAAATCAAGTAATTCAAATTAGTTATTAAAAAACTGAGTAATCAACGGACAAACTGTCTGGGCGCAACTTTATTGGGCAGAAGTCCGGAACGCGTTTAATCTTGAGATGCGACTGACTACCTAAAAAAACTTAAACAAATAGCCGCCTGGTTATTCATAAGATTGGCAGTCGCCAATTCAGCGTGAAGCAGTTGGCAGATTTTTTAAATAATTTTAATTGTTTTTCAATTTCGATGAAAACATGGAGGGTTGAATACCGACATAGCCCCTGAGGGGTATATCAAAAACACTGATATGGATTTTTAGGCAATTACGTAGCAAGCCCGTTAAAATGAAAAATCTGTTCGATATCTTCCTAAGACCTAAGAGATATATCGGAATTCGTAAAATTATACTCAATCATTTTACATCCCCTTCTCTTAGGGGGTTGAAAATATCATGAAATTCTCAAATTTAATTTTAGGCAATTATAAAAATAGCCAGTAAAAGTAAAAACCAATTTGGTACCTCATCAGATCTAAGAGGGGTGTAGGAATTCGTGAAATTTATAGAATCGCTTTACACCCCCTTAGAGTATGAATGTCTAAAAATTCTCAAATCAGTTTTTACGCGATTATAAAAGAAGACCGTGTAAGTAAATACTCATTCGATTGTTAGATCTAAGAAATATGTCGGAATTCGTGAAAACGTACACAACTTCTTTACACGCCCTTAGGCTATGGATGGAGTGAAAGCTATAAGCGAGGCGAAGCGAGTTGTTGCGACTAGTCAAGCGATAGAACCCTACCCATAGGTTCAAACGTAAGTGACATAGTAAAGCGATTTTGTTACGAGAAGAAAAGTTGTATTTGAAGCGAGAAACGATAAATCGCTTTTGTAGACTTTTCTCGCACACACTCGCTTTTCTTCTAGATTGCCTCAGTTTTTACGAAATTTGGGCGAAAATGGATGTTGAGGAGTTTATTAGTGAAGTTTTTGAAAGAATCCCGCTGTTGGTCTAACAAAATGAACAACACCGCAATCGGTAAATTACGGCGAGATTATAAATCGAAGTCGAGTACATAGAAAGCAAGTTAAAGTGGAACACAGTTCGGTATCTCATCAGACTTAAGAGATATATTGGAATTCGTAAAAGTTAATTGTTTTACATCCCCCTAGGGGTTGAATATCTCAAAATCCGGAAATTCATTTTTAGACGATTATATAAAAACCCCATAGAAGTAAAAACAAATTTGATACCTCATCAGATCTAAGAGGAATGACGGAATTCGTGAAAATGTATAGAATCGCTTTATATCCCGTCCTGGACTGAATGTGAAAAAATCTTGAAATCAGTTTTTAGGCGATTATATTAAAATTCCGTTTATGTTAAAACTTATTAGATTGTCCGACCTAAGAGATATGTCGGAATTTGTGAAAACGCATGCAACTCAACACGCCCCGAAGGGTTCAGTATTTTTTTTAGGCGATTGTGTAAAAAGCCCATAGAAATAAAAGCGAATTTTATATCTCATTAGACCAAAAAAAATTGTGGGAATTTGTGAAAATTTCCACCTTACACGCCTTGGGGTTTGAATATCGAAAAATCCGGAAAACTGTTTCTAGGCTCAGAAATAAAATTAATTCGATATCTGAAAAGACCTAAGAGGTATGACGAAATTCGTGAAAATGTATTCACTCCCTTTTCATTGATATTTTTTTTTGTTTCACCTCTGTAGTCCTAGCGAAAGAATTAACCCATCTGATCCCTCTTCTTATAAAGATCTTCAGAGCTAGCCACACCTTGGGCGGTTATATTCCGAAACTATGGAGATTGACATCAATAATCATCAATAGCGCGATAGCCCAAATCGGGCCCTGGCCTCCTGTCAGGTTTCTGGACAGTGGTCTTTTTTTCCGGTGATGCGTTGTCGGCGCCTCGCCCAACCCCCGACTGGGAGGGCCAGTTCTACTTATTTATTACACCCTGGTAGAAAAATGGTGGGAGTTTTCAGCTAACTATGACATGTTGGAGTTCTCCCAGCTATGCTGCGAGTCCAACTATGTCATACTTGTTGCCTACTTCCTGAGACGCACAGGTGTTACTGGCCATTCAGTTTAACTCCATGATCCCTCCTCCTTTCTCAACTGGGCTTGGGCCCGGCTATGGCGGAGTTCGGAAATTGACATACATACCTAGAGTGGGGGAGAAGACTTATTGACAAACCGAAACCATACCGTCACATCAGTCTGTCTTTCTTTATATTAAATCTTAGACAGGCCTATTAGAGACTGACCTCTATTAGTAAATCCTCAGGTCACTAAAATAGAGAAACCTAGCCAGTGCAAAGAGATTGTAGTGGATTGGGTTCCTGGATACAGAGGGAGTCTTTGATAACACATTTTATCAATACATCCACAATTTTTTTCAAAGCGGGGCATAGATGCAAACATCTACAAATGGACTTATCCATGAACCTTAGTTCATGCTAACAAAAATTGTAATAAAGTCCTCACTACCAAACGAAAGTCTTACAATCCCTCCTCAAGAGGCTGTCTCCCGGGAAGGGCGCTATCACCATTACTGACCACTTGTTTGGTGCCTACACCAGATTTAGTAAAAGTCTCTATCTAATGTTTATTATAAAAAAATGATAGGTGAAAGTTGTCGTCCTCTTGGGGATTATGCAGTACAACTGCGCTGCACGCGATAAAAAATTCAGACTTCATCTTCCAGAATGGGCTGTAAGCAGGACGCTGGAGTAAAAGTAGGAACAGAAGGATTGACCCTCCGCTCTGTAACTGGTTAAAGAACACTTTTCTTATTATTTTAAATTGTTTTATTTGACGCAATGCCATCTTCACAGTATCGACATGTATGTGTTGGTCATATATCGCTTTCCAAATACTTTCGCGTAGGCACTGATCGTCGTCTCAGCTGTATGGCAAAAACTATCCTTGGCTGTAAACTCTGTCGTGTTTATATACTGCATGTGTTGAGTCAAGAGCCTTCCCGAATATTCGGTGATGTGTGCGAAATGTTCGAGAGGGCTGGAGAACATGCGAGGAAAGAGCGAAAAGAAGAGTATTCGAGAAGTATACAGAAGTTTCCCTGTTGGATATTGGGAGACATTTCTCACTGGAAGCTTTCCCGAATATTCGGTGGTGGTGTGCGAAATGTTCGAGAGGGCTGGAGAGCATGCGAGGAAAGAGCGAGAAGAAGAGTATTCGAGAACCCTGTTGGATATTAGGAGGCGTAGCTTTCTCACTAGGAACTGATGTCATTGGGTTGTGCGCGTTGCCAGGGTACATGTAACACTATCTTTGCAAATAGTCACCGACCTAAACTAACATAACCTAGGATGTCTCTACAGAGGTTCTATACAGACGTCATCAGCTCTTAGCTTTCTGTCCTCAAAAAACTAAAATCAAAATTTATTCCTCTCGCCCTCATCGCCTGTATCTTCATCTGCATTTGTTTTCTCTGCCAGAGGTCTACTGGGCGTAACTATAAATTCCAAGAGAATATCTGAAATAGTTCTTGAGATATATGACTTGATTCCTACGCATTGTTTCTACCCCTCCACTCCCTTACCCCAACACCAAAGTATCCTTATAGTTCCGAGTATTATAGCTCCAAGCTTCAACTTTCTAGCATATGCGGTTTCTGAGACGTAAAAACCAAAATTTTTCGTCTAAAACACTTCCCCTACATACCCACCCCCAACCCCCTCAAAAAACTCACCATTTGAAGATCTCCACCCAAGCTACCCACCAACAAAATTTTAACTTAAAATCTCAACGGGTGTATGAGATATGAGCTTTCAAACGAGTTGCAGACGGCGTATACGGCGAGCAGACGGATTTTTTTTTTTTTTGAAAATTCAAAATTTTTAGGTAGCAAATTTTTTTCAGTACAATCGCAATACTTTCATATTAAAAAATAATACAATTTTAAAACAAGAAGAAGCTAGTATAACAATTAGACCGTAAACCCGTGAAATCAGAACTCATTTTGCTTAACTTGAAATACTCGTTTTCAATTTTATACAGGTGGATAGCGTGAGAGTGAAGTGTGTAATTAAAATTACGTAAAGTTGTAAAAATAACAAATAGGCATGACCATCCTCTCGAATCTCTACTTAAATAGCTTCACTTTGTTTTTAGAGAAGAAACGTTAACAGGGGGGGTTCTAGTGTCCAAATAAGAAAACATAGCGAGCTCATCTTCAAGAAAGTTGATGATAAAAACTTATTACTCTTGTGAAACTTGCACTCAAACATACCCATACATTCACAAAATATCTACACGGTCGAGGTCTAAATAATATTATAATTTTTTTTTTCTTAGCCATTAACTCTACAACGCTTTGTGCATGACTAAGTTTCATTATCACGCAATCTAAACCCGGAAGTATTGCATCAAAATCTTTTTAAAATTGAATTTTTCACTGAACTGTACAAGAAATTCTCGACGAAAGAAGACTTTTTGGTTCGAACCTCGGGATTAAGTTGGGAATGTGTATTTGATAAAATTCAAAAGCTGAAACGAAAGTTTTTGAATTAGTAAAGACTAAAACCAAATGGATTGTTGGATTAAAGAAGTGGCGTAGTCATAGTTTTTAATGTGATGAAAATTTAGCGAATAATTTTGTATAAGTCGTTGTCACAACAATCCTTAAAAAAAATAATTTTATAATTATTCAAATAGTAATTATATAATTGTAATCAAGTTTTTTTGTTTTTTTTAGTATTAAATCTTAGATTAGTTATTCGGAAGAAGGGTTTAGTTCCTCTCTTTTCCTACATTAACAAAACATGAATTCCGAGCTTGAAATGTGTGTGTTCTAAAAGTTAGCTGACAAACGTTTGCCAGCTAGGGAGCCCTGGATAAGCGATGGTTCGAAACTACAATAAAGCTTTTACGTTTTCAATGAACTGAATCGAATTTTTTTTTTTAAGAAATCAAGTTATTCGAGAGTTTCAACTTTATTTGGTTTATTTGGGTATAGTCCTGGATAGGAACTAACCTGGAATTAGAATATCGACGAGGAAGGCATTAGAGGTTATCTACGCTTGCAAGATGTTCGGAGGACAGTGAGGTATTCAGCCAGGAAGGGCTCACAGGATGTGTACGGCCATAGTTAGGCACATCCTAACTTAAGGAATTTCTCAGTGTGGTGGGGAGCGCTGGAGAAAAATCCACTTACCTGAAGAAACTCACCAAAGTTTAACGTCTGGCTTCCATAGAAGCAACAGGTGCATTTAGCACTACGCCTACTTCGGCGCTAGATATGATACTGTATCTGCTGCAGCTGGACGTTTATGGAGAAAGTATAGCTGAAAGAAACTGGGTGTCCAGACTTGGCCCAGCTGCGTACTAGGACTGTTCAGTAACTATCCCGCTGGAGGGAAGACACTACTTAATTCAGCAGCTCGAATTCTCTACGAAATTCTTAATGAGGATCCCTAGCAGAGCAGGATGAAATGCAGGTCAGTCTTATGAATGGGTTAGGTTAGGTTAGGTTATAGTGGCAGCCACACTCACTTAGACCATTCGGTTGGTCAATTGTGATACCACACCCGTGACACCTTAATGAGTCCCATCTAGGGAGTTATCGTAGCATTGCTGCAGGGGAAAGCTAGTCGAACCAGCCACAGATGCGAATGAACTTGGCTAGTTCATCAATTCGTGCTCCAGCCATGAATGAATGGGACTATCATATCTACAAGGTTGGCTCGAAGACGGACGCGGTTGTGGATGTAGCGTGTTTTAGATGGATCGGATGGGAATCGTCAGGCGGTGATTAAGGCGCTCAACTCATACTTCATCAAGCCCCACTGAGTGGGGCTGTGCAGGATTAGTGCGTTATGCACTACTCATTGTTGGGTTCCAGATTCCGATATGTTGGGTTCTAGGTCACAGCCTGCGGAGGAGCTTGCAAGGAGGGGCTCGGCTCTGCGAGGGGGCCGATTGAAGACATAAAGGAAGCTATCGACATGGCGGCTCTGGCTTTCCTTGACTGCTAGTACGACGAAGTTCATCCCACTCAGAGATAGGAAACTCTACGTATCCTTATTAGTGTAATGACGGGTCACTGCCTGATCGGCTGGTACCCCAGAAGACTGGGTTTGGCGTACGTGGCTGCTGTAATGACCCCGACGCCGAAGAAAGTATTTCCCACATGCTTTGCGAATGCCCTGGTCTGGCTCGGAAGCGGGAACTTACGCTTGGTACACGCTTCGCCATGGACTTGGGAGAATTCACCAATATGAAGGTAGATACGCTATTTCAGGGTTTGTACATTGGATGGAATTTCATTGTAAAACCGTACTTCATCAAGTTCAATGTAAAGGACCGAAGCTTTTCATATGGTACATTTTTCTCTATGACCATACGTCGTCTGGGTATTATATTGTCTATGCTTCAAGCTATTCGGTATAGTGGCAAGCATCCCTCTCTGTTTTGCAGGAGGTTCGATTCTCTTAAATCTTAGATTAGAAAATTTAAATTCTGATGACCAGACGACAGTTAAAATTTTAGATTTGCTTGACTGTATGGTAGTGACAACTCTTAAGCCTTATCAGTACGACGTAAATGGCGAATGTCATACTAGAAATGTGTTCCCATTTTTTAAGAATTAGCTGGCAAATATTTGTCAGCTAGCGAGTCTTGGGTAAGCGATGGCTCGAAACGATAATAAAGCTTTAACATTTTCAATTGAATGTAGAATCAAAATACTGTATTATTGAAATAATAAAGTAATTTAAAAAAAATCACAGTAGCAAAGAAATGGAAGCTTCATTCATATAAAGATCGAAGTTTTACGGAAAAAAAATTAAAAATTTTTTATTTTTCAAGTCCGAAAGGAACCGAATTAGAATACGCATCTGAACGCTACTTATAAAAACAACTCAAAATTGTAATATCGAGATTTTTCGATATTCAACCTCTGAGCGGTTGAGAAAGGGGTTAAATATGTTTTCACAAATTCCTCAATAGCTTTTAGGCCCAAAGTGATGTCGAATTAAGTTTGGTTTGGTTTGGCTTAAAAACTGATTTTAGGATTTTCCGATATTCAAGAACCAAAGTACACAAAAGTGTTAAGTAACTGTACACAAATTCTTAAATATCCCTTAAGCCTGTCTCACATCTAGTAAGTTTCTAGCATCTAAATCCATGTAGGCAGATGGCACTATATATTCCACAGCGTTAACTTTAATCATCGATCGAATTCTGTCGAATTTGACAATGTTAAACTTTGTTGATTTATTTTTTTGGAGTGCCTGCCAAATAATTTGTATAATTAATTTTTTTTTTAAAGTCTCAATAAATTTAATCTGAATTTGAATCTGTCTTAAGATGGAATTATAGTGAAGGTGATGCGCGCAACTTGAGCGATGATGCAATTTCGTCGCGCTTGCCATATCGCGATACACAACATGCATTCTAGTCAGCTCATCGCGTCGCATCGCTTCACGCGCGTGCGTCGCGTTCTCTATAATTTTTAGACAGTGTCTCTTTCAATTAAATTTGAAAGTTAATGAAGACATAGTAGAGAAATGCAATGCCAAGCCGTAAAATTAAAAGTTTACAAAAATATTTTAGTCAAAATAGACGCTGAGTAGGACAACTAAAATAATTTGACAAATATAAATTTAATGGTTACACCATTTTACCTCATATGTCAGCGGAAAAAATCGACGTGTAGGAATAGTTTGTTTCGTTTACGTCTAGTTATTTTAGTTTATGACGTGAGGCACAGGCGATTAAATTTTGGTTTGTGTCTCAGCTTAGCTTGGCTTGTTTTAAAACAGTTGGCGAAGTCAAAGAGAGAGTAGACATAACATTTTCGTATTTAATAAAAATAAAAAGAGAAACTTTTAAATTTTTTTGATGTAAATATCACAAAATATTTTTTTCTTGCCAAAATCTAGTTAAGATTTGCCTTACTATATTTCCACTTTGCCTTAGACGTTTGAATTATTAAGTAAGAAGCACGGGTTAGCTTAGTTTCTTCTAAGTTAGTGTAATATCAAATGAGGTTAACATTGACGATGGAAACTATTCGAATACGTCCTTGGAAACGTGACATTCAGTCTAATGCGGGCTTTAGTACCGGCGTTGTTTTTACTTTTGCGGGCTGTAGAGTAAACAAATACTTTGAGATTTTTGGAGATTTAACCACTAAGAAGGTGTGAAGGGTTTAAATAGCTTTACTGGGGGGAGGTGGTGAAAAGGGGTTGAGTACGTTGTGTTTTTCAATATTTGCGTATCAAATATTTGATATTTTTTCGCTTGTAAATGCAGTGAAATAATGTAATCACTAAATTTTTCCCTAAACAAATTTGAATTAATTTCTTGTAAAATTTTTATTTAAAACTTAAAACTTTTGTTGTTTTTTGATAGTAAATAATATTTATTTTTTTTTTTTTGGTAATCTCAATAAAAGTCCGCCTACTAGGTAAAAAAATTCTTTTCCTAATATTTCCAATATTGACTTTATTCCTTAAAATTTCCAATAACAACATATAGCCACCCTACCACCATGTCACTTACTTTTTTCAATAGAGAAAGGTGTAACTTAAAAACTAATAAATCGGTGTATTTTCTCTCCCAGTCGTCCGCTGCGTACTTCCATTGTATAATAGTTACGAACATGCTTCACATATAAACGGTTCATTTATTTTGTCTTTTCTAAACGCCTATCATAGTCATCTATTTTTATATTTATAGCTCAACGCGTTATCTTAAGTTTTGGCGAATCCAAGTATCCATTTTTTTTATCGACATTTGTATGGTAGCTACTTAAAATGGACACCTAGATTTGCTGTGCAACATATCAAATTTCTAGCTTACACGTTGTCTGGTAAACATGCGTGATAAGTGTAACCACTTGTTTAAAGAACTAATGTGAATTTTTTCTGTCCCAGCTTGACCAATCACGTACACTATGTGCTTTCAAAATATCAACTATTTAGATACGTCAAATCATTTTCAAGTTACCGTGCGATCACATAACTTCGATCAGTTTTTCTACTTAGACCGATTATTGAAGTAGCCATTTAAATGGAAAAGTCGGTATTATACTGTAAAACTTCTAGAAGAGCTTGTATTACACTGTATGCCATGCTGTCAAAGGTTTGACTAAAAAAAAAATAAGAAAATTCAGTAAAAATGTTACCATCAAAAGAGATCTTGTATACAAACAAAAGAATGTGATACAGCAAAAATTTGCCACTATGTCAAATATTTGACTATTCGCGCTGGCAAACGCAGCAAGTTCATCAAATATTTGTTGTGTTTTTATTTTTGCTCTGCAAAAGGTCTATTTTGCCGACAAAAAAATTTGACAGAACTTTTTGACAAATTTTGTTTGGTCAAATATTTGACATACATTGTATGACATACATCTTTATGTATTCTAACATCCAATCAATTTTACTTTAAAGAAGGTTTCTTATTCAGTCATCACTCAAGCAAGTAGTTCTGGTTTTTAAATTTTGTAGAGCTAGAGCACTTAGGTACACCATTAATTGGTGAAGGTCAAGAAGGATTTGAAGAGAAAAAATTGGAGAATTTGTCTGAAAATGGTCGTATCCCAGTATACCACCAAATGTTGAACAGCAACGTTACTTCCAAGCAAATCAACAACTAACTCTTATTTTCTTCAATGCGATTAGCTAACTTATAATTGGAAGTGAAACTGTACAACGTTCAGCTCAAAAAACCACCATTGAACCACCTCTCGCGCTCTTATGCCAATAAGATCGGTAAATATTGCACTTAAAGTCATGTTGATAGGAAACGCTTGCTTTATGCATATGCCGCGGAATCAATCTCTTCACTGATTTTTCAGTATTTCTCACTGGTCTTCCGTAAATTTTTTCACAATAATTATCTGATCAAACAGCAAAAAAGCTCCTCGATCGATTTGTTTACTTGCATCTTCGGTTTGAATGATAACCGATCGTATTCTTAGAATTCGAAAAACGTTTTGTAATAATACTAGTAAATTTTCAGTTGTTTTCGGCCACTCTCTTCGAAAGAACACGCTTCTTCTTCTAGCTGTTGACCGAGTTTTAAATAACAATAAAATATATTAACAAAACTAATTGTTTACATATTGCTTCTAACACTTTTAATAATTTGCTTAACGCTTTTTATCTAAAATAAATTTACGGTACGGCGTTATATTTATCTAATCCTCTTCTGTGACTGAAATACAAAAAAAACGTGATTTGAAAAAAAAAACAGAAAAAACTAGTTAAGTGATTTTTAAAAATTAAAAAATGGTTACCGAAATTAGTGAGGATTATCGTCATATGCATTGCCATCTTTCGGTAAGATTAACAAGTTTTATTTGCGTTTTATAATCCAATTTAGCGGGAAAGTACCAGTTGTAAGATGGGCATTTTATTTACATATTTTCACTTTATTATTTTTTTTTAAAATAAAGTATGTTATACTGACTTTAAAAAAAATGGCAACTCTAAAATTTTGTATTTTTAGGTTTCAGAGCTTAGTTGACCCCAAAAAAACATAAAAAACCAGTCCGCCGTATACGCCGTACGCAAACGCGTTTGATGGCTCTTAGATCACAAACCAGTGGAGTTGTTAAAATAAATTTTTTTTGGTAGATAAATTGGATGGAGGACATTTTTATTTTACGGGTTGGAGGAGTTAGTGGAGAGCTGCGAAGCGTTTTAGATGAATAAATTTGTTTTCTATATCTCCGAATCGTTTATGCTAGGAAGTTGAAACTTACAACTGGAAATCTATTCAGAACCTTATTTTTTTTAGGTTGTCGGTCTTATAGTAACCTGCTAACGACATTCTAAGTATTCAGCGCGTTCTGAACTTCTACCCAAAAAATAATAAAGTTGCGCCCAGACTGTTGATATATTTTTTTTTTGTTTCTTTTATTAGCATTTTCCCTTTTCTTTTCTCTCGTTTTCTTTTCTATTTTACCTTTGTCATTACTTTTTTTTTACTTTTCTGTTTTATTACAGACTTTAAAGGCTTTTTCAGTATTACAAAATCTGCCGACAGTCTGGTCGCAACTTCATTCATGGGGGTAGAAATCCGGAACGAGTTTAATGCTGAGAAGCGGTGTAGGTTACTATGCTATGTTACTATGGTTTTTCTTTAGGTTGTCAGTCGCATAGTAACCTACAAGTTTGCCTCACTCTCCAGGGAGTAATATCAAAAAATGCTTAAATCGGTTTTTTCCCGATTATATTTAAAGCCTTTAGAAGTGAAAGTGAATTCGATATTCCATTAGACCTAAGAAATATATCGGAATTCGTGAAAATGTACACAACCACTTTACAGCCTCTTTAGACAAACTGAAGGGGCTTGGGCGAATCTTTCGGGTTGCCGGCAGGCTAGAATGTGCTGGCCGAAACTTGATAGGAGGAACTCTAGTTTCATATTGTCTGTGGGCAGCATAGAGATACTGGAGACGACCAGCCACCGGTTTTGTATAAAGCGTTTTGAAGCCAGAGAAGTGAGACAAAACAGGTTCGTTATATCAAATTGTTGTTGTTTTGCGTGTAAGTGAATGCGACGACGTTCGCCTTCAACTCAACCGCTGCTTGTCATCTCCAGTATATATATATATCTCTATGGTGGGCAGGAACGCTTGCAGACAACTCATAGACATGGAGAAAAACTGGGAAAACCCATGGCTGATCTGTGTCGCTGTAGTGATGAGAATGTAGAACCAACACTGGAGCATCTATTGTGTGGTTGTGAAAGTCTAACTCGTACCAGATATCGGTACTTGAGGAAATTCGTCTTGACCGATTTTTCAGAACTTGCAATAATACCTTTATGGAGAACTACTCTCTTCATAAAGAAGAGCAATATTTGGAATCAATAATTAAGAGTCCAGTTTTTATACGAGGGAAACACAATGGATCCTTAGTGATCTGCAGCACAGTGCTACAGTTCACTCCTCTAAACCTAACCTAACCTACACCCCCTTAGAAGTTGGATATCGAAAAATTTGAAAAAAATTTCTAGACGCTTATACATATAAAGACCCCGCAGAAGTAAAATTAATTTGATAACTCGACATGCCTGAAAGATATAACGAAAATCCTGAAAGTGAGGGAAAACTCTTTTTCACAGGCATTGTTTTTAGTCCACCTTTGTACGCCAATGAAAATCTGGCCTTTTATTTTTTGCTTTAATTACTCCTGTAGTACATCTGTATATACGCTATAAGTTTCAACTTTCTAGCATAAGCCGTTCCTAAGATAAAAAAACCACCCCCGTACATTGCTACCCTATAAATTTTTTTATTATTGATGCCACTTCAGTGGCTCTATATAATCGTCAATTTTTAGCTTTCTACCTTTTGCGATTATCGAGAAATAAAAATCTGAATTTTTTCAACCTCCCCTCCCTCCGTCAGCCTCCAGACCCACACCACTAAATCTCTGCTATACGTTTAGTGGACCTAAATCCTGCCAAATTTTTGAGATCATATC
Source organism: Beris morrisii (assembly GCA_951812415.1). Lineage (NCBI taxonomy): Eukaryota > Metazoa > Arthropoda > Insecta > Diptera > Stratiomyidae > Beris > Beris morrisii. The sequence continues at coordinate 125,445,508 of OX638311.1, forward strand.
TCCCCACACGGGTTCTCGCTAATTTAACACTGTCACTCGACGATAAAGAAACGAAAAAAAAGAACAAACTGAAAAAGATAGAAAAAGGAATCGAAAAAACAAAACTAATTAAATTAAGAACGATAAGGAAGTGAAAATCTGTGCAAACGAAAAAGATGGAAAAAAAATTAAAAACAAAACAGAAGAAAGGAAAATATACTATAAAAACCAAAAATAAAAGTAATAAGTAGAAACACAAGGGGAACGAAGAAAAAATTAGTAAGAAACGAAAGGACAATACGAATACGAAAGAAACTGCAAATAATAAAAAAACAAGGGAACAGAAACAACATAATAGTTGTAATGGAAAAGAATAAATAAATAATAAATAAAAATAAATAAATAGATTAGACTACAAGAAAAAAACTGTAAAAAAATGAAAAAAAATACTAAATAAAATGTAAAGTACAAAATGAAAACAAAAACCAAAAAAAATTCATTTGATAAATATGGTTAATTAATCATTTGATAAATATGGTTAATTAGTAAAAATCAAAGAGGAATAAAAAAAAACAACCGAAAAAGGTAAAGAAACCAATAAAAAATAAATGGAAAAAACAAAAAAATTAACAAAATTATAGAAAAAAAACTACAAAGAATAAAAAGGAGCATAAAAACGGAAAGAAAAATAAAGAGAACAACAAAAAACACAGCATAGCCCGAGAAAGTGAAAACCAATCCGATGTCCTATCAATCCTAAGAGATATGACGAAATTCGTGAAAACGTGTTCAACCCGTTTATACTCTCTTAGGGGTTGAAAAAGGAAAAAATTAGAAAACGAGTTTTAGGTGATTATTAAACAAGCCCGTGGAAGTAAAAAGTTATTCGATATCTAAGTAATCAGTCCGGAGGGATATGGCTGAATTCGTGAAAATGTATACAGCCCCTTTACACAACCGTGCGGGTCGAATTTCAAAAAATCCGGAAAACACTTTCTAGATATTTATATGAAGAATCCGTACAATAAAAATGAATTCAATATTTGGAAAGACTTAATAGATATGACAAAAGCCGTGAAAATATATGCATTCTATTTTCACTGATCATTTTTTTTGCCCCCCTTCCGTACGCCAATGGATATTTGAAAATTTTTTTTATCTAAATTACTTTTCTAGATGACTCGCATATACATACCGAGTTTCAACTTTCTAGCATAAGCCGTTCTTTAGTTAGGAAAAACACCCCTCACCCCCGTACCATACTATAAGAAAAATTATAATTATTTTTTCAACATGCTACTACTAAAGTTCTATCCAAATACCAAGTTTCAGCTTTATACCATTATAGGTTCTCGAGATTTAAAAATCGGAACTTTTTCTTTTTTACCCTTCCCCACCCTCACCCTTTACACCCACACCCCCAACATTTTTTTTTCTGCTAGGGGTCTATTGGGCCTACTTCTGGTAAAAATTCTAAGCTACTATCATAGACTGTTCTTGAGATATGAGACGTGATTTTTTAGATAAATTCTTATCCCCTCCACTTCCATACTCCACCTCCCCCTTAAAAATTTTTACTTTCAGCAAACTTTATTTGTCAACCTTAATACAGAAACCGAATTTTATTTGTCTAGTGCAATTGGTTCGTGAGATATCGTAATCTAAAATTTTTCGACCCCCACCTCCGTACGCTCCTGCCCCCACTCAAAAATTTTATTCCCAATCTATTCTCCTAGTATACCCACAGATGTTCATCAAGTTTTAATTTCGTGACAGTAACCGTTTAGGAGATATTGATTTTAGAATGTCACGATCACGGCTTTCGAGCGTTTCGGACGCATTATTATTCCCCCCACTCCCACACCCCTTCACCCATATCAGCAATATTTTTGCAAATGGGTCCACTATTGATACACTATATAAATTTCAAGTTTAAGCCTCCTAGCCTAAGCGGTTACTGAGATCTAGAAACCAAAATTTTTCGTCTAAAACCCTCCCTCCACCTCACCCCTCACACCCCCACCACTCAAAAGGTGGGCACTTGAAGGAGTCTACTCAGTCTATCAACCAAACAAAAACAAAATTCAACTTAATAATAGCTCAAAGAATTTGAGAGCTATAAGCTTTCAAACGTTTTGCGTACGGCGGACAGCGCACAGACGGACTGAAATTTTTTTTTTCTTTTTTGGTGTCTATTAGTCATGAAACGTGGAAAAAAAGTTTCAGGGTAGCAAATTTTTTTTTTTTTAAAAATCGATACCTTATATTAAAATAATAAAGTAAAAGTTAAAAAGGAAATTTAATATTTAAAAAAGTACAAAGAAAAACGGAAGAAAGAAAAATAAAGAATGAAACCACAACTAAAAACAAAGCATAGTACAAAATCGGAACGTAAGAATAGGAAAATGGAAGAAAACAACAACAACGAAAAGGAGAAAAAAGAGAATACGATTAAAAAAGATCTATTCTTGTTCTTGTAAGGAGCAAAAATACAGCTAAAGAAAATGTTTACATTAAGCGCAAATAAAAAATTACTTAAAGTAAAAAGGAAAGAAAAAACTCACAGCTTTCGAAAAATGTGAATAAGAAAAAAAAAGATATAAAAAGTAAAAAAAGCTAATCGAGAAAATGAAAAAAACAGTAAACGCAAAATTGGAGCAAAACACAGTTAACGACAAAAAGTGGAAAAATAAGTAATAATAAAAGAGAAAACCGATATGAAAAGAAAATGATAAAATCCAGCAAAAGCAAAGGAAAAATAAAATAAATAAATAAAAGGTACTTAATCGAAAAAGGAACAGAACAAGACATGAAAAAAAAGTACAAAAAAGAGAAACGAAAGGTTATGAAAAAATTAAAAGGGACAAAGTCAAGTAGGATAAAAAAAAATAAGGAAATGAACAAAAAAAAAAATTTGATAAGAAAAGAAAAGAAAAAAAGAAATACACAGCTTCATAATAAATGAAAATAATTTTTGATTTATGTTTATTTTCTTTAATATTTTTCATTTCTTCTATTTTTTGGAGCTTGTAGTAATTAAAAGTAATTAGTAATTATAAAAGTATATATCTGAGCTCTTTTTGTTTCTTTAAATATTTTTTTTTTCCCTTTTTTGTTTCTTATTTTTAGTTTTATTTGTATCTCTTTTGTTGCTTATCACTTCTTTTTTTTGTCTCTTCTCTTTTGCTGCTTGTTCATCCCTTTTGTCTTTTTTATCGTATTTTCTTTCGTTTTCTTCATTTCCCTTTTTTATTTAGTTAGTTCACTTTTTTCTTCTCTTCTTTTGTCTTTTTTACTTTATTATTTTTTAATAATAAAGTATTGTGATCGACCTGAAATTTCAAAAAAGTTTGCTGCCCTGGAATTTTGTATTTACACGTAAATACCAAAAAAGCAAAAAAAAAAAATGTCCGTCTGTCCGCCGTAGACGCCGTACGCCGTACTCAAAATCGTTTGAAGGCGCGTAGCTCCCAAACCCGTTGAGATATTAAATTTTTATGGTGGGGAGAGGAGTGCGTTTTAGACGAAAAATTTTGGTTTCTAGATCTCAAGAACCACTTATGCTAAAAGGCTGAAACTTGGAACTTATTTAGTACTATGATAATGGACTCAATTGCAAAAAAATGGTCGATATTGGTTAAGAGGTGTGCAAGTGGGGGGGGGGGGGAAATGAGTCTTTAACGCATGAAAGACGGGATTGATACATTCTAAAATCGATATCTCCTGAACAATTGATGTCAGAAAACCAGGAGGCTATTTGGAACATTATTTTTTAGGTTGTCAGCCGCATAGTAACCTACAGCACATCTCATCATTAAACACGTTTCGGACTTCTACCCATAAAATAATAAAGTTGCGCCCAGACTGTTGGCAGATTTTTTCTAATCAGTTCAAGAACTGCACCAATTGCAGTCGTTCGAAGAGAAAAAAAAATGGTTGGTGAAAAAGCCGTTAAAGCATGCGTATGATCAATTGATCGTGAAATTAATGTGAAAGTGAAAGACTATTGTTATTAATTCAGTAGGTTTTTTTTAACTCTTCTGTACGATCTCTTAAAATTATTTTCATTCATAAAAATGTCGACCGATCTTGTCTCTCTTCTAAATTCCACCACCATATTGTTGATCGTGTGCGAAATGTGCTCGGTATTTGCGCCATACAAAGTAAACAAAGATTGTGCACACTTCACAACGATTTAGCGATCTGTAGCCGGAATCTCTTAGTCGCTTCCAGCTAAGTACTCGCGTGTGATAAGAAAAAGAATATGTGTGATCTCTGAAATATTTTGTCAGACGATCTTTACGACGTTCAAGTTCATTGCTACAAAATCTCAACAAATTTGAAAACAGTCTTGAATCACTTTCGATTCCAAAAGATGCTTTGATTGATTGCAAATCGATTATTGAAGAATTTTTTCGATTTAATTTAATTCTTGTAAAAAAGGCGAGGCAAGCTACAAGGACTCCCTTTTTTCTTTGCTGGTTTATCGAAATCTTAGTTTCTTTTTGGATAGTTTCAAACCGTATCGTAATTGCATTTTAAGATCACAGACCCTAACTAAATTTTGACTAATTGATTTTTCCAACGACTTGTCCAAACATAATGGTGCGCCTTGGTACTTTTGCGGTTAGAACTGTTGGCGACCTGTTCAACGGCGGCTTCGGTAATGTACCCGAAAAAGAAAGCATCTCTTTCTCAACTGGACGTCATTAATTAACATTGGAGGAAAGTACCACCAACAAAGCCCGCACTATCCGTTTACCTGTCTGTCACCTGTAAACAAATTGTGAAAAAAATCCGAACCTTTCGGGAACCGATAGAGTTGAGATTTCTTTCTTCCAGCATGTTCCTGGGGACAACAGAAAAAAGACTAAAGATTGTATCGGATGACCTCTGGTCAACTACCAACCGAGCTATTCAGGGGTGGTAGATTCGTCAGGCAGTGGTGGCGGCGGCGGTGGTGGTGGTGGTGGTGGTGGTGGTTTCCTGGGTAATGTTTGCGGTTGACAAACGGTACCGCTAATGATAGGTTCGCGGTGAATATAAGGCTCGGGAACAAGTTCCATTTTGGAAGGATACTTAACAGGTATTTGCCCCTCGGAGGTCAAGTAATTGACGACCGATTTGTGGTCAATTGCTACTCTTCTTCTGCCCGATGATATGCAAAGCGGCACGTGAATCGAGGATTTCTTGTAAGGAGACAAACGTCCTTTTTGGGGTTGATGAATAATTCAGGGAGAGACAGTCACTGTACAGTCCCCTTAATGTTTAATCGGGGGTTGGTTAGTTGCGGTTTGCAGTTAATGATAACGTGAACACCAGGTAATCGATTTATGTAGAGGTGCAAAGGACATGGGCAGTTTGCCTATTGGCACGATATTTCTATTCTGTAGTTACAGCGACCACAAGGGGTTGTTCAGAATTTCTAGGAAATGAAGTTTGTCCAGGCGACAGGATATGGTCACTTAACGCCTAATCATGGAGTTTTCATTCTTGGAAAAATCAGGAAATTAAGAATAGAATATTCCAGGTTGCGAATTCACAGAGTGAAATTAGAGAAGATTTTTGAAATTTTAATGTTAATAACCGGGCAAGACTATCAATTGCGATTGGGGACTGTACTTAGGTGGAGTCCGCAGAGTCAAATTACACAAATTTTGAAAGGAAGGAGCTGAATAATGCAGTATAAAGCGATGTAGAAATGCAATTACCACTGAACAATAAGGCGTAATTATTCAGAAATGTTGCGAAATTGAATACAGCAAAGAGATTCCCCATATGAAGCACGTGTGTGACCAATGTTCTTGACCGTTCAACTTTGTTATCTTTTTAATATGGTACGCGAGACAGTTTAGGAAGAGCGTTCTACACATCGAAAGCTATTTTCGTGCATAATTTTGATAAGATTTTATGGTCTGCACTTATCTCTAGAAAACGAAGCAAAATGTAAGAAATTTCGTTGAGGGAGAACTTGAACAAAAGTGATTGAGGAAATGCCACAATACACTTGATTGAAGTTCTTTATCACATACTTTTGGCTGTTCTTGCGACCATCGATGGAGTATATGTCAGCACCACTGATTTCTCACGTAATGCGATCCTGTTGTCAGGACTTATAAACTGCCCTTCTTGATGGCTCGCTTCAATGTCTTTAGAGTTGGACCCACTACACATCTTACTTTCGGATTCCAATCCAGACCCTGTTTAGATACGTTTTTCTCCATAGTTTCCCTAAGGTATATAACTGACACTTTTGTCCGTGAATCTCGATGCCTTACCTGGTCCAGTGTTCCTACGTAAAATATTCGTTATTGGAGATAAAGTGTGGCCAAAATATCCCTTAATTCAACTCTTTGATCAGTAACACATTCAAAATTTTCAGGACATTAAAACACCATTTCTTCTTCACACAACAAGTCCAAAAGGACTGGTTCGGTTTAGGTTTATGCATATGACCAAACTAGGTTCTTTGGTCGATTTAGACAGGTCTGATCCGTATGCAAACGCGACCACTGTTACTCTGATTTTCAATCAAATAAAATTTTTATTTATCGCTGGTGTAATTAATTCAGTGTCCCGTGGACACTAGCAAGTAAAACTTGCTAAAGTCGCTCTCAGACATTTATTGCTCTATGTGTACACGGTTTTGAGAGCGAGTTTGCCCAAGTTTTAGCTCTAGCCAGCAAATGCTTGCCTTTTCAAGCAAGTGGTGAATGTATACACGTATACTTGCGAGAGTTGAAATTGCGCAAAAAAGTTTTCTGCAAGTCAGTTGCATTGGAAGTACCACGCGACATTTTTGTATTGAGAGTAGACATACACGAGAAACGTATGTACACGGATAAGCAAGTTATGCTTGTCGAGCTACTTGCTAGAGTAAAATTGCTGCAATTTGGCAGTTAGTGTAAACATCGCAGCAAATTACTCTAGAATTAAATGTCGCAAGTTACTTGGTAGTGTCCACGGGCCTTAAGGCTTCTATAATTTTCCTGACCTAAAACTTTCAAAATTCAAACTTTCAAATCTGTTGGCTGCCCTTACGCAGCACTATGCAAAATTTACACACAGCAAAATTTGAATTACTGCATACCGGAACATTTACTTTAATGCATTGATTGGATCATGAATCATTCAAATCGCATGTGAGCAAAGCTTCTGCATGCAGCGCTGCATAGGTTGGATAATGGGCTTTATTCAATCGATTATCACACCAACGAAAATCACTACATCACTTTCCAGTAGAACTGACCATCGTCTCGTTTTCGCGGTAGGAAAACTGGTACAAGTCCTGCGGCGCTTTTATACTGCATATGTTCAGTCCAGAGATGTTTAGCATATTCAGTGGTGGTGTGAAACATGCAGGAAGTGTTTAAAACATTCGGGAAGTGTGTAGAACTTTCTACGGTATTCCAATTTGATAGTGGAAGGTTGTACTTTTCTCTGGAAACTTCGATATCATTGCTAAGTGATTCGGGTTTGTCAGGATATCATATAACAATATTCTACAATATACTTACAGGCTGAAGCCTGAAGCCGAAGCTATGAACATAAAATGCAATAAGCTGGTGTAGCAAAATAAAATCAAATTTATTCGTTGATTTGTTTAATAAGTTTGATCCGGCCCAAAAGATTGTCACTCAGACGAAAAAAAAAACTATTTATTATTTTTCAATTTTCAATTGCGGCCAAAACTCCCAAATTTGCTTGTTCTTTGACTTAAAAGCATTTTGACCTGGGAAGGACGTGGTATCCATTCGTTTTATATTTAAATTTGTAATGTTTCAAGTTCGTTATCGGCCGAAATCGTCTCACTCTGTCGGGTAGCCTCTATACAGAAGTGCTTAAACGTCGTAATCAAGAATATTGATCAACAACTTCGAAGCGCTTAAGGCTGAGAAATTTTACATACTGCGGTATTTTCGACGAGTTGGAGATAAATGAATAAATAGGAAAAAAATCCAGCTTTTATAGCCGCCATACAAAAGTCATTGAAAAATTCTTTGATGGATCTCCGGGAACTCACTGAGTCGTCCAGTTAAGACGTCGAAATTTTTTATAAAATAGTTTCGAATTAGTTACAGCTTCCTTACAAAATTTTTTAAATAACGTGGTTACACTTACGAGTATTGGGGGTTTAATAGATCAATTTAAAATTTGGCAAACCACAATCTCTTATTATTTAGAAGCAAGTTCAGTACAAGTAAAACCAAGATAATTCTTCCAGTTGGGGAGCATTTAGAGACTTGATCCACTTAGATTCTTGATTTATAGCCAGTTGGTATTCGGCGGACAGACGGACTAAAAAATTCCAATTTTAGAGCAGTAAGCTTTTTTTTTAAATTGCACGTCGATCATAATACTAACTATTACAAAATATCTAGGCGAAATTTTTGAAGATTGAGACAAGCGAAAAAAGATAATAGGAAGCAATCTGTAACGGACCTTTTTTATTTCTTACTTTATGAGATAGTCGCGTGAAGTGCGATATTTCATCAGATTTAAGAGATATATTGAGGAATTCGTGAACGTTTACAGACCCTTTACATCGTGAAAACTTTGAAACCCTTCGCACCGCCTTAGGACCTGAATATAAAAAAAAATAAATTTGGTTTTTATGCGATTAAGTAAAAAGGAAGTCGATATTTATTTCATTAGACCTAAGAGATATAACAAAATTCGTGAACACGAATGCAATCATCTAACATCTTCTTAAGGGTTGATAAAAAAATTTATAAAAATCCGGAAATTGGTTTATTTTTCGTTTTAATAGAAAAAAAGTTCTGAAAACGCTTTCTTCTCTTTTACAAGAATAGTTCGTCGCAGTAAAATTAACTCGTTATTTCGGAAGACCTAAGAGATTTGACGAAATTCGTGAAAATATATGGATCCTTTTTTCATTGAGCTTTCTTTTTGCGTACGGCGATGCAGATCTGAACGATTTTATTGCTTAAATTACTTTTCTTGTTATTTTACAAATACATACTAAGGCCTCGGTTCGAATTACGCTTTCTGCGCTTTTAGCGAGCTTACACTCGGTCCGAATTGCGCTCACAACGCATACAATTTGCATGGAGGGGTAATTTTCTGGCGCTTACACTGCTCACAGTTTTGAGGATAGGCACTGTGAGTACACTGTGTACACACAATCGGTCCGAATTGAAAGCGACATAAGCGTACCAACACAATTCGGACCGAACGTAAGCACTGTTAGTGATGTAAACACCATGAGCGTAATTCGGACCGCGGCCTAAGTTTTAACTTCCTAGTATAAGCCGTTCGTGGATGTGATAAAAGCACCCCAATTCGTAAGCACATTCTTGCTACTACTAGAACCTGAAACAAATAGCAAGTTTTAGCTTTCTATCTTTGACATTTTTCGAGATTTAAAAATCAGAATATTTGGCCTTTCAACCTCTCTTTTCAACAACCTCCCCACCCCTACCCACAATTTTTCTTTTCTGGTAGGGGTATATTAGGTCGACTTGTTGTACAAACTCCTAGATTTTATCTCTAATATTTCTTCAGATATCATACTCAATTTCGATTTGTTAGCCATATTTTGTCGGCTAAAAAATTGTCCCAACTCCTCCAAAATATGCACACTTAAAGGGATCCACCAAGTGTTGGTAGCCACAAAAAAAAAATTAATTCAAGGCTCAAGTGACGGCGTATACGACGGACAGATGGATTTTTTTGTTCTACTAGCTCTGAAACGTGAAAATACGAAATTTTGGGGCTAATGTTTTTATAATATATATAATGAAAGTTATGAAGGTCCTTAAATAATACAGTCAAGCTATTTCTACCCTTACCTCCGAACACAGTATTTGATTTGTCTAAAATTTCATGTATGAAACCCATTTGAAAGTGAGGAATTGTGGATCCAAAAGTTTCTAATCCTGAGCATATAATAAATACTTGTTGCGACTTTATCCAGATCAGAGTAGGTTAGCGTTGAACAAGGGCAGCTGTCCTAATTTCGGTGTAATAGTTGATGTTTTCAAAACTAGGCGCGAACAAGTCATTAAGAAGTGATTTGTATAGCATCTGCATGTATTTAAAAATCCATAGAGGTTTATTTTCTAAATTTGAAATAAACTGCTCCCTCTTTAAATACGTCCTTGCCTTTTACATTATTTCTTATAGCAGAGACGTCATAATCTATGGGCAGTTTGGATGATCCCGATTCTAGGGTCCCCAAAACATAAAACATCCTGTACATGTACAATTTTGTTCATTGCCTTCAAAAGTTTTACAAAAATGAACGAACTACTGGTCAAGAAAAGTATTCCTACACAGTTAAAAAATGCATTGAATTTTACATCTTTTGGATATTAGGCCAATATGCCACACCTTTTCAAGTAAATTTACATTGGATGTAATCAATTTGAATGTAATTTTCAATTTTCGGTCAGTAAATTTCAATTTGCAATCAGTAAATTTCAACTTCGAAAGCAGCAAATTCACTGGATATTCTCTTAAATTAACACTCTAAAAAAAGTGTATAATTAGCACTGTTTAAGATAACTTATATCTACGTCTAATATAATATTATTTCTTACTTACTTACTCTTAATAAAACACTTGGCTGTAGGTAGGAATCGAATTTGCGATAATTTCTGGTTTTGCTGCGTAGGTTTGGCGCGCGTAGCCTCTGCACCACCGAAAGAGTTCATTTTCATTTCAGTGGAAAACAAAATCGAACGAAGCGTCCAACTTTGTGGTTTCATTACATGAAGTTGAAGTCTTCTTTCTGAATTTAACGAGATTATACAATCTTCGGTAACCAGTAGCGTCCCCAAGGTACCCCTCAAGCACAACCCATACCCTTCAATACCTATTGAAATTAGGATCCTTATACAAAAAAGAAACGCTTGCAGACGAAATTGGCAAAGGACCAGATTACCTTCTTTTAAAAGTTCGTGGAAATCTCTTAACTCTCTACTATGATTAGCACTTTTATGAATAGAACCTGGAACTCTAAGTTATCTGACCTGTGTAAAGGTTCCAAGCCTTTCTGGAATTTGGCCAAAGCTATCAAAAATGAAAGAAGTCCTTTGTCCCACTTAGTGGATGGTAACAACAAATTTATTACTTGTGCGGAAAAAACTGAGTGCTTTGCAAAGGCTTTTAACTCAAACTTTACTCTTGATACCGGTCTCTCTGATACACTGACTGAAACAGATGTTGTAAATGTGCTCTTAAACTTTCAATCATCTCAAGCAAGTACCAGTGGTCATTTCATTACACCCTCATTAAACCAAACGATATCAAAAATATATTGAATTTGTTAAAACTTAAAAAAACTTCTGGCTTTGATAACATTTCTAATTTAATACTTAAACATTTTCCATTTTTTGTTATGTTGATGCATATATTCAATGCATGTCTAAGGCTAGGCTATTTTCCCTGTTCCTGAAAATCCGCCAAAATTATTCCAATCCTTAAACCTAAAAAGCCCCATACCTCTGCAAGCAGCTACCGTCCTATCAGTCTCCTCAGCAATCTTGGTAAACTTTTTGAACGTTTAATCAAAGACAGGTTAATTGCTCACATACCCCTGCACGCGCTGAAAACCGAGTAAATTTGAAAAATTATTACAAAGGTTGTATGGTGAAAAAAAAATTTATTTGTTGAGTTCACATATCTTATTAACTATTCAGCTATAAAAAAAAAGAAAATTTTTTTTTATTTTTAATATTAATATTGTTTTTTACGGGTCTAAACGGACTACTTATGAAAACCATGGCGCCTCCTGGTCGGCATCATAACTTCACCAAAAATAATTCAATTTGCAAAAATAAAAAAGAATTTTGTAAAATAATGTAGTAGTTATAGTCTCACGGAGGGAATTTTTTTTTTTTTCAAAAATAAATAAGTTACAGAATTTCAAACTTTAGTAATCAGTTTTTTTAAAAAAATTTGCGTTTAATAATTTATAAAAAAATTTCCAAGCAAAAAATTAAAAAAACCTCTCGTCAGACTATAGAGAAAATAGTTATCAAAATTTAAAAACAAAAAAAAGTTGAAAAATATTGAAAATTGACGGAGTTATCGTGTCGACCATGTCTAAAAACATAGTTTCGAGAAAAATGCGTTTAAAGTTTTTGATAGGTACAATGTGAACTTACGGCTAGTCTCCCATTCCAGCTTCGTACTGTACACCTTATTCCTCTTGTATCTTCTTGTTTTTCACAGATGGTCCTATAAATGACCATGTTTTCTATGAAACCCAGCTTTTACGAAAAAATAAATGCTAAACGCTGATGTTGAGAGTGGCGCGGCAATTAGCCAGGAAGCCGTTCCAAACCGATGTCTGGTGACAATTATTGCTATAACTTTGTAATGGAGTGGAATTTTCTAAATTCAAATTTTTTTTTTAATTCTTAAAAGTATAAAAAATAAAAATCGGTAAAAAAAAAAAATCAATTTTTTGAAAATTTCAGGGGTATATGAGCCCTTAAACGACTTCATAAAGGCTAATAACATCCTTCCAGACGAACAGTTCGGCTTTCCAAAATTTCACTCGACCACCCACCACCAGCTCCTGAGAATACGAAATTCCATTAAAATCACTAGATTCGAAAGAATCTATAGTCTTAATATCGCTAGATATTGAAAAAGCTTTTGACCGCGTTTTGCACGACGGTCTTATCTACAAAATGATAAAATGCAACTTTCCCCCGTACCTAGTCAGTATCGTTCGTAGCTTCTCAGCCAGCCGGCAGATATTTTATAGTCTGTATTCAAAATTCTCTCTCCAGTAACTATCCTATGTGTGCTGGAGTATCACAGGGATCAGTCCTTGGACCAACTAATTTACACACATGACCCCCACTTACAAAACTGTCAAATTGCCCTATTTGCTGACGACACGACGCCATCTACTCGTCAGACACTATTTGCTCTAATATCTGTAGCTCTATCAACAATGCCCTAAAAGTTGTAACTAAATATCTACACAAATGGAAAATCAAAATTAACGCCTCTAAAACGCAAGCAATGTACTTCACTAAACTTAGAAATCATCCCTACATATATTCCAATCCAAAATCTTTCTCTCTTCGGGGAAGAAATACAATGGACTAAAAACTTATAATACCTAGGATTTTATTTCGACAACAAGCTAACGTCTAATAACCACTTCACAGAAACGTTAAATAAAACTAATGCCCTTATAAAAACCCTTTATCCTTTCATAAACAGAAAATCACTATTAAACATCAACAATAAAATGCCCATATTTAAGTCGTTTTTTCAGCCAGTATTACTATATGGGGCTCCATTGTGGATAACCTGTGCCAAAAGTCATTTGAACAAAATGCAGATTAAGCTCAGAACAAAATCTTAAAGTTAATCTATAACCTTCCAAAATATTATTCTACTGAAATATTACACTCTTTAGTCCACACTAAATATATTGAAGCTAAAGCACTTACACTAATAAATAAAATCAGAATTAGACTAGAACTAGCTGATAATAGACTGATCAAAAACTTACAGTTTTAAGTTGTACCTTTCTTTTGAATAAGTACATAGTTTTAATAGTTAGGTTAAGTTTTTAGTTATAGTTAAAATTCATCAATTACACTCAAAGAAAAAATATGATTATGGCCACCATATTTTGGGAGAACCTTACTATGATTAAGGTTATAGTTGCCACAACCATGTTACAACATGTAACAAAGTTGTACTAACTGAATGTATGTTTGTAATAACTATAGGTCTATAGCAAAAATTTTACAACTTAGTCTTAGAGTTACTAGAACTATGGTGTTTGTTTTTAGGAAACATACAATGTTTGTCTCAAACAAAATTATGGTTGTAGAAAACTAGGTGTGTGATTCACCCAACCTTCTTTTTTAATAGAAGGGTTACACCAATCATAGAAATCCTGTGACATGGTTACTTGAAACATAGTTAAGTTTTTAGAAAACATGTTATGTTTGGCTCAAACAAAATTATGGTTGTGAAAGCCTAGTTGTGTGATTAACGCAATCATGTTTTTTATTAGAACGATTACTCCAATCATAAAAATTCTGTAACATAGTTACTAGAAACATAGTTATGTTTTTAGGAAACATTTTATGTTTGGCTCAATCAAAATTATGTTTGTGGAAACCTAGGTATGTGATTCACGCAACCTTCTTATTTATTAGAACGGTTACGCCAATCATAAACATCATGTGACATGGTTCCTAGAAATATATAATGAAATTATAAAAATTACCTCAGATATGAATTTTGAAAGAGGACTCGGACACCATTTTTGCGAAAACTTTAACATACTATAACTAACAAAAAAAATGAGATAGAAACGAAAATTGAATTTCAATTATTTTTTTCACTAGTTCTTAAAGTACAAAAATTTTTAAAAGAATCGGAGATGGTAAGGTCATATCTTTGACGGTTCTTGATGGAATGACCCAAATATGAACTTACCATATTTTAACAAACTCTAATGTCGCACTGATCATATTCATGCTTATCACAATCACAGTATGGTTACGGCAATCATAATATGTCAACTAACATGATTGTACTGACCATCTTTAATCAAATTCTATAGTTACACTGATCGTTCAAAGTTATGTCAATTATAGTATGGTTGCGACAATCATATCTAATATCTTACCTTACATGATTGCACACACCATATCTGGGAATTATTTTATCAAATTACATGGTTCCACTGATCATAGAATATTGTTGTCGTGATTATAATATACTTTTACATCATGTAACGAGAATGATTGGTACAACAATATTAAATTTCAGTACGGATATACGTTTAATGCAACCATACTATGTTTTTACGAATTATATGCTATGGCAAGGAGCACCATATCCATGATCATTGGAAACATATCTGTTTTACAATAGTTAGAAGAACTTTAATATAGTCAATGCAACCTTGGAATAAACATAGTTTTTCTTTCAGTGTAGGTTTTTCGCTTGCCATTTTCCTGTAAATATTTCTTCTCGTAGTTTACAAAATTATTTAGTAAATAACATTATATTCTCAAAAGTTGTACAGTTAGTAAGACTGAACTATTAAGCAAAATTATTATATATACAACAAATTTTATCTATAAAGCAATAAAACAAACAAACAAAAACATTACATGTTTTTCGTCGTAAAATTCAAATAGATAGTAGAATTACACGAAAAGGAACGTAATTTTCAATTCATATATAAATGGAGTTAATTTTACACGAAACTTTGCGTAATTTTATGAACCTTTTCATGTAAATTGTCCGGTTCAGTTGAAAAGTACATGAATAATTTACTAATACCAGTATAATTTCGTGTAACAGTGATTGAAATGTGTACTTTTACTTGAAAAAAAGAAATATACTGGAAATTTCAAGTAAAAATTGGATTGAAAACTCAATTTTTTTAAAACAGTGCACGTTCCTTTGTAATAAACCTTAATTTTTCAAGAGAAACATCTGCGGTTACTCAACAAAGATTTGCGAGATTCATCACATCGAATTGTAAACGAGACTCATTTTTTTTTCATCTTCATGATGAATAATCGTAATATACCTACTCGACACGCTATAACGATTCGCTAACAAATCGAATACGGTTCGCCATATCGAAAAAAAATATTCACCAAAGCATATTATATGCAAAAAAAGGGCTGTTACTTATTTGATCTTTGCAGGCAAGTTTTTAGATCATACAAGTATTTATTTTGGTGACTTGCATAAATTAGGAGATTTCAAGAGCGTAAACTCGTGTAGTTAAGACTTCTACTACAATTAAATTACGATTTGTTTCTAATTCAATGTACTTTGGTGACTTCTTTTTTCGATATGTATCGACGAATCGTTTACGGTACAGAATACCGAATCATTTTTAATTTGCCGTTACGATTCGCTTACGATGTGCAATATTTTTCTTGTGGAAATCTTTTCGGATCGAAGACTGTAATCGATATTTTTTTATCGATTCGTATTTCAAGGTGAGTTGCTAGTGACATACCTGAGATCTAGTACATTTTTCTTGATTTCTTATATTTATGTGCTGTATAACTACAAAGCGCTGAGATGAATCAACAGAACCAGATTTTTTTTATAAATATTTTAATTTCATCATTTTCTTCCATTTTTCCATTGGGTTGGCCTCAATTGTACTGTTTTGCCAAGTGACCTCTAATGCTGTTAAGACGGCTCTGTCTTACAATGTACCCTCTGTGCGCACTAGTGCACTCCTCATTCTTTTATTTCCAAATAATAAATTAGAGTTCACTATTTCAGCCAGGTTATCATTACGATTTGGGATCTGTGGTATTTATCGAAACTCATCGGCTATTCTATGTACCAAATTTAGTACTTCTCAATTCACTTCTAAACGAACGTAGCGCCATCACGCGATGGTAATTTCTTTTCTTTGATGTTGCGCAGAACTGAAAAAAGTGGTATTTAACGCGACAGTTGTGTGCGCTAGTTGGGTACATAGCAAACCTACACAAACGTCATAAACTGAAAACAACCGTCATACCTCTATAGCTTTTTCTTTCTCTCTCTATTTCGCTTACTCTTTCGCTGACTGTGAGCCGTCGCAAAGGGACCCCTTTTCAAACGTGAGGGATTTTATGCAGCGTAATGGGGGCGTGGCTCCGATGATTGATTAGTCATGCCGGTCCTTTTTTTTATTCTCCCTTATTTTTTTTTTTTTGCCTGACAAGCCGAGCTCATCAACTTGAGCGGCGGCGGCGAGCAATTGCCTCTGAGTGCTCACATACAACCTTTCATACAAATTTTGTATGCGGGAGAACGATTGCTGCATCAATCAAAGATGGCTACCGCCATCGCGAGAGACACGCTTTTGGCTCTTTGAAGAATGGTGCAATTTAGTCTTGATGTTTGAGACTTTTGACGTTTCGGAACTGTCAGTTTCATATAGTCGAATTAACGCAATATCAAGCTTCATGTGCAGAAAATGGAGTCATGATGGTGGCTCTCATGAAACAACCCGCCTTTATTCCAATTGAAACATTTTTTTCAAAGACATGAAGAAGGAAAGGCTCTTTTTTTTGACTTTTACTAAATCACCTTAAAAAGAATTAAAAATTGAACGACAAAAGGATTACCGCACTAATGGAGGATTAGCAGAAAATTATCTACGGACACAAATCTCGAAACTGAATTTCTTCGTCTTGAATGCGTATTCTTTGAATTGCGGCCGAAGAAAACTGTAAAATGTGGTTTATACCTTCGATTCGATTCGTACAGGTACACGTGAGTTCTACCTGTTCGCAAATGTTGTGATTTCGAAAAAAGGATTATTTGCTGGATGTCGGTTTTTTCTCAATCGTGTTTTCGGTAGTTTTATGCGATTTTAACTTGTTCCCATGGTGCGTTCATTGTTTTCTCAAAGGACTTAACACAGTTGACGATTTACCGATGTTGATTTATGACCTTGCCACAAACGTGTAAAACAGTAGCTGCATGAAAATTTAAGTTAAAAAAAAACCGGAGGAAATTAGACGGTAATTTTCTTTTGACCCCGTACTAAATTTTCTGGTCGTATCTATATGCTTAATCAGGCGGTAATTGAGAATTTGAATAATGGAAGGTAGAGGCAAGAAATTGCACATAGTTTTGAACATGTCTTCCTAACTTTAATGTCATTGTTCCACTGTGTTACGCTTGGAAAAGCAACGATCTTAAGTTTGTATCAGCCTCAAGTTTATTGTTGTAAGACATTGACTCTGTTTTTACGAGAAACAATTTTAACTGAGAGTTTTGATTAAACCAATTTCATTTTAAACTGTGAGCTATGAGTCTTCCGCGTAGCCTTCCTTACAAAAGCCCTTGGAAGACATTGAATATAGGTTCATTTTTTGCACAATAACACCTTTACAGTACCTACTGGAAATCTCCTTAGTTGAGCCCTGCTGAAGTCCTTTAATTAAGATTAATTAAGGCTAAGTTACACTGAAAATTGTTTACTACTCTCAGAGTAGGCAATTTAGTGCCTACTCTGAGAGTAGAGTAGTAAAATTACTATTGTCAAATTTCTTTACGCACTCTTGTGATTTTTACTATTAATGCGGAAATTCACACATAAGTGTGAAAATCAATCGCTAAAAATGTGTAAATTTACTGCTGGTGTGCGTAAAATTACACACGGTGCGGAAAAACTAATATGTAGGTACTATAATTTAAGACAAAAAGGAGGACTTTACTTTAACAAGAATAATAATTAAAAAATCTGCCAATGATCTGGGCGAAACTTTTATTATTTTTTGGGTCAAAGTTCGGGAGCGGTCAAAGTCGGAGTATATCATGAGTTGTTTCGAGATTATTAGATATCTTGGAAAATTAATTTTGTTCTTAAAATAAAAATATTTAAAATAGAGATTTTTAGTTGATTAAATATTGAAAAAGTCCGTGTAGACTATTCGAATTTCGGTATATTTTGTACACTAAAAGCCCATAGAAGTAAAAACGAATTTGTTGCCTTATCAGACTTAAGAGATTTGACGAATTGTTAAAACGTATACAAACCCATTACTTCCACTTGGGGTTTGAATTTCGGAAAAATTTTGGAACAGGTTTTTAGACGATTTCATAAGGAGCAACTTATGAGACATGAGGTATTTTGAAAAATTTGTGAAAACATAAGCAAACCCTTTACACCCTCTTGGATCTTGAAATTCGAAAAATCGTAAAATTGGTTTTTAGGTCATCACATCAAATGCCGTAATAACCAATTTTATATCTCATCAGAACTAAGGGATGGCAAAAATTGTGAAAACATATGCAAACCCTTAAGGGTTGAATATCTAAAAATTAAGAAATTGGTTTGTAGTCGATTATATAAAAAGTCTGTTGAAGTGAAGAGCGATCTAATATCTCATCAAACCTAAGAAATTTGTCGAAGCTTTGAAAAGCATACAACCTCCTTACACCCCTTAGGATTAAATATCTAAAAATACTGAAATTGACTTTTTGGCGCTTATATAGCAAACTTTAGGAAGTAAAAATTAATTCGATATATCATCAGATTTAAGCAATATGTTGCAATCTGTGAAAACGTATGCAACCTCCTTACACTCACTTGGAGGTTGAATATCCAAAAATCCTGAAAGGAGTTAATAGGTAAATATGAAGTCAGCACGAGAAAGTATTAAACAATTCAATTTCTTATCACTTCTAAAAGAAATGACGGAACTCGTGAAAACGTTTTCAACCTTTTTATACTCTCTTAGGGGCTGAAACAAAAACTTAAAAACAAGTTCTAGGCGATTATTACGCACGACGTGAAAGTGAAAAGATATTCGATATCTGATCAGACCCGGGGGATATGGCAGAATTCGTGAAAAAGTATACAACCCCTTTACACCTCCTTAGGGGTCGAATTTCAAAAAATCCTAAAAACACTTTCTGGGTATTTATATGAAGAAGCCGTAGAATAAAAATGAATTCAATATTTGGAAAGACCTAATAGATATGACGAAAATCGTGAAAATATATGCATTCCATTTTCAC
The DNA here is from genome assembly GCA_951812415.1 of Beris morrisii. Taxonomy (NCBI): domain Eukaryota; kingdom Metazoa; phylum Arthropoda; class Insecta; order Diptera; family Stratiomyidae; genus Beris; species Beris morrisii. The sequence continues at coordinate 125,464,993 of OX638311.1, forward strand.
TGATCATTTTTTTCGCCCTCCTTCCAAACGCCAATGGATATTTGAAAATTTTTTTTAACTTAATTACTTTTCTAGTTAATTTACATATATTATACATACCGAGTTTCAACTTTGTAGCATAAGCCGTTCTATAGATAGGAAAAACACCCCCCACCCTTGTACCATACTACCTTTAAAAAAATTATATTTTTCCAACATGCTACTACTATAGCTCTATCTAAATTCTAAGTCTCAGCTTTATATCATTATAGGTTCTCGAGATATAAAAATTGGAACTTTTTAATTTTCAGCCACTTTCACCCTCTACACCCTCACCCTCAACCTGCCAGTGGTCTATTACTTCTGGTAAAATTTTTAAGAATCTATGTCACTGTTCTTGAGATATGAGATGTGATTTTTTAGAAAAATTCTTATCTCCACCACTTCCTTGCCCCACCGTCCCCTTAACAAATTTTACTTTCAGCCAACTTTATTTGTCAACGTTCATACACAAACCGAATTTTATTTGTCTATTGCAAATTGGTTCGGGAGATATCGTAATCTAAAGTTTTTAACCCCCTCCCCCCCCCCCCCCCCGTACGCCACTGATCCAACTCAAAAATTTGTTTCCGGTCTATTCTCCTAGTATACCTAGAGATATTCAATTAGTTTCAATTTTGTGACATTAACCGTATAGGAGATATGGATTTTAGAATGTGTCGATCACGGCTTTCTTGCGTTTCCGACGCATTATTTTTCCCCCCACTCCCACACCCCTTCACCCATATCAGCAATTTTTTATGCAAATGGGTGCACTATCGAAGCTCTATATAAATTCTAAGTTTCAGCCTCCTAGCGTAAGCTGTTGCTGAAATCTAGAAACCAAAATTTTTCGTCTAAAACGTTTCACCCACTTTCCCCACCCTTAAAAATGTGATCACTTTAAGGGTCCTACCCAGTCTATTCATAAAAAAAATTTAAATTTAATAGCTCAAAGGATTTGGGAGCTATGAGCCTTCAAACGATTTTGCGTACAGCGGTTGACGTACGGCGGACAGACGGACTGACATTTTTTTTTATTTTTTCGTGTCTAGTCTAGTGTACTAGACATTAAACGTGAAAAAAAATTTTTTTTTTTAAATTGATCACAATTCTGTATTATTGAAATAATAAAGTAAAACAGAATAACCTCTTCAATTTTACAAGCCAAATTTTTGAAAATAAAGATTTTTTTTAAAAAACATTTTTGAAATTTGATCAGACGGGAACGTAGATTTTTTCAATATTACAAACGAATTGGAAATAGTTTTTGAACCCAACGAAATTTTCGCGAAGTCTTTGCTATTTTACGAGAAAATATTGATTGATTTTATTTCCAAAATATGTACATATGTTTAGCTTAATCTAGTTTAAATTCAACAGTGATCAGATTACCATATGGTCTTTACAACTTCAATATTATTTTTTCGCATATAGCTTTTACGAAAAAATATTTTTTGGAGATTAAAAACTAAATTCGATGTTTTTTTTACTGATTTTTTTTTTAGAATATTTGGGACCTTTCTGGAAACTCTAGACGATGTTTTCAATTTCAAAAATCAAAGGAGATATGTTTTTTGGACACAATGAAATTTTCGTCAAAAATTTTTGCATCAGAAGACATCTTAAATTTTTTGAAAATAGAGTTTTAATTTTATAGTAGGTAGTTTCGAAAAATATTTAAGGAAAAGGTTTTACCTTGATTTTATTTATTCTTAAAATCGCTTGGACGACAATATTAAAATACAAAAAATAAGTGTGACAACATATAGTAATTAAAAAAAATCTGTCACGTGTCTGGGCACAACTCTATTATTTTTTGGGTACAAGTCCAGAACGCGTTTAATGCTGAGATGCGATGTTCCAAATAGCCTCCTGGTTATTCTTTATATTGTAATTTACTATTTTATTTCAAGTATTTCCTGGGTTATGAATATGTCCACTTTCGGCTATTCTTCTCCCCTACTTTACTATTATAATTTTGTCAAAAATTATATATTAAGAATATTCGCATGTAGCTCTTATATTTACATACCAAATTTTAGCTCTGTTCCTCTTTTTTAGATAATAAAATCAGAAATTTTAAATTTAAGCACTGCTCCCGCCATCTCCTACAGAGAACATAGTCAGCCCAAAAGTGTTACAACAGACGAATATTCCGAGCTGATATATGAAAGAGCGAAATATTTCTTCAACCCCAACAATTTTGGGTAATAAGCCCCTTAAAAAAAAATACTTCCTTAGTATACCTCTAGTATCATAAGCAGTTTCTGTGATATTAAGAAAAAATAAAAAATATATAAAGTTGTTACCCCCTTAACACGTTCAGTCCCAGGGACGCGGCAACCAAAGTTTTGACCCCTTTAAATAGCATTGTCAAAATTTTTGGCAAAAAGTTTGACAGAAAAATTTTTAAAGAACATATTTTGTCAATTTTTTCCCCCAAGTATCGTCGATACGTGTTATAAATTTTAACGTTCTACTATGAGCGAAGATGAAGTCGCAACCCCTGATACAATTAGTCCCTTAAATAATTATGTATTTGGATGCTTTCCTGGCACATATCATCCTATTTACAAAGTTTAAAATTTCCATCATGAGTCTAAATCTTCACTTTAAACTCGTTCGCCTCTCCTCCTCCGTTGCACCACAATCCGCCAAAAAAGATCATCCCCAACAGGAGACCACCCGGTCCAACCATTGTTAAAATTTTCAACTCATTTCCAGTGGCGGATCCAGACTTTGCTGTTGGGTGGGGGGGGGGGCGGAAATTTTTTTGATTTGGCTATTTTGTTTGATCAAGTTCTGTGTGAATTTAGCTACATAGACTGCACTTAGCAAAAACGGGATGATATTGTAATCATCTTATTATGGGTCACATTCCATCAAGAATCGCCAAAGTTGTGACTTTACCCATTTCCGATTCTTTTCAAAATTTTTGTACTTGAAGAACTAGTGAAAAAAAAAATTTAAATTGAAGTTTTTGTTTCTATCTCATTTTTTAACTAACAAAAACAACAACAATCTTTAAAATAAGCTCTACTTTATTATTCAAGGATAAAAATTACCAGAGATACGAATTTTCAAAGAGGACTCGGACATCTTTTTTGGGAAATCTTTAACATACTATAACTAACAAAAAAAAATTAGATAGAAACAAAAACTTGAAATCATATTTTTTTTTCACTAATTCTTCGAGTACACAAATTTTCAAAAGAATCGGTGATGATAAGGTCAGAATTTTTGCGATTCTTGATTCTTTTTCTGTAAAATAATTGAGAACCACTATAATGTTCTTCGATTTTTTTGACCCCGATTCCATTGAGATCCCAAGTTAATGTTTTGGTATGTTTTGAAAAACAGTATAGCCTAAAAAATAAAACTTTAACGTACTATAACTAACAAAAAAAATTAGATAGAAACAAAAAATTGAATTTCAATTATTTTTTTTACTAGTTCTTAAAGTACTAAAATTTTCAAAAAAAAAACGGCGATGGTAAGGTCACAAATTTCGTCATTCTTGGCGGTTCTTGATGGAATGACCCTATTACCTACGCAATATGTTGTCTTGTAGTCTTTTTATCATGTTGCGTTTACACTCACCCTTGAGGCGAGCCTCTACCCCCATCAGGCCATTGCAAACCGGTCGGCTGTGTTTTTTGCAATTTACTCTCAACATACATGCCTTTGCGGCGCAACTTGCCTATAAGTGCGAAACGACAGAAATACGATGAGCTGCGAATTGTGTGGTCCCACAGTTCATTGTATATGAGTACACATATGGAAGCGTGCATCGGAGAAAAAGTTAAAGAATGTTAGACTCTTGCGACTGCACGAGCCATCCGATTGGTTGATTTTATGGAGGGGATTGGGGCGCGCCTCAAACGTTGAGTGTATGGTAAATCCACCATCATGGTTCTGTTCTGTGCTTTGCATTGCACCGCAGAACTACAGTAAATGCTAATTACAGTCCACATTGCAGTGGAGTAAAAAAAATCGGAGAACGGTTGAAGTATGTATTTTTAGAAAATTCGGAATTGCTCTTGCCACCCCCCCCCCCCCCCCCTCCCCCTGTATCCGCCAATGCTCATTTCTTTGGGGGTTTTTTGTGTTATGACGCATTAAACTCGTTGGCGCCGACCTTACTCGTACTTTCTTATTAAAAAAGAATTAAGTAAAATTTGCCTAAGCTAAAAATGTATTGTAAATAAGCACTTAATATCCAAAAGTAAGTTTCAAATTAGATTTTGAACATGTTTCCCAAAATTGTACATTTTATAGATTTCATAAACTATGTTTTCCAACGTCTGTACTGAAAATCAAGATATTTCGAAGAAAGAAGGCCCCAGCGACAAAAAGTGGTTTTGCGAGAGAAAAACAAGACAATTATTTTGTGTCTACCATACAAATGTATTTTAAAAATGGGGTATAAGCAATAAGTTTCGTTGAGAGTTCAAATTATATGAAAATTGTTATTCCAATAATCCATTCCTATGAAAATATCCAGTCTCCTCTCCCCACTCTTTTTTCTCAGCGACAATTTAAATTTTAGATTAGTAGGTACTAATCTAAAATTTAAATCTCCTCATTTAAAATATCATAAAATTGGTGTCAATTGAGCTTGCGGTATATATTTCCTATGAGATTTACTTTTGGTGAAGTTAATTTTCTTTTCAATCACCTGATATTAAGGTACATAACGTACAAATATTGAATTCTTTTCTTCATTTACTCCAGCGTTAGTAGAGTCTAAAGCTAGTATTACACTGTATGCCACGCTGTCAAATAATCATTTGACACCATGGCATAGAGTGAAATACTAGCTTAGTTCTGGTACTGTATTTATTAGATTGTCAATACGTTTCTAAATTCTTGTCCAGGAAGGGTTCAGAAAAAAAAATATAAGATACTAAATTAACCGATTTTTAGACGAAATCAGAAGATTTTGTAAAATTAATAAACCAAAAGTACGCAGCGGACGACTGGAATTTAGTACTAGAATTCTGCTTCCACGACCTCATCTGTTGTTGAATCGATTTTCAGCTGTTATTTTTCTTAACTTAATACAAAGCTTTTAGGAATATAATTCATAATTATAAAATTTGTCTTTTCCTTCCAACGACTCATAAAATTACGACTCATAGCCAATAAATTTGAGTCCCCTTTGTATACAATTAAGGTAGTGATGCTATAAAAAAAAACCGATAGATAGATAGATAAATTTATTGAAATTCGTTAGGTTGTATAGTAACAAGTTAAAATTAGTTCTGTGATTAGATCTTATTCTTTACAGCTGCAATTAATAAATTTGCATTCAATTTGCAAAAATTTACGTTAATCTGTCAAAACTAATAATAAACCAACATACATTTTTTCTGATGATAATATTCGAAAGTGTACCGATAATTTTGTTAGCTCAATTATCGTCGCCCGATTCATTCTTTATACGATTATTCCCGTTCTATTCGGATAAAAACTACGAAACGTGTTTTTAATATTAAGCGAACTGTTCATCGTTGTTATCTTTGTTTCTTTTCGTAGTTAACTTAAAAATATAATTAATAAAATTGTATAATAAAAACATAATAGAAATGAAAAAAAGAAATTAAGGACGCAGAATTATTAATCAGTATTTAAACAATGCAAACCTAACTAAAATAACTTGAATGTAGCTGTCAAGATAACAGATCTAAGTACTTGCTTTCGTCATTGTAAATCTAGTTTCAATTTGTTGTTACCGCATGAAACTGTTTTACTACCTGAGGAATTATAATCTATAAAATAACTAGGTTGTATATTCAGTTCATTTACTTAAGTAGCTTCTAAATATAGTAAAATTATGTTGATTGAAGAAGATATTTTTTTTGAGGAATAGCTTCCAATAAAAGCAAAGTAGTTAATAAAAAGCAAGGTAACTAATGCTAGAATTAAATGCCGAAATATCCCGCAGAAAGATAAAAGGAAGAAACTGACAATGTCTTTTGTACTTGTCGCCTTGCCGTCGTCTACAAAAATGCGGTCTCTTTTTTCACTAGTGCTAAGAACTGATGAATTTACAAGTTCGTCCTTGATTAAATTCATCCTTTCGTTTTATAGGCAACAGGACGTTTTACAGGCAACAGGACTCCAATTTTATTTACTGGAATTATTTTATCCTCCTACAGATGGGTATGGTCCAAATTCTGAAAATGGGTTTCCACACTAATGTCCTTGTAAGCCATTCATTTTGTCAGTGCTAAAGTCAACCATTTCTTCACTATCATGCAAATATGCTGAACCGAAATAATGCACTCTCGGTATTTCGATTAATTTGATTCGTTTCAAAAATTTATTTCTCCGTGCTCCATATCGGTTCGAAGCCTTGCTAAATTTTTTTATTTGGGCCAACTCGTTTTAATCGCAATTAGATATTTTCTCTAATTTTGAATGAAGAGTGGACAAGCATGGCTTATCTGGTGCACTTAGTCACGCCGAAAGAACATGACTCAAACATGAAATAAATGTCTACATTAACACCCCTAGCTTGCTGTAATCCCTCAACTGATAATTCGCTATATAATGAATAGATAAAAATCTTCAGGTCAACATCACACTTTATCTACTGTCGTGTGGAACACACTGAAATTTTCAAATTCAATATCCGATCGGAACAACCAGGCGCCAAAACCAAGTGAATTTTTGAAATTGAAAAAAAAAATATTATTAATATACATATTTAAAGCTCAGTCTAATCGAAACCTATCAGCGTTTCTATGGGATTAATCTATTCTTGTGCGAAAAATCGAGAGATATCTTTTATGCCGAACGTTATCTGAAACGATATGACAAAATCGGCTTTAAGCCGCGTAAAATCCTTTAGTTCTGTATTAAAAGTCGACGACATTAGACGCAATATCGCGGCTGGATTATTATTATTTTTTTTTTTTTTAAATGTTTATATTGTACTACAAATAACATGAGGTTTATATCTAAGGTAAAAAAAACTTAGTTAATATCACAACCAAATAGTGAATTTTCTACAATTTTTTTTTAAATGAACAGAAATGTTTTTGAAATTTTTATTTTGTTTTAAACTAGTTTTAACTAAATTTTGTTTGTTTTTTTTTTTGTTCCAGGAAAGTGAAATTGTTGAAGTTTTATGGAAGCAAGATGTCGATCTTGGATATTCGCTATCACCGCCGAAACAAACATCGACCAGCAGTGAATCAACTTCATCGAAAAGTTCGGATGATGAAATCGAAAAATTGAAAGCTTTGGAGGAGCTTCAAAATGATAAGGTAAATTTTGGTTTTATTATCTTGTAGATAAAAGAATAAAATTAAATATTATTCAAGAGATTATGTTAAGTTCAACGCGTGGATATAGTAAAAACCAAGTCAAGCTTTAAATGCGTCACAATTAATTGTTAGGTTTGTCCAAATGGAACGACTTATTAAAAAAATTGCTATGACTGGAAATCCATATTTAAAGAATGGAAATTACACAATTTCAAAATAGACTGTCGTCAAAACTTTTCAAATTTGACAACAAGAAAAATAAATTTCTTTTTATTATTTTTTTGTTAGTATTTTTCTAATCTTTTTAATTAAAATATATATTTTCTTCTTGAATAGTTTTATTACTTAATAATGCAAAATTTTAGCTGGTTATTTTTCGAATACTCCATAAAATATTTTATTATTAAAATAATAAAGTAAAATGATGCTTAATTTCAAAAAAAAATTATTTTTTTTTATTTTTTTAAAGAGTCGGATTATTGTCAAAATTAAAATTTAGGTCGATGAAATAGTCGAATCTATCTTGAACTTATCAAAATAAATATGTAGTAAAAATCTGCCAACAGTCTGGGCGCAACTTTATTATTTTTTTGGGTAGAAGTCCGAATCCTGTTTAAGCTGAGATGCTGTTACTTTGCATCTGTAAACCTAAAAATATCGTTCCAAATAGCCTCCCGGTTGTTCTTTATGTTGTCAGTCGCATAGTAACCTAAACCGCATCTCTCCGCATTAAATGTGTTCCGGACTTCTAACAAAAAAATAATAAACTTGCGCCCAGACTGTTGGCAGATTTTTTTTTTTTTATATGTTTACGTATTTTTTTCAATAGAAGATTCAATATAAATAAAATCGAAATTGTTCTCATTAAACCTAAAAGATTTGTCGGAATTCGTGAAGGAACAGTGCCTTACAGCTTACACCCCCAGGGGTTTAACATCGAAAAATGCTTAAATCTGTTTTTCCCCGGTTATATTTGAAGCCTTTAGAAGTGAAAGTGTATTCGATATCGCATTAGACCTAAGAAATATATCGGAATTCGTAAATCAGTACACAACCACTTTACACCCCCTCAGGGGTTGGATATTGAAAAATTTGGAAAAATGTTTCTATAGGCGCTTATATAAAGAGCAAGCAGAAGTTAAATTAATTTTATAGCTCGACGTGTCTAAGAGATATAACGAAATTCGTGAAAATGTGGAGAAGCCCGTAAATAAAAATTTTAATTTGGCGCTTCCCCGCACCATCACCCCACCCCATACACCCGATAGATAGATTGGTAAAAGGGGTTGGTCTTTTAACCTCTGTCACTGAAGCCATAGTTGGGCCTATTGTGACGTCGCCCGGATTAACTATGATTCCTCTTCAATCCCTGCGCTTTTCAATGAAGATTAGTATTTTACGAAGAGGAATGGTCAGGAATTCCGATGGTTCCATGAAACCCTGACCGAAGTTACGAAGTCTTTTGTGAGCTAAGCTCTCACATTCACAGAGGATGTGCTCTGGTGTTTCGTCTTCGTCATCGCAAATTCTGCGAGTTTTAGTCTCAGAGAGACCAATCCTATGGAGATGCTTCCTTATGTGACAATGTCCAGTCAGAGCTCCCATTAGGTTACGGGTCTGGTGTCTGCTTAACTTCAGATACTCAGATGTTCTTTTCTCCGAATGCTTTGGCATAAAAAGCTTTGAGTGTCTATTGCCCGATGTCGAGTCCCAGTGAATGTCACTTTGCGATTTTTGACACATTCGGATGTTGATTTTGGCTGTGCTTAATGGTATCCCACACAGAATGGATATGGTCCCATGAAGTCAGCTTCTGAATCTTTTCTAGCCATTAAGTCGGCCATTTCGTTACCTTCATAGCCGCTGTGTCCCGAAATCCAAATGAGGTTAACTCTGTTCTTGTTTCCGAGTTCAATTAGGCAATCACTCGAACCACCACCAAGCATTTTTTTCTCTTCCATAGGTCCACTGGCCTAACTCCAGTAAAATTTTAAAGATCATTCTGTGGTCACAGTGAATAACTTGGTAAGTCGAAAAATATTAAAATGGGATAAGTGTACTGTGGTCATCTCCCAAGGCTTACACGCACTGTGAAAAAGTTATTGTTATATGTTATGCGATCACGGAGATGTCAACAAATTTAATTTTTTCACAAAAACTGGATTTACAGGAATAGTTCAATTGTAAAAATAGCAAAAGTGCTCTGAATAGTTCCGTTTTTAGACTTACCAAGTTATTCACTGTGACCACAGAAGTACTGTTCTTAAGGGGTTAGGCCACTCTAGAGGCTGAAAAATAGGCCTTTTTGGGGATTTTTTTTCAGAAAAACTACAAAATAAATCCAGATTACAAAAATGGGTGTTTATAATACATATTATTGACTATATACAGTAATTTTTTTGAAGCGATTAAATTCAAAATGGCGGCTGTAGAGCGTTTTTGCGATGACGTCTCCGTTTTTTCCAGAGTCCGCGGCCGGACACACAGCGCCTGTAATTTTTGAATTATGTAAGCCAATGAATTTTGTTCGATTATATTATTATAACAGCTACAAGAGTACGTAGGATTATTTCGATATATTGATTTTTGGCCAAATGGCGCACTTCTAAAGTGAAAAGTGTAAAATTTGCCTAAAAAATCGCCAGAAAATTGTTAATAACAAATGAACTATGCAATATAAACGTACCCTGATGGACAATATAGTTTTAAAGATATATTCAAAATTTCAAGTGAATCAGTTGAAAATTGTCTGAGTTATGTTTCCGGCCAGCTTGAAAAATGTAGTTTTGAGATAAACGCGTTTGAAGTTTTGAGTAGTAGAAAATCATGAATAATTTTGCAGGTGGCCTTGTACTAAAATTCGAAAACCGAGTCCTTAGAGACTTTTTTCGGCCATAATCTTTTGGCACATCATTTTTGAAGTCCTAAGGGACCATTTAAAATAAAAAAAAAATTGATTTTTCGAAAACTCTAGAGTGGCCTAACCCCTTAATATATAAAAACTAATTTTTTTTTAACAAAAAATAGTTATTCCTCAACTTTCGTGTTCCATCTCCCCCCTCAAAAATTTATCTTTCTATAGACTCCACTAATCATTCTATGTAGAGAAACCAAATTTTCTCTTCCTAGCACAATTGGTTCGGAAGATATTGTAATCCAAAGTTGTTCGACTAAAACGCTCCCCTTCACACCCCACCCCCAAAAGATATCACTCGTTGGGTTCACCCATCCTACCCACCAAAAAAATTTCAATTTAATATCTCAACGGGTTTGTGAGCTACGCGCCTTCAAACGCTTTTGCGTACGGCGGACAGACGGACATTTTTTTTTACTTTTTTAAAAATACAAAATTTCAGGGTAGGAAATTTTTTTTAAAGTTTTAGGTCGCTCACAATACTTTATTATTAAAAAATAGTTAAATAAAAATAGTCAGTTTAGCAGTAGAAATTAGTATTAGAGTAATAGCAATTCTTTTTTTTTATAAAGTGCAAGTAAGGCGGTATTACGCCTCGCCAAACGTGTATGCGTCGAGTGGACCTGTCAAGTGGGCATTTCACATATTTTTTCGGGAACATTAGCAGTTCCTGAGATCTAGAAACCAAAATTGTTCATCTTGAATGAGGTTAACGTGTGCAACTTACGTTAACCTCATTCAAGATGAACAATTTTGGTTTCTAGATCTCAGGAACTGCTAATGTTAGGAGGCTGAAACTTGGAACTTATGTAGAACTATTAGAGGGGTTTCATTTGCAAAAAAATGTTCGATGTGGATTGAGAGGTGTGGGGGTGGAGCAAGAAACAATGCGTCTGAAATGCCTAGGATTGAAAGATTTTAGAATCCATATCTCCTGAACGATTGACGTCAAAAAGTTTGTGGTTGTCTTAAAGGATAACCAGGAGGCTATTTGAAACGTTATTTTTTAGGTTATCAGTTGCAAAGTAACCTACATCGAATCTCAGCGTATAACGCGTTCCGGACTTCTACCCAAAAAATAAGTAAGTGGTGCCCAGACTGCAGATTTTTTGTGAAGGTCTTCACAGACCCCTCTGACACCAAAAGACAATCTAAATTTCCTATTCTGATACAAAGTTGGTACTTATGAGGAACTATTCAAGTCAAACATTTTTGAGGGTGCTGATAGAGAAACGGGCTTGCGGATAATTTTTCTTCCCTCACTTTCTAGACACCTTGAAGTATGTGATTCTTCTGAAGCTTTAACCCCTAGTTGAGCTATGTATAGAGTAACAAATTCTACTACACCCTGACTTAAGGGGGTCGTACTATGTGTCAGGTCAAAAAAATCTTTTTTTTTTTACTAAATTACTTCCAAATCATCCCTAGAATATGTATGTAAAAGGATTTCTCCGAATTCGAAGTCATTATAAAGTAATAGCCGCCCGGGCCACCACCGATCTTTAATTGCGTTTTTCTCAAAACTGCATTTTTCAAATTGGCTGCCACGATTCAGAAAAAACTACTGAACCGATTGCGCTGAAATTTGAATAACATGTTCAGCGGATCCCTAGTTACAACTGGTAGCAGAATCTTAACGATATCTGCCATCGTTGTTTTTTTTAGCTAAAGCTAAATTCGTCGAAAAAAACGCGAAAATTTAAGAAAAAAAGTTTGACCAATTTTTTATTTTTCAAAATTTTGACTTAATTCTGGTACCAGTTTTAGCCACAGGGCCTACAAATGAAGTATCAATTTAATTTTTTTAATTTCCGATGAGGAGGACAGCCGGAACCATGGCAGCCATTTGACAACTTTTTTTACAGCGGTCACTTTCAAGAACTCTGCACGCGAAAAAAACAAAATTTTTCTCCTTAAAAAAATGTCTAATGTTTGTTGAAATATGAACAAATATGTGGTAAAACTTTTAAGAATGGGTAATTCATAATCAGCAAAAAAAAAAAATCCCGAAAAAAGCGGAAAAAAACTGGCCGTCACATAGGACGACCCCCTTAAACCACATCCCAAACTTTGCCCCCTGTATGACACTTTGTCAAACATTTGACAATTTTCGCTGGCAAATTTTGTCAGGTAGTTAATCGACAAATTTTTGTTTGGTCATATTGTTTTATTTGCTGTTTAATAAGAACTGTTTTACCACAAAAATGTCACTTCGGTTTTTGCCCAATTTTTATTGTCAAAAATTTTGGCAACATGGCATAAACCTTCAAAAATGGCGTAAGCTATAAAGCTGAAATTTGTTACGTAAAGACATTTAGCTCTTTTGTGCGAGTGGGGGAGGGGGGGGGGGGGTATGTGTTTTACTTTATTGTTTCAATAATACAGTATTGTGATAAATTTTAAAAAAAAAAAAAAATTTACTACTCTCAACATTTTTTTTTACGTTTCATGACTAGTAGACACGAAAAAAGCAAACAAAAATTTCAGTCCGTCTGTCCGTGTACGCAAAATTGTTTGAAGGCTCGTAGCACCGAAACCCTTTGAGCTATTTAGTTGAATTTTTTTTTGTGGGTAGTCTGGGTATACCCCTTTAAGTAGACACCTTTTGAGGGTTGGGGGTGTGAAGGAGAAGGTGGGAAAGCGTTTTAAACGGAAAATTTTGGTTCCTAGAACTCAGCAACCGCTTATGCTAGGAAACTGAAACTTGGAACTTATATAGAGCTTCAATAGTAGACCCATTTGCAAATTACCGATATGGGTGAAAGGGTGAAGGAGTGAGAGGAAAAATAATGCGTCCAAAACGCAAAAAAGCCGAGATTGAGACATTCTAAAATCCATATCTCCTAAACAGTTAATGTCACGAAGTTAAAACTTAAGAAACATATATAGATATACTACAGGAATAGATCGGGAATACATTTTTTGGTGGGCGCATTGGCCTACGGGGGTGGGGGGTGAAAAACTTTAGACTACGATATCTCACGAACCAATAGTACTAGACAAATAAAATTCGGTTTACGTATAAAGGTTGATAAATGAAGTTTTGGTGGTGAGGGTGGTAGTGGGTGAGAGTGAAAAGGAAAAGTTTCGATTTTTATATCTCGAGAACCTATAATGATAGAAATCTGAAACTTGGTATTTAGATAGAGCTATAGTAGAGGTATATTGGAAAAATATAATTTTTAACAGGGGTAGTATGGTACGGGGGTGGGGGGTGTTTTTTCTATCTATAGAACGGCTTATGCTACAAAGTTGAAACTCGGTATGTATATGTAAAATAACTAGAAAAATAATTTAGATGAAAAAAAAATTCCAAATATCCATTGGCGTTTGGAAGGGGGCGAAAAAAATGATCAGTGAAAATGGAATGCATATATTTTGACGATTTTCGTCATATCTATTAGGTCGTCTCAAATATTGAATTCATTTTAATTCTACGGCTTCTTAATATAAATACCTAGAAAGTGTTTTTAGGATTTTTCGAAATTCGACCCCTAAGGGGGTGTAAATTGGTTGTATACCTTTTCACGAATTCTGTCAAATCCTCCAGGTCTAATTAGATATCGACTAACTTTTCACTTTCACGGGCTTCCGTAATAATCGCCTAAAACTTGTTTTTCAGTTTTTCCCTTTTCAGCCCCTAAGAGGGTATAAATGGGTTGAAAACGTTTTCACGAATTTCGTCATAGCTTTTAGAAGTGATAAGAAATTGAATTGGTTTTTACTTTCTCGTGTTGTCTTCATATTTATTTATAAACTCCTTTTAGGATTCTTGCATATTGCTTAGATCTGATGATATATCGAATTCATTTTTACTTCCTAAGGTTGGTTATATAAGCGCCAAAAGTCAATTTCAGTATTTTTAGATATTCAATCTAATGGCACAATTTTTTCGGAATTCAAACCCCAAGTGGAAGTAATGGCTTTATATATGTTTTAACAATTCGTCATATCTCTTAACTCTGATAAGGCAACAAATTCGTTTTTACTTCTATGGGCTTTTAGTGTACATAATATACCGAAATTCGAATAGTCACACGGGTTTTTTCAATGTTTAATCGGCGAAAAATCTCTATTTTAAATATTTTTATTTTAAGAACAAAATTAACTTTTCAAGAAACGTCATAATCTCGAAACAACTGATGATAAACTCCGACTTTGGCCGCTTCCGAACTTTAACCCGAAAAATAATAAAGTTTCGCCCAGACTATTGGCAGATTTTTTTCAGATGTGTAAGGCGCCCCTAGAACCCGTAGGATTAATTTAAGAAAGTGCATTTTTTTTACATAATTATTTTTTAATAATAAAGTATTGCTATCGACCTGAAATTTCAAAAAAATTTGCTACCCTGAAATTTTGTATTTTTACGTTTTAGGACTAGTAAACCCCAAAAAAGCAAAAAACAATGTCCGTCTGTCCGCCGTAGACGCCGTACGTTGTACGCAAAACCGTTTGAAGGTGCGTAGCTCACAAACCCCTTGAGATATTAAGTTGAAATTTTTATGGTAGGTAGAATGGGTGAACCTCTACGAGTGATATCTTTTGGAGTGGTGGGGGTGTGAGGCGGGAGGGGGGAATGCGTTTTAGATGAAAAATTTTGGTTTCTAGATTTTAGGAACCGCTCATGCTAGGAGGCTGAAAATTGGAACTAATGAAGTACTATGATAGTGGACCCATTTGCAAAAAATGGTCGAATAACCAGGAGGCTATTTGGAACGTTATTTTTTAGGTTGTCAGTCGCATAGTAACCTAACCCGCATCTCAGCATTAAACACGTTTCGGACTTTTACCCATAAAATAATAAAGTTGCACCCAGAGTTGGCCGATTTTTTTGACTTAGAAACATGATCTGTTCTGGCTATGCCCCCTAGCGGGATCCACCCGTCGATGCGTCTTTTAATATCTATCCAGGATTTTCATCCACTATGTTTCGGAAAGGCTTACGGCCGTTTTATAATTATTTAAAAATAAGAAATTTCGAAAATGACAACAACTACTTTTTTTTTTGGAAAATAATGAAAAATAAATGACTTTAAAAAAAAATAAAATAATAATAATAATTTTGTTTATTATTTCAGTTGGGCGAAGAAAATTTACCGAAAGAAGAATTAACCGATGAATGGGCTGGAATTCCTTTCACTATTGATAATGAGACAGGTAAGTTTTTCCTCTTTAAACAAAAAAACAAACAAAAACTGTTACACGTTCCTAATTGTTGAAAAGCGAAAAGAAATTAAAACAATAGCGAGAAGCTTAACTAAATTGACTTTCAATCGAGAACACCATGAGAAATTTCCACCAAAAAATAAATATCGGTATCAATCGAGATTTGAAAATCATTAAATATCCAGGTATCAATCGGAAATACAGTTTAGATATCGATAGATGGAGATACTTTTTGTGTTGTTTTTTTTGTATTAGTAATATTTTTTTTTTCGATTAAACCGCTCTGCGGGATATTTATGGATTTTTTTTTCCGGATTACCAACAAGTATCTAAAGGTGGCCCGATCGAAAAAAAAAATAGATACGATGGCGCGGTATCTAATATGTCTACACTTTGAAATGCACGTATAGAGACCATATCAAATGCGACCAATATTTCATCTATCAAGGGATCATAATCTATGGCTTTAGTCTGTAATGTTATATGCCACTTTATATTCAGTTCGGGAAAAAATTTCATATTCTTCGGACAAGGCTCGAATTTTATTTGGATTTGTGCGGTGTGGTGTGGCTTTTTTTCTCCCGTCGATATTGAAGAACACCCTCGGATAGGAGTTTTGGGCACGTTTCCCTGGCCTATATAATGCCGGTATCGTATAGGCACAATTATTACGACTATACATCAGGCCACAGCTACATCGATATATCTTTAGATAGGAGACCAATCGATGAAAAGATACATGGAATATTGGTGCGCTATTGCGCATACTAAGGCCTCGATAAATGCCCCCTTCAGAACAAAGTGGATAGGCACGATATGCCGACGCCTTAGTTTAGATGAAAAATGATTCGACCATTACGGAGCAGTTTCCTCCCCCGGATAACATGGAAACCAACCTAAAGCCTAGAGTATACACCGTACAAAAAGATTTTCTATTCAGTTTTGCGATGGAAATTTTTCATTCGATAGTTTCGTCGCCCCTCGGGGTGAATTTTCCTTCGGGGTTGTTGAAATGGATATAGTATAGGCCCAATTTCGTAAGTATTGTTCTATTTTTTTTTTGGCGATTCCCTTCCTTTATCGTTATTCGGATGCCTAAATTCCCGGGTATGTTTATTTTCAAATCCGAAAGAAATGCGATTGAGTCGTTATACCTTTCGACCAGAGAAATGTCCTCGAAGTTTTTGTATTGGCGCGATAGTTTCTCGAAACATTGGCAACTTTGTGCGATTTTTTTTAGAGCAATGGGATTTTAGTTGTCGTACCCATTATCCAAGGCAGCTATACTTCATTGTGAACTGTGAAGGGTACGTGTGTGACTTGACGACTCTTAAGACGACAACATCATAAATCATAGAATTTTTGGTGACATTTCGATATTAAGACTTTTAACTTTTTCCTGGATCTGGATGTAGGTTGGCTTGATGGTTCCAATTATGGATTTCCTTTTGCTTTTTTTTACTTTCACAACTCTATTTGTTCTTTTTTTGTACCTGCAAAATATTAAAATTTCTCTTCAGTATCTAACCGTACGTCTACACTGGAAATTTATCTGGCAATGTGAATGGCAATATTTGCATTGCGTTAAATGTCAAAGCGTAATGATTGGGCATTTGATTGCCAGGCAATTTTCATTTTGGCGAGTGAATTCGATGTGTCAAGTTCTGAAGCAAAACAAAATGTCGGATACCTTATTCCTACCTGTTGATAAGCGACGCTCACTTATGTCAAACGATGCGTTTTCTGGCAATATTGCTCTTAAAATTGACATAGCAATGATTGACATGGCAATGCTGAGAGAAATATTACCATATGCGTTTGATGTCTCTACACTGTCAATTTATGTATGGCAATATTGCCGTTGTCATTGCCAGATAAATTGTCTGTGTAGACGCAGGGTTGCTTATTAAAGCTGAACAAAACGTTCGGTTCAAATAACCCATAGGCTCGTGGATGTGTTCTCTATTTCATTCCACAAAAACAAAGTTCATCAAATGAAAGAAGGTTAGTTTTCAAGTGAAATCTTCAAAATATCGAAGACAGCCATTGAACGAAGTCAAAGTTTTACCAAAAGTTGGATAGCTACTTTATTTTATCATCGATTTTCTACACCAATATAAAATTCTGTTAAAACATATTTTTCGACGAATTTTTGATATAAATTAAAAATATTCGATACGAATTCAATCGGATAAATTGGAGCTTAAGGTTCTCTTACACGAGCGATTAAAATTGCTTAATTTGCAGCAATATTCGTCAATTTTGACGTCACGAAATTATGCAGCAAAAACAGCAACAGGCGATGTAGATCAACTTTTCATTGCCCTGCGTCTACACTGACAATTTATCTGGCAATGACAATGGCAATATTGCCATTGAGTTAAATGTGAAATCGCAATGGGTGGGCATTTGATAGCCAGGCAATTTTCATTTGAGCGAGTGAATTCGAAGTGTCAAGTTGTGAAGCAAAGCAATCATAACTTCGAAAACTATTGATTAATTCAATAGTGTTTTCTTTAGTCCACTTATTTTCACTAATTTTGCGATCAAACCAAAAAAACGTAAGTCTACCTGTTGACAAGCGACGCTAACTTCTGTCAAACAATTCGTTTTCTGGCAATATTATCCTCAAAATTGCCATGGCAATGCTGAAAGCAATATTGCCATATGTGTTTGGTGCGTCTACACTGTCAATTTGTGTATGGCAAAAATGCCGTTGCCATTGCCATTGCCAAATAAATTGTCAGTGCAGACGCAGGGTTAACTCCTTACTGAATTGTGATGAGCGATATTGACCAATATCTAGCAATTCGGCAATATGGGCTTGCACGACCAATTCAGTCTATGAACAACACGAAAGCAAACTTGACAAACAAATCTAAAGGTGCTCTTACACGAGCAATTTTCAAGCAATAGATTGCCCGACAACTATTGCCAAAACTAGTGGAGCGATTAATGGAGCAATACAGAGCAATATCATGCTAGTTGCGGCAATATTTCGGCAATGTTTTCACAGATTGCTGGTATAGCTCGCCCTATAGTTGCTGTATTTCCAATAACTTGGAATATTCCGAGCAATTGTCCTCGATCGTTAATTGTCAAGTTTTGTTTTGAGTTTTGCATTTATTTGTAAAGTTTCGTGTTATAATGGCTTGGAATTCAAATATTTTAAAGTTTTATTTTACCGAAATATTGCCGTAACTAGCATGATGTGTATTGTATTGCTCCACTAGTTTTGGCAATAGTCGTCGGGCAATCAATTGCTTGAAAAATTGCTCGTGTAAGGGCACCTTTAGATTTCAATTCAATTAAATTTATTTCCACAATATAAGTACTTAAAACTAGACCTTTACGAAACCCTTCTAGAAACAAATTTTATCTTTCTGGTATAATTGGTTCGGCAAATATTGCAATCAAAAGTTTTTTATTTATTAAAAAATAATGAAGTAAAATTTATGCATCCTGGCCTCTATGCAACGATCGAATTTCTCAACGAAATTTTTTCATCGCATCGAATAGTTTTACATTGAGCAACAATTTTCTTCGCGGTCGAATAAATTTGAAATGTTCTTCGACGCAATGAAAAATTCGATAATTTAACGTGCTTTAAAAAAATTCCCTATTCTGATTTAGTCGGACCGACAGGTTTTACTGAAGTCGCATAATATGATCGATTTTCTCGAAGATTTAAAAAGACACACGATCGGCTTTCTCAAAAATTTTATTTTCACATCGAATAACCAATTTAAATTTATGCGACTTTGTAAAGAATTTCTGTTCACGATCGAATAAATTTCAAATATTCGAGTTCGTTAGTTACGCAGTGTTCAGAAATTTAGCCAAGTTTAGGCAGCCTCGTGGCTTTTACCGAAGGCAATAAAACCCGTGATCGAATTTCCTATCTGATTTTTCATCGCATCAAATACTTTCATTTTATTTATTTACACTGAAAAAAAGATGCTATGAAAAATTTTATCGTCCATCATTTTCAATCTAGATACAGGAGTCCCCGATAGCCTACCTACACGATCTACCGAATTTTCTCAACGTATTTTTTCATCGCATCAATTAATTTAAATGTATGCCTTGTCACAAAAAAAAATGCTCTCGCATTCGCTTAAATTTAAAATATTAATTTTCATAGTTTCATAGTTTCTCGAATTGTGGAAAAAAGATTAGATTAGATTTGCTAAAAAAATAAGTAAAACTGTCAACAAATCGATTGTTATTTTATTTTCCATTATTATTATGCTTAAACCTTTCTTGTAAAAGGTACACCATCGTACATCACTACATCTTCGGCGGAATAATACGATTTTTTCTTAATTAACTGAATTTAATTTTATTTTATACACAACCTAAAATGTAAATTTCCGATTGAATTTCGCTCATTTTAAATGTATTTTTTGGGTAATTTTGTAATTCGTACAAATTATTTCCTTGTTTGAAAAAAAAGAGTTAGTAATATATTTTTTAGATATTGTTTCTTGCCTATTTTGTATATAAATATTTTAACTAATAATTAATTTCTTTTTTTACAAGTTTTTTTTTTAACATTATGTCTTATTTTTTTTAATATTATGTGTCTTTTATTTTATTTTTAAATATTGTTTTCTATTTTCAATATTGCATCTAATTTTGTTTTTAAATTTGGTATCTTTTTTGAATATTATTTTTTGAGCTGTTTCGCCATCGGGTTCCATTGACTCATCAGAGGGTGTATCGCGCCAACTATCCGAAACACCCTTACAGTTCCTGGTATTGCTGAGAATTTCTCTATAGGTGCGATACAGAACCGAAATTCATTACCGCGAATTATAATTTAGTGAAATTCGCCATAGAACTTTATATATGCATATATCATATTTTAACCAATTTATCAATTTGGTTGTTCACTAGGGTATATTAATTGCACCCAACAATTAGCGCGGAACACTTTCGACTTAGCACTAAGTGCAGGAGATCAATCAGATGACGAAACAGCTCCCTCGGACCTAGTCCAGCACAGTTTTAAACTGGCTTTTTCCAGTAAAGTTTTTTCAATTGTCATGTCCTCAATGGCAGTAGTTAGGGCAGCGATCGGGATTTCATGTCGGGTTTTCACATAAGAAACTCCTCTGACGTCAAACAAAATTCAAAAAATTCTTATTATTTTTTTTTAAATAGTGTTTCTTTTTGCTAATATTGATTCCCTATTTAACGATTTTTTTTTATTATTTTAAAATATTGTGTTTTTTTTATGTTGTTTCTTGGTGTTTTAAATAATGTTTCTTATTTTCATAATGCAGTTTCTTTTTTTAAAATATTGTTTCTTTTTTTAATAGGTAAAACGAATTTTTCTTATTAGTTATCATTTTTTTTAAATAATTTTGTTATTTTTGCCTAATATACTCTTTATTTTTTTAAAATATTATTTATATAAATTATTTTTTAAATATGGTTTCGAAATTTAATATTGTTTTATTTGTTTTTCTTATTTTTTTCTAATTATTTTTTAAAGAACTTTTCTTTTTTTTTAATTTTTTAAGCAGTTTTTTCTATTTTTGCTTAAATATGTTCTCATTTTTTAACCCTTCGTGGTCACACCTCTGTATATAATTTCGCTTGGCACACACTGGGTCGATTCTACCCAGTCAAAAAGTTCAAAACGGTATTGTGACCAAACTATCCGTCCGATGTGGTTAAAAAAAATTACGGAAAATGCTCTGAACGTTCTAGATGATGTACGAAAAATTGATTTATAAGAAATAAAATGGCGACATGTTAAACAAATTTCAAGAAGAGGTAAAATCGTAAAAAGACACTTTTTCGCTAAATTATAGCTTTGCCAATGTTCAATAGTTTTGCATAAAATTTTGGCGTTTCACTTCTTAGATATTCTACTTCTGGAAAATAATAAAATAGTAGCATAGTACGAGTTCCTATGAAAGGTATTTATTTCGACATATGAACAGGGTCCATTTTGCACCCAAAGTTTGTCGTCGGGTCGATTCTACCCCGTTTGACTACAAAGGGTTAAATATTGTTTATTTTTTATATTGTTTTTTCTATTTGTTATTTTTTTAATTTTGTTTCGTACTTTAATATTGTTTTTTATTTACAGAATTTTACTTCTGCTTTTAATTATTATTTCATTTTTTACATATTGTTTTTTATTTGTCAAATATTGTTTTTTATTTGCTATTTAAAATTATAATGAAGCCCTTTAATTCGCAATCAGTTTATTAAGAAAGCTATTGAATTCAGAATTTATATTTTTTCACATATATTTCAAAGCCAACCATTCAATCTTTTTTATTCGGAAATTCTTTGAAAGTAAATCACTGAGCTCCTTCGAAAACGAATTCACCGCCGATTTGAAATTAACTCTTGCTCTTCTTAATGCACTTCCACTTATGAATCTTTATTACGATTAAAAAGTGATTCATATATTCTTCGCAAAAACGAATGTACTTAAGGCGCTATATACTAATTATGAGATCAGACAATTTTTCTATTTTTTTATTTATAATTTTTAGTATACAATGAGTTGCATTGAGCAATTTCGAATGAATATTGTACTCTTTATTTAAAATACTGCAATATTCAGGGAAATTTTTGGCAAAAACCTTTTACGATCTAGTTTAGTGTTATTGTTTTTTTTACCATTTAAAATATATTTTTGAAATAATTTTTGATTAAAAATAATAAAAATAAGTTTTAACAGAAACTTCTAAGACTAAAGCAGACTAATTCAATTCATTTTTAAAAAAGTATTTGGTTTTTAGCATAATTCATTTTAGAGAATGAGCGAATTACCATTTAAAAACAGACATTACATTTTTTTTTGTTTTAATAAATAAATAAAATTTATGAAATGAAATAAATTATTTTTTTTTTCATAATACTGAGTCCCAAAAAGTGAACAATGTTAATGTAAGCGAGTAAATATTACAAATAGGAGTTTAATGCCTTTTCCAGCACTCGAAGATATCGAAAATTTTGAAAAACGTTTAAGGAAAATGTTCATCATTATGCAAATGCACCATCAAGAAAATAATTCTTTAAATTTTTGTTACCATTTAGTAGCAGTATTTGGAAGTACTTTAAAATAAAGTAAAAAAAAACTGACAATTGTACCTATGGGCTCTTCAGTTTTGCATGTTTCGAATATCAACCTAATATTTGAAAGTATCTTAATTAACTATTCTTCATCTGAACAAAGTACAATTAATAGTTTTAAGATGATTAACTTCACAGTAAAAAAAAATTATTGAATTTTACATCTTTTGGATAGAAGGCAAATATGCCACACCTTTTCAAGTAAATTTACATTGCGAATAGTCAATTTGAATGTAATTTTCAACTTTCGGTCAGTAAATTTCAATTTGCAATCAGTAATGTTCAACTTCGAAAGTGGTAAATTCACTGGATATTCTCTTGAATTTACACTCTAAAAAAAGTGTGTAATTAGCACTCTTTAATGTACACTTATTTCTACTTCTAATATTATTTCTTACTTACTTACTCTTAGTAAAACCCTTAGCTCTAGGTAGGAATCGAACCCGCGATTAAATCTGGTTTTTGCCGCGTAGTTTTATTTTCATTTCAGTAGAAAACAAAATCGAACGAAGCGTCCAACTTCGTGGTTTCATATCTTACATGTTTTTCGTCGTAATATTCAAATAGATAAGTAGAATTACATGAAAAAGAACGTAATTTTCAATTCATATATAAATATAGTTAATTTTACACGAAGTATTGCGTAATTTTGTAAATTTTCATGTAAATTGAACGGCTCAGTAGAAAAGTACATGAGTAATTTCGTGTAAAAGTGATTGAAATGTGTACTTTTACTTGGAAAAATTAAATACTGGAAATTTCAAGTAAAAATTGGATTAAAAATTCAGTTTTTTTTAAACACTGTTTACAACATCGACATGATCTTGATTCCTTTGCATTTCTTTCTACACAGCTATTTACCTGTTAATTGTCAAAGCACCTTGAATAGTCTTTACGATTTTTGAATATAACTAACTCCTTTCTAATATTTTCTCTACGGCATTCAATTTCATGGAGAACAATACTCGTTTCTCTTCAAATCTTTTATCCAATTGCCTTCCCTTTGACATTGTTTGATAAAAATAACAACAATTAAATTTAAAAAAAAAAAATAAATTATCTGACAATGTGATTCGATAGTTAAAATTAATTTTACCCAAAAAAAAAAATTTTTTTAAATTTCTTTTCGAAATTTCCATTCCATTTACGTTCCGTTTTCTCGCATTTTCTTGGCATTTTGTAGTTTAAACGAGCCTGTAATTATGATAACTGTGACTTGCAGCAACTTTTACTATAATTTTCATATTAAAATATCTTCGGAAATTTTAATTGTAATAATTACCATATAAAATTGATCGAAAAAAGCTACAATTATGTTCAGGTATGGAACGTACGAGGCTAACTATCATTTTAATTAATTAATACTTCGAAAAAGAAATCAACCGCAAAGGTAACTTGATGGCGCATATCGACCCGAAAGTGCTCCAGCAATTATTCATGTGAGTGATTTTGATTTGAATTTTCAAAATGCAATTATTTATGGATATTTAGGTTATACAAAAGCGATGAAAATGCTTGCAAATTAGCTTGGTTTTGATGTACTTTAATATTTATAACGATCGCTAAGATGACGAAGCCTTTTCGAATGATATATCAATAAAATGACTATCGGTATTTGAGAGTAATTTGACCATCTATGGAAATCATATATTGCAATTTATCGATGGGAATTTGTTTTTTTAAACATGTGTGCCTTTGTTTACTTTTGAAAATTTTAAGTTCGTTAGAACTTCCGCTGACATAGTGCAAATCATTATGATTTGGAATCGCATCAAAAATTAGAGTTAAATAACTCAAAAATATTGTTCAATATTTGTTTCATTAAATTTAAACAAAAGGATTGTAAATTATAATAAATATAAGAACAAAAAAAAACATTGGTTACTTATAGATATAAAAAGATACATAAAAAATTTTGATTTTAAGAGTAGACATCAGTTTTGAGGCAAAATTTCAAGGATTGAACATTTTATGGTCCGTCGATTCGGATTGAAACCAGTGGCCTATGGATCCCAGAAGAAGTAATTTTCTAGTAAATTTGGATTAAAACAAAGATTTGAAACACATTTGATTGCAAAAATTGGTTGAATGCAGGTGGCGGAAAGTGCCCTCTTCTGGGCCTGTCAATGCTCACTATAGAGTACCTACTGAAAAACAATGTATATACCTATTTGTAAAAAATTTTGCGAAATTTGACAATTACAGAAAAATTTACACTTTACTGTTGGATATTTATTACATTTTAGGGAACTCGAACCCGAATTTTTTTCCGTGTTATTAGCTTTTTAACATTTAAATATTTTCCTTGTTTTACAAAAAATTAAAAAATTTCAGGTTTTAATTTTACTACATAATTTTGGTAGTAGTAGACCCCAAAAAAGTAAAAAAAAAATTCGTATGTTCGTACGCCGTGTGCAAACGCGTTTGAAGGTTTCATAGCTTACAAACCCGTTGAGATATTCAAGCTCAAATTATTTTGGTTGGTAGATCGGGCGAACCCCTTTAAGTGGGCACTTTTAAGAAGAAGTACAGGAGGGGGAGAGGCGCGATCGTTTTGAAAAATTTTGGTTTCTATATCTCAAATTGAGAAACTGTGGACTACGACATCTTTCGAATCAATTTGTGTACATTTTCACGAATTCCGACTTATTTCTTAGGTTTAATGAGATATCGTAGATCGGGTAACCCCTTTTATGTGGGCACTTTTTACAAGAAGTAGAGGAGGGAGACAGCGCAAGCATTTTGAAAAATTTTGGTTTCTATATCTCAAACTGAGAAACTGTGGCCTATGACATCGTCTGAACCAATTTTTGTACATTTTCACGAATTCCGACATATTTCTTATGTTTAATGAAATATTGTAGATCGGGCGAACCCCTTTAAGTGGGCGCTTGTAAGAAGAAGTAGAGGAGGGGGAAAACGCAAGCATTTTGAAAAATTTTGGTTTCTACAGAAATTATTTGTAAACGTAATAAACTATACTTCAACTCTTTTATTTCGTCCTCACTATTATTAATCATACTCCTTCGGCGAATGACGGATGTCAAACCAGATTTACTTGAAGGGAACGTGCTTGATAACTGTTAGCCCCGCTCCTTTACAATTGAACCTATGAAGAAATTCTGTTATCAAACGTATAGTGAAATTTTATGGACTTTCCGAAAATGTAATAAGATTTGGTGGTTAATCAGGTCCTTCTTGGAGAAAACAGGACTTTTTTGTATTTTTTTTTAATTTTTTATTATTTTTGTGTCATTTAAATTAATTTTTCTGAAAAAAGTATAACACTGATTGACACAGTTGATAGCAATTAGAAAGAAGAATTTGTGTCCTTTCCAACGAGCCCAGAATTATTACGTTACGCTAAGTACTGCAGAAGTTAGAGATCAAACAGTGATCACAGGTACGATGAAAATCCTTCGCCCTTAAAATCGCGCTATCTCCTTAACGGTGCAAAAACGGTAGTATGTGTAGAACGATTTTCTACTCAAGACAATATCTCCCATTTTCGTTTGAACCTCAGTACTAGTTACACCCTGTATATCTCAAACTGAGAAACTGTGGACTACGACATCGTCTGAATCAATTTATGTACGTTTTCACGAATTTCGACATATTTCTTAGGTTTAATAAGATATCGTAGATCGGGTGAACCACTTTAAGTGGGTACTTTTAAGACGAAGTAGAGAGGGGAGGAGGGGGAGGGTGTGCGAGTGTTTTGAAAAATTTTGTGTTCTATACCTCAAACTGAAAAACTGGACTACGACATCGTTCGAACCAATTTGTGTACGATTTCACGAATTCCGACATATTTCTTAGGTTTAATAAGAAATCGAATTCATTTTTACTTCTAATTGCTTCAAATATAATTGCCTAAAACCGGATTTAAGTATTTTTCGATATTCAGCTCCCAAGGAGCGGTTGTGTATGTTTTCACGAATTCGGACAAATCTTTTAATTGCGATATTGAATGCACTTTTGCTTAGCTATATCCAACTCCTAAGGATTGTGCAAGTTTTTACGAATTCCGACATATCTCTTGGGTCTGATATAAAATCGAATTGTTTTTTTTTTTGCTTTAACGGACTTTTTATGTAATTGCCTAAACATCGGTTTCAAATAACCAGGACTGCATCTCAACCGAAGTGGAGTAGTGGAGATTTGTTGATATAAAAATATATATTTTCTGTAATAAAATTCAATCTAGCGTATATAGCTGTTTGCGATCATGTTACCCATTTTTCGAAATAGCCTAACCCCTTTTTGAAATATAAAAATGCAATTTTGACCTTAAATGCTCTCCCCACCACCGAAGAGTCTTTGGCTAGTCTGGAAATTCTTGAAATAGATATAAGGTGTAAAATTTCTACATTTTTCACATATTTCGCCTTTTATGCTACATTATCTCGTGAAATATTTAAATTAACTGACAATATACGAGTACCTGTGCGTAGACTATACATTTTTATGACATTCTAAGTTTCAACTTTCTAGCAATCTTAGCAAATTTCTTGCCCCCCACTTTTACACGCCAATGTCTTCTCAATACTTTTATACTTTGTTTGCTCCGCTGGTACTTTTATATCTGTTTATCTAACAGATGTTTATGTTTATAGCAATATTTCTCCCAAAAGCCTTGTTTTGAGCCTCTATATATATATTTTCGATACAGTCCCCATTATCGGGGCGCTACTGCCCCTGAAAAAATACATATATATGTATCTGCGTAAGATTCAACTTTGCACCATAAGCCATAAAGTTCTTGAGGTTCGACATCTCAAAAAAATTTGAATGCGATCTTCTATATTTGGGCAGTATTGTCGTTACTGACCTTGAGGGTGATGTTATCATGAATTACGATATAATAATAAAAAGATGTTTGGTGTATAAAAAAACGACTAGATAGTTACGATTTTGATAACATTGAATCGTTAGAAGTACAGAAACCACCAACAACAACAACAAATAAAAGAATTAATAAAAGTAACTCTTTATCAAAGTCAATGCTAAATAGATAAGCCTCATATTACGACTCAAATAATTATGTTTTTTCTAGATTTGATATTTAAAGAAACGCAGGTGTAAATTATTAACGTCAAGGGTAGTGAAAAGTGTGTGTTTACTTTAACTTTATTTTTTTTTGTTTTATTTTTTAATTGATTCTATCTAAAGGTCAAAAATGCACAGATTCTTTCTCTGACCAATTAACAATATTTTTTTTTTCACTTTTCATTAATCAGACCCAACTAAAGAAAACGTGAAGAAATCGAAACTACTGCCTGCTAGATAGCGGCTAGATAGTAACTATCTGCTCACTAAGTAGAATTTTACTTAAATTTATGCTATCTATGTGAGACCTTGCGTAGATTACGGTATAAACAATATCTAGTCCTTGTAGATGAAACTAACTAAATACATAGATACTAATTGTGGGGGGGGGGGGGGGGGCGTTTGATTAAGTGTATAGAAGGGACTTATTCATGGCTACTCAGAGCAGAGTGTCCAAGTGAATCAAAGTCAATGAGAGTTAAGAGTTTCAACTGAGTTTTGCGGTTTAAAAAAAATGTTCATCTCGTCATCTCTCAATCTCTCAAGTTTGCTTTAGGACTAGTCGAGAAGGACTGTCTCCAGATGACGATTATTGTAAGATTTCAAGGAAGCCGTAATCCCCGGCTGAAGCAGTACTTTAATTAGGCGAGTGTGAAATTAAGCTATTTAAGGGATGCCGTATGAAAAACTTTCACTATGCAAACACTAGTTCAAACTGCTTTTGGACTTGAATCGAAAGATTTTCGAATTTTAGAACAGCTTCGCAATTAATCACCGAAAAGCGTCTTCAATGACACCGCAGTTCTAGAATTCAAATTTCGGAAACAAAGTCCCAGTAGCGGAAAACCAATGTTTCTTATTTTCTATCATATAACGAATCGTTTCCTACATTCTTAATCTTGGGGGCATAATTTGTCGGCAGTCTTTCAGAACAATAAAAAAAACAAACCTTACCGTGTAATTACTCAGTTTCATGGCTATGGACAGTAGAAATTTCACAGGGCAAACGTCCACGTAAATGTCGGAAGATTACAGAGTAATCAAACCGGAATTTATATGTAGTTAGCAATTTAAATTATAGAGAATTTGTGCGGGTTGAACCAGCGAAATTATTGCGTCGATATCGTTTTGAAATTATGTAAAAACGATTGACGTAAAAATGTATTAAGCTGTTCAGTGTTCAGTTGGTTTGAGTGCAGGTAATTACAGTTATACAGAATATCTCCACACGTGGTTTTTCTGCTCAATAATTTCGCCCTTTTTTCATAAGATATACGAGTATTCTTTGTGATGCAACCACTCAAAACTTGAGAGCGTTTTAACTTCTGGATGTAGATTTAGATTTTTTCGGAACTAACCTACTTGCGTTATGACTACAGCTATCCATCGGCTTAAGCTTCATACAGGAAGTCCCCACATGCGAACCTAGCAATGGCATAGCCCATCTAATTTGTAATGCCACCTTTTTTACGATCCTGTCCAATTCCATCTGACGATGTTTGGCTTTCCTTCTCTCTTATTGAATCTAGATACAGATTCCTGTTCCTGTGGGTGTCGGCTACTTGTGGGCAACACAGTTGCAAACACTCTACACAAATCGCTCAAGTATCGCTCTAGTATTCATTAAATTTTGGAAAAATAAAAATAGGATTTTGCAAATAAGTTAGTTCAATTAAAAGTATTGAGAAGAGAAGTTTTGTTGATAAATAGATTTATTGAAAGTCGGTCAAAAGAAATGTATGTCTAATATTTATTTAAAATAATGCAATACTTGTATTCGGTGAAACTAATTATAATATTAATTAATTAAATTATATGTTACTATAATAATTTTAAATCGTGTTTAATTCATCACACACGATATTTCTTTCTTCCGAATTTCCTGTACACATCCTCAGAGTCCCATAGAGCTCCGTTTCTTATTACGAACAGGCGACTTTATCTCCACTGTCTAATTTTCCTACGTCTTTTCCAGTGGCGTAGCTTGATGAACTGTACCTGTATGTGCGATCAATAATATGACGCCCTTGAGTAACATCATCAACTTAAATTTCTGTTCCATATAAGGACAACAGTAGTCCAGGTGTTAGCATGGACCCCAGCCATTATCTCCCGCTTTCATTTATCCAGTTCTGGAAGATCCTTCTCGATAGCTCATTTCCTAGTTTCATACAACGACGCTCTGATTTTCCACGCTGAATTTGTTTGGAGATGATTTATTCCTGGTTTTTAAAAGTACATATGTCAGCTGGAATAACCCTAAGATTCTTTAAGGTCGTTGGTTTTATCCTTCCTTCCAATTTGAATTGCCTGCTTTTTTTGGCTCATCAGTTCAGTTTCTGTGTGACTCCCGATGGGGTTATATGGTAACAACTGTGTTCGTCTCCATATGTTCCACTCCATCCCTTTTTTGTGGATCCCAATCCAGAGCCTGTTTGAAAATGTTTTGCTCTGGCATCCTCACGGTATGATTGATCGATTGCCACTTTCGTCTCTGAATCTCAACCTAATCATCCTCCAAAGGTCTGCCCAATCATCCTCCAAAGGTTCGCCCAATCATCCTCTGAAGGTCTGCCCAATCATCCTCCAAAGGTTTGCCCAATCATCCTTCAAAGGTTTGCCCAATCATCCTACAAAGGTCTGCCCAATCATCCTCCAAAGGTAGGCGCAATCATCCTCCAAAGGTTTGCCAATAATCCTCCAAAGGTCTGCCCAATCATCATCCAAAGGTTCGCCCAATCATCCTCCAAAGGTTTGCCCAATTATCCACGAAAGGTTTGCCCAATCATCCTCCAAAGGGTCAGAATGTACCCTCGAAGACTCTTGGTTGACGAAAGTTTTGGAATTTTCTGGTAAGTCTATGGATCACCGTCCATGTCGCATAGCCGTTTAACAACACAGATTTGACGCAAGATTCGAACACTCAAAGTTTTGTACGAAGAGCGATACTATTCATCCTCCAGAAAGGTGAAAGACAACCGAAGGCCTGGCGAGCTTTGTTGATGCCAGCCTCTGCAGCAGCTTGTCTATCTTAACCTTTACGAATTCACCCAAGTCCATGGCGAACAGCGTACCTAAAGTACGTTTCCGCCTCAAAACCAGATCAGGGCATTCACAAAGCATGTGGAAAATACTTTTATCGGCATCGGGTTCAATACAGCTGCGGCACAGATCTGCAACGTCCGCAACACCTAGTCTTCTGGCGTGCCGGCCGATAAGGCAATAGCCAGTCAGTACACCAATTAGGATACGAAGAGTATTCCTATATCCTATCTCCGAGTAGGACAATGCAGAATCATCTCTAGTGCCGCTGTAGGTGTAGTGCTAAGTACGCCCGTTCCTCCTTTGGAAGCTAGACGTTAAACCTTGGTGAGTTTTTTGAGGTAGGTGGACTTCTCCAGCGCTACCCACCACACTAAAATTCCATAGGTTAGGATAGGCCTGACTATGGCCGTATACATCCAGCCAGCCATTCGTGGCTGAATCCCTCACTTTTTTCCCGAACATCTTTTTGCAAACGTACAGAGCCCCTAAAGCCTTCCTAAGTCGCTCGTCGATATTCTTATTCCACGTTAGTTTCCGATCCAGGACTCTATACCCAAGTATTTAGCATTATCTCTAAGCTGTAGGGTGAGATCCCCCAGTTTAGGTACTGTGAACTCTGGGATTTTGGTTCTACGCGTGAAGAGGACCAACTCTGTCTTTGAGGCATGAGATATAATGGTAATTGTCCTTCAACGGTATGCTCAAAGATTATCCGCAAGGTGTTTGTGTGACCAGCACAAGGTGAACCTTTGCGGAATTCAGCCTGGCGGATCTGTTGCGGTCTATTCTAGCCATGGTTTCGAATACGGCATTAAGTTGACATATACCACGCCAATTGGTGCAATCCTTACGATCGGCTTTCTTCAGGATCTTAACAATGACATTCTGCTTCCATTCGGCAGGATTCTTTTCCGGCTCCCATACTTCAATGAAGAGTTTGAGGAGAATATCAGCAGCCAGCTCCAAGTTTGCCTTAAGTAGTTCGTTCGCTAGATCGTCTATACCTGGAGCTTGCTTTCTGCCCATTTGATTTCCTCTCTACTTGGGGGATCGTCACTAATGAAGGATTACTGCGGTTGAGTATTAGTGACAGACTCTGTGTTTGAAATATTCTCTTCCGATAAGATGCTCAATACATCGGATAAATAATCCTCGTCATCGCAGGTATTGGTCACTCATATTAAAGACAGTTAGTTCCGTTGACATCTCTCACCAGGTGAGAGTGAATTTTGAACCAGGAACTCATATCCCTGATGTAATAGCTGCTTTACATCGCCAAAATTCGGCAACTAGATTTCAAAATCTCAAAAAGCGTTTACATCACTGTGACGAGATTTGTTTGACATTTAACATTTTTGACTGTTGTGTCAAAATTTTTAATATACAGGGTGCGCCATCTTTTATATCGGTATGTAAACATTGAATAACTTTGAAAGGAAAAACAACTGATTTTTATATGTGAGGTATTTTTATTCAATTTGGACCTTTAGAATTTATTTGGATTAGTTTTTGCATACAACATCAATCAAGTGGCTGCCTCTATTGGCCACAGCAAAATGTGCCCCTTTTTGCTGCGTTTTCTATTACTTTTTCGAGAATCTCGGGCGGTATAGCGATGATTTCGGCACGAATGTTTGCTTTGAGCTCGTCAATGGTCTGAGGCTTGCTGGCGTACACTTTGCTTTTCAAATAACCCCATAAAAAGAAGCCCGGAGGAGTCAAATCTGGAGATCTCGGTGGCCAGTCAATGTCGCCTCTTTTCGTTATCAGACGTCCAGGGAATTTTCGTTGCAGAAACTGAATTGTTTCATTTGCAGTGTGGTGGCATGGCGCACCGTCTTGTTAAAACCAGTAACCATCCAGATCTTTTTCATGCATTTGCGAGCAGTCATAATGAGCTAACATCCACCGATATCGTTTTCCATCGTCTGTTTCGTTTTGTCGAAAAAAAAATGGCCCAATGATGGTTTTGGCGCAAACGCCGGCCCAAACAGTCACTTTTTGATAATGCAATGGCGTTTCATGGATCTCGTGTGGATTCTCCGTTCCCCAAATGCGGCAATTTTGCTTATTAACGCTGCCAAAGAGTGTGAAATAGGCCTCGTCGGTCATCAAAATTTGCTTCCAAAAATCAGGTTCATTGTCAACAATGCAAGTACTTAAAGCTCTTCGCTATTAAGCAGGACGGAATGACTTCGTAGGGGATAACCGATGGGGTGCACAGTCCAAATTCTGCTATGAATTCTAATTCCTCTTCTATGTAATGCGTCACGTCTTACATCATCAATTAAATAGACAGCATGGAATATTTTTCATACACCAAACTCTGGGCTTTCTTCAAATGGTTCATTTCCAAGTGATTGATACTTCTAATGAATTCCAAAATTTTTAATTAAAAACACGGCCATCTTCATATCTCTAAAATGATACAAAAACAAAATGATAAAAGAAGAGCCTGCACCAATCTACAGGAGAAAAAAAACGATAATTGAGTTTCTTAAGAGATCCGTCCATTTTTTTTTACCTACCTTCCATTCTACCTTCTGGAAAACAAATCAAATTTCCTCAAGTTGCGGTAAGCAAAATGGTAGATAGAACTTAGCACACCAACACCACGATATTTTTCTCTTGAAATGGCAGGGTGTGTAACGTATATCTGATTCGGACGGGATAAAAGCAATAAATCAACTTGTGCGCCGATTTTTATATTCGCCCATCGAACTATAAAAACACCCCAAAATCTTCGACGTAAAAGAAAAAGAAAAAAAAGAAACCAAGATGGTGGTCCCCTCTGCTCTACTTTTACGTTATAAAGCGTAATCAGATATTCTCGCCATGTGTAGGTTGGATGAAACGTCAAATTGCGATGGGGTAAGGATGTGCGCTTATATTTCAGGATAATTTATGAATCTTATTCAAACTCGCGAAGAAAAACGGATCCGACATTTTCTCCGAATTTAAGACCTTGGCAATATACAAACTTTGTGTTTCCTTGGCTCCTTGCTAATGGAAGAAGATTTTAACGTACGTCTACCAAAAGAGCAAAATCCTTAAAATCTCGTGTTCGCCATCTTTTCCTTCCGATATGAACGTGTATTGGAAATCAGTCAGAAGAAAACTGATATGGACTAAAAATAACAAAGACAACCGGGAGATTCAAGAAAAAAAAAATTAAGGAGTACGGCCTTATAACGAAGAAAAGGAAATAATAGCCTTAATCTGATTAATAGATTTTTAACGCATGCTGTGAAGCGACTGAAATCCATCCGGATTCTTGTTGGCCTCTTAATGGTTTTTTTCGGAAAGGAAAAGTTTTTCGGCTCGGCTAATTTTTTTTTCTTTTTCGGAAAAGTCAATGTAAGAAAATGCAGGACGATAGCTGCGAAATTACAATTGATTTTTGACAGAAGTTAATTCGCAGTTACTAAAGCTATCTTAAGCGTTCCATTGATCATATTGTTACATGCTACTCTGCCAACACGCACAACTCGATCAGTTTCCAGTGAGTATCTTCCAATAGCTAACTGAAAAGCGGAGAAAAATATCTGATTGGCAACCTTGCAATATCCAATAACAAAGGCGTGGAAAAAACCTGCAAACTTCTATGTTGTTCAACATTCTTCTCGAACCCTTTTCACCTTCTCGGATTGTTCTTAACATTTCCCGAACATTCCACACATACCACCGAATATGCTGGAAAGCTCTCGACTCAACACTTGCAGTATATAAGCACGACAGAGTTTGCAGCTAAACATAGTTTCTACTACGATGAAGCGAGACCACGTTCAACGCGGAAGTATTTGTAAAGCGATTTGGATTGGTTGCAGCAATCGAGCAGTGATCAAGTTGTATA
Organism: Beris morrisii; assembly: GCA_951812415.1. Lineage (NCBI taxonomy): Eukaryota > Metazoa > Arthropoda > Insecta > Diptera > Stratiomyidae > Beris > Beris morrisii. The sequence goes on from OX638311.1 coordinate 125,499,416, forward strand.
TAAAATCAGGAAGCATTGCCAGCAGTGCGATTATTGAATCCAAATATTGAAACATTATTATTTCTTTTGATTTTAAACGAATTGTGTTTTACTTGAAATCCCGGCTAACCCCTAGCTCGCAACAATATTCAGGCTGCAAATTTGAAACCCCATTCTCTTCTTGGACCCAGGGGCGTACGAAGACAATTTGATGGTTCAGATCCCATTAGCAAATAAGTAACTTAAGTTTTTTGTCTGTATTTATTATTCCAAAGAAAAATTTCTACCAATTTCTTCTGGGAATTTCAAATTTTATATGACAAACCTACTTTTTTAGTTACCAAAATAGCAGTGAAATAAAAAACTAACCTTTTTCTACAAAAAGCCAATCTCTCCATCTTCTGATTTTGATCGTACCATACATTTAGTAGGGGAGACCGGGGCAGGTTGAAACGATCGTCTTTAAATGAATCTAACGAATTCAGTTAAGTTTCCTTTTCGTTACACTGTCTACAAGTTTAGGCGAAAACATCGGAGTTAAATAAATGTTCAGTATGATTTTTTGTTTGTTTTATTTATACTGCGGAAAATCATTTTTCAAGCTATGCTTAAAACCTGCTTGTTAAGATGAAGTTTAGTTTAAGATAGTTCTTGATGTTTATAGCTTTAGTCCTTAATCTAACCAACTAGAATTTGCAATTAGTTCAAAATTTGAATAGATGTTTATTGCAGAAGATGAAGACAAGGGAACAGTATTCTCAGAAAACAAATGTGACAATTAGCCCGGTTCCTCTTGTGACAAACTATTAACTTGTCCAAACCAAACACTCATAATGTTTATTAGATAAGATCCAGAATCAACAGACCAAAAAAAGGGTTTGTGTGTTCAAGACAATAGAATTGAACTACAAATATAATTTCGTTTGGATGTTTATTGTGTATATAAGTTGTAAAATTAATTAACTGATATCACAAAAGAAATTGTTCACTGGGCAGAAAAACAAGAACCACTTGACTAACGTTTTGTTATGAACTAATTTCGTGTATTTCGTATGCTCTATGGCAAGCAAACCATTGTAGACTTTCAACCCCATTCTCCCCTATACTTTATTTTTCAATTTTCCCGTAATAATAACATCAAAGTCAACTAAAGACAGAATTTTTTAATTTACACTTAATTTACAATTGAATATTCTTATAAATATATAAATACTAGCCGCGACCCGCGGCTACGCTCACGTTTGTATGGTGCTATACTATCGAAACTGCAAAGCCAGCGGTTTCTAGTCTTGCTTCCCGTTGCTCCGTCGCTTTCGTTGCTTCCGTTGCTCCCTTTGCTCTTTTGCTCCCGTTTCTCCCATTGCTCCCGTTGATCTCATTTCTCCCGTTGTTTCCGTTGCTCCCGTTACTCCCTTTGCTTCCATTTCTCCCGTTGCTCCCGATATTCCATCCTCTATCCACCATCCTCCATCTTCTATCCATCATCCACCATCCCCCATCCATCTTCCATAATCCACCGTCCCCCTTCCATCATCCTCCATCTTCCATCCTCTATCCACTATCCACCATCCTCCATACTTCATCCACTATTCTTTATCCACCATTCATCGTCCAACTTTACCATTTGTTAATAGAGACTCATGTCTAATACACCAAAAACGAACGAACTGCCGCTAAACTATATGAAATACACTAAAATGTTGAAATAACTCGCGTACCACCAATTGTAAAATGATTTTGTTAGCGCAGAAACCTTCGCGGGCGTGCCCTCAACAAATCACCAAAGTTTCATTGCAATCGGATGAGTGGTTTAGGAGTGTATACGGGACAGACAAACAAACATTCATTTTTATATATAGAGATAAATTTCCAACCCTTAAAATGCCAACTTTTGCGTCACACACCGGTTCAAAGTCGAAATGTAACTCGTTCCTTCGAGGCAGACACTTTTACGAAATTAACCAGCATGGTATTGAGAAAGTTGATAATGACGCTGGTAAACCTGCACCACATTCGATATCTTATCAGACCTAACACTTAAGAGATATGGCGAAAATCGTAGCGGATTAAATATCAGAAAATCCTGGATATAATTTATGTAAAATATACATGAAAATAAAAACGAATTCAATATCGATATCTAATCAGATCTAACAGATATGACGGAATTCGTGAATTTGTATATATGTTCTTCTTTACGACACCCTTGGAGAGTTCTGAAATTTCTAGGCATATAAGTAAAGAGCATGTAGAAGTAAAACTAATTGAACAAAATAAGTAGCCTGCTGAAAAACAAATCAATTCAATATCTGATCCGACTTAACAGATATGACGAAATTCCTGAAAATATTGCCCTTTTTTTATACAGACCTTTTTTCACACTACTTGAACTTAAATTTCCTTACAAAATTTACTTTTCTAGTAAAAATTTTGGACATATACAGGGTGTCGGTACTTGGTAGCCAACTTTTTAAGGGGTGGGTAAATTTTCAGTATCCGCCGAGATACAGGGTGGTATCTGACTTAACAGATATGACGAAATTCGTGAAAATATGCACCCTTTTTTTGTACCGACCTTTTTCAAACTATTTGAATTTGAATTTCCTTATAAAATTTACTCTTCTAGTAAACGTTTTGGACATATACAGGGTGTCGGTGATTGGTTGCCAACTTTTTAGATCGATTTTCAGTCGAATTACCTTCCATTTGATATAACTGTCAAAATTTTATCAGCGCCCGATTTTAAGAAATTCACTTCAAAATACAAATTTTTGCTACTGCAACTCTAAAATTTATGTAATCATAATGTATGGAATTTTTCCCCATTATTAAAGTGTAATTTAATTAAATTTTTTTTTGTGGCATATTGTCTCTTACACGCAGTAAAAAAATCCATTGAATTTTACATCTTTTGAATAGTAGGCAAATGTGTCACACCTTTTCAAGTAAATTTATATTGGGATGTAATAGTCAGTAAATTTCAATTTTCAATAAGTAAATTTCAATTTCAAAAGTAGCAAATTCACTGAATAATCTCTTGAATTTACACTCTAAAAAAAGTGTGTAATTAGCACTCTTTAATGTACACTTATTTCTACATCTAATATTATTACTCTTAGTAAAACCCTTGGCTCTAGGTACGAATCGAACCCGCGATCAAATGTGGTTTTACTGCGTAGGTTTGGCGCGCGTAGCCACTGCGCCACCGAAGGCGTTTCATTCTCATTTCAGTAGAAACAGAATCGAACGAAGCGTCCAACGTGGTTTCACATATTACATGTTTTTCGTCGTAAAATTGTATAGATAAGTAGAATTACACGAAAAAGAACGTAATTTTCAATTCATATATAAATATAAGTTAATTTTACACGAAATATTGCGTAATTTTGTGCGCCTTTTCATGTAAACTATAGGTTTCAGTTGAAAAGTACATGAATAATTATATTCATAATGGATTTAGATAAAATACTTAATATTATGGCCTCAGCTTGCGGTTTTGCTTAAATACCGCGTGAACCTAAAAGCAGTGTTTCAAAAAAAAATCGCTGCCAAATTTTTTACTTGGTACTCGCTAAATTTGGGTCTACAAATGAATGGTCTAATGAATGCCAATCAATTCTATTAAAGCATTTATTTAGAAAGGCGAAAAAAGTTAGTTCTTTTTAATATTTGTATAATATGAAATTAATTATAAATATTATTTTCTTTTCAATTCTTAATTTATCATAATTCACACACTGCATTTGTTGCGTGCACCAGTTGTGCAAGCCTGCGAACAAATAACCACATACTAAAAACTACCAACCCGAGTTTCTACTCGAGTGCTTGGATGCATCCAAAACGGCGCGCTGGGACGCATTCCAAACAAGCAAATTTCAATATTTGGCTACTTGAACTTCAAATTCATCAGTAAAGTTTCATATTATCTACAAGTAGTTGTTTTGTTACAATTTATTTCTAAATTTAAAAGATATATTTCTCCTTTGCCTTATGAACAGTGTGAGGGGTTTATCCTGTAATCTATGTTTATTGTTTGTTACAATCATGCGCAACAAATTTATTCATATTTTAGAATAAAGTAAAATCATGATAACAACTAAATTCATAAAGATTAGCAGAATTCATAAAGAAGTAGCACGTTTTAAAGTAAGTAAAAACGGAATTATTCCAAAATAAAAAGTACACTGAACAAAAAACGTGCTTATGATGAATAAAAATGTACAATTTGATTATGTATGATATAAATCATAATGTTTGACCCGATGCAAGTATTCATTACTGTAATGAATAACAGTTCACTAATTTTGATGTTTATTTTAACACTTATACATAGGAAGGGGTAATGAAAAAAGTCGGAGAAGCTTTGAACACTTTCATTGAATTGAGTGCGATTTCATTGTATTGATAGGTAGTAGCAATTCTTGATCATAATTTTAATTCACAGGTATACCGAACAATACTGTGGTAAAAAACGATAACAGCTTATGTCGAGATAAAAACAAATAATTTTTCAAGTTTTCAATTGCATTTTTTAAAAAAGTTGCCATTCTTTGATAGATTTTTATCTCATATAATATATTATTATTGGGTTGTATTATTAAATTAAATAAAATAAAATCTTCTAATATATTTTTTATTAGTGTAATTATCAATTTTGATACACGTAATCGCCTAATTTTTTTCTCGACTTAAGCTGTTATCGCTTTTTACTACAGAATACCTCTATTTCATGAATGTATTCATTGAATTAATGAATTCATTGTATTTATAAACGGAATAATTTGTGTTAATAACATTAATGGACATATTCATGAATGTAATGAATAAAAGCTTTAAATTTAATTGCGTCTATTCTGGAAAACGACTGTTTTTTTATTTCCGCCTACAATACGTATCACATTCGATTCTCATTCCCGGCACATACGATCGTTGTAAACGTTCTGAAACTGCATTACCAATCTACTTAGAAACATCCTTCTTGGATGTTTGAAACCATATTTTTGGGAAGAATAATGTTCATAATTCTAACACTGGAAATGCGAGAGAAGCACAGCAAAATTTCCATTTATTTCGTGCCATTTAGATTTTGAACAAAAATTTAAAAATGCGATTATATCATTGTGGATTTTGACTGTCAAGAAAGTGCATTCACGCGTATTCAATAATTTAAAATTGGGGAAATTTCAGTTCACCTTCCCCCGGCGATTTCCAGAATAAGAGTGAATATTTAAATGAATGTATTCATTCTATTAAAGGAAGTATTCATATTATTAGTGGGCATAGTAATTTTTTGTTTCTAACTTCGATGTACATATTCTCGGGTATAATGAACGATACCTTTAAGGTATGAAGGTATTCATTACTCCATTATTTCAAAGTAAAGAAATTGTGTATTAGTTAGCTCTTGAGCCCGTTTTGTTCAATAACTCTAAATAATTGTAAGTGTTATTAAAAATGGTTATTAAGCTGTATTATATTTAATAACTACACTCCAGGTTGATTTTTAGTGAACGCGACGCGCGTTAAATGATGCAACGCAATCAGGTACAGTAGGTCCCTGATCGCGTCGCTTTGATAGTCTATTTTCTAATTTCGTCGCGCGTATAATGCTATTTTGTCTATTTGCGTCGGTTGCATTTCGAAGTTTTTACAATCGTTTAAATGGCGATTCGTAAATTGAATGCATATGCAATAAACAAACGCAATACGTTTATAGGCTGCGAACAAAATGTTTTAGTATTTGGCATTATTCGGCTCGCGCAATGTGATTGAATATTCGTGCGCATCGCTCTCAGTTCAGTACTTTCACTTTCATCAACACTTGTTCATTTCCAGCAGGAGGTGCTTTAAATAGTCAAAAACAGCCGATTAGCGAATTTGTCCACAATTTTGAAGAATGCATTCATCGATATTATGAAAGTGTGTGAATTATCGTTATAAACGTATTCTTGCCAAATGAAAATGTACGAAAATGTTCATAATTCCTATGAACGCCTTCGATCGTATTTTCATTGTTTTTGATAGCTAAGACATATATAGTGGTCGATTTTGGAAAATATTTAATAAGTTGAGATTCATAGAACGGAAGTACTATGAATAATTTCTTTAAAAAAGTTTGATGACTTTGTTAATCGTACCAGTTCATCAGACGATATTCATTGAATTGATGAATTTGGTCTTATGAATATGACTTTTTTAAAATAGTCAACACTAAGACTTTATTGAATATATTCAATACCTCCGACATTTCTTTCCGATGTCTAAAAAGATCGACTATCAAAGCGGGCCGTTAATGTTATCAATTATTTGAATTTTTATTTTATAATATTAATTCCATTTGTAAAATTAAAAATAAATTTGAAGAATAACCAAAAAGCTCATACAGTATTGTCGCAAATTTACACCCAGCGTTTATTCTAAACATAATCATTTAAGCTAGTATTACACTGTATGCTATAGTGTCAAATATTTGACTAATAAAATGTGACGAAAAGTTGAGTCAAATTTTTTCTGTCAAAATAGAGCAAAAAAGGAAAATAATGTAACTTTTACACACATTTGCCAGCCAGATTAGTGAAATATTTGAAATAGTAGGTAGCCCCTCAGTTTCATAATTCAACACGCTGTCTAAAGCTAGCATACAATTTAATGACATTTGTATGGCAGATACTAAAATCAGTTCATTGGCATTGACGGTTATTTGTAAGTTGCTATTTATGAACAAAATTTTAAATTCCGATTACTGGTAATCTTTTAATGATGTCGATATGTTAACTTTTGTATCTGAGAGGTACTCGAAGCAATGACTAATTTTGCTTAGTTATAAAGTTGAAGACTAAGCTATTATACGCTTAAAACTTTAACTCCGTAGCTAACCGATTTCTTAAGTTAATATATGATACATCAAATTAATGCACAACTTTTTCTAGAACGTTTTGCTTGATGTTTGTCATACTCTTTTTGGATTTAACGTATACCAAATTTTGGATTGTTAGCTTTAAGCGTCGTCAAAATATTTATAGCGCAATAGTCGGGAACAATTCTAGGACTAGAATGATTTTGGGTAAATTATCTATTTAGTGCCCCCATTTCGTTCATGTCCTAAGTAGGTGCCTATAATGCTTAGAGGTTAATCTAGAGAACAGTATGGTGTGCATCAAAGAACCTACAGGGACACCACTCTATTGGCCCATCTGAGGACTCATGGGTAGAGGATAGCAAAACTTATCTGTATATTCTAAATTCAACTCGCAAAGGTTAAGCTAAGGTTTTGAACATCATTCTAATAATTCGATCTCCTGTCATAATATCGCTTAGATCATATTTGAAATCGAAATTGAAAGTAGATCACAAAAGTCTGGGTTTGGTTTCGTTTGAATCGAATCGTGACCACGATTAACTCTCCCAAAACTGGCAAGAGCAATTTGAATAGCAGATCACGGTATGCTCTAAAAACCCAATCGTAACAGATTCCGATCATTTCTTATCGCTCAACCCGTCTTATATAATCTTTCAATTTCCTTACTATCGGATTGTAAGTCTGGCGATTTGACAGTGTTATGCACGTTGTGTTGACGTTTCTCAATCGGGTGAAGAAAAAAAAAGGTACGAAAGTATCCACGTTCGTTTGATGATCGATTTGAATACCGCGCGCAAAAGATCGTTACAAAAATATCGCGCCCAAAGGCTGTCAAATCGGCAAAATTTCTATTGAAATTAAATTTTATAAAATCGATAAAAATGTTCTGTCCGATTTGTTCAGTCTTCTTTTTGGGCAGGGTCTTCGAATAACAGAATTTTTATTTCGGAAATCAGATGGGGGTTTTTGGCGGAATGTTTGTTACGACGGACAGTGCGAGAAAAATCCCAAAAAGATTGTATTTTTCGATATATCAAAAAAAAATTGTTTTTATTATTTAAAAAAAAAGAAATAAAATACAGACGGGCAGACAGACAAAAGACCCCCGACCAAGGACGTGCAGTTGCGTCGAATTGCTGCCCGGGCGTTTCAAAAAAGTACTGACTCACGATTCGGTTTTATTTGAAATGTTTTCGACTTTTGACAGGGAAACGTGCATGACAGTGACGTCGGCAAACATTTAACATAAGCCACGTACAATGTTCGTTTGTGTGATTGCTGAAGTTGCTTTCAAAGATCACGGCAATCGTCAAATTCAAGTTGGGCCGATTTTGGGAAAATTGGACATTCTCGAAAGGATATCGAGCGATACGTTTCCAACTTTTTATCGTATCAGATAAGTGCCCGGAACAGGTGGTCATTTATCATTTTCGACCGACCGACATATCTTTAATTAAAAGAGAAAAAAAAGAACACCTATGTAATAAGACATGAAAGGTTCTTAATTTATCCCCTTGGATAAATTCATGCATTTTGTCCATGTTTCTGTAGTTCTCTTCGGAATGACACAGGACATGTGAGTGAGCTTGTCCGGACATTGGACAAATGTATCAATGGCATTGTTTTTTTTTTAACATATGCTGGACTATAGGTGAACAGATCTAATCATATCGCGCGCTATTTGTTCAACGCCGCATGAATTACCTATCGACTGCATTAATCATTAAAATTTGTAATACAAATGAAATAATGCGACAGGTTACAAGTTGTATGTCGATAATAATTGGATAATGATGTTATCGGGAATGTTCGTCGCTTTAGTCACTTGTCCAGAAGGTGGAAGCAATTTACTATTTACACGTAACCGGTTTTATTTATGATTAAGTGCTAATTGAACGAATCATTGCAGTTGGGGGATCTACAATCTTATGACGCTACTGTTCCATTTACAACGACAATTTTAATTTTCCGTCATAGTCCAGGACGCGGTCAAAGTTGAGATAAAGCGCTCCTTGCTCCGAGACAAGGAATAGCCCGATGTAAGATAAAACTTTCAACATTCATCACTGGTTCTTCTCGTTGAAGTAAAAACCTATTCAATACCTAATTAGATCTAAGAGATATGGCGAAATTCGTGAACAAATAAACAACCCCCTTACGTTCTCTTAGGATCAGGATCAGGATGAATATCAAAAAATTTTGATGTTGGTTTTTGGGTGACTATGTAAAAAAACCGGTGGAAGTAAAAATAAATTTGATATCTCATCGGACCTAAGAGATACGTCAGGATTCGTGAAAAAGTATGCAACGTGTTGAATGTCAACCAATCTTGAAATATATTTTTAAACGGTTATATAAGTAGAGATGAGTCGTTCACGAGTGAACTGTTCCAAAAGAATACTTCATTGAAGTGAGTGAGTGAAGTAACTCACTCATTTTGGTGAACTGCAGTTCCATTCGACACGTGACAAAAAAATTAAAAACGAAGAGTTCCATTGAGCGAGTGAACACTTCGAATGAAGTGACTAGTGACTACTGAACGATGGAACGAAGAGTTCAATGGAATTACTTCACTGAACTCGTTCCTTAAAGTGAGTGACACGGAGTGAAGTACTTCAACTGAACTGCTTTGCCCATCTCTAGTAAGAAGCTCGTGAAAGCAAAAAGAAATTTGATATCTCATCTGATCCAAGAGCTATAATTCGAAAAAACGTATACAACTCCTTACACCCTGTTCGAATTGAATTGAATTGAATTTGAATTTTAGGCGATTATATAAAGAGCCAATGGAAGTAAAAGTCAATTTAATATCTCATCAGACCCAAGAGATAGGTCAGAATTCGTGGAAAAGTTGAATGATATATCAGAAATCGTGAGAACGTATACTGGCGCTTTAAAAAATATTGGCATTTATTTTTAGGCGTTTTCGTCTATGCACAGAAGAAAGTCCATGAAAGTAAAAACCAATTCAATCTCCAACCAGACCTAAGTTTAGAAATCATGTTAATGTATGCAATCTCGTTACAACCCCCTAGGGGTAGAATTTCAAAAAGTTCTGAATTTTTGTTTTTAGGCGATTATTTAAAAAGGCCCACAGTAGTAAAATCAATTCGATATCTAATCAGACCTGAAATTCGTGAAAATGTCTGCAACCCATTTACACCCCCCAAGGAGTTGAACTCCTGCAATTAATTTTTAGGCGATTATATAGAAAGTCCGTGGAAGTAAAAGTCAATTTAATTCCCAATCGAAACTAAGGTCAGAATTCATGAAAATGTAGGCAGCCCTCTTATGCTCCTTTAGGGGTTGAATATCAAAAAAATCTGTTGTTTGAATGCGATTATATAAAAACCCATTGGAACCAAACGGGAATTCGGAATCTCACCAGCCCTAATATTACGATATATAGGAAATAAGTCGGAATTCGCAAAAATGTATACAACCCCCTTACACCTCCTTAGGGTTGGATGTCAAAAAATTTTGAAATTGATTTTTAAGCTGTTATATAGAAAGTTCGTGTAAGTGTAAACCGTTTAATATCTAATCAGACTTAATATCAGAATTCGTCACTTCTTGTGGTCTAAATATCGAAAATACTTGAATTCCGTTTTAGGCAAATTTATAAAAAGACTGCGAAAGCCAAAAATAAATTCGTTTTCTCACCAGTTTTAAGAGATATAGGGGAATTTGCGAAAATGTATTCAACCTCCTTTCACACCCCCTAGGAGCTTAATATCAAAAAATTTTGAAATAAAATTCTCTTGGCGATTATATCGAACGTCCGTGAAAGTAAAAATCAGTTCAATATATAATCAGACCTCAGGTCTGAATTCGTAGAAATTTAAGCAATTCCTTTGGACCCTCTTATTGGTTGAATTTCAAAAAATCCTAAATTTCGTTTTTAAGTCATTGTGCCAAAATCTTGTGCTAGGAAAAAGATATTTAATATAAGAGCTATAGTGGAATTCGCGAAAACGTATGCAACTCCTTTACACACCCCGTTCGGTTGTTGAATATAAAAAAAAGTCGTGGAATCCATGTTTAGGCGATAATACAGAAAGTCTGCGGTAGTAAAAATCGGATCACACCTAAGAGATATACCAGAATTCGTGGAATTGTATGCTGCATCTCTTCTCTTCGTTGGTTTAATTTAAAAAAAATGCTGAAATTTGTGTGCCATTATATAGAATTAAAATTGACTCGGTATCTCACAAGACCTAAGGAATACGACGGAATTCGTGAAAATATATGGGTCCCCTTTTCACAACTTGTTTTTTTTACCACCTCCATACAACCCAGGCATCCGCTAATGCATCTTGTAACCCTATCTGATTGGCAATTTAATGGCATTATTTTTCCTTCTTAAATCCCATCCTAAGCGTGTGAAAATGGGTTAAATATATTTTCACGAATTTCTTTATATCTTTTAGGTTCGATTAAATATCGAGTTGGTTTTCACTTTCGGAGGCAACTTATACAAACGCCTAATAGGTGTTTTCGGAATTTTTGTATAATCAAGCCATAAGGCGTGGAGAGAAGTCCAAAAATTCCTAAATATTTCGATGAGAACTGATTTTTTCGATATCTCTATCTCGGTCCGAAAAGATATTGAGGAATTCGTGAAAATATATTTAAACGGAAGGAAATGCGCTTAGGGTGGTATTTAACAACGAATATGTCGAGAACAAGGTCCCCAAAACAATTATGTCTTAGACTCCTTAGTACCGGACAGTTTCGTAGTTCGCGAACGAACTAGTTCAGAAGACCGTTCCCATAACTGAAATGAACGAACTAGTTCGCAGTCAGTCCCGCTCCTAGTTCGGTTTCTGTGAGACAATATACTATACTAGATCCTTTTTTGCTCATCTTCTACCAGATCTACTGACCTTTTTTTTGCTCATCATCTTTTACTAGATCTACTGTCTTCGAACTACGGCTACTCATCACTGAACTTCCCTGAAGTAATGAACTATGAACTAAAAGAACGAACTAGTTCGTGAGGGATCGGGAATCGGAAATGATCGCTCACTATGGTGAACTAAAATGCGCAAGCCTTTTTCGTAGGTAACGGTCTAGTACGTTTTCTGCAGGCTACTTATATAAATGCCTAAAAATATTTTTCACTATTCAGCGCAAAGGGGATGAAAAGGGGTTGAAGATTTTTTTTACAAATCCTTCACAGTTTGTAAGGCCGGATGACATATCTATTTGGTTTCCTTTCTACTGGCTACTTATACAAACGCATAAAAAGCAATTTCGGGGGTTTTCAATATTCAACCCCAAAAGGGATGAAAAGGGGTTGAGAATGCTTTCGCGAATTTCTCAGATCGAATTAAAGCAAATTCCTTTTCACTGCAGTTCTTTTCAGAAACATATATTCAACCTCCTGCAACTCCTCTCCTTTCCCCTCTCCCTCATCCATCTCGAAATTTTAGTTTGACATGAGAAATCACGCTCTATGGGATCAGTTTTTATTGGGATAAATCTGCAACTGCGATGACTTGGGTTGCCGTGCTACAATGAGATTACAACGAACTCAATAATAGAGTATTCGCCTACGTAAATGACGTGATATATGCTAGTCTAGGCAACCATAACTTTCCAACCATCCTTCAGAAATTACTTCTCAAAAGGTTAATGCTATAGTGGAAGTGATTGATTGATGTAGTCTCTAGTATTATTCATTTTATTCAAGCCTTCTACATAGTGGAGTCTATCACTCCTGCGGCCTGTCATGGTTTAATTTGATCTTAAAGTATGCGTTCCTATGATTGTGAGATCTTAAACTAGAGGACCTTATCGACTATGGGATAGATGTGTCCGTTTAAAAAGTACTTGGATTTATTTTTTTAGTTTTTGATCCACGATACCTTAGAAGATGTTTTTCAGGCTATAGTTACGGACAATGTGAAAAGTTTACACGCGCGAGTACACAGTCGAATTATCGTACCCCTCTTACTCCGCTGGTGTTTTTTTTACATAATTTACCAATGAAATCATTCTTTAAGAAAAAATGATTTTCATCTTACATTTACCACTTCGTTTTGAAAGAGTGCCACAATTTTTTGACATAGCTGCGCCTTCACAAATCATCAACTACACCACTGTTCACTGCCAACATATTAACTGCATGACATGAACCTCGATAAATCTTATTTTTTTCAATACTCAAGTACATGAATTCTTACGGTTTTAAACGTATAAAGGCGTATATGTAAATAAAATGTAAAAGCATAAAAAAAACTGAATCAATCTTTGACTATCGTTTCAAAATTTTATAATTCCTTTTAATTATTTTTATACGTACTTTAATCATGTCTTCTCAAGTATGGATCAAACAAACAGTGGCGATTCAAGAGGCAAATATTCAAGTGGGGCCACCTCCACCTACATTCGGACCAAATTCGGTGAGAAATTTACGATTTGATCGGTAATGATAAAACTAGTTTCGTTATAAACTTTTTTTGTTTTGTTTTAAGTGTAATTTTTATTAATATCAAAATTATATCATCTAGTTATTTCGAGTAGAGAAATTTAAGGTAATTTACGAGCTAATATTTAAATCACTATACCACGGGTACATAGCAATTCCACAATATATTCACTTAAATTGAAATTACTCTTTTACTGAGTAGCTGAATATATTTTTTGGCGTTAGTTTCTTATAATCACTAACGATTCATTTATTATGTTCACATGTGAATCGCCTTAAGTGAGTGAATCACTGGGCGTTCTATTGTCTCGTTCGTAAGTGAATCATCTGGGTGGCTTGTACGTGAAACATTTTGTTACTAAGTTTTCTGAATTCGGACGGACTCATATAGCGTTCTATGTGCTCGCTATCTCTGCCAATAGCTAGCTACCCATCTAACCTAACCTAACCTACTGAATTCATTGTTCGATATAAATTTGTTAAAGTATCGACGATAACCGCAACATATGAATCACTAACGATTCATCTAATATGTTCACATGTGAATCACTGAGCGTTCTATTGTCTCGTTCGTAAGTGAATCGTATAGGTGGACTGTATGTGAAGCATTTTGGTGAGCTTTTACATGCTTCTTGTATATTCTTAATTTAAAATTAAATTTTTTTTGAAAAACAATGAAAACTTTTAATTCTTTCTTTTAATTATGAGCGCGGTTTTCTTTGATATTATTTAGACTAAACGCCTATAGAAGAAAGAACCAACTAGCTGCCTCATCAGACCTAAAAGATTTGACGAATTGTGAAAACGTAAACATCCACTTGGTGGTTTAATTTCAAAAAATTAATAGGTTTTTAGGCGATTACATAAGAAGCAATTTGATGAACAAACACTAGAAATTTTGTGAAAACTTAAGCAACCCCGTCACACCCCCTTTGGGGTTGAATTTCAAAAAATTGTCAATTGATTTTTAGGCCATTATATGAAATGCACGTAGAACTAGTAACCAATTTTATATCTCATCAGACCTAAAATTGTGAAAAAGTATGCAACCCTCTTACACCCCGTTGGGTGTGTATCCAAAAATCCTGAAATTAATTTTTAGGCGATTATGTAAAAAGCCCGAGGATGTGAAAAACAATTCGATATCTCGTCAGAACTAAAATAGTAAAGATACATGCAACCCTTTTACATACCATTGGTGGTTGAATATCAAAACATCGTGAATTGAGCTTGTACGCTATTACATAGAAAGTACGTGGAAGTATAAGCCAATTTGATATCTCATTAAACCTAAGAAATATGTCGAAAAACGTGATAAAGTATGCAACTCCCTTACACTCCCTATCTAAAAATTTTGAAATTAACTCTTTGGCGATTCTGTAGGAATCTTTAGGAAGTAAAAATCAATTCAATATCTCATCAGATCTAAGAAATATGTAGGAATTCGTGAAAATGTATGCAATCTTCTTACGCCACCTTGGGGTTTGGATATTAGAAAATTCTAAAATTGGCTGGCTGTTATATAAAAACTCTGCTGAAGTTAAAGCCTATTTGATGGTTACTAAAACCTAAGAGATTTAGCGAAAATTATGAAAACGTACGCAACTCCCATACAGTCACTTGGAGGTTGAATATTCAAAAATTACGAAAGAAGTTTTTTCATAAATAAATAACAAAGCCCGAGGAAATAAGAACTAATTCGATGTCTTTTCACTCCTAAGAGATATGACGGTAAATATAAACAAAGCCCGAGGAAATAAGAACTAATTCGATGGCTTTTCACTCCTAAGAAATATGACGGAATTCGTGAAAACGTGTTCAACCCCTTTATACCCTCTTGCGTGTTGAAAAGGGAAAATTCCTGGAAACGGCTTTTAGGCGGTTTTAATACATGCCCATGGAAGTGAAAAGTTAATCGATATCTAATTGGACCTGAGGGATATGGCTGAATTCGTGAAAATGTATACTACTTCTTTACACCACCTTAGGGGTCGAATTTCAAAATTCTGAAAACACTTTCTGTGCATTTATATGAAAAATCCGTAGAATAGAAATCAATTTAATATTTCAAAAGACCTAAGAAATATGACGAAATTCGTGAAAATATATGCATCCCATTTTCACTGATCATTTTTTTTTGCCCCACTTCCGTACGCGAATGGGTACTTGAGCATTTTTTTTATCTAAATTATTTTTCTGGTATATCTACATCATAAAGATATATGTAGTGGATATGACGAGCAGCGATTGTTTTGAAGCCGGACGATTCTTCGCAAAGGACCGGCAATAAACACTATGCTACTATTAGCATCTTACTCACATTTATATTATACTCCGGTTTTGAACACTAAAAACGCCAAAAGTTTGAATACTAAGCTACTATTTGCATTTCACTGCCACCTGGCATCAAACGCTCTATACAAAAGCGTTCAATTTGGCTTCAAAATGCTTCAAAGTGCTTCATACAAAAACAGCGTCTTGTCGTCTTCAGTATTTATATCTCTATGATCAACATATACCCACCAAGTTTCAGCTTTCTGTCATATTTATTTTCAGCAGACATCGCCAAAGACGCAATTGAAACATCCTCACAACGCCGTTTTGTTTCATTGTGACCGAACGCTGCACCCATCTAGCGCACAGCTCTCTCCTGTCCAAATTTTCAGTAAATATGCGATATACTGCACTTTTTGAAATGCCTAACATGTCTGCTAGCTAGTGCACTTTCAGGCGATGGTCATCCAATACAATTTTGTGGATTTTCTTCACCATTTCTGACGTGGTTATTTCATTTGGTTCACCACTGTGTTGTTCGTTTTGCCAGCTCGTACGGTCTCTTTTAAACTCTTCCACCCAATATTTTATTGTTGTAAGCGAAGAAGCGGACTTCCCCAGAGTAATATCAAATTGGTTGCACTGAAACTTTTAAAATGAAAGTATAGTATCACATAACGATAACTAACTTTTTCCATGTTTAAAAATTCACTAAGAGCCTTCGCTATTATTGATGGCTGCCAAATAAAGACTAAGCAACGTAGCGTCTACAAACTTGAAATTTAAGCCTTATAGCGATGGTGCTTCCTACCATAGAATTTTCTTTCAAATTTTCTTCACGCCGGGTACTTTTGGGACAGACCTCCGTACCGTAATCTAAGGTTTTTAAAATAATAAAGTAAAGATGTGGCAAACGAAAATTTGACGATTATACTATATGACAGCATTAGGCAGGGAAAATAGTCAAATATTTGACAGCGTTGCATACAGTGTAAAGATTGTATTACGCTGAATGCCACGCGGACAAAAATATGACCATACAAATTTGACCGAATTTGATGTCAAATATTCATTTGACATGCAGCTCGATTGCGATATACACTATTTGACACCATCGTCAAAATTTCTTCTCGTGCCAAACGGTCAAACGCCATCAGGCCAAATCTATTGTAAATATATACACTGTCTTCACGAATGACACTTCCAATTTGACCCATATAACAGAATTGTTTTTTCAAAAATCGCAAACGGTCAAATATGGTCAGATTGATTTTCAAATGGTGTCAGACGGTCAAATGTAACATTTTGTCAAAAAGCATTTGACCATTATACTATCGGACAGCATTTGACAGGAAAAAATGGTCAAATATTTGACCGCGTGGCATACAGTGTAATACTAGCTTAAGTCAATCCGGAAACCATATCAGCTGACAAAATTCAGCTCGAGGGCCTGATTATTTGATCCACTTAAATTCACTTTGTGGCGAAATGAAAAGAAATTAAATGTTTGCCACCTGCTTTTTCGTACAGCATTAAATTGAGTTGATTGACTCGGAATTCATTTAGCTCGCGTACTCCAAAAGAAATTCCTCAAAAGAAGTACTGAAATTCACTTCGTTAGCCGTATCAACTGTAGGAAATGGAATTAATTAGAAATTTTAATAAATAAGAAAAACTGTAATTCATAGATATAAATTCCCATATCCATAATATGAAACACCGTAGTATTACCTGCGTGCATTTGAAATTAATACACTTTGTGGGGTTACGGAAAGACCGTGCGTCCGCGTTAAATATCCGTATGAAAGAAAATGAACACTAGCGTGAATTATAATTAAATTTTTCTGGACGTCTGACTGTGGAGTTAATTAAAATCGAGTGTATTAAACTTAGCGCCGATTCACTGCTATTTCCGTCATTTTTTCACCCCAGTTTTCTTTTCATATTTCCATTCTTTCTTTCATATTTAGTTGGGTTTTTTTCTTCTTTTTCTCTTCAACGGTTTCGATATAAAAACAATTACAATTTAGAGTCGAAATAATTCGGATTATGATTTTTCACTATGAAAATGATCCGATTTCTTCTATTGGTTTTAGTGAAGATATTCACGGAGATATTATTTAAAAAAAAATGATAAAAATCTATAAATTGTATCATATCGCTACGGGAAGTATAGGCAGCTCTTAATTAACCCTAAACTGTGAGATCAGTTAGAATGTGCCGATTTTATTACTATTTTTTCTTAGTTATGATTTATTTTGTGCATTCCGATGTTTATGATTTTTGAGAAATTGAAATTCCAATCAAAATTTTTAGTTTCATTCACAAATTTTTGTTTTTTATCCAAAATTGCTCTGATTTACGAACACTGCATTCCTTGCTGAATTCATTATTGAATTTCTAGTTTCTATTTTTAATATCTAGAATAGGAGTCAATTGTTGATTTCGCGCCCGTCCTGCTTCCATATTGTCTATAAAAATCAGGCCTAATATTCTGTTCTAGTATTCTGTTCTACTATTGTTAGCTTCCCTAGCCAGTCTTTTTCGGAGCTTCGATTGTGACAATACGACCCTAGCGTCAGTAACAGCGAGCGAGAAACATTTGTTGTTTTTAATATTTTTTCACCTTGAACATTTGTTTGGGCCGCACTACTCCCCTCTTCGAAATAGATACATTAAACCTGAATTAGATACATTAACACTATACCGGTGAAAACTTCATTATTAAAATATCATTATAATTTTATTTTTATATGTGCCATAATATTGCCTACAAAAGCTGGATAAATATGATACATACCATTTTATATGCAATTTAGCGAAAATTTATAACAGTTAAAAATTTAATATGCGATAAAGTGACCCTCGTTAAAAAAACTGTTAAAATTTCTGATTCTACTTTAACATTTTCATTGCCTAGTATTATTATTTTAATTATCGATGAAAGCGATTAAATTTTAATCAGTTTCAACATAATTGCGGCAAGTAGTGAATCACGGCACGGTAGATAGCAAATTAACAACTGATTACAGTTCTGGCTGGCATTCGTTAAAGCTAGTATTACACTCTTTGACTAAGCGGTCAAATTGCAGTAATTAAGCAATGCGATAAAGCGAATTTGACCGAGCGGATACTGTGAGATTAATTTGAAGTCGCTATTTCGAATTGCATATTACTGCAATTTGACCACTTGGTCAAACAATGTAATACTACAATAGCTTTACTGAAAAGGTAGTATAAATGTAAAAGGAAATTCGTTTAATGCGCCTAGTACTTCAGAAGTGATTAACAATGTTTAGTTTTCTTCAAGTAAATTAAGTCTTGTACGTTAAGTTCAAAATCTACAGAATATATTTTATATCTGTTTATATTTGGGATGTGGACGTGGCTGGTAAAAACTTCGGACTACGACATCTTCTGAACCAATTATGACAGCAAAATAAAATTTGGTTTCTACACAGTAAAAAAAATCCATTGAATTTTAAATCATTTGGATAGTAGGCAAATATGTCTTTCAAGTAAATTTACATTGGGATATAATAGTCAATTTGAATGTAATTTTCAATTTTCGTTCAGTAAATTTCAATTTGCAATCAGTAAATTTCAACTTCGAAAGCAGCAAATTCACTGGATATTGTCTTGAATTTACGCTCTAAAAAGGGGTATAATTAGCACTCTTTAAGATACACTAATTTCTACTTCTAATATTAGGTGTGTTTTTTTGCGCACTTATCCAGAACAGAGTAGGTTAGAAAATTTATATACAAAATAACAACAACATTGCTGCTTTTATGATTCTTTATAATTTTTTTTCCATAGATAGTAGGCTAGATTAGAGAATTTATCGCGAATAGCTGCCCCAGTGAGCTTACAGGAGCGGCTATTCCTGTTAAAATCTATATTCTAGCCTACTATCTACAGGGAAAAGCAATCGAAAATAGCAAAAACAGCAATATTCATGATGTTTTCAATGTAAATTTTAATCACTACTCTGATCTGGATAAATGCTCAAAAAACACACCTATTATTTTTTACTTAACTTTCTCTTAAGTACTCTTCTTACTCCCTTGCCTGTAGGTAGGAATCAAACCCGCGACCAATTCTAGTTTTTGCCGCGTAGGTTTGGCGCGGGTAGCCACTGCGCCACCGAAGCCGTTCCAGTAGAAAAGAAAATCATATATTACATGTTTTTCGTCATAAAATTAGTGTAGAATTACACGAAAAAGAACGTAATTTTCAATTCACATATAAATATAGTTAATTTTACACGAAATGTTGCGTAATTTTGTGAGCCTTTTCATGTAAATTGTACGGTTCAGTTGAAAAGTACAAGAATAATTTACTAATACCAGTACTTTCGTGTAAAAGTGATTGAAATGTGTAAAAATTAAATATACTGGAAATTTCAAGTAAAAATTGGAATGAAAATTTTTTTTTTTTAAAACAGTGTGGCGTACAGAGGTGGGGAAAAAATGTTTCCGTGTACAAGAGTTGTAGACATCTTCACGAATTTCGTCATATTTGTTAGGTCTATCGAGGTGTTGAATTAGTTTTAATTTTGCGTGCGATAAGAAAATGTTTTAGAGAATTTTCATATTCAACCCTTAACGGAGTGTAAAGTAGTTGTGTACGTTTTCACAAATTTCACGTCTTAATTAAATTTTATTAAAAAGAAGAATTGTCCAAGTGATGAAGATTTAGTTACAATTATGTGCGTAACTTCTTAATTAAGTAAGATAGAGTGATAAGCTTTGTTAGTAATTAAAAGTGAACAAATGGGATTTAACAATATCAGGAAAAACAATTTAGTCAACGATACCTTTTTTTATTTAGATATATGGCCGTTAACCAAAGTTATTCCTCTGTCCTGTTACAAAAACGACTGTAAATGGACTATCTTGTCACTCAAAAAAATAAACCCATATTTTTAAAGGCTCAAAGTATTTTCAATCCAACAAATATGAAGGTTTTAATAAAAAAAAATTAAGAGCGACATAAAAACACAGGTGTATATTTATACGGGCACTTTGCTCTCTATTAGCTATCTGAGATCAAAAGAAATCCAATATCAATTTTTAAAATTTTACACGAGATAAAATCAAATTTTAATGTTACTTTCCATGTGTATGGAGAAGGCGTGTTCCCAATTTTGTGACGAATAGGAGTGTTATAATGACACAAGGAGCAAACACAAGAACGTTCATTATTAAGCGTTTAACCGAAACACCTTTACATCTGTAGGTATTACCGATGATTCTTCAATATATGCTTTCCAGAACTGAAATTTATATCCGCGAATTCTAACAAGCCAAATTTTGCCATAGTGAATTAATGTTAAGCTACATACACTGAAGTTCACCTCGTATTTAAACCAATTCGGTTGTTCACCAGGTTATTAATTTTAATTGTAGGTTACACCCAATAATTAGTGAAATTTTTTGAGTCTGATACTAAAACTATAGATTAAATCCAGCCAACAGCAATTTTATTATTTCCCTATGTATTTAATTTAGTTTATTATTAATAATTAATTATTTGAGAATAAAACTAAATGAAAACAGATGGACCAAATAAAACCATTGCAGTATAAATACACAGTAAATAAAATAAAGATATAAATATGCAAATAAAAAGAATCAATATTCGGTAAAATATAATAAACTTAAGTAGAAAAAATAATAATATCTATCTATCTCATAAAATTAATATTAAAATAATGTAAAATATAAAAAAAAAAATTTTAAAACCCAAAGAAAAATTTAAAAATATTATTAATTAAAACAAAATAAGGAATAAAGTAGCAAAATTACAACATTATGTTAAATATAATTTTTAAAATATTTATTTTTATATGCATTAAGACAAAAACCTTTTAAACGAAATAAGAATGTGTATTTTTTTTAATATTCTACAATAACTTTGCCTAATTTTGTTATTTTATTTATTCGTTATGATTTTTTTTGAAAGCTTGTCTTTTTTAATTCAGCAATAATTTCCAAAATTAGTCTAATATTGTTTTTCGTGATATTGTCAATTTTGCGACAAATTGATCTTCCCAAACCAAACAAACAAGTAATACTGATTAATTGAAATTTATTTTTCTTGTGCGCCTTCGTGGAATTCATGGTTTTAATGAACAAATATTTGTGATTAGTCGCGGATGTTCATATTTTCTTTGATGTTTAACCAAAGCGTTGATATTTACCCTCCTACTAACATTACTTTGTCTAAAGCTTGTATTACACTGTCAATGCTGTCAAAAAAATTTGACGGAAAGTTCGGTCAAAATAGAGCAAACAAAAATAATGTGCCAAATAAAAATTTGACGATTACACTATCTGACTGCATTTGCCAGCCAGAATAGTCAAATATTTGACACAGTGGCTTGCAGTATAATACAAGCTTACTTACATTTTAAATTCGTTTGTATCATTATTGTATTGTTGAACCCACTTCCTCAGCTACCAGCTTCACTTTATCATTACTTGTTACTCTTGCAGTTCGGATATCAGCAATGCTAGCGTATTTCAAAATCTCCAAAAATCTGGTGCACGTATTTGTTAAATTCTCAGAATTTTTCTAATTGCAATGCAAAGTGCAATTCCAGCCGATCTCTTGAATCCGCTTTAAATCTCACTTAACGAAGTTATTTTCAAGGTCTGAAATATTTTCTTTAAATATCAAAAAGTCTAAAAAAAACGACTGAGAAAAATAATTGTAACCACCAGTGTGTGGTGCATCAACAAAAAAAAAGAAGAAAAATAAACGCGCATGCACCACACCGAGAAAACCACGCATCATCTTCAAGAGACAAACCAAAAGCAACACGGAATTCAAGACATCCACCAAAAAAAAAAAGATCTAATTGTTTGCTGAGCAAACAAAACTTGTGTCCTAAGATTGCGACCCTCTTCTTGTACTTGTGCGCTCCGGTGTTGTGTTAAAGAGCCTGAAGAACTCTTCAGATGGCATTCCTCCTTGACATGTTGACATCGAGTGGCTACTTGTCACTCCTTGTATTTTTTTCTTACACGGTACATAAAATGAGGTACACGCAACGTTTCTCCGCTCCTCCCCCGTACCCCCCCCCCCCCCCCTCTCTTGCGATTCGATTCAAGTGTAGTCCGTTGTTGAATTGATCTTTGAAGACATTCATCTAACTTCTGAAATCTTAGAATTCTGTTATTAAATTTTTGTATATTGTCGTAAAGATTATTATAGGCTCGATTTGAAGATCGCGCTGACGTGATCGGCTTAGGTTGGTCCGAAAATATCGGCATGATCAATATTTTTTTTTTTTTAGCCCAATATTACTTTTAGGGAAAAATAGGAGGACTTATTAATAGCCAGATGCTATTTTGTTCTTTAAGATCTTGTGATCATTGTTCTTGTTGTTTCTTAGCAAATTATTTCTTCACGATCAGTTTCATGGCCGAAGGCTATATTTGTACTAATTTACATTATTTAAATCAGTTGATATCCGCAGCTTAGCCATAAAAGAGTAATGGTGATTGTGATAGTCTACTAATCCAGAGGTCGGGGATGCGTATTCTTCACAGAAGGATTTTACTGAAAAGATCAGTAGCACGATCACTCAGGAAACGAAGGATTTATTACTCCAACTGATCACCGATGAAATTAACCTCATGGACCGACGCGTTATAGCCACATACCACATACACAATAGATGTACTCAATCCTATGATGCTCTAGATGAAATACTCAACTGCTACTAATGTTGTGGTTGGGGATAAAAAAAAGATTGAGCTGGAATCTAGCGTGCATTTTTTTGTAATAGATAAGGACTTTCCTATATATAATTCCTACTCCAAGGAAAGGGAAAATTGCACACATTTTCCAGTCGGTTGGTTCCGGGAAACAAATTTTTCACTGACTTTTGTTTGGAAGCTACACAAAAGACTCAAACGATTACCTTAATTTCCTTTAAAATCCTTTAGCTGCAACTTTTAGGAAATAAAGGTAAATTTGCATTTTCTAGCTTTAACCACTCTGAAGCTATTGATCAAATACGTGGTTTAAGGACTTTTGTATGGTGGTTACTCATAACAAAAAATCTACCTTACTTTACTTAAAGCTTCAATCAACCTTACATTACTAAAACTTCGTTTTTTTTGACGTGATAGCTGAAATTCGATCGGATTTGGGACATTACGACCGTGTCGTAGTACGATTCGATTTCTCTCGAACCTTCTGAACTAGGCGCAAACGAACTAGTTCGGATGAGCGTTCCCATAACTGAAATGAACGAACTAGTTCGCAGTCAGTCCAGCTCCTAGTTCGTTTGTATTCATTCATTGCCGTTTGCAAGTCAGTGGTGCAATATACTTGTAGACTGACGACCTTTTTTTTTAGCTCATCACATTATACCAGACGACCTTTTTTTTTTGTCACCACATTCTACTAGAATGACGACTACGAGTCCAAAACTTCACAGCCTTTCTCATCACTGAACTCCCGCGAACTAGTGAACTAAAAGAACTAGTTCGCGATGGATCGGGAACCGGAAATGATCGCTCACTATGGTGAACTAAAATGCGCAAGCCTATTCTGAACGTAGTTTTTTTTTCCGGAGATAGGTTTTTAGCCTATCGTCCAACCTCCACGTAGAGAAGAGAATGGGTGTGAATTTTTTGCCAGAAATCGGATTTTTGGGAATAGATATTGTTGATAAGTGCGGAGAGATCTGGGTTGTACATAGCACGCTCACACTAGGCTACTGAGGAACTACTCAAAATATAATTTGACTTAAA
This sequence comes from Beris morrisii, assembly GCA_951812415.1. Classification (NCBI taxonomy): domain Eukaryota; kingdom Metazoa; phylum Arthropoda; class Insecta; order Diptera; family Stratiomyidae; genus Beris; species Beris morrisii. The sequence goes on from OX638311.1 coordinate 125,523,732, forward strand.
TTTTCATTTCCTAGCTGAAATATTACTTGAGTTGTCAATTTTTTCATGAACTACCCATGAGCTACCCGAATGACTTTTGTGAATTTGTCTCAAAATCAAAATATGCCTTACTTTTTATTTACCATTAATTGTCGTGAAATCTCGAATTTCTGACTGAATGATTTCTTCAGTTATAAAGGCTTTCGCGTCATTGAATGCGTAAATTTTTCAACGATTTTTGTATGGAAACTAAACGAATGACTCGCAATTTCCGTCATATTCAGTCCTGTACCTCAATCTATTGAAAAATTAATCTGTTTCACATTTCAAATTTCTAGGTTGAAGCGTTTTGAAGTTATCAGCTAATATTCGTGGACTTTTGTATGGGAGCTACCAGAAAGAAATATGATTTTGCCCGTTAACGAAATTAGCTTCGCAAATTCTATTTAACGAATAGTCCTTCCTGTGTCAATGCGTGAGTTAGCGTTCAATCCGACAGTGGGACAAACCGTAGGCATATTTGGCGGTTTGGCCACAAAAAAAAAATTATATAATTTGTTTGGAGTCCAAGGCTCCGTGCTATGCGTTCAAAACTTTTGAAATAGATTAAACTTATGTTGGACTTGATTTCATCTTAAGTTTAGGTATACGCTCGGACACTATTTTACCTGGCTTACCCTATATACAAGAAATTGATCAATTTAGTCTACTATAGATGTCCTTCTTATGATTTAGTCTAAGCATGAACCTTGTACATATTTTTGATGAGCTGGCAAACTTTGTCAGCTAATTTTTCGAAAATGGGAACGACATATGTGCATTGCTTGTTTGTGGTGTAGATACAAGCTCATTGTACACTTTTAATCCACGATACACACATTTCGATTTCTAAGGAATGCCTCGAGTACGACAAACTAATTTTCTAATTAAAAACGTTAAATATACATGCGTCAGTTCCTCTACATGTAGAGCATTTTTTGTTTATATTTAAGAATTGTGGTGTTGTTTGTCGGCGTCACAAGAGTTCGTAAAGACCATCATATGAACTTCCCGACTGGGAGTAATCTCTGTCCTGACTATTGCCATTTAAGGGTATGACAGTTGAAAAACCTTCACTGGGGAATCCAATTGAGTTGGACTATGACTGTGATTTACCATCGGGTTATTGCATTGACCCATTAGACGGTGTATGCAACTCCGTAACACCCTTAAGCTAGTATTACACTGTATGCCATACTGTCAAATATTTGACTAAAAAAATTTGACAAAAAGTATTTAAAATTTTATCCGTCCAAATAGAGGAAAAAAAATGTGGCAAACAAAAATTTGACGATTACACTATCTGACTGCATTTGCCAGCCAGAATAGTCAAATATTTGATATAGTGGCATACATTTTAGTACTTAAGCTTTAGTTTGGGTATTCATCGCGATTTTGGCGTCTTTAAGAGTCTTTTAATTCAGCCCGAAAAGTTTGTAACGCATAGAACCAAGCCTCGGACGAAAAAAAGCGATATATATTTTTTTAGGTGGTTACAGCCAGAGTGGGCCAACCCTCATTTTTTAAAAAATTGAGTTCAGTACAGAAATCCACTTGTCAACCACCTGGCCAAACGGTCAGAGTGGTCAAAACAGCATCCAATCAATTCACCAAGTACAAAAAATTAATTGAGTTGCTTAATTTCTAAATAATATATTAACTTTTTGAGTTCACCAAATCTTCACTTGCCATTATTGCGGTTGAGCTTCTGATGGGGATGGCCCACTGTGGTTCTAACCGCCTCATTTTATGTTCAGTTATGGCCGAAAACCCCAAATTCGATTTCTGTCCGTTAGCACGATAACTCGTTCCACTCATTCGGGTAGCTTCCATACAAGAGTTCTTAAAACGAATGCTTCATTTGCATACACAAACTTTTCAATGTTTGAAACTCAAATTCCGAATATAATGCAAATCAACTGAGTCCTTGGTGTAGCAGCCTACAGAAGTCATGTTACAAAACCCACTATAACTCAAGAACGCGTTAAAGCAGGAAGTAAAATTTTTACAGAAATTAGTTTTAAGTCAAAAGCAAGACTGAGTTCATTAATTAGTAACAGCCGTCAACTCCTTCGGGTAGTCTATATTAAACGATAATTTCAGAACGCTTTACCCTGCGTCTACACTGGAAATTTATCTGGCAATAGCAATGGCAATATTTCCATTGCGTTAAATGTCAAATCCTAAGGAGTGGGCATTTGATTGCCAGGCAATATTGATTTGAGCGAGTGAATTCGAAGTGTCAAGTTCTAATGCAAAGCAAAATGTCAGACATTGCATAAAAAAAAATATTGATAAGTTAAGACGTTCACTTATGTCAAACTATTTTTCGGGCAATATTGCTCTCAAAATTGACATGGCAATGTTGAAAGCAATATTGCCATATGCGTTCTGAGATGCTCTTACACGAGCAATTTTTCAAGCAATTGATTGCCAAAACTAGTGGAGCGATTAATGGAGCAATACAGGGCAATATCATGCTAGTTGCGGCAATATTTCGGCAATGTTTTCACAGATTGCTGGTATTGCTCGCCCTATAGTTGCTGTATTTCCACTAGCTTGGAAAATTCCGAGCAATTGTCCTCGTTCGGTGATTCAGTTGTCAAGTTTTGTTTTAAGTTTTGCATTTATTTGTCAAGTCCTGTGGTAACACAACGGACCTTTTAGGTCTAAGTGTGTCCGTGTTCTCACGGGCAGCCACGCGTACCTACCTACCTACCTACCTTGTCAAGTTTCGTGTTATAATGGCTTTGAATTCAAATATTTCCAAGTTTTATTTTAAGTTTTAGATTTGTTTGTCAAGTTTGTTTTCGTGTTGTTCATAGACTGAATTGTCCGTGTATGATAGCATTGCCAAATTGCTGAGTATTGCTTCATGTCGCTAGTCACTGCTGAGCAGCGAGTTGACCACCAATTGATCCATATCGTCAATTGCTGATGTTGCTGTATGTTTTCGTGGCGTCAAAATTTTCTGGAATTGCCGCAAATTGAGCAATTTTAATCGCTCGTGTAAGAGCACCTTTATATCTCTACACTGTCAATTTGTGTATGGCAATATTGTCGTTGTCATTGCCATTGCCAGATAAATTGCCGTTATAGACGCAGGGTTAGGCAACGACATTTTAAAATATTTTGTATAATCGTTGTGCTTGGAAGCCGAAATTTGATAAGAATTCGTTTTGAGCTGAAACTAGGATCAGTTTTGCTATTGGACGAAATCCCCTCACTTCTCCGAGTGGCTCCCATGCAAAATTCCTTAAAATACGTGTCCACGAGTGTTGGTCGAAACCTTTTGAACGTTTCATGCTAGGAATTTGAAATTTTGTACACATTGGTTCCAGGTAAAAAGATTAATATGTTAGAAAACTAGTGAGTCCTTCCTGCACCTCCAGTTGAAAGTCCTTGAAAATTTTACATTCGGTGATGGAACTAGGTAATCAAGGCATGAAATTGAAAACGAAACATCGTGTTTTACTTTCGATGAGCAGCCAAACGCGAGTCCTTAAAAAAGAGCAAACTACCTGCGCACTTCTTATTCTACTTTATCCCCAACTACAATACAAAATACAGTTCAGAATTTCATCTAGAGTATTATCAGCTTGGCTTACAGCCGATCGTGACTGTGGTATGTTTTTTCCTTAATATGTTCATGCATCTCTTTGAGTAGATTTTGTGCAAATCCAAAAAGAATTAAATAAATTTCGAATTTTGACAAAACAGGCTGCTACATTTTTAAATGTCAAACAAATTTCTTCAGATGTAAACGTTTTTTGAGGTATTGAAATCTAGTTGCCGAGATCTGGCGGTATAATTCCGCTATTAGTCGTTAAATTAAAGTTGTTATGTTCATATAGCACTTTTTCTGGTACGAATTCTTTTCGTGCAGATTGTGCTGTATTAAACAAGAGTGCGGTTGAACAGTTTCTGCTGTTTTCTTCGAAATGTATTAGGTTAGGTCTTGTATATAACAAAATACTATTTTTTTCATTCCCTTACGATCCATTTCCACACAAAAGTAACCAAAAAATTTTTTTTTATCTAAATTAACAAGTACCTCAAAAGTGATCAAAACATTCAACCGAATACTTCGACCTCAATCCTTCTGTCTTCTTAATTCGTTACTTTTCTCCCCGCAGTTAGTATACACAGACTGTCATTGATAAAGAAAAAAACCGTATCGATGTAAAGAAATTTTTTTTTTTTAAAAAAATATTGCGATTTAAATCGAATGTTTGTATTGGACAAAAACTTCAAACTGAAAAGAGTCCGTCGATGGTGAAAACCCGAAAGCCTCTCGAATCGTACAATCGAACGCCGTCTACCCCAATAAAAGATAGAAAAATTATAAAATGGCGGCCAATTATATTTCTAGAGATCCGTAGCAAATCTTGAATAATTGAAATATCAAAATCGAGTTAATGAAGACATCAAGCCAAGCCTAATGCCAACCGACGAACGAACAAGTACGGCGAATTATCCTTTTGCGATTGGTACGAAGCAAAAGACGCTTTCAAAGCAAGATTAATTGTATGCGCGGTAACAACAATGTCACCTATCTGTCAGAGGCACAAGCAGCCAACTTCAGGTATAATCGAAATCAACGAGTACTTTGCGCCGCTTTTGAATTGGCATCGACCTATAGGAGGCAGTTTTGGAAGTAGGGTCGCTGGATCATATACCTACCTACTCAAAAAAAAATCAACTATCTAGATACTATTTGTTATGCTTCTGTATGGAAAGTAGACATATTTTTTTTTTTTGTCGTGAAAATACCTTTCAAACAATCAAAAAATCGTTGATTTGAAATGATTTTGCTTGTCATCGAGAATTTTTTGACGTTTTCCGTCGTGTACAACCAGTGCTGTCCCCGGGACAAGATCAATTCGTCTTGGAAGTATTTCTTGAGAAGGTTGTAGGCATGTTTGATGATGGTCTCCATCATGTGAGGGTCTTTAAAAAAAAAAATCCGCTACAGATTATAAATGGCCGACAACAATAAACTCTAATGACATACGTTTCCATCTACGGCATCATTAAAGTGTACAAGAATTAGCTTCATCGGCTCCGTCTACGGTTGTAATGACTTGTTAAGAACCATATTTTTTTTTTGGGCAAAATCGAACGTTCCTTCTCCTTCTGGCCAATTTGGGAACGAAGATCTTCTATCTCACGTCTTTGGAAATTGTTGTTGAAAATGTTTAATTGGATTAGAGTGAGAGTGCGGGTCAGTCGGGATTGGTATCTAGAAGACGACGGACTTATAACAGTGAATACAAAAGCGATTTAAACCGCGAAACTCCGCTAATGGGCTGTTATTAACCCCCGCAAGATTCTGTATAAATATTAGGCTTTTGAAATTTCCGTCGAGCCGAGATTATAGTTCGGCGGAGTATTATCCGAACAAAAATTCGAAAATGATGATGAATATGGCCGCGGAAAAAAAAGGGGGGGGGGGGGCAGGACGCGATCTTGCTACCTAATTACCGGATTTATCCCAGAGATGTACCGACATTTTAATATCAATATCAAATCGTAACTTTATGATTTATCCTAATTGGATAAAGTACTATTGTATAACAACGGTTTGCATTAGAAATGGACGGGGATTACCTACTTATGCATATCGGATTAAAGATTATTTCTAATTAACATATTGAATTTGATTTGTATATGGATAAATTACAAATGTTGTGGAATTGTTCGATTTCGGAAGAAATTTGGACAAGAAGAACCGAGTATTCATTTGATTACAGAATTTCGGAATCAATTGTTCTGGTTTAAGATTACATGCATAGTGGCGTCTTCTCAGGGTGTGCAAGGTCAATGCCATAAAGTACCTTAAGATGGAAAAAAAATTGGTCAGTGCCAATAACCTTAAAATAGAGAAAAATGGTTGAAAATCGAAATTCAGGAGATCAACCCTACCATAAAAAAATAAAATTAAAATGACATTTTTATAATGGAATTTTCTGAGAAAAACTACATTGATCACTGAATTTTAACGTAGCAAAAATTTGTGTTTTCGAGTAAATATCTCAAGATTGGGTGCAGTTACAATTTAGACTGTTACATCAAATGAAAGGTAATTCGATTGCCTAAAAAACGAGTTATAACACTTTGCCTTGTGATTATTCGTTTTCAAGATTTATCGTTTTAAGTGAGTGAGGGTACCGGTCAAAAACACTTTGCTTAACCACCCTGTATCTCCACTAATATTGAAAATTGACCCACCCTGTAGAACAATTTTTTTCTCCAAATATATCAAGGAATAACCCCTTACAAGGTGGCACACGGAATGCCAAACACTCTGTATAAAGAGCTATAAGATTCATACAAACTGCACCAAAGAATTTCGCACCAACGATCGGTCAGTGGCATAAGATACCTTAAAATGGAGAAAAATTATTGAATATCAAAATATATGAGATCAACCCTACCATAAAGTACCTTAAGATGGAAAAAAAGGATTGAAAATCAAAATAAATAAGATAAACCCCCCGAATATAAGAAGAGCTATAAGATGCATACAAACTGCACCAAAGAATTTCGCACCAGCGAGCGATCAGTGCCATAATATACATTAGAATGGAGAAAAATGGTTGAAAATCAAAATACATGAGATCAACCCCACGAATATAAGAAGAGCTATGAGATGCATACAAACTGCACCAAAGAATTTCGCACCAACGATCGGTCAGTGGCATAAGATACCTTAAAATGGAGAAAAATGATTGAATATCAAAATACCTGAGATTAACCCTACACTAAAGAAAAAAGTACCTTAAAGCCCGAAACACAATGCTCCCGTTCCGTTCCGTTCCGTTCAGCTGTCAAAGTAGACCTTATGGGTTGACCATGTAAATGCACACAATGGTCGTAACGGAACGGATCGGAAAAGTTGACCAAAATTCAACTTTTACGGATCACATAACCTCACTTGTCGTGACGGAACGGAATGGAACGGGAGCATTGTGTTTCGGGCTTAAGATGGAAAAAAAGGATTGAAAATCAAAATGAATAAGATAAACCCCACGAATATAAGAAGAGCTATGAGATGTATACAAAGTGCACCAAAGAATTTCGCACCAGCGTTCGGTCAGTGCCATACCATACCATAGAGAAAAATAGTTGAATATCAAAATACATGAGATCAACCCTACACTCAAAGAAAAAAGTTGGTAGAATCAAACAAAATTCCCTTATAAAAATGAGCCTATCAAGGAATATGGTAAATTTAACCAATGGAAAATGGTTGAAAATTAATTGTAAAATTAACGAAGGTAATTGTACTTTAACAAAAAGCATGGTACATTAGACGGTAAATTGTCAGTTAACAATATTAATTGTTGATGAACTATATAATTGTACTATATCTGAATAAATGGTTACTCAACAATTCATCATACCAATTTATCTATTGACTAACAATTTTTCTTTGGATTCTCAAAATCTATTACTTTGAGACATTCCCTGTTTGTGATATACCTAAATTATAAAAAATTTCTTCACTAAGATTATTATTTCATTACAAATAAAACAATATATTTTATCAAGGATAATGTGATATTTATTTAAGGTCTTAGAATTCAAGATATAAAACTTATTATTACAACTTATTACTATGAAAACCTATTATTAAACAAATGTCGGTCTTATATGAACTTTTATTAAAAACTATAGCCTAATAAATTTTACCTTCTTCACTGACAGAATCACTATCTGCAGAACAAGCAGTGGGTGTTTCAGTAGTTGTAAAGGAGTTTGAAATTCTTCGATTGGAACGAAATCCAAGTTTTGACAATCTTTTTGTACTATTAAAGTACTTGTCATACAAACGTCTAGACGGATTCCGTTTCGGTCCATTCCGTTTATAATAAATGTACTATATTTTGGAGTTAACTTTGGCATCTACAAAAATCTTTCTAGCTGCATCATCGAACTTATTATTTTCTCTTTGACGAGACAGGACATACTGGCCTCCAGGAAAACTTTCCACGGTTTTAATTAAGTTATAAATTGTTTTTTTTTTTTTAAAATTTAGAATTTCCTCAAATAATTCTTAAAGTCAGACGTACAAAATCATTAGGTCTTTCCAACGATGATATTGCGGAGCAAGAAGAAATTGAATGGTTCTGTTCTAACCAATGTTTGATGTATAAATGAAATACTGTGTTTGTGGAATCTGTATCACACGTTCGAGGGGCACTATTATTCTACATAACATAACATAACATTTATTCAATAATAAATTCAAGTAGCTACAGCTTTGTGATACATTTTAGAGATTTAGGCAGAAGTTGCCTTTACAGCTATCATATGATGAAATAGTTTTGGTAAATGGTAATAATAGTTCAATGTTGCTATGGTTATCAAGCTTTTTAGGAAAAATTTTCAAAAACCTAATACTGTTAAATTTAACACTATAATTCTAAAGAGTATTTTTTTTTAATTGAATGAATATTAGTTACCATAAATCTTGCCTTTTGAATCCTCCAAACCAAAAGTTGTATTACGAAACTCAATTTTGCTTCCAATTGTATAATTTTTGAATAATACACTCAAGTCTGCATCTGTTATGTCTTTAAGTTGATCTATCGTAATACTACGTACTGAAATAAAACCGCAATATAAAAATATACTTAGTTCTTTTTAAAGAAATATTACTTACATAAAAAGTCTGAAAACAGCTGTTCAAATCCCCAATTTTTCAATAGTTCCTTTAATTCTGATTCAGGCTCAGAATGCTGTTCGGTATTTATTACATTTTCATCCAGCACTAAACTTCCACTAGCGTCTACAGCTTCACTTAATACACTGTCATTCAATAACTCCCATTTTTGTGCGGTTATAATATAACTATTTTTACAAACTCAATTCGCAGATCAAAACCACGCCACTTGAACACTTCAATGTAAACTACTGTGCAGCTCATTTTTACGACCGGAAACGGTTTTCTTAAAAAATAACATTTAATAGTAAAAACAAACCATATTTTGGGTTGAATCTGATGTTTCCATTACAATGCTTGGTTCTTTCATACGGCTTTATGTTCGTAATCACATTTTGGTTATTGTTAGTCAACAATATGTAATGTAATTCAACAAGTTTCGTTGGCAACAAAACAATGTTCATATTAATTGCTTCATATATCTATTAACAAGTTTTACCTATTTAAATTATCATTTGTGAAATGGTTAAAACCAAAGAAAACATTGTTTGATTCAACTAAAATTGAGAAATTGTTAATTAACAATTATTATTTTTTCCTTTAACCAATCACTTTTCTTTGAGTGTACCATAAAGTACCTTAAGATGGAATAAAATAGTTGAAAATCAAAATAAAAATACTGCCAAAAGCCTGGGCGAAACTTCATCATTTTTTGGGTAGAAGTCCGGAAGGCGTTTAAAACTGAAATATGGTGTAAGTTACTATGACAACCTAAAAAATAACGTTGCAAATAGCGTCCTGGTTATTATTTACATTGTCAGTGCCATAGTAACCTACACTGTATCTCAGCATTCATCGCATTCCGGACTTCTACCCAAAAAACAATATAGTTGCGCCCATCACACTGTTAGCAGATTTTTTATGTATTTACGTATTTTTCAATAGAAGTAAAAGCGAATTTGATCTCATTAAATCTCAGAAATTTCAAAAAGTTCGTAAAAACTTGAACAATATCTTACACCCCCAGTGGGTTCAATATCGAAAAATGTTTAAATCGGATTTTTCACCGATTATATTTAAAGCCTTTAGAAGTGAAAGTCAATTCGATATCTCATTAGACCTAAGAAATATATCGGAATTCGTGAAAATGTACACAAACACTTTAAACACCCCTAGATTAGATTAGATTGGTAAAAGGGGTTGGTGTGGTTACCCTCTGTCACTGCAGCCACAGTTGGGCCTATTGTGACGTCCTCCGGATTCACTATGATTCCTCTTCAATCCCTGCGCTTTCAATGAAACTTAGTATTTTTCGAAGAGGAATGGTCAGGAATTCCGATGGTTCCATGAAAACCTGACCGAAGCGACGAAGTCTTTTGTAAGCTAAACCCTCACATTCACAGAGGATATGCTCTGGTGTTTCGTCTTTGTCATCGCATATTCTGCAAGTTTTAGTCTCGAAGAGATCAATCCTATGGAGATGCTTCCTCATGTAATAATGTCCAGTCAGAGCTCCCACTAGGGTACGGGTGTGGTGTCTGCTTAACTTCAGATACTCAGATGTTCTTTTCTCCGAATGCTTTGGTATAAAAAGCTTTGAGTGTCTATTGCCCGGTGTCGAGTCCCAGTGAATGGCACTTTGCGATTTTTGCCACATTCGGATGGTCATTGTGGCTGTGCTTAACGGTACCACACAGAATGGATATGGTCCCATGAAGTCAGCTTCTGAACCTTTTCTAGCCATTAAGTCGGCAATTTCGTTACCTTCATAGCCGCTGTGTCCCGGAATCCAAATGAGGTTAACTCTGTTCTTGTTTCCGAGTTCAATCAGGCATTGTAGGCAATTCCAAACAAGTTTGGAGTAGATTTGAACTGATTGAAGAGCCATTATTGCAGCCGTGCAGTCCGAGAGAATATTTATTTGTTGATTTTTGTAGCCTCGTCTGATACTTTCTCTAATGCATAGTTCAATAGCATGAGTCTCCGCCTGAAAAATAGTTGTAGATGTTATGTGCATGCTACAGCTCCTATACCTTGATCCGTTCTAGATCCGTCTGTGTACCAGATTATGGATCCTGGTTTTGGAATGGGTTTGTTTGTGGCCCAATCCTCCCCTCCCTTTCAGGTAGGACAACTTTGAATGGCCTTGTTTTTCCTGCTTTGTTTTCTTCCACCAGACGGATGCCGCGCAAGTTATAATGGGCCTAGTAACGACGGTATACATACAGTAGGTTAATTTTGGACTCAGTCCTCAGTTTTTGCCGAGAAGGCTCCTGCAGGTCCACAGAGAGATTCTGGCCCTTCCAAGAACTTTGTCCAAATGAGCATTCCAAGTGAGCTTTTCATTCAGGATGATACTCAGTAATTTAAAATAAATACATAAAAATGTGTGTCATACAATGTATGTCAAATAATTGACCAAAAAAAATATGTTAAAAAGTTAAGTAAAATTTTTTTTGTCGACAAACTAGACCTTGTGCAGAGCAAAAAAAAATACAACAAAAATTTGACGATACACTACACTAACTTGCTGCATTTGCCAGCGCGAATAGTCAAATATTTGACATAGTGGCAAATTTTTGTTGTATCATATTCTTTTGTTTGTACACAAGGTCTCGATATGCCTAAAAGATATAACGAAATTCGTGAAAATATGGAAAAAAAAAAATCTTTTCACGGACAATTTTATTTACTCCACCTTTGTACAGCAATGAAAATCTTTTTTTTGCTTTAATTACTAATGTAATCTGCATATATGTACGAAGTTTCAACTTTCTAGCATAATTTTTGAGATATAAAAAACCACCCCAACTCCGTGCCTTGCTACCCCTATCAAAAAATTTGTTTTGCTGTGATGCCTCTATAGTAGCTCTATATAGCGATCAATTTTTAGCTTTCTATCCTTTGCTTTCTATCCTTTTTTTATTTCCACCCCCTCCCACCATTACCCTCAACACCCTCAAATTTTCCCTGCTAGATATCTACCGGACCTAACTCCTGTAAAAATTTTAACATCATACCTGATGCGGTTCTTGTGATATACAAATTAAATTATTTCAAAAATGGATATTGCCCCACTTGCGTGCTTTTCCTTTCCCCTCAAAAATTTTACATTATTATATAGAAACCACTTTAAGACAATACAATTCTTTGGAAAGCTTTTTTACCATTACTTTTTTTTTACTTTATTATTAAAAATATGGTAAGTTAAAAATTGGAAATGACCGAAAACATACCTACACATTTAGAAATTAGTCTTTAGTATTATCTTCGAGCAAAAGTCAAAAACTGAATTTACCTTCCTACGAAAAAAACAGTTTTTCAATATAATGTATGATAGAAAATTAGCTTTATGTTTTATTGGTTTAATTGAACAAAAATTCCCATTTTATTATAAATATATTTCAAATATATTTTTTGTGACAAATAAGTGCGGAAATCCTTCAAAAATATTTTTAAAACAGAATATGCTTTGATTCATTAATCTTAAGTGACTGACGTTGCTGCAGAATGCAGATTCAAGTGCCACTCATTTTTTGAGGACAGAACGAAGGTTTTGATTTGTTTATTTATATTTTATTTTTATTAAGAACGATTTTGGAGGCTTATGTTTACTTTAAAAAGTGAACATCAAACAAAAGGTTTTGATTTCGTATCAAATAGAAAAAAGCTAGCCGTTTGTATTTTTAAAATTTGGCTTGAAATATTTTAGTCCCGCTCACAGTCTGTCCATTTATCATATAATAAAAACTCTGCAATTGTCTGCATTTTTGACGAAGTAAAAAAATTCAAAATTAATTTTTTTCAGTTTCTGCGTTTTTGGTATCCGCTAATTACGAATTTGACGTCAAAGTTCGAAATTTCATAACTCTGCAATTTTGGGTTTTGATGTCAAAATTTGAAATTTCAAAACTCCGCAATTTTGGGTTTTGATGTCAAAATTTGAAATTCCAAAACGCCGCAATTTTGAATTTTGATGTCAAAACTATAATCAGCGATACGAAAAATTCGCAAAACTCTCTCTGACATCAAATGAAACTAGGTTATTCTTATGCAACGAAATATCTACAGTGATGATCTTGTTGACGATCAACCGACATCAAAACTGTGATAATGGCATAGAGTACTTACGAAAAAAAACTCCAAACAGACAATATGCCAATCTAATATCCTTTTTGAATTGCTTCGGGTTTCGATATGACACATTTGACTTCTCGTGAAGATCGTTTAAAAATGATCATTTTCGGACTGATATATGAAACTTAACAATATTAGCACTTCTGAAACTGAAAAAGATGCTGGTAATAGCTAATTATGTAATTAATAGATAGGCACTTTTGGAAGAAAAAAAAGTAGTAAAAAAAAAAACAATTTTTTTAAAACTTCAGTGTACTTAAGCCTGCTGAAGAAGTGATCAAGTTGTTATGTTTATATCCTTCAATTTTACCTTTTAGCAATGCTATGCCATGACAGTGCGCTAATTTTGAATTTCACCGTAGGTAATTTGAATTCAATTTGATAGAAGTGAATTTCATTCATCCCCAAAAATGTGAAAAAAAAAATTCGCTAGACACTAAGCAGACAAATTTTGTTTTTTTTTCATTTATGGAATGAATTCCCAAAAAGCAATGAGTGAAAATTCAAAAAGTTAAAGACCCAGACCCAATCATGATGTAGTCCATTGTTGGGCACATATTGTCTGTTGCTTGTATATCGTCTGTTGCTTTGCTGCTGACAACAATATGATGACTTTAGAGGTCGACCACGATGATGATGATGATGATGTTGATGATTTTGCCGCTACATAGTGACCAAATTATCACCGAACTCACCATATCATAAGTTGCGGTCTAAAACTATAAGTACGGTGTCCATATGACGAAGATATGGTTTTCTGCCCAGACGGAAAACTAACACCAGTTCTACAACAAGGTCTGATGATGACTTGTAAGGAGAAGGCTGTATTGTAGCAACGCTCGAGCAGAAGGAAATCGGAACGAGAACTAAGCCGGGAAAGTTCAAGTAATGGTGACAAAGTGGAATTTCGAAATGTTGATATGTTCATATATGTGACGACGACTCAGGTGTACTGGGATAGTTTTGTCTTGGCGATGTTCTGGTGCGATGTGTGCCACGGAACCCTTAACAACCTCACCTCGACTCATCGTTTCAGTAACATCTTCTTTAAATGCGATGACAGACTCGTTACCAGGTCAAAGTAGATCAATGATTCTACTGCGGTATGATGACGTCTGCAGAATATTTTACCAGGGTATTTGCTGTGAATTTAAAATTCATATAGAATCGATAGCAGGTTATTGTAGTTGGATCAGGAGCGATAATTGGCTATAGGTTAACGTTGTTTTTGTAGATTAAGTTATGAATTTTAGATAGTTTCGTGACATCGCTAATTTTCTTCAACTGCTTTGGTTGTAGGTACTGAGTTCAGAGTGTATAAGCACTTTAATTACTTAGTCACTGTGTCCCCTATTGTATGAATGATTTACTTAGGCACGACCTCCAATTTGATTCGTTTCCTTCAAGTCATCCATATTTTTTGATTCCTATTTTCACGCTTTTTTTCGCTCATAATATTGACACCTCCACTCTATATATTAAAAACACGGTAAATTTTTAGCACCATCTAAAAACATGTAAGATTTAATGCCTATGACACTTACTGTATCATGTTCTTCTAAAGCGCTCCAAATCTGGCTTTAGCTTTCTTGATTACCAAACTATTAGGAGAAATGTATGTTGTATTCAATTACCTAGATTATCGATCAAGTTCATTATATGTTTAAGGAGTTAAGTTAAGGAGTTTTAGTCAAATTCGCTTTGCCAAAAACAGAATTCTATCTCAAGAACTATTAGTTGTACGGGAGTGCACTGTTTTAAAAAAAATTTAATTTTCAATCTAAATTTTTATTTGAAATTTCCAGTATATGTTATTTTTTCTAGTAAAAGTATACATTTCAATTACTTTTACACGAAATTATTGGTATTAGTAAATTATTCATGTACTTTTCAACTGAAGCGTACAATTTATATGAAAAGGCCAAAATTACGCAACATTTCGTGTAAAATTAACTATATTTATATATGAATTGAAAATTACTTTTACTTCCTTTTCGTGTAATTTTACTTATCTATATTTGAATTTTACGACGAAAAACATGTAATATATGAAACCACAATGTTGGACGCTTCGTTCGATTGCGTTTCTACTGAAATGAAAATGAAACCCCTTCGGTGGCGCAGTGGCTACGCGCGCCAAACCTTCGCAGCAAAACCAGAATTGATCGCGGGTTCGATTCCTACCTACAGCCAAGGGTTTTACTAACAGTAAGTAAGTAAGAAATAATATTAGAAGTAGAAATAAGTGTAGGGTAGTCTGGGGTCAGTAGAAACAAGGGACAATGTGAACAATGGTCATCACGAACGCAATCCTTGGTTTAAATTAAGCTTCAAAGTGTCAAACGAAGCGTATCTAAATGCCACTGGTAGCCATAAGAGTCAAAGGTAAAAGTATATATATAAAAAAATAAGTTTTTCAACCATCTGCGTAAAGTTTTTTCATCATCGAAAAATAGTGTTAATAGGAATAAAAACGTGGCTTCAACTATTATTATTTGTTTAGTTTAGTATAGTTCCTTTAGTTGCAATAGTTTAAATTCATACGTTCGTACGAGGTTAAGAAAACAATTGAGTGTTTACATCAAAATGTGTTGTGGGGACAATTGAAACAATAAAAGCGGGAACAGTCGAAACGTGTTTCAATTCGCAAATTAGCCTTCCAATTGTTCTTTAAATATCCTTAAATATGCCAGATACATGAAGACGAAATTCTATGGCTGAAGAAGATTGGTTTTCTGGATTCATGAAGCATAAATCCATAAATTATGAAGCATAAATCCAGAACTTAAAATTCGCTTCCGCAAACCACAAGTCTTTCACGAGGAACAAGTTTTAACATCACGAATGTTACACATTTTTGACAACCTGACTAATTATGAAAATTTTTGATTATAATAAATACATATAACATTTAGGGCCGTATTATTCACTTCGGGCTATTTATAACCTCTGGTTAATTCCAGTTTTTCCAAAGATTTGGTATTATTCACCTCCGGTTATCGTTTTTAACCGGTAATTCGCTGGTTTTGTAATCAGTGATTAAAGTTAGCCAGGGAAAAATTTAACCGGTGGAAAACTTCCAGTTTTCTACGATACCCAGGGATTTAACCGGCGATTTGACAAATTTTGTATTATTCATGATTGAAGTTATAGCAAGATTTCATTTGTGGGATAATTGGAGTGATTCTGATGAAGAACATGACTCGAGCGTCACCAATACAAAATGGCACAACGAATCGATATCGACATATGCGACGACAAAGACTTTTTCTGTCGATACCGGATTGCAAAGCCAAATGAATTTTTTCCATTTTATCGTCATCCACCCTCACTCCTTGCATCATCTCCCTCCAGTTTTCAGCTAGGAGTGTAAATGGTCTGGGTCTCGTATTATTTGTATGATCCCATCTCATACAGTTCTTGAGATATGAGGTGTGATTTTTGAAAAAAAAAATGCTTATCCATCGCCTCCCTGAAAAATACTTTCAGCCAACTCCTATTGTCCATCTTTAAACATAAGCCACATTTCCTTTTTCTGGTTTAATTGGTTTGTGAGACTTCGCAATGCAAAGTTGTTTACCACCCACCCACGCCACTGACCACTCTCAAAAAATTATTTCCGATCTATTCGCCTAGTTCCTAGTTTAGCAAGTATGAAGTTTCAACTTTGTGACATTAACCATTCAGGAGATATGGATTTCAGAATATCTCGACCTAAGCTTTCAAGCGTTTCGGACACATTGTTTTTCTCCGAACTCCCGAACCCTTTCACTCATATAAAAATGAAGCCAGTAAGTGGGTACAATATCATAGATCTATGTAAGTTCCGAATTTCAGCTTCCTAGCATAAGTGGTTCCTGAAATATAAGAACCAAAGTTTTGCGTCTAAAACGCCACCCACATCCTTCCTCACCCCTCCACTAGAAACTTATCACTTGAAAGGGTCCACTCAATCTACCCTACCAATAAACTTGAATTCAATAGCTCCAAGGGTTTGGGAGATGCAAGCCTTCAATCGACTGTCCGCACTGTAAAATCCAATCACCCGGAAGCACACACTCAGAAAACTATCGGAATCAAATGGGATGGTTCTCGTTAAACGTGTAAACCGTGCATCACACACGTCGTTTGTACTGCTCCCAGATCCACAACGATTAAAAAATTGCAGCCAATAATTCACATTCTTCCTGAAAATACAAATTTAAATATTCACAAAAAAGAAAAATATCACATTCTGTAAATAATTAATAAAATTCTTGACGTTTGGCTGGAAAAAATAATGGAAAAATGGAAAACCAGCCGTTAAGATAACCCGACCTACTAAATCGCTAACCTGAGGTGAATAATACAATTTTCTACCCAGAGAAATTAACCAGTGATTAAATTTAATACCCCGGATAAGTTAACAGCTGGTTAAGGCAAAAATTATTCGAGGTGAATAATACGGCCCTTAATCTAATTGCTGTTTCAATTGTCCCAGGTATATGTTTCAACCGTCCCAGGCCAGGGGACATTTGAAACATGTCGACGCCTTCAATATTTTTTAAAATATCTCTTTTGTTTATCATTATAGGTCAACGAAACAATTAAAATATAAAATAGAGTCTATGTTCTCTCTATAACATTTTTAATATATTGCGATAGCCGCGTGGAAAAAAAATCATAAGTCGAACATGTTTCTATTGTCCCCGGTCTCCCCTATCTTAAAGAGTGCTAATTATACACTTTTTTTTAGAGTGTAAATTCAAGAGAATATCCAGTGAATTTGCTGCTGTCAAAGTTGAAATTTACTGATTGCAAATTGAAATTTACGGACCGAAAATTGAAAATTACATTCAAATTGACTATTAAATCCCAAAGTAAAATTACTTGAAAAGGTGTGGCATATTTGCCTACTATCCAAAAGATGTAAAATTCAATGGATTTTTTTTTACTTTGTAGTTAACCCCAAATTATATGAAACTGTTTGCTGTACAAATTTTTATTCCTATTTGACTTTATAATGCTATAATACTTTGAGTGCCAAAATTTTCGCCAAAAATTTTGACAATGCTTACTTAACACATTGACTGACATGGCTATCATTTTTGATAGCCCGTGATGTTTCCATAAGGAGTCTGGCTATCAAAAATTTAATAAATGAATTTGTTTAGTGATAAATAATAAATTCAGCTGGCTGTAGGATATGATGACCGTGGCCCACCATGAAAAACTTTGTTCTAAATTCAATGGGGGGATCGCGGCAATCATTTTTGATACCCAAACAAATTACATGAAAAACCAGTCTGGGTTGCTGAGAAACATTAGCAAAATATGCATGGCTGTCAATGTGTTAAAGGAGTCAAAATTTCCGTTGGACGCGGAATTGCGTAGCTGGCACTGAACGTGGTAATAGTAAAGAATTTTATATAAAGGCCAGCTGTAACGAGATATTCCAAAAAAAACTCCAGTCGCCATTTTTCAAGATGTCGTCGTGAACTGTAGCTTTCAGAGGTCGCAAGGTTTTCAGTATGTTCCCAATAAAAACTCTCCGGGACCTTTTCAACGCTAAAACTACCTAGCGACTATAAGAAGATGCCGTCAAAACTTGATTCAAATTTAAGAGTGAAGGCTCAGGGAAAATTTAAAATTAAACTAGTAAATAATGAAGTTCTTTTTTACTGCTTCTTAAGGTAGTATTACACTGTTTGACCATGTGGTCATATTGCAGTAATAAGCAAAGCGAAATAGCGAATTCGAATTGATCTCAAAGTATCCGCTCGGTCAAATTTGCAATTTCACATTGCTTATTACTGCAATTTGACCACTAGGTCAAACAGTGTAATACTAGCTTGACTCTATATGCCAGCGAGAGTATTCAAATATTTGATACAGTAGCCAAATATTTGATACAGTAGTATACATTGCAATACAGGCTTAACTGTTATCCATGGTGTGGACCCAGGAAATTGTGGCCCTGCTCTTAGGCCGGCTACTGGATAATTGATAGTCTTCTTGTTCATTCATGGATATCGGTTAGAAACGAAAATTATAATTTTATCGCTCTTGGTTCAGTTATACTTCACACTATATGCGTTATAGAGTTATCATCAATTCAGTCTTGTGAGTGAAGTGACTCTTTTTTTAATCACATTTGTATGGTAGCAACACAAATAAGTGACTTGACCAGTTTTTTTACCATACTAAAGGGTTTTCCAATAGGGACTTGACAACTTTGAATTCAATTTGTGAACGCACCCTTTCACTAATCATCGAACTGTCACTGTCAATTTATTCAGTAAACTTAACATTTTTATCATGGTAAAGTACACGAAGGAACAACGTCTGCAAATTATAAAAATTTACTACAGAAATTCGGAGTCGGTGACCGCTACTTTAAGAGCGTTAACTCCGATTTTCGGTCGTAATTCTCGCCCTAGTAGACAGGCAGTAACAAGTTTATTGCAAAAATTTGAGTCTACATATTCGTTGTGTGATGTTGCCGTGCCAGTGAGACAACGGGTTGGTCGAAGTGTCGAAAATATCGCTGCCGTTGAAACGTCCGTAGCAAATGATCCAAATCAGTCAATTCCACGGCGTTCTCAAGTGTTGGGCATCGCCCAGACCACGTTATGGCGAATTTTGCGTAAGGATCTTGGTTTACACCCATACAAGATCAAGCTGACTCAAGAATTGAAGCCGATGGACCATTTGAAGCGACGTACGTTCTCCGATTGGGCTCTGGAAAAGATGCGCCAAGATGATCAATTTCATCGCAAAATCATCTTCAGTGACGAAGCTCATTTTTGGCTCAGTGGGTTCGTCAATAAGCAAAATATGCGTTATTGGTCCGGTGAAAATCCACATGTGCTTCATGAAAGACCACTTCATCCACAAAAAATAACTGTTTGGTGCGGTTTGCATGCTGGCGGCGTCATAGGGCCATATTTTTTCGTCGACGATAATGATCGTCACGTTACTGTGAATGGTAATCGTTATCGCGCCATGATTACCGATTATTTTTGGCCCGAATTGGAAGATATGGACTTGGACAACATGTGGTTTCAACAGGACGGTGCCACAAGCCACACAGCACACGTTACAATCGATTTATTGAAGAGTAAGTTTGATGAGCGTGTTATCTCAAGAAATGGACCAGTCGATTGGCCGCCTCGTTCGTGCGATTTAACGCCTCTGGACTTTTTTCTTTGGGGCCACGTCAAGTCGTTGGTCTATGCCAACAAGCCGACGACGTTGGAAGAGCTCAGAGCCAACATTGAACACGAAATAGCAGCCATTTCGGCCGAAATGTGTGGCCGAGTCATCGAAAATTGGGTCCAACGAATCGACCGCTGCAAACGTGCCCGCGGTGGCCATATGAACGAAGTCGAGTTCCATTCATAAATGTTTTGATTGTACTTCAACCCGATAATAAAGTTTTTGAAATATCTCAAATGGTTTGCATTTTATTTTGAAAAAAAGTTGTCAAGTCCTTATTGGAAAACCCTTTATAAAGGAGTGAAAAATTATATTGCTCAGGACTTTAATTCCAAAATCTGATACTCTTTGATAATAAGAGTAGCCAAGTATTTTAATGACATTTATATGGTAGATAGATACCTATCAGTTCTTTCAGATCGTAAAAAGGTTTATTGTTAATTTTAAAAAAAAAACTGTTCTCTGTTATGTATGGGACTTATGGATGGCTATTTCACACTTAAGGAAACTTGAGCTTATGACCTTTTTACTCGAAACTGATTTCTATAAAATTTTGAGTTCTTAGACCATTTCTTCTGTTAGTGTGTTCCGAAAGGATACAAATTTTTCTAGGACTTTTACATGGAAGTTACACGATGGACTCGCTTGATTTTCTGAATTTGTGTAATTGTCAGGTTTTTTGGTCAGTTCATGAGTTCCAGTCTCTTCTTACACTAAAAACCAACGAATATGAATGTGTGGTTCAAAGTAAAAAAGAAAAAATAGGTAGGTATCTTCACCGAGACATATAATGAAATATTTTCCTACAACGAATCACCGACATGCCCACCTATAGTCGAAATTAATGCAGCACAGTACTCAGTTTTTCTGAAACAGAAAACTCTAAAACCCAAAGACCCCATAAACACGACACCAAATCATTTCGAGTCCATTTTATTTCTTAAACGAGAAAAGATTAATTACTCGTTGCCACGAACAAGATACTCCCGGGTCCGGGTCAACGTCTAAAAAGCAATATGCCCGCCCATTTCATTAAATCGTCCCGCAAACGCTACCACCATCATATTAACAAAAACGTATTATATAAAATGCCGGCCAACCGAAGGAATTCTAATTAAGAAAAATAATTTTTGAATGATTACAAGTTTTGCCGCGCAACATGACCTCCATGATGCCGCCGCCGACGACGACGACGCCCGTCATTTGCATGTTTATCGGCCATTTTTCATTCAATCAAAACCGAACCTCCTTCGTGACGTTTTCCTGACTTTTCTTTGCCGTATTGTTTCCGTGTGTATTTTCGGTTTGTAGTATCGAATAAATGTACAAAAACAAAAAAATTGTTACGAAAAAATTGTCAAAATGTCAGAACACTGGCTGGGAATTGATATAAATTGTCGTTCTGTTCAGGATCGTTTCACATATCACGCTCAATTATGGAAATGAAAACACGGATATACTGTGACTGGTACTTCGGTTTCCATATTGAAATAAAGCTGCGATGTGACATACATCTACTGTCAAATATCATGTATTTGTATGTCAGAGATGACTATGAAGGCACAAAGATGAGACCGCTAATTACGTTTTATATCGATTTAAATGGAACAAATTGAACACAGAGGGGGCTATTAACATGAAAGATATGAAGTGTGAAAATTCAGCTTCTAATTGGTGATTTTCTACGCTTGAGGTCAAAATTTTGGATAATTTGCATAATCCGATTCAAAGTTCGCTGTCAATTAAAATTAATAAATCACAAAATACTACTATAGATATTCAACACGATCGTTTCGGAAAAAAGAAATATTTAGAATTAGAAATCAAATTAATATCAATTCAGCTCAAAATCGTTACATTCACGATTAGTTGTTCAGAAGCTTCCGGTCAAAAAGTGCTTCAAATTATGGCGAAAATCCTTCGTTCTTAAAACCTTTTTAACTCCTTTGGAACAAGCAAATGACTATGTCCAGATTTTTTTAAAACCACATGTTTCAATCGTCCTATTTCTATGGCACAGAGAGTGTGTAAAACACACCATATACTTAAGCTAGTATAGGGTGTTTTTTTAGGTGCATGAGAACTTTCGATATCGATAACTGTGGTTTGACAGCTGAGAATGTCAAACTGTGTTGACATTTCTGTTCAGTAAGGTTTGGCAAGTCATCATGAATCGTTTAACGCCAGAACAACGTTTCCAAAAATTGATCAGCTAAACATCGCCGACATTTGATTCCAACAAGACAAGACTTGCCATACAGCGCGCTTAACAATCGATTTATTGCAAAATCAATTTGGTGACAACTTGATTTCCAGAAGTGGTTATAGTCAAAAATTGGACTGATCGAATGGACCATGTAACTCGTAGCCGCGGCGGACATATGACGGAAATCATATTTAAAAAATAAATGCCATGAAATTATCTACCAGAATATAATAAAAAAATTTCATTCCAACAATATTTCTGTCTTGTATTATAATTTTCAGTTCTCATACACCTAAAAAAACACCCTATATTACACTGACTATTTGACTATTTTCCTGGCATGCCACGCAAATCAACTTTAAAATACGAAAAAAATATGTAAAAAATTGTTTTTCAAAAAACAATTAATGTCATCTAATAGAGAATTCAATTATCTATAAAATGAGCCGTCATAAAGCCAAATCGGTTCAGTAGAATTTTCTCAATCGTGTACGCAAAATCGAAAAGTGATGTTTCGAGAAAAACGCGTTTAAAGTTTTGGAAACATAAAAAATACTATGTACTCGTCACACGAACCCTCCGCTTTATGAGCTGTAACTCGTAAACACTGCAGATATCGACTTGAAATTTTTTTAGAGAATAATCTTGAATAGTTTAGCAATCGATTAATACTATTTCCAAAAATCGATTTTTTTTGACCCGTTAAAGGAGGTTCCCCCCTTAAACAATGAAGCGGTCAAGTTAATACATATCACAAAAAACAAATTACTACGCATGAAGTATCAAAATTACATTCAAAATGCGTAATTTTATACTCAATGAGAAATTTTACACATTAAAAGTTGGAAATTTCATTCGGTGTTGTAATTTTACTTTTCAGCCAGTAAATTCTTGACGAAAATGTGTAAAAGTACAAACTTTTAAAAATTAATCGTAATTTTATTAAATTTAATAAAAATTTGTAAATTTACTTCATCAATTCGGAATACTTTACTGCTTTTAAGGACAGTTATTTGCACAAAATTTTTTACTGTGTATTTAATGATACTGATAACCATAATATGTTTGTAATATCTTCATGCATAATAGTGTAAACCATAATACGGTTTAGTGATATATTCGATCAAATTCTATGGTAGCTTTGATCATAGAATATAGTTGCCGTTATTATAAAGCACTTTTATATCATGTAAAAGGCGTGATTAGGACAACCATATTAATTTAAAATTACCAAATATGTTTATTGCAACCATATTATGTTTGTAGGAATTATATACTGTAACTAGGACAACCATTACTTTTTTATTATAGTTACAATAACTTTATTATGGTCACTGCAACCATAGAAGAATCATATTTTACTTTATTATTTGTTAATAATAAAGTATTGTGATCGACCTTCAAAAAAGAACTTTGGGTTACAAAATCTTCCGAACTAATTGTACCTGGATGATAAAATTTGCTTTCGGTATATGGGATTACAAGTGCAGTCTACTGAATGTAAAATTTTTGAAAATGGAGGCTGAGCGCGAGAGTGGGGATAGACATTTTTCAAAAAATTCAATTTTTATATCTCAAGAACCGTATAAGATATAACTTCAACAATTTAACAAGAGTTAGGCCCTCCTCTAGCAGAAAAACAATTTTTAGAATGCTGGTATAGGGGGTGATGGTGGGAGGGTGTAGAAAGGAACATTCTAATTTATATATAGAAAGCTAAAAATTGACGACTGTATAGAGAGCCACTATAGACGCATCCTGGAGAAATAAAATTTTTGATAGTGACTTATGCTAGGAAGTTGAAACTTAATACGTATATGGAGATGGAGTAATTAAATTAGGTGGAGTAATAAAAATGTCTGTGAAAGATTTATTTCCACATTTTTACGAATTTCTTTAAATCTTTTAGACTGCAGGCTTTTCGATATCCAACCTCTAAGAGGGTGTAAAGCGGTTGTGTACATTTTCACGAATTCCGATATATTTCTTTAATCTTATGAGATATCGAATTCGCTTTCACTTCCAAACGCTTTGAATATATGATATTCTGAGGAAAAATCAATTTAAGGATTTTTGGATATTAAGGGGGTCATCCCGTGGCTCTTTTTTACGCTTTTCTTTAGGAATTTTTTTGGCGAACTAAATAAAGATACAACTGTGAAATTTTTACCACATATTTATGCACATTTTGAGCACACTCCCAAGATTTTTTCAGCCCGAAATTGTCACTCATTGCTGTGATACACGGAAACTTAGCCACTCATTTTCAAAAAAAACTCTTTTTTCGGTTACTACGATTGCGAGCGTTCTGCTTATCCCAAATAAAAAAAACAAACGGCATTTTAATCAGTGAAGAAGTTTGAACTAGTTTTGGAACTAGGATGATTATCAAAAAATATTAAATTAAAAGTTAATTTTTGGCAACTTGTTGAACTCTTATCGTCAATTTTGGTGTTTTTTTTACAACTTCTTCAGCTCGAGACAAAAGAAAAACGGCTTGATGAATCACAATTATTATAGTTGCAGATGGGCAAAGCAGTTCCTTTCAGTGAAGTACTTCACTCCGAGTCACTCACTTTAAGGAACGAGTTCAGTAAAGCAAGCTTAAGTTCAGTAGAACCTGAAGAAGTGACCACCTTCCTATCTTGACCATTGCCATTTTTTCCGGTCCCGATGTAAATCAGAAACGGATTTTATTTGTTAAATTATTTTTATAATCTGACCAATCGAATAAAGTGACCAGTTTTGCACAGTCCCTTGGGTGGTCACTATATAGAGGTTCTACTGTATAATACTTCCATGGAACTGTTCGTTTCATCGTTCCTTAGTTTTCGTTCCATCGTTCGCTCGCGAACTAGTTCGTTCTTTCAGTTCATAGTTCATTACTTGAGGGGAGTTCAGTGATAAGTAGTCGTAGTCGGAAGACAGTAGAGCAAAAAAAAAGGTCAGCACATCTAGAAGATGATAAGCAAAAAAAAAGGGCAGTAGATCTAGATGAGCAAAAAAAAAAATGGTCAGCAGATCTAGATGAGCAAAAAAAAAAGAAAGGTTCATACAGTTCACTCTGTTACTCTCTATTTTTCTTGAGTAGATATATCGTTTTTAATTTTTTCGTCACGTGTCCAATGGAACTGTAGTTCACCAAAAGGAGTGAGTTACTTCGCGTCACACAAACTTCAATGCAGTGTTCTTTTGGAACAGTTCACTCATGAACGACCCATCTCAAGTTTGCTGAGTGTCTACATGAGTACTGAATAAGTTCACCAAATTTCAAAGGAATTCGTTCGATAGTTTTCGAGATATCGTGTCTACTGATTTGAAAAATACCGTTTTGAGAAAAACGCGACAAAACTGATCCTTATATTCGAAACAGCATATGAGTTGTAACTTCCGAACGGCTTCGAATATCGGAAAATCACTTCGCCCACATATTCTACACTATATTTGGATGCAATTTATGCCAAAAAAATTGGTTGAACCAGTCACACGGGATGACCACCTTAAAACCTCTGGAGATGTAAGGTACCGTTCAAGTTTTCACGAACTCCGACAAATCTTTTAGATTTAATGACAACGAATTCGCTTTAACTTATATGTGTTTTATATATAACGATCTAAAAATTAACGTAAAATGACCTATTTCCGACCACCTATAAGACCCTGCAGATATTTTTTTTCATATAAAGTAAACAATTATTTGTTTCTTCTTAAACATTTTTTTTACGGTTTCATAACGTGCTACCGATACTCAAAAAATTCAATTTTGATATGATATATTTATATATTGATATGAAAACATGGTTGGAAATAATTAATTTCATAATGATGAAATCTTCCTATTTCCGACCACGTGAACAACTCTTTCCTTATACCGACCCGACCGTACATTAGCCTATTTCCGACCTAGGTGTTCTATCATATAAAACAACATTGTTATGGATATTATTAACGATATTATTTTTTTTATTAAATTTGATGAAGAAAACAGGATAATAAAATAATTAATGCAGATTCAATTATTTTTTTTAATTGAGTATATAATATATATATATAAATTATAATAACATAAAATGTAAATAAACTTTATATAGATTGGAATATATAATATATTTCAAATGATTCCAATTAATGATTCCTAAATGATTCCAATTAATGTAAAAAAATATGTTTTAAGTTTTATCTGTATCAGATAAGGAGAATACGTGGCTCAAGGCTTTTTAAAAAATAAAAATTGTACAATATTCTGAAAAAGACACTAGGGGAGGCGGACCAAATATTGGATACGTTTGTAATACTCGATACCGGTCATGAGGGCATAGAGACCAATGAAATAGTAGACAAGGAAAGGATCCGCTGTTCGCCAAGTGGACCTTTCTGTGGAATCTCAACCTGCTCCATCAAGTGGGGCATAAGGTTCTGGGAGAAACATAAGAAGTGTCAATACTAGGCTACACTGTCCAGTCTCCGAGAGACCAAGACCGAATCACTTTGGATTTTTCGATCCCAATTTCGTAGTCGCATATCTTCTTAACAGAGTACATAACCTCAAAAAATATTTTAAAGAGTAGTGTGACTATTATTTTAAAAATATTTGTGAATTCTATCGTGTCGTTTAGATCGTCTATTTTATCGGTTTCAGTGGTCAAGGGCTCCACTTTGTCGACAAAGCACACAATAAAACTGTTAGTTTGACACAGGTTCAAATTATATTCAGCTGTTTCAAATATGGAAAATTTAACAGTGATATCGAGTATGCGAATTTGAAATCCGATGTTAGCGTTGGTAACTGATAGTCTGTGCAGGTTCTGCCAAACGGAGGTAGAAACCTGAACGCGTTCTGTGAGGCAACTGCAATTCCAAATATACTATTCTAGCCGCGTCCACTGGCTAAGCTCACGTGAGTATGGTGCTACACCTCCAAAACTGTATTAAAAAACATTCTACCACGATATGCATTGTTGTAAAGCTTTCTCCATACATCATTATGTTTTTTTTGTTTGCGAGCACAACGAAATAATACCCCGACATGCGTTGCAATACGAGCGGTTTTCAGTCTTTATCCAGTTGCTTCCGTTGCTCCGGTGCCCGTATTATTCCCGTTGCTCTGCTGAATCAAAACATTCATTGAAAAAAATTATTCATTTTCTGAGGTCCTGATCATAAAATTACACACAAACCGCCATGCAACAGTCAGTTGCCAAAAATTTGTCTATGTTGGAGGGTTGTTTTAATTTCAACCACGTAGAAATTTCCAACTTTACCTTTTACATTTTTTTTATATATAGATATACATGTATGTTTAATTTTATTAGATAAGTCGCAAAATTAAAATGTAATTGCCACTGAGTAAACTTTTTATCCTGCTGTACGGCTACTAGGTCGGAAATGGGTAAACCAATCAATTTGGATGTCCTAATTACCGACCAGTAATATTAGTAGATTTAATCTAAGGTAAAACCAATATAGGATCATAAATTTCGCAACAAATAATATACTGCGCCCATTAATATTTAAATAGAAGACAATTCATTACTTAAACTGTTAAATAAAGCCAAAACTCTTAAACGAAAAGGTATGGATTCTGCAATATATATCAATTCAAGAAGGTGATAGGTCCATTTCATGTGAACTTTCGAGATCTAAAATATATATATTAAGTAGGATCAAAGACAGTAAAAACAATAATATAATCAATAAATATAGATTTTTACTATTTACAGTATATAAGCATAATATTTTAGTTATTTGAAACATTCCCTTGATATTCCCTAATACCGACCACTGGTCGGAATAAGAACATCACATGAAATCAGAGAAGCCTATTTCCGACCACTTCATTTTATTTGTTTGTTTCGCAAATTCTATGAATTTAAATTATTTTTTTACATTTTAATACAGATTAAATGTGTATAAAGTCAAAAAAACCTTAATTACTCACTCTGATGAAAGTTAGTCTTTTAAATTTACGAAAAAACAAGAACCAAAAATTTAGATCTTAGATTTAAAATTCTTGTTTTTAGGTCGACCGCCGATTAATTTAAACCACAATGTAAAGAAATGACATGCAGCTCCTGTTGTGCACAGCAAACGGATAGAGAACACATGTGGAAATATATTGATCCTAGAATTTAGCTTATTACTCGCGATAATAAAAATATATTAATGAAAAACCAAAATGGTCGGAATTAGGAAGGTGATCGGAAATAGGTCACTTTACGTTACTACCTGGATTTTGCGGTACAACCCTTAAAAGTTTTTTACGAATTCCGACATATCACTTAGGTCTGATGAGATATCGAATTGATTTTTACTTTAACGGATTTTCGATATTATCACCAAAAAAATTGGCTTCAGAATTTGTTATATTCAACCCCTAAAGGGCTATGTCGATATTTTATCCCCTATATTTTTATTGAAATTGAAAAAAATACGTAAATAAATAAAAAGAAAATATGCCAACAGTTTGGGCGCGCAACTATGATATATTATTTTTTTTTTTTGGGTTGGAGTCCGGAACGTGTTACGGTGTAGGTTACTATGCGACTGACAACCTAAAGAATGACCAGGAGACTATTTGGAACGTTGTTTTTTATGTTGTCAGTCTCATAACAACCTCCACCCCATCTCAGCATTAAACGCGTACCGGACTACTATCCAAGAAATAATAAAGAAGCGCCCAGACTTAGTAGATTTTTTTCTTTCAGTGTAGCTTTTCAAGATTTGTACCCGCGAATTGAGCATTAAAATAGCCCAAATCGCGGAAAATAGCCCATTTTGGCAACCTTGGTCTCAATGTATAGTTATATTGGATCTAGTGACAACAGCTTAACGAATCGTATTTTTATACTCTAGATGAAATCATATAGAGTATTATAAGTTTAATCCAGCCCAAAAGTTTGTAACGCATAGAACCAAGCCTCGGACGAAAAAAAGTTATATATTATTTTTTGTTTATTTGTGGCCAAAAACCTCAAATCCGCTTGACGTCCGTCCGTCCGTCCGTCCGTCCGTCCGTCCGTCCGTCCGTCCGTCCGTCTGTCCGTGAACACGATAACTCAAGAACGCCTTCACCTAGGATCTTGAAATTTTGAATCTGGATGTTTGGTTGAATTTGTAAGGCTAAGTTCGTTAACGGGCAAAATCGTCCTACTCCTTCGGGTAGCTGCCATACAAAATGTCCTTAAAACACGTCTTCATGAATATTGGTCGATAACTTCAGAACGGTTTAAGCTACTACTTTGAAATTTTGTATGTGTTATTTTTCCAATAGTTGGAGCTAAATATATGATTATGAAGAAAATCCTGTTAGTCCTTCGTGTAGCTGCCATACAAATATCCTGTCAAAATGTATTCACTTAATTTACGAACCTCACTATAACTCAAGTAATCTTTTAGCTACGAATTCGGAATTTTGTACAAATTAGTTTTGAGTGAAAAGGAAGTTTGAGTTTACTAGTCAGCGGAATCCCTTTACTCCTTCTGGTAGCTGCCATACAAAAAGTCCTTAAAACACGTGTTCAAGAATATTGGCCGATAACTTCAGAAGGGCTTAAGCTACGACATTGAAATTTTGTATGTGTTATTTTTCCAATAGTTGGAGCTAAATGTATGATTATGAAGGAAATCGTATTAGTCCTTCGTGTAGCTGCCATACAAATATCCTGTCAAAACGTCTTCACTTAATTTACGGAACTTACTATAACTCAAGTAATCTTTTAGCTATAAATTGGGAATTTTGTACAAATTAGTTTTGAGTAAAAACAAAGTTCGAGTTTACGAATCAGCGAAATCCTTATACTCCTTCTGGTAGCTGCCATACAAAATGTCCTTAAAACACGTGTTAAGAATATTGGCCGATAACTTCAGAAGGGTTTAAGCTACTTCTTTCAAATTTTGTACGTGTTATTTTTCCAATAGTTGGAGCTAAATATATGATTATAAAGAAAATCCTATTAGTCCTTCGTGTAGCTGCCATACAAATATCCTGTCAAAATGAATTTACTTAATTTACGGAACTCACTATAACTCAAGTAATCTTTTAGCTATGAACTCGGAATTTTGTACAAATTAGTTTTGTGTGAAAACGAAGTTTGAGTTTTACTTATCAGCGAAATCCTTTTACTCCTTCTGGTAGCTGCCATACAAAATGTCCTTAAGACACGTGTTCAACAATATTTTTCGATAACTTTTGAACGCTTCAAGCTACGAATTTCAAATTTTGTACACGTTCATTTTTGAATGGTTCCAAGGAAAAGGATAAATATGTAAGAAATGGAGTGAGTCCTTCTTGCACCTCCCATGTGAAAGTCCTTCAAAAAGGACATTTTTTTTCGATGACTTACCCAGTTCAAGATATGAAATTAAATACTGAATATTGTCTTTTAGGTTTGAGTAGCAATCAAATGGAAGTCCTTAATAAAAGACATACAACATGCACACACGTAATTCTACTTTATCCCCAACTACAATATAAATCGGAGTTCAGTATTCATCTAGAGTATTATACGATTGGCTTGCAGCCGATCGTGACTGCAGTATGTTTTTTTTCTGTAATTATTTCCAAGTAACCTTCTGATAACTTTGAGCATATTATGAAGGGCTCTATTTGAATTTTACCACAACCAATTTGATGTTTTTGTTCCAACCACACATCACCTGCCGAATAAGAAAGAAAAAACCTTCATAGCAAGTATAGCTTCCGAGAATACTCACCCTAACTCCAGGAAGTTCTAATAGAACGCCTTCTGGCAGGATGCGGGCTAAATGAAATCCATCAGTAAAGTAATAGGGTAATATCGTTCCTGCAACGAGGCCATTTGGGGAGCTTCTGGAGCGTGTTTCCATAATACAACACACGAACTCTATCGATCGGTCCAAGTCCAAAAAAAACCTCGTCTTTTAGATGCTAACCAAAACAGCTCACAAGTCTTGAATTTGGAAGCAGATCCAGCCGAAATTCATCGATTGCGCGTGTTCCAAGCTATCCACAATGGGAGGAATCATTTCGGGTAATGGCTGCACTTACATAGGCCACAAAATAGCTGGTTCCCTGCTGGCTGGATTCATGCCGTGCCAAACTGAGATAGAAAGTTCAAAACCAGTTTTTCTTTCTTCATCGAATACATTCGTCGTAAGTTCCAGGTGTATTGGTTCGAGTGTTGGGTATGGGGGTAACGATATGGCGAGTTCTTCAGCCACGCCCCTTGTTCACATCCGAATATACCGCATTCGGTTAACATACTATGTGTGGCCACCGCACAAACACCAAGCCAACAAATTGGTTATGCCTCTTCCGTGGAGCCATCCTATGGCTGAAGTCGAAGCACCACCTTCCTTAGGCCAGCGATTGTTGTTGTTCGGTCCTTCTGGTGGCTTGGGCCAAAACTGGAACCAGTTCTTTGGGCTCTTGCGCAAATTGTGTTGGATTGGTGCGCTTGTTGGGTTCAGAAACCCGTTCAGTTGCCCAAAAACATTTTACAGCCTACAAGCTTCGAAATTATCACAAATAGACTTTTTGAAGGAGGCAAATTTTTTTTTTCTAGCCCTGAAAACGAGTCCTTGTTCCTTTCTTCGTGAGCCGTTTTTTTGTTGTTTCAAGAAATTCGCGTCCTTCCCTGTATCGTTGTTCTATCGCGACTTCTTATTACTTGCGGATATTTTTGATGGTGCGGCGGTCTATAGTGTTTTTGGCATCAAAGTGAAGGATTAATAGCAAAAATTCGCCAAATGTTTGGAAAAAGGATGCTGTTGTGGTAGAAGGCCGCCAGAAATTATTGTGCTGTCATCGTTATCGGGACATTTTTAGCTTGTGATCTTAATTCGAGGTATCGATAGCAGCGACCGTGGCTCCTAATTACATTGACCTAATCAAAAAAAAATGCGCAAATAGTTTCTTCGCAATTTAAACTCGGCTTTAAAGGATTACGAAATCGGATATTGTGAAATCCTTCTCCAGTGTGAATTTGTGCAGTTTTTCGTGGAAAAAAAAATTTGAAAAAAACAGGATTTAAACCTGAATTTTGTAGTGATTAGTGGGTTAATAGTGATTTAGTGCGAAATTTAGCTGAGCTTCCACGGCGTATGTAAATTTTGGAATACCAACCACATGCAGAAAAAGGATTACTGTAATACCACATAATCTGTAAGTTTCTATAGGCAAAATTATTGGATTATTTCTGGAAATTAGATACCAGTTTTGAACTCCCCATTGAAACAAGCGCCACAAATTTTGAACTCCCCATTGAAACTAGCGCCAAAAAGTTTGAACTCCCCATTGAAACTAGCGCCACAAATTTTGAACTCCCCATTGAAACTAGCGCCAACAAGTTTGAACTCCCCATTGAAACTAGCGCCACAAATTTTGAACTCCCCATTGAAACTAGGGCCACAAATTTTGAACTCCCCATTGAAATTAGCGCCACAAATTTTGAACTCCCCATTGAAACTAGCGCCACAAATTTTGAACTCCCCATTGAAACTAGCGCCAAAAAGTTTGACCTCCCCATTGAAACTAGCGCCACAAATTTTGAACTCCCCATTGAAACTAGCGCCAACAAGTTTGAACTCCCCATTGAAACTAGCGCCACAAATTTTGAACTCCCCATTGAAACTAGGGCCACAAATTTTGAACTCCCCATTGAAATTAGCGCCACAAATTTTGAACTCTCCATTGAAACTAGCTCCACAAATTTTGAACTCCCCATTGAAACTAGTCCCACTGTATTTTCTTTGTACAAAACCACTCTTTTTGGCTTAACTAAAAATACACAAAATTTCGATTCCCTTGCGTTTATTTTTTTTTCTGGAAAAGCAAAAACCGTCGAACGTTAATCTCTATAGTCTCGTCCAATTTCCAAAACTTATTCTCTCTGCAACTTCTAGGTCAACGCATTTATTCTTAGACCAAACTAACGAAATGCCAAAATTAATTTATCCTTTTCGATTGGATTTTTTAGCTGCTTATTGGTTTGTCTGAAGCAGCAAAAACTTTCGAACACTAAGCACCCAGTACACAAAATTTGCACAGATTATTCTGTTCGAAATTTTTAGGTCAGTGCATCCATGTCCTGTTCGTGTTGGCAATTTTTTTAGAGCAATACGAACTAGTAGTACGGCCTTATTATCCTTTTTGATTGATTATTGACTTTGTTTATGTTTTTCTGATACGGCATAGAAAAAAGTCTTGGAAGAAGCTAAACACTGGTCACATAGAATTTGAATAGGTTATTTTCATTAGAATTTGTAGGTCGTTGTTCTTTGTTCAAATTTGACTGGCTTTCTTATTATTCTGTTTATTTGTCTGAAGCAGCAAAAAACCCTACGAACGCTAAGCTCTGGCCACACGAAATTTGCACAGTTTATTCTGTCTGATATTTCAAGGGTTTGCTTTATTTGCTGCCCGACGAAATACTTTTGCAATTGTTTCCTTTTGGATACTTTTGTTTGTTTGTTTCCTTGTTTGAGGCAGCAAAAACTCTCCAACTCGAAGCTCTATCAAGACTGGGATTTTGTTTTTATTTCGAAATCATTTTTGATGTTATCTAAACGAAACGAAATTTGAGTAACCCGAAGCTTCGCGGAGTGAAGTTTTGACTGTAAAGCTAGTATTACACTGTTTGACCAAGTGGTCAAAGTAATAAGCAATGCGAAATAGCGAATTTGACCGAGCGGTTACTGTGAGATTAATTGGAATTCGCTATTTCGCACTGCTTATAACTGCAATTTGACCACTTGGTCAAACAGTGTAATACTAGCTGAAGACTGATCGGTGGGAGATAACCAGTGTAAATTACAATTTATTAAATACCGGGTATCTATCCGATAACAGTCAAGTATCCGGCAATCATGGACATTGGCGATTAGTTAAAAATGAGCCTTGAAAGAGATTTCTCACAAAAAGTTTGCCGATTGGAATTTTTCCGCGATACGAATTCACCCGAGATATCCGTAGGTAGTACGTCCTTAAGCTTGTATTACACTGTATGCCAAATGTATGTCAAATTTGCAGTAATAAGCAATGCGAAATAGCGAATTCGAATTAATCTCACAGTATCCGGTCGGTCAAATTTGCTATGTTGCATTGCTTAAATTGGACTGCGTGACACTTAACACTTTGTCTGCCAAAAAATTTGACAGTGCTATTTAAAGAGGTAAACATTTTCGTTGGACGCTGGTCAAATTTGCTATGTTGCATTGGGTATTACTGCAAATTTGAATGTACTGTAATACAAGCTTGGACACTTTGTCTGCCAAAAATTTTGACAATGCTATTTAAAGGGGTAAACATTTTCGTTGGACGCTGGTCGAATTTGCTATGTTGCATGGGTATTACTGCAAATTTGACTGCACTGTAATACAACCTTTAACACTTAGTCTGCCAAAAATTTTGACAATGCTATTTAAAGGGGTAAACATTTTCTTTGGACGCTGGTCAAATTTGCTATGTTGCATTGGGTATTACTGCAAATTTGACTGCACTGTAATACAAGCTTTAACATTTTGTCTGCCAAAAATTTTGACAATGCTATTTAAAGGGGTAGACATTTTCGTTGGACGCTGGTCAAATTTGCTATGTTGCATTGGGTATTACTGCAAATATGACTGCACTGTAATACAAGCTTTGACACTTTGTCTGCCAACAATTTTGACAATGCTATTTAAAGGAGTACAAATTTTCTAGAACGCGAAACCGCATCACTGGCACCCTGTAATTTTAATTTTTTCAACGAATAGTACCTACCCAAGTAAATTCAATTCGCAACAGCCTACAGGGACGCCTACAAATGAGTCGGAAACAAAATGACCGTAAACAGAAAAGTTCAATGTGGAAAAAACCCAATATTTCAATCTTGGTTTTCCAGTAAAATTGTTTGGTCTGTCATACTGTTAGTCACTTAATTACGCTTTGATTTGCATTAGGCAAAGTAGCGTTTTATCCCATTTGGGAATTATGTGTGGTGGTTTTTACAGCCGGGCCGAACGCTGAAAAAACTTAGAACTCCATAACTTCGTCTCTATAGTGCACATAAAAAAACCAATGAATTTTACATCTTTAGGATAGTAGGCAAATATGTCACACATTTTCAAGTAAATTTACATTGGGATGTAATAGTCAATTTTAATGTAATTTTCAATTTTCGGTCAGTAAATTTCAATTTGCAATCAGTAAATTTCAACCTCGAACACACAATCAATTCTGGTTTTTGCTGCATAGGTTTGGCGTGCATAGCCACCGCACTACCGAAGGCGTTTCATTTTCATTTCAGTAGAAAACAAAATCGAACGAAGCGTCCAACTTCGTGGTTTCTTATATTACATGTTTTTCGTCGTAAAATTCAACAAAAAGATAAGTAGAATTACACTAAAAAGAACGTAATTTTCAATTCATATATAAATATAGTTAATTTTACACAAAATCTTGCGTAATTTTCATGTAAATTGTACGGTTCAGTTGAAAAGTACATGAATAATATCACATACATGAATAATACCAGTAATTTCGTGTAAAAGTGCTTAAAATATGTACTTTTACTTGAAAAAATGAAATATACTGTAAATTTCAAGTAAAAATTGGATTGAAAATTCAATTTTTTTAAAACAGTGTAACTTAAGTGAAATATTAGCCGCTATTTGTTGTCAAACTTTCATCCAACTAGCTTCTAATCTCTTCCTATATCGACGCAGGAGATCTACACCAATTTGCTAAAACCATAGTTACTTTAGGCTTCGCATAGAACTACCATTTTGTGTTTCCCGGAGTGTCGTACGGCACAATAGTCCCAGTTTGGCCAAGGATGGTATTCCTTCAATAATTCGCTCGAAGTTGAAAGGATTGAAGAATTGTATTTTGATTGGGGTTTGGCCGATCAGCGTGATAAACCTTAAAAACCCACAGACCATTGAGAACATTGGCATATTTTATTTGGAAGCTTCATATTTCAGGAATGGGTTACGTTAGAAAGTTGAAACTCTTTAGTGGACAAACTAGGGAAATATACTAAAAATAAATATGTTAAAGGGTTTTATGACCGAAAAAAAATGGCGCGTATCAAAACTGAGTTTTTTATGTCCTTTTTTTATATTTATATCAGAAGCAGACTCAACTCATTTATTGGGCTTCCCATGACAAATTTCTCCGACCGCTAAAAAAAAAATCATGTTCACGTACCTGATTAAAAAAATAATAATAATTAGGTATGCAAAACAAGAAGCCTTTAAAAGTAGAAAACATTACCTACCTCCTGCAACAGCATTTTGAAAAGTGCTAAATTTGAACTTGATCAAAATCAATCCCAAAAAGTTAGAAGTCTTATTTGTCATTTTTTAACTAGGGGAATAATAATTTTATCCCTTCATCTGGGTGGTGACTGAACTGCATCCGATGCTATTGGATAAGCAACTTTATTAGTGTTAAGTTTCGCTAGAAATTCTAGACTTCCAGTGAGCTTACTGGGTTAACTATTCCGGTTAAAATCTATATTCTAGCCTACTATCTACAGGGAAAAGGAATAAAAAATAACAAAAACAGCAATATTCTTGGTGTTTTCAATGTAAATTTTAATAACTACTCTAATCTGGAAAAATGCGCAAAAAACACACCTAATATGCCTGAATACCAACCATTCAGAAAATCTGTTTTGGAGCGCAATCGTCACAAAAACAGTGCAATTTTTAATTCGTTTTTGTATCGATGACAATTCTACAATTTGACCAATGTTAATTGAAATTGCTACGCCATCTTTTTTTTAATTTATTTAATTTCTTTTTTTCGCCCATTACAAAAAACAACACTTCAAACATTTCTCGAATTTATTTAAAAAAAAATTTTTGTATTAGGGACTTGAAGAAAGTAATGCAGTAAATTTCCTCGCAAACCCTTTTTTAGGCACAAAATTCGACATGTGTAACGCTATGAAAAAAATGTTGTTAAAACTTCGTCGGAACTGTGATTTCAAGCCTAAGGGTGAAGCTTCACGATGAAGTTGGCTGTAATATTGCCCAATGCAAAAAGGCTAAGATAACACCATCTGTCGGGAAACAGGAAAACATGATCCCAATATAATATTATGAAATTTTATGTGTAGTTTTCGTCGAGCTAAACATCTTTTTAAATTTTTAGATATTCTATTTTATAAAAGACAACCAATTCAAAAATATTGAAAAGTTAGTAACAAATTAATATTCAATTGCATCGGAAATTTTCGCACAAATGTTTACATATGATATCAGAACATTTGCTCGATGTTTAGAGAAGTGAAAAACAGTCGAAATGTTAAAAACAAATATTTTTTCGAATTTATGGATACGAGTAGGTTTAAAAAAGAAATATCACTCAAGCGATTAGCCTGCCAAACTCTCATATGGTACGAAATTTATCGATGCACATAGTAAACAAAGATTACTTCAGTGGCGTAGACACTGTTGACAATTTTGGCAGAAGTATCTATCCTGAAAATATTCAGCTCTTTTTAAAAGATGTTAAATTTTTTCAAACCTTAAAGATACCTCGAGCTGCAATTAGATGACGCCTCGAAAAATGTCGTTTAGTTTGGACACGATGGATCAGCATTGAACGAGTAAGAATTAAAAAATGTGAAAATAGAAAAGAATTTTATCATTGATTGGTGTGATACGTTACGGAATTGTTTATTATTCCGTGCAAAACATCGCCATACGATTAAGTGAGATAATCTGCCAAGACAAAGGTCTAACTTATTTTAAAATGGTTTTGACCTTCTTGATTTGCAGACGTTGATAAGTGACCATATAGTCACCCGATCGTTTCATAGGGTGGCGCTATGTTTAGTTAGAAAATCTTCTTGTTGATCTGTCGCCTTTTTTAGAGAAAGTAGAAAGAAATGGAAAACTGTGTCAGAGTTTGACATCTCTAAAAGTTAATTTCTTATCTAAAATAAATTTTTACAAAAGTTTTTAGAAGTGCATAGATTATACTACCTTGTTTTTGAGATACACTATCAAACCTTGATATGATTATTTGTTTTAAACTTGCCGTACCATTCCGGTGCAATGCAGCGTTATAAAACATTCGAGCTTAGGAGAACGTGAATATATCTGTGAAGAAAAGCGAGGCAACCTAATTTCTGGAAAAGTGTCCAAAGTAAGGAGTATCAAAGAAGTAGATTATTTCGTTGAAATCGCATCATCTCTTCATATCGCTAATGCTGGCGTCCCTCAAGGCACCGTCCTTTCTCCCACTCTTTTAATCTTTATCAATTACTCGTATCATATCTCATTTGCCAATCCAATAGCTTTGCCGATGAGAATGTCAATACCTTCTCCTATAATTTTATGTCTTCATCTACCATATCATATCTTAGACAAGATTTGATTCTAATATCGTTTTTTTTGACTGATGCATCAAGAAACCAGTGAAATTCAATGCCTCGAAAACTTTTACGTCGAAATTAAACAGACGCATATGTCAATATCGCGTTACGTGCGCAATGAAATCGAATATATGCTTTCAAAGCGACGGGATTAGAGCGATGCGACATCACTGTAACTGGTCGCACTCACTAACATGAATTCTAATTAGGTGTCATCGCGTCGCATCGTTTAGCGCGCTCGCGTCGCACCGCTTAATGCGCTCGCGTCACACCGCTTAATGCGCTCGCGTCGCACCGTTTAATGCGCTCGCGTCGCACCGCTTAACGCGCTCGCGTCGCACCGCTTAACGCGTTCGCTATAATTCTACCTTTATTCTGTTCTTTACTGGAGCGCAAAAAAGTACGCCTAATGCAAATTCTTAAAATATTTGTCTGTTGAAATCAGGAACAGTTTTAATTTATACTTATCGCTAGTACCGAGATAATCATTTGTTCACAACTCCTTTATGTATCTTGAATATTTGAAAGGGTTGAAACCGGCGGAACCACGAACTCCTACAAAATAAAAAGAGTTTTCGTCGCACATTGCGTTCCGAACTGGTACTCCTAATTCGTTCAGGTCGGAATAAATTTAACCTTTCATCGGAACTGATTTTAGTAATAATGGTCACCAACAAAAAGGTAAACGTGAAACACTCTAAAATATCTCTCTACGACAATCAGAATTCTTTTAAATGTTGGTCTCGAAACTTTAGATAGTCTTTCGTATAAAGGGACTTAAAAGAACTACTTTTTCGCCCATTTTAATAGCTCATCACAGCCGAGTAGAAAATACCTAAAATTCTTGAAAATCCTTCTGCTTCTACCAGTCGATGCCGGCTAACATACAAATGTCATTGAAAAATTATTGCACCAATCTCACTAATTGCGTTATAAATCATGAACACGTTGATGTATCTATTTAAAATTTGAATTTGATTATTGTCTGTGATTTTCAGTTGGGATTAGCTAATAGAAACCATTCGACTAGCTGCCATACAAAAATCAAGAAACAAATGGTCACACCTTCTTCTCAACGTCTGTTACGTATTTAAAATACACAACTATGTACTTAAAATGTTGTTAACGTTACATCTTCATCACCAGCAAGTAGAAGAATGTAAATCTTTAAAAACGGGTAGCTTTCATTCAAATGTCCTTGAAAAATTAGTGCACCCACCTCAATTACCGAGAGAAATCTAGACAACACAGTTAAGTATGTAGTTGAAATTTAGAATCAGTGTATTGTCAATGATTTTTAAGAGTTTTTTTTAATAGTATGTGGTCAAAACTATTGCTCAATAACGGCAGAACGAAGCTGCATGAAATTTTCATTACCCAGAAATGTTAATCTTGAAAATAGAGCGACTCTTATAAGTGAGGCTATGAGAGCAAAAGTGGCCTAACCCACCAGCATACCTATTGGAGATAAATGCAATTTGTTTTTTCCATAATATTTTATACAAATGTTTCTTACTAATAAGATTTGCTGCCATCTGTCCGCAGTATATAAAACTATTTTTTATATTAATCTAATGACAACAGAATGCACTATAGATACTAGAAATGTAATTTTTTCTGTTTTCATGGTTTTGTGGGTTGCCCTAATAGCCTCAAGTAGCTTCATGAAAATGTTCTTGAGAAATTGTTGCAAAAGACACCAGAACCGTTCGGTAAAGCTAGTATGCCATGCTATCAAAAATTTCACTAAAAAAATTGACAAAAACTTCTGTCAAATTTTTTCCGTCAAAATAGACTTTCTGTAGAGCAGGTAAAATAATGTGGGAAGCAAAAATTGGACGATTACACTATATGACAGCATTTGTCAAAGAACATAGTCAAATATTTGACTGCATGGCATACAGTGTAATACCAGTTTAACTCCTGAATACTATAACATGTCTATTTAAAATACTGGTACCATAGAAAAGTTGTTAAAAAAATCGGTCACACGTATAATCTATGAATCTTTAACTTTACCCATTTCTTTCCAAACTCGTTGATTATGCGAAAACTCTTAAAAAAGTTATTTGAAACGAAAAATTTGACTTAGTAGTAATTTAAAATATTTTTGTAGGTAGATACCTTCTAAATGCTTTTGAGGCTTTAACTATCATGTAAAAGGTAGGCATACATATGTACCTCTTATAATGAGAGTTACCGTAAATTGCGCCATTTTGATTTTCATATTCATAATGCATTCTACTGTACAAGAGTAAAATACTTCTTTTTAGTTGATTAACACTGCGTTCTACTCTATAAGAGTATAATACCATCAATGAGTATTTTACTCTTATAGAGTATAATACAGTGTGAAGTGTTATGAGAGTATTGTTCGCTTAATTCAAATTTAGATTCAAGATTCAATCAATATTTATTAGTGTTTTTCGCTTATGTCTACCATCTTATAATTTATCGTTTAGAGAATAGATAATTCAATATCTTAGCAGCTAAATTAAACCTAGTTAGCACAG
This sequence comes from Beris morrisii, assembly GCA_951812415.1. Classification (NCBI taxonomy): domain Eukaryota; kingdom Metazoa; phylum Arthropoda; class Insecta; order Diptera; family Stratiomyidae; genus Beris; species Beris morrisii. The sequence continues at coordinate 125,564,817 of OX638311.1, forward strand.
CAAAGCAAAAACATCTGCGAGAAGTTTAGTGACATAAATTCAAGGAGAAATTTCTACAAAAAACCTTAAATTCAAATTTAATATGTTCTCATAAAAACCCATTAAGAAAAAAAATGATGATTAACTAACTCGGAGTAAATACTGAGATATCAAAGATTCAATCATTGAAAACAGAATGTTACTTTTGTATGGAACATGTCCGATTTTTTGTAGTTGATCCTGATAATCGGAATCCGACCAATTCGTTAATCACTGATTCCTCTATTTTGAAAAATGTGGTCTGAAAACAAATGAAATGAATTGAAGAAGCGATTAGGAAGGAAATTATTTTTGACATTGAATGGGCAAATCAAATAATCGACTAGTTAACAATCACATTTCTCGTTATTTTACATTTACTGTTTTATAAAATTTTCCATGTTTTAATTGGTGCCTGCAAAGCAACTCTGGGCTAACCTCTAATATCCTAAAGCTTGTATTACACTGTATGTCACACTGCCAAATATTTGACTAAAAAAAATTTGACAAAGAGTTCAATCAAATATTTTCCGCCAAAATCGACCTTCTGTAGAGCAAATAAAAAATTAACCAAAAATTTGACGAATTACATCTTCTGACTCCATATGCCTGCGAGAATAGTCAAATATTTGACATAGAGGCATACAGTGTAATACATGCTTAAGAAATATACGCAACTGCTAAGGGAAGGGAATTAGGAAAAGAGGGAACACATTAATTTAATTAAATTGTTCAAGCTGATATCAAACATTTTTCATCAAAATTAAAATGTAAGATTATCGCCGAAAGGTTCGTCTCAGATATCATAAACTACTAACCTGCATTTTAATAATAAGTTCCATATGCGCGACCTTTTTTGCAAAGATTTGATGAATTTTCTATATTTCACCCGGCTCCAGAAGTTTGTAGCGCATTGATTGGAAATTGAAAATTTGTATCCACTCGGTTGAGTTCGTTATTGGTCGAAATTATTCTTCGGATAGCTCTCGTACAAAAGTCCTTGGAAAATTTGTGCAACTTAAAAAACCTCCCAGCTTCGATGTAAAACTTTAGACGTAATAGCTTAGAGATATAAATAGACCATGTTTTGTAAGATAGTAAAATCACACTGCACATACAGAAGACTTTATGATAGTGGGTACACTTATTGATCGAATACAAGCGATTCTGTAGTGCTCAGAATTTAAATGCGCTTATATTGTAATATATTTCACTTTTTATAAGAAGTAAGAACAAAAACTAACAATAGCAAGCCACTCATTGGCTTCTATGCAAATGTCATTAAAATATGCATGCTTACATTTAACCGAATTCGTATTTTGAGTACGGTTTGCGCAGTAAAACAAAGGTTTGCAATATTAAAGAACTGCATCCTTCTACTCTACTAAAATCGTTGGTGTGCACTAAAACTCAATCGAATGTAAGGACCAAAAATGCCCAGTTTCATTCAGAAATACAAGAATCCTTCAAATATGTTATTACATAACCCGAAAATTTGGGAATTCAAAATTTTGCCCACTGTAATATTTTACCCCATGGAAACAAAGCACAATTAAAATCAATTTACTCCTACTCCCATACAAAAGTCTTAAAAAATTGATGCTTGAATTTGCTCAAACTCGCTATAATTCGAGAATATATTGAGAAACGGTCGTCGAAATGGCTTAGGAGGTCAGCTGTTGGCGAGTTTCTGCACAGCGAAGAAAATTTTACACAATCTGCAAACATTAAAATTGCTCATATCTTATAAAAAAATGTCACCTACTTATTTTAACCCTCTCACTGCGATATGTTTTTCTTATGATATATTAATTTATAAAGGCTTTATCTCATGAAATAACTTTCTCTAGACGAAATGTTGCGAATGAATTTCTCGCAAATCTGGTTCATATCCGTTTTGGAATTTATTGCCGGGGGACAAATGCAACGTCAGAGTCAAAAAAGTAATAAATTTAACCGAAAACTATGATCTCTGAATTTTATTATATTTTACGAATCGAAAAAGAATCACTTTGGAATCAGGTCTTACGAAGTCAATGCAAAAACGATAAATCTGTTCAGGCATCATAAAATTTCAATCGATTTGAATCAATAAATATTAATTGAACTGGTTGGACATAAACTCATACAATAATATTGATTAATGTTAAAAATGATCCGTAAATCAAAGTTTACTTTGCCTTTTTGGAACTTTTCCGTATTTCCCTATATTGCTCGAAAACCGAGCTGATTTCATGGTTTAATTATATCAGTTCCCGTCACGATCCAAAAATGGAAAAAACAGTGATTCCAATAAAACTGATTGCAAATTATAATTGAAAAATCTGCCAACCGTCTGGACGCTACTTTACTATTTTGCGGAACAAATTCCGGAGAATGGTTAAAATCGAAATGCGACTGAATTGCGGGCGCTACTGACACTCTTCAAACACCAATTACGATTTTAGGTCATAGTCTGGGACGCGGTCAACGTCGAAATGTTGTAGAGATAAGAAGGTTATTTGGAAAGTTAATAAGAATAGCTCCTTAATGATATCGCTCCACATTGGTTCTTTGTAAAAAAAATTTAAATAATTAAAAACCCCGTGGAAGTGTAAAAACCTGTTTAATAATTAATCAGACCTAAAATATATGGCGAAATTCGTGAAAACTTATACAACAGCTTTACTCAATCTTAGGCAGTGAATGGCAAAAAATCCTGAAATTGATTTATAGGCGATTATATAAAAATCCCGTCAAAGTAAAAACCAATTTCATATTCTATCAGAGTTAGGAGATATGTTGGAATTCGTGAAAGTGTATACCGCCTTATTCTCCTTAGGGATCGAATGTTAAAAAAAAACTGAAATTAATTTTTAGGCCATTATATAGTAAGCCTGAGGAAGTTGAAATCAATTCGGTATCGCATTACACCTAAGAAATATGTCAAAATTCGTGAAAACTTATGCAATCCCTTTACACTTATTTGGAAAGTTAATTAGAATAGCTACTTAAAGTTACCGCTCATCATTGGTCCTTTGTAAAAATTGTAAAATTTAAATAAATAAAAACCCAGTGGAAGTATAAAAACCTTTTCAATAATTAATCAGACCTAAAATACGAGTATATGGCGAAATTCGTGAAAACGTATACAACCGTTTTACTCATTCTTAGGCGTTGAATGTCAAAAAATCCTGAAATTGATTTATAGTCGATTGTATAAAAATCCCGTGAAATTAAAAACCAATTTCATGTTCTATCAGAGCTAGGAGATATGGTGGAATTCGTGAAAATGTACACCGCCTTATTCATTCTCCTTAGAGATCGAATGTTAAAAAAGCCTGAAATTAATTTTTAGGCCATTATATAGTAAGCCTGAGGAAGTAGAAATCAATTCGATATCTCATTACACCTATGAAATATGTCAGAATTCGTGAAATCTTATGCAATCCCTTTACACCCCCTTAGGGGTTCAATAAAATAAATAAAACGGTATCTATCCCTTTATATGCGAAGCTAGTTGAAATGAAATTAACTCGATATATCGGATGACCTAAGAGATATCACAAAACTCGTGAAATTAAAATATGTGGCAGTTTTTTGCGCTCCGTACGCCCGTTTAAATGGGAAATATATTTTTTTTTTTAAATTGTTTTTCCATATACACATGTTAAGTTTCAATTATCTAACAAACCTGAGAAGGAAAAAACACCCCCGTATCTTGCTATTCCTTTTAAAAATTATATTTCTAGAACGTGTCACAGTAAAAGAAATCCATTGAATTTTACATCTTTTGGATAGTAGGCAAATATGCCAAGTAAATTTACATTGGGATGTAATAGTCAATTTTAATGTAATTTTCAATTTTCGGTCAGTAAATTTCAATTTTCGGTCAGTAAATTTCAATTTGCAATCACTAATTTCAACTTCGAAAGTAGCAAATTTACTGGATATTGTCTCGAATTTTCACTCTAAGAAAAATGAAGTTATTTGGGCTCCGAAACGGAGTTCTATACCATCCATCACTTTTCAGTGTAAATTTACACTTTTCCGAATTATTGAAAGTAAACTTCCTTTCGGAGTGGGGATTTAACTCAACTTTCGTGCAAACAAAAATTAGACTTTTACATATTTGCAGTGTATAATTATAGCACTTTATGCACTTATTTCTGCTTCTAATATTATTTCATACTTAGAGTAAGCTTTTAGTAAAACCCTTGGCTGTAGGTAGGAATCGAACCCGCGATCAATTCTGGTTTTGCTGCGTAGGTTTGGCGCGCGTATCCACTACGCCACCGAAGGCGTTTCATTTCCATTTCAGTAGAAAACAAGGTCGAACGAAGAACCAACTTCGTGGTTTCATAAATTACATGTTTTTCGTTGTAAAATTTAAATAGATAAGTAGAATTACACGAAAAAGAATGTTATTTTCAATTCATATATGAATGTAGTTAATTTAGCACGAAATGTTGCGAAATTTTGTGAGCTTTTTCATGTAAATTGTACGGTTCAGTTAAAAAGTAAATTAATAATTTACTAATACCAGTAATTTCGTGTAAAAGTGATTGAAATGTGTACTTTTGCTTGAAAAAATAAAAAATACTGGAAATTTCAAGTAAAAATTGGATTGAAAATCCAATCCTGAGATATAGAAACCAAACCAAACCAACCCTTCTTACACCCATGCAAAATATGATCAACAAAAAGAGGTCCATCCAATCTACCTACTAATATTTGAACTAGGCTTGCTCATTTTAGTTCACCATAGTGAGCGATCATTTCCGATTCCCGATCACTCGCAAACTAGTTCGTATTTTAGTTCATGGTTCATTACTTCAGGGGAGTTCAGTGACGCGTAGTCGTAGTTCGACGACAGTAGAGATCTCGTAGAAGATGGTGAGAAAAAAAAGGTCAGTAATAATAATAATAATAATATTTATTCGGTGATGATTTCGAGTATAAACTTATCTTATTAATAATCAGAGATTAGACAAAAAGGTCAGTAGATCTAGTAGAAGATGAGCAAAAAAAACACTAAATCTAGTATAGTATATTGTCTTACAGAGTTCCGAACGGCAATGAAACACGAACTAGGAGCGGCACACTGACTGCGAACTAGTTCGTTCATTTCAATTATGGGAACGTTCTTCTGAACTAGTTCGTTCGCGAACTACACAAGCCTAATTTGAACTTAATAGCTCAAAGGGTTTGTGAGCTACAAGTCGTCAAACGCGTTTACGTACGGCGGACAGACGGATTTTTTTTTGTTTTGCTTTCTTGAGGTGTACTAGCCCTGAAATGTAAAAAAAAAATTAAGGGTAGCAAGTTTGTTTATTTTAAATTCCAGGTCGATGACAGCATTTTATTATAAAAAGTGCCCGATTAAAATACAGTCAAGTCGAACTCTCTATAGCTCAATTTCTTTGATGGATCACAGCGACAATTCGAGTTGGAGAGGTTCGACTGTACTTGTTAGAGAAATGTCCCGATCCGTTCCGATGGATTTGTGCCGAAGTCAAATATCATTGAAATTTTTACATCTATGACTTTAAACAAGTTGATAAAAAGACGAATTCATTACTATTGAGTACGTATGTCATTTTTGCCTCCCTTCGCTCAATTAGACCGCCGCCGTGTGTATGATTTAATTGAACATTTCCAATTTCTTGGAACAAAAATTACAAGACATTACTACGTTCAACAACTTTACCGAATTTAATTCATAGCCTGTCAAGTGTAGTTTTCCGTTTTTTAAAATTTATAACAGACAAGAAAAAAAGAGTTGTGCAAATTTTTTTCTTTTGCTCGTTATTTTATTCTAACAATCTGAGACAGTCTTATTGAGTGCGAAAAAAATACCCAAAAGATGAGTTCGACCGAAAAAAAAAACGGGTAAAATTACTTCTTTTCTTTGTTATTATCGAAAAATAATAACAAGAAAAAAAGAAGTGCTCGAACCTAACCTCAAATCGACAAAGTGTTAAAAACAAAGAAGATAGTTTTTTTTTTTTTATTGAAGTTAAGAGTCGAAATGCGCACAACTTGAAAACATTCCGCGACGACTTGTGATTGGCTACGGTGTCAGGTATAATATTCAAAAAGTAAAATTACAAAAAAAGGTAGATAAGTAAAAAGGTAGCAAGGTAGCAAAGGGGCCGTGATGGTGTAATTCAAGCACAGAAACAGTTTTTCTTTTCGACTTTTTTTTTGGGCACTTTTGTTACTTTTTATTGCTCGATCGGCAACATGACGATCGCGGTGATGGAGTCATGGCGGCGCAGCAATGTGTTATAATTTTTTTTGTACTCACTGTCTGAACACCACACGGCGCAACCATCAGTTCCGCCATCACCGCCGCGGTAAAGGTAAATTTTATTCGTGGTTATGGCCACAAAGTTACACCTTGTTTTCTCACAGAGTTTTGTTATTGTTGGTGTGTGGAGGCGCTTTAATTAAGCAACGTTGCCGCGTTCGATCGTGAAGATCGAAAACGCTTTTGTATATACTTCCAAGTTGGAGGTGATCGAACCAAATCAAAGATCGCTGCTGATCGCTGAGAATTAAAATTTAAAAAAAAAAAAAAGAATTGATAAAAGTGTAAAAGGATCGTGTAAATGATCGTCACTATGTTCTGTACACGATCACCTGCTCGCTTCAAATCAAATTCCAAAAACTGATCATTAATTTCAAATGTTTCCCTTCTTCCCAAATATCCCCAAGACAATTCGTAAATTAATTATCCCACTTTTGGTTACTTTATCTTCAAAGCCCATCTAAAGGTGCAAGCGCATCTAAAAATCCATTCACTCTAAATTCGGACATTTCTTTCACTCAAATCGTACAAATTACCGAAGGATTACTTAGCAAAAATTTCTTAAACTAAAAGAAAAATTTTGAAAAATTTTTGAACGAAAAACTAACAGATGCAACACAGTCAAAATGTCAAAAATATTTTTGACTAATGATATCTCGAAGAAAAAAATTACCGGTTAGATGAAACATACCTGACCCACCATATTGTATCTATTTATGATTTATGAAAGTAAGGACTATTGACGATCGGCTTAAAGCAAAAGAGCTAAAGATTTGGAACGAAAACTCCTTGGGGAATTGAAACAAAACAGAAATTTTCTACATTTACAATTGTCACGGCTTGCGACATCAATCAGACGAATATTTGGTTGAGTTTGTTTGATCAAAATTTTTTTTTGGAAAATATTTTGACATCAATTTGATCGATCAGTTCTGAATCCGTCCAGACTCAATGATATGATAAATTGAATAGATTGTAATTTGAATAAGGATATTCTTCGTTTCTGCACGACTAAATGATCAAACAAAGCTTCAGGCGTATAGAAAACGATTAAATACTAATGAAAATTTTGACACTGACCAAAAAATATTCGAAGATTTGCGCAAAAGCATCGTATGGTCAAAATATTGAAATGCAGGTGAATCACAGAGTTTTCACTGTTTTGTTTGAGCTCCAAATTTGAGCATTGCTGAGAATCACCAACCAACAATATTTACAAGTGAAGCAATACTTTTAGTGATCCACGTACAAGACAAATGTTGGGAGTTTAACATCGATGTGCACCAGATTTTATAAGATTTTTGGAAAGCGTACTACACAGTGCGACAATAAAGTTCCGAGACTTGAACCATATCTAAGTAACTAGTAGGACGATCTATTGTACAGACCGGCGTTTGAAAGCTGTGACACTCCTCTTCCCGGTAATACCAATTTTGTTTAAATCGGTTGATAGATAGCAAAGCTGTGACAGTTCTCCCAAAACAACTTTTTTGTCGATGTTGAAATATTAAAATGTTGCTCAAACAATGCTCATTACATTCTTCGATAGCAAAGGCATTTTTCACATGGAATTCATTCCAACTGGCGCATTTTATCTCGAAGTTTTGAAGCATGTGATGGCCAGAATCCGTCCGTCTCGAATATCGTGATCCAGAGAACTGGTTAATGCACCGAGTCACAGTCACTCTTACTCATTGTTCGTCAATTTTTGGCTCAGAATCAAGTCTGTGTGTTGAATCATCCACCGTATTCACCTGATTTGGTCACATGCGATTTCTCTCTATGCCCGAAGTTAAAGTTGAAAGGATCTTTTTTTAATGACATTTCGACCATCAAAACAGCTTCAACACGACCACTAGAGGCAATTCCATAAAATGAGCTAGAACACGCATTTGAATCACTGTTGAATCGCTGTAACAAGTGTATTGAAACTGGAGGAGAATATTTTGAATAAAAAAAATGAAAAATATTCCGATTTTTTCTTTTAATGATGTTTTCCATGACCAGTCTCGAAACTTATTTGTCGCACTGTGTATAATAATGTAATAATAAAGGGTGGCGCGCGGCAGACGCATAGATTTGAAACATCAATAGAACGCAAACTGGTCGAAAATTACTATTTTTGTTTATTTTTTCCTGGTTTATTTACATGGAAGATTTAAGTTCATACAGTTTTAAACAATGTATATGCCAAATGGCGACCCTCAAGCTCCAAACATTGTGTAAGCCTTTTTCTGAAGTCGAGTTCAAGCATTGCCACAGGAATTTGGAGGATACGAGTGCGAATGGTGTCTTTGAGGGCTGTTAGGGTTTTGGGACGATCGTTGTAAACAAGAGATTTTAGGTATCGCCACAGGAAATAATCGCAGGGCGCCAAATCAAGAGAGCGCGCTGGCCAGTTCAAATCGCCTCTGAGGCGCCCGAGGAATCTGTCACGCAAAAAGTCCATGCAAACTCTTGCTGTGTGGGCTGTGGCCTCGTCCTGCTGAAACCAGACATCTTCCAGCTCCATCTGTTCCAATTCAGGCAAGAAAAAATCCTGGATCATAGTGCAGAAGTCACAGTAGCCGCCCGATCATTTTCCTCCAAAAAGTATGGGCCGATGATCCTCATTCTTGATACCACACACTATACTGTCACCCTGTCGGAGTGCAGGCGCCTCTGGTAGATCTCCCTGGGGTTGTTCGTCTCACTCCAGTAGCGCATATTTTCCTTATTGACACATCTACTGAGGTGAAAATGTACCTTGTCAGTGAAGCAAATGATAGCGTCTCGAGGCAACGCAGCAAGCATGTATTCGCTAGCGAGTTGTCTGGCTTCAAAATCGCGTGGTTTCATTTCTTGGACGACAACCATCTTGTAGGGGTGTAAATGAAGATGTTCTTTAACGATCCGTTGAATGGAACGTCTCGAAATGCCAAGGGTACCTGGCCTGTTTACGAATTGAACGCGTGGGAGATTGTTCAATTGCAGCTCGAACCCTCTCGATGTTTTCTGGGGTAGAGACAGTTCTCTACAGACCTTCCTTCCCCCTCTTTAGAACCACCCCACTATCAACCCTCTACGACCGCTAGGAAGGGAGCAATGATCTTTTCAAAGTTATGCGTCTGCCGCGCGTCACCCTGTACTTTTGATTTTGGCAGCAAAATCCAAATGACAAAAGTGGCTAAAAATTAAACAAGTGGCGTAGCCAAGAAAAATTAACTAGAATCAGAACGCGAGTGGCAAAGATAAACACACTATTTTGAGTTTAGCTTGTTTCTGTACCCTTCCAAAATTGTTTATTGCTATTTTGTGACAGAAAAAAACCTTTGGCTAAGTAACGTGACTATTTGGCAACTTCCCTAAGGCTGGCCGCACACTGAAAGAGCAAAAACCGTTTTAGTCAAAAACGTTTTTGACTGAAGATGACTATGTCGCTGTTTCAATAGCAATTCAATGATCAGAGCACACTGATTAGTCGAGCGCGCTTCAAAGCACGCGACTAATCAGTGTGCTTTGATCATTGAATTGCTATTGAAACAGCGGCATAGTTATGTTTAGTCAAAAGCGTTTTTGACTAAAACTGTTTTTGGTCTTTCAGTGTGCGGCTAGCCTAACCCGAATTCCAACTTCTATCTACGCTACTGAATTATTTCAAAACAGAATGCAAGGCGAATAGACCCGAAAGTTATTGAAGTAGCGCAAAAACACTTTCCGAACTATTCGTAACCTCACCCCATTTCCATAAGAGGCATATTCTGTCTACGCTACTGAATTATTCGCAAGGCAGAATACATGGCGGATAGACCCAAAAGCTTTCAAAGTAGAGCGCTCTCTTCCCCCATCTTCATAATAGACGACTTTTTTCTACGCTACTGAATTATTCGCAAGACAGAACACAAGACGAATTGGCCCCAAACATTTTAAACTGATCGATTTTTAACTGAAGGACGCAGAAATCGTCCTGAAGTTCAGGTTATACTGAACTGGAATTACTTATACCAATGTTGGATATCTGTCTAGAAACTGCTGACAGGATTGAAACGCTTGCATCTAAACAAAAAGAATACTGAAAAGTTACATGCTCTCCAATCTGCGTGATGTTCACTGATCAAAAATTTTAGTGACATTTGTATGGAATTTTTTTGAAAAGTTATTGCGATTTTGTTCATTTAACGAGATTGATACTAAAGAAACGTACCTATAGACAATTTATCCTCACTATCAGAATAGAATGTACCTAATTCCAGTAGATTTTTGTGTAGATGAGGTCGGTTTTTGTATGGTAATTCAACACTCGAAGGACACATGTACAACTAGGATTCAAATTTTCAACTAGTATTCTGAAGTTATCGAAAAAAAATTTTTGAATATTATTTTAAAAAAAAAGTTCACAAGTACATTCAGATAGCTCCCATACGAATGTTCTTCAAACTTATTTCACCATTACCATATAACTCATAGGACTGTAATTTTTTCCCGAGTTGAATGCACGCGATCAATTTTCATGTAGCTAAGGAAATGTCCTTAAAAAGGGCATCAATCATACGCCCAAAGTTGATAACGCTTTTGCGCTAAGTGAACAGTTTTTATAATTAAGTTTAGTGAGGTTGGGTGTATTTATGAGCAAAATGGCTTCAAAACAAAACTTAATACACGTTGCATAAATACGAAAAACTTGCAAGTTTTTGGAAATTTTTAACAAAATGGTGCAAGTTAGCAATTGCCCCCCCGCCCCCTTATATGAAAGTGAATACGGGACCAAAAACCAGTAAAATCAAGGTTCTGCTTTTAGTGGCTACCATTTAAATGTCCTTAAAAAAATTGTTGTTGTATTAGTCTAACAACGCGGCGATAACTCAAAAATGCGTTCAGCTATGAAACTTAAGTTTTATATTAGGTAATTAAGTTTCGGATAGAAAGGGAAGCTGATTCGAGATTGCATTATACTTTTTTAATATCTGTACCCTTTGTGCCCCAAAGGGGACGTATGGGGTTGTAACAGCGCTATTCTGAGTCAATAACACTATTATAAGACCACACGTGATAAGTCCTTGGCTAGGTAACTTTAGTGTTTGTAGAGGATAGTCTAGTTTCTTTAAGGGGTTATACGCAGTCAGGGTGCCGAAAAAAGCGGTTTTTCATGAATTTTTCCTGGAAAGACATTTTAATTTATTAACGTAAAAATTTATATATATATTATGGTAACTTTTAACTTTATTCTGGTATTTTTTATTTTTAAAAATAATGTTTTTTAAAACTGCTATACCTGATTGCCGGGAACTGCTATAAAAAAACGTGTTTTGCGGTGACCACGATATCTCTGGATAGGATTATCCAAAATAAAAAAACAAAAAAGATTTCGATAGTATAATGTATTATCTAGTACTTAGATAGATAGATAGATATTTATTTCGAGATGCTAACATGAGTGAAAAATATTTGGTTTGAGATGATATAGAGATTAGACCAAGGGTCTTTACAACTTAATTATAATTATTTGCATGCTTTGGCAGATATCATTTTAAATACAGTTAATTATAGGTATTGTACGGGAGAAAATTCGCAAAACCCGTTGATTCACTTAAATCTAACTTAAAACTAAACTTAGCGTAACTTACTAACTATGAATAAAATGAAAATTAAAGTAGAGTTCTGCTGAATCGTTTTAATCGATAAAAATATCTGACATGAGAGGGTTGTTGCAATTTTCACATTTTCTTACAAATTTTAGTAGTAATTCGCCTGAGATTTCGTTTATTGTTTTGGTACTAGCTGCTTCATGCAGTCGGCTGGTGGAGAAGTGCCAGGGTTTGTTTAGTATTATTTTTAGAGATTTGTTCTGGATGACCTGCATTTTGTTCTTGTGTACAAGGGCGCAATGATACCAGATTGGTGCTCCATATGTGAGAGCAGGCTGCATTACTGCATGATAAATAAGGAGTTTGTTATCCTGGGACAAATGAGATCTTCTGTTAATTAAGGGGTAGAGGACTCTAATAAATTTATTTAATTTGGAGACAGATTGTTCAGCATGATGCTGGAAAGTTAATTTTTGGTCAAAATATAGGCCTAGGTACTTAATTGTATTTGACCATTGTATGATTTCGCCCAGAATATTAATGTTTGGAGGTGGTAGAAAGTGAGAAGCACGGCGCTTGGTAAAAAATATGGCTTGTGTTTTGGAGGTATTGATTTTAATTTTCCATTTGTTGTAGTAATCTGAAGTTAGTTCCATTTGATCTTGTAGTATGTTAATAATGTTATGTGGGTCTGCAGATTTAGTGAAAACAGCCGTGTCGTCGGCGATGGTTGCGTAGTACTTAATCGAAAGAATACGCAAAATATTAATTTTTAACAAAATGGCAGCTTCTCAAAAAAAAATTTCGATTTTCAATCAAAATTTCGGCCTTAAATTTTTTATAAAATAGAAAATATTTATCGGCAAGAAAAAACCTTCAATGAATCACTTAAAAATACATTTATAAAGCTTGTGTAAAAATTTGAGACTGATCGGTTTTGCCGTTTCCAAGAAATCTTGGTCACCGCTTTATAAACACAATTTTGAGAAAAACGCGCTCAAAGTTTCAAAAACACTTTCAAACGTCTTTACAAATATGAGTGTAACTTCGAGACTATTTGTCGGATTGATATGAAACTTTTTGTGAATATACTTAAATATATGTGCATTACGAAAATTAATTTTTTTTTTAAATCTGACTGCGTATATCCCCTTAATCCATTTTAATAAGGACATCACTCATTCATTTTTTATCTTTTTCTGTGATTATTGATCAAACTACTCAATTAGACGCCTTGTTAAAATTGTCTCCAAACGTCTCGATAGTAAACTAATCGCGTCAAAAATCTAGCCTATGACCCAGCGCTGCATTTCAATTAATGCATCCCAGCCAAATTCGCTGCATGTACAGCCAAAACAGGCGTAAACATTTTCCTTCGCATTGCGGAAGCCCAGGTAACAGTCAAGTATAAAATGAAGCGTGTATTTTTACGTAAAATTTGGTAATTTTACATCAGGAAAATGTAATGAAAAATGCTTTTCAATTTGTATCAAAGGCACTGCATTGATTCGCTACATTTCTGCAGCAATGTTTTGCAGTGAAAATTCTTTAATATCACTGGCTACATTTTACTTTATTATTTTTTTAATAATAAACTATTTTTCGATACTTTTCTAAGCTTTAATGTAAAATCTTCAAAATTTTCAATCACTCCGAACAAATTTTGAGTATCTGCTTTCAGCAAAGTTGGCTGCGTTTCACCGACTGCATCTACATGCAGCGCAGCACTAATTAAATGATTGAATAATTCGCAGGGTTGTGAAAACAACGCAGTACATATAAAAACAACGTTCAATTTCAAAACGGGGGTTCTTTTTGTGGTCAAAACTGCTTTTCTAAGCAATTTTTTTTAACTTTTCGATTGATTTACTATTGGTATTTCATTTTTAAAACTTACATCACTCGACGAACATTTAATTAAAATTATGTAACTTTTTGAAAGTCCCACAAAATAAAGGAAGCGGCACAAAAAAAAAATCACTCCAAATTGACAAATTGTAAAAACTGTTTTTGTACAATTTGAACATGAAAATGATTTTTTTTTAGTAAAAAATTTGTCCATATCTATCTGAATTTCGATAACCCAAAATCTGTTTGTATCGAATTGCCAATTTCAAGCTTAATTTTGTGTTAAGTAAAAGTAATTGTTTTTAATTTTAGAAAAACTTTCGTTTTTGCGAAATGTGTGATGATGATTTGAAAAAAAAGAAGAAAAAAAACATTTCGCATTCTCTCAAGTACACTTTCATTGATTCGTTTTTTTTTTAAAATAATAAGTTATTTTTGTTTTAATTTGTTAAAATTAAAAACTGATTTATTATTATGTATAAAATATGGTTCTGGAATTCCGCCATTTTTTTGGGTTCATGGCTTCGAGAATAATTTATATTAGGCGCAAACCATTAGATATATATATTTATTTGTTTTAAATTTAAAAAAATAAATTTCTGTCTACAAATAAAAGCAGGAAATACCACAAGACTAATAAGGCAATGATATAATACTTCGTAAATATTTTTCTCGGAAATCGATGCTCTCAGTTAAACTGAAATTAGTAAAACATGGGAAGAAAATTTCCTATCAAGAAAAGATCAAAAACGAAAAACCGACAACATAAGAATCAAAAACTCGATATGTATTTTTTTTTTTGATTCAACATTGTTAATACTTAACAAAATGATCGAAGAAAAAAAAAACAAACAGCATGAAACATGGTTCATTTCTGTACTATATACACTGGCTCCATAAAATTATCGAACGACAAAATGGTGGAATGATCGAAGAAGTGTTGTTCTTTTTCCGTTCAATTTTTTTTTTTTTGGGGTTTACTTATATCAAAGTTTTGTCGGGTTTGCAATCAACGAAGGGTATCCAGCTGAGAGAGTCGTCTAAAGAATATGATTTTCAGGTCTAGAGATTTTAAAGATTTTTTTTTCTTCTATCTTTGTCAGTTCGAAATCGAATGATTTTAATGCGTGATTTTATATCCGCTAAGATACGAAGTATCTCGACTTAAATAAATGTTTCATTGAAATTTTTCGTAGGCGTTCCAGGCTTGTGTAAAAGACTTTTTTTTCTGTATTTTGATTACCTTGAAAAATGTTACACACTTGAGAAAATTGTCGAATATTAAAAACAAAAAAAAAAATAATTTTGTTATGATTTAATCAAATTGATGTCTAATAGTTTACTTGTGTGTTACGAAGAGAAAAAAAACTAGTAAATACTATGGGCTATTTATATGAAATTATTATAATTTCGTGTATGTGAGAAGTTTCGCGATATGTTTACAATCGTGAATTGCAATTTTATTATTGAAATTTTTTCAAGCATATTTAGAGCAATATTATTTTATGGAGCAATTTCTGAATGACCAGTAAGTTCGGATACAAAGTCAAGTGCCGATTAAAAGAAAACCACTTGAACTAATTCAATCTTTATTTTATACAATTTAAAATTTACCTTTTTGCAAATAAAATTTTCAATTAATTTCGCCCTATGGTTTTCTGGAATCGAACTACTACACAGTAAAAAAATCCATTGAATTTTACATCTTTTGGATAGAAAGCAAATATGTTTTCAAGTAAATTTACATTGGGATGTAATAGTCAATTGAATGTAATTTTCAATTTTTGCTCAGTAAATTTCTATTTGTAATCAGTAAATTTAAACTTTAAAAACAGCAAATTCATTAGATATTCTCTTGAATTTACACTCTAAAAAAAGTGTATAATTACGACTCTTTAAGGTATACTTATTTCTACTTCTAATATTGTTTCTTACTTACTTACTCTTAGTAAAACCCTTGGATGTAGGTAGGAATCGAACCCGCATAGCCACCGAAGGCGTTTCATTTTCATTTCAGTAGAAAACAAAATCAAACGAAGAACCAACTTCGTGGCTTCATATATAACATATTTTTCATCGTAAAATTCAAATAGATAAGTAGAATTACACGAAAAAGAACGTAGTTTTCAATTCATATATAAATATAGTTAATTTTACACGAAATGTTGCGTAATTTTGTGACCCTTTTCATGTAAATTGTACGGTTCAGTTGAACAGTACATGAATAATTTACTAATACCAATAATTTCGTGTAAAAGTGATTGAAATGTGTAAATTAAATATACTGGAAATTTCAATTAAAAATTGGATTGCAAATAAAAATTGGATTGCAAATTCAATTTTTTTAAAACAGTGTACTTTTTAGTACCGATTCTTAAGGTATGCGTAGTTTCAGGTTCAATTATTGACGCGGGAACAAAGCCTTGCTACTTTTACGCCCCCCAGTGCCGGCCATATTGTCGTTGAAGTCGAAGGGCTATTTTCATTTTAACTTAACAAAACTTTTGTAATATTTTTATATATTTCACTAGCTTCCAGGTCCACACTTTTTGGGTAAAATATTAATCTCTTTGAATAAATTGCCGTTTCTTACATTATCCTCATATGAGGATAATGTAAGAAACGGCAATTTACTCAAAGAGATTAATATTTAAATGCCCTTGGCCAGATCTAAAAGATATGTCAGAATTCGTAAAAGCGTACACAATAGCTTTACATCCACTTAGGGGTTGAATATCACAAAATCCTGAAATTAATTTTTAGGCGTTTATATATAAAGCCCAATGAAGTAAAGACGAATTCGATAATTTCATTAGACCTAAAAGATTTTCCATAATTTGTACAACCACCTTACACCCGTTGGGAGTTGAATATCGAAAAATGCTTGATTAAATTTAAAGGCCTATGGAAGTAATAGCAAACTCGATATCTTATTAGACCTAAGAAATATATCGGAATTCGTGAAAATGCACATAACTACCTTAAAACCCCTTAGGAGTTCAATGTCGAAAAATCAGTTGAATATGCTCTCTAAGCGCTTAAATAAAGAGCCCACAGAAGTAAAATTTATATGATATCCCAACAAACCTAAGAGATATGATGAGAATCGTGAAAATGTATACATCCACTTTTCATTGAAAAATTTTTTTGCCTCACCTTCCCCGTATACCAAAAAAAAATTTGAATTGTTTTGCTTAAATTACTTAACTGTATTTATTATGTCTCGATCCCGCCTTTTGGATGCTTCGGACGCGTAGTTTCCACCCCACTTCTGTAACCGTGCACCAAAGTCAACCATCACACTTCTACATAAATTCCAAGTTTCAATTTCCTAGCATAAACCGTCCTTCAAACACTTGAAATGCTCCACCCAATCTTTCCACCAAAAAATTTGGAACTTAATAACTCAACGGGTTTGTGACATTCGAGCCTTCAAACGAGCACAAGGCGGTCAGATGGACTTTTTGGAACTTTAAAATATAAAATTGGACTATAGCAATTTTTTTTAAATTTCTGGTTGATCAAAATATTCTTTGTTATAAAAAAAATAATAAAGTAAATCGATTAACATTCTGGCGCCACCTTGTTTTTCTTTACTTACACCTGAATCAAGCCCAATCTTTTCGATTGATTTTCTCGACAAATATTTCCCTAAATCGATTATTAAAAAAAATAGTTCTTAACGGTCGCATAAAGTTTATATTTAAATATTCGCGATGCGTTTTTATTTTTATCTTCAATAACGAAATTGTTAAGTATTAAAATTCACTAATTTTATAAAAATTAATTGGAGAAAAAGGAGAAATTTTATTTAATAAATTTTCCAAAATTTTGGTCTATTACAAAATTTGGTTGTGAACATTTTTTCAAGGATACAAAGTGTAGTGTAAAAAAATGCAGGCGTAGTTAATTTAATGTATTACAAAATCGAATTGCGCGATATAATCCTAAGAATTATTCAAGAAATTGATTGGCTTTTTTGACAAAAGTAAATAAAAATGACACAAGTATTATAGAATGTCAAGTGGTAAAAAAAAGTGAATGTAAACTTGTTATATTCGTAAAATTGAGAAATTGAAGCGTTTTCGATTTTGATCAAAAAAAAACCGCGAGACATAATTTAGAAAATAAACTGATTTTAAATAAAACAAATTATTTTCGTAAGTGTGTTAATCGATGGGCTTCTTGAAAATACAATAAACAAATTAATTGAATTTATTGCTATTTTGCAACTTCAAGTAACTTCAGTTTTTTTTTTTTCATTTTTCTGTATTGTATAATCCCCAAGGTGACGAATTCTACTTTTGACTTGACGGTTATATTTTTGGAGTTTATGGTTTTAGTTATTTATAAATTTTGGGAATTTCGTAAGTCTTCTTCTACTTTAACACTTATTGTTTTTTCGAAACCCACTCAGGCCTATGTAGCTGTCCTTCAAAATTTTAGTTTTTAAAATTTCTCCGATGTATTTGAGAATGGAAACACCAATAAAATTACCTATAAATTCGTTCTACACAGTAAAAAAAAATCCATTGAATTTTACATCTTTTCGATAGTAGGAAAATATGCCACACCTTTTATTTCGTGTAAAAATGATTGAAATGTGTACTTTTACTTGAAAAACTTAAATATACTGGAAATTTCAAGTAACACTTGGATTGAAAATTAAATTTTTTTAAAAGAGCGTACATATTGCAACAAATATAAAGTTGTACCTTATTTGGAAATTATAAGTAACGTGTTTTTGAGCTATTCACATTCGCTAAAAGTAACATTTTTGTAGATTGTAGATGGTGGAGGATGGCCTAAAATCACGATTCACTGTGGCCTCAGTGGGCCTATTGTGTTTTTCATCCCTTATTATAATTCACTCAGGACGGTTATATCAATAAAACAATTTTGTAGCAACATATACATGCCATTTGTCAACTTTCTAGCCCAAACCATTCCTGAGAGTTTAAAAGAAGCACTACTATGTCGTAGAAAAATCTTTTTTCAAGTTTCTAACATGAGCCATTCTTGACGCACCAAAAATATCTATACAGAAATGGGTCTAGTTTACCCGGTGCTGAAAACATGAAGGGGGCAAGTCTCAAAAGTTTCTGGAAATGTGCAAATAATTGTTAAATAATAATAATAATAATAATATTTATTCGGTGATGATTTCGAGTATAAACTTATGTTATTAATAATCAGAGATTAGACAATATAGTCTTTACATCTATACTTTTGCGGGGTATTTTTTACATACAAGTATTTTGAATTCTTTTAAAATTGGTGTAACATTGTGATAGAAAATTTTTAAATAATGTTTGCTCTGAAAAGCCTTTTTTTGGCAAATAATAATAAGTATACAAAAAATAAAGAAAATCAAAATTTGTTGAGCTGTTTTCAAATCCTGACGGAACTAAGAATTACTATAATACAATAACTGACATCATTGCATCTAATTTTCATGAATTTTTTAAAAAAATATGAGAAGAACGTGTTTTTACTACTTTCTTGTAAGAAAAACGTTACCAAACGGATTTCAAATTATTGTGAAGACTTTGTATGTTAAATTTCCAGAAATTCGCTGTACAATTCTACTAAGTAATGTACTTTGTTTGTAACTTAAAGTAATACATATTTAAATGTATGGTAGATATATGGTATGGTATGAGGATGAGTACAATCCATAGATATCGTACCCATCCCCATACTATCTGCAGATGTATGAAACTTATTCAAAGTCTTGTGAACCGTTTTAAAGATTTAAAACCAAAAAAACTAAGCAAAAATTGTTCAAAACATTTATAAAAAAACACATTATAAAAAAATTGAAACGTGGAAGAAGTCACAATTAGCCGTACCCCTTCGTCTAATATACTTTGGATTAAAAACTGAATTTCTTAAATTGTACAAATAAAAGAATTGTAACCTAAAACATAGGTAGCTTTAGGGGTTAGAATAAATTCATCACCGCTTAATAAAGAAAATATAATTTAAATTTTCTGCCAACCGAACAGGAATTAATATACGAGTAGTTTACACGGATTTTAATTTTCATTTTCCACTTGCTATTTTTGGCATTTTTGGTGTTTTTGCGATTGCAATAGCTCCTTTAGTTGAATACAAATTTTTTCAGGACTTTTGTATGGCAGCTACTCGCTTCGATGTTGTTTTGTTCCTGTTTTTAGAAAACTGAAAGATTGTATTACACTGTATGCCACTATGTCAAATATTTGACTATTCTGGCTGTCAAATCAAGTCAAATCGTCAAATTTTTGTTGGAAAAATATTTTTATTTTCCTTATTTGAAATTTTCTTGCTGACTTCCCGGTGAATGAGTGTCTTCTTAAGTTCCTGGATGACCCCTTCTGTGGCATGCGCTGTAACAGTGTTGTTTTTAAAGGATACCGAACTTGACTTACAGGGTTATTCCTCAATACAAAGTAGCTTTGAATTCAGTCATTTTTTTTTTAGATAGGGGGTCAAGAATCGAGCCTGATATTGCAGTCTTTTTAACTTTAGAGCTATTGACTGTGATACGATCTACCAGAACAACAAAGTTGCATATAACAAATCAACTACTGCATGGTAGCGCTAATGATATTTGCGAACCCGATAAGAATGAAGTTAGAACTCATCTGCTCAGTGTTAAATCCGTCAGTAGTGATCTTATTAAACATTATTTCAAATATCATTTTAAAATAGAAAAGATCACGACCGCAATAACCCATGACTAGGTATTTAAACACACGATCTCAGTGTTAATACAATAGCGCACTTAGCTAATGCAACATAGTGGTCATTCGCGTGTAACCACATATTTTAACGACTTTCGTTTGGAAGGCTACACCAAGGAGTTGTTCAGTTAAGAGCGTACACTTTCTTTTTGCTCTAAACTATTCCCTTACCGGAGTCCTGCAGGGATCAGCGCTGTATAACATCTTTACTGGCGCCTTGCCAAAACTTTAGCTCTGCCTGTGCTCACGTAGCTCTTTTGTATGGAAAAGGATTTCAGAGCAATCCGAGAACTAAAATCAATCTAGAAAATACAGTAGCATTAGTTTTCACTAAAAACCTTGCTTTTTACTTGTTGATCAGACTATCGAATGGAATATCGTCAAAAACAAATTGAAATAAAACAAATTGAAATTATTGTATTATATAAAAAAAAGTAATTCGGTTATCAAGACCTTAAACTATTAGACAGCCTGTTCTTTTAAGACAATAAAACTATTACACACTCAATATTGTTAGTTCCATAGGTTTAAAAAAATTCAATTTAAGTTTAATCTATTTCTTATTAATTTTGGACATTGCAGCCGAAGGTTTCCTTTGAGTTAACATGCGATCCATCGGCAGAATACACAAATTTTCCACACACTTTAGTATGGAAGCCACATGGAGAACTTGCTTAACACTTTAATTGCCAAAATTTTTGACAATACGATATAAAGGTGTCAAAATTTTCGTTGGGTGCGGAGCCGCGTCGCTGGCACTGAACTTGTTAATTTTCTGCCATTCATTTCTTATAAACGCTAAAATACACAAGCTTTTTCTTAGACTTTGGTATGGAAGTTAAACGAAGTTCTTGCTGAACACTTTTTTGACTGCCAAATCTTGGCCAAACATTTTGACAGTGCTATATAAAGGGATCAAAATTTTCGTTGGGTGCGGAGCCGTGTCACTGGCACTGAACGTGTTAATTTTCTGCCATTCAGTTTCTATAAACGCTAGAATACACAAACTTTTTCATAGACTTTAGTATGGAAGTTACACGAAGCTCTTGCTGAACACTTTTTTGTCTGCCAAATACACAAACTTTTTCATAGACTTTGGTATGACAGTTACACGAAGTTACACTTTGCTTGCCAAAAATTTTGACAATGCTATATAAAAGGTCAACATTATCGTTGGATGCGGAGCCGTGTCGCTGGCACTGAACGTGTTAATATTCTGCCATTCAGTTCTTATAAACGCTAAAATACACAAGCTTTTTCATAGACTTTGGTATGGAAGTTACACGAACCCCTTGCTAAACACTTTGACTGCCAAACTTTTTGTGAAAAATGTTGACAATGCTTTTTGAAAGGGTCAAAATTTTCGTTACGCAAACTTTTTTATAGACTTTGGTATGGAAGTTACACGAAGCTCTTGCTGAACACTTTTTTGACTGCCAAACTTTAGTCAAACATTTCGACAATTCGCTATATAAAGGGGTCAAAATTTTCGGAGCCGCGTCACTGGCACTGAACGTGCTAATTTTTCGCCATTCAGTTCCTATAAATGCTAAAATACACAAACTTTTTTATAGACTTTGGTATGACAGTTACACGAAACCCATGCTAAACACTTTGACTGCCAAACTTTTTGTCAAAAATTTTGACAGTGCTATTTGAAAGGGTCAAAATTTACGTTGGGCACGTTCTATGCCATTCCGTTCCTTTAAACGCTCTTCAGCGGCACTATTACTGCTTCAAATATAATTCTTTTACTTTATTATTTTTGAAGTAGTAAGGTACATATTTATTTTCAGTTCCTGTGTGACCCCCGATAGGACGGCAACAGTGCTCCTCAACAAGTCATGATCCTATGCGCTAATCTTTACCTGTAGTCAGAAGTTATTTGTTCGTCGAATTTCCTTCTCAATTATTCGTAACCCTTTGTTTCTTGGACAACCGACTTCAAATTTTCTTTATTCCAATTCAGAGCCTGGTTGGAGATGTTTGGCACCGACTTCTTCAAGGCATAACCAATCCATTATCACTTTCGTCTCTAAATCTCAATGCCTATCATAGTTTACCCAGTCGTTCTCCAAAGATTTACGTTGAAGATAACGTCTGGCTTAGAATATCATCAAGATGCGTTGAAGACAGTGGTTGACGAATGTCTGCAATTTGTTGTCACACTAACAGCACGGATTCAAGAAGGGTGATATATTTTGAATCCTCCAGAAGGTAGGGTAGTTTGACTGTCCTCAAATTTCAAAATAAAAATTGCTACTCTACCCGATTATTTTGTATTTTAATTTTTAGGGTAGTATACTCCAAATAAAAGTCCGTCTGTCCACCGTACAAAACTGCTTCGGCCTGCCAAAACTTGAGAACTCCTGGAGATATGTTCTTCAAATTTGGACGAAAGCAAGACTATTTGGCTCATATTAGGCTTTGCTGGTGGGGTTATTGATGAAGGGTTTTAGACAATATAATTTGTTTTCTATACACTTGCATTGAGTATTACTTAGTTGAAATCTAATTAAATAACGGCTAGTCACAATAATTCGGTGTTTCACTACGTTGATGCTTCCACTGTTCCAAAGCTGTTCAAATTTCAGGAATTATCAAAACACAATTAATCACTCCGTCTTCCCAGAAAGGAAAATAAAAACACAAACCCCCTATCAACAAATTAATTTTATTCTGAAAACTACCCGTTCCCATTAGCACTATGTTTTCTTTTAAAGGTATGTTCAGTAGCCGACCAACAGTCGGTCTTATGACGTCAGATAAATAAACTTCCTCCTACGATCGGTACGTTTGACGGTACACCCAGCCACTTCACTTTTTCGACAGTTTCCTATCGTTTCAACTGTTGTAACACCAAATGCCGTTTTGTTATTTCAATGACGGGACAAATCGATTGAAAGTGTCCTTTAGCTGACAGGAAATTGTCAGTATGTCGTCGTTTCTACACCTACCTACCTACCTGCCGACAATAACAATATCAAGTCGATTTTCGAAGGTAACAATAGGCGCGCGATGATTATCTCGGATAATTCGGATCAAATATGCATTCCATTGAAATCGAATTGGTGAAGTCAACGTGGTAGATTGACTTTAGTTAGATTTCTCTGTTGGTGTAATCTCGATGTCGCATCTATTTAAACAACGAAAAGGAGCGCTAAACTGCTAAAATTTCGTATCTAATTTTGTTCTCTATTTTTATTGGATTTTTTTTTTAAATTTTTTTCTATTCGTATTTCAGGTGAATACATTCGTATACCATTGCAACTTGATGAACTACTTCACGACGTCCTTCAGTTGGCTGACTTGACAAATTCTGATGACCAAGAGGTAAGTTAGTGGCTTTTGACCAACAAAAATTAGATCACTTTATGGAAGTTCATTGTCATCTCAAGAGTAAATGGCCTATAAGTTGGGAGAGAAAAAACCCAGGTGGGGTGTAGGTTTTCTCAAGTTTATCTAAAATGAAGGAACACTAATTAAGAAGTTAGCTTTACGCCTTGAAATAATAATTATTTAAATTTTTGGTTCGGTAAGTGAGGAGCCTATTTCCGATGTTTGGAAGAACCATTCTTTAGTGGGTTCTTATTGTATTTGAAACCAGTTTTTTTTTTAGCTAACTTGTAGGTTGGCATACCAATCTACAAGTTTATGCTATTTTTTTTTTGGGTCAAAATAAAGTTTCATTAATTTATTGGAACTTCATTTATTTCGATTACCTTGCCTTCAAATTATTTTTGTGGAAAATGTCTAGAGTTTTTTTTTTAGGTTACTTGTTCTTGTTGTTAAGGTTTTAGAAGAAAACGGAGTAGTAAAGCAACGCACCTTGAGCTCTCAGTCAGAAAGTCTATTGTACTCGAAGTATCGTGACTCTACTCAAACTTTTTTTGATCTTTTGGAGGATCTTAAAAGTTCGGATATGGACCTAGCACGGATTTTGACCGACCATCTTCAGATCAGGCCAATGGTCGTGGGTTTGAATCCCATTCATGAAATGGTTCCTCGCTTTTTCTTACACAATATAAGTTTTTCAAAAATAGCCATTCTCTCCCAGCTATCCTCTCATACTAGGCTTGTGTTATTCGCGAACGACCAAGTTCGGAAGAGCGTTCCCATAAGTGAAATGAGCGAACTAGTTCGCCGTCAGTCGCGATCCTAGTTCGTTTCAATTCATTCATTCATATGAACTGTGCCATTCAGTACATACTGAGATTATCTCAATCGTTTTTTTCTAACCTTAGATAGATCAAAAGTAATAGAAGTTAAAAAAGAACCACGTAATTAGTGTGTTCTTTTGCGCGTTTAGTCCAGAGCAGATAAACTTCAAAAGAACTATATAGAGTAGAGCAGGTTTTATGTTTAACATCTAGATGGCGTTGGTGCTATATACCTTAGGTAAATCAAATGTGTTCCATTGCACGTTTAGTTCAGAGCACATAAACTTCAAAAGAACTATACAGGGTGTTTGGTACTCCGCCCACGACCTTGTAAGGGGTTATTCCTTGATATATTTGGAGAAAAAATTGTTCCACAGGGTGGGTCGATTTTCAATAACAGTGGAGATACAGGGTGGTTAAGAAAAGTGTTTTTGACCGGTACCCTTACTCACTTAAAACGTTATATCTTGAAAACGAATAATCACAAGGCAAAGTGTTATAACTCATTTTTTGGGGAATCGAATTACCTTTCTTGAGATATTTACTCGAAAACACAGATTTTTGCAACGTCAACCTTAAAAATTCAGTGATCAATGTAGTTTTTCTCAGAAAACTCCATTATAAAACTGTCATCTTAATTTTATTTTTTTATGAACCGTATTATTACCTACAAAAGCTGCATACATATGTATGAGTTGCGATTAACATTTTGGAAGTAATAGGTAAAAATACATACGAGGGCGGATTGATAATGACGTGCAAAAATTGAGAAAACATAATTTTATCCGGAAAAATTAATTTTATTTTTCAACGTAGTCTCCTTTTAGCTCGATACAGTTAGTCCAGCGTTTTTCCAATTTTTTGATCCTTTCCAAATAATATGATTTGTCCAACCCTTCAAAATAGGCGTTGGTTTCACTTATGACGTCAGTATTCGTGGTAAATCTCTTTCCAGCAAGCCATTTTTTCAAGTCTGGAAATAATATAAAGTCGCAGGGTGCCAAATCCGGAGAATACGGTGGATGAGGGAGCAATTCGTACCGTAATTCAAACAGTTTTGCCGTTGCAACAACGGACGTGTGAAACAACACTTTTTTCTTCGCCAAATGAAGCCGTTTTGCCTTGATTTCAACATCCAATGGAGCCAATAACTCAGAATAATATGCTCCCGTCATTGTTTTTCCTTTCTCCAAGTATTTGGTGAATATCATTCCATTGGAATCCCAAAAAACTGTCGCCATAACCTTTCCAGCCGATAGAACGGTTTTGCCTTCTTCGGTGCGCTTGAACTGACATCCTTCTATTTTTTGGTTTCTGGAGTGTAGTGGTGAAACCATGCTTCATCAACAGT
The DNA here is from genome assembly GCA_951812415.1 of Beris morrisii. Classification (NCBI taxonomy): domain Eukaryota; kingdom Metazoa; phylum Arthropoda; class Insecta; order Diptera; family Stratiomyidae; genus Beris; species Beris morrisii. The sequence goes on from OX638311.1 coordinate 125,590,778, forward strand.
TACGAATCAACGAAAAAATTCATTTGTATTACGTTAAAACAGTTGCAAACCGTGCTGCGAAGTTGTCACACGATTGCGTTTTTAGTCGATTGTGAGCAAACGCGGCAGCCATCTTGCGGATAGCTTTCTCATGTCCAAATGGTTTTTCAAAATATTCCAAACACGTTCAAATGAGATGCTTACTACGTTAACTATCTCACGCACTTTTACTCGACGATCTTCTATCACGATATCATGGATTTTATCGATGATTTCTGGCGTGGTGACCTCATTTGGACGACCTGGACTTGGTATGGTTTGTGTGCTCGTACGACCACATTTGAATTCAGAAAACCATTTGTAAATCATTTGGATCGATGGTGCAGAGTCTTTTCTTTTCTTTTCTTTGGTTACTTTAGCTCTTTTCCCTTTTAAAAAATTGTGTTTAATCGACACACGAAATTCCCTTTTATCCATTTTCAACAATTTTTGTAAGTCGACTTGCTTAGACGGCTGCTTCTCGAAAACTAAACGAGGTATCAGGCTTAAACTTTGCAGGTAATCTATTTAAGGATGGTCCAGGTAAAAAAAAATAACCAATTCCTTACCTGCCCACTTCTTTTTTGATTTTTCCACGTCATTATCAATCCGTCCTCGTATTTCGTTCGTTTTTCAGTACTGTGTTCATGGGCGGAAGGGACATTTGCAGTAGTCACTAATAGATGGCGCTTGGTTTCGTTAAGGTTTGGTTTCCAAGGGTAGGGTATCCTTTTATGACAAGCGAAATATTTGACAATTAAAAATTTTCAACCGTTCGCTGTCAGTTCAGTTCGTTTGTGCTCGGAAAATTTTCTGTGAGTTATATTTTGTTGTGTTGTGTGCCAGAATTGCAATTAGTTGCCAATATTTTAATTTCTTTCAAATTTCGCGCGCTTTTATTTCACTGACATCTAGCAGCGAACTGGATAGTTTATTTCACTCTACTTCGAAGGTACATTTTTCGTTTCGCCGAAGACAGTACTATACTTTAAGCCTAGTACTCTATGTTCCGAGCGAAACGAAATGAACTGTCAAATCCCATATAAAAAAATGAATATTTCGTTCACTTTTCGCGACGAAATAGTGGGTTCGTTTTTCAGTACTGTGTTCATGGGCGGAATGGACATTTGCAGTAGTCACTAATAGATGGCGCTTGGTTTCGTTTCAAAGGGTAAAGTACCCTTTTATGACAAGCGATATATTTGACATTTCAAAATTTTCAACCGTTCGCTGTCAGTTCAGTTTGTTTGTGCTCGGGAAATTTTGTGTGAGTTATATTTTGCTGTGTTGTGTGTCGGAATTGTAATTGCATGCCAATATTTTAATTTCTTTCAAATTTCGCGCGCTTTTATATCACTGACATCTAGTAGCGAACTGTATAATTTATTTCGCTCTACTTCGAAGGTACCTTTTCGTTCGTTTTCGTTTCGCCGAACACAGTACTATAATTTAGATCAAAAGTAATAGAAGTTAAAAAAAACACGTAATTAGTGTGTTCTTTTGCGCGTTTAGACCAGAGCAGATAAACTTCAACAGAACTATATGGAGCAGAGCAGATTTTATATTTTACATCTAGATGGCGTTGGGGCTATATATGGTGCTATAATTCGGTTAGCGAATGAATTAAGTTATTGTACAAAACGTCACAATGAACTGAAAATGGAGAGAGAGAAAACTTACAGAGAAATGTTTTGTAGCGCATTCTATGTGTCAAACTTTGTATTTTTATTAAGGACATAGTAGCAAAATCATTGGAGTCAGTGGCGTAGTAATGTGGAAACGTTCCCTTCTCGGCACGATAACCGTACAAAATTTTTGTATTAAACGCTAGTTCCAGTGAGCAGCAAGTTTTAGAGGTTGTCGACTTGTGAACTTTATTTCCATCCCAAACTTGGACCAAAAGCGAGAAAACTACCAAAGTGGAGTACTATCCACCCCTTTAGTCTACAATCCACAGTTCCAATTGATGGTGGAAACTCGCACAGGCTAGGCAGAAATATTGCTTCCAGTTATCGTAGTTCCCTACATCCTAGGGCAGGAAGAAAACCGTTTAGGTTATATTTTTTGAAAATTTTTTTGAAAAAAATACAAAGAATCTCTTTTTTTTTATAGTATAAAAACTGTCTTATTTCTATAACATTTTTCTTTTCTGAAACAATCTTAGGCTGAAACAAGCTGCGAAGAAAAACCGAAATCAGAAGAATCATCGGACGATACGAAACCACTATCGACAGATGGCAGTAGTATCGAAAAAACTTTAGAACCTTCGTCACTAACCGACGTTGAAGTATCCGAACTTTTTGATTTAGAAAATGCCGATCAATTAGTCGATCTCGATATGATGATACAATCAGCTGGACCGTTCCAGCATCATCGATCTGGACAAAATTATGGTTCGAATAGTGCATTTCGACAATCGGGATTTCATCATCATCACCACCATCACCAGGTAAGTCGGAATTTTCTTTGATGTAGTTTCGTTGATTTCGCTTCAGAGTTGCAGTAACTTTTCATTTAAATATTTAAGATTTTTGGAAGAGATAAATGCTAATGTGTTTTGATATCAGTTCAAATTTCACAAAAGGTTAAAACGGTCAAAAGTGATATGCTTTGGGATGAGAAGCAAATAAGTACAATAACAGTATTTAACCCGGAAAACTTGTATTTTCAATTCAACATGTACTGTGAAAACATTCACCAAAAAATAAGTACAATTTTAGAAAATTAAAATTGATCTAGTCTATTCCTGGAATTGAAATCGAAACAGATTTTCGCAGTTTCATGACTAGCCACTGAAAAACTTTTCTATTGCGCTCATTTTTTTGGTGTGAACACGATGAATCTAAGAGAACAAGACGTGAAACAACAGCAACATCACACTGGAAGAACACATCACAGTTGTAGAAATTATTTTTATTTTAATTGAAATAATTTGGCAACCCTTTTTTAAGTTGGAAATGCGTAGCTTTTAAGAAAAACTGTAGATGCATATTTGTTAAGCGTGCAAACAATGGAAACTTATAGAATCTTAAAAGAAAACTATCCTCTCACTACACAATGGTTGATCGAAAAATCGCTTCTGATTTTGTCAAAACAAAAACATCAATAGAATTAGACAGAAGAAAGAGCTTGTACTGCAGTTCGCTCTGTTGCACAAAGTTTTGCTACACCGTTCATCATTCAAAAATGAAACACTATTAAAAAACAATTTGTCAACAGTCTGGTCAAAACTTTATTATTATTCGGGTCAAAGTTCGGGACGCAGTTAATATGGGGTCGCGATGAAATGAAAAGAAGAAAGAACCAATTTGCTGTCTCATCAGACCTAAGAGATATGATTTATTGAAATCATTATATATGAAGCCTTAGGAAGCAAAAATCAATTCAATATCTCATCAAACCTAAGAGTTATGGCAAAAATTGTGAAAACATATGCAACGTCCTTACACCCACTTGGGGGTTGAATATCCGAAATTCCTGAAAAGTGTTTTTAGATAATAAAGCAAGCCCGAGGAAGTAAAAGCCATTTCGATATCTTATCACTCCTAAGAGATATGACGGAATTCGTGAAAACGTGTTTAACCCTTTTATATACTCTTAGGGGTTGAAATAGGAAACATTTTAAAAACAAATTTTAGGCTATTATAAAATAATCCCGTGGAAGTGATAAGTTATTTGATATCTAATCAGAATTGAGGGATATGGCAGAATTCGTGAAAATGTATGCAACCCCTTTACACCCACCCCCTTAGAGATCGAATTTCAAAAAGTCCTGAAAATTGTTTCTAGGCATTTATGTGAAGAATCCCTAGAATAAATTCTAATAGTTCATAAGACCTAAGAGATATGACAAAATTCGTGAAAATACAGTAGAATCTCTATATAGTGCCCACCCAAGGGACTGTGCAAAACTGGTCACTTTATTCGATTGGTCAGATTATAAAAATAATTTAACAAATAAGATCCGTTTCTGATTTACATCGGGACCGGAAAAAAATGGCAACTTTAGGCAAGTGGTCAAGATAGAAAGGTGGTCACTTCTTCAGGTTCTACTGTATATGCATCCCCTTTTTTTGACCATTTTTTTTTCACCCCTTCCATACACCAATGGATATTTGATATTTTTTCTTATAGAAATTGGTTCGTGAGATCAAATTTTAAAGTTTTTGACGCCACGCACGCTACTGACTCTCCTCAAAATTTTATTTCTGATCAATTTTGATGGTAAAACCTACACCATCAAGTTTCAATTTCGTGACATTAACCGTTTAAGAGATTTTAGAATGTTTTGATCTCAGCTTTCGAGCGATTCGATCGTATTGTTTTTCCTCCACTCCCACACCTTTTCCACTCATATCGACAATTTTTTTTCCAAATGGGTCCACTATCAAAGCTCCAAATTTCATACGCGGGTCGCTGAGATCTATGGTAGAACCCAAATTTTTTCGTTTAAAACGCTCCCTTACCTTCCCCATCGCATCTCACCCCTAAAAACCAATTAAAGATGTCACCACAGTCTATCCATTCAAGTTAATAGCTCGAAGGCTTTGGGATCTACGGGCTTTCAAACGAATTTGCGGACGGTGGACAGACGGACTCAAAACTCCCTCATCTTCCCCATCGCATCTCACCCCTAAAAACCACTTAAAGATGTCACCCCAGTCTATCCATTCAAGTTAATAGCTCGAAGGCTTTGGGAGCTATGGGCTTTCAAGATTCAAACGAATTTGCGGACGGTGGACAGACGGACTCAATTTTTTTTACTTTTTTGGTGTCTACTAGTCATAAAACGTTAAAAAAATTTAGCAAATTGTTGTTGTTTTTAAATTGATCACAATACTGTGTTTTTGAGATAATAAAGTAAAACGTCTATAGAAATTTGCTGCCATATATACTAGCGTACAGCTGTGGCTGTTTAAACAACTGTATGGAAGATGCTATTACTATTGCTGCGGTCGTAATGCTTTCGACGAGTGGTGCAGAGCAGTGCATTGTTCTATGCTCGAGAATGTCAACCGATGAACAAATCTGGTATAAGTTTGCGATATCTTCTCCAAATTCTTACCCAGACGTATTAAGAGATTGGCGCTTCTTTCGGCAATTCGACATCGAAAATATACTTCAAAAACAAGTCTTTGACACAATCGTATGTATATTTAGATCTTAGTAGATCCCACGATGTCATGGAGCTGGCTGGAATTCATTCAGACAATCCTAACTAGTTTTAACTGGGATAAATCTAATTACCATTGCTTCGAATCATAATTTCGTCTTCAATTTCAAAACTTTTAATGGCGCTTAACTTTTCCCCATCTTCTCGTCTAATGCGTAAGACAAGTGCTACCATTTTATCGATGAGACAGTTAAGGTCAATTCGTTAAATAAATTTTTTTTTTTTTTATAAACACGAAACCTCTAGACCACGCACAAAATCTTAGCACCAGTTCTTTAAAGAAACAACAAAATCTTCAAATCAACTTAATTTCCAATGCTGACTTTAGAACATCTACCGGTATCTGGAGAATTTTCTTACCTTCGTAGCCAAGATGATTTCGAATCTCTCGGCTAACAAAAATAAGAATTAACTCAAATAAAATTTCTGGACGCCATAAGAGCCCACTTGAATAGGATACTAAGTGCTTTTTCCTGAAAATACTTGACTTCAACAGCCAAGACGAAAATGACAGGTTCTGTCTATTACTCATTTCGACAGATTACACTTAAAGGTGTGCTCCCTATGAAGACTTCTTATACCAGGTCAGAGCAATAACTAAAAAGAAGTAAAAGAAGAAAAAAAACACCAAGCTAAAATAAACCCAGTCTCTTCTGTATTTTATACCCTTGGTTTGATTGCATCAAAACGAGCAATCGCCTTTAGTTTTGTCTGATTGTCGTCTTGTGGTAGTAGTGCCCATTTTTTGAACTCGACTCGATTATAGGTTATGTTCGATGCAGGTAATTCGTAATTTCTTTTCGTCGTCCATGTTTACTTTTCCGTCTTGAAAGATTTGATTTCATGTTCTTTTGTTCAGCTACGGTAATTCTGATAGATTTACAACCAGGTAGCCGATTACTTTTCATCGAAACATTCACCATAAAAAAAAGATGGGAAAGCCTTCTTTTTCGTAATCCCTTCGAACAGGTTCTAACAAAAAATTTTGACCCTATAACAGGTTCACGCCTAATACTCAAAATGGGCTTAGGGTTGAGGTTGTGGCTTAATGAGATTTTACAACACACCGACGGTAATGAAAACAATTACTAAAGCTGGTATTACACTGTATGCCATGCTGTCAAATATTTGACAAAAAAAATTTGACGAAAATTTCAGTCAAATTTTTTTTCTATCAAAATAGAGCAAAAACATACCGCAGTCATGATCGGCTGTAAGCCAATCGTATGATACTTACTTACGATGGGGCTACAGTCCAAATCGGACTTAGGCCTCCTGCATGTGCCGTCTCCAGCCTTCTCGTTTCAGTGACCGCGTGCTCCAGTTTGTGAATCTTAGCAGTGACTTGCTGTCTGCGTCAATAGAATCCTCCAAGCGCTTCCGTGGTTTTCCAACTGGTCTTTGTCCATTAACTTTTCCCTTCAGTGTGCGTTTGGAGATTCTTCAATCGTATGATACCCTAGATGAAATTCTCAACTCCGACTTATTTTGTAGTTGGGGATAAACCACTCCTTATTCGTGCGCATGAAGTTTGCTCTTTTTTAAGGACTCACGTTTGGTTGTTCCTCGAAAGTGTAACACAATGTCTTCTATTTTAAATTTCATATCTGGAACTTTAGCTAAATCGCCGAAATTAAAATTTTCAAGAACTTTTGCGTTAGGGCTGCAGAAAGGACTCTCACTTTAACTGGTGTCATTTAAAAATGAATGTGTACAAAATTTCAATTTCCTAGCCTGAACCGATCTAAAGTTATCGGCCAATACTCGTGGACACTTATTTTACGGACTTTTGTATGGGAGTTACTCGAGAAAGTGAGAGGATTTCAACCAATAGCAAAACTGATCCTACTTTCAGCTCAAAATTAATTCCTATAAAATTTCGACTGCCAAGCTCAACGATTTCTCGAGTTATAGTGGGTTTCAAAATTTGAACGTACATATTTTTCAAGAATCATTGTATGATAGATACACGAAGAACACACACGATTTGCGTCATTACAATTTCTTTATATACTAACATTGAAATATAAAATTGGGAAAAAAATTCAAATGTCTAGCTTGAAGTGTTCAGAAGTTCAAGACCAATATTTGTTTTAAGGACTTTTGTATGACACCCGAAGAAGTTCACGGATGTTACTGCTTGATGAACTGCAAAATGTGCAAAATTTCAAGTTCCTAAAGTATTCGACCAATAATCGTGAATACGTGTTTTAAAGACTCTTGTATGGGAGGTACCCAAAGGAGTGAAAGGATATCGCCCATTAACGATCTTACCCTTACTTTTTCCATTTTACAGGTTGTGACAAAATTTCAACTTCCTAGATCAATGCGTTCTTGAGTTATCCTGCAAACGAACAGACGGACGGACAGCAAATGGATTTGGAGTTTTTATCCACAACTGAACATAAAAAAAATATGTATATCTTTTTTTCGTCCGAGGCTCGGTTCTATGCGTTACAAACTTTTGGAGCTGGAGTAAACTTATAATATTCTCTGATTTCATCTAGAGTATAAAAATAATAATGTGGCAAACAAAAGTGTGACGATTACACTATATGACTGCATTTGCCAATAGTCAAATATTTGGAATTGTGACATACAGTGTAATACAAGCCTTACCACTGGATGGTTGTAAGAGCATAGTATTTTTATGACTTTGGTTAGGCTTGTCAATAAACACTTAAATATATTCTCTTATTTGGCTGGGTATAGACCGGACAAGACTACAACCAAGAACACTAAAATCGCTATTCTCTATGGGTATTTCCATAAGAAGCGTTCCCATCGACTTATTATTATCTATCCGGTAGAGCCTATTGAAGCCTCACTACTTCTCGAACTACGACCTAAGAGGTCTTTTGTTCCTGGCTCTTAACCACTCCCTAGGCCATATCGATTTCTTTGAGAAAGGAGATGATTTTACTCAGGGGAGTCTTCGACAGGTCTTCATAGGTGAGAGTAAATCCACCGAGAATCTGCCTTCTTGATCTGGCCACTGCATCACAATCACACAGAATGTGTGCCGTGGTTTCAGATGTGGTATCACAGAATCGACATGTATCTAGTGATACATTACCGATGATCTTAAGGTGATAATTAAGGAAATAATGTCCGGAAAAATATCCCATTATAACCCGTGCGTTATATCTGCTTAAGGAAAGGATTTCCGACGCTCTCCTACTTGAGAAAGTCAAGAATTTCTTTGACTGTCTAAGTCCTGAAAGTGAGTTCCAATAATCTTCCACCTGAAGATTTACCCACTTTAAAATGCCATCCTTAATGAAGCCTTTACCTACTCTCAGAATGGTTCCGGGTCAATCATTGGTGAGTTGGCTCCCCGACTGGTCAGCCGATTCATTACCCGGAATACCCTCATGTCCTGACACCCACATTAGGGTTAGCCTATTATGATGTGCCAGCTCTTTAAGAAGAGTATGACAGTCCCACAGAAGCTTAGAGCGGAAACAATAAGATTTCAGCGCTAGCAATGCCGCTTGGCTGTCAGATAAGATAATAACTGTAGCTCCTTTTGGTTTATTCAGTAGAAGTTTACCTGCGCACAGCTCTATGGCATGTACCTCAGCCTGAAAGACAGTGGCCATTGCCTTCCATATTTTACAATTGGGTCCAAACACGCCCGCTCCAGTTCCACTATAGGTCTTAGAGCCGTCCGTGTACCAGACTGAAGCACCTTCCCCAAAATCTCGTAGACCAGATTGCCATGATACACGATCTTCCAGAGTCACCATATATGGTTTCTCAAAATCATATACCTTTCGCATGTTATCGTTTACTGAGTCGGTTAGGTCCTTCTGATTAAATTCCTGTAGAATTTTAAGGTGACCGACAAGGTCTCCTGCCTTGAATTTATTGTACTGCTGTAGCCTTATGGCCTCTCTCAGATCCTTCTTTTTATCTCTAAGCGTAATGGGGCCAAGTCTATCATGGCTTCCATTGCAGCAGTGGGACATGATTTAAGTCCCCCAGTAATGCTAAGAACAGCACGCCTCTGAATTTTTTGCAGGGCCTTCTGTGCTGTGATTTGTTCAACCTTTGGCCACCACACCATAGCGGAATATGTAATTATTGGTATTATAATAGACTTGTAAGTCCAGTATACCATATTTGGTCTGAGACCCCAAGTGGTACCACAGAGCCTTCGACACGCCATTAAAGACAATGTTACTCATGTGGAGATGTCCCATGTCCCATCGACTTACTAATTTAGTTCTTCCCCGGTACTCGCGAGTACTAAGTTATGCCTAAAACTCCTTTCGCACGTACACATATTTTCCGGTTCTGCTCTTGAAGTACTGAAGAATGCCAGATAGAGTACTGTTAAACTGAATTCGGACACTGGATCAGTACTGAAAACGGTCGGAAAGAAACTCAAATTTCCGAATTTATTTTTATTTATTATCATTTTTATGTCTTATACAGGGTGTTCGGCAATGGTTTGACAATTTTTTCCTTTCATTTGATGTAAAATTGAAAAATTACTTTAATTAATTTCCATTGATGTGAATGCACTTATACTACTTCTAGTGCAGTTTTTGGTGCTGAATCAAAAATTGTTGATGGATTTATTCCAACGCCCTTTTTTAATATATTCGCCACTTTTTGAAAAAGAAAATTTTTTGTTTTTGAATTCAAAATTATAATAAGAGCTGCGATACTTAATTTTACGCAGGTATATTTACCACACCCAATTTTTCTCAGGTATGAAAGAAATTTATTTGAAAAGTTATTACTAAAAAACTTCAAAATTTTGCAAATAAAAAAAAGGAACAACTTGGTTATTTTCGAAGCGGAAAGTATCAAAAAAAGTTTTAACCAACAAAGGTTCAATAACTGACGCTAGGATGCTGTACTCAATTGCTTCATTTATGACACAGTTTCAATTTCACAGTACCCAAAAATGCTTAACTTAGAAATTCTTTCATTTCAAATTTTAAAATGGAAGATACAAGATGGCCGAACAGCCTCAACAATACTAACAAATACATGCACTCGCGAGGTAATGATCTCCGATATCTGAACCTAGGAAAAATTCCTCGCTCTTCTGATTGATGATATGATTTGGTTTACCAAAAATTGGCTAACTCGGCATTTTTCACTTTTAAATGCTCGCATTCAAATAATGAAAAAAATTGTTTGTTACAACTTGACGTTTGTGAGTTCTTGAATTCAGTACTGTGCCAGTACTAGTAAGGATTGATCTATGTACTTACTCGTATAAGTGGAATGTCTTCCAATAAAATACTGAGTGCTATAAAGGAACGGATGTGGTCTTCAAATGTAGTTTCGAGTTGGTATCGCCCTACGATATGTTCGCCCGATTAATGAACTAGTATAAAAATCGCAACTAGTTGGTTATTGTGGAAAAAAATTCAGTACTGCGTAGGTAATCGAAAAATTTCTTCTACACTGTACTTAAATTCAGTACTGTTGCAGTACCCTTATTCCTGATAACACAATGCAGTCAGTACTCGATATGTTCCAGTGGAGTTCATGTTTCAGTACTCGAAAGGGAAATGAGTTTCGTTCAACTTCCGCTGAAGTCCTGATGTAATATACGGATTGTGGTTGTGGCCTAAGGTACTTAACACTAGATCGCACTTATAACCAATCTTTATCAACATATCGTCACTTAATGTCCACTTTTGGTTTGGAAACTATTTTTATTTTTGCCATTTTATTCATTACCTATCTTAAATCAAATTCATCCATCTACAATCTACGACCACAACCTTCACCTTACACATCGTATACCTGTCCATTAACACCGCTCGCAAGATAATAATTTCAATTCTTTATCTCGCAACTTCCTCGGAAGATATTTTTATCTAATTGTAAAATAATTGCTACGAAGGTTACCGTTTGAGTAAAAAACCATACTTTGGTTTACACAGTCGTACACAGGTAGACATCAGACGCACATGCGTAATGAAATCTTGAGCGTTCGCTCACTGATGCATTTAAAAAAAAAATCACAATTTTTTTCTATAAAATTTCGTAATTAAATATCCATCCGATGCAGATTCCATAAGAACTCCTTAATTACATTAAAAGGGCTTTTTATTGTGTACTCTTTCAATTATTTGAACTTTCTATAGTGTATCGTAGCGCGTTGTGATTGTTATTTAGAGCTGAAAGAAAAAACTCCTTGCATAAATTGGCATTAAACTCATGATAGAGCTATTGCTGCAGAAGCCAACTAATTACTTTAAGTAAAGACGAACGTAACACGTTTCTTTGAAAGTTTATGATTACAAGTTAACGCAGTGAAGACGCAGTTGTAAGGCTTTCGAAGAACAAGTTATAGTTCAGTGTACAACCGAAAGAGTACTCTTGCGAACCCTAACTGCACTACGATTCTCAAAACCGTAGAGAAATCAAAACACTTACGGGAAAGGAAAATTTTCGATCGACCGTAAGTAAGACTTCACCCAACGTCTTATTACGGTACGAAAGAAAGGCCAACCCTAACAAAATTGGATGGTTCCTCATAACACATCGGTACTCAAGCGGAATTCGAGCGGAACTCTTTTTCCTTTCCAATGTAGAAATCTAGACTGATTTGTGTTATCATAATGTGATTTAATGAAATCGAATCTTTATATTCAATCGGCACTGAATTTAACTATTGTACATAAACAAAAAATTTGGCAAAACCCGTACAGTACTGAAATTTTATACAATAATGAATTTGAAAATTTATGTTTGTTTTTTAATTTGAATAACCGGTAAAGTAAAGAATTGTTTCTAGCAACTCTAAATAGATTAGAAGTTGTACGAAAAACTGTTTGCCTGAAAATAAATTTAATTTATTAAGTAAATTAAAAATATTTTTTTGAGAAATTAATCCACCACCCTCTCAAAATTTTATTTCTATAATTTAGAATGTTTCGATCTCGGCTTTCGGCTCCTGGCGACCATTGTTTTGCAAATGAGTCCAATATCATAGTTCTACATAAGTTCCAAGTTTCAGCCTTCTAGAATAAGCTGTTCCTGAGATTTAGAAACTAAAATTTTTGTTTTATAAAACGTTTTCCTTTTCTCCGCCTCACACCCCGCCCCTTTAATAGGTACTACTCGCAGTGGTTCATCCAATTTACCCACCAAAAAAATTTCAACTTAATATATAAACGGGTTTGTGAGCTATGTACGCGTCTTCAACCACTTTTGCATGGCGGACAGACGGGGTTTATTGTACGTAGCAAATTTTTTTTTTAAATTTCCAGTCGAACTCTATACTTTATTATTAACTTTAATATTATAGTATAGTACTGTGTTCTGGCGAAACAAAATTGAACGAAAAGGTACCTTCAAAGTGAAATGAAATACATTTTACTGTTCGATACTAGATGTCAGTGATATAAATCGCGCGACATTGGCAAAACTTTTTAATATTGGAAAGAAATTACAAATCCGACAAACAACACAACAAAATATAAAACACAAAAAATTCCCCGAGAATAAACGAACTGAATTGACAGCGAACGGTTGAAATAATGCGTCCGAAACGCAAGAAAGTCGAGATCAACACATTCTAAAATCCATATCTCCTAAACGGTTAATGTCGCGAAATTAAAACTTAATGAATGTTTGTAGGTATACTTGGAGAATAGCTCAAAAACAAAGTTTTAAGTGGGGCAGTGGCGTACGGAGGTGGGGGGTGAAAAACTTTAGGTTACAATATCTCACGAACCAATTGAACTAGACATATAAAATTCGGTTTATGTATAAAGGTTAACCAATAAAGTTTCCTGAAAGTAAAATTTTTTAAGTATGAAAATGGAGGGGATAAGATTTTTTCTAAAAAATCACATCTCATATCTCAAGAACAGTATAAGATAGATGCTTAAAATGTTTACCAGAAGTAGGCCGCCTAATAGACCCCAAGCAGAAACAAAAAATTTGGCGGTGAGGGTGTAGAGGGTGAGAGTGGGGGAGGGTGAACACGAAAAAGTTCTGATTTTTATATCTCAAGAACCTATAATGATATAATGCTAAAAGTTGGTATTTAGATGGAGCTATAGTAAAATAAATAAAAATAAATATTTTTATAGTGGTAGTACGGTACGGGGGTGGAGGATGTTTTGCCTACCTATAGAACGGCTTATGCCACAAAGTTGAAACTTGGTATGCATATGTAAATCAACTAGAAAAGTAATTTAGATAAAAAAAAATGTAAAATATCCATTAGCGTTTGGAAGGGGGGCGAAAAAAATGATCAGTGAAAATGGAATGCATATATTTTCACGATTTTCGTCATATCTAGTAGGTTTTCCCAAATATTGAATTAATTTTTATTCTACGGCTTCTTCATATAATTACCTAGAAAGTGTTTTCAGGATTTTTTGAAATTCGACCCCTAAGAGGGTGTAAAGGGGTTGTATACTTTTTCACGATTTCTGCCATATGCCCCAGGTCTGATCGATATCGAATATCTTTTCACTTTCATGGGCTTGGGTAATAATCGCTTAAAACTTATTTTTACATTTTTTTCCTTTTTCAGCCCCTAAGAGGGTATAAAAGGGTTGAACACGTTTTCACGAATTTCGTCATATCTTTTAGAAGTGATAAGAAATTGAATTGGTTTTTACTTTCTCGTTCTGTCTTCATATATATCTATTAACTCCTTTCAGGATTTTTGGATATTCAACCCCCAAGTGGGTGTAAGGAGGTTGCATATGTTTCACAGATTCCTACATATTGCTTAGATGATGATATATCGAATTAATTTTTACTTCCTAAGGTTTCCTATATAAGCGCCAAAAGTCAATTGCAGTATTTTAAGATAGTCTATCCTAAGGGGTGTAAGGGGGTAGTATGCTTATCAAAGCTTCGACATATTTCTTAGGTTTGATGAGATATTATATCGCTTTTCATTTCCACAGACTTTTTATATAATCGCCTACAAACCAATTTCTCATTTTTTGGATATTCAGCCCCCAAGGGTTTGCATATGTTTTCACAAATTTTGCCATCCCTTAGTTCTGATGAGATATGAAATTGGTTATTACGGCATTTGATATAATGACCTAAAACCAATTTCACGATTTTTCGAATTTCAAGAACCAAGGGGGGGTGAAGAGTTTGCTTACGTTTTCACAAATTTTTCAAAATCCCTCAAGTTGGTTCTTATGAAATCGTTTAAAAACCTGTTTCACAATTTTTTCGAAATTCTAACCACAAGTGGAAGTAATGGGTTTGTATACGTTTTAACAATTCGTCATATCTCTTAAGTCTGATAAGGCAACAAATTCGTTTTTACTTCTATGTGCTTTTAGTGTACATAATATACCGAAATTTGTATAGTCTAGGGGGGCTTTTGCAGTGTTTAATTTCCTTAAAACCTCTATTTTAAATATTTTTATTTTAAGAACAAAATTAACTTTCCAAGAAACTTCATAATCTCGAAACAACTGATGATATGCTCCGACTTTGACCGCTCCCGAACTTTGATCCGAAAAATAATAAAGTTTCGCCCAGACCATTGGCAGATTTTTTATTCTACGGCTTCTTCATATAATTACCTAGAAAGTGTTTTCAGGATTTTTTGAAATTCGACCCCTAAGAGGGTGTAAAGGGGTTGTATACTTTTTCACGATTTTGCCATATCCCCCAGGTCTGATCGATATCGAATATCTTTTCACTTTCATGGGCTTGCGTAATAATCGCTTAAAACTTGTTTTTAAGTTTTTTCCTTTTTCAGCCCCTAAGAGGGTTGAACACGTTTTCACGAATTTCGTCATATCTTTTAGAAGTGATAAGAAATTGAATTGGTTTTTGCTTTCTCGTGCTGTCTTCATACTTATCTATTAACTCCTTTCAGGATTTTTGGATATTCATCCCCCAAGTCGGTGTAAGGAGGTTGCATATGTTTTCACAGATTCCTACATATTGCTTAGATGATGATATATCGAATTTATTTTTACTTCCTATATAAGCGCCAAAAAGTCAATTTCAGTATTTTTAGATATTCAATCCTAAGGGATGTAAGGGGTTTGTATGCTTTTCAAAGCTTTGACATATTTCTTAGGTTTTGATGAGATATTAGATCGCTTTGCACTTCCACAGACTTTTTATATAATCTTCTACAAACCCATTTCTCAATTTTTGGATATTCAACCCCCAAGGGTTTTCATATGTTTTCACAATTTGGTCCATCCCTTAGTTCTGATGAGATATAAAATTGGTTATTACGGCATTTAATGTAATGACCTAAAAACCAGTTTCACTATTTTACGAATTTCAAGAACCAAGAAAAATCCCTTGTGTCTCATGAGATATCAAGGTGCTTCATGAAATCGTTTAAAAACCTGTTTCAAAATTTTTCCAAAATTCAAACCCCAAGTGCTTTGTATACGTTTTAACATTTCGTCATATCTCTTAAGTCGGTTAAGGCAACAAATTCGTTTTTACTTCTATGGTTTTTTCATAATACACCGAAATTCGAATAGTCTACACGGGCTTTTCCAATGTTTAATCGTCTAAAAATCTCTATTTTAAATATTTTTATTTTAACAACAAAATTAACTTTCCAAGAAACGTCATAATCTCAAAACAACTGATGATATAGTCCGACTCTGACCGCTCCCGAACTTTGACCCGAAAAATAATAAAGTTTCGCCCAGACCATTGGCAGATTTTTTAATATGTGATTTAACTACTTTCGTTTCGTTCAGATCGCAGTAAAAGCCTTAATTACGAAATTTTAAACACGGACCATCGAGAGACTAGTAAAGATATTCACGACGTCTGACGAAGTTCCAAAAATATGGCTTTTTTGCCACTATATTCCTTTCTGTGGAATCGAAATATTGTCCATATCTCACTTCAACCTCTTTAATACTTCGCCAATCTGAGAAATTCGCATCTCGTACAAAAAACTGAAATTTTTAGTTTCCCAAAACAACTACTTTTCTCGAATTTTTTATCAGCGAAAAAGTAAATTGCTCACAAAAAAAAAGTAAACTGCTCACAAAATACTTTACTGTAACGCGTAGTTCTTCTCGTCACTATCGGATTCAATTCACATAAAATTTCGGTGGACTGATGTACTGCTGTGGCTATTTATGCGAATTTAGAATGCAATCGGTGTGAATCTCGGTTAACGGTGAAATACGCTATCAAAAGCTCTTCTCCGCTGACTCTTAAAATATTCTCCAATTTTCAATTTTACACTCTCCTACATTCACAGAATTTTGCACATCATTCAAACGATGTGGATTTTGTAACATGTTTCATCAATGCTAGCTAATCTTCTAGATCATGCCACTATCCGAACCATGCGTTACACATGCTCGCTCGTTATAACACACAGTTGACTGCAATAAAAGATACCCAACCTTATCTTCATACCTGTCCTAATAACAAATCATTTGAACAACATGTAAAACGGCAGTTGAAGTTAAAAAAAAAAAAACATTATATATTATCAACCCGTTGGCTATTTACCTGTGGCAAGTATTAGCTAAAGTCTCATTGAGCGCTAGCGCGCTAGTAAGCCACACTAGAGGCCTTATCCATAAACGAAACAGCGAAGACTTGAACCCAAACCCGTGTATACAAAAAGATTATCGACGATGGAGGGTGCCTATGGACCTGTCGTCTTCTCATGATTTCAGTAAACTAAGAACCGATTGCCAGTAAGCACTAAAGCCAAAAATGATCCATCATATCATTTCTGCTGTTTGATCGTTAACGTGATATTCATCATAGCCCCCGTGTAGCCGACGATGATGATCACCTGCGTTAAAGTACCTGCACGATCATATCATATTATATTCGTGATTTCGGCGCGATCGCGCGGTACTTACCTTTAGTAATCAAATAACCATTTTTGGGATTATAAAATAAAAATTTCGGTTGTAGAGCGATTTGTAAACAATTTTTATGGTGATTTAGTGTTGTGAGTACTGGAACATGTGTACCTACCGGACTTAATGTGATTTAGTGCTTTGCCGACTGTGTCAAATGTATCGGGACTCGTTTTAAAGTGGATTACCGCAAGGCACGTCTCTAGGCCCGTGATTGATTACCTATAGTGCGAGTATCTTTTGCTGCAGAAGAGTTGCAATGGGAATGTTGTCCTGAATTGGTGTGTAGAATGAGAACGTTTTTTTTTGACGATATTTTGACAAATTGATACCAGCATGATTATAGCTAAGCTCTGTTACATATATTGATAAATTACCAATTGTAGTACAATTATAACTATCAAGGTCAATTTTTTTTGCCATTAACTTCCTGTGTATGTTGCGCAGCATTGTCTTGTGTGGATAGACGAGGTCATATCTTAGTTAGTCAATAGACTCGAGTATATTGCGTGCAGATAGGCGTTACGCCAATATCTGTTTTCGTTGTGGTTTTTTTTTTAAATTGTACACTTTTATTTGCCGGCAAACACGGCAAGTCCGAATCCGGTAGACAGACATTGTCCGGACAATTATTACTACTGCTGTAATAGTTACCTAGTGGCCAGCATTCTAGTTAAAATCTTTAGTATAGCCTACTACTTAACTGCGTCATATACCAAAACCTTAAATACCATTTAATTGTATGTAATTTTTCGTCTTGTTGTTTGGATTTTTTTTCTAGAAGTTGTTCTTCCTTCATTAACTTGGCAATAATACAATTTTATTGATTTAATATTTTTATACACGTTTTGGTTTTGATGAAGAACTTTGGCAGCGAAAAAAACCTCAAATTTGACATGTTTTTTTTTCAAAATGGACATACTTTCGGAGAGGGGCTGTCAAAATCACCAAAAGTTTGTGGTGTTTTTTGTAAGATGTTTAGCATCAGCACAGGTTTTTTTTTTGCCCGGTTTGTTCATTGTAGCTAAACTTGAAATGGCATTGAAGGTTGTATGTTTTTTTGGCTGATGCAGGGAGAGGGGGGTACATATGTTCCTACTTGGAAATTTTCATTCTCGGAGGAGAACGTTTTTTTTTGGTTTATTTCTATCTTACCTCTGGTTCTTGATTAAAGGTAACTCTCGTCAAGTCAAAAATTCACTGTACAGATTGATTATCAATAATTACTTTCGATCTCAAGCAAGAACGTTTAATAGTGCTGAGTTTTTTTTTGTTCCTCGTAGTATGACCTTGGCTGTCGTTTTATATTGAACATTGCGTACGATATAATTAATAATATGTTGTAACTGGTTTTTCAATTCGATTTGTCTGTTGCGTCCAAAAAAGAGTCATGTTTTAATATCGACTGCCGATCCTTTTTACAGACTGAGTTAGTAATTTCTTAAAAAACGGGCAGAAGATCAATTATTGGGCGCCGTTAAGAAGAACCCAACAAACCATCACGCGGAAAACTGAGCAATTGAAATAAAGTAAATTTTTAATTCAGGCGAAATCTGATCTTAAAGTTGATTGTGCTGCTTATGCTGTCTGAAAATTCTTGACGAATGCAACTACTTTCAGCTCTCTACGTCGTTTGCTTATCAAGTTTTGACGATACACCGACTCCAATAAATACCCATACAAATAACCCCTGTGAATTGTGAATTTATTCTTTTACTGTGTACAATTCGTAGTAGCCAGAATTCTTGTACTCAAACAAACTATTTGTGGAAGAGGCGTCATACAAGTACGGCCTAGTTTCTATAATTGCAGCTAAAATTAGTTAGTTTTTGATTTTATAAGATTTGGCACAAACGTCTTGTTCAGTTGAAAATTGATCAAAATTTCAAATTTTTTGAAACGATCCTTAAAAAATTGACATTGCAAATATCCTTAATTTTTGGCACGATAATAAATTTCTCTGTGTTATTTTCTTTCTTGCCCCCTTCGACATCCAAAAATTGAATTTGAATAAAACAAAAAACTTCTTTAGACTATTCCAAATTCCATTATTGACTTCTGTTCACAAGACTGTTGCAATGAATAAAAATGAAATTTTGTTTTTAAATAATCATCAATCTTCGTATAGAAGTAGTTTTCAAACTGCTCGTTTTCAAGAACCAGCATTTTCGCACTGGTGACTCGTCAAATCAAATCACTTTTATTATTCAAAATATAGGAGCGGGACATATTTTGTAGGTCTCAAAAAACTGAGTAAAACACCCATACAAACATTTACCCGTTTTCATACCGTTTCTGTTTTTATGCATTTTTCCCCATTTCTCATATTTAATATCAATAACTTTCGAAACGTTCAATTTATTTAAACAATTTTTTCAACGTTAAAGGTAAAATACTTGAAGCCTTTAAACAAATTGTTGATTATTGGTTTGTGTCGCGAGATAATCGATTTAAAGCCGTTTTAATTACGTTCCAGAAGAAAAATGTTTGTTCACAGTCATTCGACAGGAAAAGGGGATCGTTGATCTAATTTTTTTCTTTGATATTATAAAAGCCCATTTTGTCTCCATTCATACGAGGCTACATTTGTTGCTCTACCTTCAGCACTTTCGAAGTTATTTTCCTTTAACACGAACCATTACAACTATTGATCAATTCCTTTTTTCTTAGTAAAGTGACACTAAGAAGGAATTACCACTTCCCGCCTAATTGTCCATACCGATACACCTGATATCTTTCTGGTTCTGATATTTAGAGCACTCGACTTTCAAGTTTTAGGTCTCTGACCTAATACCTTCTAATATGGCGTTGAAAAAATATATATAAATTGACACAGAATAGTACAAGCAGATTCCCTTTTCTCAAGAATCCGTTCGCATCATTTATAAGTCTCCACTTTTTCCTGGCTTCTACAAAGGTTGATTCAATTATAGTCTGTCCCAAAAGAACAGAGATTTTCCATTCTTCAAATTCGCTGCGCAGAGAGAGTGAAACCTTGCCTATTATAATTGTATGTGAATATTTAAATTTGAGTTATAATGAAAGTAAAAAACAACTTCATTTTGAACAAGCAATATGCTTTTAATGCAAATTTAAATGAAACGATGTTTTGAATTTAGTTTTTATTAAAAACAGTAAAACGGTTCAATAAATTTCTATTAAAAGTTCAACAAATTATGAGTAATAGAAAGTATAAAATCCACTTTGTTAAAAAAAAGAATTCCTCATTCCGATGAAATGATTTCAGTTAAATGAAGACAACTTTTGAACTAGTTATAATAGCGCAATATCTTTACCTTAGAATTAAAGGTAACAAAATAAGATTTTCTATTTCCAAGAAAAAAATTTTAGTAAGATTTTTGAACGCCCGATAGAGATATTGTTCTTAAAAATTCTGGTAACGCTCTTTATCCATTTAAGAAAGGAAGAAATAAAACCAATGGCATCAAGTTTTTCTGAGCTACCTTAACCCTTCCCGCCTGGCTACGCCACTGAATAATGCTTAGTTTTGATGTGGACATGAATTCAAAATGCCAAAATTGAAAATAACCATATAAAAATCTTCAGATTCGAAATTCCAAAAATCGGAACTGTTGAATCTGCCAAAAGTTTGGGGGCAACTTTATTATATTTTTTGTAAATCGATAGAAAGTTTTTGTACCGAAATAAGTTCCCGGTAAAATTTCTCTGGGTGATAGTGTGTAGGGAATTTTTTCACACACCGAATTTAACTGTACTCAATTCATGTTGAACATGTAACATATTTTAAAACTTACCACTCTAAAATACATTTAAAAAAATCAGAAACTGATTATCTTAAAAGTTGATCAATTTTTGATCGTATTCTTATGGTTTTGGAATCGTACAATTTGATTAATCACGCTAACTACTTCTAAGCGCAATCGTCTAACATTCTCGAGCTTCGAATGTTGCACTGCACTTGCCGACCATAGGATTTTTTATATAAAAAAAATAAGAGATCCATTCACAATGAATGCAGCCAAATTTACGAAAAATCAAAGACAAATCGATTCAGAGTTGATAGGAAAAACTTATTCAGCAAGTATCTTATAGTAGCTTATATACTAAATTTGGTGAAATCTTGTCAAATCTCAACCAAAATCTTAAGTTTTCTCGTACAATTTGGAAGCCTTTTGAAATTCTCATGTGTAGCTAAATTTCGTAGATATTGGGTTCGAAATAGATCGAAAACATCCATAAAATTGTGTATGACCAATTTCTTCAGATTATTCACTGTTCATAAAAACACAAAGTTTCAGAACATAAATTAAAGTTTTTGACATCATTCGATTTTTGAGATATCAAAATTAGGTAATTAGGTATTGGGTCATACAGCCCAAGTCGGGCGCTGGCCTCCTGAATAGCTAATTTACATAGCCAAAATTCGACAAAGCGATTCTTAAATCGCGAAATTTGTTTGATATTTCAAAATTTAACTGTTGAATATGGTGTCAAAATTTGAAATTTGTGTCGTAACATTTTACGTTTTTAAAGACTCAAGTGCGCACGTTTTTGATTTGGGGCACATTCATTATTCGACCCCTAAGCGCGTGTAAAGTAGTTCTGTGTGTTTTCACTAATTCCAACATATTTCTTAGGCTTTTTGAAATGGTTTTTGTTCAGGTTGTTAATCACATAGTAACCTGCACCGCATCAGCATTTCAAAACAAAAATCTTTAAATTCTTTATCGTCAAAAATTTCGATTATTTTCAATTTTTCCATTTCTGTAAGGAAAACAATGGCTTGAAGGCGTACTCCTGTATTTTTATAGTCACGCAGCCCAAAAATGCGTATTCAAATCCCCAACATACCAAAATACCGTATTCCAAAATCTCGCCATACAAAATTCCGTATTCAAAAAGCTCGCATTCCAAAATCTTGTTTTTGAAGTACGGATGATTACTGACTCAAAATAGTGTTGAATTAATAAAAATGTTTTGGTAATTAATCGAAAAAATTGGTTTTGGCTAAGTCTGGCTCTGAAAAAGTTCAATCCGATGAAGTTGCCAAAATCAAAAGCATAATTACAAAAAAAGGGTATTCAAATACTTGAACCGTTTGATTTTGATGATGTATCTTTTTTTAATTTGTTTCATTGAGATTTTTGAACGAATAATTGAAATAAAATTAATTTTAAAATTTCGAATTTGGCTTCAGTTTTATACAAATGGATTTTTCGGCTTAGGAAATTTTATTATTGCGCGATTTTATCTTACGAGGTACTGAGAAGCTATTTAAAAATAAAATCCCTTTAGGCCGGTTTACATGACGGTTGCAAACAATTTTTACTGAGATTGTGAATGAGAAGGAAAATCTCTAATGAAAAAATGATCAGGAGTGAAACGAACAGATATTATATCCAGCAAAAAATATTGACGATATTTCTGTGAATGGGTTTGTGTCAACATTTTTTTGCAGTGGTTGCTTCTACTCCATTGAAAATTCGATAAGCTAGCTCCCTCACAATCTCAGTAAAAATTATTTGCAATCGACATGTAAACCGGTCCTTTACCCTGCGTCTACACAGACAATTTATCTGGCAATGACAATGGCAATATTGCCATTGAGTTAAATGTCAAATCGCAATGAGTGAGCATTTGATTGCCAGGCAATTTTCATTTGAGCGAGTAAATTCGAAGTGTCAAGTTGTGAAGCAAAGCAATCATAACTTCGAAAACTATTGATTAATTCACTAGTTTTTTCTTTAGTCCACTTATTTTCACTAATTTTGCGATCAAACCAAAAAAACGTAAGTCTACCTGTTGACAAGCGACGCTAACTTCTGTCCAACAATTCGTTTTCTGGCAATATTATCCTCAAAATTGCCATGGCATTGCTGAGAGCAATATTGCCATATGCGTTTGGTGCGTCTACAATGTCAATTTGTGGATGGCAATAATGCTGTTGCCATTGCCATTGCCAGATAAATTGTCAGTGTAGACGCAGGGTTAATGAAAAGAGTGGTTAATAACTTTAAAATAAAAAGGGTTGAAGGAATTTAATTTGGAAATTTCATATTATTATTAGGAAAAGGGTTGCCTCAATTCGATTTCACAAAAGGTGGAGTCGAACAGCAAGCCGTTGTTAAAGCTAAAGAATTTTGAACATACAAATTTTAATATTTTTTAACAAAATTCTTCAAACGTTTGAGCCACACTTTCTGAAACAAGAAGATAGCTTCAAAGTACACTAGAACTAGTTTTAAAATAGCGTCGATTTAAGAAATTATTGATTGCATGCCTGGTATCAATTAATATCAAAGGTTTAATAAATTTTTTTTCCCACATCTAAAATTTCAACAAACATCTAGCGCGCTATGAACTAGAACGATCTATGTTTTATTTACATAACAAACATGTTTCTTAAAACAAAATTAGCTGCTTAATTAGACGTGTCTCTCGGCTCAATCTCGGCATAGTCTCTGACAAACAAATGGCACCGGCAATCATTCACTTAATTTGTTGTCAAGGAAGTTTTTCGGGATTGACGGCTCAGCTCTTAATGACAGCCCATCAATATTTTCCGGATATTTATTTCTCTTCAATTGGCAACTATTAATCACATGCAATCGTATTATAAACATACGTACAAAGCGTGTATGGATACCTCTGCATATTTTGTACAATGTTTTGCGTATTATCTTCAACAATAGTGTAAAGAATGCCGAAACAGAATACATCCTCTTGTATCTGAATAGTGTAAAATATTAAAAAAAAAAAATTAATAACAATCACAAAAATCAACTGTTTAGATTAATTGAAACTACGGTTGGCTTGTTATGGTACAACATTTTCCATATCTTTAGGGTTTTTTTATTTATAGATACATTTTCTATATTTCATGGTCAGTGAGTAATATACTGGCAGCAAAAAAATAAACTATACAACAAAATTTAAACATGTTACATACTTCCTCGGTAACATCTCAGCACCTCCATTAGTCAAATTGATCAGAAACTATTCGTAAGCTTCAGCAGCAACATTTCATATAAAAGATTAGTAAAATTGCGAATTGTTGAACACGATTCAACTAGTGCAATTATAGCTGAAAACCGCGAACATACCGGCTTAAGAAAATACATAAAAAATAAATAATAATTATAATTATCATCAAGCTTCCATCAAAATTGCATGGTTGATGGTAGGGAACAGCGGGGTAAAATGGAACAATTGACCGCTTTCATACAGAAATCTAAAAATCAGAAAAAATACCTATTCGAAGGGTTCAACTGGAGTTTTAAATCTGAAAAGGCTGTTCAAATACGTAAAAGGAATGAACGAGAGTACGTTTAACTGTTTGACGCATTCTAGAGGTGTCGTGCGTTTAGACTTCACAATATTTGTACGGAGTTTAACCCCATTTAATCCATTTGTAATAAGAATCTATTACACTATCATCACAATGTGATGATTTTGAGGTTCATGATAGTGATGGGTCGGTCGCGAACGATTCGGTCGAAATGACCGGGTTAGTACTATGACCGAATGAACTGGAGTCATACCAAATAGAACAAGTCACATATCGTAACCTGATGTTGATAGCCACACAGCGCACAAACTTTACAGTCGACTTTCCGTTGGTCGGTCGGTCCTCGATGGCGACCAACCAACCAACAATCGAGTTCACGATTTTCTCTTGGCGCATTATTCTCCTAAAGTGTCTATGGTCTAATCATTCGCTTGCCTTCGAGCACCGAGAATCGACCGACTCGAAAATTCTAAAGCAACAAAAACACGATACATCGGTTGTACCAAGTATTGGCCCGATTTGTTGTTGTATGCGACGATTGTATTGTGTATCTGTTTATGGTCGACAATTGGACCTAGAGATGGGCAGTTGACAAGTGAACTACTCTAAAAGAACACGTATTTAAGTGAATTAACTCAGTCATTTTGGTGAACTGCAGTTCAATTCGAAAGGTAAGTAAAAAAATAGAACGAATGATGGAAGAACGAAGTCTATCAGAGTAAACTGTACGTACACGGCGAGAAGAGAGACAGACAAACAACCAACCAATTTTCTCGTTTCGTCCGTCTCTGTGTCACTCAGAAACACACAGCGAAGACGCAACTTAATTCTTCGGAAAGTAACAGCTCTTCAGTAATTTATCATATATTTCCTTCATATTCATTTCATAAGCGTGAGATGTTTTACATTGCGTGAATATATCTATACGCGGTGCGAGAAGAATACCATGACATTCTATCATAAGTAAGAGACATGTATACATCGATCTTCTTCCTATTTCCCAAACCACAAGCACAACTGAACTGTCCGACTAGTGACTGGCTGTTTAGAGACCTACAGACACCAGCACAATTGAACAACTGACTGACTGCTGAGTGACTATTGAACTGTTGGTTAGAGAAGAGAATAGAGTAAGTGAACCGTTCAATTGAAGGAAGAGAATTGTAAACAAATCGTATCGTGTGTACCGTTCATACAACCCTTGTACAGATATCGCAACAACATAAGTCGGTACAACTGTTGTATCGTATATTTGCCGCCTAATAGCATTTAGCATGTTGGTCCGCGTTGTGGCTATCAACATCAGCCACGATACGAGACGAGCTAACAGAACCTTTTGACCGATTGACCAACTTATTCTATTTCGTATGTCTCGAGTTTTTTCGGTCATAATGCTGATAGTACTGCCATTTCGACCAAATCATGACCGAAATGACTGAAATGATCGAATCTTTTTAATCGGTCACTTCAACAAAATGACTCGGTCGTACTGTGTTAATTAAATGACCGATTTATTCCATCACTAGTTCACGTCGTCTCACGTATTCTCAAGTTATCGTACAACTACTGTAACATTTCTCAAAAAAGGATAATTTCACCAAATTAAAATACCAATTTTTCAGCAGTTTGAACAGAAAAAAATGGGGACTTCCCAAGAGTGGGTCATAAAGGATTTATGCAGAACAAAAGGATTGAACCACTATCAGGTCATCCGCATAAAAGGCAGGCTATTTCATAAGCAATATTGTTGGTGAATATTATCACAGAATTGCTGTTTATATTGTAGTTGGGATATAAAAGAGAATGATGAGTGCACACTAGTCTACCTGTTTTATAAGAGTTAGGTTACAATGGTACTGTAGTCCAAAAAGTGTTCTCCAAGATCTCTGTAGCGCTGAATTGCAATTGCCTCACAGCAGCATGGAATATGTTCAGATGTTTCTGTCTTCATTTGGCAGAACCTGCACCGGTTATCAGTTATGAATCCTATTCTTTTAAGATGATACTTGAGGCGCGAATGGTCCGTGAGTACTCCGGTTGAGTGATTTGGTATGCATTTCTTGGCCTATCCAAGACTGGGCAGTGTGGCCCAGTATTGGCACTTATTTTGTTCTTTCCGGAACCGTATGCCCCTCTTGATCGCTCAGGTTTAGATTCCACAGAAAGGCTCTGGTCCAGTCAGACGAAGCGGATTCTTGCAAATTGGTCTGCTATTTCATTGCCCTCATGGCCGGGTACCCAGTGCAAGAGGACTCTGTTTTTGGTACTAAGGATACATATTCATTTCTACACCAGTTTTGAGTTTACTGTGTATGTAGGCCAGGCTTTTATCGGTGCCTCGCTGAATGATTATGCTCTGATTTGAGTAGGACGTGGATAGAGCATGGACCTCCGCCTGGAAAACAGTGCGATATTCTCCGAAGGATTCCATTATCTTGGTGCTTGGTCCGCACAAGCCGGTGTCTTCAGCCGTATTAGATCCATCGGGCTATCAGGTGCGAACTGTGGTGGGTCACTTGCCCAATTTTTTCCCTTGGCAGACTTTGGGTTAAAAGTGATTTCAAAGCGATATCTCTTAATCATATGGTCCACAGGCATATCTAGCAGTTGGATACTGCTTCTAAGCCTGAATAAGTTGTTTTGTCCAGATTTGCTTTATCTGGGTTACCGTTTAACTGGTCCCTCATCGCTGATAATCTTGCCTCCGAATCAATATCATGTCAACCTTTAGAGCTTATGCATTTTGATCCTCGCACTTACTAGTTGTGTTCTTTGCCACCATACTCATGCGCCGTAAGCTATCATAGGTCTTACAATAGCCGTATTGGTCCATAAGGCTATTTTGGGTTTCAAAGCCCAGGTTTTGCCTACTCAAGTTTAGAGCAGTAGTGGCTTTCTCCTTTTTTAGTGTTTCTTCCACCACTAGGTATTTTACTTCTGTCTCGTACATCATGAACGATCTCGTGGAAATGGGACAATCGTGGTTTTGCCCGGATTCACCTGTAGGACTTCTGATGGCACCACGTTTGAGTTTTATTGAGTGCTCGCCGAGGGTTTCCTCAAACTTGCCCTGAATCATGATCACTGAGTCGTCAGCATATCCTTGCACTGTGAGGGCGCTGCAGGCTCAGTAAGTCGTCCACCACAAGCATAGAGATACTGGAGACGACAAGCCACCGGCTTTGTATAAAGCTCTTTGAAGCCAGAGAAGTGAGACAAAACAGGGTCGTTATATCAATTGTTGTTGTTTTGCGTGTAAGTGAATGCGACGACGTCCGCCTTCAACTCAATCGCTGCTTGACATCTCCAGTATATATATCTCTTTGACCACAAGGTACCATAGAAGAGGTTATAGTACTCTCCCTGTGTGCTTCCTCTGCCTGCTTTGCTTTTTATCCCAGGGAGGTGTGATTCTCCCGTGAACTTAGCATTTGGTCGAGTCCGCACCTCTATCGATAAGTGCCTTATTTATGCAGTCGTAGGAATTTGTTGTCGAATACGCCTTCTATATCCTGAAATGCACAGATCACCAATTCTTTGCTTTTACAATTTCCGTTTTAAGTTGGAGAAGTGCCCTTTCTATCGATTTCCCGTTTTCATAGCCCTTCATGTCTCATGCAGTGGTCTAGTATCTTTTCCATAATTTTCAAGATTAAAGATGTTAGGCAGATGAGTCTGAATGATTTCGGGTCAGAATGCGATCTTTTCCATAGCCAAATCAGTTTGCCTGTCCTCATGCACTTGAAATGTAACCCAGAGCAAAGCTCACTCTGAAGATTTCCAGAAGGGAGGCGAACAGTTCGTCCAGCCCCTTCTGAAGCAGTGCGGGATCTTATAAGACTTGAAGCCTATCTGTGATATGATGAACTATTCTACGTAATTCTAATTCTAAGGACAATTATTGCTCCTCTTTACAATATTATGTTCCTGGAACCTTATCTTAATATGAAACACTTCGGATTACTAACCATGTATGGTGCCAGTACCTAAGAGTAGCGTGATTTTAATCATTCACACATTTCCCTAAACCTACCTAAATTTACCTATAAAATGTTGGCATATTCTTGAGTAGCAATTTTGGTCGAATGGAAGCCCAAATTTTTTAAGGGCCTGTGTTTGGAAGCTACACGAAGGCTTACTTTTCTTGATTTTTTTTGTTTTGGTTGCCGGACTTTTAAATGAATTGTTCATCAGGGTGGAGACAATTTAGTACTACATTTCTTATGTGGTCGATGCATGCTATTATTTGGCTAGATTCTGTAGTCCAATGAACCAATGTCCAATGATGGTAAGTTAAGCTTGCAAATAAATTCGTCATACGCAATACTGTAGGTACTCCGATCTCTCCTACAACTTTAAGTTTTGATGGATTTCTAACATACAAAATGTACCAGACAAGTACGAATCCAAAAAAATTAACAGCCCTGACCTTAAAGACATTAAGTTCGCAGTGCCGGTGCGAGAAATGCGTCTTCGTCTTTTTGGTTTTCTCGAATACTAGTGGAAGACAAGTTGATTAATTGAAGATTTTTTTTTTCGTAAAAAAAAAACTCATTTAGCAATTCGTAACTTGTTTGCGTTGTACTTATGAAAATTATAACTTTTTTCACTAAAATATTCTTTTTAGTTTCTGATTCTAAGAAATTAGTGGAATATTGACGTCTTTATATCTTGTTTTTTGCAGTTTTCATTTAGATTTTGTCATATATATTTAAATATATTACGTAATTATGTAAATATATATATTTTTAAATAGATATAGTCATGAAAACAAATTGGTATACTTACTATTTTATTAAATCGCATCGAATTAGTACTTGTTAAAAAAATTTAGATGGCAGTATAATCGAACTATTCTTTCATAGATGTCGTTTATCGTGAAATTTTAATAATTACTATTTTTTTTATATTTCAGTCACGAGTACCTCTAACTCGAGGTGTATCAATGGAGCAACGTCTCCAAGATATTGCAAATTTGTTCAATCCAATTCCTGGTATGGGTGTCGGAATGGGTGTTAGCGAAATGTCGCCATATTCACATTATCCAACACATTATCCCTATCAGGTAATTATTCAACTTTCTATCATTAAAACCTGTACTGATTTGTTCAATTGATTTTTATTTTTAGGGAGCACCAGGAATACCACAACATGGACAATTTCCGCATCCATCACATCATCCTGTTTTACATAATGCCTCCTTGGCCGATTTGGGCACAACACAACCGCATTATGGCCATAATTTAGGATCGGCCGTTTCGTCCAGTATGCATTTAACGAATTCAAATCATGATGCTGATAGTGGAGCAGCCGGCTATAAAATGGAACATGATATGATGTACTATTCGGTATGATTGTGATTCTTCAAAACTAAAACTAAAATATTAATACAAAAAATTTTCATTTTAGAACACTTCATCGGAATTAAATCATACCACCGATGGCTTTATTAATTCTATTTTAAATGATGAAGATTTACAGTTGATGGATATGGGAGTCAATGAAAGTGAGTATATTATTTGAAATTGTTAACAAATACTTAACTAGGAAAGAGATCTGCTGCAGAACAGAGTTTAATATTACTTGGAATCGTATGCTATGTAACTATTCATAGGTACAGAAATTCATTGATCAGAGAGTGGGAGTGATCAATATGCAGACGCAGATACAGAGGACCATATCATAATGTTTTTTTTTAGATACTTAGTTTTAAGAAAATATTAAAATTATAACCAATTTGCTTGTTTCGAAATCCATTTATCTTTAGCTTTGTAGCATTTAAATATCATAAACTTAAAATTTTTCCCTACCGTAGGGGTTGTATAATTCACCCACAGGCTATCCTACTTGCCATGAAAATTGACTTTAAATCAAAAGGGCTTAACAGCCGTGACATGATGAAAAAAATGATAGTATAAACGGGAACAGTCTTTCAGATACAAATAGATTTTGCAGGATCGCAACACACTTTCTAGATATTCATACCAACATAGGTTAAATAAGTTTAGATTAGAAGTCATCCAAACCATAGATCAACTCACTTAGACCATTCGGTCGGTCCATTGTGACCCGTGAAACCCCCATGAAGTCCCATTTAGGGAGCTATCGTAGTAGTACTGCTGAGGAAAATAGCTACGTAATATTCCAATAAGATCTTGGTGGGACTTAAATTCACGGAACAGGGCAATAAATATCACCTGCATTGGTTTCAGGACAATGCATTGAATTTGATCGATATGGAGATAATAAGCTGCTTTTAACGCGCCATGCCTTCGGCATAATATGCCGTTGGACAGACGTTAAAAATGATGGTATTTTCGTAAATGATCTAGGAAAGGATATTTTTTTCGTAAAAAAATATATTTTGATAATTTCTTAAGTCTGCTTTTAATCACCATCATCATCAATGGCGTGACAGCCCAAATCGGGCCCAGGCCTCCTGAAGTCGTCGCCTCCAATCGTCTCGATCCAAAGACCACGTCCTTCAGCTGCTAATTTTTAAGATATCTTCATCAACCGAGTCTTTCCATCGTTTGCGTGGTTTGCCTACTGGCCTGTAACCACTCGCTTTGCCTTTAAGAGCACGTTTGGGGATTCTTCTGTCTTCTATCCGCTCTACATGGCCATTTCACTGCAGTTTACGTAGTTTGATGAACGTTAAAGGTTCTGGCTCCTCGAAGAGTTGATACAGCTCATGGTTGTATCTTATTCGCCAGTCCCGTTCCTTCCTTCACAGGTCCGTTCCTTCCTTCACAGGTCCGAAAATTCTTCGGAGGATCTTTCTTTCGAATGCGTTAACTGCTTTTTCGGAAGTTCGCGTTAAAGTCCACGTCTCGCTGCCATAACAGAGCACAGGTCGTATAATAGTTTTATGTATTCGAAGCTTATTGTTCCTATGCACTTTCTTGGATTTCATTATTGGAAGTACCGAATAATACGTTTTATTTGCTAGCATGATCCGTCGTTTGATTTCGTCCGTTCCGTTGCCGTCTTTTGCTAGATTAGCCCAAAGATATATGGAGTTCTCCACACTCTCCAAATTATCTGATTTTAATAGTTGACCGAAATTCTCTCCGAAACTATTGATTCCTCTCTGAAATTGACTTTAGCTCAAAACTACTGCACGTTACACGATAACGATTGCTTAAAATCATGACCGTAAGGGAACCAGAATGAATCACTATATCACAGATATTCGAATGTCACACAATTTTCTTGATAGTTCAGTGCCAGGTGCGTAGCGTTTATCTACGTAGAGTAGCGCAATGATAAGATCACTATATTTCGCGGAATTTCTAGAATACTTCCAGGAATTTAACAATCGAAATTTTATTTCTGAATGAAAACTTCATCGTGTTATTGCGCTAGTTTCACGCTACGCACCAATTGAGGGCGATAATTCCGAAGCTGATCGGAACATTGAGCTTAATAACAAAAAAATCTAAGAATTACTTTGAGTCTTCATGAACTAAATATTTTATTAAAATAATAACATTAAAGTATTTGTTTGTAATGTGAAATTCGAAATTCCGAGTAACTACACGCCTGTCCGTATGAAACCCTAGCTGAAGTATTTAAGTATTCTCTATTCTTAAGAATGAAATTTTTTCATGGTAAGCTACCATAGAAGCAAATTTGATTAAATGTTAGTTGTTTTCCGGCGTCAGTAGGGTTTCTGGTGTGAAACGCTAACACGAAATCCCCGACTGTTGATTAATCGCTGTCCTTGAGGACATGACAGTTGGAAAACCTTCACTTGATACGCCAGTTTTATAAGATTGTGTTGGACTAGGTCCGAAGGAGCTGTTTCGTCATCGGAGGGCATAGACTCGTCAGAGGGTGTATCATGCCTACTATCCGAAACACCCTTACAGCTGTGGTCTATTCCCAAAATATTTCTTACTGGCTGACATTCACCTATCCTTGATTGGGTTATATAGAAATTCTATCTCATCATCACTCCAACCCAAAACTTTAGATGAAATAGGTATAATACTGAACACTGATTTCAAATTGCAGTTGAATATAGTAAAATAATGAGGAGGGGATTCAATGTGTAATTAGTTTTAACCTTAACCCGAAAGTCGTCAGTCAGTACGAAGGCACTGGTCTAAGGGGTAGTACCGTGATATATAATTTAAAGCAAAAGAAATAGTTTAATGTTTTACCAATTTCGTTAATCAGAAAAAGAGAAGAAAATATGTAAATAAAAGCAGTTATTCATTACCAATTCGTAAGAAACCAAGCATTAACGAAATGAAAAAAAAAAGAAAATTACTAATGTATACAAACAAATAGTAGTGAATGATAAGGAAAAAAAAAGAAAATTTACTAATTGAAAACGAAAATACGCAATGCATGCAACAACAACACAAGCCACAACCATTCTCTCAAGCCTTCGATATTCTTATTCATCTATCTCCAGGTCGTCCCCAATTGTAACAATTCTATAACACCGTTCCTATTTTCGAAATGGAATATGCCTCTTTGCAAGATGTTTAAATTGAAACACATTCTTTGCCATTTGTATATTTGTGGGTAAGGCGTTAAATTTTTGTATTGCTTCAAAGACCGGATCCCTTCTGAGTCGGTGGGTGTGTCCTAGGCAAATGTTGCGGTCTAATAGAATCCGCACTTCTTGTGTTATAGTTGTATATTTCTTGATTGGGGATCAATTTGATGGAGGATTTCATTTTCTTGTTCTTGATATTATAAATTAGTTTTATTCGTTCAAGGCTTATGTGCTGATGTATAGTTAGTTTTCCGTAGGCAGAATACAGTTCCTCCGATGGTGTTAAATGAGGTAAATTATGTATGGCTTTAATATCCTTATTCATAAGTCTCGCAATTTTATCCAAGTTTCTGTTCGAAGTTTGGCTCCATATAAGGAGACCATAACTTATGTTGGATAGGATAAAAGCATTATATAGCAAATTCTTTATTGGGACTTGTAGGTATTCGTTTCTTTTTAATACTCCAGTAATCGGAGCAATTTTATTTCTCAATTTAGTTATGTGAGGAGTCCAAGTCAGTTTGTCATCAAATATCAGACCTAAATATTTTGTTTCGTGAGCTCTCGCAAGCTGTATCCCATCAATTTCCAGCTTCAGATCAATGTCCAATTTGTTAGTTTGTCGGAAGAGCATATAGTTTTTTTTCGAAATATTTAATGTTAGCATATTGTCCAGAAGGCAGTTCTTGAAAAGTTTGAGATCAGCGTTGATAAACAACGCCAGTTGCTCTGGGGTTTTGCCTTTGTAGAGAAGCAAAGTGTCATCAGCATAAGTAATATATTTAGCTTTAAGTCCTGTGAACTGAAGGTTGTGTATATACAGCAGATACAATGTGGGTCCAATAATTGAGCCTTGTGGAACTCCTATATTCACTGTTTTAGGTAAACTTAGTTTGTCGTAATTTTTGGTAATATACTGTCGTCCAGCTAAAAAGTTTTTTAATTCAATTACGAATTTAGATTTGATATTTAAGTTGTTTATCCAAAAGTGTTTTCCGCCCAAATTGTAACGTTGTATCTGTCATCGAATTTGGAACATTGCGATCGTTCAGTCTGGGTTTTATCTCGAAGCTCCTTAAAGTTATTGTTTTTTTCTGGTAAAAGGGCTAATACTTTATTTTTGTTTTTGTATTTCCCTTACCTGCTCTACACTGTATAGCGATGAAAAGGACACGCCTAATAAAATATCTATACGCTACCATACTCTAGATAAAGTCGCAAAAAACACGTATTATTGATAAAGTGGCGGTAGAGGAACTGAATAGAATTCAGTTACACGACTGCGAAAGATTTTAGACCGATAAGTCTCACTCTTTCTCAAAACCTTCGACAGGATATTGGTTAATCGTATACGCACCAAGATCACCGCAACCGATGGTGAAAATCATAACATGCATATACAAAGGGCAAGACGGTGGATTTAGCCTTACATGAGGGAGTGTTAACAATTGAAAAATAACTCTCATTTAAAGCTACAGAGCAGGATTATTGAATCCGAACTAGGAGAGTGTATTAAAACAAAATCAGTCTCTAGAGGCACCTCGCAAGGAGGTGTTTTGTGGTCAATGATATCATTCTTGAACTTGAGAACTTCGGAGCCATAGCATGTGCATACGGTGACTACATGGTCAACCTTGTCTCAGGGAAACACTTACCGACAATTAGTAATTTGATTGGGAGAGTACGCAATAACAGTGCCTTTCCCAGGTCACCATTCTAAAACTGTATTGGTTCTCTTCACGAAGAAATACAAAATTCCAGATTTTGCGTTACCAAAGATGGGAAGCGGCGAGCTTCATCTTTCTGACAGCGCTAAATATCTCGGAGTTGGTCTAGATAAGAAACTCACCTCGAACCTGAACCCGGACGAACGCGTTGAAAATCGTACAACTCATTTTATGAATACGCGAGGATGTTCGGCTGCAGATTGGGTCTCCAAACAAAATAAGTACACTGGATGCCATAATAAGACCAATTTTAACATACGGCGCGATGTGGTGGGAAGCGACTAAAAAGTCCTCGTATCTAAGCAAGGTGACAAGGTACAGCGCTTAGCATCGCCCTCAAAACCACACCCATGGCAGCACTGGAAGCTAATCTCCATCTGTTGCCAATGGGCATGTACATCAGAAACAAAGTTGCAAAAGGCGCTCTTAGACTCAAAGAGTTAGTTAGGTCCCTGGAGAATTAGACTTGTTGGTCACAGTACCATACTCAGTGATTTCTTGGATTGCGATATCAACAGGGAGACGGACTACATTATGCCAGAAGTAGGTTTCGGTAGGGGATTTTCTGTTGAAATCACACACAGAGATGACGGGAATGAGAAAGGTACCTAGACAATAGAACGACGATGATTTTCACCGATGGTTCGAAAATGAATTCTAGTCAGGCGCCGGGAGTATTTTCACAGGAACTCGAGATTCACTAGTTTTACAGGCTACCGGACCATGTCCGTGTATTTCAAGCAGAAATCTTTGCAATACAGACTGATGTCTTCCATTTCATTCATATTTGCGTTGACAGTCAAGTGCCATCAAAGGCCCTTAGTTCGAACAGAACACGATTCAAACTAGTTAGATGATGTCGTAGCGTTCACAATTTTATCGGCACACAGCACAATATTAACCTCTGCTGGGTGCGAGGCGTGGAATCCATGGGAATGAATGAGCTAGCTGATGAGCCTAATACCCTAGGCAGACGACGCATTTGAATGTACATTGGGGGAATGATCATTCGCATTCAATGATCAATGAGACACACGTCTATCGGAATTATATTCAATCTGTCAAAATATTAATGTTGTGGGAATGCTGAATAAAAGTTGTCATTTTTGCATTGGCACACGGCTACGTATTATCTTTTGAAATAGAGTGATAGAAAAGTACTAATATGTCAGCAATTGTGAACGAAACGTTAATCGTAATTAATGCACACATGAAATAAATAGAAAAATTTGGACGGTGGAACACCTGATTTTCCACTTGTTCCACTAGTTTCATAGGGCTTGACGCTAGATGGCGTTGCGAGCGCTTGAACGAATTACAAATTTATCTCGGAATTACCATTTCGCAATTGTAATTCGAATGATCGAATGAATGACCAATTCGACAATTTCATTGTGACAGACGTGATGGGGAATGACCATTCGACTAGGAATGATCATTCGATTGCGTGGTCTGCCTAGGGTATAAGCTCACTAGTGGGAAACCAGCAAGTCGGTTCCTTAAATCTTCTATCGACTCACTATGCTTGCAATGGGCAGGCTTATAGTTTGAAGACCTGCTTCTATAGTCGGCTTCATCTATGTTTCGTTGAAACAGTTTATGACTTCAATATCAAAAAATCCTTGGCCTGAATATGACTACGGGAAAAGCAAGTTCTCTTGAGTCTGAGCAGGAAAGGTACTAGAACTGGCACACTAATCGGAGTGCTCACAAGGCACTGCTTGTTCCGAAGACACGCTATACGACTAGGTGACAATGATCTTTGTCGTAGCTGCGATGATCCAGAAATGGAAGAGTCAATCTTCCACGTCCTATGCAAGTTCCCTATCGGGAACTAGAAGACGCAACTTCGGCTCCTATTTCCTCGATGACCTTGGTTATATCCATAAGGAAAAGCTATGTAACATAGCAAACTATGATGATGATAGTATCACAACACCCCATATACCATACCTTCTTGACTTAGCTTAACGTTTTAAAACAGCTGACGAAGTTAAGGAGAGAGTAGACATAACATTTTTTTATTGAATGAAAAAGAACAAAATTTTAATTTTTTTTCTATAAATATGACGAAATGATTTTTTCTACGGGATTTCCACGCAAACTTGGATGAAATTTATCAAAATCTAGCTAATATTTGTATCAACGTCTGAATTTGAACTATTTGGACGGGTTAACTAAACTTTTTTCAAACCAAGAATATATTTTGTATAATTTTTTTGCTTGCCAAAATTATTCGGAAAATTCGAGTTGGGAAAAAATTCGACTTTTAAATTGTTCGAGTTGGAGAAATTGAAAAACAATACGTTCTTCGTAATAAATTGATAAATTTATTAATGTTTGTTTTATTATTGTTTAAAACTTTTCGTTTATTATTTCTATGACTCAAATTTATAATTTTCGAAGGAAGTATTCTGCTCTATTTTCATTGCGTTTTAATTTTTTTTTATCGCAAAATCTACACTGAAAAGTCTAGTCTAGTCTAGATACTAGTTGACCTTTCATTGTAGTATTATTTACCGAACTCATACGATAATGATATATAAATTTGGCAGAAGCTTAGCGTGTGTGTATGATACGTTATCAAATACGTTATTTAATTTTTTTTATTATCTCTCTTTTTAGAGTGAAATGAGCTTTTTATTCACGTGAATTTATTGTTGTATTGCAGCTAAATATTCGTGGTAAAGATAATTTGTCATATTGTTGCGAGAATAATTTGTCATATTATTGTAAGAATAATTTCGTTCAATAAAACTTTAGTTTGTATTGAAAAAAAATTGCTATCGAATTTATAACAAAATTTCTTATTTTAATGAATGACCAATTTCCATTATGCCCTTAAACAGTACGTAAAAGCTTTACACGCTGTCTTATTAATGACGCGTCGAAAATAGAGTCATCAATTAACTCAATGACGAAGCTATCAGCTTTTATGAAGCTGAAATTAGTCGAGATATTCAGAGAAATAAATTGACACCCTAAAATTCTTTCGATAATCACTAAACCGCATTTTAAAGATGTATGGGAGGCTTTAATTAGCATAAAGCTTACTAGCCTTATTTAAACAAGTGGTATACAGTGGCTTCAATGAGAAATTGGACACTAGTAAATTATACGACTTGCATTTATGTATATATTTGAATTTTGAAAAATATTAATTGCTCTTAAAAACCCTTGCCGTTCGACTTATTGAATTGCAAGGGTTTTTAAGAGTTAAATTTACAAGTTCTTACATAAAAGACTTAGGCTAGTATTACACTGTATGCCACGCTGTCGAATATTTGACGAAAAGTGCTGTCAAATTTTTCCCGTCAAAATATATTTTGTTTAGAGCAAATGAAATAATCTGGCAATCAAAAAAGAAAGACTAAAGCCTAAATATTATATACGAAATCTGATCTTGCCCCTTACCGCAAGTGGGTGGGTGGTATTTTTTTTAGATGAGAAACTCCCAGTAACTGATATACTGCGCAGTATTTAAAAAAAATAGCAGTGGAGGGCAGCATAAAGTGAGCACATCCTTCCTCATTTTTCTAAGATACTTTTCGATGTGATCTTCAAGTTTAGGATTCAGATTTTGGATTTATGTGGGTCAAGGGCACTTATACAAAAATTTCTGGGAGGACCAAAGTCATGGCTTTGAAGGTTTACCTTGAAGAAGTCACGTGAAAAATATTTGTACAACTGAATAAAAGAAGTAGCTAAAGTCTTAGACGAAGTTGAATACAGACTCAGAAATAGTTATATCGATGAGAATCCCTTCCTAATTTGCTATCCTTGTGCGAAGGAACAGACATTTCACAAAGCACAAAATGAATGCTGTAATTTCATAAAATGTTTTCCATTTTTTCGAATAATTTTCGTATCTGCACTGGCTCTAAAAACCTATTGCTACATATCGCACTATAAGAATGTCGTAACTTCCAAAATGGTAATTTTCATCTCTTCCCATTTAGACGCTATTTAGCCAACAATAGTTTTACTGTTCCCAAGAAACGCACAGCATCTGCTTTCCATTATCAAAATTCTTTTTTTGCGTTTAAAACAAACCAAATTATTATTTTAAAAAAATAGATAACATTTGAATAGTTGCATAAAAGAAAATAATCTAATATTTTTTTGATCCGTCGAGCCGGATTTGATCAGCGACCTGTAGAAGTCAGAAGTAGTGGGCAATAAATTTAATTAGCGTCGGTATCTTGAACCTTAAATATTTTAGCCACTCGATAGCGTGAAGAAAACTTTGTTTAATCTCAGAGTACCTTGTAGTGTGAACAGTAAACGGGCACCCATATAGGAAGGGAGGGACAAAACTATGGCTTAGAAGGTGAAGTCATGACACAGAAGAAAAAGGGTTAGCTATAGGTCTCAAACGAAAATGAACAAAGAATTTAGTCAACCTAAAGACTCAGAACCACAATAGTAATAGCTGTGCGCATATTGATTGTAATGAAAATTATGCTAATACCATACGCTGTTTAGAATTATATATAGCTAAATTAAGTATCTCTCTTCATAATGTAAAGGTGACATCCAGCGACTGAAATTTCACTTTTGGAATGATTGTATAAAACTTTCACTTCGAATTGCCATAAATAAATTCTCGAAGAAAGTTTAATAAAATCTTTGTTTGTAAAAGAATCGAACATTTTTAGGGTGTCGAGCCGGATTTGAACGACCTTTGAAAATCAGAAGAAATGAGCAAAATATTCGAGTCATATATGTATGATTGGAAAATTATACCTTTTCTAATTTTATGATATTAACTATTTTGAGGATTGGTGGATACAGCCCCTTCTTGCCCCCTCTAGGTTGAATTATGGCTGAAAAAATTCGCGAATGAAAAACTTTTAATTTCTATTCCTCGCAAACGGCTTACTCTACAAATTTGAAATTTGAAAATATAATTATTCAGAGCTATACATCAAATCTTCCGAGTTAAGTAATGTTTAGTCATTACTTAGTGACATATCGGACTCAATTGAGTCCTGTATTTAACTGTAACTGATTTTTGTATACAAGTGTGCTTTTAACAGGAAAGTGGTTGAGAAGAAATGTTGATATTTCTACGGGTATGAGATATTTCACAAACTTTTCAATTTTTTAATATTATAAAAAAATTTGTTATGAATAAAGTGTGTTCTTCTGCGGTCCAGTGCAGAGCAGGCTAACGACATTGAAAAAACGTCAACCAAGCGAGAAGATTAGTAGTGGTGTGAATAGTCTGCTCCCGATAAAATTTCAAGTTTTAATCACAGAATGCGCTGCCAGACATTTCTCCGTCAACTCTCTCTCCAAATAATAAAAATTCACTGGATAAAAATAATAATTCACTGGATTCAAATTGTTTCAATTGCACGGATTGTATTATTGAAGGCATAGTAATGACATAATCACCGCTTTTAAATATCAGCA
This sequence comes from Beris morrisii, assembly GCA_951812415.1. Lineage (NCBI taxonomy): Eukaryota > Metazoa > Arthropoda > Insecta > Diptera > Stratiomyidae > Beris > Beris morrisii. Next base: position 125,630,724 of record OX638311.1, read on the forward strand.
CCTATTTCGGTAGTAATATTTGGTAATTATATAGCTTCAACGCCATCTAGATTTGAAAAGTAAAACCTGATTCTCTGCTCTGTATCGTTCTTTTGTACTCTCTCTCTGATTTTAAGCGCAATAAAACACACCTATTTAAAAAAATGAGTTGTAGAAGTAGTATACTCTAAAAAGACAAAAAAAGAAGTAGTATATTCTAAAAATACAAAAAAAGAAGTAGTATTCTCTTAAAAGACAAAAAGAGAAGTAGTATACTCTAAAAAGACAAAAAAACATATCCATACGTATGCAACGTATTTGAAGTTGGAGTTGGAATTTCTTAGGAGCCTCAAATGATAAAAAATTTTAAGTTGGTGGGTTGGGTTGTTAGGCTATGCAATTAAATTTATGAGGGAAGTCACTTCCTATAGGAGTGAAGATTGCAGAAATACTACATTTCGAGAAAAGTCCTCGTATCTCAAGAACCTTGTTCACTTTTTCGATTTTCCGCCCCACTCCGTGAAGAGCGTAATCGTATGAATTTGATATCTCAGAAACGTATACAACAAATACTCGAACGAAAAAGTTCGTTCTGAATACAATAAACAAAAGAGAATTCTATGGTATCTGGAATTAAAGTAATCAAGGAATTTCAGAAATATTCATATAATTTTTTACCAAACGCCAAGCATAAAAATTTATAGTACTGGTTTTGCAGTAATGGAAATTTGAATTGTATATGAGTTAAGTTCGAAAAAACGACGGCCAAACTGATTTCAGGCTTCGGCGAATCGATACATATTTTAATTACTAAATACCATCGGAAAATAAATCCGAATTTCCAAATTTATATGTTATCTACTTACAACCTAGCTTTGAAACAATTCTGTGTTTCAGTACCGAAGTAGAACTGCAAAGCGATACTAATTGATTGAGAACTAAGAACTGCGACAGGATTGAAAGAGTCTTGGAATTCGCACCATTTCGGAGATGACAATTATTTGCTAGAGCTATGGTTATACTCGTATATCTTAAAAAGAGTTCAATATACGAAATAATTACTGTTAAACTCCTTCATCAAAGTAAATTCATCATTATCAAGTAATCGTATTGATTAAAAAATGATCTTACATCTTAAAGGTTAGAAAAAATCCTTGATTTTCTGATTTTTCAAATTGTTTTAACTATTAAAAACTGGGTCAGATTTAACCCTTAAAATTTCTCCTGTTTAAATAAAAAAAAGGTTTTTTTTATAAACATTAAACATTTTTGAATTCTCAAAGTCAGTACTATATCAGCATTAGTATTCTTATTGAAACCATGCACATATACGAGTAAGTGGAATGTTTTCCAGTAAAATACTCAGTGCTGTATACCCATATAGGCTCGTACAATAGGCCCAATACTGGGCCAACAATGGCAGCCATCATGCCATGAATGGCGCGGCAGTGGTAACCAGCACTGGTCCATTGCTGAATCACTGCCGAATGATAATTTGGGCCCGGTGCTGGGGTTGTATACTGGCCCAGTGTTGTCGACCGATACTGGTGCCAGTGCTGGCAGTTTCTATATTCTCCGCGCTTATTGCAAGAAAATGAAATTATTTCCTCCTTATCTAATTATTTTGTCATATAAATTAATCGTCCTAGTTTACGCTGGTACCAAAAATTTAAAAAAAGGACTATACGACAGTAACGCATTTTTGGCGACGAATAACCTGCGATGCGTTCTCGAACTCCCTACCTTACGAATTATGCCTACCTACCTAACTACAAAAGTTCGCTAGCCAACGATGGCCCAGAGGTTAACCAGTGATGGCTCCCAACGCTTGAAAGCCAGAACTTGGCCCAAACAATGACCCTGTAGTAAGTGCTGGGGAATCCTATATGGGTAGGCTAGAGTGTAAGTTGGTGTCTACACGTAGAACCGAATTTGAACCCCCAAAACCACAAAGTTTTCATCTTCCCTTTTTTATTTCCCAAGTTATCATAACCATCAAAAACTTTTTCAGATTTAGCGCTTAAAGCTGTTCGTGTTTTCATAAAAAAAATATTTTTTTTTTTAGAACTTTACACTTTTGAATTCAGTACTGTGTCAGCATTAGTATTCTTATTGAAACTATGCACACATAAGTGGAATGTTTTCAGTAAAATACTCAGTGCTATATAGGCTATAGTATAAGTTGATATCTTGGACATGGAACCTAGTTTGAACCTCTAAAACCAAAGTTCTCATCCTCACTTTTCTAATTTAAGCTTATCTATCAAAAACATGGTAAAATTTAGCACTAAAAACTGCTCGTGTTCATATAAAAAATAGTATTTAACAACTTGACATTTTCGAATTTTTAAAGTCAGTACTATGTCAGCACTAGTATTTTTCTTGTCACCATGCGTTTATAAGTGGAATGTTTTCCAGTAAAATACACAGTACTGTATAGGCTAGAATGTGTGTTGTCTTCAAATTTGTATGGTATCGAGTTTAAATCACTACAGAGAACGCTACAATTCATTAATTATTAAGTTCTTCGCAAAAGTGTCAGTAGCTACATGAAAAAATAATTGTATAATAGAAAAAAAATTATTTTCGAATTCATTAATTCGAATTCAGTATACCTACGGTACTAAATTTTTTTATTTTCGAATTCATTATAATAAAAAAAATCAGTACTAAATGTCAGTACAGGTTGTGTATCGATATTCGCTGTAAAATCACTTTATAATAGTCAGTTCCCAAACTGTTCCGTTGAAGCTCCACATGTTACGGTACTAAATTTTACTTTATTATTGTTTAATAATATAAAGTATTTTATTCAGTATACCTACGGAACTAAATTTTTTTATTTTCGAATTCATTATTGTAAAAAAAATCGGTATTAAATGTCAGTACAGGTTGTGTATAGATATTTGCTGTAAAATCACTTTATCATAACATAATTCAGTCAGTTCTCAAACTGTTCCGTTAGAGCTCTACATGTTTCAGTATTAGAATTGGAAGGTGAAAAGAGTTCCGCTCGAATCTCGCTGGAGTACCGATGTGGAGTATGAGATATTTCATTGCAAAGAAAAAATCAATACTAATTGTCAGTACAGGTTATGTACCGGTATTCGCTTAATATCACTTTCTAATAACAGAATTCAGTCAGTTCTCAAACTGTTCCGTTGGAGCTCTACATGTTTCAGTATTGGAATTGGAAGGTGAAAAGAGTTCAGCTCGAATCCCGCTGGAGTACCGATGTGAAGTATGCGATATTTCATTGTAAAGAAAAAATCAATACTAAATGTCAGTACAGGTTGTGTACCGGTATTCGCTTAATATCACTTTATAATAACAGAATTCAGTCAGTTCTCAAACTGTTCAGTTGGAGCTCTACATGTTTCAGTATTGCAATTGGAAGGTGAAAAGAGTTCCGCTCGAATCCCGCTGGAGTACCGATGTGGAGTTTTTTCGGTCTTCTACTGCTGAATCTCATCCGAACTTGGGATAATCTAAGAACGAAACAAGCTATGAAGCTAAAATCCAAAAGCTGTAGTAGTAAGCAAAATCCATCTACTACTTTTGGTGGGGGTATCTGCCGTACTAATGCACTTAGAATATGTGGCTGAACGATTGAGAAACCGCAAATCATAATTCTTACATTACATATCTATTTGTCTATGACTTGAATGGAATTGAAAAATACAACCATTAGATTAGCAGATTAGCCGCACAAGCCTTCCATTTGGCTACCAATACCAGAACCAGACTAGACCGTAAGAAATACTAAATTGTGCTTTATCATTGTCCACCGTCATAACAACAATTTTAACCGAAAAAAATCAAATTTTGACGACGCAAAAAAGATGATTGTAAGCCGATCGATCGTGTCCATTTTCGCACGATCACTATGATTTAAGCGTAGTGTGTACGAAAACTTAATGAAGGCACTTTTATCTCGCTTTTTTTTTCTTTTAAACATTTTTATAATTTTATATGCCGAAAGTTGCGCGAATAAAATCGCGCGCAGATCGTTTGCGTTTGCTACGAAATATTTTTGAAGTGATCGTGCTCCGGACTCGGTAAAGCTAAAGTTTCGTTTCAGAAGCTTCAGACTTGGCGGTGTTTACTATTTTTAAATGCTTAGTCATTCTGTGTGATACGTGCATTGAGTAGAACAAGCAAACTGCCATCCACATATAGTGGATATAAAAGAAAAAAGAATATAATCCAATAAAAAATAAGCACACACATTCAATACATTCGAATTCATTCGCGCCGCGCTTCATTTTCAAAACGGTTTTGTGCTAAATTTTTAGTAGATCTCTAGTCGATATTTTTATAATCAAGTTTATTTTCTTCGCTACGTTAGCCGCGCGCTTCTTATTCTTAATTTTATCGCGTCGCGCCTTGTGATATAATAAATTAAAAAAGAAAAAAAACTTTTTCCCCTACTGGTTTATTTAAATTTTTAGACTGTGCTATTAGTTTTGGTTTTTATTTTCTTGCTAATCGATCGGTTGTAAATCGTCAACGTACGCCCGCGATGACTAAAACTTTAAGAACGGAAATCCAAATTTGGTACAAAATGTAAGATGCGCGCGCACATGTTTCCTATTTGTTAAGAAAAAAATCAAAAATCGTTTGCGTTAAAGTTTAATCCGATCGGTTCATGTAGTGCTACTTATAACAACAAAAAAAAAAGAAATTTAAATCATCTAGTCAAAATACTGTAATAGGTGACAACTTAATCGATCTAACTATGAACTATTCTACGTCGACACTCTTACGCACAATATTTGTATTTCGAAATTGGTATGTAGAAAAAAAAAATTTAAAAAGAATCGTGCATACATTTGTAAAATTTAAAAAAAAAATTTAATCAAATTTTTACTGGAGATATTTTTCTTATCAGAGAAAAATCCCACATTAGATTTTAAAAATGGCTCAGTTTTCATGTGTGTGATCGCGATAGTGTGCACACGATCGTTTTGAATCATACACACGTTTCATATTTTTTCTGAGTAATATTCAAATTGAAAAGCATTTCTTTAAGTAAAGTGTCTGTTTTCTCAGCTGATGTTTTGTTTATTTACCTTTTATGCATTTAATTAATAACTTTGCCGGCTAATGTTGTTATTATACTGTCATTGGTACGACACGAACACGATATAAGCGATCTGAATGAAGGGAGGAGGGGGACTCTATGCATGCACGTAGTAATATCAATAAATTCGAGTTCATAATCGATCAATAGACACGAAGCAAGCTTTTTTTTATCAAGATCAATTTATACCCTGGCAAATTTTTGTGTCATCAAAAATACAAAAGAAAGTATACAGTATGGAGTTTGATGCTGTGATTCACTTTATTCACTTGACTCATTTTATTGGTCTGTATAAAGTTTGTTTGTCGCATGCGATTGGTTCGGAAGCGCTTCATATGGCAGAGGAAATGTTTAAGTTTGCGGAAATTTTGTATATGTTTGTTTGGATGGAAAAGTTTCAAGTTCGTTGATGAGCAAGGTGGAAACTTATGACGGCGGTTTTCATACAGTAGTTGTGCTATTCCGTATACATGTGGTCAGCCCTATTTTACGATAACCCCAGTAGGAAATGGGAGCATCCCATGATTAATCCCGGACTACTCTTTAGGGAGGTTTGGAGACCTCGTTTTCTCCTCCATTTGACCTCCTTTTTGCAAGACCATGTCCGCTGAAATCAGATCTCCATTATACCTCCTAAGAAAGCATTCAAAAATAGTTGTAAGGGAGCTTAAAACGAGATCTCTAATGGGACTAATTCTGGAGTACTCGCGCCCACTAGTAAATAGTAGTACCCCGGGATTAATCCTGGAGTACTCTTCAGGGAGGTTCGGAGACATCGTTTTCTCCTGCTGAAATCAGATCTCCATTATACCTCCCAAGAAAGCTTTCAAAAATACTTGAAAGGGAGCTTAAAACGATGTCTGTTGCACGTCTTTAGAGAGGCTAGAACACCTCGCTTTGTGCTCCCTTTCTCCTGTTGAATCTGATCTGCAATGTAAGTGGAGTGGTTTATTTAAAAAAAATTTACGTGGGACATTAAAATGAGTTCTCTCTCGAGGTCCAATGAGAGTAAAAAACAATTATTTCCTCATATGTACCTTCTATGAACAATTTCTTAGAGATGTTGAACTGGACCAAAGCTTAACAGTGTATAAATAAGTTAAATTGTAATATATAAATAAAAATATTACTAAATGTAGTCTTTTTATACGAAATTTATTAATAAAATAATAATAATAATAGAAATTTTTGCTTCATGCTTGTTTTTTGACATTATATGTTTTTCTGTAGAACCTGGCTTTCGACAATTTGAATGCCTTCTTAAACTCTTCTTCAAACTGCCCGTATCCATATTCCGTACTTTTAACTGCCTCTGCAAAGTTAAATAATATAATAGTAACATACTTCTATAGATATATTTTCGTATACGATTAAATACTAATAATTAAATTAGCTCACCGAAAAAATAGTTACTGAAAAGCTTGAAGCTTTTCAAGGCAACTTTGTTTTTTGCACCATCCCAGTTAATTTTTAAAAGGATATCATCGACAAAAATTTTATGGAAAACCTTTGAAATTGGTCTTTTTCCAACCAGTTCTTTTATGTAAAGGATCTAATAGCGAAAATTGATAAGAATGTAATCAAAAAAAGTACCAGATACAATATTGTATTGTATGCATCTAAAACTTACAATATCTTCTGGAGCTTCATTTGCGATCAACTCCTCAGTGTTTCGAAGTTCGTCCACGGTTTTAAGTGGGAAAATATTGTAATTCCGTTTATTAGGAAATAGGTGTTCAGAAATTTTTTCCAGGAGTATAGTGTGCCTACTCAAATATTGCTCCTGTTGCATTTGTAGCATTCCTGTTAATTTTTCTACCTTCTCTTCTAGCGTGGCTATTTTTTTAATTAATTTCTCTTCCAGAATGACTATATAAAATGTAAAGAAATTATGGATGATTAATTTACATAAAATAGAAATGTTCCATTAAACATTTTAAACTTACCAATGTTTTCATTTTGTAAAGTATTGTCTACTTCTTGTAACACAGCATTGCTTCGGTGTAGGGGGGTTGGAACGCACCGGTTATACAATTCAGAACTAAGCTTGAACTTTTTAGGCTCCATTTTTCTTTAAATAAAACTATAAATATGTGAAGTTACCTATTGTTCGCAATGATGTAAGATAGGTATAAGAACAAAGCTTTCTTCAATAGGTATGCAAAAGATTTTACATAATACGTCATCCACTTTAAACTTTTGTTCTACGGTGTTAATCGACGCAGCAAGACAAATTCCTAAGGCCATTTTCGAATCAACAGGCTCTTCGAAAAAACTTTTTATGTCAGCAAATGTATACCCAATAATATAATGGATTTCGTCTTCAGTAAAAAAACCTTGTATTTTTACGGGAATCATGTCTTTTGTATAACAAAAGTTATTTGGTTTTGATGAAGAAAGAAAGAATAGGTCAAAGTAATAACGTGAATATATAGGTGATGCAGTAATATTAAATTTTCTGTTTGACGTTTTACGTGGTCCAAACTGTGTAGATGACCTTTTCTTTATAAAACTTCTTTCAATAATTCTATTGTGTAATTGCTGCAATATTTGTGTTGATTTTCTGCAGTCCTTTTTTAAATTTTGCATGAAATTTTCAAATTTGTAAGCGGAGATATTGTCAACGTTACCATAATCTCGAACACATTCCACCAAATGTAAGAGGTTGTGAACGTTATATGAAACTTTGTCAGTTCCAAATATGGAAGCGAAATTTTCGACAAACGCTTGTAGCATCTGTTGTACACATTCCAAATTTTTTCTGCAGTTTGCGGGACACGAAATTAACCTATATGCAGCATGCAGCAGTAGGAAGGTAAGATATATATCGTTGTCTATTGTATTTTTAAATAGGACAATTCCTGTATATAAAACCAGTTGCCGAAATTCTGTAGCCTTCCATCTTTTTATTTCTTCGAAGCTCCTAGGTTCTCTACAGAATTCCTTAGGAACGCATTTTCTTAGAGAAAGTATCCTGGTATTTAAATCGAATTTCTGCTCTTTAGATAATTTATTTTTATTATGTTTCCCGTTAATTATGAAAGTTACCATTTTTTTTACAACTCCCAAATCTATGAGATGCATAACATCCAGAGGGAACTGTGAAACCATTTTAATATTTAGTTTCTCCAAAACGTGTCTATTGTTTTGGAATGGTAGCAAGTGATATAATTTATCCGTCCGATTTTGAAAGTCATCATTTGTTCTGGATGATTTAGCCGTTATACTGTACGATCTTCTTGCCTTCTTGCGTACATTTAGAACATCCCTTAGCAGCGGTATGACCTACAGTGCCAGTAACAAAAGCTCTTGCTGGAGAATCACATGTAAAAATTCTAATTCTAATCTTCAAAGTGGTTTGAATAGACTGCATTTCTTCAACCAATTTCTCCAAATATTTATTAGCATCTATCGGCTTCGAAGGCTCAATATATATTCCTATTACAAAAGGAGACACTTGTCGATTTTCAGATATACATTCCAATATAGGCCATAACACTATCGAGGAGCTTTTATATAAGGGGAGGCCATCTAAACCAATATCAATTAGGAGCTCTTGTAGAGGATCTGTTATTTTTAAATTTAATAACTCTAGCGCTCTCTTCAAACCGAAATGATAATATTGGCCTGGTGAAATCTCACATATTTCCATTGGAAACTTTTTTATATCAAATAGAGTCTTAGAAGATAAAGGTAAATTTAGTCCTGCTTCAGAAAGAATTTTTAAGAGATCGTCGCATGCATTTCTTGAAATTCTATATGTAACTGCCCAAGTTAATAAATTGTCCCGTAAATTTGCAGAGTCTTTGCTAGTAGTTTGTTCTTGCTCATTGAAATTGGGATCATTTTCAAACCTTTCCTCTATGGGAATGGAATTTTGATTATCTACGGAAATTTCATTAATAGCTATTGTTGTATGGTCTTGTGTCACATTAGTACGGTTCCCCTGAGAACATCTATGATATTCCGCTTTTACAAGACGTCTCATATGCCTTTTTGATACACCTGCGATGCGATTCATTTTTAAATCGACACTGTCTATGAAATAAATCATTCAGCGCATCAAAATACGTAAGACAAATTTAAGATTTTTATAATAAAAATTGAAGTAAGCCTATTTGAGAAATTTATTAGCTGATATACGGATTTCGAAATGAAGTGTATTTTAATGGAAATATCAACTCAGCTCAAATTTTGGACTAGGGGGTAGGGAATTATTTTAAGTTTCACCTCAAGCATAAAACCGTTACACTATATTTATAGAGTGCTCTAGGAATTTGAAATTTCTTTTTATTTTCGTGGCATTTCCTTCTCACTAAACTGCAAAAAGCTTACAAACTCTTTTAGAATATTTCCGATACTAATTATAGTGTAATATTCATTAAAATACATTTTACAGGCCATTGAATTATCCTTTAATTTGAAAGTAGTTTCTGAGATTTTCTTAATCTACAGATAGTATGAACAGGTCGCGACGGAAACAAAGCACAAATTTTAACTTCAGAGAAGCACTTTGTAGCACAGGATCTTTCTAAAGGTGAAATTTAACACATTCCTACATTCTACATATTAAAAAAACTCTAAGCGCGTCTTCGTAAAATGACAATTACTAACCAAGACGAAAATGTTAAAATTTTACTTACCACAAACAATCTTCGTATACCACTTTTCACAAAACGAAAACAAACTAAAGCTAAACAGCGCGGCGCGTCGCGCTCGATGGAAATTCTCAAACCAAATACCTAACGATCTTAAAACAAAAACTGAACATCACATAAATGAGTCGCTTTCCGTGAAAAATGAAAACTCAAAAATAGTCTTCTTACTCCCATTTTCATCCATTCGGAGCAAAAAAGGAGAAGTGACGGTTTTCTGCATAATTTTGTTGTTAATCTCCTTTTTTGCTCCATTGTTAGTGACAGTAGATACCTCCTTATTTGCTCCCTCACGGAGTTCTCCTCAAATTTCCTACTGGGACTTAATAGAAAAATCATTCTCATATAAGGAGTACACACTCGCCGCTTTCCTTGACATAGAGAGTGCCTTTAATAACGTTCGATGCTCGCCTATTAAAAGCGCACTGCTATCAATGGAAGTAGGAACCGAGATTTGCAATTGGCTTGACTTAATGCTATGAAGTAGGATTATTGAATCCGAACTAGGAGAGTGTCTTATCACAAAGTCAGTCTTCAGAGGCACCCCGCAAGGACCCTTACTTTGGCTCCTTGTAGTCAACAAAATCCTTGTGGAACTTGAGAACCTCGGAATCAAGGCATGTGCATACGCCGACGACGTGGTTATCCTTGTCTCAGGGAAACATTTACCGACAATTAATAGTCTGATGGAGAGAGCACTCAGCAAACTACGACAATGGGCCGATAACTGCCATTTAGGGGTTAATCCTTCTAAAACTGTGCTGGTCCTCTTCACGAAGAAGTACAAAATTCCAGATTTTGCGCTACCAAAGATGGGAAGCGACGAGCTTCATCTTTCCGATAGCGCTAAATATCTCGGGGTTCTAGACAAGAAAACCAGATGGAAACTGAATCTGGAAGAACGCGTTAAAAAAGCGTATAATGCTTTTTACGCGTGAGGGAAGATGTTCGGAAACAGCTGGGGTCTCAAACCAAAACTAGTACACTGGATGTACACATCCATAATACGACCAATCTTAAGTTATGACGCGATAGTGTGGTGGGAGGCGACTGGAAAGTCCACGTATCTAAGCAAGCTGACAAAAGTACAGCGCTTGGCATGCATTAGGGTCACTAACGCCCTCAGAACCACACCCACGGCAGCACTGGAAACTAACCTCCACCTACTGCCAATGGACATGCACATCAAAAGCATAGCTGCAAAAGGCGATCTTAGACTCAAAGAGTTAGGTTACTGGAGAACTAGATCTGCTGGTCACATTGCCATACTCAAAGACTTCTTGGAGTGTAATACGAACAGGGAAACGGACTACATTATGCCAGAATTAGATTTCAGTAGGGAATTTTCTGTTAAAATCCCACACAGTGACGACTGGAATGTAGAACGCGACCTAGACAACAGAACCACAATGGTATTCACCGACGGTTCGAAAATGATTTCTGGTACAGGCGCGGCGGTATTCTTGCAGGATCTCGATATTCACGCGTCCTTCAGGCTTCCGGACCATGCCAGTGTATTTCAAGCGGAAATCTTTGCAATACTTCAGGCATGTAAAATTATTGAAGCAAAGGTGAGTGCAACAGAAGACATCACTATTTGCATTGACAGCCAAGCAGCCATTAAGGCCCTTAGCTCGAACACAACACGATCAAAACTAGTTAGACAATGTCGTGGTATTCTTAACACTATCGGCACACGGCACAAAATTACCTTCTGCTGGGTGCCAGGCCACTGTGGAATCCAGCGAAATGAGCAAGCTGATGAACTCGCTCAAGCAGGCTCCAGCCTAAGCTCACTAGTGGTGGACCAGCACATTGCTATTCCCATCGGATCCATAAAACAGCCTATCGAATCACTATACTTGCAGTAGGCAAGCAATAGATGGTCAAACCTAACTACATGCTCAATATCAAGAACTCTTTGGCCTGAATATGATCACGGGAAAAGCAAGTATATCCTGAGCCTGAACAGGAAGGATGCAAGCATACTAATCGGAGTGCTCACAGGGACGACAGACGACTGGGAGCCGAGGCAGATGATCTCTGTCGTAGCTGCGGTGACCCAGAAGTGGAGGAGTCAATCTTCCATGTCCTATGCGAGTGTCCGGCACTATCGAGACGAGAAGACGAAACCTCGGCGATTATTTCCTCGATGACCTCGGTGATATCGATAGGGGAAAGCTATGTAACATAGCAAACTTTATAAAATCTAGTAGGTAAATGGTATTAGGTTCCAGGAGTTATTATATTCAAACGGGGAGCACAATGGACGAACAATAACGTCTAAGTGAAGGAGAATGATGGCATCACCACCCCTTATATGAATCATAAAATTCGCACATAGGTACCTTGATTTTCCGATAGTTATAAAGGGTGTTACAATAACTCGTTCCGAAGTTAAATCAAAATTAAAAACAAGTGGATGATGGAGTTAATTAAATTTTTATTAAAAACTGTTATTTGGTCCATGACAATTAAGTATGGAAAAGGATATCACTCAAATGCTTGCCACGGCTCCTACGGCATACCTCGACTCGTTTGTCTAAAATTTTGATGACATCGTGGCATAATTGCTCCTCAATTAGACCGATATGATTTGTTATCTCGCCCTTCAGTTGAATGGTGGTGGGTTTATTGGCGTAAACCTTTCTTTTGAGATAACCGCAAAGAAAGAAGTCCAACGGAGTCAAATCACAAGATCTCGGTGGCCAATTGATTTCGCTGTTTCTGGAGATTATTCGCCCGGGGAACTTCTGCTGCAATAATTCCATTGTTGCATTGGCTGTGTGGCACGTCGGACCATCTTGCTTGGACCACATGTCGTCGATGTCATAATCATCCAATATTGGCCACAAGAATTTGATGATCATGGCACGGTACCGTTCCCCGTTCACTGTAACAGAGTTGCCAGATGCATTTACAAAGAAAAACGGGCTAATTACTCCAACAGCGTAAAATGCACACCACACCGTGACTTTTTGTAGATGCATTGGCTTTTCAAAGAGTGCCCTTGAATTTCATCAGCCCATACTCTGCAATTCTGCTTGTTGACGTAGCCACTGAGATGGAGAAATGAGCCTCATCAGAAAATAGGATTTTGGTCGCAAATCCATTGCCAACTTGGTTTTGCTCATGCATCCAATTGGCGAACGTAAGGCGCTTGAAATTATCAGTAGGCAATTTGCCAAAGACTGAACTGCCAAAATGTCAAAACATGTCAAAAATTATTTGACGTTTAAGCGTGGTTCACACAATAAACTTCGGAACGAGTTATTGTAATACCTTATATATGTAGAAGATCACCGGTTAGGTTAGCAATAAGACCAAGACTCGACTGTCCAATACCAAGACTGAAGTTTCCATTAGGGACAAATTACCCCATTGCCCCACCCATATGAAATAAATATATAAATAGATACAACAAGAAAAGCAAGTACATGGCGGATTAGTGGAAACGGCGGATTATATATAAAGGAGGCGGTACTACTGCCGCTTACTTACCGATTTTTGGCGCCTAATGATATGCTCTTACTGATTAACTTAGAGGTCTATATATCGGTTCTTTGATTTGTAGAACATCCAAAAACTTGTTTAAAGCAGTTTGGGATAAACCTGTAATGCATGTAGAAGCACTGAAAATCGATCATTGATAGCAAGGAGATAGCAAAATTTTAAAAGACCTGTGGAAAGATGAATTTTTTTAGGCACTTAAAGAATCTTCGGAAATATTGAATTTCTATGCTGATCACAATGATCTTTATACACGACTTTTCGGGAAGATTTGTTGCGGAATTTAGTATATCCACTGCACTGCTTACGGCAAAAACCTCGGCAGACGAAAGGATACTTGAAAGGATAGAAAATCCCTGCCCCCGTTCCAGTATCAATTTTTAACCCATCCGTGAATACAGCAACTTCAGATTCCCTTATCACTTTTTGATTATCACAGTCTCCCGTAGTAGGGAAAAGGGTATGGAATCCTGTATCGAAGCTTAGACACGGAGTTATATGGTCGGTGAGTTCGCCAAGCCCACAGTCTGGAAATAATGAAAGAATTTTGCTATGCCCATAATCCGCAGATTTCCAGCAGCCGGACTCTATTAGTTTCAGGGTGCTCTTGGCAGCAGAAGCAGCATAATCTGCTGTTGGCGTTGATTGCAAAGCGCCCTTAATGCCTAAGTAAGCCGCCCTCTGCACTTTCGTTAGACTATTCTTGTGCACGCTTTTGTCCAGGGGTGTCCACCATACCAGGCCACCATACAATAAAGAAGAATGGGCCTTACGATGGAGATGTACATCCAGTTAACCATTGCGGGCTTTATTCCCCATTCCTTGACAAAGGCCTTCTTGCAAGTATAGAAGGCAATTGTTGCTTTCTTGATGCGCTCATCAAGGTTTCTCTTCCAGTTAAGCTTAGCTTCAAGAATAATTCCTAGGTACTTAGGTTCAGTTTTAAGCTCCAGAATGGTATTACCTATTTTTGGAATTGTAAATATGGGTCTTGCTCTCTTTCTAGTGAAAAGAACCAGCTCAGTTTTTGTGGGGTTCACCCCCAAACCACAACTTGCCGCCCATTTGTGCAATTTCCGTAGTGTTCTCTGCACTAGTTCAGCTATCGTGGGTAGAAATTTGCCAGATACCAGTATGTTCTGCATCTGAAATGCCTTAAGGCAACCACAAGGTTTCAACCTTCTGTCATCAACCGCTCAGAAGATATGGATGTTAGACTTTCGATCTCAGCTATCGAGCGCGTCGGACGCAGTGTCCCCCCCCCCCCCCACTCTCACACTCCTCCACCCCATATCGACCTATTGCAAATAGGTCCACTATCATAGTTCTACATAAGTTCCAAGTTTCAACCTCCTAGCATACGCGATTCCTGAGATCTAGGAACCAAATTTTTTCGCCTAAGACACTCCCACCTCATACCACCATCCCCCAAAAGGTAGCATTCGACCCATTCACCCAATCTACTTACCAAAAATTTTCAACTTAATATCCCAATGGGTTTATGAGCTACGCGCCTTCAAACGCTTTTGCGTACGGTGTATACGGCGGACTGACGGACAATTTTTTTTTTTGCCTTTTTACTAGTCTTAAAACGTGAAAACAAAATCTAAGGGTAGGAAATTTTTTTCAAATTTCTGTTTGATCACAATAATTTGTTATTACAAAATAATAAAATAAAACCCTTTTTTCAGGAAAAAGGGCCTTACATTTTACTTTATTATTTTTTAATAATAAAGTATTTATTATATTTTCGGAAAGCCCATAATATTTGAGTTTAAGTTTTTTATATTCATTTTAGTCTTAATCTTTATTAATCTTTTCATTTTTGTTTTCAATGATTTTAATATACGAGTAAATACTTTATTATTAAAAAATAATAAAGTAAACAAATTAGGCTGTCCTACTTATAGAATTTTGTTACTCAGTTTTCGTTTAATATGGCCTTTATCTCATTAATAAGTACAGATATAAAAAAAAGGATTATAATAAACTTTAAGTTAAATATTATGGACTTTTCAAAAATGTAATAAAACAGGGACGTTAATAAGGTCCTTTTTGGCGAAAAAAGGATATTTTTCGATTTATTGTTGTTTTTTTTTAATCTGAATGATATTAGACAAAGTTGAAAGAGAAAATCATGTGTTAAGACAATCAACTTTACAGTGAGTGATTCTAGAGATATACGGGACAAAAAATGATGTATCGCAAATCCTTCTTCCTGAAAATCTGTAATACTTTTTTGTTCAAAATGAACCCACCAATCAGCCATATTTTTTTTATTGACGTTGTGAAACACACCCTGTATATTCCGACAACTTTGTCCAATTTTCAGTTCTTTAACTCAGTATTTTCGCGATAAGGCATCTGGTTTCAAAAAATGCCCAGCAAAGAATCCGCTGCGGTCAATAGAACTTCTGGTATACAGTACCTACGTGTACGATGATATTTCAAGTTTCTAGTCTAAGGCGTTCCCGAATTCATTGTCGATTTAATCCTATCCCAGGAGTACCAAGTGTAAGGTGATGAGTAGTTCAATGATAAACTTATTTAAGCGTTAAACCAGTTTAAATTTGTATTCGTCACGTGTATTGACAAAAAAAAAATAAAAATCGTGGCAGATCTACTTTCAAAATTATTTGTACGTAGCAGAGATAAGTCGTGCTCATATTTAGCAACAAAGTTAAGCAAAAAAAAATATTTTAGCCACAAACGAAATGAAAACAATAAAGGAATGTTATCTAGAAATTTATAGCTATATAGTTTTCTTCAAGTTTTCTTTATTCTTTATGAGAAATTATGTCTATAGACGAGATTGGTGTTTATCACATGGCCTATTTTTTTTTTGCTCTGCTTCATATGCACACATGCCTACTTAATGTGTGTGTTAATTCTCTTATCGCATTGCAAAAAATAGAAAAAATATGGTGGAAAAATGATAAAGCTCTTTTTAAAATCACACAGTTGTAGAAATTGTGGAGAGGATTTAAATTCAAATTGATAAAAATAAAACTCAAGTTAAAATTAGAAACAAATAAAATGAAAAGTCATAGGAATGAAAGGAGTCGTAATGGAAGGTTTTCGGACAATAAGAAAAATAAAGATAATTTTTCGATCGCACCTTTTATTGCTAAGCTTGAATTAAGCGTTTTGTACTATGTAAACTAGGTCGATTAGCCGCCAAACAGTCTGTTTGGCAGAGTGCGTCACACGATACCAGAGTAGTTAGCCTAGTCAATGGATAATTTCAGTTTGAAAAAATCACACTTTATATCTGGAAATCATTTTCATTTTAATGAATATCCTAAATTTGTGACCTCAAAAATGGCGCCTTAAACTAATTTATCCGAAAATCTCGTTTCCCCGGCATTTTAATTCCAAATCTTAGAGCATAAAATTTCCTGTAATTTGAGCTCCCGCAATAGAATTAGCCAAATTGGATATTTTTAAGAAAAACACACGACAAAATACGTCTTTTTCAAAAAATTCAATAAAAGTGATGCATTCAAAAATTCTATCGCGTTCAACAAAGCAAGTTTTAGGCTCACTAGCCTGTTTTTACTCTAAGGTGCCCTGGAAACGATATACCCAAAAAAACTTATTTTAGGCGATAAAATTTTACTGTTTTCGTTGGCAATTGAAGTGAAATAGTACAATCGTCAAATTATTGTTTTTTTGACATACACAAAACCTGACAAGATCTGAAAAATTTCACTGGATTTTTCGGTCAACATTTTTTACTGTATCAAAAATGTTGACTACATTTTTCGGTCAAAAATTTTGACTGGTTTCTCTGGTCTAAAATTTTGACTAGATTTTTCGATCAAAAATTTTCTGTGGGATACCATCAGAATGAACAGCCAGAATGAACATCCGAATGTGGCAAAAATCGCAAAGTGCCATTCGCTGGGACTTGGCACCGGGCAACAGGCACTCAAAGCTTTTTATGCCAAAACACTCGGAAAAAAGAACAACTGATTATCTAAAATTAAGCAGATATCAGACCCGAACCCTAGTAGGAGCTCTGACTGGACATTGTCACATGAGGAAGCATCTCAATAGGATTGGTCTCTCTGAGACTAAAATTTGCAGAATATGCAATGACGAAGACGAAACACCAGAGCATATCCTCTGTGAATGTGAGGGTTTAACTCGCAAAAGGCTTCGTCACTTCGGTCAGGGTTTCATGGACCCATCGAAATTCCTGACCATTCCTCTTCGCAAAATACTAGACTTCATTGAAAGCGCAGGGATCGAAGAGGAATCATAGTCAAACCGGGGGGACGTCACAATAAGCCCAACTGTGGCTGCAGCGACAGAGGTTAACCATATCAACCCCTAATTCCAACCTAATCTAATCTAAACTAAAATGCTTTTTTGGTCAAAAACACAGAAAGACGTGCCGTCAACAATGGGTTAAACTGTGCTGATCTATCATCCCAATTTCGCTTATGACATTTTCCTGTGCTTTTTCTTCTACCCAGTTTTTCCAAGGTTGTCAAAAATTTTAGTTACCAAAATCGCATTGCCAACTAGTGTCTATGTATGTAGAAGGAAAGCAACTGGAGGTCCAATATGTCGACGAAGATATTTCATCAAGAATTTGAAACTACTGCCCCCTCTGAACCCAGTATCTGGACCTAGTCAAGGTGTGAATATCGAAGGAAATCGAACTGGCTTGGGAAGGAAGAAGCCTCATTCGCAGCTATTTTCCGTTTACTTCATAAGAAGAGAAGGATCCATAAACCTAAACCTAGCCAACGTGTATACTTCAGCTAGTAGTTCAACCGACTTGGAGAAAGTGAAGGAACCTGGTCGTTGCTTCATTCTAATGAAAGAAAAGAGAAGCTCATAAGTCAGGACCCAGTCAGGATACGAATTTTGAAAGAAATCAAACCGGCTAGGCTTCGGGGAAGTGCATGAGCACCTTTAAGTTTCTAAAAGGAAGAGGGTGGTGCAATGGGTCTCCTAATTGGTCTAAGCGCCGACAATCTTGCCACACTACTGGTGGCACCTTTCATCATCATCACTGCATACAGTCTTCACTTTTGGCTCAATCTGATTTGAGACTAGAAAGTTAAAATCTTAGGTAACAACCGTGATATGAACCTTGATAAAAGCTGCTAGGGGTAAATGTGCTGAATCCTCTTGTAATCTACGCAACTGACAAGAAAATAGGCACATTTTTGATAGTAAAGTCATTTTAAGGCTAGCAAGGAGAGGACAGTTTGATAAAAAATATCAATGGTATTATAACATAGCTCTAACAACTGGAACGGCATGACTCTGGCTCAAAAAAAAGTAAGCAACTGACGACGGAATTACTTACCACGATAGGAGGAGTGCTCATTAGATCAAAACCAGAAATTAAGCAGAGTTTTCCCTGGTTATCGCAATTATTTTCTTTGATCTCACTTTAGGAATTTTTCAAATTGAACCGAAAATCAATACTAGCAATGGACAGGGGACAGGAAAGCTTACAAATTCATATTGCCGTTTGTTAGTTTTGAACTTAGTAACAAAAATGATCAGGTCATATTTACTACACGCTGCTTACATGCTCTATTTTCTAAAAAAAACACCATAAGGGCAGGTTAGGTAGAACAGGTGCCTCAAATATAGACTTCATACGAGACCAATTTGCGACCATGAGACCAATGCGAACTAACTCTTCGAAAACGAATCCACGTGCTATTGAAAGTTTACTCTCTAGCTGTACGTAACACACATCCACTTATAACTCTTTATTACGTTTAAAAAATTATTCACCTATTCTTCACAGAAGTAAATGGACATAACGTACTATGTACTCACTTTGGTGAACATTAAGCGAATCATTTCTAAATCGTGCTAAAGTTTCGTATATGAATGTGTGAGAAAATATGTTTTTCTATTCAAAAAGAATCAGTAATAATTTTTTGAAATCAAATTTACCTGCGATTCAAAATTTACTATCTGACGCAACTGCGAACGTGCATAACGTGCTAAATACTTACTCTGGTGAACGTTAAGCCAATCATTTTTAAATCATACCTTCGTATATGAATGTGTATTACGTGAAGCCAGAGAGACGATTTTCAATCTCAGGTGAATATGAGTTCGAGGAATTAGACGAATCATTAATGATTCCATTTCGAATCGAAAAAACATACCACAGTTGAAAAACTAGAGGAAACGTAAAGTAAAACTAATAGACCAATTCAAAGCAAAATTTTATAGGTAGTTTGATTAATAAGAAACCTTAAAACTAAATGTTAAATGATTTTCATTTTGAGGTTTTAGTTTTTAATAAGTATTGGGCTTGCCACCAACACCTGATTTTGCTTTTAACAAAGTTGGTTATTGATTCTTTCTAATTAGTTAGTGATTCTTTCTAATTCTTCGCACGCACCTTTTCTTTGGATCAAAAAAAGTATGATATGTTTTTCCGCATTAATCGATTTTTCTTAACATTTGGTGAATCTGCTTCAAAATACTCTCAGGCTTTTTCACAACATTCGATTTCTCATCACTTTGGTAAACCTTCCCTAAACTGTTGCTGGGTTGATCTAATGCTGTAGTTTTTGACGCATCCTTGAGGTAGGAAATGGCTTGATTAATCAGCCAAGGACTGTTGTAAATTGGAGGAAAAAATTAGATATTAGATGGCGTGTCTTCAATGGTTTGACTCGTATGAGAACTGTGCTGATGAAATGTCTAATTGGACATACGGGGCTACAAAAACCAACAAATATATATTCTCTCGGACAGCAAGGCAGCAATAATGGCACTTCAGTCCGTTCAAATCCACTCCAAACTTGTTTGGATTTGCCTCCAATGCCTGATTGAACTCGGAAATAAGAACAGAGCTAGTCTCATTTGGATTCCGGGACACAGCGGCTATGTAGGTAATGAAATGGCCGACTTAATGGCTAGAAAAGGTTCAGAAGCTGACTTTATGGGACCATATCCATTCTGTGGGATACCATTAAGCACAGCCAGAATGAACATCCGAATGTGGCAAAAATCGCAAAGTGCCATTCACTGGGACTTGGCACCGGGCAACAGGCACTCAAAGCTTTTTATGCCAAAACATTCGGAAAAAAGAACATCTGATTATCTAAAATTAAGCAGATATCAGACCCGAACTTTAGTGGGAGCTCTGACTGGACATTGTCACATGAGGAAGCATCTCAATAGGATTGGTCTCTCTGAGACTAAAATTTGCAGAATATGCAATGACGAAGACGAAACACCAGAGCATATCCATTTCATGGACCCATCGGAATTCCTGACCATTCCTCTTCGCAAAATACTAGGCTTCATTGAAAGCGCAGGGATTGAAGAGGTATCATAGTAAATCCGGGGGCGGTCACAATAGGCCCAACTGTGGCTGCAGTGACAGAGGTTAACCACACCAACCCCTATTTCTAAATCTAAATCTAGTGACCACCCAAGGGACTGTGCAAAATTGGTCACTTTATTCGATTGGTCAGATTATAAAAATAATTTAATAAATAAAATCCGTTTCCGATTTACATCGGGACCGTAAAAAAATTGCATCTTTAGGCAAGTGGTCAAGATAGGAAGGTGGTCACTTCTTCAGGTTCTACTGTATATCTGTTTTGAGTCGGAGTTAAATTGCCATTCCTTACATTTTTAAGTGTAAGAAGTTGGGAAAATAAATGTTTAAAATAAACGGAAATGAGCTAAAAACAGAAAAGATACCTATACTTTTTGGAAGATTTATCTTTAGATCGGGGTCACTTTGCGTGAAACCCGTGATCCTTAAATATACAGATTTTCATGAACAAGGTTTTCAATGTACGAGGGTGGCTTGATAAGTTAGTGACTTTTTGAATTTCCCGCGCAGTAACTTTAAATGCAACACTGCTCCCGTCAACTGCCATCTATTAATAGACTACTGTAAAATTTTGAGCAAGCTGTGCCAATTAGTTTATGTTTGACAGCCATTGAAAGCAGACAACCTCGTGAATTTTAACGAAAATGGAAAAAAGTGGATTTCGTGTGGTGATTAAAGCATTATTTTTTGCGTAAAAAACCATCACCGAAACCAAGGAAAGGCTTGAAAAATACTATGGGGACTCTGCATCATCAATTTCAATGGTTAAGAAGTGGTTTACTGGGTTCCATTGTGGTCACAAGTGACGCCGGAATGTTCAGGTCGCCCAAAAGATGTCGCAAAATCGTCGATAAAATCCATGGAAATGATATTGGACGATCGGAGAATGAAAGTGAGTGAGGTGGCTGAGGCTGTAGGCATCTCAGCTGAGCGGGTACATCACATTTTACATGAATATTTGGACCGCAAAGCGAACGCATTTGGCGAAGAAAAAAGTGCTGTTCCATCAAGACAATGCACGGCTGCACACGTGTGTCACCACCATGGCAAAAATCCATAAATTGTGCTACGAACTGCTACCCCATCCAGCATATTCTCCAGATTTAGCACCCTGTGACTATTTCCCGTTTCCAAACCTGAAGAAATCGCTGGGCGGTAAGAGATTTGGGTCGAATCAAACAAACGCCTATTTTGAGGACCTTGAGAAAACCTATTATTTGGAAGGAATAAATGGACGTAGTCTAAGTAAAAACCTAAAATATGTTTGCAGTAGTAACAGTGCTCCGGAAGAGCGCCCAGAAGAGATCAGAGAGGAACTATAAAGTAAAACAAAAAAAAAAATCGTTATGAAACGACTAGTCAGCCCGGAATTGATGCAGATATTGAGGATATCCATGACTGACACTGAATACCAAATAAGGATACAAAACGAGTTTACCCAAAGCTTCGAACAGAATCCGGTCTGAAGCAGGGAGATGGACTCGCTCCCATGCTCTTCAATCTCGCCCTGGAATATGTCATCAGAAAGGTACGCGTTGATACCAGAAGTACCCTACTAATCAAGTGTACGCGGATGACATAAACATCATGGCCAGATCTGTTCCAGACGCGAAGGAAGTCTTCCACTGTCTAGACTCAGCTGCAAAGGATGTCGGGTTAAGGGTCAATGAGAAGTAAGACCAAATTCATGACCCAAACAAGAAGAAACGCGCCAACTAGACAAAATATGACCGTGGGGGACTACAACCTGGAGAATGTGGATCATTTCTCATACTTGGGATCACACCTTGTAATAGACGGCAACGAATGGGACGAAGTAAAACAACGGATCACACTAGCAAATAAGGCGTATTTCACGGTTCTCGCGATCTTAAAATCGAAAAAAGTGCACAGGCTGAGCAAACTTCGCATATACAGGGTGGGCCATCTAGTGGTTTCTTTTTAAAACATAGGTTATTTTGACACTGAAAGCTGTTTCCCGCTCGAAATCTTGACAGAAAGTCAGTATCATACCTCCGCGGAACGAAATGAGTCGCTCTACGCTTGAACAACGTTGGGAAATATTGAAAACTTATTTCCAAAGTGAGTGCTGTGTAGCCCAAACAGTGCGTTTTTTGAAAAGAAGTTTTGGCCGAAATGAAGCACCCACCGCGCCTGCTGTACGCAAGTTTGTGCAAAAAGTTCGTGAGACTGGCATGCTAGTGGACAACACTCATGGCCCCCGTCGTCGTAGCCGAGAGTGTGAGACTCACTCCACGAACATCAACTCGCCGTCGATCTCAACAGCTCAACATTTCACGCACTAGCCTGAGGAGAATTCTGCACAAAGATCTCGGATTATTCGCTTACAAGGTCCAATTGACTCAGCAATTGAAGGCGCACGACCATCCGCTTCGTTATCGCTTCGCAATTTGGGCCTTAGAGCAGCTTGAATTGGACAACGATTTTGGGCGAAAAATCATCTTTTCTGACGAGGCGCATTTTCATCTCGACGGCTACGTTAACAAACAAAATTGCCGCATCTGGGGCTCGGAAAACCCGAGCATCCACAGAGAGTGACTGTTATGTGCGGATTGTGGAGTGGTGGCATCATTGGACCATTTTTCTTCGAAAATGAGGCTGGGAACAACGTTTCGGTCAACGGTGAACGTTACAGAACCATGTTATCCGA
This sequence comes from Beris morrisii, assembly GCA_951812415.1. Taxonomy (NCBI): domain Eukaryota; kingdom Metazoa; phylum Arthropoda; class Insecta; order Diptera; family Stratiomyidae; genus Beris; species Beris morrisii. The sequence continues at coordinate 125,653,961 of OX638311.1, forward strand.
CTTTTTTTTACTGAAATTGAAGACATCTATTTGGACGACCTCTGGTTCATGCAGGATGGCGCGCCATGCCACAATCGATCTTTTACGCACCAAATTCCCAAATCGTGTTATCAGCCGTCTTGGCGATGTCTATTGGCCGCCTCGGAGCTGCGATTTGACCGCTTTGGATTTTTTTTTTGTGGGGAACCGTGAAGGACCGATGTTATGCCAACAATCCAGAAACGATTCAAGCACTTAAGACCAATATCATCCAAGCAATCCGTGAGCTACAGCCCGAAAGCATCAACAAGGTCTTGGAAAATTGGAGTGACAGAATGCGCTACTGCGCAGCCAGCCGAGGCAGCCAATGATTCAAGTGGAATGTTTACTCTTACTAATAAAGCCATAATACATGGAAAAAAATTTAATTTTGTTCATTTTATTGCATTTTTAAAAAGAAACTAGTATTTGGCCCACCCTGTACATACAAAACCATAATAAGACCTGTACTACTATATGCAAGCGAAACGTGGACTCTCACCCAAGCGTCTGAAAAATCAATAGACACTTTTGAACGACGAATTCTTCGAAGAATTTTGGGACCAGTAAAAGAAGGCACTGAATGGCGTATCCGGTACAACAACGAGTTGTATAACATCTATGACGACCCAGCCGCATCGACTCTTATAAAATTTCGTAAGCTACAATGGGCAGGCCATGTGGAGCGAATGGACGACGGAAGAATTTCCAAACGCACACTGAAAGGTAGTGTTCATGGCAAACGACCGCTGGGAAAACCGCAGAAAGGATACAAGGACTCAGTTGACGCAGATTCCAGATCGCTTCCTTAGGTGCACAAATTGGAGGACACGTGCGCTGAACCGAGATGACTTCAGATAATGTATCCTGTAGGCCCTGGCCCGATTTCGGCTGTCGCGCCATTGATGATGATGATTGAGGATATCAGAGCAAAAATTGCCAGATTACATTTTCGATCCCAAGCCGGGAAATGGATAAGTCATGAAGATAACTAAAGGAACAAACTGTGAAGTTCCGCTATTTCTAAAAAATTGTGACTTGGGGTCACAGTTGGTGAATGATAACATTCGACTGATTTCAAAATGTTTATACGAGTACATCTAAAAAGTTATGACTAAATTCTTAAACTATAGCCAACTTGTGCCGTCTATCTTAAAACTATACACAAACATTTCAATGTAGTGAAATGATCCATAAGATTTAATCTATACAATCTTAAAATCAAAATACCCAATCCATGTATGTAGTCTTGAAGGAAATATGTACATGCATTCATCACGTAAGAATAGTGAAATAATCAGTTCTGAAAACGTAGTTCAAGTTTTCATTTTTGATGTATACATACACTCGCTGAAAAACATTTTCGCGATAAGAAAACGATTAGTCATCTAAAAATGTCGTTAGTCTTTCATTTGAATCACCGGTGATACAGTCAATTTCTAGGCAGCCTCTTATAGTGTGCACCTACATTTTACTCTTGCTTTAATTTGTTAATGTGTCGCAATTATAAAAGTGTTAAGTATTTAGTACGTATCTTACTAGAATGAGCATAAAATTTTTGTTAATGAGATTATCGCATGACTCGTAATAAATTTAACATGAACGCCAGTTATAATCACGATCAACAGAATTTCCAGTACGTACCCTCCAAGTGATCTGTCTGATCGTATTCAGCTATGCCCAAAATTCAGTCGAACCAATTGATCGAATTAACTCCAACACCTGTGCTGCTATACTCGGGATTCAAAGAATGTTACGCGAAATGTTAGTCGGTATTTGTTTCCCAACTCTCGAATCCAGCTTGTGATCACTTCCCTCCTTTACTGTTACATGTACGGGATAAAAATTTCGTCTTTGTAAAAATGAAAATAATAGAAAAACAATTCTAGTGATACGAGTATCTAAGATCTAACTAATTTAATTTTTTATTTAATTTGCAGGTTTCTGTACGATGCGAATGCTTGAAGGAAACGCAACAAGCAACAATTCATCGGTCCTGGGTTCAAGCGGAACAGGCAGCCATGCCAGTCACATGCTTACGATGCCAACCAATTTAGGAAATATGGGTAGCGAAGTGATCGGTGCAACAACCGGTGATCGTCTCGATGCATCAAGCGATAGTGCAGTCAGTTCGATGGGATCAGAACGTGTCCCGTCGCTATCGGACGGCGAATGGGGCGATGCCGGAAGCGATTCGGCGCAGGACTATCATCAAGGAAAATACGGTGGACCGTACGATTACAGCTATAACGGACGTTTGAGCGATTCGTCGCGACAACAGCCAGTCGCCCAGAAGAAACATCAGATGTTTGGAAAGCGCTACTTCCAAGAACAACCCAACATTCCAGCACTTCCGCAACCATCGAATACGAACCAACAACAACAACAACAGACCAGCGATCATTTACCCGTACCGATCAAATACGAATACGAATCGTATATACATCCATCGGCCGGATCGATATCACACAGTATGGAAGGTGCAGTCGGTCCGATCATCAACAAAGATCATGTACCGCTTATGACCAATGCCGAAATGAAATATGCATGCTCGTTAGACTTTTCGGCACGGCCGCCACGCGGAAGTGCTCACGATCTGATCAATCACAATCACACGTATACACTACCTCAAGGAAGCGGTTCGACGCCACGACCGCAAATTCGCGACAAGAAACAGAAACGTGCCGAAGAGGAGCATTTGACGCGCGACGAGAAACGTGCACGATCGCTTAATATTCCAATTTCCGTTCACGATATCATCAATTTACCGATGGACGAATTCAATGAGCGCTTATCGAAATACGACTTGAACGAGAATCAATTGTCGCTGATTCGGGACATTAGACGACGCGGCAAGAACAAGGTGGCCGCACAGAATTGCCGTAAACGAAAACTCGATCAGATTCTATCGCTCGAGGACGAAGTGAAGGAGGTCCGAAGACGTAAAGATCGACTATTCCAGGATAGGGAGATCGTTTTGGCCGAACGTAAACGAGTCGCTAGTAAATTTGCAACGCTTCATCGACACGTATTTCAAGTAAGTACAATCGTTTCTTTGCTTTGATTAATAATTTTTTATAAATTTCGCATACATTCTAGCGAGCACTGCTACTACAGTTTGGACAAGCCCTTGTACGTGTCCACTATAGTATTGCTTATATGGTGTCATATCATTCTGTTTTCTGATATCACGACTCACTTGACCTGGCTGTTACAAGAACTATCATATCCATTTCAGATTTCACTTCGTGTATCATATTTTTCAAGTTATGACACAAGTTGATAAGTTGCCACTATGCACAGTTCATCAATATGCTCCTTTTTCTTCGTTTGCTGTGTTCCATCAGCTTAGAACAAGAGTTCTTCTATCGTCGGAACTTCACCTCCTTGACAATTTTGTGCCGATCGTACTTGCGCCTTCATCTGATCTAAGCTATTACTCTTCTGGCCATTTTGGAGTCGGCACTCTGCAAGTGGGCAAGAAGTGGTTTGGGAGTAAACGCTTCAAAATCTGAGTTGATTCTATTTACTAGGAAGCACAAGATCCCGGAGTTCAGACTACCAAGGCATTACGAATTATGTGGCATTAATGTGGTGGAAAGACAAAGACAAAAAGTATCTCCAAAGGGAACTAATTGGAGTGCTATGGACTTGTGTAATGATCATGGAAGCCCTGCGCACAACGCCAACAGCGGCACTGGAAATTTGCATGCATCTTTTACCACTTGATACTTTGATTAAGCAGGTTGCGTCAAACCCCGCGGTAAAGTTAGTGAGCTGTGGTCTCTTTCGAGAGAGATCTATAGGACACAGCTCCATTCTTAGGGAATTTGTAGAGGGCCCATTCAACATCTGTACGGACTATGTGATCCCAGTGAAATATTTTGAATCACCCTTCACGGTCGTGTACCCAAGCTGATAGGATCAAATGGAAAAAAATGGAATGCGGCACTGGCGCTGGCGTCTTCTCTGAGCAGCTCAGTGCAGAGAGTCCTTGAAGCTGCCGGATGCCTGCAGCCTATTCCAAGCATAGATTCTGGCTGTGCTTCAGGCAGTTAACTTTATGACATGGGGTTAACAACTCACGTGGTTTCCAAGAAATCACTATGGGCCCTCTTTTGGTGACTAGAAGCCGCGGTAGTCCAGCGATGTGCCCCTTCCTAAAACTAAAAATAGTCTCCATTTTCTGATGTCGTCTCGCGACAGGATTGAATCGACTGATGATTTAATTATCGCGTACACAGCTTCCATCCCTTCCCTCATTTCAATCGGAAAATTTAATATTAAAATTTTCACTTTTAACTTAAATTAGTCTTCACTTTTCAAAATCCTTGTAAACCACAAATAACAGACCAAGGCGTCGGTTTCAATGGGTGATTATCACTGCAAGTAACGTTCGCCTGCAACTGAGCCTTGCTGCAGTAGCACCACAAAAAATAAGGATTGCAGGCGCGGTTGTTTGGTTGAAACTTTTGCAGATTTGTCCGGTAATTTTCAGGCATTTTAATATTTTGTAGCAACAATTCAGCTCCGGTTTCCGTGAAAGGTTTTGATAACATTATAAAGAGTAAACGAGCACCATTCACTTTCGAGTCGACAAAGTACGGAATTCGGAATTTTAAAAGTGCTAAATTTGTGACGGTAGCGACCGCGCGGTACAAGTTGCATGGAATGAGTGTCTACGTTAGCATTTTTATTTTCGAAAATTGCAGCTCTATTGTAGCGCTGCAGCAAAAATTGCGGTTGGCCTTTATGTTTTCCACTATAGGCTAAAACAGAACACCGACTCCTACGGCACTTAGACGGTGGACTTCGTCGTACATTTATTAGAATACAGACGATTGTATGCCCAAGTGTGGCAACTATAAAGTCGCATCAATGCGATGCGATAATGTGTCATAGTCACATGCAATCCTTGTTGAGTTCCGCGGAAAGAGTTGGGCAAGATGTTTTGCGCTCTGACTCGTCCTCCGGGCTCAAAAGTTTGTATGTGGTGAATCTAGCTTCTTTCTGTATTTCTAAGTGTAGAGGTGCTAGGTTGAGAAGCACCTCTAAGGAGTGGTGCGCATCGCCCCAGTAATACCCAGGCATGCCAGTCTTTGTAATTTAGTCAGCTTAAGCTGAGCAGTTTTCTGCTTTGTTCTCTTCCACCAGACGGATGCCGCGTAAGTTATAATGGTCCTAGCAACGACGGTATACATCCAGTAAGTTAGTTTTGGACTCAGTCCCCGGTTTTTGCCGAGAAGGCTCATGCAGGTCCAGAGAGAGATTCTGGCCCTTTCAAGAACTTTGTCCAAATGAGCATTCCAAGTGAGCTTTTCATCCAGGATGATTCCCAGGAATTTTACCTCACTAGAATACTCTATGGATTCTTCAAAAAGAGTAGGCTTAGATAACTTGTCCTTACACCTCCTTTTGGTGAACGCAACAATTGTGCTTTTCTTTGGGTTGATACCCAATCCTGCTTTAGTGCACCAGGTTGCTACCTGGTTTAGGGTATTCTGAACTAGATCAGTCACCGTCTCTTCAAATTTACCTCTAACAAGGATGGCAAGGTCGTCAGCGTAACCCTGTACCGTGACTCCGGAGTTTGTTAGGTCTTGAAGAAGGTCGTCCACTACTAAGCACCAGAGGATGGGTGATAGTTCCCCACCCTGTGGACAGCCTTTCGCAGCTGTGACTGTGACTGTTGAGTCGGCTAGTGTCGAAGTTATTTTCCTGCGTTCTAGCATGGCCTTGATCCAACTGCAGGTTTTTGGATCAATACCACGCTTTTGTACAGCAGAGTAGATACTTTCGTAGGCAGTGGTGTCAAAAGCCCCTTCGATATATAAGAAGCAACCCACAGCTATTTCCTTGTGCGTAATCGATTTCTCGATTTTCGTGATTAGGTTTTGTAAGGCGTGGGTTGTAGACTTTTTTAACGTTTCGCCAGGATATGGGTATGTAACCCCATGCGTGGCTTGCTCCAAATATGGATAACAGTGTTGGTAGAAGATGGTCCATTCCTCTTTGCAGTAAAGCGGGAAATATCCTGACTTCTCCAGGAGATTTAAATGGTTTAAAACTACGTGTAGACCAAAATTTAACCTTGTTAGCAGTGAAGATCTTGTCTGAGTTTTTCCAGTCCAGTATGGTTGGTCTACTCGGCTTTGGGCCGTTGTTCATTGCTCGGTTGAGGATCCTGGGAAATGAGTTTGAGCTAAAAGTTCTAACGTCTGTTTCCCATTTTCGGTAAGCGAGCCATCGAGTTTCTCTAATAAGCCCATTTTGTTAGTGTATGCCTTAGAAAGTATTTTGTGTACTCTTGCGCTGCTGGGTAAATCGTTTATACCCTGGCAGAACAATTTCCACGAATTGCTCTTCGCACGTCTAATTTCGTGGCTGTACTTTGTTAAAGCCCTTTTGTACGATTCCCACTCACCACTTTTTTTTTTGGCCCTATTGAAGAGCTTTCTTGTTTGAGATCTGAGTTTAGTTAGTGCTGGGTTCCACCAAGCTACTTTCCTGTTACTTTCTCTGGACCTTTCCGGGCAGGATGAGTTGAAAGCAGTTTCAATAGCATTGCGTATTTGTTCTGATGCTATTTCCATGCTGTCAATGTCCTTAATATTACGTATGGTGCCGGCCATGCATTTCGACAATTTCTGGTCGTATAGTTCCCAGTTCGTCGTTTGTGGCTTCCTGTACGTTTCGGATAACATGATATTAGATTCTATGTTGAATAGGATATGATCTGACATAGAAGTCTCATTAGAGACGTGCCAGTTACAGATTTTTGTGCTCAGGAATTGAGTACAAATGGTAAGATCTAAGACCTCCTGCCTGACTCTGTTCATGAAAGTGGGTTTGTTACCTCTATTAAGAATATTTAGGTTGTTAGTATAAATAAAATCTAGAAGCAACTCACCCCGTTCATTGATGATAGAACTTGACCACATAGTGTGATGTGCATTGTCATCACAGCCAAGTACCAGCTGCTTGTTAGTCCTCCGGCATAGGTCGACGATGTCCCTGATGACGGGTGACGCTGGTTCAGTGCAATCCCCGGGAAGGTAGGCTGAGCATATGATGATCTCTGTCCTGCCTTCCGGGAACGGCAGCTCTACAACTAATGTAAAAGACATTTTAGTGTTATTCTCTGATCAGATCAACAAAGTTGAGATCAACTACTGACTCGAATTGATTGAATTAGTGGGACCTGCATGAAAACCCAAATAAGCCTCCAATACGACTCGAACAATCTGCAGAACCTAATGTCTTCTTTTTTTTCTTCATTTCAGTATTTGCGAGATTCCGATGGAAATCCATGTTCCCCATCGCAGTTCAGCCTTCAACAAGCAGCAGACGGATCCGTCTATCTCTTACGGCGCGAGAACAGTAAACCAGAAAGTAACAATGGCTCAACAAATCACACAACACATCATCAAGGGCCTTCACCACCATCGTCACAACATCAAAAAGAATGAGACGCACTTTATTTTCTAGCATTTGGTGGTTTTTGATAAAAAGGGAAATAGCAAAGAATCCATGATACGGTTTAGTTCTATTTTTTTAACTACTACTACATACTACTAAATGCTAACACAAGAGGCAATCGTACCAACCTACTAACTTGATCAGCAAACATAAATCCGGTTCGTGTCTGAAATGAAACGATGAGTTCGTATCAGACTTAAACCACAAACACTCCACACCTAGTGTAAGTCATATAAAATATGCGTTTGGTAGCCGACGAACTAAACGGAACAAAATGCCTCTGCACAATGCGCCGATCTAATATCCTTATTCAAAAAAAAAAAATATTCTTTTTAATTAGATGCAACAAGAAATATTGAAGTTATTCTTGCTCAGCCTATTTTTGTGCACAAAAAAAAACTCTTTAATTTAAAGAATCAAATAAAACGTAAAGTGAATATTAATTGAATATCCCAAACCGAAAATATACAACAATTTAAATTTGAATTTAAGTACATACCAGTATAATGTGATGGGTTTTGTGTTGTGTGTGTGTATGTCTGCGATAAGCTTAAGAAATTGAAATTTGAAATTGAATTTATGTAACGACACGAAACCATCAGGCGATTGTAAAATGACTTAAAAAGTTGGTTAGCTGAATTTAAGAGTAAAAATTAAAAAGAAAATGGGAAACATCCAGGTTACAGATACAAAAGAAAAACAAATTGAAACTTTTATATGGAAAAAAAACAAAAACAGTAAAAGATTACAAATAATAATATAAAAAAAACATTAATTCGTATGGTAGTGAAATCAAAATATTTATATAATTCTAGTAACTCATTCAGGTGAATTCTATTTGGCTCCTTTTTCAATATTGTCGATTTTTCTTTCTGCATAGTTAACCATGTTGCAAATCAAGTTCTAGGAAAGGCCCGTTCTTTGTCTCACTAACGCCTGACTCTCCCAAGTACTTAAGAACCAAAAAAGTGTCTTGGCTGTTGAAACAACAAACCGCAAAATAAACTTAAAGGCAAATAAATTTTGTTATCAACAATTGAATAAAAATATGAAAAGAAAAACAATAGAAGCACACAAATAAAATACCCAGGCGGTTTTATATACGTTATTTTACCTTTTTCGGGGAGTATAGCATTACTTTTTTTTTTAATTAATTACAATTAAAATACATTTTATATTTTCAAAGAGAATTAAAACCAACAATTTATTATAACAAAAATAATATTAAAACAAAACAAAGGAAAAGAAGAAAAAAAAACCCAACAAAAACAATACTTTTTAAGGTAATTATTTGATAAGTTTGTAAATAAAATAGCTTTTAAGACCCATAGGTTTATGATCCTCAAACTTTTTTTTTGTTTCAAAATGAAATGTTATTATATTTAGGAATTTCACAAAACAAACAACTAAAAACAATACACACTGAGAAATATTTACTATCTACTGTTCAAAAAAATAAAAATATAATTCGATAATTATTCAATTTTGCCGCGGGATTTTTCAAATGTTCAGTGTCGATTGATGTTTAGAAAAATAAAAATAATTAAGAAACGGGATAAACGAATTGGACGAGATATAGATTTGAACAAATTGTAATTATATTCATAACAATTTAAATTAATTATAAAACTATATTATAAAAAAAATATATAATTATAAATAAGTTTGGAAACTTAATTGGAGTTTTTCGAAAAGAAAAAAGATTTAGTTGGACAGCTATTGACCTGGTTAACTGGACGGTGGTGTTCATGCGTTTGGGGAGAATCAGTTAATTGCACGCGATATCTCGAGAGGTTTTGATAGAGTATGGCATGTAATATATATGTTGGGTCTGGGAGATCGTGTATCATGACAATCTGGTCTACCAGATTTTGAAGAAGGTGCTTCAGTCTGGTACACGGGCGGCTCTAAGGCTTACCTAGTCTAGCCATAAATATTGTTACAAGGTTTGGCAACCCTGCAGAAAGGAACCGTTATATTCCATTTCTTAGAAATTGAGCTGATAGTACGCTTGTGCTTGATGCATTTGTCACCATTTGAGTTTAATTTTTAGTGTAGTGAACATGGATTGGGGCGACAAAGAAAATAGAATTGCTGTGATTGCACTTCATAAAGTAGGAACGCAACCAAGTGATATTTTTAAGACTCTGCATACCCTTGGTATAAGCCGAATGTTTGTGTATCGGGCTATTGAAAGATTTAATGATACGTCTGGTGTAAGTGACCGTCAAAGAAGTGGCCGTCCGCGAACTATTCGAACACCTGGGGCCTTATTACTGAATACGATACGATCAAAAATATTTACGATTTAAATTTACGATACGATTTTACTTTGGTATTACTGAATACGATCGTAAGGGACAAACGGTGCTGCCATTAAGAGTGTATGAATTTTGCTCTTAAAAGTGTATCGTACCTAACTTCACACTAAACTAAACACCAAATGCCTTAGGTGTTTGTTTATGTTTAGGTCGTTAGTTTGAATCCGATATTCCTTCCGTTAGTGCTGTAGACGTAAAAATATTTAATTTGGCGCTGTTTTTAAGTAGCGACGAGGATTCCGATGTTGAAACTCGATCAAAAATATTAAGACGGATTCGTGACACAGCAAACCCATTAGATGTTCCTGATTCAAGGTAGGGTTTCTCTTGTACTTTATTTCTAATTAGATAATTTATTGTAAAAAAAATTACAGCTTCAAGCAATTATTCCGGTTATCCAAACCAGCATTTTTGGAAGTATTCAATAGAATAAAGGACGAATTGAAAGTGCGCAGCCGCTCCTAGTCAGTGCCACCAATCTTGAAATTAGCAGCAGCTTTGAGATTTTTCGGAAACGGCAGCTATCAGTGTTGCGTTGGACAGGGCTTCGACATCGGTATGTCTCCACTTGGTATTTTCTATTTGGACGTCCTTGAAACCTTCCAAAGAGTCTAGTAATTTACTAAAAAAAATTGTTTGTTTCTCCGATTCATTTTTAATGACACTGTATTTGTCAGCAGCAGTTACCACTCTTCTCTGTCTTGATACTGAAGATGCTGTGGCACGGTTTCATCTGTTTGACTAGTGTCTGAAAGTATTTCAGACGCGGATACATTTTGGGCTGAAATTTCAATTTCTGACGATTCTCGTGCAGTCGACGGCAGCCCTGTATCTGCCTCAGGAAAAGTGCGCACTTCAGAAATTCCGCTTACTGCGTCCGGCACGAATGTCGACGAGCGTAATTACCGCTTCTTCCAACGCAAAGAAGGTTATGCGGTGATTAGGACCACCGCCGGAACCTTTTATTCCGCTCATATTCTTTCTCAGCTTTCTTTTTATGTTGAACTTATAGTCCGTCCAAATGTTTTTCCATGCTTTGGCGCTTCTTACTGGAGGACCAAACATGTTCAACTCTTCTGTTATATTGTCCCATAATCGCTTATTATTAACTTTTCCGTCCGCTTTTTTCAACAGCCCCTTCGCGAAATCCGGATGCTTCTCCATGAATTCTATCAACACCTCCAACTGTTTCTGTGTTGTAAGCTTTCCCCTGTAATTTGAAATATAGGAATTATAATAATATACAATCAAATCACTAAAATAGTAATCTTACATTTTCTTGTTGTTTCGACCACATAGATACACATACAATTTCTGTCTAAACATGAGACTTACGACCTGTCGACAGCAAACATAAAATATTACGAGCGAAACTTAACGATTTGTCAAAAAAAACTGATCAATTTCAATCGTATCGTACAAATTTACGATTTATTGAAAGACCGTATTCAGTAATGCCAAATTTAGAATTTACGATTGATTTCGATCGTATCGTATTCAGTTATAAGGCCCCTGAAGCGGTTAAAGCCATGCGCGAGAGAATTCGCCGTAATCCTCTTCGGAAACAAAAAATTTTATCGCGTGAGATGAAAATACCCCAAAGAACAACTTCACGTATCATCCAAAGTGACTTGGGGTTGGGTGCTTATAGTAGATCTACCGGGCATTTACTTACAGATTCGGTAAAAAAAAAATAGAGTGGAAAAATCAAAACGATTACTTTGCCGGTACGCAAACCAAGAACACCGTAAAATTTTGTTTTCGGACGAAAAATTGTTTACTGTCGCAAAAAACATTTAATAAACAAAACGATATTCTCAAGTTGCCCAAAAGGTTCAAAGAGGTCATCGCCCAGCCTCAGTAATGGTTTGGTGGGGTGTTAGCTACAACGGGGTGACAAAGTTTCATTTTTGTGAGAAGGGCGTCAAAACGTCTGCCAAAATCTATCAAGAAAGTGTCCTTGAAAGTGTAGTGAAACCTCTCAACACGTCATTATTCAAAAACCAGCCTTGGAGTTTCCAGCAAGACTCTGCACCAGGTCATAAGGGCGAAGTCAACCCAAAAATGGCTTGAAGAAAATGTTCCAGATTTTATCAAAGCTGAAGATTGGCCTTCCTCTAGCCCACACCTGAATCCGCTAGATTACGAATTATGGCCTGTCTTAGAGCAAATGGCGTACTCTAAAAGACATCCTAATATCGAATCCTTAAAGAAGTATGTTACACATGCAGTCGCCAACTTTCCGATTGAAGTCATGCGTACTTCCATAGATAAGTGGCCAGCTCGATTAAAGGCTTGTGTAAAAGCAAAAGGCAATCACTTCGAATAACTTGTTTCAATTTCCGTTGTTAACAATGCATTGAATAAATAAACAATGATTTCTTAACACAAAACACCTCTTTTATTGAACAGTGCTTCAAAAAGTTTGTAACAGTATTTATGGCTAGACTAGGTATAATGGAACTGGAGCGGGCGTATTTGGACCCAATTGTAAAATATGGAAGACAATGTGACAAACAGGCTGATGTACATGCTATAGAACTGTGTGCAGGTAAACTTCTATTAAATAAATCAAAAGGCCTCACAGTTATTATCTTATCTGACAACCAAGCGCCACTACTAACGCTGAAATCTTATTGTTTCAGCACTAGGCTTGTGTGTGACAGTCATTCTCTTCTAAAAGAGCTGGCATATCATAACAGCCAAACCATAATTTCATTACATTTATTAAAGCCAAATATTGCAACCAATGAGACGGTAAGTCTCTACAACTTGATTTACAAAAAGATAACGGTTAAAGTTGAACAAAAAAAAAAGAAAAGAGAATAACTGTGCATGAATTAGAAAACAAAAGTACAGAAACAAGATAATAGACAATTTGTCAGAAAACTTACAAATGTGAATGGAAATACTATTTGAACTTACAAACGTGAACAAAAATACTATTTGATATTCGGAGGAATACTTTTTAATACACTCGTGCATACGTTCCCAAAAGCAAAAAGAAAAAGAAATTTACTCTAAAGGCTGGTTTTCATTACGCCGACACTCTGCCAGAACAAGATGAGAATATCAACTGTACATGCGTGCGAAAGAGACGAAATATCATCTGCAACAGATCTGTAAAAAAGTGTCTCGTCTGCAACTTCAGATCTGTGATCTGTAACCATAAAGTAAGGATGTACATTATAGCAAAAAGACTTTTTCCTATAATTTTCTTCCGACAAACCTACACAATAGACATCCGCATGCACACTACTGTGCTCGACATTTGTCGAGTCGGTAATTGTTTTCTTAACAATTTTGTAATGTGAGATGAATATCAAAAAAGGAGATAAATATGCTTAGAATTTTATTAGAGATGCATGCATAGATCATTCTGCTGTCTCTTCGCTCGATATGAGAGATACGTTACAATTGACAAGCCGCAGATCGGTTTTTGTCGAGAAAATTCACATATTGTACTTTTTCTCAACTGAAAGCGTACAAACAGCAAAAAACACAATTTCTGTCTATCAAAAACTATTGCTATAATTTTGCTATAAAGTCGAAAATGTTGTCCCTGTCTTCCTTCTTAAAACCGATTTGCTGTCTATTTTTAGTTTTCTGCTACAGATCTGTAATGTCTGAGTAATGAAAACGATGTCTCAGTAATGAAAACCAGCCTTTATGCGAAACTTACAAATTTGCTTTTATTTTCTGCTACTTTCAAGAGCCGTTCTACATTGTCCAGGGACTCTTGATCAGCAATCGGTAATTGAAAAGGCAGACTTATTGAATCCTTTTCTTCTGGAAGTAGATAGCTCGATAACCTTTCGATTATAACGCTTTGGTGAGCCAGAATTTTCTCCATGAAATGATGAAATGATTTCACTTCCACTATCCGATTGGGAGTCAATTTGTTCGCTACAACTATCGAAATATTTACTGCTAAGACAGGCTCCATTACGTCTTTCATGTTGAAATGCAATTTCTGTTTTGGATTGTAAAAAATTAACATCTTGTATTTCCTTTTGGACAAGTCTTCTAAAATGACGCCTGCTCACCCCCACTATTCTTTGTGATTTCTTATTAATTTTGGACATTCTTAAAACACACAATTCACACAACAAGTGACTCTACGTACTTATTATAATAAAACATTTAGCTATAAAATGGTTTACTCACCTGATTTATCACTGCACTGCCTTCACGTTTCACGATTATAACCACACAGAACAAAACAGACGCCGAGACTTTCTTAAAATGTATTATTGCATTGAAGACGAAAAACAAGTGATTTTAACGTGAGAATCAAAGAAAAATTAGTTTACCATCATCTTCCACTTACTACGAAATCATACCTTCTGAAATATTTCATGGAATCCAAAGCGTTAGAGGAATCCCTATCACCGCAAATCTTAGAAACTCTATGTGGGAATAGAGACATCAGTTCATTATCAGTTTTTGGAATCATAGAAATGGAATCATTTTGAATCAATAAAAATGATGTCAGTAGATCTACTTTAAAACTAATTCTAAATTGATTTGAAGAACGGAAGTTTCATTGGACATAAACTCGGCCAATCAAAACTTATGCATGCTAAAAATTAGTGAAAAATCAGTTTTAATTAGTGTTTGGAACTCGTACATTTTAACTCCTCCTCGAAAACAGTTTTGATTCCTTGGTAGGGTTTTCCATCAATTTTCTCCACGGTGCAAAAATGAATGAAAAGTGATTATAGAAAAACTGATTCTAATTTCTATCTGGGCAGTTGGTCGCGAGTCTCTTAAGAAGAGACATACGGGCCTATTACGAGACTCGAGTCGAGTGAGTAACTCGACTCACATTTGGACTCGACTCGAGCTAAAGTTGGTATTATGAAACTCGACAATTGGAAAGTCACTTCATTTCCAGCAGTCGAGTGAGTTTGACATTTCTTATAGGAAAATATTCACTCGATCGGCTCTCATAATACGCAGTTCTCTTAACTCACGCTTTTTTTTCGACTAAAAGTCGAGTGAAGCTCGACAAGTAGGCACTCGTCGAGTTTCATAGTCGCAGAATGTGAGTTTTTTGGTCGAGTCGAGTTTCGTAATAGGCCCGATAATCTCGATGGTTTGAGCCTTAGGAATCATATTGCTTATCTTTCTTCATTACTAGATAGAAAGAAATAGCAATAAAAACATGTGCTCCCACCACGATGTATATATTTGAAGTGCAGAAAACGACCGCAGAGAAGCGAAGAATGACGTCTGCCACTTAGAAAAGTCATGGCAATTTTAGTTCGGAATATCTTTAGTCGTACTTATTAATTTAATTCGCACAGAATACGTCTGGATAGTGGTAAGTGCTCATTTTATTCTGATAAGTTTGCTTCAACCGGGTTTAATTTGAGTTTCCTCTTTTCAGATGATGTGAATCTTCTTGAATTACACGATTACACCACCTCTTGGTCGCATGTTAAGTGGCTGAAAGTGTTCTTGCATGTATCTATCTAATATAATGTGAATTATTGTTGTTTTTATATTACCACATAAAGAGTGCTTTACATTAAATATTATGTTTGTTTACTTTATTTTAAGAAGTATAAGCATAACAAGCAAATGTAGTAAAATCTAGTAATATATAGATGGCGCTGATTCTGAAGAGATTTCGCTATCTCGACATTCGCAGGCATGTCTTCGAGATTTCGGGGAGCATTTGCCTCGATACCGTGTATTTTTCCCATAAGGGTCTCGAAGAATCTTGCAGACAGACCGAGATGTCTCCGAGAAATCGGCGAGATTCTCGTAGACGCGACCAACTGGGTTGTCCTCCGTGAAAGTCAAATCCGTACATTGAACGTACTCGAATTTTGACAGGCCCATATGCTTGACACAAAAACTTTGTCGCACTGCAACGGACCGAAGACCCGTCAAAGTCACAGAGCCAGGAAAAACTTCGGCAACACAATAAACAACAGAATCATCGCCGATTTGGGTGTTTTTTTCTTTCGGCTTTCTGAACGTAATTCGGCGAAAATTTCGGTACCGTATCGACTCGTAGAGCTGCCCAAACTCGTGTTCATCAACGATATCGAAGAATTCAATCGAAATGGTGAGCAATTTTCGTTTTTATCACGATTTTCCCGTTGAACTTTGACCGATGTCATCAGTTCGACATAACCTGAAAACGTAGACGTCTTCGGGTCGCTTGTGTTGATAACAAGAAAGAAAAACGTCGATGTTCACCGATTGCATTTGATTAATTCTCTTCGTTTTTTTTTTATTTGTTGGCAGGATGTTTTCCTGACGATACGACGAAAAAAGGCGACTATTTTTACAGACGCCAAGGAAAACACGACCGTCACGGAACTGAAGAAAATTATTGAAGGTTTGTATGAGAACGAGAAGGTTACAACTCGTTTGTGTCTTGCTGCTTACGAGTTTCATTTCGCGTTTGATTTTCTGTTGTAACCTTGATTTTATAGAGACAGGTGAAGTTGCCTTTTCACAAAATTGCACGTACTCGTTTTTTAACAAAAAAGGAACACGGCAATGGCACAATGAGAAGCACTTCCTTTTGCACTGAGGTCCCATAGTCTAATTTGATAAAAATTTCGATAAATTCACTTCCGCCTCGTAATCAAACATCCATTTCTGTAAATCACTAATCAAATAGCTTCTTGGACGTAGAAGTTCCTAAATCAAAAAGTCTAAAGCAACAATTTTCATTCATAAGGTTTGCGTTTCTTAACGTGGTTCTGATTGGAATGTTGGAATACTCTAGGCACGCTTTAGGTCGAACTTTCGGATTAGGATAACAAATGACGAAAATCACATTAGTGAATTAAACGCAAAAGTCGGATCAGACGAAACTCGTAAAGTATGAACTGGATATACATACTGTCTGTCTGATCTCATGTCCATAGCCCGATCTACCTAAAGATTGTGGTCGGTACAGTTAGACCGGTCGTGTATGGAAACTCGAACTGAGATTATTAACCGAAGAAATGATTGCAAACTTAAACTGCATTTCTTTTCCCGCGGCGAAAGATTAGCGATCGATTTTACTGATCGCCAGGTAGAATTGAAGTGGGTGACTCGTTACCAACTGGGTAGGATCAACTAACAGTATTGCCATAACAAAAAAAAATCTGCCAATAGCCTGGGCAAAACTTTATTATTTTTCGGGGCAAAGTTCGAGAAGCGTTTAAAGTGGGGAAGCGATAGAATGCTTACGCCACTGCTACATTTAGCACATTGGTTATTTCGGGACAATGTTTTTTGGAAAGTAAATTTTGTCACTAGAATTTCAACCTTCATTAGTACAAAATTAAAAAACAATCATTTTTTTATTACAGTCACTGGCCATATTATTAGACGCACCCAGAAATTTTTTAAAATTTTTTCTTTACGGAGTAAAATTAAGACTTTCTGTGTAAGGACTCTACTAAAATAAATATTTTTCCATTTTGCAAGCTATTAGGACATGTATTTTTTAAAAAATATATTTTATAATGAAGCAAGGGAACAAACTCGCAGATTTTTTGTATGCTTAATATTTAGTATTTCCTTCTTTAGCAGCAATTAAAGCCTGTATTCTCCTCGGCATACTGTTTATGCATGACTGCAAAAGTTTCCTGAAGTTCCGGACTATGGTTTCAAACATCTATTATTTTATCTATCAGTCAGGTTTTTGTTGTAATGACCTCCTTCGCTACCTCTCTTTTGATTAGTGCCCAGACATTCTCAATTGGATTCATCTCCGGAGAATTGCCTGGCCAATCCAAAAGGGGTACATTTTCTTCGCTCAGAAAAATTCTGACAGACCTTGCCATGTGGCAGGGAGCACCATCCTGCATGAAGATAAAATCTTCTCCACTTGGAAACCACTCCCTCAACTGAGGAAGCAATTTTGTCTGGAGGACATCTTTGTATTGGTCTTGTTTCATTGTACCCTTTACAATGTACAGACGTCTGGAGGACATCTTTGTATTGGTCTTGTTTCATTGTACCCTTTACAATGTACAGACGTCCAGTTCCTTTGGCGGAGATGACTGACCAAATCATCACCTTTGTAGGGTGCTTCACTGCTGGTTTCACGCAGTCTGGAGGAAATCTCTCACCTGGACGCCTTCTGACGTATTGCGCCTTATTGGCAAGAATTTCGAAAGTGCTTTCATCACTAAAGTGCACCTGAAATAATATTCATTACTATGAAAATTTACGTAATTTTAATTAAGTTACGACCAAACGCAGTTAATGAAGTATAAAACTATAAAAATAAAATATATTTACCGATTTCCAGAAGTCCAAATCTTTGTTCTGATGGTTCCTTGCCAAAAGCAAACGTTTTGCTTTCATCGCAGGAGTCAGTTTAGGCTTTCATATCAAGCTGGAGAAGCTTACGGCGAAGAGTTCTTTCACTGGCTGGTACATTACTCTCATTTAATTGAGTTGTGATCTCATTCGTGGAAGCAAAACGATTTTCCACGCATATTTTCTTGAGGAGTCATTCACCCCGTGGTGAAAATTTAGATTTGCGGCCAGAGTTATTGTTCCTTTGAGGACCCAAATCTTCATTATTTTGAACTTTACCTTTAATCCGTCTTACAGAAGCCTCAGAAATGTTCCATCTGCGGGAAATTTCTCGATTCGAAAAAATTTCGGCATCGATCAAGGCCTTAACTTCGTGGATTTTCTCTTTCGTGAGATCTCCCATTTTTTAAATTTTAATTAAACTTAAATGTCTTTGAAAATAATAAGAAACACTTCTAAATTAAAACACAGTTCATAAACATACAAAAATCCTGCAATACTGAGGCAAAAACCGAAATATATCCTTCTTGTTCAAAACCGTCGCGGAGACTGAGCCAGGTAGCCCCATTTGTTTTAATTTATAGACAAGCGAGTCCTGGAGAGACTGCAACGTTTTCGGTGATACCAAATAGATAACAGAAATACGAATCTAGGTAGAGCGCTTTACGCATCCCAAACATCAAATAAAGCGCTTTAGAAGGATCTGAATCCAGTTCTTGGTAAAATTTTTAAGTGCGTCTAATAATTTGGCCAGGGACTGTATATTAACTAGCCGCGTCTCGCGGCTACGCTTACGTTTGTATGGTGCTATACTATCGAAACTGCAAAGCCAGCGGTTTCTCGTCTAGCTTCCCGTTGTTCCGTCGCTCCTGTTACTCCCATTTCTCCCGCTGCTCCCATTTCTCCTATTGCTCCCATTACTCTCGTTGCTTGTGTTACTCCATCCTCCATTCTCTATCCTCTATCTACCATCTTCCATTCTCTATCCATCATCCTCCATCGTACATCCTCCATCATACATCCTACATCCTTCATCCTCTATCCACCATCCTCTATCCATCATCCTTCATCCACTATCCCCTATCCACCATCCATCGTCTAACTTTAACATTTGGTAATAGGAACGCACAACTAATACACCGAAAACGAACGAACTGCCGCTAAACTATATGAAATACACTCAAACGTTGAAATAACTCGCGTACCACCAATTGTAAAATGATTTTGTTAACGCAGAAACCTTCGCGGGCGTGCCCTCAACAAATCACTAAAGTTTCATCGTAATCGGATGAATGGTTTAGGAGCGCATACATGACAAACAAACATTCATTTTTATATATACAGATTTTTTTCTGGATATATTGGTGGACTTCTTTAAGTGATAACTGATTGGAACGTGGTGGTGTGAAAGCGAAAGTAGAGGGAGCGTTTTCGATGAAAAATTTTGTTTTTTTATGATTTATGGATAAGAATTACTTTATTATTTTTTAATAATAAAGTTGTGATCGACCTGAAATTTAAAAAAAAAAATTTACTACCCTGAAATTTTGTATTTTCACGTTTTAGGACTAGTAAACCCCAGAAAAGCAAAAAAATGTCCGTCTGTCCGCCGTACACAAAACCGTTTGAAGGCGCGTAGCTCACAAATCCCTTGAGATTATTAGTTGACATTTTTATGGTATGTAGAATGGGTGAACCACTACGAGTGGTATCTTTTGGGGGAGTGTTTTAGACGAAAAATTTTGGTTTCTAGATCTCAAGAACCGCTTATGCTAGGAGGCTGATAGTTGGAACTAATGTAGAACTATGATAGTGGACCCATTGTCGATAGAGGTTGAGGGGTGCGGGACTGGGAGGGGGTAAACAGTGAGTCCAACACGCTTGAAAGCTGAGATTGACACATTCTAGAATCCATATATCCTGAACGATTCATCTCAGAAGATTTAAACTTTGTGGTTGTCTGAAGAGATACTAGGATATTAGAAAAGAGTTAAAAATTTTAAGGGTGATGGTGGGGTGGGGGGTGAAAAAATTTGGATTACAATATCTTCCGACTCAATTGTGCTAGGAAAATAAAATTGGGTTCCTGTATATAGAATTACAAGTGGAGTCTAGTAAATGTAAAATTTTTGAGGGGGTGGTGAAGCGCGGAAGTGGGGGGCGGGGGGTAGTTTTTAAAAAAAAAATACATTTTTATATCTGAAGTACCGTACCAGATATGATCGTGAAAATTTTACAGGAGTTAGGACCAGTAGACCTCTGGCGGAGAAAAGAAATTTGAGGGTATGGTTGTAGGGGTGTTTGTGGGAGTGGGTGAAAATTAGAAAATTCTGATTTTTATTTCTCGAAAACCGCAAAGGAAAGAAAGTTTAAAATTGACTAATGTACAGAGACACCCAAGAAAATTGTTGATAGGAGTAGCAAGGTACGGAGGGGGGTGGTGGTTTTTCATATCTCAAAAACGGCTTGTGCTAGAAATTTGAAATTTAGTACCTATATGTAGATGTGCTACTAGATTAATTAAAGCAAACAAAAAGTTATGATTTTCACTGGCGTACATAGGTGGAGTAAAAAAAATGTCCGTAAAAATGTTTTTTTTCCCCACATTTTACCAAATTTCGTTAAATCTATGTACTGAATCATGTTTAATGTGAATTGGTTTTCTGAAAACCTCCTCCAAAATCTGAAAATCCGCCTCGAAAACTTCTTCTGTATTCGCACCTGAAATGGTTATCTGATAACGTGCTTGGCTTTGGCCTAAGCCCAAAAGAATGTAACGCATTAAAGAAAAACAATTTTTTATTTAATATTTCCGTTTATTTTATCAATAAAGTCTAAATAGAGTTGCCCCAATCTGACTGTCCATCTGACCATCTGTTTGGTTGTTTATACGACAAATCGATAATGTTTTGACATATGAAGTTGTAATTTGTGTGAATAGTTTAATATTTGTAAGGCTATGTTCGTTAATAAGTAAAATTCAAGGACAGCCTCGAGTATCTCCGATAAAAATATCCTCAATTTTCAATAACTTGCGAATGGCGTGAGAATTTTGAACTGACATTTTTTCTGACTCTTGGTGTGTATTTCTTCGAGTACGTCCATCATGCAAACTAAATTTAGAACTCAATGAAATGAAAATGCTTTCCGTTAAGATTCGGAAATTTTGCACAAATTGTTGTTATAGCATTAGGCTAGATGAAGAATGATTAGGCGAAATAGCCTTAGTGAAAAATGTTTTTGACTATACGTGTATCGTGTTAAGCACTACCATACAGGAGTTCCCGCTGACTTCGGACATAACATAATAATCCAAAACTTTACCCAATTCACCCTCGCATGACATTATCCTCCTAAAAATTTTACATTAAGTATATTTCCTAATACGCACACAATCACAAAGTCTCAATTTTGAGACGTAAGCCGTTCGAGGTATGGATTTT
The DNA here is from genome assembly GCA_951812415.1 of Beris morrisii. Lineage (NCBI taxonomy): Eukaryota > Metazoa > Arthropoda > Insecta > Diptera > Stratiomyidae > Beris > Beris morrisii. Next base: position 125,675,505 of record OX638311.1, read on the forward strand.
TGAATGTCTCCATGATTCCATCTTTCGATCATTTCGAGCGCATAGTTTGGCCCTTAGATACATTAACTAATAGGGATAGGCCACTCTTGTGTAAAAGTACAAATTATTAGAGACCAAAACTAATTTGATAGCTGGTTGTTTTCTGGCGTCAGTAGGGTTTCTGGTGTGAAACCCCAACACGAAATCCCCGACTGTTGATTAATCGCTGTCCTTGAGGACATGACAGTTGGAAAACCTTCACTGGATACGCCAGTTTTATAAGATTGTGTTAGACTAGGTCCGAAGAAGCTGTTTCGTCATCGGAGGGCATAGACTCGTCAAAGGGTGTATCATGCCTACTATCCGAAACAATATTGAACTTTCCTAGTGGATTCCACTTTCTATACAGGGGTTTAAAATGCGATAGATAAAGACACACTTAAAACAACAACTCGAAGTTCGAATGTCACCAGAACTATGTGGAAAACAAAAAAATACCCAGTTAGTTCCTAACAGGACATTGTCTTATTGAGTCGCATGCGTATAAGATCGTAACTTGCGATCTCTGCAGAAATTGCAAGTAGCCCGGAGAAGGGGAGACGATAAAGCACTTACTTTGCAAGTGCCGTGCTCACGAAGGCTACAATACATCGAAAAGCTCTTTTACACCAATCTCGAGAGTGTGTCGATCTGCGGTATACATAATCTCTTGATGTTCGCCGCTGCGACGAAGAAATTCGAAATTAACGAAAATATTCAGCAACTCTCATCGTTAATGTTATCGCCATTGATCGTGTTAGGTCTATGTGATGTGAGGTGCACTCTTAACTACCTAACATCAACGTCACCTTGTTTCAACTTTTTTGAAAGAAAAACCATTATTTTTTTTGACAATCGTCTGCCAGGCTAAGATATTAGATTCGCATTCAGTTCAATTCATTCCCATTTTATGTTTACAAGCCTTATTTGAAATTTATATTCCAATAATTTAATTCCAGGTATTCTAAAAATTAAGCCTAGAGATCAAATGCTTTATAATAAAGATAATTTGGGTATGGAAGACGAAAAACTTCTGCAAGATTACGGGATTACAACTATCACGGCAAAACCTCAGACACCTGCTCAGTTAGGACTAGCTTTACGGTAAGTGATTATGTTTTTCGCAACTAAATTTTAACCCAAACAAAAATTTATAGAATGGAAAACGGAGAATTTGAACAACTTGAAATCACAGCATACTCATCACCACCGGAACTACCCGACGTTATGAAAAATCATGAAGCTGCCAATGGCCAAGAACAAGTGGCTTAGATTCATTAAATTCTCTTCTTTTTTTTTATTTTCATCTTATTTACATTTAAGCGAATTTTAAAAAAAAAAAAAACAAATATCGTGTTGTTTTTGTTTCGATTACATAACATAAATTATTTCTTTTCAAAATTTTTATTTAGAGGAAGAATTCACTTTTCTTGTACACAACAAAATGGAGAGTACATTTTCTTGCTAGAGTCTTAAAATCAAATTAATTTCGTATTAAGATAGTTTGAAATATAGAAAAAAAACTGTTTGTTTTTTCGGGAAGAAAAAAATGTACTCGTCAAGTCATAATTGATTAATGATAATATAAATAATGTAACTACTCATTTAATTTAATGCATCAAATGTTAATGGAATATAATAGAAAATTGAAAGAAAACAAAATTAAGTTCTTAGGTATGTTTTTGAATGCTTAAATATTTAATATAAAATTTCATTATCAATTAAATCGAGTGCTCGATTTCAAAAACAAGAAAACTAAAAGCCGATATAATCGATATTTAAAAGAAGTACATATGGAAATTAGTGCAAACCGGGAGTTGTGTTCATCCGTATGAATTTTAGATATCTGCTCTATATTTTTTAATAAATTATCAAAAATATTTATGTAAAACAATTCCTGTAATATGAAAAACAAAAGAAAATAATTAAAAATGGCAAAGCAAAAGGAAAATTCAATTAACGAAAAATAAATTTCATTTTGGTAGAATGACTTTAGTTGCGACTAAATTTTTATACTCTTATTATTTTTTACATTAGGATGCAATTAACATAATTTTTTTTTTATAAAAATAAAAGAACTTAATATTTATGCTTAAGTGCAGTCTAAACTACATACTTTTAATTGCGCTGTAAATACGAATTAACTTGTAAGGAAGCCTTGTCTTGGTTGAGGTCTGCTATCATCTTCACAATTAAATGGTGATAAAATCCGTGGAATTGGTCTCTTCAACGTCAAGTGATGGATTGATCAGTTCTTAAGGGGTAATACCACTGTAAAATTTTCAAAAAATCGATTTTTTTTGCTCAAAAAATTGTTTGAACCTGTGAGAATATGGGGAAAAAAGTTTAAAACATTAAAAGTCAATTTTTTCCGGGAATTTCAAGCTCTTTACCAAGCGCGTCGGGCTGCTTCGAAACGACTACCTACGTCTGATCGTCCATCTGAGAAGATACTGCCTAATGATTTATCTGTTGGTTTCTAACTTCTCGAATACACTAATAGATATCGCTAGAAAGTTTTTGTGTTCCATTGGATGCATTATCACACAGAATTACGTTAGTATAGCGTCAGTTCATGTACAAAAAAGTTAAAATTTTATTCAAGTGGCAAGAAAATCCTAAATATAGCACGGATATCGATATATGCAATTTTAATGATGGACTGACTAATATACTACGGATTATGAAGGTTCTGGATGTGAATATTGGCGTCCAATGCTACAATTTTTGTGTCGAATCTGATGCTAAGCGAATTCAGTACGGGATTTTCTATACGTTGAATTAAAAAAATAGTTATCAGCAAATAACTGCCCTGTTTTTGGTCGAAAATTGAATAAAATTATTCTAAATATTTCTAAGTTCCCCTACGTGTTTCTCTAGCTATACTCATGAAGATTCAGTGATTTTTTTCTTTGTGCTAGATTCAAATTTACGTAAGCTAAACTGCGTGCCGCAGAGCGCCTAAAATTTAACATGCCTCGGGAGAATGGCTTTAGTGCCGCCATTTTGTAAAATTTTTCATAAAATTTTTTTTTATTGTATACTTAAATACATGGTTATTAACTTCCCTAAATATTATAAGTCTATTTCCTTTCCTTCCTTTAAAAAAAATTGTCGAAAAAGAGCTTTTTTTCAGGCTGTTACAGTGGTGTTACACTTAAGGAGATGATCGAAAATACTACTGGGTGCAAGGATATTCCAGACGTGACTGACGAACTCGCTCGGCTCGGTACTACCATTTAGGTTATGCCGGATAAAGGACATCCGTATGCACCGCCGCTCACTATATGAAAACTGTTGTAAAACAACTAAAACACTAATTACAAATTGGTCACATTTATCTGGCCCACATTGAATCTAAAAAGTTCCAATAGGATGATTGCTCTCGAAAGGTTGAATGTACAGGGTGGCCTATAAGTCGCGAAGGGGTTTTAGTTAGTTAATATTTCTTTGATTCTTAACATTTTTTATTCATTTATGGCTCTTAAAAAAGAACACATCTTGGCCCTTTTTTACATTATCAATGAAAGATAACATCTTTTAAATGTCTTCCGTTTTCGACTTCGTACTGATGAGCTCTTTCGATGGCATGATTCATAACAGATGTTAGTGTATGTGGCTCTAGTGCCCTAATTTCTGCACGAATGTTTTCTTTAGTTGTGAAATTGTCTGAGGTTTATTCACGAACACTCTTTGTTTCAGGTATCCCCATAAAAAGAAGTCAAGGACCGTGAGATCTGGAGACCGCGACGGCCAATCCACTACACATCTTCTCGAAATTATTTGCTCGCCAAAAATGGTCATTAAAACTTGCAGTGTGACTTCAGGTGTATGGCAAGCCGCATCATATTGCTGAAACCACATTCCAGGTCTATTTTCCACTGCAGGTCTTTTAAAATTCCCAAGCATGGTCCGATTTCGTTCTCCATTTACGGTCACTGCATCACTATTGTCATTTTCGAAAAAATGCAAAAACAATGATTTTTGAAGTAAAGCTGAACGATTTTGGTGCGTTGTAAAGTACTGAATTTTTCCATTGTATGTTTTCCAAACTATTTATTGCAATTTTTAAAATGGAAATAAAACAAATAAAAAAGTTATCAAAAGTCCAAACCCCGTTGTGACTTATCGGCCACCCTTTATAAGCATTCCAGTGGGTGATTCAACTGGACATTCGCTTTGATGTTTGACAAAGCTGTGTAGACGCGGTAAAGACCATCCTATCTGTACTTGTTTCGGTTTATATCTTGAACTTCTTCTAGGTTTAGCGTCGGGTCGACGCACCTTTCAAACGTAATCTGAAAATTCCCCAGTAAACATCTTAAAGATGTAGATCTTAAGATACGTTTCTAATCCATACAAAATTTCGTTCCTGGCTCATCTTTCAACACATATTTTACGTAAAACACAAGAAATTATCTCTCCCTATTGTAAATAAACATGAGAACTTAATGCTTCGCTCTTTATTTGCAATATTCGAAAACATTCATCATCATCATTTTACTTAAGAATCATTAATGTTCACAAATCTGGCATGGTAACTCTTGCTATATGCATTGCTTGTTCTTAAGCTTAAGTTTTTAATAAAAAATGGAGGTGGTTGAAAAACAATTTGAGTTCCTTTCAAATCTTATTCGATTAATTGTGAATGTTAATAAAACTGCGAAAGACAAGCGACCAGATAGCTTTTTCAGAGTTCGAAAACCTCTTCTTAATAAACTTCACAATAGTCTGATAATTTCCCAAGAAAAAGGTGGAAAAGACATCAAATTTATTCAGGATGATACTTGTACGACTATGGAATGCTCGAACATGATAGCACTTGCGTACGTTGACGAAAATTTACCGGAATCAACTATAAATATATCGAAGGTCATAGAAACACAGACCGTGTCAGATGGAACGGTTTGGGAAGCCAAATTACCTACTTTTAATGGCAATTTTCAAGAGTGACCGTTCAGAAGATAGTGTTCAACCCTTTCGCACGATCAATACGTTATAAGCGGGACTATAGCAGAATCACAACTATCGAACTAAAGACCACAACTATTTTACATAACGTCTTTGTTCGGATAATGTATTGAGCTGTTTAATTGAAATTGTGGTGAACGGAGGATGAGGAATGGTTATTTCGACTTGAAAAAGACAAAATAATCGAAGGAAAAGAACCAATGAGCCAGTTCCTCCTACGTCCTAACTCTTTGTTTTTCGTAAGGTTCGATTTAGGTACCTTAGCCGCGGTTACTTAATTTCTACACTGGTACATCATCACAAAAAAAAAAATTTATTGCTCAAAAAGGGAAACACACCTGGCATAAAAGAAAAGAGAGATCAAAAAATTAACACAATTTCAAACTTGCCAAAATTAATTTTTTTTATTAAATTTAGGCTTTTTTATTACTTTTTTTTGTAATTTGTTTATTATATTATTGAAATTTCTTTAGATTAGCGTCCACACGATAAATTCACCTTGTAAATTACACTGTTAACTCATTTAAGTAATTCGTTCCTCGCCGGACCAATTAAGTGATTGAGACCTTGTTCGACCGGAGAACCCTTTTCTTGATATTGAACAAGTGATCGTGCCCAATGCTAAAATCTTAATAGCGATTTGCGTCCTTCCATCGGTTTTACAATTACTCGATTGGCATGTAATTTTGCATTTGATTGCAAATTTGCGTTTAAGGTTCTTTTATCATCCATTCCGTTCGACAAATTGACCCCATTCCAATTTTCATGCCTCCTCCATTTTAAGGGGTGCTGCAGGTGTAAAGAATGAAGGGTGGTACCCATAGTGATATATGTACTGGACATGACGAGCAGCGACTGTTTTGAAGCCGGACGATTCCACGCAAAGGACCGGCAATTAACCAATTAACACTATGCTACTATTAACAGCTTACTCACATTTATATTATACCCCGGTCTTGAACAAACCATTTCAATACTAGGCTATTATTTGCATTACTCTGGCACCTGGCTTCAAAACGCTCCATACAAAAACGTTCAATCTAGCTTCAAAGTGCTTCATACAAAAACGGCGTCTTATTGTCGTCAGTATTTATATCGCTATGATGATACCTGGCTGGAATCACTGCATTAAGGCTATCCTCTCGTTTTTCTCTTCTATATCCGTCCGTGCTTAACATGAATTATTTCAGTTCGATCAAGCAAACCTTATTGTCCCGTCAGTGCACACAGAATTAGCAAAAACCAAACAGTAACGAACTTCCAATTGTTCGATCTGTTTGACCCAATATTCCAATATTCCAAAAATTACTGATCACGTAATCTCTCGCACATATGTTCTTCCGAAATAATCGATAAAAAAAATCATAGTACATTGCAGTGACACTTTCTCCTATAGTGTAAAAACACGAGTAGTGCCACCTGATATCAAATAATCGAAAACTGCTTAGGGCACAGAAACCTAGTCGAACAACCACATTTAAATTAAAAAGCAGCTAACCAGAGTAACAACACAAATTGTTCTTAAACGGGTCAATGGTTCACATTCACATGCACACCTTTACGCACAAATAAAGGTAATAATGCGAAAAGTTAACGGAAAACGAAAACTGTTAGTCATTTCTCCACTGTTTCGAACCTGCCTTCGGAAATTTGAATCAATAGAGTCAAACACATGTGAACATGCACCAGCGGTTTACGGCATATTGGATCGCCATGTGGCCACCACCGCTGCTCCAGTGATTGAAACACAGTTCTGCCCAGGATATTGAGTCCTCAGACCTAGTACAATAGAAATTGGAACGCAAATCATAATTAAGTAGCTATAAATTGTTTTGTCCATGAATATTCACTGTGGTATTGTACGGAATGGTATCTTGTTTGTAGTTGACTTGTTTGCGGTATTAAAGGGCGGAACTACTACCCGAATTTCTGTTTCGGATAAGTCACCGAGAAAGTGATTGCGTCGAGCTCTTCAGAAATATATAGAAAATAGAAGGAATTTAACGACTCTTCTTTTTCGATTCGCCTTGAGTTTATTTTTTACTTTTTTGTGATATCTTTAGCGCGAGTTCCGTCTATGCAAGGAACTTTATTTATTTTTATTGACTTACCTTCCAATGGGAATTAATAGAATTGGAATCGGATTCAGACAAATTGTACCTTCGCTTGATGCCATCTGGATTATTAATATTTCCTTCTTTGACTTTGCAAACTGGTTTGCGAATTATGAGAAATGAGATTGCCACTCATTCCTTCGTTTTTGTCCATTGTCCAATCTCTTCTTGTTATACTCCCACCTACTTGAACTATTCGAATGCAATTTATAAAGTTGTGTAAGTGTAAGTAAAAAAACTAGAGAGGATTGATTCTTCTATTGGTTGTAAAAATTAAATTTACGGAATATTACATACTCATGTCAACAAGAACTCAACAATATTCATCATCCCTATTCAAATTCCGATTTTTTATACACTCGTTTATTTCGTTTCTAGCACGATAGTATTACTTTCCGTCATATTTTCTAATTCTTTTTTTTCTAAATATTCTAGTAGACGATCTTGAAAGAAATTCACATAAGTTTGTTTTTGTTGTGCCGTAGCGGGCAGATAATGTCCACCCGGATGCTTTAAAATGCTCGCATTCTCAAAATTTCGCGCTAAAGCTTCGCTCATTTCACCCGGAATGATATCGTCCGTTTCACCGTATATATGAAGGCTACGAATAGTTGCAGTTTCCTCGTAGATATTTTTGTGGATTAGACTACTCGACTTGAAGCCAGACGACAGTATCACAAATTCCGGTTTAATTGTAGTCACTGGAAAGAAAAAAAGACAAATAAGTGAATTTTTGGTTTGGAAATTAAAAGAAAAGTGAAATAAAAATGATTTAGTGCTACTATAGATATGTTCCCAATCCATGCTTGAGCTAAGAATCAAACTATGAATCTGAGAAAGGACCGCACTAAAGGATAAAGCATGATAATGGGTAGGTAACTGATATTAAGATTTGTATAACTGAAAGACGCTGACGAGCTGTTGTGAGGTGGTTTTATATGAATTTATGAGGAGGCCTCACGTGTCCGATATTATTATTATATTTATTACTTACGTAGACAGCTCAATCTGATATGCTTAACATCAATCATCATCATAAGTTCTGCCTTTTAAATAATTACATAAATTCAATAGTATAAGTAAGGTTCAATGATTAAAAGACTGGTTCGCAAACTGCTAGCTAACTGGTGTAAACCAGGGTTCGCAAGAAGATCTTGTTCGTTTGTGATCCCAAATGAGCGGAAATTGTTGGGAACAGCATTGCTAGCGTTGTTGTGTCTGCAGTATCCTGTGATACCCACAACACGAAAAAAGTATTTTCCTAAAAAAATGAACGGTTTCGATGTTCGTAAGAATTCCACAATTTGAAACCGAAAAATGGTAAACGAATCCGTAAGAACGCAGTTTTACTCATTTTAAATGCAAAATGATTCATAACAGAAATATTAGTCGGTGTCAATTTATACCCAAAAGATTCTGTAAATCTGCAAAAGTAGAAAATGTACTGAACTGAATATTGATAGGCAACGCATTGAATTATATAATAGCTTCAAATAAGGATCCGGGTGTAGTCCAGTGGTAGTGTACTAGGTCTTGAAAACATTGCTACCGGGGTTCAATTCCCACTCAATGCATAATTTATTTATATGAATTTTTCAGTTTCTATTGGTTTCAGAATATTAATATAAATCGTGAACAGTGCGGAATGTTTAAATAGGGTCACTTGTAAAGGATTTAAATCTGAGCAAATGAGTTCTGTTTACTTTACATTCTTATCTGATTCACAAATACCATCAGAGCTGCCACAGTAGTTCATTTGCTATAGGCAACTTTGCTGTTCTGGTAGATCGTATCACAGCCAATAGTACTGCAAAATCATGATCATTAACACCTGCCAGTACACTGCCATACCCGGCCCGATTCCTGATCTTCCTTCCCATTTCTCAAAACTGATTAAGTTCGGTATCTCCTTTCTTCTCCACAATTCCTTCCAACTCTCCTCTCCTTCGCACCAAGAAACACGGAAAAATATTTGATAGAACAATACCGCGGCCAATTGGGCTCAGTTTGTTCTTGACAATTAGCCAAAAACAGCCATCAGCCGTAGGCGCCGTGCCGTGGTGCAGTGGGATCACAACGGACCCATCTAGCGGTCTATGTGTTAGCTATCTCTGTCAATAGCTACCCACCTAAAAAAAAAAAGGATCATTTCTTATTTGGGCTGTTCTTGGTCGATATTCTTGTCTTACAGAATTTGCATTTCGTGTTTCTTCTATGTTATCTTAATCGATGTTTTAATTAGATTGTTTTTGACGTTGTGAATCATATTGGTTCTCTTCAGCCTTGTAAGCTGACAGATGTTCAGTTTTATAGGTTTGGTAAAGTTCTTCCGAGAGCGTCAAATTACTGATTTAATGGGTTTATTCAATATCCTAGGTATACATTTCATCTATTGGCTCCAAATTTTTAGACTACGTTATAAGTGATAAGATAAATGAATTGAGTAGGATCTTCTTTATGGGTGTATTCAGATTATTACTTCTTCTTATAATTCCTGTGTTCGGTGCCGTTTTTTCATGGATAGTCAGTCGTAAATATTTTGTGAACTAGACTCTTGTTAGATGGGTTTCATCGATTTGTGGTTTCATATCAACATTCAATTTGTTTGGTTGCTCGAACATATAGCTGGTCTTTTATATATGTAAGATTAGTCTACTGCCTAAAAATATTGAAGACAGCAAGGTCGTCATTGATCGTCGCCTCTATGTCATACTTATTTCTTCTATATAATAGTAAGCTATCATCTGCTTATATAATTTTTTTTGATTTTATGTCTTTGTATTGAAGATTGTGAATGTAAAGTAGGTAAAGTCGGTCCTAAAATTGAACCTTGAGGTACTGATCTTGGATCGCCAAGTTTATCTATGCTTTTAGTTAAATATTGTCGGTCCTGAATATAATTTTGTTTGCTTTTCCGCGAACGCTTACTTTTTCCAATACTTGAGGTACTTGGTCTACTGTATTAAAGGCATTTTAAAGTCAATAAATACAGATGGAAAATTTGTTCCCTTATCTTTATTTATGTATTGTAAAGCATCAATCGGTGCTTCAGTTATATTACCCTTTTCCTGGAATCCATATTGGTGTTTGTCAAATCCACAATTTTCTTTTACAAATTTCAATATTCTTGCTACCGCTTAAAACTTTTACTTTGAAAAATTGAATAATACTTATTTGAGCCCCAATTTTGAAAATCGGTTGGATTAACGACAGTTGTAAGTACGAGGGAAAAGTTACATCGCTCAGATGAACATTTCCAGCCTTTCATAAAGGGACTGAACTAACGATTTCACGGTTTTTAGGTCAGTTGCGGTTAAATAATCGATTCCTGATGCTATTTTGTTCTTGAGCACTCGAAATGATATTTTCAATTTCTTCCTTGTCTTTTGGGAAGAGGAACATAGTCTTATAGCCACGAGTACAAGCCTGTCTAAGGAAATCATTAGCGCTGGCATTATTTTTTAGATATTCCATGGTTCTAATCGTAGCAAAGTGATTGTTCAATAGATTTGCGATATCTCTGGGGTCTCTAATTACTCTAGAAAGCGTGCATAATTCATTTATTCCGTAGTTTTCTCGGGTTGCCGTCAGTCTCTGCAAATTGTAGGCTGTAATATTTTTCTTTTGCCAGTCTAATTTTTTTGGTTTTCTCAGTTTTGATTTTGTGGTATACATATTTTATGTTCAAATTAGTCTGGTCTTGGATAATTACTTTGTTTTTTTTCATTATCTCTTTTGGTATGTCATTTGGGATTCATGTACAGGGTGCGCCATCTTTTATGTCGGTATGTAAACATTGAATAACTTTGACATTTTTCAACAGATTGACTTGATTGGACAAGTTTTGGAAACGTCAATTCAGAAGAATATTGCCGACAGACCGTCCACGTCGCTTGGAATACGACCAAACAGTTGCTCGAATGGTTGACACTGAACCTGATTTTTGGAAGCAAATTTTGATGACCGGCGAGACTCAGTTCACACTCTTTGGCGGCGTTAATAAGCAAAATTGCCGCATTTGGGGAACGGAGAATCCACACGAGATCCATGAAACGCCATTGCATGATCAAAAAGTGACTGTTTGGGTTGGCGTTTGCGCCAAAACCATCATTGGGCCATGGCGACGAAACGAAACAGTCGATGGAAAACGATATCGGTGGATATTAGCTCATTATGTCTGCCCGCAAATGCGTGCAAAAGGTCTGGATGGTTACTGGTTTCAATAAGACGGTGCGCCATGCCACACTGCAAATGAAACAATTCAGTTTCTGCAGCGAAAATTCCCTGGACGTCTGATGTCGAAAAGAGGCGACATTGACTGGCCACCGAGATCTCCAGATTTGATTCCTCCGGACTTCTTTTTATGGGGTTATTTGAAAAGCAAAGTGTACGCCAGCAAGCCTCAGACCATTGACGAGCTCAAAGCAAACATTCGTGCCGAAATCATCGCTATACCGCCCGAGATGCTCGAAAAAGTAATGGAAAACGCAGCAAAAAGGGCACATTTTGCTGTGGCCAATAGAGGCAGCCACTTGATTGATGTTGTATTCAAAAACTAATCCAAATAAATTCTAAAGGACCAAATTGAATAAAAATACCTCACATATAAAAATCAGTTGTTTTTTTTTCAAAGTTATTCAATGTTTACATACCGATATAAAAGATGGCGCACCGTGTATAGTTTTCAAATATTTTAATATAGAAAAATAAAAATAAAACTATTAATAAATATAAGTGAAAAGGAGGATTGTGAAGTTTTAAAAATAAACACGTAATACATGCAACAACACAATCTACAACCATTCCTTAGAATCTTCGATAATCGCGAGAAGCCGCCTGAATAATTATCTGTTCCCAGGTTGTTTACAAATGCAACAATTCTTAATACCGTTTCTAGGTTCGACACAGAAGATTATTTTTTGCAAGACGTTTCAACTGAAACACACGGTAAAGCATTATATTCTCGTATTGCCTCAAAGACAGGATCCTTTCTAAGTCGATCTGTCCTAGGAACATGTTGCTGTTTAATGGAGTTCGCACTTCTTGTGTTAAAGTTGTGTATTTTTTGGTTGTGGATCAATTTGATGGAGGATTTAAGTTTCTTGGCTTTTATATTGTGAATTAGCTTTATTCGTTTCAGGCTTATGTGCTGGTGTATGGTTAGTTTTCCATAGGTAGGGTAAAGATCCTCCGATGGTGTCAGATGAGGTAAATCATATATGGCTTGAATGCCCCTAGTCATCAGTCTTGCAATTTTGTCCAAGTTTCTTTTCAAGGTCTCCATATAAGGAGACCGTAACTTATATTGGATAGGATGAAAGCATTATATATAACATTCTTTATTGGGAGTTGTAGGTATTCGTCCCGTCTTATTACTCCAATAATCGGGGCAATTTTATTTCTCAGTTTAGTTATGTGAGGAGTCCAAGTGAGTGTCGTCAATTGTCAGCCCTAAGTATTTTGTTTCCGGTGCTCTCGTTAGTTGCATTCCTTTTATTTCTAGTTTTAAATCAATGTCTAATTTGTTAGTTTGTCTAAAGCACATACAGTTTGTTTTCGAAGTATTTAATGTTAGCATATTGCCTAAGAGCCAGTTTTTGAAAATTTTCAGTTCAGAGTTGATCAACATCTCTAGCTGTACTGGTTGTTTACCTTTGTAAAGAAGTAGTGTGTCATCAGCATAAGTTATATATTTGGCTTTAAGTCCTGTGAACTGCAGAGTGTGTATATACAGAAGATACAATGTAGGTCCAAGAATTGAACCTTGTGGAACTCCTATATTGAATGTCTTAGTTGAGCTTAGTATGTCGAGATTTTTGGTAATGTTCTGTCGTCCAACTAAAAAGTTGTTTAATATGTCATTGGCCTTTCCTCGAATTTCAATTTCCTTTAATACTTCAAGTAATATTTTATGGTTTACAGTGTCGAAGGCTTTTTTTAAATCTACAAATATCGCAGTAACATAGGAGAGACCTTCATTTATACTGGATAGCGTCAACAAAGGCTGACGTTGTATTGCTGCTGTATTAAAAGTTTGCGACAATACTTACTTGACTTAGAGCTGAGCAGGCACAACAGACCGGCAAAGCATGCACCCTGTGAGAATCCCAGCAAACCCTGAAACGGTCCTTGTTCGTGCCAAACAGTTTCGATGTGCTTCAAACTGTCCTCAAATCCTAAAGCCGGGCCACACTTATTTGTGCCCCGGAATGTTCCATCCTCCTTATTGAACCACCAGCTCTCGCCCAACTCTTCGACGTCATCGTCTTTTTTTTCGGTTGACTCCGTCGCGTTATCGCCAGGTAACGGTGGAGCCTTGTGTGGAGCCGAAACATAAACAAATTCGGCATATTTTTTTACATGTTTCCGAAACGAGCCCATTTTTGATTTGAAACTTTCGGCGTTTTGTCGGTAACCGTGCAAACATAAAACGCGGACTTTTTCCATTTCGACGGAAGTTCCGTTGTTTAGATTCGCGCTGCTACTGCTACTACTGCTGCCTGATGGTTCCACTTTACTCATTTTATCTTATAAACGCGAAATTCGACAAATTTTTTCCAATTAATTAAACCTAACCTCTAAGCACCCATTCCTCCAGGTGACAGTTCAATGTTGACAAAAATTTTCACTCGTACTGTACCGTGCGAAGCAATGGAAATTTAAAGCACAAAATGTAGCAGAGACCTTTTAATCATCGCCGGCGACCGGTGTTCTTCGGCTCGACGTCAATGCGATTGGGAGAAGGGAGAAAAAAGTCGGCGTCTTTCTGCGTTTTTCTTGTGCCGTGATCTCACGTTCGGGGTGTTTTTCCCAAAGCAATTTGCAAAAATTGAACGTTTTGTTTGGTGTAAACAAGTGAAAGTAAAAGGTAATTATGCGTGTTTTCAAATTCACTTTTCAGTTGAACGCGAAGAGTAGAAAACCTGGCTAAAATCGTCGCAGATCTTTTCGGGTAATTGGAATTTTCGCTAAAGTCAAAATGGCTTCCCGTTTTATTGGAAGACTGCGCTTTTTTTCTCACACGACTTTTCAATTAGTTTTATAACTGGATAGGAAATTGTCGGTGATTTAATCAAATGAAAACCGGCCGGACCGGTAAGGTAAAGAATTATTACCTTGAATAGTTTTTTTTCTCGTAAATTGGAAGGGTGTCTGCTGTATTGAGCGTGGGCGGGTGGTTTGTTTTCCTTGTTTTTCAATTTGGTTTCATGTTCTCGTGGACGTGGAATCAATTTCATTTTAGAGGCGACGTCAAGCTCTGCGAAAAATACCTTACGCCACGCTTATCAGTTCAATTTGAGTAGAAACCTCCGTTTAGTTTTGCTGATAAAAAGAAAATTTCTGGAGCTTTGATGCGTTTGATTTCTGCGCATAACCTTTTTTTTAATGATCTGTCCGGGGCAGAAAATGGCGAGGAACTGCAAAGATTCTGGGTAGAATTCAATGAAAGTAAAAGATTCTGATTTATGCCATGGTTTGGACAAAATAGCAGCCTTTATCAATGATAAAAAAATGTTATGGAAAATCTTTCCTTTTGGTTAATCGAATAGCGTAGAAAAGCGGGAAATTTTAAGAATTGTAAGTCGTGCCAAATGCGATAGTCCTACTAAGTCACCTACGAATCGAATTTCGCCCGAACCATACGATTCTAACGCTTAGAGTTAAAAAAAAGAATAACGTCATCAATGGGGTGGTCAAAGTGCGACAGGTCAAATCGATCCCTGGCCTCTAGAATACACCGTCTCCAGTGACTCCGTCCTCCAGTTTAAAAATCTTACTTGCCGTCTTCTATCCGCTAGGATTTGTTGTGAACGGAGGTTAAGAAGTGATGAATGGACTTGAAAAAGTGAAAATAATCGGAAGTAGACGTAGGGTGATTCAATAGTTCAGTTCCTCCTAAGTTCGAACTGGTGGCTGAATATTGAGACGGCAATTGAATATTGTCGGCTTCCGGTATTGTTGCAACTGTGGGGTGTATGTCGCTCTACAATTATATCAACTCCAGTCCTGTACAACAATAATCCGTGTATAAAAAAGGTGAAAATGTTTCCCAATAAGTCAGAAGAGATGGAGAAGCATCGGGTTGCGCGGCTTCCCATCTTGTCAGGGTGCTTTTCCGCCTTGCCTCAGTCACGTCATTCCTGAGAAAAGTGCCATCGTTGGGAGTCCGCGAGGTCCATCATGTCGCTTTTAGTTTACTAATCATTGCATAGGAAAAAAAATAAATGTCAAATTCATAAATATAAATTTATAAAAAAAGTAATATCGGATTTACTCCGTATTTTCATTGCTGTTTGATTTTTTCACCCTTGGTTTGTTTTGTGGCTTGGCACCAATTTTTCTTTTGCCTTTAATTTGTTTCGGTGGCAAAGAAATACCTTTCCACTTAATTCTCATTAAACGCAAATGCAACGGACAGAGACATATCCAAAGCATCCAGACAGCAACGAAATAACTCCACAGAAGTAAGAAAAACATTGACCTAGCAACAATTTGAATCTGTCGAATATATTCGTTTTCGTGTCCAGTACAAGACCACAGTCTAGAAATGAAGACGGGTTTGTTGGTTGGTCACAATCCCATCTTGATGTCACGATGATCGGTTTCCAATAAGACACTGGTGTGCAATAGCCCATCCACAGCGATATTTGGTGTCCGATTGCGTCTTCAGTAGAAGATGCCACTGTCTTCGAATAGCACGGATTTGTGGCGCAGTTACTTGGCTGCGAACTAGTGTTGGTTCCATGTCGCTCGGATCATAAAACTGCATACTGAAAACGTAAACGAATCGGAAATATGCCAATCGCGTTGAGGTGATCCTATTTTAATTTCACAAATATCGATCCATTGCTTTTCGAGTAATTCTTTGGAAAAGGTATTGATCGAGCTCTCGTATCCGGTCCTGTTTTTCACAGCTGAAAGGAGAAACGGTTGTAAAATGTAGCGCTGGCCTTGAGAGTAATTTAATTTTATATTTTGTCAATTTGTTTTGATCAAGTAAGCCGCCACTATAAGAATCGCGGAATCTAGTCTTCGAAATGTCCTTTAGCAGCGAAAAACGAAGTAAAGGGGCTGTCTGAAAGTCGATTGGGTTTTTCTCTTATGCAAAAGTCGAATTTGGTTCCTTCAAAATAACTTTCAACAGCGGAAACCGTAGTGAAAACTATGAAGTTTGAATGTTTTTACGGCAAGATCTACTTTTGTTTGAAGTTAAGTTGAAACAACGTCTTGTACACTCAAAATAAAGTTTTAGAACGGAGAAGAGCTGTGGCTTTTTAATGCTTTTGTAGCGCCTGGGAGCCTTACTTCGCCGTTTATTCGAGCCGATGCATGCGACATGACAAAAGGACGGCCAAGTGTTGGTACAGTGGCCGTCCGATTAAGTGGATAAGTGCGATCAAGAGGACATTTTAGCACACAGTGGGTTATTTCGATAACTATCCAGTCGATTTTGTTACAGTTTTTACCATTTAACATGTTTTTTTGTCTACTTATTCGGAACAGAATAGGAGAGAAAGCGACATTAGCACTGCTTGCTGTTGCTTTCAGAGCAAACTATGAGCTTTGATCTTTGAACTTTCCATGGGCCTGAATAGATACACCATTGGATGTAGTGGTATGGTTGCTCTTCTCTCTGTCTCCTAAACGGTTAACGTCACAAAGTTGAAACTTGTAGATGTGATTGTTTGTAGGTATACTAGGAGAATAGATCGTATATAAAATGTTGCGGGGGTCAGTGGCGTGCGGTGATGGGTGGTGAAAAACTTAAGATTACGATATCTCACGAACCAACTATGCCATAAAGATGAAATTCCGTTTGTGTATACATATAGGTGGACAATTGGAATTAGATGAATATACATTTTTTTAACGGTCCGGTGAGAGTATAGAGTGTAGAGGATAATAAGAAGTTTTCTAAAAAATCACGTCTCATGTCAAGCAAGAAGATAGAAGCTTCAAATTTATACGGGAGATAGGCCTACTAAACTTCTAAAAGAAACAATGTTTTATGGGTGGGGGTGTAGGGGGAAGGAATAAAAATTCGATGTTTATTTCTCGAGAACCGCTAATGATGGATAGCTTGGTGTGTAAATAGAGCTGAAATAGTTGCACGTTCTTAAAATCAATTTTTTTATAGTCGTGGAATAGTGTAGGGGGTGGGAGGGTGTTTTTGTTATCTCTGGAATGGCTAATGATTGAAACTCTGGAGATATGTTTAGTTGTGCTAGAAAAGTAATGAAGGTAAACAATAATTTTAAATGTCCATTGAAAAAAAGTTTAGTTCAAATGTGGTGTGCATATTGTCTTCATATCTCTAACATCTTCTGATATATGCAATTCATTTTCATTTTTTTGTGGGCTCTTCACATAAATACATAGAAAGTGTTTGCAAGATTTTTTTGAAATTCGGTCACTAAGGGGGTGTAGAGTTGAATAAATTTTTTCCGAATCCAGCCTTATCCCTGAGGTATGATTAGATATTGAATAACTTTTCTCTTCCACGGGCTTGTTATATAATCGTTTAAAACTCGTTTTCAGAATTTTCCCCATTCAAGTATAAAAGGGTTGTACACGTTTTCACGAATTCCGTCATGTCTCTTAGGAGTGGTAAAACATCGATTTGGTTTTTCCTTCCTCGGGCTTTCTATATATTTATCTAAAAATCTCTTCCAGGATTTTTGTATGGTATATTCAAGCGGGTGTATGGTGGTAGCATAGATTTTCACAAATTCCTACATATTTCTTAGATCTTTTCCTTATCCCTTAGGTATGATTAGATATAAAATAGGTTATTTTTCTACGAGCATTTCATGTAATGGCCTAAAAACCAATTCACAATTTTTCAAAATTTAAACTCCAAGAGGGTGAGGAAATCTTACGTTTTCACAAATTTTGTAAAATCTCTAGTGCCTGGTGATATATGAAGTTCCCCACGTGGAAGTAATGGGCTTGTACGAGGGCGGATTGATAATGACGTGGAAAAATTGAGAAAACATAATTTTATCCGGAAAAATTTATTTTATTTTTCAACGTAGTCTTCTTTTAGCTCGATACACTTAGTCCAGCTTTTTTCCAATTTGTTGATCCCTTCCAAATAATATGATTTGTCCAACCCTTCAAAATAGTCGTTGGTTTCACTTATGACGTCAGTATTCGTGGTAAATCTCTTTCCAGCAAGCCATTTTTTCAAGTCTGGAAATAATGAAAAGTCGCAGGGTGCCAAATCTGGAGAATACGGTGGGTGAGAGAGCACTTCGTACCGTAATTCAAACAGTTTTGCCGTTGCAACAGCGGACTTGTGAGCCGGAGCGTTGTCGTGATGAAACAACACTTTTTTCTTCGCCAAATGAGGCCGTTTTTCCTTGATTTCAGCATCCAATCGAACCAATAACTCAGAATAATATGCTCCTGTTATTGTTTTTCCTTTCTCCAAGTAGTCGATGAATATTATTCCATTGGAATCCCAAAAAACTGTCGCCATAACCTTCCCAGCTGATGTAACGGTTTTTGCCTTCTTCGGTGCGCTTGAACCGGCTTCCATCCATTGTTTTGACCGTTCTTTGGTTTCTGGAGTTCCATGTTTCATCAACAGTTACGAATCGACGAAGAAATTCATTCGGATTACGTTGAAACAGTTGCAAACTGCGCTGTGAAGTTGTCACACGAGTGCGTTTTTGGTCGATTGTGAGCAAACGCGGCACCCATCTTGCGGATAGCTTTCTCATGTCCAAATGGTTTTTCAAAATATTCCAAACACGTTCAAATGAGATGCTTACTACGTTAACTATCTCATGCACTTTTACTCGACGATCTTCTATCACGATATCATGGATTTTATCGATCATTTCTGGCGTGGTGACCTCATTTGGACGACCTGGACTTGGTATGGTTTGTGTGCTCGTACGACCACACTTGAATTCAAAAAACCATTTGGATCGATGGTGCAGAGTCCCCATAATGCTTATCTAATTTTTCTTTGGTTACTTTAGCTGTTTTCCCTTTTAAAAAATTGTGTTTATCAACACACGAAATTCACTTTTATCCATTTTCAACAATTTTTGTAAGTCGACTTGCTTAGACGGCTGCTTCTCGAAAACTAAATGAGGTATCAGGCTTAAACTTTGCAGGTAATCTATTTAAGGATGGTCCAGGCAAAAAAAAATAATGAATTCCTTACCTGCCCACTCCTTCTTGATTTTTCCACGTCATTATCAATCCGCCCTCGTATACGTTTTCGCAATTATACATTTCTCTCAGCTCTGATGAGGCAGCAAATTGATTCTTAGTTCTTTGGGAGTATAGTGTAAATAATATACCGAAATTCGAGTCGTTGCCTTTTTATATGTTTAATCGGTTCAAGGACAAAATTGACATAGACACCAACCAAAACCCAATTGCGTTATTCATGTGTTATATGTGGCAGTGACCTTAGCATTCTATTGCAAGCCCATTTTAATCGCTTCCTGAACTTTAATCCGAAAAATAATAAGTTCCGCACAGACTGTTGGCAAATTTTTAATTTCACAACATTTAATATTGAAGGTATTGTACAAATAAGACAGTTGGAAATTGAAGCCCTGGAATACAGTGCAAAGTTGTCTGATCAGAAATAAATTAGTGCAGATCACATAGACCCTAGTTATGTGCGGAGCCATAGGTTGAAACTTGGGATTTTTATTAATCCAATGAAAGCAAAAAACATATTTCGGGCTCATTCACGTACGGATATGTACACGCGATCAATCGCTCCTTGTTCAATGGGTTTATTGCTAACGTGATAAGTCACAAACTTGCTGTTGTGAGATTTAATGGAGTGAAAGTTATTACTTAATTTCAAAACTACGAGTGATAATGGTCCAAATCTAATCAGGATTTTTAACTGTGTTATGAAGTGGTTAACACAATTCGATTCAGTTACAATATTGAACTTAGCATGCCAGCGAATCCATTACTAAAAATTTACTGGTTATCAAGTTAGTGCAGTTAGCACCATAAATTAAATTTAAGTGTCATGTCTTACATTTTTTAAATCTGCATGGGAATCCTACACTAGCGTTAAATAGCGGAGATACTCATAAATTCCTTTCAGTTAATTTGACTTGGTTTTTTCTTAGGGCAATTTTTTTCTTTTCTTTTTATTTAATTGGTTAAGTTATTTTAATGGAGAACACGCAACCAAAAGTGTGTACAGTGCGCAACTGATATTAGCGCGACTGCACTGTATTTTTGATCAGAGTATCATTCCAATTTTTGCAATAAAAATTCTGTTTTCTGTTGATTTGGGTCAGTATCAGCAGGAGGAGGTAATTAGGATAAACAAAAATTTTTCTTTATGCGAACTTTTTTCAAGAACTATCTTTACCTTAGTTGCTACTTCATTCACGAAGTGATTGATCTATTTTCAAAATTATTTTCAGATGAGCGATTCCGGAAGTTCAACAACACGATACATTCGTCTACGAGGCCTTCCATGGTCCGTAACGAATCAAGAAATTTTAGACTTCTTGAAAGGTGTGAATGTGGTCAACGGTGAAAAGGGAATTCATCTTGTCACAAACCGATGGGATGGTAAGAATACCGGTGAAGCTTTTGTCGAACTAGAGAGCGAAAATGACGAGGAGGAAGCATTTAAACACAACAAGGAAAGCTTGGGACATCGGTATATTGAAAGTAAGTTTTATTTATTAACAGACAATAAGCACTGTTATACTAATTTTATTTTATTTATGAATAAAGTTTTCAGCGCTTCTAACGAGGAAGCTGAATTTGCCATTAAGAAGCCCGGTCAAACGAGCAATGTGGTCAAACTACGCGGTTTACCGTACGCGGTAAATGAGGATATGATTGAAGAATTCCTTGACGGTAAGTTTATGAACGGAAGTCAGGTGAGATTTTTTTTGCGGATTTGCTATCGCGGGGCGTATGGTAGGAGGTAATGTGAAGGGTTGGTTTGTTTGGTTCTCGTGGAAATATATATTTCTTCTATACAAATACTAATTTGTTATTAATTTAATCTTTGTTGCTTCTAAAATTGTATATTAATTATATTTAATCGTATTTTTTTCGAAAATGTACACCGGGCAAAAATTCTTGTAAATCTTATTCCCAGCTATGTTTTATCCATTCCTTGGGACTATTTATCTGGAATTTTTGATTACAAAAATTAAAAAAAACAGCAAAAATTAAATTCATTCGTCATGCACAAGAGGCAATTCGGTCTGGATAAGACAGTTACATGCCGATAGATAATTGAAAGTGAAATTAACGCTTTTCTCAAGTATTTAATAATTAAACGGGGCAATGTTTTAGTTCCTATTTTTTGATTTTATTCAGTTTGGTATAGAAAATTAAAAAAATAAAACAAACATTAACGATTTGATGGGGAATCGTAACAACAACAACAACAACAACAACTTTCTTCCACATATAAACCGCTACAAATTAATGCAAAGTGCTAATCCAAAATTATTAAAAAAATCTTGTTTTTTTCTGAAACATTAACCTTTTATATTTAGAAGTTATCTTTTGATTCTAGTGGTATATTTCTCATTACATAATTATTTTTATAAATAAAATATACTTACAAAAATTGAAACAATTTTCAAAGTGTTTTTTAAAAAAATGCAAAACAAACTATTATGTGTTGTGGGCAGGGTTGGAAATCAAACCGGACCGGGAGGGAATGCTAATTGTAATGGACAGAAGGGGTCGTGCAACTGGGGAAGCATATGTTCACTTTGAAACTCAGGATGATACTGAAAAGGCCTTAAAACTTAATCGGGAAAAGATTGGGCACAGGTGGGTTGGAAAATTATTTTTTTAAATCAGTTTATTTATTTAACAAAAAAAATAAATAAATGAAAAGTTCGTAAGTGTTTTTTTTATTACATACATTTCTAAATAAAAATTTGGATGGGGTTTGTTATCCATTTCATAAACCTTTTTATTTTGTTACTTTAAGAGTTAAAAAATTTTTTTTTTCATACATAACAATTTCAATGTTTTATTTGATTTTTGAAAATTAATTTTTGGAAATGAAAATTTGTGTGAAATTATGGCAATTCAGAAGTTTTGTGTGTGTACTACATTAAGCTGATTTTGTTTCAGATCAGAAAATTATTGGATTAAAAAAAGTTGATCGGAATTTATTTGGTTCTGTTTCATTCGATGAAACACGGGAATGTTGCATTTGATTATTAGTTTTTTTTTTAGTAAAGAAATGTCTTGGTTATTGGGACAATATTTAAAAATTTCAAAGATTTCGTCGTAAAGTGTCGGGTTTAATTTGTATCGGGAAAATTGTTTCGCACCAAACTTGATTATTTCCATATCATAACTATGAAACTTAGTGATTTTAAGAAACTACACAATTTAATTAGAATGACCAAAACAAGAAAAACAAATCTATTTGAATTTCACATTAAATTAATATTTTTTTTTGCACTAATCGGTAATTTAAATATCTCACAAATGAATGGAAAAGACTAACTCAAATGGTATAGCCTGCCTATTTTATATTAGTTCTGAATTCGTAACAACATTTACGTAAAGTAAAAATTAAAAGCCAGTGTTTAAATCGTCGAAAAGTGTTAACGAATGAAGTTCTTAGATAAAATGTCTTATTTTTGCTAATTTTATAGTAGAGAATTTAAAAACGATTTGTAGGTAGTGATCGGATCTTTCCTTCCGATCCCTCTTTTCCTGAAATGCTTTATAAAAATAACGATTTGTGATTTTGTCCAGGAATTCGTTTTATTCAATTCAATTTCTTTCGAATATCGTCGCTTATGTTAAAACAAGAGGGAATCGCGCTGTCCGGTCCTTCGAAGTACCCCTGGGAATCTGCAGCAAGGGTGTATCTGAAGGTAGAGCTTGTAATTTTTTTCTCGAGTTCCATTTGTTCTCGGATTAGTTTTTTGTTGAAACAACAGGAAAGAGTTTCGTCCAAAACAAGAATTAGATGCGTGCCATTTACAATCGAATTCAATATCGTTCAACGTTTTGTCTCCAATTACGTAAAGAGATCGAGCCGTGATTTGTTACGGCTTATATAATACACTGGAGCTTTTTTTGTGTCGTTTATTCGAATAAGCAGGAAATTTTTCAGTTTCGGCAGTAGATTAGATCGAAGTCTGCGGGAGACACATCGGATGATTAGATACGATACAACACCCGTTCAAAGCGTATTTCTCTGCAATCGCCGCCTTAAGTCCAAAGAGGATGCATAGTACACGACCAGTAATGATTTTACCCTTCTCGATGTTGTCGACCAGCAGAATTCTCTTCGCTTTCCAAAAGATTGATGCAATCACCTTCTTAACTTATGGTGGAACGCATTTTGCTTTTTTCGGATAAGCTTTCTACTCGGTCATTTGACTGACAAAAATTCAACTGGATTCAGTTGCGAACATTCGGTTGAATTTCGTATGTGATTTTGTCAATTCTCCCAGAGAGAACAAATGAAATATATTTTGCTAACTCACGCACTTTCGGTCAAAATGATGACGTCGACTTTGTCAATATATGCTGATGCCGCATCAGATTTTCGAGCCTCTGGATGTGGTGTATCTTTAATCCTTGTCCTGCCTCGCTTGAATTCGTTCAACCCCAAAGTTTACGATCTCATAAAAAGATAATAAGTCACCCGATTCGGGCGTAATCATCTCCTTTTTTTCTCTCCCAACAAATTTACGAGTTACTTCAAATAATTTGGAAGATTATACTGTAGGAAAATTTATTGTCTTGTTTTAATTGATTTTATAGTCTAAATTATAAAGTTGAAATAAAATAAACTCACATTTTTTAGGCATAAATTAAATTTATTTCGTAAATGTTAATAAACAGATGGAAATAAAAATAGGTACATTCAATCTTATTAGACAAATTTTGCCTTTTTTAACTTCTCTAAATAAAAAAATTAATTAATAAAATTTTAGTTCTTGTTAGTACTTTGTGAATTGTCCTTTATTCTTTAGTACTGCCTCACGTCTTCTGGGCATAGAATTCACCAACTTCTGGTCCTGAGCCTTTTCAACGGCTGTCCATAAATCTTTATTTCGTTTTTCAGTTGCAATAGCCCTCTTAACTTCAGCCCAAAGAATTTAAGTTTTAAGTCCGGTGACTGTGCCGGCCAATCCACTGCAGATATTGTATGTTCAGTAAACCACAGAATTGTCTTTTTTGTTTTATGTTTGAAGTCGTTGCCCTGTTGAAACCACCATAACAATGGCATCACATACAACACTTAACATTACATTTTTAAGGATTTCAATGTAAATATCTTGCGTCATCTTATCGGTGATTTGAAAGATCGGTCACACACCAAACCATGAAAAACATCCCATAACCATACCATGGCGTTCCCTCCACCATACTTCACTATCTTTTTGTGTAGGCAGACGATAGTTCTGCAATAACAGGCTGTCTAACACTAGATTTGCAATCAGAATTGAACAAATGGATTTTAGTTTCATCACTCCATAATATTTTACTCCATTTTTTATGTCTTCGTTGCTATTTCAATGGGTATATTTTAAAGCGATTTTTTATCATTTAAATTCTAATCGCTGATGAATGGAGCTTTTTTCGCTGAACGAAACCGTAGATTGTTGTCTATTAATCTTTGCCTAATTTTGCTTGATATTACTGGCAATTCTAGCTAACTCAAAATTTCATTTAATGTTGCGAATAGTTGATTTCTCGTCATGTTGATTATTTTGCTATCATCCCTTGTGATTGTTTTTTCCTCTGTTTTCAATGGGTTTTGAGTCCTCAAAGCATTGATTATCATAATGGCGGAACATTCTACAATCTGTGCAATTTTCCTGTAGGTCTGTGCTTCTTTACGATTTTTTTTATGAAAACCCTTTGCTCCCTAGCGTAATGTTGTGAGCGTCCCATAATGCCTAAAAAATTGCTAATTCAACTAAAAAAATTATTCAAGTTGTACTGAACTCACCGAGACCGATTTTTCTGATTTTGGATCTTTTGTTTCTATAGATATGTTTCTGGGAATTATTTTTACTTCGAATCATCTAGTTATCGAGAACATGTTCGTACCAAGGGTACCCGACATTTTTATTCAACAGACACATGTTCACTCGCTGTCACATCTATTGGTGCTTGCGAATACTCTAAAATTCGAATTGGAATTGGAAAATCAAGGAAATTATCGGGTTGTACATCATACAACACTCACGACTATATGAAACCAATTGGCCATCGAATCCATAATCAAGTCAAAAGTTGAAGTGTGATTGATAGAGAATGAGACTATAAAACCTTCTTAAATTGTAAACACAACAATTATCGTATATCTGTACCAAAAATAACTGAAGCTATTCTTACCCGTAAAGAACCAAATTTCGTAAGAGCAAAACCGGTCTTAGCCCCCCCTGTTTCCATGCAATAATTCAAAGACACGTATACGTTGAACCATTTCCGGTTTTATCTCACCGTTTTTCACCCTTCCTGTCATAGACTGTGATTTAAAAGAAATTTGACTTGCGGGTCTATTACGAAACTCGAGTCGAGTGAGTAACACGACTCACATTTGAACTCGACTCGAGCTAAAGTTGGTATTATGAAACTCGACAATTGGAAAGTCACTTCATTTCCAGCAGTCGAGTGAATTTGACATTTCTTTCAAGTAAATACTCACTCGATCGGTCGGCATAATACGCAGTTCTTTTTACTCACGCTTTTTTTCCGACTCAAAGTCGAGTGAAACTCGACAAGTAGGCACTCGTCGAGTTTCATAATTGCAGAATTGTTTTTGTTAATGTTTTTTTTTATGTAAACAAACAGTAGAAACTATGTTAAAAGAATTGTGTGCGCAATTCCGTAGCAGGCAAAAACACTTTGTCATGTTGGAAAATAAATCATTCAGAGCTAGTAGTCCATTAGTTTTGTTCTTTTTCTACAATCTTCAGAGGGCAAAAGTTATTCCACGATTGAGAGAGACCCTTTCTTTAATCGTCACCGAACGAGCTGTTCCAAAAGAAAGTTATTAGTGGGCTAATAGAAGAACTTTGGGTATCTCGATACTCGATTTGATTTGTTTCTCATGAAGTTTTGCCAAATATGGTTGACTTTTAATAGTACGCTCTCTTAATCTCTGGGTGATGCGGCACAACAACTTTTATGTACAAAAAATTTTAGTTTTTCCATTACCGTTTTTGATCACTGATACGCACGCCTTCTACTGATGTCCTGTGTTTGGTACTGGTGCCGATGAGTCACGTTAGTAAATATGCCCGCGTTACGTGAATTGTTTGCCAATCCCCTCGAATATTCAAAACAGACTCAAACAATAGAATTCATCCCGCATAATTCGTGAAGAATATATGTTCTTCAATTTTATTCTTCGTAACTTCGTTTAGGTTGTAGAAGCTAACTGTCTGGTTTCACCGGACTTTCTATAAGCCATTATTCGCAGGTATATCTTAGGTTTTTTAACACTCAATTTTTTATTATAATTACAATTTAGTTAATTTTATTGCGGCATGAGTTGACTTCATTCGAAACATAATGTCTGATGACTTAAAATGCTGGATAAATTTTGACGCTCCATTCATTTGTGCGAAGTAAAAAATAACTCAAAACATTTATTAAATATCAAATTAATGTAACATTTTCATAAATTTATAGTAAAAAAAACTTAGTTCATAGTCAAGATTAGTTAAAACTTATAAAACTTCACATGTGTAATAACATGACTCCACTTCATAAAGTAATAGAATTTTAATGTCACAGGTACATTGAGATATTCCGAAGCTCTCCGGGTGAAATGAGAAGAGCATCTAGCGGCGGTCGACCAGGACCATACGATAAAAAAGACCGAGGCGGTCGTGGCGGTAGTGAAAACGATTTTGGTGGTGGTCTAGGAAATATGCGAAATAACAGGCCACGAGGTTTGTAAATAGAATAACGAAATCGATTATAAAGAACTGAGAAAAATAAATATATTTTGCAGAGATATGGGCAAGCGGTAGTTTTGGAAATAATAGTGGAAATGGTGGCGGGTTTGGTGGTGGCTTCAATAACGGTGGAGGATTCAATAATGGGGGAGGCGGCGGACGATTTAATAATAATGGAGGAGGTGGCGGTTTCGGTGGCAACAACGGTGGAGGTAATTTCGGCGATTTTAATAATTTTGGGAACAATCGCAACAATAATTTCAATGGAGACGATGATTTCGGCGGTGGAAACTTTGGAATGAATAGCAACAATATGGGCAATAATAACGGCGGAGGTGGCAGCTTTGGAAATGGCGGCGGTGGCAGTGGCGGCTTTTTCGGCAATAACGGCGGAAATGGTGGTGGCATGAACAATAACTCAAACTCGAATATCGGATCATTCGGGCCAGTTGGTGGTGGTCGAAATGATGGTATGTTTCTCATTCATATGCGCGGACTACCATATTATTGTTTCGAAGCCGACGTCAATCGGGTAAATTGTTTTAATTGTTTTTTTTTTGACATTTTTAATTCAAATTTATAATTTTTTCAGTTCTTCGAACCATTGAGTCCGGTCAATATCAATATTATTTACAACAAGAAAGGATTGCATAGTGGTAGCGCCGATGCATATTTCGATTCTCACGATGAAGCTGTACTTGCAATGAAAAAACATCGCGAACAGATGGGAAGTCGTTACATTGAATTGTTCTATGACGGAAAATCGAAGGATGGAGGATTTAGACGTCTCTAAACTAAAAAAGTATCCCAGAAAGTTGAAAACGGAAACAACACTAAGTTCTAAGAAATTTCACCTTTTCCATTAAAAAATTTTTTATCGGTTTCTTTTTGCTTTTTCTGTTATTTTGAAATGGAAAATAGAAATTAACAATTTTAGATGCACTTTTAGTATAGATGTAATTCCAACATATGATTACTTTATATGATTTTACAATTATAATTATATCTTTATGACGTGAGTGGATACAAATAAAATTTTCAGAAATGAAATCTTCTTGTCTTTTAATGTAACCGATTTTTTAAGATTTGTACAGGAAAAGAAACAAGGAGAGTGATTCCGTTCGATCAACTGGCCAACTGTGACAAAACAATGAGGAAAAAAATATGAAAAACTTGTAAACAAAATTAAAAGAAGAGGGAGAGGGACTAAAATAAAAAAAGATTAATAAGAAAAAAAATGTGATAAAAGTAGATGATTGAGTGAGTGGAACCTAGACAATACATGCGAGAAGGCCTTGAATACTGTGTACCCAGCATTTTCGTCTTCTCACTGTAGTATATCGTCTAAATTCGCAATCGTTGCTGGCACTCGGACCTGCTAAGAGCATAGTCGTAAAAAAAATAATACTTAAATTTAAATTGCTAATTTTTTTATTTTAGTGATACCGAACTAGATTAAGGGTCAGCCTTTTGGTGAAGTAGCGTACAGTCCAGTCAGTTTTAAAGACGAGAAGATTGGGAGGTCGGCTATAACAGTGTACTAACAGGAGTTAGTAATTTTTAGTGTCATTGGCTGCAATACCTTCTGCTAAAGTAGCAAAGTTACCAAAAACATTTTGACTACTGTCTGTTAGCTCTAATGGTGTTTGTGTACACAATAAGAAAGTGAACTGAACGCATCCGTTGAAAGAAATACAAATTAAAAATGCAAACTAAATTGACAGGCAGAACATAAACAGAAGATAGAGAGTGTATTCGCCTTGCACCTATAAGTTGCAGGGCGTCGGCATGCCAAGGAGGTATGGCAAAACGGTGCGAGACGAACGTCCTGTCTAAACTGTGAACGAGAGTGTGAACGATACTTCAAGAAATAATATATTAAATAAATTTGGAGTGGAAGTTGTCCATGGTCACGTTACCATAGAACCTAAATTTTAAATTTTTTTTTACCGGTGTCGAACATGTTTCTGGTTCTAAACACAAAATAAAAAACTAAATAAAGATGAAGCGACAATGATGTCCCTGGCCAAGTGCCAAGTTTTTTTTACTGTATTATGAAATTCGATAGATTTGAGACAAATTAATTAATATTAGGAGGTAAGGATCAGCGCACTTGGATGATCTTCTGTAATAAAAGATTAAGAGGAAAATCATCGCAGGACCCAGGTCCCAAGTTGGAAGTTGAGCCTAGAACAATCTTTCATAATTCACATTAACGTAAAATACTACGCTTTGCTAAAATTATTTACGCTGTCATTACGCTAATGTACATACATTCCATACGAAGTTCATAAGCATGAAAATCAGAAAAAATTAACCATTTTAATAAGGAGAGCGTTTATGCGTCAGAGATGAGTGGTGTCTGTCGGCAATAATGATCTGATGAATGATCATTTTCCACTAAGAATTATGAAGCATATTATTTAAAAAAAAAATCCAAATAAATACCGCAAATGAAAAATTAACGAAACAGTGTAGAGTGTAAGCAAACATAAAATTTGTTGGATCTGTAGAAACTAATTAATTTTGTAAATAGCGGTTTAAAAACAAAACATTCATTCTCGAAAAGCGAGAAAAAACAAACTGTAACTTGAAAGCTTACTTTCGTAGCTCCATTTGAGCTTGAATTGAATAATTGTTGATTTTTACGCATGCAATATTTTTTGTTATTCCTTCACTCCCTAGCTAACCTGTAAGTAATAACCTGCGGTGGAGAGTGCGGCAGAAATACTCACCATACTACGATCCTGGACTTCATTCTTTACTTATTATTCACTCGAATTGTTCAGTCCATTTCCTATTACACTGACCGATCCATTTTTAATTTCATCAATCTTAACCGCTTAAACTGTCTGAACGTCTAAAGTCGTTATCTGAAGATATGTAGCTGCTGAATGGAACGTCTGACCAGTATACCCCCAAGATGAGTCTCACTAGATGGGTTCAAGAAAGTACACTTTTGAAGTAAGTTTATCGATCACTTTTCGAAGGTCTAGCGAGATGATGCGAACCTCTTATCTTTCTCAGCCCCACCGTTTCTCGCTCTTATCGAAAGCAGCTTTGTTTTCTGATACGGGACGGGATTTTACCACTGTTGGTTTCAGGCATAAGTCTTGAGTTCTAATATTGGTCCATTCTTGATCCTCTGTTAGTATTCCTGTTTTCAAATTGCTAATGTTGGAACAAACTTGGCACACCTTAGGCTATTTGTGGATGCATATAGGAGCCACAGATAAATTCGTGGATGCTTACAATGAAGTGATTATTTCCTAGCTGATGAATTGAATTTTTTGAGTAAGTATGATTTTCAAGTAGTTTTGTGATTGTCTTGGATGGTTTGTTTGGCGGAGGGAATACGTAGGTTCTTGCATCGAGACCAAAAAATGGATTACTCTTCCACAGAAAAACATGGGTCTTAAACCGACTGTATCCAGGTTCTCAGGTCTTCACTCAGCCTAGAGAGGGGCAAAGCAGTTCCTTTCAGTGAAGTACTTCACTCCGAGTCACTCACTTTAAGGAACGAGTTCAGTGAAGTACTTCCATGGAACTGTTCGTTCCATCGTTCCTTCGTTTTCGTTCCTTCGTTTCCGTTCCTTCGTATTCGTTCCATCGTTCGCTCGCGAACTAGTTCGTTCTTT
The DNA here is from genome assembly GCA_951812415.1 of Beris morrisii. NCBI lineage: Eukaryota > Metazoa > Arthropoda > Insecta > Diptera > Stratiomyidae > Beris > Beris morrisii. Next base: position 125,706,165 of record OX638311.1, read on the forward strand.
TAGTTCATTACTTGAGGGGAGTTCAGTGATGAGTAGTCATAGGTAAAAAAAAGTCAGTACATCTAGAAGATGATGAACAAAAAAAAAGGTCAGTAGATCAAGATGAACAAAAAAAAGAAAAAGGGCAGTACATTTAGAAGATGATGAGCAAAAAAAGGTCAGTACATTTAGATGAGCAAAAAAAAAAAGAAAAGTTCATTAGATCTAGATGAGCAAAAAAATGGTTCGTACAGTTCACTCTGTTACTCTCTATTTTTCTTGAGTAGGTATATCGTTTTTAATTTGTTTCTCACGTGTCCAATGGAACAGCAGTTCACCAAAAGGAATGAGTTACTTCACTCACTCATTTCAATGATGGTAAAATTCCGTCCCGTATCAGTTACTTCACTCACTTATTTTAATGAAGTGTTCTTTTGGAACAGTTCACTCGTCGTCACACGACCCATCTCTAACTCAGCCATTAAATGAAAGCATATCAAGTGGATCGCTAGACCGAAGTCTTTTGGGACATTCTTGGTTCCTGGTATTGCGTCAAGTTTGGTTTCTGGTATTGAGTTATCACTGGTTTTTGGCATAAGGCTATCTATCTTCGCTTTCTAAAATTTTACCGTTCTTAGGTTCTGGCTTTGGGACAGCCTTGGTACATTATACCGACTTTGGTTTTTTGTTTTGGCTAACCATTGGTCTAGCAATCGAAAAACTTAAGTATAAAACAGAACACCGACCTCGACTTCCGACTGCGACCGCGAAGTCCTACCGTGTCGCTCTATTGAAACATAATGGCAACTGCAACTTTCCCTCTGTGAAACTGGGTTTCAGCGTTTAGTTGTACGTCTGTCTGGTTGGGGACTCTTTAGAAATTAGTGTGAAAGCACGACTCCGCCGTCGCATTGTTGCCATTGTGTGCATCAGCATACAATCGTGTGTCTAGTGACTGTGCGACAAAGTCCGCAGTCGAATAGCCGTCGAAGTCGGTGTTCTGTTTTAGCCTTCAGACATAGATTTTCATACTTTACCTATTGATATTTTATTAGTTTACATTACTGAAACGATAATTTTTTCTCGTTTTTATTCACCAGTGAGCTTTTAATCAATAACAAAATCTTTTTGATTATTTTATTTAAATTTTTAATTATTTTACGGTCGAATTAATTATTTGTGAGACAAAAGTCTCAAATAGATTTCGTGAATTTTTAATTAACACCTTTATTATATTTTGATCCGGTGATAAGTGCTACCTGCAACAGTTAAATTCGAAGCGTTTAGTTGAAAGGATGCAAAGCACCAGTTACCTCCTAACATCTCACCGACCGTCTGTGTACTAATTATTTTCTCGACTTCAAGTTTGTTCAGAAATAGTTTTGTTAGAAAAAGTGAATTTGTTGTTGATCAAATAAAAACAAATTGTCGATGTGATAATTTTCGGATATTCTACAATTGTTATAGCTATTAAATAGTTATTTTTGCAAATTAAAAAATATGACGAAAGTCGTAGAGGCCGAAGTAGAGAGACTAACTGTACCCTCAAGTGTGAAAATCGTAAAAGTAAGGAAACGCTCAGATATTTGTGAGGATTGTGAAGAAAATCCTGAACTGCGGTATGAGAAAAGTGTTGTAAGTTAATAAATTATTACAATTTTTAATTAGTTTAAAATTTTAAATAAACCGTTCTAAAGCTCAGCCACACTATCGAATTGTGCATCGAATTTTCCAACGAATACTTTAAAATTATTCATCGAAAATATGGACTTTCCATTGTTCAATTTTTAAGTAATTTCTAAACATTTGATGAGAAATAGATCGTGTATTGGGATTAAGGATTTCTTCTTATTCTCACACAATCATGAAAATGGAACTTATTTCTCATTTTACAATTGTCACGTCTAAGTAATGGAGTTTAACCTTAAGTCATCGCTTTTAAGATCATCAATATAATTGAGAAAAAATGATTTTAATGTGAATAAACATAAACTTTTATTTTTAAATAATGTACAATTCATAACCATTTCTATTTACATATTTAAAGTACACAATTCCCCCTTATAAGGAAAAGACTTTGTGAAGAGTTCAGTTTTTATTTATTAATTTTATTTGAAATAGTGCGACATAATGATAATAAATTACAATTGTATTCGGCCAATCAAAATAAAATACGGATTAATGTTACTTTTATCCTTTTATAAATTTACTCGTATGATCTCATTCTTGCTTTAAATACGTTAATTTTTCAATATTTTAAATTAATAACAAAGAAAAAGTGCTGATTTATTGCATATTTTGATGCATTCAGTCACAGACAATAAAATCCTAGATGATGAATAACTTACTAGAAATAAGTACCCATTTTAGAAAATTATATGGTGAATGTTATCAGCGTGTCTTGGCTAAGCGATGGTTCGAAACTACAATAAAGCTTTAACACCTTCAATGAAATATGGAATTGATGTTTTTAAAAAATTACGTTATTGCGGAAATGCCAACTTAATTTACATTTGTATACATATACTAAAAGGTTACTATGTATTGTTCATAAATACTCATGGCTGTGCTGTTATTTAAACCTTACGGGTTCGTGTATTGGATTAAAGCTCATAGAAAATCCATACTTCATCAAGTTGAATATAGAGGAACAACGCTTTTCACAAGTCACGCATTTCTCTGTGGCCATTGGTCATCTGGGTATTATATTGTCTGTGATTCGGGTAAACTTTTAAATATTTTTTTCCAGCATAAGTGTAATGATTTCGACTCAAATTGATTTTTCTTAATGGTAATATTAGTTCCATTGATGCTTTTTTACGAGTGTTCTTAGAATTTCCACAATATTTACCGATTTTTGTATTCTTTAAAAATTTGAATGGCGGAAATGTTATCTACATAGAAAACATGTAATAAGGCCTTCCTTAGAAAAATTTTCAGTAGTTGTTTCTGAGATACTAAAATGTGATTCAAAGTATTCTGTATTGGAACCTTCTTGGTCTAACTGAAAGTTTTGCGTTTTATTATACTTGCGATCTACGAAATTAATTGAATGTTGTACCAAGATATTTCACATGAAATACTTTCCTTGATGGTACAATCACAATTAGGCGAACAAGGTTCTATGTAGCTGGAAGACTTTGATTAGTAATTGAAGTTCTATATGGTAAATCTTTTATCTAAACCCCAGCAGCGAAATGAGCAAGGAATTACCGATATAAGTCATTCTCTAACTAGTTACCGAGCAATCATATACATGGATAACAACATGAAATATATAACATACTCGTATATGTTGGATTCCGCACCAGTTAATGAATCAGAAAAACCATAAATGAGTATGCATTACCAATCTATTTCCAAATTGGAAAAATGTAATGCAATCGGTAATGTGTTAATCGTTCAATGGTGTCGATGAACAGAGACAGAAGTTGTATTTTACATTCAATTGTTTCTTTTCTGATTTTCAGTCATCTGTGTATTTAAAGTGTGTTGGTTCGTTTAACCAAGGTGAGAAAAGTGGTGAGAAAAGTGAAGTTTTCGTGAAAAATATTAAAATTAAAAAAATTATGTTTAATTTTATGAAAAAGCTTTATTTTTTATTTTATAAATAGAAATATGATTTTTTTTGTTACTTAGAAATTAAGAAAAGAAAAAGAAGTCTCACAACGAATTACATTTACCCATTCCGTAATAACTTCATTGTAACTAGTTCTATATCGTATTTCAGTAATTTAATTTATAACAACTTCTAAGGAATGTGTTCTAGAATTATTTATATGTAATGCAGAAGGTAATCATTCGCCTACTGCCTATGACATCGCTGTGTAAATGTAAGGCATTCTTAACATGGGGTGTAAACTTGATTGTAAGCAATTCCCATTACCGAGAAGTAATTACATTATTGATTCTGTAATGCCTTTTTTCGCTGCTGGGACCCAGCAGCGAAATGAGCAAGGAATTACCGATATAAGTCATTCTCTAACTAGTTACCGAGCAATCATATGCATAGATAACAACATGAAATATATAACATATGTATATGTTGGATTCCGCACCAGTTAATGAATCAGAAAAACCACAAATGAGTATGCATTACCAAACTATTTCCAAATTGGAAAAATGTAATGCAATCGGTAATGTTTTAATCGTTCAATGGTGTCGATAAACAGAGACAGAAGTTGTATTTTACATTCAATTGTTTCTTTTCTGATTTTCAGTCATCTGTGGATTTAAAGCGTGTTGGTTCGTTTAGCAAATGGTGAGAAAAGTGAAGTTTTCATGAAAATATTAAAATTAAAAACTTTATGTTTAATTTTATGAAAAAGCTTTATTTTTTATTTTATAAATAGAAATATGATTTTTTTTTGTTACTTAGAAATTAAGAAAAGAAAAAGAAGTCTCATTAAAAATATAATTTGTTTATTATTTAAAATTTATGCTTTTTTATTTTTCTGTTGAGTGTATCCTTCTTAGTAAGTAATCATTGCAATGTCGTGCCGAATTTCTACCATTAATTTGTTCCGGAACAAATAACTTACTTTGAAGTGGTTCCGGAACAGATTAGTGGCAGAAATTCCTTCAGAAATATGTGCATAGTAAATGCTGACACAACGAATTACATCTACCCATTCCGTAATAACTTCATTGTAACTAGTTCTATATCGTATTTCAGTAATTTAATCTATAACAACTTCTAAGGAATGTGTTCTAGAATTATTTATATGTAATGCAGAAGGTAATCATTCGCCTACTGCCTATGACATCGCTGTGTAAATGTAAGGCATTCTTAACATGGGGTGTAAACTTGATTGTAAGCAATTCCCATTACCGAGAAGTAATTACATTATTGATTCTGTAATGCCTTTTTTCGCTGCTGGGAGTTCTTCATTCGAAAAAAAAAATATGATTTTCTTTTTTTGTTTATAACACCCATCTAATCAATTTCTTCAAGACCTGCAGAGGTATCATTTTCCCAATTTATTTCCTGCAGAAAGAACAATAATGGGCCGCCAAGCACAGTACCTTGAGGTATTCCGTATGGAATTGACAATTCAGTACTATGAACTATTTGTTTTCGATTCTATAAGTAACTAGCAATCGAATCTATTAACATTCATTTTAGTTAATTAATTCAGGTTATTTTTATGCGGTAAAGAATCAAACGCTTTCATTAAATCCAAAAATATGGCACGTTGCCTCTTACCTTTGTCAATTGATATAGCAATTTTTTGATAAGATGTGCAATCCTTACTGGATTTTATAAATTAAGTGCCGATTTTCAAGTTTTTTACCATGATTGATTTAGCTACTCACTCAAAAATTTTACATTAGATATTACGGAAATAGGTCTATAGTTTCCAGAATTAATTTTATTACTTTTAAAGATAAATAGGTCTAACGATAGTTTACTTACGAATGTCAGGAAATATCTCATGGTGAAAACTGATATTGATTAAATAAGTCAAAGGCCTAAGCTTGTATTACACTGTATGCCACGATGTCAAATATATATAACTAATTTCTCTGGCAAATGATGTCAGATAAGGTAATCATCAAATTTCTGTTTTCCTTATTATTTTATTTGCTCCATACAAAGTCCATCTTGACGGAAAACAATGTGACAGAACATATATTGTATTACTATAGCTTTAGCAATATACGCGCATAATATACCTATGTAAGTTTTTAGTAATATTATCAAAATTTGGTAAGGTACCACCATTTTAAGCACATAATTCCTGATTTGACATCATGCACTTTCAAAATTTAAATGATTTTGGGATCTGTGCTTCAACGTCTGTAGGAACGATAGGTTGAGAGCAATGTCATCTGCAATATTTTTTCCTAGATTCACAAAATAATTATTGAGAACTTTTTGCGATTCGAACAGCGTTTTTTTCGACATGACTCTTCATTGATATTAATAATAATAATAATAATATAGTTCTTTATTTGTGGTCAAGTACAAGTGTTAAAATTAACTGATAAATTTAAAAAATTCAAATTACAAGGAAAAAAAAACCACAAACTCACATGAGCCATAGGCTTGTGTGTGAGAGTTCAAATAACATTGTGATTGATATGACATATTTCTATATAAGACCCAATAGAATAATGATACAAAAAATAAAATAAAAGAGTAAACAAAATGAGATGTTATGAAGGAATGAAACGTTAAAAAAGATTACATAATTATAAGTCACATTGTGGTTACTAGAACCAGTTTACTTAAGTTGATAATATATTACAGGCATTTGGATTATCAAGGATGTACTTTTTTATGATTACCTTAAAATTGCGTTCATTTAACAAAATCTTAGTTGAGTTCGGAATATTATTGTAGGCTAATGGCCCAAGAGTGCAAGCATGCCTTTGCATGAATTTTTTTTTACATTTATTGACTGCTAGCAAGGGGTTAACTTGACTTCTCGTGTTATAATTATTAGTATATAATACAAATTTTGATTCGTTACAGAACATAAACTTAAGTAGAGAACATGTATATAACTGAGAGATATTCATCACGTTAAAACACGCAAAAGATTCCGTTGTGGAAAAAAATTTTAATTTTCTTAAGCATAGTTTTATTATTCTACTCTGTAAATTCTTCAAAGGTGTCAAAGTTGCCGTATACGTCGACCCCCAGATTAATAATCCATACAGAATTATGCTTTGTGTTATAGAAAAATATACCATTCTCAATAGATTTAGGTTAAGTACTTTACGTAGTAATAAGTAAGAGTAAATGGTTTTCCTGATTTTCTTGCAAAGGTAAGTTATGTGATTTTCCCATTTAAGCTTACTATCAATTATAATTCCCAAATATTTAAGTTCGGTCGCTCTACTTATTGTGTTGTTGCGCGAGTCGGCTAAAGTTTGCAAAGTTTTATTTTTTGCTGTTTCTCCGAAACACATATACTTTGTTTTGCTGACATTAATAGCCATTTTATGTTTTATTAACCACTCGTCAATTTCCTCAAACCAATTGTCGCTTTTCTGAATGTATCCTGCCAGTTATTCGCCAATTGAGAATTACTGAAGTTATAAAAAGGATATTGTAACCTATATTTATCCAGACTACGTTGGGACCGGAAAAATTGGCTCAATTAGCAGATGGTCTAGACATCAAGAGACCTTTCCAATAGAACCTGCCGATTCCCTTTTTAAAATGATCGGCCCAAATAAAAAGATGAAGGGTTAAGTCGCTTGTCCGTCACCCAATGATATAGCAGTATTCTTTTTAAACACCCTCTCTATACAAAGCGTCATTACAAAAGGGTCACGCATCACGCTATCTGCTTGGTTTTGAATCTAGCATCTATCGGTTTTCAGGAAGGAAGAGGGTTGGACCAAAATTTGCATATGAATGTCCTCTTCGAGAATATACAATAACAGTTTTTTAAATATAGCAATAGGGTCAGGGGCGGATGATACCCCCGCTTTACTGTGCTCACGGTTCTGTTCCAATCCAAACCCATGGATTCACTTTCACGTTCTTTAAGGCTTTTACAAAAAATAGTGGGCATTAAATAAAGGAAAATATAATGCGGTGCTTCTCTCGCATTTGAATTGTTAGAATATAGGACACTCTTCTACCCAAAAGTATGGTTTCAAACACCTTGGAAGGACGGTTTTAAACAGATCGATAAAGCAGTTTTCGAACGTTTTCAACGATCGCATGTGAGACGAGTGTATTTAACTTTGATCGACTTTTAAGAATTATATAAATTACGTCATTAGTTTACTTCTAAAGCAATCTTTCCTATTTCTATTATTTTACCTCATGATAGCGTGTGATTCGAATTTTCGATCGATAGAGTTTTAGTTTAATATTTTTTAATAATAAAGTATTGTGATCGATTTTTCAAAAAAATTTACCCTGAAACTTTTTATATTCATTTTCTGATGAAAGTTTTCCAGTACATTTTTAACTGAAAATACAAGTTTTCCGGGTAAAATACTGTTTATTTCAAATAAACAGTATTTTCAGTTTGTATATTCGCTTTATATGACTATTCGACCCCACAAAGGCAAAGATTTAGGTTTAGATTTCGTGTTGGGGTTGGTTTGGTTGCCTCGGTCATTGAAGTCTCAATTGGACACATTGTGACGTCCTCTGGATTTTCTATGATTCCTGTTCAATCCCTGCACTTTCAATGAAGCTTAGTATTTTACGGAGAGACATAGTCAGGAATTTCGATGGTTCCATGAAACTCTGCCCGAAGTGACGAAGTCTTTTGTGAACAAGTCCCTCAAATTCATAAAGGATGTGCTTCGGTGTTTCGTCTTCGTCATCGCAAATTCTGCATATTTTGGTCTCAGAGAGACCTATTCTATGGAGATGCTTCCTCATGTAACAATGTCCAGTCAGTCCCACTAGAGCTCGAGTCTGATGCTTAATTTCAGATAATCAGATGTTCTTTTCTCCGATTGCTTGAACATAAAAAGCTTTGAGTGTCTAAAAAAGGCATAAAAAGCATGTCCGTCTCTCCGCCGTAAACGCCGTCTACCATAAGCAAAAGCGTTTGAAGGCGCGTAGCTCGCAACCCCGCTGAGATATTAAGTACAACATTTTTTGGTGGATAGATTGGGTGAAAAACCTTGGATTGTAATAAATTTGTACATAGGTTTACAAGTGCATTCTATTAAAAAAAATTTGAGGAGGAAGGGGATCTCGGTGTTAACAATTTTCCGAAAAATTTTATTCTTATATCTGAAGAATCGTTTTAGAAAAGGACTCAAAAATTTTACAGGAGTTAAGTCTGGTAGAGCTCTAACATAAAGAAATTTTGGGGATGGCGGTGTATGTGCTGAGGGTGGAAAGTAAAAAATTCTGATTTTTATTTCTCGAGAACCGCTAAGGATAGAAAGCTAAAAGTTGATATCGATATAGAGCCACCATTCCGAAAAAATAATTGATAGAGACACCCTTAAAAATTAACCAGGTGATTATTTGGGAAGTCAATTGTTTGGAGTACCTGCATTGATACAACCAGTGTTACTGCATTTCGACTTTTCTACGTCTCCGACTGTAACTCTAAGACGAAATTCTTTTTTTGCAGTTGGCAGTGACGTACGCACCTCTATCGCATCCCGAATTTACCCGCTTCCCCGAACTCTATCCAAAAAATAATATAGCTGTACCCAGACTGCTGGCACATTTTTTTCTTTTCATTTTTAAATTAAAAGTTGTCTTCTACGTCAACACAGAAATGAGCTAATTTTGTCATAATATCAATCATAATTAAGACAATGAACCAAAAATCAAACACAGTTGCGAATCTTTTCACGTGACTACGTAACAAAGTTCCATCTTTTGTTAATTAAATTTTACTAAAATGTTGATTCACACATTCCGATAATTACTGAATTAGCAGCTTCGAATATGTGTAGATGTAAATGAAAAACTAATACATGTTTTGTTTAATAATTTTTGATCGGGAATTTTATTATTTTTTTATTTATTCTTTATTTTATTGTTTTTTATGGAAAATTGTTCAGAATGGTTAGGAGGAGGGGGTGTATCCTTTGTTACGGAAATGAAAACAAAAAAACATTTTTATGGAACTATTCAAAGTTCGTTTAAAGTACAAGCCCTGCGGCGCTTATATACTGCATGTGTTGAGTCGAGAATTGCGTGGAGGTATGAAGAGGTGTGCAGAGTTTTCTTCGTTTTTCTTATTGGATATTGTTAAGTTGTTTTTTTTCTCTGGAATCTGATGTCAACTGATGTCATGATAAATAAGATGTGTGTGTTGCCAGGGTTCGAATATTGCAATATCTTTGCAGTGCTACGTGCTTGAAGGACGGAGATTCCAATAATCAACTTAGCCGTTATGTTCTAGCAGGGTTCACAGTTTCAGCTCAATGTCCTCGAACTATCGTGTGCTCGGATGGCCGGATAGAAGGCCAACCTGATTTGGGATTTTCGTCCGTCCTTCAATAAAAAAATTAACATATAATGTTTGGATCTTCGACTTAATTCTGTACAGATTTCATATGTAGAGTATAATAAGTGCAAAGCTCGATTCACATTTATGTTTTAAAAATTTATTTTTAGTAAATTTATAAGTTGCAATAAATATACTTTGCCTTGATAAAAATCCACGCAAGACGACATATAAAATTAATTTATTATTAAATTAACACTTAGCTCTTTGACAAGATAATTAGCGCGTTAAATTAAACTAACCAACAGATTAAACCTAATCACATGAAAATTTTTTTTTGATCTGAGTCAAAAACTGGTACAAAAGATTGAGAGGTCGACTCCTTGCCATGCTACGAATAGCATCTATGAAGCATCATATAAGAGAATGATAATATAATTAAGATGTTTGGACAGCAAGAAATATGCTAATTGAAAAATAAATAAAATTGTGCTTCGATCAATCAATCGAAAAGGTTCGAATCATTTCAACGTTCCAAATCGATGGCATTTAGGAAAATATTGTTCAGCGATGATGACAAAAATAAAAAATAGTGAAAGATACGGTTTTCGCGGTAAATTTTAAATTTCTTTATCCGACCAGGATATTATTGTAGGTACTCGAAAAGAAAAAAAATATTGTTTTGTTATTATCAATTCAATATATTTTTTTTGGGAGTGATATACGCCTTAAAGTAAGTTTTTCTATTGCGGTAATATATTTCTTTTAATTGTATTAATTTATTAAGTTCGTCATATAGCATAAGAAGTCGGTAAGAATTTGTGGGTTTCATTTAAAAAGGATTTTTTTATAATGAAAATGTGTTTTGTTCGAGGGTAATTTTCAAGTGTTATTCATGTTTTGTTCAGTTTGTTTGTGAAAGTTCGTAGTAGAAAAATCATATAAAAGAAATTAAATGGTTTTTTTTCAACCACACATTTTCACCTCTGTTAACTCAAAAAATAGCGTTAAGTGATTTTATTATATTTTTCAATATAATCTCTGAAGCCTCTAATTTCAAATTTCATTAAAAGACGTTAAATATACTGTGAAGATTTGGAGGTTTTATGTGAAACAATTCTTGATATACAGGACATAAATTAAGAGTAATAGTTGTTTATACTAATCTCAGTGATGAAATAAAAAACCATTATCTTATTAAAATTTATTTTATGCGATATACTGCCGGTGACGAAACATAGCTATGCGGGGTAGCGCGTTGATCATTATTAGATTTTAGAAGAATGTCACACGCTGCTATTTATTTAATATTTGAAACTCGGGAGCTAATTTTACTTTATTATTTTTTAATAATAAAGTATTTTTGTTTTATTCAATTTTATTCATTCAAAGCTGCAATATAATATTGCAATCATCAAGCATTTTTTTTATTTACCCAATTTAAGAAACTTTACGATTGTGTAGGATTATAAAAACATTTGATTGTTGTTCATTCTTTTATTCGTGCCAAAATATTGTCAAAACTAATAATCCTTTGTTTTGAAGTTGTTCTAGGATTCTTCTTTCTATATATAAATTTTGGTACAGTTTTTACGTTTTATATTTTTGGGAGCTAGGAGTTTTCAAGTAAAACACAGCTCGATTAAAATTGAAAACAACTTTATTAAATCGCATTCAATTATCACACTACTGGCAACTCTTCCCGATTTCATTTACTACTCGATAGCTGTTATCTATGAATATCACTTTACAAATTTACTTTTCCGTAGAACTGAGCGTCGTCTGTAGAGGAGCTGATCTCATGTATAAGCTCTCTGTGCTTATATACTGCATGTGTTGAGTCGAAAGATTCCAGCATATTCGGTTGTGTGTGTGCAGTATTCGAGAAGTGTGTAGAAGTTTCAACGCTATTCTAATTGAATAGTGGAAGGTTGAAGTTTTTTCTGGAAATTTCGATGTCGTTGATAAGTATGCTGTTCGGGTTGCCAGCATGTAAAACAACATGTACATTTAGTAGCTTTAAATGGATGAATATAAAAATAATATTTTTAATCCGTTATCCGCCATTAGCCATCATCAGGACTTTCTTGGAAACGTCTTGGTCAATCCATTTGCGTTTCTCGTACATTCACAACTCAATCAAAAACATGAATAACTAGAAAAACAAACAGAACCTACCTGTTTCCCTAGATTTCAAACTTAATATATGACACCTCATTTTAAATTAGTACAATTATCTTTAATTTCGAAGAGATTATTCTTTTCAATGGGAAATTAATGCTAATAAGGTATTAACAGTTTTTTTTAAAATTAAATTTGAATTTCCGCCTGGTCAGTTGTCAGACATTCATGACTATAACATATACATTGCTAATCGTATATGATTATAATACTATTGACAATTGAAGTCTTAATAACGATGAATATTGTCATGTATTACCGATAAGCATTTGTTAAAAAAATTTACAAATAATTTCAGGACAGCAAAATATTATTATCAGGCACGATCTGTTTACTTTTTTGTTAGCATTTAATAGTTGTTTATATTCGTACAAATATGCAACATGCATACAAAATAAAAGTTAGTAAACCATTTTTGGATAACAATGGCACCTGTTCCGACGGATGAGAAATTATCATAACTCCTAACCCCAACATGAAACTGCATAGATTTAATCCTTGTACGAAAACCTACTTAAGAAAGAACAAATTCGGTTGCTGATACAATTTGTCACACTTCTTCGGGTGGCTCCCATGTAAAAGTCCTTAAAAACGTGATCACAATTGTTGCCCGATGACTTCTGTGAACCTAAAATTGGCATACATTCATTCCTCAACTATTTTTAGTATAAAAATTGTACCGGTAAAACTTCCATACAAAAGTAATTGAACTTTTTTGTCATTCATCGACCGTACCACTCGATCACTTGAGAACACTATGGTTGCATTTTGTTTGGATTGCACATTCAGTTATGAGTTAATCTATTATATATAAATGACAAATATCTTACAGGATCTTTTCAGGTACAAAATCCACTGAGATAAAATTCCCCTCCCCTCCACACTCCAATGTTAAAATCCACAAAAATCAAATATTGCTAAAATCAAATTTTCCCAAAACCGAAATAACAAAACAGTACAATTCACTGTGTCATTTTTTCATAAATTTAAGAGTGACATGCTATGAAAAAATATGTTGTTTACTCTTCGGTGGAATAAAGAATAACACATACTGTCATTTCAAGCCTAAAGGTGGAGCATCACGATTAAATTGGCTGTAGTATTACCAGATGCAACAAGGCTAAGATAACACCATCTGTCGGGAAACAGCGAAAAGTTATTCAAGTCCCCAATGTAATATTCATGAAAATTTAGTTTCGAATGGTAAGACTATGCCATTATTATTTTAATTACGATAAAATATAAAAATATTATTTTATATTATTAAAAATCTACAGGCATTTACTTAACTATTAAATTCGTGGAAATTTGGCTCTGATTTTAAAATTTATATTTGGAATTATGCAATATTTTGCTTTATTATTTAATTTTTGTTATTGAATTACAGACCACTCATTTGAGTTCTTACTATACAAATGTTGTTAAATCTTTTTATTTTTCAATTGCTTGTGTGAAGTTGGAGCTAAGAACCCATGTGAAGAAACTTTACCGGTTTTGCTCTCTCATTAACTTTGATTGTTTATTGATAGACAAGATTCACCATACTTTGAAAATAAGACGACCACATCTTCAAGAACTCTTAAATTTCAAGCAGTTTACAAACAGACTATATATGGCGGACAATAGAAGAAAGCTATTTATTATCATACGAGTATATTAATTTTTCTTGAGCTTACTACACTCCTAAATTGAGAAAAAAAGGTAATAATGAGGGACAATTTTTATACTCTAGATGAAATCATATAGAGTATTATAAGTTTAATCCAGCCGAAAAGTTTGTAACGCATAGAACCAAGCCTCGGACGAAAAAAAGTTATATATTATTTTTTGTTTATTTGTGGCCAAAAACCTCAAATCCGCTTGACGTCCGTCCGTCCGTCCGTCCGTCCATCTGTCCGTTAGCACGATAACTCAAGAACGCCTTCACCTAGGATCTTGAAATTTTGAATCTGAATATTTGGTTGAATTTGTAAGTTCGTTAACGGGCAAAATCGTCCTACTCCTTCTGGTAGCTGCCATACAAAATGTCCTTAAAACACGTGTTCAAGAATATTGGCCGATAACTTCAGAAGGGTTTAAGCTACGTCTTTGAAATTTTGTACGTAGTATTTTTCCAATAGTTGAAGCTAAATGTATGATTATGAAGAAAATCCTATTAGTCCTTCGTGTAGCTGCCATACAAATATCCTGTCAAAACGTCTTCTTTTATTTTACGGAACTTACTATAACTCAAGTAATCTTTTAGCTATGAATTGGAAATTTTGTACAAATTAGTTTTGAGTAAAACCGAAGTTCTAGTTTACTAATCAGAGAAATCCTTTTACTCCTTATGGTAGCTGCCATACAAAATGTCATTAAGACACGTGTTCAACAATATTTTTCGATAACTTTTGAACGCTTCAAGCTACGAATTTAAAATTTTGTACAAGTTCATTTTTAAATGGTTCCAAGGAAAAGGATAAATATGTAAGAAATGGAGTGACTCCTTCCTGCACCTCCCATGTGAAAGTCCTTCAAAAAGGACTTTTTTTTTCGATGACTTACCCAGTTCAAGATTTGAAACTAAACACTGAAAATTGTCTTTTAGTTTTGAGTAGCAATCTAATGGCAGTATTTAATAAAGGACATACAACATGCACACACGTAATTCTACTTTATCCCCAACTACAATATAAATCGGAGTTCAGTATTCATCTAGAGTATTATACGATTGGTTTGTTTCTGTAATTTTTCTGTCGATTCAATAACTGCTCTATGGTCCAGTCAATAGAGTTTTCCTAACCTTACAGAAGGTTAGGTGATCAGATGAAAGGAATTAGTAATTAAAGTAATTGCAATGAAGAGGGTGAGTGATTAACCCTCCGTCCTCCGAATCTACTCCTTTCACCTGTAAGATAGGTGCAGATTTTTTCTACGGTGGAGCTTCTTATTCTTCCCTCAGACTATCATAAGTCTCAACTGGGAAAATTCTATCCATTATTATTAGTATTGAACATAAGGCACTAAGAATATAATGTGTAAACAGCTTTCACTGGAAAAGTCAGTTGAAACAATATTAGATTGGGTCCTAAAGTTTCATTAAAGGTCTTTATAAAAAACCCTGTCGGTTTCTTTATAATATGGTAACAGATTAAAATATTCAATTGATAGAATGCAATTAATTTGTATTACAGATGTACGGGAGCTATGCCAAGGAACTGAGTTCACTGGCTAAAAATGAAGGACAGACAACAAAACTCCTGGACGACGAAAATATTAGTAACTACAATGAAAATGAGGTACCTTCTATTTTAAGGAATGGCTAAGCCCACAAAGTTTAATAATTCCATAAAATGATACTGCTTTCCGGAAACAAATTTATTTATTTTAATCAATTTTATTTTTTTCAGCATTTTCATCCCAAAACTAGCTGTCTAGTGAATTCAGCAAAATGGTTATGGCGGAATACTATTGCACGGTTAGATCAGGATTGGGTTTTTCTGATGCTTTTGGGCATAACAATGGCTATTTTATCGTATATTGTCGATATTGGAATAACATTATGTACAGATGGTAGGTGTATTGTCAAATTGATCTCCTATTTATAATTCTTTTCTTTTAAATTACTGATTTAATCCCGCTGACATCGAGCCCAGCTCATGTTGATGAGTCAGATGTGTTCCTCAGTCAGGACAGTGTACTAAAGTTACTTCTGATGCTCCAGTAGTCAGTATGCGTCTTTGGCCAACCCAACTTAATACAATAATATCATCAGTACCAGCATTGTACCACCTAATACAATGAATATACGAGATAAACGCACTGACATTGGCATCTACCTAGTATGGCATTCAAATTCGATAGTTTTTTTTGCATTTTACTGCTAGCAGCGCCATTCAGCCAGCCTGTGATGAGTAACTAAATTATGCTGTTTACTTATGTATGATGCTATCAGTCAAAAAAATGAACGACGAGCTTAACGAATATCTATTCACTTAAATTTTACGTTAGACAGATGTGAACAGATTCCATCAGTTCAATGATTTTAATACTATGTTATGTTTCTTAGCAGTGTATGTTATCTAAGCCATGAGTCCGACCTTTCTTGTACTTGTAGTACATGATTGCAATCAGTTGAGTAGCTGGGAAATTGGGATATCTTACCATTGTCGGGGCCCCATGTCGATGCCCCTTCCGTGAAAATTTGCGGTGGTTGCAGCTCACGCTACTAGTTCCAATAAGCATTAGGGGGATGAAGTTTTGCCTATTTGCAATTTTTGAAAATTTCTTGAGAAACTTTTGGAGATTTTTTGATACACTTTTTGGAGATTCGGTTTCCTTGCTTTGCAGTTCAAGTTATTAGACGATTGGCTAGATTAGTTACAAGTTGCATTTAAGATTGCTTGACTCCTTCCTTTAAGACTTAATTTTTGGAACCCAGTTATACACAGTACATACATTATTTTAAAATAGTCTCAGAAAATACCTGTATTAGAGGCTCCATGATTTCTTCAACTCGACCTGCATATGGGTATTTCTTGGGGAATATTACAGCAGTCATAGGTGCATACTCGTATATTTGGTAGCCTGCGAATTGTGACGCAGAAGTGTCTTTAAAGTATGAATTTATAGATTGTATAACAATTTTTAAAATTTTACAATAGAGATTTTTCTGTTAGGAAATTCGAATAGTGGAAAATATGTGATAGTCATCTTTTTTTCAGCTCGAGTTTATTTTGTAACCGATTTTACAACGAACATTGGATTGCAATTTGTTATGTGGGTTTTTATTTCTGTACTGATGGTGCTATTTGCGGCTGGTATTGTACATGTGCTAGCACCTCATAGTGCAGGTAAAATAAATTTAATTCTTAAAACAAACTTGAATTTTATGCACAATCTTTCTTTTTTTTTGTAGGGTCCGGAATTCCTGAAGTTCGAACAATTATACGTGGAGTAGTCCTCAAAGAGTATCTCACTTTTAACACACTAGTGGCCAAAGTTGTTGGCTTAATTGCTACGCTAGGAAGTGGCATGCCACTCGGGAAAGAGGTAAATTCATTGCTAGAATGTTTGAACACATTAAATATTTCAATTTATAAAAACTTTATGACTGCAATAGATCCTGTAGATCATTTGT
This sequence comes from Beris morrisii, assembly GCA_951812415.1. Lineage (NCBI taxonomy): Eukaryota > Metazoa > Arthropoda > Insecta > Diptera > Stratiomyidae > Beris > Beris morrisii. The sequence continues at coordinate 125,723,337 of OX638311.1, forward strand.
AAAAAAGTATAAGTAATTTAAGTTATTTAGCTAAGGTGGAAACCTAATAAGTCCCTAAGTTTGGTACAGGATCTGCATTTGCTTTTCATGTCCTAACTCTGCCTGCTTCTTGAATCCTTCTGTAAACGTCCATTAGGGTATCTATGGTGATATTCCATTTATTTCTCTCGAACCTTTCCATTACATAGTGTATAGATGAACAAAATCTTCACGTAGACGTACGTAGACATTTTATAGTTATATTCTAAACTTTTTGACCTACCACACACAGTTAAGCGTAACAATTACGACGAAAATAGTTTCAACTTCATTTTTTTCCTCGATAATTAAAGTAATAATACTGTACAAAAAAATGTTTAAGTAGAACCGAAAATACAAACGGTTTTTTTAACGAGGGTCACTTTATCGCATATTAAATTTTTAATTGTTTACGAGTGACATTTTAATAAAAGGGTTTTTTGAGACAAATTCAAGGAATTTTTAGGGTCGCAGTAATGTGGAGAACTTTTACTTTCCTATAATATATCAAGGAATTACCCCTTACCAACCAAGTACCGAACACCGGTACTTATTCTCCTGAGTAATTTTAGTTATAACAATTGTGTACATTTGTATTAATTTAGGTTTTTTGATTACAGGGTCCTTTTGTACATATCGCTAGTATAGTCGCTCACCAACTAAGCAAAATGTTTACATCAATTAAAGGCGCATATGAGAATGAATCTCGGAAAGCCGATGTTCTAGTGGCAGCATCTGCAGTTGGTATTGCAGCGTGTTTTGCTGCACCTGTAGGAGGTATGTACAATTTTAAAATATGCAACATTTTAAGTTTTTGGAAAAAAACACACACATTATATTTGAGTTGATTTTCGGATATAGTTCCCGCATAGTTTCATTGAGCAAGGATTTTTTCAAAAGACAAGCAGTCCCTATTTTTCACAACAAACAACCGATATTTTCGAAAATATTCCCAGAACGTTTTCTTATGAGTAGACCCAATGGTACTACCCAATCGATCAGATCATATACTCGCAACAGCGCTTCCTTTACAGAAAATAAATTTATACGTTTTCCACACTATATTCCGATTAATGAGTAATAATGACGACTTCTAGGTTGGTTACCTACCATTCGCTTTTTCAGTTTAAAATGAAATTAAAACACATTAACATATCTGTTCAATTGATAAATAATTTACTAAATTACTAAAATCCTTCTGATCCTCGACACTCTTTGTTTTATTTCCATACGTATAATTGTGAAAAAAATCTAAGTTTCAACATTCTAGCATTTGCCATTATTTTTTTTTTGTAGAATTTAGGAAAATACTTGTCGGAATTTGTGGAAACAACCACCTTATACTCCCTGGGGGTTAACTATAGAGAAATGCTTAAAATTTTTTTTTGTTTATTGTTTATATTTAACTCCCTTAGAAGTCAAAGTTAATTTGATATCTCTTTAGACCTAAGAAATATCTCGGAATTAGTGAAACTTACACAACTATTTCACATCCCCTTTGGGATTGAATATCAATAAATTTGGAAAACGGTTGTGTGAGGGAGCTTAAACAAAAAGCCCGCAGAAGTAAAACTAATTCGATACTCGACAGACGAAATTCGTGAAAATGTAGAAATAAAAAACACTCCTTATTTCCGACCTTGCTTCCCTTTTCAAAAATCTAAGATTGCCAACAATTTTAGCGTTCTACCTTCAGCGGTCCTTGTGAAATAAATTTTGTTTACTTACAATTCTTTCCTTCTACACCCATACCCCCTGCTAGAAGTCTACTGGGAATAACCCCTGTAAAAAATTTTAAGATCATGCCTGGTTCAGATCTTTAGATATAAATATATATTTTTTTTAAAAATTCATATCTCCTCTTTTCCATGTACCCTACTAAAACATTCAACAGTTAATATAATCCACTTGTACAGCAACATGCGCAAACCAAATTTCATTTTTCTGGTATATCATCATCAATGGCGCGACAGCCCAAATTGAGTCCTGGCCTCCTTCTGGTATAATTGGTTCGAAATATATTGCAATCTAAAGTTTTTCACTACCACCGCCCGCCTTAAAATTTTAGTCCTTTCCTTATTTTTGCTTCTAGTATGCCTAGAAAAAATTTCAAAGTTTCAACCTTCTGGCATAAACAATTCAGGAGATATGAATTTTATAATTCGACCCCTTCACCCCACACTCTTAAAAATCATCCAATTTACCGCCCCTCGCCCACTAATTTTTTTTACTAAAATTTCCTTGATAAAATTATTTTTACTTAAATTAAAATCATAAGATACTAATCTTCTTAGTTTTATCCAAATGAAAAATAGGGGTGTTTTTTAGTATCGAAGTAACCACAACATACTTCGCGATACGAAACTATTGGCGCGGATTTTTCGCTTCGGTTTGTGGCGCTACAGCCTATAGGCTATTTTCGGTATGGGCACAAGATTCTGGTACTTTTGAAGCACCGTATCGAACAAACTTCGTTGGTGATTTTCCATTCGGACCACAGGAAATATTTGCATTCGCTTTGATGGGGTAAGTTTTCTGTATTTTTTGTTTATCAAAAACGTTCTAAAAAAAATACTGATCTTTTAGCGCCATCTGCGGGGTCGGAGGTGCTCTATTTGTTTGGATGCTGAAGCGATATATTTTGTTTGTAAGGGCAAACAAATTTTTCCAAAAATGTTTAGAAACAAAGTAATTATGAGAATTATTTAAGATTGTATTCGACTGTAGATCACTTTGTCAAATATTTTACTATTTTAACAGCGTGAAAAATTTCTTTTTTAGTAAAATTTTTGACAGCATGGCCTACAGTCTAACGTAAGCTTTAGGGTATTTAAAAAAACATTTTTTTTGTTTTCAGCCGATTTATTTATCCTACGATAATTTCGTTCCTGATTGCATCGTTGATGTTTCCGCCTGGACCTGGAATGTTTATATCCGGGGATTCGACATTTCACGACCAGCTCTCGGATTTGTTTACTAATTTCACTTGGACGAAGGCAAATCTGACTGTTGATCAGCAGAATGTTGTCGATCGATGGTCGACACCGTATTCAGGTGCTCTAGTTAACATGACGTGCTTCTTATTGTTTTCAGTAAGTTGCTATCTTCTCGATTATCGCAATCGTCGGGCTAATCCTTGATAAAATTTTCAGTTCATATTTTCTATAGTTGGATCCACTATGCCCATTCCTTGCGGAATGTTTATCCCGGTTATGAAGATTGGCGCCAGTTTGGGACGTTTACTTGGCGAAACAATGCATTTGTTGTTTCCACTGGGACTGATGTATGGCGGGACCCTGTCGCCAATTATTCCCGGAGGATATGCTGTTGTCGGTACTGCAGCGTTTGCAGCCGCTGCAACTCATACCGTATCTGTGGCTGTGATTATATTCGAAATGAGCGGTCAAATCACGCATGTTGTTCCAATCATGATTGCGGTGCTGGTTGCAAGAGCGGTAGCATCCATTTTGCACCCTTCCATGTACGACTGTATGATTTTAATCAAGAAATTGCCATATTTGCCGGACTTTCTACCATCAAATTCACGTAAATATAGTTTTTACATTTGTTTGTCAGCTATTAATTAAGTTGATTTTTTTGATTTTTCACCAGGTATGTATTCCATTTGTGTGGAAGATTTTATGGTTCGAGATATTAAGTATATTTGGCAAGGAATTAACTACCAGCAGTTGAAGGAAATCGTTAACGGAAATAAGTCTTTGAAGAGTTTTCCATTAGTAGAGAATTCTGAAGCTATGGTCTTATTGGGATCCGTTCAGCGACGACAGTTACTTCGGCTTATTGCGAAACAAATTGGACGTGAGCGAAGACTTAGAGTTGCTATACGATGGCAGCGAGAAGCAGAAGAAAGGTAAGAATAACAAAAATATCAATAAATGTCCTGATACCTTTCAAGACGAACTGCTCAGAACATTACTTTAAAAATTTGTCACTATGATCCTGCATAGCTCGGTTTAACCGACGTCGTGCCGACTAATAACCGACGTCGTGCTGACTAATAACCGACGTCGTGCTGACTAATAACCGACGTCGTGTTGACTAATTTGGGGAATTATTTTCGTGTCGTCCCGACGTCGGCATAACTATGTAGCATACACTGACCCTGAGCCAACCACTATCCGACTCATATACAATTTTTTTTTAAATATTGGCTATTGGTTTTTTGAGCAATTTTAAAGCTAACTTATGAGCAAGAAGTTAATTGATTCAAGTTTCTTTTAAGAAACTAGTTGGAAAATAGCTAAGTTTTAAATACAACAACTTTTTATACTTTTTCATCAAAGGTAGCAATTTTTCGATTCCATTGCTCGAGAAGGGCAATCAGGTTGATTGCATAAACATACACTGATTTTATTAGGGCAACGAAATTAACTATGCTTGACTTGCCTAGTTTCCCAATTATTTTTGTTGATTGGATCAGATTCCATTTGTCATGTCGTGCTCAAATGGTATAATTTTGCGGAGTCCTTTCCGCTGTGATCTCTAATTATTTTGGAGTACCTCAAGGTAGTCGTTTGGGTCGCTCTTATTTATTTCATTTATTTATTAACTCGAATATTTTTTTACACGCCGACGGGACTAACATTTTTCGTGCGATTCTTGACAAGAATGACAATATTTTATTCCTTGATTGGTGCAGTTTGAATCGGATGCCTCTAATACCATGGATACACTGCTGGTATTGATATCATAATATCGTCAATACCAGCAGTGTATCACCCAATACTAAACACATGCGAGATATACGAACTGGTATATATCTAGTGTTGAACCTGTTTCATGGTATACAAATTCGATAATTTCACCTAGTATACTTCGCATTTTACTGCTAGTAGTCCATTCCCCAATTGTGTGGCGAGTATCGCAACTAAATGTCGTTGCTTGCTTATATCAGATACTGTCAAATCATACCATATGTGCAGTGTATCATATGCAGCTAGTTTCAATACTACGATTTTAATACCATGGTTTGTATATTAGCTGTGTATCCATGGTATAAGACGCAAGAGACTTCGCTATTTACTAGAGGGAAGAACATTGGGCAAAGTTTAAAAGATTCGATATTTATGTGGCTGCCAGATGCCTGTAGTGTATTCCAAACGGAGATTCTTCGGAGTTAGAATAGAGTAGAGTAGAGTAGAGTAGAGTAGAGTAGAGTAGAGTAGAGTAGAGTAGAGTAGAGTAACTATGCTGGGTATCGGGGCATAGTGACATATCAGGGAACGGCCAGTTCGTGCGAGATGAGCTGACGGGATTAGGATCGGCGACAGCTGGAATGGTAGAGAAGGGGGTTAGTCCACCGTTAAGCGGCATTAAAGCGCTTATCAAGGAACGGGCTCTGCTGATTCAAGGTGGGAGAAGCTGACGAGCTCAGGATCTCTAGGGCACTCTGGCCAGACGGAAGTCTAGGGAAATATTGACATGAAATAGGGGAATATTAGGGTTACTCGTCGGAATACTGACGGATCACTGCTTTTTAAGGAAGCATGCCATGTGTATGGGGATCGCTAACTATGACGTGTGCAGGTACTGCCACCACGATCTACATTCTGAGGAGGACATAACCCACATTTAGTTCGTGAATGTGACGCGGTTGCAAGGAGGCGTTTGAAGTGGCTTGGCAGTCTTTTCTTTGAAAATTTAGAGGATCTGAGGGTGATAGGGCATGACAAGCTGGTCAAGTTTCTTAGGGATTTGGGTTGTTTTGGTGTTGAATAGTTTTCTACAAGGTTCCGAAGGGATCGCTATGGGCCCTCTTTTGGTGCCTAGTATACGCGTCTGCTTAGCGCGGCCCCCCCTGCCTAAAACTAAAACTAGGTGCTGATTATATTTTCAACAACACCAAGTTCACTGGGGTTTTGTGAAAAGCTGGTGCAAGGATTGCGATGATCATCACAAGAATTTGTATACTGTGCTTTTGTGCGTTCGATCTTCGAGTTAGCCCAGTATGGGCACCATATTATAATCCGCATATAAAAAGGATAGCGTCTGTTCAGAAACAGTGGCCAATGAAATTTTTTGATTCAGCGCAATCTGGTATAAAGTGCGCATTTCATGGCTTTTCCTTGTATTACAATAAAAGCAAAAAAAATAATTTGAATGTGTATTTGTAATATTATAAAAAAACTGCTTACGGTCATAATTCTGAACCTCGTCTAGAATAGGTGAATGGTGGCAGTAAATTTATGTCCCATACCGTCCCGTCATTTGCTTCCTTCTTTTCATCGCTGTAGTTGACATTAAAATTTAGCTTTTTTTTATCTGGAAAAGTAATAACTCAAATTAAACTGGCAAAACTATTTCAAAAAGTTCTTCACCCAGGACGAAAAGGATGATTTTATGATTTTTGACATTCACTCACTTTTATATCATATTCAACATTTTGTCCTTTTGGGAAGGACTTTTTGAACGATTTTTTCCTTCATAATATTCTTGTCTACGGCACTGACTTTATATCATCTATCGTTACCAAGATACTAAGAAAATTTTTCAAAATCTTATACAATTTCTATTTTTTAAACCTTGAGGCACTATCTGATCAAGATAAGACCTTAAACATAATTTTTTACACTAATTGAAACAATCCTAGAGGGTTTCACGAAAGGAATTTTTGAGAGAAAAAAATCCACTATACAAATACGTGCCTACTAACCCTAATGTAGGTTCTGGTTATTATAGCTCAAAAGATGTCTTGTCTTAGTTGCACATATAATAGATAAGCAGCATATGTAGTATGTTTCTGAATTCAAATATTAGCAATTATCAGATATTAAAATCATTTTTGTCTATAACTCGTCCCATATTCGTCCCCTTGTACTTCTCCCTTAAATATTATACTGTCTATAGGGTTCTATCTAAAAGTGTTATAGGAATATGAAGCGAACTTCACATAATAATTTATTTAGCTCTCTTACGACACCTCATATAAAACACCCTGTTTCGTTAACAGACAAACAAATTGTTATGCGTATTATAAATTTCAGGTCAGGATTTTTTTTTGAAATTTCGGGTTGAACATAATAACGTTTTGTCTTTTTTTATCCAATAAAAACTTTTTAAGTCTACTCATTCGATGAATTCGTCAGCTGTTTTAAAACTAATTAAGCTAAGCCAAGACACCAACCAAAATATTGTTACATGTAAACCTGGCAACCGCGCGAACGCGCAACTCGATCGTTTCACATAATGGAAACAGTAACAACCGAATACCTAGTTGAAAAATAACCCAATCAGAAATAAGGCGAAACAGCACGGTTGTATCTCTCTTCTTATCGAATGCTCTCCAATGTACTAGAATCCAATTAGAATCAAAGTCGAAAGATCTCAAGCTCACTTGAACCTTCTACATACACCACTGAACGAAGATCAAAATCGAAAGCTCTAAAGCTTTCTAGAACAATTGACAGGCATCGAACATTCAAGTACATCCTAGACTGCAACCGGCTAGTATATAAGCAGGTGAAGCTTTCAGCGAACACACAGTAATTTTTATTACGTCAGTGTGACAGCCAGCGTGTATACGCGACCGTGTTGATAGAGAACGAAAGTGAACGAGTCAAGCGATATATGGTGTAAGCGGGCGGTATTGCCATACAGTGCGAATAGAATTTAAAGTGCGATTAATAAATAATCACTTATTTTTATTTTAACCGAATTGTGTTTTACTTGAAATCCCGGCGAACCCCTAGCTCGCAACAATATAAAAGGGATCGGAATTTACTTTAGAAACTATTATAACTACACGTAGACGAAAGTAGTTAATGCAATAAGTAGTTAGTGTGTCATTAACAGATGTTACACGCTAGAAATTTGACATTTTTAGGCCAAATTAAAAAAGTATTGGTGTGGGTGGAAATGGAAATGACTCTGTGGAGTACTTTCTGCTCTTTGGATTCCTTAAGAATAGTTACGGATTTCCTTAGACTAACTTACAATTTTTTCCTCGCTTTCACAGGGCCCATCAAGACCGGCGTCCATCAAATTTTGAAGTTGGGCTCTCTCCTGACATCTTAGCGCTACAGCAGTATGCAACTGATGCCATGCTTCCACCGCAGGCCAAAAAACGCCAAGAGGAATTAAACAGTGTCGATTTTATTCTCGAGCCAAAGAAGTCAATTTTGAAGAAAACTTACTCTGCTTCGGCTAATAGTCAAAATTCTACTCCTTACTCAACAATAACAGCAGCAGAACAAAGAGTTCGATCAGCTTTCGATGCAATCTTTCGAAAATCGCAGACCCTTCAAGATGTGCGACCCAATTCTGATTCGGGGATTGTCCATTCAAAACATTATGGAATATCAGATTCGGCCATAAGTCCTGCAGCAAAAAGGGTTCAACTAGTAAGTGTCCATTGAAAAGTCCCATCAAAATTTTATTGATGTTACTATAGAGATTTCAAACTTTCTTTTTAGCCGAAAGAACGAGTTGTAGATATGCTTCCAGAATATCAAATGGCATGGGAAGAAGAGGAACTATCTAAGCCAGTTAACTGGTCTAAAGCTGATATTCGAATTGATCCCGCACCATTTCAACTTGTTGAAAGGACTTCTCTACCAAAGGTTCACTCCTTGTTTTCATTACTTGGCATTCATCACGCCTATGTGACGAAAATTGGTCAATTAATCGGAGTCGTTAGCGTAAAAGAGGTAAGTAAAATCTTCTACTTTTGGTTTTTAGGAGTACTAGATCCCAAAAAAGCAATATAAAAGTTATTATCCGTCTGTCCGCCGTACGTCGTACACAAACGTGTTTTCTGATTGATTGGTATCTCGGGAATTGGTAAAGTGGGATCGTGGTATTTTCGATTTTTTTTAAAATTTTGTTTAAAACCTTTTAAAGTAAACACGAATTCGATATATCATTGGACCCAAGAAATATGTCGAAATTCGTGAAAATCCAAACAATTACATGCCTTACACCCCTTAGGTGGTTGTGTAACTTTTCGCGTATTTCGATAAATCTTTTCGGTCTTATGAGATATCGAATTCAATTTTACTTTTATGAGCTTTATATTTAATCGAGCAAAAATTGATTTCAGAATTTTTCGATATTCAATCAACTCCTAAGGAGGTGAAAAGTGATTATGTACATTTTTACCAATTCCGATATATCTATTAGGTCTAATGAAATATAGATTTTTTTTACTTATGCCAAAAAATCGGTTTAAGATATATGACCATTTAAAGGGTATATCGATATTTGACCGTCAGTGTTTTTTGAAATTGGAAAAATAAATAAATAAAATAAGTAAATTTGGGCACAACCTTTTTTTGGGTAGAATTCCAGAACGCATTCAATGCTAAGATGCGACTGACAACCTACAGAATAAATTGTGTGAACAGAAAAAAATCAGACTTTTCTATCTTAAGAACCGCTAATGATCGGGTAGCTGAAATTTTGGATTTAGGTAGAGCTAAAGCAGTGGCGCGTTTTACAAATCGGGGTGAGAGGTTTTTTCTATCTTTGGAACAGCTTGTGCTGGAAACTTGAAATTCTGTGGATGTATGGTATGTACCAGTAAAGTAATTTAGATTACTAAATTGCATGTATTTATTAGCGTACGGATGTGGAGCCAAAAAAAATGGCCACTGAAAATGGGGTCCATATATTTTTACGAATATCGTCATATCTCTCGGGTAATCTTAAATCCTTAATTGATTTTTCTCCTACGGGTTCTTCAGATAAATGCATAGAAAAGGGTTTTACGATTTTTTGAAATTCGATCTTTAAGGGGGGAACTAGAATAATTGTGATTCATCAAGCCGTTTTTTTTTGGACGAGCTGAAGAAGTCGTAAAAAAACACCAAAATTGACGATAAAGAGTTCAACAAGTTGCCAAAAATTAACTTTTCAATATTTTTTGGATAATCCTAGTTCCGAAACTAGTTTAAACTTCACTGATTAAAATGCCTTTTGATTTTTTTATTTGAAATAAGCAGAACGCCTGCAATCGTGTCTACCGAAAACAAGGTTTTTGAAAATGAGTGGCTAAGTTGCCGTATATCTCAGCATTGAGCTACAATTTCGGGCTGAAAAAATTGTAAGGTGTGCTCAAAATGTGCATAAACATATGGTAAAAATTTCACAGTTGTATCTTTATTTAGTTCGCCAAAAAAAATTCCCAAAAAAAGTGTAAAAAAAGAGCCTTCACACGGGTTGACCCCTTTAAGGGGTTGTATACTTTTTCACGAATTCACCCATATCGCCAAGTCATATTGGACATCGAACAACTTTTTACTTCCTCAAGATTTTTATGTAACGTCTTTCTGGATGTTTTCCTTTTACACGTTTTCATGAATTCCTTTATATCTCTTAGAAATGATAAGACATCGAATTGGTTTTTACTTCCCCATACTTTCTTTATAATCATCTAAAAGCTAATTCCAGAACTTTTTGCATACGTTTTCACAATTTTCACCATATCTCTTTAGTTTGATAATATATCAAATTGACTTTTACTTCTACAGCGTCTATATATTACGCGTGCAAGCCGATTTTACGATTTTCTGATTTTTAGCCCCAAAGGGATTCCATACGCTTTCATGAATTCAAACATATTTCTTAGATCTGATGAGATATCGAATTGATTTTTACTTCCTAACCCTGTATCCTATATAATCGGTTAAAAGGTAATTTCAGGATTTTTAAACATTCAACCTAAAGGCGGTGTAAGAGTGGTCCATACGTTTTCACAATTTTTGCCATTTCTTAGGTTTGTTGATATACCAAATTGTTTTTATAGTATTGTTTTAGATATACTCATTTAATGATTTTTTGATGTTGCAACACCCGAGCGGGTGTAAAGGGGTTGCATATGTTTTGACGAATTCCGACATAGCTCTTAGACCTAATGAGATATCGAGTTGTTCCTCGGGCTTCCTACATAATTGCCTTAAAATTAATTTCAAGTGTTTTGGATATACTCCCAAGGGGGTGAAAAGGGGTTTCGCCATTCCTTAGGTCTGATGAGGTATAAGATTGGTTATTATTTCTGCAGGCATTTCATGTAATCCCCTAACAACCAATTTCACGATTTTTTTTAATTTAACTCCCAAGCGGGTATGAAGGCATTGCTTACGTAGTAATAAAATCTTTAGTATCTTTCACAATTTTTCGAAATTCAACCGCCAAGATTATGTACTGGGTTTGAATACGTTTTCACCAATTCCGTCTGATGAGGCAGCAAATTGGTTCTTACTTCTATGGGCTTTTAGTGTACTCGCCTAAAAATCGATTGCAGGATTTTTTGACATTCAACTCCGACGTGTGTATCAAGAGTTATATAAGTTTTCACAAAGTATGAAAAAATTCGTAACGTCGATGGCTTTCTATAGGAATAACCATCTAAAAATAAATATTTTCGATATATGTATTTACAATAAAGTTTCGCCCAGACGATTGGAAGAGTTTCTAATTATGAAATCAATCCATATTTACTTATTTCCACAATTTTTGCTACTAAATCTCCAAAGACCTAGACTCCATTCGAGTAAAATTGAACGGATTCAATTACTGAAATTTTGATTTAATCAAATTGAGACTAAGTTTTTATAATTCACGTCAAAAAATCGTTTTGATTGATAGCAAATCATATCTTTTCGTGTAACATAACATAATTATTTTCCTCGAAAAGGCTTATGTGGATATTCTACATAAATGCATTAGTTTAGTCGCGCTTCGATCGAAAGGGGTTTGTTTTGCAACTATTTAGTTTGGACCAATCGAAATGATCGGTGTGCGCGCTTCCATATAGCTGCATTGCGATTAGGCATTCAACTAAACTATCGGCCGGTTAAAAATCTCTAGTTTTCGAGTAATCTTAGAAAGACTAGAAGGACTTAGATTTAAATTTCTTATTGCATCTTCTAATCTGTATTTCTATTTTAGCTTCGTAAGGCCATTGAAGACATTAATAGCAACAGTTTCACACCGTCGACAAATATTGACCCTGCAGAGGCTTGTGAGGAGCCACTTTTAAACAATGAAAACAAACGTGTAATACATTCTGAGGTAAGCATAACAAATAATTATAAATTTGTTTTTTAAAAAAATTTTTTTTTTTGCAGGTATAGCTGAAATGTTTTTAAACCGTTTATATTTAAACAACATGATAATTATTATTAAATTTATTTTTAAATAAATAATTGGCTGTTTACTTAGATTAGGATAATTGTAGCAATGCGAGTGTCTGTACCCCATTTCGTGATAAATATCGTAAAATAATTGAATATCTATTATTAATTAACATTTAAGAAAACTGTATTAATAAAGTAGATGACAGATTTTTTATTAAAAGAAATAAAAAATATATATAAAATGATAATTTGTAGCATATGCGAGAGATCCTAACCTACGTTCATTTGAATTATACAGCATTGCGGGCTACAAACAAAAAGTAATCATTTCGAATATTGTTATTGTTATCATTTTGAATAATTACAGATATTTTTTTTTGCTCACTGACTACAAAAGAATAACGAATTTGATCGATTACCTTAACCCGAGTAATAATATTCTAAAATGAAAGTAGCAACACTTTATGAGGTAATCAGTTTATTGATATCATTCTACAAGTGCTTGGCATAATAAAACAAGGTACCTGTTAGGTACTCTAGTTCAAAATCAAGAACAATATATTTTATTACTTCTAGGTACGAGATACGAGTAGAGGGAAAGTTATTTACGGCTTGGTCGGTACGGAAGTTGATTAAAGTGAAAATGTTCAACAATAAGGAAATATTTTTTGCAAATGTTATTATCAGTGTGTTTCGTTATACTCATGTGTTTTGGATTAGTTTTTGGATATTTTAAACGGCAGGTTAGGAATGATTAAACAAATTGTTATTGTGTGTGAAAAAATATCCGTAATTGAATTAGAAAAGTCAATTGGATGCAGGTGATCGAAATACGTAAAATAAAGGCTTTTAAAGTAAGTAAACATAATTCAGGATTCAAGTGGAACAAGGCGATGCCTTTTTTTCCAAAAACTATTTCATTTAATACGAGTATTGTGATCGGGCGACAACCGTACGCAAAGTCGTTTGAAAGCTCGTAGCTCCCTAACCCTTTGAGCTATTAAGTTGATTTTACCTTATTATTTTTTAATAATAAAGTATTGTGATCGACCTGAAATTTCAAAAAAATTTGTTACCCTGAAATTTTGTATTTTCACGTTTTAGGACTAGTAAACACCAAAAAATGTCCGTCTGTTCACCGTCGACGCAGTACGCCGTTCGCAGTCCCCCGTACGCAAAATCGTTTGAAGGTGCTTAGCTCCCAAGTCCGTTGAGATATTAATTTAAAATTTTTATGGTGGGTAGATTGGGTTAACCTTACGACTGGTAACTTTTGGAGTGGTGAGGGTGTGAGGAGGGATGAAAAGGGAGCGTTTTAGATGAAAAATTTTCGTTTCTAGATCTCAGGCACCACTTATGCTAGGAAGCTGAAACTCCGAACTTATGTAAAACTATGAAAAGTGGACCCATTTGCAAAACAATGGTTGATATAGGTGGAGGGGTGTGGGAGTGAGGGAAAACAATGAGTCCGAAACGCTTGAAAGCCGGTATTGAAACATTGTAAAATTCATATCTCCTGAACGATTGAAGTCAAAAGGTTGAAATTTTGTGGTTGTCTTTAGGGATACTTCGAGATTAGACAAGGGCTAAATAGAATAACCAGGAGGCTATTGAAAAGGTATTGTTTAGGTTGTCAATTGCATAGTAACCTACATCGCTTCTCAGTATTAAACGCGTTCCGGACTTCTACCAAAAAAATAATAAAGTTGCGTCCAGACTGTTATCAGATTTTTTTTTGTGTAGATAGACTGAATGGGCCCCTTTAAGTGACCGCCTTTTGAAGGGTGGATCTGAAATAAAATTTTGATGGGGCCATTATCGTGCGGGGGTGTGAGATAAAAATTTTAGATTACGATACCTATTTCGCGAACCGATTTCGACAGAAAGATAAAGTTCGGTTGAGTATATAGGTGGACATATGTAAATCACTGGTGGATAAGAATTTTTCTAAAAAATCACGTCTCTTATTTCAAGAACTGTTTAAGATAGCACCTTAAAATTTATACAAGAGATAGTCCTAACGGACCCCTTCCCTAGAGGGAAGGCCGGTGTGTAGGGATAGTGATAGTGATAATAGTGGATAGCTGAAACCTGATATTTAGGAAGAGCTATAGTATTGGCACGTTCAAAAATTAATATTTGTAATAGGGGTTGTATGGTACCGCGGTGTTTTTCCTATCTCTGGAATGGCTTACGCTAGAAACTTGAAACTTCGTAGTTATGTTTAGATTATAAAAAAGGGATTAAGATCAAAAATATATTCATTGGCATACGAAAGGGAGGCAAAATCATCAGTGAAAATGGAGTGTATATATTTTCTTACGTTTTATGAAATATTGAATTAATTTCTTTCGGGTTCTTCAGATAAATGCCTAGAAAAAGTTTTTTTTACTTTCACGGACTTTTTATATAATTACCTAAAAATAGTTTTAAGGATTTTTTTCTTTACAACCCTTAAAATGGCATAAAAGGTTTGAACACGTTTTCTGACATATCTTTTAGGATTGATAAGATATCGAATTACTTTTTACTTCCTCGCGCTTTCTTTATAATCATCTAAAAATTTATTTCAGGATTTCTGGGCATTCAATTTGTAAGCAAAACAAGCACGTGCAATTTTCGCATTATTTGTTAGGTTTGCTGAGATATTAAATTAGCTTTTACGTCCACACAGTTTTTATATAATCGGCAACAAACCTATTTCACACCCCTCAAGGGGTGTAAAGTGGCTGCATACACATACTCAAAAAAGTCTGCGTACACTTGCTGGTCGTAGCAAACATATCAATATAAACCCCTTTGCCATTTGTTTATAATTTAAAAATTTTTGTTTATTACTTTCATTAAACTATATGGTAGATAAATATATAACTGAGTACTCGTTTGCTGTTTAGAATAACCAAAATAAAAAAGTTTCTTCCAAGAAGTCATCAAAATGCATCCAAAAAAGTCTGCGTACCTGAAAAAATTTATTCATTTTATTTGAAATGCACTATATTAGCTTATCAGATTAAGAACCTTAATATCTAGTAGCATAGCCTTTCCTATAAATGACTTCCTTTAGCCTATTTTGCATGGAGTGAACAAGCTTTGATGTTACTTCGGCCGTTATTTTGTTTCACGCGTTCAAAATAAAATTTTTTAATGACTCTTTGCTTGTTATGTCATGCTGTCGAATTTTTCTTTCAAGTAAATCCCACAAATGTTCAATTGGGTTTACATCTGGTGATTGAGCAGTATGTTTGGGGACATTATCGTGCTGAAAGTAAAATGCGTTCCCCAGCCGCAATTTCTCAGCACTTTGCTTAACATTATTTTTTAAAATATTAAGGTACCCGTATTTATCCATTGTGGATTCTATGAAAACTATAACTATAACTATACTATAATAATACTCCGACGTCACGTAATTAGCAACAACCCTTTGTATCGAGGAATGGGTTCTTCTAACTAATTTTGCGATTTCACGAAAACTTTTCCCGTTTTCACGCAATTTCACTATCACTTTACGCTCACTAACACTGATTTCCTTATTTTTAACTTCCATATTACAGAATAGTCTTTAATTCACGCAAACTCTCAAACAATTTTCCAATGAAGTATCGTCACGCCTATCAATGAAAAAATGTAGGCATAACTACTGCACATTTCAGGGAATCCCCAAATTTTGTGATGTGTACGTAGGCTTTTTTGGGCCGCTCACAGACTTCCAAGTATTGAAATTACCATATCTTCGTTAATTTTGGGAATTTCATTTCAGTTTACATTTCTTGCAGTTTAGGCTTTTTTTTATCGAAATGATTAAATCAAGATCACATTATTGGTTCATACGATTCCAACATCATTCAGAATTTACTAATGAGATGTACGCAGACTTTTTTGAGTATGTGTATGTTTTTATGAATTTCAACATATTTCTTAGATCTGATGAGATATCGAATTTACAGGGTGGATACAGGGTGTCAGACACTTTTAGTTTCCTAGCTCATACTGATAAACTGTGAAAGTATTTATGCTTTTGTGGGCTTGTTGTGTATTTATGTAGCAAATTCACCCAATTTTACCTACCACACCCAGTTAAGTAAGTGTAACAATTATGTCGAAAATTTTCACGTACGCAAAACTGTTTGAAGGCGCATAGCTCACAAACCCGTTGAGATATTAAATTAAATTTTTATGGTGGGTACATTGGGTGAACTCCTACGATTGGTATCTTTTTGGTGGGTGGGGGTGTAAGGGGGAGGAGGGGGGGCGCGTTGTAGACGAACAATTTTGGCTCAGGAACTGCTTATGGTAGGAGGCTGAAACTTGGAACTTATGTAGTATTATGATAGTGGACCTATTTGCAAAAAAATTGGTGATTAGGGTTGTGGGGTGTGGGAGTGGGGGGAAAACAATGTGTCCGAAACGTTTGAAAGCTGGGATCGAAACATTCTAAAATCCATATCTCTTGAACCGTTGATCTCAGAAGGGTGAAACTTTGTAGTTGTCTTAAGGGATACTAGGAGAGTAGACAAGGGCTAAACTTTTTAAGAGGGGAAGTGGAGTGTAGGGGTTGGATGGTGAAAAACTTTAGATTACAATATCTTCCGAACCAATTTTACCAGGAAGATGAAATTTGGTTTCTGTATATAAGATCACAAGTGGAGTCTACTGAATGTAAAAATTTTGAGAGAGGGGAGGTGGAGTATAAAAGTGGAAAGATAACCATTTTTCAAAAAATTAAATTTTTATATCTCAAGAACCGTAGCAGATATGATCTTAGAAATTTTACAGGAGTTAGGCCCAGTAGACTTCTAGCAGGAAATAAATTTTGTTGTTTCTGGCGAAGGGGGTGACGGTGGGAGGCGGTGGAACGAAAAGAACTCTGATTTTTATTTCTCGAAAACCGCAGAGCATAGAAAGCTGAAAATTGACGAGTATATAGAGTTACTGCAGAAGTATAGTAAAATTTTTGTTAGTGGTAGCAAGTTACGGGGTGGAGGGTGGTTTTTCATATCTCAGAAACAGCGTATGCTAGAAAGTTGAAACTTAGTATGTATATGTAGAAGTACTACAGGAGTAATTAAAGCAAAAAAAAAAATTCAAAATTTTATTGATGTAGAGAGCTGGAGCAATGCGGTGTAGTTCACTATGCGACTGATAACTTAAAGAATAAACAGAAGGCTATTTTGAACGCTATTTTTCAGGTTATCAGTCGCACAGTGACAGTATTTAATACTGATATGCGGTGTAATCAGTATTAAATACGTTTCGGAATTCTACCCAAAAAATAATAAAGTTGCGCTCAGACTGCTGGCAGATTTTTTTATTTCGGATAAAATTTGTACAGGTTACGCAAAGTAGAGCTCTGTTTTGAAAATGATGACGGCGCTCGCCATGTAACTGGTACCATGACATCAATTTGAATAAAAGCAATTTTTTTTTTCCTAAATACTTAATAAATATATTGCAAAAAATCCCCAGCATTCTATTTGTATCCTCTTTGAAAAAAAAGATCTTGTAAATTGTCTTAGTTTTTTGTTAGCTAGAATCTCACCATTAATCGCGTTCCGGACTTCTACCCAAAATATAATAAAGTTGCGCACAGACTGTTGGCAGATTTTTATCTGGCCCTCAAACACTTTTAAGTGTATTTTACTATCCAGTTATTTAAAAAATACTCGATTTTTAGCTGGTACGAAAGCTTTTATGAATTTCATAAAAACCTCCTAAATGTAGTTTATTCGTGTTAAAAAGCTTCAAAATTTAAATATCTATTAGATTTTAATCTGTGCCAAACTTTATTTAAAAAATCCTAATAAGCTTCCGTATGAATAAATTGAGATTTTATAGGCACAAGTCGCATTAATCATTTAATTCATAATGCCAAAAGATTTATCGTTTTATCTTTGCCTATCTTATTTTGTATGAAAAGATCGCCAGATTTGATAAAAAGAAAAATCTGAAATAAAGCTGTTTTTGGGCAAAACCCGAAAAATCAAGATCATGTATAAAATCAGTTCGGAATTTCAGGTAAGAATGTACCTGTTTTATTTATTTCACTTTTTATTCGTTTAGTTTAGAATATCATAAACATTGGGTCTAACAAAAAAATGGTCTTAATATCTCTTAAGAATTTATGCGCGAATTTTTTTTTCAATATGAATTGTGGGCTTAGAGTACGCGTACTTCTCAAGTATTTCAAAGACGAGAATCGTACACAAAATCGCGTTGCTCTAACAAATTCAAAGTTTTTTTTATTTTCATTTGAGATTTTGTATTTCGACAGGTAATCGACGTCATACTATCGAACATTGGACTTACAAACTTCATCATCATCTTGAAAAATGATGAGGACGCCGGCAGGTTATTGTTGTAAGCCTGTTCTTGGTATTGTCGTGCAAATTGTTTGCTGTTGTCTTTTTTTTTTAGAATAATTTGTTATTATCCTTTAACTTATAACCCGTTGATTATCAAAAAAAAAAAAAAAAGTAAACTACCTCAATGTTGTTGGTCTCATTCTGAGCCAAGGTGTCACAGAAGAGTGACTTCTTTTTACACATTCGCCATACCTCTATCAAAAGTTACAGGTAAATATTTTTATTGATAATCAGTTTAGACAGTGACACGTACGACCGAACGAATTGTAGTTGTGTTATTTTCATGTGAAATATTGTTGGCATTTTGCTCGTTCCATAGAGACAGTTTTTTTTTGAGATTTCATCGAAATTTCTACCGGTACAATGCAATTTTAATGCAACTTTTAATTTGTGTCCAGAAAAGTTTTATTGTTAATTTAATAATCTACAGTCCAGAATCCATTGACTGTAGAGAATAATAAAAATAATAGTGTGTAGTGGTCATCCGGTCATAGGACTATAGAAACCAACAGTCACCATAAGCGGACGCATCTCTTCACTTAACTTAAGTCTTAAGCCCTAATTTAAAGATACACTAGCGGCTAGAAGATCTGTCGAGCCAAAGTTCATTGTTATCGTGTTACTTTCTTTCAAAACGTTTTTATTTTGTTAAATTTTTTTTTTATTATTTAGTTCCTCTGAGTCTCTTGTTGTTTTGTACCTACATGAAATAAAAGTCGTCACAAAGTGCATTTGAAAAGTGCAAGTTAACGTGCTAGTGAAGCGTCTAGTATAATTTTATGTGTACGGTACGAATAGTTGTGTATTTGGCGCGGTACAATGCGGAAATTTTAAATCGTTGCAATTTAAATGCAACCGAGAATATCGAATCAAATTTCGGAAAATAAACAGAAAAAAAGCTGTTTCGACTGCTATTCAGTTGGTAAGTTTCGAAATTACTCAAATTTCAGTGTTTTTACGTTTTTGTTGTGGAAGTTTTTTAAGTGTTTATGGAATTTATAGAATATTTTCATTTTCAAATATTATTAGCTGAATTTCTTTTAACACCAGATTAGCCTATTTTATAATATTAACAATTATCCTTAATATCAAAAGCTACCTGAGAAGTTCAGTGAAATATCAAGCCGCATTCTCTTTAGAACCAACGAAATTTATTGAAAAAAATGTTTTTAAAATTTTGGTGTCGGTACAAAGTCAATGTTAAAGTCAAAAGACCGGTTCCACTTCCATCATACAGCAATTAGGCATTCAGAGTGCTTACATGGTCCAGACCCATTTCATTATCGATGATTTAATTGAGTGACTTGACCGACGAGATATTTTGCAAAAGATTGTAAAAAAAAACTTCTTATCGGGAAATGTACCTGGTAATTGCAATTCATCATCTTCACATCCTTTCACGTAAAGTCAAACATCTTCTGAAATTTTGGGCTCGTTGTTCATCGACCCATTTTAGGGTCAACGATTTTATATTTTGGTTTTGATAAATCTTTTATTTATGTTGATATAATAAATTTTAAAGTGGAATGAATTTCGCGGAACCAGTTATTTACCTGATAATTCAGTTTATTTGGATATTCGTTAACAAAGGCTTACGATTCGATTGTATCGATTAATCAGCGCTGGCGCAAAGATTGAAACTGATGATGCGGACAACGGTGTATAAATGAAGTCTTGACAAATTGCAATGTGTTATTAAAATCAAAGGAGTTTCTTTTTCGCGCTCGTTAGTCAGAACCAGTTTGAAATAATTCATCAAGGCTGTGGAATTTCGCCAACAGTTTTTTTTTAGTTTTCTCAATGATTTTCTATCTTGTAGTACAAAAGCTCTTGTAGTACAAAAGCTCTTGTAGTACAAAAGCTCCTTAATTGAGAAAAACTATAGGAAGACTGTTCCAAATTCAGGAATATTCCGATTTAATGATGGTTTTTCATAACATTTCATGCGACTTTTTAAAAAGAGTTTGATAGTGTCTACCTGACCACAAAACATTTGGCAACGGGAAGCTTCATATATATACCTACATAATTGAGTCTTAAATTGTTTTCCTAGCAAACATTTTAGTGAATATTGTGTAAAAAAACCTTATTTTGTTGATCATGTTGTGTTGATTCTCCAAAGGTGAAAAAAAAATCGAATAATCTAAAGAGAAAACAACTATTATTTTTTCATGAATTTCAAAGAAAGGGAGTGTGTGCGGGAATTATTAAGAGTAAATAAATCGTCGGCTTGTGACTTTGTTGGAATCCAATTAAAGCGAAGTTTAAAAAGTTTGGTATGTTGTTATATTCGGAATACATTTTTAGTAAATCATCTAATTCGAAATAACATTGGACTATCAATTCACTAGCTGTTCATAATTCATATTCATTTAGGAATCTTTAACATGTTTTAAAAACGATTCGCTTGATGTTTACTAAAGAGTGTATACGCGCCTTACATACCTATGCAATCGCTTTAGAGAATCATTTTTAATTCATTCATAAATTGGATGTGCAGTCGTTTTCGAGTCACAGGTGAATCTTCTTTCGAAGAGTTTCGTAATTTACTATCATTTGAATTAAAATTTTTACGGAGCACGCTTTTTTTATAATAATGTGTGTGTTAGCGATATTTAAAAATCTCTTTAATTTAGAATATTAAGAATATTAACTTTGGACGAATCCATAATTTCCTAAAGGCCTTTCACTGTACTATCAATCCAATCCAGCTTTGCCCCGATGACAGTAACTTACATTTATCTCATTCCGACAAATCACTGAAACGCGTCTGGGCTCTACTTTCATCCAAAGACATAAAGTGATAGATCCACCGAATTCCCACATTATTTAGACTTTTAGCTGCGGGATTTCTAATACAGTCGAATTCAATGCATCGAAAACATAAAGCTGTCTTTTAACTCTTAAGAAGATAACGCTACACTGAACTAAAAAGGTACATCCAACCAGTGGCGGCTCGTACCTTACTTAGCAGGTGAGGCTGAATTGGAATATTAAAGCACGACTTTGTCGGACTAAAACTATATGAGTAAGGCCGTCGGTTTACTGCGGAGAGTCATTAAGTAACATTGTCAAAACAAAAAACTTGATGACTTTTTCCGCTGTAAAAGGGTGAGGCTCAGCCTCACTAGCCTCATGTGCCGAGCAGCCACTGCATCCAACCAATTAAAATGTACATCATTATAATGAAAAAATCATTGTTTTTGAGCCGATACAAGTATTCATTAATATTATGCAAAATCGTTTACCATTTTTCGGTTTGCTTTGGACACAATAACAGAAATGATTAATTATTTCATTGTTACAATGAACGAGTTCTTGAAAACTGTAGTTCGTATTAAAGTACAGATTCATTATTACTATTAACTGTGTCACTCTTAATATAATATGATGAACAAAGTAATTAATCTTACTTATGTTGTTCTTCATATTAAAGTATAAAATCATAATTACGATTAATCCTGTCACTGTAATCAATACTGCGTTCATAATATTAATACACATATTGATATCAATATGATGAATTTGAACATTAATATTATGAACGTGGAACTGGGTATAATTTCGACCTTTTATGCCATATGAAAACGAATAAAGGTTCTACACACATGTGTAAAATTTTTGCTATTGTTGCTACTATATCTCAGCGGCATAATTGACCCCATTTGATTACGTGCCCTCGATTTTGGGAACTTTAACAAAGAAATAACAGCCAACAAAGGATGATCCGTAACCTTGCGCTGTGCGATGATCGTTTTCTTTACTATAATGAATGTATTCATTACTATTATGAACATAATCAACATATTTTACGAATACCAAGCACAGCTGCCTTGTTTAGAAGAACTTTTTAATCAATATGATGAAGGCGTGCATCAAAATTCCTAGGTGTTGATATCTGAGACTACGTGTGCCCTTTGCATATATACAAACTGATGAAAATATTTTTAATGAAATGGGATTCATACTATTAATGTACGGTTCATATGTCATGAAAAATATTTAATGATTTTCTTCATTGTTGCAACGATTCTTTCATTAATCCGAAGAATTTCGTTTAATGAAAGGCATTCATTTATATTAAGAACAGTATTTTTTCAGTGTATATTCCTTTTAATCGTTGAGAAAAATTTCACAAAACAAGTTCAATCTTAACATCATTGGTACTTGGTACCTATTGCAGTATTCAGAAATAGAATTCATTGATTTGAAATGATCAGATCTTTAGCATAACTAAAAGGGCCACTAAATACTTAGGATTCCTCTATAGGTGCAAGCGGTTTTTAACTTTTGAACTTGTTAATATTTATGAAAACCGAAATTCGTCTTCGACGGGAATGTAATTTTCATGTCTGGGCCGGAGTATCTAAGTCCATGCTGTTACGTATGATAAATTACAAAAAAGACTCGTTAAATTGATAGATGATGATTCAATCATTATTACTATTCACTCTATAAAACATCGTTACAATGTCGGTCGTTTCGCTATTTTTTTATTAGATATTTTCGTGGTACTTCTTCGGAAGAACTCACTATCTTCACTTTGCCACGGTACTAATTATGCCGCGATGTCTATAGTGCTGCACTTGTTCCCAAGTCAAATCACCTTTCGAGTTTTAAATAATGTTCTACGTTTTTGAGATGATCCTCCTTCTTCAGTTTTCCCTAGTGAATATAATTTGCTTTAAATCAAGCGAAACGCAAATCGTTACTTTTTCTCTCACAATTTTTTAAGCGACCGGCGTAATGGCGAAATTAAGAAAAGCAAAAAAGAAAATTACAGTATGTTTTTTTAATGTTCTTCTTGGGCATTAAAAACAAATTGCTCAAAAAAAAAATGTACATCTGAGTCATTGATAGGAACAAAAATTGTGAAGATCAAAAATTCTCATCTGATTTTAATCGCACTTACCAAATTCATCAAGTATCTGATATGAAATACAGTAAAAAATCGATCTAGAGTGATTTCCGTGCTGTCTACGTGGTTTAAGAAATAACCAGCAAAAAACTTGGTAGGGTACATACATTCCTATCTAAAATGCAAAAACGTTCCGAACAATTTGGAGGGCGTTTTGTAGGATAGGTACGTAGTGTGGTTACATATACTATGAACGTGCCCAACCGTGGCTACGTAAGGTACATATGTAGGGTCGGTACCTAGAGTGGGCATGTTTGAATGGGTACGTTGGCTATGATCATATTCTTCTGTGCTTTCGTGGCGTGGGCTGTGTACGTAAGGTGGATACGATAGGCTGGGTACGTACGGAGGGAACGTTGGTTATGAATACACTTGGCCGAGGTTCATAGGGTGGGTGTGGTAGGCTATATGATTACGTAAAATACGAACGTAAACAACGGTGCCTTGTTAAGATAGTACGTTCGTTAACTATTACTTCACCTCTGCACTTAAACACTACTCAATCATTTCACCACTTCACTATCATTTCATCACATCACTATCAATTCATCACTTAAATATACATTTAAATAAATAGGGAAGCGGCGTTGATTTGGCGGCTTAAATACAAAAGTTCTTTAAACACGTAGTTACACTATTAAGAAAACGAGTTGAAATCAAGGTATCTACTCTTTCCAGTAGCCATCATACAAAGATCTTTAAAAATAATATGCTTCGTTTTCTTAAGAAATAATAGTAACCGTGATCGAACTGTAATAAATACTAAGAGGAATAGTATTTGAGATCTGCAAAACGGAAAAATGCTGAAAAAAGGTTTTTTAAATCGTTTCCCGAGTAAAACCAGGTAATGTTACCATGAATTGTTAGATCCTTACAAAAAGAAGAGGCTACAATTAAAAAAAAAATTTTTTAACTTTTACCAACCTATAATGTTTTTGTGGCGCAGTGAAATTGATATGCATTTCGGAGCCAAATATAAAACAAAAATTATCAATTACATTTTATTAGTCGCATTACCTTAGCAACCAAGTCCTTAAATTACATCGATACAATTATTTCGTTATAACGAGAGCGCTCCTAAAGTTAGGAAGTTAAAATTATTGAATAACTGAAATTATGGTACCCACCTCTATACCATATGAAGGCCCTTAACAATTTGGTGCATTCTTCCAGACACAAAAAATCGGCCAACCGTCATGGGTAGAAGTCCCAAACGTATTTAATGCTGAGATGAGGTGTAGGTTACTATGCGACTGACAACCAAAAAAATAACGTTCCAAATATCCTCCTGGTTATTCCTGATGGTCCTAACTTCTGTAAAATTTTCAAGATCTGATACGATTCTTGAGATATAAAAATTTAATTTTTTGAAAAACCTCCCCTCTCAAAAATTTTATATTCAGTAGACTCCACTGGTAATTTTATATACAGAAACTAAATTTTATCTTCCTGGCACAATTGAGTCGAATGATATTGTAATTCAAAGTTTTTCACCCCCACCCTCATTGTTTTCCTCCCCACTCGCAAATCCCTTAAACTATATAGACCATTTTTTTGGAAATGGGTTCGCTATCACAGTTCTACATAAGATCCAACTTTCAGCCTCCTAGCATAAGCGGTTCCTAAAATCTAGAAACCAAAATTTTTCATCTAAAACGCTCCCCTCCTCCGCCACTCACACCACCACCCCCCTTCCCCCCCCAAAAGATACCACTCGTAAGGCTTCACGCATTCTACCTACCATAAAAATTTCAACTTAATATCTCAAGGGGTTTGAGAGCTACGCACCTTCAAACGGTTTTGCGTACGGCGTACGACGTCTACGGCGGACAGACGGACATATTTTGCCTTTTTGGGGTTTACTAGTCCTAAAACGTAAAAATACAAAACTTCAGAGTAGCAATTTTTTTTGAAATTTCGATCACAATACTTTATTATTAAAAAATAATAAAGTAAAAATTAGGAAAGGTATTATGGATTAAAGCTTGAGTTTTGTGTGGTTCATATAATAGTTTAGGGTGAAAAGAGGGTGTCATAAATAACTTTAGGCGTGCATGATTGAGACACAATCCCAATATTTAATGATTTATTTAAAATGCATCATTCAATCATAGTTAGTTAGTTTCTTCCAACTTTATCTAACGGTTTTGATTAACTTGCACCTCTTGTTTCTTCCTACGATATAAATTGTAAACAAAATGACGGACAATAAGAAATCCATAAAATTGGAAAAATTTATAATAAAAAAAGCTTTATCATCAGATTCTTATAAATATTTTTCATAAAATGTTCGACATTTTCGTAATTGACAAAAATATGTTAAATAGTCGAATAAACAAGCGTTTTATTGGTTTTATCAATTTATAATGCCAAAAATTGTTTTTTTCGGCCATAAATTTAGAGCATTATTACCAACGAAATATTTCTACCAATGCAGAATAATCGATTTAAATTTCAATTTCAACATCGGATTTGAGCTAACGAGTGGGTAAATATTTGAGGCTCATGATTGGTTTTTCTCTCGATATTTTTCGCTTTTTATTTGAGAAAAGAAACTTAAAGTTGTCGAACTTGTTGTCTGTTTTGCAATGCCCGAATTGATTTAATATCAAGAAGAATGAAATTATTTTGTTGCATCATATCTGAATATTAGAATCTGATCTATTAGATCTGATGAATGTAAAAATTACACGGGATACACGGCAAAATGTACTGCCTATAGTATAAAATTTTTGTATATTTTGTCTGTTTTTTTGATACAAAAAAACTTGATACCGGAAACTTAAATGGCTTTTTTGAAGAAAATACTGTCCGTATTTTTATTTGATTGTAACTCAAGCGGAATTTTCGATAGAATTAAAACTTAATTTAAAAAAAACAATTAAAACTTAATCTAAACCAAACTAAAAGGCCTTTTGACTTTAATTGTACAAAAGTAAGCAGTTAAGAGTTATCGTAATATCCACAGTACTTATCTGCTGTGAATGAAAACTTTCTGATTTTAAGGTTTCGAAATTGAGACCATATACATTTGAAGAAAACACAATATACCCTTGGATGTACATAATATATTATTCGAAAAAAATATACTTTTACAAATTGTGCATAGCTTCAATCTTAACTGGTACTGGCACAGTACTGCCTTTAAGAATTGGGAACCGTCAAGGTAAAAATCAGTATTTTTTTAACATGAGCACTTTATAGCGTAAATTTTCGAGAACCGCCTAATTTTGTTTAACGTGGAAACATTTTTTTTCTAATTTTTAATCCCGATATAAATTATTGCTTCAACAATAGCATCAAAATTCATATTACTAAAAGATGATCGAAGATAACGCACTGAATCTTATAAAAAATGCTGATAATAAAAAAAATCTTAGCTATACAAGACAGCAGTTGATCTCAAAATGAATTTGCGAAATATCTTTTTAGTCTAGTACAAACAACGTCGGATGTGGTGAATAGATTTAGATCGTCCAAGCTTCAATATTTCCTATTTAAAATTGTTTTCTAATCAATTATCTAGCATAAAATTCGTATCCAAAATGTTACGAATGTCACGAACTCCAAAACTTCAGTGAGCGTACTGGGGCAACTATTCCTGTTAAGGTGCTTTTACACGAGCGATTAAAATTTCTCAATTTTCAGCAATATTCGTCAATTTTGACGTCACGAAAATATGAAGCAACACACAGCAATAATAGCAACATGCGATGTGGATCAACTTCTCATCTACTCGTTGCTGAATTGTGATGAGCGATATTGACCAATATCCAGCAATTCAGCAATAAGGGCTTACACGACCAATTCAGTCTATGAACAACAAGAAAGTAAACTTGACAATCAAATCTAAAAATTAAAATAAAACTGGAAAATATTTGAATGCCAAGCCATTATAACACGAAACTTGACAGATAAATGTAAAACTCAAAACAAAACTTGACAATTAAATCACCGGACGAGAAATATTGCTCGGAATTTTCCAAGTCATTGGAAATACAGCAACTATAGGGCGAGCAATACCAGCAATCTGTGAAAACATTGCCACATTGCCGAAATATTGCTGCAACTAGCATGATATTCTCCTGTATTGCTCCATTAATCGCTCCACTAGTTTTGGCAATAGTTGTCGGACAATCAATTGCTTGAAAAATTGCTCGTGTCAAAGCACCTTTAGAATCTATATTCTAGCCAACTATCTACAGGGAAAAGCAATTTAAAATAACAAAGCAGCAATATTCATGTTGTTTTCAATATAACTACTCTGATCCGGATAAATGCGCAAAAAAACACACCTATTATTGTTAATAATTTTTGAAAAAAAAAAATTTGATCCAGTGAAAAATAAAAAAAATTTATTTCGAAAATTCAGGTTTCATTTAGACAAAAACAAATATCAATTCCACTATGTACAAATCATCTGTATGACACCCTATCTACTCTGACACCCTATCTTAGAGGAGATAGGGTATAATACAGATGAAATTAGGCCCTATGAGACTATGCCAAATAACTGAACTCGAGCTTTATCTGTCCGATTCTTTACTCATTATCCAATAGATTCGGGGGTAATGTAATTCCTTTCATTTAAATGACCAGAAGCTGATGGCATCTTTCCCGCATTACTGCAACAAGGATTTGATGTGCTTCTTCCCATACTGGTCAAATTATTTAGGGCCACTTTCGAATACGCCTACGGGACTCAGGCATGAGAGACGTAAATGTGACTTTTATTCATCGTAGGAAACGGTCTCACTGTACGAGCGGTGAGGCGATGCCCTCAGGGAGGCGTAGTGTCCACACTGGTGTGGTGTATTGTTGTAGATGATCTCCTTAAGGGCCTGACTGCGAAGGGTTTTGAGACTCAAGCATACGCTGATGACCTGGTAATCACTGTAAGAGTTAAGCTTGGTTGTGTCATCTCAGACCACATGCAAGAAGTCTAGATATAGTAGATCACTAGTGCATCCAACAAGGATTGAGTATAAATCCAAGAAAAACAGTTGTAGTGTTGTTTACTTGGAATGAGAAGGTAAACTTAAGGCCCCCGATCGTGAGAAGCACTTCAATTGAATTCTCTTCTGATGTCAACTACTTGGGTGTTTCTGTGGACAAGTGTCTGACTTGGAACTTCCACCTTAAAAACATCTCCACACGAGCAACAATGTCTTCCATGGAGTGTCGAAGGCTCTGTGGCACTAATTGGGATTTTAGACCAAAAATGGTATACTGAAAATACAAGTCTATTATAAAACCAATGATCCCATATACCGAAATGGTATGGTGGCCAAAAGTTAAACAAATCACAGCGCAGAGGCCCTGCAAGAAATACAAAAGGCGTGCTGTTCTTCTTGCCCCACTGCTGCAATGGAAACCATAACAAACATAACCCCATTATAAGTAGAGATAGAGAAGGAGGCTCTGCTAGAGCCCATACAGAAGTACACTAAATACAAAGCAGGCGACCTTGTCGATCACCTTAAAATTCTAAATAAATTTAATCAGAAGGACTTAACCGACTCAGTAGACAACGAGATGCCAAGGGCGTACGATTTTGAGAAACCGTATATGGTGGGTGATTCTGGGAGATCGTGTATCATGCGAATCTGGTTTTCTAGATTTTGGAGAAGGTGCTTCAGTCTGGTAAACGGACGGCTCTAGGACTTAAAATGGAACTGGAGTTCGCGTATTTGGACCCAATTGTACGAAGCATTTTCATAAAGTAAGGGCCGTTAAATGTTAGCGGGTTTGAACACAATTTCACGCATATAGGGTCATCTATCGGCTATTTACGAAACCAATACAGTTCTCGTTTCAGTCAGTGGCGGTCATATTGCCTTTCCAAGGGGGGGGGCCATTGAAGTTCAGTACCTACTGTAGAGAAAATAGGTGCGGTAGCTACCCGTTAATACAAATCTGAAAATGCTATGGTCGCTGCGGTTGGTACTGCTTGAAAATATTTACTTTTCATTTCCGCCTCTAAATCGCCAGATTTTGGCATCCGAATTTCAGAATATTAACAAGCATTAACATCGCTCTGAAGGGATTTCTTTAACATCGTTCAATTTATCAGCTGATTGTATGATATCAAAAATTAAAACCTGTATTGTATGATTGTAAATCTTTAAGCAATGGAAAATTGAATAGCATGGGTAGGAACTAGGAAATAAAATTAATTGATTCCAAAGCTTGGTGAACATAATTTTCGATTTCAGTAGAAGTCGATGTCGATCTCGATTTCGACAAAATTTAGAAGCCCAAAGAGACTTCAAGATCTCTCACATGTATGAGAAAGATTTTGAGAGTTTTGTTAAAATTTCGAAATTTCGTCAAATTCAGTTTGAAATCTTTGTATGTAAATTAGCTGTTTTTTGAGACCACTAGAAAAGTAGTGTATTTAATTTTTATTAGTTCTACTATCATACATATTTGATGAAACTGAATATTGGCCATTAAAATCTGAACCCTATATCTCATAATCTAAAGACTTCAGGCCCGACGAAGAAGTGATCACCCCAGTTATTAAGTTATCCTACAATACTTAAAATCTACGAAAGAAATATTTTATGTCAATGTAATTTATTAGGTACATATGTACATATTCAATTAGTCTCCTTATTGAGTTGATCTATAGTTTAGATGACTGCCACCATAACCTAACCTAACCTAACCTACTCTCCCAATTCAAAAATTTTAAAAGTAAAACACAAAAATTCTCTAAAACTATTTTTAATTATAATAACTTCATAAGCAGCATCTTATACCTGACTTACATCGCAAGATTTTGACAAGTAGAATTTGAAATCGCGAAAAGCGTTTACAACGCTCTGAAGATATTTGTTTGACAACGACTATAATGATAAAATGTTTAATTTTGAAAGAGTTAACTTTTGGAAAAGAGGAAATTTAAATTGAATGAACAAAAGTCGAAAATGAAATTTGAAATTTTGTAATATTTTATACAGGTAGTTGTGGTTGGTGGCAGATAATTTCAGGGCTGTTCAATAACTGTTATTTCTTTTGAGCATTTTTTCCCAAAATTTTTTTCACGGTACCTCTCTCTTATAATGGTTTTAATTAGTGTAAAAAATATGTTTTAAGTTTCACCCCGATCAAAAAAAAAAAAACTACCAAATAATATTATGCTGGGGATGATTGTAATTCTAAGTTTATAGGTTATATAACATACCATCGGAAATGCCATCTAGTGGTCGTAATGAGGAAGTGAAGTTTTTCATATTCAATCGGTTTCCACCGTATTTTGATAATGGTTAATAATACGAAGTTAGTATTGTCGCCAAAAATATCTGATTTCTAATGCTCAATATTAAAAAAGAGAAAGAGAAAACGGTTCAGAAAGTCCTTCACCAAGTACGAAATAAAAACTATGACTGATTACTGATTAAATGTCAAAAATCGTCTTTTTCGTTCTTGCTGAAGGACCATTTTTTTCTTTTTTTCATTTTTTTTATTGAGGACTCGAAAATAAATGTTGCCGATGACACTAAGTTCATATCGTTTACCGTTATAAAGTTACGCTCAAAAATTTATTTTTTAAGAAAAACTTCAATTGCTGAATTTAGGCACAAGATGGCATTTTCATTGGTACACCACCTATGTATATATTTATAGTAACAATCACCCACAGAATAATAATATATAGGCCCTATGTCGATATCTTGATAGTTTTCGGAATCTTATAGATACAATTTTGGTTTCTTTAAGGTCCTTGAGGCACGTATTCCCAAATATTATCAAGATGAAAATTAAAATATTTTTTTTACACTGATTCAAGCCATTATGATGGGTGCTGCGAAAAAAATCAAAATTTTTTAATTGAGTTATTAGCTTTGAACTACCCTTTTTACCCGAGTAGATTTCAAATTCATTCAAATGTGGGAAATATATTAGAATTTGATAGAATCTTATCGAAATCTCGACATTTCGGCAAATCGAGTTTTAAATCTTTGGATATAAATCAGTTATTAATATGCGGAGTAGTAGTAGTTACTGTAAATACTCATAATTAAGTTCTTATAGCTGACTACAACTCAATATTTCAAACTGGATTTGCAGAAAATTCGTGATTTCGACAAAACTATTAAGATCTACTGGATTATGTATGTATAAATTTGAATAAGTTTGATACCTGCTCTGTTAACTAGATTTTGTGAAAACATAGTTCAAAATCCTCTCAAAACGACCTGAACATCAATGATATTGTGTTTCACTGCATTTACCACAATTTACGTCTTAATTTAGGATTAGGATGCACATAATGAAAAATGCACATAATGAAAATTGCACATAATGAAAATTGTCCAAGCATAATCCAAATCTAAATTTTTCAAAATTAATTTCAAACAGTAAAAGCTACTTCCATAACATAACACACCACAACCCAAAGATTGATTACATATTCGAAATTTTATTACTTTTTGATTGAAATATTTTTAATTAGTACAGTCTTCTTTTCAATTAGGAGGAAAAAGACAAAAGAAGGATTAAAGAAAGACATAAGGGGAAATCAGATTTAATTGCATTATACTTTATTAAGTGTATCTATTAATCTAGTAGTCTCAAATAATTTGTCTTTAAAGCAGACGTGATAAAGTCATCATGGGTGACGAATTTGTCAAGGGGGGGCCATGGCCCCTATGCCCCCCCCCCCTATGACCGCCACTGGTTTCAGTAGCCTTTTGTCTGTCGGTAAATGCAGATAACATTGGCTACGACAATCGTTTCTCCCGCGAGTTGTGAAGTCCGCGCTGTGCTTAGATTTTTGTGTGCAAAAGGATCTTAAGCTGCTGAAATTCATCGGAAGTTGTGCCTTATATATGGACTTACAGTAATGAGTGAAGAAAAGTTAGAAAGTGGAGACTTTAAAAGTGGCCACACAAATGTGCATTATGAAGAGAAAAATTATGGCTACCGTTTATTGGGACGAAATGGGCTTAATTTCGGTTGATTTCATGGAACGTGGGTCGACGATTATACGAGTAGTTGATGTGTACTGCGAAACGCTCACTAAGCTGAAATGTGCGATCCAAAATCGAGGACGTGGAAAATTGTCGTCCGGAGTAATCCTCCTTCACGAAATCGCGCGTCCTGACACCACTGACCTAACCAAGAAGAAGACTCAAGATTTTCATTAGGTACTTTTTAACCACTCTCCATACGTTACCTAGCGACTACTTCCTCTTGTTGCATTTGAAACAGTGACTTGGTGGACAACGGTTTGAAAACGACGTGGAAATCAAGACTGCCGTTGTCAACTGGTTCAATTCCCAGGGGATGAACTTCTTTGCACAGCAGTTAAGGAAACTGGTACCGCGTTAGAAAAAGTGCTTAGAACTGAATGGCGATTATGTGGAAAGTGAAGTATATAGTAAACTAAAACTCTTAATTAAAAATCTTTTCTTATGAGTCTATTTTTTTTAATGACCAAATGGCCCTTACCTTATGAATATGCCTCCTAAAATATGGATGGCAATGGGACATACAGCCACTGTATTTCAGGCTGAAGTACATTCTATAGAACTGTGCGCAGGTAAACTTCTATTGAATAAACCAAAAGGCGCTGCTGAAGGCAGTTATTATTTTATCTAACAGTCTAGCGCTTAAATCTTATTGTTTAAGATCTAGGCTTCTGTGGAACTGCCATTCTCTTTTAAGAGCTGGACCATCATAACATTGGGTGTGGGTGCTAGGACATGAGGGTATTCCCGGAAACGAATTGGCTGACCACCTGGCCAAGCGGGAAGCCAACTCACCAATGTTTGGACTGGAACCATTCAGTGGAGTAGGTAAAAGCTTCATTAAAGAGGATAATTTGTGTAAATCTTCAGGCGGAAGATCATTGGAACTCACTTTCAGGAATTAGACAGTCAAAGAAATTCCTGACTTTCTCAAGTAAGAGAAAATTCTTTTCCTTAAACAGGGGTATAACGCAAGGGTATTAATTTGGGATTTTTCTCAGGACATATTTCATCAATTATCATCTTAAAATCATCGGTAAAGTATCACTACTCTCATCTATGAGGACCTATCGAAGACACCCATGAGCAAAATCATCTTCTTTCTTAAGGGAATAGATACGGCCTAGGGAGTGGTTAAGAGCCAGGAACAAAAGACCACTAAGGTCGTGGTTGGAGAAGCAGTAAGGCTTCTACAGGCTCAAACCAACAAATAATAAGTACAAATCCCCGAATTCAGTTTACCGGTATTCATTCGAATATTTTCAGAAATTGATTCATGTGCAATTAAAATATTCAGTACTGCAAGGCCTGTAGGTACCTAGGAAAAATACTGGAATTATTCTACTTAGGTACTTTCATGGGTTTTTTATATCGATATCAAAGAATTTTGCATCTTAACTAAAACAAATACTGATAATTATAGTCTTAAACATTCAAGTACTTATTTTTTATTTCAACTCAATTTGGCTCAACTATGTATATTACTACACTTTCAAATTGCCATAAACACTACATTAAATTGAGCGAGCCTAATATTCTAGTTGATATGGCTCTATCGACTTTAGTACCATAGAATATTTATTTATAAACGTGATAATACAAATTATAAAATTGTAATTTAAAAAACTGCGAAAATTGATAAATTGTGCTGGCCTTCATAAAAATGAAAGTATTCAGATAGTTTAGCCTTCGATGCGGACTATACATTTAACACCACCCAATGGCAATATTGGATATTGTCGTTTTTCGTATTTAAATATATTCTTTAGATTGGCAAAATTTGTTCAAAATTTGTCCAGCAATGTGAAGTTTTCCGATAACAAACATCAAGTCAACCGGAAAATCATCAATTGATTTATTTGCAAGTTTATAGATATTTATAAATATACATTATAATTGTGGTTTAATTTTATTTCTTATGACGTAAAAATGGAAAAAAAAAAAATTAAAATGTTAAGATAAGAACTCATAACACACCCTGTAATAGGTGTATAATAATTACGGTAGGTTTGTCTATCTGTTTTTATGTGTGTTTATTTGAACAACATTAATGATAATAAAAATTTCGGGTTTATTATTGGTTGTAAATTTTTCGGAGTATTATGAAGATTTCTTGTGCAAATAAATCAAAGTTTTAGTGTAATGTACGAGTATAAATCAGATGTTATAATGGAAGAATATTTTTACATTTTCTATAAAAATAGATTTTTTAGATCATACTCAAAAAGAAGACAATTCTGATAAATTCAGTCTTAGAAAAGATGTTGAATGGATTTTTATACCAATAGTCATTAAATTCTAATAATTTTTTGTTGCTTTTCGGCGTTAGAGGAGGAGAAACTCCAACACGAAAGCCCGACTGGAATCGATCGCTGTCCTGGCTACTGCCATGGAGGACATGACAGTTGGAAAACCTTCACTGGAGAAGCCAGTTTAAAACTCTATTCTAGATCCGAAGGGGCTGTTTCGTCATCGGATGGTACTGACTGATCAGAGGGTGTATCATGGCTACTATCCGAAAAACCCTTACATGTACTATATATAACCAACACGAAAGCCGGACTGGAATCGATCGCCTTCCTGGTTACTTCTATCCGAAAAACCCTTTTATAGGTACGATATAGAACCGAAATTCATTTCCACTAATTATAATTTAGTGAAATAGCACTTGATGATTAAGGTAGGTGTATGCACTGAAGATCATCTTATATTTCAACCAATTTGGTTCAGGCTGGTTGTTCAATAGGGTATATTAATTCTCACACTGTGCAAGATCAAATCCAGCCAACAGCAATTTTAATTTTTCTAATATTAATGAGATTGAAATTTTTTCATGGTGTTTTGGATAGACATCCTCTGATAAGAAAATGCCATCCGATGACGATACAGCTCTTTCGGACCTAGTCCAACCCAGTTTTAAACTGGCTTCTCTAGTGAAGATTTTTCAAACTGTCATGTCGAACTGGTCTATCATTCTAGTGGTTCTAGGTTCGTCATATTGCGGTTTCCTTATTCCTAACATTTCTTGTACATCTATTTCAACAATATCTTTTATTAAGACATTCCTAACTATTATACCTTGTCCGATAGATAAATGAGTGCGCGGAAAACGATATACAGTGTAACCCGGTTATAACGTACCTTGAGGGGACCACAACAAGTAGAACGTTATAACCGATAGTGCGTTATAACCCACATAAGAACTTTTCACATTTGTGCATGGGGATTGAAAAAAGTACTTTATAACCGAAACCAGTGTTTCCCAAGCGCAATAATGTTATTGAAAGTTTAAGTTCTTAGGTATTTGTGACTGTACAAAGAAAGTAGCATATTTTTAATTATACATGGTTCTATAAGTAGATGATCGAACAATCTATGCCGTTAATAAACTATTTCAATTCATCGATAGGTCAGTCTCATAGCTTAAAATCTTAATCTATATTGCGATTAAATCAATCGATCAAAATTAATATTGTCAAAAAACCGACGATATCAAACAAATAAAGATCAAAACGACGCGATTATATCGGCTTTATGTCGACGGAAACCCCAATATATATCGGCGCTGTCGGTCAAAACCACCTTCCCCAATATCGGAAATTTAACGCTCGACTTAAAACTCGTGCAAAACGATTTTAAAGATTTGTACAAGTTTTATTTCGATTATTACGTTTAAGTCGGCAGGTATGTCCGTTATCTATCGCTTGATAAGCAATGTTCGTCGCCCTTTAGCATACACTTTGCTGTCTTTCATTAGTCAAATGGAAATGACTAGTTAGCCTAGGCACAAAGCTAAGCTTATGCCAATATTTAAACAGCTTATTATCACCTCATTCACTCATTTCTAATTATACGATCAATAATTAAAAAGTTGGTTGTAATGAAAATACAGGCAATTTTCACACAAGTTTAGTCGACTTCGGAAATAAAGGCTTTGGAGGATAGAAATTGGAACGATAGTGTTGCCGAATTTATTCTCGAACTGCTGTTGTAAATAATTCGGCGAAACTTTGTCTGATAAAGTTAAAAATTATATCGGAATACAAGGTCGGAAATAGAGTGAGTCAAGAATGGGCCCTACCTATGCATTATTATATCGGAAAATGTTTAATTTTCCAACCAAATGTGAATCAACTACTTTACAATATCGCTGTTCTGGTCTCCAACTGGTAAAAATCCGGCCCGACGGACCCATAAATATTGGTTTCTTTACCAAACAACGACTTTGTAGTAATTTTTTCCGAGGATTTAAAAAGCACGATTGAGCAGTAACAGTTACATTTTTATACTCTAGATGAAATCATATAGAGTATTATAAGTTTAATCCAGCAAAAAAGTTTGTAACGCATAGAACCAAGCCTCGGACGAAAAAAAGTTATATATTATTTTTTGCTTATTTGTGGCCAAATCCGCTTGACGTCCGTCCGTCTGTCCGTCCGTCCGTCCGTCTGTCCGTTAGCACGATAACTCAAGAACGCCTTCACCTAGGATCTTTAAATTTTGAATCTGGATGTTTGGTTGAATTTGTAAGGCTAAGTTCGTTAACGAGCAAAATCGTCCTACTCCTTCGGGTAGCTGCCATACAAAATGTCCTTAAAACACGTGTTTAAGAATATTGGTCGATAACTTCAGAAGGGTTTAAGCTACGTCTTTGAAATTTTGTATGTGTTATTTTTCCAATAGTTGGAGCTAAATACATTATTATGAAGAAAATCCTATTAGTCCTTCGTGTAGCTGCCATACAAATATCCTGTCAAAACGTCTTCACTTAATTTACGGAACTTACTATAACTCAAGTAATCTTTAAGCTATGAATTGGAAATTTTTGTACAAATTAGTTTTGAGTAAAAACGAAGTTCGAGTTTACTAATCAGCGAAATCCGTTTACTCATTCTGGTAGCTGCCATACAAAATGTCCTTAAGACACGTGTTCAATAATATTTTTCGATAACTTTTGAACGCTTGAAGCTACGAATTTCAAATTTTGTTCACGTTCATTTTTAAATGGTTGCAAGAAAAAGGATAAATATGTAAGAAATCGAGTGAGTCCTTCCTGCACCTCCCATGTGAAAGTCCTTCAAAAAGGACATTTTTTTTCGATGACTTACCCAGTTCAAAATATGAAATTAAACACTGAATATTGTCTTTTAGTTTTGAGTAGCAATCTAATGGTAGTCCTTAATAAAGGACATACAACATGCACACATGTAATTCTACTTTATACCCAACTACAATATAAATCGGAGTTCAGTATTCATCTAGAGTATTATACGATTGGCTTGCAGCCGATCGTGACTGCAGTATGTTTATACAATCATTCCAAAATTGAAAGTTTATTTGGTACATAGTAAAGTACTCCCATTTTTATATTATTAAGAGAAAAATTTATTTTAGTTGTAAACAGTAGTTATATAGTATCTGCACATGGAATTTCCATTACAATATGTAGGCCTCAAAGTTAATATAGATACGAGGATTTTATTTTTCGATGCAAGTAGAAGAAATTTTATGAAAGTGTAGCAATACAGGTGTTTAATATTATTGTAATGAAAATAGTACAAAATAATCTCAGCCTACAAAGCTTACGTTATAATATTATTTAGATAATATATTGAGGTTATTAATAAGATTTTGTGTGGATTATATTTGGTTATTTGCAATTCGCGCAAGTGAAGTACGTCGCGTGAGGATGTGAACAGTCGACTAAACTTTATCCAGTCATAAAATCAAAATACTGTTACGTGTAAGCCTGGCAACCGCGCAACCGTACAACTCGATCGTTACACATAATGAAAACAACAACAACCGAATACCTAGTTGCAAAATAACCCAATTAGAAATAAGGCGAAACGGCACGGTTGTATCTCTCTTCTTATCTATCTACTAGAATCCTCTGCACACACCACTGAACGAAAATCGAAATCGAAGGCTCTGAAGCTTTCGAGAAGATTCCACAACTGAACGAACGTTCAAGTACACCGGTGAACATTCAAGCCTAGTATATAAGCAGGTGAAGCGTTCAGCGAAGACACAGTAATTTTGATTACGTCGACTGTGGCAGCGAGCGTGTATACGCGACCGTGTTGGTAGAGAGCGAAAGTGATCGAGTCAAGCGATATATGGAATAAGCGGGCAGTGCTGCCATACAGTGCGAATTATTGTGCGAATATAATTCTGAGAATTTAAAGTGCGATTAATAAATTATCACTTATTTTTATTTTAACCGAATTGTGTTTTACTTGAAATCCCGGCGAACCCCTAGCTCGCAACAATACCTACTACATCTAATACTTACATTATTTTTACATTGTTTTTACATGTTTTACGTGTTCTGCAAAATTGAAATCTATGCTTTCAGAATAATTTGGGTTTACCTATGATGTTCCTGAGGGTGCCCAACTGGGGCGGCTACTATTTTTACTATTCGTTAATGATCTTTTGCAAGGTATTCCGTGGTGTATAATTTCAGGATGACCTGAAAATTTATGTGGTAAATACATGAACGGCTGCCTGGTGTTGCAGGATAATTTCGATAAATTATTAACTTGGTATGATGATAATTTCTTATATTTGAATGTGTCAAAGTTCAACTACATTGTCTTTGGTAAATCTGATTCTATTATTAAATTTTATTACAGCTTAAACAGTTCACACTTATATAATGTTAAGGTTTTTAAAGATCTTGGTGTTTAGTTTGATGACTCTTTCTCATTCAAGCAGCATTATGCAATCGTATGTAATTCAGCTCGAAGAATGTTCAATTTTCTATGAGGATTCAAAAAAATGTTAAAATTTTTCATTACTCATTTAAGTATTTTTAAACAAGCCCAAACTGCACCGTTTTCAACTAGAATATTCTTCACTGATCTGAAATCCTTATTTAGTTAATTTTATTTTATTATTTCAATAATACAGTATTGTGATCGATTGTTTTAAAAGTCACGATCACAAGCCAATCGTATAATACTCTTGATGAATACTGAACTCCGATTTATATTGTAGTTGGGGATAAAGTAGAATTACGTGTATGCATGTTGTATGTACTTTATTATGGACTGCTATTAGATTGCTACTCATAACTAAAAGACAATATTCAGTGTTTAATTTCATATCTTGAACTGGGTAAGTCATCGAAAAAAAAATGTCCTTTTTGAAGGACTTTCACATGGGAGGTACAGGAAGGACTCACTATATTTCTTACATATTTATCCTTTTCCTTGGAACCATTCAAAAATTAATGTGTACAAAATTTCAAATTCGTAGCTTCAAGCGTTCAAAAGTTATCGAAAAATATTGTTACATGTAAACCTGGCAACCGCGCAACTCGATCGTTTCACATAATGGAAACATCAACAACCGAATACCTAGCTACAAAAGTAACCCAATCAGAAACCAAGTTGAAGTATATAAGGAGAGCGGGGCAATACGATTATACCCCCACTCTAATCGAATATGCTCGAATGTACTAGAAGAGTAGAAGATCAAATGAAATGCTCTCAAACTTTCCAGTACTGTCCACACACACCACCGAGCGAAGATTCAAGAACAGTCTCGACTACAGACAAATAGTATAAAAGCAGATGAAGCTTTCAGCGAGGGATAGTGTAATTTTTATTATGTCGACTGTGACAGCCAGCGTGTATACGCGACCGTGTTGGTAGAAAGCGAAAGTGATCGAGTCAAGCGATATAAATAAGCGGGTAGTGTTGCCATACAGTGCGAATTATTGTGCGAAAAGAATTAAAGTGCGAATAATAAATAAACACTTATTTTGATTTTAAACGAATTGTGTTTTACTTGAAATCCCGGCGAACCCCTAGCTCGCAACAATATTGTTGAACACGTGTCTTGAGGATTTTTTGTATGGAAGGTACCAGAAGGAGTAAAAGGATTTTGCTGACTAGTAAACTCGAACTTTGTTTTCACTCAAAACTAATTTGTACAAAATTCCGAATTCATAGCTAAACGATTAGTTGAGTTACAGTGAGTTCCGTAAATTAAGTGAAGACATTTTGACAGGATATTTGTATGGCAGCTCCAACTATTGGAAAAATAACACATACAAAATTTCAAAGACTTAAACTCTTCTGAAGTTATCGACCAATATTCTTGAACACGTGTTTTAAGGACATTTTGTATGGCAGCTACCCGAAGGAGTAGGACGATTTTGCCCGTTAACGAACTTAGCCTTACAAATTCAACCAAACATCCAGATTCAAAATTTCAAGATCTTAGGTGAAGGCGTTCTTGAGCTATCGTGCTAACGGACAGACGGACGGACGGATGGACGGACGGACGTCAAGCGGAGGTTTTTGGGTACAAATAAACAAAAAATTTGAACATATAACTTTTTTTCGTCCGAGGCTTGGTTCTATGCGTTACAAACTTTTGGGCTGGATTAAACTTATGATACTCTATATGATTTCATCTAGAGTATAAAAATATTAGTGTGGAGTGGTTAATGAGAGAGAAATTGTATATGGTTAAAAAATTAAGAAAATTTAACAGAATGTCGGCATATGCTTGTATAAGGTTGGCAAGAGCTTTTCAAGAACTAGCCAGTGACACTCATGAAACTCCATGTAATCGAGTGAGGCGGTGCTGGGAACGCAAACAAATTTTCAAATTTTCCCTGCAATAAACTGTAACACAGCTTGAGGTGTGTAAGTAACTATTACCCGTTAATGTAGACGTATTCACGCAAAACACAAGGCCGTATCCCTGAAACAGCCAGCCACACCAGTTTTTTCACGTTTCATGACTAGCAGATACCGAAAATGAAAAAAAAAAATTTCAGTCCGTCTGTACGCCGTTCGCCTTACTCAAAATTGTTTCAAGGCTCGGACCCTCCTAGTGGGTAGACTGGGTACACCCCTTTAAGAGCCCACTTTTTAATTGGATGGGGTTTGAGAGAGGAGGTGGGGTAAGCTTTTTAGACGGAACCAGACGGTGGAGGGGATAAGAAATTTTCTAAAAAATTACGTCTCATATTTCAACAATTTAATAAGGATGCTTAGAAATTTTACGAGAGGTAGGCCCAATAGACCACGAAGAAAAAAAAATTTGGAGTGAGGGTGAGGGTGAAAAAGGAAAAATTCGGATTTTTATATCTCGAAAACCCATACTGATGGATAGCTGAAACTTGGTATTTAGAGAAAGCTTTAGTAGTAGCATGTTGGAAAAATAAAATTTTGTTTAGGGATAGTATGGTACGGGAGGGGGATTATCTTTTTATCTTTAGATCGGATATGCTACAAAATTGAAACTTGGTGAGTATATGTAGATCGACTAGAAAAGTAATTTACATAAAAAAATTTCAAATATCCGTTGGTGTGAGCAAGATCGGCAAAAATGATCAGTAAAAATGGAATGCACATATTTTCACGAATTTCGTCAAATCTGTTAAGTCTTCCAAAATATTGAACTAATTTTTATTCTACAGATTCTTCGCATAAATTACTAGAAATTTTTTCAGGATTTTTTTAAATTCGACCCATAAGGTGGTGTAAAGGGGTTGTATACATTTTCACGAATTGAGCTATATCCCTCAGGACTACTTACCCTGCGTCTACATTGACAATTTATCTGGCAATGATAATGGCAATATTGCCATTGAGTTAAATGTCAAATCGCAATGAGTGGGCATTTGATTGCCAGGCAATTGTCATTTCAGCGAGTGAATTCGAAGTGTCAAGTTGTGGAGCAAAGCAATCATAACTTCGAAAACTATTGATTAATTCAATAGTTTTTTCTTTAGTCCACTTATTTTCACTCATTTTGCGATCAAACCAAAAAAACGTAAGTCTACCTGTTGACAAGAGACGCTAACTTCTTTCAAACGATTCGTTTTCTGGCAATATTATCCTCAAAATTGCCATGGCAATGCTGAGAGAAATATTACCATATGCGTTTGGTACGTGTACGCTGTCAATTTGTGTATGGCAATATTGCCGTTGCCATTGCCATTGCCATTGCCATTGCCATTGCCATTGCCATTGCCATTGCCATTGCCATTGCCATTGCCATTGCCATATAAATTGTCAGTGTAGACACAGGGTTAGATATCGAATAACTTTATACTCGACGTACTTGTTTCATAATCGGCTAAAACCCATTTTAATTTTTTTTTATTTTTCAACCTCTGAAGCCCCAGTTCTACTTGTTGCATTTCTTCGTATCTTATCACCATTCATATCATTCAGTTTCAGTTCAACTGCAAATATCAGTTGACCGAATGAGCAATATTGTGAAATTACAAAATTTTTCCACTAGTTCCATTGTTTTCTCCGTAATGACAAAACAAATTTACAACTTTACGTCCCGAACGCAAATGAGCAACATTGTGCAACGCCATGTGCAACGAAATATATCCAAACATGACTCCACTGCGTATCGTATCATTCCTTTGATGTGACGGCAAAAAAGCCGTCAAATGACCGATTGGGTTCGTTTCATTTCTTTGTATCACATTTTGAAACAGAACGTAGGC
Organism: Beris morrisii; assembly: GCA_951812415.1. Lineage (NCBI taxonomy): Eukaryota > Metazoa > Arthropoda > Insecta > Diptera > Stratiomyidae > Beris > Beris morrisii. Next base: position 125,766,197 of record OX638311.1, read on the forward strand.
ACGTTTATCGTATCCACTGATACACAACGAGAATACGATACGCAGAAATGTAACGAATGAATACCGGTCGTAAGAGAGTATAAATCTGTTGAACACGTTTTCACGAATTTCGTCATATCTCTTAGGAGTGATAAGACATCAAATTGGTTTTTACTACCACGGGCTTAGATTAGATTAGATTCTAATCTACCCCGGGCTTTCTTTATATATATCTAAAACCCTCTTTCAGGATTTTTGAATATTCAACCCCCAAGTGGATGTACGTCCGCCCAACCGATACCTGCGTACGCCACTGGTTGCGAATCGCAATTTAGTAACTATACAAATCCAATCGGTGGAGTATGAAAAATTTATTGTTCTTTCGGTATAATTTGGGATGGCGTATTAAAAAAAACTTAATAGTAGTTTTTAAGGATGAGAAAAACAAGAACTTTTGATGCATTTGAAATATGATAAAAAAAAGGTTGTAAAGATTTTTTATTTATCTATTTTTTTCTTTAATTAGGCATCCTAATCTTATAAAATACAAGTTATTCCAAACAATCTATAATTTTGTGATGTAACAACATCTGATAGTCGTTTTTTCTGATGTTTGTATTTTTTTACTAAACCATTATTATAGCATTTAAATGGTCGACTAGATTTTTTCTTGAACATGACTGTATACAAGAATATGATTTATGAAAGATTTACCGCACTAATGGTTTTGCATTCGACTCTAGCCGGCATAGAGTTATGCGGCAGCGATGAAGATCATTACCGCATCGATCGCAAATTTATTTATCCGATATACGAGTAAGTACTTACCTTGCAATTTAATATTTTACAAGTTCAAGTGCAAAAATTGTAATAAATTTCATAACATATAATTAAGAAAATCGGCTGTTTCTGTTTGTTGTTGGTAGTCCATTGGATAATAAAGTGTAATAATTAATAATTATGGCAAACAGTAAGGATTTTGTATTGAATTAGATCGAGCCGCACTACGTACGTACGATCGCGATCGTTCCATCGATCGCGAACATATCAAGTGATCAAACCACATATCGATCATTATAAAATTTAAAACAATTATTTAATACGTTGGGATTGCGCAATTGATTGCTAATATTTTTATTTTAATAGTGTTCTAAAGTGACGTTCAGTGTCTCTTTTAACAACTGAAATGTCCATTTCAGATCTACTTAACGTTCGCTCGACTGTGATCTCGATCGAAGGCCGATCAAATAGTTTGTCACCTTTGATGTGTACCTGGCCGTTGGGTCTGTCTCGTTTTTATCTTAATTATTTCCAGTTTGATTTCTCTAACATGATGTGCAATGATTAAATACTAATTCGACGACCCCATGAATTTATTATAATCCTATTATTTATATGTAAGCAATTTGTTTAATTAACGATATTATTTTATAATTGCGCTATTTTATTTTTTCTAGATACGATCTTACAACTATCGGGAATCTCGATAGCATGCGCAACTAAAAGCTAGTCGTCGTGTGGAAAACTTATCGTCGTTAAGAGGAAAACTGTACGGTTCCGTCGGCGTATTTTTTTCCGAACGTCTTATAAGAAAAACTGAGTGCTTAGATCGCGTCGATCGCGGTGCGCCCGTTTTCGTGATTATCTGCCCACTTAGTTTTGTGCGGAACGTGTACTTAAACACCTGTAAGATGTGTTAAATATTTACCGGGAAAATGTGTTCGATTTTATGCTAATTGTACTAATTGTTTGGCCGGTTTTTTTCTATTTTCACCCCTTCGCATTTATTTGATTCGGTGATCTTTTGAAGATCCATCCATCCATCGTTGGCGGCAAACGACTGTTTTCGGGGCCGTGTCCTGCATAAAAACACGTCAATTGTTGTCCGTGAAATGGTGTCAATAGTCACATAATGAAGTGTGAAGTGAGAAAATTTTATTAGTATTTTTGTGCGAAATTGTTGACCGAAAAAGAAAAAAAAATGGAATTTAAAAGTTGCAAAATGGACAGGCTCACTGTCCCGACTAGGATTCAGCCGATGAATGTTCCAATGTCACCGTTGCGAGGCGATAATGAAGACGAAGTCGGACTGGGATATCAAAATACTTTGGTAAGTAGTTGACCTTACCTAAATAAATATTTATTTTAGTTAGTAACTTAAGCCTGTATTACCTGTATGCCAAATATTTGACAACTCTCGATGGCAACTATAGTCACATGGTGTTATCGTCAAATTTTGTTTGTCACATAAAATTTGTTTGAACTTTTCGTCAAATTTTTGTTCGCCACATAAAATTTGACTGAACTTTTCATCAAATTTCTTTCGTGAAATATTTGAAAGCCTGGGAGACATGTACACTCAAAGAAAAAATATTTTGGGAGAACCTTACAATGGTTGAATTTATAGTTACGTGAACCACGTTACAAGATGTACGATAGTTCTGATAACTGACGTTATGGTCGTACTAACTTTACTGTCTTGTTGCTCTAAACATAGTATGATTATGTCAATCATGAAAATATTTGTAATTTGATTATTACAACTATAGTTACGTTTCTATGAAATATGTTATGATTGAATCAAACAAATGAAAGATTGTGAAAACTTGTTGTATGGTTAACGCAAACATAGTTTTGGTTCTACCAACTTAACTTATGTTCTGTTGAACATACAGTATCTTATGACTTGAATTATAATAAACATATTCTAATTACGTCAATCATATAAATAGTTGTAACAATTACAGAACATGGTTGTGAGAACTATAATTACGATCCTAAGAAACATTAATATGTTTGATTCAAACAAAGCTAAGGTTGAGACAAACAATGATATATGGTTCTTATAACCAATAACCATAATGCTGTGAACACTAAGATACTATCATATTATAAATACTTTATTTATTTATTATTCAAATTCATCAAATACTGATTACTTATAACAAAAATTACAAAATATAAAATAATTAGAAAAAATAAAAAAATAAGTACAACAAAATAAGTACAAAAATACATCATTATATCCGTACACTCATAAATGCCTAAATATAATATTACATTATTTATTTGATAAAGCCGATTTTAACTGTTAAACAGAAATGTTAAAGTCAATTTGACTGTAATTATAATTAAAAATGCGTGAAAGAGATGTGATTGGTTCATGTTGGCTATAATTTGCCCGATGATGAGGAATATCCAGCAACACATAGTCTCTCAAGGATCGAAATGGAACTTTGAAAGTAACGGCTTCCAGCAATGACGGGGAGTTAATATCACCAGAAATTACCTTGAAAGCAAAAACAGCTCTAAGGACATCTCGTCTATCAACCAACGACTCCATCGGCAGGAGTTTAAGACGCTCATGGTAAGGAGGCAGATGCAGTGGATCATGCCAAGGAAAACATTTAAGTGCGAATCGCAAGAATCTTCTCTGAACCGACTCAATTCTATTTTTATGAACCTCATAGTATGGAGCCCATACCGGACAGGCATATTCCAAAATAGAACGGACAAATGTGCAGTACAACATTGTTGTGCAAGGATTTCAATGATCCGCAATCCTTGCACCATCTTCGCACAAAGCCCCAGACGGAGTTAGCCTTACTGACAACATAATCAAAATGGTCATTAAAAGTAACTTCGTTATTAAAATATACACCTAAATCGTTCACTTTGTCAGTTCTACATAATGGGTTTCCTTCTAAACTATAATCAAATGTAACTGGAGTTTTCTTTCTAGAGAACGATACAGTGATACACTTACTAATATTCAAAGGCATACAATTTAGTGTACACCAGTCATAAAACCGTTGCAGGTCACTCTGAAGAAGAGAACAATCAGCCGCATTGGTTACATTACGAAAAATCTTTGCATCGTCAGCATACATTAAAATTTTAGAGTGGGAGAGAACCGAACTCACGTCATTAATGAAGAGGATAAATAAAAGCGGACCCGAATGGCTCCCCTGAGGTACTCCAGAAGTATTATATATATCGGATGAAAGGGCTCCACGAAAAAACACCTTTTGAGTGCGATTAAGTAGATACGAACTGATCCAATAATAATTATTATTAAAATAATAAAGTAGAAATGGCACTGGGGATCCTCACTCACTTTAAAATTGGATTCACTTCTCATCACGAACTTACTTTCTTATTTTTTGTCTCTGTGTGGTAGACAAGTCCCGTCAAATGCCGGATAAAATGTCTTCCCAGATCGCTGAAAATTAATGAAGTCCTCATTTCTGTAGAGTTAGAGGACTTTGTAATAATAAATTATTGTAATTGCAAAAACTGCGTATTTTCTTATGAACATTTTTATTTTGCAAATCTTCAAGAGTAAATTGTATTAAAAATTTATGGTAAGTTGAATATAAATATATTTTCATAACTGTAAAAATACTTAATATTTTCAATATACCTATATAAAATAAGAAATTTCAATACATATTCATATTTCTTAATTATTAACACTTCAATTTTAAAATTTCAACTTCACTTGAATACATTTCGCTTGTAAGCTCAGCTATAAATGAACTTAACTCACGAACGATACCCTTCACTGTGGAAGAAATTGTCATATTGTGTTTAATAATTGCGATAACCATAATATTTTTGTAATATCATTGTGCATAATGGTACAAATCATAGTATGGTTGTGAGAAATATGAATTTCTATAGTTGTACTGATCATGGAATATTGTTGCCATTATCATAAAATACTTTTACATCATGTAACAAACATGGTTAGGACAACCTTATTAATTTAAAATCACCAAATATGGTTATTTATAGTTCATAGTTCATTTATTTCAATAATACTTAAATATATATATACACAGTTTGTAATTGTTTTAGAGAGTAGGCCGGAGCCTTTGAATATTGAGTTTAGTACAAGACAAGAAAATAATGTGAAACTAAAATATGGTTGCAATACATAGTGTGTTTGTGTGAATTATAAGCTATGGCAAGGACAACCATTAATATTTTCATATAGTTATAATAACTAAATTATGATCAGTGCAACTATAGAAGAATTATATTTTTTCTTTCAGTGTATGTATGTTTATTTATAATATTTTCATAGTCGAGTAGCTTTCTTTTAAAACCCAACCTTTTCGTCAATTTCAATGTTTTAAAATTTTGAATGAATGCAATAATTTTCAGGGAGGAGCATAACAATGGCGTACAAGCAAGAGGTTGAGATTTTAGAAAATGACATGTCATAAATTACAAACCATGCAGAACAGAATCGTTCATTTAGACACCTTTCTTGAGATTGCCAAAATTTTTTTCAGACCCTTCTGGAACACTGTATGACAAATTTTTTGTTTTTACTTAGACCATAGGTGACAAGATCATGGCTAGGAGGGATTTGAACCCACCACCCTAGTATTTATTGAAGACCGCGCTTAGGCAACATGAAACTGAGTCGAAGGAACGAAGGACTTTTTTTCACACTAATAACTATTGATCTGCTTCTTTTAAATTTCAAATTCGTAGCTTAAAACATTCTGAATGTTTTTATTTTAACGAGAATTAAAAGTATTGTAAAAGCCTTAGTCAGTGCGGGACTTTAACCCGTCAAACATCTCCTCAGTCATACGGATGGATCTTCCCGGGACCACTGTCAGACCGCCAGACCTTGGTGCTAAAGCCGTCAATCAGTCTGTCTTGTTATGGCAACAAATCTCATAAATCTCATGCTGGATTTACACCGAACACGTTCGGCGAGACTTTACCCCCACAAGCTCATTACAATCTCTCACTGTTGAGGTTATCTCTAACTAAATTCTTCCCAATCCAATGGATTAAAAAATCTCACAAATGATGCATTAAATGTTGATGCATTTAAATGTTGATGAAATTTATAATGTTTCAATTAATAATTTATTAAAATTAATTATTTTATATTTGAACAATTATTTAATATTTGAACAATTATTTTTATTTAATTTAAAATTAGTTATTTTATCACTTACATACCAATATATTTTAAATTATTAAATTCTTAGTTTATTAAAATTAATTATTTTATTATTAACGATTTATATCAAAATAATCGTTGTAAATGTTTCTCAGCAAGGATTTTGAAAAAGACTAAAAAAATATTTCCGAAATTTTATTTTTTGATAAAATACGCCAACTTTAATTTGAATTCAATACAATGTATGAAGTTGGCAATCATTCAAAACTTCAGTGAATTAAACTCAGTTAAATAGAATTACTTACTTACGACATGACGTACCACCACAACAAACCGGGTTTTCGTCCAAAAAGTCGAGCACCGTTGAACTTTTTCGTCGCCTGATTGTATGATTTTTATGGTGGAGGTAAAGTCACGCCGCAACGTGTTCGGTGTAAATGCAGCCTGTTGCGTTCAAAGCAGCGAAGTGCCATCATAATCCTCGCTGCTGCAGTCTAGAAAGCTTGTGGGATGTGTCGCATATGTGGGTCACGATGTTTGGAGCCTCTCCGGAGGTTTGCAGCCTCGGCTCGATCCATGTTTAAGCGCGGATAGTAACATCAGATATGCCCGTCGTCTTCAATCTAGTGAGGACAGTTGGGACAGAACGAGTCTTGCTCGTACTTAAAACGGTGAAGATACTGTTTATACGGTGAAGATACTGTTGTTATGTCCGCTGAGCAGCTGATATAGAAGTCTCTCCATGTTTACGGCTTATCTAGCTGTCGATGTTCGGAATCGGAATGAACGTCCATCTCCCACCGTTCGCGTTCTCCCAACGTCCATGCCATTTCTCGATGTCGTGCTATCGCTCGTTCACTTTCGATAATTTGCCTGCGGCCATGCAGATACGCTGAAACTCACTCGCCAGTACGTCTATCGCTTCGATTGCCTCTTCGGAAACTGTTCTACAAGCACTGGCAACCCTTAGTGTGCTAAGATGATAGATTGATCGGATTCCGGCTATGTACGATGCCTTCTTCGTCGCACCTGCCCCGATCGGTGCAGCCTTTAGAAGCTCGTGGCGGTTACTAAAAGTTTTCGCCTGCTGGAGCGTGGCGGTCCTCCAATATTTGCCATGTTGCGTGAAGGTGCGCGTCCACTAGACGGGACGGGCCAGGTCGGGTTGGATCGCAAAAATCCGCCTGGCATACAATATTATGGAAGTCCGTTCACTGAAGGCGGGCGGCATCGGTGCGCGACGGAACTCATTGGCGGATCGTTTTGTGAGCGGATTTCTGCTCGGGCAGAAGTGCACCCCGGGTTGTCGGACCTCGTCCCACCATAGTGGACACAGCGAAGCATAGGGGCTCGGCCTTTTTCCGTCACCTGTGACCAGTCCCAAGTGGACGCAGAAACAAAAATTCTCGCCGCACCGTTGCGAATCGGCTCGTCTCTAGTGGACGCTTACCTTGAAAGTGTATCATTCATCTTTGAAGCTTTCTCGCTGGTCACCAGAAAGTATCCCTTGAAGGACATCCGAGTGTCGATCAGCACCCCAGCATACAACACATTTGGCTGGGAGTGATCCCCCGCTCTGAATATGAAGACCTCACGCACTTTCAGAGATCTCAATAGAACTTCTTTTCGCGGTATGTTACCCCATACGCTGAAACTATCTACCGCTTGCATGATACACGACCTCACTAAAGCTTTCAGCCAATATTCGTGAACATGTGTTTTAAAAACTTTTGTATGACAGTAGAGTATGACGATTTTATCCGTAAACAAACATACAAATTTGATCAAATATCCCAATTCCAAATTTCCACCATCCCTGGTCAAGGTGTTCTTGAGTTATCGTGCGGTAGGACAGACAAACGAACAGAGAGCAAGCGGACTTATAGTTTTTAGCTATCAGGGAACAAAAAATAATGTATAACCTTTTTTCATTCGATGCCCCGTTCTATGAGTTACAAACTTTTGGGCTAGATTAAACTTATATAATAATACGTGAGCGTATGCAATTATTGATATATTGATAAGTTTTTTCTATTGTGCAGATCTTTGAGACCGTGATTTGTCAATGTCATTTTATTTCAAATCCTTTATCCACCCATTTCAATGGATTCTTCAAGTGTCGATCCACCATATCCAACCTGATCTTAATTGTAAAACAATGTCACCTCAAGGATTTGATTGCGTTTAAGTACATACAAATAAACAGGTCTTAAGGAGGCGTTCCACAAAATCAACCACAATATTATCGCCAACAATCAAGCCTATCAGGTTTTCCTAATTTAGTTGTAAGCAGCATCAGATCCAATTTATAATATTTCTCCGCCCTTACCTTGACTTTTTCTAGGATCCCACCAGATACTGCTCTTGGGCCGCTCTTATTTATTGTATTTATTAATGATGTAAGCTCGGTTATCTCTAGCTCGACTATTTTTTTATCTGCTGATTGCACCAACATTTTTCGAACGATTTTTGAATTATAATAAATAAAAAAAATTTCCTGCAAAACGACCTGCAGCTTTCCTTCCATAAGCGCAATATAAGACATACCACTTTTCATCGACAAATGAAACACAATTTTTATTTTAAGAAAGAGTTTTCCTGTTCATTTCTAGTATTTCATAGAGGATATAGGGTACTTAGTAGAATTGATATTTGTAGTTTTCGAAGGAAACCAATCTGCCTAGGGAAGGAAGAGCATCCTTCTCCGTTACATTGCGTTTACTTCATAAGAAGTAAACGATTCATAGAGCTGGATATTGCACAGAATTGCAACCAGCTAGGTCAATTCTGATGAAAGAGGAGTTCATAAATCAGGACCCAGTCAGGGTGTGAATTTCGTACGAAAAACAAACCAGGTAGACTTCTTGGAGTTTCTGAACGAAATAAGGTGATACAATAAACCACACTATTGACTTAAGTGCCAAGACTCGTGCCATATCTATGGTAGCAACTAACAAATTCATAGATTTAATTGTTAATGAAAAGTCAACTTATTGTCAACAAAGCTAACTCCAGTGTGTGATTTTTGAAAGGATGGTGTAAAGTCTTTAAGGATTATTTCTAAGGTTTGCCCAAAAAAAGTAGTGTACCTTGATCTGAATTTTTACGTCTTTCTTACTGCTTCTCGTATTAGAGTCACTTTTGCGATAAAAATATTTTGACTTGAAGTTGAGTCACCTGCCTAAAACTCTTACACTTATTATTACTGATCAATCCTTGAACAATTTTGCTCTTCTTCATTTGGCCCGCCACTTGGCTAACTACGGAAAATTTTTCATTGAAAATTATTGGAAAATTAATTTCAATCTGAGTTTTGACCAGATAGGGACAACTTTGATAATTAAATTAAATTTAGCCCTTGATTATTTGAATTAACATTAACTTTATTTTTCGAATATTATTTTGTTGAGTTTTTTTTCTTATACATTTTGGTTTATTTATGTTCCATTATAATTTATATATTATACATATTTTAATTAATAATATTAACTCTTTTTGTAGTTAATTGTTTTCATTGTTTTATTTTTTTTTAAATGATATTAGTTAGTTTATTATTTGCCACATTTTTGAAATTTAAAGTTTAGTTATTAACTTCTTAGTTCAATTTTCTATTTCTTTAAAATTCAACATTTGTTTTAATCAAATTCTTTTAAGTTTTTAAAATATTTTAGTCATCAAAAAATGTAATGCATTTTTAATTTTGATTCTCTTTTGTAATTGAATTTTTTGTATAAAGATAAAAAGTAGAACCGAGTATTGGCGAGTAAATACCTTTGAAATTAATTTTAAATGTTCTGAAAAATGTGACAAGTCACCAAAAAACATATTTGAGTATAAAAGTCGGTAGTAACAATCAAATCATTCATACAAAGTTAAAACATTATTAAGTTTGTTCTTTTCTATCACTTTTGGGGCATAAATCGAAGAGGAATGCCCCAAAAGATATCAGATAGAATAAACTGCATAATATTATATAATTTTCTAAATGTTACAAACTTTTCATGACTGATTTGTTTATCACAAAAAAAAACATTAAAAAATGAAATGAAAAAGAAATCCCCGGTATTCACCTTAAAGATCTAGTCATAAATTAACCTTTGTATATTTCTTGGATTTAATATCGTTACTTGTGATAATTTATCGACATAAAAATGCGATCGAAATTATCATTTATGCGGCAATCTGCACAAAAAAAAGCAGTCTTACAATTTAATAACCTGTTTTTGCGCTATTTTAGACAATTTTGTCGCTTAAGATGAACAAAACACCATTGCGATTTTGTAATACATTGCAGTAAAAAATTTGAATAAAAATAATTGAGGGACTTTCCGAACGAAAACTCAATGAATTTTTGTATTATCGTGGGTAGGTTGAAATCTCATGATATCATTTTATATATACATATTTGTTATTTTTGTATAAATTACCGAGTTGTTTTATAGTTAATTTTATTGTATAAACTTTTGTTTGGATTTTCCTTGAGAAAATCATATATTGATAATTTGTTGCTATTAAGAAAAAAAAAATTTACGAATTTTTCTAAAAAATTGCGTCTCATATCTCAATAATTATTTATGATAGGATCTTAGAATTCATATGGGAGATAGGCCTCCTAAACACCTAACACCCTGTAAGGGGTAAGGGTGAAAAGAAAAATATTCCGATTTTTATATCCCGAGAACCGCTACTGATAGAATGCTGAAACTTTGAATATAAGTACAGCTATAGTGGTGGCGATTGGTTATAGGCAACTTTGCTGTTCTAGTGGATCGTAATGAAGCCAATAGGCACTAAAAAATATTTACACCTGCTTGTATATTGCAATACCCGGCCCGATTCCTGATGTTCTCATCCCTAAACTGATCCAGTTCGGCATCCCTCTCATTTCCCCACAATTCCTTCCTAGTCTCCTCTCCTTCACACCAATCACTGAAAAATATTTGACAGAACAGTACTGTGGCCAGTGGAACCAGTTTGTTCCTGAAAATTATCTAAAAAACCGTGGCCAGAAAGACTCAGATTGCCTTATTGCAGTGGGAACACAACGGACCCAGATGTCAGACTATGTGCTGGCTATATTTGCAAATAGTCACCGATCTAACCTAACCTTACCTATAATTATACAATTAAAATGCTTTATAAAAATGTTTAATAGGGGTAGTATGATATGGGTGTTGGGGGTGTTTTTTCCTATCTCTGAAACGGCCTATGCTATAGGGTGTTTTTTTAGGTGCATGAGAACTTAAAATTATAATACAAGACAGAAATATTGTTGGAATGAAATTTTATTTATTATATTCTGGTAGATAATTTTATGGCATTTATTTTTTAAATATGATTTCCGTCATATGTCTGCCGCGGCTACGAGTTTCATGGTCCATTCGATCAGTCCAATTTTTAACTACTTTTTCCAATAAATCTGGCCGTATGGCGTCAATAGTGGCTTGAATATTGGCTTCCAATGCTTCAAGAGTTGCTGGTTTGTCGGTATAAACGCATCACTTAATAAAGCCTCATAAAAAGTAATCCAGAGGCGTTAAATCGCACGAACGAGGGTGCCAGTTAACAGAACCACTTCTGGAAATTAAGTTGTCACCAAATTGATTTTGCAATAAATCGATTGTTAAGCGCGCTGTATGGCAAGTTGCGCCGTCTTGTTGGAACCAAATGTCGGCGATGTTTAGCTGATTAATTTTTGGAAACAAAAATTCAGTCAGCATGGTCGATTATGTTGCCGTAAAATGGACGAAGTGTTCTATGAACTTCGCGAACAGATTTATTTTTTTCAAAGTAAATTTCCACAATTTGGAAGCGTTGCTCTGGCGTTAAACGATTCATGATGACTTGCCAAACCTTGCTGAACATAAATGTCAACACAGTTTGACATTCTTAGCTGTCAAACCACAGTTATCGATACCGAAAGTTCTCATGCACCTAAAAAAACACCCTATAGAAACTTAGTGTGTATATGCAGATATACTACAAAAGTACTTTAGGTGAAGAAAAAAAAATTGTATATCCATTGGGATGCGAAGGTGGGCCAAAAACTTAGTCTGTGAAAATAGGATGCATAAATTTTCACGAATTTCATCATATCTCCTTGTTTTTCTGAAATATTAAATTAATTCTACTTCCACAGGTTCCTCAGATAAATGTCTAGAAAGCGTTTTCACGATTTTTTGAAACTCAACCCCTAAGATGGTGTAAAAGGGTTGCATATATTTTCATGAATTCCGTCATATACCTTATGACTAATAATATATCGAATTGATTAAACAATATTCTGTGGACGGATGAGTCCCAATTTACCAGAGACGGTATCACAAACTTCCACAACCTACATACGTAGGCTGAGAGCAATCCACACACAAGAAGAGCGGCATCATTTCAGCACAGATTCAGCGTCAATTTATGGGCAGGTGTGATCGGTGACGATTTACTTGGACCTATTAGGCTTCCGCGTACTCTAAATAGCTCCAATTACTTACAGTTTTTATCAAATGATCTACAGGACTTGTTGGATGATATTCCACTGGTTCGATTGGCTTCCATGTTTTACCAACACGATGGTGCTCCTGCTCATTACGGCCGACAGATCACAGATTGGTTAAATTCCAATTATAGCAATCGCTGGATCCGTTCGTAGAAGCGTTTTTGCAAATTTAATCTCTTGGCGGTGTATAGAGGTTGCATACATTTTAACAATATTCGCAATATCTCTTAGGTCTTTACTTCCAATTTGTATACAATCAATTTCAGAATTTTTTGATATTCAACCCCAAGACGGTGAATAAGGTTACATTAATTTTCACGAATTCCAACATACCTTTTAGATCTGATAAAATATCGAATTGGTTTGTACTTCCTCGCGCTTTCTATATAAGCGCCTAAAAATTAATTTCACGAATTTTGAATATTCACCCGCAAGAGGGTGTAAGGGGTTGCATACGGTTTCCCAATTTTCGACATCTCTTAGGTCTGATGAGATATAAAATTGGTTTTTACTTCTACGGGTATTTCACGTAATCGGCTAGAAACTAAATTCACGATTCGAAATTCAACCCCCAACGGGTGTAGAGGGGTTGGATACGTTTTCACAACGTTTACAATATTTCTTAGATCCTATTAGAAATCAAATTAGTCTTATCTTTTTCCTGCCTTTTATGCAATCGCTTAACAACCTTTTGTTTGATTTTGAATTCAGGCTGTATATGTTTTGACGAATTTTGTCATATCTCTTAGGTCTGATGAAATAGCGAATTGATTTTTATTTCTGTGGGCTTTTTAAGTAATTGCCTAAAAACTGATTTCAAAATATTTTGATATTCGACCCCGTAGGGAGCGTAAAGCGGTTACATACATATTACGTCTACAGCTAAAATATATTTTCGCTATTTTTACTTCTATGGGCAGTTTTTTTGTTCCAACCATTGTACAATCAAAGAAATTCGACTTTACTTAATTTAAGACGGAAAGTTTTCCTCAATAAATATTATCATTCTCAAAAAAACAACAACAAAGAACAATTGTTGCAATATTTAACAACGATATTTTGTATATTCATAAATTTAATAATTACTAGCAGCTATAATGGCGCTTGTATAACTTTTCATCTCTTATCAAAACAAGCAATAAGTAAAGCAAACAAAACGAGGGTTAATAATGTTATTAACATTCATTTAAGGCATTATGACGCCGAGTATCGTATATTATTTGTATAGAAAATACTTTCTATATATAAACTTTGGGCTACAGGTGTATCGTACCTACCTGTAGTAAAGTTGTGAATGAACTAAATATTACAAAAGTAGGGTACGCTTCTTTGTACTGCGTTACTTCAGGGTTTCCAATAAGATAATAAATCTACGTGTATTTAGTCTCATGACTTTTTAGCCAAAGTAAACTGCGATAACACGTCGCCACGCTACCTTCTTACGTACATATACGCTTTGTTGTTTTAATTTAGCATATAAAGTAAAATCGATGTTATTATTTTATTACATGCAAAAGTTTTATGAGTGTACCTTGAAAACGACCTATTGAATGCCACTTGGATAATATTTTGAGCCTGGTTATTGCACTTTAGTGTGCTAAAAAGATCTAAAAATTACTAACTTCTTGCTAAATATCAAATGTTCAAAATGCAAATAACTTTTAATTTCACATAATTGCCTGGGTTTTTAACATGAGGTATGTTAAATAGTAAAGTAAAATATGTATCACTAACTGAATTGGTAAATTTTTACACAATGGCTGATGACTTCCATCCGGGCAGAACAAGCCCGTCGAAAAATCGTTAAAATTCTACACATTTTCAACAAACATTTAAGAACAGTTAAAACAAGGAAATACGCCCTCGCAGAACTTATATACTTTTTTATGTAAAAGGAATGTACGAATTTTACGTATAGACACCTAGAATATTATACGCAGAAACAACGTAAGTATTCCACGAATAATACTCGTACATAATATAAATATATATGGCAACGGCGGACACCGTTCTCAAAAATTCGCATGGGGTTATCCTTTTCGTCGTATAGTACATGACACTTTGTCAGCTGGGTTATTGCATTGAATAAAGCAGAATTCGTAATCCCATAGTTAAGGTTTTGCTCTGTAGAAAACAATATGTAAAAAGATGCCAAAAGTCTGGATGAAACCTACACTGCTGAACAAAATAATAAGTGTGCGCATTTTATTTTCCAAACATGTATTCTTTTCACATATTTCTTTATTATTCCGCAAAAATTAAAATATTTTTACACTTTAGCATACTTCATTATTACAAATAACAAAAATGGCTTTGCAAACTCAACAAAAACTTAACATTTTTTCAATTAATAAACAAAAACAACAATTTTCGGCTGGCCACAATAATAGGTGTGACTAAAAAATTAAGTATTAACTTTGAAATTTCGTCACTTATGATGGCGCTTTATGCTAATTTTGGTAGACAGCGTTTAATACATAGTATATCCACCATTAATCTTCATGACCTTTTCGACGGTATCAACTTCCGGCAAGTTTCTAAGGGAATATTGTACCAAACGTTTAAAATATTTTCCCATAATTGCCTTTTATTTTGGCAACCCATTTTTGAAACTTGTCGTTTAAGTTCACTCCAAAGGTTTTCAATTGGATTGAGGTCTGGGGATTGACTTGGCCACTCAAGGACGTTCACACTTTGCTCCTCGAACCAAGCTTTGACCAATCGCGATGAGTGTTTCGGATCGTTATCCTGCTGGAATGTCCACAAAAGGGGTATATTGTCCTCGGCGTAAGACAGCATAACCTTCTCCAGTAAATTCTTAATCTATCCATAATGCCATCGATGCGGTGTATGGGACCTACACCTTGCCACAAAAAACAGCCCCATACCATTATGTTGCCCCCTCCGTGTTTCATTGTCTTTTTCGCTTGCTAATCGGCGTCGAACGGTTGGTGATGAAATGACATCCCTATCTCGGTCGCAATTGTCCTAGATGATTTGAATATGTCTCGTTTAGATAATGTAACGATTCGATTGTCGGTTACTGCTGAAGATTTTTTAGGTGCTCCACGCGTTTGAAGAATTTTTTCCGGTTTCAGGGCATTTTGTGACGAAATTTTTTGACCGTCCCAATGATGTGGCAATAAATTTGTAGCTTCTTCCTTCATCTCGGAGCTGACGAACAAGCCTTCTCTCCTCTGTACTGCAGTGACGCCCTCGATCCATCTAATTTTAATTTTAGTTTATTTATTTCAGTAACGCTATTTTTATAATGCCTTCATTTAATTTAATTTCCTCAATGTCTTACCTTCTGCAACTAAATAATTCTTGAAATTAATGTTCTTCACACAGAAAACAATGCACATCTATTTTATTAATAATAATAATCAATGGCACAACAGCCCAAATTGGGCCTAGGCCTTGAAATAATGCTAGAGTTACTTCATTACTAGACCAAGTGAAGTGGTCAGCCACACGCTTGTCCGTGATTATTACCCCGATTTTTAACTCAGGTACTTATTTGCAGCTGAGTGAACTGGTAGTCCGGCACCCAATCCCATTCTCGAAAATTACATGTCGCCAAGCAGATTCGAACCTGGTACCAGGTGCACCGAAACCGGACCTTCACATCGCACACAAAAATGAAAATACGCTCAAACAATTCTACCTGTCGGAAGGATAGAAAAATCCACAACTGCCATTCATTGGAATTTTAGTTGATTTCAGTTTTAGATGGCGCTGATGGCAGTTAAAAGAAGGCTATATCAGCTAAAATCATCGAATTTATATACAAGAAAACAGGTTGTATATTATGTAGATATCAGCTCGTTGACGCACTATATGCGTATTATAGGGTGATACACTGGTGATATTGACGATATTATGATTTGTATACGAGCTGTGTATCCAAGGTATAAGATGAGATACGATGGAATTTGTGAAAATGTATTCAATTCCATTACATCTCCTTGAGGGTTTAATTTTGGAAAAAATGTGAAATTAATTTTTAGGCGATTGTATAAAAAGTTTGAAAATTTTTAAGCCAATTTGCTGCCGCATCAGACCTTAAAAATATTGCCAAATTTGTGAAATCGTGTGCAACTCCTTTACGTCTCTTTTGGGGTAAATTTAGAAAAAATCGTGTAATTGGTGTTTGGTTTTCGTGTAATTGGATATTAATCGATTACATAAAATGCCTGTATAAGAAAAAACCACAAATTTTATGTGTCATCGAATTTAAGAGGTATGTTGAAATTATTGGAAACGTATGTAATCCCTCTATGCCACCTTGGCAAATATCAAAAAGTCTTAAAAGCAGTTTGCAGCCGATTATATGAAAAGTCCGTGGAAGTTAATGCCAATTTGATATCTCACTAAACTTATGGGAAGTGGCAGAAATTGTTTTACGTATGTAACCCCATTAGGTCCCGTGTGGATTAAATATCAAAAAATCTTGAAAACGGTTTTTATCGCTTTTATAAAAAGCCCGTGGAATTCGATAGCCAATCCGATATCTTGTCGGACCAAAGAGATATGACGGAATTCGGCAAAACGTGTACAACCCTTTAACACTTTCTTAGGGGTTGAACAGCAGAGCAACCCTGAAAAGACAGTTTTTTAGCGATTATATGCGAACCCCGTAAAAAAAGCCTAATCAGACCTAAGAGATATGGCGGAATTTGTGAAAATGTCTACAACCTCTTTACATCTCCTTAGGGGTCGAATTTAGAAAAATTTTCAAAACATTTATCTGAAGAATCTTAAGAAGTAAAGTTAATCCAATATTTTGGAAGATCTAGGCAATATTACAGGTTCGTGAAAATATTTGCACCCCATATTCACTGAACCACTTTTTTGACTAAACGTGAATTGTTTTTCTAGGTCATCTACATATGAGTGGTTCAGTGGGAGAGTTACCTACGCAAAATCGTTTGAAGGCTCGTAGCTCCCAAACCCTTTGAGCTATTAAATTAAAATTTTTTATGAATAGACTGGGTAGGCCCCTTGAAGTGGCCACATTTGGAGGGGTGGGGGTGTGAGGGGGGAGGAGGGGTAAGTGTTTTAGACGGAAAATTTTGGTTTCTAGATCTCAGCAACCGCTTATGCTAGGAGGCTGAAATTTGGAATTTATATAGAACTTCAGTAGTGGACTCATTTGCAAAAAAATTGCCGGTATAGGTAAAGGGGTTTGGGAGTGGGGGGAAAAATAATGCGTCCGAAACGCGAAAAAGGTGAGATCGACACATTCTAAAATCCATATCTCCTAAACGGTTAATGTCACAAAATTTAAACTTAATGAATATCTGTAGGTATACTAGGAAAATAGATCGGAAACAAAAAATTTTGTAGGGGCAGTGGCGTACGGGGGTGGGGGGTGAAAAAGTTTAGATTACGATATCTCACGAACCAATCACACTAGACAAATAAAATTTGGTTTGTGTATAAAAGTTGAGAAATGAAGTTTGATGAAAGTAAAATTTTTAAAGTGGGCTGTAGGGCATGAAAGTGGAGGGGATAAGAATTTTACAAAAAAATCACGTCTCATATTCAAGAACGGTATAAGATAGATGCTTAAAATTTTTACCAGAAGTAAACCTAATGGACCGCTGGCAGAAAACAAAATTTTAGAAGTTCGGGTGTAGAGGGTGAGGGTGGGGGAGGGTGAAAAGGAAAAAGTTGTGATTTTTATATCTCGACAACCAATAATGATATGAAGCTGAAACATGATATTTAGATAGACCTATATTAGTAGCATCTTGGAAAAATATAATTTTTTATGGGGGTAGTATGGTACGGGGGTGGGGGGTGTTTTTCCTATCTATAGAACGGCTTATGCTACAAAGTTGAAACTCGATGCGTTTATGTAAATCAACTAGAAAACTAATTTAGATAAAAAAAAATTTCAAATACCCATTGGCGTTCGGAGGGTGGGCAAAAAAATGATCAGTGAAAATGGAATGCATATATTTTCACGGTTTTCCTCATATCTATTAGGTCTTCCCAAATATTGAATTCATTTTTATTGTACGACTTCTTCATATAAATACCTAGAAAGCGTTTTCAGAATTTTTTAAAATTCGACCCCTAAGGGGGTGCAAAGTGGGTTGTATACTTTTTCACGAATTCTACTATATCCCCACGTCTTATCAGATTTCGACTAACTTTTCACTTTCATGGGCTTGCGTAGTAATCGCCTGAAACTTTATTTTAATTTTTTTCCTTTTTCAGCCCCTAAAAGGGTATAAAAGGGTTGAACACGTTTTCACGAATTCCGTCATTTCTTTTAGAAGTGATAAGAAATTGAATTAGTTTTTACTTTCTCGTGTTGTCTTCATATTTATATATGAGCTCCTTTCAGGATTTTTAAATATTCAACCCCCAAGTGGGTGCAAGGAGGTTGCATATCTGATGACATATCGAATTCATTTTTACTTCCTAAGGTTTCCTACATAAAAAAGCCAAAAAGTCAATTTCAGTATTTTAGATATTCAATCCTCATGGGTGTAAGGGGGTTGTATGCTTTTCAAAGCTTCGACATATTTCTTAGGTTCGATGAGATATTAGATCGCTTTACATTTCCACAGACTTTTTATATAATCGCCTACAAACCCATTTCTCAATTTTTCGATATTCAACCCCCAAGGGTTTGTATATGTTTTCACAATTTTTGACATTCCTTAGTTCTGATGAGATATAAAATTAAGTATTACGGCCAACCAATTCACGATTTTTCGAATTTCCAGAACCAAGGAGGTGTGAAGGGTTTGCTTACGTTTTCACAAATTTTTCAAAATCCCTCGTGTCTCATGAGATATCAAGTTGCTTCTTATGAAATCGTCTAAAAACCTGTTTCACAATTTTTTCGAAATTCAAACCCCAAGTGGAAGTAATGGGTTTGTATACGTTTTAACAATTCGTCATATCTCTTAATTCTGATAAGGCGACAAATTCGTTTTTGCTTCTATGGTCTTTTAGTGTACATAATATACCGAAATTCGAATAGTGTACACAGGCTTTTCCAATGTTCAATCGGCTAAAAATCTCTATTCTAAATATTTTTATTTTAAGAACATAATAAATTTTCTAAGAAATCTAATAATCTCGAAGCAACTCATGATACACTCCAACTTTGACCGCTCCCGAACTTTGACCCGAAAAATAATAAAGTTTCGCCCAGACCATTGGCAGATTTTTTATTTTGTTATACTGTCAAGCAATGTATACTTATAATATGGAGACCAAATAAGTTTGGAACACAAAGATATGGTTATTGTGGTCAAACTGAAAAATCCTAAGCATCAACAATTTCAATGTGGCTTTGGCAACTTTTCCACTCAACCACTCATATATCCATTAAGTTTCATGTTTCTTGAATAATCCGTTCCAGATATAGGAAAAATTCCCCTTACGTGCCATACTACCGCTACTAAAAATTATAGTTTTAAAACATGCCACCACTACAGCCCTATGTAAATTTCAATTTTCAGCGGTTCTGGAGATATAAAAATTGGATTATTTTACTTTTCACTTTTCCCTACCTTTACCCCTCACACCCTCACCCCTTCCACCCTTACCCCCAAAATTATGCTAGGGGTCGATCAGACCCACCTCCTATCCTATCCTATCTTAAATAGTACTTGAGATATGAGAAATGAGGCCCCGCTCTTCCATGCCCAAACGCCACCCTTAAGAATTTTAAATTCAGCCAACTCTTGTTCTCCTTTTGTTTTTCGCCTAAGACCCTCCCCCGTCTCCCCCCCCCCCCCCATACTCTCACCCACGAAAAATTTACTACTTAAAGTGGTCCACAGAGTCTACCCACTAAATTTTTTGGGAGCTACGAGCTCTTAAACCTTTTTGCGTACTGCTGACGATGCATATCGTCCTGATTTTTTTGCATTTAGAGTTCTACTAGTCAGAACGTAAAAAAATAGTAGCAAATTTTTATTTATTAACGCGATCACAATACCTTATTATATTCGGTCATTGCATTGCATAATGTTTATATGGAATGGTTGGTTCAGCAAGAATGTACCTATGTACCTCAAATTTAAAGTTTGCAATGTTCTACACAAAAACTTTTTCCTTATTACACTGAATAATTGACAAATGTTTTTATTACCGAAACTACTGTAGCTGTACGTTTGCCGCTCCAACTTCATGTATTACATCTACTCAAAATCTTATCTCGAATCAAAACGTATGCCATCCATCAGATAAAAATTTATGTTCTGATAACCATAGATCGAGAAATCTTGATATGGCATAGCCGAGATTTTAATGGACTTAATTATAGTCTAGTCGCGTACTCGAACTACTTACCGACGAGAACCTGAAAACCTGTCCACGGTAAAACGTTACATTAGACCACATCAGTGAATACCTTAGGCTATGTTCTTATCTAAGAGTCACATGCGATTAGCGATAATGCCAATTAACATGAGAAACAAAGGTGTTGGCGATGAAGGCTTCCATATGGGAAAACAACTGTTTGTTATCTTAATTACCACTCAGTGATTTTTAGTATCTGATAGTCAACACTTTACGATTATTGTATTGTTCTAATTAATTATGAAGTTTCAAGATATATTATGTACATACATTTTGTTATTGTTTTTGTTATTAGGGTGCATTTCAGCGATAAGTTATTCCCATAAAGTTACACAATTTCTGCATGCTTAAAAACAATTATTGTAGATTAAAAATGTGGTTTCTATAAGTCTGGATCCGCTTACGCTAGAAAATTGAAATAATATAAATTTAAAGTGAAGCCGTATGCAAAAAAAGCTGGAATTCAGACAAAATGCATTTTACTTTATTATTTTAATAATAAAGTATTGTTATCGATTTTTTTTTATACGTTTCATGACTAATAAGTACCAAAAAAGCAAAAAAAATTTTCAGTCCGTCTGTGCGCCGTCCGCCGTACGCAAAACGTTTTAGGGCTTATAACTCCTAAACCCTATGAGCTATTGAATTGAAATTTTTTTTTTTAATAGCCTGGGTAGGCCTCTTGAAGGGACCACATTTTGGAAGGTGGGAGTGTGAGGGGGGAGGTGGGGGAAGCGTTTTAGACGAAAAATTTTGGTTTCTAGATCTCAGCAACCGCTTATGTTAGGAAGCTGAAACTTGGAATTAATATAGATCTTTGATACTGGACCCCTTTGGGTGAAGGGGTGTGGGAGTGGGTGGAAAAATAATGCGTCCGAAACATTCGGGCGAGATCGAGACATTCTAAAATCCATATCTCCGAATCGGTTAATGTCATGAAATTAAAACTTAATAACCATCTGTAGGTATACTAGGAGAATATATCGGAAACAAATTTTTGAGAGGGGTCAGTGACGTACGGGGGTGGGAAGTGAAAAACTTTATATTACGATATCTCACGAACCAATTGCACTAGAGAAATAACATTTGGTTTTTGTATAAAGGTTGATAAATAAAGTTTGCTGAAAGTAAAATTTTTTTATTGCTCGGTGACGCATGGAAGTGGAGGGGGTAAGAATTTTTTTAAAAAATCACGTCCCATATCTCAAGAACGGTGTAAGATAGATGCTTAAAATTTTTACTAGAAGTAGGCCTAATAGACCCCCAGCAGGAAAAAAATTTCAGCGATGAGGGTGTAGAGGGTGAGGGTGGGGGAGGGTGAAAAGTAAAAAGTTCCGATTCTTATATCTCGAGATCCTATAATGATATAAAGCTGAAACGTAGTATTTAGATAGAGCTATAGTAGTAGCATGTTGCAAAAATATAATTTTTTATAGGGGTAGTATGGTACGGGGGTGGGGGGTGTTTTTCCTAACTATAGAACGGGTTACGCTAGAAAGTTGAAATTCGGTATGTACATGTAAATCAACTAGAAAAGTATATCTAATTAAAAAAAAATTCAAATATCCATCGGTGTTCGGAAGTGGGGAAAAAAATTGTCAGTGAAAATGGAATGCATATATTTTCGCGATTTTCGTTATATCTTTCCAAGTATTGAATTATTTTTTCTTTGTACGAGTTTTTCATAGAAATACTTAGAAAGCGTTTTCAGGATTTTTTGAAATTCGACCCCTTAGGTGGTGTAAAGGGGATGTATACATTTTCACGATTTCAGCCGTATCCCTCATGTCTGATTAGATATCGAATAAATTTTCACTTCCACGGGTTTATTTAATAATCACCTAAAACTGTTTTTAAAATTTTTTCCATGTTCAACCCCTAAGAGGGGCTTGAAAACGTTTTCACGAATTCAGTCATATCTCTTAAGAGTGATAAGACATCGGATTGGTTTTTACTTCCTATAGCTTTCTTTATATATGTCTAAAAACCCATTTCAGGATTTTTGGATATTCAACCCCAAAGTGGGTGCAAGGGGGTTGCATATGTTTTCACAAATTTTTACATATTTCTTAGTTCTAATGAGATATCGAATTCAATTTTACTTCCTAAGACTTCCTAAATAATCGTCAATAAGTTGATTTCAGGATGTTTGTTATTCAACTCCAAGAGGACGTAAGGCTTTCGACATATTTCTCAGGATTGATGAGATATTAGATTGGTTTGCACTTCCCCAGTCTTTCAATCGCCTACAAACGCATTTGCGATTTCATGTAACGGCCCAAAACCAAATCACGAAAAACCTTCTAATGGCGTAACAACTGATATTATACTAGGACTAGTATAATATCGTCCCGGAGTATGACCCAATTATGTAACTCATATGTTATATATGGCAGCGGCGTAAGTATTCTATCGCGACCCCATTCTAACCGCTTCCCGAACTTTTTTTTAGGTTTTCAGTCACATAGTAATCTACACCGCATCTCAGAATTAAACTCGTTCCGAACTTCTACCCAAAAAATAATAAAGTTGCGCCCAGACTGTTGGCAGATTTTTTTGTTCAGTGTGGATCGAACTACTTCGAATCACCTGGGATCATTGTCCATCTTCGATATCTAAAAGCCGTCAAACTCATTCAGTTTTCAGCGACCTTGTACATACTGCCTACTGGTATTTATGTTTATAAACAATTTATGTTTATAAAACAACCCAAAGATTTTTTTTTAAATTCAAATTTTAAAAAATGTTTCATGCATAACAAAATATTTATTATTACGAGTACTTTCTAAGTGAGGCATGAGAATGCGAAAAAACTATTGGAAAGATACGAAGCCAATAAACTTTTTAATCCATTTCACAAGAAATTCACGATTCTTCTGTTGTAAACAAAATACATCCAGTATCCACTTAGTGTTTTAGTCATATATCTCACTGAAAAAAAATCAAATTATAGGTTGCTATAAACAAGTTAAATTAACAAATCCGGTTCTTCCGAACATTATTTCTTTTGCGTTTATTTTTCATTGATTGCAAGCCAATATTAAATTTTCGGAATAAAAAAAGGAAACTCTTTTTATTTACAAATTCTCGTATTAATGAAAACAACTTAGATCACCTTGAACTTGGTGTTCGTATTCCAAAATTTGACATCAGAAATTATTAAGTGAGATTACAAATCATAGCTATCTTATAATTAACAATATTTCTTACAATTGGATTAGTTTAGGTTTGCAAAATATTTACAGTCTGGACGAAACTTCATTATTTTTTGGAGTAATGTCTGGAACGTGGTTAAAGTCTTACCAAATTTAGTTTCAATGTGAATTCCTGATTAATTTTTAAGGGGCCAGTCGCGTCAGTAATTTAAGGTCGGGTTTGTTTTATTTTAATGCAATTTCTTTAAATTTTTTAGTATATTTTTAGCTATTTTTACGTATTTTTTAACATATGAAAATGTCATGTTCATTAGATAGATGTAAAATTCAGAATGTATTTGATAGAAGCACTTATATTCGTATATTAGCTCACAATGAAAAATGATTCAAAAATGTGAAGTTTATCAGGGTTCATCAAATATTTTCGAGGTAAATGTACATATAAAACTCACTGCACAACGGAAAGCACAGCAATATAAAACTCTCATTTCATAATAATAAACAATATTAGTACCCACATAGTAACAAGCAAGTCCCACCTCTCTGGCACGAAGCTGTCATGGCTTTCACGACCCACATCGTTTATTGCTATCTTTTAAAATCTATAATTTCGGATAATAAAAATTTTATCCACATTTCACTTTATTATTTTAATAATAAAGTATTTCGTATAGTGTAGAGCAATTCAATAAGTCCGTCGATCCGGATAAATTTGAGTGAGCCGATCTTTTTAGAAGATCGAAGCATATCAAACAAATTTTTGTAAAGTGTCTAGGCAACTCTAATTACTACGACGATCTTAAAACTGCGGCGTATGGATTTAAAAAACTAGGTGATAGAAATCAGTCTCTCATGAAGAGGGTAGTTAGAAACGCTTCTATGTTCTTCCAATATTTATAAACTAGAAAAGTTTCTAATTTTTCGTGAAGCGATCCGACGCACTGACTAGCTGACTAGAATACACGTTAGTGAAAGTAATCAATTATAGTGATAACTCATCGCATTGCTTCGATTACCAATTTTGTAATTACGTCGCGCGCGTTTTTAACACTTTCGTATGTTTCGTTTCGGATTTTTTTCAACTATACAATGAAAAATTATAAAAAATTTCAAAAAAATTCGGTGCCTGAGATATAAAAGCCAAAAATTCTCGTCCCAAACTCTCCCCACACCACCTTCAAAAAGTTGCATGTGTCCACTTAGTCTACCCAATAAAAAATTTTGAACTAAATAGCTCAACTAATTTTGACTACGGCAGTCATCTGATTTTCTTTTTACCTTTTGGGGTAAGAAATCACCAAAGTTTCATTGCAATCGGATGACTGGATCAAGAAAGAAAGAAACAAACATTCATAGAGAAAAATTATCCATTTTCTGAACTCCTAATCATAAAATTACACACGAACCGTCATACAACAGTCTGCTGTTGAAAATTTCTCTATCTTAGAGGGTTATTTTAACTGGAAATTTGGAATTTCCAACTTTACCATTTGTCAATAGGAACGCATAAATAATACACCGAAAGCGCACGAACTGCCGCTAAACTATATGAAATACACTCAAACAACTCGGGTACCAGATATTGTAAAATGATTTTAATAATGCAGAAACCTTCACGGGCGTGCCCTCAACATATCACCTACGTTTCATCACTATCGTATGAATGGTTTAGGAGTCCATACGGGACAAACAAACAAACAAAGAAACAAACATTCATTTTTATATATTGTTACATGTAAACCTGGCAACAGCGCAACTCGATCGTTTCGCATAATGGACACATCAACAACCGAATACCTAGCTACAAAGTAACCCAATAAGAAACCTAGTTGAAGTATATAAGGGGAGCGGAGCAACACGACTATATCTCCCCTCTAATCGAATGTGCTCGAATGTACTAGAACTGCGTAGAAGATCGAATGGAATGCGCTCAAGCTTTCCAGAACCCTCTACACACACCACCGAACGAAGATTCAAGAACAGTCTCGACTACAGACAAGTAGTATAAAAGCAGGTGAAGCTTTCAGCGAGGGACATAGTAATTTGACGGTAATGACCGTGTTGGTAGAAAGCGAAAGTGATCGAGTCAAGCGATATATATAAGCGGGCAGTGTTGCCATACAGTGCGAATTATTGTGCGAATAGAATTAAAGTGCGAATAATTAATAAACACTTATTTTGATTTTAAACGAATTGTGTTTTACTTGAAATCCCGGCGAACCCTTAGCTCGCAACAATATATTGATAAAGTAAGAGTTGGTCGACTCTGATGGGTTGACAATTTTCTAAGACTAAGCTGCGACTAGAAAAACTTGAGGTAAAACTTGCTTTTGGGATAGAATCGTTCGATCTACTTGTTGATGTTTCTTGATGAGAGTTCGTGATATATCAGCCATGAGATATTTAATATTATGCCATATAAGCAATTCAGCATAATACGAGTACCTTGTACATTTATATGACAGCTTACTGTAACTAGTGTCGCGATATGGCGCATGCGACGCGTTTGTTCTATCGCGCGAGTCGAGCGCATCGCTTTCACTATAATTCCAACTTTACTCATAAGAACGGACTATGTTAAAAACTTGAAACTATTTCAGTGATATATTAAGAAAAATAAGAAAATGGGTTGGGGTTAGGGGGTGCATGGGCAGGATAGTGTGTTTATTGGGAATTTAGTATAAAATTGAAATTTGGTAACTTAATTGATGACATAAAAATAAGCTTTATAATTATTCAGATCAAGTTTGTGATTCGGTTTAGGACAGAAGTTACTATTCTTTTTTCATCGTGACCTAAAAAAATCTTAAATGTACTCCCAGACTATTGCTGTTTTTCATTAGATATTTTTTTGCATATCATAATCTTTCGAATAATCTGCGCACATGCCCATTTTTTTTATTCCAATATAAAAAAATCTCTAAAACCTAAGTGTTTTTAAATAACTTAAATAATAACACAGCACTCTATCAAAATCCAATTTTAGCCTCTAGCAAATTTAAACAATATGAAATTAACTTTAATTCTATTTGAAATAGCCAGAAGCTCCATTACAAAGTCTAGTTAATTTTGGGACTAGAAAATTAGCCACATTAAATCCAAGAATCTGTTTACTAATAAATAAGATAATTTCGCCTGGTACAAAATTGCTCATTGTTGTTAGGCACGAACAAATTTTAGAAGCTTGAGGACTAGTTAAACAAACTTGGTAATCATCTTTAGATGGTGGTGGATTTCTTGTGTTTCCATCGTTACTGTGTTTCTGCATAGCAGACGGTGGACGTGGTTTGACAATCAACTCATTAGAAGATGTATTAACAATTATTGTTGTTAGGCGGAATTGCAGTTTGGGTTTAGTGTAATTTTAGCTTGGGTGTATGCCATGTCGAATCTGTACGAAGAATTGGATGAATCAGGGTTTGTTAATTGCTTTAATTTTTTATTATTCTTGTCAGACTATATCAGGATATCACAGAGGTACGTGTAGATTCAAAGTAACCATTGCAACCAAGGCTCTTTAGTATCGCTCAACAAATACTCATCCAGGCTTAATTTTACCGAATTTTATTTTATTACTATTTAAAAATAAAGTATTGTAAACCGACCTGAAAATACTCAAAAATTTGCTAACCTCAAATCTTTGTGTTAACGTTTTAGAACTACTCCAAACGGGTTACAAAAAAGTCCGTCTGTCCACCGTAAATGCCGTTCGCCGTACTCAAACGCTTTTGAAGGATTGTAGCTTGGGTTAACCTCTTTAAGTGGTGACTTTTTGTAGGATAGATTTGTGAGGAAAGATGTGGGGATGGTATTAGACAAACAATTTTGGTTTTCATATATCAGGAACTACTTATGCTTAAGAATTGAAACTTGGTTGACATAGTTGGATGGGTACGAGTTGGGGAAAGAATTCGTACGAAACGCGCAAAAGCTAGTATCCAATCATTCCAAATTCGTACGAACGGTTCATATTACAAGGTTGGCACTTGGTAATTATTTGTAGGCCTACTAGTGGAGTATGCTAGAAGGAAAGAACAATTTTGAAAGTATTAAGTGGGTGGACACATGTAGATGGTAGCGAGGAGGGTGGGGGGGGGGGACTTCAATTGTAATACCACCCGAACCATTTACCCCAAAAACATGAAATTTGTTGTAGTGTAAAAGTGGAGTATTCTAAATGAAAAATTTGTGGGGGGCAGTGGAACATGAAAGTGGGGTATACCAATTTTTCGAAAAAATAAAGTCTTATTTCTCACGAATCATTTCCGATAGGGTCTTCAAATTCGTACAATAATCAGGGCGAAAATGGAGGATGGAAAGAAAACATTCAGATTTTCATATTTCGAAAAACGCTATGGATAGAAAACTGAAAGTTGGCACGTTGTAAAATTATATTTATTGATAGGGTTAGCATAGTTCGGGGATCGGGATGCTTTTTCTATCTGAGTAATGGGTTGTGCTCCCAAGGAACTCAAAATTGTCGCTTATACCATATTTATCAGTTGGCGTGACTTGTAGTAATGACTTCTGACCATCATAATTACCCGATATGTTTAAATGACGACGCGACGTTGGAACGACTCTTAAGCGACTTCGTGGGGGAAAATTTGTAAGTCGCCCGACGTCACATGTAATGGTTCAAATTACTCATTAACGACGTCGAACATAAGTAATTGCTTCCACTGATTGTGACTTTCAGCCCGTCTCGCTGTTATTGTGCAGTAATAAATAATGACTTCTAACTCTATTTCAGTCACATATCGGTAATAACGTCATATATTTAAACCAATATAAGTGTTAAGTATTACCGAATGTAAGGGGATAGGCGGCTACCTTACATTTGTTCTGTCAATTGGCTCATATGGCCGCGCCGGTTATGTTCGTTTTCATACATGACTGAACTTTTCAAACTTAAAGCGATTTTATATGTACTCCTACATGATTAAAAAAAAATTTTAATTTTTCTAAGTACATTGTTTTGTTTTACTTTATTATTTCAATAATACAGTACTGTGATCGATTATTAAAAAAAAAAATTGACTTCCCTCAACATTTTTTTTTACGTTTCATGACTATTAGACACGAAAAAAGCAAAACAAATTTTCAGTCCGTCTGTCCGCCGTACGCCGTACGTCGACCGCTGTCCGCAAAATCGTTAGGAGGCTCGTGGCTCCCAAACCCTTTGAGGTATTAAATTGAATTTTTTTTATGAATAGACTTAAAGTGACCACATTTTGAAGGGGTGGGGGGAAGCATTTTAGACGGAAAATTTTGATTTCTAGATCTCAGCAACCGCTTACTCTAGAAGGCTGAAACTTAAAATTTATATAGAACTTTGCTAGTGGACTCATTTGCAAAAAAATTGCTGATATGGGTGAAGGGGTGTGGGAGTGGGGGTAAAAATATTGCGTCCGAAACATAAGAAAGCCGAGATCGATACATTCTAAAATTCATATCTCCTAAACGGTTAATGTCACGAAATTAAAGCTTAACGAACATCTGTAGGTTTACTAGGAGAATAGATCGGAAACAAATTTTTGAGTGGTGGCAGTGACGTACGGGGGTAGGAGGGTGAAAACTTCAGATTACGATATCTCCCGAACCAATTGCACTAGTCAAATAAAATTCGGTTTCTGTATAAAGGTTGACAAATAAAGTTTGCTGAAAGTAACATTTTTTAAGGGGGCGGTGGAGCATGCAAGTGGAGGGGATATGAATTTTTGTAAAAAATCACGTCCATATCTCAAGAACAGTGTAAGATAGATGCTTCAAATTTTTATGCAATGTAGGCCCAATAAACCCCTAGCAGAAAAAAATTGGTGGTGAGAATGTAAAGGGTGAGAGTGGGGGAGGGTGAACAGGAAAAGATTCTGATTTTTATATCTCGATAACCTATAATTCAATAAAGTTGAAACTCAGTATTTAGATAGAGCTATAGTATAGTAGCATGTTGGAAAAATATAGTTTTTTATAGAGGTAGTAAGGTACGGGGGTGGGGGTGTTTTTCCTAACTATAGAATGGCTTATTCTAGAAAGTTGAAACTCGGTATGTATAAGTAAATGAACAAGAAAAGTAATTTGGATTAAAAAAAAATCAAATGTCCAGTGGCATTTGGAAGGGGAGATAAAAAAATTTTTCAGTGAAAATGGAATGTATATATTTTCACGATTTTCGTCATATCTATTAGGTCATCCCAAATATTGAATTCATTTTTATTCTACGGCTTTTTCATATAAATACCTAGAAAGTGTTTTCAGGATTTTTTTGAATTTCAGCCTGTAAGGGGGTGTAAAGGGGTTGTATACTTTTTCACAAATTCTACCTAATCCCCCAGGTCTGATCGATATCGATTATCTTTTCATTTTCATGAGCTTGAGTAATAATCGCCTAAAACTTGGTTTTAAGTTTTTCCTTTTCCAGCCCCTAAGAGGGTATAAAAGAGTTGACGGGTTTTCACGAATTCCATCATTTCTTTTAGAAGTGATAATAAATTGAATTGTTTTTACTTTCTCGTTCTGTCTTCATATTTATCTATTAACTCCTTTCAGGATTTCTGGATATTCAACCCGCAAGTGGGTGTAAGGAGGTCGCATATCTGATGATATATCGAATTCATTGTTACTTCCTAAGGTTTCCTATATAAGTGCCAACAAGTCAATTTCTGTATTTTTAGATATTCAATCCTAAGGGGTGTAAGGGGGTTGTATGCTTTTCAAAGCTTCGACATATTTCTTAGATTTGATGTGATACCCGATTGGTTTTCACTTCCACAGACTTTTTATATATTCACCTACAAACCCATTTCTCAATTTTTCGATATTCAACCCCCAAGGGTTTACATATGTTTTCATAATTTTTTCCATTCCTTAGTTCTGATGAGATATAAAATTGGTTGTAACGGCAATTGATGTAATGACCTAAAAACCAATTTCACAATTTTTCTAATTTCAAAAACCAAGAGGGTGTGAAGGGTTTGCTTATGTTTTCAAAAATTGTTCAAAATCCCTCGTGTCTCATGAGATATCAAGTTACTTCTTATGAAATCGTTTAAAACCCTGTTTCACAATTTTTTCGAAATTCAAACCCCAAGTGGAAGTAATGGGTTTGTATACGTTTTAACAATTCATCATATCTCTTAAGTCTGATAAGGCAACAAATTCGTTTTTACTTCAATGGGCTTTTAGTGTTCATAATATATCGAAATTCGAATAGTGTACACGGGCTTTTTCAATGTTTAATCGTCTAAAAATATTTATTTTAAATATTTTTATTTTAAGAACAAAACTAACTGTTCAAGAAACCTCATAATCTCGAAACAACTAATGATATACTCCGACTTTGACCGTTTCCGAACTTTGACCCGAAAAATAATAAGGTTTCGCCCAGACCATTGGCAGATTTTTTGAAATTTCTTTCGAGCTTTCTTGTAATGATCTCTTGAGTCAGATACGTTTGACAAGCCTAATGCGAATAAGAAGTCTTTTAATAAAGTTTTTCGACGTTCTTGCGATGTTCTTGCAACCTTAAATACCGACGATGACTTTCAAATCATATATGCAGTTAGCAAGTGGTGACTTTCACTCGAAATTGGACGATAAAGTCAGAGGACGCATATACGTCGGTACTATCAAAATCAGACGGGGCTACAAAAACCAACAAATATATCTGTGGTCACAGGGAATAGCTTGGTAACTCGAAAATTAGTAAAATGGGATAAGTGTACTGTGGTCATCTCCCAAGCCTTACACGCACTGTGAAGAAATTATTGTTATAATCGTTGGAAGAACAGTGATGCAACTGCAAAACATTCTCATTTTTTTCGGAGGAACAATGTCATTTTTGACAATTGCCCACAAGCCATACGAGCTTATTAATAGTTACTATAGACAGCTTCGATCAAGAGCACGTTCTTTTAAAACAACGGGGAACGATTTTATGCAAGAATAGCAAAACCACAAAATATTGAAACGTGAAAACAAAAAAATTAGCAAAATTGCAATTGCGTCACTGTTCTTCCGACACGGCGATATGTTATTTGATCACTGAGATGTCGACAAATTAAATTTTTCACAAAAACTGGATTTACAGGAATAATTCAATAGTAAAAATAGCAAAAAAGTGCTGCCCTGAATAGTTTCGTTTTTAGACTTACCTACTTATTCCCTGTGGTCACAGATATATTCTCTCGGACAGCAAGGCAGCAATAATGGCACTTCAGTCCGTTCATATCTACTCCAAACTTGTTTGGAATTGCCTCTAATGCCTGATTGAACTCGGAAATAAGAACAGAGTTAGTCTCATTTGGATTCCGGGACACAGCTGCTATGAAGGTAATGAAATGGCCGACTTAATGGCTAGGAAAGGTTCAGAAGCTGACTTCATGGGACCATATCCATTCTGTGGGATACCATTAAGCACAGCCAGAATGAACTTCCGAATGTGGCAAAAATCGCATTCACTGGGACTTGGCACCGGGCAATAGGCGCTCAAAGCTTTTTATGCCAAAAAATTCGGAAAAAAGAACATCTGATTATCTAAAATTAAGCAGATATCAGACCCGAACCCTAGTGGGAGATCTGACTGGACATTGTCACATGAGGAAGCATCTCAATAGGATTGGTCTCTCTGAGACTAAAATTTGCAGAATATACAATGACGAAGACGAAACACCAGAGCATATCCTCTGTGAATGTGAGGGTTTAGCTCACAAAAGACTTCGTCCTTCGGTCAGGGTTTCCTGGACCCATTGGAATTCCTGATCATTCCTCTTCGCAAAATGCTAGGCTTCATTGAAAGCGCAGGGATTGAAGAGGAATCATAGTAAATCCGGGGGGAGGTCATAATAGGCCCAACTGTGGCTGCAGTGACAGAGGTTAACCATACCAACCCCTATTCCCAATCTATCTATTTAAGGTCGGTACAGAGTCGTAAAAACAGTTGTTAAAACTTCTAAATGTAGTTTGTTATGACTACATACAAAGATATTAGAATCTCTTTATATAAGATGTCCCAACCAATATAAAATCAATCAATGAAGCTTTACGATTGGCGACCAAACTCGGGTGGCTATTAGAGCTTTTTATACTAATATTTGTAGTCCACTGTAAACATGAATCCAAAAGCTCTGTTTTATATTGTTTGGAAAGTAAACGTCAACGATTCTGAAATCGGTAAATTTGAATAAAACAGGATCTTTACATTTATTTGTCATTAGGTCTGTTCTTTTTGCATACACTTTCTACACTAGAATACACTTTTCTGCACTAACTCTTGAGCGAGTGCAGAGAGGTGAAGAGGATGAATGAATAAAGAACAAACCTATTAGGTTTGTTCTTTTTTCATTAACCCTCTTCACCTCTCTGCACTCACTCAAAAATCAGTGTAAAAAAGTGTAGAAGGTGTAGCCAAAAAGAACAGACCTATTATTAACTAGTTATGAAAGGCGAAAAACTGCAAGAAATAATTGAAAAAAAATTGTGTTTAATATTTAACATCGGCTTAAAAATTCGTGCTCTTATTTGCGATCGGGGTTCTAATAATAGAAAGTGTGTTATGTCTTTTTTTTTCACTCCCGGTTGAGCTGCAGAGACGGGCGTGGCGAAGGTATTGGGTACCAACAAAACTAAATGTCACAGGACAACAGTACTTGGGAGCAATTTTGCGGAAAATTTCGACAACCTGTCGCAATCGGCTTCGGATCAGCCAGCCTCACTCCTCGACAGTCCAGTGGCAAAAGAGGCTTCGGTCATCGTATTCCATTTCGAGGAATCCTCGTTTCCTGCAAACGCTCACTCGGTCTCCATGCCAGCGTTGCAGTATTTGGTCCAATTGGCCTAATATTGGTATTGATTTTCTTGAATAAAGTTCCATGGCCCTCTACTTAATGGCATGCGCCAACGCTGCTCCTTAGTCAGGTTTTCGAGCTGAATTATTGTAACGACTCCAATTTCCGGGGTAGGCTCATCGGATGCCGGGATCCGTTACAAAACATTTATTTGATATTAGGACTTCACTTTATTCTCTAAATATAATATATGTTCAATTTCAAAGGTTCTTGTTCGTTGCGTCCTTCAGCTCCGCTCCTGGTTTCCTTCTTGTTCGCCTCCGCGCGTCTGCTCTACTTGCCTTGACTCGCTACTGATCGCCGCCTCTGCTCAACATGCCCATTATGCTGTTCTGTTTGTCGCTGCTAGGTTGGCTTCGTTGCTTGGTTTGCTGCTACCTGGCTCAACGTCGCGTGGTCCTTCGCTGCTTGACTCATCACTGGTCGGTCTGCTCTGTTGCTCGGATTGTCACTACCGGGCCCAACATCGCGTCGTCCTTCGCTGCTTGGCTTTTCTCTACATGGTATGTCGCTGCGTGGCTTGCCTCGCCGGTTTGGCCTGTCACTGCTTGGCTTTACTCCGCTGCTTCGTTCATTGCCGCTTGGTTCGCTCCGTTGCTGGGATTGTCGCTACCTCGCTCAACGTCGCGTAGTTCCTTGTGGCTTGACTTACTCCGCTGCTCGGCGTGGCTTGCTGCGTTGGCTTGCTCGCGTGGCTTGCTCTGCTTGTCGTGGCTTGTTCTGCTCTGCTCGTCGTGGCTCGCTACGTACCGCTGCCGTTTGGCCTGTCACTGCTTGGCTTTACTCCGCTGCTTCGTTCATCGCCGCTTGGTTCGCTCCGTTGCTGGGATTGTCGCTACCTCGCTCAACGTCGCGTAGTTCCTTGTGGCTTGACTTACTCCGCTGCTCGGCGTGGCTTACTTGCGTGGCTTACTTGCGTGTCGTGGCTTGTTCTGCTCTGCTCGTCGTGGCTCGCTACGTATCGCTGCGTTGGCTTGCGTTAGCTATATTTCTTCGGCGTCGTATTCTTGCGGTAGCTACGTCTCGTTGCGGTGGCCTGCGCTGACTGCGTTGCTTCGGCGTCGTCGTCTCTCGGCTTCCTGCAGCTACTGCGTCCTGCTGCGTTAGCTTACGCTGACTGCGTTGCTTCGACGTTGTCTCCTCTTGGCTTCCTGCTGCTACTGTGTCCTGTTGAGTTGGCTTACGCTGACTGCGTTGCTTCGACGTTGTATCCTCTTGGCTTCCTGCTGCTACTGCGTCCTGCTGCGTTGGCTTGCGCTGACTGCGTTGCTTCGGCGTCGTGGTCTCTTGGCTTCCTGCGCTGACTGCGTTGCTTCGGCGTCGTGGTCACTTGGCTTCCTGCACTGCTACGTCTGGCTGCGTTGACTTGCGCTGCTTCGTCGTCGTCGTCTTCCTTGCTCAGTTCTTCGTTCGATTCAGACTTGCTTATTGATGGAAGTACAACTCCACAAGAGCAATAGCACAAGTTGAATCGATCGAGCTCAGTTTCTCAATACTGTTTCAAAGAAAGGAAGTACAACTCCACTATCTTCGTCACAAATCTCTGTTACGTGTTTTACATTATACGTAATCCTAAGTCTTTAATTCATGTACCTAATCCTATGCTGTTTGGTACTCCTTGTACTTGTTCCTTAGGCGATTGGTGTGGATGGAAATTATCAAAAAGTTTCCGTCCTTACATTATGCGCGGGTCGGTTCTCAGGTGTTGGTAACGTTATCATGTCTTTAAACGCGGACCTTCATCCGCTCAAGTTCGAGTGCCAATTCTTCCTCTCAGCAAAAGAAATACTTCAAAATGAAAAAAAAACTAATTTATTGAGCCAAACGTAAAACAAATTACATTAGCAGCCGTCCGCACGCGAAACCCATCTTCCCCGGTACCATATTCGAGCCTTGCGGGCCTTCGCTATTCTAAACGTAACAAGTGTTTTAAACTAATGAAAATTTCTAAAGAAACATCTTTTTTAATGTTTGTTATGCCATGACCATCGGCCAGAAGTCTTAGATTTTATGTTGTTGGTTCTTCTGCGCAAGAATTGTTCATGGAAAACGAAAGAGTCAACAAATTTAAAAAGAAATTCTGAATACTGAGAATATTACATCAGTAATAACAATATTTTGATATACTGTCATATAGAAGTAATTCAAACACGTGTGTAGATATCTTCAGTATGCTTCAGCCAGGAACTTGAAGTCTTTGAAAAGGGAAAGTTTTATAGGATTTCAGTGATTTGCTATCTACCTACAGTTTCAGAAATACTGGCATGTTTAGCTATCGTTTGGTGGCTACTTGAAGGAGAAGGTCATTATTCGCATTTTTAATTCAGTATTCTGTATTCAGATTCTAAATTCGTGTGTTCGGAAAAGAATATTTGGGGTATTTGGCTACAATTGAACAAAACTACTATAAACACCAAATTTTAATAGGCCGAGCAGAACAATTCATTCTTGTAGTTTATCTAATGAATTAAATGATCATAGAAACGCTGGTTTCATTTGGACGTAGAATTTTTAGAACATTCTAGGAAATGAACAAAAATATCGCGAAATTTGAACTAGCACTATGAATATTACCGCCATACGCCTCATATTCACATATGTACTCGTATATAGCTAAAAATGATGTCCCATTGACAAGCCGATGCAAAAAACCTGCCTTTGATTGATTATTTGTTGTTAGTTGGCGAGCTTTCACTCCAACATACAGTGGGTCACAACATAAATTCTAAAACTTTGAAATAGCCACCGGAGTTGGGTCGCCAATCGCAAAGCTTTTTTTTTTGCTTGGGACATCTATATAGTTTCTACTACTTTGCTACATACCAACTACTCGCTATTATGTCAATACTCCATATTTACTACTGCTCGAAGTCTTATGACTTTATAGTTGTAGAACGGACGTTGTCACGACTACGTCAATACTTTACTGAAACTGTGCTCTTTGTGTTAGAAAGTTGAAACTTGGTATGTTAAGGACAGTAATCCTGATTTGTATAGGCTACCGAAAAACGGGCGGCCACATTGTAAAGTAATGTAAAGTAATTGCGTGATTGAGTAACGCTACTATGGCTAAGACGATTGTCATTTAGACTCGGTATTATTCCAGGTCAGATTAACTTTGGCACAAAGACTACCTTTTTGTTTCTGAGAGCGCGCTACCGTCCTGCCAGTTTGTTTGAACAAAATCTCAATTAACACTTCGTAATTTAAATTTAAATTTACAGAAATGTTGATGCTGTCGATAATTTAAATTCATCGGGCTAGATTAAGCGTGTCGCCATGATCCATTTCATCTTGAAAGGTGTACCTACAATCCGACGTCTTAATAACACCGACAAATATTGTTTTGGAATCGGAATAAATTCTTATACAAACGATCTCATTTCGACATTAAATCAATATATTTGTTTATTTTATTTCCAGTATCGAATTAATTGTCATACTCAATTTGACGTTATCATCTCTACGATAATTACAATGACCTTGACAATTTCACAGTATTTTTAAGATTTATATCTCACTGGCTACAATGCCTCATCCTCGGCATCGATATGCAAAAGGTAGTCGTATGTGGAAAAACTATTGCTTACACCACGGTACGTTCCGTTTGAGGTCAATAGAACGCGACTTTCCTCGCGGAATTCAGGTGATGCGTGGGAAATGCAAAATCACAATTTTATTAAAACCGATTTCGGAATTATCAGAATTATCCGGTTTGTTGTTATTGTAACTTAAAATGCCCGTTCCATTCACGTGATTCTGTAAGATCGGATCTGGGGCTTTGTGGGGCTTTATGGGTCTTGTGTGGTCATGTGATTTGAGTCATAGCCAGGGGCTTTCCGAAGATGCCCTGCCCTGCTTCGCTTCTTAAGTGTGTTTATACCGAACGACGACACACCTGAATTAATTTTAAATTAATCGTCGTTAGCGGCTCTGTTGAATTCGTATTTACTATTCTACAGACGCGATAAATTTGGATTCTAAATAAATAGTGGTAGCGTTTGCCGTGCGTTGCCAACTGTTGTAATTTGGTACAGATAGCGCAATTAGTAGTTACATAACGTGGAAATATTTTTCGCGGTACAACGTAAGAAAGTCACATGCAAACGCTTGGCCTTGCTGAGCCGGTACGCTGGTACAAACAGTTTCACACTTTAATATTGACCTGTACTTGTAAGGACCACAGGGATTTTGTGGATGCGGGTGGTATGACATACAGCAGTTCCACAGGCTTTCAAAACAAAACAACTGAAACGAAGCGTTCCAACAGAAACAAAAAAGATGTCGGTCCTTGTGAAGCAGTTGGCAACCACTCTCCCAATCCCGTACAACTAATTTATCATTGATCAAAGGAGTAGTCTTAATCAATCCTGTGGAGAATACTCACGACCTCTACTGCTTTTTACAGCTCCTGAATCGGAATCTAGCAGGCTGTGAATTTTGAGGGCATTAGCGTGGAGAAGGAGTGAAGGTAGGAGTAAGTCATTAAAAAAGGCTATGAAGCACTGATATATAATATATGGATACCTCATCGGCTCATTTCCCTATACGATATGACATATTGAAATAGCCGACAAAATCGTACCCTCTCGCTCCTTCTTAAAATTTCGAACTTCGAAAAACATGGGCAACAACTTAAATAAAATTAAAAACTTTTCAATTTGAATTATCAGTTCTGACAATTCAAATTGTTCGATTTGATGGTGAGAAGTTGTGTTTTGCGCTCGAAATTCATAACACAACTCACAGTTTACTTCAATTTTTTTATTAATAAATTTCTTGGGAAATAAAAGCTTCAGGAATATTTATAACGGTTGAGCATGTAATACGTTATTTTTGAATTTGGCGCCATACCTATAAGTACATGGTATTATATTCGTACTGCAGTAGCCAATATTACCTGTACAATTTACACAGCTTAGTTGCAATTTTATGAACTCATTTTCTTTCAATACCTTGCATTGTTTATCCAAAAAAGTATTTATCAAATTCAAATTATTTGGTAATTTTTCAATTCGAAATTACACCTAAAAATTCGGATTTCATTTTTCATGTTGCCTAATCTGATAGTTCTGTCATTGTTTTCCTTCTCGCCTTAATACATGCAGATACGGTGCTACTAACTCTTTCCTTCTTAAGATTCAGGTCATCCGTGGCTCAATCCTAATTTATACCCCGGATAACTTTCGAAGTTTCTCTAAACTTAAAATGAATTGAATTTTTGAAAGAAACATAAAGAAATGTTTCAATCAAAAATTATTTTATTCGCATTACCAATTTTAAATCTAATGAATGTTTAAAATCATCAAAATTTTGTTCAATAATGCAGAACCTCGGGTTAGAATGGACACCTTTTTCGAAATATTGACATTTTAAAAACGTCGGCCATGTGAGATAGCAAATCAAGGCCTCCATTTGAGCCTCGGAGGTTTGACAAAAGCAAGCTATGATAGACTGTGTCAAAGCCTTTGGAGAAGTCAGTACAGATAACACTACTATTTAGCGTTTTTGCGACTTCATTTGTGAACTGTGTTGGCTGTGTTGCGAGCTAGGGGTTCGCCGGGATTTCAAGTAAAACACAATTCGTTTAAAATCAAAATAAGTAACAATTTATTGAATTCGCACTTTAATTCTGTTCGCACATTTATTCGCACTATATGGCAGTACCGCCCGCTTATCTATATCGCTTGATTTGATCACACCCAATCGATCGCTTTCCACCAATACGGTCGCGTATACACGCTGGCTGTCACAGTCGACGTAATAAAAATTACTATGTCCTCGCTGAAATCTTCACCTGCTTTTATACTAGCCGGTTGCAGTCTAGGATGTACTTGAATCTTCGTTAAGTGGTGTGTGTAGAAGGTTCTAGTGGGCTTGAGATCTTTCCATTCGAGCACATTCGAGCACATTCAATAAGAAGGGGGGTATAGTCGTGTTGCTTCGCTCTCCTTATGTACTTCAACTAGGCCTCTGATTGGTACACTTTGTAGCTAGGTATTCGGTTGTTGATGCGAAACGATCGAGTTGCGCTGTTGCCAGGTTTACATGTAACAATATGGATAATTTTGGAGCAGTTTACTACCACTGTCTGTGAACATCAAGAAGGATCTCAACAGCATCAAGTAAAATTACATAGGATGGTTCGGTTCAAGTCCACACGATTTTAGTTGCTTAGTTAGTTAAAATTCAGATAATAATTCATGTTCATCAAAGAAAACTACATCCGAGTTACGTCTCCTTTTCCTTTAATTACACCAGCAAAAAGTAAAATCTGCCAACAGTCTGGGCATGACTTTGTAATTTTTTGAGAAGAAGTCCGAAATGTGTTTTATGTTACTATATAAATAGCCTCCTCCTTATTCCTTAGGCTGTCAGTCGCATAGAAACCTACCCCGCATCTCAGCATAAAAGACATTCCAGACTTCTATCTAAGAAATAATAAAGTTGCGCCCAATTTTAATTTTAAAGTAAAAACAATTCGATATCTCATCAGACCTAGGATATATATCGGATTTCGTAAAACATACAAAATCATTTAACACACTCTTAGGGGTTGGTTGGTTTAGGTTGGTTTACGTGGTGGCCCGTCTACCGAAAACAGGGCCCAATTAGCACAGGAAGCACCGTTTTGATACCACAACTCGTTTAACCTGGTCGTTGAGGGCTGATGAAGTATTTATATAGTTTTACAGAGACCTGGGGCTTGAATGGATTATCATATCCATCCCGAGCTGTTCAAGAAGATAATCAGTTCTCCTATCTTGTTTTTCGAGATCTCATCGAAGTTATTGAAGAAGGGTTTGCCTAGCGCGCGAAGTCTGGCTCTAGCTAGGGCGGAACACTCGCAAAGAAGGGAATAACAGTTTCCCTCTTTTTTGCATCCCCACAACTGCGGCAATTGACGTTAAAGGGCATACCCAGTCTGGCCGCGTGGTCGCCGATCGGCCAGTGACCCGTGCTGACTGCCGTTACTCTGGAGACGTCCACACGGCTCCTGCTCAGGAGTTCGTCTGTTCTGCTCCGGGAGTAGGGTGGCCATATCTTCCTAGATATGACGCAGTTGGTCAGTCCTCTCCATCTGGAGTTCGCGTTTGTGAGAAAGTGGGTGGATATTTGGCGCTTAACAGTCCCTAGTGGGACCTGAACGGATTCTACGAGAGAGCCCTGAAGAGGAGAACCTTGCCTAGCTAATTCGTCTGCTCGCTCGTTACCCTCTATCTTGCTGTGGCCTGGGACCCAAAGCAGAGTAACTTTGACTTCTAAGTGAGCTAGCTCTTCTCGACACTATTCGACGAGTTTAGAGGAGCTGGTAGCCGAATCTAAGGCCTTGATTGCGGCTTGGCTGTCAGAAAGGATTACAACATTTCGCTTTGGCGTAGTGTCTTGCTGCAAAGTCCGACAGGCCTCCCGGATCCCCAGTATCTCCGCCTGAAAAACGCTGGCGTAGTCCGGTAAGTGGTAAGACCTTGCGATATAGTGTGTGTCTGAGAAAACGCCCGCTCCGACTCCACAGTTCATCTTTGAACCGACAGTGTATATGGCTGTGTCGAATTCATGTATAACTGAACCATTCTTCCATTCCGCCCTGGTTAGAAAACCCACAGCGAAATCCTTTTTGAAGGTCAGTCTCGGGATAATGTAGTCGGTCTGCGATTTAACTCTTAGGGGTTGAATATCCCATAGAAGTAAAAGAGATCTAATAAAACCTAAACGATTTGTCGGTATTCGTGAAAACTTACACAAGCCTCTTACAACTTTCACCCCTTTCAAGTCGAATTCGATATCTCATTAAACCTAAGAAATATGTCGGAATTTGTGATAACCTTCACCAGCATTTTACACCCCCTTAAAGGTTGAATGCCAAAAAATCAGGAAAACAGTTTTTAGGTGTTTGGAGAAGTAAACTTAATTCGATACCTTGACAGACATAAAAGATATGACGAAATTCGTGAAAATGTTGAAAAAAAACCTTTTCACGAACAATTTTTAGCCACCTCTGTACGCCACGGCAAACCTGATCTTTTTTGTTGCTTAAATTACTTCTATTGTACATTTTTATATACGTACTAAGTTTCAACTTTCTAGCATTTGCCGTTCCTTACATACAACCCCTATCCACATACCTTGCTACCCCTACCAAAAATTGTATTTTTCTAAGATTCCTCAATGGAGCTATCAATTTTTAGCTTTCTATCCTTCGCGGTTCTCCAGAAATAAAAACCAGAATTTTTCTCAGTCCTCCCTCTCTTTGTCAAAATGTCATATCTCGTAGGGTTCTTGAGATACAGAAATTTTTGTTTTTTAAATTGCTATCCCCGTGCTTCAGTGCTCCACCTTCTTTGCTCAAAAGTTATACATTTAGTAAACTGCACTTATAAACCTCAGTGGTGTGGCGTCCATGGAAGCAAGGGAAGCTTTGCTTCACTTACATTTTGCTGCAAAATAACTCAAATGCGGTTTTTCTACTAAATCGCGCAGAAAAATCGTGAAAAAAAATTCATGTTTCAAGCATTTTCTTTGGCCCAGTCTAAATAAATGTTCGCAAGAAACTTCTCGCGAATATCTCACACAGCCGAATTGGTAACACCACGAAAAAGGCAAGCGAAAAGAAACCAAGAAGAAGACACGTGGAAGCAATTTGAAAGTTGCATCTATGAGCGTTCATTTCATTCCGTAGTAAGCACACTGTGACGTCATAAAAAACATTTTTCGAGCACGGGACGATGGAAGCAATGAAGAATTTGCTTCCACCGGTAGTACAAAAAATTCTTGGCTGCAGAAGAGAAGTTTTCAGCAAACTTGGA
Source organism: Beris morrisii (assembly GCA_951812415.1). Lineage (NCBI taxonomy): Eukaryota > Metazoa > Arthropoda > Insecta > Diptera > Stratiomyidae > Beris > Beris morrisii. Next base: position 125,808,736 of record OX638311.1, read on the forward strand.
AGCGAGATCTGATAAGAGTTACCAGAGTAGGATAGGAATTGAATTCTGAACAAAGTTTGGAATTGAATTGATATGGCATGGGCATGTGTGGTAAATAGTTGATTATATATAATTTGGTTTTTAGATCTCAGGAACCACTTACGCTATGAGGCTGAAACTTGGAAGTTATATAGAACTATGACAGTGGACCGATTTGTAAAAAAAATTGGCGAGAAAGGCTAAGGGCTCAAAGCGCTTGAAAGCTGGGATTGAAACATTCTAAAATCCATATCTCCTGAACGGTTGATTTCAGAAGTTTGAAACTCTGTAGTTGTCTGAAGGGATAATAGGAGATTAGACAAAAGCTAAAAGTTTTGGTTCGGGTAGTGGGGTGTAGGGATAGGGGTAAAAACATTTGGATTAGAATATCTTCCGAACCAATTATACCAGGAAGACAAAATTTGATTAGCTAATGGGAGCGGTTCAATTAATACGCACTAAATTTGTAGAAATCATAATAATAGTAAATTTTAGATATTCACCAATTGCTTCGCCTTGTTGAATTATCGGCGTGGCGTGATAACCTATACACCAAATAAATTTTAACTTTCTAGCATAATTGGTTCGAAAGATATTGTAATCCACCTCTTAAAAATTTTAGTTCTTACCTACAATTACAAAGTTTCAACCATCTGACATAGCTCGTTTACTAGACATCAATCTTGCGTTTGAATGTCTCGATTCCAGCTTTTGAACGTTTCAGAAGCAATGGGGGGAGGGGGTTGAGGTGGAAACCCACACCCTTAATCCTCCATCGGCCATTTTTTGGCAAATGGGTTAACTATCATAGTTCTACATAAATTTTAAGTTTCGGCCTCCTAGCATAAAAGGTTCTTAATATTTAGAAATCAAAACTGTTCGTCTAAAATGTGCTAGCATCTGCTTGCAGCATAGATCCTTTGTCGTCATGAGTACAAAACTTTGTCAAAATACTTCTCAAAATGTATCTACCAAGTCAACTTTGTATCATAAACTGTTCCATAGACAAAAATAAGGCATTCACTACCGTACGCAGTATAACCGTATTTAGTATAGTAGAAACGTTTTGTCATAATTTTATTAATATTAAATCGAGTTCTAGCTCTATATGTACTCGTATAATTATCAAGTTTCAACTTTCAATCATCCGCTGTTCTAGAGATAGAAGTATCAGAAAGTGTTTTCTTTTCGCACTCCCCATCATACTGCCACCTGCCGGCTATATGAATTTAAAACTCATATGTCTATGGGTTTTTGAGACACAATTTTCAAAATATCTTATCAAAAATGATCTGAAAAAAATTGTACCTACCCACAAATAAAATTCAAACTCAATGAGAAGTGTTTTCGGTTCCATAAATTTTTTCCTTTTATTTACAACATACGAAGAAAGCAATAAGACTCCACTTCTTATAACTAGCTATCTGTATAACAGAAATTACTGAAACTATTATAAAATAATGGTTTTTAATTCATGTCACATTTATTGGTCTTCAATCATTTTAACCGCTTAAAAAAAATCGAAGTTCATATTAAAATACCTGGTGATTGATCGTTTTATAAGGTGATGGATGGTTTTGACTATACCTGTCTGACGATTAGTATCGTCATCATTATGATGTACTCTGTACTGTATAGAAATTATTTTATTAGGTACTATTAAAGTTCGTTGGTAAATTTTAAAAATAAAATGTTGGCTGATTGCAGCTCTAAAATAAATAAATAAAAGTCATTTTTCACAATCTAATCAATAATAAAAAAATCGCATGTACATTGGGAAAATTTGCCAGCAATCTCGATTTTATTAATAAATTATTGTGATTGACCTGAAATTTTAGAACTGAGTTCTACCCTTAAATTTTGTATTTTCACATTTGAAGGTTACAAAACCACAAAAAATTTTAGCGCATCTTTGTAAGTAAAGAGCAAATAACGTGTTTGAAGCTGGACGGTTGGAATCAAACATTCTAAAATTCGCATGGTAATTATTTGACGACTTCAGTTTAGTTCAGGAAGGGGTGCAACGCTAAGAACCGTCACACTTACTTACTAGGCGCCATACGGGCCCATAATGATCCCTTCAAAACTACGTGGGCCGCTCAAAAACACTATATATCCCTGAAACACTATAACCTGAACAGTTTGAAAAACTATCCGGCCATCTCATTCGCCTTCTAGCAACCCCTGGGAATTCACACAAGATGTGAGGGATGTCCTCTACAGCGTATAGATTGTGATAGTACTTGCACACGTCCGTCTCAGCTACCCCTAAACACATGGCATGTTTCCTTAGCATATGGTACAGTGACCCGTCAGTGCTCCGACTAGCTACCGTAATTTTCCACTATCCCAAGTTAATATATTCCTAATCTTTTGACTCCAGCTTGGGTCACAAATCCTGCAGCTTGTCAGCCCTGCCCACCTAGAGTTGGCCGCCTCTTTAGAACATTCACCAATTAGCGCTATGATGCCGCATATCGGTGGTCTGACATCCTCCTCAACCCTACCATTTAATGCTGATCCTGCTCTCGCCAGCTCATCCGCCATTTCGTTCCCTAGTATATTACTATATTCCGGTACCCAGCAAATCAGTAGGTACTCTGTTCTGACTACAAAGTTTATACCTTCAGCAATCCTCGACAGCGCTAAACTAGCTGGGATTTAATAGAGACCGATTCCAGCGCCTTTATGGCGGCCAGGCTGTCAATGTAGAGTTGGATACCCTGACTGTATATCTCTCCCATTAACAGGATGTTTACTGCCTACAGCACAGCCAGAATCTCCGGAATCTTGGAAAACACTGCATACATCTGGCAGTTTGAACGACTTCCTTACACCCATTTCCTTAGAGAAGACGCCTGCGCAAGTGCCGCATTCCATTTTCGAACCATCCGCACATGCAGAGATTTTCCCCTCAAGTATTACCCCATTGTTCTCTCTGTCCACTCTACTTGGATATATAATTTCGTGGGGTGTCACAAAATCTATCTCTGGGACAAAGTAGTCTGTGCTAATATTGACCGAGAATAGAACCATGTCCTTTAGAGCTCTGCCTCAAGAGGTCACAGCTCGATAGCCTGTATTTACCGCAGCCAGCTTCATATAGATATCCAATGGCAATAGATGTATTAACACCTCCAACGCAGCAATAGGTGTTGTGCAAAGAGGTCCCGTGATCGTTACACAGGCAGTCTGTTGCACACCACCTAGTTCCCTCAGATTGTAGGTCGGAATAGGTCTCACAACTGCCGTATACAACCAGTGTACTATATTCGGTTCGAGACCCCACCTTTTGCCCACGGTCTGCATGCACGCGAAAAGCGCATTGTTTGCCTTTATAATACGTTGCTGAATATCCAATTTCCAGCTAAGCTTCCTATTTAGAATTTGACCCAGATATTTGGCTTGTTCCGATAGTCTTAGCTCGTCACCCTTAAGCCTAGACGAAATCCTGTGCTTCCTTGTGAATAGCACCAATTCAGTTTTAGAAGCGTTCACCCCCAAGCCGCAACTTCCAGCCCGCTGACTGAGTGTACGGATTACAGATTCCGAAATGCTCGTCTCAGCGTATCCAGAAGTTTACCATTGACGAGTACCACAATGTCGTCTGGGTATGCCACGACCTTATCCCTTATTTTTCAATTTCTAGGAAAACCCCGTTTACAACGAGGAGCCAAAGAAGAAAGGATATCTCCTCCCCCCCCCCCCTCCCGACGCGTACTCCTCGAGGCCTGCCTTATAACCTTTCCTTGCCCCATATTTGCACTCACGATTCTAGTATTCAGCAGAGTTGTCAACCAGCTTATCAATGCCTCCTCTAATCCTATTTGCTCCCTCCTTCTTCGCTAATTGCTTTCACTGTCACATTGTTGAAAGCCTTCTCGATGTCCAGGAATGCCGCTAATGCAAATTCCTTACAATCAAGACTAGATTCTATAGACCCCACTATCTCGTGTAGGGCCTTGTCTACAGATTTCCCTCTCAGTTAAGCATGCTGTGCACCTGACAGCATCGTAGTTTTCACAAAGACTCCGAATGTACGTTTCCAAAAGCCTCTCCAGTACCTTGAGCACAAAGGACGATAGACTGATGGGTCGAAAGCTCTTTGCCGTCGTGTGGCTGGGTCTACCGACTTTCGGGATAAAGACGATTCGCGCCTCCGCCAAGCATATGGGACGTACCCCACCAACAAGCAGCTACTGTAAATAGTGCTCAACCAGCTACGAATTGTACAGAGGCTCTCAGCAACACGATTGGCCTGATGTCGTCTGGTCCTGGTGCTTTGAAGGGAGCAAAAGTGCCCAATTGATTTGAAGACTTACAAGGGTAGTATAAAGTTTATAAAGGCGGTAATGACTTACGACAGTGAGCGATAAGAATTTGACTTTATTATTTTTAATAATAAAGTATTGTGATCGACCTGAAATTTAAAAAAAATTTGCTACCCTGAAATTTTGTATTTTCCCGTTTTAGGACTAGTAAACCCCAAAAACCAAAAAAAAAATTTTCGTCTATCCACCGTAGACGCCGTCCACCGTCCGCCGTCCGCCGTCCGCAGTACGCCATACGCCATACGCCGTACGCAAGACCGTTTAAAAGTGCGTAGCTCTCAAACTCCTTGAGATATTAAGTTGAAGTTTTTATGGTAGGTAGAGTGGGTGAAACCCTACGAGTGGTATCTTTTGGATGGGTGGGGGTGTGAGGGGGGAGCGTTTTAGATGGAAAATTTTGGTTTCTAGATCTCAGGAACCGCTTATGCTAGAAGGCTGAAAGTTGGAACCTATGTAGAACTATGATAGTGGACCCATTTGCAAAGAAATGCAAAGCAGTTCCTTTCAGTGAAGTACTTCACTCCGAGTCACTCACTTTAAGGAACGAGTTCAGTGAAGTACTTCCATTGAACTCTTAGTTCCATCGTTCCTTCGTTTCTTCGTTCCTTCGTTCCATTGTTCAGTAGTCACTAGTCACTTCAATTGAAGTGTTCGCTCTTCGTTCCTTCATTCCGCACTTCAATTGAATTGTTCGCTCACTATATCTCTTCCAACAGCCGTTTAGTAGCCACCGGTGGGCTGGTGTGTGTGAGTTTTCGTCTCTAAACAACCCCTCACTAAATCACACACTAGTCATACAGAAGTTCGTTGGGCCGGTGTGTGTGGATTTTCTCCAGCCGGTCTATAGCCAGGCAGGCAGTAGTTGTGCTTGTGAGTTGGGAAATTGGAAGAAGAGTGGTGCCATAACTGAAATGAACGAATTAGTTCGCAGTCACTCCCGCTCCTAGTTTGTTTGTATTCATTCATTGCCGTTTGGAAGTCAGTGGCTCATCACATTGTACCTGACGACCTTTTTTTTTGCTCATCACATTGTACCGGACGACCTTTCTTTTTTTGGTCACCACATTGTACTACAATGACGACTACAAGTCGTTACAAACTTCACTGCCTTTCTCATCACTGAACTCCCGCGAACTAGTGAACTAAAAAAACGAACTAGTTCACGACGGAGCGGGAAGAATGATCGCTCACTATGGTGAACTAAAATGCGCAAGTATATACATGAATATTTACATTTACTTTCTTTTTTCTTATGATGGAAAATATAATGTGGTGGTATTCTTCGCACCGCGTCGCTTATGCCATACATAATTACATTGAAGACAACAGCACTGTTTGTAATCAGTGATGCCAATTTAGTGCTTTCAGCGGTAAATTTGGTCCTCAAAATTTCGTCTCAGCGGACAAAAATTAGTTTTACCACTTGCGTATTATTTAAATATTCCTGCGATTGACATATATCGTTTTTAATTTTTTTGTCACGTGTCGAATGGAACTGCAGTTCACCAAAATGAGTGCACTCCATTCAATGAAGTGTTCTTTTGGAACAGTTCACTCGTGAACGACCCATCTCTTGTCCAAAACGCTTGAAAGCTGGGATTGGAACATTCTACTGAACGATTGATGTCAGACGACTGAGACTTTGCAACTGTCTTAAGAGATACCAGCAGATTAGAAAAAGGTTGACATTTTTAAGGGGGGAGGTGACGTATGGTGGTGGGGGGGGGGGGTGAAAAACTTTGAATTACAATATCTTCTGACTCAATTGTGCCAGGAAAATAAAATTTGATTTCTGTATATAGAATTATCAGTTGAGTCTACTGCATGTAAAATCTTTGAGGGGGGAGGTGAAGGGCGGATTTGGGGCGACAGCCATTTTTAAAAAAATTTAATTTTTATATCTCATGAACCGTATCAGATATGATCTTGAAAATTTTACAGGAGTTAGGACCAGTAAACTTCTAGCGAAGAAAAAAATTGTGAGGGTGTGGGTGTAGGGATGGTGGAAGGGGTGGAAATGAAAAAATTCTGATTTTAATTTCTTGCAAACCGCAAAGGATAGAAAGCTAATAGTTGACAAATAAATTTTGATTGTGGTAGTAAGGTATGGGGGTGGGAGGGGTGGTTTTTATACTCTAGATGAACTCATATAGAGTATTATAAGTTTAATCCAGCCCAAAAGTTTGTAACGCATAGAACCAGGCCTCGGACGAAAAAAAGTTATGTATTATTTTTTGTTTATTTGTGGCCAAAAACCTCAAATCCGTCTGACGTCCGTCCGTCCGTCCATCCGTCCGTCCGTCCGTCCGTCTGTCCGTGAACACGATAACTCAAGAACGCCTTCACCTAGGATCTTGAAATTTTGAATCTGGATGTTTGGTTGAATTTGTAAGGCTAAGTTCGTTAACGGGCAAAATCGACCTACTCCTTCGGGTAGCTGCCATACAAAATGTCCTTAAAACACGTGTTCAAGAATATTGGTCGATAACTTAAGAAGGGTTTAAGCTATGACTTTGAAATTTTGTATGTATTATTTTTCCAATAGTTGGAGCTAAATATATGATTATGAAGAAAATCCTATTAGTCCTTCGTGTAGCTGCCATACAAATATCCTGTCAAAATGTATTCACTTAATTTACGAACCTCACTATAACTCAAGTAATCTTTTAGCTACGAATTCGGAATTTTGTACAAGTTAGTTTTGAGTGAAAAGAAAGTTCCAGTTTACTAATCAGCGAAATCCTTTCACTCCTTCTGGTAGCTGCCATACAAAATGTCCTTAAAACAGGTGTTCAAGAATATTGGTCGATAACTTCAGAAGGGTTTAAGCTACGACATTGAAATTTTGTATGTGTTATTTTTCCAATAGTTGGACCTAAATATATGATTATGAAGAAAATTCTATTAGTCCTTCGTGTAGCTGCCATACAAATATCCTGTCAAAACGTCTTCACTTAATTTACGGAACTTACTATAACTCAAGTAATCTTTTAGCTATGAATTGGAAATTTTCTACAAATTAGTTTTGAGTGAAAACGAAGTTCGAGTTTACTAGTCAGCAAAATCCTTTTACTCCTTCTGGTAGTTGCCATACAAAATATCCTTAAGATACGTGTTCAACATTATTTTTCGATAACTTTTGAACGCTTCAAGCTACGAATTTGAAATTTTGTACACATTAATTTTTGAATGGTTCCAAGGAAAAGGATAAATATGTAAGAAATCGAGTGAGTCCTTCCTGCACCTCCCATGTGAAAGTCCCTTAAAAACGATATTTTTTTTCGATGAGTTACCCAGTTCAAGGTATGAAATTAAACACTGAATATTGTCTTTTAGTTTTGAGTAGCAATCTAATGGCAGTCCTTAATAAAGGACATACAACATGCACACACGTAATTCTACTTTATCCCCAACTACAATATAAATCGGAGTTCAGTATTCATCTAGAGTATTATACGATTGGCTTGCAGCCGATCGTGACTGCAGTATGTTTTATATCTCAGAAACGGCTTATGCTAGAAAGTTGAAACTTAGTACCTATATGTAGATGTGCTACTAGAGTAATTATAATAAAAAAAAATTTCATTTTCATTTGTGTACAAAGATAGAGTAAAAAAAAGTCCGTGAAAAGGGCTTTCTCCCACATTTTCACAAATTTCGTTAAATCTTTTAGACATCTAAAGCTATCAAATCCATTTTACTTCTGCGGGCTCTTAATATAAGCGCCTAGAAATGTTTTTTCCAAATTTTTCGACATCTAACCCCTAAGAGGGTGTAAGGCGGTTATGTACTTTTCACGAATTCCGATATATTTCTTAGGTCCAATGAGATATAGGTATAATTCACTTTCATTTCTAAATGCTTTGAATATAGTCGGGGAATAAGTATTTTTTGATATTAAACCTCCTGTGGAGTAAGACATTGTTCAAGTTTTGACGAATTCCGAATTTTTTTTAGGTTTAATGAGATCGAATTCACTTTTACTTCTATGGAATCATATGTTGAAAAAACAAATACGTAAATAAATAAAAAAAATCGGCCAATAGTCTGGGCACAACTTTATTTAGATATTATTATACAGAGGGAAGGGGTTTCCAATTATGTTTTATAACTGCAGTCAATCTTGAAAATTTATTTTTAAGGTGGGCAATTACTAATCGCATTTCGAAACCGTTTTCGAAATTTGACCGAAAAAGTTTAAATTTACTTCCATAAGTATTGTATCTAGAGTTCAATGAATTGAATTGGTTTGCATATCGAAACATACAACACATTAGAAAAAAATCTGGTTATCGCCAATAACAAATTTACACAATCGGTAAGCTGTAAAAATTGGAAGATCTAATCTTGAAGAAGATGCACTCGAGATTATTATCTACTGTTTAATCCGTTGTTGTTGAGTGGTATAATTAATCATTATCGTTGTTGATTCTATGGAAAAAAATCGGGGGATGAAAAATCAACATGGCGTGTAATGGTTGTACTGGCAAAATCACTTGGTTACTACGCAACTTTCGTAGTATTCTAATTAAAATTTACATTATACGATGCAAATGAAAAGTTTTTGTTTGACCAGTAAATAAAATTCGTGGTAGGTCGGCATTTTAATAAGTATAAGTATCTGGCTCTGTGAATCAGGGCGATTAATAAAAATTTTTGGTACAGGTACCGGCTTGTATCAAATATTCGTATCTCATAGTTAATCTGATCGCAGTCTGTGCAATTACAAGAAATTTTCATAAATTGAAATTTTTTTTTTCAAATGCAATTTAAATCCCGATTAAATATCGGTTGTGAGTTCGATAATTTTAACTTTTTAAATGCCTAAACTTCAAACTTTATACAAGCAGCGAACACGAAGACCGCATCCGCTTTTATATGCGAACGGAAGATATTTCAGTTTTGAGGTAAACGAAGTTTTTTTTCGAAAAAAAGACGACTATAATTCAAAATTGTTTTTTTAAGTGAGTTTTTATGTACATACGTCAAGATTTTGAATTAAAAGCAACAGTGTGATAAGTTTCAAAACAAGTTGTAGTGTAATTAAAATTTTTCAAAAAGGCTGAAACTGACAATAAAAGAGCAAAGGTACTGAAGGATGAACATTACAGATTTCAAGGAATATTAAGGAATAACTAGAAAATGTTATTTAAAAAAGGAAACTTATTCGTTAGTATGTTCTTTAAGCATACCTGATTTAAATATATTGCTGATTCTGTAAGCAATACTCTTAATCAAATAATATAAATTTTTGATAAAAAAACAATGAGGTCTAAAAGTGAAAGGCGGTAACAAGTTCTAGGCTGCTATAAAAGTTATTATTTGAAGCGGTCTTCTGTTTCACAATTTATTCATTAATCCTCACAAAGCTGAACTTTTTTTGTTAGATTCATATGACACTATCCTGCTCTGCTATTGATAAGGGCGAAAAAGAACACCCCCTTCTATGAGATAAACAAATTGATGATACATCATACTGTGATTTGTGTGAGTTTTTCAGAAGTCCTTTAAGCAAAGTGGTTGTGTTGAAAAACGAAGTTGTGTTCGCATAGTGATCTATTATCCCAGAGATTGTGGGTTTAAATCGCACTCACAATATAGCCCTACACTTTGCCTTGTTTGTTCACAATTTTCCTTACTTTTCAACACTATCAAATTTTTTAAAATCCTATTCCCAATAATTTTTTGCCTGACCTCCTAACCGCTAGTTGGATGGTAGGATAAAAATCCATCCCCGAAAAAGAAGCTTCGTTGAGATGTTTCGAGAGCAAATATCAGGTACCTTCGAAGAACCCAAGGCTTGATTTAAGCTTGATACCTGCTACATTGTACCTTGTATCAGTTAAGCACAAAAGCATGCAAAATTGTTCCAATTACACAGTTGCTGAAATCGCGGCCTTGCACCTAGGACACATTGCTTCCAATCACTCCAATCGCTCCAGCAACCCTGTCCTTTAATTATAAAATCTTATTAATGAAAAACCCACGAGTACCTTACATCATCGTTCCAACCCAAACCGGCCTTTTAGTGGAAATCCGCGGATACAATTCGTATGCCTTTAATGCTCATTGCTACAAAATCTAATCGTCTCTAACTGGGTGGATGACTAAACATTTTGTTAAAGTAAATATTGATCTAATTATCTTAAGAATGGAACTTTTCTACTGTGGTAACCTGATTATCTTCTAAATCGCCAGACTATGAAATTTATAAAGTTAATTTCTGCCATTTCAGACGTTCCTGAAGGCTCTCAATTGGATCCTTTACTTTTCCTTATATTTCTTAACGGTGTAGATGCTATTTTCAAGGATGTAGATACCCTTCTAAGAATATTGTTATTGTGCTGATGATTTAAGCTATTCATGACAATATTAACACCTGGTGATGTTATACTTCAACAAAATATTAGGTGTGTTTTTTTGCGCATCCAGATCAGAGTATCCTGGGTACGGTGTGAGCATGTAGTTTGTCCTTTATTAAAGAATCCCATTTGGTTGCTATTCGAAACTAAAAGACAATATCGGCAATGTTTAATTTCATATCTTGAACTAGGTGAGTCACCGATACAATTATACATACAATATACAATTATATAGATCTACTATGGGGGCATTCTAGAAAAAATTTTTTTTTAAATTTTGATAGGTGTAGCAAGGTACGGGGGAGCGGCGAGGTTCTTTTTTATATCTCAGAAACGGATTATGCTGTTGAAACTAAGTACATATATGAAAATGTTACACAGGAGTAAAAAAAAAGGTTCAGATTTTACTTGTCGTACAAAAGTGAAATAAAAAAAATGTCCGTGAAAATGTCCGTCATATTTTCACGAATTTCGTTACAGCTTTTAGCCACATCGAGTTATCAAATTAATTTTACTTCTGCGGGATCTCTATTTAAGCACCTATAAGATTTTCGCAAATTTTTCGGTGTCCAACCCTTAAGAGGGTGTAAGGTGGCTGTGTACATTTTAACGAATTTCGATATATTTCATTTCTTAGGTCTAATGGAATATCGAATTCGCTTTCACTTCTAAAGGCTGTAAATATAATCGGGAAAATCTATAAATTTGTTTCAAGATTTTGCGATATTCAACATCTAAAAGAGTGTGAAATAAGTTTTTACGAGTTCCCATATGTCAATTTGTTTTTTATCGAATTGTTTTAATTTATTATTTTCTAATAATACAGTATTGTGATCGATTTTTAAAAAAAAAAAATTGCTACTCTGAAAATTTGTATTTTCACGTTTCATGACTAGTAGAGACGAAAAAGAATTTTCAATCCGTCTGTCCGCCGTACGCAAAATCGTTTGAAGGCTCGTAGCTCCCAAACGGTTTGAGATATTATTGACACTTTTTTATGAATAGACTGGGTAGGCCCCTTGAAGTGACCGAATTCTGAGGGGTGTGGGTGTGAGGGGGGAGGAGGGGGAATCGTTTTAGATAAAGTTTGCTGAAATTAAAATTTTTTAAGAATTTTTTAAGGGGATCAGAATTTTTCTAAAAAATAACGTCTCATATATCAAGAACAGTGTATGATAGATGCTTAGAATTTTTACCAGAAGTAGGCCAAATAGACCCCTAGCAGGAAAAAAAATTTTTTGGGGGAGGGTGAGGCTGGGGGACGGTGAAAAGGAAAAAGTTTCGATTTTTTATCTCGAGAACCTATAATGATATCAAGCTGAAACTTGGTATTTAGATAGAACTATAGTAGAAGCATGTTGAAAAATATAATTTTTTATAGGGGTAGTATGGTACGGGGGTGGGGGTGTTTTTCTAACTATAGAACCGCTTATGCTAGAAAGTTGAAACTCGGTATGTATATGTAAGTCAACTAGAAAAGTAATTTTTATTAAAAGAAAAATCAAATATCCATTGGCGTACAGAAGGGGCGCAAAAAAAATTATCAGTGAAAATGGAATGCATATAATTTCACGATTTTCGTCATATCTATTAGGTCTTTTCAAATATTGAATTCATTTTTATTACACGGATTTTTAATATAAGTGTTTTCAGGATTTTTTAAAATTCGACCCCCATGGTGGTGTAAAGGGGTTGTATACATTTTCATGAATTCAGCCGTATCCCTCCGGTCTGATTAGATATCGAATATATTTTTACTTCCACGGGCTTGTTTAATAATCACCTAAAACTCGTTTTCAAATTTTTTTCTTTTTCAACCCTTAAGTGGGTATAAACGGGTTGAACACGTTTTCACGAATTCCGTCATATCTCTTAGGAGTGAGAAGACATCGAATTGGTTTTCACTTCCTCGGGCGCTCTTTATATATATCTAAAAACCCATTTCAGGATTTTTGGATATTCAACCCCAAAGAGTATGCACGGGGGTTGCATATATTTTCACAAATTCCTATATATTTCTCAGTTCTGATGTGATATCGAATTCAGTTTAACTTCCTAAGACTTCCTATTTAATCGTCAAAAGTTGATTTCAGTATTTTTAGATGTTCAACTCCAAGTGGACGTAAGGCTTTCGACATATTTCTTACGATTGATAAGATATCAGATTGGTTTTCACTTCCACAGACTTATCGCCTACAAATGCATTTCCGATTTCATGTAATGGCCCAAAACCAAATAACGAAAAACCTCCTAATCGCGTAACAACTGATATTGTACTACGACTTAGACCTCGTCCCGGAGTATGACCAAATTATGTAATTCATATGTTATATGTGGCAGCGGCGTAAGTATTCTAGCGCGACCCCATTCTAACCGCTTTCCGAATTTTTTTGGGTTTTCAGTCACATAGTAACCTACACTGCGTCTTAGAATTGAACGCATTCCGAACTTCTACCGAAAAAATAATAAAATTACGCCCAGACTGTTGGCAGATTTTTTGTATTGTGATCGAAGAATAAGCAGGAATGTTAGGTTATCAATCAGGCATATTAATCTACGCCGCATCTCATCGTTAAACGCGTTCCGGACTTCTGCCCATAAAATAATAAAGTTGCACCAATACTGTTGGCAGATTTTTTTTCTGAGTGCAGGTATCAGTTTTCTTATGTATTTAGATATCAAAGAAGTTAGGATGTCCAAATTGGAATTTTAACAAATAACTTATGCCATAATTAAAGGCTAATTTAGTGCTCTAAAAAAAAATTTGCGGCTGCACCCTTAGGGGTGTTAGAACCGGGTGGTCGTTCTGACTTCCATGGAAGCTAGGATGATCATAGCCGAAACGATGTTAAACATAAGTGCAACAAAGTTCTAGTTATACAGTAATTAACGGCTATTTAAAGGCTTTCGTATAAGCCTGATTTCATTAAGGGCTAACATACCCCAGCACGCGCTGAAAACCGAGTAAATTTGAAAAATTATTACAAAGGTTGTATGGTGAAAAAAAAATTTATTTGTTGAGTTCACATATCTTATTAACTATTCAGCTAAAAAAAAAAAGGAAAATTTTTTTTTATTTTTTAATATTAATATTGTTTTTTACGGGTATAAACGGACTACTTATGAAAACCATGGCGCCTCCTGGTCGGCATCATAACTTCACCAAAAATAATTCAATTTGCAAAAATAAAAAAGAATCTTGTAAAATAATGTAGTAGTTATAGTCTCATGGAGGGAATTTTTTTTTTTTCAAAAATAAATAAGTTACAGAATTTCAAACTTTAGTAATCGGTTTTTTTAAAAAAATTTGCGTTTAATAATTTATAAAAAAATTTCCAAGCAAAAAATTAAAAAAACCTCTCGTCAGACTATAGAGAAAATAGTTATCAAAATTTAAAAAAAAATTTAAAAAAAAAAAAAGTTGAAAAAAATTGAAAATTGACTGAGTTATCGTGCCGACCATGTCTAAAAACATAGTTTCGAGAAAAATGCGTTTAAAGTTTTTGATAGGTATAATGTGAACTTACGGCTAGTCTCCCATTCCAGCTTCGTACTGTACACCTTCTTCCTCTTGTATCTTCGTGTTTTTCACAGATGGTCCTATAAATGACCTTGTTTTCTATGTAACCCAGCTTTTACGAAAAAAAAAATGCTAAACGCTGCTGTTGAGAGTGGTGCGGCAATTCCAAACCGATGTCTGGTGACATTTATTGCTATAACTTTGTAATGGAGTGGAATTTTCTAAATTCAAATTTTTTTTTTAATTCTTAAAAGTATAAAAAATAAAAATCGGTAAAAAAAAAAATCAATTTTTTGAAAATTTCAGGGGTATATGAGCCCTTAAGATCGGTTCACCCTGTCCCGAAATCGTTGCGAATCTGGGCACACAGAGAAGCTACAAGTCTGCAATACGTCTTAAAATTGCTCCTGAATTAACGGCTCGCGATTCCCGACGCGCCCGAATTTACGGCTCCACCCCCTCCTCCAAAACCCACCACCTGTATTCTGATTTTTGGGAATCTGGGCACACAGAAAAGTACGAGAGAATATTTTGCCTTTTTTAAGCAAATTTCCGGAAATGTTATTTTATACCCAGATTCACAAATATATATGGTTATACAGGGGGTGGGTTTCGGAAGAAGGGGGTGATAAATTCGGTCGCGTCGAGAATTGCGAGCCGTTAATTCAGGAGCAATTTTAAGACCTATTACAGACCCGTAGCTTCTCTGTGTGCCCATATGAACGTACGGGGGTTGTTTTTTTATTCACAGGGGTGCATATTTCGGGACAGGGTGAACCGATCGTAATGAAATCGGGCTTATACGAAAGCCTTTAAATAGCCGTTAATTACTGTATAACTAGAATTTTGTTGCACTTACGTTTAACATCGTTTCGGCTATGATCATCCTAGCTTCCATGGAAGTCAGAACGACCACCCGGTTCTAACATTAGGGGTGCAGCCGCAAATTTTTTTTTGGAGCACTAAATTAGCCTTTAATTATGGCATAAGTTATTTGTTAAAATTCCAATTTGGTCATCCTAACTTCTTTGACATTGTATTTAGTATTTATGATAACACGCTTCTCGCTTTTATTTATTATTTAAGTTTGGGAGGATTTACGAAGAAAAACCTGGACGCATAGAACAAGAACAATAGAGTCCTTGATATTGTTTGAAGCCATGTCTTGAATCTTGTGCCATTTTTTCCTAAATTCCCATTTTTTTTTTACATTAGTCAGAGCTTAAAGGATTTTTTCCCATTTCTGAGTAGAAGCACAGCACCAGCGAGAAGGTAAGGATTCTAAATTGCATACCAATTCAACTTCTATCCCGCATAAACCGAGAATTTGACTAGCAAACTGTTGCCTTAATTAAAAAATAGGAATTCACATTATCTCCACTAAATCAGTCCATCCGAACAATTCATTCCAATTAGAACATAACTTTAATTATTCCAAACACATTTTCGTAATACCTGGACACTAAACGATCGTCATCTTATTTTGATTACAAAATCTCTCTGTACCTTAGTCCAAGTTTGTAAGATGTTTCCTAATCGTACTTAAATCCAGACTAGTCCATATGATTATTTGATTAAAGCCATGTCGTCTTTGTCAGTCACGATGTTATAGTCGTACAACAGCTTAAGATTAATCAGAACGACTGCATCACGTCGTCAGTGAAAAATGTCTCCACAATGAAAAGTACTTGGCTCATTTCTTAACAAGATGTAATCAAAGTGGAACTAATGTGATCGTGTATGAAGGAAGAGATCGTTCTTTCGAAAGATTCCTGACCAAGATCAGTTCTTGCAAGATCGTTGTTGTTTGTATTCGAAAAATTTCAGTATGACTTTTAGAGATTCTACTCGAACTTCGTAAATTTGTGCCGATAGTTTCAAAAGTTATTGCCTAGTTTGTGTTATTTCCTAGTTTTGATTACCGGCTGCGCCGGTTAAATGTGATATTGAATTTTTTGATAGGTAGAACTTTGTGCATTGAAACAAACTAACGTGTTCAGTTCATTAAGCCAAACAATAATAATCCCCTTACGTTTGAAGATCACTTCCGGAAAATGTGTTAAATAAAATTTGCGATATTCGCATCTACTCAACTCTTTCGTTCTCCGTTGAAATAAATTCGAAACGGAAGTCAGTAATGATTAAATTAATTTTAATTTAATATGGTTTTTACTTTTAACGTTCAGCTTGCATTTGCTTACTGTTCGGAGAGAATCCTTTGTCCAAAGTACTTTTGTGACCGTAATATTTGAAACTTTCGTTTCGACTGGTATTGGTCAGGTAACTTTCACTCCATACCTATTCTTTACTAAGTTGCGATTTATCGCTGATGAATCGCTGATGAATCACTGATGAAGCGCTGATCAATCACCGATCATTCGCATTCCGAGCGATCGGGAATGTTATCTTGGATCATTAACTTGGTGGGTACATCCTGTATGCAACTGCAAGAATGAACTGCTCTGAATGATATCGACTCGATTCTACTTTCTTAAGTCTTCGATTTAAACTAGAACCATCACACATTTTCACGTTGATACTTTTAAATTGAAATGTTTAAGTACGTTCCTTTCGAGTGGCGGACATGTGATGGGTCACCATCTTTTCATCGCCAATTATCCAATTTTCAATTGCGCTAACAAGCTTATTGTTCTTAAAGCAGTATAGACGAGTACATTTTGTATAGTAATTGACGCGGCCGGTATTGGCGGTTTGCGAAGACCGAGAGATCACGGGACCTCGTGCTACCGAAACAATTAGCCGTCCTCCTCGAAATTGATAATCTTCCAAGTCAGTCATAAGATTCTAGAGGAAATGGTTTTTATTCTATTTTCACACTACTTCTATCAAAAATAAGAACGAAGCATTATGAAATTGAAGATGCCTATTCATTTCTTAGCGACTGATGCACTTAATTCAAATCTTCAAACTTCGCGCCATATTAGCACTCTAGACAGATTGGCGGTTGACGATTGTGTGAATTGAATTTTAGCGCGTTTCATTTAAAAAAAAAATGCCCATGTAGATTGTGAACTAACCCAAAAATAAAAATGGAACGCCATCGTGGACGCGATAGAAATCTTGATCGCAAAGTATTGGAGAAGATCATTCACGATGAAGAGTTTGGCGAAGAAAATGTCGAACTGGTGGATTCGGAGTGGGCAGATTTCGAAAAGTTTTTCAGGTCTGATCATTTTTTGAATTGAAATTTGTGAATTTTTTTGGAAATTACTATGAAAATATTTAGGCAATTACGAGAACGACGGCCAAGCAATACTTCAATGGACGAAGAATTACATCGATCCAGGAAATCGCGACGTGTTAAACCTCAAGTATTTTATCCATGCCCTCCGCCCAGCACTTCAGAACTTGGACGAGATTCGGATTCGTCGGACGAAGATGACCCATTTGACCATCTTGACACTCTCGTAAGCTTGAACTTTTTGCGAAACAAATGCATGTTGCATGGATTTGGACTAGGATTCCATAGTATTAGGTTTCTTGAAATAAATTTATTTGTACCGGATTCATTGAAGAAATCACGGCTTCCATTAAAGCGAAACAGTAGGGTTAAGTATTGTGATTAACTAATATCGAAGGCAATTCCAAGGTATTGAGTATAACAAGGTGAAAAACTTTCACTGGCAAGGCACGGCAAGGTATAGTGCAAGAAAATAGATGTTAAATATAGATTTTTGCGGATTAAAAAAGGCCTTTTATAGACGACTCGAATTTCGGTATATTATTTACACTATAAGCCCATAGAAGTAAGAACCAACTTGCTAAAGGTAGTCTTAAGTCTGATAAGGATCAGACTTAAGAGGTATGATGAATTGTGAAAACGTATACGTCTGATGAGATATCCGTCTGTCCGCCGTACGGCGCATAAGCTTTTGAAGGCGTGCAGCTCAGCAATCCGTTGATATTGTTACATGTAAACCTGGCAACCGCGCAACCGTGCAACTTGATCGTTTCACATAATGAAAACAACAACAACCGAATACCTAGTTGCAAAATAGCACAATCAGAAACCTAGCTGAAGATAAGGCGAAACAACACGATTGTATCTCCCTTCTTATCGAATGCTCTCCAATATACTAGAACCCTGTTCATACACCATTGAACGAAGATCGAAATCGAAAGCTCTAAAGCTTTCGAGAAGATTCCACACTGAGCGAACATTCAAGTACATCCTAGACTGCAACCGGATAGTATATAAGCAGGTGAAGCTTTCAGCGAGGGGACAGTAATTTTTATTACGTCGACTGTGACAGCCAGCGTGTATACGCGACCGTGTTGATAGAGAACGAAAGTGAACGAGTCAAGCGATATATGGTATAAGCGGGCGGTATTGCCATACAGTGCGAATCAGTGTGCGAATAGAATTTAAAGTGCGATTTATAAATAATCACTTATTTTTATTTTAACCGAACTTTACTTGAAATCCCGGCGAACCCCTAGCTCGCAACAATATATTAAGTTGAAACTTTTATGGAGGGGTACATTGGGTGAAGCCCTACGAGTAGTATCTTTTGGGGTATGAGGGGGCGAGTAAGGGGGTACCTTGTAGATGAAAAATTTTGTTGGTAATGATGGGAGCTAGTGGAAAGGAAAAAATTCTGATTTTTATTTCTCGAACACCGCAAAGAATAGAAAGCTAAAAATGGACGACTACTATATGGAGCCACTATAGAGACAAAATAACGTTTTCAAAAGTGGTAGCAAGGTACAGGGTGGGGGTGGTTTTTAATATCTCAGCGCAACGGATTATGCTAGGAAGTTGAAACCTACTAAGTTTCGAACGAGTTCTGTAGAAGCTGCCTGGATGAGGAGGAGGAGGAGACTGTCCTTCATCTTCTCTGTACCTGCCCAGCTCTATCCGCTAGAAGGAAAGCTCATCTTGGAGTTTACTTCTTCAACAGTCTTAGTGACCTTGCCGCAATGGAGGCCGCGAGAATCCAACGCTTCATTGCAAGCTCTAAATGGTTTGACGAGTAGGACCGGATTCTATGATCCTGTGGTAACACAACGGACCTTTTTAGGTCTAAGTGTTTCCGTGTTCTCACGGGCAGCCACGCGTACCTACCTACCTATGGCCATACGGCTTAGCAGTCCATCACCAACATTCTTTGAGTCTAACGGCATTATTTTATAGGGTGTTTTTTATATGAAGGTCAATTGTTAGGATGTGCAGTACCACGTTTAGAGCATCGGTCAGTCGGTGATGCTTATTGCCGCGCTTCGTAGAACTCTACTGAATTTAGTTATGTCATAGTCCTTTTTTTACTCAAAGCGGGCCACCAAACGCGACTCGTAGTAGAGAATTTGATGCATTACGGCAGTGTACAACCACAAAACCATCCTTGGTTTGAGTCCCCACTTCTTGCCGAAGGTTCTTTTGCTGGCGTAGAGAGCAATGAGGGTCTTCTCCACGCGGTTTCCTATGTTGTGTTTCCAGCTCAGCTTCATATCGAGAATAACACCTAGACACCCTGCTTTGGTGGAAAGCTAGAGCGGTTGGTCGTTGAGGTAGGGGATGTTAAACTCCGGTTTTTTTGGTTTTTCTGGTAAAGAACATCAGTTCAGTTTTATCTGGATTTACATTAAGGCCACAGCAAACAGCTCATGTACTTACCTTACCCAGAGCTCCTTCCATGGTCTCACTGATCATGAAATAATTCTGGGACCAAAACTACCAGGTCATCCGCATCACTCTAACACCTGCCCTATCCAGTCTTACTAGGACTTTATTCATGACCAATCGCTAAAGCATTCCTCCACTCATTATTCGGTGAGGGTTTCTTGAATAGCTTCGGTGTGGACATTATTAAAGGCACCTTCTATGTCTAGAAAGACGGCTAGAGTATATTGCTTATAATTTATCGTATGCTCGATCGAAAGCCTATCAAGCCTATCAGCTTAATAATCAGGACGTTCGTTGGCCATCGACAGAAGGACCTAAATTTTTTGTCAATTTTTGGTTGCAAATTTCATAAATCGATCACAATACCAAACACCCTGTCCCTTTTACCCCAATAGAGGCATCAACTGGAAATAAAAGCAAAAAGAATAGTATTAAATAAGTAGCAAGTTTCAACTTTCCGGCCTTAGGAATATTTTCCTTTTTTCCCTATCTAACTAAGAAAAAAGGGTATTTTTTTACTTTTGTTCTTTCATCTATTATCTCTGCTAGCAAATATTAAGTTTTAAAAATTCGACGGAACAGAGTAGAGTAGTAACCTGTACTTTATTAGTCTACTATCCACATTCAAATGTGTACGTTATAATTTATATTAAATAATTCTGTTTAATCTTACCACATTACTTAAGCACTTTCGCCAATATCTGTGAAAAAAAACAGCTCTATGTATTTTGTTTCAATTTAATGATTGTGCGATTATTTAGTTGATATTCAGCTGTGCCAAGATTTGCTAAGGCTGAACCAACCGGCGTCACAAATTCAGCACTACTTAGAACTTTCTTGTAAGTACTCCAACACGATTCGTCTACATATTTGCAAAAAATACTTGTGCTGTCTACTTGTAGCTACCCTTGACTCTTGTGTGAAACCGAGATTAGTTTTTCCGAATAATTCGAGAGCAGAACTCAGATCTTGCTGTGAAAGTGGTCTAAATTGATTCTGGTGTTATTGTTGCAAAGCATTGAAAAAGGACTTCAAGTGCAGTGTTCGTGTGTGTGATGTAAATTTGTAAGTACAAACTCCTAGCTCCCTAAACGGCCATTCACCAGCAATTGAGGTCAAAGCCAAATATTGCGTATGTTTACCTATAAATAAAATCAAATTAGAACTCAGTAAAAATAAACACAATAAATTGTTGGCGGTAAAGTGGTTTACCTATTCTGAACAAGAATAAGCTAAAATTACCTTTAACAAAAATAAATTATAATTAGCATGATCTGTGCAATGTTGAAAGCGTGCATTGCTAGACACCAATTGAGTACAGTGCCGGACTAATGTACACATTGTACATACATATGTCCCAGCATAATTTGCCTTCTCCCACGACTTTAGAGCCAGGCGGAGTCGGCTGCTCTTTTAAGCATAATTTGGCATATTCGTATATTTGCAGTTCATGGGTTATAGGTTATCACAACAATAAATTATAAGCATATCCTCTGTTCTAGGAACGCTGCCACTTCAACGTTTGGACTCTTATTTTCTGACTTAATATGAAGTAAACAGAAAAAATCTGCCAACAGTCTGTGCGCAACTTTATTATTTTTGGGTAAAAGTCCGAAACGTGTTTAATTCTGAGATGCGGTGTAGGTTGCTATGTGACTGAAAACCTAAAAGAAAGCGATGTCTTATCACTCCTAAGAAATATGACGAAATTCGTGAAAATTTTGTTCAACCCGTTTAAACCCTCTTAGGGGTTGAACAAAGAAAAAACTTGAAAACGGGTTTTAGGTGATTATTGAACAATTCCGTGGAAGTAAAAAGCTATTCGATATCTAATCAGACCGGAGGGATACGGCTGAATTCATGAAAATGTATACAACCTCTTTACACCACCTTGGGGTCGAATTTCGAAAAATTCTGAAAACACTTTCTAGGTATTTATATCAAGAATCCGTAGAATAAAAATGAATTCAATATTAAGGAAGACCTAAAAGATATGACGAAAATCGTAAAAATATATGTATTCCATTTTCACTGATAATTTTTCTTGCCCCTCTTCCGAACGCCGATGGATATTTGAATTTTACTTTATTATTTTCTAATAATACAGTATTGTGATCGATTTTTAAAAAAAAAAAATTTGCTACCCTGAAATTTTTTTTCGCGTTTCATGACTCGCAGACACGAAAAAAGGAAAAAAAAATTTCAGTCCGTCTGTCCGCCGTATGCCGTCCACCGTACGCAAAATCGTTTGAAGGATCGTAGCTCCCAAACGGTTCGAGATATTAAATTGAATTTTTTTTATGAATAGAGTGAATAGGCCCCTTGCAGTGACCAAATTCTGAGGGGTGGGGTTGTGAGGGGGGAGGAGGGGGAAGCGTTTTAGACGGAAAATTTTGGTTTTTAGATCTAACCAACCGCTTATGCTAGGCGACTGAAATGTTCAATTTATGTAGAACTTTGGTAGTGGACCCATCTGCATAAAAATTGTCAATATGGGTGAAGGGGTGTGGAAGTGGGGGAAAAATAATGCGTCCGAAACGCAAAAAAGCCGAGATCGACACATTCTAGAATCCATATCTCCTAAACGGTTAAAGTTACAAAATTGAAACTTAATGAATATCTGAAGGTATACTAGGAGAGTAGATCGGAAACAAATTTTTGAGTGGGGGCAGTGGCGTACGAGGGTGGGGGTTAAAAAACTTTAGATTATGATATCTCACGAACCAATTGCACTAGACAAATAAAATTCGTTTCGTGTATAAAGGTTGACAAATGAAGTTTGCTGAAAGTAAAATTCTTTAAGGGGCGGTGGATCATGAAAGTGGAGGGAATGCGAATTTTTCTAAAAAATCACGTATCATATCTCAAGAACAGTGTGAGGTAGATGCTTAAAATTTTTACCGTAAATAGGTCTAATAGACCCTTATCAGAAAAAAAAATTTTGGGGGTGGGGAAGGTGAAAAGGAAAAAGTTCCGATTTTTATATCTCGAAAACCTTTAATGATATAAAGCTGAAACTTGGTATTTAGATAGTACCATTTTGGAAAAATATAATTTTTTATAAGGGTAGTATGGTACGGGGGTGGAGGGTATTTTTTCTATCTATAGAACAGCTTATGCTACAAAGTTGAAACGTGGTATGCATATGTAGATCAACTAGAAAAGTAATTTAGATAAAAAAAAATTTCAAATATTCATTGGCATTCGGAAGGGGGGCGAAAAAATGTGTCAGTGAAAATGGAATGCATATATTTTCACGATTTTCGTCATATCTATTAAGTCTTTTCAAATATTTAATTCATTTTTATTCTACGGCTTCTTCATATAAATACCTAGAAAGTATTTTCAGGATTTTTTGAAATTCGACCTCTAAGGGGGTGTAAAAGGATTGTATACTTATTCACGAATTATGCCATATCCTCCAGGTCTGATCAAATATCGAATATCTTTTCACTTTCACGTGCTTGAGTAATAATCGTTAAACTTGTTTCTAAGTTTTTTCCTTTTTCAGCCCCTAAGGGGATATAAAAGGGTTGAACAAGTTTTAATTTTAATTTTAAATTCCGTCATATCCTTTAGAAGTGATAAGTAATTCAATTGTTTTTACTTTCTCGTGCTGTTTTCATATTTATCTATTGACTCCTTTCAGGATTTCTGGATATTTAACCCCCAAGTGGGTGTAAGGAGGTTGCATATGTTTCACAGACTCCTACATATTGCTTAGATCTGATGATATATCGAATTCTTTTGTACTTCCTAAGGTTTCCCATATAAGAACCAAAAAGTCAATTTCAGTATTTTCAGATTTTCAATCCTAAGGGGTGTAAGGGGGTTGTATGCTTTTCAATGCTTCGACATATTTCTTAGGTTTGATGAGATATTAGATCGCTTTTCATTTCCACAGACTTTTTATATAATCGCCTACAAACCCATTTCTCAATTTTTGGATATTCAACCCCCAAGGGTTTGCATATGTTTTCACAGATATTGCCATCCCTTAGTTCTGATGAGATATATAATACAATTGGTTATTACGGCATTTGATGTAATGACCTAAAAACTTATATCACGATTTTTCGAATTTCAAGAATCTAGGGGGTGTGAAGAGTTTGCTTATGTTTTCACAATTTTTTCAAAATCTCTCGTGTCTCATGAGATATCAAGTTGGTTTTTATGAAATCGTTTAAAAACCTTTTTCATAATTTTTTTTAAATTCAAACCCCAAGTGGAAGTAATGGGTTTGTATACGTTTTAACAATTCTTAAGTCTGATAAGGCAACAAATTCGTTTTTACTTCTATGGGCTTTTAGTGTATATAATATACCGAAATTCGTATAGTCTACAGGGGCTTTTTCAATGTTTAATTGGCTAAAAATCTCTATTTTAAATATTTTTATTTCAAGAACAAAATTAACTTTCCAAGAAACCTCATAATCTCGAAACAACTGATGATATACTCCGACTTTGACCGCTCCCCAACTTTGACCCCAAAAATAATAAAGTTTCGCCCAGACCATTGGCAGATTTTTTTAATCAGAATTACTTTTCTAGTTGATTTACATATAGATACCGAGTTTCAACTTCTTAGCATAAGCCGTTCTATAGTTAGGAAAAACACCCCCTACCCTCGTACCATACTACCCCTATAAGAAATTATTATTTTTCGAATATGCTACTACTATAGTTCTATCTAAATCGGAACTTTTGCCTTTTCACCCTCCCCCACCATCAACCCCACAATTTTTTTTCTCCTGCTAGGGTTCTATTAGGCCTACTTCTGGTAAAAATTCTAAGCATCTATCTTACACTGTTCTTGACATATGAGACGTGTTTTTTTGAAAAATTCTTATCCTCTCCACTTCCATGCTTCACCGCCCCCTTAAAAAATTTTACTTTGCGCAATCTTTATTTATCAATCTTTATACTCAAACTGAATTTTATTTTTCTGGAGCAATTGGTTCGTGAAATATCGTAATCTAAAGTTTTTCACCCCCCACCTCCGTACGCCACTGCCTCCACTAAAAAATTTAATTTCAATCTTTTCTCCTAGTATAACTACAGTGTTAATTTCGTGCCAGTAACTGTTTAGGAGGTATGGGTTTTAGAATGTTTCGATCTCGGTTTTCTTGCGTTTCGGACGCATTATTTTCCCCCCCACTCTCATACCCCTTCACCCATATCAGCAATTTTTTTCCAAATGGGTCCACTGTCGAAGCTCTATATAAATTTCAAGTTCCAGCCTCCTAACATAAGCGGTTGCTGAGATCTAGAAACCAACATTTTCCGTCTAAAAGGCTACCCCACCTCCCCTCCTCACACCTCCACCCCTCAAAAACTGGTCACTTCAAGGGGCCTATCCAGTCTATACAGAAAAAAAAATTCAGTTTAATAGCTCATAGGGTTTGGGAACTATAAGTCCTTAAACGATTTTGCGTATGACGGACGGCGGACAGACGGACTGAAATTTTTTTTTTTTTGGGTTTTTATTAGTCATGAAACGTGTAAAAAAAATTGTTCAGGGTAGAACATTTTTTTTTTTATAAAATCTATATTTCTATTATTAAAATAATAAAGTAAAATGTTAACTTCATTTTCGTTTGAATATATAAAATATCAATGTTTTATGTATTGAACAAACAAACTCATGCTGTGATATTGTTCATAATTTGCAGGGTTCGTGCATTCGATACTATTTAATTGTTAATCCTTATCTCGTCAAGTTGAATGTAGAGGGACGAAGCTTTTTCACTTAGTAAACAATGCCTTTGTCTTCTGGGAGTAATATAGTCTGCGGTCATAAAAAACGAATTAGGTAAAAGTTTGGAGAGCAGTGTGGGCGAAGTCCAATGTATTTTTAAAAAAAATTGTTTAAATTTCTTGGGCTACATAAGACCCCTAATCTGGCACTGTTCAAAAGTGTGTCGAAATACGATTTAAATTAGACAATTTATAGGGTACTTGGACTATAATTGAAAACAAAATGTTATAAATAATACGTGAAGTTCACAGTTACACAGTACACAGTTCTTAAGCCGCGATCAGCAGATCGACGCTTTTTTAGCGATAACTTACTCAATCATGTGACTGACTCATTTCAGTAATCACATTTCATAAATATAAACAAAGTGTACTACAGATAGTTGCTAGGAATATGAAATGTTCCTATCAACTTTTTGCCCAGAGTTTAATTTTCCTTGTCGCACATCAAACAACTGTTGTTAAAGTATGTTAAGTTCATGTTCAACTCGTACGTCGTCGTTTATGAAAGGCCAATAGCTAAAAATATATATAAAAAAAATAAAAATAAAAAAATTTAAGATACACTTGTGCTTGAGGTAGATTTTCATATTTTAAGACATCGGCGGCCGGCGGTGCTTGACCGCCAAGAATAAAATTTCCCGACAAACAAACGGCCGCAGTTCGATTAGAAAATTTGCAAAGAATAGAAATCGGTTCGATTCGAGTGAACCTTAACCACTTTTAAACTTTTCACAATTGAAATTTTCTTCCCCGTCGAGTTAAGAAAGTTCGCAAAGTTGGCATAAGATCGCCCGATCGATAGCCTTTCTCTTCAATCAATCCGTGTCCTGATTATTCGATCAAATTATCACCGAAAAAAAAACAGTGTCGCCGCTCTATAATGTGATGAGTTCCCGAAGCAAAGATTCTTTCACAACCGATTCGAAAATGTTGAAAGCAAAAAATAGTGAAAAGTACGGTTTTCGCGGAAAAATTTTCAATGTTAGCGCCCACGACGGCAAGTACTGAGCAAAAAAAGTCCAAACGGAGCCGGGCTAGTTTCTAAAAAGTCGGCTAAAAGCTAAAAACAAAAATTAATTCGGCAAAAGTTAGACGGAAGAAATATTTGAATTTAAAAAAATAATTTTCTCGATTTTCGAGCGGAAAATCCTTTTGAATGCCTCTAGTCGATGAGCACGAACACATTCGGGAGTATGCGTTCGAACCGGAATTGCTACTGATCAAGAAGGACTCGATTTACGTGCATAGGGCAAAGTATGCCAAGGAAAAAGTGCAAAAGGAGGTCCGACGTCAAATATCCTTGGATAGTCTCTACAGGGAAAATCGTAATCAGATTCAAGCCGACGTTGAGGCTTTTCATCAAGTAAGTTTCTTTTTCCCCCGAGAAAGCCCTGATTTTCTTTGACTGTTGAAACTATCTTTTAAATTATGAGTAATCCTTTTTTGGCACTTTTTCAAATAATTCTCCAATTGAAAATGCCACGAAAAAAATAGATTTGTCGGACGTTTTTATTCAATATTCAAATCACAAGAATACGAAAATTTGGCAAATTGACCAGTATTTTATGCAGTTTCGTTAAACATTTTTGTTTTGTTGCTTCGAAAATGTTTGCTGTTCGAATATGTCGCTGTTGTTGTTAATGAACTACACGAATATTATTAATGTTTTGTTTATGTATTTTACAAATAATTATTTAGAGCATTGCGCGTTATAAATGCGACTGTTTTGGCAAGTGGAAAATATTCGAAAATTGTGGAAATGATCGCGCAAAATACTCATACCTGTGTGTATTATTCCATTGTATTTCTAAAAATAAAGTTAAATATCTAAAATAATAATACACAGTCTGAAACGTAAAACGTGCGCGTCGGTAAAATTGACATACAATTTGCTAGAAAACTACTCGATTTAGGACCATCACTAATTGCTTATTATGTTACAAGAAGTTGATGTGTCTACAATATTTTGTCAAACAGAATTAGATTGGGAGTTTTAAAACACTGAGATTTAAATAAATCAATCGAACCTCGACAATTGCTAGGAACTTTCGAATTTTTGTTACTATGATGACACGGTTCCGATTTAAGTTTATAAAAAAAACACTAAAATTTGTTAATAGTTTGTTGACCCGAAAAATACAAACTTTGTTCATAATATTAAAATAATAAATCTTAAACGTATTTCCACGCCTACATAGAGATAGTTTTGCTGGTAGTTTTCCATTTGTTTTTAGGTAGTGTTATTGAGTCTCCTTGACTCAAGAAGATTGATTCTAAGTTATAGAAAGATTTGTTTTTATCTATTAGACTATTTTGATCGACTTGAAATTTAAAAGAAAAAAATTCTACCTTGAAATTTTGTATTTTCGCGGTTTAGGACTAGTAGACCCCAAAATAGTAAAAAAATGTCCGTCTGTCCACCGTATACGTTGTACGACGTACTCAAATGTGTTTGTAGACTCGTAGCTTAACCCGTTCAGATAAAAAGTCAAAATTTTTTTTGGCGGGGGTTGGGGGTGTTGATTGTGTGAATTTCTTCAAATTGTCAAAAATTTATTGTGTGAATTTCTTCAAATTGTGACTGTAGGGTGCGGAGGAGGGAGGTGAGGTGAGTGTTTTAGACGGAAAAGTATGGTTTTAATATCTCAGGACCCGCTTATGCAAAGAAGTTGAAACTTGAAATTTATGGAGAGCTGCTGTCATAGTGGAGTCCGAAGTACTCAAAGGCTGGGATGTGGACATTCTAAAATCCATATCTCCTGAATGTTTCATGTCACAGAATTGAAATTCAATGATTGATTTTAGGTGTACACAGAGAGAAAAGTGTAATGAAATCTAACAAAAAACGTAATGATTTCCATTACAAATGCAATGAAAATCCAACCCATTACACCCGTAATGAAAACTATGGCATGTAATGAAATTCTGTAGTAAAGAGTTGCTTTAACATTTATTACAGATTAGTAAAACTCATTACAAATATTTTAAATCGCAGGGTATAATTCATTAACAAACGTAGTAAAATTTAGTAAAATGTATTACCAGTGTAGTAAAAATAATTACAAAGTACATATACGAGTATATTTCATTACTAACTATAGTGAAATTTATCACGAAATTCATTATTAAGAACAGTAAAATACATTACCAATTATAATTTACTATAGTAAAGTTTAATATCAAGTACAGCTTACTTTATTACCAATAATGGTATAATTCATTACCAACGATGGCATAATTTATTACCAAGTGTAGTAACACTTTTATTAATTTTACTGTAGAATTTATTACATACGTAGTAAACTATACATGTATATTTTATTAAATAAAAATACTCTGTCAATTATAATTCAGGTTTTATTCATAGCACGAATACAAAGAAATACACAATTAAATTATTTTAAAACGAAATGCTTTTCTGCCAGCACTTAATGTGTGTATGGTAAACTTGGAAAAGTGTTAAGTTCAAGTATATTACTAAAACTGAAAAGTTTTGTATCATTTTTAATGATAAAAGCATTTAAATTTACATCATAATAAAAATCAACTTTTTCTGAGATTATTAATACCCTGTCTTCATTTACAATTATATCGCAGATTTTGTAAACAAATATGTCATATTCTTTGTGTAAGTAGAATCCTATTTTATAAGATGTACCCTTAAAATTTAATAATGAAAAAAAAACAATAAAATTAAATAAAAATAAAATAAAAATAAAACCAAAATTTAACAAAAATTATCAACTCAACAAGTAAGTAATGTGCAATCCTTGTGCGTCGTCGCACTTCTGCAAACTTACTACTCCTGTAGTCAAAAACACTAGCGCATTAGTCAAATTCATTACAACTTTAGTCAAATTTACTACTACCGTCGTCAAGCGCAGTGGCGGTGCTGATAGTGTTGGCCCCCGGCGCACTTTCTACGTTTTGGTGCCCCAAGTTTTATATTTTGTTTTCGATAGGATAATTTCCAAGATTTAGCATCATATAAATAGAGGAGATGGTGGTAAAGTGACCCCTGCTGTTAATTTGGCCCGCTAATTATTTCTAATTATTCACAATATCATTTATGGTTTGTGTTACATATCGGGCTTTCTGATCTGTGACATATAAACACCATGTTATTCATGTCATTCCATCAAGAATCGCCAAAGTTGTGACCTTACCATCTCCGATTCTTATGAAAATGCTTGTACTTGAAGAACTAGTGAAAAAAATAATTGAAATTCAATTTTTTCAATTCAATTTTGAAAATTCATATCTCTGGTAATTTTTATCCCAGAATAAGAAAATATTTTTCAAAACATATCAAAAAATTAGCTTGAGATCCCAAGTTAATTTTTTGATATGTTTTGTAAAACAGTGTAACCTACAAAATATAAAAAAAAATTTCAAGAATCATTTTTAGTCAAATTTTTTTATATTGCGACAACCTTCCCTTTTAAAATAAACCCTATTTTATTATTCTAGGATAAAAATTACTAGAGGGGACTCGGACACCATTTTTGCGAAAACTTTAATATACTATAACTAACAAAAAAATGAGATAGAAACAAAAAATTGAAATTTAATTATTTTTTTCACTAGTTTTTCATGTACAAAAATTTTTAAAAGAATCGGAGATATGTAGTGAGGTCACAAATTTCGTCATTTTTGGCGATTCTTGATGGAATGGCCCTCATACGAAGGAACGCCTTGCTTTCGCAAGATAAGCAGAATTAATTTCTTCAACATCTGTGATTGCCTTCAAAGGTGCATCTTATAAGAATCAATGGAAGAATATATTAAAAGATCTCACGAAGCAAAACGTAGCCGCAATCTTCAGAACTGTGGATGTTATACATACAGGATGATGAACAGATCAGCTCGGATGGAAGTACTGAAAGTAGTGCAAATGAGGCTTCTTCGACTGAATACATACAATTCGACCAGGGACGTCATTTCAGTCTTACCCAGAAGGCAAGATCTTTTTCACTGCATAGAAATTCAATTGAGTCGATATTAAGATATGTAATGTATTGTATGCATGCGCGCACGCATAGTTCAAGGTGTACGTAAGTTTTTTTAACTCCTTTAAAAATAGTCTTACTTGAAAAAATCAAAAAGTCACGGTTCCATTCAATTCTGAAATTGCCCCCCAAACCCAAATTACGTCCCTGAATTTGGCATCCAATGTTGAAACAAATTGTGAAGGATCCTTTCCTAGTGACCAAAGAAGTAAAATATACATTCAATTGTGATTTTTTGAAGCAGAATGAATGTCCTGGAGCTGAAGGCGATAATTATATGCGATTTTTGCCTATAAAATTAATTTTTTTTCGCTATTTTTCCTATGGTTTTATGCACATATTTAATTTGGCTCTCCGGTGCCATATTAACACTCATTTAAACGATAGTCGTATGCAAAAATTTCTGAATTTAAATAATTTTTTAGAAACTGAGAGGCTTTCTTCC
Source organism: Beris morrisii (assembly GCA_951812415.1). Classification (NCBI taxonomy): domain Eukaryota; kingdom Metazoa; phylum Arthropoda; class Insecta; order Diptera; family Stratiomyidae; genus Beris; species Beris morrisii. Next base: position 125,839,825 of record OX638311.1, read on the forward strand.
AAATTTAAGTAATTAAGTTTAAAGGTTTTACTAACATAACGAAACATTTTAAAGTAGCTTTTGAAACGTAATTACTATTAGCACTTATTTTTTTCCACAATAAAACCTAGCAAGAAAAATATCACATTTTCTTTGGTCGTCAAACAGTGCTCCCAGCTCGTGAAAATTCTAAATATTTCAATTTTCTCGATAACATTAGAACAACTTTACCCGTATTGCCGTTTAATTATTAGATAACAATTCTTCATTGCATTTGTATAGTGGTGATCACGTCACGAGAGCTTAATTCCTATTTATTTAAAAAAAAAATACCTAGAGAGAATTAAAAAACCCATCGGAATTTACATGAAAAAATAATGTACATAAAGAACTGAAGCACTGGCACCTCGCATACGCCTGGGACCTCTGAGAACCCATTTCGTTCCTGTGGCGCATTTTTATAAACTGCGCCAGATACTATGAATACATATGCACTCAGCGGAATACAACGCATCCCGTCGCGCATAAAAACGTTGACAGGTCACAGTACCGTGCGTGTTGGATGTCGAACCGTGGTGCAGATGAAATATTTGAGCCAAAGAGTAAGTCAATAGATTCGCACATGTATGATCGAACAAAACGATGTACATGTCGGATGAGTGGAGGAAAATGAAGTTGGTTATACAAAATCGTTTATGTTTGTACTATGTTTTTGGAAGAGGGTGCTACGAACATGTATTTACTCGTATATGATAAGATCAAACAACAATCACATATTTAAGGGAATAAAACAAACATTTGGGAGTACGACGTGTTATTAATTTGTATTTGGATGGATAGGTATATGTAATAGGTAGGATGCCGTGTTTTGCAAAATTGCAAAATTTACAAACAGTGAATTTGATAATTGCAGGTTCGTACATGAACGAACAATTGCGCTGGTAGGTGGAAAATTAGGTGTGGCGTCCTAAAAATTTGGCGCCCGGCGCTGTTGCTCCACTTGCTCCTATGGAAGCTCCGCCCCTGGCAAGCGCACTACTTTTTTAGTAAAATGTATTGCTATCTTTATGAAATGTACTACATTCGACAGATTTACTACAACTTTAGTCAAATTTACTGCATACTGTAATTCGAATATTTTCTTTCAGTTTAATTACAATTGTATAGTCAATTTTATTACCTTAACAAGTTTACTACATTTTTAGTAAATTTTACTACATGATATAACAAATGTTAGTTTTACTACAATAGTACTACACTTGTTCAAATTTGACCACATTTGTAATAAACTTTATGGCAACGATATTTTTTGAATTCATTACACTGTTTTGTAGAATTTATTACAGATATTTTTCTCTGTGTACGAGGGTGGTCCCAGAAGTACTTAGCCTAACCAAGAAAACACAAAAAATTAGTGAAAAAAATTCTTTATTTCTCAACATACTCTCCTTTTAGGAAGATACACTTTTCCTAGCGATGTTGGATAGCTTCAATACCCTTCTTATAGTGAGAATTGTCAAGCTCCTCAAAATAACCGTCAACCGCAAACTCCACCCCTTCTCAGTTGGAAAATCATTTAGTTTGAAAAGAGAAAATAATCCTAGAGGACTAAATCTGGCAAATAAGGTGCGTGAGGCAAGTCAAACTTTAACTCGTTGGCTATGGCCACCGCGATAACGGATGTGTGAACCAGTGCATTGTCTTGATGAAACAACACTTTCTTTTTCGCCAATTGCGGCCGTTTTTTCTTGATTTCGTCACTCAAACGCTGCAATAAGTTCACATAATACTCGCAGTTAATTGTTTTTCCTTTTTCAAGATAATCAATGAAAATGATCCCACACGGATCCCAAAAAAGTGATGCAATAATCTTGCCTGCAGATTGGACTGCCTTCGCCGTTCTTCGTGCCGATTCTCCCCTGTTAGTCTATTGCTTTGACTATTCCCTCGTCTCAGGTGTGCGGTGATGGACCCATGTTTCGTCCATGGTTATGAATCGACGCAAACACTCGGCTTTATTGCTGTGAAACATCGCCAAACACTCGATTGAAACATCCTCACGACGCTGTTTTGTTCCATTGTGAATAAACGCGGCAGCCATCTTGCGTCCAGCTTTTTCGTGTCTAAATTTTCAGTCAATATGCGACTTACAGGACTTTTTGAAATGACTATTATGTCTGCTAGCTCGCGCACTTTCTGTTGACAACCATCCAATACTATTATGTAGATTTTCTTCACCATTTATATCGTGGTCACCTTCTTCGGTCGACCACTGCGTGGTTCGTCTTGACAGCTCGTACGGCCTCGTTTAAAGTCTGCCACAAAATATTTTATTGTTGCAAGCGGAGGAGCAGACTACCCAAGAGGAGAATCTAGTTCGGCTTTGCTATTGGTTGGAGTGAGACCTTTCAAATGAAAGTATTGTATTACATAACGATGACCAATTTAAAAATTCACTGAGAGCTTTCGCTAATTATGGCTGCCAAATACAGACTAAACAACGTAGTGTCTTCAAACTTTAAACTTAAGCCTTATAGAGATAGTGCTTTCTACAAGAGTATTTACTTTCAAATAAAAACCGCCATCTATAAGTCCCGCAGCTAAATACTTCTAGGACAGCCCTAGTACTAGGAACGTTTATATTAGAAATAAAATTTTTATGAGAGGAGGTGGTATGTGGGGTGGGGTAAAAAATGTTGAACTACAATATCAACGATAGAAATATAAAACGTGTATATCCATAAGTTCTTAAGTGGAGTATGCTTAATCCGTAGAGCACATGTAAAGGGTTATGCAATAGGGACATAACAATTTTGTATTTAAATAAAACACAGAATAATTGAGAAATCGGACAGAAATTTATTCCAGGTGTAGTACACATGTTACATTTAAGTATGGAATTTTGAACTCGTTCATATAACCACCGCGAGCACGTTTGCAGCGATCGATTCTTTGGAGCCAATTTTGCACCACTCTTCCACACATATCGGCCGGAACGTTGGCAATTTCGCGTTCGATATTGTTCCTGAGATCCTCTAACGTTGTTGGCTTGTTTCCGTAAGCCAGCGACTTAACGTAACCCCATAAAAAGAAATTCAATGGCGTTAAATCGCATGAGATCGGACCATTTCTCGAGATTACATGATTACCGAACTTCTCCTTCAATAGACCAATTGTTTAATCAGCAACACCCTTACACCTACTTGGGGGTTAAATATTCAAAAATAGCGATGAATCACCAGTCGGGATTTCGTGTTGGGGTTTCACACCAGAAACACCGGAAAACAACAGAAAACTTCTTAAAATTAGCTTTTAAAGTAACTTCAACATGAAAAAATTTCATTCTCAGATATGACGGAATTCGTGAAAACGTGTTCATCGTATTAATACCCTCTTAGGGGTTGAAAAGGGAAATATGTTGAAAACGGGGTCGATATTTTATCATCGTGAAAATGTATGCAACCCCTTTACACCTCCAAGCGCCGGTTCCATTTGTTGCATTTCCGCGTATCGTACCACCATTGCGTAACATTCACTGAACGAATACAGTGTGGACACTACACAATTTTTCTTGTATCAAGAGTGCCTTGCGTTTTAAAATGCATGATACGCGATTACAGCTGAACACGTGTCTCAGTTTCAGTTCGACTGCAAATATGAGTTCATCGCGAATGAGTAATATTGTGAAATTACAAAATATTTTCACGAGTTCGATTATATTTTCCATAATCACAAATTTCAAACTCTACGTCCGAACGCGAATGAGCAATACCCCACTGCGTATCGTATCATTCTTTTGATGTGATGACAAAAAACCACCAAATGACCAATCAGGTTTGTTGCGTTTCTTTGTATCATATTTTGATACAGAACGAAGATACGTTTGTCGTATCCACTGATACGCATCGAGAATACGATACGAAAAAAAGCAACAAATGGATACCGACCTTTAGTGGTCGAATTTCAAAAATCCAAAGAACGCTTTCTGGTGTGAAGACTCCGTAGAATAAAATAAATTTAATATGTCAGAAGACCTAAAAGATATAACGAAATTTGTGAAAATAGGTTTTTTTGACATACCGTTTTGACTAATCATTTCTTTCCTCTACTCTTTCCGTACGCCAATGTATATTTAAATTCTTTTTATCTAAATTACTTTTCTAGTAGCTCTACATGTACTTACTAGGTTTGAACTGTCTAGCATAAGCCGTTCTATAGATATGAAAAAAACCAACCACCCCGTACCATACTACCAATAATGAAAATAATTTTTACAACATGCCGCTAGTAGATATAGCTCTATCTAAATACCAAGTTTCTCTCATTATAGGTTTACCTTTCCCTCACACCTGCACCCCTCAAAACGTTGCCACTTTAAAGAGTCCACCCAGTCTATCTATAAAAAATTTCAATTTAATAGCTAGAGAGTTTTCTTCGCTATTGTATAGGAAAGTTTGTAGTTTTCTGACATTGGACATCATTAATAAATGATTTATTCGGGTTTCCAGAGTACATGTAACAATATCGACATAAATAAATGTTTAAATGTTTAAAATGAAAATTAATTAGAATTAGAATTAAATAAATAAATAAATTTAATTAAATTAAAATAGCATAGCCATAGCCATTATACCATCGCACACGAGGGCATAGAGACTGTTGTATTCTTATAATATAAAACCGTTGCCATATTGCAATCAAAATAATGAGCACTGTGTAACATTATAATGTTCAAAAATCTAAGACATAATTTCAGTTTTGCACCATTTCAATGCGTAATGTGTCGCAGCTCCTAGATACTCAACGAAATGAAAATAGCAAAAAATAGGGTAGGTAGGTAGGTAGGTACGCGTGGCACCACGTGAGAACACGGACACACTTTGACCTAAAAAGGTCCGTTGTGTTACCACAGGATCATTGAATCCGGTCCTGCTCGTCAAACCATTTAGAGCTTGCAATGAAGCGTTGGATTCTCGCGACCTCCGTTGCGGCAAGGTCACTAAGACTGTTGAAGAATTAAACTCCAAGATGAGCTTTGCTTCTAGCGGATAGAGCTGAACAGGTGCAGAGAAGGCAAAGGACTGTCTCCTCCTCCTCCTCATCTAGGCAGCTTCTACAGAAGTCGTTCGAAAAGAGGGCAAGTCTTTTAGCATGCCTACCTTTAAGACAGTGTTCGGTCAGGACACCGACTGTGGTGCTGATATTCGCCCTTTTGAGCAAAGTTAGCCTTTTAGACCGTTTTGGATCCAGCTTTGACCAGATCAGTCTCGTAGTGTGATATGTCTGCCCATCTTGAGTTGGTTTTCTCAACTGATTCCAATCCCAGTAGCAGTTTAGATGTAGAGAGAGGCACACCCAGATGCCGGTGTTCCGGCATAATCTGAAGGGTAGTACCGCGCCGAGCGAGTTCGTCAGCCATACAGTTCCCTGGAATATCCCTGTGTCCGGGTACCCAGCACAGAAGAATATTGAACTGTTCAGCCATCTCCTTAAGAGATGATCGACATTCTACGGCGACCTTTGATGTTGTCGAAGCCGATCCCAAGGATTTTATTACCGTTTGGCTGTCTGTAAAAATGCTGGTATCCCTTGTAGATATGACATTACACCTCAGCCAGGACAAGGCCTCCTTGATCGCCATGAGCTCCGCCTGATAGGCACTACAGTAGTCCGAGAGACGGAAGGAGCTGTTAATGTTGAGCATGTCAGAGAAAATACCTCCACCAACCCCGCCTTCAGTTTTGGAGCCGTCCGTATATATGTGGACGGACTCCTCCATCCGTACCGAATCCCTTTCCCATTCTAGACGGGTTGGGATGGCTGTTAGGAAGTTTTTGTCAAAATCATAACTGGGAGGGATGTAATCGGTGTTGTCGGTGCTTTCAGGAATGTTGTTGAAGTGATTCGAGATTATTGAGGCCACTCTTGTATACCAGTCCACTATGTAGAGGCTCTAATTCGAATGGCTGCACTGGCTGACATTTGGTTGCCAAATATGTCTAGGGGTGGAAGATGGAATATAATGTCTAGTGCTGCAGTGGGAGTTGTTCTCAGAGCTTCGCTCATGCATAGAGTTAAAGTTTGAAGTGTTGACCTGCCTTATATAGACTCTAGACCCCAAAATTAACCTGATTGCTTCAGATAAGATACCGCCTAACGTTTCACTTACGATCTAGCTCTCAGTAATATAACTATCACATGTGAACATATAGCTCACATAGATGAATCGTATAATATAACAATAATTCAATATCGAACGTGCGAATCAAGCAAATATATTTAATGGCCGCGATTCGTTCTAGTAGAAGTCTTATGGATAGCAAAGGTAATTAAATAAATAATTAAATTGCATAATGCATGATTTAAAAAAATTATAATTTTAGATTAACATATTTATGAATTGCTATTTATATGTAAGAAATATTAAATTTAATTAGTAGTCATTTGAATCTACCTGTAATTATCGAATTTAACTATTTGTATATATTTTTTTTAGATGTATGGTCGTTATACAAAGGATCTAGGAGAATACGCCAAAGATGAAGCCAGAAAGCTCAAAATTCTCGAAAGAAGAAGAAAACAGGAGGATAAAGCTAGAAATAAGGTATGAAAATATAATTAACTTAATTAAGATAGACGTAAAATAGGTTAGACTAAGATAGAGTTAAAATCATAGAAATCATTCTGTGAAGATCAGTTTTTTTTCGCAGCATGTTTTTAATTGTCTCCTTTTATGCATTAAGTGCTTCTTCGCGTAAAATAGCTGAATATTTGCTTTGGGGTAATCTTCATTGCTATTTAAACTCCTGGACTCATCAGGTTATTTTAGAAAAATTCTCGATTCACAAGAACTCTCAACTTTTCGAATCCACACTAACCCTTTTCTTCGAATCACTAAAAGAATTGAAGATGGATATCCCTCAAAGCTATTGGGTCTTGTTTTAAAAACTGTGGAGCAATGTTATATGCATATTATTTAAAATTACATATTCGCTTAAGTCATGTTCAGTTAATTTCTTACACTTCAATTAGAACCAGTTACTATCTCGAAATTTCTTAACACTGTACCGGATATTTAACCAGAACATCGTATATACCCACATATTTCACATATCTTTAACTGCACAATCGTGTTGTAAATTCCTAGCTCCTACGTAAAATTATAAATCCATTTAAAACTGGTCCGGCTTTTAAAGTTGCAATGGGCTTGACCTTAACATTTAAAACTGGACGTCAAAACTGAAACTGTGAATGGGGGGAAAACGTATCCGATATGAAAAATTGCGTACTATGCCAAAAGATTGCGCAATGATTTTTTACGATTAAAAGAACTTGCTTAATTCTCAGATCATCGGCTTGCGGATCCAAAGATATAATAAAAAATACGAGAAAATAGCGTTTTTTCGTGTTTTTTTTAATTAATCCAAATTTAATTTTAATTTATTGTGGTGCTGATCAGTAAAATTACTATTAACCAGGAGGAGGTCTAAAACCGCTGATTAACTAAACTACCGAGTATGCAATCACCATAACAAAATCATCGATTTTTTTTTAATTTTTGGCCAATTTCAATTTTTGTGTATTGATAGATTTAATTAATTTTAGTCGAGTTTTGTTTCAAATAATCTTGCCTGATTACAATTTAAATTTTTTTTTATAAATTATCGAAAAGAGTACCGAAGTATAAAATAGCAGGGCGTGGAAATATTTTCAGGAACTATTCAATAAAAGAAAAAGTCGACTTTTGAAAATTCTGTCATGGGTTTGGAAGCGAACATTTGCCCGATTGGGCGAGGATTGGGTGTTTTTGGCCCTTCTGGGCATCATCATGGCCCTACTGTCCTACATAATGGATAAGGGAATATCGATTTGTACAAGTGGTAGGTTTCAAATTTTATAACTGAAATTGTGTACAAATAATTTTTACATATTTTCTTTTTACAATTCAAGCACGAGTTTGGCTATACAGAGATCTGACAATTCAACCAGTTGCACAATATTTAGCCTGGGTATCCTTACCCGTTTGTCTGATACTATTTTCAGCAGGATTCGTGCATCTAGTTGCTCCCCAAAGTATTGGTTAGTATTCGCGAAAAACAAGTATTTCTAATAAACTATATAACAGCATTCAATAAAAATTCATCCGACTCAACTTAATGGCATGAAATCGTTTTTATACGAGGCGAGTAACGTCTTCGTCCAGTTGAAGTACACGAGCAGGGCATACTAAAAAATAAAGTCCTAGAAAATGATTATCTTCGGTGAAAGCTCACTCAGAGAACAGACATCCTTGCTAACATTTAATAGTTTTAATTGTTTTTTTTTTAATTTGTTTATAGGCTCTGGTATTCCGGAAATGAAAACGATTTTGCGAGGCGTTGCACTTAAGGAGTATCTCACCTTTAAGACTCTCGTTGCTAAAGTAATTGGACTGACCGCAACACTTGGCAGTGGAATGCCATTGGGTAAAGAAGTAAGTAAATACACTAAAAAATTTATAATAAAAAACCAATTGCCGTATTGGAAACTGCCATTGAGGACATGATAGTTCCATTCTCATTCATATTAGAAAAAATAAAATTGCTGTTGGCGGTATTCGATGTTGCGCACTTAGTCTGTGAATTAATTTTATTTTATTTATTTATTTATTTTAATGTGGCACCATCATAAATGATGGGGCCGGGCCCATAATATTTCGGCCAAGCCCGGTGGGCACATGGCACGTCGCATTACAATTTTTTACAAGGTAATGTTTATAGTCAGCGTATATAGTTTAGAATAGTCAAGAAAACCAAAGGAAAAAATTAAGATCAAAAATCGTGCACTTCAGGCTTCAGATGGTTGAATAATGTTGTAAGAAAGAGCTAATTCTAAGTTTAGTCAAGGTCCAAATCCACGTATAAATCAATATCAATTCTGACTTAAGAGTAAAGGTAATAATATAATGCTAATAATAATAAAATTCAAATTAGACCGAAACTTTATATCAAAAATATACAATTAAATTTTCTAAGGATTATACGCTGAACAAAATGAAAAGAACGATATAATTCAATTGATTAAAACTTATATTAAATGATGTGGGTAATTCGACGGTGGTTAAGGAGTTGGAGGAGTAGGTCGGGTTCGGTGGTGGATAGAAGGGAGATGAGGGGGGGAACTGCGTTCTGGAAGAAGCGATGGGTTTTTTTACAATGGACAAGGAGGTGCTCCATGGCCAGCGGCGTCTGGCATACTAGGCAGCCGGGCTGAGGCGTCTTGTTTATTCTGTACTCGTGGGTGAGCCTAGTATGTCCTAGACGCACCCGGGCGATGATGACGGACTCCCTTCTCGGCTGGTCGGTATTGTAGGTTGGTGGGTCTAGGCTGCCCCAGTGGCTCGCCCCGAAGGTGGAGTGAGTTGTCCAGAGGCTGGTTAGATGCTGCTTCAGATGGGTCCTGGCGGTTCTTCTCATGAAACTGTTGCAAGACGGAATGATTTCCTCTACGTGCGAGGAGATGGGACGATTGGCCAGCTTATCCGTCTCTTCATTACCTGTAATGCCAACGTGGCCTGGAATCCAAAAAAGATAGGTTCCAGCCAGGTTGCGCGTATAACCTCTTGTAGGTATCGAATCGTCGGGTCTCCTGGGCGTTGATTCTGGACGGCGTCAACCGCCGACTTGCAATCGGTGAATATGACTGCCGGGTGAGCAGCAGTTCTGGCCAACTCCGCGGCTTGCAAAATGGCGTATAACTCCGCCTCATATATGCTGACATCAATATTAGTTTGCAGCACAGTTGACCGCTTGGTGTCGTGGCATCTGGCTGCATGGTGATGATGGCTGCCGTTGTATGGGAGACGGATTTGGATCCATTAGTATAGTACCGTGTGCGGCCAGGTAGTTAATTTAAGTGGCTGCGGTGTAGTTGTTGGTACTGGGCAGCTGGTGTATTCGATTTTGATGGGTACCATCTGCTGCTTATCCTGCTTCTGTTGGAGTTTATGGAGCGTGGAGGGTGAGGGGAGCTAGGGATCGGCGGGGGGATGTTCGGGCAGTGTTTAAGGAGTGTGAGGCGGGCGCACCATAGCGCGGAGTTGAAATCCCTTGGCGTTGGTCCATCGATGAGTAAGGCTGGTATGTTGTGGAGAGTCTGGAAGTGCGGGCTTTTTGGGTTTATAACATTCTTTGCGGCGATGTTGATTTGTGCCTTTTGGACTAGCGTGTCTACACTGTCACACCCCGACTCAATACGAAGAGCATCTATGGGGGAGGTGCGGTAGGCGCCCAGAGCAGCTCTTATTACTTTATTCACTGCCACTTGTAAACTGTCAGAGTTGGATTTTGTGCTGACGCCGTAAATTGACACGCAGTAATTGATGTATCCACGTATGAGCGTACGGGCGACGTGAAGTATGGCTCCCAGGCTTTCTGTGAATTAATATACCCTAATGAACAACCAAAAATTCCACCGAAATAGGATGTGGCAAATTTCACTAGTATGTACATATATATATAGATATAATTCGTGGAAACGAATTTGTTTCCATAACTCATATGTATATAGAAAAATCCACAACAATACCAGCATGATACACCCTCTGATGAGTCAGTGCCATTCGATGACGAAACAGCTCCTTTGGACATAGTCCAACACTCTTTTAAACTAGCTTCGCCACTGAAGGTTTTTCAACTGTCATGTCCTCAATGGCAGTAGCTAGGGCATCGATTGATCCCAGTCGGGCTTCCGTGCTAGTATTTCGCACCAGAAACTCCTCTGACGCCGAAAAACAACCAAAAAATTCTCACATTTATAAATTTCAAATCAATAACCTTCTTACGAACTTGTATTCTTAATTACTAAAAAAAATTAGTCCATCTCTTAAATTCAAATGAAACAAATAAAAATAAATAAATCAATTTTGTCAATTGTCAGCTAGGTTCATGTAATAAAGTTATTCAGTTTCCAGATGGGATTGTTTATTTAAAGAATGAAATTGTTTATCTAAGAATGTATTCGGTCAGTTTGGCCGCTGCAATAAAGTTATTCCTTTGCCAGATGGGCTTATCCTGTTATTGATTTGTCAGGTGGCTGTGAGGCTGTGACTGGATAATCAGTCACGTGGTGGCCAGATTGACTTATATGTGACTCCTAAACCTAGATAAAATCACTTGTGAACAATGAGACGTAATAAGTATTTGGCGCAACGAAATAAGAAAGTCTGTTTTGTTTTTCCAATTGCCACAAGTCGACGTTGAAGTCGTTGTGGTTGTGGTAAGGAATTTCAGAGAATTTTGGTTTTCCCCGCGAATAGTGCTGATTCCACTTTTCCCCTTTCAATAAAATTTAGACGGAAATTCCCCACAAAAAGGGAAATTCCCCACGAGTTGGTATCACTGATGCCTAGTTGTATTTTGAGAAAAAACATGTTTTACAAAATGGGTCAGTTTTCAATATCCGCGGAGATAAGGATGATAAAGAAAAGTCTTTCGGACATGTACTCTCTTCATAAAAACTGTTATATCTTCGAAACTAGTAATAACAATTTGACATGTTATAGCTGGTTTTTTAGGGAATCGAAAGCCGAGATTAGACATTCTTCATCAATCCATATCTCCTACACGGTTAAAGTCATAAAATTGAAACTTAAAGACGGACTGTAGATATACTAGGAGATTAAAAATAAAATTTTTAGTGAGCAGAGCGGCGTCAAGGGGTAGGGGGTGAAAAAATTTAACATATCTCACGAACCAATAACGCTAGAAAACTAAAATTTGGTATCTGTACAAGTCATTAAATGGAGTTTGATAAAAGTAAAATTTTTGAAGGGGGTGGTTAGGCATGGAAGGTGGGTGGATAAGAATTTTTCTTAAGAATCTCGTATCTTATCTCAAGAATCTTCCAAGATATTTGCTTAATATTTTTATGCTAAGTAGGCCTAATAGACCCGTAATAGGGTAAACAAAATTTTGGAGGTTTGAGTGTAAGAGAAGAGGGTGGGCGAGGGCGAAAAAGAAAAATTTTCCCTTTTTATATCTCGAGAACCCATAATTTTTTTATAGAGTGCGAGGGGGGGGGGGGGTGTTTCCTATCTATAGAATGGCTTAGGCTAGAAACTTGAAACTTTGTGGGTGTATGTAGATCTACTAGTTAAGCAATTCAGCTTAAATAAATTCAAATATCCATTGGTGTACAAGTGGGGCAAAAGAAATGATAAAAGAAAATGGAATGCATATATTTTCACGAATTTCGTCATATCTCTTAGTTCTTCTTCAATATTAAATTAATGTTTATTCTACGGATTCCTCATATAAATGCCTAGAAAGTATTTTCAAGATTTTTGATATTCGACCCCTAAGGGGGTGTGCAATGGAGTTGTATACATTTTCACGAATTCTGCTATACCCCTTAGGTCTGATTAGACATTGAATATCTTTTCACTTTCGCAGGACTGCGTAATAATCGCCTAAAACCTGTTATTAAGTTCTTTTCTTTTTCAACCCCTAACAAAAAATTGAAAATTGAATTGGTTTTTACTTTCTCGCGCTATCTTCATATTTATCTATTAACTTCTTTCAGGATTTTTGGATATTCAACCTCCAAGTGGGTGCTAGAAGGTTGCACATGTTTTCACAAATTCCTACATATTGCTTAGATTTGATGGGATATCGACTTCATTTTTACTTTCTAAGGCTTCCAATATAATCGCCAAAAAGTCAAATTCAGAATTTTTAGATATTCAACCCTAAGGGGTATAAGGGAGTTGTATACTTTTCTCAGCTGCGAAATTTTTTTTTTAGGTTTGAATGAGATATTAGATCGTTTTTCACTTCCACAGACTTTTTATATTATCGCATACAAGGGTTTGCTTACGTTTTCACAAATTTTTCAAAATTCCTTGTGTCTCATGAGATATCAAGTTGCTTCTTATGAAATCGTCTAAAAACCTTCTTCACAATTTTTTCGAAGTTCAAACCCCAAGTGGAAGTAATGGGTTTGTATACGTTTTAACAATTCGTCATATCTCTTTAGTCTGATAAGGCAGCAAATTCGTTTTTACTTCTATGGGCTTTTAGTGTACACAATATACCGCAAATCTCTATTTTAAATATATTTTTTTTAATAACAAAACTAACTTTCCAAGAAACCTCGAAACAACTGACGATATATTCCAACTTTGACCGCTCTCGAACTTTGACCCGAAAATAATAAAGTTTCGCCCAGACCATTGGCCGAATTTTTGGATTAAAAATCAGTGCGGCCAAATGCTATACCGTTGGAGAAAATATTTCTCAAAACAAAAATGAAAGAAATGAGGTGGACTCTTAGATCTTAATCTATAAGAAAGCTGTTCCATAGTTCCCATTCATTTTTTTTAAATCCAGGAATCATTTTCTGTTAGTTCTTTACATCCTGTATACCCTTTTTGAGGATTAAAGGAGCTGATGCACTCTATTTCTGTTTATAGTATTTTTTCACAAATGTATTATAGTAGGGTTCTGCTAACTGAAACCCATCCGTTACTTGCTTCACTTGTGATCTTGATGTTACGAGTACCTTCCTCGAAAGTATTTCAGCTTCCTCGAAAGTATTTCAGCTAAAACTCGAATAGAAGTCTATACCTTTGTGAGGAAGGATCCTCGATTAAGAACCATTACCCTACGTTTATCAAATCAGAAAGTATTCCAATTGTAATTGAATGCCATTGTCTTCCAGGGTCCATTTGTCCATATCGCCAGTATTGTCGCGCAATTACTCAGTAAATTGGTCACATCATTCCAAGGGATCTACGAAAATGAATCGCGCAATTCGGAAATGTTGGCTGCAGCTTGTGCTGTAGGGGTTGGGGCTTGTTTTGCAGCCCCCATTGGCGGTGTCCTCTTCAGCATAGAAGTAACAACAACATATTTTGCTGTACGAAACTATTGGCGCGGATTTTTCGCTGCAGTTTGCGGTGCAACTATATTTCGACTTTTGGCAGTTTGGTTTCAAAATACCGACACAGTGCGTGCGTTCTTCTTGACACATTTTACTGCTGACTTTCCGTTCGATCCGCAGGAATTATTCGTTTTTGCACTAATGGGGTGAGTATTAGTAGTTGATTGATTTCGCCTAGCTTCAACGAAGCTGGTGCGATTTCAGACCAATGTGACTCGAATGGCACTAAATTGGGCGCCATTTGTGACATTTGTTAATTTCAAAAATCAATTTTTTTCAGGGTTGTTTGTGGGTTGGGTGGCGCTTTGTACGTCTGGGTGCATCGGAAGTACGTTTTATTTATGAGATCGAATAAGAAGATGAATAAATTTCTGCAAAAGAAGTAAGCGTTCCATTGCAAAAAGTGAGGATTTTAATAAAGAAAAATTCTCAATTTTTTTTTCAGTCGCTTCTTGTATCCGGGAATCCTGGCTCTCTTGGTTTCCACCATTTCATTCCCGCCAGGAACTGGACAATTTATTGCTGGAGAGCTTAGCACGCATGAGCAAGTTATCGAGCTCTTCACCAATTTCACGTGGTCGCATGAAGATCTGACCGTCGAACAAAATGCTATTGTTGCTCACTGGACAACGGCATATACCGATGTTTTTATCAATTTGACCTGTTACATTATGTTCACCGTAAAGAAACACTATTTATTTTGTTTAAAAAATAAAATTGACTTTAAATTTTCCAAAATTTTCAGTTCTTCTTTTCTATCGTGGCATCCACAATTCCGGTTCCGTCCGGCATTTTCATTCCGGTTTTCAAAATTGGCGCCGGATTGGGTCGTCTAATCGGCGAAGGAATGCATTTGTGGTTTCCCAGTGGCGTGCGATACGGTGGTCGACTATCACCGATCCTACCCGGCGGATATGCGGTTGTTGGTGCTGCTGCATTTTCAGGAGCTGTAACACACACCGTCTCTGTGGCTGTGATCATTTTCGAAATGACCGGACAAATTACCCACGTCGTACCGGTCATGATAGCCGTTTTGATTGCAAATGCTATTGCTGCATTATTGCAACCCTCGATGTACGATAGCATTATTTTAATTAAGAAGTTGCCATATTTACCGGATCTTTTGCCATCGAGTTCGGGTAAGTTTATAAGTTCAAATTGTTCAAAAATTAGCAATAAAATCCTTCGAATTGCATGAATATCTTTTTTTCAGGAATGTACAGTATTTATGTGGAGGACTTTATGGTTCGTGACGTTAAATACATTTGGCAGGGAATCAGCTATCAGAAATTAAAAGAAATCTTAAAAGCTAATAAGCCTTTGCGCAGTTTACCTCTGGTTGATAGTCCCGAAAATATGATCTTGCTGGGATCGGTGCAGCGATACGAGCTGATCAAAATGATCGAGAAGCAAGTTGGACGAGACAAACGTCTTGAAATTGCTCAGAAATGGCAAAAGGAAGCACAAGAAAGGTAGGCAATTTAAAAACAAAACATTATATCAGAAGCTGTGAATTAATAATGCTGCAATCGAATTAGCTTAAATAAAAAATTGTTCACATTTCAACATTAGTTAAAAATACTTTATTATTAAAATAATAAAGTAAAAGTTGCGAGCTAGGGGTTCGCCGGGATTTCAAGTAAAAGATAATTCGTTTAAAATCAAAATAAGTAACAATTTATTAATTCGTACTTTAATTCTGTTCGCACAATTATTCGCACTATATGGCAATACCGCCCGCTTATCTATATCGCTTGATTCGATCACACGCAATCGATCGCTTTCCACTAATACGGTCGCGTATACACGCTGGCTGTCACAGTCGACGCTGAAAGCTTCACCTGCTTTTATACTACTTGTCTGTAGTCGAGACTGTTCTTGAATCTTCGCTCGGTGGTGTGTGTGGACGGTACTGGAAAGCTTGAGAGCATTCCATTTGATCTTCAGCGCTGTTCTAGTACATTCGAGCACATTCGATTAGAGGGGAGGTATAGTCGTGTTGCTCCGCTCCCCTTATATACTTCAACTAGGTTTCTGATTGGGTTACTTTGTAGCTAGGTATTCGGTTGTTGATGTTTTCCTTATTCGTAATTGATCGAGTTGCGCGGTTGCGGCTTGCACGTAACAATATGTTAAAAACGACTATAAACCGCGCTGTGCACCGCGTGCGTTGAAAATAAAAAAAAAATTCTAAAATCAATTTTTAGGCGATTATCTGAAAAACTCCTGCCTGAAAGAAATCAATTCGTGATTAAACCCACTTTTGGATTATCGATTGAATATCGGAAAATGTTGAAAGCACTTTGGGTTTTTAAAAATCTAGAAAGCTCTCTGTTGTGAAAACTAATTAGATAACTTAGTTATCAGACCTAAGATATAAGGCGGAATTCGTGAAAATATATTCAACCTCTGTAGTGGTTAAATATCATAATTGTCCGAATACGATTTCAAGGCGTTTTCATAAAAAAACCGGGGAATGGAAAGCTAATTCGATATCTCATAATTTTAAAATAAAAATATTTACATCCTCCTCAGGTACATCCAAGCAATTAAACTCTACATCATCATAATGAAAAAATCATTGTTTTTGAGCCGATGGCAGTATTCATTAATACTATGCAAAACCGTCAAAATTTTTCGGTCTGCTTTGGACACACACACAAGAAACAGAAATAATGTAAAAATTCATTGAAATAATGAACGAGTTCATAATATTAATGAATTCAGTAATTCGTATTAAAGTACTGATTCATTATTACTATGAACTGTGTCACTCTCAGTATAATATGATGAACGACTTCATAATATTGATGGAAAGAGTGATTAATGTTACTAATATTGTTCCTCATATTAAAGTATAAATGCATAGTATTACGATTAATCCTGTCACTGTAATCGATACTGCGTTCATAATATTAATGGATATTTGATATCAATTTAAAGAATTTGAACATTAATATTATGAACGTGGAACTGGATATAATTTCGGCTTTTTATGCCATATGAAAAGGAATAAAGGTTCCCAGACAATTGTGCTAAATTTTGGCTGCTGCTGCTGCTTCGACTGTTTCTTAGCGGAACAATTGACTCCATTTGATTACGTGCCAACGATTATCTACTCGTGTGTGGGAACCTTAAAAAAAATAGCAGCCAACAGAGGATCCGAAACCTTGAGCTGTGCGATTGCTGTTTTCTTCAATATAATGAATGTGTTCATTATTACTATAAATACTAATCAATATGTTTTATGAATACCAAGCAAAGATGCCTTGTTTATAAGAACTTTTTAATCAATATGATGAAGGCGTGCATCAAAATTCCTAGGTGTTGATTTCTGAGAGTATATGTGCCCTTTCCATATATACAAATTGATCAAAATATTTTTAATGAAATAAGATTGATAGTATTAATGTACGGTTCATATATCACGAAAAATATTTAATGATTTTCTACTTTGTTGTAACGATTTTTTCATTAATCCGATGAATTTCCTTTAATGAAAGGCATACATTAATGTTAAGAACAGTTTTTTTTTTCAGTGTGTGTAAATATGCCAAGGGAGTACATATTACAAAAATATATCTATCGAGCAATGCAGTAGCTTACTGACGTAGGGGCGATGCAAAATTCCTAGATTTCTGGGATACCTCGAAAGCAGGAACTTGTGCTTAAGTACGATAAAAGTAAAGTTGTTGAGAATGGCAGTGGTGTACGAGAGTGGGTGTTTGTAGAGTTAGATTACGGCATCTCACTAACAAATGGTAATAAACAATATCTGCCAACAGTTTTGTCGAACTTCATTGTTTTTAGATTTTTAACTGTTGGCACAAAAAGCCCGTGCAGACATTGAATTTCGACAAATCTTTGTAAAAACGTATGCAACCACTTTACACTCCCTTGGGCGTTGTATATCAAAAAATCTTCAAGTCCCCTTTTAGGTGATTGTATAAAAAGCCCGTAAAAGTAAAAACCAATTTGATATTGCATCAGACCTAAGAGATATGACGAAATTCGTGAAAATCTTTATAAGCTCATTACATCATCTGGGAAGTTGAATTTGCAAAACCTATAAAACTATAATAGTTTTTAAGCGATTACAGTAAAAGTGTGTAAAAGATCAAACCAATTGGATATCTCATCTAAAAGATATGGCGAAATTTGTGAAAACATATGCAGATCCCTTACACCACCTTAGAGATTGAATACCCAAAAATCCTGAAATTAAATTTTAGGCGACTATATAGAAAACCCGAGGAAATAAAAACCAATTCGGTTTCTTATCCGATCTAAAAGCTATGCACCGTTACATCCCTAGAGGTTGAATATCGAAAAATATGCCTACAGTCTGGTCGCAACTATATCATTTTTAGGTAGAATTCCGGAATGGGTTACTATGCAAGAGACAACCTAAAAAATAAGTTTTAAAATAGCCTCCTGGGTATTCTTTAGGTTATCAGTCTCATAGTAATTTACACCGCATTAAACGCGTTCTCGACTTCTATCCAAAAAAATAATAAAGTTGCACAGATTTTTTATTTATTTTTGTTTTTTTTTAATTTCAATAAAACGTTGCGATAAAGTATCGACATAACTCTTTGAAGGTCGAATATCAATAAATTGTGAAATCGCCTTTTATACTATTATATTGATTGAAAAGTTTTTTAAAGTAAAGAACAATTCGATGTCTCATCAGATCTAAGAAATATGTCGGAATTCGTAAAAATGTGCATCATCATTTTACACACCCTAGGCGTTGAATATAACAAAATCCTGAAAATAATTTTGAAGTTCGATATCTCATAAGACCTAAAGTATTTGTCGGAATTCTTGAAAACTTACAGAACCCATTTTCACATCCTTGGGGCTGAATATCGATATGTTTTTCACGTTAGGACTTATATGACGGAATTTGTGAAAACGTACACAATCTTTCTATTCCCTCCTAGTGGTTGAATATCAGAAAATCTGGAAGAGCACGCAGAAGTCAAATCAATTCGATACCTTAACAGACCTAAAATATATGACAAGGTTCGTAGAAATGTAGAAAAAAACTCTTTTTACAGACAATTTTTTTAACTTACCTCGGTATGTCAGTGCAAAGTTGAACATTTTTTCTGCTTAAATTATTACTGTTATACATCTTCATATGCATACTAAGTTTCAACTTTCTAGGTTAAGCCATTCCTCAGATAAAAAAAAAAAATATTTCTTTTAGGATGCACTTGTGTAGCCATTAATTTTTTGGTTCCTATCCTTAGCGGTTCTCGAGAAATAACAATCAAAATTTTTGTCTTCCACTTTCTTTCACCCTGCCAGCCTACACGTCCATCCCATTTATGTATAAAAAAAATTCGGTGGAAAGAAATTGTAATCCAAAGTTTTTTGCTCCTCAACCCTACACCCTACTTGACCCCTTCAAAATCGTAGTTCATATCTACCCTCCTAGTATGCCCAGTAAGAATTACAAAGTGTCAACCTTCTGGCATAAACTATTCAGGAAATATGGATTTTAGAATGTCACGATCCGAGCTTTCGAGCGTTTTGAACGCATTTTTCACCCCCTCTCCATCGAAACACACACACACACTCAATGTATCCACCAAAATTTAAACTTAAGATTTAACGGGTTTGTGAGCTACGCGTTTGCATACGGCGCTAACGGCGGACGGACGGACATTTTTATTGCTTTTTTTTAAGCTCTATTAGTACTAAAACGTAAAAATTAAAATTTTGAGGGTTACGATTGTGTTGAAACTTCAAATCGATCACAATACTTTATTTTTAACAAATAATAAAATGAAAATCCAGAAAATAGTTTCTTGGCAATTATATAAAATGTCCGAGCAAGTAAAAACAAATTGAATTTCTCTTCAGACGGAGTTCGTGTGAACAACCCTCTTACACCCTCTTAGAGGTTGTATAGTATAAAGCCCTGAAAACGATTTTTAGACGATTATATAAAAATCCCGTTCATATAAAACCTTAATCGATATCTAGTCTGACCTAAGGAATAAGGCGGAATTCGTGAAAATTAAAGAACCTCTGTGAGGTTGAATCTCTTAGGGGTTGAATTAAAAAATCCTGAAAACAATTTCAAGGCATTTATCTGAGACACCCACAGGCGTTATATTTATATTTCAACCTAGGAGATATGACAAAATTCGTAAGGTTTGGGTGAGGAACTAAACATATTTTTCGCGTTCTGGACGATTAATGCGATTTTAAGCTATTCTGTGCGAAAAGATGAACTCACTTATTTTGCTTGATTTTCATTTCTGCATTCTGATGCAGATTCCAAGCTTGAATCCTTTCCATAGTATCGTGCAATTATTTCAACCACCATTTTTAAGGACTTTGGAAGCTGTATATGTATTTGATGCATTAACGAACTTAGCTCAAATTTCGTCAAAACTTTCAAAACCATTCTTTAATGCGGTAATAGATACAGTGCACTTCTCAATCCTTGCCAGATATTAATGAATATCTAAAATCTAGTGCCTTTTATTGATATGCTGCTGACGTATAAAAGTGACTGTAGTTCAAAAATATTACTATTAAATTATAAACTCTTAAATTATAAACTAAATATTAATTTGTAAAAATAAATTCTGTTCCTTCTCATAGAGCTCGCGAAGAAAACGAACGTCTACAAAACGAGGATGGCGAACGGATTCGCCGACCGTCTCGTTTCGAAGTGCTTCCTGCGCCCGATATTTTAGCACTGCGACAATTTGCCAACGACGAGATGCTACCGCCACAAGCGAAAAAACGCCAAGAAGGACAAAATTATCCGATTTTCGGAACGCAACCGAAAAAGTCGATCCTGAAGAAGACCAATTCGTTCACGCTGAAAGGTTTCACGCCCATGTCACCGAATAGCCCTGTCATGACGCCATACACAACAATCACAGGTGCCGAACATCGTCTTCGAACAGCCTTTGAGGCGATCTTCAAAAAATCGGCAACGCTACAAGATGTAACACCCGATCCCGAATTGGGATCGGTCAGTTCGCCCAGCTTGCATATCAGCGATTCAGTTCCGCATACTCCAAGCGTTTTGAAGAAAGTTCAATTGGTTAGAACGACAGTTTTTCACCTGGTCAACCAACGTGAGCATTTTAATAATCGGACTTGTTTTCTAGCCTCGTGAACGTGTGATCGACATGTCGCCCGAGGATCAAAAGGCCTGGGAAATGGAAGAGATGAGCAAATCAATTGATCTTGATGTCGCCAATATTCATATTGATCCGGCACCGTTCCAGCTTGTCGAGAGAACTTCGATCTTAAAGGTTCACTCCCTCTTTTCTATGGTTGGAATAAATCATGCTTATGTGACAAAAATTGGCCGTGTCGTTGGTGTGGTTGCTCTCAAAGAGGTGAGAATTACTTGATATATTTAATTATAGAATTAATCAGATGGACATGATCACCGAAATTTAAACGAAAATTAGCTGCACCCTTAGAAAGCTCCAGCTTTATCTCATAGAAATTTAAATTTGTTTGCCTAGCACGCCGCTGTGATCAAATTTAAATTTCGCTTGTCACAATTTTGTGATGCTTTTTTAAAACGTAATAATTGTGACTTATGCTAGAAAATAAAAATTTACAGTTTGTTTTAAATTGTGACTCTCCACTAAAATTGTTACTTGTGATAGTACACGAAATAGACTTGATTACTTTATGTTGTTGCAACTATTTACAAAACTCAAAAATATTGTTGTGTAAATGACACAAGTTTCCTTAACCCTAATTGTGTTGGAATCAACCGTAACACGTTTCCTAAAAATATAACTATATTTCTAGTAACCATGTTACAGGAATTTTATGATAGGCGTAATTGTTCCAATAAAAAAAATCTGCCAAAGGTCTGGGCTAAACTTTACTATTTTTCGGGTCAAAGTTCAGGAAGCGATTAAAACCATATAACACATGAATAATATAATTGGGTCATACTCCGGGACACGGTCAAAGTCGGAGTATATCATCAGCTGTTTCGAGATTATGAGGTTTCTTGAAAAGTTAATTTTGTTCTTAAAATAAAAATATTTAAGACAGAGATTCTTTAGCCGATTAAACATTGAAAAGGCCGTGTAGACTACTCTAATTTCAGTATATTATGTACACCAAAAGCCCATAGAAGTAAAAACGAATTTGTTGTCTTATCAGACTTAAGAGATGTGACGATTTGTTAAAACGTATACAAACCCGTTACATCCACTTGGGGGTTAAATTTCGAAAAATTTGTGAAACTGGTTTTTAGCCAATTTCATAAGAAGCTACTTAAAAAAAAAATTTGTGAAAACGTAAGCAAACCCTTTACACCCCTTGGTTTTTAAAATTCGAAATTTGTTTTTAGGCCATTAGTTCATCAAATGCCGTAATAGCCAATTTTATATCTCATCAGAACTAAGGGATGGCAAAAATTGTGAAAACATATTCAAACCCTGGGGGGTTGAATATCGAAAAATGAAAAAATGGGTTTGCAGGCGATTATATAATATGTCTGTGGAAGTGAAAACCAATCTAATATCTCATCAAACCTAAGAAATATGTCGAAGCTTTGAAAAGCATACAACCCCTTTACACCCCCTAGGATTGAATATCTAAAAATACTAAAATTTACTTTTTGGCGATTATATAGGAAGCCTTAGGAAGTAAAAGTGTATTCGATATCTCATCAGATCTAAGCAATATACAGGAATTAGTGAAAACATATGGAATCTCATTACGCCCACTTGGGGGTTGAATATCCAAAAAATCCTGAAAGGAGTTCCTAGATAAATATGAAGACAACGCAAGGAAGTAAAAACCAATTAAATTTATTATCACTCCTAAAAGATATGACGGAATTCGTGAGAACGTGTTCAACCATTTTATAACCTCTTAAACCTCTAAGGAAAAGGAAAAAAATAAAAATAGGTTTTATGCGATTATTACGCAAACCCGTGGAAGTGAAAAGATATTCGATATCTAATCAGACCTGAGAGATACGGCTGAATTCATTAAAATGTATACGACCCCTTTGCACCCCTTAGGAGTCGAATTTTAAAAAATCTTTAAAACACTTTCTAGGCATTTATGTGAGCAATACGGAGAATAAAAATTAATGCGAAATTAAAGAAGACCTAAGAGATATGACGAAATTCGTTAAAATATATGCATTCCATTTTCTTTGATCATTCTATTTGCCCCCCTTCCGTACGCCAATGGATTTTTGGAAATTTTTTTTAACCTAAATTACTTTTCTAGTAGATCTACATACATCTACCAAGTTTCAACTTTCTAGCATAAGCCGTTCTATAGATAGGAAAAACACCCTCCACCCCCGTACCATACTACCTCTATAAAAAAATATGTTTTTCCAACATACCACTACTATAGCTTTATCTAAGTATTGAGTTTCAGCTATCACTCATTATGGGTCCTTGAGATATAAAAATCGGAAAATTATCTTTTTCACCCTTTTTATTTTTCTAGTGCAATTGGTTCGTGAGATATCGTAATCTAATGTTTTTAACCCAACGCCGACCCACCCCACACTCAAAAATTTGTTTCCGAATTTTACAATGTCTCGATCTCGGCTTTACAGCGTTTCGGACGCATTATTATGCCTTCCGCTCCTACACCCCTTCATCCGTATCGGCAATTGTTTTGCTAATGGGTTCACTATCGAAGCTCTATATAAATTCCAAGTTTTAGCCTCCTAGCGTGAACGGTTCCCGAGATCTAGAAACCAAAATTTTCCGTCTAAAACGGTCTTCCACCTCTCCCCTCACACCCCACCCCCTTGAAAGTGGCCACACCCAATCTACATACACAAAAAAAATTAACTAAATAGCTTGAAGGGTTTGGGAGCTACAACTTTGCGTACAGCGGTCTACGTACGGCGTACGGCGGACAGACGGACTGAAAATTAATTTTTTCTTCTTTCGTGTCTACTAGTCATGAAACGTGAAAAAAAAAATTTCGTGGTAGCAAATATTTTTTTTTTTAAATCGTTTACAATACTGTATTATTGAAATAATAAAGCAATATGATTGCATGAATCACACACCCAGGTTTCCACTACCCTAACTTTGTTTGAGCCAAACATAACAATTTTTAAATTTTTACTATGGTCCTATAGGTTATTAAAAACATAAACTCAGTTAGTACAACTTTGTTACATATTGTTATACAGTTGTGGCAACTATAACCTCTATCAGAGTAAGGTTCTCGCAAAATCTGATTGCCATAATGATATTTTTTCTTTGGGTGTACGAATAAGCATGCCTTGTGCATATATTCACGACCGTATTCTGAAATTGTGACCAAGGGTAAAGACCCGAGTTCCGAGCCCCTTTAAGACAAATGTTGACTTTGAATCATCGTTAAAAATCAAAATATACAGTTACCAATCTGATATTTTACTGTTCTGATTTAATATTTTATTCTTATTTGTTATAATACCTATTCAACAAAAAATTGGTATAATAGTTTAAAGAAAATCAATAAAAAGTTTAAAATGGCCTTTGTTCCAGTTCCGAGCCGCTCTGATCCCTATTCCGAGCCATCATGTGCCAGTTCCGAGCCTCACATGCTCTCATAGCAAATAGTACCTAACATTATTTAAAGAAGCCGAGATTTTAAATAAAATTACATATATTTTTCATTTTAACAAAAAAAAGGTGTTGATGAAATAATAAAACTTTGTTTTTCAGTTTGTCGTATCGCTAACCGCTCAGGAGTATCAGGCTTCGTAAGAAACGACGTAATGTCTGATACATTTGAATCACCCATAAAAATAATTGGCATTTCAGATATATTGAAGTTTTAAACGTTCTATAATTATGAAAAATGTTAAGATCACATTTATATAGCAATTAAATATACTATATACAACTTTGGAGCTGGCATCAGTAATTGCTTCAGGTGTCCTAACTGACAAAGAAGGGTATCGCTGGAGGAATCTCTTGTACCATTTATTCCCGGATTTCCTCTAGGCAGGGCATCCAAAAATTCCTTTACAGCAAATAGAATATCCTCTTTTCATCTAGGGAAGCCTTTGAGATGACACTGTAATATCCAGTCGACAATTTTCTCTTCTTCTTCATTAGTTAAAATAGGTGAAGGGCTACAGATTGGTTTATGCGTTCTACTCGTATTATGCAAACGGTTTTGTATTGTACCGCGCGGAATCCCATATTTCTTAGCTACAGAACGAATTGTTGACCCTTTCCTTATTTCCTCTAAAGCAACCTGTAATTGCTCCTGTGTATATTTCGGTTTTGGCATATTCAATTACCTTATATCTAAAACAAGTGAATATTTTTAACTTTATCATAGTAAACACACTTCGTAACCAAAAATATCTATTATAATTCATTATAACAATATTATATTAAAATATTTTCGATATAATTATATGTTTAATTAAAATTGTATTTTTAAGGAAATTGTCTTAAAATTCGAAGGAGGCTCAGAACTTGGGGCTCGCAACAGGGTCGATGAAAAAGATACATAAATGCCAGTTGCGAGCCCCCCGGCTCGAAAATGGAAATTATCAGAAATATAGTACCAGTCCCGAGCCTTCTTATTATTCTAATTAAATATAACATTTTCAATGCTTAATAAATTACATAATAATATTTGTAACATACACTTTCCATATTGTCACAATACTTACACCAATTATATAAAACTAATGTTTTAAGCACTATGGTGTCACTGAAGTTTCTTAACGAAAACTATAAGGAACTTGCCGTTTTGTGGAACACGTGTGTTCTTTACGAATTCTGAAAATATTTCACACGAAGTCTACAGCTGAATTACTAAAAACAGTTGAAAGTGATTGCAAAAATGATAGTGAAGGAAAAACTGTCATGAATTCTTAGCTATTCGTGTAATTAAAGATAGTGGTTCGGAACTGGCGTAGGGCTCGCAACTGGGTTTTTTACCCTATGGCTACAATGATTTGACTTTTATTGTGTTCAATAATTTTTTTCATATTTGGAATATGGGAAATCACAATTAGTCCAAAATTGTGACTCTCCACCTCCATTGTGATTTATGACTCTGGTGCAGAATAAGCTCTTTAATTCCTCTTGATAATAAGCGTGATTCAGTAGTTCTCCGCGAGACTGTCTATGTAAAAAAATCATTTGAAAATCACTACCGTCTTATTTTAGTCACATGCATGTTATATTGATATACAGGTGTGCACCCATCTCGGAAAGAGAAGTCGCATTTGTGTTCAATGGTTCTGAAAAGAATTCGGGGATTTAATGGCTTAACCTATGCTTTAATCCGATCAAAGTAAAGTAGCCTAAAGTGGATGTTTCAATTTCCGCTGCTATTGGCACAACAAAAAAATTTTTGTCACGATGGACTGTTGCAACTAACTCACAACTTAATGTTGCGAGCTAGAGGTTCAACGAGATTTCAAATAAAACACAGTTTGATTTCATTTACCACTTGCTCGCTGTTATCGATGAAAATCACTTTAAAAATACACTTTCGCGTAGAGCTGATCGTCGTTTCACTCTCGCAGTAGAAAAACATATCCCTCGGCTTTGCGGCGCTTATATACTGCAATTGTTGAGTTGAGAGATTTCCAGGGTTGTTTGTACGGAAAGCGTAAGAAGTAACTATTACATGCGAGAAGTATATAGAGCTCTCTACGATATTGCAAGGTTCTTGTTTTTCTCTGAAAACTTGAGTACCAATAATAAGTGAGTTGTTCGGATTGCATGATTGAGTACACATGTAACAATAACTTTGTAACAATTGGTGTGTTTTTTTCAACTGGATCAGATCACAGTTGAAAAAAACGATGTGGATCAACCCAAAAGCTAATTTAGCAGAGTTAACAATCCTGTTGGTAAATGCCTTGGATAAACTGTATGAGCAGGGCTACGTGTAGTTCCTCTTTATTGCATGTAGCGATGAAACTCTATAGAAAATGCAAAGGAATACAAAGGCTTTTTCAATAATTTTGAATATGCTGTCTCTAAATTACACATAGACCTAAATTTCCGTACAAAACGTAACGATTTCCCACGACTATTCTAGACTATTGGGTGCAAATACCTGCTACAAATTGAATTTACTTTTGTCATTATCAGCTGAATCGCTGGGCGCCATATGTGAAAATGCTAAAATAGTAGAAATTTAGATGAATTGAGAAGCAGCTTTAATAGCGAAAAACTGATCCAACTTTGATCCCATTATGATTTTGGATCATCTGTTTGTTGTTGTTTTCAATGTAAAACGAATGATTTTGTTCTTGATCCAGTTGAAAAAAAATCTGCCAATGCTCTGGGCGAAACTTTATTATTTTTATGGTCAAAGTTCGGGAGCGGTCAAAGTCGGAGTGTATCATAAGTTGCTTCGAGATTATTAGATTTCTTGAAAAATTATTTTTGTTCTTAATATAAAAATATTTAAAATAGAGATTTTTAGCCGATTAAACATTGAAAAAGTCCGTGTAGACTATTCGAATTTCAGTATATTATGTACACTAAAAGTCCATGGAAGTAAAAACAATATCAGAATTAAGAGATATGACGAATTGTTAAAACGTATACAAACCCATTACTTCCACTTGGGGTTTGAATTTCGAAAAAATTGTGAAAC
Source organism: Beris morrisii (assembly GCA_951812415.1). Taxonomy (NCBI): domain Eukaryota; kingdom Metazoa; phylum Arthropoda; class Insecta; order Diptera; family Stratiomyidae; genus Beris; species Beris morrisii. The sequence continues at coordinate 125,867,338 of OX638311.1, forward strand.
AGGTTTTTAGACGATTTCATAAGAAGCAACTTGACATCTCATGAGACAAAACGGATTTTGAAAAATTTGTGAAAACGTAAACAAACCCTTCACACTTCTTTGGTTCTGGAAATTCGAAAAATCGTGAAATTGGTTTTTAGGTCATTACATCAAATACCGTAATAATCAATTTTATATCTATATAAAAATTGTGAAAACATATACAAACCCTTGGGGGTTGAATATCGAAAAATTGAGAAATGGGTTTGTAGGCGATTATATAAAAAGTCTGTGAAAACGAAAAGCGATCTAATATCTCATCGAACCTAAGAAATATGTCGAACCTTTGAAAAGCATACAACCCCCTTACACCCATTAGGATTGAATATCTAAAATACTGAAATTGACTTTTTGTCTTTTTTTATATAGGAAACCTTAGGAAGTAAAAATGAATTCGATATATCACCAGATATGCAACCTCCTTATACCCACTTGGGGGTTGAATATCCAAAAATCCTGAAAGAAGTTAGTAAATAAATATGAAGACAGCACGAGAAAGTAGGAACCTATTCAATTTCTTATCACTTCTAAAAGAAATGACGGAACTCGTGAAAACGTGTTCAACCCGTTTATACCCTCTTAGGGGCTGAAAAAGGAAAAAACTTAAAAACAACTTTTAGGCCATTATTATTATTTAGGCGATTATTACGCAAACACGTGAAAGTGAAAAGATATTCGATATCTGATAAGACCTGGGGATGTAGTGGAATTCGTGGAAAAGTTTACAACCCCCTTTCCACCCCCTTAGGGGTCGAATTTTAAAAAATCCTGAAAACACTTTCTAGGTATTTATATAAAGAAGCCGTAGAATAAAAATGAATTCAATATTTGGAAAGACCTAATAGATATGACGAAAACCGTGAAAATATATGCGTTCCATTTTCACTAATCATTTTTTTTTGCCCCCCCCCCCTCCAAACGCCAATAGATATTTGAAATTTTTTTTATGTAAATTAGTTTTCTAGTCGATTTACATAAATGTACCGAGTTTCAACTTTGTAGCAAAAGCCGTTCTATAGATAGGAAAAACACCCCCTACCCCCGTACCATACTACCCCTATAAAAAATTATATTTTTCCAAGATGCTACTAATATAGCTCTATCTAAATACCAAGTTTCAGCTTAATATCATTATAGGTTGTCGAGATATTAAAATCGGAACTTTTTCCTTTTTACCCTCCCCCACCCTTACCTTCTGCTAGGGGTCTATTAGGCCTACTTTTGGTAAAAATTTTAAGCATCTATCTTACACTGTTCTTGAGATATGAGACGTGATTTTTTAGAAAAATTCTTATCCCTTCCATTTTCATGCTCCACCGCCCCTTTGAAAAGTTTTGCTTTCAGCAAACTTAGTTTGTCAACCTTTATACACAAACCAAATTTTATTTCTCTAGTGGAATTTGTTCGTGAGATATCGTAATATAAAGTTTTTCATACCCCACCCCCGTACTCCACTGCTCCCACTCAAATTTTTGTTTCCGATCTATTCTCCTAGTATACCTACAGATATTTATTAAGTTTCAATTTTGTGACATTAACCGTTTAGGAGATATGGATTTTAGAAAGTGTCGATCTCACCTTTTTTGCGTTTCGGACGCATTATTTTTCCCCCCACTCCCAAACCCCTTCACCTATATCAACAATTTTTTGCAAATGGGTCCACTACTGAAGCTCCATATAAATTCCAAATTGCAGCCTCCTAGCTTAAGCGGTTGCTGAGATCTAGAAACCAAAATTTTCCGTCTAAAACACTTCCCCTCCTCTCCCCTCACACCCCCACCACTCCAAATTTGGCCACTTTAAGGGATCTATCCAGTCTATTCATAAAACAAATTTGAATTTAATACCTCAAAGGGTTTGGGAGCTACGAGTGTCTGTAACAGCAACAAAAATAATAATTAATAAATTATGAAAAAATTGAAGTCTACGACAGTATTCATAGACGTGTTTTCTGCGACTTTATCTAGAGCAGAGTAGGAGCTTTGAGCTTTGAATTTTTCATGAGCCCGAATCGCTGCACCTCTGGTTGTCGCGGTGTAGTTGCTCTTCTAGCTTTGCATATTGTTGTTGTCTTCGGATTTTGCTGCCCTGCTCTATACTGGATAAGGGAGCAAAAAAACACGCCTAATATTGGTAAATCGACTGCATTTTGTATGTTATATTTCTATGGGTGTCCATATCTTGAAAGAAAGTAGTTCATTTGTAGAAAGTCTACAAATATTGAACCGATTCTAAATTAATTTTAGTTTGCAAATATCAGATAGATATCGTGTGAACTATTATTTATCATCAGACATAACCGAGAACTGAAAATTTAGTGGCAAGAAGATTTGTGATAGGACGTAGTTTGCAAATGGTGTATTTAAGCCGGTAACACAAATAGATTTAACCCAAAAGACGACTAAAATTCAGTTTTCTAATTTTTATATTTCGTAATCCGCTCTGTTCTAAACTAGCAAAATAACATAATTTGCGTTGGCCGAATAGCCCAAAACGCTATAAGTAGCTTTTTGAAATTTTTGCCCGCAAATTGAATATTTAAATAGCCCAAATTGCGGGAAATAGCCCAATCTGGCAACCTTACGTCGTAGAGTATTGTATTTTCTGAAAAGTTTTTTCAGCATTCAGCATATACGACACTCCCATGCAATAAACCCGAAAAAAGGTTCTCTCTTTATTACCTTTTATAGGGGCTTCTTTTCAATATTATTATATGAAATTAATAGCAATTTATTCTTATTACAGTTACGTGCAGCAATTGAGGATGTTAATAGTAACAATTTCGTAGCACATACAGCCGCAACCCCGGAAAAACCACCACTCGAAAATTCCGAAAATTCAATTGTGAAAGAGCCCCTGCTAAATAATGAGAGCGATAAGAAAGTGAACATTACAATTACATCCATGGATTCGGCTCTATCGAATTCAGAAATCGGATCCGATATCGAACTGGACACGATGAACGAGAGAAATGGAAAAGGCTGACCGGGAAATACGCGAGGAGCAACAATTACTGATCCTGAAAAGAAAATTTCAAAAAAAGATGGAAGAAAAATTAGCACATAGTGCATAATAACGTTTTATGTTTATGCATTTTTGTTTTTACCTTAATTTTATGACCTAGCTATTACAACAACAAAAAATGTGATTTTATATTTTGAAAACAGAAATTAGTCGACTGTTTATAAATTTCAGTTGATTAGTTTAATTTTATTATTTCGTATTGTTTTACTGTATTATTATTGCTTTTTAGTTTATTATCTCTAAGAAAGAACTTGATTGTTTTGTATATGTACCTATATAAAAAGTATGCTTAAAGGCTGCATTAAAAGTTCTGTTGATCAAATTATTTTTAGATCTGAATGTTTTACTATTTTGATTTGAGATATTTTAATTCATTTTACTGTATTTTTTTAGAAAAAAGACATTGTAAAACTAAGAGTTTAAGTTGAAAAAAGCAAACAACAAGAAGAATTTATTTATAACGCTGTTGCATTAGTAAATAAATTTAAAAAAAAAATAAGAAACCAAAAAGTGTTTAAATTAAAACGTATTCTGAAAAATAAAAAATTTGGTAAGTTAATAAAACAAAATAAGAAGAAGAATGCTGGGATTTCAACTAAAACATACAATCGATAGAAACAATAACGTTTTATTATTCGCATACAATAATCGCAGTACTGGTAACGCTTCCCGATTTTGTATACAGCTTGATCACTGCTCGATTGCTGCTACCAATCCAAATCGCTTTACAAATACTTTCGTGTAGAAACTGATAGTTGTCTTGCTTCACCATTGCAAAAGCTGTCTTTGGCTGCAAACTTAGCCGTCTTTCTTATATACTGCATGTGTTGAGTCGAGAGCTTTCACGAATATTCGGTAGTGTGTATGGAATGTTCGGGAAATGTTATGAACAATCCGAAAAGGGGACAAACGTTCGGGAGGAATGGTGAACTTTGAAAAATTTTCCACACCTTTCTCATTGGTTACACTGCCATACCCGGACCGATTCCTGATCTTCCCATCCCTAAAATTGATGCAGTTCGGTATTCCATTCATTTCCGTACAATTCCTTCCTACACTCCTCCCCTTTGCACCAATCACTGAAAAATATTTGACAGAACTCAGTTTATTCTTAAAAATTAGCCAATCATGCGCTGTGGGCAAAAAACCGTGTCCAAAAAAGATTTGACATGGTGTAGTGGGACCACAACTGACCCAGATAGCGGTCTATGTCGAGCTATCTTTGCACAATAGCTACCCACCTAACCTAACCTAGATATGACCATCCTACTGCCGGAGCAGAACAGACTCTTGAGGAGGAGCCGTGTAAACGTCTCCAGAGTCACTGCGGTCAGCACGGGTCACTGGCTAATCGGCGACCACGCGGTCAGATTGGGTATTCCCTTTAACGTCAATTGCCGCAGATGTGGGGACGCAAATCAGAGTGAAACTGTTACCCACCTTCTTTGCGAGTGTTCGGCCCTAGCTAGAGCCAAACTTCGTGCATTAGGCAGTCCGGACCATCGAAGCCGAAAAAATAGAAGACCCAAATGTGGTGTACGCTGACAACCTAAAAAATAGCGTTCCAAATAGCCTCCTGGTTATTCCTTAGGTTGTCAGTTCCATAGTCACCTACACCGCATCTCAGCATTAAACACGTTTCGGACTTCTACCCATAAAATAATAAAGTTGCGCCCAGACTGTTGGCCGACATTTTTTTTTTTGATTTTAATTACTTTAGTAGCACATCTACATATTGTTGCGAGCTAGGGGTTCCCCGGGATTTCAAGTAAAACACAATTCGGTTAAAATAAAAATAAGTGATTATTTATTCTTCGCACTTTAATTCTATTAGCACAATTATTCGCACTGTATGGCAATACCGCCCGCTTTTACATAGCACTTGTCTCGATCGCACTCTATCAATCGCTTTCCACCAATACGGTCGCGTACTAGGTGTCTGTCACAGTCGACGTAATAAAAATTACTATGTCCCACGCTGAAAGCTTTATCTGCTTTTATACCAGTTGTCTGCAGTCGAGGCTGTTCTTGAATCTTCGTTCGGTGGTGTGTGTAGAGGGTTCTAGTGAGCTTGAGATCTTTCCATTTGATCATCTACGCTGTTCTAGTACATTCGAGCACATTCGATAAGAAGGGGGGTATAATCGTGTTGCTCCGCTCTCCTTATATACTTCAACTAGGTTTCTGATTGGGTTACTTTGTAGCTAGGTATTTGGTTGTTGATGCGAAACGATCGAGTTGCGCAGATGAAATGTCGTTTTTGGTAGTGCAATTTCAAACAACTGTAACTTTTATAAAACTTAATTTTATTAATCGAAATAGGCAACTGCAGATGCAATACACTTCTCCCAACTAGATACAAGTGCATTTATGCCAGTTTCGTAGAAGTCCGACTATCTAGAGCGAAGAAAGTCCTCGAAGACCACCAAACAGTCACCATTATCTTCTTCGGATGAAGACCTGGTTTCGCCATGTGTTTTGGGGTCTCATCAGCATCCAACCATTGTGCGGATCGGCGACGATGGTCGTACAGTATCCACTTTTCACCACATGTCACTATTCTGTTCAAAAACGTATCGTTTCTCTTCAGGGAGAGCAGGGAACTGCAAATTTCCAGTCGACGCGTCATGTTGTGCTCAGTAAGCTCATGCGGAACCCACTTATCAAGCTTTTTGAGTTTTCCAAGCTGTTGCAAGTGCCGGGAAACTGGCGAATAGTGTACTCCGCTGCAATGTCCCTTACAGTTTGGCGTGAATCAGATTCCACTAAAAAATTTAGCTCGTCCTTGTCGATCGAAGGTCCTGGGTGACCACGTGGTTCACTTTCAAGGGTCAAATCTCCTGATCGGAATTTTTCGAACCATCGCTGTGTGGTTCGTTTGCTGTTGATGTTTTCGGTTGCCTCCGTTGCGCTGTGGCCAAGTATAAATTCATAATGGAAAATTACTCGTTTTTGACTCGAATCAATTTTTTTTTTCTTTTTTTTTTCTGTCCTATCAAAATGAAGTCCAGAACTGAAATGACTCCATGATTAAATGTAGGGGTATTTATACTTCAATACCCATTACCACTTGTGCCACCTGGCGGCAGTTTGAGACATGAAAATCGCAACTGACTTCACTTCATAGAGAAAAACGACATTTCGCCGTGTCGGAAGAACAGTGACGCAACTGCAATTTTGAAAATTTTTTGTTTTCACATTTCAATATTTTGTGGTTTTGCTATTCTTGCATAAAATCATTCCCCGTTGTTTTAAACGAACGTGCTCTTGATCTAAGCTGTCTATAGTAACTATTAATAAGCTCGTATGGCTTGTGGGCAATTGCCAAAAATGATTTTGTTTCTCCGAAAAAAATTTGAATTTTTTGCAGTTGCGTCACTGTTCTTCCGACACGGCGATTTCATCTGCAGCAACCTAATAGGTACTAAGTTTCAACTTTCTAGCATAAGTCATTTTTGAAATATGAAAAACCACCCCCGTACCTTGCTACCCCAATCAAAAATTTAGTCTCTACAGTAGCTCTATACAGTTTTCAATTTTTAGCTTTCTATCCTGTGCAACTTTCTAGAAATTAAAATCAGAATTTTTTCATTTCCACCCCCTCCCACCATCACCTCTACACCCACAACTCCTGTAAAATTTTCAATATCATATCCGATACGGTTCTTGAGATATAACAATTTAATTTTTTGAAAAATGGCTGTTTCTCCACATCGGTGCTTCACCTTACCCCTTAGAAATTTTACATTCAGTAGACTTCACTGGTAATTCCCTTCCCAAATTTTATCTTCCTCGCACAATTGAGTCAGAAGATATTGTAATTCAAAGTTTTTCCCAACCCACCCCCATACCTCACCACCCCCCTTCAAAAATAACTCTTTTATAATCTCCTGGTATCTCTTAAGACAACTACAAAGTTTCAGTCATCTGACATCAATCATTCAGGAGATATAGATTTTAGAATGTTTCAATCCCAGCTTTCCAGCGTTTTGGACGCATTGTTCTCCCCTCCCCCCACTCGCACACCCCTCAACCCCTATCCACTTTTTTTTGCAAACGGGTCCACTATCCACTACACACTAGTACTACATAAGTTCCAACTTTCAGCCTCCTAGCATAAGCGGTTCCTGAGATCTAGAAACCAAAAATTTACATCTAAAACGCTCCCCATCCTCCCCCCTCACACCCCCACCTCTCCAAAATATACCACTCGTAGGATTCACCCATTCTACGTACCATAGAAATTTCAACTTAATATCTCAAGAGGTTTGAGAGCTACGCACCTTCAAACGGTTTTGCGTACGGCGTATGGCGCATGGCGTCTACGGCGGACAGACGGACATTTTTTTTTTTGCTTTTTTGGGGCTTACTAGTCCTAAAACGTGAAAATACAAAATTTTAAGGTTGCAAATTTTTTTTAAATTTCAGTTCGTTAACAATACTTTATTATTAAAAAATATTAAATTAAAATTTGATTGAAATTTAATTTTTTCAAAAAATTGGATTGAAAATTTTTGATATTTACAAAAAAATATTTATCAAATTCCGTCACGCAATATTTTTTTTAAATGAAAATGTTTTAACTTGAACTTGTAAAATTTAAAAAATAAAATAAAATTGGAAACAAAGTTTACATTGGAGCCCCGTTTATTATAGAAACGAAAATATCATTGGAAATTTACATAAATAATTAAAACAAGTGCAATTAGTTCGAAAAGTTTATCACAGCTTCGGTCAATTATGTGCAATTATTTAAAAGATGCCCCAAGAACCAGGCTCAAAACTTCGAAGCGTACAAGCAAAGAACAAGTCCCACATTGAGTAAGTTCTTAGTTAAAATATAAACGAATTTAAATTGATCACAACTTCGTTAAATAGGAGAGTGGAATCTCTGCCAGCAGAAAAGACAGACATTAACTAGGAGTAGTACAGAGCAAACGTAAGACCGCAATTTTTACCAATGGTCGAAGAATTCGAAAAGAAGTGCACCGAATTCGAGGTTCCCTACCCAGAAGATCCCTATTCCGAACAAATCGAAAAATTGGCAGAGGAAGTGAAGATCTTTTAAAAGCAGTCCAACTTTAATTCTACGCTAAACCACAAATTTTTGATTATTTTTTTAGTGTGAAATTTGCAAATATAAAGCCTCGTGTACACTAGCAAGTAAAACTTGTTAGAGTTGCTCTAAGACATTTATTGTTGCATGTGTATACGGTTCCGAGAGCGCATTTGCCCAAGTTTTTGCTCTAACCAGCAAATGCTTGCCTTTTCAAGCAAGTTGTGAATGTACACGCTAACTTGCGAGAGTAGAAATCTCGCAAGAAAGTTCCGATCGGTTCCGAAATTTTTCAACAAGTCAGTACAATTGCATTGGAAGTGAGGTTAAGTTCAGTTTTAGTTCTCATAGTTCTATAGTTTACGTGCGAAATGTGAACGGAAAATCCAAGAGGAGCTTCGAGGACACGGTTTTGTTCATTACCAATGTGGTACTATATCCAGAGTTGTGGTATTTTTCTTTTTCGTTTTGTCAGTTCAACGAAACTTTGATGATGAAGTGTACACGGAAGAGCAAGTTTTACTTGCAAGATTTTTGTAGAGCTACTTGCTAGAGTAAAATTGCTGCAATTTGACAGATAGTGTAAACATCGCAGCAAATTACTCTAGCAAGAAATGTCGCAAGTTACTTGCTAGTGTACACGAGGCTTAAGGGTGCTTCTAAAAACTAATTTGCTATATCCTTTCACAGATTCCATTCGAAGATATGTCCATGGCTGAATTTGTGGACGCCTTTCCAAACGAAGCTCCCGACTTCAGAAATAGACCTACCTTTTGGCCACATACGCCGGACGAACAAATCAAATCGGAAACAGGTAGCGTTCCAGCAACTCTTGATGTCGATCAGAGTGCAACTGATCGAGGGGACAGAAATGTTCAGAAACTAGATGAATACTGAACTCCGATTTATATTGTAGTTGGGGATAAAGTAGAATTACGTGTGTGCATGTTGTATGTCCTTTATTAAGGACTGCCATTAGATTGCTACTCAAACCTAAAAGACAATAATCAGTGTTTAATTTCATATCTTGAACTGGGTAACTCATCGAAAAAAAATTTCCCTTTTGAAGGACTTTCGCATGGGAGGTGCAGGAAGGACTCACTCGATTTCTTACATATTTATCCTTTTTCTTGGAACCATTCAAAAATGAACGTGTACAAAATTTCAAATTCGTAGCTTGAAGCGTTTAAAAGTTATCGAAAAATATTGTTGAACACGTGTCTTAAGGACATTTTGTATGGCAGCTACCAGAAGGAGTAAACGGATTTCGCTGATTAGTAAACTCGAACTTCGTTTTTACTCAAAACTAATTTGTACAAAATTTCATAGGTAAAAGATTACTTGAGTTATATTAAGTTCCGTAAATTAAGTGAAGACGTTTTGACAGGGTATTTGTATGGCAGCTACACGAAGGACTAATAGGATTTTCTTCATAATCATATATTTAGCTCCAACTATTGGAAAAATAACACATACAAAATTTCAAAGTCGTAGCGTAAACCCTTCTGAAGTTATCGACCAATATTCTTGAACACGTGTTTTAAGGACATTTTGTATGGCAGCTACCCGAAGGAGTAGCCTTACAAATTCAACCAAACATCCAGATTCAAAATTTCAAGATCCTAGGTGAAGGCGTTCTTGAGTTATCGTGCTAACGGACAGACGGACGGACGGACGTCAAGCGGATTTGAGGTTTTTGGCCACAAATACTCGTAAACAAAAAACAACATACAACTTTTTTTCGTCCGTGGCTTGGTTCTATGCGTTACAAACTTTTGGGCTGGATTAAACTTATAATACTCTATATGATTTCATCTAGAGTATAAAAAGTGGCTAAGAAACATTCGGAAGATGGAAATGAGAGTGAGGAAAAAACACAAATTGATGAACAAAATCCAGTTGAAACTAAAAGAAACAAAGCGGAAAACGAACGTAATAAAGATAAATAAATAGAATAAAATACCGAAAGTTTTTTAACGCAATAAACAAAATTCAAATTTATTTTATTTTAATTGTTTACTATTTATTTATTGTTTGGGATGTAGTGAAACAAACCCGAAAAGAGTAAGTATTCAACACTGGGGCCCTTCAGTGGACGGAAACTGATTTTAATCCCTATCTAAGTCGAGTAAAATACAGACTACTACACCGATTTGCTCTACTTGAAACATTTTCCATAATCATACCGCAAAGTTTGACAACATAAACAATGTAACTATTGCCTAATTTCACTATCGCACTATCGCGCCGTGTATACAGCAGACTGTCGCACTATCCCACTCTCACACTTTCGTGCTATGCTCTCGCGAAAGAACTATCGTTAAAAACTATCACCGTGAAAACGGGGGCTTAAGCTATGACATATTGCAGTATAATAATATCAAATTTTAAAATAACGTAATATTTACGTATAGTTTTTTTTTCCTTTTATTGTAACAACAAATTACATTTCGCACAAAAAATTCCTGTAAATCGTATAGTTAGTTGTCCTTTTCTGTTTGTTATTTTAAAAAAATATATATATATGAAAAATGAATAGAGTTCGTGCGTCAGATGTACAGGCAAATGTAAATTTCCAGAATAAAGCAATAGAAAATTATCGCAAAGAACAACTCTAATCTTCAGTAAACGCCATTTAAATTGTTCTGCATTGGATTGTTATGGGTCCGGGCGTTAATTCTTCGTCGTGAATTGCTCGTTGTGATTTTTTCGGCTTCGATACGACCCGAAAGGAAAACAGCCAATTGTTCCTGGCAAAGAAAAATCATATTCAATTGATTTTAATTTTATTTAAAAAAAAAATTTTAATTTTTCTTTACTAGAGCGTTATTGGTGTATGCCTGAACTTCGCCATAAAATTTATTTAGTCGTCCGTAAATTACTCTTGCTTCGTCAGTTGTCCGAATTTTAACCTTTTCCAAATGAGCTGCCTATGATAAATAATTTTAAAATAATGAATGAGTACAATTTTCAGCGATAAATAAAAGAAATTACAGTCTGTATAATACCAGAGATAGACAAGAAAAATTCTCAACTACAAAGTCAACCCTGCTTGACTCTCTAAATTAAGTATTAATAAATTAAGTATTAAACACGTGATTATTATAATACTGGTTGTCAGGAATGGTAACATTAATTACCGAAGAAAGAATAATCAAACTCGTGAATTCATAAAAACAAATCAATTTCAGATAAATTAGTAAAAAAAAATAGATACTTTTCCATTGATGAACTCCCACAGTTAAAGAATTCTAAACATTTTTTACAGGTATTCGGATAGAAAATAGTCTAACTGCGACTTCTCCAGCCGAAAAGTACGTGCAATGAATGCTCAGCTCTGATACCGCAAATTAAAAAAAACTTTAAATTATAAATAATTTATTATAACAAATTTAATACTTGTGTGCTCAGGCTGTAGGGTCAAGTTAAACTTGTTTTATTACATGAATTATAAAAGCTTTTTTCATATTTGTTATATCCAAACCAACGAGTAATATCACATTTTTTATTAAATGTTATTATTTTTTTATATAAAATACAGTTTCAAAGTTGTTCTGTTTACATAAGTGAGATTTTTAATATTAATAATTTGTATATCACCTTCAGTGCCCTGTATTCTTTACCAGTATAAAACGCTTTGAGATAACATTTTAGAAATATTATTTCGGCGAGGTGGCATCTTGAATTAAAATGATGTCAAATTGAGAAATTAAATTTTATTGGCATTGATAACGATAATTCCTCGACTTTAACCTATATTCATTTTGATCTCATTGAATTTTACTTACTTTTATTAAAGAGTCTGCCACGTAGATGAATTGATGAACCAGTTCGTGTGTGGAGTGATGAATTGAACTGGAAAATTAATCGAAAAGGTGAAAAATACTTAGGCATATGTTTCTATGGTATTTGATTAAAAATTTTTACGTTGGTATTTTTGCAGCTGCGGTCGACGTATAGTTAACCAAATGTACAACGCGTCGCGCTGATTCTCGGGTCAAGAGGACAATCAATTGTTCAAGTGTTTGTGGTCTTTCTTGATTTTCGGGTTCATCTTTGCTCAAATATGACCAAAGTTCACGGGCTTTTTGAAGGGCCAGCTTGGGATCAGTCGCAATCTAGACGAAAATTGATACAGAAATTGTGTTTTAAATTGGAAAAGATTAAAATATTATTACCAATTCGGCAGCATAGATTAGAACATGAATCGCTTCTTTGCTTTGCTTTTTTAATGCACGCGCTTCCAAAATGGTTCGTGCTGTTAATCGCCTTGTCAGTTTACGTGAAAAACGCTGGCCATGATGAATGGCTTTCATTGCACCCTTTTCTTTCTCGTCTTGTTCAGGGGTACCTGGAAATTGAAGATGTTTTTTTTATAGCAATAGTGTTTAGACCATAAACTTGAAGTCCCCCAAATACATATATATACTGAAATCGACAAAATGTTAAGCCCAGAGTAAAATATCCATTAACAACTTTGACGCTGTTAAGAACCTTCAGCTTAATTTTTTTTTAAATATATAATAATCCCCAACTCACAACCAGGGAAGTATTTTAAAAGTAAATTCCTCCCATTACCGATCATTTCTCAAACAAAAACTGCATTTTTAAAATCTCATATTATATTGGGAACAAACCAAGTTTCAACTTTGCAGCATAAAGTGTTCCTGAAATTTTGAAGCAGATACTCTGCTCTGCCGTTCCCGGGTGTAAATGTTATGCTAGATCAATGTATTACAGAAACACTAATTCAAATGGAGAAAAGCATTACCTTTCCATTACCAGTTCAAGATTTTGGTGCTCTTCCTGCTTACCACTACATTACCAGTATAGCTTACGGAAGCATTCCATGAATAGTAAAAGGAGTGCAAGAGGAAGTCGTTTTTTAATAGTAGGTGCATAGAAATTTTCATGAAAGGTGAAGCATTGATTCTGTAGCATTGTTTCTGTAATAAAGCTTATCGTTTCACGTATACTTCTTTTTACTCAAAATTAACTTAAATTGGACTTCTAAGTCTCGAGTGCGACCACCTTAGCCTCTCGCAAATTAATTTGGCAGCAGTCCGACATAATAAAATAAAAATAAATTAACTTAAATGTTAATAAGGCCGAGAACTAAACAACTGACTCAAGTTTGCTTTTTAACGAAACTTTGGCGTTTTTAGTATCCTTTCAAGACGCGCCAGCCTAAAAAATGCTTGCATCTTTTTTTTAACCCTGAACTTGTCTGAATATAAAAATTTATATGAAATTAATTCATTACTCCTTCTTTGTTTCACTCTAAGAATGAATATTAAATAATGTAACACGACTACTACAGTAGAATCAGCACAGCAACACTCAACTCATACACCCATATTCACCACACAGCATACGCAGATATTCACCACGCAGCAGAGACATTATTTTTCTGCACCTGTTCACCACAGCGTGGAAACTAGTTCTAGGACACTATAAATAGTGCAGCCGGTTCTTCCTGGAACTCAGATCAGCTTGATCACTCTAGGGTCTCACACTGATCGCATACCTACTAAACAATAAATATATTTCTAGATTGAGTTATAATACGTTTTTTTAAATGTTTCACACTCCAACTTTTAATTCCACTAGCTTTCCATAAAATTTTTATATTTGTACTCTGACAACCCGCACAAATCAAATACGAATGACATCAGTTTCCAGAGAGAAAAGAAGAACCATCAATTCAAATAGAAGAATTTGTAGAAGTGCTTGAAATTTCTCGCATCCAATAGTATTTCTTGCGAGTTCCACACACTCCACCAAATATGCGGAAAATCTCATGACTCAACACATGCAGTATATAAGCGCCGCAGGTCTTCAATACAGAGTAGTTTTCCTGCTCTGAAAGCGGAACAACGGCCAGTTCTACACGAAAGTGACCAGTTACCTCTAGGTAGTAAGAACGGTTCTAAATGATTGCAACTGCCCACTTGGTTAGGCTTCGTGAAATTTTGGCCCGAAACTGGTGTTACCATAGTATTGAAAGTAACCATAGTATTGCAAGAAAAACTCTACAAAATTTAATTTTCTCAGCTTACAAAATATAAGTTATTCTAATAAGGTTTCTGATGTTGTACGTTTTCATCGGATAATATTTGGATAATTGATAACCGTTGAACTTCATCTGTTAATCCTTAGCTTTCACTCTCCCTATAAAATGATGTACCGACGTTCTTGTGATTATCCGCTGATCATCATGCCTGCGTTAGGTTTTCTTACATGTTTACTAAAAAGGGAATTTGTTTGCTGCGGTTCACATCTAAACCTTACGAATATTGTGCTGGAATTTATTAAGAACATATTCACCTAATCCAGCTATATTCCTCAATAATAAGTACTTTAAAGATGCATTCCCTAGCAAACCGAACCACCTAAATGACATTCAAGTTTACAGAAAAAACTACAACCTTCCAATATCACATTAGAATAGCGTAGTAAACTCTACACATTTCTCGCATATTCTACACACTTCCTGCAAGTTTCGCGCACACCACCGAATATGCAGGAAATCTCTTGTCTCAAAACATACAGTACATAAACGCAGCAGGGCTTGTACACGGGATTAATTTTTTTTGCTGCGAAAACACGAAATACATTCAGTTTTACTGGAAAATAGATGTATAAAGTGTCCTTCACTGATACAAGCAATCGTGTAAAATTTACACGATAGCGTTGTAATTGAATTGAATAAAGCTCGCAACAGTACTTTTTATGGAAGTGAAAGTTTGTGCGTATGTTCGTGCTTAAGACGAGCAGCAAATTTATCACCTTCACGTTACAATATCCAACTGCAGACCTCGACTAGCGAAATCACTTTTACAAAACAGTCAATCATTCAAGAGAAACTATTGTTTTAAACTGGTCAAAATTAAACCCGGCATAAATTTATTGGCTTTAAAAGATATATTCTCTTTTGATCTTAACTTTTTTTGAAAAATGCTAAATGTTACAAATATAGTTTGGGCCAAAATTATTTTATGCCTTCACTAAAGGAATTTCAAAAAAAATTCATAGTTATCTTTTAAGCTATTCGAGAAAAAAGAACTTTTCGTACTTATTTTTTCAAATTTCTAAGAAAGGTTTTCATTTGAATTTCAATTCTTACTCCAGTTTTTCGATCCAAGAGGAGTGATAAAGCTCTTGCTATGAATGAAATTCCATTCGACGGCAAAGATTCACCAGGGACGTAGTAGCAATTATTCGAGATCAGATCTTAGCGAATTGGCAACAGATTTTGGAACGATAAGAAATAAGTAAGAAATGTATAATTTTTGTGTTTGTGCTTTGATGTGAAAATAACTAAAATAAAATAACTATCCATAATACAGCAGTTTGTTTGGATTGCAGTCAAAAGGATAAATATAACGATAGCGAAAAATGTGAGGAATGGACCTGATATGTCCATGAATTTGATACTAAGGAAGTATTCGAGTAGTTTGCTTCGTCTAGGTTGACATCACGTAGCTGCATTGCTTTTATACTAGTATAGAAAAGACTAAGTTAACCCGTCCAAATAGCTAGCTTCTTACTGTTTGATTCAGTCGTCAAAGTCGATGTGGAAATGAAATAATGACAATCTTCGCTAGATTTTCGAAAATTTCATCCAGGCTTGAATGGAAATCCCCTAGAAAAAATTATGTCGTTACATTTACAGCAGGCAAATAAAAATTGTGTCCTTATTTCAATACAAAATATTAAGTTTTCTCACTCCTTGACTTCGCCAGCTGTTTAAAGCAAGTCATGCAAATCCAGGACACTTACCAAAATTTAAGTAATAAAGGAATCTCCTATTCATCTTCTGAAGTCATAAACTGTGATAACTAGACGTAAACAAAGCAAACTATTCGTTATGTTCTAAACGATTTTTTTCGGAAAAGGGTTTCAAAACTGTTCATACTACACTCCTAGACGATTGACTTATTTTTGGTTTGCATTATCAACTTTAATAAGCGACCAAAAAAAATAGAGGTGCTACTTTGTAATTTGAAATTTCAAAAAATCTGGACAGGCGGGAAGTTAAAGCCACCCTCCAAAACATCACGAAATATGGCAATAGTGACAATAGTGGCACACAGTCTTAATGGTGGGTGCGACAGCCAAAATCAGGCCTTAGCCTCCCGACTAATCTCGAACCGCTTTCTTGCAGGAACACGTTATAGAGCTGTTCAACCAATCCTGACCCTGGAATGCCAGGCCCATAAGACGTCACTCCGGATCACACAGCGTAAATCCAGTATAACACTGTATGCCACGCTATTAAATATTTGACAAAAAAAATTTTTGACAAAAGTTCTGTCTTTTTTATTTCCCTCAAAATAGACTGGCGAACAAAAAGTTGACGATTACACTATCTGATAGCATTTGCCAGGGAAAATAGTTAAATATTTGACGGCGTGGCATACAGTGTAATACTAGTTTAAGAAACACGAGTTTTGTTGATGACAAGATTTATCGCTCTCCAGATCTCAAGATTTGTCGATGGCAACCGAGAACATTCTATCTAACACGAAGTTCTCAAGTGACCTCCTTCTTTACAGCTAAACGCTGATCCAACCGTGAATTACACAATTATTGACTCCAGGTCAATTATACCTACATACTTTCGTGTAAACACTAGATACTTTATCAATAAAACAAACACTTGCAAAATTATTGAAAACTCAAATAAAAATCCACTCTAATCTCTTCAAGCTGCTAAAAATACGCATTAAAATCGATAACCTCGTCACCTAAACGTCATTTAATTTAATAATCTTAAACTTGACCAACAATTTTCAAAAAAAAATCTTCTCAATAAATTTCAACTCACCATCGATTTGATCGGTTGAACCCTCAACTGGCAAATATCGATCAACGTATTTATCGGCAACTGTTATCGCGCCATCTATACGATCTGCTGCGAAATTCGTTATTGGTAGGTCCAGGACCGCTGAACCTAATTGCTTCACGGAATCGGCACGTTTCAAGACCGGCTTGACAATACGATCGGACATGTATTCCTTCGTATTCCAGTACATCTGAAATGATTTAGTATCCTTTACATATTTTATAATATTCCGTAATTAATGTTTATTGTATGGGAATTTTTTTGGTTTATGTAAGTGTTTTAAAAATTTAGTCCAAAAAATGGTACGAATCTGTGGTAAAGGGGTTCAAATTCGTGCTTTTTGGCAATGTTTTTGTGGTATTAGTTCTAGAATAACATGTCTCAGCACCCAAAGAAATCAACTTACCATTTGTGGTGGCAAATAAACGGATGGAACTCGCTGTTCCATAATGTCCAAACTTTTACACATGATCTGATCGATTCGACGCAATGGGGTCTCGAATAAACGTATCGCTGGCAACACTGATTCAACCGCTGCCAAAACAGTCGCTTCCGCTGTATCGAAATACCAATTGAAGAGTCGATTGCTGGTTTTGATACGTCCGTAAACATCTTCTGCAGTTTTGAAACCAGTTTCGATAATTGGAATACTGCCGAATCGAGCTACGGCTTCCATTCGCGGAAGTCCGGAATTTTGGCGTTTAATCTGTTTGTTAACTGAAAAATATAAACAAATGTCTTAATTTATTCTTATTTTACGAAAATAATAATGCCTTTGAAACTTAACAAATCTATTTAAATTATTTTTTGTCTTGGCTACTCCATTGTAAAACATTTTCGATCAATTTAGTGATATAAAAATTCAAAAAATATATTTTTGCTTTTAAACCTACAACTCAAACTGACTTTCAAACAAGTTATAAAGTCAATTTGTTTATTGTTATGTATTCTGATTTAACAGAATGAAAACAAATTTAATGTAAAAATTTCATTTATATTAAGGTATTTAATTTAAAAAATATGTTATTAGTTTAATGATTATCTTAAAAAAAATTACTTCTATTAATTATATTATAATATATATTGTTTAATTTTAATTAATTGCTGCAGATAATTTTAAAACATAATCTAAACAATAAAATATGTAATGAATATAAGATAAGAAAATGGCGACAGATGGGCATAGAAAACGAAAAACAGTAGATTATTTTGTATAGAATTTGTTTTTTAATAATCCTAACGTCCGTATGAATCTGGCTACTTTTCAGCTGATAGATCAGTGCTGGAATATCATGAGACAATGTGCCAATTTTTCGGACCAGTGGAAACATGGCATAAATGTTTGGTCAAATTTGTAAGGCTTAGTTTATAAACGAGGAAAATCGTCCCACTCCTTTGGGTAACTGCCATATAAAATGTCCTTAAGATACATGGTCAAGAATATTGGCCAAGAAATTCGAAACGCCTTACGCTACGACTTTAAAATTTTTAATACGTTGGTTTTTCAATAGTTGCATTTAGAGCTATGAATATGAAAACTTCGCATGAGTCTTTCGTTTCATGCTGGGAACTTGAAATCTAGTACACATTAATTTTTAAATGGTTCCATATAGAAGAATAAATAAATATAAAATTCAGTGAGTGCCTCGTGAATCTCCCATGTTAAAGTCCTTGAAAAAAAATGTTACTTTCGGTGATTTACCTAGTTTCAGATATGAAATTGAACACTGAAGATACTAGCTTTTACTTTCGAATAGCAGCCAAACTACATACATGCGCACTCCTTATTCTACTTTATCCCCAACTACGATATAAATCGGAGTTCAGTATTTTATCTCGAGTATCATGCGATTGGCTAGCAACTGATCGTGACTGCATGTTTCCATGAGATTTCATATTCGTTAGCAGTATTACTGTTTGCCATGCTGTCTAATGTAGGGTGTTTTTTTTAGGTGCATGAGAACTATCGATATCGATAACTGTGGTTTGACAGCTGAGAATGTCAAACTGTGTTGACATTTCTGTTCAGTAAGGTTTGGCAAGTCATGATGAATCGTTTAACGCCAGAACAACGCTTCCAAATTGTGGAAATTTACTTTGAAGAAAATAAATCTGTTCGCGAAGTTCATAGAGCACTTCGTCCATTTTACGGTCAACATAATCGGCCATGCTGACTGAATTTTTGTTTCCAAAAATTAATCAGCTAAACATCGCCGACATTTGGTTCCAACAAGACGGCGCAACTTGCCATACAGCGCGCTTAACAATCGATTTATTGCAAAATCAATTTGGTGACAACTTGATTTCCAGAAGTGGTTCTGTTAACTGACCCCCTCGTTCGTGCGATTTAACGCCTCTGGATTACTTTTTATGGGGCTATATTATACCATGAATACACTGCTTGTATACAAATTATGTTATTCAAATCATGATATGCGATACAAGATAGCATGATACACAGCCCATACATGTTATACTTTGACATTTAGCTATCAAAGACAAAATTTCTTCGTGCCAAACGTTGCAGTATGATGTTCCGGCGAATAGCACTTTTATTGCTAATAAAGAAATGTACAAAGCGGACCATCATATCACACACAAAAATGAAAATACGCTCAAAGAATTTTAACTGACGGAAGAATATAAAAATCCACAAGTCTCGTTCATTGGAATTTCAGTTGATTTTAGTAACAGATGGCGCTGATGGCAGTTAAAAGAAGGCTATATCAGCTAAAATCATCGAATTTATATACAAGGAAACAGGTTTGATATTACGTCGATATCAGCTCGTTGACGTACTATATGCATAATATTGGGTGATACACTGGTGATATTGACGATATTATGATTTGTATACGAGCTGTGTATCCAAGGTATTAAGTCATGCGTTTATACCGACAAACCAGCAACTCTTGAAGCATTGGAAGCCAATATTCAAGCCACTATTGACGCCATACGGCCAGATTTATTGGAAAAAGTAGTCAAAAATTGGACTGATCGAATGGACCATGTAACTCGTAGCCGCGGCGGACATATGACGGAAATCATATTTAAAAAATAAATGCCATGAAATTATCTACCAGAATATAATAAAAAAATTTCATTTCAACAATATTTCTGTCTTGTATTATAATCTTAAGTTCTCATGCACCTAAAAACACACACTTTATATGCTTTAAAAAAATTTGGTTCTGTCAAATACTTTCCGTCAAAATAGACTTTGTGTAGAGCAAATAAAATAATGTGGCAATCACTATATGATAGCATTTTCCAGGGAAAATAGTAAAATATTTGACGGCGTGGCATACAGTGTAATACTAGCTCAAGTCTATGTGTTCAAAGCTGCGGCCTGTGTGTTGAACTTCTTGGTTTCATTTTTTTCGTTATGTTTTGGTCTATTTGTGAGGGTTTGGTCGGACTTCCAATGCAAAGCAAGGAACTTCTTCTCCATCTGGCACCACTATTTTTAAAATGTTGGCGAACGGGAGTTGCTTATATTCAATTTCATGTGACACAACTGGACAAGGGCGCCCATACAACATTATGTACAGAGAGGTAAAAAATAGTTTACAAGAAAGTGATTGAGGTTTTGGAAAGTAACAAGTGCCAAATTATATTTATACAACACATAAATCAATATAAAGATTTGTGAATCTGAGTAGCAAAAATAGTTGAACAACATTTGGTCAGATAGTTATACTTTCTCAAATTGAACTATTTCAGATTGATGAAATTAAGGTCCGGCCAGTGCTTCCTCTTACCACACCTTAGGGTGCACTTACCACTGGATATTTCTGGCTAGAATGTCGCTTTACTTCAGTGCAGGTCTTTATGCAAGCATATCTCCGATCCTAATAAATTTTGATGAAATCCTTAAAAACACCAACTCGGTCGCAATGATTGTTCGGTTTCCTTGCTCTACCTAGAGGGAAAAGTAAGACTAGATCACGCACTTTTTGGACTGCTGTCCTAGGTTCTTTTATTGTAGGAACAGCTTGGGCTAGAAAGATGAAACTTGCACAGCCCCATGGTAGCGGAATCAAATAGTATATTCAGTAAATGGTAGACTTAAGTAGTGACGGCATAGGGAATTGGGGGCAAAACAGAGTATCTCGAGACCTAGAGACACCTGGAATCAAGACATTCTGGTTTTCACAGGGTGAGTGGGAGGTTTTATGAAATACTTTTCCAGAACTTTATCCGCTGGAAAGCTTAAACTTGGTTAAATTTTTTAAAAATACATTTTCTGAGCGGCAGTGGCTTACAGGAATAGGAGTAAACAATTTTGCTGTTTGAAATTTGTACTATTTGATTGTGGTCTTAAAATTATTTATGTCGAAATGAGAGAGGGTCGAAAAAGTGTTTTACATTGTCCGAGCGCCGTACCAACCACCGAATTTTACAAGTAATTCTCATATCTCTTGAACACTTTATTCTAAAAACTGGAAACGTGGCGTAAAGTTAAAAATATACTAGGCGGAGTCTTAGGAAAAAGGTGAAGGCCACAGGGGAAATACACGATAAGTCCATTTTTTTCGCATCAAAATCTCGAGATTTTGATGCTGTTGGCTAATATCATAAACTATACTCTAGCAAACATAAACAGGGAAAAAATATATCTAGTCCATAGTTATTGCGTGTTATTTATTAATTATACCCATGCAGGGGAAGAACCTGGTTTTTGAAGTTTAAATTTGCTCTCCTGTAAAATTACCAAAATGTAACTTATCGTGTTTTTCCCCTGTGGTCTTCAAATGTAAGCATTATTAGCGTACATTAGCGCAAAATAAAAAAAAGGAGTGTACTCTATATTGCACGAATGGCGTATGGTATAAACTTGAAACATAGCACGTTTATATATAGGTCAAGTTGGGGAATGATACCAATTCAAACATTTTAATTAAGTGTACCATTCCAACAACTTTTGTCCTTATTTGATTTAAGCTTCTGCCAGCTGCGTACATAGGAATTCGTTAATGGCAGGAATCCATAAATTAATTACAGTATGTTATTTTTATACTTTGGGTCAGTATACATCTTCGCCGGGTTTTCATCCAATATACCTTTGAACAACTGCTAATTCGATAAGAAAACTTATAAAGAATCTTGACTTTAACTCTGTATTCATTTTAATATTCCTAACTAAGAAGTACTGATAAAAACATTTAAACTTTTCCAAAAATAAATATACACCTCAAATCCAAGGTTCAAATTTCTAATGATATTTTTCGACTCATACTAAACACAATAGGTCATAACAACATAATCCGTAAGCAAAACATTCTTTCATCAATCGTTAATACTTTTGTTATCTACTAAGTTTTTTATTATTTTAGAGGTTATCATGAAATATGTTTTCTATGAAATATTTTTTCCTCTGTAAAAAACTACATCAATAAGCGGATTTCATCTAAAGTATTAAAAGAAATGACTAATTAGATCAATGTAACTTATGATTTCAACAAACAATAATAATACAGGGTTTTCTGTATGAAAATATCAAATCCTTTTACATCTTCGTTTTCGGGCGTATTTCGCTTGTTTCCCAAATTTGTTCCAGCTTTCGTTGGAAAATAGTAGTGATTTTAAAAATGCTCTAGGCTTATAACACACTGATGAAACAAATTCTGTAATCGTTACTGAACAATTCTTTTCTTTTAATAAAGTGAAACTAAAATTAGTTCAGCCTTATAAGCCGCTTTGAGTGATGTAATTTTTCGATATAGCTCTAGCTTCAATACTTTGAACTATTTTTAATTCCACTTTATAGAAAAAAAGAATTGTCCAGTAATGAACATGGTTTAGTTTAAAGTTTAATAAGTTCGAAAGTATTTAAGCTAGAACTAGATCGATTCGTATTCATGCAACTGATATACTTCTATTCCTAATTCTTATATCACGCGACTTTCGAATTTTACGGCTTTAGCAACACCCTCTTTAAATCTACGAGATTTGAAGGATATGTCGAATTAATGGGGACAACTTTTGAGAAAACTAGAAGTTATAGTCAACGCAGAGTTTCTCTGTAAAGGACTATTTCCTTTATGTCCTGAGTGTAAAGTTTTCTAACATAATTTTATTTTGGACCATCTTCCGCTTAGATATCACTTTAGCTATTATCATTTTACTTATGTATTTAAATTTGAATTACAATGCAATATTTCCGTAATGAATAAAGCAGCCTTAATTTTTAAAAAGTAAAATGCTTTTAATACAGATATTTTTATAGATAAATAACTCCGTTTGGGATTTAATTTTTAATTGAAAATGGTGTCTATTAAGTTACTACATTGTGTTAGTTCAAAAAATCATAGGAATAATAGAAAAGAAGGTAGGAAGCTGTATTAAAAAAAACTAATTATTAAATTAATGAAATTATTTTAGTTAAATGCAAACAACTTTTAAAGTAGTTAAGCTACCACGAAAATCTAACCTTCAAATTAGTGGTGACAAAACAGGATTTTATAATACAAAAAAAAAATTTAGTCCATAATCAAGTTTCTTAGATAAATGACTGATTAACACCGATGTCCTTCGTAATGTTATAAGAACAGAAAATCCAGAACCTTAAGTCGTATTACCCTCAATAAAAATGGAGTTTGTAGACAAGTAGATTATACATTAATTTTGTTATATTCATTTTTCATGCACGTGTAACCAAATTTGATATTTTTGAGAAAAACATACAACAAAACAGTAGTTTTTGAAAAAATATAAAAAAATATGCATACATTTTCTATCTCAGAAGCTTTAATAATAAATATTTATTTTATTTATTTATTTAATAAATGTGACGGATAATAATAAATAATTAAATAACTATATAAATATTATCGAAAAAAAAGTGCCTATTCAATACAAAATAGACAATATATCTGCACGCTGAGAACCAAATATTTTAGAATTTCATAATAATATTTGACAGTTGTGAGAAGCGATTCAGCGCTCTGACTTAAACTGGTGTAGCGATAGCGCGCGATGCGATTGTGTCATCGCGTGCGTTACATACAACGCTCTAAATGTAATGCCACTCTTAGTCGTACGAAGTGCAACGAAAACTCAAATTATAGGAAAATTTTCTCTAAAAATTTAAATGAATTTTACCATATAAAAAGCTACTCCTGATTTTTTCTTATTATTGATTGAATTAATTTTCTTTAACGAGAATGGACTTTTTACAGCAGGAGATAAATTTTTTTAAAAGTTTATAGGTATTTTTCGGCATTAGAGGAGTCTTGATTGTAGACGACCATGCAAAATTCTCGACTAGTTAGAGCAATACCGTCATTATTGCTATTGAAAGGACATAACTTTTGAAAAAATCATCAGAGGCGAGGTTGACTAGGCCCGAGGGAGTTAATTCATTCGCAGATTGCATTTGCTTCATCAGAGGGTATATTTTAACTACCTTGTAGCTAGTGGTATTGCCGTCGTTGAACTGAAATTCATTTCCACGAATTATAACAAGCTAAACTTAGCCATAGTGAGTTGTTATTACATGCATACACCGAAGTTTACCTTATATTCAAACCAACTTTAGTTGTCCAACTGAATGCTAATTCTAAATGTAGGTTGCACCATCAGCGAAATATTTTACTCTAGCAGCATTTTAATTTACTTTATTATTTTAATAATAAAAAAGAATTTAACGATTAGAAAATTAAAAAATAAACTAAATTTTTATAATTTTTTTTAATTTTCTTGTTTAAATTGTTTCTTTTAAAAGAAGGTCATAGAAAAATAACAATCACAGATTTGTGAATAATGAATTTGAATAATATGAGAACCGATGAAAAAATTGGTAATATTTGTAATATGTAATATTACAGTCTCGATTGAGAAAAAATCAAAAGAGCTATGGTTAAATAGATACAAATTAAAATTAATGGAATAAAATGAGGCACAATTGAATAAAAATAAAATAACGCAAATGAAAATATTGGATCCACGATCAAGTAAAAGGATTACTGCAAAAACTTAAATTTCAATTATTTAATTTAAATTTCTTACCCATTTTTAACAGATTTCAAACAGTCCAAAATGTAATTCCAACTCTTTGACACTCAACAAAATTATATAAATTTTTTTTTTCAATTCACCACTAAATTAAGTCCAACTAAACTTTTTACAATTCACGACCATCGATTAAAGAACGATCACCACAGACTAAAAATACGTTGGACGTTGATCAGAAATTTTAGGTGGCTCCGCGACGCGATCTCATCACATCCCATAAAATGTTCCCTCGACTTGAGACCTTATCACCGGATTTTCTCCCGATTGACCTTAAGTCCGAAGCCGGTGATAAGATTCCATTTTTTACAGTCTAAATTTCATCATGATCGTGGGTCTCTAGTCGCTTCTTTTTTGCGTTCCAAATATTTTATTTGTCATAAACAAATCAAAAAAGTGTTTTAATACTCGAAAGGGTGTCTCCATAAAACCAGAAATCAGACAGACAAATAATTGAACTTTGGATACGCTAGCACTTAGATTGTCTGTCTTTTTTTTAGAGGCTTTTATAGAATAATAATGACAATAATCAGAAGCCAGTCCAATTAAATATACAAAAATTGTTTAAGTGAAACTAGCCAAGCTGATCGGATCCGATTAGAGGTGACCAATGTGCCCATAAGCTGATAGCACCAAAAGAAAATATAAGAAAAAAAAATTTAAGATGAAAGCGACTCAGTTTTCTTATCTTCGGAAAGTCTAGAGTTTGAATTTTGAAGTTTTTTAATCGAGGAAAAAATTTCCTAATGCACACATTGCGTTAGACTTAATCGTAGCAGAGGGATCATTAGACCCAGGCTTTTTCCATCAAAAATTCTACGAAATTTTGGATACACTCCCACCTATGTATGCAATGAAATTTTGAATTGAACTTGTCGGGTCAAATTGGACAAAATAGGACCTGATATAAGAGAAATTGGGCGTCACCTGATTGTATTAATTTTGGGCGACAACAATCTATATATATCAACTTTAGTGTGTAGTGAGAAAGGTGCCACCTCTTCCCAAAAAAAAATATATATATATATTTTTATACAATCGACCAGTACGCACTTAGTTCCAACTTTCTAGTATAAGTCGTTCACGAGATTTGAAATTTAAGTTTCTATCATCGAGAACTCGGGAACATATTCGGTTGGCTGTCCTCATCTATAACTTGTTGAAAATGATCATCTGGTAAAGGTTTGGCATAAAAATGCTCTTTTCACGGATTGTTTGATCTTTCAACTATATGTCCCTAATATTTAGATAAAGAGCCCGATCAATACCTTAGCCTACCTAATAGAAAGAACGTAATTTGTGGTGGTTGAATATAAAAAAAAACTGAAATCAGTTTTTAGGCAATTACGTGAAAAGCCCTCAGAAGTAAAAAAACAATTTGCTACCTCATCAGACCTAAGAGATATGACGAAATTTGTGAAAACGTACTCAACCCCATTACATCCACTTGGGAGTTGAATTTCGAAAAATCGTGAAATAATTTGATTGTGTAAAAAACGTGAAAAGGATTATTCCAATTTGATATCTCATCAATCCAAAGAGATATTCAAAATTTTGGAAAACTTATGCAACCCTTTTACACCCCCTTAGAGGTTGAGGCTCTACAAATGGTGAAATCAGTTTTTAAGCAATTACGTGAAATCCCTGTAGAGGTTAAGACCTATTTTATATCTCATTAAGCCTAAGAGATATGGTGAAAATTGTCAATCTGTATGCAACCCTCTTACACCCGATTTTGGGTTGATTATTAAAAATTCCTGAATACAGTTTTTTGGGGACTACATAGAAAGCCGCAGGAAGTCAGAACCAATTTAAAATCTTATCAGATCTAGGGTAGGTAGGTAGGTACGCGTGGCTGCCCGTGAGAACACGGACACACTTAGACCTAAAAGGTCCGTTGTGTTACCACAGGATCATCGAATCCGGTCCTACTCGTCGAGCCATTTAGAGCTTGCAATGAAGCGTTGAATTCTCGCGACCTCCATTGAGGCAAGGTCACCGAGACAGTTGAAGAAGTAAGCTCCAAGATGAGCTTTCCTTCTGGCTGATAGAGCTGGACAGGTACAGAGAAGGTGAAGGACTGTCTCCTCCTCCTCCTCATCCAGGCAGCTTCTACAGAAGTCGTTTGAGAAGAGACCGAGTCTTTTAGCATGTCGACCTATAAGAGAGTGTTCGGTCAGGACACCGACTGTGGTGCTGATATTCGCCCTTTTGAGCAAAGTCAGCTGTTTAGAGCGTTTTAGATCCAGCTCCGGCCAGATCTGTCTCGCAGTGTGACATGTAACACCGTTTGCCCATCTTGAGTTGGTTTTCTCAATTGAGTCCAATCCCAGTAGCAGTTTACATGTAGAGAGAGGCACACCCAGATTCCGGTGTTCCGGCATAATCTGAAGGGTAGTACCGCGTCGAGCGAGTTCGTCAGCCATGCAGTTCCCTGGAATATCCCTGTGTCCTGGCACCCAGCACAGGAGAATATTGAACCGTTCAGCCATCTCCTTAAGAGATGATCGACATTCTGCGGCGACCTTTGATGTTGTCGAGGCCGATTCTAAGGATTTTATTGCCGCTTAGCTGTCTGTGAAAATGCTAATATCCCTAGTAGATATTACATTACACCTCAGCCAGGACAAGGCCTCCTTGATCGCCATAAGCTCCGCCTGAAAGACACTACAGTGATCCGGAAGGCGGAAGGAGCTGCTAATGTTAAGCATATCAGATAAAACACCTCCACCTACCCCGCCTTCAGTTTTGGAGCCGTCCGTATATATGTGGACGGATTCTTCCATCCGTACCGAATCCCTTTCCCATTCTAGACGGGTTGGGATGGCTGTTAGAAAATTTTTCTCAAAATCATAACTGGGAGGGGTGTAGTCGGTGTTTTCAGCAATGTTATTGAAGTGATTCAAGATTGTTGAGTGACCTGCATATATGCCAGTCCACTGTGTAGAGGCCCTAAGTCGAATGGCTGCATTGGCTGCCATTTGTCTAGGGGTGGCAGACTGAATAGCATGTCTAGTGCTGCAGAGGGAGTTGTTCTCAGAGCTCCACTGATGCATATGCATGCTGATCTCTGTACCTTCCCTAGGGTGGTGCAGTTAACTGCTTTGTCTAAGGCCGTCCAGCAGACAATAACACCATACATAAGTATCGGTCTGATGACGGACACGTAGAGCCAATGAACTATCCGGGGTTGCATACCCCATATTTTACCAATGGCCTTTTTGCACGAGTAAAGCGCAACTGTTGCTTTCTTTACCCGTTCCTGAATGTTAGGTTTCCAATAAAGTTTCCTGTCCAAAATAAGACCCAAATATTTTGCACTATCGGTGATAACTAGACTAGTACCATTCAGAGAAGGAGGGTCTACGTGAGGAATTTTATATTTCCTGGTGAAGAGGACTAATTCTGTTTTGCGTGGGTTCACACCCAACCCGCATTCAGCTGCCCATTTGGAGAGGATAGAGAGAGCATTTTGCAATATCTCACTCAGCGTGTTGAGGTGCTTTCCCGAGACAGCAATTGCAACATCATCTGCATAGGCAATCACTCTGCAGCCCGCCCCTTCCAATCTCAATAGTAGTTTGTTGACCACTAAATTCCATAGAAGAGGGGAGAGCACACCACCTTGTGGTGTACCTCTGCTGACAAACCTTCGAGAGAAGGACTCGCCCAGCTTTGTGTTCACAATCCTGGATGTTAACATCAAATTGATCAGCGCGCCAAGCGAGGACTCCACCTTCAGGATAGAAATTGCGTCAGTGATTGCTTCTGGTCTGACGCTGTTGAAAGCTCCCTCGATATTGAGAAATGCAACCATGGTGTATTCTTTAATACTGAGAGATTTTTCAATGGTGCGCACGAGCGAATGTAAGGCCGTTTCGACCGACCTCCCCTTCCAGTACGCATGTTGGGATGTTGACAGCAGTCGCTTGTCAATATTGTCGCGGATGTTCACATCCATTAGTCTTTCCAGTGTTTTCAGAAGAAAGGATGATAGACTGATAGGTCTGAGGTCCTTAGGGCAGACATGAGAGCTTTTTCCTGCTTTGGGTATGAATACCACTCTTACTTCCTTCCATGTTTCAGGAATGTAGGTTAGATCCAGGCAGCCTTTCAAGATAACCTTCAGCCAAGGAAGAATTATGTCCGAGGTCTGCTGGATTTCAGCAGGAATTATTCCATCCGGTCCCGCAGACTTAAATGGTTTAAAGCCTTCTATCGCCCAGAGGAGCTTGGTCTCTGTTATAAGAGCGTCAGAGTTGAACGGTGCATGGTTTCTTGTAATGTTTACCCGCTCCGACTCAACAGGCGAGCTACCAGGGAAGTGGGTGTCCAGGAGGAGATCAGTGGTTTCCCTACTTGAGGTAGTCCAAGATCCGTCCGGTCTCCTCAGGTAGCATGGTGTGGTTGGATCTAAGAGGTATGTTGGAATTCGGGTTGAATATCCAAATGTCCTGAAATTGATTTTTAAGTGACTATACAGAAAGCCTGAAGAAGCGAAAATCAATTCGACATGTTCTCAGTCCCAACTCAACTCTTGAAAATGTATGCAACCTATTTACACACCCTAATACTATGTTTAGACTACGAGATTAACGCGTTTAAAACGAGTTAAACGCATTGAAAACACTTCCTGAACGCGTTTACGACAACACGTAGCTACAACGCGTTTAAACGAAAACATGTACTGTGAACCTCGCGGAAATCGAAGTAAACTTTGGAAGAAACTATTTAATGGTGTAGAAACTCAATTGTGTGCTTGTGGTACGACAGCATTAGCTAATAAATTCACTATCCATTACTGTTATACAAACATTTTAATTTCAAATGATTTAGAAAGAATAAATTTGGTAATGAAACACAGCTGAATATTTATTTGTCAAAACAAATCACGTCAAGATATCATATATAAAAATTAGTTTCCTAGTCTGAACACTACTTTTTTAATACGTTCATTTTGCCTACTTAAACGCGTTTAAAACGCATAGTCTGTACAGGGTATTAGGAGTTGAATCTAAAAAAAAATGAAATCATTTTCTCGCCATTTATCTGTTAAAACCCGTAGAAGTAGAATTGATTCCATATTTCGGAAGAAGTAAGAGATATGGCGAAATTCGTGAAAAAATATGAACTTATAACAAGTATAATTCTTTTCTTTATTATCTATAAGATATAATAATGTGTTATAACGTTTAGACCCTAAAGTGCTAGACGTTCGATGATGCAAGACCCTAAAGTGCTTGGTATCATCTGAGTTCCAAGAAGAACCGGCCTCGCTATTTATAGTGCCCTTCTTGGAACTGGTTCCCACGCTGTGGTGAACAGGTGCAGACCTGGAGAAACACGTGTGCCAGTTGCGTGGTGAAAATGGGCGTATGCTGTGTGGTGAATATGTGCGTATGCTGTGTGTTGAATATGGGCGTATGTCGTAATGAGTTGAGTGTTGCCGTGCTGAGTCCGCCGTAGTAGTCGCGCTATAAACTTTATTTACACTGAAATTTTTTTTTGCCCAGTCTACCCTTTTACACCTATGGAAATATGAAATTTTCTTCACACTTATTAAAATTGTAAACTTTAACTTAAAACTACTTAAATTTAAAGTTTCAGTTTTGTTTATTGAGCGTTTCGGGAGCTGTGTTTTCCATCTCACTTCCAAAGGTTTTTCATCCATATCGACCATGTTTTCAAATGGCTCTACTATCATATAAATGTATATGCAAATTCCAAGTTTCAACTTTCTAGCATGAGCGATTCCTGACATATAAAATCGAGATTTTTCGTCTAAACCGCTCTCCCTACCTCCCTCCTCAGAACCCAATGCTCTCAACATGTCGTGACTCCACCCAAAATACCCAACAAAAAAAATGAATTCAAATTCAATTTAATAGTTCATAGGGTTGGGGGCGAAACGAGCCTTCAAACGCGTAACTGTAAATTGCTATCCCTATCAATTGCTCTGGTTGAAGAATTTTTTTTTGTACAATAGCTTAAGTGGGAGGGAGGAGTTACTGCGCATAGGTACACATAACTTTCACCGCCTATAACTTTGTGGTTCGATTTTTTTAAACTTGTTTGTCGCTTTATAAAGTTAAATTTGTTGTTATAGTAATGTTATGTGCATTTCTCAAAAAAGCGTTGTTTTGTCGGGACTAAAAGTGCATAAGTAAAAGAATATATCTTCAATCAACTTCTCCATCGATCAGATTTTAGTGCATACATTCATCTTCAAATGTGTTCCTAAACATACAAAAACATAATTTTTCAGGAAAGCGGTTTAAAGTTGCACGTTTACTAGTGTAAGATGCAGAAAGACTTTATTAAAAATATTTTAACCCACTTAGGCTTTGCCAAATTTTATGTTTTATATCTTAAAATGTTCATAAATAGTTGTATTTTGTTAAAAGGTAATGAAAAAAACCGATTTTTTTTAACCCTTAAGTCGGAAAGTAAGGTACTCCCAGTCTATGGTGTCTTGTTTTTCAAAGAAAATTCGGAAAAAACTAGAACTTCAGAGCGCTCCAAAGGATCTGGGCGTTCTAGAAAAACAAACCTGACTGAAGATGGATTTTTAGAACTGCAACTCTTAAGAAATTACTAAATCTACTCTACTCAGTTCAAAACAACCGTTGTTTAAGCTGGAAAAGCTGAAATCTCGACCAGAACAGTAGGACGTGTCGGTTTGTAGACTGCGGTTTATTCTTTAAAAGCTCAGTGTAAAAGCCTGTTAAGAATGCTTCCAGGAAGGCAAAATAAATGCAATAGACCAGAACACATCAAAATTGGTCTGCGGATGATTCGAAAATGAAAAGAGTAACCTTATTTGTCGAGCCCAAATCCTGCAGGTGATGGCAGGCTCCGTATATTTAGAAGAGTCAGGGAAGGATGCGGTTTTAAGTTGTTTCATTGGGCAAGGCAAACATAGATTTGACTTCAAAGATCATCGAGTGATAGCCGTTTACATGGACACACTAAAAACCTATTCGGAACCATCAATCGAAAACTGGTTGAATCGAGACTTGATTTTTCAGCTGGAGAGTGTTCCGAACTAGATGTAAATTGATTCTTAATAACCAACTCTATAAGAATTATTCTTGTGAGGAAAACCAACACGAAAATCCCGACTGGTATCTGACTGAGGACATGCCAATTGAAAAACCTTCTCAGCAAAAGCAAGTTTAAAACTGTGCTGGACTAGGTCCGAGGGACCCATCAGAGGGTGTATCATGCCAAGTATACGAAATACCCTTACAGCCAATACAGCAATACAGCTTTACTGGCTTCTCAGTAAAGGTTTTTCAATAGTGAAAATAGCATCAGGTTTGCAATTGAGCGAAATCCCAACACATCCTCGAGAAGCTCACATACAAAAGTCCTTTAAACACGTTTTCACGAGTATTGACTGATAACTTCAGAACGCTTTAAGCTAGATATTTGAAATGTTTTACACAATAATTTGTATATGTCTCCAGGTAAAAGAATAAATATCCTAAAAATAGCTGGGTGGAATGGAAGAATGGTTCGGTCATACATGAATTCGACACAGTCATATACACCGACGGTTCCAAGATGAACTGCGGCGTCGGAGCGGGTATTTAATCAGACACACTATGTCGCAAAGCCTTTCCACCTGCCGGACTACGCCCGCGTTTTCCAGGCGGAGATACTGAGGATCCGGGAGGCCTGTCAGACTTTGAAGCAAGACTTCATGCCAAAGCAAAATGTTGTAATCCTCACTGACAGCCAAGCCGCAATCACCTCCTCTAAGCTAGTCGAACAGTGCCGAGCAGAGCTAGCCTACTTAGGAAGTCAGGTCAAAGTAACTCTGCGTTGGGTCTCAGGCCACAGCAAGATAGAGGGTAACGAGCGGGCAGACGAATTAGCTAGGAAAGGTTCTGCTCTTCAGGGTTCTCTAGTGGAATCCGTTCTGGTCCCACTAGGGACTGTTAAGCGCCAAATATCCTCCCACTTTCTTACAAACGCAAACTCCAGATTTAGAGGACTGACCAACTGCGTCATATCTAGAAAGATATGGCCATCCTTCTGCCTGAGCAGAACAGACGAACTTTTGAGCAGGAGCCGAGTTGACGTCTCCAGAATCACGGTGGTCAGCACGGGTCACTGGACAATCGGCGACCACGCGGTCAAACTGAGCATTCCCTTTAACGTCAATTGCCACAGTTGTGGGGATGCAAATGAGAGGGAAACTGTTACCCACCTTCTTTGCGAGAGCTAGACTTCGTGCATTAGGCAAACCTTTCTTTGATAACCTGGATGAGAAATAAGATTGGAGTGCTGATTGTCTTTTTAAACAGCTCCTGATGGATATGATAATCCATTCCAGCCTCAGGTCTCTGTAAAACCTTGCACCTACTTCATCTGCCCTCTACGACCAGGTTAAGCGAGTTGTGGTACCAAAACGGCACTTTCTGTACTAATTGGGCCCTGTTTTGACTGACGGGCCACCACGTAAACCAACCAACCAACCATCCTAAAAATCGAGTGAAATCTTCCTGCAGCTCCCATGTGAAAGAGAAAAATTTAACTTTCGGTGTTTTACTTGAAGTTCTACACCAAACGACAGTCCTTAGGAAGGGATAAACTACATGCGCACTTATTCTGCTTTACAACATAAATCTGAGTTCAGTATTTCATCTAGAGCATTATACGATTGGCTTTGCCCAGAAGCTCTTACTAGTCAGTGTGTGCATATGGGCGATTTTGATGAAAGTATCAATTGAATGTAAATATGTATACCGCAGTCACGATAGGCAGCAAGCCAATCGTATGACACCCACCTGATACTATAGATAATAGACCCCGATTTATATTACAAGAATAAGGATTTTTACTGACTATCGTTTCGTTGCTACTCAAAAGAGAAGGACATCGTCTT
Organism: Beris morrisii; assembly: GCA_951812415.1. NCBI lineage: Eukaryota > Metazoa > Arthropoda > Insecta > Diptera > Stratiomyidae > Beris > Beris morrisii. The sequence goes on from OX638311.1 coordinate 125,901,211, forward strand.
CCGGTTTCAATTCACACCTGAAAATTTTGGTAAATAACCTTACGAATAAATTTTCTTGTAGCCTGCACAAATGACTTACTTGATTTTCAGCATATTCGGCCTTTACCTGGAAACCATTAAGAACCATTCTATTCAATTCTATACAACAATGTATAATACATCGATATGTACCTTACCGAATTTCCTCCAGGAAAGAATATACTCGAAATGGCTTACTTCCTCAGTTGTTAAGGACCTTCGTAAGAAGAAAATCCTTCAAGGAGGGTACATTGGTTCCAAACTTGAATCCGATTACGAAGAAATCTCAATACAACGGAAGATTGTGAGGAAACTAATAAGTGAGTCCCTCGCCGCATTCGTATCATCCTTAGAGGACTCTTTGTCAGTGAATGATACTAAGCCTTTCTGGGAAACGCGTTAGAAACGCTTTAAAGCTGGGATTGAAATATTCTGAAAATCCATATCTTCTAAACAGTTGATGTTACCAGGTTGAAACGTTGTGGTTGCCTTAAGGGATAGTGGCAGCCTAGAGAAGGACTAACATTTTTAAGATGAGAAGTGTGATGTGTAAATGGGGTTAAAAAACTTTGAATTACAATATCCTCCGAACTAATTGTACCAGGAAGATAAAAATCTGCCAACAGTCTGGCGCAACTTTATTATTTTATGGGTAGAAGTCCGAAACGTGTTTAATGGTGAGATGCGGTGTAGGTTACTATGAGACTGAAAACCTAAGGAATAACCAGGAGGCTATTTGAAACTTTCCTCCAGGAGGTTTAATAGGGGAAAATACTTAAATCGGTTTTTTCTCCGACTATGTTTAAAGCTTATAGAAGTGAAAGTGAACTCCAAATTTAAATATACCTAAGAAATATATCAGAATTCGTGAATATGTACACAACCACTTTACACCCCCTTAGGGGTTGGATATCGAAAAATTTTTAAGAACGTTTCTAGTCGCTTATATAAATAGCCCGCAGAAGTAGAATTGCTTTCAATGTTTGACATGTCTAAAAGTTTTAACGAAATTCGTGAAAATTGGGATTCACGGACAATTTTTTTACTCAACCTCTGAACGCCAATAAAAATCTGAAATTTTCTTTTGCTTTAAATACTCTAATAGCTCATCTACGTATATGTACTAAGTTTCAACTTTCTAGCATAAGCCGTTTCTGAGATATAAAAAACCACCCCTCACCCCCGTGCCTTGCAACCCCTATGAAAAATTTTATTTTTCTAGGATGTCTGTATAGTGGCTCTATATAATCCTAAATTTTTAGCTTTCTCTTCATTACGGTTTTTGAAAAATAAAAATCAGAATGTTTTCCTTTTTACCCCCTTTCACCATCACCCCCAACACCCACACCCCCAAAAGTTCCCCCCCCCACCCCTTCAAAAGATACCAATCGTAGGGATTCTCCCATTCTACCCACCATAAAAATTTCATGTTAATATCTCAACGGGTTTGGGAGCTATGCGCTACACGACGGTAACGGCGGATGGCATACGGCGGACAGACGGACATTTTTTTTTTTACTTTTTTGGTCCTAAAACGTGAAAATACAAAATTTCAGGGTAACAAATTTTTTTGAAATTTCAGGTCGATCACAATACTTTATTATTAAAAAATAATAAAGTAAAATTTAGTTTCTTTCTAGGTATACCATAGAATAACAAGTAGAGTCTACAGAATGAGTAGTTTTTGAGGGGGAGGTTGAGCACGAAAGTGGAGGAACAGCAATTTTTTTAAAAAAAAAAATTTTTTTTTACTTCATAGAGTCTTTATAGAGGGGTTACACTAGAAAGTTGAAAGTAGGTACGTCTGCAGTGCAGATGTACTACGGAAGCATTTAGAGCAAAAAAAGTTCCGATTTTTATTAGCGTACGGAGGTTGAGTGAAAAAGATGTCCGTGAAAAGTGTTTTTTCCACTCTATCACGAATTTTGTTATATCTTTAAGCCATGTCGAGTTATAAAATTAATTTTACTTCTACGAGCTCTTTATAAAAGCGCCTAGAAACATTTTTCCAAATTTTTCGATATTCAACCCCTAACGGGGTGTAAAGTGGTTGTGTCCTTTTTCACGAATTTCGATATATTTCTTATGTCTAATGAGGTTCGAATTCACTTTGATTTCTAAAGGGTTATAAAATAATCGGGGAAAACCCGATTTAAGCATTTTTCGATGGTAAACCCCGGGGAGTAAGGAATTGCATTAGTATTCATGAATTACGACAAATCTTTTAGGTTTAATGAGATCGAATTTGCTTTTACTTCAATATATAATGATCTTAAAATTGATTTCAGGAATTTGTGATATTCAACCCCTAAGAGGATGTAAAAAGATGCTGTACGTTATTACGAACTCCGACATATCACTTAGGTCTGATAAAATATCGAATTGGGGGCTTTCTATATAATAGCCGCACGGTACATTGAATTCTGCAGTACTAGTTTAGTACTTTAAAAAAACTTGTTTCTGTATAATTAATCGATCAAAGTATCTGACTTCTATGGATCAAAAAATTGAAACGAAAAATATTTAGTCGTAATTTGATTTTCTTTCCAATAACATATAAAAATAAATATTCAATTTAAAAATAAAATAGTTGAAGAATATTGCTATTTCTTTCAAATGTTAATATTGATTATTAAATAAAGTTAAATAAAGTTTTTATTTTCAATTCATGGAATTGATAGATTATCAAGATTCAAGATTCAACTAATGGATTAAATTAATAATCCTCTAAAATATTTAACCCCTAAAGGGCTAGGTAGATATTTTATCCCCTATGTTTTTATTGAAATTGCTGAGATGCGGTGTAGGTTACTATCCGACTGGCAACCTAAAGAATAATGAGGAGGCTATTTGGAATGTTATTTGCTAAAATGCATAAAACCCCTTTTCACGGACAAATTTCTTGTCTCATCTTCGTACGCCAATGCAAATCTGATTATTTTTCACTGAAAGTTTTTTTTGTAGTGTGTATATATATGCATACTAAGTTTCTACTTTCTAGCATAAGGCGTTCATGAGATACCCAAAACACCCCTATCAAAAAGGTTTTTTCTATGATGCCGGCATAGTGGCTCTATCCATACTTAAACTCTAAGCACACAAATTTTTAGCGATTCACTAGAAATAAAAATATAATTTTTAGCTTTCCACACACTCCCACCCTCACATCTTATGGAAATTGATTGACATCCCCAATTTCGTGCTCCACCGCCAACTGAAAATTTTTTTATATATCGTTGTTTTCATCATCATCATCAATAGCGCGACAGCCCAAATTGAGCCCTGGTCTCCGGAAGTCGTCGCCTCCAATCGTCTCGATCCGAAGATCGCGTCCTCCAGCTGCTACTTTTTAAGATGGCTTTGCAATCTTCATCAAGTAGTCCATTTTTTGTTTTGCGTGGTCGTTGCCGTTTAGTCAATCCTTTCCAAGGCCTGTTGGCTCGTTGTTTACATGTAAATCTATAAACCCAAATCAAATTTTATCTTGTTAGTAAAGAGTCGTTTAGTCTTTTTATAACTAATTTCGAAGATTTTGAACTCCAAACACACAACCCTTCATAAACACCCACCCCTAACCTACCCTTAAAATTTTTAATTCTCAAATACCCCCTAGTAAGCCTACAAACAATCACAAAGTTTTAATCTTCTGACACAAACCGTTCACCAGTTTTGGGTTCCAGAATGTCTCGACCATGTCATTAACTACATACCTCAAACGTTTTCCGGAAAATTATAAAGTTGATGAATTTTACTTTATTATTTTTAATAATAAATAAATAAATGATTGTTGGCTTTTAATATCCCAGAAACGGCTTATGCTAGAAAGTTGAAACTAAATACGTATATGTAGTTCGAGAAGATAATGTAGATGCGCTACTAGAGCAATTAAAGCAAAACAAAGTTCAGATTTTTATTGTCGTTGGAGGTTGAGTAAAAAAAATGTCATTGAATCCTCATTTTCACGAATTTAATTAAAACTTTTAGACATGTCGAGCTATCAATCACTTTTACTTCTGCGGACTCTTTATATAAGCGCCTAGAAACGTTCTTAAAAATTTTTCGATATCCAACCCCTAAGGGGGTGTAAAGTGGCTGTGTACATATTCACGAATTCCGATATATTTCTTAGGTTTATTGAGATTTGGAATTCACTTTCACTTCTAAAAGCTTTAAACGTAGTCGCGTAAAAATCCGATTTAAGTATTTTTCAATATTAAACCCCCTAGGGGTGTAAGGTATAGTTCAATTTTCACGAATTCCGAAAATCTTTTAGGTTTAACGTGATCGAATTCGTTTTTACTTCTATGGAATCTTCTATTGATAAAAAAATATGCAAATAAATAAAAAAAAATCTGCCATCAGTCTGGGCGCAACTTTATTATTGTTTGGGTAGAAGTCTGAAACGCATTTAATGCTGAGAAGCAATGTAGGTTACTATGCAACTGACAACCTAAAGAATAACCAGGAGGCTATTGAAAAGGTATTGTTTAGATTGTCAGTTGCATAGTAACCTACATCGATTCTCAGCATTAAATGCGTTCCGGACTTCTACCCAAAAAATAGTAAAGTTGCGCCCAGACAGTTTTTTTAGATCTGTGCCAAAATATCAAACCATGGGATTTTTTAAATAGGTAAACTTAAAATAATAGCCAAGTTAAAACCAGACTTCATTGAAACAAACTCTTTTTTTTATAAATACATTACAGTTTTAGATTCGCTAAATTCTATCACGTATCTGAGCTCGTAATGAAATGGTTCAAACATGGAATAAACCCGTAAAGAAAAAATTCCATTTTCGGTAGCAAATAATTTTTCATATAACAGTTAAATCTGCCTATCTATCGGCGTACGTTATACGTTCTAATCCAATAAATTCAGAACTTCTCAAACTTCGGCTTGAGGAGAGGTTTGAATTTTGATTTCTCAAAGTACTCTTTAGGGATAATTGCACGTATCTTCAACTGGAGAAGACACAATAAGAAATTTACTGAAGACGATTGTTTGAGCCGTTATGTTTCGTATTTTTGCTCTTCCATGGTTAATAGGGTAGACTTGGTGTACCCCTTTAAGTGGACACCTTTAGAGGGGCTGCGGTGTGATGGTGGAGATGGCGAAGCAATTCAGATGAATAATTTGGGTTTCTAGATATCAGCAACTGCTTATTCTAGAAAGCTGAAGGTTTCGATATAGGTGGAGGGCTTCCCCTTTTCTCGAACAGTCATTTTTAGCAAGAGTCCTCCTTGTGAAAATATCGAGTTTCTGAAAATGCAAAACTATATAAAGCAGAAACCTGCTAAAACGGAACGAAAAGTTGGGTACAACAGCATTCCGTTTTAGACAGGTTTCACTGTATATTTTTGTTTGTTCATTTGGCCAAAAACGCCAAATCCACTTGATCCGCTGATCAAGAACGCCTTCACCTAGGATCTTGAAATTTTAAATCTGGACCATTGGTCGAATATGTAAGGCTAAGTTCGTTAACGGGCAAACTCGTCCTACTCCTTCGGGTGGCTGCCCTTCACGAAGTTGAAATTGTGTACAAGTTAGTTTTGAGGTGAAAACAAAGTTCAAGTTCATGTCATCAAAATAAATCTACCCCTTCGGGTAGGAGCCATACAAAAAGTTCTTAAAACACGTGTTCAAGAATTTTGGCTTATTACTTCCGAACGGTTCCAGCTACATCTTTGAAATTTCGTATGTGCTGATTTTGTAATAGTTGGAGCCCTATTAGTCTTTCGTATAGCTACCATACAAAAATCCCGTAAAAATGTCTTCACTCAATTTACGGAACTCACTTTAACTGAAGAATTCATTTAGCCACGAATCGGAATTTTGTACTAATTAGTTTTGAATGAAAACCAAGTTTGAGTTTATTAGTCAGAGAAGTCCTTCTACTCCTTTGGGTAGCTACTACCATACAAAAAGTCCTTAAGACAAGAATACTTTTGGTAAAATTCAATTTATTTCAATAGTTCTTTCTATCTGTTTTCATTGTTGCATTATTCTTCTGTACTTCCCAGACAGCAAAGGCTGGTATAATGGAAGTAATGGTAATAAGATAATTATGTTTACAAAAATAAATCGAAAATATAAATTAGTGTAGTATAATAATAATAATAATAATAATTATGTTATGCACTAATAAATACATAATTCATAAAAGAATGCCAAAATAAAAAAGAAATAATCCAAATGATTAATAAAAGAAGATATAGGAATAAACTAAATAGAAACAAGTTAAAATAACATAATACAATAAAGAAAGATAAAATAAATAAATCTGCCAATGGTCTCGGCGAAACTTTATTATTCAGGTCAAAGTTCGGGAGCGTTCAAAGTCGGAGTATATCATCAGTTGTTTCAAAATTATGAGGTTTCTTGGAAAGCTATTTTTGTTCTTAAAATAAATATATTTAAAATAGAGATTTTAAGCCGATTAAGCATTGAAAAAGTCCGTGTAGAAATTCGAATTTCAGTGTATTATGTACACTAAAAGCCCATAGAAGTAAAAGCGAATTTGCTGCCTTATCAGAATTAAGAGATATGACGAATTGTTAAAACGTATATAAAGCAATTACTTCCACTTGGGGTTTGAATTTCGAAAAAATTGTGAAACAGGTTTGTAGACGATTTCATAAGAAGCAACTCGATATCTCATGAGACACGAGGGATTTTGAAAAATTTGTGAAAACGTAAGCAAACTCTTCACACCACCTTGGTTCTTAAAATTCGAAAAATCGTGAAATTGATTTTTAGGTCATTACATCAAATGCCGTAATAAGCAATTTTATATCTCATCTCTAAGGGCTGGCAAAATTTGTGAAAATATATGCAAACCCTTGTGGGTTGAATATCGAAAAATTGAGAAATTGGTTTGTAGGTGATTATATATAATAAAAAGTCTGTGGAAGTGAAAAGCGATCTAATATCTCATCAAGCCTTAGAAATATGTCGAATACTGAAATTGACTTTTTGGTGCTTATACAGGAAACCTTAGGAAGTAAAAATGAATTCGATATATCATCAGATATGCAACCTCCTTACACCCACTTGGGGGTTAAATATCCAAAAATCCTGAAAGAAGTTAATAGATAAATATGAAGACAACACGAGAAAGTAAAAACCAATTCAATTTCTTATCACTTCTAAAGGATATAAAGGAATTCGTGAAAACTTTTTCAACCCTTTTATACCCTCTTAGAGGCTGAAAAAGGAAAAAACCTAAAAACCAGTTTTAGTCGATTATTATGCAAGCCCTTGAAAGTGAAAAGATATTCAACATCTGATCAGACCTGAGGGATATGGGAGAATTTGTGAAAAAATATACAACCTCTTTTACACCCTCTTAGGGGTCGAATTTCAAAAAATCCTGAAAACAGTTTCTATGTATTTATATGAAAAATCCGTGGAATAAAAATAAATTTAATATTTGAAAAGACCTAATAGATATGACGAAAATCGTGAAATTATATGCATTCCATTTTCACTGATCATTTTGTTGCCCTCGTTCCGAACGCCAATGGATATTTGAAATTTTTTTAATCTAAATTACTTTTCTAGTTGATTTACATATACATACCGAGTGTCAACTTTGTAGCATAAGCCGTTCTATAGATAGGAAAAACACCCCCCACCCCCGTACCATACTACCCCTATACAAATTTACAAATTTAATTTTTTTTCAACACGTTACTACTATAGCTCTATCTAAATAACAAGTTTCAGCTTTATATCATTATAGGTTCTCGAGATATAAAAATCGGAACTTTTTCATTTCCCCCCTTCCCCACCCTCATCCTCTACACCCTCACCACTAACATTTTTTTCTGCTAAGAGTCTATTAGGCCTACTTCTGGTAAAAATTTTAAGCATCTTTCTTACACGGTTCTTGAGATATGAGACGTGATTTTTTTGAAAAATTCGTATCCCCTCCACTATCATGCTGTACCGCCCCCTTAAACAATTTTAATTTCAGCAAACTTCATTTGGCAACCTTTATACACAAACCGAATTTTATTTGTCTAGGCAACTGGTTCGTGAGATATCGTAATCTAAAGTTTTTCACCTCCCGCCCCCGTACACTTTAATAAAATTTAAAATTTATTTCCGATCTATTCTCCTAGTATTCCTACAGATATTTATTAAGTTTCAATTTTGTGACATTAACCGTTTAGGAGATATAGATTTTAGAATGTGTCAATCTCGGCTTTTTTGCGTTTCGGATGCATTATTATTCCCCCCACTCCCACACCCCTTCACCCATATTGACGATTTTTATGCAAATGGGTCCACTATCAAAGCTCTATATAAATTCCAAGTTTCAGCCTCCTAGCGTAAGCGGTTGCTGAGATCTAAAAACTAAAATTTTCCGACTAAAATGCATCCCCCTCTTCCCCCCTCACACCACCACAACACAGAAATTAGACACCAGAAGGGGCCTACTCAGTCTATTCATAAAAAAAAATTCAATTTAATATCTCAAGCCGTTTGGGGAGCTACAAGTCTTCAAACGATTTTGCGTACGGCGAACAGACGGACTGAATTTTTTTTTTGCTTTTTTTCGTGTCTTGTCTACTAGTCATGAAACGTGAAAAAAAAATGTTCAGGGTAACAAATTTTTTTTTTAAAAATCGATCACAATACTGTATTATTAAAAAAAGGTAAAAAAGAAGAAAGGTATTTAACAACAAGTAGAAGTTAAGTGAAGTGAAGAAACAAAGGTGAATAGAATTGAATAGTTAGTAGAGAAGCGAAAGCTCTCTTCAGTTAACCATGTCTAGATTCAGTCTCATGTTAGTCCTACCTGACCAGGTAGCATTCATCCAGCTTATGTCGCTGGAGTTCACCCAGCTATGCTGAGTGTCCATCAGACTCTACTGAATGTCAACCACGTCAGGATTACTCTTTAAGTAACTTTTATGCAACTTTGTAAACTTCGTGATACTTTTCGCGATTTTAATTAAATCCGGAAGTGCATTATAAAATAAAAATGCTCCATATATTGGGTCCTCCCGTACTCGGGTTGTTCTTGGGCGGTGGAAATTTCTCAGGTTCCCAGCATTTCTAGTCGGATAGTGATGTATTTCACTATAAGCCTTATTGTAAACGTTGTTTTTATATTGAAATGAAGAGAGTTATAGATAAATTTGGCTCTTTCAATAATTGCTTGATATTATGCAACCCCGTAAGTTCATATAACTATACTGACGGAGTCAGGTGAGGTAAGTCGAAGATGGCTTTAATGCTCTTATTGAGTAGCCTGATCGCATTGATTTGGTTTCATGTTCCGCATTTTCGATCAGTGTTTTCTCGAATAGAGTTCTGTAATTGTTGAATTGCATTTTGTGATTAATTAAATTTTCAGAGTTCAGTAATTGTGGTTAGTTATTTGGTATTTTTTGAGCGTCAATTTACTGGGTAAGTGATTTTTGTTATTATATTGTTGCGAGCTAGGGGTTCGCCGGGATTTCAAGTAAAACACAATTCGGTTAAAATAAAAATAAGTGATAATTTATTTATCCGCACTTTAATTCACAGAATTATAATCGCACAATAATTCGCACTGTATGGCAGTACCGCCCGCTTATACCATATATCGCTTAACTCGTTCACTTTCGTTCTCTCTCAACACGGTCGCGTATACTCGCAGTCGACGTAATCGAAATTACTGTGTCTTCGCTCAACGCTTCACTTGCTTATATACTAGGCGGTTGCAGTCTTGAATGTTCTTGAATCTTCGATGCTTGTGGAATCTTCTCGAAAGCTTTAGAGCTTTCGATTTCGATCTTCGTTCAGTGTAGAACCTTCTCGAAAGCTTTAGAGCTTTCGATTTTGATCTTCGTTCAGTGGTGTGTGCAGAAGATTCAAGTGAGCTTGAGATCTTTCGACTTTGGTGGTTCATGTAAAGGGTTCTAGTACATTGGAGAGCATTCGATAAGAAGAGAGATACAACCGTGCTGTTTCGCCTTATTTCTGGTTGGGTTATTTTTCAACTAGGTATTCGGTTGTTGTTGTTTTCATTATGTGAAACGATCGAGTTGCACGGTTGCGCGGTTGCCAGGTTTACATGTAACAATATTTTTATTTTTGAGAAACTAAAATATAATCGTCGTTGATTTGATCAACAAACCATAGTTTGAACGTAAGCCCGAATATCAAGATGCTTCTAAAAGCCATTACAGGTAATTATTGTATTTCCCTTTTCACCCGAATAATAAACATTGAGTCGAGATAGAAATTATGTTGAAATAATTGCGTTCTCGACGAAAACATATTTATAAAAAATGTATATGGCGTTATGCTTTTCAGATGCACAAGAAACTCTGGTGGAGGTGGATGCAGAGAAGGCTCCCATGTAGTAGTTGCCGAAATGAGTTAACAGTATGTAAGGAGCAATATTTTATTATTCATACATATTTATAATTATTATATTTTTATTTTATTTTCAGATTATAATACATAAATAATTTATGTATTATAAAATAAATAATAAAATATATATAATAATATAAAGATTTAATAAAAAAATATTTATTAAAATTAGAAATATTCGGAAGTTTTAGTTTCAACCGCCTTTAGTTCTTGATAGGGTTAAGTCGAAATTTGATACTGATATTAGTATAAAGAATTTTTCAAAAACCACATTGTTTGATTCTTTTTTCAGGCAAGAGTTTCTAATTTTCATTGCAGGAAACGATTCGTCTTCACCTTTTAATATAGTTATAAGGTTTTGTATTTTTAGGCTATTCGGAGTGATGTGAAATAATATCGTAATTGGTACATGATATGTGTACCTACATATATTTTTCATCTGGTACTCCATTTTTTAAAAGAAAAACGCCTCGGACATTCTAGAAAATAATTTCAATGTTTTCGATTATGAAAGGTATGCGTACATTGTACAGATACTCTTTCGTACATTATACGAAAAAAGTCGCTGTTCACGAATTATATTCGTACATTGTACGAATACAATGTCGATGATAACGAAGCATATTCGTACATTATACGAATAATTTATCACTGTTCACGAATTATATTCGTACATTGTAAGAAAATGATTCGTACAATATATTAAATAAATTTCGTACATTTTACGAAAACATTTGTAATCGAACCATTCATTTCGTAGAATGTACGAATAATATTACTAGAAACTACGAAATTTATTTTGTACAATGCACGAATTTTTTTCTTCGGTTACGAAAAATGTTTTTAGTACGAATCATTCGTGCAATATACGAATGTAGTTCGTTGAATACAACATTGATTTTTTCGTATAATGTACGAAAGGCAATGTGTAATATGTACGAAACCATTCGTGGACTGAAAACCACGAAATTATTCGCAGAATGTACGAGCGATTTCGTGCATACGAGTATTACGCAGTTTTTATTTTTAGTGCACAATTAAACCATATGTTAGTACTGACCTTATGTATGCATTGCATATCTTTATACTCTAGATGAAATCATATAGAGTATTATAAGTTTAATCCAGCCCAAAAGTTTGTAACGCATAGAACCAAGCCACGGACGAAAAAAGATATATATTATTTTTTGTTTATTTGTGGCCAAAAACCTCAAATCCGCTTGACGTCCGTCCGTCCGTCCGTCCGTCTGTCCGTTAGCACGATAACTCAAGAACGCCTTCACCTAGGATATTGAAATTTTGAATCTGGATGTTTGGTTGAATTTGTAAGGCTAAGTTCGTTAACGGGCAAAATCGTCCTACTCCTTCGGGTAGCTGCCATACAAAATGTCCTTAAAACACGTGTTCAAGAATATTAGCCGATAACTTCAGAAAGGTTTAAGCTACGACATTGAAATTTTGTACGTGTTATTTTTCCAATAGTTGGACCTAAATATATGATTATGAAGAAAATCCTGTTAGTCCTTCGTGTAGCTGCCAAACAAATATCCTGTCAAAATGTATTCACTTAATTTACGAAACTCACTATAACTCAAGTAATCTTTTAGCTACGAATTCGGAATTTTGTACAAGTTAATTTTGAGTGAAAAGGAAGTTCGACTTTACTAATCAGCGAAATCCTTTTACTCCTTCTGGTAGCTGCCATACAAAATGTCCTTAAAACACGTCTTCAAGAATATTGGTCGATAACTTCAGAAGGGTTTAAGCTACGACATTGAAATTTTGTATGTGTTATTTTTCCAATAGTTGGAGCTAAATATATGATTATGAAGAAAATCCTGTTAGTCCTTCGTGTAGCTGCCAAACAAATATCCTGTCAAAATGTATTCACTTAATTTACGAAACTCACTATAACTCAAGTAATCTTTTAGCTACGAATTCGGAATTTTGTACAAGTTAATTTTGAGTGAAAAGAAAGTTCGAGTTTACTAATCAGCGAAATCCTTTTACTGCTTCGGGTAGCTGCCATACAAAATGTCCTTAAGACACGTGGTCAACAATATTTTTCGATAACTTTTGAACGCTTCAAGCTACGAATTTGAAATTTTGTACACATTCATTTTTAAATGGTTCTAAGGAAAAGGATAAATATGTAAGAAATCGAGTGAGTCCTTCCTGCACCTCCCATGTGAAAGTCCTTCAAAAAGGACATTTTTTTTCGATGACTTACCCAGTTCAAGGTATGAAATTAAACACTGAATATTGTCTTTTAGGTTTGAGTAGCAATCTAATAGCAGTCCTTAATAAAGGACATACAACATGCACACACGTAATTCTACTTTATCCCCAACTACAATATAAATCGGAGTTCAGTATTCATCTAGAGTATTATACGATTGGCTTGCAGCCGATCGTGACTGCAGTATGTTTATACTCTAGATGAAATCATATAGAGTATTATAAGTTTAATCCAGCCCAAAAGTTTGTAACGCATAGAACCAAGCCTCGGACGAAAAAAAGTTATATATTATTTTTTGTTTATTTGTGGCCAAAAACCTCAAATCCGCCTGACGTCCGTCCGTCCGTCCGTCCGTCTGTCCGTCCGTCCGTCCGTCCGTCCGTCCGTCCGTCCGTCCGTCCGTCTGTCCGTTAGCACGATAACTCAAGAACGCCTTCACCTAGGATCATGAAATTTTGAATCTGGATGTTTGGTTGAATTTGTAAGGCTAAGTTCGTTAACGGGCAAAATCGTCCTACTCCTTCGGGTAGCTGCCATACAAAATGTCCTTAAAACACGTGTTCAAGAATATTGGTCGATAACTTTAGAAGGGTTTAACCTACGTCTTTGAAATTTTGTATGTATTATTTTTCCAATAGTTGGAGCTAAATGTATGATTATGAAGAAAATCCTGTTAGTCCTTGGTGTAGCTGCCATACAAATATCCTGTCAAAATGTATTCACTTAATTTACAAAACTCAGAATAACTCAAGTAATCTTTTAGCTACGAATTCGGAATTTTGTACAAGTTGGTTTTGAGTGAAAAAGAAGTCGGAGTTTACTAATCAGCGAAATCCTTTTACTCCTTCTGGTAGCTGCCATATAAAATGTCCTTAAAACATGTGGTCAAGAATATTGGTCGATACCTTTAGTAGGGTTTAAGCTATGACATTGAAATTTTGTATGTGTTATTTTTCCAATAGTTGGAGCTAAATGTATGATTATCAAGAAAATCCTGTTAGTCCTTCGTGTAGCTGCCATACAAATATCCTGTCAAAATGTCTTCACTTAATTTACGAAACTCACTATAGCTCAAGTAATCTTTTAGCTACGAATTCGGAATTTTGTACAAGTTAGTTTTAAGCGAAAAGGAAGTTCGAGTTTACTAATCAGTGAAATCCTTTTACTCCTTCTGGTAGCTGCCATACAAAATATCCTTAAAACACGTGTTCAACAATATTTTCCGATAACTTTTGAACGCTTCAAGCTACGAATTTGAAATTTTGTACACATTCATTTTTGAATGGTTCCAAGGAAAAGGATAAATATGTAAGAAATCGAGTGAGTCCTTCCTGCACCTCCCATGTGAAAGTCCTTCAAAAAGGACATTTTTTTCGATGACTTACCCAGTTCAAGATATGAAATTAAACACTGAATATTGTCTTTTAGTTTTGAGTAGCAATCTAATGGCAGTCCTTAATAAAGGACATACAACATGCACACACGTAATTCTACTTTATCCCCAACTACAATATAAATCGGAGTTCAGTATTCATCTAGAGTAATATACGATTGGCTTGCAGCCGATCGTGACTGCAGTATGTTTTTTTAGCGTCAATTCGCAAGCCTTTCAGCCTTCGTAGTAAGCCGATTATAGGAGCAATCTTTTTAATTACTGGACTTCTAGACGAAAAATTTTGGTTTCTAGATCTCAGGAACCGCTTATGGGACACTGAAACTTGGAACTTATGTAGTACTATGGTAGTGGACTTATTTCCAAAAAAATGGTCGATAAGGGTTGAGGGGTGTGGAAGTGGGAGGGAAACAATGAGTTTGAAACGCTTGAAAGACGGGATCGAAACATTCTAAAATCGATATCTCCTGAACAATTGATGTCAGAAGATTGAAACTTTGTTGTTGTCCTTAGGGATACTTCAAGATTAGATAAGGGCTAACATTTTTAAGAGGGGTGGTGGGGTGTGTGGGTGACGGGTCAAAAACTTTGGATTACAATATCTTCCGAACCAATTACACCAGGAAAATAAAATTTAGTTTCTGTATATGAGATCACAAGAGGAGTCTACTGAAACTAAATTTTTTGAGGGGGGAGGTGGAGCACGAAAGTGTGGGGACAGCAATTTTTCAAAAAATGTAATTTTTATAACTTAGAAACCGTATCAGACATGATCTTGAAAATTTTACAGGAGTTGGAGTCGGTAAACTTCTAGTAGGGAAAATATTGGTAGCGCGGGTGTTGGGAGTGATGGTGAAAGGGGGTAGAAAGGAATACATTCTGATTTTTATTTTTCAAAAACCGTAATGAAGAGAAAGCTAAAAATTTAGGATTATATAGAGCCACTATACAGACATCCTAGAAGAATAAAATTTTTCATAGGGGTTGCAAGGCACGGGGGTGAGGGGTGGTTTTTTATATCTCAGAAACGGTTTATGCTAGAAAGTTGAAACTTAGTACGTATATGTAGATGTGCTATTAGAGTAATTAAAGCCAAGAATAAATAACCGGGAGGCTATTTGGAACATTATGTTTTAGGTTGTCACTCGCATAATAACCTACACCGCATCTCAGCATTAAACACGTTTCGGACTTCTAGACAAAAAAAATAAAGTGGCGCCCAGACTGTTGGCAGATTTTTTTTATTTTTTGAAAATACATACATATGTATATTGTTGCGAGCTAGGGGTTCGCCGGGATTTCAAGTAAAACACAATTCGGTTAAAATAAAAATAAGTAATTAATCGCACTTTAAATCACAGAATTATAATCGCACAATAATTCGCACTGTATGGCAGTACCGCCCGCTTATACCATGTATCGCTTGACTCGTTCACTTTCGTTCTCTCTCAACACGGTCGCGTGTACCCGCTGTCTGTCACAGTCGCCGTAATCAAAATTACTGTGTCTTCGCTGAATGCTTCACCTGCTTATATACTAGGCGGTTGCAGTCTTGAATGTTCACCGGTGTACTTGAACGTTCGTTCAGTTGTGGAATCTTCTCGAAAGCTTCAGAGCCTTCGATTTCGATCATCGTTCAGTGGTGTGTGCAGAGGATTCTAGTACATTGGAGAGCATTCGATAAGAAGAGAGATTGTTTCGCCTTATCTTTAGCTAGGTTTCTGATTGGGTTATTTTGCAACTAGGTATTCGGTTGTTGTTGTTTTCATTATGTGTAACGATCGAGTGCACGGTTGCGCGGTTGCCGGGCTTACACGTAACAATATGTATGTTTTGAATAAATTCTATGGTCCTTTATTTTCCATATTAGACCATTTTCGTGAAAATGTGGTCCTTTTAATTAATGACGTGCGGCAGAGCTGTGTACCTCATATACCTAACTCCTCCCAGCCCCGGAGTAACACTTCGTGGTCAACTGTGTCAAAAGCTTTCGTCAAGTCAACGAAAACTGCAACAGCATAATTATTTTCATCCAGTTCCTTATTAATATACTGCATTACGTCAATGATTGCCCCTGTTGTATTGCTTCTTTGCTAAAAACCGTATTGCTGCTTGTCAAATCCTGTATTTCAGTATTTCATCTAGAGTATCATACGATAGGCTTCCAACCTATCCTGACAGCAATATGTTCATAATTGTCCTTTTAATTTAACAAATTGCAAATCTATTTGCTTTTGCTGTCCAAGTTTACTTGAATCTCCTAGTTGCATGCAAGATGTAACACATTGCAGCTGCAGACCGAATCCATCTGGTTAACAGTTTAGCAGCCACTGTATTCGCTCAACACTTGTATAAAAGTTTTCCGACCTACGCCAATAAACAAAACCCCATCCCCTCACCAACATTTTGTAGTCCACTTTCGTCTCATTGCCATCCCTTTTACTCGACCGCCCCACCCAATTCCGTTTCATTCGCAATTCGCATACCTCAAACAGCGCCACACATTGCACATTTGACAAGCCGCCAATTTTCCATTGAAATCGCCCCGACGAAAACACGACATTCCTCCGCATTTGCCGCTGTCACTGCGAATCGAGCGGTTCGATCGCCAGCTTGAAATTCTTTTCCTTTTCGGGTCGTATAAAAGCGAAAAAGTGTCCGGGGGAGAAAAAAAATAAATCCCCAAACGTGATCAAGTGAAATCGAAAATTAAGCAAACTATTTTCACGGAAAAACTAATCAGCGGTAAATTGAACGATTTTCAAAACCTGTGGCAGCGTTTAATTCGGAACGTTGAATTCATACGTTACGTGCGCGAGTGAAGTGAATTGCGTGTGCGCGCCGTGGAATGTCGAGTTCTGTGCCGCAATCTCAAGGAATTTTCGATTGTGTAGCCTTCGCCGTAATCCGCATTCCGCATTAATCGAAAAACAAGGTACCGGACCTGTCGACCCAAAGTGCACGATCCCCGTCGGAATTCCGGGCGTGAAAATCCTCTAAAAGCTCGACGAAATTCAGGCCACGCTAAAAACGCGCTCCCCTCGATCGGCGGATTCATTAAAAAATCATAAAAACTGTGAAGCTGAATAGCAAAAAAAAAAAAGAAGTAAATTCCAATTTTTTTATTTCTTTCTCGATCGCCCGAAATAATTAAAATTCCATCGGAACTAGTCAACCGCGATTTCAACTTCTCGCGCGCCATTCAAAAAAACAACAACAACAACGTCGCTGTCCAACAAACCGAACTGTCCCGGTACGAGTGCGACGGCAACAGAAGCTGGCTGGTTCGATCGTGTGCAAGTGAAAGAGACCGAGTGCGAAAAAAATCCGATTAATAAGAAAAAACTGAAAACAAGACGAAAAAAAAAACAACACAACACAACGTTTGATTGGAATGTGCAACGCGGCCTGGCAACGCCGCATTCTTTCATCGCGCAACACACTAGCAGCGACAACGAATAAAAAAAAATCTCTAGCTCAGGAATTCAAGATGGCCGTCGTCCGCCTGACGCTGGTATGAGTGAGGCCTCATTCCCCGCTCGGAGCATGTGTGCACTATCCGCCCCGTTAATCGCGTGTCCGACACTGTAACAATGACCGCGTCCTGTCACTGTATTGAGAAAACTGCGCGCCTGCAAGTGGATTAGTGGCCGCGACGACGTCGCTGCTTTTTTACCAAATCGCCGCCGCCGCCGCGACAGTTCTTCGGTGGAAAACGGCCGACCGACATCCCGTCCGACTGTTGCTGCTAAACTTGTGGCTGCCCTGACACTATCGTCCGTCGTCGACGTCACACGATACCCGAGTGAATGTCATAACGCGCGCGCGCGCTCTCGCCTCCTCCCGCCCGCCCAAATAATGTGTCCCGCTCCGGTAGTTCCGTGCCCGCAAAAAGAAATGTCGCAAAGATAAACGAAATCGCGGCCAGGAATTTGCTAAAGAAAAAAATAAGAAAAAAACGGAAAAATGCTAAGCCGCGATCGCGTCGTGTTCTTGTAAAACTCGAAAGAAAAGAAAAAAAAGAAAGGCAAGAAAAGTGAAGGTGTTTGTGCGTGTGCCCCGTCCGACCGAGTCCTTGCGCCGAAATTCCACCCGGGGGGGGAGATCAGCTCGAAGTTTTGTTTTTTTTTTTTCAAGTGAAATTTTAAGGAAAAAATTTTGATTTTCCAGTGTTTTTTTTTTTTTTGGTTCTGTTCGCCTCTCTTTCCGTCCGTTTTTTTACTCGCGAGTGTTTACAAGAAGCAAAAAAGAAAAACGGTTGCCTTCTGTCTCGCTTCGAACAGCGAGCGCGAACGAGAAACGTAGAGCGAAAAAAAAAGCAACACAACGTCAAAATAAATTCTTCTCCTTCTCGTTGTTGCGCGCACCGCGTGTAGTTTTGTTGTTGCCGAAAGGAATTTCGTCACGACTACACACACGCATCGCGTGTCTGTACACGCCGGAATTGTTGCTAGTGTGTCCGTTTGATTTTGTGGAATTTTATCATTGCCGTTCAATTTGGTGCCGCAGCTGCCGTGCAGTGTATGCGCGCGCGGTACGGAACGGGACAAAAATTTCGAATCGAGGAATTTTTTCCGCGTTTTAATGAGAAAACACAACAACAAAAAGATAGAAACAAAAAACTGTAAATAGGTAAAAAGATTCCGAGACGTTTTTCTTTTTTACTTTGGTTAACCGTCCGTTCGCGTTCGCCCGCCCGCCCGCCTTGCGGATAAATCGAAAAACGACAACGGGCCCGAGGAAAATTGCGCTAGGAAAATGCCCAAGCGACACAAAAATGGAGACTTTCCGTTGCCAGCCGGTTGGGATATTGCGACAGATTTCGACGGCAAAATTTACTATATCGATCACAACAACAAGGAGACAACGTGGTTGGACCCGCGAGACAGGTGCGTTCAATTGTCCCCGGCTGGATTGTCCGTATTTGATAAGTAGAACGCTCACGTTCCATAAGTTGACCTTAAAAGAATTATCGCAGCTATGGTCGAGGCAGACTTATTAGTATACCTCGGCATTTTGCTGGGAAACAAACTTGTGTGAAGGACATGTTCAATAGTTGCAACTGGTAGTGTGACACCATCGTAATCGAATCCCGAATGTATTACCTAAAATCAGTAGCGGTGTAAGCGGTGAAGGTATCAATGACTTTACCATCGACAGGTTGATCTACTTCGCACATATTTCTATGGAAAAGAGGCTCTGAGTTCTCTGCATGCAGCAGTTTGTAGCGACTAAGGCTGCCCGATTCGGCTATTTTCAGCGATTTGGGCTTGTACAATTCGTGGGTAGTTTCGGAAAGATACTTATAGCTTTTTGGACTACTCGGCCACCGCAAATTGTGTTATTTTGCTAGTTTACAAGAGCGAGGCATTCAGAATACCGGAGCGTATTTCACGCAAAGATGATGGGAATCGTTCAGGCTTGCAATCTTCTACAGGCTTGTGCAGTGCGGAACAAACCCGTCGTCATCCTAACAGATAGTCAGGCGGCGATTAAGGCGATCGACTCACACTTGATCAAATCCCGCCTCGTGAGGCTATGCAGGGATAAGATTAGTGCGCTATGCACTGTGCAAGTTCTGATGCCAACACATTTTCCAAGCTCAAAGGAGATAGGGTGTTATACGGATGAAATTATGCCCTACGGGATTATGCCAAATAACAGAACTAGGGCTTTATCTGGCAGAATCTTTACTCCTAATACAATAGAATGGGCGGTAATGTCATTCCTCTCATTTAAATCCCCGGGAGCTGATGGCATCTTTCCTGCATTACTGCAACAAGGATTCGATGTGCTTCTTCCCATACTGGTCGAATTATTTAGAGCCAGTTTTGAATACGCTTACGTGCCGTGCCACTGGCATGGAGAGACGTAAATGTGACTTTTATTCCAAAAGTGGGGAATAGATGTTGGACTCACGCAATCAGTCTAACCTCTTTCTTAAATCTATGGAAAAGGTATTAGACAGATACATAAGGAGCTCAGCTGCTTTCAGCCGGCTCAACAAATACCAATTCGCTTATCAAGCTGGTAAACTGAGAACGCGAGACTGTTAGCGCTCTTCACAATTTAGTGCAAACAATTGAGAAGATGTTGACAGCCAAGGAAATAGCGTTGTGCTCTTTTCTTGACGTTGAAGGTGCTTTTGACAACACTTCCTACAAATCCATTAAATTACTTACTCGTAAAATAGGAGTAGAAGAAACGGTAACGAGATGGATAGCAGCGATGCTTGACTCGTAGAATCTCGGCTCAGATCGGAGGTAAAGGTCTCACTGTACGAGCGGTGAAGGGATGCCCTCAGGGAGGCGTACTCTCCCTACTACTGTGGTGCATTGTTGTAGATGATCTCCTTAAGGATCTGAGCATCAAGGGTTTTGAGACTCATGGTGCGTATACACTCATCACAGCAATGGAAGCCATGATAGACTTGGCCCCATTACACTTAGAGATAAAGAAGGAGGCTCTGAGAGAGGCCATAAGGCTACAGCAGTACAATAAATTCAAGGCAGGAAACCTTGTCGGCCATCTTAAAATTCTACAGGAATTTAATCAGAAGGACCTAACCGACTCAGTAAACGATAACATGCCAATGTGTATCATGGCAATCTAGTCTACCAGATTTTGGGGAAGGTGCTTCAGTCTGGTACACGGACGACTCTAAGATCTATAGTGGAACTGGAGCGGACGTATTTGTACCCAATTGTAAAATATGGACGGCAATGGGACAAACAGCTACTGTGTTTCAGGCTGAGGTACATGCCCTAGAGCTGTGCGCAGGTAAACTTCTACTGAATAAACCTAAAGGCGCTACAGTTATTATCTTATCTGACAGCCAAGCGGCACTGCTAGCGCTGAAATTTTATTGTTTTCGCTCTAAGCTTGTGTGGGACTGTCATACTCTTCTTAAAGAGCTGGCACATCATAATAGTCTAACCCTGATGTGGGTGCCAGGACATGAGCGTATTCCGGGTAATGAATCGGCTGACCAGCTAGCTAAGCGGGAGCCAACTCACCAATGATAGGCCCGGAACCATTCTGTGGAGTAGGTAAAGGCTTCATTAAGGATGGCATTTTAAAGTGGGTAAATCTTCAGGTGGAAGATTATTGGAACTCACTTTCAGAACTTGACAGTCAAAGAAATTCCTGACTTTCTCAAGCAGGATAGGGTCGGAATTCCTTTCCTTAAGCAGGTATAACGCACGGGTCATAATGGGATATTTTTCCGGACATTATTTCCTTAATTATCAACTTAAGATCATCGGTAAAGTATCACTAGATACATGTCGATTCTGTGATACCACATCTGAAACCACGGCACACATTCTGTGTGATTGTGATGCAGAACGCATATTCTCGGTGGATATCCTCTCACCTATGAAGACCTGTCGAAGACTCCCCTGAGTAAAATCATCTCCTTTCTCAAAGGAATCGATATGGCCTAGGGAGTGGTTACGAGCCAGGAACAAAAGACCTTTTAGGTCGTAGTTCGAGAAGTGTTAAGGCTTCTATAGGTTCTACCAGATAAATAATGCACTCTTTTTAACATAACAGTTTGTTGGGTTCCGGGTCACAGCGGGATTCCGGGCAACGAGGCTGCGGATGAACTCGCAAGTAGAGGTTCGGCGCTGAATCAAGCGCTAGCTCTTCCAGTGAGGAGGCCCATTGAGGACATAAAACAAGCTATCAACGTGACGGCCATATCGGAGTCTTACACCAGATGGTCAGGCCTCACATCGTGTCTCGTGGCCAGACAGGTCTTGGCGAAATGAAATGCGAGCAGGACAAAGTTTGTCCTACTCGGAGATAGGAATACTCTTCGTATCCTAATTGGTGTACTGACGGGCTATTGCCTGATCGGCCGGCACGCCAGAAGACTGGATGTTGCGGACGTTGCAGATCTGTGCCGCAGCTATAGTGAACCCGATGCCGAGGAAAGTATTTTTCACATGCTTTGCGAATGCCCCGGTCTGGCTTAGAGGCGGGAACGTACTTTAGGTACATTAAGCTAGACGAGCTGCTGCAGTTTGTCAGGCTGGCGGGGTGGTTTACCTAATGCCGAATTTCCACTATCGCATTGGATGAGGCGAACTAGCGCGTATGCGTAAGTGGAAACGGGACATTCGCGTTAGTTTACAACTCAAGTCGAGAATCGCTTACATTTGCGCCGATGGCGGTGTTATTACCCTCCAATAGAAGGGGTGAACATCGGCCTCGCTCAGCCGAAGATGGGGTAGTTCGGGGATCTCTTGGGCGCTACCCAATTTACGCGACGAGGAAAAAATCGGGAAATTCCATGAGACAAACACCAAGCCCTAGCGAGAACCTGCTCGTTTCGAACTCCAGGTTACAGTAAATTGGTTCGTCACGAACTTTCAATTTCGGCCGATTCTTGATCAGAATCAAATCTGAAGCTATGATGAATCAGACGTTAAACTCTTATCAACAAGTACAAGTATGGGAAGACTTGTGGAAGGACATGACTTGATTCCTTCCTTGTATCTTCTTTCTCATTATTTTGAATGCAATGATGTTTAAAGGAGCGCATCAAGAAAATAACAAATGCCTTTACCTTGGCAGATTTGTGACGCAGCTGTAGTGATCCCGATGCCTAGGAAAATATTTACCATATGCTTTGCGAATGCCTGGTCTGGCATGAAGTGTGGGAATCTACGCTGGTATTTGCGAAAATTCGCAGACATGAAGCTGGATGAGCTACTGCTGGTAGGGTGGTTCACTGGTGGTCTTCGACATACGGGTATTTCTTCCCCGTAAATGTGGGATCACAAATGTCGATATCTGAACGATACTCAGAACAGGTACAGCGCCTCGAATATGGTGACGACTTTTGGCTATCGAAGACGGACGACTGGCTGAATGTTTAGTCCCTAAGTGGAGTTGTTGTTGTTTGATGCGTGGGAAGACACGCAGCAAAGCAGCGCATCTTGAGCACTTAAACATGGATTGTCCATTGTACTCTAGTCTCCCAGTTTCTACCCGAACTTTTTCATCCTCCTCACGAATTTCAAGAGCTCAGATAGGGAGCGAGAACTGATTTCTTCCATCCTCATAACATCAACGCCGTATACGTGCATTCTCGCAAAAGAGTAAGCTGGACACTCAAGAAGTAAATGTTCCATTGTGTCGTTGCTCTCGTCGCAAGTAGTGCACATGGAGTCGTCAATGATCCTCAATCTGACCAAGTGGAGTAGTATGATCCGGTGTAATTCACTACAGACCTAAGGTGGTCGAATGAGTAGAGGAGTGTTACGAGTCTTGGAGCACTGTTGTCCCTATCTGGAGTCATACAGGAACTAAAAATGCTTCACTGAAGGAAAGAAACTTCACCATTAGTTGGCTCGGTTTTCATCAATACATTGCCCCTTAGGCCACCTTAACCTTCTGCTCGTATCTCCATTTTATACGAGTGGTAATCAGCTGAATCAGGCGACGTCATTTAGACCACAAGTCTGGGAAGCTTACTTCACCATGAAGCAATAAGATTGATATGAGTCAGTAGTTGATTTACGATTTAACTAGCTTAAATCTTTTACTAGTCAGCCAATATCACAGAACTTTTAGCGCCTTTATTTCTTCCTGTATGACAAATGGGGTGCCTTTTCTTGCTGACGCACTATTACTGTTTTCTCATATGTGGGTGATCAGGTTATGACTAGCTGGAAATGAAACTTACGACACCTGCCAGTCCCCACATGGACAGCTCCTAAATGCCATTCGGTGTCTCCACATCGGTGTTGTTCGTCAGAGGATTCAAGGAAAAATTCACTTGGTTTCTATATTTCCGCCATTTCCCCCGCCTCACCATGGCTTAGGAATTTTATTTTTACTTGATAGATTCAGAGTCGTCGCACTGTGCCACATAATCGTTATCAGTCCGGTCTAAATGAAACGATGAAGGGCAACCGCTCAACCGCCTCGAAAGTCGAAAAGCTTAGCGGACGAATTTTTGAAGCGTTAGCTCATTCGTACGGATTAGTCGAGTTTTGTAGGTGTATCAGCGAAAATTTCATAGAAAAAAAAATAAATGTCTTAGAAAAAATTGTTTAGGTTGAACAGGAAAACTACAGGCTACTTGGCTGAATATGTGGTCATAATGCGGTAGCTCAAAACCTGATGAACTCTTTTCGCTAATCCAATTAGGCGGTATGAAGTTAGCGCGTTCGTTAAGCTGTGGAAATCGACTCGGTAAGTAGACGACACAAACTTGTCTTTATCATTCTAATTGGATTTAATTTCGTAGGGTTATTATAATCGATAGTTTGCGACAGGTTTTTCTTGTTGTAATTCTGAACGACCTTTTCACTTTAGTCAACTCTTGAGTGATATCCGATATCGGAGTGGACGGAAAAAAAAAGTTCTAAGGTTGATCTTTTTGACTTTCACAGTATCGTTCTATTTTCCTCGATTCGACGACCAGGAAATGATTGACGCTCGAAAATAACAGTTTAAATCTTTCCGGACTGGAAATGTTAATCTGATTCACGTTGTGTGATCTAAGCGCTTCAGTTTGTTCTTGATAAAACGATAAATCGATGATTCGTCAGCCGGAAATCACGCGTCCTAAGATCCGGCTGCATTGATAATTTCGTAGAATTGATGAAGAGGAAGACATTTGAACAACGTGTGCGATCAAATGTTGTCAAAAAAATTTGTAGATTTTAAACTTCCTATGCGCAGCACTAACGATTTTTTTTTTATAATGCTTTAAACGTTAGTAGAATTTGTCAATGAATCTACGATTGTGCGTGCTTCTTAGTCCAGGCCCTAGCAAATAACGAACAAGTAACGTTGGAAACCCACTCAATCATAAATGGCGCGACAATCCAAAACAGACCCTGGCATCCTGAAGTCGTCGCCTCCAATCGTCTCGACTCAAAGATCGCGTCCTCCAGCTGCCAATTTTTAAGATGGCTTTGCTATCTTCATCAACCGAGTCTTCCCATCGCTTGCGTGGTTTGCCTACTGGCCTGTTATCACTCGCTTTGCCTTTAAGAGCACGTTTGGGGATTCTTCTATCTTCCATTCGCTCTACATGGTCAGCCTACTGCAGTTTACGTAGCTTGAAGAATGTAGAAGCCTCCGGTTCATGGTAGAGACAACTCATGGTTGTATCTCCTACCGTTCCTTCCTTCACAGATCCCAAAATTCTTCGGAGGACAATTCTTTCGAATGCGTTAATTGCATTTTCGGAAGTTCGCGTTAATGTCTACGTTTCGCTGGCGTAACAGAGCACATCTTTATATATTCGTAGCTTATTGTCCCTGTGCACTTTCTTGGATTTCAGTGAAGTACTTCACTCTGAGTCACTCACTTTAAGGAACGAGTTCAGTGAAGTACTTCCATGAAACTGTTCGCTCATTCGTTTTCGTTCCATCGTTCACTCGCGAACTATAATAGTTCGTTCTTTTAGTTCATAGTTCATTATTTGAGGGGAGTTCAGTGATGAGTAGTCGTAGTCGGAAGACAGTAGAGCAAAAAAAAAGGTCAGTACATCTAGAAGATGATGAGCGAAAAAAAGGTCAGTAGATCTAGATGAGCAAAAAAAAAAGGTTCGTACAGTTCACTCTGTTACTCTCTATTTGTATTGAGTAGGTATATCGTTTTTATTGTCACGTGTCCAATGGAACTGCAGTTCACCAAAAGTAGCGGGTTATCACTCACTCACTTCAATTGAAGTGTTCTTTTGGAACAGTTCACTCGCGAACGACCCATCTTTAATTGGAAGTACCGGATAATACGTTTTGTTTGCTAGCATGGATTTCGTCCGTTTCATTGCCGTTCTTTGCTAGATTAGCTAGTTGTCCACACTATCTAAATTAAACTCTGCAATTGTTACATCCTGACTGATTGGCGTTCTCTTTCTTATTTACGTTATTACTTTTGTTTCGCTTTCGTTAAATCGCAGCCCGAATTTTTCTCGGCGGAGTCAAAAGATTTTGACAACTTTAAAATATTTTGACAACGTTAAAACATGCATGCGTGTCATTCATGCATGTCGCGATACGTTTTGGCGCCACACATAAAAATCAAAATTTTTGATTTCCATCATGCAGCATCATGGCAGATAACGTTCAAGTTTCAGACCCATATACTCATGGAAGAATGACATGCATGCGTGCCCGTCTATGGGCCCTTTAAGATTTGATTTTGTAAACATCCATTTTAAATTACCTCCCCCTTGTTAACGTTTTATTAGTCCCCTGATGATTCAATCGCATTGCACGTGCAATCTCGCGATATTGAATATAATGAGCCCGCTGAATCGCTTTCCACAACTACCAAATAATATTTTGTTCCATTATTGGCGGTTGGCCGTCTATTGTTGTAAAATACAACCTAAGCAAATGTCAAAACCCCGTTGCGCGAGCGATGAAATCTATCGAAGCGACGCGATTGGATTGTCATTGCATCGTATCGCGTACCGCGTCGCTTATGCCGTCACCTTTAGCCTCAGAAGCGCGTAAAAATGAAGAACTCAAGCTTTCCAGCAAAGAATAAAGACTCCTTGACGCAGTTTCTTTTTTCTTGCTAGAGCTCCCAATGAAGCTGATTTAAAGGTCTTAGTTTTTTGGTCTGTTTATCTCTGTGAAGATCAGTACGTAATCCCCTACTGGAAAAGACGCTAATCGAGTAGTGTCATTAAATATAACAATGTGAATAATTTTAACTGCTTCGAAACAGTTGGTCTTATGTTTTAGATCCCTCAGATGTTCTTTCTCATCGACTAACAACACCTAGCAAGGCGAAACGGACGACTATCCATCGCGAAAAATCTTATGATCCAGTAAAGGTTTTTTTTTTTCAAATTGAGCCTTGGCCAGATCTGATCGAATTTGCGTCATTACAGTCTTTAGTCCGATCTCTAGAAGCTCGTCATATTTTTCCTTTTCCGGAATAAGGTTGATAGAAAATCGCTAACCGCGGCAGGGACGGAGGGTTTATGAATAAAGGATATTTACAAATGGAAATTCTTGAAAAGTAAGACAAACTGGATATATTTTGAGTAGGATTCTAAACCACGACCTTTGGAACTGTGACTGCTACTGATGCCGAAGGATCATTAGACTCGATAACAATTGCTTTAGAGAGTAACAAGTTGTATGATATCTTTGATGATCTACTTATCTCAACTCTTTGTCTAGATAAGAAAACTACAATGGGAAGGTCATAAATTGTGAAAAAAAATCTACAACGAACTGACTAAGATCTAAATGTTCAAAAAAAAAAAACGAAGATAAGATACACATAAAAAAAATTGTTCATGCCGAAAACTTTTCAATCTTATTACTTTGAAAGTAAGTAAATTAAAGGCTTTTTTTAGGTTGATAGAGTGTTCGAATGTTGGTTCAAATCCTTGTTGTTGTACGGTCCTACATAGAACAAAGTCATCTTTAGGATATTCTGGCGCAGAAGTTATATTCAACGACGATCCTTGGAGGGTGACTGGACAGACTAAGATGGGCATCGGTCATCCAAAGTTTTGGATTGGATTCTGTTTCGCCCAACAAAATTCAAGAAGTAAATATATTCTGGCGACAGATAGAAGCTATCGCCCTGGATCGCATTGAGAAGCACTGTTAGTGTCATACTCCTGCAGAGGTAGGTAGGACTGGAACTGAAGAGATATTCATAGAAGAAGGATCGTTTTGTTCTGGCCTATTCAGATTCGGAGTCGATAAGGCAAACTAATGGCGTGTTCTTCATCACTATTTTGGAAGACTCGATCTCGACACAGAATTTTCTTATCTTATCTGATGTGTTAGAAGTTTGTTCTATTGATCCTGTTATTAAACAGAAGCGGACTCTTCAATTATTAAATAAACAACGTTATTGTTAACAAGTTGGGATAGCGAAACAAGACCGACAGCTCTGGTTTTGCACATGCAGTCTTTGCCTTATGTGGTCGGTCTCAGCCTTAAAACCAAGCCTTGAAGTGGGTTTAATCTTGTATGCAGTCTTCGTACATGCTCCTTTAGTACGTTATACTCGTTTATGTGTTGGGAAAGGAGAAACAAACTAGGGAGGATCTACCTTCATGGACGACGTGAAGGAAATTTCCATGAATAAGATTTGAGAATGAGATGTGCGGCTCAATTCTGTTTCGGATCTTCGAAGAATCTTCAACTATGGGACCGTACTTGAAAATGTAATCCACCCGTTCATTTGAGATGCACATGACCTCAGCAATCTCACAAGCCTTCACTCGACAATCTGCCAAAAGTATATCATGGACTTCACTCTATCAGGTTTTCAGTTGTCACTACCGTTGATGGCCGTTTACTACGCGCGCCATCCTCCACAGTTCACACTTTCTCCAACTTTTATTTCTCAACCATGGAATACGAAAGTGCAGATTCATCCAACGTGGTTATTAGGCATTAGCTTCTTAAACAGATATTTAATAACAACTCGGTGCTCAATGAATGTTTTAAATTTTTATGCAAATCACTCGGTACACTCGGTTTGGACCAGCCTGCCTCTTCTCAATTAACTGCAATTTAGCGGGATCTCTGTACATACCAGGTATTAATATGGCGAAAGTCGGTACCTTTTCTGTTAGATTGCGAAATTTTCAAACGCCCTTCTGTGCTGTTTGACCTCGGGTCATCTTAGTTACACAATATCTGCTCTTGGCTTTCTGCGTGCTAGATGGCAAAGTGTCTAATTTAACTTGCGTAAAAACCATACGTTCGTTTGATCCAGCATACGGTAACTCAAGAACTGGTCGATCTAGGAGGTTGAAATTTGATGTTCACTCAAGGATAACGATAAGTTTCCACTACTTCACCCAAATGTTCTCATTAACTGCTATTGCTCAATAATTTCATAATGCTTCAGGCACCGAATTTGTAATTTAGCATACTTTACTGTTACAGATTCAAGTATATGAATAGACATGAGGAAAAAGGAAAAACTTATTGTAAGCTCCATATGGAAGTCCTTGAAAAATTTGTATATTAATTAATCAGAACACATTATAACTCAAGAATTTGTACTGCAAGAAAAATTTCATGGGACGTAGTTTAGGCGAAAGAGTCAGGTCGAAAAATTGTCGGGATATCATACGAGGGCAGTCTCAGAAGTACTCGACCTGACGTATAGATGGTGGGTTTGTTTGAAAAAAAAACAATGGTTGAAACCACTGTCCCCTATAAGGCTTAAGTTCGAAGTTTAAAGACGCTACGTTCTTTAGTCTTTATTTCATCATCATCAATGGCGCGACAGCCAAAATTGGGCCCTGGTTTCCTGTCGGGTTTCTGGACAGTGGTATTTTTTTTCCGGTGGTGCGTTGTCGACGCCTCGCCCAACTCCCGACTTAGAAGGCCAGTCCTACTTATTTATTGCACCGCGGTAGGAAAAGGGTGGGAGTTTTCAGTTGACTATGTTGGAGTTCTCCCAGCTATGCTGCGAGTCCAAAAATGTCATACTTTTTGCCTACTTCCTGAGACGCACTGGTGTGACTGGCCATTCAGGATAACTCCATGCTCCCTCCTCCTTTCTCAACCGGGCTTGGGACCTATGGCGGAGTTAGTCAGTTTTTATTTGGCAACCATCAATAGCGAACGCTCTCAGTGAATTTTTCAAGATGGAAAAAATTGGTATTCGTATGTGATGCAGTACTTTCATTTGGAAGGTCTAACTAGATTTTACTCTGCTCCTTTGCTTACAACAATAAAATCTTGGGTGGCAAAGTTTAAACGAGGCCGTATGAGCTGCCAAGACGAACAACGCTGTGGTCGACCAAACGAGATGACCACGCCAGAAATGGCGAAGAAAATCCACAAAATTGTATTGGATGACTGTCTACTGAAAGTGTGCGAGCGGAAGATGGCTGCCGCGTTTGCTCACAATGGAACAAATCAGTGTCGTGAGGATGTTTCAATCGAGTGTTTGGCCATGTTTTACAGCAATAAGGCCGAGTTTTTCCGTCGATTCATAACCATGGACGTGTGGCGGTCGCTGCGTCGGCAAGGTCGCTGCCGACGTCTCAAGTCGCAGCCGCCGGCTTTGCGGCGATGGCATTGTTCGCTGCCGTCGAACCGCGCCGTCACCATCGCTGGCTTGTGCCATGTATGCCGGTGACGGCTGACCGCAGAGTCGTGCAGTTGACGGCTGTGTCGTAGCGGTTGTTGCGTCGGCATAGTTCGGTGCCGACGTCTTCGAACACGTGGTATGTTAGGCTGCAGCGGAAGGTGCAACTGCCGTGGCTACGGCTGGTTGCTACTGCCGTTACTGCAGCGACTTTGCTGCGGCAGTGCAGCTGTAGTGTGTATCGGCGTCATCGCTTTGCAGCTGTGTAGTGAGTCGCCCGCCAGTCGGCGAACGACTGTCTGCCACTTCGATTTCTCGTCCTTATATGGGAATCGAAATGACAGCCTTGGATCTGTGAACCAATTTGTGAGGAGTGTGTTCGGCCTTAGTTGTTTGGCCGCAAAACATCTCCCCACACACCCCGTTCCTAGCGGAGGGCCAGTGGTCCTTATCGATACGCCTGTGTTCTGCGTTGTCGGGGTCACCAATGTTAAGGTGCTCATTGGTTTAACCAATATTGTTGGAGTTCTCCCAGCTATGCCGGGAGTCCAACTATATTGGTGTGTATGTCGCGACTCGACGGCAGTATTCGGTGTCGTCGCGTGTCTGCATGTATAAGCTCGTGTTCTCTTATGCGTTGGAGTTCTCCCAGCTATGCCGAGAGTCCAACTTCGGTAAGATCGTGACGCGACGGCAAACGAAGCATGGGTCCATCACTTCACACCTGAGACGAAGGAACAGTAAACACATTGGACTAACAGGGGAGAATCGGCTCCAAAGATGGCGAAGGCAGTCCCATTTGCAGGCAAGGTCATGGTTTTTGGAATGCTCGTGGGATAATTTTCATTGATTATCTTGAAAAAGGAAAAAGAATTAACGGCGAGAATTATGTGAACTTATTACAGCGTTTTTGAGTGATGAAATCAAGGAATAACGGCCGCATTTGGCGAAAAAGAAAGTGTTGTTTCATCAAGACTATGAATCGGTTCACACAGCCGTTATCAAGGTGGCCAAAATCAATGAATTAAAGTTCGAATTGCTTCCACACGTACCCTACTCGCCAGATTTAGTCCCCTGGAATTATTTTCTCTTTTCAAACTTAAAAAAATGGCTCGGTTGTAAAAGATTTGCCAACAGAGAAGAGGTGGAGTCTGCGGTTGGCGGTTTTTTTGAGGAGCTCGACAGTTCTCTCTGTAAAGAGGGTATCGAAGCTGTTCAATATCGCTGGGAGGAGAGTATCTACCTGAAAGGGGACAATAAGGAAATAAAGATTTTCGATCGGGTACTTCTGGGACTATCCTCACACATCTCTACTGGCTGACGCTAGAAAGTTGAAATTTGGTTCATAGATATGAAATGATTCTAGAGGAGTATTTTTGATAACAGATATATTTGTTTAGGGAGTTGGGCCATTTAAGATACCATCAAATCGATATAATTAGTGTTTTGAAGTGTGAACCCAACTTCAACTACGGCCCTGACTTTGAACAAATATATTCCGTCCAGATTTTTTTCCGATTTATATGTCATACATAAAAACTGCATAAATAAATTTATTGTTCATAACTTCAACAATAATTTTTTTTGTTTTTTGTTTTTTTAATTTGTAACCTCTACCGTAGATAAAATTATCTTTCGCCGACTTGTACCTATCTCAAATCCGTTTGTAAACATAATAATTCGCTATTTAACCAAACAAAAATTTCTATTATAAGTTTAAGAAAAGAAAAACAAAAGCTGAATTCTTATACATTTGAAATTCTCGGAAATATTTTCGCCAAACAGACAGACAATATTGAATTTAGTCTAGATAACTGAACTCAGATTATAGCTTTCAATATTTACCACAGAAATTCAAATGAAATGTGACAAATATGACGGGGAAAAAATGTCAAATTTTATGGATTATTTTCGTGATATTGATTGAAATCAGCACATTTCAAAACGAAATGAGACCCCAAATGCTTAGCTATCTGTTTTAAATTTTTTATTAATTTAATCGTGCGAAGTTTGTGTGTCAGTTAGGAATTCATTTTTAACGGAATTTCACATGTTATCTGCAGGCACAGACCTATCACCATTTATACTTGAATATTATACACATATGATAATAGGCTGCGGAATGCGAACAAGATAAGTTTGGCCGAAAAAAAAAAAAATTACTTTTGCGTCATTAAAAAACATGTCATATATTTCTGATATATGAACGAGCTTTTTTAATAGCTCGCATACCTGTAGCGAGGTACCAAGACTTTCGTTGCCTTCGCTGTTTACCTTAGCTGATTTTTAGCAAACATATCTCTCAAGTTTGTTTGCATGATCTTTTATAGAGGTCTGATAACAATTTTCCGTATTTTTTTTTCTTTTCTTCATGGAAATGAACGAATCCATCATTCCGAAGAATTTGAATTTTATCGTCTTTCGGTTTTTTCTTGTAAACAAATTAATGAAGAAAAAAAATTGTATATATGAACATATATCCAAGCAAACTTTATTATACAGGTACGACGATGAAGGACATTCTGCGCAAATATGTGTACAGTATTTCATGACGGGTGTTTATATTCTTTGCGCGCTATATTGCATAGTTTATCCCCAACTCAATGCGCTATTAATAAATTAATTTACCTACCAATTCGATGGAATTTGAACGAAAAAAAAAAGTTATGGGATATTTTCATTAAATAAAATTAATATTTGCGTATGTCTGACGGCATTAGTCCAGGAATTTTGGTAGTTCTACGAATATTAAAATTTTTTTTTTTTTTGATTCCATCGCGATCGCAACATGTTTTCATAATCCAGACGAAATTTATAGAGATCGAACCCGTGAAGATACGAATCTTATTTTTTTTTCTAAAGGGTGTTACAATAACTCGTTCCGAAGTTTAATCAAAATTAAAAACAAGTGGATGATGGAGTTAATGAAATTTTTATTAAAAAAATGCTGTTTGGTCCATGGCAATTAGGTATGGAAAAAAATATTACTCAAATGCTCGCTACGGCACACCTCGACCCGTTTGTTCAAATTTTTGATGACATCACGGCATAATTGCATTTATTATCTCGCCAATCACTCCACCAGCGCAAAATTCACACCACACAGTGCCTTTTTGTGGATGCATTGGTTTTTCAAAGAGTGCCCTTGAGTTTTGATCAGCCCATATTCTGCAATTCTGCTTGTTGACGTAGCCACTAAGATGGAAATGAGCCTCATCAGAAAAGAAGATGTTGGTCACGAATGCATTGTCAACTTGGTTTTGCTCACGCATCCAATTGGCAAACGTAATCTATTCATTACTACGTTTACATGGAGGACGTTTACATAGAGGATTGAATCCGGATTCAATCCAGATTCAATCCTCTAAAATCGCATGTAGACGCAGATCGGATTGAAATGAGATCGACTTGATCCGAACCAACTTCTCGACCTGGATCGAATCGAAACCGGTTATGTCATTCGTCATTTCTTCGATTTGCCCATGTTTCGATCTTTCGATCCGGTGTTGTCATAAACGCGATCCAAATTTCGATCTTTGAATTCTTCATGTAAACGTAGTACATGATGCTTGGAATTTGCCAAAGACTGAACTACCAAAATGTCAAAACAGATGCCAAAAACTTTTTGACGTTTAAACGTAGTTCACAATAAACTTCGGAACGAGTTATTGTAACACCCTTTTCTGTTGTTTTGAGTACCTTCCATACAAATGTCTTTAAACAATTTGTAAATCCTATTCACTGATAATTTTGGATAATTTAAGAATACGGTGATGTGTTCACTTGAAATTTTGAGTTGATATGCTGCAGGTTTGGGTTTCTTAATGAAAAAAAATTTGCCAACACGTCCGGGTGCAACTTTATTATTTTTTGAGTAGAAGTCCGGAACGCGTTTAATGCTGAGATGCGGTGTAGGTTACTTTTCGACTGACAACATAAAAAATAACGTTCTAAAAAACCTCTTGGTTATTCTAAGCTAGATAATCCAAATGAAGAGAGATAGAAAGTTTAACATACAATTTAGACATTGGTGTGAGAGAGACAATCCTGACATCTAAAATCTGCCAAACTGTAAAAAAAAAACAAAAACATAGCGCATTCGTGCAGTGTTTCGTAACATTCTAGCAATCCAAAAAAATCCACCGCGAACTCTATTTTTCAGTCGCTACAGATTTTTTTCTGACTTTTTGTTATGTATAATTTACGGAAATTTTATTTTATGTTATAAAACGCACAAAACCCAATATTTTTCATTAAAACTCAGGTGTCAATTTCGTCCACTAGATGGCGGGATGCGCGATTTTTTATCGGTAATCTCTTCCTCGCTATGTAGGTCGTCTTGTCGAACGAAGGCATTTTCTTGCACTTTTTTCAGCTAAAAAATTACCAGTATCATAACAGCATTAGGTCTGCTTAAAATATTAAATTTTGGTGTATCCTCCAGATCGAGCCGCGATTTGTGATCCAACGAGTTTAAATCTTTGGCTACCAGAGCGCCAGTCTATGGTGTTTGTGAAACTGGGAAAGTTGTCCTATGCGGATGGACCGATGCAGAATCTAGCTGCGAACTCTATTATTGGTTTTGGAAAAGGGTATGTTTGAGTAGCTTTACGACAGCTTGCAAGGCGGATTCTTGTTAGACTTTGGCTGATAGTTTTACACCTGTTTGCAAAATTAAAGAGATGCGAAATTGGATTGAATGTGGTGGTCAATGTAACTGTTTCGGCACGTTGTAAAGGATCCACTCCTTCACACCCAAGGCAGTGACGTTGTCTTGTTGAAAGATTCGAGGTGGTTTCGAGCACAAAGCGCTCAACTAATAGGCCCAGGTTAGCTCGCTATACGTTAGACATCCAATGACATGAATATTTTCTAGCCCAGCTGCAGCCATCAACCCCAAAACCGATACGTTACCTCCTCTATGTTTCACATTTGGAATTAAATTCTCCCTCTTTCTGCATCTTTGCATTTGCTTTTCGCCAAACTTTTTTCCGGTTATGACATACAAATAAGTTGAATAGACTTTCGATCGTGAAAAAGACTGTTATCTTAAAGATGTCGTCCTTATCTCGGTATCAGTTGAGAATGGGTCGTATTACGGCAGTGTATCCTTGGTTTGAGTCCCCACTTCTTGCCGAAGGTTCTTTTGCAACGTGGGCTTTCTCCACCCGCTTTTCAATGCTGTGTTTCCAGCTCAGCTTTGTATCGACAATAACTAGGTACTTTGCTCTGGAGGAGAGCAGTAGCGGTTTTCCGTTGAGGCGGAGAGGTTGAATTCCGGAATTTTGGCTTTTCTGGTATAGAGCATCAGTTCACTTTTATCTGGATTGACACTAAAGCCAAAACCAGCATCCCATGTTCATACCTTACCCAGAGCTCCTTCCATGATCTAACTGATCACTGAAGGAAATAATCCTGAGACTGAAATTATCAGGTCATCCGCATACGCGATCACTCTGACCCCTTCCCTGTCTAGTCTTACTATGACTTTATTCATGACCAATAGCCAAGGTACAGGTGAGATAACATCATCCTGTTGTGTTCCCCAACACACGTGCTTGGTTAAATTGCTGTTTACTAGGTTTCAGTGGATCATGCTGGTTCGTAACATGGTTACTATCCAATCGCTAAAGCATTCCTCAACTCCTAGTTCGGTGAGTGATTCTTGAACAACTTCGGTGATGATTTCAGTGAAGCCCCTTCTATGTGTAGAAAGGTGGAGGTAGAATATATTGCTTATAATTTATCGCTCGATCGTGCGCACGACTTCGTGCAGAGCCGTCTCTGTGGACCTCCCACTCAGTTAAGCATGCTGAGATTTGGATAGCAGTGACCGTTCCAAGGTCTTAAGTATCTATCTATAATACCATCCAGTGCTTCAGAACTAATGGGTCTGAAATTCTTCGCTAGTTCATGATCTTGCCAACTTTCGGAAGAAACACTACTCGAACAGTGCTTGAAGCATAGGGTACATGATTTCGTAGGATACAACATCGGAAAATTTCCACCAGCAATATAATCAATATCCCCCACCCTTAAGTCAAATTCACTTAGTGCCTTTTTCATGAAGTAACATTATGCCCCTTCTAAAGTACTGTTCCTTCTTGCCCTTAAAATGTGCCTCCACAGCGTCCTTGAGCGGTTCGTCACTCTCAAAACGACGACCAATTAATTTCCGCTTATGGTTGGGGAACAGGTAGTAGTCACTGGGTGCTAGGTCTGGGCTGTAGGGGGATGGCTGATCTCCTGGAATCCACATTTGGCCATAGTGATCATTGCTGTCTTTGCCCTGGGAACCGGAGCATTATTTTGTGATCTTACGCTCACTTTTTATATGCCTAAAATGCTGTGGGGGATACTCCGACTATCTGAGATATCTCTTTTTTTCTTTAGACGTCCATTATTCAGCTGTTCCACCCGTGCAATAATTTCTAGTGAAGTGGCTTCAATTGGTCTTCCACCACTCCGCGGATCGTCCTTCAAGGAGGAATCTCGGCACCATTTAAAAAGTTTTGACCAATTATTCACACTGACCTGGGAGGGAGTACTATTCCCATAATCCCAAGGTTAGGTTAGGTTAGGTTATAGTGGTAGCCATCCAAACTATTGATCGACTCACTTAGACCATTCGGTTGGTCCATTGTGATACCACACCCGTGACACCTTAATGAAGTCCCATATAGGGAGTTATCGTAGCATTACTACAGGGGAAAGCTAGTCGAACCAGCCACAGATGCGAATGAACTTGGCTAGTTCATCAATTCGTGCTTCAGCCATGTCCCCGAGTCTGGAGAAGAAGTAGCTGCCCATGGCTCTGAACCTACAGCTGGCTAGCTGGGGACACTCACAAAGTAGATGCCTAACGCTCTCTTCTTCTTCACTTCTGCAGCTTCTGCAGTAGTCATTATATTGAAGAATAATGAACCCCAGCCAACCGATTATGAATTTCAGAAGGAAATTTATCACTGCTGTGTGCTCTATTTTGTTCATAATGAGAAACTGAAGTGTTTAGAGGACAAGAGACAATCAGAACACACTTAGACCTAAAAAGTTCAGTTGTGTTATCACAGGATTATTGAATCCGGTACTATTCGTCCAACCATTTAGATCTTATAATGAATCGTTGGGTTCTCTCAACCTCCGTTGCGGGAAGGTCACTAAGCCTGTTGAAGAAGTATGCTCCTAGATGTGCTTTCCACCTAGCAGATAGAGCTGGACAGATACAGAGAAGATGAAGAACTGACTCCTCTTTCTTCTCATCCAGACAGTCTGCTGATACTCGCCCTTTTGAGCGAAGTCAACCTTTTTTAGCGTTTCAGATCTAGTTTCGGCCAGATCTATCTCGCAGTGTGACATGTATTACCCTTTGCCCATCTTGAGTTGGTTCTCTCACCTGAGTTCAATCCCAGTAACAGTTTACATGTAGAAAGAGGCACACCCAGATCCCGATGTTCCGGCATAATTTAAAGGGTTGTACCACGCCCAGCAAGTTTGTCAGCCATGCAGTTCCCTGGAATATCCCTGTGTCCTGACATCTAGCACAGATGAAAGTTGAACTGTTCTGCCATCTCCTTGAGATGATCGAAATTCCACGGCGATCTTTGATGTTGTCGAGGCCAATTTCAAGGATTTTATTGCCGCTTGGCTGCCTGTGAAAATGCTAATATCACTAGACATCAATCATTACACCTTAGTCAGGCATCCTTGATAGTCATAAGCTCAGCCACACTACAGTGCTCCGGAAGGTAGAAAGAACTGCTAATGTTAAACATGTCAAAGAAAACACCTCCGCCTACGCCGCCTTTAATTTTGGAGCCCATATGTGGACGAACTCTTCCGACCGAATCCCTTTCCCATTCTAGACCAGTTGGAATAGTTGTTAGGAATTTTTTTTATCAAAATCAAAACTGGAAGGGGGGGACTATATTGGAAATATCATAGAAGTGATTCAAAATTGTTGACTGACCGGCACATACACAGTGCGACAAATAAGTTCCGAGACTCAAACCATATCTGAGTAACTAGTAGGGCCATCTATGTCTACAGACCGGCGTTTGAAAGCTGTGACACTCCGGTTCCCGGTAATACCAATTTGCTTAAATCGGTTGATAGATAGCAAAGTTATGACATGTTGCTCAAACAATGCTCATTACATTCTTCGATAGCAAAGGAATTGTCCACAGGGAATTCGTTCCAACTGGCCAAACAATTACTGGCGCATTTTATCTCGAAGTTTTGAAACGTGTGATGGCCAGAATCCGTCGTATTCGACCCGAATATCGTGATCCAGAGAACTGGATAATGCACCGAGTCACACCTCACTCATTGTTCGTCAATTTTTGGCTCAGAATCAAGTCTGTGTGTTGAATCATCCACCGTATTCACCTGATTTGGCTACATGCGATTTCTCTCTATTCCCAAAATTGATATTGAAGTTGAAAGGATGTTTTTTTAATGACATTTCGACCATCAAAACAGCTTCAACATGAACAGTAGAAGCAATTCCACAAAATGAGCTAGAACACGCATTTGAATCACTGTTGAATCGCTGTAACAACTGTATTGAAACTGTAGGAGAATATTTTGAATAAAAAAAATGAAAAATATCCAGATTTTTTCTTTTAATAATGTTGTCCATGACCAGTCTCGATACTTATTTGTCGCACTGTGTATGCTAGTCCAAAGTGTAGAGGCTCTAAGTCGAATGGCTGCACTGGCTGCCAAAACTGTCTAGGGAGGTGGTAGCTTGAATAGCATGTCTAATGATGCAGAGCGAGTTGTTCTTAGAGCTCCGCTGATGCATATACTTGCTGATCTCTGTACCTTATCCAGGGTGGTGCGGTTACCCGCTTTGTCCACAGACAATAACACCATACATAAGTATCGGTCTGATGACAGACACATAGAGCCAATGAACTATTCGGGGTTACATACTCCATTTTTTGCCAATGACCTTCTTGCACGAATAAAGCGCAACTGTTGCTTTCCTTCCTCGTTCCTGGATATTAGGTTTCCAGTGTAGCTTCTTGTCCAAAATAAGGCCTAAATATTTTGTACTATCGGTGAAAACTAGACTAGTATCATCCAGAGAAGGAGGGTCAACGTGAGGGCTTTTGTATTTCCTGGTGAAGAGAACTAATTCTGTTTTGCGTGGGTTTACGCACAATCCGCATTAGGCCCATTTAGGAAGAATAGAGAGAGCATTCTGCAATATCTCACTCATTCACTCAGCAATTGCAACATCGTCTGCAGGCCTAAAGATAATTAAATCGTATCTCCTCAATGTGTCCTTCATTATCAGAATAAGACCTTTTGGACCTCCCCTCGTATACCATATGTAGACGTTAGAGGTATAAAAGATCGTTTACACCCTCCTGCTGTAATGCAATCTGCAAGGTGTTAATCGTTCGTCCGACTCCTTTCGTTTGGCAATCAATAGTCTTCCAGTCGTTCCTCTCGCCGCCATTAGATCATCAACTAGAATAAAGCCTTCAAAAATATCTTGAACTGTCATTTCGTCAAAATCGCAAATAAAATTTATTACAAACCTCACAAAAATAAATGTCCTATCAACTTTGGAAATGAAATTTTCCGGAATTTTTATTGCGTATACGCGAGTGTATCGCAAACTAAAGTGTCTAAATGATGACAGAAGAAAAAAACCGAGAAGAACAAATGGCAAAAAAATTATAAAATACTGCGCCCACAAAAATGTGCTGCTCAACAGCACTTTGTTGTTGTTGGCATAATTTCTATCTCTTCCTCCTTCAGACTTTTTTCTTTCTTCATATCTTGAAAAAAAACGCGCTATGCTTACACGGCGCGCCACGATTCTACTATAAACGGACGCGCGGTCGACGACAGCGACATCAAATAAGCAGCGAGTGAATGCGAAGAATTTCTTGTTAATAGAAAATCTGAAATAGCGGCAAATGCGCGGGCCGGGCCGGGCCGGGTCGGGGCCGCGTCGACAATGAAACGTCGTCGTGTGGTACACACACGATGCGACGTTATAAAGGGCCCAACACAATGGGCCTACGGTGGGAAAATTGCGGTTAATAACCTTCTCGCGTTCTGCCCACAAACTGATTGTCTTTCATGTAAATGAGAGATTTTTCTTACACATTTTTTTTTTTTTTTTTTGGTTCATATTCAGAAGAAAAAAAAAACAAAAAACGTTTTCGAATAAAACAACTTGAATTGAAAGAAAAAAAAAATTAAAATGTCATCCTGTGTATCGTTATCTCGGCGTCTCTCTTAATTTTATGACTACCGTCTTACACAATCTGGAAAACGAACGTCTTATCAGGTAACCACGTCGCTTTCGTATGCACATTTAAGGTAATTTCGGGGAAAAGTAGCGAGCCTCGTGTGATCTGCCTTTTTTGTTCGTAGAGGCCATTATCATAAGAGGAAAGACGAAAAATCTTTAAGCCATTCGAATAAAATGTCAGCTTGGAGTTATGTAAATCATATGTAGGTGTGTATTAATCAGATGCCTTGTCTTTTACACCCCAACCTCTAGTAGCACCAACTGTTCTGAGAGTAACTAAAAGTAGTACTCTCGAGAGTTCCTCTCAGTCGCTTCACGACTTTTATTGTAATTACGGTAGAGTTAAAACAACTTCCATAAATGCACTTCTTCCCAGCAATAAATATGAATAAGTTACGATCAATGTTATTTTTTTTTTTAATTTATATTGCTCTTTTTTAGTTGAACCCATGTCCTGTGTTTAGAGGCCACCTAATTCCCATGGATTAAATATTGTCGTGAGATAGAGGTTCTCCATGAATTCAAATAAAACTCACTAATTAAAACAAGTTGCACTTGATTAATCGGCTTAGTATGGCTTATTACTGATACTTTAGAGTATCTGATACACGAAAGTTGTACACATTAAAATCACGTGTTTTGTGTGTCAACTATCTGAACAAAAGAGTAATTTGGAATCGGAACAACATAAATCTTGCAAATGTACTCGCTTTTACAATTCAAAACTGATGTTTCGTACCAACTTTGGAATTTACAGAGTTCTGAGAGAGAGAATTGTATCAGTTACAAGATGTATCAGGTACTTAGAAGTAACAGTGTAGCTGTGGGTTTTCCAACCAGGGCGGAATGGAAGAATGGTTCGATCATACATGAATTCAACACAGTCAAATACAGGGTGGGCCAAATACAAGTTTCTTTTTGAAAATGCAATAAAATGAACAAAATTAAATGTTTTTCCATGTATTATGGCTTTATTAGTAAGAGTAAACTATCCCATTAATGATGGAACACAACTTCGTTCAAGTGGCTGCCTCGGCTGGCTGCGCAGTAGCGCATTCTGTCACTCCAATTTTCCAAGACCTTGTTGATGGTTTCGGGCTGTAGCTCACGGATTGCTTGGATGATATTGGCCTTAAGTGCTTGAATCGTTTCTGGATTGTTGGCATAACATCGGTCCTTCACGGTTCCCCACAAAAAAAAAATCCAAAGGGGTCAAATCGCAGCTCCGAGGCGGCCAATTGACATCGCCAAGACGGCTGATAACACGATTTGGGAATTTGGTGCGTAAAAGATCG
The DNA here is from genome assembly GCA_951812415.1 of Beris morrisii. Taxonomy (NCBI): domain Eukaryota; kingdom Metazoa; phylum Arthropoda; class Insecta; order Diptera; family Stratiomyidae; genus Beris; species Beris morrisii. The sequence goes on from OX638311.1 coordinate 125,942,853, forward strand.
ATTGTGGCATGGGCTGTGTGGCATGGCGCATGAACCAGAGGTCATCCAAATCCATGTCTTCAATTTCAGTAAAAAAAAAAGTCGGATAACATGGCTCTGTAACGTTCACCGTTGACCGAAGCGTTGTTCCCAGTCTCATTTTCGAAGAAAAATGGTCCAATGATGCCACCACTCCACAATCCGCACCAAACTGTCACTCTTTGTGGATGCATTGGCTTCTCGACAATAACGTGCGGGTTTTCCGAGCCCCAGATGCGGCAATTTTGTTTGTTAACGTAGCCGCCGAGATGAAAATGCGCCTCGTCAGAAAAGATGATTTTTCGCCCAAAATCGTTGTCCAATTCAAGCTGCTCTAAGGCCCAAATTGCGAATCGATAACGAAGCGGATGGTCGTGCGCCTTCAACTGCTGAGTCAATTGGACCTTGTAAGCGAATAATCCGAGATCTTTGTGCAGAATTCTCCTCAGGCTAGTGCGTGAAATGTTGAGCTGTTGAGATCGACGGCGAGTTGATGTTCGTGGAGTGAGTCTCACACTCTCGGCTACAGCAGCCACATTCTCGTCTGTGCGCACCGTACGACGACGGGGGTCATGAGTGTTGTCCACTAGCATGCCAGTCTCACGAACTTTTTGCACAAACTTGCGTACAGCAGGCGCGGTGGGTGCTTCATTTCGGCCAAAACTTTTTTTCGAAAAACGCACTGTTTGGGCTACACAGCACTCACTTTGGAAGTAAGTTTTCAATATTTCCCAACGTTGTTCAAGCGTAAAGCGACTCATTTCGTTCCGCGGAGGTATGATACTGACTTTCTGTCAAGACTTCGAGCGGGAAACAGCTTTCAGTGTCAAAATAACCTATGATTTAAAAAGAAACCACTAGATGGCCCACCCTGTACACCGACGGTTCCAAGATGAACTGCGGAGTCGGAGCGGGTGTTTGCTCAGACACACACTATGTCGCATAGTCTTACCACCTACCGAAGTACGTCAGCATTTTCCAGGCGGAGATGCTGGGGCTTCGGGAGGCCTGTCGGATTTTGAAGCAAGACTTCACGCCAAAGCGAAATGTTTTAATCCTCACCGACAGCCAAGCCGCAATCAAGGTATTAGAATCGACTACTACCTCCTCTAAACTCGTCGAACAGTGCCGAGAGGAGCTAGCCTACTTAGGAAGTCAGGTCAAAGTAACTCTGGTTTGGGTCCCAGGCCAACGACCGAGCAGACGAATTAGCTAAGCAAGGTTCTGCTCTTCAGGGCTCTCTCGTGGAATCCGTTCTGGTCCCACCAGGGACTGTTAAGCGCCAAATATCCTCCCACTTTCTTACAAACGCAAACTCCAGATGGAGAGGACTGACCAACTGCGTCATATCTAGAAAGGTCATACTGCCTGAGCAGAACAGACGAACTCTTGAGTAGGAGCCGAGTTGACGTCTCCAGAGTCACGGCGGTCAGCACGGGCCACTGGCCAATCAGCAACCACGCGGCCAAACTGGGTATTCCTTTTAACGTCAAGGGCCGCAGTTGGGATGCAAATGAGAGGGAAACTGTTACCCACATTCTTTCCTAGTGTCCGGCCCTTGCTAGAGCCAGACTTCGTGCATTAGGCAAACCTTTCTTTGATAACCTGGATGAGATTTCGAAAAATAAGATTGGAGAGTTGATTATCTTTTTAAACAGCTCCGGATGGATATGATAATCTGTTTCAGCCCCAGGGCTCTGTAAAACATTGTACCTACTTCATCAGCCCTCTACGACCAGGTTTAGCGAGTTGTCGTATCAAAACGGCGCTTTCTGTGCTAAGTGGGCCCTGTCTCGACTGACCACGTAAACCAGCAAATTCATCAGGAACTGATACAGCAAATTGCTGTCGCAACCCTAACATAAATACATATTGTTTCGAGCTAGGGGTTTGCCGGGATTTCAAGTGAAACACAATTCGTTTAAATTCAATTGATCTAACAATGACTGCAATAATAATAATCACACTAATAAACGTACTGCAGGCAACGCTGTCCGATTTTATATATACAACTTAATCACTGCACGATCGCTGCTACCAATCCAAATCGCTTTATAAATACTTTCGCTTCAACGTAGTAGAAAATGTCCTTGGCTGCAAACTTTGCCGAGCTTATATACTGCATGTGTGGAGTCAAGAGCTTTTCCGAATATTCGGTGGTGTGGTTCGCGCATGAAAATTTAGTTCACATTTTTTTTTTATTAAAAACAACGAAAATTAAAATAATAGAGAAACATCATTCTTTAAAACCAAATTTTAATTTTACAAACCTTTTTTTTACAATTTCTCTATTGATTTTATGTTATTTTTGTTAAGCGAAAAAGATGGGAAAACTATGAAATAAATAAATAAAATAAAAATATAGAGAAAAGTAAAGTAAATAAAAAAAAAAGAACAGAAAAGTTCAAGTTCTTAGGTATAAAAAAATTATTTGAAATAAATAATATCATTATCATAAAAAAAATATTAAAATTTAATACAAGGAGTAATTTGATTTATTTATTTAATGTGAATTTGGAGATTTTTGTTCTCGGGATCAAGAGATTTGAGATTTTGTACATTTTCCGGTTAGAAGTTTAGACACGGCAGAAAATGAAGCCGGGGTTGACCTTGAACTTTCTTCGCTAAAATTCCATTTTCGTAAAATAATTAATTTTAATTATGTCCGATTCGCAATTATTTTCATTAAACCTCTTTATTGCTATATTAATTCCAACACAATAAAAAAAATCACCTCATACTAATCTCTTATGTACATTAATCCACTTGTATTGAGAGTTGATAATAAATGATTGCTTTATCATTGTCAAAATATCATATCTCTTGAATATTTGATATCAAAGCTCTGATAGCCCGACGTTTAATTATTACGGAAGTTTTTACAAAACTCAATCAGGTTATTCATAAAACAATACTGCAGTAATTTATGTTCGAAATTTAATTGATTGAACAAAAACTGACTTATTAGTTGTCGTTAGAAAAATTTCGGATTAGCTTGACCTATGGAACTTTGTGCATATTTTTGAGTTTTAATCGATACTAGGAACCTGTTAAGCAAATAAAATGTTGATGTCACGTAAACTTTTCAGAAAAGCTGACCTAATCCGTCTAAATAGTCAGCTTCTTATATCATGATTCAGAAGTCAAAGTGAGAATTTAATAAAGCAATTCTTCACTTGGTTTAGTCAAATTTCATGGAAGTTTTCATCAAAGATGCTAGAAAAAATGTTTAATTTCATTTTTTAGTTGACTTCGTCAGCTGCCGTAAAACTAGTCAAGTTCAGCTAAGACACAAATCAACGTTTAATTGGAATCAGACGTAGACGAACCTGAATTGTAACAGGACCTTAGATCTAGTGACTATCTCGTACCTATGTCTACATCATCATCATCATCATCATCAATAGCGCGACAGACCAAATCGGGGCCTGGCCTCCTGAACCTACGTCTACATATAGTCATTAAATTTGAACGATCATGACAAGAAGGATTCTAACCCACTTATTTAACTTTAGGTAACACTTGATAACAGATTTGAATGCAACTGATAGGTTTTCACGCAATAAGAATCCGCGTTCAGTCACAGTGGCTGGCGACATTTGGAACTTTCGATTTGTGCGCCACTTCAAGAAAAGAGCGCGCTGCTTAGCGTTGGAAAGAAAAGCTTTTCTTGGTATCTCTTTCTAGCTAATGATGTAGAATAATAAGCAATGTGGTACCTAAGGCCCAAACCATAAGGATAATGTCGTAAACAGATTCTTAACTGGGCTGGAAACGGTAATTTTCACAGTGCGGAATAGAACCCGATGAAATACCCGGATTTTTGATAATTTACTTCTCCCTTTTGAAACACATTTTTTTTGTTCTATATCCAACAATTTTGAATTCGAACATAAATCCGCGTGGAACGCTTTTGACCCTCTATCCATCTTCATATACATATGTGTGGCCCAGAGTTCGTTCTGATGCCAACCAAAATGAAAGTCAATCCAGTGGAGGGACGTTTTCAAGATTCAAAAGTAACCTCACCACAATTAGAACATTATTGATATGGATTCTTTAAGCTTACACTGCATGCTCATTATCAATGGTACGACAGCCCAAATCGGGCCCTGGCATCCACTGCTGTCCAAAAATTTGACGAATAGTTCAGTCAAATTTTTTCCGTCAAAATAAACCTTGTAAATAAAATAATGTGGTAAGCAGAAATTTAACCCTATCTGACTGCATTTGCCACCAAGCATAGTTAACTATTTGACATCGTGGCATACAGTGTAATACAGGCTTTAAACATTTGCGAGACATTCTCCCTAATTATAGTGCATCAACTGAATACTCACAGAGATATTAGAAACAGTTCACTAAGTAAATGACTACTACTCGTTTAGTAAAACCCTTTATCTGCATTTTTATATCCATAAGTTTAAATATTGCAAAAGAAGTGTTTAAATGTTGGAAAATAGTTAAAGTTGCTCTTTTCCCCAAATTAATTATTGGTGTGTTTTTTCGTATTTATCCAGATCTGAGTAGTGTATAAAATTAACATTAAAAAAACCAGGAACATTTCTGTTTTTGTTATTTTTTATTACTTTTCCCTGTAGATAGTAGGATAGAATACAGATTTTATCCGGAGTAGCTAACCCGGCTGCTATTCGCGATAAATTCTCTATTCGAATCTACTATCTATGGAAAAAAAATACAAATTATCTGAAAAACTGCAATGTTCTTCATAATCATAATCATTTATTTCATCCGTAAAATTCATTTATGTTTAGATACAATAAAATGCTTAAGTGATTAGACATGTTTCTATATCTTTACAGCTTTAGTATAGTTTATGGCATGCAGCAATTTCAAATGTTGTATGATTTAACTAAAATTTATACTTAAGGAAAAATTTCGACAAAAGCCTTCTACGATTAATGATTAATTAATTAACCTACTTAAAGCTAACTGAAGGCTATCTTAAGGCTAATAACACTTCCACTCTATTCCTCATAGAGGGGTGCTGATCAGTGCGTTAATGAGAGGATTGGTATTGTTCCTACATTTGTTGATGAAAGAATTTGAGATTTTACTAGCTAATTCGCTAATTTTAGAAACTTTGGCTTCATTATGCAGTCGGAAGGTCGAGTAATAATATGGTTTGTTAAGAACCACTTTCAAACATTTATTTTGTCTAATTTGTAGTTTGTTTTTTATGGCAGCTTGCACATACGAGGGCGGTCCGATAAGTACTTAGCCTATAAAAGAAAAACGAAAATTTTGGAAAAGTGGCGATTTATTTTTTTTTTTTACGGCCGTCGTTATAGCTTAGGGGGTCACCCTTTAATGCGATCGCACTGCTAAAACGACATAGGTTGGGGATAAAATGGTGTGGCAGGGGATTTAGGTCGGTGGAACGGGAGTGAAGCGTCTGAAGTGTCGGTGGACGTTGTTTTTGAACTGCTGAAGGTTATACTTATCAGGAAACAGATCGGCCGGCAATGCGTTCCACATTACTGATGTTCGAGGGATAAAGGACTGCCTAAATTTCACTGTTCTCCACGAATTGGGCTGAACGGTATACTCGTGTGCGCGTGAAGCTTGGCGAGTGTTACGGGGGACCACTAAGAGTGGGGGAATAAGTTCTTTTAGTTCCTTACTACATTTACCATAAAAATATCGATAGTAAATACTGAGTACTCCGACATTTCGGCGATGCTCAAGGGAGTCTATAGAAGCTGAAACTGCTTCGTCTCCAATTAGTCGGAACGCATGTTTTTGAACACGGTTGAGCAAGGCTAAATGGGATTCCGTAAAATTCATTTATTCATTTTTTTCATTATTCATTTTCTCAACATAGTCTCCTTTTAGCTCGATACAGTTGACCCAGCGATGCTCCAACTTCTTTAACCCGTCTGAAAAATACGTTTTCTCGAGGTCTGCAAAGTAGGCCTCCGTGGCGGCGATGACCTCCTCATTCGACTCAAATTTCTGCCCGGCGAGTGACTTTTTCAAGTTTGGAAACAAAAAGAAGTCGCACGGGACCAAATCTGGAGAATACGGTGGATGGGGCAGCAGTTCGTAGCCCAATTCGACCAATTTGGCGGAGGTGTGAGCCGGTGCATTGTCATGGTGGAAGAGCACTTTTTTCTTCGCCAAATGGGGCCGTTTTTTCTGCAATTCGGCGTCGAATCGGCCCAATAATTCGGCATAGTAGAGCCCTGTGACCGTTTTGCCCTTCTCCAGGTAGTCGATGTAGAGCACACCTTGTGAATCTCAGAAAACGGTGGCCATCACCTTTCCGGCCGATAGGACAGTCTTAGCCTTCTTCGGAGCACGTTCGCCGGGTGAAGTCCACTGTTTCGACTGTTCCTTGGTCTCTGGTGTGTACCAGTGGATCCATGTTTCGTCGACGTTCACGAAACGACGCAGAAACTCCTTCGGATTGCGCTTAAACAGCGTCAAACACTGCTCTGAAGTGGTCTCACGGTTGCGCTTGTTGTCCGGAGTGGGCAAACGCGGCACCCATCGCGCCATCCTCATGCCCAAAATTTCATGCAGGATATGACCCACGCGATCTTTTGAGATGCCTACTGTCCCAGCTATCTCGCGCACCTTCAATCGACGGTCTGCCAATACGAGCTCGTGGATTTTTGTCACGTTATCCTCCGTGGTAGCCGTTTTCGGGGCACCTAAGCGTGGCTCATCAAGAACCGACGTGCGACCACGTTGAAACTCGTTAAGCCAATTTTTGACGGTCGCCATCGAAGGAGAAGAATCACCGTACACAGCATCGAAGCGCTCTTTGATTTCGCTGCGTGATTTCCCTTCCAAAAACAAGAATCGAATCACCGACCGATATTGCTCGTTTTCAATTTTTCTAAAATCCGCGGACACACGACAGTAGCCGTCTACGAGAATGTACTACACGATAGCAAATTTCTCTTGCAATAGTGGCGCCTTCGGGCGGTGAGGCTAAGTACTTGTCGGACCGCCCTCGTATATTCCATATTGGGGCTGCGTATAAGAATATTGGTTGCATAACCATTTTAAAAATTAAAAGTTTGTTGTGACCCAACAGTTTATTTTTACGATTTATTAAAGGGTAGAGTGCATGAATACTGCGAGCTAACTTTTCGCAAGAATTTTCTATGTGAGAGTTTGGAAAGTTAATTTTCTATCTAGAACAAGACCTAAATAGGTTATTGAGTTAGACCAGTCTATGGATACGCCATTTAGGTCTACTAGGGAGTTTGCGACGTCTTCTTTTCCGCGAGAAATAAATTAGTTGTGTTTTACTGGGGTTTATTTTGATTTTTCATTTATGATAGAATGAGTTTAAGACATGTAGGCCGTTTTCAAGATTTTTGATTTAGTATCAGGATTTGCCGATTCTGTAAATAACCCGGTATCGTCGGCATCTGCAATGTTCTTGTAATTTTCTATATATTCGTAAATTCTCTGCTCTACTCTGCTATGGATAAATGCGCAAAAACACACGTAATATTGGTAAATGACTTTTAATGTAATTTGCAGTTTTAAAACTTATTTCATTAATAAATTTAACACTTAAACGTAGCGCTTTAAAACTCTCCACCGTGCAATTCTTGAGCAAGTTATCACGTATCTTCAAAATTGAATTGTCTTATTCGTTTTTATCGTACCGAAATTGATTTAAAACAAGGTTAATGTCATTTCCGCACTTTTTTCACTGGGGTCTTTCTATTTTCAGTACAGTCCCAGTACTAGAATTCGAAAACCTTCTATGGTGAGGCATGATGTAATGGCTTCTTGCGTTCACATGCCAACATCACTGTTCTTTTTATGGCTTCCAACACTCCTTCCCAGATAATGCAGAGTGTAAGGAGTTGAATGTCATCCAATGTCTTAAGTGTAGAATTTAAACTTGGAGTGAGTAGCATCAAATACGCTTATTTTGCACCTATGTACAGAAAACAACAACCTCGGTGGCAAGGCATAGATGGGGTTGTTTTATGCTAATCCATTTTTAATGAAGAAGAATGGAGTGTGGAAGGCGTTCTACTATCGAAAGAAGGCCTTCTATCATTGCTTCTTATTCCTTCGTTTTCCAACTTATTTTGCACCTACATATGTACAGAAAACAACAACCTCGGTGGCAAGGCATAGATGGGTTTGTTTTATGCTAATCCATTTTTAATGAAAAAGAATGGAGTGTGGAAGGCGTTCTGCTATCTGAAGAAGGCCTTCTATCATTGCTTCTTACTCCTTCATTTTCCAACTTATTTTGCACATATGTACAGACAACGACAACCTCGGTGGCAAGGCATAGATGGGGATGTTTTATGCTGATCCACTTTTAATAAAAAAGAATGGAGTGTGGAAGGAGTTCTACTATCTGAAGAAGGCGTTCTATCATTGCTATTTACTTCAACTTTTGTATTGGAAATTCTTGTAATGAACCAAACGTAGCAATTGCGGTGCGACCTTTTGGACTTCATTGGCAAGGTTTGGGGCAGCCAAAGTTGTGAAATGATTTGAACAAGCCTGTAACTTCTATTCTTCAATTTAAATTAAAAACTTGATTGAAATATTCGATTTAAAATCAGATCCAGTATTGCCAAACTTGCGACAGAAAATGAAAATGTTGTTGGTGATTTTTTTTCCACTTCGTATTATTTCCCAACTTCAATTTCACCTTTGGAATGAAGACCAAATCGACGCTAACCAAGTGAGAGAAATAAAACGAAATTCACTGAAAACTTCAAGAAATATGCGCGCCATAGCTGGGTCTAAGATCGACTCGAAACTTGAGTAAAAGGCAAGGCAAAAAGCCGAGCTCCTCTAGCCATAAGCAAGTCGGCGGACAAGCGCACATTCCTCAGCTACTGATAACATTAATGGCAACTTGCAGGTAGATGGCGATGGCATAGCATAAGAAGAAAACAGTGTTGTTGGAACTTACGTTAAACAAATCTCGAAACTTAAGCGCCAGAAGCATAAGATGATGTTGATGATGCCGTCAAAATGCTGTCTTTACAGTTTAAGGTAGATTTTTGAAATTCGCATTCCTTGTGCAATTTTTTTCTTGTTGTCTTCGGTGTGGAATAGTACAAAGTCATTTGATAATAAGATCATGCCAAGAGCATAACAAGTAATTTAACGTATACATAGCTCGAGGAATGAAAAGCAATGTTGGCGAGTGAAAGAGAAAAAACAACGCCATTCGACATAGCCAAGATATGAGATCTCTTGCAAGTCGTTGGACCACTCGTGTTCTGGTATGCGAAGGTCGAATGTTCGTGTTAATGCCAAACAAACAAAATAATTCGACGGCTGAATCCGCGCCAAGAGGTGAAGGAACAGTTGAAAAAGCGCCGGCTGTGACATATTTCTCCTCTCTTTTTACTACAAAAAAAAAGCTGGCAACTCACGCCATCTAGCCAGCCGTAGCCAAGCTAAATGCTATGATATAAATTAATTCTATTGCTAAGATATTTGCTATGCTTCAGCTTCGGGGCTTGCGTACATATTTCTTTCCTAATTTTTTTTAAAATATCTCCCAATTTTTTTTTTATTATGCTACAGCTTTAATTCAAGCTTATGGAACCATTGGAATTCAGTAAAAACCAAACAATATGTAAACCCAGCAAAACCTGCTATTGCTGCTGGGTGCTAAACGGACAACATTCCAACGTTATTTCTCACAAACGTGCGCAATAATTGGCAACTTAACTGACGCTGTCCCGAGACTAATTTTCAATATAAATAAAAGCCCCGGTGTCGAATTTCTTTTTAATTAAAAAAAAAAGAATTTTTTTTTCGTCGATTTGTAAGCTGGTATAGTAGATAGCATATGTGAGTGGAATGCGTATAACATCAACATGTACGCAAACTTAAAATAGAATTATAAAGTTTTATGTATATGAGTCCATTGTGGATATTTCATATAGCTTGTATAAATCATGGCGTCATTAGCGTGGAATGCAGGTAATTATTACATCGATACATGGCACATGGGTGGATTGGCCCTGTCTTCCGATAGCAATCCATCGTTAGATGAAACCCACCGAACAGTTTGGTATTTAAAAAAAAATACCGAAATATGAACTTCTATTTAAATGCCATTACCTTCAGTTTTGTTTAATTAAAATTTTGTTCTCTTGGTTCCACTCTGTACGCAGTTGCTGTTACTAAATTTCTAAAAATCAAATCAATCCAATTAAAAAATAAGACATCGGTATTTTTGGACAATCGTATTTTGTCACTAAGTTACCAAAGCCGTTCCTAAAGTTCGTCGGTGTTGTCAGTTTCAAAATTACTGCAAAAATGTGGAACGAACAAGGTATGTTTTAAGAGCGCCCAACATGGGGCTAACCAAGTTCTCATAACAGAGCACACCTACTATAAACTATCATTATAAACAGTTATAGTTTAATGATAAATACGCTACTTTTCAAATCTGTTTTTACCTCGATATTGGAAAGAACTTTTTGACAAAATTGATTCAAAAGTACATAAACCGTTTCGTATAACAGTAGTTCCATTTTGCTCACTCCTACTATATACCGAACCTTGTAATACGTAATGTAAAATACTAATACTATCTATGAATATTTAGTTAAATGGCGCCTAATGTGGGGCAAAATTTCAAGCGAAAACATATTATCACTCATTTTCGTTAAAGGATTCTTATCACACCGATAGCTCGTCGAGATCTGTGCTGCTTTTCAAATAAATTTTTACAGCACTTTTACATAGTATTTATTAGCCCACATATTTGACGAAAAATTCTGTTTGTAGGCGTAATGTAGGCGATCTAATATTCGGTGATAAACTGTTGCGTTATTTCGCATAACACTTTAAATTATTTTTATTACTTTTTTTTAATTATTAAAATGTATTTCATCCTTTTTTTCTTATTTTTTATAATTGTTTTTAAATAAATTTTTCGTTATTTTTTAATTTACTTTTTTCACTTTTTATTAATTTAGTTTTGTGACCTTTTTAATTTTTTTTAGTGTTTTTCTTTTTTTTATCATATATTTTCGTTTTATTTCTTTTTTTTTATCATTTAGTTTTGTTTTATTTCTTTTTGTTATAAAATTTTATATTATTTTTTTTTAATTTATTTTTGTTGTAATTTTTTTTAAAATTTTTTTTTAAATTTTTTTTTTAATTTATTTTTTTTATTTATTTTTTTTTATTTATTTTTTTTTTATTTTTTTTTTTTAATTTTTTTTTTGCTTTTAATTTGTTTTTATTTTAATTTATTTTTTTTTAATTTATTTTTGATATAATTCTTTTTCTATTTATTTTTGTTGTACATTTTTTTTTTAATTTATTTTTGTTATGCATTTTTTTTTAAATTTATTTTTGTTATACATTTTTTTTTAATTTTGTTTTGTTATAAATTTTTTTTTTTATTTATATTTGTTATAAATTTTTTTTTTTAAATTTATTTTTGTTATACATACCTTTTTTTATTTTTGTTATAGGTACTTAAATTTTTTTTTTTTAATTTATTTTTTTTATATGTACTTAAATTTTTTTTTATTTATTTTTGTTATACCTACATTTTTTTTTAATTTATTTTTGTTATAACTACATTTTTTTTTTAATTTATTTTTGTTATACCTAAATTTTTTTTTTTAATTTATTTTTATTATACTAAAATTTTTTTTTAATTTATTTTTGTTATAAATTTTTTTTTTTTAATTTATTTTTGTTATAAATTTTTTTTTTTAATTTATTTTTGTTATAAATTTTTTTTTTTAATTTATTTTTGTTATAAATTTTTTTTTTTTAATTTATTTTTGTTATAAATTTTTTTTTTTTAATTTATTTTTGTTATAAATTTTTTTTTTTTAATTTATTTTTGTTATAAATTTTTTTTTTTAATTTATTTTTGTTATACATTTTTTTTTTTAATTTATTTTTGTTATAATTTTTTTTTTTAATTTATTTTCGTTATAAATTTTTTTTTTTAATAAATTTTTTTTTGTTACACATTTTTTTTGTTATAAATTTTTTTTTTTAATTTATTTTTTTTTGTTATAAATTTTTTTTTTTAATTTATTTTTGTTATCAATTTTTTTTTTTTAATTTATTTTTGTTATACATTTTTTTTTTAATTTATTTTTGTTATAAATTTTTTTTAATATATTTTTGTTATACAATTTTTTTTTAATATATTTTTGTTATACAATTTTTTTTTAATATATTTTAATTTTTTTTTCTTTGTTTTTATTTTATTCTGGCTTTTTTTCTTTGTTTTTATTTTTTTAAAATTTTTTTCTTTGTTTTTTACTTTTTTAAAATTTTTTTCATTGTTTTTATTTTTTTTTTACTTTTTTTTATAAGGCTTTTATTTTTAATTTTTGTATTTTCTTTCAAAATGTTTTTATGTAATATTTTAATTTTTAAAACAAGCAAAATCACCGGAACTGAGTGAAGGCTATGATGGCCGCATTAATAGCTTGGTTTGGCTCTTGAACAGTCGATGTAAAGAGAGTTGTGCATTTGTCTGCTATCCCATACTTTAAAAGTTGTAATTGTGATCAGTTCTCACCAGTGAAGAAATGCAAGGGCGCTCATAGGAAGGGGCTAAAGTGCGAATATGATGAAGTCGTCTGACAAATTTTTATGGAACATTGAAAAAACGGTCTCACACGAAAATGAACGAACAGTTCAGTCAATCTTAAGTCTCAGAAAATGCAGTAGCCGCATACCTCCCCCTAATTTAACATTTGTTGGTCCGTCGAGCCAGTTTTGAAGTAACCAGAAGAAGTGAGCAAAGATTTTATAGTGAACCAAGATTATATAGTTGAAGTTGGAAAGTTACAACTTTTCTCATTTTACAGTATGTTGTATTTTTCGGATTGGTGAAATGCAGGCCAATGCAATTTTTGCACCCTATAGGGCGCGCTTGGTCAAGTGTGGACTAAATTCGCCAAGTATGGGCATATGATGAGTTAAATCATAGCTCGGATGTAGTTTAGGAGAGGAACGTTTTAAGACTGCTCAGATCCGTGTCCACAATAATATGACGACGGTTGACAAAATCATAAATGTATTTGCAATGAACAAGCAACCGCAAGAACAAAATTTCTAATATATAATAACCTAAGAAGTTAAGATTTTAAAACCCTAGGTTAGGTTAGGTTAGGTGGGTGGCCGCTTAGAGCGACCAAGCACATAGACCGCCAATGGGTCCGTTGTGATCCCACATGTACGGGAAGAAGTATCCGTGAGCCCAAGACCACATCTTACGTAAACCACCCCGCCAGCCTGATAAACTGCAGCAGTTTGTCTAGCTTAATGTTTGCGAATTCACCCAAGTCCATTGCGAAGCGCGTACCTAAAGTACGTTCCTGCCTCCAAGCCAGACCGAGGCATTCGCAAAGCATGTGGAAAATACTTTTCTCGGCATCGGGGTCACTACAGGATACGAAGAGTATTCCTATCTCCGAGTAGGACAAACTTTGTCCTGCTCGCACTTAGGGCCGGCCAAAGCTGCCTGGCTACAAGACACGATGTGAGGCCCGACCACCTCGTGTTAGCCTCGGATATGGCCTTCACGTCGATAGCGTGGAGGCCAATAGAAGACGTTATTGGCCTCCTCACTGAAAAAGCTAGCGCTTGATTCAGCGCCGCATCTCTCCTTGCGAGTTCATCCACAGCCTCGTTGCCCGGAATCCCGCTGTGACCCGGTACCGAACAAATTGTTATGTTTAAATGAGTGCATAACGCACTAATTTTATCCCTGCATAGCCTCATGAGGCGGGATTTGATCTGACCTGACTGCCTGACTATCTGTTAGGATGACGATGGGTTTGTTCCGCATTGCACCAGCTTCTAGAAGATTGCAAGCCTCATTATCTCTGCCTGAAATACGCTACAGCAGTCCGGTATTCTGAATGACTCGCAATGGTTCAGGTCAGCGGAGAATACTCCTACACCCGAACCCGCGTTTGTCTTCGAACCGTCTGTGTAGATATGAATGTTTAAAACCCTAAAAAAAATTCTTTTCTCTCCCGCATTCTGCCCCGTCCAAACCTTCTCCCAAACCGAAATTCTTCGCATCAATCTATTGTACACCTGTCAATTTCCCTCATGGGTTGGATATGGCTCGTCATTATTTCAGATTTGGACACTAAGTTTAGCTGTGGTGTATAAATCGGGCGCCGGGGTCTTCAACTGCTGGGAAGTCGTTCCCCTTGGGGATTATACAAGCATCTTGCTCAGCAGAAAGGTTGAACGGAAAAGGCCATTAACATTTATTCGGACAGCCAACCAGGGGAGAAGTAATAAAGTGATTGTAGCCTGGGTTCCGAGACACTCCGACATACCAGGAAACGGGGCGTCCGACTTGCTTGCACGAGCAGGATTGGAAGCACCCTCTTTGTTCCTGAATCTGTTGTAGGAATATCCTACGCGAGCATTAAATCAGACATGCACAGGAATTGCAGACAGGTCGTTGAACAATCAGGACCACTGCAGACAGTCAAAAATGTTCTTAACTCGGCCAGATTCTAGAGGAACCAGATTTCTTTTCGAACTTGAACGAGTGAGTCTCACTAACATAGTTCAGCCTACAATGGCCTGTTACAATACAATAGCAACCTATTGTAACAGGCCGTTGTAGGTTGAACGAGGATCTATGGAGGAAGAACATCCTAAGTTCTCTCATATGTGACCAATGCTGTGAGGAGGAGTCCCCACAACACTTTTTGTGTGAATGCCCGACTTTTGCTCGAACACGACTGGCTCCACCACTGGGTGCTAACTCCATAAGAAGTTCAAGATGTTGAACTTCATCAAGAAGTCTAACAGGCTTGGGGAAACTGAAATGACTCCTTAAATAAAGCACCGGCTGGAAAAAGAGGAAGCAGCCTGGGAGGATTTATGCTTCCCTATTTGGGAAATAAGAACCTGAACCCAGCCAAGCTGAGTTTCGATTGAAAACGATCCGACTTGGGCATGAAAGAAGCGTCTTTGGCAGTTACTTTGCGTTTACTTCATGAGAGGGAAGAATTAACAGTCATTGCGTACACTTCGCTAAGTAGTTTAACTGGTTTGGAAAGGTAAAGGAACCTGACGTATGCTTAACTTTGATGAAGGGTGAGTTCACAATCGGGACCCAGTCAGGGTATGAATTTCGTAGGAAATCCCACCGGCTAGGCTTGAGGATTGTGCATGAACATCAGGTTTCTAAATGAAGAAACAGTGTGATTCTTTGTTGGTCTAAGTGTCAATCTACTGGAGGCCAGATGAAAGGGTTCAGAACATCTAGATCCTTGACACGATATATAGTTTTTTGAAGGAGTATGAAGAGTCCCGGCAGCATTGGATCTGAATTGTGATCCTTGTTTAGTGTTAGCTTTCGGCGGTTGAATTTTGGATGTTGTAATGAACCGAGTGGAAAAAAATCTGAGTTTAAAACGGACAATTTTGTAAATATTCTTGGAAATATTTAGGGCTAATCCCACATTCATTCACTTATGGCCCCTTTCTGGGGCATATTGTTGCTCTTTTGGGGCACTGTTACTGTTTCAAATATGATTTCTTTTATTTAGACGACGGAAACCAAGGCTATAGGTGGGATTTGAACCCTTAGTGTTTTGTAGCCCACATGGAACCATGACAAAAAGTTCCATTTCGACACAATACCAAAGCTGGTATTACACTGTATGCCATGCTGTCAAATATTTGACTAAAAAATTTGACGATCGGTTCATTCAAATTTTTTCTGTCAAAATAATGTGGCAAACAAAAATTTGACGATTACACTATTTCACTGGATTTGCCAGACAGGTTAGTCAAATTGACATAATGGCAAACAGTGTAATAAGTTTACGAAGAGGAAGTACTTAATTTATTAATAAATTAATCGTGAACCTAAGTTTATCGACTTTACTTTAGTAAACAGACAAGAAATTCAAATATTTTTTTTTCTGTATATTCCCTGAAATCAAATTGAAGCTTTCAGATTTTAATATTGCGGTCGTTTTAATAACAATGAAAATTGTTTTGTGTGACTACGTTTAGCTAGCATGTGATACAGCTATAAATACTTTGTTTTTATGGATACGTGCAATCGATTATTTTCCTATTAACATACATAAAATAAATTTTATTATTATACTTAGTTTCGATTGCATCATTAATGGGACTAATCGAAATTTGGTTTGATTTTGTATTTTTTTTGGGTGATCCACACACACGAAACAATTTCCAAATAAAGAAAACTGGACAAAGAAACAATATTCTCATAAATTTTATTTAAGCCTTTGGCTGTTTGATGGAATTTTTTTTTTGTTCTTCTTTATTTTTATAAATTTTTCATTGGACTTTTTATAAATTTCCATAATACATAGTTTATATTTTTCATATGCAAATTAATTTATCCATATAATATTCATAAATACGGTTTAGCAGTGGTTCATTAAAAATAGAATAAAACTTTTTTTTTTGCCAATGTTGCAGTGTTTTAAATTAGATGAATTTCATAATTTTGGACACACACACACACACAAAAACCCATCAAAGAAGAGGTGTTTACCTACCTACTCCATTTTAAAACTTTCTTTACATTTTATAGTCTTATTTTCGACTAAAGTATATATTTTTGGAGATTTTGGTTGGGTCGTTTTTTTTTTAAATCTAAAGAGTTTCCAAAAATCTAATAAAAGATAATATGTAATTTTGGCTTTTGTGATTATGAAGAATATTCAAATTAGATTTTTTTTGGATTGTGTTTGGGTATGGCGTTTTTTTATGTTGAACAGTTTGAGTTTAGTAAAATAGTTCGCGTTTTGGATTTGGCTTTAGAAAAATAAAATTAAATCAAATAGTTAAAGTAGCTGACAAAATTTTCATTCAGTTTAATTTCAATCGTTTGTTGATTTTGAATTTAGTTAATTTTATTTATTTTGTTGCCTGTGGAATGTTATTGTTATGCTAATAACATAAATTTTTATATTATAATATTCTCGATTTGATTTTTTTGACTCTATGTAGCGAATTATCATTTTTTTTCGATTCGACTAGTAGCAACAATAAACGGTATTTTGATTTTCAAATCATTTTTAGTTATTGTGAGCCTACACAATAAATAAACCGTACTAATCAAATCGTTAATGCTCAAAAAAATACAAAAGAAATTCAAAAAAACATAAAACCGTCAAATTTCATTGGAAATGTATTCCTTGACATAGAAAAGGATTTCGATCCCGTTTGGGACGTTTTGGCTAATGCGATTTGATGCCAAATTTCAAAAACCTTGACAAAATGTAAAGTTTAAATTTGATTTGTGTAAAGACAAATAAAGAATCTGAAGTTAAAATTGTTGGAAAGAAAAGGTCGCGTCCAATATAGTGGATTCATATCAAATATAGTGTTTAAACTTTACGGTCGTACATACAGGTCTGGAAAGTCAATGCAATGTTTTGTGGTGGGGTTATATTCGGCTTTGTTGCGCTTGCGAAACCAATCGCTAATAGCGACCCTAACGAAAAGCTGTAGTCATTTATTTTCATCACAAAATGTGTCTACCCCCACCACGTTAGTTTCCAGACCTGTGTATATGACCGTGATAAACTTTGAATTTGAAGTTTTTTTGATTTCCCTTCCTTAAAATTTTCCGTCAAAATTAAAAAAAAAACACTCAAAATTTGAACTAGCATTTTCAATAAAAGTTTTTCATCTTTTCAAAAGTTTAGGCTCGTTTTGACGCCGCGAGATCAACGTCTTCTTCAGTCTTCTTTAACTCTGGCAGTGAAAATAAAAAATATACCCATTCAGTTAGCTGATGAGTATTCTACCATTCCGTTGAAAACTTGTTTTTGGCGCTGTGGCCCAAACGTATGTACGGTCTTAG
This sequence comes from Beris morrisii, assembly GCA_951812415.1. NCBI lineage: Eukaryota > Metazoa > Arthropoda > Insecta > Diptera > Stratiomyidae > Beris > Beris morrisii. The sequence goes on from OX638311.1 coordinate 125,960,716, forward strand.
GATTCGAGACACATGTTTTCTTCTTGAACAATTCTATATTTCGTACGCTTTTTGAGCACATCACGTGATACTTGCATAAGAGCGCCCAAGCAAGTATAAACTGCTTAAGTTTGACCGCCAAATTGTTTCAAATTTGAAAACCTGAAACATTTTTCTGAACGCCATAATTGAAGCTAAGCTTTGTACTCCAGTGTTCCCACGCCATTCTTGTTGGATCCCTTCAGAGCCATAGCTACCATAGAATCTAAATTTCCAGAATTTTTGGTTTTGGTTTTTTCTGAGTTTCTTGTGTGAACACCACACTAAATATCTCGACTGGGAATAATCGCTGTCTTGGCTATTGTCTTTGGGGCCATGACAGTTGAAAAAACCTTCACTGAAAAGACCATTTGGAAAAATGTATTGGTTTTGGTCTGATGGAATCTAGACCTGTAAGGCATACTGGGCTTGTTCAGTGACTATAACCCACTACAGTAAACAGACTAACTAATAGCTCAGCTCAATTCCACTAGAAACTTCTCAACGAAGATCCCAAGCAGAGCAGGATGGCATAGAGATCAGCCCCATGAAGGGGACTATTGTATCTACACGGTCGGTTCTAAGCAAGACGTACTACTGGGTATAGCGCACGGGCAGATCTGTGCCGCAGCTGTAGTGACCCCGACGCCGAAGAAAGTATTTTCCACATGCTTTGCGAATACCCCGGACTGGCAAGAAGGCGGGAAGACTGCACCGTACGCGCTTCTCCTTTTTTTTGCTCATCATGTTCTACTAGATCTACTGTCTTCGAACTACGACTACTCATCACTGAACTCCCCTGAAGTAATGAACTATGAACTAAACGAACGAACTAGTTCGCGAGCGATCGGGAATCGGAAATGATCGCTCACTATGGTGAACTAAAATGCGCAAGCCTACTGTTTATGTATTTGGTTGCTTGCACCAGCGGCCATCCACCGTACCTAACCTAAATCCGGGTGTAGTCCAGTGGTAGTGTACTAGGTCTTGAAAACATTGCTACCGGGGTTCAATTCCCACTCAATGCATAATTTATTTATATGAATTTTTCAGTTGTTATTGGTTTCAGAATATTAATATAAACCGTGAACAGTGCGGAATGTTTAACAGGGTCACTTGTAAAGGATTTAAACCTGAGCAAATGAGTTGTTTACATTCTTATCAGATTCACAAATACCATCAGAGCTGCCAGACAGTAGTTGATTTGCTATAGGGAACTTTGCTGTTTTGGTAGATCGTATCTCATCCAGTCTCATGTTAAGGGCACACTTTCACAGTCCGAAAAGCTGGAGGCAGTCCAGTTTCACAGCTCATCGAACTGGAAAAATTTCACCATATCAACATACTCATGCTGTATGCTGACATTGGGCTCAACTTGATGTGTCATAAGTGCTCCTCAGTAATCTTCCTTCCCATTCCTAAAACTGATTATGTTCGGTATCCCCTTTCTTCTCCACAATTCCTTCCAACTCTCCTCTCCTTCGCACCAAGAAACACGGACAAATATTTTTTTGATAGAACAATATCGCGGCCAATTGGGCTCAGTTTGTTCTTGAAAATTAGCCAAAAAACAGCCAACAGCCGTAGGCGCCGTGCCGTGGTGCAGTGGGATCACAACGGACCCATCTAGTGGTCTATGTGTTAGCTATCTCTGTCAATAGCTACCCACCTAACCTAACCTACCTAACCTAACCTAGGTCGAAAGGAGCTGTTTCATCATTGGATGGGGTCAAGTGGTGTACCATAAAATTGTGTGAAACACCCTTACAGCTGGTGGTATTGCTGAGGATTCTTCCATATGTGGTACGTTCGTGAACCGATTCCATTACTGCGAATCATACCAACCTTAAGTTTTTCCTAGTTTTATGATTAAGTTACATGTACATACTGAAGTTTTCCTCATATTAGAACCAATTTGGTTTTTCACTCGGATACAAGCAGTGTCTGAGTTGAAGGCGGACGTCGTCGCATTCGCTCACACGCAAAACAACAACAACGACCATGTTTTTTCTCACTCACATTTATATTATGTCCTGCTCTTGAAACACGCTAAATAACAACAATTTGACACTACGCTCCTCTTTTGTCTCACTTCTCTGGCTACAATGCGCTTTATATAAAACCGGTGGCTTGCCGTCTCCAGTACATATATCTCTATGCTTGCAGCAACTAGCGAATATTTTGATTCTTAAGCCTGACTGTGTTCCGAGCGACATGAAATGAACTGTCAAATTCCAAATAAAACAGGCTAGACAATTTTTTTTTTTTAAAATTGATAACAATACTTTATTATTAAAATAATAAAGTAATAAATGAATATTTCGCTTACTTCTCGCGACGAAATATTTCGTTCGTTTTTCAGTAGCTAGTATGAAACTGTATGGCATGCTGTCAAATATTTGATCTAAAAAATTTGATGAAAATACAGTCAAATTTTTTCTGTCAAAATAGACAAAAACAAATTTGACGATTACACTATATGACTGCATTTGCCAGACAGAATAGTCAAATATTTGACACAGTGGTAAGCTTGTCTTAAAACACTGATATCAAGGGTTCGAGTCTCAATAGTGGTTTAAGGAAAAAGCTGTCACAGTGCCTCCAAAGAACGCTGTGCCTCAGAAGGGATCACACCGAAACTGAAGCGTGTATGCCACTATATCAAATATTATACTATTTTGGCTGGCAAATGCATTCAGATAGTGTAATCGTCAAATTTTTGTTTACCTTTAAATTTTTTTTACTCTATTTTGACAGAAAAAATTAGACTGATCTTTTCGTCAAATATTTTTATACAAAGATTTGACAACAGGGCGGGCACACAGTTTTATACAAGCTTGAAAATTTGATATGGCTCAACGGTCTTGCACACCTATCTGCAAAAATTGATACTCGTTATCGGTTTCTGTACGGTGCTCTCTGTAGCGCCATTAACCCTGTTGTGAATTAATCTTAACCTGCTTTTTACGATACATAAATTTACTATTAAGTACTAAAAGATTTTTAATTTATTTATGATATTTACTGCCAGAGGAAGATACACAAGTCTGGTTTTATTTTGTTGAATTTATTGAGGAAATCTTTTGTAATCGGATCAGGTTTTTGGAAATAATCGAGAGGTGTTTTGTTGCGCACAAATACTGTATACGAAAAAATATATAAATATGCTGATGCGTAAATTCTTGGTATTAAGTATTCATATCCGAATCGTCAAAAGTTTTAGCCATTTGCAGTCGTGTGAACCAAAAAATTAACCGGATGCAGAAGGCATATGGCTTGGTAGCTTAGTGAATGATCTACAAAAGCAGGAAGCGAGCTTACCGTAAAACCTTTTTTACGCAGGAAAAGCTTGAATCTTTTTGGCGGTATCTTGCGGTTCCGGGTTTTGCCAAACACGATGAGAGAAAATGGAGAAACTTTCAATACATTTTTATCTTCAGTTTCGCAGATTTAGATAACGAACTGCAGCTTCGATTTTGACTCCGTTTTGTTCTTGTCTCTTTAGAAAGACTTGGGCACACTGAGCCAGATTCATATTGAAACGGTGTGGTTTCCTCGCAACTGAAGACAGTTGGCAAAGGTTGACTGTTCCAAATTCAAGAAGCACCTTGGAATCCCATTGTATTCGTATCAACCTATTTCCTCTGACCAACCAACTTGGCCAATTAGGCGATACTACTAGATACTAGAAGATCTTATTCGAAACCGTACTGGGGAGTCCTTATCCAACAGTCACATTTCATCACTTCAGTTACGAATCTAGCGCAGCGTAGTATTATACAGCCGGAAGGTTCGTTAATGTTTGCGTTATTTCGAAATCTCGGAATCATTGATTTTACTCCGATAAGCGGTATTAAATGTCCATAATTTAAATGCATAAACTGTCGGATCTATTTATGCAAAATTACGTAAAATATCGACACAATATCAAGACCAAGGATTCGGTATGGATTTTACCTTCTACATTTTTTTGAATTTTTGAATATTTTCTGCAATCAATTTTGTGCAGCCTCGCGAACAATGTTGCGATTTGTTCGGAATACGAAAACAGCATGGTTGCCGTAAATTCAACACCAAACAATAATTGTAATCACTTTACGGGAAGTTTATTGCTGTTTTAAAAATCATACCAAGTTTTGTTTTTAATTTGAATTTGAAATTTGCCATGACATCTTTCGATCAAAATTTAGTTCAGTTGAGTTTTTCTTGATTCACAGCAAAGATTACAAAAAAAAAATGTATGTATATCAAAAGGCAGCTCTAAATTATTCAAATCGGCATCAAATAAATTTGAAATTAATTTCGATGATTTCCATTCACTCGATAAAGTCGAGCTCCACGTTTTGCTGTTTTTTCCTGGGTTTTTAGAAAGGAGAAGACTTCTCTGCATATTTGATATAAAGCGTACTATCGCAGACTATTAAACGTGTTTTTTTTTTTTTTAAAAATTAAATTAAAATGTAATAAAAATTTTGTATTCTGTTGCTTTTCAGGTATACGAAGCCACAGACATTTGCAGACTGCATCGGTGATGAATTGCCGCTGGGCTGGGAAGAAGCATACGATACCCACATTGGACGCTACTACATCAATCACATTAGTCGTAAGTTTAAATGAAATTTGCATTATTGAAATGGTAACCGATTTAATAAATTTATTAAACTATTTCGTAGAAACCACACAGCTCGAGGATCCTCGACAAGAATGGAAAAGTGTCCAGGAAGCTATGCTTCGGGAATATCTTACGGCCGCACATGACGTTCTGGAAGCTAAGAGGGAGATCTTCGATGTGAAGCAACAGAGACTCCTCCTGGCCCAGGACGAATACAATCATCTCAACACATTAGCGGCTAGTAGAAGTAGTTGTAAGTATCGGTTGTTTTCCTTGAAGAAGATTTCGCAAATTCATTTTGGTTTCTTCTCCCTTTCAGTATACTCATCGTCCAGTTCGATCAATACAAGGCACGACCCTGACTTGTTACGAGCCGATCTAGTTTTAGCCAAGGAACGAGTAAGACGACTGAAACAGGAACTTGTACACATTACTTCAGATATTTCGTACACAGAACGAGGAGTAGAAACGCTTTACAAGTATGCAGCCCCATCCATCTCTACTATTGAATTGAAATCCTGTACTAAAATATTTTTTTTTCTCAAATACTTTTCAGTGTCGAACAAAAACTAAGTGCTCATGAAAATGGCTGTTACGATATTTCCGAGGTTCAAGCGATCCGCGAAGAAATGATCAAGGTCCAAAAATCTTTAGTATCGGGCGAAAAAGTACGCGAAGAGTTGATGCGAAGCTTAGTTCAAATTAAAAACGAACTGACACGTCAACAATTTTGTGAAGATAATGTTGAGTTGACGTCAGCATACGGTCTTGTTAACGATCGAGTTTGTGTTGCGTCACAAACAGATCTTTGTTCAGACAATTTGAATAGCGGTGCTAGATTTGCCGAAATGGCCAAAACAAAATTGCAATATAGCGAATGGCGTAAGCGTATCAAGCAATTACAACAGCAGCTGGTTGATCATGTCGAAAAGGTAAATATAATCGGCATTTTTGCGATTTGTTTTATAAACAAATCTTTTATTACATTTCTAATAATTACACTCTAGATGAAATCTGTAGAATCTTTTCAGTTTAATTCAGTCCCTAGATTTTGTAATACGAAACGTTTGAACGGTCGCTTGAAGAAAAATGTAGTGTCATCATCACCCCTCCTATTGGCCTCGTCTAAAACGAGTGGGTCATCTCCGATTTATTAGACCATCCCAATATGCTCGTCTATCTCCTAGTACCTCTCGAATGAATCTGGCACGATCCTCATGCAATTCATCACTTTATCAAAACACGTATGGTTTATTATGTTTTATAGAATCTTGATGTTAATAAAACCGCTTTTCCTGATGGTGCGTCAAGATATCCGATTCATTTGGTCTAATCTCTTTGCAAACTCTTCACTGCTTCTCCTGGAGTTGGTCCTAAATTCTAACGAATTGCGAATATCGAGACTTCCAAGTAAAATAAATCCTAACGATCCCTCCAATCACACAGCGCTTGTCCAACGTGAAGGAAACTTTTATAATTTATTTTTTTCAATGATCCTCAAAACTCACAATCAGGTCTGGCCCCTAGAATACACCGTATCTAATCGATTCTATTTGATTCGATTGAGTCCTTGCATTTTTTCTGATCGGTTCCACTACAGTCTTCACCAAATTATTCTTTTACTTACTTACGATGGCGCTACAGTCCAAATCGGACCTTGGCCTCCTGAATGTGTCGCCTCCAGCCTTCTCGGTTCAGTGACCGCGTCCTCCTGTTTGTGAATCTTAGCAGTAGTGATTTACGGTCTGCGTCAATAAAGTCCTACCAGCGCTTTCGTGGTTTTCCAACTATTCTTTGTCCATTTGGGGATTCTTCCGTCATCCATGCGCTTCACATGACCATTGTAGCTTTTTGAATTTTATGAGGATCGATACTTCCGGATTATCAAAGATGGCATACAATTCTTTATTGTATCGTATTCTCCAGATCGAGTCTTCCCTCACAGTTCCGAGGATTCATCTGAGGACTTTTCTTTCAAAGGCGTTGACTAATTTTTCGGACGCCTGAGTCAATGTCCACGTTTCGCTGCCATAGCATAGCACAGGTCTTATAATTGTTTTGTATAGTTTAAGCTTTGTTTTCCTATGCAGATTTTTGTTTTTAATTATTGGGAGTACCGAATAATACGTCTTATTTGCCATCATTATTCTTCTTTTAATTTCGATGGGTTCGCTTCCATCCTTTGATATATTTGCCCGAGATATACAAAGTCTTCTATGTTTTCTAGGTTAAGGTCTCCTACTGTAATATTTTCTCTGATTGGCGTGTTTTTCCTAGTTTGTGTCATGATTTTGGTTTTGTTTTCGTTAATACGTAGTGCAACTTCTCTTGCTACCGAGTTAAGGTTTACAAATATTTCTTTGGCACTCTCCAGGGATCTTGCAAGTATGTTTATGTCGTCGGCATATGTTACTAGTTGTGTGGATTTGAAGCATAGTGTTCCCTTGGTGTCAACGGTAAGTTTCCGAACAACATATTCGAGTATCAAATTAAAAAGCATTGGTGCCAGGAGCCAGGCCATTACCTTGTTAAAGCCCGTTGTCAGTTCTAAAGCTGGAAGTCAGATCATTTTCTACTCTGACTTGTGACAGAGAATCGGTCCTTGTCATTCTTGTAAGCCGAACCAGTTTCGGTGGAACTCCTAAATCCATCATTATTTTAAACAGTACGCGCCTGTCGATACTGTCGTATGCCTGTTTGAAGTCCACAAATATCTGGTTCACATCAATGTTAAATTGCCAGCACTTTTCAAGCACCTGTCTAACTGAGAATATTTGGTCCGTGGTCGATCGCCCAGCTCTAAATCCACCCTGGTATTCACCAATTACTTTGTCAGCAAAGGGCTTAATTCCCTTTTCTAGAATTTTCGTCAAGATCTTATGAGACGTACACAACAGGGATATTCCTCGGTAGTTTTCACAGCAGAGTTTGTCGCCTTTTTTATAAATTGGATATATGATAGTCCTGCGCCAATCGTCAGGAAGTGCTTGTTGCGTCCATATGTCCGAGATCAATCTGTGTAGGAGATGTGCTATGCAGGTGTCGCCGGTTTTCAGAAGTTCAGCTGGAATTTGATCAGTGCCCGGCGCTTTGTTGTTTGGGTGGTTCCTGAGGGCTGTTTTTACCTCTTCGAGTGTGGGAGGACTCGAAGAGGATCCTTCCTCAGCTGTTACCTCGGTTGTTATTATGTCTGCTGCTGCTGTTCGTGCCGATGATGGGCTCGGTTTGAGAAGGTGTTCAAAATATTGCGCCCATCTTAGTTTTATCTCTTCTGAGGCTCGTCTTCCGTTGGTAACCCTCTTTCATCCTTTTAACTAGGGAGTATGCGGCTCTTGTGTTGTGCAATTTAAATTGTTCGTCCATGTTTTTAATTTCGTCATTATTGTACTTCCGTTTTTTCTGTCTGCAGATTTTGTTTGCAAATCGTCTAAGATCATTATATTTGTCCTGTTTGGCTCATGTCGGCCGTTCTGTTAATATTTTATAAGCTTAATTTTTTCTCTTTAGTGCATCTTGGCATTCGCTGTCGAACCACTCATTTCTTTTGCGCCGGGGTTGTTGTCCTATCACCTCCTCTGCTACGGATGTGATGCCATCTTTGATGTTTTGTCACATTTCTTCTATTGGTATGTTGGTGTTGTTCAGTATTGTCGCGAAGTGCCTCTCCAAAGCCGATGTGTATTTCGCAACTACTTTCTCATCTTTGAGCTTTCCAATGTCGAATTTAGGAACCGGTTATGTATTTGGGTGTCCTCGATTTGCTATTCGACATCGGAACATGGTCTTAACTAAGTAGTGGTCTGTGTCGCAATTAGCACCTCGAAATATACGTTCGTCGAGAATGGAGAATGCTGTGGAGGCCGCCCTTTTCTCTATTAGAACGTGGTCTATTTGGTTGAATGTTCGTCCGTCGGGTGACGCCCACGTTCTCTTATGAATATTACGATGCGGGAAGCATGTCGAGCTTACAATAAGGTTTTTGCTGCTGGCGAAATCAGTCGGTCTCTGGCCGTTGTCGTTACTAATATCATGAAGACTGTGCCTTCCAATTGTCCCTATATAAGTTTCCGCTTTGCCCACTTTCATGTTAAAGTCACCTAATACTATTTTTATATCGTTCGACGGAAGGGAGTCGAATGTTGATTCTAAGGTGATGTAGAAATCATCCTTAACTTCGTCGTCTTTGTCTTCCGTAGGGGCTAATAAGCCAAACATTAAAGAATGTTGTTTTAACGCGGATTGCACATAATCGTTCATTAACGGGTTTGAAGTTGGTAATTTGATGTTTAAATTTGTTGTCGACGATAAACGCAACTCCAAACTCCCAGCTTCCCGAAGATTTACCACTTTTGAAAATTGTGTGCGATCTAATTCAGTAATCTCACTACCTAACAATTAAGTTTCTTGGAGTGCGATGATGTTTATTTTGTATTTGTGCGCCTGTTCCAGGAGAAGAAATTATTCTTTTAAGTATATGAAAATGTCAATCTTCATTTCATTTGTATTAGACACGCTTAGGTTAGCATAGGTTCATACCTAATAAGGTCCATTATTGGAGTTTTCAGGCCAGGTCATCGAAATTGTTGAATGTTGATGAAGATGATTCTTAGATCAGCTTTCTTTCCAGTAGAAAATGTTAGGAAAGGTGCGCTGAATATTGAAAACTGGCTCCTCCGTCTCATCGAAGCAGCTTCAATAGCAATCGTTTGAGTATGTATAAGACTAATCTTTTATCATACCTGCCTATAAGACCGTGTCCTGTTGAAACACCTACTGAAACAAACATTCTATCCCGATGCTAGTGATCACATCAGCCCGAACTCCGGGTTTGTTAATGAGCAAAGTTCCTGCACTCTTTCGAGTAACTGTCATACGATAGTCATCCATGATTACTGGAGAGCGCGTAAATTTGGGAATTTTAAACCTTGCTAACGTTAATTTTCACAATCTTAAAACTACGTGAAAAAGATCAGTGAAAACCAGGACAGATTTTTTTCGAGTAGCATACAAAAAAGAAATGTCTTTATAAAACCAATATGCATCGACGTATCAAGTCCTTAAAACTGGTGGACAACTTCCTTGAAATCTAAAACTTTGTTGCATATCTTGATTTACCATTAGTTCCAGGCCCAGAATTTAAAATTAAAAAAATGCCCTACTTCTTCTAATAGTCACCAAAGAAATAGTCCCTAAAATATTTTCCCATTCATGTAGTTGAACGGAAAATATCTTTCGAAAGTGGTGATCTCCCCCAACTACATAGTCCGTTTTTTTCCGGTCCGGAGAGAATTGGTTCCGCCTTCCAAGACGTATAAGAATCATGTCCCATTGAAATGTTTGAGATTTTAGCTCCTTGTTTACATGACTCCGGAGAAATGGTGATCCAAATAAAAAACCAGAGCCTGTAGTTTTATCCGGACCGGATAAAAAACCGAATCATGTAGTCCGGGCCTTAGCTATGAAGCGGTCATTTCTGCATGGCACATAGTCATAGTCACACATAGTCTGTTTTTTCCGGTCCGCAGAGAATTGGCCCCGCCTTTTCGAGGCGAATGAGAACCATGTCCCATACAAATGTTTCTAATTTTATCTCGTCGACTACATAACTCCGGAAAAACGGAAATCCTGAAAAAACAGAGCATGCAAAAGTTTCTCTGGACCGGAAAAAAGAACCATGTAGTCTGGGCGTAAGGTTGATACTAAATTCCTTTGTGTAGCTTCTATTTCATCATCATCATCAATGGCGCGATAGCCCAAATCGCGCCAGGGCCTGCAGCCCTGCTTTCGGAACAATAGGTTTTCTCCGGGAATGAGTTGTTAGCCCATCGCCCAACCCCCAATCTGGAGGGCCAGGTCTATAGTACATAGACATGTGAACAACTTTCAGCCGGTTATGGTGTGTTGGAATTCTCACAGCTATGCCGCGAGTCCAACTACACCGGTTTCAGACCTACTTTCTGAGACGCACTGGTGTTACTGGCCATTCAGGATGTGTTCACTCGCTCCTCCTTATCTCAACCTGGGCTTGCGACCGGCTATGGCGGAGTTAAGTTTCTATTTCAATTTCCTTGAATTTTCTGACCAATTGACTGGTAGTGAAAATCAAAATACTTCGAAGTGTAATAGTCTCGTCTTGGTGATTATTTTGCTGCTTGCGATTACTAAAAGATATGCTTTGATTTAATAAACTGTTACCTGATCTATAAACTTGTAATCGAGACAAGCCTTAAAGATATGTGGCTCTTTATACCTTCAATTTAAAAATAAGCCGGCCATGCAAACAAAGGTGACTTCTAAAAATACCGCTTTAAAAGTATCAACAAATTGCAACCAACAGTAATGTTTTAAAAGTGCTAAATTTGGACGAAATCTGCTTTTCTATCTCTTCGCGACCTAAGCGTAGCTGATCTCGTAACAAAAAAAAATTGTTCCTCCACTTTGTTCCCGAAATGTGATTCTTTTCAGGATCTTGCAGAAGCTGAAAACACGAAATTTAGCTGGCTTATTTTTGCCTCTCTGACTAAGCGTGTTTTTTCTCTGCAATAGGTCGCAGATACTGTTCAGTGTTTTTTTAATGGGGAACAATGAAATTTCGGCAGTCGTTCTTTCCCTGTTCATTCCTCCTGTTCAAAAGTCCTCCTGCAAACAAGCCGAAAATGTTAAGCCAATTTGCAAGAAAAGAAGTAAAGCGAACAGCTTTTTATAGTCCTATAGCCGTTCGAAATATAGTCAAATTTGTTATGGATAAAAACTGGTCTTACAGATGACCTTTCGATGTATTGAACGCAGAAAGCTGGAATTCCTGCATTTATGAATGAATGAGGCCTTTCGAACTTAAGGCTTTATTTCCTTCTTTCTTCGATGTAAATAGTAGGCTTGTGTAGTTTGCGAACGAACTAGTTCCGAAGAGCGTTCCCAGAACTGAAATGAACGAACTAGTTCGTAGTGAGTCCCGCTTCTAGTTCGTTTGTATTCATTCATTGCCGTTTGTAAGTCAGTGGTACAATATACTTGTACACTGATGACACAAGATGACACATCACATTGTACTACAATGACGACTACGATTCGTTCCAAACTTCACTGTCTTTCTCATCACTGAACTTCAAGTTCGTTCTTTTAGTTCAATAAGTTCGCAAACTAGTTTGTTCTTTTAGTTCATTAGTTCGCGGCTGAACTCCCGCGAACTAGTGAACTAAAAGAACGAACTAGTTCGCGAGGGTTCGGGAATCGAAGATGATCGCTCACTATAATGAACTAAAATATGCAAGCCTAGTAAATAGAGTATTGTTCTATTGTTCTGAGACATTTGGGACCTTTTACCTTTTCCCAATCAATTTTAGCGTCCTACTATTTCTTCATTGGGGATATTTTGTCTACAGTTCACAAGGGGAAGGGGATAGTGAGCAGGAACCAGAAAATATTACACCGATTACTTATAAAGCCACACTCAATTACTTATAGAAGCCACTCTCAATTCCCCTTTTACAAATAAATAGGAACTCAGTATTTCATCTAGAGAATCACGTCACACAATTGGCTACAGCCTATCGTAATTATAAAATGTTTTTACTTGCTTCTTTTTGTTATTTCTAATCGGTTGTTCATTTTTGTTTTTTTAATTTCTTATCAGATTGAACCAGGTCAATTGGAATCAGACAAAGATCGCCTTCTACTAATTCAGGAAAAAGAAAAACTGCTCAAGGAACTCCGATGTATTCCGTCAAAATCGAAATCACCCGAAGAAGTTCTCTGCATACAGCAGTCGTGTAAAAAGCTCGAGGACGATTTAAATAATGCCTACGAGGCTACAAATCAGTGTATTGCGAATCGTCTACGACTTCACGAAGAGAAGCAAATTCTGCTCGATAAACTGCAAGAAGCCCTGAAATCGACAAAATTGCTCGAAGAACGATTGAAATCGTTCTCATCCGGTAGCACGTTCTCGATCAGTAGCGGTTCGAGCCTTGGTTCGCTTTCGACAGCGAGCAGTAAAAGTGCGCTCAGTTTTACTGATATTTACGGCGATCTATTAACAGTCGATCCTCATATCGATATCATCGATTTGCAAAGACGATCCCAAAGAGTCTCACATCCATCCGAAATTTCTCTATCGCCGCGAAGTAGTCTCTCGATGGAAACACCACCTGCATCGCCGATGAAGTATGCGGACAGTATTCAAGTGAAGGACGAACCGACATATGCGAACGCGAACAATTTCAATACTCCCGTTCATCATCATGAACTCGATTCGACCGTTTTGGATTGTATGCGATTGGAGGAACGATTGCACGAGTTGGAAATGAAACAGCCGCTCAATCTAACTGCCCCGCTATCGCCGATCTACGAGAAGCCATCATTATTGGATCTGCCACAAAATATCCTGAGCCGTTCGTCGTCCGCCTCGAACACTCGATCAGTTTCGGCTGCCGTTAGCAATGAATCGGTAGCGGGTGATTCGGGCGTGTTTGAAGCGTCACGAGCGCATTTATCGCAAAAAGAACTGGCTCAGGTTCAAATCGGCCTGAAGTATCTGAAGAATGAATGCGCGTTGACCGTGATTATTAAGCAGGCGTGTAATTTAACAGCATTGAATTTGAGCGAGAATTCCGAAGTGTAAGAATTTGTGGTCGAATGTTACGAATCGTTTTTGACTGAATATTTAATTTTCATTTTAGATACCTTCGTGCTGCTCTCCTGCCATACTCCTTGCAGTCGATACGAACGAAAAACGTTTCGGAATTCCAGCGACCGGTTTTCGGAGAAAGTTTTGCCGTGCCAATTTCATTAAATAAAATTTTAAGTAAAATCCTGCAAGTGACTGTTGTAAGCGTTCTTGGGCAACGAGAAGAAATTGTGGTAAGTACTGGGCGGTTTGTTCTAAATTTTTCGTGTTTTTCACATATTTCTTTTTATTCCTTTTCAGGGCACTGTTCAAATTAGTTTGGCCGAATTCAATCCCGAAGATACCACTCTGAAATGGTACAATATCTTGAGTTCGAGATTTATGCCTAGTTTCGATAATTTAGAAGTGTCGGGTGTGTGCAAAGAAGAGTCATCGGACGAGTCGACAATTATTTCGTCACAAACGTCGACATTGACCCGGAATCAAGGACCTCAAATCGATATGCAAGCAAAAATTGAGGAAGCATTCCAAGATCAAATGCATTTGAACGAGGACGATGACGACAACGATGACGATAAGCCAGTGGATCTGGACCTGTGCGAATCGTCCGAAGATCATGGTAAGTCTGAGCCGGAAATTAGGAACAATTTAAGTTAGTTCTAATCGCAAAATCTTATCCTACAGTAAATCTAACGAATAAAATGTTGGACACATACATGAATAAAGTGGCGAACGAGTATGTTGACAAGGAAACAAATACCGAATGTGCCTTCCCGCCGGAAAAATCGCGAGCACGTTTTCTCGAGAGTGCTGCAGCGATTGCATCTACATCGAAAGTAGCCGGTGCCAGCGGTACCCTCGGTTCCATGGCGAGTATAGCCGACGAGCGGCCTGTTAAGCGATCGCAAACATTTTCACCGAGTGCAGCAGTTAGTAAATCGCGTTACATTTGTCGATTGAATCGTAGCGATTCGGATTCTGCCATGCATTTCGGTGTAACGCCGCATCATTTTCAACGCGGCGCTGTCGAAAGGCGATCGCTTCGGTTTCATACGAAAGCTCCGAAATCCGCCACAAGTAAGAACATGAAAATTAAAACTCAGCCGGTTTTTTTTTCCTAACACTTCAATTTTATTTTTGTTGTAGAAATGCATCATACACATATTCCAAGGACTAGTTTAGACTTAGAACTGGACTTGCAAGCACAACACAGCAAATTAGATACTCTGAATGATGAAATTCAAAAACTTAAGAATCTTAAAGAAACGTAAGTGTATTAAATTTTGATAGTTCCATCACCTTCTAAACTAACTCCCATTTTTTTTTTAAATGCAGGCTTGAACAAGCCAGAGACAATAAAGATAGTAAGATTGCCACATGGGCTATAGAGAATGAAGACTTTCAACGTTTGGTTGAGCGCGTAGATCCTGCAAATTCTCCCGAGGAGAAACAATTGCAAAAACTTCTACACAAGACATCAAAGGAAATTTACAAGCTGCGAAAAACCAAAATAACAAAAGGCGCACCAGATTTGGTTTCCTTCAAGTGAGTATTTTCTTGAATTGTCCATTTACAGGATTTTTTTTTAGTGTTCTTTCACCAGAACAAAGTTGGTGGAGTTTTAGGGGTCGTAGCTTAAGGGTTAATCTTTTTTATTTTAATTGCTTCTTAAATATTTCACTTATGTGATATTTTTTCCATTCGGAGTGGATGAAATCAGGTTTACTACTGAAAACTTTAAATAGCCAACTACTGCAGCAGGTGCAACGAGTAGATAAAGGTCGGTAATCTTTTCCTGCTCAGAGGACCGATTCTCGGACGTCTGTTGTCTGTAGCTTCAATACTTGCTTCCACACGTAAGATGTCAAAAAAACTTTTTATTGTGAGCGGGTAAGATTAGTTGAAATAAGAAGGATGAAACTAATGAATAAAATAACTGATGGAGGGAGCTAAGCTTAGAAACTTATGGACATTCAATTTTAGTGACAAGCTTTGGATTACTCATTTCGATCGTTCTCTGTATATAAAAGAAGTATTTTGATGCGACTTCTACTTCTGTTTTAGAAGAACAGACTGAGTTAAATAAACCCCTGATTCCCATTCAGCATTTAAGAAACAAATCAATAAGGCATAAATCGTTAGCTGATTATCTTAGCTTTTTCATAAAGCCCCCAATCCAACATTATTAACTATGTGAACAACTTTTAATGAATGATTTTCTCGAATAGATCAAGATGTATGAGCTCCTCACTTTTACAAAGTTAGCGCCCATGCCGTCGAGTTCGACCGAAATGAAATGGAAGATTTTTACGTTTTAATTGGAGGAAACATTTTGTTTTCCTAGAACGTAGTCTGCCAATATCATTTTTGATTGCCAGGTCTACTGACTACATGAGTTCCGTAAAAACTAAGTACAGCGAAAACTTGAACTAATACAAACCAGGCAAGTTCAAGTTATCGAGAGTTTCAAGTTATTGTGGATAGATTTTTTTCAGTTTATTTATGCTATTAACAACAGCTCTTTCCCAGAGTTTTTGTAGAGTCCTGATTTCAGAGTACTCAATTCCTTTTTGTTCCGCCCAGTGCAACAACCGATTGCACAACTGTACAGCCTCCGTGTCGTTAATTTGGGGAGTTGCCGGTCCTGTAATAATGATATCATCGTCGGAGTTATTGTGATTATCTTCTTCATCCGTTTGAATATCGGTCACCTATCTTTCGATATCAACACTTGTGTATGTCTGAGGTAGGATGATGTTCAGATACACATTACTTTTTTTTTTTTACATTTGTTCTTACCTGGGAATTAATTGAATTTAATAAATTAACGAGGTTGGTCGTTGCAGGCACCGTGGCATCTTCCATTAATCTTTCGCGGAAAATTACTAAAGGTATGTCATCTTCGCTCGAAAAATCCTCATTACGTTGTAAAAGCGGCTTCCAGCACTTAACAATGGTTTCTTGGTCAACCTTGTTACATGCATCGTACAACCACCAGAGAGCGTCCTTTAAATTAAAGTGTCTATGAACGGAGATATTTCAGCAACAATATAACACAGAAGACTGGCTTTATAGTACAGTTTTGTAAGCCTTGTGTCATTTTGATCCATCGACTGGATTAACGGTGTCACATTGGGTGGCATAAAGATGGCTCTAACTTTGCCATCATCGCTTATTAGCTCTGATTCAGGAGGATGTCCGGGAGCATTGTCGTTGAGAAGAAGTGCTTCGGGCGGAATTTGATTTTGTGCAGAACATCGACGAACCTTGAATATGTATCGTTAAATAACGGAACTGATGTCGTCATTAATCGAAAATAATACCTGTTGTACAAAAGAGTGATGAAACCATTCAGCTGTCATCCAGGCTGAAGACGAATTTGTATACTCAACTGGTAGAGTGTGAATTTTGAAGCACCGAGGATTTTTCGCTCGCCCAATCACAAGCGGCTTAACCTTGTGTGTTCCTGAAGCGTTCGAACAGAGCAACACGGTTATTCTCTGCTTTTCAATTTTTCGGCCTGGAGAATTTTTTCCTCTGCTCCAACGTAAGTTTTATCAGGTAACAGCTTCCAGTAGAGTCCTGTTTCATCTGCATTATAGAGCTGATTTGTTCCTAATTTCAACTCCTCAATTTTTTCATAAAACCTTTTTTTAAAGGGTTCTACTTATTCGGGCTGGGATGATAATTTTTCGCCAGTGATCTTTAGAAGCCGAATTCCATAACGAGTCTTAAATTTTTGCAGTCAACCGTCACTGGCATTAAAATTTCCCCGGGATCCATCTTCACATCTTTAATGAAAATACCTTGCCTTTTCCTTTAAGATGGGCCCAGATATAGGTATGTGTCTACGCCTCTGATCTAGAAACCAGTTGTATAACAACGCTTCTGTTTTTGGAAATTCCAGTTTTCGAAGCGTTTTTCTTTTTTCCGGAACCAGCAAAAGTTAAAGAAATTGCAGATAAGATAGAACTGCTTTGTTTTTTAATATGGCAAATTGTCGACTTCGCCACTTTATACTTTTCAGCAAGAAATGTAACACTTACACCGTTTTTTAACTCATCAATAATTTCACCCTTCTTAGAAAGAGTTAGACAAGTTAGCTTTTGTCCTTTATGAGGTGCCATATCAAAATTTTCACCAGCAATTTACAAAATATTGAAACAATAAACACAATAAACTTTACGAACTGATTATCAGGAGGACTAATTCGAATTCTTCAACGAAAAACTAAAGAAAACAGCCCTTATGTTCTTCAACCACTAAGTAAATAAATATATAATATGGCGTGAACATACATTCGTATATACCTATCGCAAAAATGCATGACATGCATTGTTCAAGTTTTAGAGCGTTAATTTTCTGTATGTTCAAGTTTTAGAGTTAGTAATGTAAAAATCTATTGCTCAAGTTACTGGATGATTCAAGTTTTCGCGAGTCTACTGTATTAAGAGTATAATTAATCAAACGTGTTTCCAAACTTGATTCGTTTCTAAAGGATGATGAAGAAAATTCGTAATTTATGGGATGGCTTCACATATTTTTGGTCAATATTCTCTTAATTTTGGTCCTATTTTTTATTTTTAATGACTGCAACGCATAGCGTAGTTTCTCACGAACTAGTAGTTTGGACGCGAAGTAGGAATATTGAGTCCTTTTAGCTTTGCAGGACAATGCAAAAAGTTTAATGGGTTGGCTACAAAAAAATTGTTTTTAATCGACTGTGCCCCGGATGGATATCCACGCGTGAAATGCATCAAAAAGGCTTTTTCATTTCCGAGCGGGTTCATTGTGTTTAAACTCTCTTTTTGGTTGGATCCATGGCTACGCACCGAATTCACTTTTGTGGCTGAAAGGCATAAAACTTGCTTCTTCGTTTCCAAACCAAAGCATCTAAACGAATTAAGTTTTCTGTGGCCCTGTGTTTCTAAAGGGACTAATACTCCAATTTTGAACAAAATAACCAACACCTTTGGCGTTGCACTTTAAGGTATATAGTAGAAAAGTAATGCCCTCGGTGAAAAATCAGATTTGTATTGGCGTGGGTCAAAAAACGGATCGGTATTAAAAACGGGTTGAATATGTTTTCAAAATTTCCGTCAAATCCCGTAGCTTTGATAAGATATCGGACTGATTATACAAAAGCTTAAAAACTATTTTTTCGATATAACCCCTAAGGGCAGGGATGTCATTTAAGCTTTTATCAGGTGCGAATGATTTTTTTACTGCATGTAGCTGCGTTTGCATGTGGACTAGTTTTAAGATTTGTAGTGTATACATGCGTGCACATAGGTATCCATAGATCAACGAGTACATAAAGTTCTTAGTCTCCCTTTCTAGATGAAATTGAAGGGGCACGGTCGGCTTCAAGTCTTAAAATCAAAAATATTGTCCAAATTCGTCAAAAAACATTTTTTTTTGGGAACAACTGGAAAAAACTTATTGAGTAAATTCCATGGCTGCAGCATTCCAGCCTTGAGTTGGACGTGTTTTCACGAATTCCGCTATATCAATCGGCTGTCACATTTCAAAGACAGATGGTGAGATGAGATCTAAATCTCGATTCACTGCGGCTTAAGTGGGCCTATTGTGACTAACCTCCTTTATTTCTAGCTCACTCAGGTCGATTCTATCAATAAATTTTAATACACTCTTGGGTGAGTTGGACATGAGGTTATAAAACTGTTTCAATGGTGTTAGGAAGTAATGTGAAGACCAAAAAGAGTTCGCTGACAACTAATGTACTAAAACATCTAGATACTTCTGTCACTGATCATCAATCAATGTGCAATCTCTTCGCTACATTTTTTGCCTCTGTATATTCTACATCAAATAACTGTCCTATGACTTTGTTGTTCCTGAACATAGCATACTAAGCAATGTCTCCTTTTCAGTCTATGATGTTTTTCAATGTGTTAGTAATCTTAATCCGAATATCAATGGTGGACCCGATGATTTGCCAAATTGCTTCATAAAACCTCTTGCTTGTGATATCTCACTACCACTTTCAATTATTTTCAACCAAGCAATAAATGAAGGTTGCTTTCCTGCAATGTGGAAACTGTCCAATGTAATTCCAATTTTTAAGAAGGGTGATGCTACGGATGTATCCAACTACCGTCCGATATGCACACTAAGCTGCTTTAGCAAAATCTTCGAACGGCTGATCCATAATGTTATTTGGGGGCAATTTGAACCTCTAATTTCTCCATACCAGCATGGCTTCGTTAGGAATCGTTCCACAGCTACCAACTTATGCGACTTTACTAACTTCATTGCCAAATCACTTGATAATCGCTTAACGGTCCACACTATCTACACCGACTTCTCCAAGGCATTCGATACTGTCAATCATAAAATTCTTCTAGCGAAGTTGCAGTTGTACGGTATATCTGGTTCCCTACTAAATGTACTAGTTTCGTATATCTCGGACCGAAAGATGCGTGTTGTTTTCAGAGGTAAATTTTCAGACGAGTTTCATGCAACATCAGGTGTTCCTCAGGGATCTATCTTGGGACCACTACTATTTAACCTCTTCATAAATGATCTTCCACTTAACATCTCGTCTCATTGCCTTCTATATGCCGATGACCTTAAGTTATTTCGGGCAATAAGGTCCACTGAGGACTGTATAAGTCTGCAATCAGATTTAAACTATCTGTCACACTGGTGCGACCTTAATGACATGTCACTAAACATCAATAAATGTTTTTCTATGTACTTTTCTTTGAAAATTAATCCCCCGGTTTTTACCTATTCTCTAAATGAATCTCCACTCTCCGTTGTCACCACTATGAAAGATCTAGGGGTAACATTTGACCCCCAATTAAAATTTGTTGACCATATCACTGATATTGTAAACAAAGCTTTCCGTCTCTCGGGTTTTGTTCTACGTGTATCGTCCTCTTTTAGACGTCTTAGTACCGCTTTGTTGTTATTTTCCTCCCTTGTTCGTAGTGTCTTAGAGTACTGTTCTTTAGTATGGAATCCGCATCATAACTATCTTATTAATTTACTTGAAAGCGTTCAACGCAGATTTACGCGATCTCTTTTCTATCGTCATCACATACCGTATCTTGACTACAACTCAAGGCTGTTATTACTTCACCTTCATCCTTTAATCACGCGTCGCTCTTACCTTGACCTATGCTTTTTATACAAGCTCGTGAATAATGTTCCCGGAGTTCTCCTAGTTGAAGAGTTATCATACAGGACAAGTGCAGTTCCATCCAGAAACTGTAACATCTTTCAGCCTCCTCGCGCTTTTTTGGATGTTTACTTCTTTTCGCCACTGGTAAGACTTCAGAGAACACATGACACTCTACAACTCGGATCTCTGTCCACCTCTTATACCTCTTTTATTATTAAATTGAAACATGCGCTTTTTACAAACTAGTTTTTTCTTTTGCCAATTTTTAATTTCTAAGCTATTGTATTAGTAAAATCATTGTATTTTGTCTCAATGGCTTTTAAAATAAAATAAAATAAAATAAAAAATGTCCAAAAAGTCTGAGTCTGCATCTTCTTTACATAATCTGCAAATATCGTCTGAAATCAGTCCAATCATATGCAAATGCTTTTCAAGCTTACATTGTCCTGCAATTACTGCGGTCAAGCGCCGAACCTAATTTCGGCTTATTTTGTGCAAATCAGAGGTTCCTTTCTTGGAGTAACCTGCCAAAAACAGGTTGGACTGTCTGCGAGGTCAGCTTGAATGTTAATGAAATCCAACAGTCTTTCTTTTACCGCATTCCACAAAAGGACACTGGTTCTGTGAATTTTAAATCAGCTTCTTTTTTCGCTATCTGGTCCGCCGACTCATTGCACACAATTCATGAACTAGACCTTACCAATCATCGACGAGGAGAGTTGGCCTGAGTTATATATGAAGTTTGCCGATATCGTCGCTTACCGGTGGAATGGATTTATATATAAATTATTGTGTATCTACTCCTCATCGACCAATGGAGGGATGGAGTTGCATGTGAATTTTGTGATACCTCCCACTCATCGAGTACGATTGAGTTACACATGAATTATGCCTTACCTGTCAACACTACACCGATCGTCGGCGTCGGGTCATGGTTATACAATTCTGGTGGTCGTCGACTAGTACAATCGAAAGACGACTTTCAATCGACTAGTGCAATCGAAGGACGACTTTGCATTACACTAGTCGCCAGAATTATGAGTTATGGGATCAGGTTTGCAAGAGAAAAAAAATTATACCGCTCTACACAGTTCATCAACTATTTTTGTTACGGCATTTTTAGGTTGGTAGGCACTTGATAATCGGCCGCATAAGCATTTGGCGATGATACTTTAAACTTTTTGACTCACTCAAGGCAGAAGAGGTCGGCATATTTACCATTCTTAAGGAAAATTGGAGCAATATTTGTTTTTCGTTTTTACTCCCAATATGACCAGCGATCGAAAAACCGTAATAAATCCTACTGCACACTTTAATTACATGTCATAGTTTGTCCGAAAAATAAAGTTGTGCCCGAATTGTTGGCACATTTTTCCATCACGGTATCACGCCCAAACTTAAAATTTAGAAAGCACTGCTTTAAAAATTTCCAGTTTTTTCGGCATCTTGGTTTGGGGCAGTTTGACGTTAAATCACGGATTTAAATTGCTTCTGTACAAGAGTTTTAGAATTGATCTAAAATTATAAATAAATTTAAACAATTTCAACAATTCTTTTTTCTTTTTTCAATTTTCCAGAGAAAAAATGGCATTTTTTACCCGTAAAGGCCTATCAGTACCTGAACTGCCAGCCGAACTGTCCGTACCAGAAGGGGGATCAATTTACGAATTATGTGATCACGAAGAAGAAGACGAAGAAGAGGAAGACGACGAAGAAGAAGGATGTGACGACACTGATGATAACGAGACAAGTCCGGTAGAAGGCAACGAACAAAAACAAATAGAATCAATAGAAATCGTTGAAGGCGATAGTTTATCGTCGCCGACGATCGCAACAACTGCGTCAACTTCAACGTCAATTTCGACGTCAACGTTAACGGATGATGATTCAAGTACGGATCGATTCGATTACGTAATTGATCGAACGTACGGCGTTGAAGTTTGATCTGAACTTTTTTTTTTTTTAACACAACTCAAGTCCAATAGAAGAAAAAATAAAACAAAAAACATAAAGAAAGTTAAATGTGCCTTAAAATTATATAGTTTTTTTTATTAATCTTTAATTATAAATTATTTTCTAGAATTTAATTATTGAATATTTATAGAAAATATATTATTTTATTATTAGTTTAATTATATGGTAGACATAAGAATTTCTTGGCAGCGCTCGTTTTTGTTGAGTGCTTGTTATTTTAATTTTAATTATTATTTTCATTATTTTATTATTTCTTGTCTGATGTAAAGTTCATTTTTTCTATTAAGAATTATTGTTAAATGATACAACCATTGTGCAATATTAATATTTTTTCATTTTTGTTTTGTTACAACAACAAAAAATCATTAATAATTTTAAGAAAATTTAAAAGAATAAAACAAATTGTCTATTGTTTCATATAGATAAAATATCTAATTAAAAACGGAATTTTTATTTTATTTTCAATTAGAATAGCGTGGAGAAGACAATATAATAATATTGTTACATACAGAATCTGGCACCCCAAACCACTTATCAATAACATCGAAGTTTCTAGAGAAAACTTCAAGCTTCTTATATGCAGTTAGAGTAGCGTATCGAGTTCTACACACTTCCCGCGTGTTCTACATACACACAAGTGAATAATTCGGTACCCTATAAGCCAAAACCACGAAAAAGTCATGGCTTCTTATGTACAAACTACTATGTTAGCACGAGCGCTTATCTTCGTGGCGATATTGAGGGTTAAAACGAGAAGTAAATATTTTCTAAACTTTTCCTCAAGTATGTTAAACATGCCGACCTCTTCCGCCTTTAGTGAGTGAGAAAGACTAAAGTATGATCGCCGAATGCTTATAGTACGTCCGATCATCAAGTGCGTATCGACCCGACCTGAAGTACAAATGCGATAACAAACTTTAGACGTTGTTCAACCGAAACTGATCTCGGAACCCATAAGCCATAACTCTGCCGACTAGCGCAATGAAAGTCGTGTTTCGATTGCACTAGACGAGCACCAAAATTCCATTCGGCTATGACCCGACGCCGAGGATCGATACAGTGTCGATCGGTTAGGAATAATTGAGAGGTGCTACAAAGTTCTTATGCAATTCTATCCCTCTATTATTCGATGAGCGGTAGAACACAATTCATGTGTAAATCCATTCTACCGATCCCCGATGGCCGTTCCGTTGGACTTCGTATGCAATTCAGATCCACCAACCACCACTCATCGATGGCTCTACTTCATACTGACTTCAAACTACCTCTTCACTGAGTGCACTTATTGCCATCTCTTTCTTGCTCATTCCAATTTCAAATACAATGCGCGATAGGAGATCTTTCCTGTCGAAGAGTGCGGATGAGATGGTCGGATGCATTTTAGTACGAGGACGAAAGAAATGCAAATACCTCACACGTATTCACAGATAGCAAGTACATAGCTGAACTTGTTCCCAAGTGATAATCTTTTTTCAGCGACAAGTTTCGAAAGTGTTCGCTGCCTCTTCATCGATGTTTGGTTTATAGGGTAAGCTCTCAACACATTCAATATATAAGCGTAGCAGGGCTTGTACACACGATCATTTTTTCTACAACGAAAGCGAGACGACTATCTGGATTTACTAGACAGCGACAGGGTGATTTTCGTTGATTTCAACAACCATGTAGTAAATGATTGCTTGAAGAATTGCCAAGTGTAACAATAAGTGAATGCGATTATAATAAAACGATTTGTTTTTTTATTAATTTAATCGAATTGTGATTTTACTTAAAATCACGACGAACAGTGGCTCGCAACAATCGGTTACTCTTATTCGAATTGATTTGTAAAATAATCGTTCTGTGAAGTTTAGCTACCTTTGTGACTTAAGATCTTAGGAAAGACTTCTGCCGATTTTTTTTAATTATAAAAGAAAAGAAAATTGGAGGGATGTCTGGAAATGTGTTGTTACAAGGTGCACCCAATGTGACCTGTTTCCGTCTCATTTCTATGGCATTATAGATTTAAATACTGATATCATCCATTATCGACCTCTGTGCAGTGAGGATTATTTAAAAGGTATCTCTTTTTATTAATGCTCGTCTTAAGAGAGCTAACTGACTTTTTTAATCTAAATAAAGAGTTTACTTTAGTATTTCGTCCTGTTTATATCGGTTCAAATCAAATTTTTTTTTAAGAGGATCACTTTTATTATCTTGTGAAACAAGCAACATTCGTTGCTCGATATTACATTTTGAGTGCGTTATAAAAGCTTGAAAAGCTCTAGTTGCCAAAATCTAATGATATAAACCAGCTTTTAAACATGAATATAAACGTTTATATTTATTAATATTTGGGTTCAAAAATAAAATGGCGATTGTGACGATGGATCACTGGATTTATAAGCTTTAAAACAAATAGAGGTAACTAGGTATTTTTTTCACAATTCCAAAAACCCAAGGCATCTCTTGGAGTAGCTGAAACAAAAATGTTTAACTAGAGTAAAGCTAAATTTTAAAAA
Organism: Beris morrisii; assembly: GCA_951812415.1. Taxonomy (NCBI): domain Eukaryota; kingdom Metazoa; phylum Arthropoda; class Insecta; order Diptera; family Stratiomyidae; genus Beris; species Beris morrisii. The sequence goes on from OX638311.1 coordinate 125,985,597, forward strand.
TTTTTGGGTTAGTTTTTCGTCGACAGAGGAGTTTTAAAGACCAACAAACAAACTTCCCTGATCGGATCGATCGCTACCTTGACTAATGTTGTTGAGTACTTGATTTGGTTACACTAGACTTAGTAAACTATTAACTGAAAAACTTTGAATTTAAAATAGTATTAAAACAAAAAAGGACAAAATGAGCCTTGTCTCGATAGAACTTGCTTGAAAAAGGAAATTCGCCAGTGAATCTCAAACTTTTATTTAATTTGGGTCAATAGCAAAGACTTTTTTCTAAAAGCCTTCTTCTCCTTGAGATGGCTGCTATACAAACGGCCCTAAAATTCGTGGTCAGACGAAAAACCCGTCAAAATTTTTCTACTGAAAAAAAACACAGCTAAGATCTAGGGATCTACATTTGTCCTTCAAAAATGATATTTTGAATTCGTTTCAACTCACGCGAATTCAGAAACGAATTGAGATTTTGGATATTGTATTTCGTATCCGATTCTACGTTTTGTTCGATCGTTGAGAAATTTCCAAAAATTCTAGTTCAACAATCCCTAACATTCGGATCAAGAGAGTTATGGTATCGAAACGGCGTTATCAGGATCATATAGTGGTAATATAAAGTTACCAACTCAACCTCTAAGGTCAGAACAGAAATCAACAAATTTGGTATTTTATCGCGTGTGATCCTCGGCCAATAGCCATATTTTTTTGAATTTCGTTTGGTGTGTTAACAAGTAAAGAATGTCGATTCAGGTCAATGAAGGTGACCAGACATTTAAAAGACTTAATAAATTTCAAGAAATGTGAACACACCTTTTTCGTTTTACCTTTAAATTTGGGCGTGAGATCAACAATTTTAGCAATGTTTACTTTGAACTTGACTTTGAACTTTGAAAAATTTGAATAAAATTTTTGCGTGAGCAAAACGATTTCAGTTTTTCATTTAAGCGTCTTGTCGAGTTGTTTTCATGAAAGTCGAATTATTTTGATATAAATCTAAACTGAACAATTTTAACATTTTATCTTGGCACCTCTTTTAAAATAATGTTTGGTACCTGGGTTCTTTAATGGCTTTCTTAGCGGACTTTGGGAACTTTGAGTTTTTTTCGGATAATGGATGGTGAAAACGTGCTCAATTCTTCCATGTACATATATACTGCTCTTGTTCTGCTATTTCGATACAGAAACCTTGCCCATTTCCAACTAACAAAAAATCTGCCAACTGGACGTAACTTTATTATTTTTTGGGTAGAAGTCCAGACCCGTTTAATGCTGAGATGCGGTGTAGGTTACAAACTAACTGATAACCTAAAAAATAACGTTCCAAATAGCCTCCTGGTTATTCTTTAGGTTGCAGTCGCATAGCAACCTACACCGCAACAACCACTTTACACCACCTTAGGGATGGGCAATTGAAATATTTGGAAAACGATTTTTAGGCGCTTGTATAAGGAACACGTAGACGTAAAATTAATTTGTTAACTCGACATGACTAAAAGATATAACGAAATTCGTGAAAATGTGGAAAACGCGGATATGTTTTGTTTACTCCACCTTTGTACGCTAATATAAATCTGAGCTTATTTTTTACTTTAAATACTGTCGTTGTACATTTCCACATACGTACTAAGTTTCAACTTTTTAGCATAATCGTCTGAGATATAAAAAATCTGCCAATGGTCTGGGCGAAACTTTATTATTTTTCGGGTTAAAGTTCGGGAGCGGTCAAAGTCGGAGTATATCATCAGTTGTTTCGATATTATGAGGTTTCTTCGATAGTTAGTTTTGTTCTTAAAAAAAAACTATTTAAAATAGAGATTTTTAGCCTATTAAACATTGTAAAAGCCTGTGTATCGTAGACTATTCGAATTTCGGTATATTATGTACACTAAAAGCTCATAGAAGTAAAAACGAATTTGCTGTCTTATCAGAATTAAGAGATATGACGAATTGTAAAAACGTATACAAAGCTATTACTTCCACGTGGGATTTGAATTTCGAAAAAATTGTGAAACAGGTTTTTAGACGATTTCATAAGAAGCAACTTGATATCTCACGAGACACGAGGGATTTTGAAAAATTTGTGAAAACATAAGCAAACCCTTCACACCCTCTTGGTTTTTAAAATTCTAAAAATTGTGAAATTGGTTCTTAGGTCATTACATCAAATGCCGTTACAACCAATTTTATATCTCATCAGAACTAAGGAATGGAAAAAATTATGAAATGATATGCAAACCCTTGGGGGTTGAATATCCAAAAATTGAGAAATGGGTTTGTAGGCGATTATATAAAAGGTCTGTGGAAGTGAAAGGCAATCTAATATCTCATCAAACCTAAGAAATATGTCGAAGCTTTGAAAAGCATAACCCTAAGGATTGAATATCTAAAAATACAGAAATTGACTTTTTGGCGCTTATATAGGAAACCTTAAGAAATGAATTCGATACATCATCATATATGCAACCTCCTTACACTCACTTGGGGGTTGAATATCCAAAAATCCTGAAAGAAGTTAATAGATATATATAAAGACAACATGGGAAAGTAAAAACCAATTCAATTTCTTATCACTTCTAAAAGATATGATGGAATTCGTGAAAACTTGTTCGACCCTTTTATACCCTCTTAGGGTTTGAAAAAGAAAAAACTTAAAAACAGATTTTAGGCGTTTATTAGGCAAGCCCTAGAAAGTGAAAAGATATTCGATATCTGATCAGACCTGAGGGATATGGCAGAATTCGTGAAAAAGTATACAACCCCCTTTCCACTCCTTTAGGGGTCGAATTTCAAAAAATCCTGAAAACACTTTCTAGGTATTTATATTAAGAATCCGTGAAATAAAAATGAATTTAATATTTGAAAAGACCTAATAGATATGACGAAAACCGTGAAAATATGTGCCTTCCATTTTCCCTGATCATTTTTTTTGCCCCTCCTTTCGAACGCCAATGGATATTTTAAATTTTTTTTACCTTAATTACTTTTCTAGTTGATTTACAAATACATACCGAGTTTCAACTTTTTAACATAAGCCGTTCTATAGATATGAAACACACCCCCACCTCCGTACCATACTACCCCTATAAAAAATTATATTTTTCCAACATGCTACTACAATAGCTCTATCTAAATACCACGTTTCAGCTTTATATGATTATAGGTTCTCGAGATATAAAAATTGGAACTTTTTCCTGTTAACCCTCCCCCACCTTTACCCTCTACACCCTCACCCTCAAAATTTTTTTTTCTGCTAGGAGTCTATTAGGTCTATTTCTAGTAAAAATTTAACATATATCTGACACGGTTCTTGAGGTCACATATCTCAAGATATTTTTTTTTTGAAAAATTGGTATTTCTTCATGCTCCACCCCCCCCCCCGCCTTAAAAAATTTTACTTTCATCAAACTTCATTTCTCGACCCTTATACAGAAACCAAATTTTATTTGTCTAGTGCAATTGGTTCGTGAGATATCGTAATCTGAAGTTTTTCACCCCCACCCCCGTACGCCACTGCCCCAAAAAATTTGTTTCCGATCTATTCTCCTAGTATACCTATAGATATTTATTAAGTTTCAATTTTGTGACGTTAACCGTTTAGGAGATATGGATTTTAGAATGTGTCAATCTCAGCTCTTTTGCGTTTCTCCCACTCCCACACCCCTTCATCCATTTCAGAAATTTTTTTGCAAATGGGTCCTCTATCGAAGCTTTATATAAATTCCAAGTTTCAGCCACCTAGCATAACCGGTTGCTGAGATCTAGAAACCAAAATTTTCATTTTTTGAAAAATTTCTACCCCCAATTTCGTGTTCCACTTTCCCCCTCAAAAATTGTACATTCTTCTTCTCTTGTAATTCTATATAAAGAAACTAAATTGTATCTTCCTGGAACAATTGATTCGAAAGATGTTGTAATTTGAAGTTTTTAAAAAAATTAAATAAAATCTCGTCTAAAACCCTCGTCCACCTCTCCCTTCACAGCCCCACCCTCCCAAAAGATACCAATCGTAGAGGTTCACCCAATGTGCGCATCGAAATAAATTCAACTTAATAGCTCAACAGGTTTCTGAGCTGCACGCGTTCAAACGCTTTTGCGTACAGCGTCTACGGCGGACAGACGGACATTTTTAATTTTTTCCCCTTTTTGGGGGCTTTCTAGTCCTAAAACGTGAAAATACAAAAGTTCAGCGTAGCGAATTAATTTTAAATTTACAGTCGATCACAATACTTTATTATTAAAAAAATAATAAAGTAAAATACTGAAAATCAACTCGACTAGATTCTGTAGATTTTGTACCAATCGTAATTGGCGTTGAGAATTTCTTGTCATTTTCATTAATTTTCAGTAGCTAAAACGAAACGGTCATTTACTAAGTCGAAATAAATTCTGTAAAAATTCTAGTATAATATTTTTTCTCTTATATTGTTTATAATATTTATTCCATGGCAAATCAATACGATAGCAAATCGATAAGGCAGACAAATGGAGAAATTGTTATGCAAGCTCTTCGGGAAATTAACGAGCCAACGACCATTACAAATATTGTCAAGTTTGTCGCTCAAATGCAAGATGTGAGTTGTTCTGATTTATTCTGATTAAATTCTGTCTTGTATCTGATATGTTTTGAACTATTTCTAATCTGAATCTGAAGTTGAATTTGGTAATTTTTCAAACGATTTCTAGGTTCAACCGGGCGAGATTAAGGAGCCCGTGAAAAAAGTCTTGGAGAAAGGAGTCGAGTATGGGTTTCTCATGAAACGTGGCGCAAAATACGCAGTTGAAATATATGATGGCGCAAGTGATGATGATCCGGAGGAGCGAGCTAGTCGCCGACGTCCATCGCGCAGTCGATCGGGCAGTCGAAAAAGATCTCGTAGTCGAAGACGCAAGTCTCCTAGTCGAAGACGCAAGTCTCGTAGTCGTAAACGTTAAAATTGATTAATGTATTTGTCATTCTCCTTAGGTATGTTATAAGAATAATTATTTTCTAAAAGTAATTTTACGTTTGTTTGCTTTTTTGTTACAACATTTTTGAAGCGAAACATGGTAAAGAATACAATTAAACGTTGGTGGAAATATGAACTAAACAAAACTGAATTTTTTTAAAAAAATTGAAATTACGCACTGGTCACATTGTTTTGAAAAGTTTTTCCGTCAGGCGTATACTTCGTCCGCCTTACTCAAGAGCATTTCAACGCACGTAACTAATAAATCCGTCGAGATCTTAAGTTCAAATTTGTTTGGTATGTAGATTGAGTGGACCCCTTTAGGTGGTTACTCTTTTGGGAGAGGAATTCCAAGAGTGTGTCTGAAACGCCCGAAAACCAAGATCGAGACATTGTAAAACCCATATCTTTTAAACGGCTAATAGCACGAAATTGAAACTTATGATTGTCTGTAGATAGAATAGGAGAATAGATTGGAACAAAAAATTAAAGTATTGAAAAAGGAGGTGGTAGAAATATTCACGAATTCAGCCATATTCCTAGGCTCTGATTAGATATCGAATAACTTTTCACTTCCACGTACTTGTTTTATAGTTGCCTAGAACCAGTATTCGAGATGTTTTCCTTTTCAACTCCTAAGAGGGTTTAAAGGGGTTGAATACGGTTTCACGAATTCCGTCATATATCTTAAGAGCGATCAGAAATCGAATTGGTTCTTACTTCCTCGGGCTTTCTTTATATTTATCTAAAAACTCCTTTCAGGAATTTTGAGCAATTGAGCAATTTTAATCCCTTGTGTAAGATCACTTTTAAAGTAGCAAGTAAGCAATTTTTCAAGCAATTAATTGTCTGATGACTATTGCCAGAACTAGTGCAGCGATTAATAGAGTAATACAGGGCAATATCATGCTAGTTGTGGCAATATTTCGGAAATGTGGCAATGTTATCACAGATTGCTGTATTTCGACTAATTAGGAAAATTTCGAGCAATTGTCGTGTTAAAAATGGCTTGGAGCAACGAAAAAACAACAACTTTTATTGATGTTGTTCGTTGTCGGAATTGTCTGTAGAATTCAAACATTTCCGATTATAAAAATTGGAACTTAAAAAAAGACGGTTGGAGGGTGATTGCGGCCGAGTTCCACATACACTCAGAGAAAAGTAATTGGTTAAAGGAAAAAAGAATAATTCTGTGGTAAAAAGCGATAACAGCTTATGTCGAGATAAGAAAAAATCATTTTTAAAGTTTTCAATTGCATTTTTTTAAAAAAATTGCCGTTGCTTGATACATTTTTATCTAATATAATATATTATTATATATATAAAATAAGATCTCCTAATATATTTTTTATTACTTTATTTATCAATTTTGATACACGTAACTGCCTAATTATTTTCTCGACTTAAGCTGTTATCGCTTTTTACCACAGAATTGTTACTTAACAATTTCTCAATTTTAGTTGAATCAAACAATGTCTTCTTTGGTTTTAACCATTTCACAAATGTTAATCCAAATAGGTAAAACTTGTTAATAGACATATGAAGCAATTAATATGAACATTGTTGTGTTACCAGCGAAACTTGTTGAATTACATTACATATTGTTGACCAACAATACAAAAATGTGATTTGGAACATGAAACCGTATGAAAATACCAAGCATTGTAATGGAAACTTGAGATTCAACCCAAAATATGGTCTGTTTTTACTATTAAATGGTATTTTCTAAGAAAACCGTTTCCGATCGCAAAAATGAACTGCGCAGTAGTTTACATTGAAGTAGTGTGACAAGAAAAGTTCAAGTACCGTGGTTGTGATCTGCGAATAGAGTTTGAAAAATTGTTATATTACCATCGCACAAAAATGGAAGTTATTGAAAATTTGGTAATAAATGTTCCTAATTTGAATGACAGTATATTAAGTGAAGCTCTAGACGCTAGTGAAAGTTTAGTGCTGGATTTAAATAAATACCGAACAGCATTTTGAGCCAGAATCAGAATTAAAGGAACTGTTAAAAAATTGGGGTTTTGAACAACTGCTTTCAGACTTTTTAGGTCAGTAATATTTCTTTAAAAAAACTAAGCATATTTTTATACTGCGGTTTTATTTCAGTGCATAGTATTACGATAGATCAACTTAAAGATATAGCAGAGGCAGACTTGAGAGTATTATTTAAAAATTATACAATTGCAAGCAAAATTGAGTTTCGTAAAAAACTTCTGGCTTGAAGGATTAAACAGGCAAGTTTTATGGTAATTAAAATTCAATTAATTACATGCATTAACAAAATACTCTTTAGAATTATAATGCCCCTCAAACGTGTGATACAGATTCCACAAACACAGAATTTCATTTATATATCAAACATTGGTTAGAACAGAACAATTCAACTTCTTCTTGCTCCGCAATATCATCGTTGGAAAATCCTGCCAGTCCTGCAAAAGCTAATGATTTTGTACGCCTGTCTTTAAGAATTATTTGAGGAAATTTAAAATTTTTTAAAAACTTATATAGGACTTAATTAAAACCGTGGCAAGTTTTCCTGGAGGCCAGTAATTCTTATATAAGACCAAAATATTTTTGAGAATAAGTTTTTTTTTAATAATAAGTTTTCTTAGTAATAAGTTGTAATAATAAGTTTTGTTTCCTGAATTCTGAAACCTTAAATAAATAACACATTATACTTGATAAAATTTCTTGTTTTATTTGTAGTGAAATAATAATCTTTGTGAAGAACTATTTGATAATTTAGGTATAATACAAACAACGAATGTCTCAAAATAAAAGATTTTGCTAAGCCAACGAAAAATTGTTAGTCAATAGATAAATTGTTGAGTAACCATTTATTCAGATATAGTACAGTTATATAGTTGATCAACAGTTATTATTGTTAACTGACAATTTACGGTTTAATGTACCATACTTTTTGTTAAAATACAATTACCTGCGTTAAAATACAATTACCTTCGTTAATTTAACAGTTAACTTTCAACCATTTTCAATTGGTTAAATTTACCATATTCATTCCTTGATAGGCTCATTTTCATAAGGGAATTTTGTTTGATTTTATCAACTTTTTTCTTTGAGTGTACATAAATGCTGATGAAGGCCAAAAAAAATTTTAAAATCTGAGAACCTATTTCAAAAAATCTGCCAATGGTCTGGGCGAAACTTTATTATTTTTCGGAAGCGGTCAAAGTCGGGGTATATCATCAGTTGTTTCGAGATTATGACGTTTCTTGGAAAATTAATTTTGTTCTTAAAATAAAAATATTTAAAATAGAGTTTTTTAGCTTATTAAACATTGAGAAAGCCCGTATAGACTATTCGAATTTCGGTATATTATGTACACTAAAAGCCTATAGAAGTAAAAACTAATTTGTTGCCTTATCAGACTTGAGAGATATGACGAATTGTTAAAACGTATCAAAAGCCATTACTTCCACTCGGGGTTTGAATTTTGAAAAAATTGTGAAACATATTTTTTGACTATTTCATAAGAAGCAACTTGATATCTCATGGGATTTTGAAAAATTTGTAAAAACGTAAGCAAACCCTTCACACCCCTTGGTTCTTGAAATTCGAAAAATCGTGAAATTGGTTTTAAGGTCATTGCATCAAATGCCGTAATAATCAATTTTATATCTCATCAGAACTAAGGGATGGCAAACATTGTGAAAACATATGCAAACCCTTAGGGGTTGAATATCGAAAAATTGAGAAATGTGTTTGTAGGCGCTTATCTTAAAAGTCTGTGCAAGTGAAAAGCGACCTAATATTTCATCAAACCTAAGAAATATGTCGAAGCTTTGAAAAGCATATCCCCCTTACACCCCTTGGGATTGAATATCTAAAAATACTGAAATTGACTTTTTAACGGTTATATAGGAAACCTTAGGAAATAAAAATGAATTCGATATATCATCATATCTAAGCAATATGTGAGAATCGGTGAAAACATATGCAACACCCTTGCACCCACTTTGGGGTTGAATATCCAAAAAATATGACGGGATTCGTGAAAACGTGTTCAACCCTTTTATACCTTAGGGGCTGAAAAGGGATAAAACTTAAAAACAAGTTTTAGGAGATTATTACGCAAGCCCATGACAGTGAAAAGATATTCGATATCGATCAGACACGGGGGATATTGCAGAATTCATTAAAATGTATACAACCCCTCCTAGGAATCGAATTTCAAAAAATCCTGAAAACACTTTTTAGGTATTTATATGAAGAAGCCGTAGAATAAAAACGAATTCAATATTTTGGAAGACCTAATAGATATGACGAAAATCGTGAAAATATAGGTATGCATTCCCTTTACACTAATCATTTTTTTCGCCCCCCTTCCGAACACCAATGGATATTTGAAATTTTTTTTATCTAAATTACTTTTCTAGTTGATTTACATACACATACCGAGTTTTAACATATTAGCATAAGCCGTTCCATAGAAAGCTAAAATATCCCATACCACTGAACCATACTACCGCTATAAAATTTTTTTCGAACATGCTACTATTATATTTCTATCCAAATACCAAGTTTCATTTTTATATCATTATAGTCTCGAGATATAAAAATCGGAACTTTTTCTTTTTCACCCTCCCCACCCTCACCCTCAACATTTTTTCTGATAGGACCCGAATTTTATTTTTCTAGTGCAATTGGTTCGTGAGATATCATAATCTAAAGTTTTTCACCCCCCACCACCGCACGCCACCGCCCCCACTCATTCATTAAGTTTCAATTTCGTGACATTAACCGTTTAGGAGATATGGATTTTAGAATGTGTCGATCTCGGCTTTCGAGCACCTCGGACGCATTATTTTTCCCCCCACTTCTTCACTCTTTCACCCATATCGGCAATTTTTTTGCGAATGGGTCCACTATTGAAGCTCTATATAAATTCCAAGTTTCAGCTTCGTAGCATAAGCGGCTGCTGAGATCTAGAAACCAAAATTTTCCGCCTAAAACGTTTCCTCCACCTCCCCCCTCATACCACCACCACTCAGAATTTGGTCACTTCAGGGTGCCTACTCACTCTACCCACGAAAAAAAATTCAACTAAATAGCTCTAAGGGTTTGGGTGCTACGAGCCTTCAAATAATTTTGCGAACACCGGTAGAAGTACGGCGTACGGCATACGGCGGACAGACGGACTGAAATTTGTTTTTTCTTTTTTCGTGTCTATTAGTTATGAAACGTGAAAAAAAATTTTCAGGGTAGCAAATTTTTTTTTTAAAAATCGATCACAATACTGTATTATTGAAATAATAAAGTAAAATGAGGCAGTGCTGACTGAAAATGTGGAGGGCCAGAACCAGAACCAGAAAATTGGGCGTTGAATTTCACGGAATCGAGAAACTAGTCTTTGGGAAATCGCATAAGAAGCGTGTAAAAACCAATTTGATATCTTATCAGTGGTATCGCTGGTTTAATTCAGGAAAAAAATACTATTGGCGCTTGGAAGCGGGTACAGGGGTGGATGGACTTATCTACACGGTCAAAAATATTGGACTAAAATTCAATAAATTTATATTGTATATACATACATTCCAACGCTGTATTAAAACACAATTGGAAAGAATGATTGAAACTAATTGTAATTCAGCGCAACGATTTAAATGTAATATTTTTGTATAGTTCATGTATTCTTACAGGAATTAGATTTAAAATACAATACCTATTGTATATGGAATATTCTTCTGTATTGAAATGTAGCCTTCTTATACATATTTAAAAATTCAATACAGATTTCTATTGCATAATTTGGCAATTTAAATACTAATTTCAATTGTTGAAATATTTAGATTTAAGTAGAGCAAATGAAATACGCATTTTTTTTTTTAATTTATTAAACAAAACAATTGTTTCAGTACATATAAAGTGTTATTAATAGAATACTGTTGCGAGCTAGGGGTTCGCCGGGATTTCAAGTAAAACACAATTCGGTTAAAATAAAAATAAGTGATTATTTATTAATCGCACTTTAAATTCACAGAATTATAATCGCACAATAATTCGCACTGTATGGCAGTATCGCCCGCTTATACCATATATCGCTTGACTCGTTCACTTTCGTTCTCTCTCAACACGGTCGCGTGTACCCGCTGTCTGTCACAGTCGCCGTAATCAAAATTACTGTGTCTTCGCTGAATGCTTCACCTGCTTATATACTAGCCGGTTGCAGTCTTGAATGTTCACCGGTGTACTTGAACGTTCGTTCAGTTGTGAAATCTTCTCGAAAGCTTCAGATCCTTCGATTTCGATCATCGTTCAGTGGTGTGTGCAGAGGATTCTAGTATTTTGGAGAGCATTCGATAAGAAGAGAGATTGTTTCGCCTTATCTTTAGCTAGGTTTCTGATTGGGTTATTTTGCAACTAGGTATTCGGTTGTTGTTGTTTTCATTATGTGTAACGATCGAGTGCACGGTTGCGCGGTTGCCGGGCTTACACGTAACAATACATTTCAAAAGTATCTTTAAATTTAAGGCTTTCATAATTAAGGTAATCAGTACAATCCGAAATGTCATCATCTATTGGGAAAATATTTAAAAAAATCATATTCGCACGTATTCGCACGTATAAATCTGCCAACAGTCTGGGCGCAACTTTATTATTTTTTGGGTAGAAGTTCGGAACGAGTTTTATTCTTAGATGCGGTGTAGGTTACTATGTGACTGAAAACCCAAAAAAAAGTTCGGGAAGCGGTTAAAATGGGGTCGCGATAGAATACTTACACCGCTGCCTCATATAACATATGAATTACATAATTGGGTCATACACCGGGACGAGATCTAGTCCTAGTATAATATCAGTTGTTACGCCATTAGAAGGTTTTTCGTGATTTGGTTTTGGACCATTACATGAAATCGGAAATGCGTTTGTAGGCGATTATTTAAAAAGTCTGTGGAAGTGCAAACCAATCTAATATCTCATCAATCCTGAGAAATATGTCGAAAGCCTTACGTCCTATTGGAGTTGAATAACAAACATCCTGAAATCAACTTTTTGACGATTATGTAGGAAGCCTTAGGAAGTAAAAATTAATTCGATATCTCATTAGAACTAGAAATATGTAAGAATTTGTGAAAACATGCCCCCTTGCACCCACTTTGGGGTTGAATATCCAAAAATCCTGAAATGAGTTTTTAGATATATATAAAGAAATCCCGAGGAAGTGAAAACCAATCCCATGTCTTATCACTCCTAAGAAATATGACGGAATTCGCGAAAACGTGTTCAACCCGTTTTTACACTCTTAGGGGTTGAAAAAGGAAAAAACCTGAAAACCAATTTTAGGTGATTATTAAATAAGCCCGTGGAAGTGAAAAGTTATTTGATATCTAATCATACCTGAGGGTTACGGCTGAATTCGTGAAAATGTATACATCCCCTTTACACCACCTTGGGGGTCCAATTTTAAAAAATCCTGAAAACACTTTCTAGGTATTTATATGAAGAACCCGTAGAAAAAAAATGAATTCAATATTTGGAAAGACCTAATAGATATGACGACAATCGTGAAAATATATGCATTCCATTTTCACTGATAATTTTTTTTGCCCCACTTCCAAACGACAGTGGATATTTAATTTTTTTTTTATATTGCTATAGGTTCTCGAGATATAAAAATCGGAACTTTTTACTTTTTACCCTCCCGCACCCTTACCCTCTACACCCTATACTATATTAGGCCTACTTCTGGTAAAAATTTTAAGCATCTATCTTACACCGTTCTTGAGATATGAGACGTGATTTTTTAAAAAAATTCTTACCCCCTCCACTTTCATGCTCCACTGCCCCTTAAAAACTTTTACTTTCAGCAACATTTCAACATTTATACAGAAACCAAATTTTATTTCTCTAGTCTAATGCGTTCGTGAGATATCGTAATCTAAAGTTTTTCGACCCCCACCCCCGTACGTCACTGCCCCCTCTCAAAAATTTGTTTCGAATCTATTCTCCTAGTATACACACAGATGTTCATTAAGTTCTAATTTCGTGACAGTAACCGATTAGGAGATATGGATTTTAGAATGTCTCGATCTCGGCTTTCGAGCATTTCAGACGCATTATTATTCCCCCCACTCCCACACCCCTTTACCCATATTCTAATTTTTTTTGGAAATGGGTCCACTATCGATGCTCTATATAAATTTCAAGTTTCAGCCTCCTAGCCTATGCGGTTACTGAGATCTAGAAACCAAAATTAAATAAAACGCTTCCCCCACCTCCCCCCTCACACCCCCATCACTCAAAAGGTGGCCACTTGAAGGGGTCTGCTCAGTCTACCAACAAAAAAAAATTCAACTTAATAGCTCAAAGAGTTCGAGAGCTATAAGCTTTCAAACGTTTTGCGTACGGCGGACGGCGTACGGCGGACGGCGTTCGGCGCACAGACGGACTGACATTTTTTTTTGCTTTTTTGGTGTCTATTAGTCATGAAACGTGGAAAAAAAATTTTTCAGGGTAGCAAATTTTTTTTTTTTAAAATCGATAACAATACTAATAATAAAGTAAAAATGTATAATCCCAAATCACCAATTCGGCTTTCGCCAAGGTCACTCCGCTAATCACCAACTACTAAGAGTCACAAATTACATTAAAAACAGTCTGAAGAACAAGGAATCCATTGGAATGGTTACTCTAGATGTTGAAAAGGCTTTCGATTCGGTGTGGCATAATGGTCTGTTATATAAATTTATCAGATTCTCTTTCCCTTCACACATTATAAATATTATAAAATCCTTTCTTTCGGAGAGATCATTCCAAGTACGAATAAATTCAATGCTTTCGACCAGTCGTACCATCCCGGCAGGAGTTCCTCAAGGATCATCACTAAGTCCAACATTATATAATAGGTGCGTTTTAATGCTCTCTAGAGTAGGATAGGATAGCATAGAAAATTTATATACAAAATAACAACAACATTGCTGTTTTTACGATTCTTTATTACTTTTTTCCATAGATAGTAGGCTAGAATATAGATTTTAACCGGAATAGTTCCCCCAGTGAGCTCACTGGGGGAACTATGCGCGATAAATTCTCTAATGTAGCCTACTATCTATGGAAAAAAGTTATAAAGAATCGTAAAAACAGCAATGTTGTTGTTATTTTGTATATAAATTTTTTATGCTATCCTATCCTACTCTGGAGAGCATTAAAACGCACCTAATATCTTTATTTCTGACTTACTGAAAAACTTCGAGTGTGAGCTAGCCAGTTTTGCCGACGATTTGGCGGTCTATGCTAGTAGCGTCGACCCTAACTATATTGTAGGCATTCTTCAAAAACAACTGGAAGAAATAGTTAAATATTTCACTAAATGGAAAATTCAAATCAATGTAGCGAAAACTGACGCGATATTTTTTACTAAAAGGCGTGCTCGTAGATACTTACCGAGCGCTACCTTCAATGCACTAGGTGAAAATATTCTTGGTCCCCAAATATAAAATATTTAGGCATCCACTTAGACAGAAAATTAACTTTTCAATTCCACACTATTGAAGCTTGTTCAAAAACCATGAAAAGCATACGAATTCTTTATACCCTTATAAAAAATCTGAACTATCGAAGGAAAACAAGCTACTTCTGTATAAATCGGTAATGCAGTCTATTCTTCTGTATGCAGCACCTGTTTGGAGTCCCTGTGCCATCGTGCATAAGAAAAAACTTCAAATTATCCAAAATAAGTGTCTTAATATCATCTTGAACAAGCCCTGGGGCCCTATTCTCGAGTTCATTCGAATTTTGGTCGCATACGATCAATTCGAATGATAAGTTTCGTACACGAACCAACTCCCATAAAAATTGGTATTCTTGAATGTCATGCGAAACTTTTTCATTCGAATGGTCGTACACGAATTGGAAGTAGTATTGCCAGACAAGTTTTTTGCTATTTAACGTGAATTTGGTAAGCCACTGTGACCACTAACAAGTGAAACACTTCAGAACAGAAATCCGTTAGTTTCAAACTTGAAAAAATGGATCAAAACGGGTTGGTAATATTAGTGGGGAGGAGAAAACGATATTAATAGAATTGTTGGAAAGTAATCCAAAATTAATTAAAGGTAGATTCAATGCGGAATTTACCCATGAAAACGCGCAACAAGTTTGGGGTATTGTTTCGGATGTTTTAAATAGTATTCCTGGTGCAAAAAAGGATTGAAAGCAATGGCGCAAGGTATGGTTATTCATTATAAACAAGCAATCAAGATAATTATTTATGTAATTTACAGACTTATCAGGATATGAAAAACAAAACAAAAGGGTGGCAAGCGGGCATTCTTAAAGATATTCGAACCACGGGTGGAGGACGACAAAGTGGATCTGATTAGAAAATAAATAAAAACAACTTCATCACTCGTAGGGAATACTAATATTTATTTTCATCAATTAATATTACAATCCTTCTTCCTAACTAGAATCTCTCAATATCTTAAAAAAGTGCACTCGCATAATAACAAACACAATTTAAATTTGACAATTTTTCTGAGCCACCTATTGTTGCTCTTCCTCTTTACATGTGCATTTTCCAAAGCATTGATAGCGCTTTAGGGCTTTTGGATTTATAGTACTTTTCTGCAAAAAAAAAGGATTGTATTATTTTGCTAGTAAGTTCATTCAATAAAAGAAAAAAAGCTCAATCACGGACTTCAAATGCCTTTCGTAATACCAAATCTTGTTGCGACGACATCCATAATAGGCACAGTATAAACCTATAGTCACCTGAGTGTATAACTCATGACTAAATAATGAGACGAAAATGAAGGGGAATAGACCACACTTTTCCAGAGGGCCATAGAACCTCAAACTACAGTTTGAAAAGCTGCAGAGTTTGGAGTCTTTCATATCCCCACAAATTCCAGAGAATGTTGTAAAAGTGAGACTCCGAAGGAGAGAAAGCAGAGAAATCCCAAAACTTAATAGCTCAAAGAGTTTTTGAGCTATGAGCGTACAAGCTCTTTTGTGTACGGCGGAGAGACGGACAAATTTTTTTCCCCTTTTCGGGATTAACCAATAAAAAATGTTCAGGGTTGAAAATTACCAAATCATCAAGTAAGATGAAAATCTAATGTCCTCTGAATCAGAGAGACCCACCCGAACTTTGACCTTACTCTATTCAAAAAATTTCGATGACAAGATTACAGTCGATTGGACTTTCCGGAGAAGTCATTTGGTTTTTGGTACAGTAGTACAGAAAAGTAAAAAAAAAAAGTAAAATTTAATGTCCTGTACTTTATGAAAGTTTGGGTACTTAAGAATCTTAAACAAAACCGAAGAACAGGAAGCCATTGTTTAAAATTGTTTTAGTAGCAGTCAAGTTATTCAAAACCTACCATTCGAACAAAATCGCTGTAAGATCCCAGGGAATTCAGAACAACAAACGACAAATAATTGTCGAATACCCCGTCGTCACGAGCCTGCTTGAATTTCTGCTCATCGATGAAAAAGTATCCCAACAGATTTCCGGACTCCTTGTCGATCACATTAATCCGGAATGTCTTGGCTTGGATTTTTTCCGGTAGAACTGAGACGAAAAACTCCTTGGGCGATCGAATTCCGCTTAATTCGGCTATTTCGTCGGTGATGTTTTCAAGATCTTGCGGTTCAATCGGTGGGACTATGGTATCAATAGTGTTTCCTACCGACGGAAGGTGCCTGGAAGCTTGACTCTGTTGTGTAAAGTAGGAACCTTTCGAATTTGCGACAGGTTCTGATGATTTCATGGAGGATCCAGCATTGGACGGTTGAATTGTGGTGCCGCCATGAGTTCGTTCCAGCGAGTTGTTCCGTTCGCGGAAGTACGGTTTCAATATATTACTTTGCGTTGGATTGATCTTTCGATTTTGGGACGACTTGGTAGATTTCATGTAGGACGGTCCTGGTTGTTGACCATAACCCGCAGGATAACTATCGAGACACATTTAAAATATTGTTTGACAGTTGACATGGTAACGGCTAAAGTTTCGTGCACGAAAGTTTAATTCGAATGATAGAAACCACTCGTTGCATATCATGCGAAAAGATTCGCATGCGACCGCCGTGTGACTACTCGAGAATAGCAATTTTTTCAAGTCATTCGAAAGTTGATGAAATTCGTGCACGAAACTTGGTCGAATGAACTCGAGAATAGGGCCCCTGGCATTTTTCCACAAGAGAACAACTACACGTAGGGGAAGGTGCTGTACCTTGGAACGGTTGTACCTTGGAACGTTGTTAATTTTGTGTTTAAAAAGAGCATTCTGGTGTGTGAATCAAGAACTACATTTACAACAGCTGATATCAAGACAACCTGTCTTGTTATCACTTTACTTTGTCGGTTATTTTGCGTTTTGTTGACATTTGTGTTTTGAGGTTAGTATGAGTAATTTTTTTAACTAAGTTTGTTTAATAATTAAACTATTGTGTTGTAGTGGTATACAATCGTTTTATGCAGGATTATTATCAATAAGGTGTGTATTATCTATTTTCTATAACATCTGATTATAAGATATTAGGAGGTTTAAAAAAATAGCTTTTATTCAATTAATGGACCATGTTGTACCTTGGAACGTCACACGTGTTGTACCTTGGAATGGTATAAAATAGCAATCTTGATACAAAACTAACGTGTTTTGACTGACAATAGTGGTTTTTTTTGCAGAAAATGCCTCGCAGTAAGAATGGTATTCGTAAGGTTCCCATCGATGCTAAAAATATGTTTTAATTTTCCATTCCGTAAATTCAATGTTAAATAAATTACTTATGTACTACATAGTTATCCATTTTAACATATTTTATATTATTTTACTATTTTATGATGAATTTTTTTAATTATGTTTAATAAATATCTCTTTTAGCATTTTTCCAAGTTAGCATTTTCTTTATTTTTACCTAATTTGCAGGCTTTCCAAGGTACAACTAGTGCTGTTCCAAGGTACAACGAAACGTTATACCTTGGAACAAATTTTTCTGAAATTAAAATTTTTTTTTTTCAAATTTGGAATGATATTGTTCGCTGAAAAAAAAATGTATTATAAGTAAGTGGGTCAATGTTATCCCCACAAATTTTCATCGCATTACATATAGTACATTTTGCATAAAAAAATAAAAAGTGATTTTCGTTCCAAGGTACAACACCTTCCCCTACTAGCTGACTTGCCTCGAATATTTGACACCATTGCAAAGCTGACTGCAAACTTAAAACAAAAATGCGAAAGCTCCGAAAATCCTTTAGTTCTCTCTCTGTTTCCTGAGTAATATTTAGTTTTAGTGTTTGTATATACATGTAGATTAAGGTTAGTTTTAAGGTTAAGCTTAAGTTATTTATACGGTTTTTAACTCCTTTTGCCGTAAATGAATTAATGCCAGTAGAAAACGATTAAAAACAAACATAAATTCAATTATTATATGTAAATTATTAAGGATGTAAAGATTTCGAATAAGTCTCACCACCGAACCATTAAAACTAGCTTAAGTTAAAAATTGTAAATATCGAAGGAATAAAACAATTTCAGTTTCAATTTCAATTTACAATCCGAAATGTCAATTTCAAAGCAATTATATATTTCACTGAATTCTTTTGTAATAAATTTTTTCAATTTAAGATAACCATTATTTTGATTAATTATAATAGTAGTTATTTTTCCAAAAGTTGGAACATTTGCGTCATCATATTGTGTTTGTCGATTTCATTGCCTAGATTGTAAAAAACTTTAAAGGGATTCACAAATTCTTCTTCACAGCTCAAAAATACTAGAGAATTCAAATTATAATTTAACTTCTAATCGAAAATTTTAGAATATTACTCGAATAAGTAATTTCCTCCGCACTTAGCAATAATCCGGCTGAGGATGATCGCACACAATCCGATTTTTTTATTTCCACGTATTTCATTTCATTTCCGTCATTGAACTTCACTTTTACTAGAGTACCCTCCATATTTAATGTTTTTTATAAAAACTTTCCTGCACTGAATTGCAAAAACTGTTAGATTCAATTATTATATTTAATTCTAATAATACAATATTAAATGTACTGTCGCACTCGGGGCAACTTGCGATCTAAATATGAACGAAAAACAAAAGACATTTAGCATTTTCGTTTTTTCCCAGAAATGGCTAATACTTCATATTGCAACATCATATTTAATACAAATTATATTAAGTTTTAATCCGTGTTGTATTAATATTTTTTTCAATTAAAGCATGTAATAGAAAATGATCCCATGGTGAATTGCAAAAAAGGCTTAATTTTTCACTAGTATTGAAGTTATATTCAAAACTATTCCTAAAATTTCTAACCATGTACTTACCTACAAAAAGGAGTCTGTTTCATTTCTTTAATATGGCGCATCACTTTGCACTTACTACTATCTTCTTGCTTCTTATAAAAATAAATAATACGCACCATTCACCCACCACAATACTTTGTTAAAACACCTCCTTCACTGCACCATTTAATTCCATAATAAAAATTTAACTTACGAAAGAATATTTTTTTTCATTTTATTTTATTTCGAAATTCAATAAATATTTGTCCTTAAACGTCTAAAAATAAAAATTATATTATTTATAAAATACATAAACTAGCGTTCTTGAGTATTGTAAATTGCCTGACTAGATATTGGAATTATAGAAATTATTAAGGCCGGCTTATTAACATTTTATGAAATGTGAAAGAGATTTAATTTAATTCAGTCAATTTATGGTTTTTATTAACTTTGCTTTGTTATGTTTTCAACATTTTATTATATTAACCGTTTTTTTTTTGATGATTTCTTTTTTGATCGTGTCTTCAGTTCGTAGATCTTTTTCGTTGTGCAAAACTTAGCTGCAAGATGTTTTTAATTTATGCAAATTAAATTTTAATTTAGTTTACGTTAAACGCGTTAAGATCCCGATCATGTTACAAAGCGTTTACCTAATCGAATTCGCCGCACAAATGTGCCTTGTCATTTTTAAATTATTAGCTGTGATTGCTTTTAATTGCATGAATTTGCATAAGGTTTGCTAATGTTTGAAATGATGTGATAAATGTGTTGATTTTTGATGAGATAAATTTAAAATTTTCAGATGTTCCAGTGCTCGGACAATTTACATAACTCAAGAAAATTTCTTAGATACAAACGTATTTATTGTTTTTGTTTCTTAAACTACTCCCTTTCTTTACGGAATTTAATTATTATTATTAATATTTTTATTAAATGCAAAAGTTTAAACAATTGGATATTCTTAAAAAATGAATCATCTTACAATCGGGTATTTTCAAAGCAAATTGGTTTCTGGATTGGATAAATTTTCATCTTAGATTCGAACCACTTTAAGGAGGCCTTAAGTTTTTCGCCGTTGTAAGATGGCATTTTTTCAAGGAATGACGCAGGATGAAAGTTTGATTTGAAAGCAAGATGAAGGATAAGTATACAGTGCTACATGGAACGGTTGTTGATTTGAAGAAAACCGCTAGAACACGTTTCTCTTCGATTTGTGCGAAGCCTTGGGTTTTTTGCATGTACTGTGCTGGTGCCTAAATAGGTGCTGGTATCGACTGTGATGAGAGTAACACCGTTATGATTTGTTCTGTGTACCGTAACGGAGCGGATCGTTGTATCGAATTCCGAATAATTCGAAAACGACGCTCTAGGAATGCGTCTATTTTCTTTAAATACTGGCGAAAGAGTAAGAGAGAGTTTTGTTGAGGCATCAAATCAGTTCAGTGTGTGCTCAGAAGAGTTACGGTTATGTTTGTGCTCGTTTAGAAGGATCCGAATGGCCAGGGGACTTGCAAGTTTTGTTGTGTGTGTGGGTTAAGGCCGTGATTCAAAGCTAAAACTTTAGTTATTATATTCAATTCGTCATTTGATTTTGTACTGGATATACCTGATCGGTAGAGAAGCGACTGAAGTTGTGCGTCAGCGGTTGGAGTCTGTGCTATGAATGGTTGCTGGATGAACTTTTGCTGTCCGGAAGCTAGAATATTGTTTGTGCCGAAATTTCCGGTTTGTAGTTCGTGACGGAAAATTCTTGTACGGGGTTGTTGAAACTGTTGCTGCTGTTGTTGAAGAACTAGTTGCTGTTGATGAAGTAATTGTTGATGTTGTTGAAGTAATTGTTGTTGTTGTTGTTGTTGCTGCTGTTGTTGTAGCTCTGCTGATTTGAATATTTGGAAATGACGTTGTGGTAGTTGTTGAATTGGTGAAAGTTCCAATGGTGTAATGAAAGTTTGTTGTTGTTGTTGCTGTTGTTGTGGTTGAATGTAACTGAATTGATTAGAGGCTTGAATTTGAATTCCGGTTGCTTTTGGCTGTTGTTGAACCAATGGAACCGAATTCGACAGGAAATTGACTGGTTCACGAACTGGTAGATGTTGTTGACTGGAGATCTCATAGCGTGGCGCTTGGGTTACGCTCGGAACAATTTCGAGTAGTGGCTTAAATGTTACATTGGGTATTTCGTTTGATAGCTTGTTGCTTTTGTTGATATTGAGATTCGAAATAAGCTGGTTTGCCTGGGCACTATGACTCTCATATCGTTTGCGCCGATTCTCTTGGAGCAGTTGTTGCTGAATAAGGATTTGCTGCTGTTGTTGACGTGCTTGACTCTGCAGGGCAAGAATCTGATCCTCGAGGAGCTTCTGCCGATCCAACAGAAGTTGATTGATGTTGATCTGTTGAGTGTTTTGAATTGTGGCTTGTGGGACAATGCTAGGAAAGCTGGATATGAGCTGTTCGGATTGTTGAATGGGATAGTTGTTGAGGGGTTGGTGAACATCCGAAACGGGAGGAAGCAGCTGTTGATTCAGCGTTGGTATGGTATTCTGTGATTGGAACGCTAAACGTTGCTCTTCTTGATGTCGTTGAAGTGCTTCGGGTCGTAGAAATGAAGGCAGCGGTAGTTGGAAGGACGAAGCTCGGTTTTGAATAAGCGCTGCTTCAGTTGGTACTGGAACTGATGACTGCTGGCTAATAGCGTCAGATTGGGATAGTGCTGGGTAGTTGATGGACGATAATGCGATAACCGGGATTGGGGTTGGTACAATCGGTGGAATCAGAGGTACCACCTTTTTTGGTACACCGACGCCATCTTGGTGGACTGTAAATGCACTTACCAACGGCGCTTCGAAAATTTTAATATCCTGTTTGTCGACAACTTCGATATTTTCGCCATCTTCGTTGTGAGTCGGTGCCGGCTTCTTAGTTGTTGTGGGTTCGTCGGGCTTAGGGATGGCTGCTTCTGCCAAAATTTCGGTGTCCTCTGATTTCGATTTCGATTCCGTTGCATCTGGACTAGTAGATAGTATCGGAGTTTCATTGGAGGATTTCGTTTCGCTATCGGTACTTCCGGTTTTTCTTGGCTTTTTCGTCGGTGTGTACTGAATGATTACTTGACTTTCATTATTCGCCGGATTACCAACTTTTTCGAGTAAATACTGCAAGAGTTCATTGTCGCTATTTTTGTTCGCTTCGGAATCGACATTGGCCGAATAAAAGTGCACGGACATTTTGTCACGGACGGTACTTTCTTCGAGAATTTCATCCTTGGTGGTTGCACTTTCGGTAGTGGTTATGGGCTGATCGTCGTCCGGTGGCACCTCAAGATTATCGACTGGATCAACCGGTACTACAATTCGTCTTAGGTGTGTTGGATTATCTTGAACGGATTCCGTTGGGATTATTTCGTTAGTTTCCGAGGACTTTTCTTCGGCTGATACGAAAGATATCAGGAGAATTGTGCAGAGAGTTGGTAGCTGAAATTAAAAGAAACAAAACTAAATTAATTTTATGCGAAATTTTTTTTAAAGTTAATTTTTGTTAATTTATTAGGTCAAAGTTCTGGATTATAAGTCTTTGCACCAACTAATGATAATCCTTCTCTTCTTTTGAAAGTAGTTTTGGTACGTAGTTGCATTGGTGTGTACGCTGGTTTGCAGGAAAAGATAAAAAAGGAGGCAGTAAATTGAATTACGCTATTTTTTTTACAAGTTCATGAAAAAGTTCTTATTAGTACACTGCCCACAGCACGAATGCGATGTCTTCGTTGAATTTCCTGAAGAATTTTCTTAGACTTAACCCTTTAACTCCTTAATCCTAACTTTACTTATTTCTTCCCATACCGATCTTGACTAAAGTCCTAAAACTGTTAGCTGACTATTGCCAATTAGTTTGCTCTCTTAAAAGTCGAGAGTTTGGACAATGTTCTATTTTTTCGAGATTCCTTAGAGATGAGTTCACACCTAAATTACATCGTACTCAATCAACTTGATATTTATGTTATCTTTCGAACCACAAGGAGATCTGCTTACCTTGGAAGATGCAAAACGGTTGATTCAATTCTTATTTATAACAAATAAAACAAACTTTGTTTGGATTTAAGAATAAGAAAATTTTCAAAATTCGTGTACTTCCTTGTGACTTTCGAAACTGAAAAAAGCGATAAATTCGAAAAATATAAGCCAGAATAATATTTATAATGTTTTCGGACATTTTTATTAAGTGCTACGGCATTTAGTTCTAATAAAATAAAAACCTGCTCAAAACTGGATTATTTTTATTTATTATAAAATTTTATATCTATCAAGGCCATTTCAGATCTATTCGCCTTCTTTTCTTATTAATAACGATAGTAAAAATGTTTGTTTAAGGTTAAAGTTATTTTTACTTGCATAAAAAAATATTATAAAATTTTTTTGTGATTTCGGCTTTTGAAACATTTTGAAATCATCTAGAAGGGGAAAGTCGCTTCATATTTATCAGGAACAGAGGGCTCTGTTTGCTAGTATGGGGATGAAAAATCGCACACCAGATTCAAAATTTTTAGGGCTAAATTTCAAATTAACTTCAGATTTAACAAATATCTCCTAAACTGACTGGGGTAAGACCAGTCGCTGAAGAGTGAAGTGAAGAATAATAATTTGGAAATCTTAGGAACCCAGCAATCCAATTTACGAACATTTCCAAAAAATAGTTAAATTGGGAGGTATGATGGCTTGACAGCATGGACATACCAAAGCCGGAGCCATCTTGGTATTCAGTTGAGTATAAAAGTTCCAACAGAACGCAAACAATACAAAACAATCATACGTTACACTGTTGCGAGCTAGGGGATTCCCTGGATTTAAAGTAAAACACAGTTCGATTTCAAATCATTAGAGATAACAACATTATTGCATTTAAATGTCACACAATTGGCAACGCTTCACGAATCCATTTACTATACTTGATCGCTGTTATCAATAAAAATCACTTTACTTTCGCGTAGAACTGACTGTCATCCCGTCCTCGTAGGAAAAAAACTAATCTCATGTAAAAGCTCTGCCGCGCTTATATACTACGTGTGTTGAGACTAGAAATGGGCAAAGCAGTTCCTCTTAGTGAAGGAGTTCACTCCGAGTCACTCACTTCAAGGAACGAGTTCAGTGAACTAGTTCCGGGATTCTGATAACCTATGTTTTTCACACGTGTCCAACGGAACTGCAGTCAAAAGCAGTGTCACTTGTTCACTTGAAGGAAACTCCTGAACGACCCATCTCTATTCTGTACTCACTAGTCACTTTAATTGAAGTGTTCATTAAAATGGAACTCTTCGCTCCTTCGTTCCGAACTCACTACCTCTAGTCACTTCTTCGTTCCGGACTCACTACCACTAGTCACTTCAATTGAAGTGTTCACTAAAATGGAACTCACTCCTTCGTTCCGGACTCACTACTATAGTTGTGCTTGTTGGTTGGAAAATAGGAAGAAGAGCGGTGTATACAAGAAGCCGACAGTACTGTTTATAATATACATGCAATGAAAAATACCACACGCATATAAAATGAATATGAATGAAATATATGATAAACTACTGAGAGAGAAGAGCTGACTAATACTTTGTGAAGAATGAAGTTATGTCTTCGTTGTGTGTGTTTTCTGTCTGTGGAGACGGGCAAAACGAGAAGATTTTGTTGGTTGAAAAAAAAGGTCGTAGTCGTCACTGAAAGCAATACTCAATGTGAAAAAAAAACAACCAAAAAAAAGGTCGTGTGGCCGTCGTTCTTCATGTTTTTGTCACGTGTCGAATGGAACTGCAGTTCACCAAAAGGAGTGAGTTACTTTACTCACTCACTTCAATGTAGTGTTCTTTTGGAACAGTTCACTCCGGAATGACCCATCTGTAGTTGAGACAAGAGATTTCCAGCATATTCGCTTGTGTGTGTAGAGTCTTTGGGGCGTGTGAAGAACATGCGAGAAGAGGGATATTCGAGAAGTTTGCAGAATTTTCTCTACATTCCAATTGGATATTGGTGGAGGTTTTGATATCTCACTGAAAACTGAAGCCATTCATAAATGAGTTGTGCGGGTTGCCAGAATACGAATGTAACAACATACACAGCGATTACGACCGTCGTTTCCTAAAAGGAACAACAATATGTTTACGTGCGTGAGGGTACATGTTGGAAGAAATTTTGTCCACCCTTTTGTTTATTAATTAGTTTGTTAAAAATACAGAAAATTTGGTTCAATTTCTAAATCTTGAATCATAAGTAGAGCGCTGTCAAAGCCATGGAACGTATTTTCTTCTGTCGTCTGAACTATCATTGATTCGTTCTCTTAATGTCTTTATGGTACAAAATTTTTAACATGAACCAATTAACCATGGACACCATGGAACAATTTCTATGGGCAGAAAATTGTACGGGAAATGCGTCTCGTTGACGATTGAATAAGTGAGGTCTAAGGTGTATCTTAGCAAGGCGTAACACCTCTTCAGTTTTCTTAAAAAGCCGCTCAAAGCCGGAACCAACGTTTGTGAACCAATTTGGAGTGAATCTAGTAAAAAATCGTATTCATCTGCCTTTTTTTGCTTCAAATTTCTATTTTTTTTTTACTATTTTAACTCATCAAATAGGTAGTACTGCTGAGAATGTCATGACTTATGACATGAATAGCAAAAAGTGCTCAAATTTGTCCACTTGTTGTCGGCTAATTTGTCCACACAAAGTTACCTGAATATCGAGTGCATAAAATTCCGTGACTTTCTGTTCGCGAAAAAGAACAAGTCGAGGAAACTAATGCGAAAATTAAGTACATAGAAGATTCGAAATCGGATAAGTAGTGTTTTAAAAATCGAATATTAGCGATTCTTCTTTAATTGCTAAAGCAGATGATGTACTAGGAAATTTATTTAAATTTTTATCTGTTTCGCAATTCAGCTTTCACTTCAGCTCGAGTGCTACTTGTACTCGTATAATGCCCTCATTTGCATTAAACGTACTCGTCGCTTATATCGGGAACATCTTCTTTTAAAAAAAAGCCTTTTTAACGTTGCCACTCTTCATTAATCTTAGGACATGACAAAATTTAAATTAAATATCTCCTTGAGAAAAGTTACCACTTAGATGGACATGTAGAGTTGATAATTTCATAATGCCTCCGTAGAAACAAAACAAATTTAAGAGTCCGGATGTTTTTCTTCATGACCTTTACAAAACTGATTTTTTTTTTGTTTAATTCACTGTAATTATTATAATAAACTGAAAATTATTGCGAAAATCGGTTACTGGTATTACGCGGCCAAGAGTACTTAAATGAAAATTGTAAAATTATAATTTACGATAAGTTAACATCTACTTGATTTTGGGTACACTTACTACAAAGTAATAGTTTATAACAATTGTAACCAATGGAAAACTTCACTTTCTACGTAATTGAAAATAAAATTTTTTCTTCTTAGTTGTTTAATTTGATGAAATTACGAAAAAGAAATATTTTCCTAATTGAAAGAAAAGAAAATCGTTAACCTTGTAGGGTTCGTAATGTTTAACTGCATAGGTATGTTGACCATATGTTACCAAACTGGTAGGTGAAACTAATCGACCTGTGTAACCTTTAGTGTAAAGACCATGTCTTACAAATCACGTTAAAAAAAATCTTGACAGCACACAAAATTAGTTTTATTCGATCCGATAATGATATTTGTCATTAATTACCCAGTAACTCAATTTAGAAAGAGAGATAAATTTTGAAAGCTTTCAAAAAAAAAACCCAAAAATCATCTTGAATTAAGTTCGCAATCGCTTAATATATTTTGTAGTACAGTTTGCCAATGGTTCAATTAAATTTGCAAGCTCGAAAAAAATATTCTTCAACAAATAAATATAATTGTTGAATTCAAATTAGAAATTATTTAATACCACAAATACGGCAGTCGCTATAGAAAATACTTCTGATGGAATACTGACTTTAACATGGAATTATAGTGAAAGAGACGCGCGCGCGTAAAGCGATGCGACGCGATGAAAGCTGATGAATTGAGGTTAGTGAGTGCAACCAGTTACACCCAGTTAGTTACAGCTCTTTTTTCCGACACTGTCTTTATGTGTTTCACGATGCTTGTCTCTTCCATCATTAGATTAAAAAAGAAAGCGATAAAAGCATACATGCTTCCGACACTCTAGTGCTAATGCAGAAAATGAACACTAGGTGCGGAGTAGAATTTTATGACCGGCATGTCATCATGTCAGTTCAAATATAAAAATATTTTCATTTGTGTTCAGTTGTTAGCGATTTCGTGTGTTTTTCAGTTTTAATAAAGAAAATTTTTTTCAAAATATGTGAATTAGTTCATTTTACATTATTATTATTTAATAATAAAGTATTGTGATCGAACTGAAATTTAAAAAAAATTTGCTACCCTGAAATTTTGTATTTTCACGTTTTAGGACTAGTAGACCCTAAAAAAGCAAAAAAAAATGTCCGTCTGTCCGCCGTAGATGCCGTACGCCGTACGCAAAACCGTTTGAAGGCGCATAGCTCACAAACCCGTTGAGATATTAAATTGACATTTTTATGGTGGGTAGATTGGGTGAACCCCTACGATTGGTATCTTTTTGGTGGGTGGGGGTGTAAGGGGGAAGAAGGTGGCGCGTTTTAGACGAAAAATTTTGGTTTCTAGATCTCAGGAACTGCTTATGGTAGGAGGCTGAAATTTTTAACTTATGTAGTACTATGATAGTGGACTTATTTGCAAAAAATTGGTGATAAGGGTTGAGGGTGTGGGAGTGGGGGTGAAAACAATATGTCTGAAACGTTCGAAAGCTGGGATTGAAGCATTCTAAAATCCATATCTCCTAAATCGTTGATCTCGGAAGTGTGAAACTTTGTAGTTATCTTAAGAGATAATAGGAGAGTAGACAAGAGCTAAAATTTTTAAGAGGGGAAGTGGAGTGTAGGGGTGGGGGGTGAAAAACTTTAGATTACAATATCTTCCGAACCAATTGTACCAGGAAAATGAAATTTAGTTTCTGTATATAAGATCACAAATGGAGTCTACTGAATGTAAAAATTTTGAGAGGGGAGGTGGAGTACGAAAGTGGAGTTATTCAAAAAATCCAATTTTTATATCTCAAGAACCGTACCAGATATGATCTTAGAAGTTTTACAGAAGTTAGGCCCAGTAGACTTCTAGCAGGGAAAAAAATTGTGGTGGTGCTGGCGAAGCGGGTGACGGTGGGAGGGGGTGGAACGAAAAGAATTCTTATTTTTATTTCTCGAAAACCGCAAAGCATAGAAAGTTAAAAATTTACGACTATATAGAGTCACTGTAGAAGTATCATAGAAAAAATGTTGATAGGAGTAGCAAGGTACGGGGGTGGGGGTGTTTTTTCATATCTCAGAAACAGCGTATGCTAGAAAGTTGAAACTTAGTATGTATATGTGGAAGTACTACAGGAGTAATTAAAGCAAAAAAAAAAGTTCAAAATTTTATTGATGTACAGAGCTGGAGTAATGCAGTGTAGGTCACTATGCGACTGATAACCTAAAGATTAAACAGGAGGCTATTTGGAACGTTATTTTTTAGGTTATCAGTCACATAGTGACCTACACCGCATCTCAGTATTAAACACGTTTTGGACTTCTATCCAAAAAATAATAAAGTTGCGCCCAGACTGTTGGCAGATTTTTATTAATGTGACATTAATAAACAGTCAAATGATATAAACATCGCTCTTTAGTATCCGACAGATGGAGCTAATTCCAATCTGAACAACTCACTTATTATTGATATTAAAGTTTCCAGAGAAACATCTTTGCAATATTGTTGAGAGCTCTGTATACGTCTCGCATGTTCTAGACACTTCTCGCATTTAATAGGTACTTTTTCCGCGTCCCACACATATAACCGAATATGCTGGAAATTGCTCGACTCAACACATACAGTATATAAACGCCGCACAGCCGGGGGATAAGTTTTTCTACTGCAAGAGTGAAACGACTATCAACGCGAAAGTGTATTTTTATACTCTAGATGAAATCATATAGAGTATTATAAGTTTAATCCAGCCCAAAAGTTTGTAACGCATAGAACCAAGCCTCGGACGAAAAAAAGTTATATATTATTTTTTGTTTATTTGTGCCCAAAAACCTCAAATCCGCCTGACGTCCGTCCGTCCGTCCGTCCGTCCGTCCGTCCGTCCGTCCGTCCGTCCGTCCGTCCGTCCGTCCGTCCGTCTGTCCGTGAACACGATAACTCAAGAACGCCTTCACCTAGGATCTTGAAATTTTAAATCTGGATGTTTGGTTGAATTTGTAAGGCTAAGTTCGTTAACGGGCAAAATCGTCCTACTCCTTCGGGTAGCTGCCATACAAAATGTCCTTAAAACACGTGTTCAAGAATATTTACCAATAACTTCGGAACGCCTAAAGCTACGACTTTGAAATTTTGTATGTGTTACTTTTTTAATAGTTGGAGCTAAATGTATGAATATCAAGAAAATCCTGTTAGTCCTTCGTGTAGCTGCCATACAAATATCCTGTCAAAATGTATTCACTTAATTTACGAAACTCACTATAACTAAAGTAATCTTTTAGGTACGAAATCGAAATTTTGTACAAATTAGTTTTGAATAAAACCAAAGTTCCAGTTTACTAGTCAGCGAAATCCTTTCACTCCTTCTGGTAGTTGCCATACAAAATATCCTTAAAAGAGGTGTTCAAGAATATTGGTTGATAACTTCAGAAGAGTTTAAGCTACGACATTGAAATTTTGTATGTATTATTTTTTCAATAGTTGGAGCTAAATATATAATTATGAAGAAAATCCTGTTAGTCCTTCGTGTAGCTGCCATACAAATATCCTGACAAAATATATTCACTTAATTTACGAAACTTACTATAACTCAAGAATTCTTTTAGCTACGAATTCGGAATTTTGTACAAAGCAGTTTTTAGTAAAAACGAAGCTTGAGTTTACTTGTCAGCGAAATCCTTTTACTCCTTCTGGTAGCTGCCATACAAAATGTCCTTAAAATACGTGTTCAAGAATATTGGCCGATAACTTCAGAAGGGTTTAAGCTACGTCTTTGAAATTTTGTATGTGTTATTTTTCCAATAGTTGGAGCTAAATGTATGATTATGAAGAAAATCCTATTAGTCCTTCGTGTAGCTGCCATACAAATATCCTGTAAAAATGCCTTCACTTAATTTACGGAACTTACTATAACTCAAGTAATCTTTTAGCTATGAATTGGCAATTTTGTACAAATTAGTTTTGAGTAAAAACAAAGTTTGAGTTTACTAATCAGCGAAATCCTTTTACTCCTTCTGGTAGCTGCCATACAAAATGTCCCTAATTCACGTGTTCCACAATATTTTCGATAACTTTTGAACGCTTTAAGCTACGATTTTGAAATTTTGTACACGTTCATTTCTAACTAATTCCAAGGAAAAGGATAAATATGTAAGAAATCGAGTGAGTCCTTCCTGCACCTCCCATGTGAAAGTCCTTCAAAAAGGACATTTTTGTTCGATGACTTACCCAGTTTAAGATATGAAATTAAACACTGAATATTGTCTTTTAGTTTTGAGTAGCAATCTAATGGCAGTCCTTAATAAAGGACATACAACATGCACACACGTAATTCTACTTTATCCCCAACTACAATATAAATCGGAGTTCAGTATTCATCTAGAGTATTATACGATTGGCTTGCAGCCGATCGTGACTGCAGTATGTTTCAAGTTATTTTCATCGATAACAGCGATCAATTAGTAAATGAAATCGAATTGTGTTTCACTTGAAAACCCGGCGAAATTATTTTTCAAGAATGATTTTACCTTTATTGCACCTGAAATTTGTTTTTCAAATAAAATTTTTAAAATGGTGATAAATACGAACTTATGTATTCACACAATATTTATTATGCACTAGCCGCGTACCGCGGCTACGCTCACGTTGTTCTATCTTCCCTGTTACTCCTATTGATCTCGTCCTTCTCACCGTTTCTCCCGTTTATCCATTGCTCCTGTTTCTCCCGTTGTTACAAATTCATTTTGAAAAAGCAACTAAACTATATTAACAATTATTAATTTTTGACTGGTTCACTTAGAACGCATACAGGACAATGAAATAAACAAACATTCACAGAAAAAAATTATTTGTTTTCTTAGCCCCTGATCATAAAATTAAGTACGAACCATCCTCCATCCACCATTCTCCATCTACTATCCCCCAACCTCCATCATCCATCCACCATCCTCTATCCACCATCCTCCATCCTCCATCCTCCATCATCCATCCTCTATCCTCTATCCACCATCCTCCATCCTCCATCCTCCATCCTCCATCCTTCATCCTCCATCCTCCATCCTCCATCCTCTATCCACCATCCTCCATCCTCCATCCTCCATCCTCCATCCTCCATCCTCCATCCTCCATCCTCCATCCTCCATCCTCCATCCTCCATCCTCCATCCTCCATCCTCCATCCTCCA
The DNA here is from genome assembly GCA_951812415.1 of Beris morrisii. Lineage (NCBI taxonomy): Eukaryota > Metazoa > Arthropoda > Insecta > Diptera > Stratiomyidae > Beris > Beris morrisii. The sequence continues at coordinate 126,017,279 of OX638311.1, forward strand.
TCCTCCATCCTCCATCCTCCATTTACTATCCTCTATCCACCATCCCCCATCTTCTATCCTCCATCCTCTATCCACCATCCTCCATCTACCATCCCCCAAACTCCATCATCCATCCCCCAAACTCCATCATCCATCCTCTATTCTCTATCCACCAGCCTCCATCTTCCATCCTCCATATTCCATATTCCATCTTCCATCCACTATCCTCTTACACCATTTAGTAATAGGAATAGGCATAACTAATACACCAAAAACGAACTGCCGTTAAATCATATGAAAAACACTCAAATGTTGAAATAACTCGCGAACCACGTGTTAAATAATTTTGTTAACGCAGAAACCATCGAGGGCGTACCCTCAACAAATCACCAAAGTTTCATCGCAATTGGATGAGTGGTTTAGGAGCCTATACAGGACAAACAGACAAACAGACAGACAAACATTCATTTTTATATATAGAGATTAAAGTGTTTCTTAAGAATTCTGGAGCACAGCTCGTCGTTGAAATCGCAACTGTGTTCAACACGTTTATATAGGTCTTTAAAAATGCAAAGTTGAGCGCGATATTTGGGCTCTTCGTGCGGGTTTTCATAGAGCTCACTCGGCGGGTTTTGCTGCCAACTATCTGGCAACCCTAATCGCGACATTCGGAGATTTGTCTTGAAGAATTCGGGGAGCATTTGTCTCGATACCATGTATTTTTTTCATAAGGAGTCTTGAATAGAAATAGGAAACTGCTTACATCACAGGCAAACTGAAATTTAAAATTTAGTTAAACGCACTGAACTGATTTCACGAGTTTATCAATCAACGAGTTAGACTAGGTTTTCGGCTGGTATAACTCAAACTAGTTTGAAGAACGAGTTGAACTTTTTACTGTAGCTTTTAGATTTAACATGTTTTTTATAAGTTCAAAGTTTCAAGCTAGTGACGTTATTCATTGCTGAGATGTTTTTTTGTTTTTTTTCTTAATTTTTTCTTGACTCACCTCATAAGAGGTTAACTTAATACACCCACTGTGACAAAATGTTATGATGATAACGAATGGTGGACACACGGGTATTTTTTTTGGTTCTACTTCCATTAATTTTATTTTATTTCAGTATAAATTTTATTAAACGTAAGGAAACGAATTATTATTATTACAACCAAGGAGCAGGGGACAAGAAGGAGTACTTTCCCTATCTGGATTCCACCTAATCGAAAAATAGTACATATTATAAAAGAGTAAAAGCTACATTTTTCAAACCAACTGTGACTCAACCATTTTGCTGTTCAGGTTTATTATAAATTTTCCGTTCAAATCCGGCTCGACGGACTAAAAAATGTTTGACTTTTTTCCAAAGAAAGACTTCATTTTTCTTTGAGAAATCAAATATCGCAAGAATGGCTAAATCTCAAACAACTTTATATCCTTCTAAAAGTTTAGATTTAGTACATGAAAAGAGAATTGATGCCATATATAAAATATGAGGTGAGACATTTTATGACTAGGTTTGTAACGATGATTTGGGTAAAAATTCAAAATTCTGATAAATTAAGAAGAATTTCTGGGTGAGAGATTTAAAATGTAGTTGTCGAAATTTAGTGATGTAAAGCCCCGTTTACACGGTGATAGTTCATGCGATAGTTTATGTTGCGAAAGATAATGTTGTGATAATCGTGTAAATGAAAGCACTAATATTTAACGATAGAGTTGACAGCACTATTGCCAGATAAAACTATCACAGCATCTATCGCCATATAAACTGAACCGTCGCGATTTTTTTTACTTTCGAGTAATTTTTGTTATTAACATTGACTTGTCAAATTAATATCGAGGTGATGTTAAATCCTGTTTTCACGGTGATAGTTTTTAGTGATAATATTATCGTGAGAATGCAGATCGATTGTTTGACAGTGCGATAGTCTGCTGTATACACGGCGTGATGGTTAAGGAATGCGACAGTAGTCTATCTTCAGTCAACTCAATATGAATGTAAAAAGTATAAAACGCGGTATACACGGCGATAGTCGGTGCGATGGCTACGTAAATTTCGCGATAGTGCTCTCAACTCCCTTAGTGAAAGTGATAGTGATATCATTATAGTGCGAAAGCAACTATCATTTAATTTACACGGTGATATTGATAGCGATAGTATTTATTACGATATTAATTTTTGAATGCGATATAAACGCTTTGCGAGATACTGAAATCTAGTTGCCAAAATCTAATGATGTAAACCAGCTTTTAAACATGAATATAAACGTTTACATTATTTATTAATATTTTGGTTCAAAAATAAAATGGCGATTGTGACGATGGATCACTTGATTTATAAGCTTTAAAACAAATAGTAGTAGGTATTTTTTTCACAATTCCAAAAATTTTAAAAGCAAAACGTAGGGAGATACCTCCGGGATCATTGCACCATATTTCTTAAAGCGGAAACAATTATTTAAAAAAATTCAAACAAGCAAAGCTCTAGCATACAAATGTCTTTGAAAAATTTGCGCAAATGTCTATTGTTTTGTTTGATTTGGTGCATCGTATGATAATTGAAAAAAAAATTTTATGTACGGTACGAATTTATACCGTAAATAGTTCAGTGAAAAAAATTGTTTGTAAATTAATAAAATCATTGAACCCGTTTCGCATACCACCTGTACAAAAGTCCACACAACATGTGCTTAATTGCTAAACGATTTATTCGAAAGCCCGTAAGGATACTGTTTACAAGGAAAAAAAACCCTGACAAAATCCAAGGCATCTCTTGGAATAGCTGAAAGAAAAATGTTTAACTAAAGTAAAGCTAAATTTTAAGAATTGCTGCGTTAGTTTTTTGTCAGAGGAGTTTTAAAAACCACCACACGAACTTTCCAGATTTCAGATCGATCGCTACCTTTACTAATGTTGTTAAGTACTTGTTGTGGTTACACTTGACTTAATGAACTATTAACTGAAAAACTGTTCATTTAAAATATAATGGTATATTATTAAAACAAAAATGGACAAAATAAGCCTCTCCTCGATAGAACCTTGCTTGAAATAGAGTAAAGGAAAATACGTTGAAGAGTGAATCTCAAACTTTCATTTAATTTGGGCCGAAAGTACAGTATTTTCTCTAAAAACCTTCTTCTCCTTGAGATGGCTGCTATGCAAACGTCCCTAAAATTCGTAGTTAGGCGAAGAACCCGTCAAAATTTTACTCCTTAAAACCAACACAGCTAAGATCTAGGGATTTACCATACATTTGTCTTTCAAAAATTTTGATTTCTTCGAAACTCACGCGAATTCAAGAACGAATTGAGATTTTCGATATTGCATTTCGTACCCAAAAAAAAATTCAAAAAATTCAAAAATTCTAGTTCAACAATCCCTACATTTGGATCAAGTGAGTTATGGTATCCAAACGGCGTTATCAGGATCATATAGTGGCAATATAAAGTAACCAGCCCAGCCTCTCAAGGTCATATCAGAAATCAATAACTTTGGATATCGCGTATGATCCTCGGTCAATAGCCATATTTTTTTTGAATTTCGTTTGGTGTGTTAACAAGTAAAAAAATCGACATACAGTTCATTGAAAGTGACCAGACATTTAAAAGACTTAATAAATTTCAGGAAATCTGAACACACCTTTTCCGTTTTACCTTTAAATTTGGGCGTGAGATCAACAATTTTAACAACCTTTACTTTGAACTTGACTTTGAACTTGACTTTGAACTTTGAAAAATTTGAATAAAATTTTTGCGTGAGCAAAACGATTTCAGTTTTTCATTTAAGCGTCTTGTCGAGTTGTTTTCATGAACGTCGAATTATTTTGATATAAATCTAAAATGAACAATTTTAACATTTTATCTTGGTACCTCTTTTAAAATAATCTTTGGTGCATGGGTTGTTTAATGGCTTTCTTAGCGGACTTTGGGAACTTTGAGTTGTTTTCGGATAATGGATGGTGAAAACGTGCTCAATTCTTCCATGCATATACTACTCTTGTTTTCATATTTCGATACAGAAACCTCGCCCATTTTCAAATAACAAAAAATTTGCCAACAGTCTGGGCGTAACTTTATCATTTTTTGGGTAGAAGTCCAGACCCGTTTAATCCTGAAGTACGGTGTAGGTTACTAACCTAAAAAATACTGTTTCAAATAGCCTCCTGGTTATTCTTTAGGTTGCAGTCGCATAGTAACTTACACCGCATCTTACGCGTTCCGGACCTCTACCCAAAAAAAAAATAATAAAGTTGCGCCCCGACTGGTGGATTTTTTTTATTTTCAATTTCAATAAAAACATAGGAGATAAAATATCGACATCATCCTTTAGGGGTTGAATAACAAAAAATTTTGAGACATATTTTTAGGCTATTCGTGAAAACACAACCACTTTACACCCCCTTAAGTGTTGGAAATCGAAAAATTTGGAAAACGATTTCTATGCGCTTATATAAGGAATACGTAGACGTAAAATTAATTTGTTAACTCGACATGATTAAAAGATATAACGAAATTCGTGAAAATGAAGAAAAACCCGCTTTTCACGGATATGTTTTTTTACTCCACCTTTTTACGCTAATACCATGGATACACAGCTTGTATACAAATCATAATATCGTTAATATCACCAGTGTATCACCCAATAATCTGCATATAGTACGTCAACGAGCTGATATCTACATAATATCCAACCTGTTTCCTTGTATATAAATTCGATGATTTTAGCTGACATAGCCTTCTAACTGCCATCAGCGCCATCTAAAAGTGAAATCAACTCAAATTCCAATGAATGACAATTGTGGATTTTTATATCCTTTCGTCAGTTAAAATTATTTGAGCGTGTTTTCAATTTTATGTGTGATGTGATGGTCCACTCTCTGCATTTCTTTATTAGCAATGAAAGTGCTTTTCGCCGCACGAAGAGCTAGCAGTCGAAGCCTTTTTTTCTTCACTGCCAAAAATTCGGAATGTACTTTTTACTGTCCCAGATTAATTAAAAGTTCCATTCAATTTTGTTGCTGCGTTGAATTCATATTAATTTTAAAATATCACAATATAAGCACAATACTACGATTGATAGACGCTTGAAATTTTGTCTTTGACACCTAAATGTCAAAGTATAACATGTATGGGTTGTGTATCATGTCATCTTGTATCACATATCATGATTTGAATAAAGTAATTTGTATACAAGCACACCATACAGGTTAACGTCGTTGATTCTATTCCCAAATTGTAAACTACACCGTATGTTGTTAAATGTGTTGGTATCAAACCCTAAGTAAAATTTTAGGAAATGCTAATTTTTCGATGTACATATACCTATTTCTTTTTGATCGCTTGATCGCTAAACGCGTTGTGTTCTGGACGTATTCATTGCAAATAATTTTCGTTTCGAATTTTACTTTATTATTTTTTAATAATAAAGTATTGTGATCGACCTGAAATTTCAAAAAAGTTTGCTACCCTGAAATTTTGTATTTACACGTTTTAGGACTAGTAAACCCCAAAAAAGCAAAAAAAAAAAAAAAAATGTCCGTCTGTCCGCCGTAGACGCCGTACGCCGTACGCCGTCCGCCGTACGCCGTACGCCGTACGCCGTACGCAAAATCGTTTGAAAGCGCGTAGCTCCCAAACCCGTTGAGATATTAAATTGAAATTTTTACGGTGGGTAGATTGGGTGAACCCCTACGACTGGTATGTTTTTGTGGGGTGGGGGTACAAGGGGAGAGGAGAGGGGAGCGTTTTAGACGAAAAATTTTGGTTTCTAGATCTCAGGAACCACTTATGCTAGGAAGCTGAAACTTGGAACTTATGTAGTACTATGATAATGGACTCAATTGCAAAAAAATTGTCGATATTGGTTAAGGGGTGTGGAAGTGGAGGGGAAAACAATGAGTCTTTGACGCATGAAAGCCGGGATTGAAACATTCTAAATTCGATATCTCCTGAACCATTGATGTCAGAAGATTGAAACTTTGTTGTTGTCCTTGGGGATACTTCAAGATTAGACAAGGGCTAACATTTGTAAGAGGGGAGGTAGGGTGTGGGGGTGGGGGGTGAAAAACTTTGGATTACAATATCTTTCGAACCAATTACACCAGGAAGATAAAATTTAGTTTCTGTATATGGGATCACAAGAGGAGTCTACCGAAACTAAATTTTTTGAGGGGGGAGGTGGAGCACGAAAGTGGGGGGATAGCAATTTCTCAAAAAATGTAATTTTTATATCTCAGAAACCGTATCAGATATGATCTTGAAAATTTTACAGGAGTTGGGGTCGATAAACTTCTAGTAGGGAAAAAAATTTTGGTAATGTTGATGTTGGGGGTGATGGTGAAAGGGGGTAGAAAGGAAAACATTCTGATTTTTATTTCTCGAAAACCATAATGAATAGAAAGCTAAAAATTTAGGATTATATAGAGCCACTATGGAGACATCCTAGAAAAATACAATTTTTGATAGGGGTATCAAGGTACGGGGGAGAGGGGTGGTTTTTTATATCTCAGAAACGGCTTATGCTAGAAAGTTGAAACTTAGTACGTATATGTAGATGTACTATTAGAGTAATTAAAGCAAAAAAAAGTTCATATTTTTATTGGCGTTCAGAGGTTGATTAAAAAAAATGTCCGTGAATCCACATTTTCGTAAATTTCGTTAAAACTTTTAAACATGTCGAGCTATCAAATCAATTTTACTTCTGCGGCCTATTTATATAAGCGCCTACTAACGGTTTTCAAAATTTTTCGATATTCAACCCCTAAAGAGGTGTAAAGTGGTTGTTTACATATTCACGAATTCTGATATATTCCTAAGGTATATTGAGACTTGGAATTCACGTTTACTTCTATAAGCTTTAAACGTAGTCGGGGAAAACCCCGATTTAAGTATTTTTCTCTATTAAACCCCCTGGGGGTATTGTTCAAGATTTCACTGATTCCGAAAATCTCTTAGGCTTAATGTGATCGAATTCGCTTTTACTACTATGAATTATTCTATTGATAAAAAAAATACGTAAATAAATAAAAAAAATCTGCCAACAGTCTGGGCGCAACTTTATTATTTTATGTGTAGAAGTCCGAAACGTGTTTAATGATGAGATACGGTGTTGGGTACTATGCGACTGACAACCTAAAAAATAACCATTAAGCTATTTGGAACGTTATTTTTTAGGTTGTCAGTCGCATAGTACCCAACACCGTATCTCATCATTAAACACGTTTCGGACTTCTACACATAAAATAATAAAGCTGCGCCCAGACTGTTGGCAGATTTTTACTATGCGCCAAGTGCCAAAATGGAAGACGAATTTAACTTAAATCTTTAACATTAATCATTTAATAGTCAATATTACAAGTGCAATCGGTGAAAAAAATCAGGATATACCCATTCAAATCGAAACCGAACAATTAATTATTGACAGTGCAGTGTTCGCTATAAGCTCGTTTAATTTGTCTATATCCCCGTCATGCAAAGAAGTGAAGGGAAGAAGGGAACTATTTTCAAAAATGTTATTTATATTGCTAAAATTAAACAAATGAAAAAAGATTGTTTCAAATTAAGATTATAATAGTCCAAAAGAATACTGAAAATATAATTTTCATATGTAAAGAATATAAGATAATTTCTTTCGATTTCAATTTGTGTTATTATGATCTTGATCTCTAAAAAGTTGTAAACGAAGTAACTGTATTATGCTCAGATACTAGGAGTCCCCCAATATGTACATACATATAACTTTTAATGGCAAACATAAGTTTCGAAACAAGACTTTATAATGGAAAATTATATACTTATTTTTATTAAGGAAAATGATTGGTTAAATTTAAATGAAAGCCATCTGCAAACCCTGCAAGAAATTGCAATCAATAAATGTCTTACTTTTCCTGTAAAAAATACAAAAAGGCTATAAAATTAACATGCAGTGGTTGTAAAACTTACGACTCCGATTTATGAACTGTATAATGTTTGTTGTCGAAGTTATGAATTATCGTTATTATTAATACCGATTTTATTGTAAACTTTACAACTTTAATCCACAGATTCTACTGTGCCAATTGTCAATAGGATGATGAAAAATTTCACAGTAGAATTCTGTCAATTTTGCTGCTTCGTAATAAAGTCTACAACATTTTTAATTCTACAACAAGTGTGCTGTAAAATTGACAACAGTGTTAATAGGATCGATTTTGACAACGAAAATCGATTACATTGATAGTAAAATAGACAGTTTTACGTGGGTTTTTCTCTGGGTGCAGTGTATCCATGGTATAATACAAGTCGGACCTTATTTTATGCTTTAAATACTGTCGTAGTACATCTACACATACGTACTTAGCTTCAATTTTTTAGCATAAACGTCTGAGATATAAGAAACTAACCCCACTCCAGTACGTTGCTATCCCAATAAACATTTTTAATATTTTTTCCCTTTCACCCACTCCTACCATCACCCCCTACACCAGCACCCCAATTTTTTTTTACCTGATAGAGGTTTACTGTTCCTAACGCCTATACAATTTTCAAGATCATATATCTGATGCGGTTCTCAAAATATAAAAATTAGATTTTTTTAAAAATGGCTCCACTTTCGTGCTCCACCTCCCCCCGCAAAAAGTTTATATTCCGTTGACTTCTCTTGTAGTTCTGTACAAAGAAACTTAAGCTTATCTTCCTTGTACAATTGGTTCGGAAGATATTGTAATCCAAAGTTTTTAAAAAAATAAAGTAACATCTCGTCTAAAACCCTCTCCCACCTCTCCTTTCCCAACCCCCCCACAGTTCTAAAATATACCACTCGTAAAGGTTCACCCAAAGTACACATCAAAAAAATTATAACTTTATATCTAAACAGGTTTCTGAGCTACACGCCTTCAAACGCTTTTGAGTACGGTGTCTACGGCGGACAGACGGATATTTTTAGTTTTTTTCCTTTTTTGAGGTCTTACTAGTCCTATAACTCGAAAAGACAAAATTTCAGCAATTTTTTTTGAATTTCAGGTCGAGAACAATACTTTATTATTAAATAATAATAAAGTAAGATACTGAAAAATAGCTCGATTAGATTTCGTAGATTTTATACCAATCGTAATTGGCGTTGAGAATTTTTTGTCATTTTCATTTATTTTCAGTAGCTAAAACAAGACGGTCATTTACTAAGTCGAAATAAATTCTGTAAAAATTCTCGTATAATATTTTTTCTCTTATATTGTTTATAATATTTATTTCATGGCAAATCAATACGATAGCAAATCGATAAGGCGGAAAAATGGAGAAATTGTTATGCAAGCTCTTCGGGAAATTAACGAGCCAACGACCATGACAAACATTGTCAATTTTGTCGCTCAAACGCAAGATGTGAGTTGTTCTGATTTATTCTGATTAAATTCTGTCTTGTATTTGATATGTTTTGAACTATTTCTAATCTGAATCTGAAGTTGAATTTGGTAATTTTTCAAACGATTTCTAGGTTCAACCGGGCGTGATTAAGGAGCCCGTGAAAAAAGTCTTGGAGAAAGGAGTCGAGTATGGGTTTCTCATGAAACGTGGCGCAAAATACGCAGTTGAAATATATGATGGCGCAAGTGATGATGATCCGGAGGAGCGAGCTAGTCGCCGACGTCCATCGCGCAGTCGATCGGGCAGTCGAAAAAGATCTCGTAGTCGAAGGCGCAAGTCTCCCAGTCGAAGTCGCAAGTCTCGTAGGCGTAAACGTTAAAGTTTATTTATATATTTGTCATTCTCCTTAGGTGTGTTATAAGAATAATTATTATCTAAAAAACGTTTTACGTGTCTGCTTTTTTGTTACAACGTTTTTGAAGCAAAATAGAGTAAAGAACATGACAAAACGTTGGTGGAAATATGAACTAACCAAGTGGTTACAGAATTTAAAAAAAAATTTAAAATTACACACTGGTCACTTTGTTTTGAAAAGTTTTTCTGTCACGCGTATACTTCGTCCGCCCTACTCAAGCACATTTGAACGCTCGTAACTCATAAATCCGCCGAGATTTTAAGTTCAAATTTGTTGGGTGGAGCCCTTTAAGTGGTCACTCTTTTGAGTGGAAGTCCAAGAGTGTGTCTGAAACGCTTGAAAACCAAGTTCGAGATATTGTAAAAGCCATCTCTTCTGAACGGCTAATAGCACGAAATTGAAACTTATGATTGTCTGTAGATATACTAGGAGAATAAATCGGAATCGATCGGATCGCGACCTGTTTGGGAGGAGAGCAGGTGGTGTGCAATTTTAGATTACGATATCTTATGAACCAATTGCTCCAGAAAAATGAAATTCCGTTTGTACACAAGTCAATAAATGGAGTTTGCTGAAAATAAAATTCATTGAAGGGACGGTGGAGCATGTGTGGGCATATTGAAAGCCCCGTTTACACGGTGATAGTTTTTGCTATAGTTGATGTCATGATAATTACTATCATCATAACTCTCATCATGTAAAATTCTATCGATAGTTACTGTCGCGCTATCAAGATAGCACTATCGCACTATCAAGCTTGACTAGATAGTTGGTAGCACTATCGCGATAATTTTATTTTGGTATTGACAAAAAATTACAAAAAAGATTTTTATCAAATTCCCGTCACGCAATATTTCTTTTAAATGAAAATGTTTTAACTTGAACTTGTAAAATTTAAAAAATAAAATTTAATACAAAGTTTACATTGGAGCCCCGTTTATTATAGAAACGTAAATGTCATTTTAAATTTACATAAATAATTAAAATACGTGCAATGAGTTCGAAAAGGTTTATCACAGCTTCGGTCAATTATATGTGGAATTATTTAAAAGGTGGCCCAAGAACCAGGTGCAAAATCTTCGAAGCGTACAAGATCAAGTCCTACATTGAGTAAGTTATTAGTTATAAACGAATTTAAATTGATCACAACTTCGTTAAATAGGAGAGTGGTATCTCTGCCAGCAGAAAAGAAAGACATTAACTGGGAGTACTACAGAGCAAATGTAAGACCGGAATTTTTACCAATGGTCGAAGAATTCGAAAAGAAGTACACCGAATTCGGGATCCCCTACCCAGAAGATCCCTATTCCGAACTAATCGAAAAATTGGCAGTGGAAGTAGGTCTTTTAAAAGCAGTACAACTTTAATAAACCACCAATTTTTGATTATTTTTTAAGTGCGAAATTTTCAAATATAAGGCATCGAAGGATACGAACGACTAATTTGCTATATCCTTTCACAGATTCGAAGATATGTCCATGGCTGAATTTGTAGACGCCTTTCCAAACGAAGCTCCCGACTTCAGAAATAGACCTACCTTTTGGCCACATACGCCGGACGAACAAATTAAATCGGAACCAGGTAGCGTTCCAGCAACTCTTGCTGTCGATCAGAGTGCAACTGATCGAAAGGACTGAAATGTTCCGAATGCTTACTAAAATTTAACTTTGATCATTTTTATCAGGTTTGGTGTAAAGAAACATACAGTCTGTAGAATTTTCTGCAATCATAACCGATTGTGCGAAAATTCTACTGATCCTACTGATCATTTTTTGGCTCAGACCGGACAAGACAGTGAATTACTTTTCATTTCAGAATAATTTTTAATTATGTACTTCTCAGCACAAAAATTTTGGAATTTGTACAGAGTTTTCCACGATATGTCCGAATGTCGGCAATTTCTTTTTTGGATAATTCCATGAAATCCTTATTGCTTTTCCTCATGGAATTATCACTAAATTTTCTGAATGAAATCCACTGGAAACTTCTGGATCACGTTCCCTATATCAGAAATAGCTAAATTTCGTCATATCTCTTAAGTCCTTTGAAATATTGACATAATTTGTATTTTATTAATTCTCCACATAAATGCCTAAAAAGTGTTTTTAGGTTTTTTCGAAATTCGACCCTTAAAGTGGTGTAAAGAGTTTGTTTAAATTTTAACGAATTCAGCCATATTCCTCAGTTCTGATTAGATATCGAATAACTTTCCACTTCCACGTACTTGTTTTATAGTTGCCTAAAACCGGTTTTCGAGATTTTTTCCTTTTCAAACCCTAAGAGGGTTTAAAAGGGTTGAATACGGTTTCACGTATTCCGTCATATCTCTTAGGAGCGATAAGAAATCGAGTTGGTTCTTACTTCTTCGGGCTTTCTTTATATTTATCTAAAAAGTTCTTTCAGGATTTTTGAAAATTCAACCCCCAAGTGGGTGTAAGGGGGCTTTTGGTGTAAATAATATACCCAAATTCTATTCGTCCACACGGTCTTTTCATATGTTTACTCTGCCAATAATCCATATTTTACATATTAATACATCTATTCTTAGGACAAAATTAACTTTCCAAACAAAAACAACTAATTCGAGTTTGACTGCATTTCAAAGTATAACCCAATTACGATATTCACGTATTTTATGTGGCAATGGCGTAAGCATTATAGCGCAACCTTGTTTTAATCGCTTCCCGAACTTTGACCCGAAAAATAATAAAGTTTCGCCCAGACTGTTGGGCAGATTCTTCTTATATCTTAGGAACTGTCTATGCTGGAAATTCAAAACCTGTTAAGTGCGCCCCGATTGTTGGCACATTTTCTGATCGAATATGACCCCGGCTATGTAGTATACCCTGTATTTACTCTCAATCTATATTTGTTGATTAATGATAAACATGATTCAGTTTTCATCAAAATTTTCTGAAGTTTGTATTATTACGATGATGTGAAATAAAATTTGTGCAAAAAAGTTAAGTAAAATTCGTCAGACAAAATAGCTATTTAGTGGTGTAAATAAAGCAATTTAACAAATAAAAGTTTGACGATTACACTATTCGATTGGATTTGACAGCGAAAATAGTCAAATGCTGCACTCTAATAAAGGCTTAAGTAAAAACAAATTGGCTCATATCAAAAAGTATTTGAGAACCACTGAATTAGCTTTTGCTCGCATGCATGTCATATGGGTATGCAGGTGTGTCCCCGTCCCGAAAGACACGCTGAAATGTCTTCGGAAAAATCTCTTGATACTGTATATATTTATTACACTACTCTGAAAAGGTAGATGTTTTACTAGACTTATACAAAGTTTCATCAGTTTTTAAACTGCTAAATTGTTATTCAATGGTTACGCATGGCTCATCTTTAATCTATGTCTAAGTTAAAACAATATTCTTTTTATTTATAATGAATTTAATGCCAAAAAGCATAAATTAGGTTTGTGCTTTGGCAGATTTGGACACATTATCGCAAAATAAATTTATTTATTCCATTAATAAGCACATACTTATCACTTGCACCTTACGTAATACCGCTTTATTTTAGTCAAAAATATGAATATTTACTTGACACTCTTTTGGAACTTATTTTTAATTTTTGCAATTATGCATTTTATATTCAACAACTTCTCTCACATAAATATTCAATTCAATTTCTCTCAAAGCTTCATGTTTTTCAGTCGTTGTATTCAATTACCTAGTGTCACTTGGAAACTACCCAAACAGTGTCTTTTTCAGTCGGAGAAAACTTGTAGTGTTCTTCATCGAAAAACAAAAACAAAAACCGTATGGTCTTGCTTCTATGGGAGCAATCCCATGAAAAAATACCTTCTGCTTTTAAATTGGTGTCAATTATTACTAATAAATATTTAAATATTTAATTTCAGTTACATTTTTAATAGCACAAAACGTTAATTTTTATTCCAATATGGTCTTCAGCATTTATTAGCATAAAATACACTTAGTTTTTGAAGTATTTGGTTTATTTATGTTTGGCCTGGGTAAATCGTCCATTAATAACTGAATACTTTAAGTTGCACTTCTTGCACTTAAGTTATATTAAAGTATCATCTGCGAACAGCGTCAATTTTGTATATTAATTGTATTTTTATTGTTCATAAAGTGTTTTTAAATATAGGACCGTACTTAAGAGTTAATGAGGCCCGGGGCAATAAGGATTTGGAGGCCCCACACGAAAGTATATATTTAATTATTTCGGTACGTAACCCGAGGTAGATTTGAGCTTAGATGGGACGTTTTCAATTTGGATGTTCAGTCTAGTTCGAATACTTCCATACAAAAGCCGTCAAAACAACTAGCCACTCCAGTAAATGAAAAAATCCAAAAATTCTTTATGTGTCAGACTTATTTGATAATTGAGTTGATGATTTTTCGGGTTGAGGTCATTTTTCATTCATCTGTTGTTCGTAAGGAAAAATTCCCCGACTGCATTAAGTAACTTCCATACAAAAGTTCTTTGAATAAATGATTAAATTTATTTCACAATTAGTTACTAGAAGCTTAAGTGTGCGCAAAGCTTTTTTTGACAACAACGCCTAAGGCAGGAACAGTCAGTTTTTTGGCACTATTTTCCTAACCGTGTGTCAAACAAAAATGTTGAAAAGACAAAAAATTAGAAAATTTAACTACGAATCACTGGAATCATTGAACTGTTGATTTTCCTTTTTATATACCATATTTTAAAATATATTTTTATTATTATTATGTCATGATTTCTTTTATCGTTATTTATTATAATTGTATTATAATTTGAACATGTTTGTTGAAAACAGATTAAGATTTTCAGTGGTGATGCTTTAAAAAAACAAAATATTGCTGCCGAACTGACAAATCTGTTAAAATTTTATACTCTACTTTATGACCGTAGAGCTGGAATTGTAGTGTTTTCGACGCGCGCTTTAAGCAATGCGACGCCATGCCAGTTGATTATAGTGCACGCAGTGAGTGCAACCAGTTACAGTGAAATCGGATCGCCCCATTCGCATCGCCCCATTCGCATCGCCCCAATCGCATCGCCTCAATGCAAAGGACTAATTAATATCGGAAAATAAATGGTTGTACAACAAACATTCAATACGTTGAAAGGCTTTGAACAAAACATTTTAGCATTTGTGAATATTATTTGGCAGTCACGGAAATAATTCAGAGCGCTCAATATAACTATGGTGACGCGATATGATACGCGCGATGCAATGGGGTTATCGCGTGCGTTCTCCGCATCGCTGTCACTGTAATTCCATCTTAAGACCGTAGGATATGAACAAAAAAAAAGAAGAAAGAGACAGGGAAAGTTCAGTACGTTTTCTACATACACCTATTATGGAAAGGGAAACCACATCGACTATGCAATTTTGGTTGCAACCATAGAGATATATGTACTGGAGATGACGAGCAGCGACTGTTTTGAAGCCGGACGTTTCCTCGCAAAAGACCAGCAATAAACACTTTGCTACTATTAGCATGTTACTCAGATTTATGTTATACTCCGGTCTTGAACACAAAAAACGTCAAACATTTGAATACTAGGCTACTATTTGCATTTCACTGCCACCTGGCATCAAACGCTCCATATGAAAACGTTCAATCTGGCTTCAAAATGCTTCAAAGTGCTTCATACAAAAACGGCGTCTTGTCGTCTCCAGTATTTATATCTCTATATTTGCAACACACTATGTGTTTGGATTAGTTCTTCTACACTAAGCTAAGCCGTTCCGATCGTTTAGCATTTGCATCATGAATTTCAGTTTAATTAATTTTTTTCGGAAGACTTATGTCAATGCTTTTCTAGCTCCTTTTTTATTTTCAGCATCAAAACCTTAGCCAAAAATGCTTCGAAGATTTGGAGTTAGGTTTTTGATTCAGATTTCAGGTATATTATTCAATCATATTTCTTCTCAGTTCTATCTTACATTTAGTACAGAAGGTGTCAAAATTTGGCAGATACTTCAGCATCTGTATTATATGCACCAGAGCTTCAAAAATCAAATTTCGATTTCTTCATTTCTCTACGTAAGAGGTTGAAATGCTAATAATGTTCCAGAGAATAATCACTGCAATGCATTGCACACTAGTGAAAGTCATGCAATCATTCTACGTAGAATGAACGTACAAATTTTACGCATAAACACCCAAAATATTATACGTAGAATCATCGTAAATATTCCATGTATACTGCTCGTGCAAAGTATAGGTATAAACACTTACGGCTACCGCGGGCGTCGTTTACCTGCTAGGCAGCAGTAATTTAATTCAATCTGAACAGTGAACCTTCGATAAAGTATTTGATGATGCCAAAAATTAAACCCATTTAATTTTTTTAACTCTTCATTTAAAAAAAAAGCTGCCAACAGTCTGGGCTCAACTTTATTATTTTATGGGTAGAAGTCCGAAACGTGTTTAATGCTGAGGTGTAGATTACTATGAGACTGACAGCCTAAAAAATAAAGTTCCAAATAGCCTTCTGGTTATTCCTTAGGTTGTCAGTCTCATAGTAACTTACACCGCATCTCAGCATTAAACACGTTTTGGACTTCTACCCACAAAATAATAAAGTTGCGCCCAGGCAGATATTATAAAAAAATAATAAAGTAAAATTACTTAATAATCAGTTGTTGGAAATTAAGAGTTCAAAATCTATGTATTTTTGCGATGCTGATTCTATCCAATTTTCTCTCCGCTTCACATTTTTAGGTACTAGATATAAAATACTGAAAATTATTAAATTATTTAATTAAGTTTTAAAAAACACCACAGTGAATATTGTTAAAATGAATTCGAATTTTCAAACATTTACGTGTTTTTGATAACACATGTTTTTATCTTTTTCTTTTTGTTTTATCAATACTGGATCGTAATTGCATTAGTATTTATAAGGCACGTCTGAACGAATTATGCTTTTCAGTACTGAAGCAGAACTGTAAAAAGTGAAAGATTTTTGGGAATTTAACATTGAGAGGGAATCGTGACGTTTTTGAACTAAACAAATTTTTATGCTATTTTATGGTTATTGATGAAGGAGTGCTCAAGCAAATTGTGTGAAACCTTAAAATCGCTGGCAGTTGTCTGGTCTCTTTTTCTTTATTATGTCTCCTTGCCGATTTCGAGTAAAATTAGTACTTCATCAATACCTAAAACGACAATAATTGAAACCTCATATTATATATTTCTTAATGACATATACATCACTGGATAGCATCACAGGTAGAGTACAGTCTCTAGAAAGATCCGGGCCAAATTTATTTAAAAACAAATTGTGGGCGCCAGTGGTCTTCTTAGGAAGGCTTCATTTTATTTTTTTGCGCGACCGAACTACTGAACTTGGGAAAAGCACTCAAACAAAATTTTAAAAAGAGGAACGAAATTTCCGCGACGCTAGAGGGGCGAAGGCACCTTATTGTAAGGATTGAACTATTTGAATATTGATTTTGCTAAAAAAAAGCCCTGGTTACTATTCTACCTGGCCATAATCTAATATAGTTAAGTCTTGGGCTCCTCTGGAGCATTGCCCCTTGACGTGACTCTTTCTCGAATTCCTGGCCCTGATCTTCCGGAATTCTTCTCGAGATATTCACTTCGAACAGCGAAAATTCCATATTCGTCGATGCTCCGAAGTATTTCTTTATACAATTACTATCTCCTGGAGGATCACCGACTTGTGGTTTTACTATGAAAATTTACTATAAAACTTTACTGCGAGGGTTTTGTTTTTTAGTTCTACTTCGCACTCTGAAAAATCGTTTTTAAGGAACGTACTTCTCACGAAATCTCGCCCAGCTTTTTCCCCAGTTAATTCCCACTTGTAGGTCGATGTTCCTGCTTTCCGGTCTTTAATCCTAACATTCTCTTCGTTTAGATTAACTTTCATTATTGATCATTAGTCCTCCCAGGATCCAAACCTAATGATCTGCTCTACCATCTATTTTGCAGCATTTCTTGCTATCGTATGGCAATCCTGCAGTTACAGGTTGTTGTTAATTCAAACTTTTTTGTTCTACTATGCCCCGGTCTCCCCTACTTTGTAAGGTATCGCAATTGGTCGGAATCCAAAAAAGATTTCCGATCTGCAATTAATACTTTTCGCATTGCCAGTAACAACAATTATTTTTTTCTTCAATTACAACCATGAAATTGAACATTTGAAGAAAAAAAAATTATGCCTGTGGTCCTATTGGGTAACAAGTGGTGATATTATTAAAGATTAAGTTTGAAGTGTTGATGATGTTCAAGCAATTACCAAGATTGACTTACATTTGTATTAACCTATCTTCGTCAGATGCTACAACAAAAAGCAAACATTGCTGCCTAAACGAGCATAAAATCCTTACTATCAAAAATCAGTTAAAAACCGCCCAACAAAAGAATTTTCAACTTTCGTGGGAAAAAAGTAGCTTCATGTGCGCCACAACGATGCGAGTACATTGTAAAATCTCGTTATGGTTAATAGCATCAGAAAAAACTTTCACCAATAATAAATAAATGCTGATCATAAGCAAAACACCAACAAAAAACCCATAAAAAAAATTGGAAAATATTTCCAGGCATTACCGACTTATAGTTACTGGTTTTAAAACGCTGCAAACTGTGTGACCTTTGTGCACTTTGTAGCTCCGCTCTGTGCAGGTAATGTACGGTGCGCGATATGCTGGAAGACACTTTTCACTTTTCTTTTCGGCATGACTCTCGTGTAATGTTTTATTAAGGTCCATAAAAGCAGCATCAGTAGTGGGCTGCCTGGTTATCCCGATCGTACGGCATGCCAACATGTCGTTATGATGCATTACCTACTTGCGGCTAGCGGCAGGTCATGAATCATGTTAACATGATCCAGAGGTGATCTATAGATCGGACTTTATTCAGATTATGATACCGGGGTGTAACGCAAGATTAAGTTTATTACGGGCACTAGGTTATTATGCGAATGTTACGTAAGCGCTTGTATGAAACAGTCAGGAAATTGTACCGAAAGATCATTGGATCGAATGTGATCAAAGGCGGCATAGTGCGATCAAAATCAGTAGGTCGAAGAGGTCATGTAGGAGGAAAACACACATTTTTCACAACAAATTTAAGAGAACAAGACAAAAATCAACAACAAGAGGCGCTGGTTCAATACAAAATTCGTCTTTAACATCTAGTACCTCCGCTCTTTGCAGAAGAACATGTATGAAAATTCACTTCAGACTAGTGCAAGTCTTCGAATTTTTTCCAAAATTACCGCTGTGGTTTTTAGACATATGTGCATATGAACGGAAATCCAGCAAAGGTTATTTCGACTTCAAAAAGTCAACTTCCAGAAGATCTTTTGAGAATTAGGAGAGGCCAATTCCGCCTTCGAATGTGAATTGGTCTGACGGGCTTCTGGGCTAGTTGCGACGGTAATAGTTGAGCGGCAGGGTGAACGTTGTTCACGTTCAAGACCATAAGCCCTGACCTATACAACAGAATCACTTCTGTACTTGGTTAGGTTAGGTTGAGAGGCGTGACCTGTAGCACTGTGCCGTAGCCCATCATGGGAGATCACTATGGATCCATTGTGGTCCTCTCGTACAAACCTGACTCTTAACTATTGGTTCCAAACATTGCTTCCATAAAGGTATTTTCGCAAGTTCTGCAAGTTCAAGAAGAATTTGCCCAAGTACCGATATCTGGTACGAGCCAGACTTTCACATTCAAACACTAAATGTTCCAGTGTCGGTTCTACATTCTCGTCACACCCAGTCTTTCTTCATGTCTCCCAAAAAGACAATGTCCCTTTAAGACCCCTATAAGTTGTCTTCATGCGTTCCTGCCCACCGGCAATATGAAGCTAGAGTTTCTCTTGTCACGTTTCGGCCAGCACATTCTTTCGTGCCAGCAACTCGAGAGATCGGCAAGCCCTCTCAGATTGGCACAGCGCTTCTATATCAATCACCTCCTTTACACGTTCAATGGGATATAGAATCGACTCATCAGTCAACTTTATGTTCATCTCCGACCTCTTCTGGCGACCTCGACTGCCTTTTCATTTCCAGGTGACCTCGAACCCAATAGATTTTCTGGATATTAATCAGACTCGGCATATGCAAAATTATTTTACATTTGCCCACAAGTCTGGATTTAGTTACGTGCGTATCAACAGCCTTTATAGCAGCTTGGTTGTCAACATAAATAGTTTACACACTATTTCTGCACAATTTTTGCAGCTACTTTTGTCAATGGAAATTTCAGCCTGAAACACACTCGAGCTATCCGTTAGCCTGAACGATTCCATGATATCGAGATCGCGAGAGTACATTCCTGCCATCAGTATAGATATGTATGGAGTGATCATAGAGATATATGTACTGGAGCAGCGACTGTTTTGAAGCCGGACGATTTCACGCAAAGGACCGGCAATAAACACTATGCTACTATTAGCATCTTACTCATATTTATATTATACCCCGGTCTTGAATACGAAAAACACCAACCAATTGAATACTAGGCTACTATTAGCATTTCCAAATTGAATCCTGGTTATTTCTTAGGTTGTCAGTCGCATAGTAACCTACATCGCATCTTAGCATTAAACACGCTTCGGACTCCTACCATTATAGTAATAAAGTTGCGCCCAGACTGTTGGCAAATTCGATCTCATTAAACCTAAAAAAAAATTCTGAATTCATTAAAACATGAACAATGTACTCCCCAGGGGGTTTAATATCAAAAAATACTTAAATCGGTTTATTCCCCGACTACATTCAAAGCATTTAGAAGTGAAAGTGAATCCTATATCTCATTAGACCTAAGAAATATATCGGAATTCGTGGCAAAGTATATAACCGCCTTACAATCCTTTTGGGGTTAGATATCGAAAAATTGGGAAAAAACATTTCTAGGCGCTTATATTAAGAGCACGGAGAAGTAAAATTGATTTGATAGCTCGAGAAGTCTAAAAGATTTAACGAAATTCGTGAAAATATGGGTAAAACCCTTTTTACGGATATTTTTTTACTCCATCTTTGTACAGAAATGAAAATCAATTTTTTTTTAGTTTTAATTACTCTAGTAGTACATCTACATATACGTACTAAGTTTCAGCTTTCTAGCATAAGCTGTTTCTGAGATATAAAAAACCACCCCTCACCCCCGTACCTTGCTACCCCTATCAAAAATTTTATTTTTCTAGAGTGACTCTATAGTAGTTCTATATAGTCGTAAATGTTTAGTTTTTTATTCATTACGGTTTTCGAGAAATAAAAATCAAAATGATTTCTATTACGGTCTAAATACGCGGTAGCGGTCTTAATACCGAAGCTAGCGCGTTTTCCCGGTGGAAAAACCGCATATAAACACCCTTGCACCAAAAGAGGCGAACGGACCCTTGCCGGCCAACCCAGAGAAGGGACTCAAAATGAAAATGTTATCACGGTTATCACTACTCACGGAAAATAGGGCTGAAACACGAACCAAGTTCACACAAGTATTTGAAAAAGGTTATGTTAATTGAATTCTTGCACAAATTTTTATTTAAAGAAAATTAACCTGCCTCTCATAAACCAAATGGGGTGAGTATCTTGGTACTACGTTAATTTTAAACGACGTTAATTTCAAAATTCACTAACATATTAATTTATATAATAAGACTTTACCTGCTCTCACTCTACCTACTATTCTGTGTCGCTAAACTCACTAGGATCTTAAACTCTACTGCGCCTCTGGTGCGGTGTCCCTCGCCGAATCCTTTAACGATCTCGATGGTAAAAATACTCGACACTTCTTTCCGAGATCGAAATCTGCTGGTTCTTCCCTGTTACAACTCCGCGATTGTCATCTTCTCCTTTAACTTTTACTAGTATCTTTTCCACTTAACGACCAGAACTCCGCATTTAATAATTTGACTGCTTTATTCACACTCCTCCGCAGAACATACCGTTTTTTTGGCCAGCTCTTCCCATGAAACCTCATCTATCTTTTTCCCAGTTGATCGACCTTCCTTTTCCCGTTTTCGGGTCAAACTCCTGCCTTTCGGTCGCTAATCCCTGCCTTTCACTCTCGATCATTCGCGTTCCTTTCTCTCAATTGCATTCGGTGGTCACTTTTTATTTATCAAACGACTTTCTAGTTTGGGTCCAAACCTTACTGATTGGCCCCATAGATATATATATATACTGGATATGACAAGCAGCGATTGAGTTGAAGGCAGACATCGTCGCATTCACTTACACGCAAAACAACAACAATTGATATAACGAACCTGTGTTTTCTCACTCACATTTATATTATGTCCCGCTCTTGAAACACGCAAAACAACAACAATTTGACATAACGAACCTGTTTTGTCTCACTTCTCTGGCTTCAAAGCGCTTTATACAAAATCGGTGGCTTGTCATCTCCATTAGCTCTATGATTGGCCCTAACGGTGTTCGCGCAGTGTAAGCCCTATTTGTTGTTCCGATTCGTACGTCACTTGACGTTTCTCGTCCGAAGTCAGTGTTTACGTCCAAAGTAATGTTTGGATACCTTCGTGTGAACTTGTTTACGTCGCGTTGTGCTTCTTTACGTTTGTGATGCTGTGATGTGCGGTGTTGTGATGTGTTTCGTCTTCAGTGTTCCAGTGATGGGCCCCACTATCGACCATTTTTTTCAAATGGGTCCACTATCATAGTACTACATAAGTTCCAACTATCAGCCTACTAGCATAAGCGGTTGCTCAGATCTAGAAACCAACATTTTTCGTCTAAAACACTCCCCCCACCACCTTAAAAGATACCAGTCGTAGGGGTTCACCCAATCTACCCACCATAAAAAATTTAATTCAATATCTCAAGGGTTTTGAGAGCTACGCGCCTTCAAACGATTTTCCGTACGACGTATCGCGTACGACGTACGGCGTCTACGGCGGACAGACCGACATTTTTTTTTGTGCTTTTTTGGGGGTTACTAGTCCTAAAACGTGAAAATACAAAATTTCTGGATAGCAAATTTTTTTGAAATTTCATGTCGATCACAATACTTTATTATTAAAAAGTAAAATTGGGATAAGATTTGCAGTCGGTTATGCGAGATCGAGAAATACTACCCCACAGCAAGACAGGCGCTCCGCGATGGTATGTGCCTGCCTACGCAACCAACCGTTGCTATTATGTCCTAGGTGGTACATGGTTCCAAAAAGAGAGGAATGACTAGGGAACTTTTTTTGCGAGAAGAACCTTATTTAATTTTTTTCATCCATTTAAAATGTTTGTTTAAACATTTAATTAATTTGACCCTCTATTGAACTGTTCATGGATTATATTTGGAAGCTATCGGAGCTTCAAGATCTGGATAAGTACTGATTTTTAGTACCAAATAGCAGTACTTGTTCATTCAATGGCCGACCGCATAGGTCGTTTCCCTATACCCTAATCTGGGGTCAAATAGGTATTGAAGACATAAAGAGTTAACACACTTGAAATCGAATTTAAAAAAAAAAACATTTTAAAAAAGCTTAAACACGAAAATCATGGAGATATTCGGGTTATCCATGTCACGATGCGACAAACATATTAAACCCCATTTACAGTGAAATTCGTGACTGCAATGTGGAATCGCGGAAATGTGGAAAACTGTCAGGAAATTGAATTTCATTTGTATCTAGAATTATTTCAAAACAAAAATGAAAGCAAACAAAGAAAAGACAGAACTCATTAAAATGGTCCGAAATGCTACTACTCAAGTCCTTCAATAGGATAGCCCTGAAATGGAAGTGATTATGTGCCAGGTTAAGTCGGTATTTTCCGCATGAATTGTTCAATAATATTGCAAAAGGTTTCCAATAGCAAAACCTATCGAAGCATTTCACATGCGATTGCTTTCACAATTCATGCACGACATGCGTCTTATGCCGACCAATTTAAATATTTTAAATCAACCTTCAATTTGAAATTCTTTCTTTGAAGTATGTACACACTGCACTTATCAAAAGTGCGAAAAATATTTAGAAATTCGCCCTTCTGTAAAATGTTCGCACTCTAATGAACCAAATCGCCTTTTAATACAGCAAATATAAAGAAAATTGCTTGGACATTGCTCCAAGCATAAAAATAATCGTTAATTGTTCGAAAACAATGCAAATAATGAACACCGTAGTGAAATGATAATTGAATTTTAAGTAAACAAACTTTAATTCCAATATGTGCCAAGATCATAAGAAAATTTGATTTTCGGATTTTGATGAGTATAAGGAATGCATGCTGTTTATCAATTCCTGCTATTTTTTGCCATTGAAGTGTTACTATTGACATAATTGAAAAGGTTTAGATATACGAGCCTTTGTTTCAAATCAATGTCGTTTAGGGTTCGTTACCACAAAACAAAATGCCAAGGACCCAATTTTAAGACCTGGCCTTACAATACTGAAAATTTAAATAACATACCTTTAATTAGCATACCTTTAAACTGAATTCGAACTTAGTTGGGTCAGTAACAATTTTTGGTACCATATCAATACAAACACATAATTGGATCAGCATTTACCAGCTAGCCCTGAATCAATATTGTTTTTAAGTACCGAAGCAGTATTCTAAAAACAGTACCGCGCTAGGTCTGAATGAATATTGGAATTCATGACGTTAAAACTAAAGTATTCATCTGAATTTTATGGTATGGATATGATAGTCTTCAGTTGTTATATGACCGTCTTTGGAATATTGGGCAGTAACTTCACTCATCTGAAGTACTTTTACTGCTTAAAAATATCATTTTTCTACACAGACCATGGGTGATAGGCCCAATGCTGGGTGAAATTCTTACATATTATAGCTCTTAAAAACAATATCTTCAAGAAAATTGAGTTAAAATTTAAACTTCGGGCCTCTATCATATTTTCTTTCCGATTTTGAATTCTTAAAATTAGTAGTCTTTCAATACTGTATCAATACCTATTGCAGATAAAAATTGAAACCTCAAATACATTATTTCATAATAACATGTACTGCGCAAGAAAGTAGTGATGGGATAAATCGGTTATTTCATTAATTCAGTATGACTGAGTCATTTCGTTTAAGTGACAGATTAAAAAACTCGGTCATTTGAGTCATATTGGTCACTTCGGCTATGATTCGGTCGAAATGACATTACTATGACCGTAGTGCGGCTCTCAACATCAGGTTACGATATGCGAGGAGTCAATAGAATATTTTTTCTATTGACCGAATGAACGACTTGTTCTATTTCGCAAGACTCGAGTTAATTCGGTCATAGTACTGACCCGGTCACTTCGACCGAATCGTTCACGACCGAACCAGTAGAAAACTACTAGAACTACTAGAAAGTCTCGGTGGAAGAGTACCGTCTTTACAACATGATGCGTTCCTTTGTATTAAATCCTGGTAGGTTTATTAAGTACATAATTAAATATTAAGTTTATTTTTTACCGCATGATATCGCACTATGAGACGAGAAGTGTCGTAATTTCCAAAATGGCAATTTTCAGGTTTTGATTGATTCTTATGTATTTTTTAACGCTCTTTCCAATGGAACACTTTCGTTTCTTCCATCTCTTAGTATTTAGACGCTATTTAACTAACAACCGTTTTACTGTTCTCAAGAAATGACAGCATCTGCGAGCATAATTATATCAATAAAAAAATTATTTCCATTATTTAAATCCTTTTTTGCGTTTAGATCAATCTAAATTATTATTTTTAAAAAAAGAAGTTAACATTAGACACAATTTTAAGATTACTGGAACTGTTCCAATCTATAAAATACAATTATCTCAAAAACTGTTGTTAGAAGTTACGACAGTTCTCGTCTCATAGTGCGATATAACGACTCTGCTTACGATAACCACAATAAAAAACATTTTTTTGTTGTTATAAAATTTCTCCATTAAAACGGAATCCATGTAGTACTAAGCTTGTAAAGCGATATCTTTATTCAGTACTGAATCAATTAAGTTTATCTGGATTTAGACAGTACTTAAAATTTTTGTCTGTGGATTATCATGTTTTGATACAGGGAGTGGAAAATAGTTTCGCTGGAATACCGATGTAGTACCGATGTACAAAGATTAGAATAAGGGATGTTCGCGATATTTTTTGGGAAGTCAATAAGCTTCGAAAGAATCAGGTGCCCAGGTTTTCACTGTAACAGGGATTTAATTTAGACGCGACTATACTAGGAGAATAGATCAGATCAAATTTTTGAGAGGGGGCAGTAGCGTACGGAGGTGGGGCGAAAAACTTTAGATTACGATATCTCGCGAACCTATTGCACTAGACAAATAGAATTCGGTTTCTATATAAAGATTGACAAATAAGATTTGATAAAAGTAAAATTTTTGAAGGGGCGGTGGAGCATTGAAGTGGGGGGGGGATAAGAATTTTTCTAAAAAATCACGTCTCATATCTCAAGTACAGTGTAAGATAACTGCTTAGAATTTTTACCAGAAGTAAGCCTAATAGACCCCTAGTAGAAGGGTGAGGGTGAAGAGAGTGTGGGTGTAGAGGGTGAGGGTGTTGAGGGTGAGAGTGCGGGAGGGTGAAAAGGAAATGGTTCCGATTTTTATATCTCGAGAACCTATATTGATATAAAGCTGAAACTCGGTATGTAGATAGAACTAGGTATACATATTTGTAGCATGTTGGAAAAATATAATTTTTTGTAGGGGTAGTATGGTACGGGGTGGGGGGTGTTTTTCTTAACTATTGAACGGCTTATGCAAGAAAGTTGAAACTCGGTATGTATATGTAAATCAACTAGAAAAGCAATTTTAATTAAAAAAAAAATAAAATATCCATTGGCGTTCGGAAGGGGAAAATGGAATGCATATATTTTCACGATTTTCGTCATAACTATTAGGTCTTTCCAAATATTGAATTCATTTCTATTGTACGGATTCTTCATATAAATACCTAGAAATTGTTTTCAGGATTTTTTGAAATTCGACCCCCAAAGTGGCGTAAAGGGATTGTATGCATTTTCACGAATTCAGCCGCATCCCTCAGGTCTGATTAGATATCGAATAACTTTTCACTTCCTCGAGCT
The DNA here is from genome assembly GCA_951812415.1 of Beris morrisii. NCBI lineage: Eukaryota > Metazoa > Arthropoda > Insecta > Diptera > Stratiomyidae > Beris > Beris morrisii. The sequence continues at coordinate 126,044,012 of OX638311.1, forward strand.
TGTTTAATAATCACATGAAACTTGTTTTCAAGTTTTTTCCTTTTTGAACCCCTAAGAGGGTATAAACGGGTTGAACACGTTTTCACGAATTCCGTCATATCTCTTAGGAGTGATAAGACATTGGATTGGTTTTCTCTTCCTCGGGCTTTCTTTATATATATCTAAAAACTCATTTCTGGATTTTTGGCTCTTCAACACCAGAGTGGGTTCAAGGAGGTCGCATATATTTTCACAAATTCCTACATATTTCTTAGATCTAATGTTATATCGAATTCATTTTTACTTCTTAAAGCTCCCTATATAATCGTCAAAAAGTTGATTTCAGGATTTTTAGATATTCAAGATATTCTCAGGATTGATGAGATATTAGATTGGTTTTCACTTCCACAGACTATTTATATAATCGCCTACAAATGCATTTCCGATTTCATGTAATGGCCCAAAACCAAATCACTATGGCACCAGGTCAGCATCCATTTTAGTCACTTAAGGAACTACTAAACTAAGATACATAATAAAACTTTCTATTATGTATGTTCATATAAATAAAATAATAATTGATATTTCCAAGTATAATACCAACAATTAAACTAGTATTATATTTTGTTTATTATATCACGACCTTTTATCTGTCTTTCAAACGCCCGACATAATCGAATTCAATGCCTCAAATACACAACGCTGTAATTATTATAATGAAGACAATAATGATTGATGACGAAACAAACATGCATATGGATAATATCGCGGTCGAAACGAGATAAGATTATTATTAAGATAATTTAGCATTGCTTAATGAAGGCTCTATCTATTAATCACCAATAAATTTTGATACAAACATCGACATGCAACAGCTTACAGTCATTTATGAGCGGCAGCTGTAAAAACAAAAACTACCTGTATTCAAATTAATAGTTCTGATTGAATTGATTAATTGAATATGAAAATGTCAAGTTAGCTTGTCTCAATATTGTAGGTCAATATCAATTTGATTTTTATTTACAGATTCGTAGAAATATTCGCCCTATCAATCAAAACTATATTTCAACAATACAAGCTATGATATTTTGTCATGATCACTTTTCTTATCACTTTACACCTTCAAATGTTAGCGGATTTTTTAAAGTAGCCCATAATCCAATAAAGGCAGCGCTGTTTTCAGTGCGAAAATAATTAATTAATCAAATTAATTAATAATTAAAAGCTTGTTTGAACTATGTTTGTGCTTCGAAATCATACACGAACTCACAATTACAGTCCCACCATAGGAAGAACTACTACCTTAGACAGACAGCGCCCTCTTAAAGTCTTTAATGCCCCTTTAAGCTCTGCACGTTTTGTGACCATAGCTCTGTTAAATGAATTGCGCATTAGGAAAAAATGCCTAAAAATGAACTACAACTCATTATGAGACGTCAGTTACAAACATACTATTGTTTTCCAAGTCTATTATGAGACTCTTCTACATCATCAGCAGGTGGGCCGTGTATAGGCAACTTTCTAATTGCCAATTTAAGTTTAATTGGAAATTAGTGAATTGCCCATTTAGTTGGCCGGTTATCTTTGTACAGATTTTCGTCAATAATATCTGAAATTCATTTATGAATATTTTTCCGATTTTACACGGTAGTGTTGCTCGGCACGTGAAAGTATATCCTTTTCGAAACCGGTCACTTAATATTATTTTTTTTTTAAGTATGATAACGTTTTCATTATTAATCTCATGACTCACGTTGCTGCCGGCACTGTGGGCGTTGATTTAAAGTTAACCAAAAAAAATTAAATTTTTTTTTTGGTTCTCTATTATTTTTCCCCCCTTAATTCAAAGAGATAAATTGATATGACTTAAAATATGTGAAATACTTGTTCCGTATCCAAAGGAATACATTTTTTTTGCAATTCCTATTTATAAACCGGAATGTATAAATGCTTCGAATTAGTTATTCCGTAACCGGTTCAAAATAAACATAGTGTAGTATTCAATTCGGTCGATTATCAAAAACTCTTATGCCACTTTCTGTTAAATAGTAAACCATTCAAAATTTCATTGACCGGTTAAAAATTATTTAATATTACCGATATTTAAAAAAAACAAGTTCTTTAATCTCCTGGAGTAGAAGGCATATAATTAACATTTAAGTTCATAATAAATAAGAATATTAGTTGATACGACCGGACAAATTCGTTATCGCCTTGAAATTTGAATTTCTGTAACAATCTTGAACTTGGGGGGGGGTTTTTTCTTGATCAATCACATAATTATTGCAAAATTGATAATCGGGTTTATTTCTTTTCACAGATTTTGATTTGAGGAAATTGCATAAATTAATGCGGTTTAAAAATGTTATGTTTATCGTCCAAGGCTCCGTTCTATGCGCTACAAAAGTTTGGGCTGGATTAAACTTTTAATACTCTCAGATTTCATTTAGGGTATAAATAAATCTATCTTTCTTTAGGTTTTGTGTACACTATTTCAATTTGACCTAAATTTTCAAAGTTAATTTTTTTTAATTTTGTAAGAGATATTTCATTAATGTTTCAGTAGCTATAGGCCTGCTCAACAATTGCAAGCATTGAGTATCAACAATAGGATTCAATTTGCAAAGACTTTGCTGTGCTTGTTTTTATATCGACAAATTTCAGAAAAGTTCAGAAGAGCCTACCTTCTTTAAGAAGTCTAGCAATAGGAGGTTCCACGGTAAGTTGGCCTAAACTTAAGTATCCTCGGTTCCTATTTCCAGGATACTTCAGAAGCAGGTTAGTCAATTGGGATCGAAATATCTTCCATTCGTCTCTATTTAGAAGTTTTATCGGTATTTAAATTGATTTTAATAATTGAATCTTCCGTATAACTACTGCTGAAACGTACTCCATGCAACTACTAGCATGGAGTACGTTTCACAACCTTGGTTAACTTCATAAATTAAATCGTTTCGAGGTCTGAACAACTAAGTCATTGTTACCTCACTGGGTCAATTATTAACACCTAAAAGTTTCAATCGAGAAGCGTTAAGTGCATTGTAATAAATTTAGAAGCTGGAAGAGCTCAGTAAAACACCCATAGAAATATATGCCCGTTTCATACCGTTTCCGAGACATATCATTTTCAAGTACAAAGTTTTTCAATAACTTTCGAACTAATAATGCTAGTAAGACAAATTTGTTTTAACCATCAACACTTGGACTACCAAACTTTTTGTTTGTTTTGACAATGTTTTTTTAAAGGGGTCAAAAAACCATTAGATTAGATTTTCGTGTTGGGGTTGGTTACCTCTGCCACCGAAACCTCAATTGGACCTATTGTGACGTCTTATTCACCATTAATCTAGATTATTTTCATAATTAAGGATGGCTCTTTTATATTAAAGTGCAACTAGGAGGGATGACGGCCAGCAATACGTTCCATACTCATATTACTAATACCCTTCTTGCTGCATAACACTTTGGCACTGCAGTGGTATTGAAGCGAAACTCTTTTCTCTGCCAATACTGAAATAAGCAGAGCTCCAGCAAAACAATTTGGGTACTGATTGAACCTATTTAAAATCAGATGGTGGAGGACGGTCTAACAATCCCGATTCACTGCGGCCTCAGTGGGCCTATTGTGATTTTAAAATCAAACATCAGTATTCTACCAGTACTGAAATTCAGTGCTGTATGAAAGAACTTTTGCGATATCTATACAGTTCTGATTTTTTGGAGATTAATTTCTTTTTAAATTAACACTTCTGCTGTGTATAACTTCATTGCTGTTTTTATTTTACTACTTCAATTTTTAGTCTGTAAAAGTTTTAAAGTTGTGGTTTCTTAGATTCATATACATCTGAAGACAACTCCTTACCCTAGGCTATATAGCATCGAATATCTTGTTGGAATTCAATTTTTATTAGTAATAGAACAGTACTAACTTTATTAGAATTCGCAAATGTTAAATTGCAAAAAACTATGTTTTTATTTGAACAGTGCCAGTTTATAGCATACTGCCTGCTGTTAAATTTCATCCATTTTTTGATAGTTCAGATAGTTTGAAAAGCAAGGATTTTATTCTAGAAATTATTGATTATTAAGAACATAAAAAGACATTTTACTAACAGGAAATAACTGCAATTTTCTGTAACATGCGATGATACGTAGGACAATGTAGTTTAAAGACATTCGCAATGCACCTAAACAAAATGCTTATTATGAAAGCTGCTTGTCTCAATAAATTAAATTTCTTAAGGAAATTAAAGGTTTGAACATAATGTCATGAACAATTAAACAGTTTTTTATTTAATATTGAATAAAGATGGTAATGAACAACATCAAATTACTTCATAATGATGAACATATCTTCATGTTGGAGACATTTGTCTTAACAACATCTTTATCACAAACTGTTACCTAAAAAACTGTCCAGGACGCATACAATACTGTCGCAGTACCGGTTTCTGAAATAATTACCATTACTCTCTACAGTTTTACCACGGTACTGAGTTTGTAAGAATGGATGAATTTTTTTATTAATGATGTTAGTATTAATGAAAAAATATTGTACTGAATTCAGAAATTCGGTATTCTTTCCAACGATATTCAATAGGCACCTCATATCAGAAAACTACTGGGAGTATGAGTATCTAGTAGCCTTTGCTTTTTCTAACGATGATAAATTGAATTTCTCTAAAAAAAAAGGATGGGGTGTGAAATTTAAATTCAAAATTAGGTAGCCTTACACTTAATTAATAATTTTACGGAAGTAATTTTAGTTTTACTTAAAACTTTTTCTTTTAAGTATTTAAATTTGAAATACTCGTACAATGCAATTTCTCCGCAGTGAGTTAAAAAAAACTTGAAATTTTTAATTTTTATTTAGAAACTATAAAGGGTGTCTATTTGGAAACCTGTTGTTGGTAGTTCAACCAATTATGGGAAATGGAACAATTAAACGGTTTTAATTGTGGTCTTAATTTTGCTAATTAGTTAGTGGGTGCAACTTACTATTAAAACATCCTAGTGAACAACCAAAAATAATTTAAATATGAGGTCAACTTTAGCGTAATAAAATTCACTATGGCAAACTTTAGCGGGTTATAACTCGTGGAGCTGAACTTCAGTTCAAGAACGTACACGCGGAAAAATCTTCGTCAAAACTACCACCTGTTCCTGTTTATCAGAATTGCATAATACACCTTCTGCTGATCCATGTGCAACCCGATGACAGTTTTCAAAACTAGCCTTTTCAATGAAAGTTCTTCGAATGTCATATTTTCCAATGTCAATAACTACTTCTCTTACGCCGGAAAACAATATTAAAATTTGGAAAAAAAAATCGCTTCAACATGAAAAATTCCATTCTGGTCTTAATTTTAAAATAAGAATTACTTAAGTGACGAAATTTTTTTTTAGTTGAAAGCAGATAACTTTTGAAGTTGTTTAACTAGCACAATATACTTATGTCCAAATTAAAGGTAACAACGTGAGATTTAATAATTTTCACAAAAACGATTTTAGATAAATGATCGTGAAGTAAAACATATATAAAAGGAACTTTTCTTTTAAAAGAAACAATAACCAATACCTTCTTTAGAGGTCTAAGTATTTTCTACTCAATAGTGACAATGAATTATATGAAAATCGTTAACGGTTCGGAGGTTATTGATATAATTTGCGTTAATTGCAAAATAATGCTTAAAAAGGGCACATCTCGAAAACGGTAATATCTTTGAGTGATTGTTTTACCGAAGCTCTTCAATTTATAATAAGTATAATTATATTAACATCTATTTGTAAAGTGTCTTAGCCATGAATTAAATGACTGACTATACAGTCATAGCATGTGTCATGACTAGTTGGTCATGAAATTGGACATACGAATTTATAGATGTGAGATATGGGATATTTTTTGAAATGACAATTGAATTCGTGGGTTAATATTTATTTTTACTGGTCACATATTAGTTGTGTACTAGTTGTTTAAATACTAAAGTTGTAGGTATCACATTAACTGATAATTTTAATTTTTAATTTTACTTTATTATTTCAATAATACAGTATTGTTATCGATTTTTAAAAAAAAAAAATTTGCTACCCTCAAAATTTTTTTATTACGTTTCATAACGAGTAGACACGAAAAAAGCAAAAAAAAATTTCAGTCCGTCTGTCCGCCGTACGCCGTACGCCGTACGCCGTACGCCATACGTCTACCGGTGTTAGCAAAATTGTTTGACGGCTCGTAGCACCCAAACCCTTTGAGCTATTTAGTTGAATTTTTTTTCGTGGATAGAGTGGGTAGGCCCCCTCTAGTGACCAAATTTGGACTGTTGGGCGTCTCAGGGGGAGGAGGGGGAAATGTTTTAGACGGAAAATTTTGGTTTCTAGATCTCAGCAACCGCTTATGCTAGGAAGCTGAAATTTGGAAATTATATAGAGCTTCGGTAGTGGACCCATTTGCAAAAAAATTGCCGATATAGGTGAAGGGGTTTGGGAGTGGGGGGAAAAATAATGCGTCCGAAACGCAAAAAAGGCGAGATTGACACATTCTAAATTCTATATCTCCTAAACGGTTACTGTCACAAAATTGAAACTTGATGAATATCTGTAGGTATACTAGGAGAATAGATCGGAAATAAATTTTTGAGTCGGGGTAGTGGCGTACGGAGGGGGGGGGTGAAAAACTTTAGATTACGATATCTCACGAACGGATTGCACTAGACAAATAAAATTTGGTTTTTGTATAAAGGTTGACAAATGAAGTTTGCTGAAAGTAAAATTTTTTATGAGGGCGGTGGATCATGAAAATGGAGGGGATAAGAATTTTTTTAAAAAATCACGTCTCATATCTCAAGAACGGTGTAAGATATATGCTTAAAATTTTTACCTGAAGTGGGCCTAATAGACCTCTAGCAGAAAACAAAATTTTGGAAGTGTGTGTGGGGGAGGGTGAAAAAGAAAAAGTTCCGATTTTTATATCTCGAGAACCTATAATGATATCAAGCTGAAACTTAGTATTTAGATAGATCTATATTAGTAGCATGTTGGAAAAATATAATTTTTTATAGGGGCAGTATGGTACGGGGGTGGGGGGTGTTTTTCCTATCTATAGAACGGCTTATGCTACAAAGTTGAAACTCGGTATGTTTATGTAGATCAACTAGAAAACTAATTTAGAAAAAAAATTTCAAATATCTATTGGCGTTCGGAGGGGGGGGGGGCAAAAAAAATGATCAGTGAAAATGGAATGCATATATTTTTACGGTTTTCGTCATATCTATTAGGTTTTCCCAAATATTGAATTTGTTTTTATTGTACATCTTCTTCATATAAATACCTAGAAAGTGTTTTCAGGATTTTTTAAAATTCGACCCCTAAGGGGGTGCAAAGGGGGTTGTAAACTTTTTCACGAATTCTACTATATCCCCAGGTCTTATCAGATATCAAATATCTTTTCACTTTCACGTGCTTGCGTAATAATCGCCTAAAACTTGTTTTTAAGTTTTTTCCTTTTTCAGCTCCTAAGAGAGTATAAATGCTAAGAAGAAAGAAATTTTCCAATGTTTAATCGGCTAAAAATCGCGATTTTAAATATTTTTATTTTAAGAACAAAATTAATTTTCCAAGAAATCTAATAATCTCGAAGCAACTCATGATACACTCCGACTTTGACCGCTCCCGAGCTTTGACCCGAAAAATAATAAAGTTTCGCCCAGACCATTGGCAGATTTTTTTTAAAAGGTTTTGGCTGGCTTAGATATCTAATTCATCATAAGCGCAGCATAGTTTCATATTAACTTTTTTGCAGATCTAAGTGATTTAGCTAGACAATTTAAAAAATTATTAAATCAAAATGGAATTTTTTCATATTGAAGCTACCGTAGAAACTAATTGACGCCGGAAACTAATTTATGCCGGAAAACAAAAAAAAAGAAACTTCTTAAAATTATTAAATCCTTTAGCGAAAATAGAATTAACACTTCTTATTGTATTTGTTAGCAGGCATTTTGTCGGAAATGGGTTTTAAGTGCTTTTTTAATAACTTGAAATCGTAAACAATAATGGGTGTGTTCTTTAAAACAAATTTATGTGTTCTTTACAATAATTCGGATAAAGTAAATAGAGCATCAGTGATATAAAATTCACTCATAGATGTCACTTTACCTCATTTTTCCCGTGACATATGTGTGGAGTTAATGTTCTTTCTAAAAAGTAGTTGAGATTATCAGTATACTTACTGATACATATTCTGTGGTTATTTTAACAATTCTGGAAATAAAACGTAAACGTGCACCAGATATTTGTAGACATTTTGAAGCCTGACAAATTGCCAGAAGAAGTATAAAAAAATGGCATTTGAAACTGCATATATTCACATTCAAGAATAATAAAATGCACACGAACAAGAGGTTCCCTTCGTCCAAAAGTTTATTAAACTGTTCAAAGGATAGATAATAATCAATGGCACAATAGCCCAAATTGGGCCTAGGCCTTGAAGTAATGCTAGACCTACTTCATTACTAGACCAACGGAACACTAGGAGGTGAAGTGGTCAGCCACACGCTCGTCCGTGATTATTACCCCGATCTTAACTCAGGTACTCATTTACAGCTGAGTGAACTGGTAGTCCGGCACCCAATCCCATTCTCAAAAATTACTTGTCGCCAAGCAGATTCGATCCTGGTACCAGGTGCACCGAAGGCAAGTGCTATTGCCACTAAGCCACCCAGACTACTATTCAAAGGATAGATACTACTTCCTTAGTACGAATTTGGGATTAGCGAAGGGTATAAGAAATATCTAGAACCTTGTAATAAGTGGGATTAGAACACGTAACTTATTTAATGATAGACTAACACACTATGCTAGGAAACAGCAAATTTAGGAATTTAATATTTTCAGTTCAGTATTTCATTTAAACAGTGGAAAATTACTTAGGGAAGGGGGTTTTCAGATAAATGTTATGGAACCAAGGTGATGGAGTTACAGCTGATAGATAAACTTAGATAGTTAGAAGTTTCGATTGTCAGTATTAAGGAACTCAAATGCTTCATCTTCAGGTGTAGGTACTTTGTGGGAGCGAGAGCTCTTATTTTTTAGTATCATTTGCATCTCTTTCCCAAGTTGTCCAGCTGCTTTCAACTCTCTAAATGTCCCACGCCTACAACATACATTTAAAACCAAACAAACAAATTGAAGAGGACATGTTCCGAATCACTATCCTTGCCTAAAGACTTGTTTAGGCAAAGCTAGTGAAATCTGGCGCATAAATTAATTTTCAAAAAATTTCACGTAAGTTTATGAGTGTGAAGAAAATTGTCTTTTGTCTTTTGCGTGGTGTTTATACAAACATGATTTAAAAATGTAGGTATTTATTATTTTCCAAAAAACAATAACTTGAGAATACATTAAGCTAGGAAGTTGAACTTTAAAATATGAATATTTCGATTTGAATTGTTGAATCTATCATAAATATTACTTCGGGTAGCTCCCAGACAAAAGTCCATAAAACATATTTTACGCATATTGGTCAATAATTTTTGGGAAGAATTTTTGAAATTTCAAATGTTATAACTCTATCACAAACTACTGCCAACAGTCCCACTGTAGTTGAAACAATTAGGGAAAATTTATGCCAAGAGTTCCTGAATGTTTAATGCAACATCAGGAGTGCCTCAAGGTAGACATTTAGGATCTTTACTTTTTGTTATTTTTATTGACAATACGACTTCGATTTTGAAGCAATCTCTGATTCAAAATTTAGATTTAACTCCCACATTGTCTATAGCATAGCTAAAGCTAACTCTATGTTGGGATTTATCACATGGAGTTCCTAGGAATTCAAGGATCGCTATGCTTTAACTTCCTTGTTTAGCTCTTTAGTTTATGTGTGTGTTCGTGTTCATTCTATTCGATTCACATAAGGAAGGTTTCCAAAATTTTCAATACGTAACTTAAACTGATCGGATAAATTGCCTTCTGATGAGCTAAAATTGCAACTATTGGGACCTATGATGCAATCGTCTAGGAGGAAAATGTTGCGGAAATCGAAGTAAACTTTGAAAGAAACTATTTAATGATGCAGAAACTCAATGAACGTGACAAAACTAAACAAGTTGCCTACTCTGAACGCTACTTTTTTAACACGTTCATTTCGCTTACTTAACGGCCCTATTCTGAGATTGTGACCTATCATAGGTCACAACCTGCTGTGACTAAAATTTTGTAACTGCACTTGTGATCGCATAGTTTTTTAGCATTCTTGCGCTGCAGTCACAAGAGAGGTTACAATAATTTCTCCACATAGTTGGAGACATGTGAAAATGATGATGTCCTGTCAGTGTCAGTATTCACTATTCAATTCGGCCTTTGCAGTTGCAGGTGTATAATGCAAAGTTCTGTGACTTACTAAACATCGAAAATGTAGAAGTCTGAAGTGACTCTCAATTGTATTGTCGATAACTGAAAACGGATCACTTTCGTTCCTCAACTTTGGGAGTGTGGCTATTCTTAACACCCTTAAATTTCACAAAATGTGAAACAGTCATCTAAACTTAAGTTAATATTCTTTTATTCATCTTATTCCAGTAATTAAAGTAACATATTAAACAAACGTTCCATTTTTTCCAAAATTAAAAACTCGAACTTAACGTTAAAATGTTAAAATTGTTTGCCTGGCTCGCCAATTTCGCTAGTACAATTGTGTGATGTTTTTTTGGAACGTAAAAATTTTAACTTATGCTAGAATATGAAAAGTCATAAATTGTGATTCTTCGCCAAAATTGTGACTTGTGACTGTACTCAGAATAGACTTCTGATCCAATGATCTTCTCTCAATATATGTCGCATTTTAAAATTCCACAAGTGGTAAAGTCGATCTTACTGTTAATAGAATTAAATTTAAAAACTCGGTATTAGTTGCAGTAAAACAAACATTGTTAACTGTACATATTCATTCTAACTTTCTATTTTAATTTTTAAGTTCGGTTGTAAGGAATCTGTGAATTTAGTTTCAGTATAATGATTTTGTAATTGAGCTATCCTACGGGAAATAATGTCAGGTCTTCCACCAGAAGGAACGTGGAAGGAATGACATTCGCCTGACTGTGGAGTATTTCGGAAGGTTATGTTCAAACCCAGTTCTATTTTGTAGCAAACATGACACATACTTCGTAAGGAAGTTTTTTGGAACCAGTATAGCAGCTTCGGTATCGTTCGAGAATGTGTTCTGTTCGTGCCCCGCCCTCCCATGCATGCCCATGCCGTTAATGTCCGTTAACTTTCAGTTCAGTTTTGCATGAGCTTGCAGTCAATGTAGTAAAAAGACCGAAGTTAAATTTGTAAAAAATTTGAAATTGTCAAAATTTGTGTTAAAATTAATAACTTAAATGCAAGTGGAAAGTGTTCAAATTACAAATAATAAATTCGACACCAAAGAAGGAATAGAAGGGTAAGTCCATTATGAATATACCTTAGGGTGGTCGTTAAAAATTAAATTTTTTGAGCCGTCCCTAAGAAGTTTCTTTTTGTGAAAAAAATTAAAATATCACGATCAAAATTTTTTTTAAGTATTTTTTGATGAATCTGCAGTTTTTTGGAAATATCTCACGAAATATGCAGATTTGGCAAGAAATCCAAGTAAATGACTTTATAGGAAGTTTAATTTTCTATAAACAATGTTTTATTTAAAAAAAAAAAAAAATTTATGAAAAACAATATTCGTGAATCGTATCTGGATGAGGAATGTCAAAAATGTTGACGAGCTAATGTCCGTAGATGCAAAATTGACGAGTACACCGGACGACGAAAAAGTAATTTTTCAGTAAAATTTCTGTTACGAAAATAAGTATAATACATATAAATTTTTTTTTAAATAGATTGCCTACGTAATAGGACAAGCACCACTTGTCGAAATACTTTGACGTCTTCTTTTCTGTAGAGGTACTACTCAAAATAAATTAAGATGGCGTAAAAAGTGTATTTTCACTTAAAAGTATTAAATTATTTAATACTTATGTTTTCGGTAACAAATAATTTTTGTCATGCAATTTTATAGTCTTAATCTTCTGATATTTTTTCAGAAGCTGTTAAGAAGAACGATTTTGGTTTTTTTCAGTTAGAGAATGAAATGAAGAAAGGATTCCACCTCGCTTAAAACAGGTACTATAAAAGTAGACATCGAATGAAGACCTCGGCCAAATGAAAATAATTAATAATAATAAGGAAATAAATTTATAAAAGTTTGTTAGTTTTATGTACCTACATAACTTATTTTATAATAAACATTATTGCATTGAACATTTTGCTGGTATTTTAAATTAATTTTAATTTCTCTTGTACTTCCCCATGTAAAAAGGAAACGGATTGGGTACAAAAGCGTCATGCGTCCAAGCCTTCCATGTCACGCCATTGTGCATGATTGTATGCTTACCCTTCTCGCTGGCTAACCTTCCACCAAGCTGCCTGGCTGATGAATGATTCATGCATCTCTAAAGATACACTCTTCATCACTGAGAATAATCGTTCTATCGGCTACTTCCTTCTGCGGACATGCCCATGTTAAAAGGAAATGGAGCGGAATGGAAGTGTCATACCTCCACGCCTTCCAAGGTAGGTTTCCACTATGCATGATTGTATGCTTACCCTTCACGCTGGCTAGCCTTCCACCAAGCTGCCTGGAGGATGAATGATTCATGAATCTCTTAAGATGCATTCTTTATTACTGCGAAGGAAGGACACGAGGAGTTTTCGAATAATCGGTCTGTCGGCAACTTCCTCCTGCGGATATGCCTATGTTACAAGGAAATGGAGTGGGATGGAAGTGTCATGCCTCCACGCCTTCCAAGGAAGGTTTTCACCATGCATGGTTGTATGCTTCCATTTAGTTTAAACTAGGGTTACTGTTTACGCACTCACACCAAAACAGCCTCTAAGAGGGGTTTGGCAGATGCGTACCAAGGTGAAAAACCAGTAAATTTAATTTTTTTTATGTTTACGGGATTTCGCTTTATAAACGTTCAAAATGATTGACTTTTCGCTGCAAAATTGTAAATTTCCATAAAAAAATGAAAGAAATACGGAATTTTTTCATTGAAAACCACAATTTTGCGCAGACACACTTCCATACTAAAAGAAAAACAAGTACTAGAATTGTGGAAGGGAACCGACAGCTTTTTTCCGATTCTTCACATATTCGCATTAACACACTTCAAAAACGCAATTTGATAGCAATGTTCAGTAGTACAAAAACACCCGAACTAGTACATAAACAGGCGATTTTTGTGAGGTTAAATTACAATTTCTAGTACAGAAACGACTGAATTAGACGTATCTGCTAAGCCCTAAGTAGAGAGTGTTGTGTATCTAGTGACCCTAGCTTGCACCCAACGATCTGGTCGCGGCTTGACCTATATCGCGACCTGAAGTATGTCCAATCGCCAACTATTTACACCGATAGAGACCTAAAATTCGGCTGGGTCGTATTTAGTCCATCAAAGTATTTCATCAGTAAATTCAAGGACTATTACTAAATATCTGCAGGGGAATTTTATGTCAGAACGCATTCCACACATGTCTTGACAAATTGTTGTATCTTTTGCATATCACTAATGTATTAAAATGCAAAAAAAACAACATTTAGGTCAGGTCGCCTATGAAGTGTTTATAGCAGGCGTCCTGAAGAAATTAGGTCAAATTTGAGGTATAGGCCGCGATGGGTGTAAACCGGGTTATAGTTTAAGGTAAAAATATGACGAAAATTGATCAATACCATCGAATGTCTTCCATACAAAAGCTCATGAAAAATCTGTTTTTAAATATCGCGAAATCTACTATAACTCAAGAAATCGTGCAGTTAGGATGTAGCGATTTTACACGAATTACATTCGACTGCAAAATTAGATCCGGTAATTCCTTTGCAATAGTCCTTAACGCACATGCATGGTTTCACGTTTTGTACAAACCCGTAAAGTTACGAATTTAAAATTTTGCACAGTATCTATAATTTTCTACTATATAAAAGTATAAAGGTAAAATAGAGAAATCATAGTACCTACTCAAGCGACCATACAAATGTCATTAAAAAAATAATACTGGCAATCCTTTTCTAAGCTTACGATAACTCGAAAATGCATTGTTATAAACCGAAAATTTCATGTGATTTAGTTTAGGTAAAATGGAAGTTGGGCGTATTCAATATTTAGAAAAAGGACTGTAATATCGTAAGCACTTTTGATTTATTCCCATCTTTAACAGCCTATCGGTCCTAACGAAAATTCTGGATACGCCAATGCTTCATCTACAGTAGCATACTCCGGAAGGTTTATTTAATAGTCGTCCCTCTGAATTCGGGGCCATAGGAGCATACGTTGTTCATGTGAGACTAATACTTTAGAAAGTAGCGGTGAATGTTACATTTAAAACACTGAAGACTCAACAGCTCGGGAAAGCAAATCGCATTGCACTGGAGTATTGACTCCCTTGAGATATGAAAATTTGCTGAATTGCAGGTGTGATTTGTGGAATATATGCGTAAGTATGAGGTATTCAATGAAAATATAGGAAGTTGTAATAAGGTGACGTCACGCATGAGAACATATTTGCTGAGAATTTAGTGAAGGATTTTGATTTCCTGAAGAATGCGAGTTCTCATATTCTCAGAATGAGATTTTTCCTTTCGTTTAATTAAATTTTATTTTTTTATATTCAAATATTTTTATTTATTGTCTTTTTTTACATATTTTCTTAAACAATTTTTTGATTCCATTTTTTCGAAGATTTCTCTCGATTTCCGCTTTTCTAATTGAATGTGAAAGCATTTTGGATAGTCAGATTTAAGGGTGATCTAATAACACCAAAAAGAAAATTTACATTGGCCTCGCATGACCATTGGGAAATATGAAATCCGGTAATACAATTATGTAGGCATATGTACTTATTATACATTTCACGCAAGTACACCATAGAAAATTAACTGAAGTAGATTCTCAGACAGCCACAAAACAATTACTTGAATATTAAGACGAGCACTTAAAGTGTACTTAATTTTCCTTTTAAATTATGGGAAAAAACTCATCACGATATGAATGACACCGCGGAACAGATAGCTGATGGGTGGAGAGCTGTGATTTAAATTTTGTTGCACTCAAAGATCACAAAGATTTATTCAAATTGGAAAAACTTTCTTAGGCATATTTTAAGACATCGTTTCCCGGAACTAAGCACTATCTTCAATCGAATGAAATTCGAACCGAAAAAAGTTTAAACAAATTGTCTACGATTAAATTTAGGCTTTATCATAGAGCCGTAACTTACCCAATTCATTTTGAACAATTTTCGAGAAATTAAATCACACTATTAATTAAACAAATTAAAATTCTGATTAATGTTTGTTTCTTTAATTTATTTCCGTAGGGTTTTTTTTTTTAAAAAAAATGCACTTTTCCGGAACGCACGAAACACTTTCCCACCGGTTTTCCTTTTGAAAATTTCCACACGAACGTCTTAAAAACGTATTCCACTCAGGCTTAGCTCGACGTCTGACCAAGCGCGAACTCTTCGCTCGAGAGATGAAGACAAACTGAAGATTGTTCCGCACGAAGATGAATTGGAAGATGCTGCGCCCGGTCCGAGCTTGGAAGCTGAAAAACTCAGGTAACTGATTGCTTAAAATCTTTTCGAATATTTTTATTTTTTTTTTTTGAAACCTGAAACCTTGCCGCTTGCGATTAGCTTTGCGTTCCGCCGAGACAATTCGCTTTGCCTTGCTTTGACAATAATTTATAAAAAAAAAAAATTAAAAATGTCTTAAAGATTTCGAACGGGACTTAACTAATAATTTATGTATGTATTTCGAATTACGTGATGAATATTATAAGAAAACTTAAAGGTAAACAAAGCCGAAGTACGAAATTTGCATTAAGGTAAAATGTTAGACACGGCCGCTTGATCTTAGTATTTTCCTCGCGTGATATGAAGCGTTTTTTTTGTGGGAAACTTCGAACATCTTGCAGGAAATGCGTTGGCCTCGGCTTGAGAAATTGTACCAATAGCTTGAATCAGGGCTTTGAATTCGGATTTTCATTTCGAATCAATTTATTTGGATGTGAATTTACGAAATTTAAAAGCAGTTGCCGCATTGGTTACGCTTATTTCCTCTTTAGCTATTTTCTGTAGTGAAATTGAGCAAACTTCTATTCTTTAAAACAGCGCCATCGGTTGTGCTACTTTTTTACTTACTGGCACTGGCACGGCTCAGCTCGCCGGCAACTTAGTGGGAAATTGCTACCAAAAGCAGCATTAAGGCGAATGGATAATTTGAGATCAACGTAAAGATGTTAACATGTGTGATAATGTGAACACGTAAGCAACCCCTTCACACCCCCTTGGGGGTTGAATTATTATCATTATATGAAATGATCGTAGAAGTAATAACCAATTTTATATCTAATACTCGTAAGATCTTAAAGATGGCAGAAATTGCGAAAACATATGCAACCTCTTTACACCCCTTGGGGGTTGAATATTTAAAAAATCTTGAAATTATTATAACTTTTTGGCGATTATCAGCCTTAGGAAGTAAAAATCAATTTGATATCTCATCAGATCTAAGCGATATGGCGAAAATCAAACCTCAAAAAATCCTGAAAACACTCTCTAGGCATTTATGTGAAAAATCTGTAGAATAAAAATGAATTCAATATTTCAGAAGACCCAAAAGATATGATGAAATTCGTGAAAATATATGCATCCCATTTTCACTGATCATTTGCCTTCTCTTCCGTACGCCAATAAATATTTGAGATTTTTTTATTTAAATTACTTTTCTAGTAGACCTACACATACTCGGCAAGTTTCAACTTTCTAGTATTATCCGTTCTATAGATAGGAAAAATACCTCCCGTTTTTAAAACATTCCACTACTACATCTCTATCTTAATACCAAGTTTCAGCTATCCATCATTATGGGTTTTCGCGATATGAAAATCGAAAATTTTTATTCTTCACCCTCGCCACCCTCATCACCTATACCCAAAAATTTTTCTCTCCTTCCCGTAAAAATTCTAAGCATCTATCTAAAATTTTTCTTCAGATATGAGACGTGATTTTTGGAAAAAAATTCTTCGAGCGTTTCGGACGCATTGTTTCCACTATCAAAGCTCTTTATAAATTCCATGTTTCAACTTTCTAGGGTATGCGGTTGCTGAGGTCTAGAAACCAAAATTTGCTGTCAAAAACACTCCTCCCATCACTTTCATTTCTAAAAGCTTTAAATATAATCGGGGAAAAAAAACCGATTTAAGGATTTTTGATATTGAACTCCGACAAAAAATTTAAGGTTTAATGAGATCGAATTCGCTTTTACTTCTATGGGCTTTATATTATAATGATCTAAAAATTAATGTCATGATATTGCGATAGACAACTCCTATGAGGGTTTAAAATGATTGTGTACGTTTACGAATTACGACATATCACTTAGGTCTGAGTACCAAATTGTTGTTTTTACTTTAAGGGACTTCTATATAATCGGCTAAAAATCGGTTTAAGAATTTTTCGCATTTAACCCCTAACGGGTTATGTCGATATTTTATCTTCTACGTTTTTTTTTAAATAAGAAAATCTAAATAAATAAGAAATCTACCGACAGTATGGGCGTAACTTTATTATTTTTTGGATAGTCCAGACCGCGTTTTGTGCTGATTCCGAGTAGCTTATTAAGTTATGGTGGTGGATATAAGACACCTATTCTTAATTCCTTAAAATACGTAGTCATATTTATTGAATGATTGCCAAAAAACCCACTATTTAGGAATCCTAACTTTTGTAGACTGGCTTCTTTTATCACGGAAACAAAAATCAAGATATACCTTCGAGAACCTCCACTGAAAAATCCTTTGGAAATGGTGCTAATGCTCTCAAGAATGAGTTCATTGGAAATCTATATCGTGTCCTTTTGGCTATTTGTTGAGGAAAGGACCCCAAGTCCAGACAGTGTTTAAGGCTTAAGTTGGATTTAACTTGGGTTGCCTCCAAAAATTATTAGTTAAAGGGGTTTTTATATAAAATTTTGGAACGTGCCCCAAATTTCAGTAATTATACATAGGTACATTTTTTATTATTTAAAAATATATAATTAATAGGGAAACCTTACTCATTGAGAGAAAAAAAATAAAATGTAAAATGACTTACCTGCAACATGAATTAATAATAAATCTAGTAAATTTTTCCTTGAATTTATGTTACTAAAATTCTCATAGATGTTTTTGCTTTGCTGTGCTAACTAGGTTTAATTTAGCTGCTAAGATATTGAAGTATCTGTTCTCTAAACGATAAATTATCAGATGGTAGACATAAGTGAAAAACACTAATAAATATTGATTGAATCTTGAATTTTATGGTAAATCTACACAGCAAATCTTTTTTCTAGTAAAGTTCAACTAGAGACAATCTAGTGAAAATTTCCTACTGATAATCTAGTGAAAAATTTCCTACACCCAAAAATCTAGTGAAAATGACTAGAAGTACAGTTCGCACTTGTCAATTCAACTGTTTTTATAGTGCTTATCACTATGTTTCTAGGAAAAAAAGTATTGGAACTAGAAAACTGGATAATAGAACTAGATGTAAAACAGTGATAAAGACAAGTGGTCAGGCATCATTATTGTCTATGCATTCGGAGGCACGAGATCATAAAGTGAGTTATATTTTAAAAAGTAAAGGTGAATGTGTGAATATTTTACAAGTGCAAATTCTTGTTTCGGCTCTGAATAACGGTAAGGCTACTTAGTTGATGATTGTTTAAATGTTTGAACAGTTTAGGAACTTTTTAAGCGATGGGATTTTCTGCACCAGTTTCCATGAGAACTGAATTAAAAAAAACTTCAAATTTCGTTTCCATGGAGACTGGCAGGAAAATGGATAAATTGATAAGACCCTTTCACAGAATAGGTGTTTTAAACGGAAAGAATTAATTATGGCCTTATTTTATTGGCAGATTTCTTCTTTGAAATTCATTTTTAATAATGGATATTGAGCAATTTCATCAGTTCCTGCTACAAAACGGAGTGGATGCCGATACTTCGGAAATTATTATAATAAAAGTTAGAATTAATAAAATTTGTAGTTATATGTAGTTTTAATTTAAGTCACCAAAAAATATGCATTGTTTTATGTGTAGAAAGGTTTTGCCTGGTTTTATAGTGGATTTTCAGAAACGACAGCCGTTTATTCTGTGCAGGAGCGACAGTAAATTTGATTCCGCATCGTCGAATTACTATGTTATTGTCGACAAGAAAGTAATCGAAATGGAAAATGATTTGTTATATGCTTTCGATACTTTGTTTGTTAATGTTCTTAATATCAAATTTGAAAGCGCACTGCAAAAATTTTTAAATTTCTTGTAGAAGTCGCAAGCATCCTACAGAAAAAATTTACTTCTTGAATTTTGTATGATTAAATATTTTTCATTTATTTGTCTAAAATTAAATATGTAATATTCGAAAATAATGTAATATGTATGATATAACATTATATAATATATGAACAATATACATGGTTGGATTTTTGGAAGACTTTTTGTTTACATATTTAATTAGAAATTCATTTAAACATATACATATCATCGCTCAAAGGACGTTACTGACATTTTTTTGGAGTAAATTTTTTGTCTTTTATGATAAATTACTCTTAAAGCACGCCATCCTTAAAAATTTTAAAAAGTTTTAACAGTATCAACCGAAATAATGAATGTGCATTTTGTAAGCAACCTATCAAAATTAACCAGAAACTTGGCTTCGAACAAAATGTTACTTACGCCCTTTCTGCATTAGAGCGGCGATTATGCCTGAAGTTCTACTGTCTACTCAGTTTCATTTGGTAGATTACTAGTGTTTTGCCTCTTTATCAAAACAACTGAAGTACTAGTAAATAGAACTAGATTATTGACAAATTCTGATAGAAATTCAGTAAAAATATTTCCTGTAATACTAGTAAATAGAACTAGATTATTGACAGGATTCTGATAGAAATTCAGTAAAACAATTCCCTGATATTCTAGTGGGTACTTATTCACTAGATCTTTACTGGAATATCTAGGAGCTAAATTCTAGTGGTGTTTAACTAGAATCTAGTTGAAAAAAATTTACTGTGTAGTCGTTTCTTAAATTCCTTACAGAACGTTTTCAACTTGTATATATCATACAATACTTTATTATTAAAATAATAAAGTACCTATTCAATTATTAAAATAATAAAGTATTGTTATAGAATTTTTAAAAAAAAAAATTGCTACCTTCAACATGTTTTTTTTTACGTTTCATGACACCAAAAAAGCTAAACAAATTTTCAGTCCGTCTGTACGCCGTACGCAAAATCGTTCGAAGGCTCGTACTTTTCAAACCCTTAAAGCTATCAAGTATATTGGTTGTTTGTAGGCACACTAAAAAAACAGATCGGAAACAAAAATTTAGGTCGGACAGGAGATCAGTCGCATGCGGGGGTGGAGGGTAAAAAAATTTAGAATACGATATCTCACGAACCAGTTGCGCTTTAATAATTAAATTCGGTTTGTGTATACAAGTCAACAAATGGAGTTTGCTGAAAATGAAATATTTCAATGGGGTGGTGCAGCATGTAACTCTGGGGAATTCAATTTTTTCAAAAATATTATTTTACATGGAGGTAGTATGGGGGGTGGGTGGTTTTTTCCCTATCTATAGAACGATTTATACTAGAAAGCTGAAACTTGGTAAATATATGTAGATCAACTAGAAAAGTAATTTATATACCATATAAACAAAATGACAAATATCTATTGGCATGCGCGAGAGAAGGCAAAAAATATATTACCAGTGAAAATAGGATGCATATATTTTCACGAATTTCGTCATATCTCTTGGGTCTTCTGAAATTTTGAATTAATTTCTATTTTACGGATTCTTCACATAAATGCCTAGAATGTATTTTCATGATTTTTGAAATTCGATGCCTAAGGGTGTGAAAGGGGTTGTATGAAAAGGTCATAAATTCTGTCGTATTCCTCAGGTCGGATTAGATATCGAATAACTTTTCACTTCCACGGGCTTATTTTATAATCGCTTAAGACTCGTTTTCAAGTTATTTCCCTTTTCAATCCCTACACGGTCAAAAATATTGGACTAAAATTCAATAAATTTATATTGTATATATGTACATACATTCCAACGCTGTATTAAAACACAATTGGAAAGAATGGTTGAAATTAATTGTAATTCAGCGCAACGATTTAAATGTAATATTTTTGTATTAGTTCATGTATTCTTACAGGAATTAGATTTAAAATACAATACCTATTGTATATGGAATATTCTTCTGTATTGAAAGATTTCTATTGCATAATTTGGCAATTTAAATACGAATTTCAATTGTTGAAATATTTGGATTTAAGTAGAGCAAATGAAATACGTATTTCTTTTTTTTACTTTATTAAACAAAACATCCATTAATTTTTAAATTGTTTCACTACATATAAAGTGTTATTAATAGAATACATTTCAAAAGTATCTTTAAATTTAAGACTTTCATAATTAAGGTAATCAGTACAATCCGAAATGTCAATTTCAAAGCAATTATATATTTCATTGAATTCTTTTGTAACACATTTTTTCAATTTAAAATAACCATTATTTTGATTAATTATAATAGTAGTAATTTTTCCAAAAGTTGGAATATTTGCGTCATCATATTGTGTTTGCATATTGGCTTACCACTTTTGGGTAGGATTTCTTAGTCAATTTCATTGCCTAGATTGTCAAAAATTTTAAAGGGATTCACAAATTCCTCTTCACAGCTCAAAAATACTAGAGAATTCAAATTATAGTTTAACTTCTAATCGAAAATTTTAGAATATTACTCGAATAAGTAATTTCCTCCGCACTTAGCAATAATCCGGCTCAGAATGATCGCACACAATCCGATTTTTTTATACCCTCCATATTTAATGTTTTTTATAAAAACTTTCCTGCACTGAATTGCAAAAACTGTTCGATTCAATTATTACATTTAATTCTAATAATACAATATTAAATGTACTGTCGCACTCGGGGCAACTTGCGATCTAAATATTAACGAAAAACAAAAGACATTTAGCAGCACGATTTTCGTTTTTTCCCAGAAATGCGTAATACTTCATATTGCAACATCATATTTAATACAAATTATATTAAGTTTTAATCCGTGTTGCATTAATATTTTTTTCAATTAAGGCATGTAATTTTTAAATTATCCCGTGGTGAATTGCGAAAGAGGATTAATTTTTCACTAGTATTGAAGTTATATTTGAAACTATTCCAAAATTTCTAACCGTGTAGGGATGAACACGTTTTCATGAATACCGACATATCTCTTAGGAATGATAAGACATCGAATTAGTTTATACTTCTTCGGTTTTTACTAATTTGAAGAAAATTTATTTAACCTCTTTCAGAATCTTTGAGTATTCAATCCTCAAGTGGATGTGAGGAGGCTGCATATGTTTTCACAAACTCCTACATATTTCTTAGATCTGATGAGATATCGAATTCATTTTTACTTCCTATGGGTTCCTATATAGCCGCTAAAAAGTCGACTTCGAGATTTTTAGATATTCAACCCAAAAATTGAGTAAGGAGTTGCATACTTTTTACAGTTTTCGACATATTTCTGAGGATTGATGATTGATTATATCAGATTGGTTTTCACTTTCACAGACTTTTTATGTAATCTCCAACAAACCCATTTCTCAATTTTTCGATATTCAATCCTGGGTATAATGGGTTTACTTATTTTTTCACAATTTTTACAATCCCTGAGTTTTGATGAGATATACAATTGGTTATTACTTCTACGGGTATTTGATGTAATGGGCTAAAACCCCACCTTTTTTGAAATTCAACTCCCAAGGAGATGTAAAGTTTACGTTTTCACAAATTTTGCAAAGTCTTTAATGTTTGATAAGATATCAAGTTGCTTCTTATTTCACAATTTTTTTGATATTCAACCCCAAGTGTACGTAATGGGTTTGTATATACGTTTTAGCAATTCGTCATATCTCTTAAGTCTGATGAGGCATCAAATTGGTTCTTCCTTCCATGGTCTTTTAGTGTAAATAATGTACCAAAATTCGAGTAGTCGACACGGGCTTTTTATATGTTTAAGCGGCTACAAGTCTATATTTTAAATATTTTTATTTTAAGAACAAAATTAACCTTTTAATCTCGAAAGAACGGATGATATACTCCGACTTTAACCGCGTCCCGGAGTATTACCAAACTACGTAATTCATGTCTTATATGCGGCAGTGGCGTAAGCATTCTAGCGCGATCCTATTTTGACCGCTTCCCGAACTTTGACCTGAAAATAATAAAGTTTTGACCAGACAATTGGCAGATATTTTAAAATCGACATCCACACGCCAAACTTTTGAATTTATTAAACAAACTCTGGACTTATAAAAGGCATTCTTTTCAATAAAATTCTCCGAAATCTTGGAGTTTTTGTCTCAGACAATTTTTTTTGAAAAATTCCCAAGTATCATTGATGCCATTTTGCGGTCAGTTCCCCCTGGTAACTATACCAAAAAGAAGATTGTCTTCAAACTTAAAGACCAGTTTTACAGATAGAATGTATTTTTTTCTTCAATTGATCACATCATATCCTGTTTATCTCAATTAAAATTTGTGAGGTGTAAGAAACAAATCTAGCCACAAATTTATTAATAATCTTTAAGCACGTTTCACCTGATCCAGACTAATTTTTTTCAACGGGGGCGATTTTTTCAAGGACGTTTTAGCTGAAAACGAGCATACGTAAATTTAGAGTTCATTTCTCTTTACTTAGGTTTAAATATCAGCTTATCGAACTAAATTACTTTTTTTTTAATAAAGTATTGTGATCGAACTCAAATTGCAAACTAATTTGCCACCCTCAAATTTTGGACGGCGTAAACGCTTTTGAAGGCTCGTAGTTCATAAACCCTTCGAACTACTAAATTCATACTTTTTTTAGTGAGTTAATTGTTAAATGTTCTTATAAATTTTGATAATTTCAAATATTTAAAAAATAGCATTTTCAATACCACAAAATTAAAAATGTCATTTAATAACTTTCCGGAAGAAGCATCTATGGATCGCAATGTTGAATGTGTTTGCTAGGCTTGATATTTATGTTGTTGAAATTAATATTTGCATATTTTTTCTTATCACTACTTAAACTGGGTTTTCGCATAAATGTATAAATAAATTGGAGCAAAAAAAAAATCGAATAATCTCCACCGCTGAGCATAATTTTACTTTGAGATGTTTCATTTAGTTTTTTGCTTAATTTTCAACAATTTGCATATGTGTTAAAGCTATGTGGTGGGTTTCCTGAATTAAGTCGGTGTATTTTTTGAAAATTTAAGCCATTTTCTGTATACTGCATTCCTGATATATTTGCTCTATTTCTTGTGGGTGCCAGCTTCCCCTAAAAGGTAAACAATCTGAACACGACTTTAAGAACTCAAGCATCTCGTTTCTAATTGGTTAAAAAAACAACTTTTTTAAGTTAATTAGATACGTCCGAAAGTAGCTTCAAAGTTGATTAATGTTCGCTGAAGTTACCATATAACACAATGTTGGTAATTGATAGTTGCAACTTACATAGGTTACACGGTTCGATATTTTATGATTAAATGTTGTTTTCATTAAAACGTTCATTAGTCTTTAGGCACACACCTGATTTCAGTGTGTTTAAAATTTTCCGAAGCAAGTTCCATACTATTTCGTTGGAGGGGCTATTATCTAATAGTAGGTATTGCATTTGATTTGAAAAAAGATTAAAAAAAAACGCCAGTTGGAACGAAGCAGTTATTGTTATGATGGTTTATGGCAAGAGCGATAAATGTCGGCTATGATCGTTACCATCTTACATATGCCTACATGAGCGTTTAAATTCAGAGGCATGGCTCGTTAGGCTCTAACAAACGATGGTGTCATATCATTGACAAAACATTGCTGCAGCTATCGGAGCAGTAGCTAGTGAGTTAAGCGCACAGGTAACCTTATGGATCGTGCGGCAAGTGATCACTTTCTTTGAAAACATGCGGAAATAACTACCTTGTGGTCGGGTTACATTTTCAAATCAAGATGCTCCGTCATTTTTTATCATCACAACAAAATTAATCAGTTGGACAATTTTTTTTTTATTTTTCATGGTAAAATCTGTTTATAAGCATGTTTACATCAGATCTTTAATGTTAATTTAAAACGAAACCTGGATTATTTACATAGAACATTTATTTTATTAAAAATATTACCGCTTCACGTTTGTAGAAAAAGCTGTTTCAACAAGAGTAGGTGATATTTTTTTCAATAATAGTTCCAAAAATTTGAATATTTTTAGATGTTTTCACACCTGTGCCATTAGACCTCCTGTTGTCTTTCTTTTGGTAAGATCCGACAATCATACGAATCTACCGTCTGAGCTTTGCTGGTATGAAACCAGTATACTCTGTGTAGTACAGTCACAGATGCAAATGAATTTCAGGTTACGGAGACATCACATATGATGAGGAATACAATGAGTCAAACAGTTTGCTACAACTAATTCAATTAATTATTTTTTTGGGACAAAGTTCAGGAAGCGATTAAAGTCGAGGAGCGACATGCTTAAAACACCAATTACGAGTTTGGGTCAAGGTCATAAAACATATGTAAAAATTTGTGAAAACGTGAGCAACTTCCTCACAACTACTACGGCATCGAATATCAAAATCTGAAAATAGTTTTTTGGCGATTATATGAAAAGCCCGTTGAAGTAAGAGCTAATTTGACATCTAATCAGACCTAAAAAATCTGATGGAATTCGTGAAAATTTTTACAACCGTTTTAAATCTCCCAATGGGTTAAACATTAAAAAAAAATCTGCCAACAGTCTGGGCGCAACTTTATTATTTTTTGGGTAGAAGTTCGGAACGAGTTTAATTCTGAGATGCGGTGTAGGTTACTATGTGACTGAAAACCTAAAAAAAAGTTCGGAAAGCGATTAGAATGGGGTCGCGCTATAATACTTACGCCGCTACCACATATAACATATGAATTACATAATTCGGTCATACTCCGGGACGAGGTCTAGTCCTAGCATAATATCAGTTGTTACGCTATTAGAAGGTTTTTCGTGATTTCGTTTTGGGCCATTACATGAAATCGGATATGCGTTTGTTGACGATTGTATAAAAAGTCTGTGGAAGTGCAAACCAATCTAATATCTCATCAATCCTGAGAAATATGTCAAAAGCCTTACCTCCTATTGGAGTTGAATAACAAACATCCTGAAATCAACTTTTTGACTATTATGTAGGAAGCCTTAGGAAGTAAAAATGAATTCGATATCTCATTAGAACTAAGAAATATGTAAGAATTTTGTGAAAACATATGCAACCCCCTTGCACCCACTTTGGGGTTGAATATCCAAAAATCCTGAAATGAATTTTTTGATATATATAAAGAAAGCCAGAGGAAGTAAAAACCAATCCGATGTCTTATCACTCCTAAGAGATATGACGGAATTCATGAAAATGTGTTCAACCCGAAAACGAGTTTTAGGTGATTAGTAAATAAGACCGTGGAAGTGAAAAGTTATTCGATATCTAATCAGACCGGAGGGATACGGCTGAATTCGTGAAAATGTATACATCCCCTTTACACCACGTTGGGGTTGAATTTCAAAAAATCCTGAAAACACTTTCTAGGTATTTATATGAAGAAGCCGTAGAATAAAAATGAATTCAATATTTGGAAAGACCTAATAGATATGACGAAAATCGTAAAAATATATGCATTCCATTTTCACTGACTTTTTTTTGGCCTCCCTCCCGAACGCCAATGGATATTTGAATTTTTTTTAATCAAAATTACTTTTCTAGTTGAGTTACATATACGTACCAAATTTCAACTTTCTAGCATAATCCGTTCTATAGTTAGGAAAAACACCCCCTACCACCGTACCATACTACCCCTATAAAAAATTATATTTTTCCAACATGCTACTACTATAGCTCTATCTCAATACTAAGTTTTAGCTTGATATCATTATAGGTTCTCAATACGAGGGCGGATTGATAATGACGTGCAAAAATTGAGAAAACATAATTTTATCCGGAAAAATTTATTTTATTTTTCAACGTAGTCTCCTTTTAGCTCGATGCACTTAGTCCAGCGTTTTTCCAATTTTTTGATCCCTTCCAAATAATATGATTTGTCCAACCCTTCAAAATAGGCGTTGGTTTCACTTATGACGTCAGTATTCGTGGTAAATCTCTTTCCAGCAAGCCATTTTTTCAAGTCTGGAAATAATAAAAAGTCGCAGGGTGCCAAATCTGTAGAATACGGTGGGTGAGGGAGCACTTCGTACCGTAATTCAAACAGTTTTGCCGTTGCAACAACGGACGTGTGAAACAACACTTTTTTCTTCGCCAAATGAAGCCGTTTTGCCTTGATTTCAACATCCAATGGAACCAATAACTCAGAATAATATGCTCCCGTCATTGTTTTTCCTTTCTCCAAGTAGTTGGTGAATATCATTCCATTGGAATCCCAAAAAACTGTCGCCATAACCTTTCCAGCCGATAGAACGGTTTTGCCTCCTTGAACCGACATCCTTCCATTGTTTTGACTGTTGTTTGGTTTCTGGAGTGTAGTGGTGAATCCATGCTTCATCAACAGTTACGAATCAATGAAAAAATTCATTTGTATTACGTTAAAACAGTTGCAAACCGTGCTGCGAAGTTGTCACACGATTGCGTTTTTAGTCGATTGTGAGGAAACGCGGCAGCCATCTTGCGGATAGCTTTCTCATGTCCAAATGGTTTTTCAAAATATTCCAAACACGTTCAAATGAGATGCTTACTACGTTAACTATCTCATGCACTTTTACTCGACGATCTTCTATCACGATATCATGGATTTTATCGATCATTTCTGGCGTGGTGACCTCATTTGGACGACCTGGACTTGGTATGGTTTGTGTGCTCGTACGACCACACTTGAATTCAGAAAACCATTTGTAAATCATTCGGATCGATGGTGCAGAGTCCCCATAATGCTTACCTAATTTCTCTTTGATTACTTTAGCTGTTTTCCCGTTTAAAAAATTGTGTTTAATCAACACACGAAATTCATTTTTATCCATTTTTAAAAATTTTTATAAGTCGACTTGCTTAGACGGCTGCTTCTCGAAAACTAAACGAGGTATCAAGCTTAAACTTTGCAGGTAATCTATTTAAGGATGGTCCTGGTAAAAAAAAATAACGAATTCCTTACCTGCCCACTCCTTCTTGATTTTTGCACGTCATTATCAATCCGCCCTCGTATATAAAAATCAGAACTTTTTACTTTTCACCCTCCCCCACCCTTACCCTCTACACCCTCATCCCTGAAATTTTTTTCTCTGCTGGGGGTCTATTAGGCCTACTTCTGGTACAAATCTTAAGCATCTATCTTACACTGTTCTTGAGATATGAGACGTGATTTTTTAAATAAATTCTTACCCTTTCCACTTCCATGCTCCACCGACCCCTTAACAAATGTTACTTTCAGTAAACTTTATTTGCCAACCTTTATACAGAAACCAAATTTTATTTCTCTAGTACAATTGGTTCGCGAGATAACGTAATCTAAATTTTTTCAACCCCCACCCCCGTACTTCACTGCCCCCTCTCAAAAATTTGTTTCCGATCTATTCTCCTAGTATACCTACAGATGGCTATTTAGTTTCAATTTCGTGACATTAACCGTGTAGGAGATATGGATTTTAGAATGTCTCGATCTCGCCTTTCGAACCTTACGGACGCATTATTTTCCCCCCCACTACACACCCCTTCATCCATATCAACAATATTTTTGCAAATGGGTCCACTATGGAAGCTCTATACAAATTCCAAGTTTCAGCTTCCTAACATAAGTGGTTGCTGAGATCTAAAAACCAAAATTTTTCGTCTAAAACGTTTCCCCCACCTCCCCCCTCATACTCCCACCCCCAAAAAATGTTGTCACTTCAAGGGACCTACCCAGTCTATTAATAAAAAAATTTTCAATTTAATAGCTTATAGGGTTTAGAAGTTATAAGCCCTCAAACGTTTTGCGTACGGCGGACGGCGCACAGACGGACTGAAATTTTTTTTTGCTTTTTTGGTACTTATTAGTCATGAAACGTATAAAAAAAGATTTTTAGGGTAGCAAATTTTTTTTTTTTAAAAATCGATAACAATACTTTATTATTAAAATAATAAAGTAATTGTAAAAATGATTTCTAGACATTCATCTGATGAGCTCTTGGAGGTAAAATTAATTCAATATCTCGGGAGACCTAATAGAAATGACGAAAATCGTGAAAACATATGCACCGCATTTTTACTGAACAATTGTTTGCCACTCCTCTGTACGCCGACATAAATACATTTTTTGTAGTTAAATTCCTTTACTAGTACATCTCCATACACCCACGAAGTTTCAACTTTTTGGTATTGGCCGTTGTCGTGATAAAAAAAAACATTACCTACACTCGTAAGATACTAACCCTATCAAAAATTGTATTCTTAGAGCATGAAACCGCTGTAACTCTAGTTAAATTCCAAATTTCAGCTATCTATAGGGTGTTTCAGTAGGAACACTCAAAATTTGTTAGGATATAGCCTTTATGTTCTAAAAGCAATATCCGTCGAATTTATTGTGAATTGTTCAGTAGTGAATGGCAAATCACCATGGAAGGTTATAGCGTTGAACAACGTATGCAAATCACCAAATTTAATTTTCAAAATCAGAACGGAGCGTTCGAAAAACGTTCCGCGCATTGATGATGATGATGGATGTGTGAAAAACCAAAATTGTCAGATTTGGATACCAATCCACACGAGATACACTATTACCAAATGCATTCCGAGAAAGTTACTGTTTGGTGCGGATTTTGTTCTGGACTTACTGTACTTCTTCCAAAACGAAACTGGTATTGCCATAACCGTGAAACGAAGCAACTTCTTGTGGCCTGAACTGGATGATATGAATACCAACAACATGTGGTTCCAACAGGACGGCGCTACGTGCCACACAGCGCATGTAACGATGGACATTCTGTACGAGCGATTTGAGGGCATCGTAATCTCGCGCGGTGGCGATTTAACGCCTTTAGACTTATTCCTGTGAGTCTATCTTAAATCGCTGGTTGATGCTTATAATCCGCAATACGAATACGAATACGTGCCACCAAGCAAAGCCGGGGCGGACATTTGAACGCTTAAAACGCTTAAAGCGACCAAACACTCAGACCGCCAATGGGTCCATTGTTATCCCACATGTACGGGAAGTAGTACCCGTGTACCCAATACCACATTTTAGGTAAACCACCCCACCAGCCTGACAAACTGCAGCAGCTTGTCTAGCTTAATTTTTGCGAATTCACCCTAGACCACGGCGAAGCGCGTACCTAAATTACGTTCCCGCCTCCAAGCCAGACCAGAGCATTCGCAAAGTTTTGGAAAATACTTTCCTCGGCATTAGGTTCACTACAGCTGCGGAACAGATCTGCAACATTCGCAACACCTAGTCTTCTGGCGTGCCGGTCGATCAGGCAATCGCCCGTCAGTAAGCCAATTAGGATACGAAGGGTATTCCTATCTCCGAGTGTCCTGCTCGCACTCAGGGTCGGCCAGAGCTGCCTGGCCACGAGACACGATGTGAGGCCCGACCATCTCATGTTAGCCTCCGATATATTCCATACTCAATGCCATAAAATATTCTTTGAAATAAAAAAAGAATTGGGTAGATATCTCAAACACAACTTGTTTTATTTACATTTAAAAATTTAACGTCCTTGTTGAAAGACCCGATATTATTAGTGGTTATCGAGATATAAAAATCAGAGTTTTTGCTTTTCTCCATCCTCACCCTTACATCACCTTCCTCGGAAATATTTTCCACTAATGAAGCGTATCTCCAAGATCTATCGTATCTATATCAGAAGTGATTTTTTTCTTCTTCTTATCACCCGACTTCTATGGTCCGCCACACCCTAAAAAGTTTTATATTCGGCACAGTATTGTACACCTAATTTGTTCACGAGATATCGAAATTCAAAATTGTTTAATCCCCACTCGACGATAACTTCCACAAATTTTATTGTTCGTGTGCTCTCCTAATATACTTGCAAACAATCATCAAGTTTCAGCTTTGTGGGATAAACGATTTGAGAGATATAGATTTTAGAATGTCTCGATTCCAGCTTTCAAGCGTACCCCTTTGTCCAAATAGACACTTTTTTTGTAAATAGGTTCACTATCATATATATATGTATAAGTTCCAAGTTCCAAGTTTCAACTTCCTATCATTAGCGGTTCCTGAGATGTAGAAATCTAAATTTTTTCCCATGTTTTATTTCACAACATACTCGAAATAGTCACCTCTTATAGGAGTCCATCCAAGTTTCTCATCCAAAAAAAATGAATTTAATAGCTCCCAAGGTGTTTGTAAGTTACGAGCCTTCATACACGCTTGGGAACTTCGGACAGACTTAAGAACAGACAGAATATATATTTCTGAGATATGAAAAAACCACCCCCACCCCGTACCTTGCTATCCCTATCAACAATTTATTTTTGTGGGATGTCACTATAGTAGCTCTATACAGTTTTCAATTTTTAGCTTTCTATCCTTTGCGGCTTTCGAGAAATTAAAATCAGAATTTTTTGATTTCCACCCCTCCCACCATCACTCCCTACACCCACACCCTCAAAATTTAGAGGTCTAATGGTCCTAACTCCTGTAAAATGTTCAAGATCATATCTGATACGGTTCTTGAGATATAAAAATTTAACTTTTTTGAAAAATAACTGTCCACCCACTTCCGCTCTTCACCGCCACCCACAAAAATTTTACGTTTACCAGACTCCACTGGTAATTCTATATAGAGAAATCAAATTTTACCTTCCTGGCACAATTGAGTCGGAAGATATTGTAAATCAAAGTTTTTCACCCCCTAAAAATTATAAACCTTTTCTAATCTCATAGTATCTCTCAAGATAACTACAAAGTTTCAGCCATCTGACATCAATCGTTCAGGAGATATGGATTTTAGAATGTTTCAATCCCAGTTTTCAAGCGTTTTGGACGCATTGTTTCCCCCCCCCCGCTCGCATACCCCTCGATACCTCTCGAGCATTTTTTGCAAATGGGTCCACTATCATAGTACTACATAAGTTCCAACTTTCAGCCTCCTAGCATAAGCGATTGCTGAGATCTAGAAACCAAAATTTTTCATCTAAAATACTCCCGCCTCCTCCCCCCTCATACCCCCACCTCTCCAACCCTCATAGGGGTTCACCCATTCTACCTATCATAAAAATTCCAAATTAATATCTCAAGGGGTTTGAGAGCTACGCACCTTCAAACGATTTTGCGGACGGCGGACAGACGGATTGTTTTTTGCTCTTTTGGGGTTTACTGGTTCTAGAACGTGAACATACAAAAATTCAGGGTAGCAAATATTTTTGAAATTTCAGGTCGATCACATTAAACACATTATTATTAAAAAACAATAAAGTAAAATTAATGTGTATAAAATTTCAAAGTCCTAGCTTGAAGAGTTCAAAAGTTTTCGGAAAATATTGTTGAACACGTGCGGATTTTTTGTATTGCAGCTTCCGGAAGGAGTAAAAGGATTTCAGATTAGATTAGATTAGATTCTTTATTGTTCCATATTACATTTTTATATTTTGAAATATTAGATAAAGGGATGCTCAGACCCTTCGGTCTCTTCAAGTCGTGTTTATTGAACAGTTATGCTAAGGATATAATAGGTTACAGTTTGGTTGTTAAAAGGATTTTGCTCACTAGTAAAATCGAACTTCGTTTTCACTCATAACTAATTTGTACAAAATCCCGAATTTCGTGGCTAAATGATTACTTGAGTTATAGTGAGTTCCGTAAATTCAGTGAAGACATTTTTACAGGATATATGTATGGCAGCTACACGAAGGACTAATATGATTTTCTTCATAATTATACATTTATCTCCAATTATTGAAAAATCAACACATAAAAAATTTCAAATTCGTAGCTTAAACCCTTCTGAAGTTATCGGTCAATATTCTTGAACACGTGTTTTAATTAATTTTTGTATGGCAGCTACCCGAAGAAGTAGGACGATTTTGCCCGTTAATGAACTTATCCGTACAAATTCGACCGTTTGGTCACTACATTCCAAATTTCAAGATCCTAGGCCAAGGCGTTCTAGAGTTATCGTGCGCACAGGCAGACAGACGGACAGACGGAGAGACGGACGGACGAACGTCAAGCGGATTTGGAGTTTTTGACCACAAATAAACTAAAAATAATAAATCTTTTTTTCGTCCGAGGCTTGGTTCTATGCGTTACAAACTTTTGGGCTGGATTAAAC
The DNA here is from genome assembly GCA_951812415.1 of Beris morrisii. Classification (NCBI taxonomy): domain Eukaryota; kingdom Metazoa; phylum Arthropoda; class Insecta; order Diptera; family Stratiomyidae; genus Beris; species Beris morrisii. The sequence goes on from OX638311.1 coordinate 126,077,420, forward strand.
TTATACGTAGGTTGCTACTTAAGTTTTGAGATATGGCAACACTGATGTGAATATGTCAAATCTGACATTGTCGTCGTAAAGTTTGACATTTTTAGTGGTGAACGTACTCAGAACGTGTTGTCAGACGAGTGTCATTTGTGTTGTTTACAGATACTTGAAATATTCATCTTGGTCGAAAAATGGAATTAAATCGTGAACATTATCGTGCGATGATTTTCTATGACTTTCGATTAAACCAACAGCAGTGTGCCGTTCAACTCGCTTCGACATTTGGTGATGAAGCACCATCTCGAGCCACCGTGTTTCGCTGGTTTTCTGAATTCAATCGTGGTCGCACTTCGCTACAGGACGAATTTCGTGAAGGTCGTCCAAAATCGGCAGTTGTTCCAGAAAACATCGATGCTGTGCGTGAACTGATATTACAAGATCGTCATGTGACATACCGTGAGATTGAGGCATTCCTGGGTATTAGTTCCACTCGCATACGTTCAATATTGTATGAACATTTGGCTGTCAAAAAGATTTGTTCGCGTTGGATACCGCATAATTTGACAATCACTCAAAAGAAAAGCTCGTGTCGATTGGTGCAAAGAAATGTTAAAAAAATTCAAAAGTGTGTTGATCTTCATGGAGAATATTTTGAAAAACAGTAAAGCCATTTTTGATTAAAAATATTAGTTTTTATTTGTCTATCTCAAAACTTAAGTAGCAACCTACGTAATACTCTCAGATTTCATCTAGAGTATAAACACATCTGAACTTTAAACGCGTGCCGAACTACCACTAAAAAAAATGTGTGCTCAGACTGTTGGATAATTTTTTATGTTTGAAAAACCACTAATGATAAAAAGTTGAAAGTTGGTGCTTTTAAGTAGCAGTTCCTATACTGAACCAAAAAGATACTTCCAAGCAATGAAAAATCTACATCGTCATAAAGAAGACAGACTGACAAGTGGATAAATGGACAGATGGACAGGGGAATGTACGGACAGGTAGATAAACGAACAAGCGGACAGACGGACAGACAGACAGAAGGATTCTTTTTGTAAAACGTGAAAATACAAAATTTGCCGATTGATATTTTTTTTACATTTCGGGTCGATCACAATACTTTATGCCAGCTTTTCAAATCCTTATTTGGCCTCCCATAAGCAAGTTGTAGTTACGCTACTGTACTAATTCCAATTGCTGTGATACCATAAAAAATGTTTAATAATAACACGCAGAAAGGTTAAAAGTTCCTAATTAATTTAATTTCAGATTTTTTTTACCAACTATCTTTGGACCTCTAACTTTTTCCATGTCCATATCAATTACCTAAAAACTTCATATCTACATAATTTCATCAATCGATACCGCGATGTCAATGTTGAGGTCTTACACTGCTCTACCGATTAATCTACGATCTTAAATTTTATTCCCACCGATGATTAATGATGTTAGATTAGCACCCAACGAATGGAAAAAAAATTAATCCCACAGCGACTTGCATTGTTGCTAAAAGCGAAATTATTCAATGAAGTTCACTTTTTTTCTGACATAGGTCAGAGCCGATCATTGCACAATCATTAGATACATCAACTACTTCTAATTTTTAAATCATGTGAAAATCTCGGTGGGTAAAATAAAAAGAAGGAAAAAAAAATTGCCAAATATATTTTATAAGAATCAAAATTTGCTCATCACTTTCCTATAGCCAGATCGTGGAAAAAAGGTTGAGAAATCGCATTAGCGTCAATTATTTTTTTTAAGCTCTACTTTACGCTAAAGCCTCGGTCCAAGGCTACATTTATGTAGATCATCTTTGCTGAAAATACTTACTACGTGCAATATTAAATAATGCATATTTAATGATGAACATGAATTTGATTTTAACAATAAATTAAAACACGGGCTCGTCGAGGGATTGTCACAATATCCTGTAACTAAATTTCACTTATCTTGTTGAAATCGGCTCGTGCAAATATGTCGTATAATTGCGCACACCTTCTTCTCGTTGCGCAAAACAATTTAAAAAGGAACAGTTTTTTTTTTATGATTTTTAAAAGTAACTCGTTAACGATTCCGCATTGCGTCCTATTAAATTTCATTGAATATCATCCGTAATTTAGCAGGCATTTTACTTTTGATCGAAATTTAAAAAGACCTGCGATCGTAAAGATTGTCTTCAAAAGAAATTCATCGGTGCGATTATTTTTAAAAAAAATTTACTCAAAAAAAAAACGATAAAGAAATTAAAACGTTAACAACAGGTACTAACTAATTCATAAAAGAATTCGAGAAATCTTGTATGACGATGATCATCTTCATCTTGAGCTCAGGTAGATCACCGCGATCGCTGGTGATCACCCAGAGTTAGGCATGACTTGGCTTTCTTTCGTTTGTTGAGAAAATATCGCCGAACACGCCTCCGGTTTTTAATGAAAAGTGAAATTGCTAAAGGTATTCATCTTTACTACATATCGTCTTCTCTATAGGTAGCAAAGATGATCCATACGGCATATATGTAGGTACTCATATGTTAGTATCGGCTGTTATAGTGCCGGTGTACTCTACTGGTTTGATCGAACCGAACAACACCTTATAGCTTGCAGACTGTGCTATTGATGAGATGGCATGCAGTTGAAAACTTGCAGATCGGGAAAAAGTGGTAAGTGTACAACAGGTGAGGTCATCGGAGAAAAGGCGAATCACACACATGCTGCTTTATTATAAAATTCACATTGAGTAATTATCGTCACCTTTTCTTTAGATCAGGCTTATTGAACTCTTCATTGATTTCTCATATGTGATACTCATGCGACAGCTTGTTCGCTTTCTTGGCCATAGTCGATGATAGTGGGTATGGCCTGTCCGTTTACACTACGGATATAAAATCAAAAATGCTGCCTTAACTTTTGTAGACTCTAAACAATTTCTAATTCAAGTTTGTCAAGGCCTAGTATTATTTATTATTTAATAGAAAATGATTTGGGTTTAACGCAGCATAACGCTGCTTCTTCTCCTGTTTTGTTCAGCCTTTTCAGTGCAGGTACTGTCCATTTTTATAAAAATTTAACTAGAGAAATTATTTATGATCTTACAAACGCGGATTATGTTTCATTGATTATCTGAGATTTTTCATTGTTCGTTTACTTAACATTTTATGAGTTGATTCGATTTTGAGCCCCCGAGGCGCTAAACGTTTTTTTTCACACTTTATTATAATTTCTTTCTTATTATATTTGAAAATATGTGGTCTTAAAGTGTGTTGTTCCGATCGGACTAGGTTTTGTGTTGTGAAGTGTTTTCGAAATAATAATAATGACGGCTATTGTTATGTTTTGAATAAGTTAACGCCATGCCAAGCCATTTGGATTAGGTATCTTACTATCTCTACCGATGATAGTAATAAGGTGCCTTTGCATTCGAAAATATTTTCATACACAGTTCTTGAACTTATAATTGTTGTATTGAATAATATTTGATTGTTATATGAGATGTCGAAATGTGTACTTTATTAAACCGAAATAGTGTTTCAAAAGGGGCGGTGAACTCGTCCACATTTTTCAAAAACATGCGAATTGTTTGATCTGAAAAGACTTTCTGTAGTAGACTACATAAGCTGTATTGTTGTGGATTCGTGAAAATGTGTGCAAATTCCATCCAATTAAATGAAAAAAATATCACATCTTTTTTCTTAATTTCTTTTTCGGCAATTAGAAATACATGTGAAACCGGCGCGAACGCAGAATTTCGGATGGGGTTTGCAGAAAAGTTATATGGTTATGTAGAATATGTACTTATTATAAAAAGCACAATTGTTGCATTCACCAGAAGGAGGTGTAAGGAAGTTATCTAATCCTACTCTTTTTGGAGAATCCATAGATTATGCTAGTGAGGTAAAACTCCTGGGAATAATCTTGGATAAAAAGCTCACTTGGAATGCTCATTTGGACAAAGTTCTTGAAAGGGCCAGAATCTCTCTCTGGACCTGTAGGAGCCTTTTCGGCAAAAACTAGGGACTAACTCCAAAACTAACCTACTGGGTGTATACCGTTCTTCTCAACCTAGCACCTCAACCTAGCACCTCTACACTTAGAAATATAGAGAGAAGCTAGGTTCAACAAATACAAACTTTTGAGCTCAGAGGACGAGTCAGAGCGCAAAACAGCTTGCCCAACTCTTTCCACGGAACTCAGCAAGGACCCGATACTAGCGATACCTCTTACTGATTCAATGGTATCGAAATTTAATTTCACAACGCCTTTCAAAGTTGTCCTACCTGAAACGGAGGATTGGGCCACAAACTAACTCACTCCAAAACCAGGATCCATAATCTGGTACACAGACAGATCCAAAACAGATCAAGGTGTAGGAGCAGAAGTTTATAGAGTGCGCCCAAATGTCAAATTCTACTGTAGCATGCACATAACATCCACTGTTTTTCAGGAGGAGACTCATGCTATTGAACTATGTATTAGAGAAAATATCAGACGGAGTTACAAAAACCAACAAATATATATTCTCTCGGACAGCAAGGCAGCAATAATGGCACTTCAGTCCGTTCAAATCTACTCCAAACTTGTTTGGAATTGCCTCCAATGCCTGATTGAACTCGGAAATAAGAACAGAGTTAGTCTCATTTGGATTCCGGGACACAGCGGCTATGAAGGTAATGAAATGGCCGACTTAATGGCTAGGAAAGGTTCAGAAGCTGACTTCATGCGACTATATCCATTCTGTGGGATACTATTAAGTACAGCCAGAATGAACATCCGAATGTGGCAAAAATCGCAAAGTGCCATTCACTGGGACTTGGCAACAGGCAACAGGCACTCAAAGCTTTTTATGCCAAAACATTCGGAAAAAAAGAACATCTGGTTATCTAAAATTAAGTAGATATCAGATCCGAACCCTAGTGGGAGCTCTGACTGAACATTGTCACATGAGGAAGCATCTCAATAGGATTGGTCTCTCTGAGACTAAAATTTGCAGAATATGTAATGATGAAGACGAAACACCAGAGCATATCCTCTGTGAATGGGAGGGTTTATCTCACAAAAGACTTCGTCACTTCGGTCAGGGTTTTATGTACCCATCGGAATTCCTGACCATTCCTCTTCGCAAAATACTAAGCTTCATTGAAAGCGCAGTAATTGAAGAGGAATCATAGTCAATCCGGGGCGACGTCACAATAGGCCCAACTGTGGCGGCAGTGGCAGAGGTTAACCTTATTAACCCCTGCTTCGAATCTAATGTAATCTACTCTAGTAGCACATCTACGTTCCTGAGATATTAAAAACCATTCCTCCCCGTACCTTGCAACCCCTATCAACAATTAATTTTTCTGTGATGTCTCTATAGTAGCTCTATACAGTTTTAAATTTTTAGGTTTCTATCTTTTACGGCTTTCAAGAAATTAAAATCAGAAATTTTTCATTTATACCCCCTCCCACCATCCCTCCCACCATCCCTCCCTATACCCACACCCTCAACATTTTTTTATCCGCTAGAGATCTACTGGTTCTAACTGCTGCAAAATTTTCAGGATCATATCTAATAGGGTTCTTGAGATATAAAAATTAAATTTTTTGATAAATGACTGTCCTCCCACTTCCGCGCTTCACCTCCTCCCTCAAAAATTTTACATTCAGTGGACTCCACTGGTAATTGTGTATACAGAAACCAAATTTTATTTTCCTGGCACAATTGAGTCGGAAGATATTGTAATTCAAAGTTTTTCACTCCCCACCACTATATACCCCACCACTATATACCCCACCACTCCTCTTAAAAATTTGAACCCTTTTCTAATCTCATAGTATCTCTTAAGACAACTGGAAAGTTTCAGCCATCTGATATTAATCGTTCAGGAGATGTGGATTTTAGAATGTTTCAATCCCCCACTCCCACACCCCTCAACCTCTATCAACCATTTTTTTGCAAATGGGTCCACTATCATAGTTCTACATATCTTCCATCTTTCAACCTCCTAGTATAAGTGGTTCCTGAGATCTAAAAACCAACATTTTTCATCTAAAACGCTCCTCCCCTGCTCCCCTCCTAACACCCCCACCCCACCAAAAGATCCCACCCATAGGGGTTCACCCATTCTACCTACAATAAAAATTTCTCTGGAGTTGTGAGCTACGCACCTTTAAACGGTTTTGGGTACGGCGTACGGCGTCTGCGGCGGACAGACGGACATATTTTGCTTTTTTGGGGTATACCAGTTCTAAAACGTGAAAATGCAAAATTTCAGGGTAACAATTTTTTTTAAATTGCAGGTCGTTCACAATACTTTATTATTAAAAAATAATAAAGTAAAATGATTTATAAGTTTGGTGAATGCGTTTGTAGTGTTCAACTTATTTAAAATTTAGAAATCAAATACTTTGGATATTCTTTTTTAAAACATTTTGTAATTCAGAATACTTAAATCAATAATGTAGGAAATGGGATCAGCCCATGATTAATCCCGGAGTACTCTCTAGGGAGGATTGGAGACCTCTTTATCTCCTCCATTTGGCACCCTTTTTGCAGGAGCATGTCCCTTAAAATCAAATCTCCATTGTACCTCTTAAGAAATCATTTAAAAATACTGTTGCGAGCTAGGGGTTCGCCGGGATTTCAAGTAAAACACAATTCGGTTAAAATAAAAATAAGTGATTATTTATTAATCGCACTTTAAATTCACAGAATTATAATCGAACAATAATTCGCACTGTATGGCAATACCGCCCGCTTATACCATATATCGCTTGACTCGTTCACTTTCGTTCTCTCTCAACACGGTCGCGTATACACGCTGGCTGTCACAGTCGACGTAATAAAAATTACTGTGTCCTCGCTGAAAGCTTTATCTACTTTTATACCAGTTGCCTGTAGTCGAGACTGTTCTTGAATCTTCGTTCAGTGGTGTGTGTAGATGATACCCGAAAGCTTGAGATCTTTCCATTTGACCCTCTACGCTGTTCTAATACATTCTAGCGCATTTGAGCACATTTGATAAGAAGTGGGGTATAATCGTGTAGCTCCGCTCTCCTAATTTACTCTCAACTAGGCTTTTGATTGGGTTACTTTGCAGCTTAGGTATTCGGTTGTTGCTGTTTCCTATTCGTAATCGATCGAGTTTGGCGGTGGCCAGGCTTACACAAAACAATACTAATTCTGGAGTACTCGTCGAACTAGTAAATGTCCCGTGATTAATCCTAGAGTAATCTTCAGGGAGGTTCGGGGACCTCGTTTTCTCCTCCATTTGACCTCCTTTTTGCAAGAGCATGTCCCCTGTTGGTTGGTTGGTTTAAGTGACAGCTCTGTCCTCTAGACGGAGCTCAATTAGCTCAATGGCCATTTTGAAACCACAAACTCGTATTAAACCCGGATGTTAGGGATTGTTGTGACTCGTGAATTTGAAGGATGAGTGCGAGGAGGCAAGTGCCCTGTAATCAGATCTCCATTGTAAAGTTCTTTAGATATGCTACAACACCTCGCTTTACTCTTCCTTTTTCCTCATTTTACTTTATTATTTCAATAATACAGTATTGAGATCGATTTTAAAAAAAAAAATTTACTACCACCAAATTTTTTTTTCACGTTTCATGACTAATAGACACGAAAAAAGCAAACAAAAATTTCAGCACGTCTGTCTGCCGTACGCCGTATGTCGGCCTCTGTACGCAAAATCGTTTGAAGGCTCGTAGCTCCCAAACCCTTTGAGATATTAAATTGAATTTTTTTTTATGAATAGACTCAGTACGCCCCTTGAAGTGACCGGATTTTGAATGGTGAGGGGGGAAGAAGGGGATGCGTTTTAGAGGAAAAATTTGTTTCTAGATCTCAGTAACCGCTGAAGCTAGGAGGCTGAAACTTGGAATTTATATAGGGCTTCGATAGTGAAGCCATTTGCAAAAATTGCCGATATTAGTGAAGGAGTGTGGGTATGAAATTATGCGTCCGAAACCCAATAAAGCCGAGATAGACATATTCTAAAATCCATATGTCCTCAACCGTTAATTTCACAAAATTAAAACTTAATGAACATCTGTAGGTATACTAGAAGTATATATCGGAAAAAAAAATTTGAGTTTGTCAGAGACGTACGGCGGGGGGGGGGGGGGTGAAAAACTTTAGATTACGATATCTCATAACCTATTGCACTAGACAAATGAAATTCGGTTTGTGTATAAAGGTTGACAAATAAAGTTTGCTGAAAGTAAAATTTTTCAAGGGAGCGGTGGAACATGAAACTGGAGGGGATACGAATTTTTCTAAAAAATCACGTCTTATATCTCAAGAACAGTAAAGGTAAATGCTTAAATTTTTTACTAGAATTAGGTCTAATAAGACTCCTAGCAAAAAAAAATTTTGGTGGTGGTTCTGATTTTTATATCATATCTCAAGAACTTATAATGATATAAAACTGAAAGTTGGTATTTAGGTAGAACTATAGTAGCATGTTGGAAAAATATAATTTCTTATAGGGGTAGTATGGTACGTGGATGGTGGTGTTTTTCTTATCTATAGAACGGCCTATGCTACAAAGTTGAAACTCGATACGTATATGTAAATTAGCTAGAAAAGTAATTTAGATAAAAAAATTTTGAAATATTCATTGGCGTTCGGAAGGAGGGCGACAAAAGTGATCACTGAAAATGGAATGCATATATTTTCGAGTTTTTCGTCATATCTATTAGGTCTTCCCAAATATTGAATTTATTTTTAATTCGCCCATGTACGAAAAGCTGAACGGCACAGCACAGGCTTAGTACTGGTGCCAGAGTTTGCCAGTACTGGCTAATGTTTCAGGCCCAGTATGTGGCCTAAACCAAATCATTATCGAGCCAATGTCGATTTGATCGCACCGGTCCTACTCTTGGTGAAGCTCTGGCCCGATACTGGGCCTCAGTAAAGAAAAGGAAGAAAAATAAAATTAAAATTATTAAGTTTTTTTTTTTTTTTAAACTACGAATTTATTTTGCTATTATTTTTTTTTGAAAAATGCGAATTGATTTTACTTACACACCTTGCACAATCTTGGATTCGAACCATGGTTTCGTCACACATAAGTCCGCTACGAGAATGTGTCAGATTGGCCTAGTGGGTAGGCCAATCTGACACATTCTCGTAATAGGGTTGAAACCGAATCAATTGATATGTTGAGAAACAGAAAATTTTTTGAACCGACCGACAAGTCTTGGCGGACAATGCAATGCCAGTTCTGGGCAGTGTACGGGACTCTGGTTGAACTCCGGCATTACGCACATGGGGGCTTCTTCTAGAAAGTGTTTTCAGAATTTCTTTAAATTCTACCCCTAAGAGGGTGTAAAGGAGTTGTATACTTTTTTACGAATTCTGCCATATCCCCCAGGTCTAATTAGATTTCGACTGACTTTTTACTTTCACGGGCTTGCGCAATAATCGCCTAAAACTCCTTTTTAAGTTTTTTCATTTTCAGCCCCTGTTCAACCCATTTATACCCTGGGTTGAACACGTTTTCACAGATTAATACATATTGCTTAGATCTGATGATATATCGAATTAATTTTTACTTCCTAAGGTTTCCTATATAAGCGCCAAAAGGTCAATTTCAGTATTTTTAGATATTCGATCCTAAGGGGTGTAAGGGGGTTGTATGCTTTTCACAGCTTTGACATATTTCTTAGGTTTGATAAGATATTAGATCGGTTTGCACTTCCACCGACCTTTTATATAATCGCCTACAAACCCATTTCTCAATTTTTGGATATTCAACCCCCTTAGTTCTGATGAGATATAAATTTGGTTATTACGGCATTTGATGTAATGACCTAAAAACCAATTTCACGATTTTTCGAATTTCAAGAACCAAGAGAATTTTTTTATTGTTTGCTTACGTTTTAACAAATTTTTCAAAATCACTCGTGTCTTATGAGATATTTAGTTGCTTCTTATGAAATCGTTCAAAAACTTGTTTCACAATTTTTTCGAAATTCAAACCCCAAGTGGAAGTAATGGGTTTGTATACGTTTTGACAATTCGTCATATCTCTTAAGTCTGATAAGGCAACACATTCGTTTTTACTTCTATGGGCTTTTAGTGTACATAATATACCGAAATTTGAAATATCTGCACGGCCTTTTTCAATATCTATTTTAAATTACAATCTCTATTTTAAATATTTTTATTTTAAGATCAAAATTAACTTTCCAAGAAACGTCATATTCTCGAAACAACTGATGATATACTCAGACTTTGACCGCTCCCGAACTATGACCCGAAAAATAATAAAGTTTCGCCCAGGCCATTGGCAGATTTTTTTCTAATTCCATGAAAGGGATTACACTTTCGACATATAAAAATCCTTAAGGAGTTCAAAATCAAAAAAGTCTGAAACGGATTTTTAGGCGATTATATTGAAAGCCCGTTAGGGTAAAAACAATTCGATATCTCATCAGAGCTAAGAGAAAACGTATACGACTTTACACCACCTTATGGGTGAATAGCCCAAGATCTTGAATCCAATTTTTATCCAATTGTAGGCTAAAAGCAAATTCGATATCTCATTAGACCTAAAAGATTTGTTGGAAATCATTCAAACTTCAACAACAAAATTACCCCTCCTTGGGAATTTGATAGCTTATTAAACCGTAGAAAATGTACCCAACTGCAGCACATCGCCTTAGTGGTGAATATCGAAAAAACTTGATATATTTTTCTAAGATTTTATGCAAAGAGCACAGAGAAGTAAAATTAATTTGATAACTCTACATGCCTAAAAGATATAACAAAATTCGTGAAATGTAAACAAAAATCCCAAAGTTGAGCAAAATCGTTTACCTTTCTCAAGAAATAAAAGTCTGCATTTTTTATTTTCACCATCTCCTACACTGAACCAAAAAGGTACATCCAACCAATTAAAATGTCATCATAATGAAAAAACCATTGTTTATGAGCAGATGTGAGTTTTCATTAATATTATGCATAGCCGTTGGATCATTTTTCGATTTTCTTGTGCACACACACAATAACAGAAATGATGTTAAAATTCATTGTTACAATGATCGAGTTCATAATATTGATGAAAACAATAATTCGTATTAAAGTACAGATTCATTATTACTATTAAATGGGTCACTCTCATAATAATATGATGAACGAATTCATAATATTGATGAAAAGAGTAATTAGTGTTAATAATGTTTTTCTTCATATTAAGGTATAAATTTATGAGATTAATCCTGTCACTGTAATCAATACTTTCTATTGAAACTTTGGAAGTACAAAGAGACAGATGAATATGGCGCAATACTCTGTGCTACCGTTCTCAATGTAAGTAAGTTATACCATATGAAAACGCATAAGGGTTCCCACACACTTGTGCGAAATTTTTGCTACTGCTGCGACTCTTTCTCAACGGAACAGTTGACACCATTTGATTAAGTGCCAACGATTATATACTGGTGTGTGTGCGTGTAACAAAAAATTAGCAGCCAACCGGGGATCCGTAACTTTGAGCTGTGCGATGATCGTTTTCATCAATATAATGAATGTGTTCATTATTACTATGAATATAATCAATATGTTTTAAGAATACCAAGGAAAGATGCCTTGTTTATAAGAACTATTTAATCAATATGATGTACTGGTGCATCCAAATTCCCAGATGTTGATTTCTGAGAGTATACATATGTGCCCTTTCCATATATACAAATTGTTGAAAATATTTTTAATGGAAAGAGATTCATAGTATTAATGTACTGTTCATATATTACCATATATATTCATATTTAATGTTTTTTTTCATTGTTGCAGCGATTTTTTCATTAATCCGAAGAATTTCGTTTGATGGAGGCATTCATTAATATTAAGAACAGTATTTTTTTTCAGTGTACCCTCAAGCTATATCTTTTAGGGTGTGTTTTTGTCCACTGCTGCATCGGGGTTTCACACGTCGTTTGGTTGAACCATCTACAATAGTCTGGCTCAATCACTTTCTTGTCAAGCGTTCTTTTGACGTAAGTAACAGGTATCTTAATCGCTTGGGTTGCAGCAGTCATTTCAGATCCAGTTTTGCCAGCTCATCGAGTGCCTGGTTTCCTGGTATCCCTGATATCGGCGGTGCCCCAGAACCTTTTCATTCTCACCAATAGATAGATGTATCATTCTGTATATCAGTTGGCATTACTCGGCTCAGTCCCTGTATTGAACAGCGCTCTTCGAATGGCACCCCTTTCATGGTTGTTCAAGGCTCCACCAAAATCATCTATCTATTTTTCATCTATGGAAACGAAAAATTCCGCTTGCGGCAACTAACGTACTTGTGAACTCTGAACCTGTCGGTGGAGTCTCGTTTTTGATGGTTCAATCTTTAACAAAATTTCATGGCATCAATGAGCACACATTTCTACGCAAATTTTTCTCCAAGGTTCTTTTTAGGTCTAACGATGACAAATTGCATTATTCATATATTGAATATTGTGTAATGTTCCATGACAGAAAGATCTAAAATTGGATCGAAAACTAATTATGGCAATAAATTACCGGTGGTTTCAGTTCAACCACTTTGTTCTGCACGTTCTTCATAAATATCTCCATCTTGAGCATAACTAATAATATAATCTGGAAGAAAACGAACTTCTCGATTACATAAAGACAAGATCAATAAACTCCATTCAAATATGAATTCTCAAAGAAATCTATAGGCTGGCAGAATCGACGTCATCGATTTCGCTCCATTTCTTTGTGGGATTACTTTTAGAAACTAGTATTTAAATTTTTGCCCACATTTATCACCTAAATGTCCGATAGAAATTAGAAAAATCCTATTAATCCTATAATATTATTTAGAGAAAAACTTTTTGAACAAAAGCCCAAAAATTATGATTAATTCGACGTTAAAATTATGTCTTTATAATTAAGTAGACTATTCAAATTTGGATGTGTCGGGGAAAAATAAAAAGCCGGTTTTTATTCATCGCACCAAATTAAGTATCCTTCCCAAAATTGGTTCCTGATGATGAATGAAGTTGTTGACGGATGATTTTAACAATAGTCGTGACCAAAAACTGTCACCTTGACTATCAGAAATTCAGGTCATTGCGGAGAAATCTGTAATATTTATATTACATTTATATTGTGAGTAGATGACAAGAAGAATTCAATATTACACCAAAATTATCCATGGCGGAATAAGCAAATTTTAATATTTTTATTATTTTGCACTACTTCATCTAGTGCCTAGTGGCTTCCTTTGGGCATTGATTACAGATACCACTAAGTTGAAATTTTTTTTTAAAATTTTTAATAGTAAAGTATTTTTAAAATTTCAAAAAAATTTACTTCTCTCAAATGGGAAACAATCCGTCCGAAACGTCCGAAAACTGAAATCGGGACATTCTTAAATCTGTAAATCCTGAATGATTTATGCCACAAATTTGAAATTCAATCATTGTTTGTAGGCATACTAGGAGCGCAAATAAGAAAGAAAGAAACAAAGTATCTTGAGAGTAGCGAGTGGGGTGAAACACTCTAGGACGATAGAAAGACGAATTTTGTTTTGTGTAGATAAGTGTAAAATGTGTGGTGGACAGGAAAGCACGAAAGTGCGGGTGGTAAAATTTTTTTTAAGAAAATCAAGTCTAATATCAAAAGCTAGATAACGTTTCAAATAGCCGCCTGGTTATTCTTTAGGTTGTCAGTCGCATAGTAACCTACACTGCATCTCAGTATTAAACTCGTTTCGAACTTCTTCCCAAAAAACAATAAAGTTGCGCCAATCGGTTGGCAGATTTTTTATTTATTATCGTATTTTTTTCAATTTTAATAAAAATAGTGGTAATATCTCGACATAGCCCTTTTGGGGTTGAATATTAAAAACTTCTGAAATCGATTTTTAGGCGATTATATAGAAAGCCCGCTAAATTAAAAAACATTTCACCAGACCTAAGTAATATGTCAGAATTCGTAAAAACGTACACAATCATTTTACACCCTCTTAGGGACTGGTTACCGCAAAATCTTAAAATTTATTCTCAGATCATAATATTGTTACGTGTAAGCCTGGCCACCGCGCAACTCGATCGATTACGAATAGGGAAACAGCAACAACCGAATACCTAAGCTGCAAAGTAACCCAATCAAAAGCCTAGTTGAGTAAATAAGGAGAGCGGAGCAACACGATTATACCCCACTTCTTATCAAATGTGCTCAAATGCGCTCGAATGTATTAGAACAGCGTAGAGGGTCAAATGGAAAGATCTCAAGCTTTCGGGTATCATCCACACACACCACCGAGCGAAGATTCAAGAACAGTCTCGACTACATACAACTGGTATAAAAGCAGATAAAGCTTTCAGCGAGAGATATAGTAATTTTTATTACGTCGACTGTGACAGCCAGCGTGTATACGCGACCGTGTTGGTAGAGAGCGAAAGTGATCGAATCAAGCGATATAGATAAGCGGGCGGTATTGCCATATAGTGCGAATAATTGTGCTAATAGAATTAAAGTGCGAAGAATAAATAATCACTTATTTTTATTTTAACCGAATTGTGTTTTACTTGAAATCCCGGCGAACCCCTAGCTCGCAACAATATATAAAGCACATTGAAGTGAAAGCGAATCCGATCTCATTAAAACTAAAAGATTTGTCGGAATTCGTGAAAATTTGAACAATACTTTACACCTACTGAGAGTTTTTTTTATTGAAAAATGGTTAAATCGACTTTTCCCGGATTATATTTAAAGCTTTTAGAAGTGGGTCATTCCATCAAGAATCGCCAAAGTTGTGACCTTACCATCGCCGATTCTTTTGAAAATTTTTGTACTTGAAGAACTAGTGAAAAAAAATATAATTAATTTTTTTGTTTCAATCTCATTTTTTTTGTTAGTTATACATAGTATGTTAAAGTTTTCGCTAAAATGGTGTCCGAGTCCTCTTTGAAAATTCATATCTCTGGTAATTTTTATCCTAGATTGATGTACTGATGTTTTTCGATTTTTTGACCCCCATCCAATTGAGATCACAAGTTCATTTTTCGGTATGTTTTGTAAAACAGTATAGTCTACAAAATATAAAAAAAAATAAGAAAATGATTTTGAGATATTCAAGGATAAAGACAAAATCGTTATCCTTAAAAAAAATTTCAAGAATAATTTTTATTCGTATTTTTTTATATTGCGACAATTTTTGAACAAAAATCTTTAAAATAAGTCCTACTTTATTATTCTGGGATAAAAATTACCAGAGATATGAGTTTTCAAAGAGGACTCGGACATCTTTTTTGGGAAATCTTTAACATACTATAACTAACAAAAAAAATTAGATAGAAACAAAAACTTGAAATCATATTTTTTTTCACTAATTCTTCGAGTACATAAATTTTCAAAAGAATCGGCCATGGTAAGGTCACAAATTTCGTAATTTTTGGCGATTCTGGATGGAATGACCCAAGTGAAAGTGAATTCGATATCTCACAAGACCGAGAAAATGTATCGCAATTCGTGAAAATGTACACAACCACTTTACACTCTCTTAGGGCATAAATATCAAAAAACTTTGAAAACTGTTGCTAGGTTGTTATACAAAGAGCCCGCAGAAGTAAAATTAATTTGATAACTCTACATGCCTAAAAGATATAACGAAATTCGTAAGAATGTTGAAAAATGCCTTTTCAAGGAAATTTTTTTTTACTCCTGCTCTGTACGCTACTGAAAATGTGACCTTAATAAGTCATGTAGTTAGTACATCTACATATTCGTGCTAAGTTTCAACTTTCCAGCATAAGCCGTTTCTGAGATTTAAAAACCCACCCTATCCTCGTACCTTGCTACTCCTATAAAACAAGATTTTATTTTTCTAGGCTACCTCTGTAGTGACTCTGTATAGTCTTTAATTTTTAACTTTCAATCACAACTTTTTCTTTCCACCCCTCCCACAATCTCTCTTACACCCGGATACCTAAAACTTTTTTCTCTGCTAGAAGTCTACGGGACCTAACTACTGTAAGCTTTATAAGATCATACCTGATACGGTTCTTGAGATATAAAAATTGGTTTTTTGAAAAATGGAGAGCTGGAGCACGGAAGTAGGGGGACTTCCGTGCTCCAGCTCTCCCCTCAAAAATTGTTTATTCATAACACTGCACTTATACAGACATATTATATATATACAGAAACAAAATTTGATCTTCCTGGTACAATTGGTTCGGAAGATATTGTAGTCCAAAGTTTTATATTCTCCACCACCACTCCGCGCCTAGTATCCTTTAAGCCAACCACAAAGTTTCAACTTTCTGACATCAACCGTTCAGCAGATATAGATTTTAGAATATTTCAATCCCAGCTTCTGAGCGTTCTGGACGCTTTGCTTCCCTCGCACACCCTTCAACATCCCCACACCCTTCAACATCTATAGACAATTTTTTTTTTCAAATGGGTGCACTAATAGTTCTACATAAGAACCAATTTTCAGCATCCTAGCATAAGCGGTTCCTGACATCTAGTAACCAAAATTTTTCATCTAAAACGCTTTCCCACCTCCCTCTCATATTAAAAGATACCACTCATAGGAGTTCACCCAATCTATACCCCCAAAAAATTTCAACTTAATATCTCTACGCCCCTTCAAACGCTTTTGCAAACGACGTACGGTGTCTACGGCGGTTTTTTTTTGCTTTTTTGAAGTTTACTAGTCCTAAAACGAGAAAATACAAAATTTCAGGGTAGCGAATTTTTAGCAAATTTTAGGTCAATCACAATAGGTACTTTCTTATTAAAAAATAATCAAGTATAATAAAATATAGAAAGGGCTAGAAAGGTACTGTGTTTTTTGTGTTACAGGAACGGCTTACTCCAGGAAGTTGAAACTTTTATATATATGTAGACGTACTAGGAAAATAAGGTGTATCCAGACTGTAGACAGATTTTTTATCAGTAGCAGTTGGTGAGATTATTCAAATTCATAATTTCCATTCATTTATATACAGGCTGACAGGGCCAGCTCTGTAATAGTAATCAAAAATCAAAACGGCACTATTAACAACCTTTCTACAGAACTTAGAGAAACTCAGTATGGAAACCTAAAAACATTAAAAATATTTTGCGTCGCATGAAAAATAGGAAAAGCCCAAATATCCTAGAAATATTGCTGCGGAATCTCCCCAAAAACGATATTGTATTTCTCAACGCAATTATTAACAGTTGCCTCTCACTTGGGTATTTTCCCAAATAATATCCCCAAACCAGGTATAGATCATTAAAACTCTCCCAATTTTAGACCAATAAGTATGATCTGTGGAATGGCAAAGATGTTTGAAAAAATAATTTCACTCTCCCTCCAAGTTTACGTTGGATATCACAAAATTGTCCTAGATAGTTAATTCGGCTTTCAAACAGTTTTGTCATTAGAAACCATCAATTGTTTAGAGTCACATCATGTAAAAAAAAATCATTTCTGGATAACAAATCAGTAGTAATGATAACGCTTGATGTAGAGAGAGCCTTGGATTATGTGTTGCATGAAATTTAATATACAAGTTTTCATTTTGTAAGCTGTTCAATTGTTATCTCAAAGTTAGTTCAATTGAGTAAAGGTGGCATCTGCTTTTCAAGTAGTCAAATAATCCCGGCAGGAGTTCCTAAAGAAGCCTGTACCAGCGAAACAAACAACTCACTTATCAGTGACATCACAGTTTCCACAAAAAAACTCTATCCATCTAGTTAATATCCATCTAGCGTGGAGAGATCTGTACACTTTTCGCATGTTTTAGACACTTCTCGCATATTACAGATACTTCTTGCTGGAAATCTCTTGACTTAACGCAGTATATAAGCGCCGCAGAGCTTCTTCACGGGATCAGTTTTTCTACTGCGATAGTGAGTTGACGATCAGCTCTACGCCAGAGAAAAGGAGAGAAAAACAGCAATCTTGTTGTTATTTTCAATATCTTCTACCCTACTCTGTTCTGGATAAATGCGCAAAAAACACATCTATTATTAAAATGATTTTCCATCATGTAGTTTTGTTTAAAAAGCAACTGGCGCTTACTTCATTTAGTGCACCGACCAGGCCTTTTTGTATACCAAATAATTGTTCGGCCAATATGCTTCCGATACAGTCTAGTTTAACTTTTGTAAAAAAAAAACTAAGGTCATAGCTCTGAGCTATTTTACACCCTGCAACTTGTTCGCGGCCTATTTATTTATTATTTATTTAAGACTGGTAGAGCCTAAAGAAGCCTCACTACTTCTCGAACTACGACCTAAGAGGTCTTTTGTTCCTGGCTCTTAACCACTCCCTAGGCCATATCTATTCCTTTGAGAAAGGAGATGATTTTACTCAGGGGAGTCTTCGACAGGTCTTCACAGGTGAGAGTAAATCCACCGAGAATCTGCCTTCTTGATCTGGCCACTGCATCACAATCACACAGAATGTGTGCCGTGGTTTCAGATGTGATATCACAGAATCGACATGTATCTAGTGATACTTTACCGATGATCTTAAGGTGATAATTAAGGAAATAATGTCCGGAAAAATATCCCATTATGACCCGTGCGTTATACCTGCTTAAGGAAAGGAATTCCGACGCTCTCCTACTTGAGAAGGTCAGGAATTTCTTTGACTGTCTAAGTCCTGAAAGTGAGTTCCAATAATCTTCCACCTGAAGATTTATCCACTTAAAAATACCATCCTTAATGAAGCCTTTACCTACTCCACAGAATGGTTCCGGGCCAATCATTGGTGAGTTGGCTCCTCGCTTAGCTAGCTGGTCAGCCGATTCATTACCCGGAATACCCTCATGTCCTGGCACCCACATCAGGGTTAGACTATTATGATGTGCCAGCTCTTTAAGAAGAGTATGACAGTCCCACACAAGCCTAGAACGGAAACAATAAGATTTCAGCGCTAGCAGTGCCGCTTGGCTGTCAGATAGGATAATAACTGTAGCGCCTTTTGGTTTATTCAGTAGAAGTTTACCTGCGCACAGCTCTATGGCATGTACCTCAGCCTGAAACACAGTGGCGGTTTGTCCCATTGCCGTCCATATTTTACAATTGGGTCCAAATACGCCCGCTCCAGTTCCACTATAGGTTTTAGAGCCGTCCGTGTACCAGACTGAAGCACCTTCCCCAAAATCTGGTAGACCAGATTGCCATGATACACGATCTCCCAGAGTCACCATATATGGTTTCTCAAAATCATATACCTTTGGCATGTTATCGTTTACTGAGTCGGTTAGGTCCTTCTGATTAAATTCCTGTAGAATTTTAAGGTGACCGACAAGGTCTCCTGCCTTGAATTTATTGTACTGCTGTAGCCTTATGGCCTCTCTCAGAGCCTCCTTCTTTATCTCTAAGTGTAATGGGGCCAAGTCTATCATGGCTTCCATTGCAGCAGTGGGACATGATTTAAGTCCCCCTGTAATGCTAAGAACGGCACGCCTCTGAATTTTTTGCAGGACCTTCTGTGCTGTGATTTGTTCGCGGCCTAAATTAGGTCCAATTGGTAACTGTTTACACCGAGGCCTGAAATTGGGCTGGGTCGTGTTTAGTCCATCAAACTATTTCATCAATACTATTACTAAATATCTGCAGTGGAATCTTATGTTAGAACGCATTCCACACATGCCTTGACAAATTGTTGTGTCTTTTGCATGTCACTGATGTATTGAAATGCAAAAAGAAAACATTTAAGTCTCAGTTACAATGGCTCCGATCCGATCTAATGTGGAAAACGGACAGTGTTGAGTTTCTCCATCCGAAACACATCTAAAGGGAATTTCGGAACGACTAGTCACAATCGTTCCGTTGATTAGCCGAGACACAAAACGGAGGAGTAAAGTTGACCAACTTTCAACTTCTATCCTTTCCGAAGCTAAGATGTGAATTATTTAATTTCACCACCTCTTTCGCCTAACTGAAAATCAAAATTACACCTCGAGAGTGTCACTTTGAAAGATGTCGAAACGGAATCATTGCGTCTAGAAAATTTTCTCATCCGAAGTTGCCGGATCGGATCGGAGCCACTGTAATTAAGGCTTTAGGGCGAATCACGCGTTTACAGGCTTACACTCAAAAATCAAAGGACCTATTTTAGGTCAGGTAACAAATGAATGAGACCCAACCTCACGCTAGGTAAGGTCGCCTATGAAGCGTTTACAGCAGGCGTCCTAAATGATTTAGGTCTAATTTGAAGTATACGCCGCCGCCTAAAAGCTGGGTGAAAACCGGGGCCGCGATTCTGACGACAATTCGCAAATTTCCCTTGCGGATTTTTCGCTAATTTCGAATGTGTCAAAATTGAAATTCGAACATACCCCATTTCGAAAATGGCTTAATTTGTATTTTGAACATGCGCCACTAAAGTTTTGACATTTGTCGTTGACAGAAACAGTCAGGAAAAACGACTGTTACTCCGCTAGAGGCCTACTGGGCCTAACTCCTGTAAAATTTGTAAGGCCATATATGGCACGGTTCTGGAGATATAAAAATAAATTTGTTTTAAAATTAGCTGTCCCCCCACTGTTGCGCTCTACCTTCCCCCTCAACAATTTTACTTTCAATAGACTCGACTTGTAATCCTATCTTCAAAAATCAAATTTTATCTTCCTGGTATAATTGGTTCGGAAGATATTGTAATACAAAGTTTTTAACTCCACCCCCAAATTCCCCTCCTTCAAAATTTTAGTCCTTGTCTAGGCTCCTAGTATCCCATAAAACAGCCACAAAGTTTCAACCGTCTGACATCAACCGTTCAGGAGATATGCGTTTTAGAATGTTTCAATCTCAGCTTTCGAGCAATTCGGACGCAGTGTCCTTCCCCGCATTCCAACACCCTGCATCTAATCAATCAGTCAAAAAGAACAGGCCTAATATTTACAACAAACACGAAACGAAAAACAAACAGTTCAAACAATTCACATATGCGAAGTTCAATTTGAATACCTTGGAAGGTCACGAAAATATTCGCCAACAGCCTTGCCTTATGAAATCAACAAATTTCCCTGTTTCCAAAATGAAGGGAAATATGCGGAATTTTCACAATTCGCATGTAGCCAGAATCGCGGCTCAGGTCTCTAATTCGGACCCGCCAAACTCGTTGATAATAAAAGGTTTTTGTCAATTCTTCGCTGTAGCCTGCGGCCTTGATTTTCTTTCTGAATATCGGCGACATCTATCTGTACCATTTACTAAAAAAAAAAAAATAATTAAAAATTTGACGAGTGAAAAGAGTATAAAATAAATAAATAAAATATATGTCAAAAACACTGACACAAACTTAAATAGCCGTAAATTGAGACAGGTAAGCTGAAAAGTGCGCGAAAAGTGTTATTAGGCCATTAATAGAAAAATAACACTCCACGCAGTCTCTACTTTACTATGCGCACGACATAGGACAATTAATTTTGAATAAGCATCGAGTGTCATGCGAGTGATATTCGCGTTTAATTATGAGAGATACGTAAGTCGCACAGCAGTACTTGGCGCCCAACGTAGGGCTCTCGTTGTACTTGGGTTTTACTAGTCATATCCCTCGGGTGCTAAGTCCTTCAATCGGCCCCGAAAACGTGATCTAATGATAAAAATATGGCTTTAATAGCAGTTCTTATAGTATTCATTTCTTTTTTAGACTCCATGACATTTTCAACATTAATTACTCACAACATTTTTTTTAGGTTTCTCTCTCTATAACACTTAACCGACCTTACAAATGTTATGGCAATTTATTTAAATAATAAAATCGACTTCTAACAAATTAATGCCAATTGACTTCTGATTGCATCGTGAACCATATTGCTATTAGGCTACGGGTTTTTATGCCTTCCAGATACAGTTGCACAATTTTCTAATACTTGAGTTTATTTTGTGTGTTTTTTTTCCTAGCCATTCTAGTCGAGGGTCACTTATAAAATTTTCGGGCATTGTCTTAATGACTCACCGTCATAATAATACATCATCGCTTAACATTAAATCCATTATGCCATCGAATGTAGCACATACGTTAGCCTAGAGAGTTCCGTCGCTTAAGGGCATTTCTTGTAGAAATTGCATTTCGAGTTTCTGGCTTAAGTCTTTCGTTTTCATGACTTCAGGTCACGTGTTAGTGTGAATTATTTATTGCTAAGTTGTACTTGTGAACGAGACTATAATTTTCGAAAGATGTTGAGGAGAACAGTAGAATTTGATTTCTGTTTTTTTTTTATTATAAAGTTCAAGGAGGTGTACAGATTATTTATTGTAGAGTTTTTAATATAATGTTTGAAATTTATTGAAAATGCTTTCAACATTACGTAATATTCTAATCTCTATCGTACATTTCAATCAAAAACTATAAAATTTATCTTCTCAGTCAAGCATAACTTGAACTAGACTCCTACTACACTATAAAAGCCGACTTAGACCTGTTCAGCCTTTTAGTAATCTTCTTTTTTAGAATGAATCGAATCGATTTTTTTTCGTTTTCGGAATTTCTTGATCAATTTTACTAGGTGAATTTGTCGAAAAACACCGGGCAACATTAAGTCTGCTGATAAAATCGATACTACGCAGTAAGCGGAATGAAGGTTAGTGGATTTTTAAGATTATACTAAGATTATTTATCATCAAGGTTGGTAGCGGGAAATTTAAATTCCGGAACATATGTTTCGAATTAGTCCATATATCACTTAGGATTTCTATTTCAGATAAAAGGAAAAACAATTACAAACTGCTGGTTTTAATGTGGTTGATCATTAAGCGGTGGGAAGAAATAGAAACCAGTTGAAAATGCAATTAAAGGGAAACTGAAATTGCTTAATTGCTTTTTAAATAAACAAAACTCACCACCGAACAATTTAAAAATCACTGAAGAAATTGTGTTAATTGCAAATAGAAATGTTAAATTCAATATCAACCGGAATTATGGAATTTTTTTTTGCTTAGCCGTTTGAGAGTACACACTTAAGATTTTGGCATGGCAAAAGAAAAACGATAACAAATGTGTGAAATGTTGGTGGCTACTTAAAAAATTAATCTTTTCAATGAACTCTCAACACTTTCGGCTTTTATGATTTATGGATTTTTAATAATTGCGAAATTGGAAATTTGATTTTTTTCTATCTAAATATTTGAACTGAATTTCTTTTTTTCTTGCTTTGTAAATGAATTTGAGGACAAATTGCTGGCGCGTGCTATACTTAAGTTTAAAATTATACCGGACAGGTGTCGACCAAAAATCACACTACGAGAGCGTGATAACAGGAAGACTGTAGAAGGTAAACTTCAGGGGGGAAAAAACTGAAATATAAACAGACCTAAAATTCATGATTACACCAATTTATGCAGATGAACTCGACCAATAAATAGGAAACAGCATTAGACATAATGTCAAGCTATTTAAATCTGATGCAAGATATGATCTACATATGGATACTGTCGTCTAAAATTTTAGTCATTTCAAAACCTCAACGTCGTCATAGTCGGTAGGTGTAGACGACGGATATTTTCCTAGCATTTTTAAACGGCAGTTGACCCCGATTTTTTTTTCACATATTTTGGGCAAGTGTTTCGCATTCGAAAATCTATGCGAATTTAAAAGTTCGGTGACATACGGAACACACAAAAGCGTCGGATTTTGTAGAAAGCAAAAATGAATGCGAAATGAGGGCCTGATGATATCGCGCGAACGAAAGAAGGTTGGAAAAAAATACAACAACTTGTACTCATCGACTTCAATTTTGTTTAGTGCGCAATAAGAAAGCCAATGTATAAATACGGATGCTATAAAGAAGTTGCATTACGCGATACTCTTTCATACACGTATCCATATTTATGAAATTGTTTACAAATTAAGATACTTAAAATCGATAAACAATTCGTCGATCGTCATAAAAGTTGAAATCAGTGTGTCAATGAACGCTTTAATGCAGATCGATTATGGAAATGAAATGATTGCAGTGCCTTAAATCGTTAATAATGTCGTTCATATAAGAAATAAACTTACATAAAAGACCGAACATCAGGCACTTTTAGATTAATTAAAATCAGTGCATTGGTTACGTCGAGGCAACATAATACCAACGACAACTATTTAATGCTGTCGTAAAGATTTATATGTTTCGAACGGAATTTACGAAATTCTATCATTACGATACTAATACTTAATATAAATTTGCATTTAATATGTTTTTTCTTCCAATTCCGAATCGATTGCTCGCTTATAGCTTAGGGATATCTTCAGATTATCATCGTTATTTAAAATTGTTGTTGAGTTACTTATTTGTAGGTAGCTCATGGGGTTTGTGTTACTTGCATGCAACACCAGTAATGCATTTCGAGAATAACCAGGAGGCTTTTTAGAATCCTATTTTTTAGGTTGTCAGTCGCATAGTAACCTACACCGCATCTCAGCATTAAACGCGTTCCGAACTTCTACCCAAAAACAATAAAGTTGCGCTCAGACTATTGACAGACGTATTTTTTCAATTTCAATAAAAACAACGGGGTTTAAAGGGTTGAATATCGAAATATTCTGAAACCGATTTTATGGCGATTATATAGAATGCCTGTTTAAGTGAAAAAACAATTCGATATCACATCACACCTAAGTTATATTTCAAAATTCGTAAAAACTTACGTAATCATTTTACACCCTCTTAGGGGTTGAATATTACAACATACTGAAATTAATTTTTACACAGTAAATTTTTTTCAACTAGATTCTAGTTAAACACCACTAAAATTTAGCTCCTAGATATTCCAATAAAGATCTAGTGAATAAATACTCATTATAATATCAGGGAATTGTTTTACTGAATTTATATCAGAAACCTATCAATAATCTAGTTCTATTTACTAGTACTTCAGTTGTTTTGATAAAGAGGCAAAACACTAGTAATCTACCAAACGAAACTGAGTAGACAGTAGAACTTCAGGCATAATCACCGCTCTAATGCAGGAAGGGCGTAAGTAACATTTTGTTCGAAGCCAAGTTTCTGGTTAATTTTGATAGGTTGCTTACAAAATGCACAACCATTATTTCGGTTGATACATCGTATTTCTATTAAAGCTTTTTAAAATTTTTAAGGATGACGTGTTTTAAGAGTAATTTAACATAAAAGACAAAAAATTTACTCCAAAAAAATGTCAGTAACGTCCTTTGAGCGATGATATGTATATGTTTAAATGAATTTCTAATTAAATATGTAAACAAAAAGTCTTCCAAAAATCTAACCATGTACATATATTGTTCATCTCTATATATAAAAATGAATGTTTGTCTGTCTGTTTGTCTGTCTGTTTGTCTGTTTGTCCTGTATAGGCTCCTAAACCACTCATCCAATTGCGATGAAACTTTGGTGATTTGTTGAGGCTACGCCCTCGATGGTTTCTGCGTTAACAAAATTTTTTAACAGTTGGTGGTTCGCGAGTTATTTCAACATTTGAGTGTTTTTCATATGATTTAGCGGCAGTTCCTTTTTGGTGTATTAGTTATGCCTATTCCTATTACTAAATGGTATAAGAGGATAGTGGATGGAAGATGGAATATGGAGGATGGAAGATGGAGGATGGTGGATAGAGAATGAAGGATGGATGATGGAGCTTGGGGGATGGTAGATGGAGGATGGTGGATAGAGGATGGTGGATGGAGGATGGGAAATGGTGGGTGAAGGATGGTGGATAGAGGATGGAGGATAGGAGATGAAGGATGGTGGATGGTGAGCGGAGAATGGTGGATGGAGGATGGAGGATAGAGAATGGGGGATGATAGATGGAGAATGGTGGATGGTGGATAGAGGATGGTGGATAGAGGATGGAGGATGGTGGATGGTGGATAGAGGATGGATGATGGAAGATGGAGGATGGCGGATAGAGGATGGAGGATGGATGATGGAGCTATTTCAACATTTGAGTGTTTTTCATATGATTTAGCGGCAGTTCGTTTTCGGTGTATTAGTTATGCCTATTCCTATTACTAAATGGTATAAGAGGATAGTAGATGGAAGATGGAATATGGAGGATGGAAGATGGAGGATGGTGGATAGAGAATGGACGATGGATGATGGAGTTTGGGGGATGATAGATGGAGGATGGTGGATGGTGGATAGAGGATGGTGGATAGAGGATAGAGGATGGAGGATGGTGGATGGTGGATGGTGGATAGAGGATGGATGATGGAAGATGGAGGATGGCGGATGAAAGATGGAGGACGGTGGATGGAGGATGGTGGATGGGGATGGTGGATGGTGGATGGAAAATGGTGGATGATGGATAGAGGATGTAGGATAGAGGATGGTGGATTGGAGATGGAGGATGGAGTAACGGGAGCAAGAAATGGGAGTAACGGGAGAAATGGTAGCAACGGGAGTAACAGGAGCATCGTGAGAAACAGGAGCAACGGATCAACGGGAGAAATGGGAGCAACGGAGAAATAGGAGCAATGGATCAACGGGAGAAACAGGAGCAATGGATCAACGGGAGAAATGGGAGCAACGGGAGTAACAGGAGCGATGGAACAACGTAAGCGAAGCGAGCGTAGCCGCGGTACGCGGCTAGTATATTATATAATGTTATATCATACATATTACATAATATATATTACATTATTTTCGAATATTACATATTTAATTTTAGACAAATAAATGAAAAATATTTAATCATACAAAATTCAAGAAGTCAAATTTTTTTGTAGGATGCTTGCGACTCCTACAAGTTTGACATTTTTCATTTTATAGACAAAACATTCAAAAAAATTTAAAAATTTTTGCAGTGCGCTATCAAATTTGATATTAAGAACATAATGTACTTTAAACAAAGTATCGAAAGCATATAATAAATCATTTTCCATTTCGATTACTTTCTTGTCGACAATAACATAGTAATTCGACGATGCGGTATCAAATTTACTGTTGCTCCTGCACAGAATAAGCGGCTGTCGTTTCTGCAAATCCACTATAAAACCAGGCAAAACCTTTCAACACATAAAACAATGCATATTTTTTGGTGACTTAAATTAAAACTAAGTATAACTACAAATTTTATTAATTCTAACTTTTATTATAGTAATTTCCGAAGTATCGGCATCCACTCCGTTTTGTAGCAGGAACTGATGAAATTACTCAATATCCCCTGAAACGTAGTAATCTTCCTAATCACCCAATCAATTTTATTGGACAAACCGTCGAATGGAGTGACTCTATAAACTACCTCGGCGTGATCCTAGACAAAAAGCTCATCTACAAGGATCATGTAGAAATGACGTGCTCCAAAGTTTCAAAAAGCATTCATGCTCTCTATCCATTAATCAATCGGAAATCCAAGCTTTCGGTGCGTAACAAACTCCTGCAACACACCAAAAAACGTTGCAGAATAAATGCCTAAAAATAATCATGAACTTACCCTTTTACTTTTCTACTAAACGCCTACATAAAATAGCTAACGTGCATGACATAAAAACACTGACCGATAAAAGACATGACTCCTTTTTAAAGAGATGCCGATATATACGTAACCCGCTGGTTGCATCGTTCCTATAGAGTTTGACTCATATTGTATTTCTTTTTCTTCTACTGCATACTGCAATTTGTCAATCACAATTCTTACCTGGTAATTATGTAATTTACTATGTAATCCTTTAGTTCTAAGTTAGTTTTAAGTAGCTTAAGTTTAAACAGGCAAGGTTTTTTCTTTGTACTTTTCCTTGGCAAATTATTATATATTTTCTATTGTTTTTCCTCATTGCCTTGTGCTATAATTATTACAACTTAGCTGTTAAGACAAAAAGTCTAATCTCTAAAACATGTTTGCTCTGTTAATGCACATTGAATTATTATAAATAAATATTGTTTGAGTTTGAGTTTTACTCAATATCCATTATTAAAAATGAATTTCAAAGAAAAAATCTGCCAATAAAATAAAGCCATAATTAATTCTTTCCGTTTAAAATACCTATTCTGTGAAAGGGTCTTATCAATTTATCCATTTTCCTGCCAGTCTCCGTGGAAACGAAATTTGAAGTTTTTTTTAACTCAGTTCTCATGGAAACTGGTGCAGAAAATCCCATCGTTTAAAAAGTCCCTAAACTTTTCAAACATTTAAACAATCATCAACTTAGCCTTACCGTTATTCAGAGCCGAAACAAGAATTTCCACTTGTAAAATTCACCTTTACTTTTCAAAATATAACTCACTTTATGATCTCGTGCCTCCAAATGCATAGACAATAATGATGCCTGACCACTTGTCTTTATCACTGTTTTACATCTAGTTCTATTTTCACTAGATTCACAGTAAATTTATCCAGTTTTCTAGTTGCAATACTTTTTTTTCCTAGAATCATAGTGATAAGCACTATAAAAACAGTTGAATTGACAAGTGCGAACTGTACTTCTAGTCATTTTCACTAGATTTTTGGGGGTAGGAAATTTTTCACTAGATTATCAGTAGGAAATTTTCACTAGACTATCTCTAGTTGAACTTTACTAGAAAAAAGATTTGCTGTGCAGATCAGTATAGCCCAAACTGTTTCAAAAAAAAATTAATTTTCAAACCAATTTTTAATTGAAATTTTCGGTATATTTAATTTTTTCAAGTAAAAGTACACATTTCAAGCACTTTTACTCGAAATTACTGGTATTAGTAAATTATTCATGTACTTTTCAACTGAACCGTACAATTTAAATGAAAAGTCTCACAAAATTACGTAACACTTCAAGTAAAATTAACTATATTTATAAATGAATTGAAAACTACGTTCTTTTTCATGTGAATCAAGAAGTTAGACGCTTCGTTCGATTTTGCTTTCTACTGAAATGAAAATGAAACGCCTTCGGTGGTGCAGTGGCTACGCACGCCAAACCTACGCAGCAAAACTAGAATTAATCGCGGGTTCGATTCTTACCTACAGCCAAGTGTTTTATTAAGAATAAGTAGGTTAGGTTAGGTTACAGTGGCGGCCAAGAGCCTCACATGGACTCACGAGGGTCCATAGTGATACCACTAAAAACAGGAAACCCAATTTACCTATGATAGTTGCGCTTGCGTTTCGATCTGTACTGAGAGTTCCTCGTTTAATTCAAAGGTTCCTGTTACCGTAGCAAAGCTTAGCAGGCTCTGCATGCTGTTAAACGAGACTTCTTTAAGATTTGTGAAGGTCGAAGCACCAAGAGCCTTCACCCGTCTCCTAGCAAGAGCTGGGCAGTTGCACAGGAGGTGTTCTAGCGTTTCCCGTTACCCGGGTAGTTTGCAGTTCCTGCAGAGATCATTAGTAATTAGCCCCATTCTGTACGCATGCGCCCCAATCAAACAATGGCACATTGCGCCCTTGGTAATGCTAACAGGAGTTTAGTTTTTTTCTCATTTTGAGTGTTCCACATTTGTTTCGTGATTCTGGAGGTTGATGTAGCCTGCCACCTGGCCTCGGACAGACTTACCATCTTCTGCTCTAGGGAGTTGTGAACGACGTTAAGAGGCAGTGGTACCGAAACCGCGGTTTCTTGCTCAAGGTTTGCACCTTTTTTAGCAAGATCGTTCGCGAGTTCATTTCCTAAAATACCACTGTGCCCTGGAACCCAGCAGCTTGGCTATCCGTATAGATAAAAACTGCTTTATCCCTTTTTCGCGATTTGTAAGCTATCTCCGCCGCCTGCTGAATTGCCAGTACCTCCGCTTGGAAAATACTGCAATTATTCGGCAGTCTGTAGCAAGAGTTTGCTGGAAGATTAAGTGAGTGCACGGCTGCGCCCACTCCGTCCTCCATCTTAGAACCGTCAGTATAGATGTTAATCGACCCCGCAGTGTCACCGGTTCTTACCTCCCAGTACTCTCTGCTTAGTACGTTTATGGCGAACTTCCTGTCAAACCAGAGCTTAGGATCTGCATAGTCCGTAGTCCCTGTTGTAGGTAGGCTGATGTTACTGTGCCCATATGTACATGCTTTGAGCTGGTTTGACTCTCTGAGTCTTAGGGCGCATTTGCATTTTAAGAATAAGTAAGTAAGAAATAATATTAGAAGTAGAAATAAGTGTATCTTGAAGAGTGTTAATTATAAACTTTTTTAGAGTGTAAATTCAAGAGAATATCCAGTGAATTTGCTGCTTTCGAAGTTGAAATTTACTGATTACAAATTGAAATTTACAGACCGAAAATTGAAAATTACATTCAAATTGACTTTTACATTACA
This sequence comes from Beris morrisii, assembly GCA_951812415.1. Lineage (NCBI taxonomy): Eukaryota > Metazoa > Arthropoda > Insecta > Diptera > Stratiomyidae > Beris > Beris morrisii. Next base: position 126,107,540 of record OX638311.1, read on the forward strand.
AAGTAAATTTACTTGAAAAGGTAAGGTATACTGTTCAAAAGATGTAAGAGTCAATGGATTTATTTTACTCTGCATAGAAGTGAAAGCGAAATCGATCTCATTAAACCAAAAAGGATTTGCAGGAGTTCGAGAAAATCAAAACAATACCTTAAACCCGCATGGGGTTTAATATCGAAAAATGATTGGTTTTTTTAAAGCCTTTAAAGGTGAAAGTTAATTCTCATTAGACCTAAGAAATGTATCGAAATTCGTGAAAATGTACGCAACCAGTTTACACTCCCTTAGGGGTTGGATATCGAAGTCTTTGGCAAAACGTTTCTAGGAACTTATATGAAGAACCCGCAGAAGTTAAATTAATTTGATAATCTTACACGCCAAAAAGATTTAACGAAATTCGTGAAAATGTGGGAAATTCCCTTTTCACCTTTGTACGCCAAAGAAAATCTGAATTTTTTATTGTAACTAGTTCCGTAGTACGTCTAAGTTTCAACTTACTAGCAAAAGCGATTTCTAAGATATAAAAAAATAACCTCCACTCCGTACCTTGCTTTTTTAGTCGCCCATTTTGAATGAAGGGGTTAAATCAATTAGAAAAATAATGTTATTTATTTTATTTGAATTAACATTCCAATAACTAAAACTTGAAAGAATATTGTGTTAAACGAAGAAATTAGAATTTCAATAATTAAAAACTTGATCCTGCTTAACTTTGCTTTTCTTTTCTAAACTGTGTGTGACGTTTTTATTAATAATAAAGTTAGTGAAAGCGCGGAAATTTTTCCCTGAACTTGTGACTCGGTCGGGGAAAAATGTGAGAACTGGTCCTAGAATAGTAGGTAGGATCACTTGTGCACACGACTATGCTCTGGGTTGAGTTCGCCCCTTTGTGCAAGGGATTTTTAACAGTCTTCCACCGGAGAGAACCGTAATACTTTTTTCATCGATGTGGCTTTGCCTAATAAAATTCCGGACGAAGGTTCCACTTGGCCCAAATTTTAGTACGCAGCTCAAATACGTATCCGCATTAATCAAATCTTGAAACGTTATATCTTACTGATGTAAGCACACCAATTACAACTTTATAAATTTAACTGGCTTTAATAAATTTAGAACGTTCTGCTTAAAATTACACCATTTTTGGAGTAAAGTTGAGTGTGGAGTTACATTTAAGTAACGTAAGCATTTCAATTACACCGCTTTATGTGTAATTCTATTTAATACATTTGCTAGTTTCTGCTTAAAATTGAGCATAAATGGTGTTAAATTATGACTATAGTCTTGATATTAAAAAGATTTTTCGAAAGACCGTGTTCAATAGTGGTCAATATGGCTATGTTCAGTGAAGTCTGAACACAGATCTGTGTACCTAAATATTACAGCCATGTGCTTAATTGGTACGTTTCTGCATCCCGGTGTAAATTTACTCTTACAATACTTGGTATTCAGTTACCAGTTATAATAAAGGTAAATTTGCACTATTTTTATTCATCGGTTATTTCAAGACATTGAAGTTTTTTTTGGAAAGTTCATTTTGTCACTAGAATAGCTCCTTGTACAACTTTCAACATTCATCAGTTGTTTCTTATACAAACATAGCGGCGTCCCTCGGTTACGCCCACGTTTGTATAATGCTATGCCACCGAAACTGCAAAGCCAGCGGCTTCCAGTTACTTATGTTGTTCTTGTTGCTTCCGTTGCTTCTGTTGCTCCCATTGATTCTGTTGCTTCTGTTGATCCCATTGCTCCCGTTGCTCTCGTTGCTCTCGTTTCTCCGTTGCTCTCGTTGCTCCTTTGTTTCCGTTGCTCCCATTGCTCCTGTTGCTCCCGTTGCTCCCATTCTTCCGTTGCTCCCGTTGCACCGTTGCTCATGTGGCACCGTTACTGCCATTGGTTCTGTTGCTCCCACTGTTGAATTATGTCATGCATGCGTGCTCATATACCGAAAACACATGAACTCCCGCTAAACTATATGAAATACACTCATTTGTTGAAATGATTCGCGCACCACCTATTGTAAAATGATTTTAATAATGCAGAAAACTTCACGAGTGTCCCTTCAAAAAATCACCACAGTTTCATCGCAATCGGATAAATGGAACGGTATTGCAATGCATACGGGACAAATAAACAAACAAATATGTACTTCAAAATTATACACGAACCGCAATACAAAAGTCTTCTGTCGAAAATTTGTCTATCTTTGAGGGTTGTTTTAATTTCCTCAAGCTGAAATTTTCAATTTTACCATTACTCAATAGGAACGCATAACTCATACACCGAAAATGCACGAACTATCGCTAAATTGTGTGAAATACACTCAAATGTTGAAACAACTCACGCATCACCAACTGAAAAATGATTTTACTAATACAGAAACCTTCGGGGGCGTGCCTTCAACAAATCACCAAAGTTTCATCGCAATCGAATGAATGGTATAGGAACTCATACGGGACAATCAAACAAACATATTCGTCATATCTTTGTGATAACGTATTTAACCCCTTTACACTCAATTTGGGTTTAAACATCAAAAAATCCTTAAATTAGTTCTTAGGCGATTACATAAAAAAGTAAAAATAATCAGCAGTAAAAATCACTTTGCTACTTCATCAGACGTAAAAGATATGACTAAATTTATTAAAACGTATACAACCCCATTACATCCACTTGGGGGTTGAATTTCGAAAAATTGTGTATTAAGTTTTTAGGTGATTTTTTAGAAAGCAGTGGGAAGTAAAAACCAGTTCGATATCTCATCAGATCTAAGAGATATATTGGTACTTATAAAAACGTATGCAACCCCTTTACAATCCCTTGACGGTTGAATTTTGACAAACTATCAGTCCTAATGTAGATAGGAATTCGTGAAAATAAAGGTAACATCTGTACATCATCTAAACGGTTGAATCTAAAAAAATCCTGAAAGTTCTTTAGGCATTTATCTCCAATAACCGTAGAAGTAAAATTAAAGCAAATTCAGGAATTTTCTATCTAAATTAATTACTAGTTCATCTACATATACACAACAAGTTTCAAGTTTGTAGCATAAGCCGTTCCAGAGATAGGAAAAACACCCTCCACTCCTGTACCATATCACCCTGACAGAGATAATAAAGTAAAATATATCCGAACAAGATTCTATGAAATTTAATAAATTAACATATTTCGACTAGTATTATTTTTTATCTTATTGCATACTTTATTTCTTTTTGTTCTGTTTTTTCTATGCACCGAAATTTCCTATCTTCATCATTATCTCTCTGTCTTACTTACACTTGAAAGCATTAATACAATCTATTAATTATTTTTATCTTACTTTTCTCTTCTATATCGTCTATATTCGCATCTTACTTAATTTAATTTTATTTCTTATATTTATGCCATGAAGGCCGCGAGGCATCAAATCCCCAATATTGTTAAATAACTTATTGTTCGTTAATTACTACTACAAATTTGATAATGATTAATATTCCTAAATTTAAATTTGAATTTAAATAAAGGTATATATTTTACAAACCACAATTTTTTCAAGCATTTCAAAATAATCTAGTGAAACATAATATTCCAGTTATTATAAAGCCTGACGTTTTATAACTATTGTGACTTTTAGAAGCAAATAATAAATAATATTGTGCAGAGTCTCTCCCCGATTTAACCTATAAGCGTTCGGCGTTAGCACAGATAAAATCAATTTTCTAAGAAATGAACAAAAGTATTGTGTTTATGTAATTACGCAGGTGTCTTCCTTTAAAATGAATGAAAGGCGCTGAAAAAACACTATACAATTAAAATTTATGTGTGTATGCAATTTATTTTATTAAAATAAGCCTTTTTTATGAGATATTTAGATAATTGATAGCGATTGGGTTATAGTGGCTACGGTTATACTGCCTATTTTAATTGTGGTTCCATTAAATATTGGTAACGTGCCGTCATCTTATAATCCATGGCTCTGCTCTTTCCTAGAAAAATTATATGGGCGCACATGAACCAACCAATAAAACTAAAGAAACACTACAAACCAACATTAAATTCATTTATCCTTTAAAACTATTATAGGAAACATACTGTCGAAAAAATGGTCAAGCAATCAATCGATATACAAAAATTATTCAACAAATTATCATATAACCTAATAAATATATATAACTGTAAATGAAAAATTAAAGTTACAAATGTTATAATACAAAAAGCAACACTAACAAAATAACAAACAACATCGTCCAACAAATTCAAGAACACACCGTTGATATGAACAAACCAATAAACTTTTAAACAGGCAAACAAATAAAGCATCTAACCAACAAAGAAACAGACATACAAACAAAACAACAAACCAAAAAATACATAAATCAAAATAAACCAGGAAACAAAATAACTAACCAGTAAATAACACATCCACAAATCCAAAACTAATTATTTCTATCAAAAATTTAAATTGCAGAACGTATTACAAGAATGGCTTCTTGTAAGAACCAACATTCAAGTCTCATTACCTGGTTCTTAAAATTAAATAATCTGCCTACTAAAACTAAACTTTATAGTTTTTAAGGTAGAAGTCGGGAAAACGGCTAAAGTCGAGGTGCGACAGAAGTGCGTACACCACTGCCAACCGCAAAACATGAATTTCGTTTTTGGGACCTAAGAGATATGACAGAATTCGTAAAAATGTACACAATCACTTTAAACCACCTTACGGGTTGAATATCGCAAAATCCTGAAATCATTTTTTAGATTAATGTTTAAAAAGCTCATAGAATAGTTAAGTGATTTTGATGTCTCAATAGACGTAACATTTGACCGAATTTTTAAAAAATGCTTAATTGGTTTTCTCGCATTTGTATTTAAACCCCTTAGAAGTAAAAGCTACTTCGATACCTCATTATATCTAAGAAATATATCCGACTTTGTGAAAACGTACGCAACCCCTCTTAATGGTTAAGTATTAAAAATGTTTGAAAACGGTTTCTAAGCAATTATCTGAAAAATTCGTGTAAGTAAAATTAATTCAAAATTTCCGAAGACCTAAGTGGAATGCTGAAATTGATGAAAATATATATATTAATTTTATTTCAACGCCTAAAGGGGTGTAAAAGGATTGTACATTTTCTCGAATTCCGCCATTAGATATTGAATATTATACAACCGCCTAAAACCCGTTTTCTGAATTTACAAAATAGCCTAAAAACCGATGTCACGAATTTTCGACATTCAACCCCCAAGGATGTGTAAAGTGGTCACATATGGAGCCACTGTGGAATGTTGAAATTTGAATCTTCCAAGGAGCTACTCTAGTGACAAAATTAACTTTCTAAACAATTTTCCTAGTTCTAAACAACCGAAGTTTGGAAAATGTAGATCATATTTGAACCCCCAATTTAACCGCTTTTGCTTTTAGGATCTACCAGTCCTAAAACGTGAAAATTCAAAATTTCTGGGACTATTTTTTTTTTAATTTCAGGTCTATCACTGAACTTTATTATTAGAAAATAATAATAAAGCAAAGGAGGTAAGGAAATTTCTAATTCCATCATTTATTACACAAAAGCAATTTTAAGTGATTTTATTTTTAATTTTATCTTTATTTATTTTTTTGGAGACTCTTGCCCATGTTGACCTCTTGACGGCGAGTTATAAATTGCGGTGCAACATTCGAGAGTGTTAAGCGATACGATCGGTGTTTTAATATTTTATCGACCCAAGCGGCCGCTATAACACTATAGTTCAGGAAGTTCATGATGCTTGTGGTGGTATCTTCGATAGGAAGTGGTAACCACTGGATGTTATTATTACCAATTATCGTTGAAAGCCGACAAACCTCATCAACCTTTAAAAAAAGTATTAGAAAAATCGGCTAATGAATAAATGGATATGTTCTTTGGTGGTCCAGTACTGAGCAGGATAAAAGAACAACATAGTATTCTAGCTCTTAATTACAGCAATTATTTACGAGAAGAAGATAATGACGGTTCCAGATGAAATTGATGGTTTCGATAATTTAAATCTAATTGAGGTGCATTTGATCTTATGCAAATTTCAAATCCATAACGGCAGAAGGCTTCCAAGATTAAGTTATTACCTGTGAATTTCGTGAGTATTGCAAATTGAAATCGTGATTTTTGTCTTCCACTACTACTGAGCGTGCAGGTTGGTGTTACAAGTGCATTTTGTCCCTCTAATTCTACACTGAATGTTTGATCATATTAAATTTATATGTTCAGGGCCTGGACTACTATGGGTTCGAACCGCCTGATGGTTTCAGGTTGGCATTTCTATCCATACTCTGCTGGTACTTTGCCATGTTTTTGAAAATATTTGTTATGCAACTAAGCTGATGATTGGCCAATTGCAGCAGGTTAAAGGCGATCGGATTGCAACATAACGTTGCCTAGAAATATCGCATCTGTTCAGTTCCATGGTCCAGTTAATTTAATATCCCAGCTTCAATCGAAGTGCTTACCTTGTGATGTTCTTCAATGCTCCATCATTCTTCATACAAGCTCTTGCTCACGAAATTTTCTGCACGTCTCATATTAAATGAATTTCTTAACTGAGTTAATTTTTTTAATTAGAAAGAGCAACTCGTGTATACCCATTGAGAAATTACATATCTTCTTTTTATTCAAAATTTCTTAAACCAAACATTTTAATAATTTATTATTAAGATAATAAAGTCATTTTTTTTACCAAATGATTCTTAAACCGACAACAGAAATAATCCTATAATTAATAAGAAATGAAAGTAAAAATTATTAAAAGATTAGACAAAATTTTCAAGAATTGACTTGAGTTACTCTCGGCTAACTACGCTAAGGTCAATTTTTATCGCAAACCGAACTATAATAACTATACTACTAATAACTATAATCATAAGACCCGTTCTGTCTTACTCATAAAAATCGATAGCTAAGCGTTTTCAAATCATTTAAATGACATCTTACATCATGAAAATGTTTACCTGAACTCCAGTTGATTTTACGAAGAACAATTTTGTGACATATTCCTGCAAGCCCCTTAACCATCAACCGATGCAACTATATTCAAAAAATATCTGCCAATGGTCTGGGCGAAACTTTATTATTATTCGGGTCAAAGTTCGAGAGCGGTCAAAGTCGGAGTATATCATCAGTTGTTTCGAGATTATTAGATTTCTTGGAAAATTAATTTTGTTCTTAAAATAAAAATATTTAAAATAGAGATTTTTAGCCGATTAAACATTGAAAAAGTCTGTGTAGACTATTCGAATTTCGGTATATTATGTACACTAAAAGCACATAGAAGTAAAAACGAATTTGTTGCCTTATCAGACTGAAGACATATGACGAATTGTTAAAACGTATATAAACCCATTACTTCCACTTGGGGTTTGAATTTCGAAAAAATTGTGAAACAGGTTTTTAGACGATTTCATAAGAAACAACTTGATATCTCATGAGACACGAGGGATTTTGAAAAATTTGTTAAAACGTAAGCAAACCCTTCACAACCCCTTGGTTCTTGAAATTCGGAAAATCGTGAAATTGGTTTTTAAGTCATTACATCAAATGCCGTAATAACCAATTTTATATCTCATCCTAAGGGATGGCAAAAATTGTGAAAACATATGCAAACCCTTGGGGGTTGAATGTCCAAAAATTGAGAAATGGGTTTGTAGGCGATTATATAAAAAGTCTGTGGAAGTGAAAAGTGATCTAATATCTCATCAAACCTAAGAAATATGTCGAAGTTTTGAAAAGCATATAGGATTGAATATCTAAAAATACTGAAATTGATTTTTTGGCGATTATATAGGAAACCTTAGGAAGTAAAAATGAATTCGATATATTATCAGATCGAAGCAATATTTAGGAATCTGTGAAAACATATGCAACCTCCTTACACCCACTCGGAGGGTTGAATATCCAAAAATCCTGAAAGGAGTTAAATATATAAATAAATATGAAGACAGCACGAGAAAGTTAAACCCAATTCAATTTCTTATCACTTCTAAAGGATATGACGGAATTCGTGAAAACGAGTTAAACCCTTTTATATCTTCTTAGGGGCTGAAAAAGAAAAAAAAATTAAAAACAGGTTTTAGTTGATTATTACGCATGAAAGTGAAAAGATATTCGATATCTAATCAGACCTGGGGGATAAGGCAGAATTCGTGAGAAAGTATACAACCCTTTTACACCCTCTTAGGGGTTGAATTTAAAAAACACTGAAAACACTTTTTAGGTATTTATATGAAGAAGCCGTAGAATAAAAATGAAATCAATGTTTTTTTAGATATGACGGAAATCGTGAAAATTATATGAATTTCATTTTCACAAATAATTTTTGTCGCCCTCCTTCCGAACGCCAATGGATATTTGAAATTTTTTTTTATCTAAATTACTTTTCTAGTTGTTTTACATACACATACCGAGTTTAAACTTTGTAGCATGAGCCGCTCTTTAGCTAGCAAAAACAACCCCACCCTCGTACCATACTACCCCTATAAAAAATTATATTTTTCCAATATGATACTACTACACGTCTATCCAAATTCAGTTTCAGTTTTATATCATTATAGGTTCTCGAGATATAAAAATCTGAACTTTTATTTTTTACCCTCTCTCACCCTTTTTTTTTTTAAATCTGTTTGCGGATTTGAATTTAATATTAATTTTAATTTTACGTTCGTACCCCCTACGTACCCTCACGTCCCCCGCAATGAACTTTCGCTCTCCTGGGCTCAAATTTTTTTTTTTAAATCTGTCAGCGGATTTGCGGAAATAAAGTTTGCTGAAAGTAAAATTTTTACTTTATTATTTTTTAATAATAAAGTATTGTGATCGACCTGAAATTTCAAAAAAGTTTGCTACCCTGAAATTTTGTATTTACACGTTTTAGGACTAGTAGACCCCAAAAAAGCAAAAAAAAAAAAAATGTCCGTCTGTCCGCCGTAGACGCCGTACGCCGTCCGCCGTACGCCGTACGCAAAATCGTTTGAAGGCGCGTAGCTTCCAAACTCGTTGAGATATATAATTGAAATTTTTATGGTGGGTAGATTGGGTGAACCCCTACGACTGGTATATGTTTGAGGGGTGGGGGTACAAGGGGAGAGGAGAGGGGAGCGTTTTAGACGAAAAATTTTGGTTTCTAGATCTCAGGAACCACTTATGCTAGGAGGCTGAAACTTGGATCTTATGTAGTTCTATGATAATGGAGTCAATTGCAAAAAAATGGTCGATATTGGTTAAGGGGTGTGGAAGGCGGGGGGAAAACAATGAGTCTTTATTGCATGAAAGCCGGGATTGAAACATTCTAAAATCGATATCTCCTGAACCAATGATGTCAGAAGATTGAAACTTTGTTGTTGTCCTTAGGGATACTTCAAGATTAGACAAGGGCTAAAATTTTTAAGAGGGGTGATGGGGTGTGGGGGTGGGGGGTGAAAAACTTCGGATTACAATATCTTCCGAACCAATTACACCAGGAAGATAAAATTTAGTTTCTGTATATGGGATCACATGAGGAGTCTACCGAAACTAAATTTTTTGAGGGGGAAGGTGGAGCACGAAAGTGGGGGGATAGCAATTTCTCAAAAAATGTCATTTTTATATCTCAGAAACCGTATCAGATATGATCTTGAAAATTTTACAGGAGTTGGGGACGGTAAACTTCTAGTAGGAAAAAAAAATTTGGTGATGTGGGTGTTGGGGGTGATGGTGAAAGGGGGTAGAAAGGAAAACATTCTGATTTTTATTTCTCGAAAACCATAATGAATAGAAAGCTAAAAATTTAGGATTATATAGAGCCACTATGCAGACATCCTAGAAAAATAAAATTTTTCATAGGGGTATCAAGGTACGGGGGAGAGGGGTGGTTTTTTATATCTCAGAAACGGCTTATGCTAGAAAGTTGAAACTTAGTACGTATATGTAGATGTACTATTAGAGTAATTAAAGCAAAAAAAAGTTCAGATTTTTATTGGCATTCAGAGGTTGAGTAAAAAAAAATTCCGTGAATCCACATTTTCACAAATTTCGTTAAAACTTTTAGACATGTCGATCTATCAAAGCAATTTTACTTCTGCGGGCTATTTATATAAGCGCCTACTAACGATCTCCAAAATTGTTCGATATCCAACCCCTAAGGGGGTGTAAAGTGGTTGTGTACATATTCACGAATTCTGATATATTCCTAAGGTATATTGAGATTTGGAGTTCACTTGTACTTCTATAAGCTTTAAACGTAGTCGGGAAAAAACCGATTTAAGTATTTTTCGCAATTAAACTCCCTGGGGGTATTGTTTAAGATTTCACTGATTCCGAAAATCTCTTAGGTTTAATGTGATCGAATTCGCTTTTACTACTATGAATTATTCTATTGATAAAAAAAATACGTAAATAAAAAAAAAAATCTGCCAACAGTCTGGGCGCAACTTTATTATTTTATGGGTAGAAGTCCGAAACGTGTTTAATGATGAGATACGGTGTTGGGTACTATGCGACTGGCAACCTAAAAAATAACCAGGAAGCTATTTGGAACGTTATTTTTTAGGTTGCCAGTCGCATAGTACCCAACACCGTATCTCATCATTAAACACGTTTCGGACTTCTACCCATAAAATAATAAAGTTGCGCCCAGACTGTTGGCCGATTTTTAAATGGGCGTTGTAGTATGGAAGTAGAGAGGATAGCAATTTTTCTAAAAAATCACTTCTCATATCTCAAGAACAGTGTATGATAGATGCTTAGAATTTTTACCAGAAGTAGGCCCAATAGACCCCTAACAGGAAAAAAGTTCGCTATATAGAAATTATGCTCAGCTGTAAGGGTGTTTCGGATAGTAGCCATGATACACCCTCTGACGAGTCTATGCCATCCGATGACGAAACAGCTCCTTCGGACCCAGTCCAACACAATCTTATAAAACTGGCGTATCCAGTGAAGGTTTTCCAAACTGTCATGTCCTCAAGGACAGTGATTAATCAACAGTCCGGGATTTCGTGTTGGGGTTTCACACCAGAAACCCTACTGACGCCGGAAAACAACTAACATTTTATTAAATATATTCGTTTACTCGAATTTTCTGTAACTCGAATAATTTTTCTTGGAATTTTGTTGTTCAATTTAGGGAATTTTTGCTGTAAGAATTTTATGAAGAGTATCACATATCGTCACCCTTGTGCCAGAGGCACGAAAGTGAATTTCAGTTATAGCTATTTGAAAGTTGAAGCTGTTGCTAAAAATCGTTTTTTTTAAACGCTTTCAATCTCAACTGATTACTGCTCGTTAAACCACTTCAGATATCACATTCGTGCTTCTGGCATAACTTCTTTGAACCATTTGGTAAAATAAAACCACATTAGTGCAAAAGCGAAAAATTTCCACTTTCGTGCCTCTAGCATAAGAGTGACGATATAATATGTTAATCAATCCAAGGCCTATAAATCTAAAGCAGCACTATAAATTGCCGATAGATTAGAACTCCACAATGATCTGTTTTTCGCATTGAACCTAACCGTTCTGTTAATATTGAAACTTTCCAAGTAACGTAACCTTGTAATGCCATTACCTACAACGAGAAATCAATACAGCCCTAAGCGATTAATTGAAAAGCTTCACTGTTCGAGGATAAAGTTGAACAAGTTGCAACTGTTTGCCAAATACGCAAATAAAGCAATGGAAAATACACAAGGACTTGAATATCCTGCATATGAGTTGCTCACGCTACGCATCCAAACAAAAACGTAGTAAAACATACGCAACTTTTTCCTGTTGACTATCTCTTGGTTTTTATTGCTTCGACCAAACGGTTGAGTTTACTGGGATTAACCTTTAAAACAAATCCTTCGGGTGGTTTATCTTTATTCTAAATTTCCCTGCCGTTTTTTTGGACTAGAACTTGTTTGTTCGAGCTTCAGGTGAATCCAGCTAAGGGTAGTCCATATCCGAAGGTGCCCAGCTTAAGGGAGGAAGAATCCAGGCCAACACGAACGGGATTGATGTCTCTACGGCCCGTGATGGTTCTATTCTAGGAACAAGGAAGTAACGTAAATAGCGAATTCATTCGTGTGCGAATTCCCGTGCTTGGTACCGACCAATACCCAGCTATTTATCAAAGCTCCAAATTGAGCACGTTTGCAGCTAAAATTGCGAAACTGAGTTTTTCTGTTGTTAGTTTCTGGCCTAACAACGTTCTGTTGAGTTCCAGATACGAATATTCGCCCTTTCAACTGTTGTGCAAAATCCTTTCTTGGTGCTGAACTGTACGATTTACTTAAAAGTTTCTAATGCTCTCGGAAAAACTGTAATTTTAACAGACTGCAATCATGTGCATAAAATAAAGTTAAGTGCTAAATAAAATGTAAAAAATAGTATGGGAACGTTCTGTTTTGATCAGTATGATCATCCGTTGCTTTGGTGCGAGGAAAAGAAAAGGCTCGTCGAGCGCAGAAATGCGGAGGAAAGTACACGATTGTGGCAACGTAAGAAAGCCGAGGAAATTGCTCGCAGAGAACGAGATAAGAAAGAGGTAATCTTGTATTTACGAGTAAAATAAAAGAAAGATCAAACATCACAATTCAATCCATTATAAAAATAAAGTTCCTCTTGTCAGTAACGTAACTTCAAATTTCGAGCCCGTGGGCAGAATACTTGGAAGGCTCCTATCACTGGAGTGGCATTAATATTGTTTTTCCGAGCCAACAGTTCCGATACCACGAAAAAAATACGTGAAATTTATCTATTCCTTTCAAATACAAAAAACTACCATCCATGATTAAAGAACTTATAAACGAAACGTAACAAATGGACTATAAACATAAACTTCTTTCAATAAATCAATAAAAAAATGAGACCTGATTTCCTAAAGTTCATAAAAAGATCAACTTCCTTCTTGTCTCTGCGTTAGTCAAAGAATAAATTACATATATCGTCCGTATTAAGGTTTCATGTCCCCTGCTTTTCGATGGATATAACTAAAACTTCTCACTCTTTCACCTCTCAGCAAATATTTTGATGAACGTTCACCAAAGGTGAAGAAAAATTTAATGTTGCGAAAACGAACACTGAGAGCATTTGAGTGCAGATTAACCAAATGTGAATAATGTAAAAAAAAAAACTTTAACAATATTTGCTTTCATGATATCTAAAAAAAAGGCGTGTACGAACGATTTATCTAGATTAAATAATTAATCGATCCATGGCTTTCTTTAAAGGAAGTGCAAACGATGCTTTAAAACTTCAACTTGAAATGGATTTACTAATGATTCATGTTACTCACCAAATTCGAATTCACTGAGACATTTAGTTGTGATTCTTTAACATGATTTAGAAACGAATCGCTTAATGTTCACCAAAGTGAGTAGGTATAGAGTACCGTATTCACTTTTGTGAAAATAAGATGAATCATTTTACATTATTATTTCAAAAATACGGTATTGTGATCGATTTAAAAAAAAATTTGCTATTCTGAAATTTTTTCCTAAACCGTAGACTAGTAGACACCAAAAAAGCATGTTTGGATACCTTTAAGGTGCCAGTTTTGGAGTGATGGGGCTATGAGGGGAGATATGGGGGAGCGTCTTAAAAGAAGAATTTTGGTTTCTAGATCTCAGCAAGCGCTGATTCTAGCGGGATGAAACTTGGTATTTTTGTTGAGCTTTGATAGTGTTAATTTGGATAAAATTATCGAAATGGGTGAAGGGTTGTGGGAGTGGGGCGAAAACAAGATGTCCGAAAAGCAGTAAGGTCACAACGGTGAAACTCGTGTGATTGTAGGTATACTCGAAAAATATATCGGAAATAAAATGTCGAGGGGAGTCAGTTGCGTACGTGTATGGGGGTTAATATAAGGGGATAAATGGAAATCGCTGAACATAATTGTTTTAAAGGGAGATGAAGTGGAGGGATAAGAATTTTTCTAAAAATCAATTCTCATATTACAACAACAGTTTAAAACACAAACTTAGAATTTATACACGAAGTACACCTAATGAACTCCTAGCAGGGATAAAGGATAGCTGAAACTTGGTCTTTAAGTAGAACTATAGTAGTGGCACGTTTTTAATAGGGATATAGTATGGAGTGAAGGACGTTTTTCCTATCTCTGGAAGAGTTCATTTTAGAAACTTGAAACTTGGTGAGTATATCAAGATATATTAAGAAATTAAAATAAATTTTTGTTTGATATATCCATTGACAAACAGTGATGGAAAGGGGGGAGAGGGTTTAAAAAAAATTGTCAGTAAAATGGTGTGCAAGTATTTTCATATCTTTTATGTCTTCAGAAATAATGAATTACATTTTTTCCACGGTTTCTTCAAATAAATACTTAGAAAGCCTTTTCTGGATTTTTGAAATTCGACCCCTCAATGGGAGTAAAGGGATTGTATAGATGTTCACGAGTTCAACCATATCTCTCAGGTCTGCTTAGCTAAGAATAACTTTTTCTTCCACAGGCTTTCGAGATATTCGTCTAAAAACTGTTTTCAGGATTTCTTTCCTTTTCAGCACCTAAAAGAGTATAAAAGGGTTGTACACGTTTTCACGCATTTCATCATATCTCTTAGGAGAGATAAGATATCAAATTGGTTATTACTTCCTCTGGCTTTCTTTAAGATCATCTAAAAACACATTTTAGGATTTTTGGATAATCAACCCCCAGTGGATGTAATAAAGTTACATACGTTTCCATATTTTTCGACATATCCCTTAAATTTGATGAGATTTCAAATTGATTTTTACCTTTACAGAGTTTTATTTAACAGTCTACGAACCAATTTTAGGATTTTCCGATATTCAACCCCCAAGGGGTTGTAAAGGGGTCGCGTATATTTTCACGAATTTCGTCATATTGTAAGGATCTTCGTTAAAATTATAAAATATTAACTTGATCGCTTCTTCTTAGTTAACGTTAATTGAAATAGATCATTTCTTCTTAGTTAACATTAATTGAAACTTTATTTATTAAACACATTAATTAAAAATGATTGTTAATTGATAGATAATTAATAGAAAATTTAAACTTCAATCTCTATTAAATATATTTTAATTGATATTTAATGCTTTGTTAAAATTGTTGTTCATTGCATTGATTCAGTAATTAAATTCAATTGATATTTAATGATCGGTTGAAATTACTATTCATTGCATTGATTCAATAATTAAATTCTATTTTCTATAATTTAAAATATTTAATTTTTATTTAAATAGAACTGAAATGTTGACTTGTGCATCAGTGAAAAGATAGCAATCGTCTGTTTTTAAAATGAAAATAAATTTGAAAAATACACCAAACGTGCCAACTTTGATTGACCAAAAAATGTAATCGAAGTTGACTCACAAATGGTTGAATCGACAGTGACAAAAACCACTCAGTTAAAGTGAAAAAAATAATTACAACCAGCAACACCACAATATCTATTGGGTCTTTTGAACTATTGACTTCATTTCTATTCCACAGATTTTTATTATAGATGCCTAGAAAGTGTTTTCAAGATTTTTAAAACCCGACCCCTAAGGGGGTGTGAAGGGATTGTATACACTTTCCGTCATATCTCTTAGGAAAGCTTTCTTTATATTTATCTAACAACTTCTTTCTGGATTTTTTGATATTCAACCCCTCAGAGGGTGTAAGGGGGTTACATACGTTCTCACAATTTTCGGCATATCTATTATATCAATTTGACATTCTTCTGCAGAGTTTTATACAGGGTGTAACTAGTACTGAGGTTCAAACGAAAATGGGAGATAGAGGAACTTGTCCTGAGTAGAAAATCGTTCTACACATACTCCCGTTTTTGCACCGTTAAGGAGATAGCGCGATTTTAAGGACGAAGGATTTTCATCGTACCTGTGATCACTGTTTGATCTCTAACTTCTGCTGTACTAAGCGTAACGTAATAATTCTAAGCTCGTTGGAAAGGACACAAATTCTTCTTTCTAATTGTATTAATCAGTGTTATACTTTTTGAGAAAAATTCATTTAAATGACACAAAAATAATAAAAAATTGAAAAAAAATCCAAAAAAGTCCTGTTTTCTCCAAGAAGGACCTGATTAACCACCAAATTTTATTACATTTTCGGAAAGCCCATAAAATTTCACTGTACGTTTGATAACAGCATTTCTTCATAGGTTGAATTGTAAAGGAGCGGGGCTAACAGTTATCAAGCACGTTCCCTTCAAGTAAATCTGGTTTGACACCCGTCATTCGCCGAAGGAGTATGATTAATAATAGTGAGGACGAAATAAAAGAGTTGAAGTATAGTTTACTACGTTTATTTAGTTTATTTTGTTTATTACGTTTACAAATAATTTTCAACATGTCCGCCGTTGTGGAGCAAGCAGAAGTGGTATCGCCGACGAATGGCATTGGTGGGGTTCACACGCAGTAGTTGGGCTCGTAACTGATTGCATGCTTCGGTGATACGGGAAACGAGCTGTTCTCGTGTATGAATTTCCTCTGCGTAGACGATGCTTTTCAAATACCCCCAGACATAAAAGTCCATGGGAGTTAAGTCGGGAGATCGTGGAGGCCATGCAATGGGACCGCCACGACCAATCCATCGATCCCGAAAATTCGCGTCGAGCCACCGACGGACATTAGCACTATAATGCGCTGGCGCTCCATCGTGCTGATACCAAAACCTGACCAGTACACGGAGTGGTATATCCTCTATGAGGTCTGGTAAAGTTTCCTCCAAAAATTCGGCATAATTGGTGGAATTGAGAATTGGGGGAAGAAATACCGGACCAATGAAAGTTCTGCCGATGATGCCAGCCCAAACATTCACACTGAAGCGATGTTGATGGGACGTATTTCGGCTGGTATGGGGATTTTCACGTGCCCACACAAGCAAATTGTGGAAATTTTGTATGCCATCGCGGGTGAATTGCGATTCGTCGGTCCAGAGAATTCTTCCGAAAAACGCTGGATGTTGGTCTGCTCGCAGTATCATGGTACGACAAAAGTCTCGCCGATGTTCACGATCACCGGGCAACAGTTGTTGCACCGGTGTATTGTGATAGGGATACAGTCCTTCTCCTTGCAGAATTCGGAACACTTGCATGTGGTTGATGCCTAATCGATGGCCGATGCGCCGGGTGCTTACCGTGGGTTCCTAGCCGCGATGCGCAGTATGCGCTCCTGTAACATAATTTCCACACATAAGAGCAATACGTGTGTTGTTAACATGGTTGCTCATTCCTGCATCTGTTTTGCGGTAAATTCTATGTTTAGCAGTATTTCCAACATGTGCAGGGAGCTCACTTGTTGTTGCAAATATGAAGAAATTCTGTTATCAAACGTATAGTGAAATTTTATGGGCTTTCCGAAAATGTAATAAAATTTGGTGGTTAATCAGGTCCTTCTTGGAGAAAAGAGGACTTTTTTGTATTTTTTTTTAATTATTTATTATTTTTGTGTCATTTAAATGAATTTTTCTCAAAAAGTATAACACTGATTGACACAGTTGATAGCAATTAGAAAGAAGAATTTGTGTCCTTTCCAACGAGCCCAGAATTATTACGTTACGCTAAGTACAGCAGAAGTTAGAGATCAAACAGTGATCACAGGTACGATGAAAATCCTTCGTCCTTAAAATCGTGCTATCTCCTTAACGGTGCAAAAACGGGAGTATGTGTGGAACGATTTTCTACTCAGGACAAGTTCCTCTATCTCCCATTTTCGTTTGAACCTTAGTACTAGTTACACCCTGTATAACAGCCTTCAAATCCATTTTAGAGTATTCTGATATCCAACCTCCAAGGTTGTGTAAACGGGTTGCATACCTTTTCACAAATTCCTACCTGATGATATCGAATTGATTTTTACCTCCTAAAGCTTCCTATATAATCACCAAAAAGTTAATTTCAGAATTTTTAGATTTTCACAAATTTTTGATATTAAACCCATAGGGGTGTAAAAGAGTTATACATGTTTTAGAGAAATTGTATTTGCGAAACATTGAGATGCTTTATATACCACCTAGATGATTCACTTAGGGTTCACCTACATGATTCACTATCAAGTAACAAAACAGAACACCCAACGATTCACCTAGGAATCATAAGTGAATTCATCATGTGAAAATATATCTCACCTATATGAATTCGTTAGTGATTCACTTACGATGCTTTCGATTTACTGGGTATCGAAATATTCGATATTCAGTACTAATATACTTGACGTAAAAAACCAAAATAAAAGCACTTGTTGCCAATTCTTTAAGCTGTTTTTCTGAATAAAATTGCGAACTATGAACGCAGAAAACGATAGCGAAATAACTGAAATGCTTAAAAAAAAAATTTTGGTGGTTTTGTAAAAGGAAATGTACGAATATATTTATTAATGCCGGCATCAGGTAGTCAGCAATGTAATTATCTATTTATAGTAATGCTAATTCAATTGCAATTGAAAAATGTTTGAGAGGACATTTTTCGTAATGTTTATTTTGACAGATTTAGAAAAGTTATAAATTATTAATGGATGTCGTTGGTAACCAAGAGAATTTAATAACAATAAATTTATAACGACAAGCTGATTATTAAAAAAAAAATACCGCGCTTCGTTTATACTATACAAATATTTTCTGTGCAATGAAATATTTGATTTATTATATTTAAATATGAATGAATGCGGCTGTGAGGAAAGTGAAAAAGCGCGCCAAGATTTGAATAGGCACGACATTCATATGGCCAATTTACTACGTTACCTATGCCAGCGTCTTTATCGTCCGACTTAATTATCACAAGGAGAAACCATTGTCGTAAAATCTCTGGCTGGGCTGTCTTTTTACAACATTTTAAATAACCATAACTGTCCAATTTCCCAAAACGAAGAAGAGTATTATTGTAAATTTAAAAATAAAATTTTTTTTTTTTAAAATACTTGGAAGGAAGGTATCACTTAAAATGGCAAACCGGTTCGTCAGATCTTTCGTTTTCTTATACAAAAAGCACAGACCTTGTCTTAATGTTCACTTTCCCTTCCGAGATTTCGAGTGCTATCACAGTAACTTAATCAGCAACAATTTTCTGTATGCCAATATTATTTATAGATAGTAACTAATCATAACGATAATAAGATTGTGACCCGGTGTAAACAAGCCAATGGGAAAAGCATAAAACTTATGTATACGTTTCGAGTTAACCCAAATGTCGAAAATGTTAACGACGATTAGCATAAAGAATACTTTTGCTATTATTTCGTGCACGTAATGTGCAAGGTATTTGCTTACCTTATTCCGTCGTCAGTTTGATTGAAAACGTCGAAGATTTGAAATGGAAAACTTATTTTTAACCCGATCGTAAGGACGAAGTACTTCGTGTCAACTCCTTACCAAACGAATAGTAAATTAGGCCACGGAAAGAAATCCCTGATTTTTCCCGACAGGATAACGTAAAATGTCGTATGCTGGTTGGTAGTAAGTAGTCTAGTGCCTTCCTTCTGTCGCTCCGAACAGAAAACTTTCGTTTTTGCAATCGACGAAAATAGACTTGGTAACCAAAAATAGAAGTTAGAAATTGGGAAGGCCCAATTATTGGATTCGACTAGAAGAAAGCTAGGCAAATTTTTGTTATTACGTGGGTGTCTTCTTTCTATCGATGTCGCAAACTTTGTTTTCCAATTTAATGACTTCAGGTCAGGAGTCGGAGTCAGATTCGGTCGGCTCAAATTTCGGACTGTCTTTAAGAAAATTTGAATTATTTGAACAAGTTTAACTACTGAGTATACTTCTTCTTGTTTCCCGAAATTGAACAAATTACAAGAAATGAACAAAAAAATCTACCAACAGTCTGGGCGAAACTTCATTATTTTTTAGGTCAAAGTTTGGAAAGCAGTTAAAATTGGGTCGCGATAGAATGCATACGCAACTAAACTGCCAGGACGCGGTCAAATTCGAAGTATAAAAATAGTTATTTCGAGATTAGGAGGTTTTTTGGAAATATAATTTTGTCCTTAGAATAGAAGTCGAAATATCTAAGATAAAGATTTTTAGCCGATTAAACATATAGTAATCCCGATTTGAATTGCGATATGTTATTGACACTAGAAGCCCATGGAAGTAAGAACCAATTCGATGCCTCATCAGACCTAAGAGATATGACGAATTGTGAAAACGTATACAAGCCCATTAAATCCACTTGGAGGTTGAATTTGAAAAAACTCCACTGCCCACTTGGGAGTTGAATATTCGATAATCTTGACGTCATTATTAGATAAATATAAAAAAAGTAAGAGGAATTTAAATCCAATTCGATATCATACCATTCCTTAGATATATGACGGAATTCGTGAAGACGTTTTCACCCCTTTTATTCACTCTTAGGGGTTGAAAAGGAAAAAATCGTGAAAACGGAATTTAGTCGATTATATGTGTATAACAAGTCGGTGGAAATGAAAAGGTATTTGATATCTTATCAGACCTGAGGGACATGGCAGAATTTGTGAAAATATATACCTACAACCCCTTTACACCACCTTGGGGCTTAAATTTCAAAAATCCTGAAAACGCTTTCTGGGTATTTATATGAAGAATACGTAGAATAAAAATGAATTCAATATTTGGAAAGACCTAATAGATATGACGAATATCGTGAAAATATATGCATTCCATTTTCACTGATAATTTTTTTGCCTCCCTTCCGAACAGCAATGGGTATTTGATTTACATATACATATGGAGTTTCAACTTTCTTATATAAGCCGTTCTATAGTTAGGAAAAACACCCCCCGTACCATACTACCCCTAGAAGAATTATATTTTTCCAATATGCTACTACTATACCCCTATCCAAATACCAAGTTTCAGTTTTATATCATTACAAGTGCTCGAGATATAAAAATCGGAACTTTTTCCTTTCACCCTCCCCACCCTCACCCACTACACCCGCACCCCTAAAATTTTTTTTTCTGCTAGGCGTCTATTAGATCTACTTCTGGTCTTTCAGACCAGATTTTTTAGAAAAATTCTTATACCCTCCACTTCCATGCTCCACCGCTCCCTTAAAAAATTTTACTTTCATCAAACTTTATTTGTCAACCTTAATACAGAAACCGCATTTTTATTTTTCTAATGCATTTAGTTCGTGAGATATCGTAATCTAAACCTTTTCAGCCCCCACCTCCGTATGCCACTGCACCCTCTCAAAAATTCGTTTTCGATCTATTCTCCTAAAATACCATCAGATGTTCATTAAATTTTAATTTTGTGACATTAACCATTTAGGAGATATGGATTTTAGAATGTCTTGATCTCGGCTTTCGAGCGTTTCGGACGCATTATTTTTCCCCCCACTCTCACACTCCTTCAGCCATATCGGCAATTTTTTTTCAAATGGGTCCACTATCGAAGCTCTATATAAATTCTAAGTTTCAGCCTCCTAACATAAGCAGTTGCTGACATCAAGAAAGCACAATTTTCCGTCTAAAACGCTTCCCCCACCTCCCCCCTCACACTCACACCCTTCAAAAAGTGGTCACTTCAAGGGGCCTACCCAGTCTATTCAGAAAACAAATTTAATTTAATAGCTCATATTGTTTGGTAGCTTTAAGTCCGAAAACGATTTTGCGTACGGCGGACGGCGCACAGACGGACTGAAATTTTGTTTTGCTTTTTTGGTGTTTATTAGTCATGTAACGTGGAAAAAAATGTTCAGGATAGCAAATTTTTTTTTTGAGTTTCGATAACAATACTTTATTATTAAAATAATAAAGTAAAATAGGTTTTACTAAAGGTGCTTCAAATTTTTATGTTTGATGTTTGGTACAAAATTATTTTAATATCAAAATTCCAGGGTAATCTACAAAATTTAGGAAATTTCCTGATTATTCCAGGTTAATTCAAAGTTCTAGAAAATTTCCGGACTTTTATAGGTTTTTAGCCTTCCTATAAGTTCATACCAATTGTTGGCGACAATCTGGTGCCCCTTTATTATTTTTTAGGACAAAGGCCGGGAAGCGGTTAAAGCTGAAACGTGACAGAACTGTCGACGCTACTAACACCCTTAAAACACTGAACACTGTCAGTCAGTCCGGGATGCTATACTGCCTGATTCGAGAGAAGCAATTTTTTTGGAATGCTTCATTGCAAAATACAAATTTCAGCATTCATAGAAACAAAACAGTAAACATAAACAGTCCCTAGAAGAAAAAATCAATTCGATATCTAATAAGACCTAAGAGATATGGCAGAATTCGTGAATCCTTTTTTACTCCCTTAGGGGAACCGAAAGAAATTTTTAAGTGATTATTTAAAAAGTCCGCGGAAGTAAAAACCAATCCGATAACTCGTCAGACTTAAGAATTATGGCAATTTCGTGGAAACGTACACAAACCACTTATAATACCTTTGGGGTCGATGAATCACGAAATCGATTTCTAGGCGTTTTTCTGAAGAGCGCGTAGAAGTAGAGGGATTTTAATATCTGAGTAGACGTAACAGTTCTGACGAAATTCACCAAATTATATACACCCCCATTTTGCCGAAGAACATTTTTTTTTTATTTTTTTTTAAATTATTTGTCTAGTATAGCTGTATACATATATATCAAGTTTCAACTTTCCAGTACAATCCATTTCTGAGATAAAAAAAAACTCCTTGCTCTTCAATACTGTGCTACTCATCCCAAAAAAATATAATTTTAGAATGTGCCACTACTATACGCCTACATAAATATCAAGTTTCAGCTCTCTATCTGTAGCGACTCTCTGGAAAAAAAATTAACGCAACTTTATTTTTTTTTGAGTAGAAGTCCAGAACGCATTTAATGCTTTAGTGCGGTGCAGGTTACAATGACAACCTAACGAATAACTCAAACCCCTATGAAATGTATTTTTGTCTGAGCTCAGGTTGTATATTATTCTGCACTGTTTCTCAGTACTGAACGATTCAGAATTTTAATCCAAAAAAATAATAATGTGAGGCTGCTTCATTTATTTAAATGATTGTTTTTAATTTAAATAAAAAGAGAGATGGTGAAATATCGACATAACATATTTCTAGACGTTTGTATAAAGAACCCGTAAAAGTATAGAATTCGTGAGTAAAATCCTTTTCACTCACTTGTGGGATGACTATCGAAAGATTTTGAAACCGGGAAGCGCTGAATCTTGTTATCAAGAAAACAGCGAAAATTAGTAACTCACCTGTGCTGAAATTTGATTAGAAGAAATTTCGCGATACCTTTTAATTTTTTTTTTTTAATATAATGAATTAGAAAAATACAAAGGTTTTTTCAATTTCTTTTTGTTTCTTGCTTATAATAATATATAATTTCTACAATCTTAAGTCCGTACAAAAATCGTACCTGTTTGCTACGGATCAAAACTTTGTGGCCTAAGGATTCGAGCTCGGAACCATATACATCAGAACTTGACAGTATACTCAAGGCTCTACAGCACCGCAGAGTATCTTATTTAAAAACATTCCACTTATATGTACATAATTTCAAGCCTTACTAGTACTGCCACAGTACTGATTTTCAAAATTCACAAACGTAATGTTGCAACAAACTATTTTTGAACGCGAGAAATTTAAGCTGAATAAAAACATGGTTAGGACTTGACTGACTATATTTTGTTACGAAGAAACCTTGGCATGCTCGGTTTCGTCCGTATGCATAGGTATTTTAAAGGACATGGTGCCATACCAGAGATTCGTTGATCAGCCATCAAATGTGCCAAGGCGGTACCTTCCAATTAGAAATGAATACCTTATAAGTGTATAGAGAACAATGTTTTCTTCTATACTGTTTATAAATTTTATATTGTAGACTAAATGCAAACTTCGTATGCACGATTCAGTAAAGGGCGGAGAAATATAAATTACAACATATAGCAAAAAAAAGTTGGAATCAAAATACGTTTGAAACAAAAAAAAAACAATGAAAGATTGGGCTAATTATCTGAACTTATGGCTGGTATTCAAACCAAGCAACGTACATATTTGCTAATTTTTGGACTAGTGTGGTATGTTCGTTGCTCGAATCCTTTTTTTTTTGATATTATACCGATTTGTGAGAGACCCAGAAGTCAGTCAAAAAACATACGCCGCCATACTCCACTCCATACTACTTCTAGCTTTTCCTTTGTTGTAGAGATGGGCAAAAAAGATCAGTTCAGTGAAGTACTTCACAACTAGTGATTCACTTTAAAGAGAGTAAGTAAGTTCAGTGAAATACTTTAATTGAGCTGTTCCTTTTATCTCTTCTCTTCTCGCCGTTTAGTAGTCACTAGTCATTATTCCTTCGATTGAACTGTTCATTTGCTCTATTCTCTTCTCTAACCAGTCGTTCAGTAGTCACCGGAAGTTCAGTTGTGCTGGTGTGTGTGGGTTTTCTTCTCTAAACAGCCGTTCACTATAGTCAGGCAGTTCAGTTGGGCTTGTGGGTTGGGAAATATTAAAAAGAGCGATGTATACATCATTTTCAACTACTCCTTTTTTCCTTTGCGGTTCATTGGTGATCACAAATCACAACGCTCCCGATCGAGCTGTAGCCTGTTGTTGGAATTGACCAACTTTTCCATCAGTCCTTTTTTGCCGTTCCGAATATCCACTCACCAAGTTTTTGCTCATTTTCGAAATTCGTCATTGGCCAAGGTTTGGGTACACCACTGGTGCTTTTACCTAGAAAAAGAGTGATGTCTCGCAGTGGGACAACCTTCTAACAGGGCGCCATTTAACTAACAATTTTGGCAGCTGGTACCACTAAATAAAAATAAAAATTGAGGCACTTTTCCAGTACACCAACGAATGATAAGACCATGACCTGGATAGCACATAATACCTTGGCCTTTGGATTGGTAAGCAAGCCTTACTGCTAGAACTACGAGGCCGAGCATTCTAAATTCCCTCAGAAATGGTATTTATCTTATTGTAGGACGAAATTTTTGATTTTGTCCACAAATTCTGATTAAGAACTTCAGAAAGACGCTGCTTTTATGGTCCATGTTCAGCCGTAATTAACCAATGGTATCTAATCTATAATACATCGATGCCTTTGCTGCAATGAATGTTCTAACAAGCTAGAAACAACAATTAAAATTAATACTTCATATGAAACATATTCAGAAATTGCATAAGACGTACCTTACTGCAAGCTAACTAAACTTTCCTCAAGTATTTTAAATACTTTTCGAAACTTCGTCCCCTCGGTTGTTTGGTGTTAGTTGACAATCATAATCATGGCACAGTTTTAACTTAGGGAATTCCCCAGTTCTAGTTTAACTTTTCATGAAACTTTTATCCCGATTTATGTTGCAGTATCATGAAATGGTCGTTAGCCACTGTCCCTGGGGAAGACCAGGCGGAGGAGCCCCAAATCTAGATGTCCGCATGCGCAACATTACAGCGGAAGGACTACATCCGACACCGAAATACGTAAGTCCGTTAAGATCCTTTACATTGGCGGTTTGAATTAGTTTCGAATATCCTTTCGCAGGGTGCACGAGGCTCTCATTTACCACCGTGCCATATAAATCTCGTAAGTGGAGGACCTCAAATTCGAAGTGCAGCCGACCGATTGTACATAACGCTCAAGGACCATCCGTCTATGACTTTTCGAAATAAAGGACACGTCGATATCGAACTTCGGTACAAGCCGCAGTTAGCAATGAAGCCAAAAATGCACTTGGAGAAGATCACAGTCACGGAAAAGCCGAAAATCAAGGAGAAGAAGAAACCATCGGTCGAGGTAAATTCATTAGCTCAACAAATTACAAATAATAATTGGCTCTGTTTAAATTGAAAAAATATTAAGGATTTTAATCCTTGGGGCAAGGCTGGACCAGGCGGAGCTCCATGGCGCAACCCAAAAAGCGTTGGTAGCTCGTTTATGCGGTCTTTGGTAGGACTTGTCTTCCGCTTTGCATAGAAAATAATGTTTTTTGGTTTTTCTCTTTACTCCCGAAGGGATGGACCAACAAGGAGCTACTCAAGGAACTGGACCAGGAAAATCCCCAAACGACACCCAGCGAGAAGCTTGTGGCGAAAAAATCAAAACCACAAAAGGAGCCAGTGCGTCAATGCTGCCCGCTATGTTCGTGCAAGTGTACAGCAGGAACATCATCAGAGTCCGAACCGATTCGATCGCCAGTAAAACGACATCCTGCTAAAGAAAGCGCTTCTAAAGGTGCAGGTCCTGTGGCAGCGATACGCAATAAAAGCGGCTCGCCCAACAAAATTGCCACCACCAATAAAAAAGACAAGCCAGTAACGTTCAAACGAACTGGAGGAGGCACTCGAAAGCCGAACAATTCGTGCCTGGCCGCCAACGAAGGAGTCGAATTGGTACCGCTTTTGGCTCGACGTCGCGGCATGCATCGTCCCGTCAGCCTTTCCAGCACGGACGTTACGAAACGCACGGATTGTAATAGGTACGGTAGTTGTTTAAAGAAATTCACTTTGCATATTCGGTAATCGGTCCGCCTGGTCCGCAAACCCAAAATCATCTATGTTGAATTGTGCAGATTGACGACCGCCTACGATGTCGAATATTTGAACGATTTGAAACGGCAAATGTCTCAGAAATGTCGCCGTCTTAAACTAACCAAAGAACAAGAGATGGATCTGTGCAATAAGCACTTTAAAACTTTCGAGGAATTTTGGGGCCGACCGGGCCACGGAGCGCCACGTAACATCAAAACGAAATTAAATTTGGACGATTTGCTTTATGGAGTTTCGATCTGAGTAAAGCAAATTCTGTACTATTTGGACAATTTTCGAAAAGGATTTTTTTATTTTTGAAAATCATTTAAATTTTAGATTTAATCAGTGGCTTTGGCTCTGTTTCTGTGTCGGTAGTGCACTATGTTAATTTTTTTGTAAATAAAGCGAAAATTAGAAAAATTTTGTCCGCTTGTAGGATTTGCAAGCGGAAAAGAAGTTATTTCTGCGCGAACTTGTTAATCCTTTAAAATTCTATCAAAAAATCTTATCAATAAAATGATTTTAGTGTTCCTAGGTTTTCATAATATGTATATAATTTATTCTAGCTTAATTCGATTCTTATACGTATAAATAAAACTGTTGAGAAATATCCGTTTGTCTATATACTCATTTGTTCCAATATAACTTTGAAAACGGCTCAGGAAATTTGGATTAAATATGGTAATGGAGTACAGGCAGTAATTCTGCACCAGAAAAATAAAAGTGCATCAGAGAAGCAAAGTTAGAACTTCATCCGCAGAAGGGCTCATCCATGAGAGAAGAATCGTACTCGGAGAAAATCAAGACATCATTCTAATTTTGCGATCGATTTAAAAACAATTTGCTACCCTGAACATTTTTTTTCACGTTTTCACTAGTAGACGCAAAACTGTATGAGGTTCGTACCTCCTAAGCCCTTTGATCTATTAAGTTTAATTCTTGTGGGTAGAACCTCTTTCCATGTCCACTTTTTTAGGGCTTGAAGTATGAGAGGAGAGGTGAATTTTAGATTCTAGCTAGAACTTAGCAAAAATGAAATCTGTGTTCGTTCTAAAAAAAGACACATCTAGTTTTGTATTAATTTTTACTTTATTATTTTTTAATAATAAAGTATTGTGATCCTGAAATTTCAAAAAAAATTTGCTACCCTGAAATTTTGTATTTTCACGTTTTAGGACTAGTAAACCCCAAAAAAGCAACAAAAAAAATGTCCGTCTGTCCGCCGTACGCAAAATCGTTTGAAGGCGCGTAGCTCCCAAACCCATTGAGATATTAAGTTGAAATTTTTTTGGTAGGTAGATTGGGTGAACTCCGACGACTGGTATCATTTGGGAGGGTGGGGCTGCAAGGGGAGAGGAGAGGGGAGCGTTTTAGACAAAACATTTTGGTTTCTAGATCTCAGGAAGAAAAACTTTGGATTACAATATCTTCCGAACCAATTGCACCAGGAAGATAAAATTTATTTTCTGTATATGGAATCACAAGAGGAGTCTAATGAACGTAAATTTTTTGAGAGGGGAGGTGGAGCACGAGAGTAGGGTGGACAGCAATTTCTCAAAAAATGTAATTTTTATATCTCACAAACCGTATCGGATATGATCTTGAAAATTTGGCAGGAGTTGGGGTGGATAGACCTCTAGTAGGAAAATTTGGGGGTGTGGGTGTTGGGGGTGATGGTGAAACGAGGTAGAAAGAAAAACATTCTGATTTTTATTTCTCAAAAACCGTAATGAATAGAAAGCTAAAAATTTAAGATTATATAGAGCCACTATAGAGACATCCTAGAAAAATAAAATTGTTGATAGGGATAGCGAGGTACGGGGTGGTTTTTTATATCTCAAAAACGGCTTATGCTAGAAAGTTGAAACTTAGTACGTATATGTAGATGTGTTATTAGAGTAATTTAAGCAAAAAAAAAGTTCAGATTTTTATTGGCGTTCAGAGGTTGAGTTAGGTTAGGTTAGGTTATAGTGGCAGCCATCCAAACCATGGATCGACTCACTTAGACCATTCGGTTGGTCCATTGTGATACCACACCCGTGACACCTTAATGAAGTCCCATATAGGGAGTTATCGTAGCATTTCTACAGGAGAAAGCTAGAACCAGCCACAGATGCGAATGAACTTGGCTTATTCATCAATTCGTGCTCCGGCCATGTCCCCGAGTCTGGAGAAGAAGTAGCTGCCCATGGCTCTGAACCTACAGCTGGCTAGCTGGGGACACTCACAAAGTAGATGCCTAACGCTCTCTTCTTCTTCTTCACTTCTGCAGCTTCTGCAGTAGTCATTATATTGAACGCCTAAGCGTTGTGCATGTCTGCCAAAGAGACAGTGCCCTGTTATGACTGCCGTAATGTTACGGGTCTCTATACGACTTCTTTTCAGAAGATCGGCAGTCCTTCTAGGATGTATTGCTAGCCATAGCTGCCTGGAGGTTTCACACGTAGTTAGGTTGAACCATCTGCCATTGGTCAGCTCCATTGCCTTCCTGTCAGGATTACTCTTGACGTAATTACGCGGTATTTTTACCGCTTGGGTTGCATGTATAGCAGCCATTTCAGATCCAGTTTTGGCCAGCTCATCGGCTGTCTCATTTCCTGGTATCCCTTTGTGTCCCGGAACCCAGCACAGGAAAACCTTATGACCTGCGCCCAAAGTTTTCAGACACTCCCTCACTATCTTTGACTTGACTAGGTTGGAGCTTAGAGCTTTCATTGCTGCTTGGCTGTCTATGTAAATCTTTATGCACGACTCTTCGGGAAGATTTGTTGCGGCTTTTAGTATGTCCACTGCTTACGGCAAAAACCTCGGCTTGAAAAATACTGCAGTAGTCCGGCAGACGAAAGGATACTTGAATGTTAATGTCGGCTGAGAAGATCCCTGCCCCCGTTCCAGTATCCATTTTTGACCCTTCCGTGAATATAGCAATTTCAGATTCCCTTATCACTTTTTGATTATTCCAGTCCCCCCCTAGTAGGGAAAAGGGTATGGAATCCTGTATCGAAGCTTAAAAACGGAGTTATATAGTCGGTGAGTTCACTAAGCCCACAATCTGGAAATAATGAAAGAATTTTGCTATGCCCATAATCCGCAGATTTCCAGCAGCCACCAGACTCTTTTAGTATCAGGGCGCTCTTGGCAGCAGCATTCTTGATTTGAATATCTATTGGCAGCAGAAGCAGCATAATCTCCATTGCAGCTGTTGGCGTTGATTGCAAAGCGCCCGTGATGCCTAAGCAAGCCGCTCTCTGCACTTTCGTTAGATTATTCTTGTGCGCGCTTTTGTCCAGGGCTGTCCACCATACCAGGCCACCATAAAGAAGAATGGGCCTTACGATAGAGATGTACATCCAGTGAACCATTGCGGGCTTTATTCCCCATTTCTTGCCAAAGGCCTTCTTGCAAGTATAGAAGGCAATTGTTGCTTTCTTGATGCACTCATCAAGGTTTTTCTTCCAGTTAAGCTTAGCGTCAAGAATAATTCCCAGGTACTTAGCTTCAGTTTTAAGCTCCAGAATGGTATTACCTATTTTTGGAATTGTAAATGGGGGTATTGCTCTCCTTCGAGTGACAAGAACCAGTTCAGTTTTTGTGGGGTTAACCCCCAAACCACAACTTGCCGCCCATTTGTACAATTTCCGTAGTGCTCCCTGCACTAGTTCAGCTATCGTGGGTAGAAATTTGCCAGATACCAGTATAACTAGGTCATCAGCGTACGCTACCACTTTGATTCCGTCCCTCTCGAGCTGGGATAAAATAGGATCGACGACTAATACCCAAAGTAGTGGTGATAGAACTCCCCCCTGCGGGGTACCTCTGGACACAGTTCCAGATATTTCATTCTCACCAATGGATGCATGTATCATTCTACTTTTAGACATGTCGAGCTATCAAAGCAATTTTACTTCTGCGGGCTATTTATATAAGCGCCTAGTAACGATCTTCAAAATTTTTCGATATCCAACCACTAAGGAGGTGTAAAGTGGATGTGTACATATTCACGAATTCTGATATATTTCTTAGGTATATTGAGATTTGGAGTTCACTTTCACTTCTATAAGCTTTAAACATAGTCAGGGAAAAAGTATAAGTATTTTTCCCTATTAAACCTCCTGGGGGAAAGTTTCAAATAGCCTCCTGGTTATTCCTTAGGTTGTCAATCTCATAGTAACCTACACCTCATCTCAGCATTTAACACGTTTCGGACTCCTACCCATAAAATAATAAAGTTGCGCACAGACTGTTGGCAGTTCTTTTTTACTGGCAAAAACCCCAAAAGAACAAAAACCCAGAATTACATACTCCGAAAGGACAAGATTTATTTTGAAATAGAAACAAATGACAAAACAGAAAACCAATAAAATGTAACTTAATGAAATCTCAAATGTTTTTAAATGGTGGGTACATTTTTGGAGATTTTATATTTAAATCTCAGTATTAACATGCTTTAACTATTTGATGCCTGTCCAGAATTATATTATAGTATTTAAAAATATTGTTTATTAATTAACTTGTCTTTAAATAATGATTAATATTTTTTAAAGAATTCCAAACAGTGGTCAGGTCGGCAAACAGGCCACAGAGATTAGATACAACAAAAAGCTACAAACATAAACTAAAACTAGCTAGAAAAAATCGTCAGAGCTCGAATATTTGTTTGCAGCTCTCATTATTCTAGCAACTGGACTGTTAAGCCCTCATAAGAAGTCCTACGATGATCAATATAAAAAATGTCAGTTGATTTTAATGAACGGATTGGAACAGAAAAGCCGAGAGCTTGTGGAAATTGCAAACAATCCAAATCCAAATGCGCCCGTCTTAAGGTACAATCTGGCTGGTACTGCCGACCGTCGCGGTCAGCAGTAACTGCCGGCAGAAGACTACTGCTTCAGGCAAAAACACGCTGTCTTGTCTGTTTGCGACTGCTCGGCAGTTGACGGTTGTGAGTGCAAAGCAGCCGCGGTGAGCAGTTCAGGTTGGCAGTTACTGCTGACCGCGACCGTCGGCAGTACCAGACAGATTGTACCTTTATGGATAGACTACTCAGGTTCAAAATCATGCTCATAATTTAAGTTACCAACTTCGATTTGCATGTTGAAATGTTTCAATATTTTTAGAATGTATTTCAAAATGTGGGTTCCATGTAACCGACAAGTATTCAATACGGGGACGGACTAAAGAGCAGTAGAGAGTTTTTATAGTAGGGGAGACCGGGGACAGTAGAAACAAGGGACAATAGAAACAATGGTCATAATGAACGCAATCCTTGGTTTAAATTAAGCTTCAAAGTGTCAAACGAAGCGTCTCTAAATGCCCCTGGTAGCTATTAATAAACCGTTGAGTAGAGTCAAAAGTGAAAGTATATATATCAAAAAATATGTTTTTCCACCATCTGTGTAAAGTTTTTCCATCATCGAAAAAGAGTGTTTAAGGGAATAAAAACGTGACTCTCAGGCTTCAACTATTAATATTTGTTTAGTTTAGAATATTTCCTTTAGTTGCAATCATTTAAATTCATACGTTCGTACGAGGTTAAGAAAACAATTGATTGATTAGATCAAAATGTGTTTTGGGGACAATTGAAACAATAAATGCGGGAACAGTCGAAAGGTGTTTCAATTCGCAAATAAGCCTTCCAATTGTCCTTTAAATATTCCTTAAACATGCCAGATACATGAAGGCGAAATTCTATTCTAGAAGATTGGTTTTCTGGATGCATGAAGCATATATCCATAAATCATGAAGCATAAATCCAGAACTTTCAATTCGCTGCCCTCAAACCACAAGTCTTTCACGAGGAACAAGTTTTAACATCACGAATGCTACACATTTTTGACAATCTGACTAACTATGACAATTTTGGATTATAATAAATACATATTACACTTAATCTAAATGCTGTTTCAATTGTCCCTGATATGTGTTTCAACCGTCACAGGTACGGGGACATATGAAACATCTCGACTACTTCATTACTTTTTAGAATATCTCTTTTGTTTATCTCTCAACGAAACAATTTACATATAAATTAGAGGCTATATATTCATTATAACTGACTTTATATCTCAGAAAATTGCGATAGCTGGGAAATGAAAAAATCATCAATCGAAAATGTTTCTATTGTCACCGGTCTCCCCTACGAATGTTCGAAAAATTTTGGATGTTACGTATAAAAAAAGCCATGCATCCTACGCGCAGAGCTGCATATAGAAGTGCAGTGCGGAATAAAGCTTAACGAAGAAACAAGGAGTACTCCTAGGTCTTTAACGATTGAAACTTCGGGCAGAAGATTATTATCGATGTGATAATCATATGAAATTGTTGCGGTCGATCTCTTGAAAACAATGTTGTCGCATTTGTGCGAGGTGATTAGAAGAGCGAGGTGATTAGAAGAGCACACCATTCAAAAAAGTAGATTTAAATTATCTTGAATTGTTTCACAGTCTTGAGTAGATTTAATTATGCTGAAAATCTTTAAATTGTCAGCAAACAACAGGAAATTGGCGTCGTGGAAAGTCGATGTGATGTCGTTGATAAATATGAGAAATAACAGGATCCAAGTGAGAGCCTTGAGGTACATCAGATGTTATATGGAAAGGAGTTGATTTTGTATTGATAATGCGGGAGCGATGGTACAGGTAACCGCGTAACTATTCTAAAAGATTGCCAAATATATCATACGCTTTGAGCAAGTCGTGATGGACTTTATCAAATGCTTTAGTGAAACCAGTATATATATTATGAAGTTGATGATCGTGCTCCAAATTTCGAATGAATACCTCAACGTAAGGTAGGAAGTTTGTTAAGGTGGATTTACCTTTACTAAAGCGATGTTGGTAAGGAGAAATTATATTAGTAAAAAGAGGAGTAAGCTTATTCATTACTATTTCGTCAAACATCATAGCAATTCTCGATTGAATGTATATGGGTCTGTAGTTTTGAACATTTTTCTTATCAGCCGATTTATGTACAGGACCCTAAAAGCTTGATTTCCATGACTCCGGAAATAGGCCAGATCAAAGAGATAATTTGAACAGAAGAATTAGAGGCTCTGCCGAAAACGCACGTCATGACGCTAAAAATATTGGAGGAATACCATCAGGCCCCATGCCATTGTTTGGCTTAAGAGCATTCAATGCTGATATAACATCTACAATGTTGATGTCGGGAGAAGATTGGCTTAATTGCAAATGAGTAGTGAGAGGAGCACGTAAATTGGCAATATTGTTGGGAAAGCACGGAAGAAAAAAATTTGGCAAAGAGCTAGCAGGATCGGAAGCAGCTTCATTGTTTAAAAACATAACTGACGGTAGAACGGTATCGCATCTAAATGGTAGTAACATAGTTTCAGAAGGCTGTAACATTATAAGAAATACTGTTTCCAATACGATTTGTATAAACAATGTTATCCATACTCGGTTCATCTCTTTAGTAACGGTCCGCAAGCGAGAAAATTCAAAATAGTCATGCAAAGATCGAGTTTCTTTGTATAGGTTGCTTCAGATGAAATGTCGTTTTTCTCTATGAAGTGAAGTCAGTTGCGATTTTCATGTCTCAAACTGCCGCCAGGTGGCAAAAGTGGTATTGGGTATTGAAGTATAAATACCCCTAAATTTACTCATGCAGTCATTTCAGTTTTAGACTTCATTGAGATCGGATCGAAAAAAATGGATTCGAGTCAAAAACGGTTAATTTTCCTTTATGAATTTAAACTTTGCCACAGCGCAACGAAGGCAACCGAAAACGTCAACAGGGCATTTGGAACTGATGCGGTAAACAAACGAACCACACAGCGATGGTTCAAAAAATTCCGATCAGGAGATTTGACCCTTGAAAGTGAGCCACGTGGTCACCCAGGACCTTCGATCGACAAGGACGAGCTAAATTGTTTAGTGGAATCTGCTTCGCGCCAAACTGTATGGGACATTGCAAGAAATTGGGTGAACACCATTCGACCAGCACCACCAGCACTTGCAACAGCTTGAAAAAATCAAAAAGCTTGATAAGTGGGTTCCGCATAAGCTTACTGAGCCAAACATGACGCGTCGACTGGAAATTTGCAGTTCCCTGCTCTCCCGGAAGAGAAACGATCCGTTTTTGAACAGAATAGTGACATGTGATGAAAAGTGGATACTAGGGGAGACTAGGTAGAAATGCACCATTTTATATATCTTCGAAGAAAATAGTGGAACTTGATTAATTTTTCTTTCTATATTTGATCAAACACCTTGCGCAAATATTTTATTCATAACAAAGAGCAAACTATAAACAGAACTTGAGAACTAATGAAGAAGAACGCAGTCAGTCCAAATGGTGCATTTCTCCCATCATACGGGAGAAATGCACCACATTTTATATATATAGCCAACCCAAACCAAATTAGTGGAAACAAAAACATGAAATATATTTATAAAAGTAACAAACAATAACGAACAAAACAGTAAATATATTAAGCCTTTTTCGATTTTTATACTAATAAAAAAAAATAAAAAATACCGAATAATAATAATTCAATGGCTTTATATAAGTTTTGATAAGTCAACGGATATTAAAATTTGAAAAATCGATTGCAAATTTGATATATTACTGCTGTCTCCTTGTAGCAAGAATCCGTTCTGGTTGCATCAAAATAATTTGAATATCATTAAGATTTGTGGCCATGAATTCAGGCAAAGGAGGCATAACAATCTGGTGCATCTCTCCCTATATGCTAGTGGTGCAATTCTACCGATTCCGACAAGATGGATATTTTTTATTTTTTTTTATAAATAAAAACAAATAATAAACTAGCACTTTACTAAAACACACCTTAGCAGATTTTACTTACGGGCGAGCGCCAATGGCGAGTGGTGCATTTCTACCTGTGGTGCAGGGCTACCCATTCTACCCTATACGACAATCGTCGCCGATCGGCACAATGGTTGGATGCTGATGAGACCCCAAAACACATGCCGAAACCAGGCCTACATCTGAAGAAGATAATGGTGACTGTTTGGTGGTCTGCAGCTGGAGTTATTCACTATTCCTTTTTGAAGCGTGGTGAAAACATTAATGCAGAGAAGTATTGTGCCCAACTCGATAAAATGCATCAGAAATTGCGTGTTCAACGAGCTAGATTGGTCAACAGAGATGGAGATATACTGCTTCATGACAACGCACGGCCTCATGTTTCAAGTACAACGGTCCAAAAATTAAACGAGTTGCAGTATGAGACTCTTCCTCATCCACCATACTCACCAGACCTTTCACCAACCGACTACCACTTTTTTAAACATTTGGATAATTTTTTAGCGAACAAACAATTCGATAAAGAAGCAGCCATCAAAAGTGCCTTCGAGGACTTTCTTCGCTCTAGAAAGTCAGACTTCTACGAAACTGGCATAAATGCACTTGTATCTCGTTGGGAGAAGTGTATTACATGTGCTGGTGCCTATTTTGATTAATAAAATTAAGTTTTATAAAGGTTGCAGTTGTTTGCAGTTGCACTACCAAAAACGACATTTCATCTGCAGCAACTAATACTTTGCATGCCCCTTATTATACTTTTCATACTCCTTGTTAGACAATGAAACGTGGTCATAAAAAATTGTCATTCTTTGGTAGATAAGGTTGATGAGAAAAATTAAATTTTCTTTTTTTTTTCGAAAATTTGGTTTTCAGAGATAAGCTTTTTTAGAAATGTTCTTTTGAATTTTGAACAACAAAGAATAGGACTGATACACTTGATCTTATATTCGATCCTCTGTTAGTGACATTTACGTCGATAAAAGCGAGTTTTAGATCTCCTGCCGCAGCTTCATCTCAGCACCAGCAAATACTAGATTCCCGTCAATCAATAATTTTAAAAGGACAGAAACGTAATCTTCCCAATTGATGAATAATTCAAATATAGCGGCAACAAAGACTTCTTTATTCTCGTAATTCCACATATTACAAATATATGACGCGGAAAAAAGAAACAACTACTGAAACAGAATAATTCGCAGCTACTACTGAAATTATTTGTATTCTCTATTTATGAATAAATCAATTATAAATCAATTTAATTAACGTAGCCGAAAAAAAAATCGTTCTTCTCTTAGCACAAGTGATCATTACTGGTTTTTTTTTTATTCGCTTTTACTTTTAATTCCGCACGCGAAAAGTTTTTGCTCTTAAGTACATGTAAATAAAATGGTTCTTTCTAAAATCTTGGATAAATAAAGTTAGTCCAAATTATATTACATATTTTCAAGTTTACGTTTTACAATGGAAAAAAATAAATAACGAATTTAATAAAACCAATGTCCGCAAACAACAACTAACTAACCTTATGGTTTTGTACAAATCAAAATATTATCTTAAGCTTGCTTCTCTGTAATATATATAAATTAGAATGGTCTTTTATTTAATCATTATTCTGTTTTTTAAACCTTACAAAATTATTTACAATATTTCATTATGTATTTCGTTTTTATCTTCCTTTTTTTTATTTACAAATTTATTTATATTTTAGCAATAAAAACAACTGTTTTATACAACTTCATTATCTTTTATACATATAAATACATTTTTCCAATTTAATTGATTTAATTTTGAATTAATTCTTTTGCCAGTTTTGTAAAGAAATGTACCATTTTAATGAAAAGGTTAAAACATACACACAACTTTTATCTGTGTAATGTTTTGGCTCCTTTTGAATAACAAAGATTGTGTGATCTATGCGTAGGGGAAATAAGATAACAAATAAAATATTAAGGACACAAAGGAAAAAAGAAATAAAAATATAATAATAACAAAAACGTAATAAGAAGTAAATTGGAAGACAATCGTTCATAAAAATTATTCATTTCATTCATGCGAAATTCAAACAAATTGATACACACTTTCAAAGAAACACAAAAAAACAAGAAAATTAAAATTCTCATTACAAGTAGATCCCTAATTTCCCGTTACTTTAAATTATAAAGAAGGTATCTATGTTAACGACATAATTAATATTAAAAAAAAAATAATAAAAATAATAACAATTTCTCTATTTATTATTATTTCATTCGATTGATGACTAAATCGCTGACTACACAAAGTGCTTTTTGGTAAGGTGAATCTGCCATTTCTTGTGCCAATCGAATTGCTTCGATGCAATGTTTTCGAGCTAGGAAACGTGTTTGTTCCAATCCTTGGGATTTATGTACTAGTTCAAAAGCTCGCTCGACATCACCAGGCTCCTGGAAACGTCGCATAATCATTGGATTCAATTCGGGGAACTGGAAAAGAAAAGAAAAACCAAACCGAAAGGCATATTGAGTTCTCTGAGAAAAAAAACTGATCAACTTATACCTTTTCGCATGCAAAAAGTACAGGTGCGGTTGCTAATCCTAATTTTAAATCGGCCGCTGTTGGTTTGCCCATCGCTTCGGCAGATGAAACAAAATCTAAAAGATCGTCGACCAATTGAAAAGCTAATCCGATATTACGACCGTACTGGAAAGCCAAATCTGATAGTGGTTCTTCGGCACCAGCCAATACTGCAGACTGTAAAATAGAATGAATTTGGTATATCAATTTTACAATTTTGGTCGAAACTCAAAATTCAAAACCTACCGCTTTTAATGTATTAGCAATTAACGATGCTGTTTTCCTATAGGTTTTCGTAAGATAGTGTGCGAATCTTTCATTTTCGGTTTCCTTTGAGCCCAGCTGCATGAATTCGCCTTGTACTAAATCTGTTAATATCTAAAACGAATCAAAAAGTCATGAATAAAGTTATTGCTCAGTTTTGAAGACAACTAAAATATTCTTACTTTGCAAAGTATAACTGTTACATCGTCATTTTTTAGTCCTGCAATAATTATGGACGCAATAGCCAAGATATAATCGCCTGCCATTGTCACCTAAAATTAAATAGTTGAGGTTTAATTAAGTTTCTACATTTTTAGAAGAATTACGTTATATGTTCCACTCTGGTTAAGAATGGTATTTTTTTAAATTTGTTTTAAGATATTAAAAAATTCGTGTTCGTTCACACGTCATATCGGCTGCAACTTATTTTACCGTTTATTCATTTGTACACTTAAAAATTTATATCAAAGCCCGTATGAAAATAGCTTTACGTGACTCGATCAACGGTACCTGTGACGGTAGATTGAGGAAATAGACAACAGACGGATCGGAAAAAAAACGCGAACACAAGATTGCCACAAACGCAAGTCAGAGTTACCATACATGATTTAACTGAATATGTAGAAATGTGACCCCTTACCGAACTACTGATACCACTAGTGAGTACATAATTAATATTGGCGTAGGGTCAGAGTAACGAATGTGCAGTACGTGTGACCACACTTGGTCTCGCATTTTGATTTGATTCTCACGAGTGAGAAGCAGTGTGACCGTTTTGATTTTTCTCAGGGTAGCAAATTTGGGTAGCAATTGTTACCTTGGGTAGCAAAAATATTTTCTAATACTTCTTTTAATTAAATGGAACTAGTTATGTCATTACATGCTTATCTGTTACTCATAATACATACTGTATATCCACTACAAATTTAAAATGTTTAAAGAAAAATTAATATTTTAAAGTGTAAATATTTATATGAAAATACAAGTTTTCCGGGTTCAGTACTGTTAAATATAATTTTGTTCTAACATCCTCACTTCCTTGTGATAATGCTTCCCGTAGAGCTCTCTAATTTTTTGGTGAATGTTTTCACAGTACATTTTTGAAATGAAAATATAAGTTTTCCAGAAAACTTGTATTTTCATTTCAAAAATGTACTGTGAAAACTGTGAAAATAATCTATTTAACAGTATTGAACCCGGAAAACTTGTTTTTCATTTCAAAAATGTACTGTGAAAAAATTCGCCAAAAAATTAGTGTGAATATTTATTTACGAAAATCACAAAATGAACATTTTGCCCTTATCTCGAACGAGTGATAGTTTTGAAAAAGATGCGTAATTCGATTGCGATTATGTATGCGCTAGCACTATATATTTCTCAGTAGAATAATATTAGACAGCTATCAATGGTACGCGATTTCGAATTTTACATTTGATATGGCTTGTCAAAATATCATATTTTTGGCGTACACAAGTTTTATAACAGCTAATTTTACCAGGGTAGCAAATTTAGTCATGTAGTAACATAGTAGCAAAAAGTTGTCAATAGTAGCATTTTGCTACCTTCGTAGCACTTGTGGTCACACTGGTGAGAAGCCGTGTAAAGGTATATTCAAAAGAGACATAACAATTCTATGTTTAAATAAAACACAGAATAATTGAGATAATTTCCAAACGTTGCTCGTTCGTGAACTTCATCATGATAAAAATGTAAATCTTGACTGACGTTTTGACATTGACAGACCAGCAAAAAAGTTAAAGGATACGTTTGTATTAAAATCACGGTCGTAGAATTAAAATATAAAATTATTATGTACCTATTGAATAACCCTTTGGTTGGTTTACGTGGTGGCCCGTCTGCTGAAAACAGGGCCCAATTAGAACAGGAAGCGCCGTTTTGATACCACAACTCGTTTAACCTGGTCGTTGAGGGCTTATGAAGTAGATATATAGTTTATCAGAGAACTCGAGCTTGAATGGATTATCCTATCCATCTGGAGCTGTTCAAGAAGGTAATCAGTTCTTCAATCTTGTTTTTCGAGATCTCATCAAGGTTATTTAAGGGTTTGCCTAGTGTGCGAAGTCTGGCTCTAGCTAGGGCTGGACACTCGCAGGTGAGTAACGGTGTCCTTCTTATTTGTATCCCCACAGCTGCTGCAATTGACGTTAAAGGGAATACCCAGTTTGGCCGCGTGGTCGCCGATCGACCAGTGACCCGTGCTGACTGCCGTGACTCTGGAGACGTCCACGCGGCTCCTGATCAAGAGTTCATCTGTTCTGCTCCGGCAGTAGGATGGTCATATCTTCCTAGATATGACGCAGTTGGCATGTCCGCTCCATCTGGAGTTGGCGTTTGTGAGAAAGTGG
Source organism: Beris morrisii (assembly GCA_951812415.1). Classification (NCBI taxonomy): domain Eukaryota; kingdom Metazoa; phylum Arthropoda; class Insecta; order Diptera; family Stratiomyidae; genus Beris; species Beris morrisii. Next base: position 126,147,913 of record OX638311.1, read on the forward strand.
GTGAATATTTGGCGTTTAACAGTTCCTAGTGGGATCTGAACTGATTCCATGAAAGGTCCCTGAAGAGCAGAACCTTGCCTAGCTAATTCGTCTGCCCGCTCGTTACCCTCTATCATGCTGTGTCCTGGGACCCAAAGCAGAGTAACTTTGACTTGACTTCCTAAGTAGGCTACCTCCTCTCGGTACTGTTCGACAAGTTTAGAGGAGGTGGTAGCCGAATCTAAGGCCTTGATTGCGGCTTAGCTGAGGATTACAATATTTCGCTTTGGCGTAGCGTCTTGCTGCAAAGTCCGACAGGCCTTTCGGATCCCCAGTATCTCCGCCTGGAAAACGCTGGCGTAGTCCGGTAAGTGGTAAGACTTTGCGACATAGTGTGTGTTTGAGAAAACTTCCGCTCCGACTCCGCAGTTCATTTTTGAACCGTCAGTGTATATGACTGTGTCGAATTCGTGTATAACTGAACCATTCTTCCATTCCGCCCTGTTTGGAAAACTCACAGCGAAATCCTTCTTGAAGGTCAGTCTCGGGATAATGTAGTCGGTCGGTGATTTAACTATTTCCGCTGGTAAAGATTCTAGAATGTAATTGTGACCATAAGGTTTGGCATACCAGCACCCAGATTCCTTGAGTCTGATAGCACTACATGACACAGTACTTTGTTGTGAACGGAGGCCTTGGAGTGAATATTTCGACTTGAAAAAGTCAAAATATTCGAAGGAAAGGAAGGTTCAGGAAAGAGTGGGCCAATTCCTACATCTGAATTGGTGGCTGAAATCCGAGCGGAAGCGACACGCTTGCTGGCGGCCGGGACTAGCTACGGCAGTTGTGGGGGGGTTCTTGCCCAGATTTCAGTCCATAAACCCTTGGCCTGTACAACAAAAAATTTCGTGTCGGCTTACTCCAGGGATTTAAAATGGGACTATCTTCCCAATAGGTCGTGAAAGACCAAGAAGCGGTGGAGTGCGCGACTTCACGATTTGTCAGGGCGCTTAGGTGTCATAGCGCCCTGCCTGCCCACCCTACCTCAGCCATGACTGTCCAAAAATAAACATAATTCATGGCCCCTTATTGAGGTTCAGGGCGGAGCTCAAACGCTCGGGTTCATTTTAAATGGCTCTTCTAGCCTCTAAACATTTTTCAGAATAAAAAAAAACATTAATATAACCGCCAAAAATATACAACCAAAAAAAATCTGGAAAATAAAAGAATACACCAAAAAAATATAGCAAAAAAAAGGATAAAAGAATATAGAAAAAAAAATAAACTCACCCCATTAATTTGTTTCTTGATGAATATTATTATGATTTAAACGTTGCCTTTTTTTTTTTTTAAATTTTTTTATTTCTGTACGTCGGTCCTGTCAGTCATGTCAATTTTTATTATATTTTATTTATCATTTTATTTAGCTATTTTATTTCACTCAATTTTCACAGCTCGATTTCTTTTCTGCGTTTTCCGGCATCAAACTCTTTCACCAGGAAATTCGATAGGAAGCCCACCAACAAGACAAACTAGTGCCCTCGACCGACCGACAGTCGGGAACGTGATCTACTCCCGGCAGCTAATCGTCTCAAATCATTTAAATAAAAACCCGTCCCACAATTGGTCTGTTTTATTTTGACTTTATCGTCGTTTTAATTGATCGTTCCGTTCCTTCACTCGATCGAAAACATAAAAACTTGTGATCGCACGACCGACATTGTAAAGCAATCAAATAAAATATAATTAGATCCTCTTCTTTCGGGGAATCCGTCTCTCGTTATTTAAGAACGAATGATTCGTGGAGAAAATATGATCGACGCACTCATTCAATCAATTCACCCAGCGTAAGTAGGCAACGAGAACCATAAGAGGGCGATAAATGTATTATCGTATTAATAAAAGTGGAAGTTTGGGTGCTGGTCACGAGAAATTCCAAAAAAAAAATCTCTCAAGGAAATCGTTTCACTATGTCGTGCCTACACACACGGACAGCTGATTTGACATTCGTTCGGAAGCGCGCCTTATTACTCGTTTCGTTTTATCTACTCTTCAAATTAATTTTTAACATTTAACTTATTTAAAAAAAACTTGAGCGCAAACACTTTCTTGATTTTGCAAATTTGTTAATTTTTCGAAAATGCGTATATGACCGCGAATTCATTATAGAATTTATTTAACATTCCGGCACATCAACGACTTCACACACTCAACAGGCGCTTGAAAATTATTTTTCACAACAGCGTACGCGGTTTATCGATGATTTTCTCACTGAAATTCCATCAGCCGTTCTGCCTTTTTCTCCTTTAGGATTTTGCCACTCAAAAGAACTCGCGACATGAAATTTCAAAACTTCGCTGGAACATTTGCAAGGTAGCAGCTCGGAAGCAACGGCGACCATACAATACGAGAACAAAAAAAAACCCGGAATTTCTTGCACAATATGCCGCACGATCAGAAACCGCTTATTATTGAACGATACGTATAGTTTCGGTCTCGATTTCGTTGTCGTACATTAAAATGACAAATAAAAACCGATAGAAACAAAAAAAACTGAAATTAGTTTCCGTCGAATCAACAACCTCGAACCGAAAAAACTCCCGTCTACCACTCTCCTCAACCGCGTTTTTTTTTTTCTCCTCGATCAGGATTTTTCTTCTCGACCGCTATGCCAACCTGCCGCTTCCGGCATTTACCGAATAACCGTAAACGGTTTTTCGATGCCGCTCAGTTGGTGCCAGTTGTGGGTGCGATTACAAATCAGCGTAAACACAGAAATGGTCGAGCTGTCTAATGACAACTCAACAACCTCATGCTCACGCTGAGAGCCGGGCAATTATGGGCCTAACCTCTCGAATCACTGCCGCAGATCTTTGGAGTGATAGATCCCCACACGCTTGCCTCCTAGATCCTCCAATTCGTATCGTGAGTTGCCTAGCACACGACGAATCCTGCACTTGAGGAACTTCTTCGCCAGCTTGGCGTTATAATTCTGCGCGGCTGTGGACAGGGAGAAATTTCTTCTGTAAACCTCTTGTCCTACACAGAATTGTGTTTTAGCAGCACGCAGATTATAACGCTTGCTACTGTCCTCATGTGCGACCCTTATTTTCGTCTGCGCCAGTTGCCTCACGATAGGAATTCCCTCTCGAGGTCGAAGCTGTACATTTGACTCTCCCAACGCTCGCAAACGCTTCAGCAGTTCGTAGTCCTTCCCATGCAACATCATGTGATTTCCAAACAAAACCTGATAGGGAGAAAATCCAGTGGCTTGGTGGAGTGAGCTCCGAAGTGCACATCCAATTTTGCTTAGACTCTCATCCCATCGTGTTTGGTCATCAGTGATGAATGCTCGAATACCGGCCAGGATGGACTGATTGACACGTTCTGAAGCATTCGCTTGCGGTGAGTAGCTCGGGGTGTACAGGTGTTGAACTCCGTATTTGTTCAGCATGGAGTTAAACACATTCGACCTAAATTGAGAGCCATTATCGGAGAGGATCGTTTCGGGTGTTCCAAACGTATGGAAGACCTGCCCCTCCAAATAGTTGGTGATCTCTTCGGCAGTGATTCGCCCCAAAGGATGTAATAGGGGGAATTTCGTAAAGTGGTCCAAGACGATAAGAATGGCTATTTTACCCCGTTTGGTACGCGGATATGGTCCCAGTACGTCGATGTAAAGGTGCTGGAATGGCTGATCCGTCTGGAACGGTTCTCCCATAGGCGCTCGTAGAGGTCTGTTCGGGGACTTTGTCTCTTTACAAGTATCGCACGCCAGAACGTAGGTGCGTACTTGTGTAGCCATCCCGGGCCAGTACAAAAATCGCCTGACTCGCTCTAGCGTTTTGGCATAACCACCATGGACCGTGGTATCTGCCTCGTGCGCCTGAGCAATCGCAGTTGACGTAAGGCTCGATGGAATCCACAACTTCCAGGCCCTGTCTTCAGCAATCGGGTCACCGTTGTGAGGCTCTGTGCGCTTGTAGACGAAACCGTCCCTCACGCATACGTCAGGAAGCCGATCAGCGTTCGCATCGACAGTGGACACTAATTCTTTATATTCCTTGCCAGAGAACTCTGGAGAATCCATGTCCACCATCGGTGCCACGTCGATCAGCGCATTTAATCCCTCTTCGTATACGCGAGAGAGAGCGTCGGGTACAACGTTCAGGCTCCCTCGTCGGTGCTCGATTGTGAAGTCGTAACCTTGGAGTTTTAGACTCCACCTTGCCAACCGTCCTTGTAGGTCTTTTTGCGACATGAGCCATTTGAGACTTGCGTGGTCCGTAACGACTTTGAACGCCGTCCCTTCTACATAGGCTCGAAATTTTTTCACGCTCAACACAGCTGCATAACACTCGAGTTCGGTTACGCTGTAGTTGCGTTGAGCGGAAGTGAGCTTCTGTGACATATACGCCACAGGAGATTCCGATCCGTCGTCGTTTTCCTGAAAGAGAACGCTACCCACACCTGATTTACTGGCATCGCATTGTATTACGAAAGGCCTCTTAAAATCTGGATTAATCAGTAAGGGGGCTTTCGTCAACAAGTCTTTCACTAATAGGAAGGAAGTTTGTGCCTCTGTAGTCCAAGCAAACTGGTTGGACTTCTTTAGGGTGTCTGAGATCGGTGACACGGTAGCGGCAAAGTTGGGGACGAATCGTCGATACCAGCCTGCCATACCAAGGAAGCGTCGTACTTGACGTGCGGACTTTGGCGAAGGGTAATCGACGATGGCTGAGACTTTGTTCGGATCTGTCTTCAAGCCTCCGTCTCCAACGATGTATCCGAGATACTTCACCTCTCTCAGACAAAACTTGCTCTTGTTGACGTTTATAGTCAAGCTAGCCTTTCGCAAACAATCTGCGACTTCAGTCAATAAAATCAAATGTGAGTCGAAATCCTCAGAAATCAACAGCAGATCGTCCAAATATACGAATACCTGTTCCTTCAACTCGGGTGGGATGACTTTGTCCATCAAACGACACATCCTTTGCGGCGCGTTGCATAACCCAAAGGGCATGCGAGTGTAGTGATATAGAGGCCGGCCAGGGATCGTGAAAGCAGTGTACTCTCTGGATTTGTTCTCGAGAGGAATCTGCCAGAAGGCGTCTTTCAGGTCAAGGCTGGTTATAAAGTTGGCTCGCGGCAAACGACTTAAGATACCGTCAATGTGTGGTAATGGATAAGCATCCTTCTTCGTCACACTATTGACTTTGCGCGAGTCCAAACATAACCTGACCTTGCCTGGTTTCCTCACGAGAACCACAGGCGAGCTCCACGCACTCTGGCTGGTCTCTATCACGCCAAGTGCTCTCATGCGATCGATCTCGTCATACAAGAGTTTTTGGATCGCAGGAGACACGGGATAGTGCCGCTGTTTGATGGGACTAGCATCGCCAACGTCTATACTATGTTCGACGACGTTGGTCACACCCAGTCCTTGAACTTCGTATGATGGAAATTTGGACTTTGCCATTTCCAACCTCTCTACATCTGTGGACGTTAAATGGTGGGCATCCGGAGCTATCAGTTGCGATGCATTTTCGGGAGTATCGACCGCGCTGATGATGCTAGGAGCAAGATGGAAGGATCGCCAGAAATCTACACCAAGGTATAGTTCCTGTGACAGGCTCGGCACGATGTATAGAGTGATGGGCTTAGTTTTACCACGAAAGGTAATTTCGGTAACTACTGTGCCCAAAACTTTTTGTGCAGCACCATCAGCTGTCTTCACCTCTTGACAGACTGGTCGATATTTCACCTGTGCATCTTGGAGGCGTTGTAGGGAGTTTGCCCCCAGGCAACTGATGCTCGCCCCACTATCGAGGAGTCCTTGAACGTCCACTCCGTACAAGGATACCACAGCGTACGGACGTACGTCAAACGGCTCGGTGATAATCGTCGACAAAATAGCTTTCTTTTTTTCACGCACCATCCTCCAGAATATACGAAGGCGCAAGATTGACTTTCTGCGACCCGCTCCATTCATTAGTGATGATACTTGATCACCACTCGCGACTGGAGTAGATGAAAAAATTCGCTCTCGAGCCTCCATATATTCCTTTAGCCGTAGATGGTAAGGCTTGTGAGGATGGAGGGAATGACGTCTTGGATGGTTCTGAACCTTAAGGTCGTCTTCAGGCCGAGAAACAGCCGGCTCCGTCTTATCGCTTTCTTTACGTAATATTGTGACGTGCGGAGTGTTAGGTGACGAGGAATTAGGTTGGGATGATTTTACGCTAAAAGGATGGGAGTTAGGTTCAGAAAATGTTGAGGTAAGGGTAGTAAAATTTGGAGGGTTGTTTGAGAGGGTTGAAAAATGGGTTAAAGTTTTTTTATTAGGGAGTTCAAAATTAAATTGGGAATTGGAATCGGGGTTTTGAAAGTTATTTCTTACTGCGGTCGGGTTGCAGTGCTCGGACGGTAGGAACCCGTTGTCCTGCCGTCCCTTCGGCCGTTTCCCGCCTTGCAATGGATGCAGTTGGGCTTTAGCACGTCAGCCCGCCCACATCCAAAGCAGAAGATTCCTTTGGTAGCTTCCCCACATTCACGATACCCATGCCCCTCCTTCCCGCAGTTCCAACAAGTCAGGGGGTTCGATAGTCCGGCCACGTCGACTGAAGGAGGCGTATCCGGATTCCCTTCGTCGATTTGCTCCTGTATTTCGTGGATTCTGGTTTGGTTCCAGGGGGATGGTCTGGTAGCCTTTCGCACATCTTCCACTTGTCCTACTAGCCGACGTAATTCGTCCATAGTTAGGACTGAGTGGAAGCACATTTGTTGTTGTGTGCTGGCCACCAGATTTCCACGCACCAGATCCACGAATTCGGACTCCATCATGGGAGTGCGCAGCAATGTGCGAAGCTCCGTCATGTCCTGTTCAAAAGACATGAAGGGCTCATTTGGCGCTTGCCGTCTGCCAAGCATCTGCTTGCGCACCTCCCAATCCGTACTTCGCTCTCCCCAGACCTGCAAGAATGCATCCTTCAGGGTACCCCATGATGCATTGGGGTTAGACCGTCGCCACAACCAGTACCATTTGTTGGGCCGACCATCCAGCAGCAGATGGAAACCCTGCGTCAGCAGATCCAAGTTGCCGCGTAAGTCGCTCATCGCGAGAGTCTCGGCCCTAAAAATCATCTCCTCTGCGCGTAGGGATTGGCGATCTCCGTTGAAGCGAAGACGCCAATGCCTTAATGGGCTGCAGGAATTGCGTTGGCGATAATTAGGGTCGTGGCTAACGCGATCGCTGGCCCCAGCGGCCGCTTCGATCCGCTGAACTGCCCTCCCTGTCATGGCACGCGAGTTTCGATCTGCTGCCGAATAGTGGGCCCCCACTGGCTCTTGTGCCGCCCGCTCCTCTCGCATAACCGTCCTAATCAATTGTACCAACTGTTCTACTCCGAGTTCAGTCCGGATCACAGGCGGACTTGGATTTATCGTAGCCGGAATGAACGCGTCATGTACGTCTGACCAACGTGGCCGTTCGCCCACTTCCCTTTCTGGCGATTTGGTGCTTGGAATCGCGAGTTGATCAACCCCTTGTTCCTGCACCATTGATCCGTCAGGGGCGTAAAAGACACGACCGCCGACTGTCTCCGGCGGAAAATCTAAATTTAACCTACTAGGTGAAATTCCGCCTGTCGGAGACTTGGGAGCTGCTAACTTCTGTTTACTGCGTGTTACAGCTCCGGTTCTGGCAGTTGCGCCCTCCACGCCCCGAACCGACCAATAGTCTTGCGGCCCAAGGTACTGCCTGCAATTGGGGCAGTTATTGTTGCTCTGAACCCACGATTCCAAGCATTCCATGTGGAAAATATGGCCACACTTGGTCCTGGCTTCTCGGTTCAGTTCCACGACCTCCTGACACGTCGTGCAAACTGAATCCGTCGCCTTCGATGGTGAACGCGCCAGTGGCATGATTCAGCAAAAAAAAATGAACGCGTGATTGAACAAATGCGTGGATGATTGAAAGGATGTATGAATGAGTGAACGAATGAGTGATGAACGATTGAGTCTCTGAACGAGTGAGTATTTACGATTGAGTTAATGAATGAGTGAATTATTGTACGAGTGAGCTATTATCGAGTGAATGATTGAATACAATTAAATAAATCGCGAATGAATGTCTAAATGAACGAGTTAATATTTGAACGACTGATAAAGCGAGAAAAAAAAATTTGAACGAGCGATTGGACGAGTGTGTTATTGAAAAAAAATTTAGTTAAAAAAAAATGATTGATTGAACGAGTGAGTCTCTGAACGAGTGAATATGAATGAGTGGCTATTAAAAAAAATTTGTTATTGACGAGTGAATGAATCAGTGAATGCATTAGTGAACGAGTGAATGAATGAGTGAATGATTATCGAGTGAGTGATAAAAAGATGAATTATAAAGAAAAATTAATGATTGAACGAGTGAGTATGACGAGTGAGTTGTTGAAAAAAAAATTTAGTTCCTAAAAAAAATGATTGATTGAAATTAGATCGAATAAATGAACGAGTGAATAAAAATTAACCAATTGAACGACTGAATGATTAAACGAATATTGAGTAAATGAATGAACGAACAATTGATTGATTAATTGCGTGGATGATTGAACGACTGTATGCATGAGTGAACGTGTGAATGTATGATTGTATGGATAAAATGGACTAAAATTAGATAGTCAAGTGGATGAATGAGTGCCAAATGAATGAATCAATCATGAATGAATGAACGAGTGAGTCTCTGAATAATAAAAAAATTACTTGAGCGATTGAACAATACTGAACGAGTGAGTGAATGTCCAAAAAAAATTTAATATTCGAACGATTGAATGCACGAGTGAATCAACGCACGAATGATTGAATAAATGAATGAATGAAACAATTTACTAAATCAAAAAAAAACAAATGAACCCTCACGTCGTCGCTCCTTTCCCCTCCCCTCATATGCAGCAAATCGCGAAGTCGATCTCTGTCTTTCTCGACTCATCGGGAAAATCGGGATCGCGAGAAAAAAATGCAACATAAAAAAATTGGGAAGAAAAATAGCAACTAGAAAAATCAAAAATCAACAAGCAAAAAAAAAAATCTAAGTCAAATTTTCGTCCGAAGACTTACCAAAAAATGTAATTACCAAAAAAAAATATACTACGTTATTTTTAAAAAAAATTTATTCTACGTTAAAAGGGAACTCTAAAAGGAAGGATAAGGAAATAGGGGACTTATCCGAAATTTCGACGATATTTTCTATCACCAAACTCACTGATGTTTCGCAAGTATTGTGCCCAATTGTCTGACGACATGCCCGCCAAGACAAGGCATGCCCAGCTCTCAATTGGGTACTTACGAACCAAAGGTGGAATGAGTCAAGAAAATAACTTCTGACCCAACTTACATCACATCAATCTCGCATACAGACAATGTTTCCCTTTCCTATGGAACCGAGTTGGCGCCTAAAGGTTGCCAAAACGGTTCGTCAATAGGTCAGTTCCACAATGTCTCCATACAAGACCGATGAGATGGTTTGCTGTGGAAAAATCAGAAAAGCTGTACACTTGGACTGTTGATGCCGTTCAGGCGAAAATACTGTCGCAGAACGACGAAATTTAAGTCCTTTTTTGCCCATCAACTTTTTGCACGGAATTTTTCGGAACTCGCGCGTGTTGATGAGCTACGCTTTGTGCACCAAGCGTAGCTGTGGCTAGCCCCACGTTGGGCGCCATTTTGTTGTGAACGGAGGCCTTGGAGTGAATATTTCGACTTGAAAAAGTCAAAATATTCGAAGGAAAGGAAGGTTCAGGAAAGAGTGGGCCAATTCCTACATCTGAATTGGTGGCTGAAATCCGAGCGGAAGCGACACGCTTGCTGGCGGCCGGGACTAGCTACGGCAGTTGTGGGGGGGTTCTTGCCCAGATTTCAGTCCATAAACCCTTGGCCTGTACAACAAAAAATTTCGTGTCGGCTTACTCCAGGGATTTAAAATGGGACTATCTTCCCAATAGGTCGTGAAAGACCAAGAAGCGGTGGAGTGCGCGACTTCACGATTTGTCAGGGCGCTTAGGTGTCATAGCGCCCTGCCTGCCCACCCTACCTCAGCCATGACTGTCCAAAAATACAACTTTGTCTTGGCCCCTTATTGAGGTTCAGGGATTGGGGCTTAGACGATTGGGTTCATTTGGATTTGGCTCTTTCTAGCCTTTAAACATCTTTACAAAAATATATGCTCATAATAAGCACCAGAATTAAAAGACAAAAAAAAATCTGCAAAAGTAAAAAAAAACCATAACCAAAAAAATATAATAAAAAAAAAAAACTCACCCCTATTTACATTTATTCTAGTTTCTGTTTTTCTCCGTTTTACTATTTATTAAAATTTTTGCTTTATTTAATTTTTTGTCCGTCCTGTCCTGTCAGTCATATTTTGTTTTATTTTATATTATTTTTCATTTTAATTTTTATTCATAATTTAAAATAATTAGTAATTAAAATAATTGAATTAAAAAATTTTAAAAAATGAATAAAAATTAAAATGAAAAATAATATAAAATAAAACAAAATATGACTGACAGGACAGGACGGACAAAAAATTAAATAAAGCAAAAATTTTAATAAATAGTAAAACGGAGAAAAACAGAAACTAGAATAAATGTAAATAGGGGTGAGTTTTTTTTTTTTATTATATTTTTTTGGTTATGGTTTTTTTTTACTTTTGCAGATTTTTTTTTGTCTTTTAATTCTGGTGCTTATTATGAGCATATATTTTTGTAAAGATGTTTAAAGGCTAGAAAGAGCCAAATCCAAATGAACCCAATCGTCTAAGCCCCAATCCCTGAACCTCAATAAGGGGCCAAGACAAAGTTGTATTTTTGGACAGTCATGGCTAAGGTAGGGTGGGCAGGCAGGGCGCTATGACACCTAAGCGCCCTGACAAATCGTGAAGTCGCGCACTCCACCGCTTCTTGGTCTTTCACGACCTATTGGGAAGATAGTCCCATTTTAAATCCCTGGAGTAAGCCGACACGAAATTTTTTGTTGTACAGGCCAAGGGTTTATGGACTGAAATCTGGGCAAGAACCCCCCCACAACTGCCGTAGCTAGTCCCGGCCGCCAGCAAGCGTGTCGCTTCCGCTCGGATTTCAGCCACCAATTCAGATGTAGGAATTGGCCCACTCTTTCCTGAACCTTCCTTTCCTTCGAATATTTTGACTTTTTCAAGTCGAAATATTCACTCCAAGGCCTCCGTTCACAACAACTTCTGATATGTAAATCGATAGGTAATAGATGCAACAATGCGTTCAAAGCGTCAGTCGGACAAGACCTCATTGCACCTGTAGTTCCGACAGCTGCAGTTCTTTGAACTTTGCTGAGTTTTTTTTATGTTAACTCTTATTCAACGCTGACCACAAGGCTAGCGATCCGTAAATAAGAATTGGACCTATTACGACTGTGTACAACCACAGAACCATTCTTGGTTTAAGTCCTCACTTTTGGCCGAAGGTTCGTTTGCAGGCGTAAAAGGCGATACGTGCTTTCTCCGCCCGTTGTTCAATACATATCTTCCAGCTGAGCTTCGTATCGAGCACAACTCCAAGATACTTTGTACTAGATGATAATGGTAGTTGATGGCCATTTAGGCGGGGGAGGTTAAAGTCCGGTATTTTAATTTTAGTGGTGAATAGCATCAGTTCAGTTTTGTTCGGATTTACACCCAGGCCGCAGCTAGCAGCCCACGTGTTTACCTTACCCAGCGCGCCTTCCATGATTTCACTAATCACTGAAGGAAACATCCCTAATACCAGTATAACCACGTCGTCCGTATACGCTACCACCTTAACCCCTTCCCTAAAATCTTGTTCATGACTATTAACCAGAGTAGAGGCGAGATAACACCACCCTGGGGTGTTCCTCTGCACACAGATTTTTTCAAATGGCTGTTCCCGAGTGGATAATTCTTGTACTCAACATGGATACTATCCAGTTGCTGAGACACTCGATGAGAGATTCTTGAATGGCCTCAGTATGAACGTTATTAAAAGCACCTTCAATGAAAGGCAGCTAGGGTATACTGTTTGTAATGCTTTGTGTATTCAATTGTTCGCACAACCACATAACCCTTTAGTAGATTCATGAAGCGACATCTTGTACCAGTGTGGGAAAAGTGGCTTAAGTTTCAAATGCTTACTTATAGCTGTCGGGGGTGGTGAGCTGGAGCATGGCAAAAAGTATACTTTTTTAATATTCAAGATAGTGTCGATCTGATGGCCAGCAGAGTTACATAACACTCCCTTCTTTCGGCATATACCAATCAGTTTTTGTTCTTCTTTTCGTTAAGTAGTTGGTACTTGGTAGCAGACAGATTTCCCTCGGTTGCCAACTACTAGTAGGTATATAGAGCCAACAATACCCTGAAGTCCCAGCGATGGTATTTTTACGTAAATTAATAAAACATACTGCAGGCATGTTTGGCAGCAGCCAAATGCATGACTTTAAATGACATACTGAACTATAATTTATATTGAAGCTGACCATAAAGAGGATATAGTATTTCCATTTTTATCTCCTTTTCTCTTAAAAGGACGAGTATGGTGGGTACTCAAGGAAGATGAATAATTGCTCCCATTTCCAATGGTGTACCTGGAATCGTATGCGAAATGTCGGATTGAATTCTTATCGCATTCATAAGTTATCATGCAAATAGTTTGACCACTTGTGTTAAGGTCTTTTATATGGAAGCTACGCCAAAAAGGAGAGCAGACTAAAGAAGTTTGCCCTGAACTGAATCATAATATTTTTGAGTTTTTAGTGTAATACGTTTTGGAGTTGTCGGCAGTTTCGGAGAATTTAATCACTCGTTTTTATGAGACTTTTGTGTGGTAAGTATGCTTACTTTGATTTACCATATTCTTGTTCATGTTCTTTCATATTGCGGAAAAAATGTAGTGATCAAAATTAGTTTCATGAGCTTTCTGATCATGGCGCAATAAATACTTAAGGACTTTTAGATAGAAACTAATCAAAGCAATGTACCGCAGCAAATTTAATTAGAGAAAGAGCAAAAGGAATCATTAATTGCAGCTAGATCAAACAAAATCAGCTTCTGGAATTATTTCTACTACGTCTAAATCCTGTTCTTCATTTCCTTTTCTGTTTCTGATAAAATAATTGAAAGATTTTTGATTATAATCAAAGTCATGGATATTAAATACAATAAAGCTTTATGTCATGTCCGGGATCACTGACTCCAGGGGCACCCCTACAAAATTTGGTGGGGAGGGGCAAAGCTATGGCTTAGAACCTGTTCCAATAATCAGTCAGTCATAGGCAAATCCAGACTCAATTATATTTGGTTGGAGTCTTGGCTACAAAGCTTGCCTAGTTTTACGACGGTTAAAGAAGTAAACGAGAGAGCGTACTTTGTAACATTTCTTGCTTATGGCGGAGTTAGAATTTAAATTTTTCTGCTGTAAATATGATGAATATAGGTGAAGCTGACTATTGGAACATGAGAGAAAGGGAGTAGTTGCGGTTATGGGAAATGGCATACTTATGCAACGAAAAATTTATTATGAGGATTATATTCAAAAGCCTTTTCTTCACTCTATTAGAAAAATTTACTAAACTCAAAAGCCATTATTTGTTGTGATTGTTATTAGAAGAAGAGCACAATCAAGTTTCATTGAATCTAAGTGACAACAATAGAGAACAACAAATTCTATTTTTCTTGGATTCGTGAAATGCAGGTGGGGGGAACTGCTCCTTTAAGTACGCCTTCGACTGCCTCTCTCCCGCCCACTCGGTACGCTCATGAATGCAAATATTTGAAAATTGAGTAATGCCATTTTTTAAGTTAACATGATTCTTAGGACTTTTGTATGGAATGTATCAGAAAATGTGAACGGATTTCGCACGATAACAAATTTGAAAGTTGCAAATTTTCTTTGACGAAACTAATTTTCACAATACTGGCTCTACGCGTTTTCGCGATATTTTTTGTTTTTTGATTTAAGGCAGCATGGAATTGTTTTTGATATGGACTTTGCAATTTGATTCGAATAGTATAAGAGTGCCTGAAGTGAGGAGCTAAGAAATCCCTCGAACGACACTACGGTGTTCCAAGGACTGTCTCATTTATTTCAGATTTCTGGAACTTTTTATGGAATTTTTTGAAACCTTTTGACAACATAGGGTTCTGCGATTAGAGTATAACATGTTTAGTCCAGTCTAAACGTTTGTAACGTAAAAAATTACCCTCTGACGAAATAAAGAGAGATGTTAAAATTTAGTATTCTTCCGTCAAACAGATTTGGTAAGACTTTCACAAAAATAAGTTCATTCTAGTTCTTCTATTAGCTACCAAACAAAAGTTCTTGAAAAACGTATTCTTAAACATTGGTCGATAATTTTAGAACGTTTGTTTCAATTTAGAAATTTTGAATTTGTTGAAATTTGGACCGTACAAATTATGAAAAATATGCATGTATAAGAATGAATATAAGCAGCAAATCGAATGTGCTCTTCATGTAGCGGCCATACAAAAGTCGCAAAAAAATTTGTTCATTCCTCATCCCGATGCCAAGAAAATTCAAAAAACGAGTAACCTGGAAAATAAAATTCAACAAGAATTGATTTTCATTTTCGACTAGGAATTGGATTTTAGCAAACATTATTTTTCCATTAGCACTACGTAATAAAAATGAATATGGATACTAGTCCTTCCTACAGTCTACATACGAAAGTCATGCAAATGCTGACGCAACCCACTATACAGGGTGTTTGGCACTCCGTGTGCCACCTTGTAAGGGGATATTTCTTGATATATTTGGAGAAAAAAATTGTTCTACAGGGTGGGTCAATTTTCAATATTAGTGGAGATACAGGGTGGTTAAGAAAAGTGTGATATGTATTTTTACCTATTACTTCCAAAATGTTTATCGTAACTCAAGCATATGTATGCAGGTTTTGTAGGTAATAATACGGCTCATAAAAAAATAAAATTAAAATGACATTTTTATAATGGGGTTTTCTGAGAAAAACTACATTGATCACGGAATTTTTAGGGTTGACGTAGCAAAAATTTGTGTTTTTATGAGTAAATATCTCAAGATTGGGTGCAGTTACAATTTAGACTGTTACATCAAATGAAAGGTAATTCGATTGCCTAAAAAACGAGTTATAACACTTTGCCTTGTGATTATTCGTTTTCAAGATATAACGTTTTAAGTGAGTGAGGGTACCGGTCAAAAACACTTTTCTTAACCACCCTGTACCTTCACTGTTATTGAAAATTGACCCACTCTGTAGAACAATTTTTTTCTCCAAATATATTAAGGAATAACCCCTTACAAGGTGGCACACGGAGTGCCAAACACCCTGTATAATTAAAAAAGGCGGGCAGTCAAACTGTCATTCGAATTAATTTCGATTTAAAAGTAGGATTGACTCCGTTAATAAGGCCAGCCCCTTCCGAACGTTTTCACATAAAAGTCATGAAATCATGTTGTTACACTTATTGCACTATTAATGGTAGCCCCGTAAAGCTAGGTATTTATATTTTCGATCATTTCACACATAGATCATAGTTATCTGTTACATAATTGTAAGTTTGTTACATGCCTCTAGTAAGATTCAACAACTTCATGGTTAAACTTTTATTATTTGCTATTTGCTGTTACATTATTTGTAAAACCAAATATTACCAAAAGCCATTTAATTACATAGTCGAAAAAAACCTATTGTCAAATAAAAATTCGGAAACATTTATAAAATATTTAAAAAACAAAAATTTTATATTTAAATTTGAACAGGTTAAAATTAAAGGTGTGCAAAAAATTCGGATGAACTAGGCGCGTTATGAACTCCGATATTTCCTAATCACAAATAAAAATAAAAAAAAAATGCATAAAATTAACGAAAAAATCTTGACCTTAAACTATGTACCCACTGCCATTAACTCCTAACTCATCATAGAGGTGTAATTTTAACTTTCAAAGAATGACCGCAAAAACAACAAAACTTTGAAATGCTTAAACGTTGAAATGTTGTAATCTGATAATTAAATATCTTGTGTAGTTAGGTGACATATAAGGCAAGGTCATTAACGCCCTTCTCTCCCAAAACCGCTAAAATGGACATATATAAATTTTGATTTCGAAACTTCTTCCTCTTGTATGTTTTGAATTTTTTGTTTTTTTTGGCGTTTTGATCATTTTATTAAGCGCCAAAAAATTATGAAAATTATGCAATAATTAAAAATAATTATTCAAGTGTATTTACTCGCGAAAATAATGATGAAGAAGAAAAATACATAACCCGGAATAGAGGACCCTTCACTGGATATCATTTTGTACTCAGTGCCAATCGCATTTCAAGTTTTTGACAACATCATTTAATTTTACTTTTACTTTTGAATTTGTTTGCTGATAATTTTAAGTGAAGTTCGTTCGGTTTTGATGTAGGCAATACTTTTTTTTAATTGTTAGAAAAGAATATTTCAGATAGTCGGAGAATACTGAGTCATGGGCAATAGATATTATTATGAACTTTATTCCTGACCTGAAAGAAAGAGTTTTGTTAACAAACCCTAGACAGTCAAAAGACAACATTAGATAGATAGAGCCTAATCTAACACCAGTTCCTACATAGAAAATTTGTCTATTATTTTTGGTACAGGACGTGTTAGTAGGATTCATGATTCTATTGGGGATATCCCCACTAAATGAAGTATTCCACATAAGGGTACGTTTAAATCTCCGCCGTTTAGCGTCACCGACTACATTCTACACACATAAAAAAATAGCTCTGTGACGCGGAAGTTGACTCAACTTCAACTTTTTCGGCGAGAGCCGATACTAATGTGCCTTCGATAGAGGTTGGTTTGGATCCAAACTACGTACCTATGGTGACGGAAAAAATACTTTATTATTAAAAAAGTAATTTAAAAGTCAAAAATGGACAACGAGCGGCTAATTATCGAGGTTGAAAAAGGGCCGATATCGTTTGACTGCTCGGAAAACATTCACACTAAAAGAATTTTTAGCAACTTTCGTCTCCTTAAAAATTCCCGATGTGTTAATGCTCTAATTCTAGCGTTCAGCGTTCCGTTTATAGATGGAAATAACTGACTGATGATGTTTTAGCGTTGCGTCGGCCGTTTCGCCGCAGATGGAAACGACAATGTCAAAAGTGTGACGGGACACGGGTGTCGGCGACGCTAAACGGCGAAGATGGAAACGCACCTTCAGGCATAGGAGATTCTGGTCCAAATTAAGTTTTGGTTGGTGTCTTGGCTTAGCCTGACTTGTTTTAAAGCAACTAACCCAGTTAAGGAAAGAGTAGCTTTAATATTTTTATAATAATAATAATAATAATCAATGGCACAACAGTCCAAATTGGGCCTAGGCCTTGAAGTAAAGCCAGAGTTACTTCATTACAAGACCAACGGAACACTAGGAGGTGAAGTGGTCAGCCACACGCTCGTCCGTGATTATTAAACCCCGATTTTTATTAGCCCAGGTACTCATTTACAGCTGAGTGAACTGGTAGTCCGGCACCCAATCCCATTCTCGAAAATTACTTGTCGCCAAGCAGATTCGAACCTGGTACCAGGTGCGCCGAAGTCAAGTGCTCTAGCCACTAAGCCACCCAGTCTACTGAGAGTATTATATTATAAGTTTAATCCAGCCCAAAACGCATAGAACCGAGCCTCGGACGAAAAAAAGTTATAAACATACAATTTTTAACTTTATTATTTTTTAATAATAAAGTATTGTGATCGACCTGAAATTTCAAAAAAATTTGCTACCCTTAAATTTTGTATTTTCACGTTTTAGGACTAGTAAACCCCAAAAAAGCAAAAAAAAAAAATTCCGTTTGTCCGCCGTAGACGCCGTCCGCAAAATCGTTTGAAGGCGCGTAGCTCCCAAACCCGTTGAGATATTAAATTGAAATTTTTATGGTGGGTAGAAATAACCAGGAGGCTATTTGGAACGTTCTTTTTTAGGTTGTCAGTCGCATAGTAACCTACACCGCATCTCATCATTAAACACGTTTCGGACTTCTACCCATAAAATAAAAAAGTTGCGCCCAGACTGTTGGCCGATTTTTTTATTTGGGGCCAAAAACTGCAAATCTGCTTGACGCCCGTCTGTCTGTCCGTTAGCTCAAAACCGCCTTGACCTAGGATCAAGAAATTTTGAATCTGGATGTTTGGTCAAATTTGTAAGTCTAAGTTCGTTAACGGGCAAAATCGTCCTACTCCTTCGAGTAACTGCCATACAAAATGTCATTAAAACACATATTCAAGAATATTGACCGATAACTTCAGAAGGGTTTAAGCTACGACTTTGAAATTTTGTATGTGTTGATTTGATAATAGTTGGAACTAAATGTTTCATTAGTGCAGCTTCCATACAAATAATCCTGTCAAAATGTCTTCGCTTAATTTACGGAACTCACTATAACTCAAGTAATCGTTTAGCTACGAATTCGGAATTTTGTACAAAACAGTTTTGAGTGAAAATGAAGTTCGAGTTTACTTGTCAGCTAAATCCTTTTACTCCTTCTGGTAGCTTCCATACAAAAAATCCTTAAGACACGTGTCCAACAATATTTTCTGATAGATTTTGAACGCTTCAAGCTAGGAATTTGAAATTTTGTACACATTTAATTTTTAAATGGTTCCAAGGAAAAGGATAAATATGTAAGAAATCGAGTGAGTCTTTCCTGCAACTCCCATGTGAAATTTTTCGGTGACTCACCCAGTTCACTGAGGATATTGTCTTTTAAAGTTAGTTTCGAGAAGCAACTTAATGAGAGAAAGTAAAAATCAATTCAATTTCTTATCACTTCTAAAAGATATGACGAAATTCGTGAAAACGTTTTCAACCCTTGTATACCCTCTTAGGGGCTCAAAAAGGAAAAAACTTAAAAACAAGTTTAGGCGATTATTACGCAAGCTCATGAAAGTGAAAAGATATTCGATATCGATCAGACCTGGGGGATATGGCAGAATTCGTGAAAAAGTATACAACCCCTTTACACCCTCTTAGGGGTCGAATTTCAAAAAATCCTGAAAACACTTTTTATGTATTTATATGAAGAAGCCGTAGAATAGAATTGAGTTTAATATTTGGGAAGACCTACTAGATATGACGAACATCGTGAAAATATATGCATTCCCTTTTCACTAATCATTTTATTCGCCCTCCTTCCGAACAACAATAGATATTTAAAATTTTTTTTATCTAAATTAATTTTCTAGTTGATTTACATACACATACCGAGTTTCAACTTTCAAGCATAAGCCGTTCTATAGATAGCAAAAACACCCCCCATCCCCGTACCATACTACACATATAAAAAATTATATTTTTCCGACATGCTACTACTAATTGTCTATTTCTTTGAGTTTTATATCATTATAGGTTCTCGAAATATTAAAATCGGAATTTTTTCTTTTACACCCTCCCCCACTCTCACCCTCTACACCCTCACCGCAAACTTTTTTTTTCTGATAGGGGTCTATTATGTCTACTTCTGGTAAAAATTATAAGTTTCTACCTTACACTGTTCTTGAGAGATGAGACGTGATTTTTTACAAAAATTCACTTCCATGCTCCACCTCCCTCTTAAAAAATTTTATTTTCATCAAACTTTATTTGTCAACCTTAATAACCGAATTTTATTTTTCTAGTGCAATTGGTTCGTGAGATATCGTAATCTAAAAATTTTTACCCCCCACCGCAGTACCCCACTGACCCCACTCAAAAATTTGTTTTCGATCTATTCTCCTATTATATGTACCTACAGATGTTCATCAAGTTTTAATTTCGTGACATTAACAGTTTAGGAGATATGGATTTTAGAATGTGTCAATCTTGGCTTTCAAGCGTCTTGGACGCATTATATTTCCCCCATTTCTTCACCAATTCACCCATACCGGCAATTTTTTGGTAAATGGGTCCACTATTGAAGCTCTACATAAATTCCAAGTTTCAGCTTCGTAGCATAAGCGGTTGCTAAGATCTAGAAACCAACATTTTCCGTCTAAAACGCTTCCCCCAACTCCCCCTCACACCCCCACCCCTCAGAATTTGGTCACTTCAGGGGAGCTACTCACTCTACCCACGAAGAACAAATTCAACTAAATAGCTCAAAGGGTTTGGGTGCTACGAGTCTTCAAATAATTTTGCGTACACCCGTAGACGTACGGCGGACAGACGGACTGAACATTTTTTTTGCTTTTTCGTGTCTACTAAAAAAAATTTTTTATGGTAGACAATTTTTTTTTTTTAAAATCGATCAAAATACTGTATTATTGAAATAATAAAGTAAAGTAAGTCACTAAGACAATGCACCGTGTCACAAGTCGATCGCAACAATGGCAAAATTGCACGAATTGCGCTTTGGATTGCTTCCCCATCCCCCGTATTCTCAGGATCTGGCTCCCAGCGACTACTACCTGTTTGCAAACCTAAAAAGAATGCTCCAGGGAAAGAGATTTGGCTCCAAGAAAGAAGTGATTGGCGAAACTGAGGGGTATTTTGAGGCCAAAGATAAACCTTTCTACAAAAAAGGCATCGAAATGTTGGAGAGGCGTTGGAAGGAATGTATCACTCTTGAAGGGGACTATGTTGATGAATAAAGTTGAATTTTGCCTAAAAGTTGTTGTTTTATTAGTCATCCTACGTACTTATTGAGTGATGTGTTATACTGAACTGAAGTAAGGATATACAATTAAGTTGTATCCAATATACGAACCCAACAAGTATGTATGTTTATACCATGCATAGCATTGTTTCGACCAACCTTCCCCTTTTGTTTGAACCATGAAAGTTTTATTGTCGTTTCAAACCATCGTTGATCCAAGAATCGCTGGCAAATCTTTGTCACCTAATTTTCAAAACTGAAGACTGTCACTATCTAGTTTGTTGTTTGTGAATGTAAGTACTGACGCTATTGTCCTTGCCGTCTCACATTCATATTGAGGTAATAATCGTTTATCTTATTTATCAATAGATAATTTGGCGAAACATTTACCAATTAGCTTTTTATTAGAAACAGTATACTAATAAATAGTCGATAAAATAATTTCATCAGTTATGCTGAGAGCTTCTGATAATATTGCTAAACAATAGAGTCGACGTTTCCAAATGCATACTATTCGTTTCTTTACTTTGCTACTAGAGTTACAGTTTTCGTCATATCTATAATAATGCTAATTAACTGATCACTAAACGCCACTACCTTGACCCGAAACCAGAAAACTTAATTGAAGTCAGTTTCCATAAAAGTGGGTATTCAATTTTAATAGGCCTACCAAACACATCTCCAACTAATTAAATTTATTTCCCTCAATTAACCAAAAAAAATATACGAAATCATTATCAAGTGCACACAATCCAATATCAAAGTCAAAACTATCTACACATAAATTATGTTGGCACTATCTTAAATAAGATACATTTTTTGTGTCTACGTAATAAAATTGCAGTTTTATGAATAAAAACCGATAGCATGTCGTGATTAACAACTAAAAAAAAACCGAATAAAGTGTTGACTATTAAAAGTAAATGTAGTGAACTTATTAAAAACAAACTGGTTGTTATTAAGTCGACTCTTTACCAATTTTAATAATAAGTAGCGATGCAAAAGTAATTATTATTGGAACTAGATGCACGACATGAATCTAACCGTTTTCCGTTTAAACGAAATTAGCAATAAATAATACGGTATTAAATTTTTATCTCAAGAACAAAAATATTTTGTTTTTATTTATACCTTTTTATGATTCCAAAGCACATTAACGCTGGGCTTCCCTCGCCGAAAATCTGATTGATCGATAACATCGTCATGAACTAAACTAGCCGAATGTACCATTTCGGCAAATATTGCAACTTGCCGTTGTTTTTCCAAAAGGTTCCTAAAATATATAAAAAAAAAACAATAATGAGTAATAATTTTAAATATAAATATAAAAATAAAATATTTTATGGATTTATAATTGGTGAAAACAAATTCCATAATTGTTTTACATAACAAAAAAAGGTGGGAATTATTATCAACTGATAGGGTCGTTTCGGATGCTTCCATGATACACCCTCTGATAAAAGTAGCGGACCAAATCCAAGGCAATTTTCATCGGGCTTTTCCAGTGAAAGTTTTCACCTTTGTTATACTCAGTTGCTTGGAAACCCTTTGACACTAGTCTAGTAATGTCTTCCTCCAGTTGACATTACAGTAGCCTTTCAAGGAAAACTTTAACTTTAATGGATCACTAATATATCAGATTTCACTTCTTTTATGAAGACAAAAGATGAATATCAAGGAAATTTTAAATACTCCTCAATATAAACCCAATTTAAATTAAGAAACAGAAACTGAACTAGATATAAACTATGTAAAAAAAAATGAGAGTGAGTAGATTAAAGAAGAGGTCTTGAATCTATTTGACTACAGAGCTATAACACTCGACAGCAAAAAAAAGAAATACACGACTTTTTTTTTAATTTAAATTTTTCTTAAATCTTCTGATGGACAAAGAATAAAGGACATTTGTATGGAAGCTTTTAAAAGGACACTCATAGCGCTTTTGACTGCACCTAGTTTTTTCCTTCCTCAATACAAATAACAATATCCATTTTATAAAAAAATGTTCGTCTCCGCATGCTCATGCGTTTGGGCGATAGGCTCTGTCTATCCCCGGAAAAAACTATGAGCTTCCACGAAAAATCAAAGATCGGACGAAGTGAAGACTATAGTGTCCCTAATTCAATCAGAGAAATATTATCGAAGTGGCTAAGGCCTGCTTTGAGCTGTTTCACCATGAAATACACTAAATATAAAAAACCTATTCCCGGAAAAAAAATCTGCCAACAGTCTGGGCGCAACTTTATTATTTTATGGGTAGAAGTCCGAAACGTGTTTAATGATGAAATGCTGTGTAGGTTACTATGCGACTGACAACCTCCTGGTTATTTCTTAGGTTGCCTCATTACGGTTTTCGAGAAATAAAAATCCGAATTTTTTTCCTTTCTACCCCTTTTCACCCCCTACACCCCCACCGCTAAATTTACTAGAGGTCTACCGATCCCAACTCCTGTAAAATTTTCAAGATCATATCTAATACGGTTTCTGAGAAATAAAAATGACATTTTTTGAGAAAAAATTTACATTCATTAGACTCCTCTTGTGATCTCATTAACAGAAACAAAATGTTATCTTCCTGGTGCAATTAGTTCGGAAGATATTGAATTTCAAAGTTTTTCACCACCCAACCCCACACCCCCCCTTAAAAATTTTAGACCTTGTCTATTCTTCAAGTATTCTTAAGGGCAACCACAAAGTTTCAATCTTCTGACATTAATCGTTCAGGAGATATGGATTTTAGAATGTTTCAATCCCGGCTTTCTAGCGTTTTGGACTCATTGTTTTCCCCTCCATTTTTTTGCAAATGAGTTAACTATCATAGTACTATATAAGTTCCAAGTTTCAGCCACCTAGCATAAGTGGTTCCTGAAATCTGGCAACCAAAATTTTTCGTCTAAAACGCTTCCCCCTCATCCCCCCTTACACGCCCACCCCCTTAAAAGATGCCATGCGTAGGGGTTCCCCTAATCTACCCACCATAAAAATTTCAACTTAATACCTCAACGGGTTTGTGAGCTACGCGCCTTCAAACGATTTTGCGTACGGCGGACGGCGTACGGCGTATACGGCGGACAGACGGACATTTTTTTTTTTTTGCTTTTTTGGTGTTTACTAGTCCTAAGACGTGTAAATGCAAAATTTCGGGGTAGCTAATTTTCTTGAAATTTCAGGTTGATCACAATACTTTATTATTAAAAAATAATAAAGTAAAATGGAGCTCAGGTTAAACGACTATATTATGCAAACTCCTATTTTAGGCTATTGCGGTTCAGAAGAAGAAAGTCAAAATGTTCGCAAGTAGTGCAAATTATTACAATTTGAGCCAAATAACCACACCAATTTGTCTCATTTGTACACCAGACAACTTGAAGTAGTGGTGGGGCTTTTTCCTTGATTTTACAACTAAAAGAAAATTGAAGTCTTTTTGAAAGACTTTTAATTCCAACCATACAAATGATCATTATATTTTTACGCATACAGATGAAAACAAAGTTTGAATTTTTCTAGTATCTATACTTCATTCAAAGCGAATTATTCTAGTTTCCAACTATCTTCACCCAAGTCTCAATAGCTAGCAAACATTTGCCAGACAATGGAAATATATTTTCTAGTATGGCATCCGTCATCTGAGTAATAAATTCTCTGTGCCTTAACACAAGGTCTTATCAAGAGAAGATGTTCTATATATTGTTTTGATTCAGCTTTGGGAATGACCAAGTTGTTTAATGACGAAGTTGTTTAAGGAACAGGAATTGATCCAGTGGTTTAAGGAATGACTAAGTTAGGAATGACCAAGTTGTTTATGAACATAGGACTTTCCAGCTTCTTAGTTTAAGGTTTTTCTGTAGTTATAGTGCGTACAAACAGACGAACACCACAGCACCATCGACCAAATAATACATTTGTTTCGTCAAATTCTTCGTTCTACAGCTTACAAACTTTTACGTTCAAGTAAAAATTTCGATATCGAGTACAATTAATACTTAAAAAAAATTTAGAAAATCGTAGCATACGATTTCTTGTCACAAAACAAGCATGCGATGTTTGTAAAATTTAGCAATGTTTAATTGCCAAGTTTCAACACTAAAATGCCATAGACAAAATCATACTAGTGTTTTTGCAATTTCGAGAGTAAATATCCGGTAAAAAAATATCAATTGCTCGCACGTTACTAAAATTTATACTCTAATAATTTTCATAATAAGCCGGTTAATTCCGTTGTATGGAAACTAATGATTATTTCAAAATAAGAAGTTTACGAATGTTTTAATTAATTTTAGACCCTTATCAGTGTTCATTATATTTGTTAGAAAGTATGTTAGACTATGGTCAAAAATTACATTGTAGTAAAAAAAGTAAAAGGTAAGTAAAAAGATTATCAGAAGGTGAACTCTGTAAAGAATATTTTTTTTAATTAGTTCTCCTAAAACGGCTGTGACCAAAGAATCTAAAATAATATTAGAATTTTTTTTTTTCTTAAACCAATTTTTAGGCGATTATATAGAAAGCCCGTTAAAGTTAAAGACAATTCGATTTCACATCCGACCTAAGAGATATGTCGGAATTCGTAAAAACGCACTCAACCATTTAATCATTTTACAACCTCCTTAGGGGTTAAATATCGCCAAATCCTGAAATTAATTTGTAGATGATTACATATGAAGCCCATAGAAGTCAAAACGAATTCGATATCCTAATAACCTAAGAAATATGTCGGAATTCGTGAAAACGTACATAACCTCTTTATACTCCTTAGGAGTACAATATCTAAAATTTTGAAAATAAGTTCTATGCGCTTCTACGCAGAAGTAAAATTAATTCGTCACCTCGACAGACCTAAAAGATATGACGAAATTCCTGAAAATGTAGAAGAGATACAAAAAATAACACCCCCCACCGTACCTTGCTTCCACTACCGAAAATTTTATTTTTTTAGGATGCCTTTATTGGGGGGTCTTTACAGCCAGTATTTTTATCTTCCTATCCTTGGCGGTTCTCTAGAAATAAAAATCAGAATTTTTTGCTTCAACCCTTTCCCTCCCTCAGCCCCACCCAAAAAATTTAAATTTAGTTCGGAATACGAAAAACGTAGAGCTCGAACAACGTAAGTAAAACAAACGTAGAAAAATGTACTAGTTTTCGGAGAGTTCGAAATGATAGACCTTTTAAAAGTGGTTTACTTATCTTAAATATCTTAGAAGCTATGCACGTTTAACTGGAACCACATAATTACTTAAGCCAAATTGCGTTTTAGACGGAAAACTTTGGTTTCTAGATCTCAGCAACCGCTTACGCTAGGAGGCTGAAACTTGGAATTTATATAGAGCTTTGATAAAGGACCCATTTGCATAAAAATTGTCAATAAGGGTGAAAGGGTGTGGGAGTGGGGAGGGGGGGGGGGGGGGAAATAATGCGTCCGAAACGCAAAAAAGCCGAGATCGACATATTCTAAAATCCATATCTCCTAAACGGTTAACGTCACAAAATTTAAACTTAATGAATATCTGTAGGTACACTAGGAGAATAGATTGTAAACAAATTTTTCAGTGGAGTCAGTGGCGTACGGGGGTGGGAGGTGAAAAACTTTAGATTACGATATCTCAAGAACCAATTGCACTAGACAAATAAAATTCGGTTTGTGTATAAAGGTTGACAAATAAAGTTTGATGAAGGTAACATTTTTTAAGCGGGCGGTAAAGCATGAAAGTGCAGGGGATACGAATTTTTTTTTAAAAAATCACATCTCATATCTCAAAAACAGTGTAAGATAGATGCTTAAAATTAACCAGAAAGCAGAAAAAAAATGTTGGCGGTGAGGGTGAAGAGGAAAAGGTTCCGATTTTTATATCTCGAGAACCCATAATGATATAAAACTGAAACTTGGTATTTAGATAAAGCTATACTAATAGCATGTTGTAAAAATATATATATATATTTTTTTATAGGGGTAGTATGGTACGGGAGTGGGGGGTGTTTTTCCTATCTATAGAACGGTTTATGCTACAAAGTTGAAACTCGGTATGTATATGTAAATCAACTAGGGAAGTAATTTAGATAAAAAAAATTTTCAAATATCTATTGGCGTTCGGAAGGGGGGCAAAAAAAAAGATCAGTGAAAATGGAATGCATATAGTTTCACGGTTTTAGGCATATCTATTAGGTTTTCCCAAATATTTAATTCATTTTTATTGTACGACTTCTTCATATAAATATCTAGAAAGTGTTTTCAGGATTTTTTGAAATTCGACCCCTAAGAGGTTGGAAAGGGGGTTGTATTCTTTCTCACGAATTCTGCCATATCCCTCAGTTCTGATCAGATATCGAATATCTTTTACTTTCAACGGCTTGCGTAATAATCGCCTGAAATTTTTAAGTTTTTTCCTTTTTCAGCTTCTAACAGGGTATAAAAGAGTTGAATAAGTTCATTTTTACTTCCTAAGGTTTCTTATATAAGAGCCAAGAAGTCAATTTCATTACTTTTAGATATTCAATCCTAGGGGGTGCAAAGGGGTTGTACGCTTTTCAAAGCTTAGACATATTTCTTAGGTGTGATGAGATATTAGATCGCTTTTCACTTCCACAGACTTTTTATATAATCGCCTACAAACCAATTTCTCAATTTTTGGATATTCAACCCCCAAAGGCTTTGCATATGTTTTCAAAATTTTTGCCATGCCTTAGTTCTGATGAGATATAAAATTGGTTATTACAGCATTTGATGTAATGACCTAAAACCAATTTCCCGATTTTTCGATTTTCAAAAACCAAGGGGGTGTGAAGGGTTTGCTTACGTTTTCACAAATTTTTCAAAATCATTTGCGTCTCATGAGATATCAAGTTGCTTCTTATGATATCGTCTAAAAATCTGTTTCACAATTTTTTCGAAATTCAAACCCCAAGTTGAATTAATGGCTTTATATAAGTTTTAACAATTCGTCACATCTCTTAACTCTGATAAGGCAACAAATTCGTTTTTACTTCTATGGGCTTTTAATGTACATAATATACCGAAATTCGAATAGTCTACCATATTTCCAATGTTTAATC
This sequence comes from Beris morrisii, assembly GCA_951812415.1. Lineage (NCBI taxonomy): Eukaryota > Metazoa > Arthropoda > Insecta > Diptera > Stratiomyidae > Beris > Beris morrisii. The sequence goes on from OX638311.1 coordinate 126,175,576, forward strand.
GGCTAAAAATCTCTATTTTAAATATTTTTTTTTAATAACAAAACTAACTTTCCAAGATACCTCATAATTTCGAAACAACTGATGAAATACACAGTGCGACAAATAAGTTTCGAGACTGGTTATGGAAAACATCATTAAAAGAAAAAATCTGGATATTTTTAATTTTTTTTATTCAAAATATTCCCCTTCAGTTTCAATACATTTGTTACAGCGATTCAACAGTGAATCAAATGATTCAGTTACTTAGATATGGTTCAAATCTCGGAACTTATTTGTTGCACTGTGTACTCCGACTTTGACCGCTCCCGGACTTTGACCCGAAAATAATAAAGTTTCGCCCAGACCGTTGGCAGATTTTTTTTAATAAAGTGAAAATAAAAAATACTAATATCAATTTATTTGAATATGCGTCTGAAAGCAATTTGTTTGTTGAAAGTCTTTTTTTACAAGGAGAAAAAATTCGGACTCGACTCCTTTATCAAAATCAGTCTAGTCCGAATCGTCACACAAAAATAAAGTAAACAGTGTTTTACCCGAGAAACTAGTGCTTTTAATTTAAAAAATGTACTGTGAAAACATTTAGCAAACCAAAATTGGTTTTATTTATTTATTTACGGATAAATCCTTAGAAAATACAAATATAAAATTTTAATTTTTTTTTTAAATTCTTAATGGAAGCAATCAAATCAACAGAGTTGCGAATTTGTCGTTCTGGGAGTCCATGCAGACTACATAAAGTACAGGGGGCTTCAAAAATAAAAGTGAACTGATAACGAGTTCTAAAGTTAGGTACACGTTAAATTTCATCAAAACTGTAAGACTCCTGTACTCCTTGTTGTTTTCTATTTTAATACAGATTTATAATAGGTACCTACGGAATATTTTGCTAGAAAAAATTTTTTTTAATTTCACTTTATTTAAAAAAAAGAATTACTAAAACAATGAAATGGTCTTAATTACATGTGGTTAACTTCAAAAGCTATTAAGCTGGCCTAATATAAATATCGAACAAAGGAAAACAGTTTAAAGTATTGACCAAGAGGAGTGGTAACTATTATTTTTTACAAAAATTTTTGAAAAATTTGTTCTCTGTTTGTATAAGCCAATGGTGTCGCTAGGTTTGGTGTTACTCGGTTCGGTAGTTCTTAGTATCACACCAATGATTTTGTTTGTTAGTTATACTAATGTGATATCGACGATATACCAACATTCGAAACTTTACTCAATTTGTTGGATCGGTGTTAAAGTCTAGTTCCTTTCTAAAATCTGCTCATTGAGGTATGCATCTAAAAAGAGCGGCTAGGCCATGTGATAAGGAATTTTTCATATAGGAAAAGTGATGATCCTTCTAGTTATACTGAACTGTTTTTATCTTCATTCTTTAGTTTTGTATGTTGATAATTTTTGAGAACAATAAATGGAAATTTCTCACCCCTAATGGGTGATATCCGGCGCGTTACCTTCCAGTGAGGCTACTGTACCTGGCTTTTTCTTTTAACGATTAAAAATGAAATACCCAAAATACGAATAGGTCAGGGGTCATTGAAATTTATAGTAATATTAAAGGTAATTTAAAATAGAGTCCTCTCATTTGAGAGAACATTGAATTTGGCTATTTTTCCGACATTTCAGTCATGTCCGACCCCAAGAGTATACTAGCGAAATGTTCGCCTGAATGTCCTATAAAGATGTAATCAATAAACATCGAAATTTTTGGTGTAAGATAACGATGTTTCATATAAAGGCCTGTATTTTTGAGTCTAATTTTAGATAGTAATGTATCTATTTCGTGGCAGAATTACGCAAAGACTTGGATTGGCAAATCGATGTATGCAAAGGAAATGAAATTTCCATGTCGAATTTTAATTTTCATGTACACAGTTTACAAGATAGTACAAACTATTTCACATTCATTGTACATTACATAAATGAAAAAATCTTTCTTTATACCATTTCATATAAATTCACCTAGGCCCCAGGTAATAAAACTGTCTACCTGCATGTTAATTTCGAATGATATTTTCTCCGAACAAACAATGTGAAACCTTCATCAAATAATAGCCTATAGTTAGGTGTCACTGTCATCGTATTATTGTAATTGAACTTGAATTCGATATCACCTTTTTTTTCACCTTTATTAGTTCAAACCGAGCCCAATGTGAGGGTCAATGAAAAAGTACAAATCTAATGGTGGTAAAATAATTTGAAATTTGATATGCGTAGGTGGCAGATTAAATTAATTATCCAGCGCAGTAGAGAGAAAATACCCAGTGGAGTTTTTGTTAATTTAAATTATAAAAGCTGAAGGTTAATTTCGTTTTTATTAAACAAAATTTAGACTATTTTCAGTTGAATTTTACCAAAAAAAATTACCGAAAATTCGAAATGGAACGAGTAATTGAGCAAAAGTTTTTTTATTTAAGTTGAACAAAAGTTTTAAAAATAGTATTATTGTTATATTTTGCGAAGAAAACATAGACAGTAGCGAACGAAGTTGGGGGCAATAAAAATTGCTTAATTAAGTGGCGTACGGAGGTCATATGTATCACGAACGGTTAGTATTGAAAATATGAAACCTTTATAGAATTTGGGAACAAAGTAGTGAGAATTGGAACCGCGGAACTAAAGTAGTGAGTTGATAGAACAATCATTGCTCTAAGGAATTGATGGTTGAAATGATAAGATCGTTAGCTATGAACTTGAAAGTCACTTCATTGTTTTTAACATTATTTCTTTATAAAACTAGCATATGGAAAAGGTGAGAGCTTATTAATAACTTTATTGGTTGAGGTTGTACTGGTGGAAAACTGCAAGGAAGAAGACCTTCAATAAGTGTCGAGAAATTAATGAAAGAAAAGAACCCAAAGTATAAATTTTTTTGGTAATTTTTGTTTTAAAATAAAGCTGAATTTTGTTTCTATTGACAAACTTTTTGAGATAACCTTAAACCTTTTAGTTCTTAATGTTAAAGATTTAACATACCAAATTTAAATCAAATTTGCTTCTATGGTAGCTTACCATGAAAAAATTCCATTCTTAAAAATTAGCGGAAAAATAAAATTGCTGTTGTAAGGTTTTCGAAGCCGCCCTCTTAGCGTTTAGCTCTATATATCCTGGCTTACAACCAAAATTCCACCAAATTGGTTGAAATATTAGATGATCTTCAAGCGCCATCTCCTTTAGTATAGGATTGCGATGGCGGAAATTATACTAAGTTTATAATTCGTTATCGTAAATTTGATTTCGATTGCGCTATATAGAAGTTATGCTCAGCAGTTCCACCAGCTGTAAGGGTGTTTCGGATAGTAGGCATGATACACCCTCTGACGAGTCTATGCCCTCCGATGACGAAACAGCTCCTTCGGACCTTGTCCAACACAATCTTATAAAGACTGGCGTATTCCAGTGAAGTGTCTTCCAACAGTCATGTCCTCTAGGACAACGATTAATCAGCAGTCGAGGATTTCGTGTTGGGGTTTCACACCAGAAACCCTACTGACGCCGGAAAACAACCAACATTTAAATCATTTAACATACCTTTTAGATAGAGCCAGTAATGTTGCCAGAAGTGGCTAATCTCTATCAAGCGAGACGGGATTCAAAGTCCTCTCATCTCGATGCGGGATAGGGGGTTTACACTACAAAAGTGAAGTGCGTAATATTATAAATTGGTGCGTAATATTATGAAGTGGTGGAATTCAACATTAGCCAATATATAGAAACTGAATTTTGTTAATCTGAGTTTTTGGTCAGCGTTTTTTTACGGCCATCTGGAATTTGCCCAATCTATAGACCTTGAATATTTTTAGAAGATCTATGGGGCAAAAAGTAATATTTTTAAAGTTTGTTAATCGGGACTAAATTAAACGAATTAATTTTTAGTGAGAGGGAGGGCCAATTATAACATTTCTGTAATCTGTGATTATTTCTGTAATTCAGTTCAGGCGACTACTTATAGGAATATACATACTAGCTTCCGACCATAAACATTACACAACAGCAATTTCTTTATAAAGATAATTTCCATTGAATGAGTAGGCTGGAATCTATCAATTGCAATATCGAACATGATTAATAAGGAAATGCCGTACACTATAAAGCGTAGATAATACTTTAAAGTGAAGCCCACTTCGAACATTTCTCTATGATTGGCACCTACATAATGGCGATATCAATTAGGTGCGTGACTTATTATTATTACTAAAGTTGCAGTTTGTATGAAAAGGACTGGACGCCTATTGTTTGGTTGATATAAAGTAACACTTACATGTCCGTTATTCACTTACAATGTTGTTGAATGCATATGAAACAAAGTGTTTTGAGCTTGTAATACGGAAATTTCATAATGATGTCAAATTATTTACAATCAAACGGTATAATTGCTATATTATATTTATTGCAAGGCTTTCATATATTCTTCAGCATAGATAGCCGTATAATACATCGGAACTCATACGAATCTCCAACAGAATTTCTTTCAGTTTGGTAAACATGCAGAATAATAGCGGAACATTTTAGTTACTGATAAGTTCATTAAAAAGTAATTCATGCGGGACTCCTTGAGGGACCATATTCTGGATCTCAATCCCGATACAGTACTGCAATTTCATAAAATTTTAATTCCTGTAATCGATATTGCATATGCAGTATTTTACTCGGAATGAATTACTCTTAGGTACTCGATTTCAGTATTGTTGCAGTACTGAAAACCGAAACTAAAATTAGAAAATAAATGGCATTTTTTTAATTCTTTTATTATGACATCGCCTCAGTAAATGAAGCTTAATGTTACTTTATTATTTTAAGAATAAAGTATTGTTATCGATTTTTTAAAAAAAAAATTTGTTACCCTGAAATTTTTTTTTACACGTTTCATGAATAATAAACACCAAAAATGCAAAAAAAATGTTCAGTCCATCTGTGCGCCGTATGCCGTACGCAAAATCGTTTGAGGACTTATAGCTCCCAAACCCTATGAGCTATTATATTTAAATTTTTCTGAATAGACTGGGTAGGCCCCTTGAAGTGACCACTTTTTGAAGGGTGGGGGCGCGAAGGGAGAGCAGGGGGGTAAGCGTTTTAGACGAAAAATGTCGGTTTCTACATCTCAGCAACCGCTTATGTTAGGAGGCTGAAAATTGGAATTTATACTATAGAGCTTCGATAGTGGACCCAAAAAAATCCTGATATAGGTAAAGTTGTGTGGGGAATAAAAATGCGTCCGAAACGCTCGAAAGCCGAGATCGAGACATTGTAAAATCCATATCTCCTAAACGGTTAATGTCAAGAAATTAAAACTTAATGAACATCTGCAGATATAATAGGAAACAAATTTTTGAGAAGGGGCAGCGGCGTATGGAGGTGGGAGTAAACAACTTTTGATGACGATATCTCACGAACCAATTGCACTAGACAAATAAAATTTGGTTTCTGTATAAAGGTTGACAAATAAAGTTTGCTGAAAGCAAATTTTATTAAGGGGGCGGTAGAGCATGGAAGTGGAGGGGATAAGAATTTTTCTAAAAAAATCACGTCATATATCTCAACAACAGTGTAAGGTAGATGCTTAAAATTTTTACCAGAAGTAGGCCTAATAGATCCCTAGAAGAAAAAAATTTTGGGGGGAGGGTGTAGAGGGTGAGGATGGGTGAGGGTGAAAAGGAACAAGTGTTGATGCTTATATCTCAAGATCCTATAATCATGGAAACTTGAAACTTGGTATTTAGATAGAACTATAGTAGTGGCAAGTTGGAAAAATATTATTTTTATAGTGGTAGTATGGTACGGGGGTGGGGGGTGTTTTTCCTAACTATAGAACGGCTTATGCTACACAGTTGAAACTCGGTATGAATATGTAAATCAACTAGAAAAGTAATACTGATTAATGAAGGGGGGCAAAAAAAAATTATCAGTGAAAATGGCATGCATATATGTATTTTCACGATTTTTCTTATATCTATTAGGTCTTTCCAAATATTGAATTTATTTTTATTCTACGGATTCTTCATATAAATACCTAAAAAGTGTTTTTAGGATTTTTTGAAATTCGACCCCCAAGGTGGTGTAAAGGGGTTGTATATATTTTCACGATTTCAGCCGTATCCCTCCCGTCTGATTAAATATATAATAACTTTTCACTTCCACTGGCTTGTGTAATAATCACCTAAAACCCGTTTTAAATTTTTTTCATTTTTCAACCCCTAAGAGGGTATAAACGGGTTGAACACGTTCTCACGAATTTCGTCATTTCTCTTAGGAGTGATAAGACATCGGATTGGTTTTCACTTCCTCGGACTTTCTATATATTTCTCTAAAAATCTATTTCAGGATTTTTGGATATTCAACCCCAAAGTGGGTGCAAGGGGGTTGAATATTTTTTCACAAATTCCTACATATTTCTTAGTTCTAATGAGATATCAAATTCATTTTCACTTCCTAAGGCTTCCTACATAATCCTCAAAAAATTGATTTCAGGATTTTTAGATATTCAACTCCAATAGGACGGAAGACTTTCGACATATTTCTTAGGATTGATGAGATATAAGATTGGTATTTACTTCCACACACTTTTTATAATAATCGCCTACAAACACATTTCTGATTTCATGTAATGGCCCAAAACCAAATCACGAAAAATCTCCTAATCACGTAACAACTGATATTATACTAGGACTAGATCTCGTCCCGGTGTATGACCCAATTATGTAATTCATATGTTATATGTGGCAGCGGCGTAAGTATTCTAGCGCGACCCCATTCTAACCGCTTCCCGAACTTTTTTCTAGGTTCTCAGTACCATAGTAACCTACACCGCATCTCAGAATTAAACTCGTTCCGAACTTCTACCCAAAGCAGATTTTTTATAATTTCATGTCCCCAATTTCTATTTCTATAATTTTATATTGTCAACCTGGAGATTTATTATAAAATCTGGATTTTCGATTCTGAATACTGGACTCTACAATTTTTTGATCACTCTAACTTACGTGAGTTTAAAAACAGACATTGAGCTAGTTTACGCCCAGCGACCTGACTTATATCGTGACTTAAAGTAGGTCTCTTCGACAACCGATAGAGGCCTAAAATTGGGCTGGATCGTATTTAGTCCATCAAAATATTTCATCAATAAATTCAGGGACTATTACTAAATACCTGCAGTGGTATCTTATGTCAGAACGCATTCCACACATGTCTTGAAAAATTTTTGTGTTTTAAATATTTTAAAAAATATTATTGTCATTCAATATAAATGCATAGTTATTGATTATTGAGTTTGCCGTTATTTGTTTTGATTAACGACGGGGAATTCACCGGTATGGTACGTATGTAATACGTCATCTCTTGACAGCGAATGCAAACAGAAAATTCATAAGAATGTCGCTGAGAAAGAACTGTAGACTCTAAGACTCGCAAAATTCATTTGTCTAAGATACAAACAAGAATCACCTTTTCACACCGTGTACCTGTTCTGGCAAATTTACGTTTGTTTGACGGTCTATAAAATGTTTATTTTCCTAATTGAAATCATTTAGCATTTATGGTAATTTACTATAAATTTCTAAAAATTTACGCAATAGAAAACTAAGTCAATAAATAAATTAAGAAACATAATAATATGGATGAGCTCCACTTCAATATTGCAAATTACTTACTTGGGTTTGCAACACTGGCCCGATGAAACATTTAAATTATTTGTATTGGTTGAAACTCAGTTTTCATCCCCTGTTATATTTTAGGGTTAAGAGTTTGTATGCTAAGTAAAGCCCTTCAATTACACTGTATGACATGCTGTCAAATATTTGACTAAAATAAATTTGATGAAAAGTTCAGACAAATTTTTTTCGACAAAATAGATCTTGTGTAGAGCAAAATAAATATTGTGTAAAACAAAAAGTTTACATTTAGACTATCTGACTGCATTTTGACAGCGAGAATAGTCAAAGATTTGATATACTCCCATACAGTGTATATAGCCTGTATGACTTAATGACATATGATTTAATTTGTGGACATTTTTAAAGTAAAAATAAATTAAAAAATAATTAAAAATAAAATAATAACAAACAATTAGATACAAAAATAAAAGAAATTTATTTAAATACAAAAAATTTATTAAAATATGATGAATAGATAATAACTGTGAACTTTCTCGTTGTAAGGTACATAGGGTGAGATAAAGACCAAAAAAATTGTCAAAAGTCTGGGATCAACTTTATTTTTTTTATACATATGTGGGGATACGGTTAAAGGCGAGGTTCATAAGAAAAGCTAACGCCAATGCTACCCTTAAAGTACCAAGTACATTGTTGGGTCATGGCTCGGGACGCGCTCAAAATCAACATTTGAAATTCATTGTTTTGTGGTACCTTTCAAATAGCCTCCTCCTTAATTTTAAAGTGCCTACAAAATGTTAAAACATGCCCATTGTACGGAACCCCATCCCTTAATCACTATCCCTGTCTAAATTTATATTTTTAGAATAAGAATTATTATTTACGGTCCAAATACCAGACTCAAAAGCTTTTCATTTTAACCCTCCCACAAATTTTCCTTTCAAAATCTTATCCAGAAAATAGTCAATCCATAAGGTGTATAACTCATGTATAAATTACAAGCTTCCTTCACCAAAAAAAAAATATTTTTTTCTTTTCTCCATTTTGTCCATACGTGTTATAAATTTATTGTCAGTTTATTGTAATCTGAAAGGGAAATTTTAAAGCATCATGCATTTGGTACATTTTGTGAAGCCAACTACCCCCGAATGCAAGTACCGACTTCAACAATTTTTTTTATGCTACCCAAGCATTTTCCATATCAATAAAATTTCAGATTCTCAAATTTTTGCTTAAAACCCTTCTCCCTTGTCAAAATTTGAAACTCATATCTTTGAGGTTTTTTGATGACACGCACGACGTATACAATATACACGGTGTATACGGCGGACTACTAGCACTAAAACGCCAAAAAAATAAAATGTCAGAAAAGGAATTTTTTAAAATTTTAGCAGACTGATGGCAAGCCCTTAAATCAAAAATTAGTATATTTTTGCATTTCAGTACTGGCTTTATATATATACAAGAAAATCAAATCTGGACGCAAATTTATCATTTCTAGGTTATATTTGAAAGGCAACGAAAATTTTTACAACGCGGTCTAACTAAAAGTAGTATTACACTGTATGCCATGCTGACAAATAATTGACCATTCTCGCTGGCAAATGCAGTCAAATTTTTGGTTGTCACAAATTTCTGGTTGCGCAACACAAGGTCTATTTGATAGAAAAATTTTGAATTAACTTTTGGACAAATTTATTCTGTCAAATATTTGAAAGCATGGCATACAGTGTGATAGATACTAGCTTAAAAAACATAATTGGTAAAGTGAACATTTTTGACAGTGGCAGTAATGCATCAACTTTAATATTTTAACTGCAAAATAATTTAGTTGAAAATATCCAATGTCCAGGATTGCCTGTTACGGATCACTCCGGAACAGATAAAATTCAAATTAAATTCATGATTATGTAAAAATTAAAAAATAAATAACTTACCTAGATTCTTTATTCATGTGATAATTCACAGCTCTAGCCATTAACATAACAACCATCGGCCTAAGCGCTTTTCCTTGTCCATCAAAATAATATGAAGATATTGTTTTTAATTCCATTTGGCTTGAAGCTTGTAGAAGTAACTGAAACGGACAATTTCAGCAAGTATAAAATGAAATCATTTTCAATTTTTTTGTTACAATACAATTGAGAGCTCAAAATAGCCTTGACAACTAAAAGATTTTTACGATAAACTCGAAAAACTTTTGCTTTTTGAGCAAATAAAAAAGCTAACCATTTTTTTTTTTCAAATAAAGGTTCAGTTTTTCGTTAAATAAACAGCAGAAAAAAAAAACGAACAATGCAAATATATTCTTCAAATAGTTTAAACACTTTGCCAAACTAGCGATAAGTACATTATCGCTGAAAAGTATGCTTCATGTGAACGAAACAAAAATCGGTTCTTTTCGTCAAAATGTGCCCAAAATAGACATATCATAAAAATATAACTTTGATTTAAAAAAAAAAAATTATATTGGGACATACATAACATGTCCCCGAACGAGTACATAGATAATGTAATTATTTGAATTCTACAAACATTGGACCAAGAGCGTCGTTGGCCTCAAATTTTGAAAATTATTTGAGTAAATACCGTCGAGTTTTATGAATGGTTTTTGGGCGTTCGCAATGAGCCAGTGTACGAAACCGCACCGACACGTGAAGGTTTATCTTAAAAACTATTACGGCAAGCAACCATTCTTACGTAATAGTGTCGGAAAAAAAATTTTTTTTTTTTTATATCCAAAAGAAGAATATATTAGTTTATCGAGAGCAAATACGAATAGTGTTTACCTTTCGAATGTCATCATAGACATATTTAAGATCATCTTCCAGTAATAGGTAGGGATCGACTTGTATCTCTCGTACTGGTCCAGCTGGCTGTTGTGTATGAACGGAACTGTAAGTTCTTATGCATGGCTGGAAGGTATTTGTGCATGGCTGAATACAATTCTGAAAAGAAAAAAAATAGTATATTCAATTATTTTAATTAATCGATTTCAATTGAGTATGTTATTACAAATTTCGACCCGATTTATAGTTTATTTGATATTCAAATTTTATATAGTACTGCCAAAATTTTGACGCACTAAATTTAACGGATGGTCAAAATTTGAATGTTATGGTCAACATTTTGAAATTTTTTGTTCATTGATAATAACGGCAACGTTAACTATATTTGCGCAAAATAGAGATGTGGTGCTGACGACTTAGTTTTTTCAATTAGCGTCCGAAAAAGTAAATTCATTCATTCACTTTCAGCTCCATTTTTAGTACTCTATTATAGAAAATATATAGTTCAAATATTTGTTTGCGAAATTCTTTAAACATTGCTACTAGTTTAGGCTAACCAAAGATTTGGTAACTTACAGCATGTTATGTAAATTTTCATTACTAATTTGCAGGAGCAATAGCAATAGCATACATAAATTGCGTACTTTCGGACAAAAACTCGGCACAGATGATTGAGAAAAAGTCTAGGAATAGGAACATTCATCAGTAGTTCTTTATACACACATTGAAATCAATAATTTGTCTATAAATAAGTAAAAATATCGAAAACATCGATTTTTAGCTTTTTACACGTCTGTGTAGACGTCTCGAATTTCGATATAGCTTCGTGAAAACGTTTACAACCCCTTTACATTTCCTTTCGGGTTGAACATGAAAAAATTCTGAAATTAGTTTTTTGAGGATTACATAAAAACCCCACAGAAGTAAAAGTTAATTTACTTCTTCATCCGACCTCACAGATATGACAAAATTTATGAAAACGTATAGAATCCCATTACAGTACCTTGGGGGTTGAATTTCAGAAAATCGTGAAATACGTTTTTAGACGATTGTATAAAAAGTGTGGAGAAGATAAAACCAATTTGATATCCCATCAAGACCAAAGAAATTTTGAAAGATTTCTGAAAACGTATGCAACCCCTTCACTGAGAGAAATAATTTGTTGGCAAGAGATTGCTTCAATAAAATTTTCATTGCAGCAATCGAAGTTCATTTACGCTAATAAGAATTAGTTTGGAGCAATAGATATTCGGTTGTACAAAAAATATTCGTTTAAGGGAATAAACACGCAATACGTGCAATAGAACCATTCTGTCAAGACAATCAACTTACGTTGTTTGCTCGATTCTGTTTAAAGAACTGAACAGAAAAATGTCTAGCAACGCAATTTTGATTGCCGCAATATAATGTTGATTGTTGCAGTAGAATATTGTTCATCACAAACGATTTACGGCATCATTCTGCTGGGAAAACCGAATGTGAGTTCCGCCAACCGAATGTATATTGCGGTAACTGAGTTAATCTATACTAAGTTAAGTTGCTACATAGGGAAATGAAAATGAAAGGTCTTCGGTGGAGCAATGAAAAACTTTCAACCGGGTTCGATTCCTACCTACAGCTATGGGTTTTATTAAGTCAGTAAGTAAGAAATAATATTTTAAGTAGGAAAATAGTGTTTTAGAAGAGTTCTCTACCTCCTCCTAGGTAACAAAAATGAATTCAATGTATGATTTAACACAAATAACTGGATTTTTTTAGAGTTTACCAACAACCCGCGCATATGTGGCAATCAAAATTTTAAGAGATTCTGGTTGGCTAGACAAATAATTCAGTTATCGGAAAATATATTCGATACCAATAAACTAAGATTCGGTTCTGCCAACCCAGACTTTCGGTTCCAACAATTCAAATTCAAACAATGGGATAGGAACTTTTCCTGCAACCGTTGTAATTAGTTTGGCATATATTTCTATTGGAGCAATGAATTTGGTCTTTCAGTGTTTACACCCTCTTAGGAATTGAATCTTAAAAAATTTGAAAACACATTTCAGGCATTTATCTGAAGAAAAATCCGCAAAAGAAAAATTAATTCAATATTTTAGAAGACTTAAGAGATGTTACGAAATTCATGGAAATGTATGCACCTCATTTTAACTGATATTTTTTTGGTCACCCATCCGTAAGCCAATGGATATATAAAATTTCGTTTTTATTTTAATTAAGGTGCTCTTACACGAGCGATTAAGATTGCTCAGTTTGCAACAATAGGTATTTGTCAATTTTGACGTCACGAAAATATGAAGCAACACACAGCAACAATAGCAACAGGCAATGTGGATCAACTTTTCATCAACTCGTTACTGAATTGTGATGAGCGATATTGACCAATATCTAGCAATTCGGCAATAAGGGCTTACACGACCAATTCAGTCTATGAACAACACGAAAGCTAACTTGACAAACAAATACAAAACTCAAAATAAAACTATGAAATATTTGCATTTGAAGCCATTATGACACGAAACTTGACAAATAGATGCAAAACTCAAAACAAATCTTGATAATTGAATGACCGAGCGAGGACAATTGCTCGGAATTTTTCAAGTTAGTAGAAATACAGCAACTATAGGGCGAATCTGTGAAAACATTGACACATTGTCGAAATATTGCCGCAACTATCATGATATTGACCTGTATTGCTCCATTAATCGCTCCACTAGTTTTGGCAATAGTCGTCGGGCAATCAATTGCTTGAAAAATTGTTCGTGTAAGAGCACATTTACTTTTCAAATTCATCTACATACACTCACCAAGTTTCAAGTTTCTAGCATAAATAGAGCCAGGAAAAACCACAACAGGGTAGTAACCCTTTAAACTTTATTTTTAGAATGTGCCACCACCCAACCATATCTCTACTCACGTTCTAAGTTTCAGCTTTTCATCTATAACAGTTTTCGAGATATAAAAATCGGAAAGTTTTCTTTTACTCTCTCCTCAACCGTCACCCCTTAAACCACCACCAGCAAATTTTTTATGCAAGGGGTCAACCTGGCTCTTACATGAATTCTAAGATCCTATTTTAAACAAATTTATTTTCCTGAGATATGAGACGTAATTTTTTAGAAAAAATTTTATCCCCTCACTTCCATGATTCACTGCTCCCCCCTAAAAAATTGTATATTCAGCAAACTTCACTTTTCCACTTTTAAACAAAAATCAAATTTCCTTTTCCTGGTGTAGTTGGTTCGCGTTTGGGTACGGCGGACAGACGGACATTTTTTTTGGATTTTTGGGGTATACCAGTCCTAAAACGTGAAAATCCAAAATTTCAGGGTAGACATGTTTTGTTTAAATTTCAGGTCGATCACAATATTTTATTAATTAAAATAGTAAAGTAAAATACTTATAGCATTTTACGATTTATATTTAGTTGGAGATAACAACTGATTTTGGGGGAACTGACTATTTTCATATTTTTATCTGAATAATTAATCCCATGGAATTTAATTTTAGCTCAGTAGCTCAAGCTTTCTGCAGCTATCGCTATTTTGGGAAAACGTATGCACGTCTTCATTAAAGATATTTGTATGGTAGCTACACGAATAAGTACCTTCATTTGATCTGTTTTGATGCAAATATCTTCAAATAGTGGAATAAAAAATTCTGAGTTTTACACGTTCCCTCGTAATCATCGAATTATCACATCATTTAAGGACTATTGTATGGCAGAATTACACCGCTGTAAAATTTTTAAAAAAAGGGTTTTTTTCTTTTGGGCTTAAAAATCCTTTAAACCTTGGAGAATATGGATACATGAATACATGAAGGTTTTGGAGATGGATATTGGCGTTCAATGCTACAATTTTTGTGCCGAAACCAATGCCAAGTGAATCCAGTACGCTGAGCGTTCATTGACAGATGCAGCAAAAGAGGCGCGCTTCAGCATCAAATCGTCGAGGAAAGAGATTGAGCAAAATTATTCCAATGTAGAACGGCAGCTTTATGGTCCTGGGATTAAAGGTTTATGGTACAAAATTTTAAAAAAGAGAATTCTTCATTTTTTCCTGTCTATTTCAAAACTTTGAACGCGTTTTTCTCGAAATACGATTTTCGAAATCGGCACGCAGCATAACTCAAACAATTTTCATTCTGTTCATTCGAATTTTTCACCATTCTTCAAAATAACATTTCAGAGAGAAATACGTAGGGGATTCTCGATACGTTCATTTCAAAATTATTTATTAGCAAATAACTGCCCTATTTTTGGTCGAAAATTAAATGAAATTATTCAAATACTCGCCAATCACACAAAACTCAATATTTCTAAATTCCTCTACGAATTTCTATATGAAGATTAAGTGATTTTTTTATTTCTTTGTACCAGGTTAAAATTTAGGTAAGCCACAATGAGTGCCTCAGAGCGCCTAAAATTCAACATGCCTAGGAAGAATGGCTTTAGTGCCGCCATTATGTAAAATTTTTCATTGAATTTTATTTTATTGTATACATAAATACATGCTTATTAACTTCCTTAAATATTATTAATATATTTCCATTCCTTCTATTAAAAAAAATTGTCGAAAAAATGTTTTTTTTAGGACGCTACAGTCGTGTTACCCCTTAAGGATAGCAAAACCTTTACAATTTTAAAAATTTTTCGATTTTTTTTTAACTTATTTCGAAAGTATAAAGCGTAACGTACGTTGTCCAATAAATTGGGTCAGTTTGGATCGAAAGTACGTCGTGTGGGGTTGATTTTTCAAAGCTAAAATGTCAAATTATACAAAAGGAACGCGAGGTATTGAAACTTTAAACGCGATTATATCGAAACTGCATCTTCAAAAACTGCTCGTGTTGTAGCTCAAAAAGTTATGGATCGATTTTTTGTCTTTATAAATATCGGAAGGATATACCTAAAGTTTTGAGGATATCGCGTAAATAAACCACTTTTTTGGGGTAAAAACTGTCAAAAAAAATCTGCCAATGGTCTGGGCGAAACTTTATTATTTTTCGGGTCAAAGTTCGGGAGCGGTCAAAGTCGGAGTATATCATGAGTTGCTTCGAGATTATTAGATTTCTTGGAAAATTATTTTTGTTCTTAATATAAAAATATTTAAAATAGAGATTTTTAGCCGATTAAACATTGGAAAAGTCCGTGTAGACTATTCGAATTTCAGTATATTGTGTACACTAAAAGCCCATAGAAGCAAAAACGAATTTCTTGCCTTATCAGAATTAAGAGATATGACGAATTGTTAAAACGTATACAAACCCATTACTTCCACTTGGGGTTTGAATTTCGAAAAAATTGTGAAACAGGTTTTTAGACGATTTCATAAGAAGCAACTTGATATCTCATGAGACACGAGGGATTTTGAAAAATTTGTGGAAACGTAAGCAAACCCTTCACACCTCCTTGGTTCTGAAAATTCAAAAAATCGTGAATTGGTTGGCCGTAATAATCAGTTTTATATCTCATCAGAACTAAGGAATGGCAAAAATTGTGAAATCATATACAAACCCTTGGGGGTTGAATATCGAAAAATTGAGAAATGGGTTTTTAGGCGATTATATGAAAAGTCTGTGGAAATGAAAAGCGATCTGATATCTCATCGAACCTAAGAAATATGTCGAAACTTTGAAAATCATACAACCCCCTTACACCCATTAGGATTGAATATCTAAAATACTGAAATTGACTTTTTGGCTTTTTTATACAGGAAACTTTAGGAAGTAAAAATGAATTCGATATATCACCAAATATGCAACCTCTTTCCACCCACTTGGGGGTTGAATATCCAAAAATCCTGAAAGGAGGTAATAAATAAATATGAAGATGGCACGAGAAAGTAGGAACCAATTCAACTTCTTATCATTTCTAAAAGAAATGACAGAACTCGGGAAAACGTGTTCAACTCGTTTTTACCCTCTTAAGGGCTGAAAAAGGAAAAAACTTAAAAACAAGTTTTAGGCGATTATTACGCAAGCATGTGAAAGTGAAAAGATATTCGATATCTGATAATACATGGGGTTATAGTAGAATTCGTGAATAAGTTTACAACAACCTTTGCACACCCTTAGGGGTCGAATTTTAAAAAATCCTGAAAACACTTTCTAGGTATTTATATGAAGAAGCCGTAGAATAAAAATTAATTAAATATTTGGGAAGACCTAATAGATATGACGAAAACAGTGAAAATATATGCATTCCATTTTCACTGATTATTTTTTGCCGAACGCCAATGGATATTTGAAATTTTTTTTTATGTAAATTATTTTTCTAGTTGATTTACATAAATGTACCGAGTTTCAACTTTGTAGCAAAAGCCGTTCTATAGATAGGAAAAACACCCCCCACCCCCGTACCATACTACCCCTATAAAAAATTATATTTTTCCAAGATGCTACTAATATAGCTCTATCCAAATACCAAGTTTCAGTTTTATATCATTATAGGTTGTCGAGATATTAAAATCGTAACT
This sequence comes from Beris morrisii, assembly GCA_951812415.1. NCBI lineage: Eukaryota > Metazoa > Arthropoda > Insecta > Diptera > Stratiomyidae > Beris > Beris morrisii. The sequence goes on from OX638311.1 coordinate 126,192,460, forward strand.
TTTTCCTTTTCATCCTCCCCCACCCCCACCCTCTACACCCACACTTCCAAAATTTTGTTTTCTGCTAGGGGTCTATTAAGCCTACTTCTGGTAAAAATTTTAAGCATCTAGCTTACACCGTTCTTGAGATATGAGATGAGATTTTTTAGAAAAATTATTAACCCCTCCACTTTTATGCTCCACCGCCCCCTTAAAAAATTTTGCTTTCAGCAAACTTCATTTGTCAACCTTTATACACAAACCAAATTTTATTTGTCTAGTACAGTTGGTTCGTGAGATATCGTAATCTAAAGTTTTTTACCCCCCACCCCCGTACGCCACGGCCCCCACTCAAATTTTTGTTTCCCATCTATTCTCCTAGTATACCTACAGATATTCATTAAGTTTCAATTTTGTGGCATTGACCGTTTCGGAGATATGGATTTTAGAAAGTGTCGATCTCACATTTTTTGCGTTTCGGACGCATTATTTTTCCCCCCACTCCCAAACCCCTTCACCTATATCGGCAATTTTTTTGCAAATGGGTCCACTATTGAAGCTCTATATAAGTTCCAAATTTCAGCCTCCTAGCATAAGCGGTTGCTGAGATCTAGAAACCAAAATTTTCCGTCTAAAACACTTCCCCCTCCTCTCCCCTCACACCCCCACCTCTTCAAATTTGGCCACTTCAAGGGGCCTACCCATTCTATTCATACAAAAAATTTCAATTTAATAGCTCAAAGGGTTTGAGAGCTACAAGCCTTCAAACGATTTTCCGTACAGCGGTCGACGTACGGCGTACGGCGGACAGACGGACTGACATTTTTTTTTGCTTTTTTCGTGTCTACTCGTCATGAAACGTGAAAAAAAAACTTTGAGGGTAGCAAATTTTTTTTTTTAAAAATCGATAACAATTTTGTATTATTGAAATAATGAAGTAAAATAGTCGAAAATTGAACATTTGCTTGAAAAGCATATCTTTTTTGTTTTAAATTTTTTTTAAAATTCTATAGGTATATGCTTCCCATTTCATCTGTCAGTATTCGAAAAATGTTTTGGTTTTCAGTTTAAGATCAATAGAAAAAATCGGCCAACAGTCTGGCGCAACTTTATTATTTTATGGGTAGAAGCCCGAAACGTGTTTAATGTTGAGATGCGGTGTAGGTTACTATGCGACTGACAACCTTAGAAATAACGTTCCAAATAGCCTCCTGGTTATTCCTTAGGTTGTCAGTCCCATAGTCACCGACACCGCATCTCAACATTAAACACGTTTCGGACTTCTACTCATAAAATAATAAAATTGCGCCCAGTCTGTTGGCCGATTTTTTTTAGTTTAAATTACTCTAGTAGCACATCTGCATATGGGTACTAAGTTTCAACTTTCTAGCATAAGCCATTTCTGAGATATGAAAAACCACCCCCACCCCCGTACCTTGCTACCCCTATCAAAAATTTGTTTTTCTGGGATATGTCTCTATAGTTGCTCTATACAGTTTTCAATTTTTAGCTTTCTATCCTTTGCGGCTTTCGAGAAATTTAAATCAGAATTTATTCATTTCCACCCCCTCCCACCATCACCCCCAACACCTACACCCGCAAAATTTTTTCTCCGCTAGAGGTCTACTGGTTCTAACTCCAGTAAGATAATATCTGATACGGTTCTTGAGATATAAAAATTTAATTTTTTGAAATTGACTGTCCCCCCACTTCCGCGTTTCACCTCCCCCTCCGAAATTTAACATTCAGTAGACTCCACTGGTAGTTCTATATACAGAAGCCAAATTTTATTTTCCTGGCACAATTGAGTCGGAAGATATTGTAATTCAAAGTTTTTCAACCCCCACCCCTATACCTCACCACCCCCCTTAAAAACGTTAACCCTTTTCCAATCTCATAGTATCTCTTAAGACAACTACAAAGTTTCAGCCGTCTGACATCAATCGTTCAGGAGATAAGGATTTTAGAATGTCTTAATCCCAGCTTTCAAGCGTTTTGGACGCATTGTTTTTTTTGCAACATTTGTATGGTAGCTACTCGAAGGAGTACTTTACTTGCATCTGTTTTTGTTCTACATTCTCGATTAATCGCGAGTTTAAGAATATGAGACAACACAATATCCACATTATCCACAACATTTGTATGGAGTACTTTACCTTTATCTATTTTTGTTTCTGTACTAAAAAATAGCGAAAAAAAATCAAAAGCTGGAAAATTTTAAATTCATACGGGTATTTCGTTAATTGTGCAATAAGTGCAGCCACATTATTTAAGAGCTTTTGTATGAGAGCAACAAACGAATTCGACCTTACTTTTTACTAGCTGGATTTTTTCTTGAATTATTGTAGATTCCGTGAGTTGAATAAAATTTTTCAATGACTTTTGTACGTAAACTACGCACGGACTCACATGATTTTCTTTATAATAACTGTATTAGCTGCAACTACTGAAAATTCAAATTCTTCGGTTGAAGTGCCCAATATTTACCTTTTTTAGGACTTTTGTATGGGAAGAAAGACGAGAATGAATGGAGGAGAAATTATATTTCACGGATAGAGAAACATTTTTGCTTCACAGGTCAACTAGTAATGTGGGAAAGACGATTGAAGTTAGTGAAATGGATCTTCTTCCTAAAACCATTGGTTTCATTTAAACTATACTTCTTGTTGTTTTGTCCCCAGTGTATAATTAGGAGTTTTGATGACAACCGCTTAAATTCCTATTTCATTTATTTGTTTTGTGATTTGCATTTTTATTTTGATTGCAAAAAAAGCAAACAATGATAAATTTCTGACATATCCTGCAGAATCACAAGTAATTATTCGTTTTAAATCACGTAATTTCATCCGATTTTATTGTTATGTTAAATGAATTCTGCCGACCCAAAAAAATTAAATAAACTACCGAAGAACTTGAAAATTCCTCGGTTAAATGCTGACAAATTTTCACCTGCCTTGGTCGAAAAAAAAATAAACTAACCATAGGTAATTTAATTTTTTTCCTATGCAGTCATAGACAGAAAGAATGTTTTTTTTATTGAAGTAATCCACTGGAAAATTGGGCTTTTCAGCTATAGAAAAATGTGCGACGACCTTCATGCCTAACTCGTTAAACATTTTACGCGAAGAGTATCCGCAAATAAGTGGATTATCGTTGTGCATATTAAAATTGTTGTCATCGTTTCGGGATTTAACATTCTTTTCTTTAGATTTATGCTGGCCTATGTTTCCAGGTTGTAGACAAAAAAAAAACTGGTCGTTATCTTCAAAGAGATATTTCTACACTGATTCAAGGTACTCGTCTTTGTACGCTTTTGCGAAATTGCATAAAAGTGCGCTCCAGTAGTAAAATCTTTTTATGCGCAAATTCATCCTTGAAATTATGAACAAGAACTTAATAGCCATCGTGCAATACGAAGGCAGTAGGAATTATTACGAGCATTTTAATTTGAATTTCTTAACGGAAATGCATATCCGTTTTTGATTTCTAATGTTATCAAACGACAATACAATTGGATAAACATTGGTTGTTACGGCATAAATCATTTGCTCTAGATATCAACAAATAATGTAATCCATAATGCGCCGGTTGTTTCGCATTAATTTTAATATTTTCACATTTAAAATGGTTCTCTGTTCTCCAATAATTTACTTATTATTATTTTTTTTGTTTACGTATATTATTAATATATTTTATTTTTAATTCATTACTTTAATTTAATTTTTTATATTTAGGAAAATGATTTTACCTAACATTTCTTTTATTTTGTTTTTTAATCAATAATGAAAATTTTTGATTAATAATTACAGAAACTTTATTGCATGATTCCAAATTTAAGTCCCGTTTATTAAAAATAATGAATTGTAGAAAATGAAATAATTTTTAAATTAATTACAGGTTTGCATTTTCTACCATGAGTCCTTTTATATGTGTGCCAATCAAATTCTTCACCAGTTTTTATATTTTCCAACAACTGGTAGTGTTTGTTAAATTTTATAATAATCTTTTTATTATTATTTTAAGAACAAAATTAATTTTCCAAGAAATCTAATAATCTCGAAAGAACTCATGATATACTCCGACTTTGACCCGAAAAATAATAAAGTTTCGCCCAGACCATTGGCAGGTTTTTTAGACAGTTTTCAAACTGCTTTTCTCAGTTAAGGATTTTTATCTGTCACAACCAAACATTTGATAAGAACTAGCCAAGGAAGTGTTCGATTCCAGTCTGGAAATTCTTGAGGGGTTATCGATAGTTTTTCAAATCTATCGATTGTTTCGATAGTACAAAACTATCGATAGACTTTCGATGTTTAAGCAACACTAATGCAGAGATGGAGCAAAAAAAAATAATCAATCAAAACAGGATGCATATATTTTCACGAATTTCGTCATATCTCTTAAATCTTCCGAAATATTGTATTAATTTTTTTTCTACGGTTTTTTCAGTTAAATGTCTAGAAAGTATTTCCAGGATTTTTTGAAATTTAACCTCTAAAGTAGTATGTATTTTGACGAATTCAGCAGACAGAATTCAGTTCTGATAAGGTATGGAAAAACTTTTTAGTTCCACAGGATTTTTATGTGGTGGCCTAAAAACCGTTTTCAGTTTTTTTTCCTTGTCAACACTTAAAAGGGTTGTACACATTTTTACGAATTCCGTCATATCTCTTAGAAGTGATAAGACACCGAATTGGTTCTTACTTCTTCACTATTTTCGGAACATCTCTTAGGTTTGATGAGATATGTTTTGTTTATTTAGAGTAAACGGACAACATCCTTTTCGTACAAAATAGTATAACAATATTAGCGGAATGATAAAAATGTAAAAAAAGAAAAATATAATAGTATGATAAAATTTAAAGAAAATTAGATTAAAATACGGGAAAAAAAAGCATTTACACATAGAAAATTCGTTTAATGTCAGTAATTGATGTATTAAACAAGTCCGCTTCACTTGTGTAAGTATTGCCAGCTCGCATTATTCTTGAAACAGGGCTATATTTACCATAATCTGTCGAGTGGTAATCGACGGAAAAGCTGTCGATGGACCGAGATGAGTAACCAGGTACCCTGAAGTTGATGAGACCAAGAAGACTAGGACAATCCAACTCATTATTAATGACCTTAAACAATGTGACAAGCTCTGCTAGTTCGCGGCGTTTAGATAAGGTGGCAAGGTGCAAATCCGACGACAACGAATCATAGTTCATTTCATTGATGGGAATGTTTAATTTGAAGGCTATCAGCCGAAGAAACTTATGTTGGATCGTTTCGATTCTATTCACATGAACATTAAAGTGAGGGCTCCATATTGGAGAAAGGTACTCCAGGTGAGGTCGCACTAACGCACAATAAAGGTATTTTACAGTATGTATATTAGTGAAGGACCTCGTGTTACGCGAGATAAAACCCAGCATTCTACGGGCAGTACCGCAAATGCGGTCATAATGGGGAACAAAAGTAAATCCTTCATCGAATATAATTCCTAGATCCTTGACAGTGTGGACTTGAGGTAGGGAGATACTGTTAATTTGGTAGTCGAAACTAATAGCTTCTCGTGTCCTATTAAAAACAATAAAATGGCATTTATCAATGTTAAGATGGAGATGATTAGAGATACACCATGAATAAAGTGAGTTTAGATTTTTCTGAAGGACTAAACAATCGTCATGGGAATTTACGGTTTTAAAAATTTTTAAATCGTCAGCAAATAACAAAAAGTTAACGTCGGCAAACATAGCTACTATATCATTGACAAAAAGTAAAAACAGGAGAGGACCCAAGTGGGATCCCTGGGGAACTCCCGAGTTAACAATAAACGGATCGGATTTGGCAGACTTTATACGAACAATCAACCTTCGGTCAAGTAGATAATCCTTAAGCCAATTAAGGAGAAGGCCAGTGATACCGATGGTGGTTAATTTTTGGATAAGTATGGAATGGTTAACTTTGTCAAAAGCTTTTGAAAAATCCGTGTAAATACTATGAACCTGTAGTCGTTTTTCCAGCGAACAACATATATTCTCAGCATAGGGTAATAGATTAGTCAAAGTTGATTTCTGTTTTTGGAACCCATGCTGGTTGGGTGAGATGAAATTCTTAAACAAAGGTGTTAATGCATCAGTAATTAATTTCTCAAACAGTTTAGGAATGACCGACAAAGAACAGATTGGCCTATAGTTCTCGATATTGCTTTTATCACCAGCCTTATGAATAGGTACCAGAAAGCCAATTTTCCAAACTGAAGCGAGGCGTCCCGTTTCCAGAGATTTATTAAACAATAGTGACAGCGGAAGTGCGAGATACTCACTGCACATTTTTAAAAATAAAGCAGGGACGTTGTCAGGACCAGCACTCTTACTCACATCAAGAGCATTCAACAATTTAAGGACGTCATCAGAATTAATATTAATAGACGACACAACAACATGAGAACTGGAAATGAAATTGTAGTCAACTTGTACTTTACTAACATAGACGCCAGAGAAGTAACGAGCAAACAGATCCGCAATACCGTTTAAGTCAGAAGCACTCGCCGACCCTAGAAACATTTCAGGGGGTAAAGTGTTGTCGGACCTAAGAGAATTGATGTAGTTCCAAAACTGCTTTAGATTAGATGGGATCGCATTCTCGACCTGAGTAATATAAAGAGAATAACACTCCCTAGTCATCACTTTGCATGAAGACCTAAGCGTTGAGAAACACTCGTAATCGAGCGCTGTGCCAGATGACTTAAATTTAGCATGAGCAGCTTTCTTATCGGAAATAAGTTTTTTTAGGTCGGCGCTATACCACCTTGGAAAAGACGAATTAAACACAAGTGAGATTGGCACAAAGTTATCAATTATATCGTGGAGAATTATATCATAAAACTTGTTAACGGCATCATCTAAATCAAGCATCCCGAAAATACTAAGCCAATCTAATAATGCGAGCTGTTCACAAATTCTGGTATAGTCAGCTAATTTAAAATTATAATCCACATACGAAACAGGACGATTCACATTAGAAACGTAAGATAATAGAACATTCAGCGCCGGATGATACATCGTGTCCAGTGGCAGAAGCTCAAACGATGATTGCGACACGGTAGCAAATGACGATGTAAGGTTTGAGAACACCAGGTCAAGTAAACTGCCGTGTATATTGCGGATAGAGTTGATTTGAGAGAGGTCCACGTCGCAGAAATCGTCTATGACTTGACGACAAGATAGGCAATTAGTTGATACATTCCAGCAGTTCGTATCCCATCGCACGGCTGGTAAGTTATAGTCGCCAACAATGAGAAAATCAGCCATCGGAAGGTTATTAATAATATTTTTGACGTCACTGCAATGAGAAGCGAAAACCTCAAGCGGAGATGACGGAGGAATATACACAGCTCCTAGTACCAGTTGAAAGCTGCCCATAGTAATCAAGACGAAGATTTGCTCAACACTATTGTTACCGGTCGTTAAAAGTCTTGAAGATAGTTTATCAGAAACTGCAATCAAACAGCCTCCACCTCTTTTGGAAGAGCCATTAAGCTGGCAACGATCAAACCGATATACTATAAAGCGATGCAAGCCTAATTCACTAGTTAGGATTACATCGTCCAACCATGTCTCGGTAAGAATAATGACATCGAATTCGGCAGTCGCTAGATTCCTTCTGAACATGCATAGCTTGGTTCGCATTCCCCTAACATATCAAATTGAATTTTTTTTCTACAGAGTTCTTTTACATATAACACAAACAAGCCCATTTTAGGATTTTCTGATATTTAACATCCAAAGGGGTGTAAAGGGGTTATAAATTCCAACATATTTCTTAGATCTGATGCGATATCGATATTGATTATTACTTTCTAGGGCTTCCTCTATGTAATCGTCTAAAATATATTTTTGGGCATTTAACTCCAAGGTGTATAAGGGGACATTCAACCTCAAGGCGGTGGCATAATCGGCAAAAAATCGCTATTTTCAATATTTGTACTTTATTCTAGTGACAACATTAACTTTTCAAAAAACCTCCTTGTCTCGAAACAATCGAAGTTATATTTCACCCTTTAACGCGTTCCGAAGTATCACCCAATTACTTAATTCATGTGTTAAATGTGGCAGTGGCGTAAGCATTCTATAGCACCTCCACCCCCCTTTAACTGCTTTCCGAACTTTAACTCGAAAAATAATAAAGTTTCGCCCCGACAGTTGACAGATTTTTTTTAAAGGCTTCAATTATTTTCTTTTGAATTTTGAAAACAATTTCTAAGTTGCATTAAGGGGGGCGATACTTGAAAATTCTCAAAAATTCGAGTTTCTTTTTTTTGCATAAATAGTTAAATTAACATCTAAAAAATATGTTTGTAAAGTTTTAGAATGAAATTCGCATTATTTATCGATTAAAAACTCATTTAAGTGCTTCGCCTCAACTTGACGCTCGAGCGCTATTGAGTCCGTACTGGAGCGCTCGACTCTCGCTACCTGCTTCTCGGATGTATGACCTTGGGGCCTTTTGTATTGAAGACCCGGGTAAGCATGTCAAGAAGAGCTGAGAAAAAAAACGAGTACTATGAACGTACTGAAGGACTTCTGTATGGGCATCATAGAGTTTCTGTATGTCAAAACTTTAAACGCGTTCTTCTCGAGACGACTTTTTTTAAATTGGCGGGCAAGATAACTCAAAAAGTTCTCAACCGATTCTTATGAAACTTGGCACACGTTTTCTCTATAGTATAAGCTTCTAGTTGAACCTCAAAAATCCCAAAAAAAATTTCAAAATTTAGCGTTTTTGACCCAAAAATTGTCGAAAAAAAGGATCAAAAAACGCACTTTTTTTTATGAGGCGTCCTAATTCACGATTTTTTGGTTTTTTTTTTTCTTGGTTCAACTAGAAGATACATGTTTAATAAACACACTCCAACCCATTTTTTTGATTTTAGATTGCTGTAACTGATGCTAAAAATCCCGCCGATTGATGCCTTTCGCCGCGAGGGTCTCAGGAGATTGGTTACTACGGCGGCCATTTTAAAAAAAAAAAATTAAATAAAATTAGATTATTGTATTTTAATATGTAATGAATAAACATGATCACTTTCAAAACGATTTATTTATTCCCTTTATTTTAAATAAGCCTCTGAAAAACGGTCTAAATTCAGGCGTTTACATGTATCCCCCCCCCCCCCCCCCCGCCCCCCCTTAACCTTTCGGATGTTATTGATATTAATTGAAGAAAAGTCAAAAAATGCTTAACAATGACATATCTCGAAAACGGTACTAAAACGGGCATATATTGGTACGGGTGTTTTACTCAGTTTCCAGTTCTACAACGATCCAAGCTTCATGACAATAAAGCCAGTACGCAGTTTACAAATTATTGAGAACAGAATATTATGAACAATTTTTTTTTTTGAGAATTATGAAAAAATTCAAACCAAGTAAAAAAAAATAAATAAAAAGACAAACAAAAATGAAGAAATGTTAATATTAAAAAAAATAAATTTCAATTCAATATTTACTTGATAAAGTGATTATTAGAAAAGTACATTAAAAATTCCTATTTGTGAAATGTAATTCATATTGAAACTATTTTTAAGTATCGCCCTAATTTAGTTCAGTTAAATCATTCAATTCGTTTTTTTAATAAAAGTATCTATTTTCGATGGATTGTCACGTGTACAAGTCAAATTGGAGGGAAAAAAAATATTTATAACGCACGCGAATATTTGTATAAGAATTTATTGTGTACATAAATAAAGATTGAAATTCTTTAAGAGTCGGGGTTTTTTTTATGCATGCGCATAAATAGAATTAATAAAATATTCACAATCTGTCACCAAATTCAGACCTCGAATCGCGCCTAGAATACACAAACTATATATTAGAGTAAGGAAATGAAATATGTGTAATGTATAAATTTAGTCAGAAGTAAAGATCGCATCGAGACTATTATCTCGATAAAGACGTCTTGTTGAGTCACACCAATAAGAAACAAACTGATTGATTGATAAGCGCAGCATTATTAATGGAAATCGTTCTGATTACGATCTATGCAAGTTACAAAACCAAAGCCGGAAAACTCACGGTCAATATTAAATTGTTAGTAATACTATAATAGCAGTTTGCATTCTCGAGCGATTAACGACTACTGTGTGTTGTTGATACTAACGAAACTTTCTACAATGAACTTAAGTCAATAAAATCATAAGTAGGTATATATGATCAAAACTCAATAATCCGTTACGAACTCATATTTTAACTAAACGTTGTTGTTGTTTTTATTTGCACCCATCTAAGCCACATATTGCACCCAATGAACACACTATTCGCCGTATAGTGTAAAGTGAAAAATATTGGGCAACAAAATCGTTTACCACATCGTTTAGTTAGTTTAAGACTTCCATACTATTGGTTACAAGGACAATTGTTGCTGTTGTTGTTGATGGTTCTCTCCAGCTACTATTTTAGTTAAGCCAGCGTTTCGATTCCGCGAATAGGTTAACTGCGCAGCTCTTACTAGTCTAGAAGACGATTGACTATATATTTACTTACGATTCGGTAAGCAAAAGTCACTTGCTCGGAAGAATGCACTTTTCGAATATGCAATTTACCTTATGCACGCGTATCTTACATGAAAACTGCATAGGCACGAATGAAGACTAAGTTTCCGATACCTCAACGGGTGTCTATTTTCCGCGACCTTGAGGGTTCATAAACTCTTGGTATGTTGTTTATGCCTGTTAGATGGAAGACCACATTATGGAGAGCCAACATACTGACTGAGATCTTATCCGATGACTATGAAAATAGAGCCGATATGTGCATCATATGTGAAAGCTTCAGCTAAGGTAAAACCCAACCCATTCATTGCAGTAGTGTGCATAGATACAAATGTTACAGTAGCACGAACAATTTATCGTACACCTGATTTCTCCACTTATAGTTTACTATGGGCTTATTCAGCAGTCTTTAGGTGACTCTATAGCTCAGTAACCTGTACAGACAATCGAAGCAGCACCGCAAGATCTCTACGAATGGGATATATAGATGTACAAAGTTTCAACTTTCCAGAATAATTCGTACCAACGTTCATCTTAAGCCGACTATCTCTACGTTACACGCCACCGATTGAGGCCTTAATGGGCAGGCCCATGAATAACTGCCACATAGCTTCTAACGACAATAAAATATTACAAAAGTTGAAACCATCAGATATTAGATTTTCGTATTATTTCAGACGAAAAAATGTAAATTCCATAACTAAGGAACGACTGAAACTAGAACGTTTATTTTTGAACTAATATCAAAACGCATAACCTTAATTTGTTGCAGTGAGGCTTGTGCACATGAAGAAGGAAGTAATACAACGTATCTAGATAGCATTCATGAACGTGGATGGATGTTAAAAAATTTGGAATGTGGTACTTCACGTAATGATTATGCTAGAAAGTTGAAACGTGGTAGTACAGGGTGGACCAAAAGTCATGAAGGGGTTTTAAAAATTCATAACTTTGTTATGTTATTATAATTTTACTTTATTATTTTTTAATACTAAATATTGTGATCGACCTGAAATTTCAAAAAAGTTTGCTACCCTGAAATTTTGTATTTACACGTTTTAGGACTAGTAAACACCAAAAAAGCAAAAAAAAAAAAATTTCCATCTGTCCGATGGACGCCGTACGCAAAACCGTTTAAAGGTGCGTAGCTCACAAACCCCTTGAGATATTTAGTTGAAATTTTTATGTTAGGTAGAGTGAGTGAACGCCTATGAGTGGTACCTTTTGGAGGGGTGGGGGTGTAAGTGGGAGGAGGGGGGAGCGTTTTAGATGAAAAATTTTGGTTTCTAGATCTCAGGAACCGCTTATGTTAGGAGGCTGAAAGTTGGAACTTATGAAGTACTATGATAATGGACCCATTTGCAAAAAAATAGTCAATAGGGGTTGAGTGGTGTGCGAGTGGGGGGGGGGGGAAACAACACGTCCAAAACGCTTGAAGGCTGGGATTGATACATTCTAAAATCCATATCTCCTGAACGATTGATGTCAGATGGCCGAAATTTTGTAGTTGTATTAAAGGATACTAGGAGATTGGAAAGGGGTTAAATTTTTTAAGGGGAGAGGCGAGGTATGGGAGTGGGGGGTGAAAAACTTTGAATTACAATATCTTCCGACTCAAATGTGCTAAGAAGATAAAATTTGGTTTCTGTATATATAATTACCAGTGGAGTCTACTGAATTTAAAATTTTTGAGAGGGTAGGTGAAGCGCTGAAGGTTGGGGACAGCCATTTTTCAAAAAATTTAATTTTTATATCTCTTGAACCGTATCAGATATGATCTTGAAATTTTTACAGGAGTTGCGACCAGTAGACCTCTAGCGCAGAAAATTTAAATTTTGAGAGTGTGGGTGTAGGGAGTGATGGTGGGAGGGGGTGGAAATGAAAAAATTCTGATTTTAATTTCTCGAAAGCGAAAGGATAGAAAGCTAAAAATTGATAACTGTATAGAGGTGATATAGGGACATCCCAGAAAAATAAAATTGTTGATAGGGGTAGCGAGGTACAGTGGTGGGGGGTTGTTTTTCATATCTCAGAAATGGCTTATGCTAGAAAGTTGAAACTTAGTATGTATATGTAGAAGTACTACAGGAGTAGTTCAAGCAAAAAAAAGTTTAAATTTTATTGATGTACAGAGCTGGAGTAAAACAAATGTGCGTGAAAACGTGTTTGTCCTGCATTTTCTTGAATTTTGTTATTTTAACCTAAAGAATCCAGGAGGCTATTTGGAAAGTAATTTTTTAGGTTATCAGTCGCATAGTGACCTACACCGCATCTCAGTATTAAACACGTTTCGGACTTCTACCTAAAAAATAATAAAGTTGCGCCCAGACTGTTGGCAGATTTTTTTTTTTAGATTTCATTCGAATAAGAATTGTATTAAATTATATTCGATCAATATAACGCAAAGAGCAACCGCAGCCATTTCAATGTCCGGAATTCGACGATTTGACGCTTATTCCGTCGTTTTCAGGAACTGGGTTCCATAAGCGACCTACAACGATCCGGAAGAACAAGTTTGATCTGGACGGAGGAAAATATTGAACGTTTAGATGCAAATGTTTAAGAAGAAGTGAGAACATCGACGCGCAGACGTTTTGGGCAACTGAAGATGTTTCGTACATCACTTCGGCGCATATTAAACAAGTTACTTATGAATCCATACAAGGTTCAACTTGAGCAATTGCCACCGATAGATTTTTGACACCTCCTAAATTGCAGTTCGCTTTCAAGAGTTGATCAGAAACAAAAATGACTTTCTTAATAATCTGATGAGCGATGAAGCTCATTGTCACTTAAATGGCTTCGTCAATCAGCAACATCAAGACACTGATCACTCGGCCCGAGTTGCGATGGATCTTCTGAGACAAGTTTTTGGTGAACGAGTAATTTCGCGAAATTCGGTAATAAATTAGCCATCACGATCGCATGTGACTATTTTTTTGGGTAACCTCAAAGAGCGTTTATATGTAAATAATCCCCGGGAAATCTGCCAGCTCAAGGGCAACACTCGCCTTGAAATCTGAATGCTACAGCCAGAGACATTAGCCGCTGTTAAGGAAAGTGGTGTAGTGCGAGCTTGTATTTGTAAGGAGAAAATGAAGGCCATTTACGTGATAATATTTTTTGACAAACATCTCCCATATGTGTATATTACTAAAGAAAAAATTATCAAAAAAGTTACTCGTTTTTTAAACTCTTTCGTGACTTAAGGCCCACCCTGTATACTGTGACTTAAGTACTTAAGTACTTAAAAACTGTTCATCTAATAAATTAATTTATTTTTACATCCCAAATTTTGAATGAGAATCAATTAAGTGGCATCTATTCAAAACTTTACATTTTATGTGTTTCGTGATTTAGTAAATACTTTTAGGAGCCCAGTTTCAGTTTCAGGAGACACTAAATGATAGCAAATTTTCAGATAGTTTTCCCTTAACATGTAAAAGGAGCCTCATTATTATGAAAACTAATCTATCCCCACCATACTTTCTGCATGTCTTACTGGCAGTCTACCGGTATTCCAGCGCAACTACAACACAATATTTTCTCCGCCAGTACTGAAACATGTAAATCTCCAGCGGAACTTTTCTTAATTCCTTCAGTACTGAACGGAGGTAACGCTTCAGTATTACGAATTCAGTACATTTTTGATATTATTTTTTTTATTAAAACTTTTTTTTTTCTGTACATAACGATCTTGACCAACAAATATATCGGCGGTAGGAGGCAAACTGATCTAAGCAACATTTTTGGAAAATTGTTATTGTTTATATTTAAATAATTAAAATTAAGGATAATTTTCCATCTCCGATCGATGGTGAACAGTTTTCTGCGATCGACATGAAATTTCAAGAAAATTTGCTACCCTTCAATTTTCCATTTTCACGTTTCAAGATTAATAGACTCAAAAAAAGCAAAAAAAGTCCATCTGTTCGCCGTATATATCGACCTCAGTACGCAAACGCTTTTGAAGGTTCGTAGCTCCCAAACACGTTGAAATATCAACCAATATTTTTTTTCCTGGGTAGACTAAATTGTTGGCCTTAGCAAACCAAAAAATGTTTGGGGATGGGGTGTAGTGTAAGGAATGAAGATGTAAAGCAAAACATTCCGAATTTTATATCTTATCTCGAGCGCTGCTATCGATAGAGAGCTGAATGTTGACGAAGCAAACTTTTTGTGGCCTAAACTATGGTTACCGACGACATGTGGTTCCAATAGGACGGCGCTACATGCCACACAGCGCATGCCACGATGGACATTCTGCACGAGCGATTTTAGGGCATGGAAATGGAGATCGTGCGATTAAACGCCCTTAGACTTCTATCTTTGGGACTATCTTAAATAGCAGGTCTATGCGTATAAACCGCCAACAATTGATGCCTTTAATGTCAACATAACGAATGCCATCCAGCAAATTCAGCAAGATTTATGCGACAAAGTCATCGAAAATTTAACCTCCCGAATACGTGCCTCCAAGCAAAGCCACGGCGGACATTTGATAGACGTTATATGCCATACTTCATGCCATAAAATGTTCTTTCAAATAAAAAATCATTGAGTGGATATCTCAAACACAACCTGTTTTATTTACATTTAAAAATCGTGCGTCCTTATTTACAAGCACCTATAGAAATTGTTTCCAGAATGTTACGTTACTTAACCACTACGTTTTGTCGAATTCCGGAAATCTCTTAGGTCTACTAGGATATCGAATTCGTTTTTACTTCCATGGACTAGTCGAAAAACTGAAATCAGTATTTTTCGAAGTCCTCACGAATTCCGATAAATCTTTTAGGTATGATTAACTTTTGAATTGTTTTACTTTATTATTTCAATAATACAGTATTGTTATCGATTTTTAAAAAAAAAAAATTTGCTACCCTCAAAATTTTTTTTTTTACGTTTCATGACGAGTAGACACGAAAAATGCAAAAAAAAATTTCAGTCCGTCTGTCCGCCGTACGCCGTACGTCTACCGGTGTACGCAAATTTGTTTGAAGGCTCGTAGCACCCAAACCCTACAAGCTATTTAGTTGAATTTTTTTTCCTGGGTAGAGTGGGTAGGCTCCCTGAAGTGACCAAATTTGGAGGGATGGGGGTGTAAGGGGGGAGGAGGGGGAAGTGTTTTAGACGGAAAATTTTGGTTTCTAGATCTCAGCAACCGCTTATGCTAGGCGGCTGAAATTTTAAATTTATATAGAGCTTCGGTAGTGGACCCATTTGCAAAAAAATTGCCGATATAGGTGAAGGGGTTCGGGAGTGGGGGAAAAAATAATGCGTCCGAAATGCAAAAAAGGTGAGATCGACACATTCTAAAATCTATATCTCCTAAACGGTTAATGTCACAAAATTGAAACTTAATGAATATCTGTAAGTATACTAGGAAAATAGATCGAAAACAAAAATTTGAGTGGGGGCAGTGTCGTACGGGGGTGGGGGGTGAAAAACTTTAGAATACGATATCTCATGAACTAATTGTACTAGATAAATAGAATTTGGTTTGTGTATAAAAGTTGACAAATGAAGTTAGCTGAAAGCCAAATTTTTTAAGGGGGCGGTGGAGCATGAAAGTGGAGGGAATAAGAATTTTTCAAAAAAATCACGTCTCATATCTCAAGAACCATGTAAGATAGATGCTTGAAATTTTTACCAAAAGTAGGCCTAATAGACCCCTAGCGGAAAACAAAATTTAGGAAGTGTGGGTGTAGAGGGTGAGGGTGGGGGAGGGTGAAAAGGAAAAAGTTCCGATTTTAATATCTCGACAACCTATAATGATATAAAGCTGAAACTTGGTATTTGGATAGAGCTATATTAGTAGCATCTTGGAAAAAATAAATAATTTTTTATAGGGGTAGTATGGTACAGGGGTGGGGGGTGTTTTTCCTATCTATAGAACGGCTTATGCTACAAAGTTGAAACTCAGTACGTTTATGTAAATTAACTAGAAAACTAATTTAAATAAAAAAAAATTTCAAATTTCCATTGGCGTTCAGAGGGGGAGCAAAATAAATGATCAGTGAAAATGGAATGCATATATTTTCACGATTTTCGTCATATCTATTAGGTCTTCCCAAATATTGAATTCATTTTTATTGTACGACTTCTTCATATAAATACCTAGAAAGTGTTTTCAGGGTTTTTTTAAATTCGACCCCTAAGGAGGTGCGAAGGTGGTTGTAAACTTTTTCACGTATTCTACTATATCCCCACGTCTTATCAGATATCGAATATATTTTCAGTTCCACGTGCTTGCGTAATAATCGCCTAAAACTTGTTTTTAGGTTTTTTCCTTTTTCAGCCCCTAAGAGGGTATAAACGGGTTGAACACGTTTTCACGAGTTCCGTCATTTCTTTTAGAAGTGATAAGAAATTGAATTGGTTCCTACTTTCTCGTGCTGTCTTCATATTTATTTATTAACTCCTTTCAGGATTTTTGGATATTCAACCCCCAAGTAGGTGTAAGGAGGTTGCATATCTGGTGATATATCGAATTCATTTTTACTTCCTAAGGTTTCCTATATAAAAAAGCCAAAAAGTCAATTTTAGTATTTTAGATATTCAATCCTCATGGGTGTAAGGAGGTTGTATGCTTTTCAAAGTTTCGACATATTTCTTAAGTTCGATGAGATATTAGATCGCTTTTCATTTCCACAGACTTTTTATATAATCGCCTACAAACCCATTTCTCAATTTTTGGATATTCAACCCACAAGGGTTTGTACATGTTTTCACAATTTTTGCCATTCCTAAGTTCTGATGAGATATAAAATTGATTATTACGGCCAACCAATTCACGATTTTTCGAATTTCCAGAACCAAGAGGGTGTGAACGGTTTGCTTACGTTTTCACAAATTTTTCAAAAACCGTCGTGTCTCATGAGATATCAAGTTGCTTCTTATGAAATCGTCTAAAAACCTGTTTCACAATTTTTTCGAAATTCAAACCCCAAGTCATATCTCTTAAGTCTGATAAGGCAGCAAATTCGTTCGTTTTACTTCTATGGGCTTTTAGTGTACATAATATACCGAAATTCGAATAGTCTACACGGGCTTTTTCAATGTTTAATCGGCTAAAAATCTCTATTTTAAATATTTTTATATTAAGAACAAAAATAATTTTCCAAGAAATCTAATAATCTCGAAGCAACTCATGATACACTCCGACTTTGACCCGAAAAATAATAAAGTTTCGCCCAGACCATTGGCAGATTTTTTACTTCTAGCCGGTTTTTATAATATTCGCCTAAAAATCAATTTCAGAATTTTCGGATACTGGACCCTTAAGAAGTTCCACAAATTTTTACGAATTTCACCATTTCTCTTACATGAGTTAGCCTATTAGTTTTACTTCTGCGGGCTCTCGATATAAATACCTAGAAATTATTTTCGTGATATGTAGATATTCACCCCTAAAGACGCAGTTCCATTTGTTTCATTTCTGCGTATCGTATCACCATTGCGTATCATTCTCTGAATGGATACAGTCTATACACTTCACGATTTTTCTTGTATCATTAGTGCGTTGCTTCACCGCATATTAAATAACCGATCGGGTTCGTTCCGTTTCTTTGTACCATATTTTGATACGGAACGAAGATACGTTTGTCATATCCACTTATACGCAACGAGAATACGATAACAACAAATATAACCGAGACTTAAGTGGTTACAAAGGGGTCGATTAAGTTTATATCTCTTAGGTCCGATGGGATATCAATTAAGCGGTTACAGAATTTTTCCATATTCAACCCCCAAGCGAGTTTAAAGAGGTTTAATCACAAATTCTTTACATTTACGGGTTCTTTATAGAAACGCCGAATTAGAAAAAATAAATAAATAAAAAAATCTGTTAAGGCGGAATTATAGTTAAGGCAATGCGCGCAATTGTACGATCGCATCGCGCCCTCTATATTGCGACACCAGTAATAGTAAGCACGTTGCATAGCTTGCGACGCCTGTCAAAATATACTCACAAATACCAAAATATTTTTTTGCAGCCTCCGGACGCATTGTTTCGGTTATTTTTTATTATATAGACAATCATTTGCGAAAACACGTAGCTACAACGCGTTTACAACATATACTGCGACCCTCGCGGAAATCGAAGTAAACTTTACAAGAAACTACTTAATGCTGCAGAAACTAAACTTTGTGCTTGTGCAACGACTGCATTAGCTAATTAATTCACTTTTCATTACTGCTATACAAACATTTATGTTTCAAATAATTTAGAAAGCATAAATTTGCCAATGAAACACAGCTGAATATCTGCTTGTCAAAACAAATCACGTCAAGCTGTCATGTATCAAAATAAAACGAGTTGCATAGTCTGAACACTACTTTTTTAACTCGTTCATTTTGCCTACTGAAACGCGTTTAAAACGCATAGTCTGTACACGGTATTGGGCCCAGACTGGTGGAAGATTTTTTTTTATTCAAGTATTTATTTTTCAATTTCAAAAAAACAAAGGGTATAAAATATGAACATAGCCCAAACTTCTGAAACCGATTTATATGTGATTTAATAGAAAGCCCATTAATTAAAAAAAAACAATTTAAAATCTCATCATACCTAAGTTATATGTCGGAATTCGTAAAAACATTAATAATCATTTTACACCCTCTCAGAGGTTGAATATCACAAAATTGTGAAATTAATTTTTAGATCATTATATTGTATATAAAGCCCATAGAAGTAAAACTGAATTCGATCCCATTAACCCTAAAAGATTTGTCGGAATTCGTAAAAACTACAGCGATATCTTTAACCCCCAGGGGGTTTAATATCGAAAAATGCTTATATCGTTTTGCCGTGATTATATTTAAGCCTTTAGAAGTGAAAGTAAATGCGATATCCCATTAGAACTAAGAAATATATCGGAATTCGTGAAAATGTACACAACCACTTTACACCGCTAGGGTGTTGAATGAAAAATTTGGAAAAAACGTTTCTGTGCGCTTCTCTAAAGAGTCCGCAGAAGTAAAATTAATTTGATAACTAAAAGATATAACAAAATTCGTGGAAAATAATGTGGAAAAAAAACCTTTTCACGAACTCCACTGTACGCCTATGAAAATCTTAACTATTGCTTTAATTACTCCTGTAGTACATCTACATACTCGTATACGTATTAGGTTTCAACTTTGTAGCGTAAGCCGTTTCTGAGATAGAAAAAACCTTCTCTAGTATTATAAACTTTGTATGGTTCAAATTTCATAAAGATCGAAGGAGGCAATGTAACAGTCGTTGGTTGAATTTCTGTGGATTAACCCCATTGTGGTACGTCACGTCGTATATAAGTAATTCTATTTAACTGAGTTTAATTCACTGAAGTTTTGAATGATTGCCAACTTCATACCGCCGTGTCGGAAGAACAGTGACGCAACTGCAAAAAATTCAATTTTTTTTCGGAGAAACAATATCATTTTTGACAATTGCCCACAAGCCATACGAGCTTAGTAATAGTTACTATAGACAGCTTAGATCAAGAGCACGTTCGTTTAAAACAACGGGGAACGATTTTATGCAAGAATAACAAAACCACAAAATATTGAAATGTGAAAACAAAAAATTTTCAAAATTGTAGTTGCGTCACTGTTCTTCCGACACGGCGATACATTGTATTGAAATAAAATTAAAGTTGGCGTGTTTTATCAAAAAATAAAATTTCGGAAATATTTTTTGAAGTCTTTTCAAAATCCTTGCTGAGCAACATTATAAAACTATTAATTGATGTAAATCGTTAAATATTAAATAATTAACTTTGTGTAAATCGATAAATATAAAATAATTAACTTTGTGTAAATTGTTAATTATAAAATATTTAGCTTTATGTAAATCGTTAAACATAAAATAATTAATTTTATGTAAATCGTTAAATGTAAAATAATTAACTTTATGTAAATCGTCAAATATAAAATAGTTAATTTTATGGATATAATTCATTTATCCTCTACACCATGGTTATATTAACGTCTAGGGTCACTAGATAGATACACAAAACTCTCTACCTAGGGTTTGGAAGATACGTCGAATTAGGTTGTTTCTGTACTAGAAATTGTAATTGAACCTCACAAAAATCGCCTGTTTATGTACTAGTTCGCCTATTTTTGTACTACTCAACGTTGCTATGAAATTGCGTTTGTGAAGTGTATTAGTGCGAATATGCGAAGAGTCGGAAAAAAACTTTCGGTTCCCTTCCACAATTCCAGTACTTGTTTTTCTTTGGTATCGAACTGTGTGTGCGCGAAATTGTCATTTTCAATTGAAAGTTTCATTTCGTTTATGGAAATTTACAATTTTGCAGCGAAAAGTCAATCATTTCGAATGTTTATAAAGCGAAATCCCATAAACATGAAAAATCCAATCTGCCAACAGTCTGGTCGCAACTTTATTATTTTTTGGGTAGAAGTCCGGAATACGTTTAATGCTGAGAAACGATGTATGTAGGTTACTATGCAACTGACAACCTAAAACATAACGTTCCAAATAGCCTCCTGGTTAAGTTGTCAGTCGCATAGAACCCTACACCGCATCTCAACATTAAGCACGTTTCGGACAAAGAGAATGAGATAGAGTGGAAGCAAACCGTATTCGAAAAGCAACACTATCTGTATTCTCAGTCTCAGTCGACTACCACGTTCTAAAAACATTAAACTGTAAATGCAATAAACTCTCATACTCTATGCAATAAACGTCAAATTATTTATTCGGTAATATTTTTACGGGTTGTTCCTACGAATAGAAAACGTGTGTTCAGTGAGTGTTTTAAAAATGTTTAAACAAAAAAAAAAATAAAATGAATAAGAAACGAGTGTTCAGTGGGTGTTTTAAAATTGTTTAAACCAAAAAAACTAATTGGAGTGAGGCTTTTCCAGATCTCAGCCTTGTGCGAAATGGATGTCATTCGCAGGCATGGATGGCAGGTATGGATGATGGTGCATTTACACTCAGCGTTTGAGGCGAGCCTCTATCCCCACCAAAAAATCACCCAATCAGATGACTTGTGGAGTCGCAAGAGTCTAACATTCTTCAACTTTTCTCCGACGCACGCTTCCATATGTGTACACACATACAATGAACTATGGCAGCACACAATTCACAGCTCATCGTATATCTGTCGTTTCGCACTCATAGGCATGTTGCGCCGCAGAGGCATTTTGAGTGTAAATTGCTTTCAACACAGCAAAGAACACAGCCGACGAAAACCGGTTTGCAATGGCCTGATGGGGGTAGAGGCTCGCCTCGAGGCGAGCCTCAAGGGTGAGTGTAAACGCACCATCAAGTTGCGATTGTGCAGCTTGCATTTCGAAGTGGCCTGTTTTAAGAAAACCTACCCGAGGCCATTGTTATACGAAACAGCGGCCCATCATTAAATACCAGAATATCGGAATTGAGGCCGGCAAATTTGAATTTTACTACAATTAATATGTGCTACCTATTTTGTTTCATATATTTTGTTCTTATAGAAGGCAAATTCTCGGGAAGCTAGAGACGGGAAGTAACTAAGGATCTTGTACTTGTTGACGTGAATTTGGTATGAACATTGAAAATATCATTTCATATTAAAATTCATATTTTGTTTCATTTTCTACAGGAAATACCGATGTCTCACGAAAACTAATTACATCATCAACGAGGAAAGAGCTTCAATGAAGGCATGCAGAATTTTTTTCACATCGAATTCAATAAGACACCAAAATGTCGGTGTAATTGTCTAGTTTATAAGTGATTCCTATGTAAATACATTTGTTAAATTTTTCCTATGGCAATAAACTTAAACTTGAGCTATATTATTTTAGTTTCTTGGAGTAAAATTACATTGAATACTTTATTTATATTTATTTGTAGCTTATAGTCTGAATTCTGTTCGGTTAAATTAATACCATACAGCTTCTCAATCTATTATCCGATATAAAATTTAGCGCGGATTCGAACCAAATCCAAATGTAGTAATCGACTGAGAGTATGGAGGTGCTGAAACTCAATACGGTTTTTTCTATGGAGCTTATATGCGCGCTTCCCCTCTATCTCATACTCTTTGGTTTCGCACTTCTATCCACAAAATAATAAAGTTACGCCCAGACTGTTGGCAGATTTTTTTTAGTTTTGATTATTCTAGTAGCACATCTACATATAGGTACTAAGTTTCAACTTTCTAGCATAATCCGTTTCTGAGATATGAAAAACAAACCCCCACCGCGTACCTTGCTGCCTCCTATCAAAAATTTATGTTTCTGGGATATCTCTATAGTAGCTCTATACAGTTTTCAGCTTTCTATCTTTTGCGGCTTTCGAGAAATTAAAATCAGAATTTTTTCATTTCCACCCCCTCACCATCACTCCCTACACTCGCACACACAAAATTGTTTTTCTCCGCTAGTGGGGAGGGGGGGGGGGGGCTGTTGCGCCATTGATTATTATTATTATTAGAGGTCTACTGATAATAACTCCTGTAAAATTTTCAAGATCATATCTGATACGGTTCTTGAGATACAACAATTTAATTTTTTAAAAAATGACTGTGCCCCACCTTCCGCGCTTCACCTTCACCCTCAAAAATTTTACATTCAGCAGACTCCACTGGTAATTCTATATACAGAAACCAAATTATATCCTCCTGGCATAATTGAGTCGGAAGATATTGTAGTCCTAAAACGTGAAAATACACAAATTCAGGGTAGCAAACTTTTTTGAAATTTCAGGTCGATCACAATACTTTATTATTAAAAAAATAATAAAATAAAATTAAATTTACTGGTTTTTCACCTTGCTACGCAACTGCCAAACCCCTCTTAGAGGCTGTTTTCGTGTGAGGGCGTATACAGTAACCCTATTGTGGTGGCGTCTTTAAATTGTCGATGTTTTCTTTTTAACTGAGTTAGTTTTTCGCTATTGTCGATTCATCAATTTTACTTTATTATTTTAATAATACAGTATTGTTTTCGATTTTTAAAAAAAAAAAATTTGCTACCCTCAAATTTTTTTTTTCACGTTTCATGACGAGTAGACACGAAAAAAGCAAAAAAAAATTTCAGTCCGTCCGTCCGCCGTACGCCGTACGTCGACCGCTGTACGCAAAATCGTTTGAAGGCTCGTAGCTCCCAAACCCTTGGAGCTATTAAATTCAAATTTTTTTTGTGAATAGACTGGGTACGCCCCTTGAAGTGACCAAATTCTGAAGGGTGGGGGTGTGAGGGGGGAGGAGGGGGAAGTGTTTTAGACGGAAAATTTTGGTTTCTAGATCTCAGGAACCGCTTATGGCAGGAGGCTGAAATTTAGAATTTATATAAAGCTTCAGTAGTGGACCCATTTGCAAAAAAATTTGCCGATATAGGTGAAGGGGTTTGGGAGTGGGGGGAAAAATAATGCGTCCGAAACGCAAAAAAGGTGAGATCGACACATTCTAAAATCCATATCTCCTAAACGGTAAATGTCACAAAATTGAGACTTAAGGAATATCTGTAGATATACTAGGAGAATAGATCGGAAACAAAAATTTGAGTTGGGGCAGTGGCGTACGGGGGTGGGGGGTAAAAAACTTTAAATTACGATATCTCACGAACCAATTGCACTAGACAAATAAAATTTGGTTTTTGTATAAAGGTTGATAAATGAAGTTTGCTGAATGCAAAATTTTTTAAGGGGGTGGTGGAGCATGAAAGTGGAGGGGATAAGAATTTTTCTAAAAAATCACGTCTCATATCTCAAGAACAGTGTAAGATAGATGCTTAAAATTTTTACCAGAAGTAGGCCTAATAAACCCCTAGCAGAAAAAAAATTTTTGGAAGTGTGGGTGTAAAGGGTGAGGGTGGGGGAGGGTGAAAAGGAAAAAGTTCCGATTTTAATATCTCAACAACCTATAATGATATAAAACTGAAACTTGGTATTTAGATAGAGTTATATTAGTAGCATCTTGGAAAAATATAATTTTTTATAGGGGTGGTATGGTACGGGGGTGGGGGGTGTTTTTCCTATCTATAGAAAGGTTTATGCTACAAAGTTGAAACTTGGTACGTTTATGTAAATCAACTAGAAAACTAATTTAAATAAAAAAAAATTTCAAATATCCATTGGCGTTCGGAGGGGGGGCAAAAAAAATGATCAGTGAAAATGGAATGCATATATTTTCACGGTTTTCGTCATATCTATTAGGTCTTCCCAAATATTAAATTGATTTTTATTCTGCGGCTTCTTCATATAAATACCTAGAAAGCATTTTCAGTATTTTTTAAAATTCGACCCCTAAGGGGGTGTAAAGGGGGTTGTAAACTTTTTCACAAATTCTACTATATCCCCACGTTTTATCAGATAGCGAATATCTTTTCACTTTCACGTGCTTGCGTAATAATCGCCTAAAACTTGTTTTTAAGTTTTTTCCTTTTTCAGCCCCTAAGAGGGTATAAACGGGTTGAACACGTTTTCACGAGTTCCGTCATTTCTTTTAGAAGTGATACGAAATTGAATTGGTTCCTACTTTCTCGTGCTGTCTTCATATTTATTTATTAACTCCTTTCAGGATTTTTGGATATTCAACTCCCAAGTGGGTGTAAGGAGGTTGCATATCTGATGATATATCGAATTAATTTTTACTTCGTAAGGTTTCCTATATAACCGCCAAAAAGTCAATTTCAGTATTTAGATATTCAATCCTAATGGGTGTAAGGGGGTTGTATGCTTTTCAAAGTTTCGACATATTTCTTAGGTTCGATGAGATATTAGATCGCTTTTCATTTCCACAGACTTTTTAAATAATCGCCTACAAACCTATTTCTCAGTTTTTCGATATTCAACCCACAAGGGTTTGTATATGTTTTCACAATTTTTGCCATTCCTTAGTTCTGATGAGATATAAAATTGATTATTACGGCCAACCAATTCACGATTTTTCGAATTTCCAGAACCAAGGAGGTGTGAAGAGTTTGCTTACGTTTTCACAAATTTTTCAAAATCGCTCGTGTCTCATGAGATATCAAGTTGCTTCTTATGAAATCGTCTAAAAACGTGTTTCACAATTTTTTCGAAATCAAACCCCAAGTGGAAGTAATGGGTTTGTATACGTTTTAACAATTCGTCATATCTCTTAATTCTGATAAGGCAACAAATTCGTTTTTGCTTCTATGGGCTTTTAGTGTACATAATATACCGAAATTCGAATAGTCTACACGGACTTTTCGATGTTTAATCGGCTAAAAATCTCTATTTTGAATATTTTTATATTAAGAACAAAAATAATTTTCCAAGAAATCTAATAATCTCGAATCAACTCATGATACACTCCGACTTTGACCACTCCCGAACTTTGACCCGAAAAATAATAAAGTTTCGCCCAGACCATTGGCAGATTTTTAAGTCAACTTCGATTATTATTTTTAGTTGGCACGTTTTTGTATTTTTTAAATTAATTTTTAGTTTGTCATCAGTTCATATCTAATAGTTCTCTGAAACACAAGTCAATATAAAAGTATTGTTTGTTTTCAACAAACTGATTCTATAGCAGCAGTTCACCATCAAGATTGTTACGATTAAGATCTTCTGCGTCAACTATTACATCGACAGATCTCAGCTTTAATTATAAGGATCTCCGGCTCAAACGAGCTACGTTGGAGTTCCCTACATTGGTGACCCCGACGTCTTGTTCTATCGCGTGGTCAAAGTGATCGATGTACCACATTGTCAAGAACAATTGTATGTGAACTACTCAGTGTCTTAATGTTCAATAGAAGTGGAGAGAAATTAACATTGATAAAATTTTCAATTTGTAATTTAACGCGAGAAGTTGCCGCATGTTCTAACGAATTCTGACTGGTAACTGTCGTGAAGTGGAGAGAACTCGAACAGTAAAGAACGTTCGTATTCGAAATTTCATTAGTAAGATGGCTTTATTTTGAAGTGCACAAAGTTTAATTCTCATCACTGTAGTGCCCATGCAATGCAATAGCGCTGTTCAATTA
Source organism: Beris morrisii (assembly GCA_951812415.1). Taxonomy (NCBI): domain Eukaryota; kingdom Metazoa; phylum Arthropoda; class Insecta; order Diptera; family Stratiomyidae; genus Beris; species Beris morrisii. The sequence goes on from OX638311.1 coordinate 126,218,936, forward strand.
AAGCTGACGTTACCGATTACCGCATAAAAACCATATTACTGATCTACCATACCGGAGTCTATTAGTGCGAGATCACGACAGGTAAGTGAGTATATAGTTGGTATCATGCCGTGCGGACGGCAAACCTGTTGATGTGCATACCTGAGAAATTGCTTGAGAGTTTTACGTTGAATATGTAAAGGTAAAGGTAGCCGAAGCGGGGCTAAAGAAACTGAAAATTTTTGTTATTGTTGTTTTTGTTTCAGATCACGATGACGATTATGATCGTAAATGCCAACGATCGTGTGTATGTCGTCAGTTGCACTTGTTTTGCATGAGAAAGTAAAAATCCAGAAGTTGAAGGTTGCCAAGACGCGGCGGTCTCTGATTTTTTTTTTTTTTGTGAAACACTTTCACCTTTTGATTGACATTTTCGTTAACTTCTATAGTTTTCTTCTTTCAGATCGAATTGTTGGTGTTACCAGATTAAATTTGTGTTGTTTTTTTTTGCTACGTTTTCATTGATTAAAATTTTCTTTTCTTTTCAGGCTACTTATTGGAACATTTTTCAATGTAGGACAGGTGTACTCTATAGTAGTCTGCACGGCATACATTATGCGTCAAATTTGGTTCCGTTTTTTTTTTCTTGCGTAGACCACAATCCAAAGCATTTCTTTTCGTTTTAAATTCAAATCATGCGAAGAGAATTTGTGGCGTTTTTTTTTTCAGTTCAGTATTTTCACAGCTTTCGTTTAAAACGCATTGTCATAATGAAAAATTTGTGTACTATGTGAGCATAATATACATTTATGCAAATGATGTATGGCTCGTAAATAATCTGCACAGACAAAATGTCGGTAATTTTAATATCTACGTAACAAAAATGTTTTGTTCCGGAAATTTTAGTGTGTACGGAAGAAATTCGGCATCTTATAATAAATCTAGTTGTCTGCGGCAATAATTGGGCACATTCCGCAGACATAATATTTCCCGTTGATTTCGTTTCATTTTTTGGCATGGTATTTGTTGGATTGCCAAAAAAAGAAGAAAAAAATTTTTTCAAGCAACGATTGTGAGAAAAATGAAAATAAGGCGAACTGTATTTGGAAAGAAAGTTTTAAGTCGTTCGAATTCGATAAATCGATAAACATCAATTTTTTTTTCTCGCTGTGTTTTCTAATTAATTAGCTTTTAGGCCTCGTTTGGTCAATGCGCTTAAGATTTATCGTACGGAAAATTTATTTATTTGACCCTCTTACGATTTGTTTTATGTGCTTAAATGATGCATTGCCAAAAATTTCTGCAAACAAGAAAGAAGAAATTTCGTGGATCATAAAAGAAAAATAAAAGACAAAAAAATTATTCCACACGCACATTTTAAAGTTTGGCAAATTATAATAGTTTTTTCGGAAAGTAGCAGCTATGCGATTTGGGTTGAAGAAAATACACACTCACGTGCTAAGTGCGTTTATAGTCAAAATCGTTAAATTTCTTCGGATAGTTCCCATACAAAAGTCCGTTAAACACGTGCCTATGTAAACGAAAAGCAGAACGGCACAGCATAGGCTTAGTACTGGTGCCAGAATTGCCAGTACTGCCTAATGTTTCGGGCCCAGTATGTGGCCTAGACCAAATCATTGCCGAGCTAATGTCGATTTGATCACACCGGTCCTACTCTTGGTGAAACTCTGGCCCGATACTGGGCCTCAGTAAAAAAAAAAACCAAAATAAAATTATAAATATTTTTTTTTTTTAAACTACATATTTATTTTGCTATTATTATTTTTTTGAAAAATGCGAATTGATTTTACTTACACACCTTGCTACACTCTCGGATTCGAACCATGGTCCCGTCACACATTAGTCCGCTACGCTACCCTCTAGACCAATCTGACACATTCTCGTAATAGGGTTGAAACCGAATCAATTGATATGTTGAGAAACAAAAAATATTTCTACCAAGATGTGCCCAATACAGAGCCGACCGTCGAGCCAATGCCGAAAGAGCTTAGACACCAATAATAAGCCAATTCTAGGCCCGACATAGGTCCAGCATCTCGGACCAAAGTCGGCTCAGATCAAATGGGAGTACTGATCACCAGGATTGGCCCGACACTGGTCTGGTGGTTTGTCAGTACCAAAACAATACCGATCGACAAATCTTGGCGGACAATGCAATGCCAATTCTGGGCAGTGTACGGAACTCTGGTTGGACTCCGGCATTTCGCACATGGGTGTTCGCGAAACCAATATTTCCAGGGTTGCGAGATAGTTGGCTGCAGAACCCGCCGAATGAGCTGTATGAAATAGCCCAAAACCCGCACGAAGACTTGTAGCCCAAATACCGCGCTCAACATTGCAATTTTAAAGACCTAGTTAAACGTGTTGGAACACAGTTGCGCTTTGAACGACAAACTGTGCTCCACAATCCTAAACTGTATAATAAATATTGTGCGAAAACATAAATTCATATTTATCACCATTTTAAAAATCTTATTTGAAACATATTTATAAATACACTTTCGCGTAGATCGTCGTTTCACTCTCGCAGTAGAAAAACTTATCCCCCGGCTCTGCGGCGTTTATATACTGCATGTGTTGAGTCGAGAAATTTCCAGCATATTCGGTTGTTTATGTGGAATGCAGTAGAAGTACCTATTACATTCGAGAGGTGTCCAGAATATGCGAGTATGTAGAGCTCTCTACAATATTGCAAGATTGTTGTTTTTCTCTGGAAACTTGAATATCAATAATAAGTGAGTTGTTCGGATTGCCGGAGAATACATGTAACAATAACTTTGAAGGGACTGAAATTTTTGCAACACGTGCCTGTAACCTACCAATCCAGCAAAAATTATAATTAATACTATAAATTATGCAAAAAATAAAGGAACTCAATGACAGTCATCAATATTGTCTCTTGTATGTTATATTTCCATGAGTGTACATAACTTGAAAGAAAGTGTTTAATTTGTAGAAAGTCTACAAATAATAAACCGATTCTAAATTTATTTTAGTTTGCAAATACCAGATAGATGTCGTGTGAAATATTTCATTTTTATAACTAGAGAACCGAAAATTTAGTGTTAAAAGGATTTGTGATATCACGTAGTTTGCAAACGTTGTATTTGAAGCATTAACACTAGACAGATTTAACCCAAGAGATGACTGAAATTCAGTTTTCTAATTTTTTATTTTTATTTTTTCCTCGTAAATCGGGTCTGTTGTACACTGGCAAAATAACACAATTTGCGTTGGCCGAATAGCCCAAAAAGCTATAAGTAGCTTTTTGAAATTTGAAACCGCGAATTAAGCATTTAAATAGCCCAAATCGCGTTAAATAGCCCTATCTGGCAATCTTAATTATTTCCATATTTATAACTCAAAAAAGACTAATAGCTACAGTAGCTAATAGGAAGTAGGACAAAGTCAAAATGTAACACTGGTTTCGAGACAAGAAGATTACTTGGAAACATAATTTTGCCACTAAAATAGCTGCCTCAATTTTCAACATTAATTAGTGGGTCTTCATGCAAAAATTAAAATAAAAAAAGGGTAAAAATAAACAACCCGTAGAAGTAATAACTTATTCGATATCTGATCAGACTTAAGAGATATTGGGGAAAAACGTTTTAAGTCCATTTTCACTCACTTCAGAGTTGAACATCAAAAAATATGAAAAACATTTTTAGGCCATTGTATAGAAAATGCATGGTAGTAATAAGAAATGAGATCATTAAACCTGGCAGATACCGCGGAATTCGTGTAAACGTATAATATTCCCTTATACCACCTAAGATATATGTCAGAGTTCGTGAAAATGTATGCAATCCCCTTTACCTCGTTAGAGGTTGATGTGGATTCACAATTAACGTTTGAGGCGCGCCTCTATCCCCACCATAAAATCAACCAATCAGATGGCTCGTGCAGTCGCAAGAGTCTAACATTCTTCAACTTTTTCTCTGACGCACGCTTCCATATGTGTATACAATGAACTGTGGTACCACACAATTCGCAGCTCATCGTATTTCTGTCTTTCGCACGTTGCGCCGCAGAGGCATGTTGAGTGTAAATTGCTTTCAACACAGCAAAGAACACAGCCGACGAAAACCAGTTTGCAATGGCCTGATAGGGGTAGAAGCTCGCCTCGAGGCGAGCCTCAAGGGTGAGTGTAAACGCACCATGAATGTCAAGTAAAAATCAATCAATTCGATATCTATTCGATTCAATTCGATTTGATTCAATTCGATATCTAATTAGACCTAAGAGATATGACAGAATTCGTGTAAACATACGCAATCCGTTTACACCTCCTTACGAGTTGAATGTAAAAAAATTTCTGAAATTAATTTCGATGGCTTAGTAAAACTGAATTCGATATATCATTAGACCTAAGAGTAGAGATGGGTAACTCAGAACTGAGTCGGCTCAATGAACCAGCTCAAACAGAAGATCCAACTGAGCCAGATCTTCTTCACAGATCTTCACGGTTCGCGGATCTTTGCGGTTCGCGGATCTTTGAGATGATGATGATGGAGGATAGAGGATGGTGGATGGAGGATGATGGATGGAGTATGGAGGAAGGAGGATGAAGGATGGACGATGGAGAATGGAGAATGGAGAATGGATGATGGAGGATTGAAAGATGGAAGATGGAGGATGGAGGATGGTGGATGTAGGATGGAGGATGGAGAATTGAGAATGGAGGATGGAGAATGGAGAATGAAGGATAGGGGATTGAAGGATGGAGGATGGTGGATGGAGGATGGTGGATGGAGGATGGTGGATGGAGGATGGAGGATAGGGATAGTGGATAGAGGATGAGAGATGGAGGATGAAGGATGAGGGATGAAGGATGAAGGACGAAAGATGAAAATTGAAGATATAGGATGGAAGATGGAGGACGAAATATGGAGGATGGAGGATGAAGGATGGAAAATGGAGGATAGCGGATAGAAGATAGAGGATAGAGGGTAGAGGATGGTGGATGGTGCGTGGAAGATTAAAGATTAAGGATTAAAGATTAAAGATTAAAGATTAAAGATTAAAGATCAAAGATTAAAGATTAAGAATTGAAGCTTGAAGCTTGAAGATTGAAAATTGAAGATGGAAGATAGAATCGCGAACTTTTACAGACCGCGGCTCTTTATGAATCGCAGATCTTAGTACATTATACATACCATACATGCTAATTACGAAGCATCCGCGAAGAATAGGAAAATGTCACCAAAGTACATCGTAATGGAAAGTTGCTCTATTGCTCTGTGTATTGTTAATTATAAAATATTGGGATCTATCCTCTAGCCGGTGATCTAGTTAACCCAAAAGGAGCTAACACCAGATGCAATAAACATTATTTTTACATGTGGAATTGAGTCGAATGCTTTTGACAAGTCTAAGAAAACGGCGCGTGATTTGTTCCCTTTATCTAAAGAGGAGCTATTTAATTTATTTAACGGAGCTATTTCGACATGTGTGCTGCGTCCTGCACGAAAACCGAAATGATTTTCGTTTAATATTTTATGTGTTTCAAAGAAAACCAATATTTTCTACTTTGCAACCTTTTCAATTATTTTTCCAACGATAGATATTAAGGAAACAAGTCACTCTTCAAAAGGTTAAGAATAATAAGGTCTATAACAGTCTCCGAGAAAAGTCTTTTAACCCACATTAAATTGTGAAGTCGTCAAATCCAAGACTAGATCCACCATATTTTCGAACTAGTTTCCCATTATTTCCCGCGTTACCCAGCATTGCCTTAAAATAATCAACTCTGACATTTTTCATTAATGTACATTATTTATTTTAAATGAGTTTTCGGTTTGTCATAAAAGGTTATTCAATAGGTACATAACAATTTTGTATTTTAATACAAACGCACTCTGAAACTTTTTTGCTGGTCTGTTAACGTCAAAATGTCAGTCAAGGTTTATACTTTTATCATCGTGAAGTTCATGAACGAGCAATGTTTGGAAATTATCTCAATTATTCTGGGTTTTATTTAAATACAAAATGGTTGCATCCCTATTGAAATTTTATGTAAATAGCTAAGGGTTATTCAATAGGGACATAACAATTCAGTATATAAATTAAACACAGAAAAATTGAAAGTTTTGAGCATTTCCAAACGTTGCTCGTTCATAAACTTCACCATGATAAAAATGTAGACGTTGACTGACGTTTTGACATTGTTAGACCAGCAAAAATGTTTAAGGGTGCGTTTGCATTAAAATACAAAATTGTTATGTACCTATTGAATAACCCTTTGACAAACCGAAAATTCATTTAAGATAAATAATGTATAATACTTTAATGAAAAATGTCAGAGTTGATTATTTTAAGGCAATGCTGGGTAATGTGGGAAATAATTGAAATAATGACATTGACAGACCAGCAAAAATGTTTAAGGGTACGTTTGTATTAAAATACAAAATTTTTATGTACATATTGAATAGCCCTTTAGTACGGCAGTGCAAAAGATCCACCTGGATCTTTTGAACCGGCTTAAAGAGCCGGATCTTCGAAAAGAGCGAGATCCGGTGAGCCGGTTCATTGAAAAGAACCGGACTTCCCATCTCTACTAAGAGATATAGCGAAATTTGTGAAAACATATACAACCCTTTTACACGCCCTTAAAGGTTTAATATTTCTTTTAATTCCTATAACCAGTTCCTAGGTGAATACATAGAAAGCTTACGAAAGTACAAATCAATTCGATATTTCATCACACCTAAAAGATAAGCGTGAAAACGTATGTAATCCTTTCATACCCTGTTATCCTGAAATACATTTTTAGGTGAATTTATATAAAGCCGAAGTACAAGGGAATAATATGGTATCTCATCAGTTCTAAGCTATATGCGAAATTAAACATATTGTCTCTGACAATTAATTAATTAAACATATTGTCTCTGACAATTTTTTGGAATCTACCTCTGCAAAACTAAAACTGTCTAGCACCAAGAACCGCCGAAAATTATGAAATTTTTGACCTCACCATCGCCAATTCTTTTGAAACTTTGTTTACTCAAAGAATTAGTAAAAAATAAATAATTTAACTTTTCTTTCTATGCAAATTTTTTTTGCTAGTTATAGTATGTTAAAGATAGGTGAAAATCGCTGCCGGATCCTCTTTAAAAATTCATATCTCCGTTAGTTTTAATTACAGAATAACAAATTATTTTAAAAGAAAAGATGACTGCAATTTAAATTGAAAAAAATTGTTTTTTATATCTCAGGAACCGCTTAGAAACCCGGAATTTGTATAGAGCTACGCAGTAAAAAAAATCCATTGAATTTTACATCTTTCAAATAGTACGCAAATATACCTAGCCTTTTCAAGTAAATTTACATTGGGATGTAATAGTCAATTTGAATGTAATTTTCAATTTTCGGTCCGTAAATTTCAATTTGCAATCAGTAAATTTCACCATCGAAAGCAGCCAATTCACTGGATATTCTCTTGAATTTACATTCTAAAAAAAGTGAATAATTAGCACTCTTTAAGATGCACTTATTTCTACTTCTAATATTATTTCTTACTTACGTACTCTTAGTAAAACACTTGGCTGTAGGTAAAAATCAAACCCGAATTTTGGTTTTGTTGCGTAGGTTTGGCGCGCGTGGCCACTGCGCCACCGAAGGCGTTTCATTTTCATTTCAGTAGATTACAAAATCGAACGAAGCGTCCAACTTCGTGGTTTACATGAAAAAGAACGCAATTTTCAATTCATATATAAATATAGTTAATTTTACACGAAATGTTGAGTGATTTTGTGAGACTTTTCATGTAAATTGTACGGTTCAGTTGAAAAGTACAAGAATAATTTACTAATACCAGTAATTTCGTGTAAAAGTGCTTGAAATGAGTACTTTTACTTGAAAAAATGAAATATACTGGAAATTTCAAGTAAAAATTTAATTGAAAATTCAATTTGAAATTCGGAAAGGATTAAATACAATTTTTTAGATATATCTCGAAAACCGTTAATGATAGAAAGGTGAAACTTAACGTCTGTATAGTGACACTGCAGTCGCATGCGTAAAATCTTTAGATAGGGGTACGCGCTTTTTCTATTTTTCGGAACAGCTTATGCTAGAAAGTTAAAACTTGGTATGTGTATGTAGATACTAGATAAGTATGTATCTAAATACACATGTTGTATATTTGTGAAGTAAGTGAATAATACTGTACTTCGATATAAATTCTAGTTGGGGATAATAAAAGAGTTGTAGGAGTTGATTGTACACTTTAAATTTGATGAATTATATAATTAATCAATCACATAGAGTTTTGATGGCATAGCTGAACTCATACGCGAGTTGTCTATAACTCGGAAAGCTTTAGAATATTTTAGAATATGGGTTTATTTAGATGTCTGCTTCCATGCATTCAAATGGTGAAAAATTTTGCAAAATGTTCCCTAGCTATACGAATTTTCTGTTAGTTGTTCAGTGTAATCACGCGATTGAAGGACTTTTGTATGGCGACAACTTCAGAACGCTTCAGTTAGAGTTATAATTATGAAAAAAAAAACAACGATGAGTTTACTCGCTATAACTCAAGATATGGTTTTGCCACGAATGCTAAGTTTTATGATTTTTGAGTTTAAATTAAGTTCGAGTTTATGACCGAAAATACAACACGTCCTTAAAACACGTCTTCAAAAATATTCGCGATAACTTGAGAATGCTTTAAGGTGGGAGTTTAAATTTTTGATCTATTCAATATTTTAAAGATGGCAGATAGAGGAAAATCGAATGAGTCCTGCGTATAGCTGCAATCTAAAGTTCCTTGAATAATGTGTACATTCATCTTTCACTGGAGAAAGCGTTGAGGTAGAAAGTCAAAATTTAACAGGAATTAGTTTCAAGTTAAAAGTATATTTGAGTTTGCTATTGAGAGAAAACCCTTCACTTCTTGCGAGTAGCTCACATACAAAAAATCACTGATGTTCGTAGATTTTTTGATCCCTTTCCCTTAAGGATCCCAAGTCGAGATTTTGATATGGTTTGAAAACCAGTATATTATTTATTTATTTATTTATAGGATTGCTATTGCAACATAAATGAAGCAACACAATATCTTACGGCCAAACCGGCTACATGATACTAAAAAAAACCAGTATAATATACAATATGTATATAAAAAAATAAAAAAAATAGTTTTTTAGATATTCAAAGAAGAAGGACTAAATCATTACCATAAAAAATGGAAGAATTATTTTTATATAAATGTATTTCTACTATTGATTAAATTAATGCCCTCGCACCCCACGCAACAAATATGACCCATTATAAGGCTCTACCAAATCTACCTAATGAAAAATTTTTAATTTAACTTTTTTTTTTGTAGTATTAACTTGGGACAATCTACCCTAAGCAGTTCCTGGAATATCTAGAGGAGGTTTTCGCTCATCACCCTTGTATGTGACTAGGTAACCCCTAAAAGTCATACTGTTAATCACACGTTTCAAATTTCTAGTATTAACTGTTCTCAATTACGGAAATTCGCCAACAGTGCAACAATTTTTCGTGAAAACTATTCGGATTTTGTGTTGGCTTAAAGAACAGCACAACATTTTTCAAAAATCAAGAAGTGTTTTTTTTTTGCTTCATTTGTTTCTATTTTGATGTTATAATTTTGTGCAGTACTGTATTCCTGTAGCTGGCCTGAGCTAGGAAAACTGTAGAAGCAATAATGCAAACATCCACTACCTCGAAAATGGTCGATGCGTGTCTCATGAAAAACCAGTAAATTTCACTCTGTTTGAATAGATTTACAATTATTTTGTAGAAAAATTGTCAGGAAGTAGTTTTATGCAGATAATAGCAGGGAAGTGATGCACATATGTGTAAAGCTTGTATTACACTGTATGCCACGCGGTCAAATATTTGACCATACAAATTTGACCGAATTTGATGTCAAATATCCATTTGACACGCTACCCGATTTCGATATCACACTATCTGGTACATTTGAATTTTTTCGTCGTGTCAAACGGTCAAACGCCATCCGGTCAGATCTATTGTAAATATTGTTGTATATATTACTCTGTATGCCACTCCGAGCACCACATTCTCGAGTTTACAATTCCGTTCAGATTAATTAACGAGACGTAAGTGGATTCAACAAAAAATAGGAGTGTAATAAGAAGAATTATTGTTTCAATGTTTGTCGTTGTTGGTGCAGGTATTAAAAATTAACAAAAAAAAAGTGCTATACAGTAATTATGATATCTTATTTACTGCAGGAAAGATAGAAGTAGTTTAAACTAATTATTTATTTCACCGATCGCCATAAAAAATTAAATATTCATGAATGACACTTTCCATTTGATCCATATGAAAGAATTGTTTTTCCAAAAATCGCAAACGGTCAAATGTGGTCAGATTTTGGTGTCAGATGGTCAAATAAAACATTTTGTCAAACAGCATTTGACCATTACACTATCTGACAGCATTTGACAGGGAAGATGGTCAAATATTTGACCGCGTGGCATACAGCGTAATACTAGTTTTAAACACTCAATTTTGTCAAATAAAGAACCTTCGAATTTCGTGTTGAGCCATTCAAATATTCTAAAATGTGACCCTACTGTAGATAATTGATATTTCGATTAGTGGGTATAATACCTAAGTTACTCTAGTTCTGTCGTGGGTAGGTCAATCATTTACATTCCGTCCATTCATTTATAGGTATTTGAGCAATTATAATTTCAATTATTTAAAAAAAAAATCCCTTAATTCATTCAGTATTTTATAAAAAAAAAACTAGCCAAATTACGAATTCTGAACAGCTGTATACTTACGCATAAAAGAATCAATTAATGCTATTAATTTGTATTGTCAGTGGAGACGTGAAAAAGAAAACTCTCTCCACTATTAGAACTAAATTGTTATGCACATTATTAACTTTAATAATATAACTTACGCATTTCGATGATGTGCCTTTTAGTGACCGTTGACATGTGAGCTGAAAAGGAAAAAAATAAAATTAATTTTTAATTTTTATAAAATTAAAAATAGTTTTTAAAAATTGAAATTATTTTTGCCTTAAATTTGTAGAAATATTGGAACATATTGTGGAGGAAAAGCAATTGAAACATAGTTCAAGATTACTCTGTAAGACTTAGATGAGTGTATACTGTTCAATTGAAATTAAGTCAAATTTAACTTAGTTTTTAATAGTGAGTGATCGAACCGAAATTTATGATCAAAAAAATTTGCTACCCTGAAATTTTGTATTTTCATGTTTTAGGAGTAGTAAGCCCCAAAAAAGAAAAAAAATGTGAGGGGGAGTTAGAAAAATTTTGGCTTCTAGATCTCAAGAACCACTTACGCCAGGAGGCTGAAACTTGGAACTTATGTAGAACTATGACAGTAGACCCATTAGCAAAAAAATTGTCGATAGGTATTAAAGGGTGGGGCAAAAACAGTGTATCCGAAAGCATTGAAACATTTTAAAATCCATAACTCCTGAACGGTTGATGTCAGAAGGTTGAAACTTTGTAGTTGGCTTAAGGGATACTAGGAGATTACACAAGGGCTAACATTTTTGAGAGAGTGGTGAGGTGTGGGGTTAAAAAACTTTGTATTACAATATCTTCCAAAGCAATAGTACCAGGAAGATAAAATGTGGTTTGTGTATATAAGATTGCAAGTGGAGTCTATAGAATGTAAAATTTTTGAGAGGGAAGGTGGTGCACGAATGTGGGGGATAGCCATTTTTCAATAAATTGAATTTTTATATCTCAAGGACCTACCAGATATAATCTCAGGAATTTTACAGGAGTTAGGTCCAGTAGACTTCTAGTAGGGAAGTAAATTTTGGGGGTGCTGGTGAAGGGGGTTATGGTGGAAGGGGGTGAAAAGAAAAGAATTCTGATTTTTATTTCTCAAAAACCTCAAACCATAGAAAGCTAAAAACTAGCGACTAAAGAGCCACTATAGAGGTATCCTAGAAAAATAAAATTGTTGATAGAGTTAGGGTAGAGGTGGTTTTTTATATCTCAGAAACGAATTATGGTAGAAAGTTGAAACTTAATACGTATATGTAGATGTATTACTAGAGTAATTAAAGCAAAAAAAAAAGTTCAGATTTTTATTGTCGTACAGAGGTGGAATAAAAAAAATTGTCGGTGAAAAGGTTTGTACCACATTTTCACGAATTTCTTTTAAACGTGTCTATTTATCAAATTAAGTTTACTTCTTTTATAAAGTGCCTAGAAACCTTTTTCCAAATTTTTCAACATCCAACCCCTAAGTGGGTTGTGTATATTTTCACGAATTCCGATATATTTCTTAGGTCTAATTAGATAACGAATTCACTTCCACTTCCAAAGGCTTTAAATGTAAAAGGGAGAAAAACGATTTAAGTATTTTTCGATATTAAACCCCTAGAGGTGTAAGCTATTGTTCAAGTTTTCACAAAAAAATTTAGTTTTAATGAGATGAAATTCGCTTACACTTCTATTGAAAAAAAAATACGTCAATAAATAAAAAAAATCTGCCAACAGTCTGGGCGCAACTTTATTACTTTTTGAGTAAAAGTCCGGAACGCGTTTAATGCCGAGATGCGGTGTAGGTTACTATGCGACGTTCTTTTATAATTTTGTATAAGATCCAGTTGTTTTTTCGTGAAAATTAATGCTTTATTTAAATAAATTAATAAAGAACATCTCATCAAAAGTATTGTCCATCGCTAACGACTACTTTCTCCCATCTTTCTAGCAGCATACGAATACCATCTCGAAAGAACGACTCATCATTTGAGGTTATCCACAAACCGAGCTATTTTTTGGCATCATATGGAAGTGCTGTTGTTTCTAATAGTGCTGTTGTTTCTAATAGAGCATGGTCGCTGTAAATCTCCACAAGAATTCTATGTGCTTCAGATGCAAATTTTCTTTGAAAAAAGTAATGCAAGAAAAAAATTTTAGCACATACTCTTTTTCGACACGATTAACTGAAACCATTTATAAAATTTCACCCAATAGCCGATCCTACTTTTAGCTTCAAATTCATTCCTATAAAATTTAGACATTCATCCAAGCTCAACGATTTCTCGAGGGTTCGAAATTTCAATGCACATATTTTACAAAAATCATTGTATGACAGCTACACTACAAATAATTTTCTTCAAAACCAATTGCTCTATATACACCCATTAAAATATCAAATTTCTAGCTTGAAGCGTTCTGAATTTATAGGCTAATATTCTTGAACACGTGTTTTAATGACTTTTTGTATGTTCGCTACCTGTATAAGTAAAAGAATTTCACTAACTAATAAACTCCAACATCATTTTCACTCAAAACTGATTTGAACAAAATTTTGACTTCGTGACTAAACGATTTTTTGAGTTGTATTGAGTTCCGTCAATTATGTTAGGACATTTTTACGGGATATTTGTATGGCAGCTACATGAAGGGATCATCGAATTTTTTTCGTATTCATGCCTTTAGTTGTGACTAATATAAAATCAACGTATACAAAATCGTAGCTTAAAGTGTTCTAAAGTTCTTGTTTAATATTGGTTAACACGCGTTTTAAGGAGTTTTGTATGACAGCTACCCGAAGGAGTTGACGGATGTTACTAATCAATGAACTCAGTCTTGCTTTTGACTTAAAATTAATTCCTGTAAAAATTTTACTTTCTGCTTTAACATTGACCTTTGTAGGCTGCTACACGAAGGACTTATTCAATTTCCATTATATTCAGAATTTTAGTTTCAAACATTAAAAAGAGTATGTGTGCAAAATTTCAAGTTGTTAACTTAAAGCATTCAGTCAATAATCATAAATAACGTGTTTTAAGGACTCTTGTATGGGAGGTACCTTAAGGAGTCAAGGACACCACCTATTAACGAACTTACCCTTACTTTTCCATTTTACAGGTGGTGATAACATTTCAACTTCCGCGTACTTGAGTTATCGTGCTAACGGACCGATAGACAGTCGGACGAACGGACGGCAAGCGAATTTGAGGTTTTTGGCACTAACTAAACATTTTTCGTCGAAGGCTCGGTTCTATGCGTTACAAACTTTTCGGGCTGGATTAAACTTATAATACTCTACGATAATTAAGAAAGTCTATAATATTAGTCATGATTAAAATAATACAATCATCGTAAAGGTATTTTATGATTCATAAAATTGGTAAAATTAGTAAAATTTCACTCGATTTCCAATATGTAATTAATTAATTAATTATGACAACCTAAGTCTTGTTTAGATGGAGATAACATACTTAATAAAAAAGATGTTCCTAAGATCATACTGGTAACAATTTTTCCAGTTGATTATATAACAATATCAAAATATGGAGAAAATATTGAAACATACATAAAAAAATAATTTTATGCTATACATGTTGCATTGTACAGGTATTTCTGAGTAACATTAGTCTTATAGCTAAAATCTACAGAATGCAATGTTGCGACGAATTTTCATCACGCATTATTCATTTTTGGAATTTCTAACTCATCATTGAATTATTGATCTCAAAATATGTCAGACCTACTTTCCATAACAACAAGAGTCGCATATGCATCATAACAACAGTCACTAACTACTAATTTGCATTATTGATCAGACACCTGTCGAAACGCATTAGATGTGAGAATATTGGCTTGAAGTTAATTTATTTTTGGTAGGCTATTTTGTTACGAAATGTAATGTAAGATACGAAATGAAATTATACAATACAATTTTGAGTGATTTTAAGTGGGCTATCGCCATATCGAGCTTTTGACAATGTTTAATAACAATCTTATGAATTTCTTTAATAAAAAAAAAATGTTATGTCATAGTGAAAAATGCTTTAATGCAGGTACAAGATGGCGATAAGAAGAGGCACCAAATTGCACAAATATTGGGTACCTGCTTTTATTTATAAAATAAAGATGCTGCTGAAGAGCCACTAAAGGATTTAGGCTATAGGTTAGTGTTCAGTTCAAGTTTAGATTTAGTAGTTTCCACTTGTAATTTTAAATCAATATTACAATACGCTGGAGTTTTTTTTTTGCAATTTATTACCGTCTGAACTCTTGGATTAATCTCAGATTATTGCAATTATTTATCATAATTTCACGGATGGGACTGCTGATTTAAAAAATAAAGGTGCATAATCGATATTTAACTTTTGACATTATTACTTCTCGTTTTTTATAGAAATTCTGAAAAACGAGAATTCAAAACCTTGAGTGCGAAGTGAGTATCGCGATAAAATTCATCTTTTTAATGCCCGCCAATAAATCGAGCACAAAAAATACTTTTCCTTAAGTACTACAAAAAATGTCGGCTACTGCGATCATATTTCATTTCGTGGAAGAAATTTCAACGTTTCACAATTCGCAGTAGCCGAGTTTTCGTACAGTCGAAACATTTTTTTCTTTAAATTTATCGAAATTTTAAATTGATTGAAAATGGCTACATTGATTCAAAAACTCCAAAAAGCTCTGCGAATTTCATAACACCAGAGCACAGTATTCAAGAATTGTTTTTGCTTCGGACTTAAGCCAGTATTGCTTTGTATGCCACGCTATTTGACTATTTTCACAGGCAAATGCTGTCAGATATAGTGTAACAGTGCTGTTTGCCACATTATTTTATTTGCTCTGCAAAAACTCTATTTTGACGGAAAAATTTTTCAGAACTTTTCGTGAAATTTTTTTTCGTCCAGTCTAAGACCTAAACAAAATGTTTGCCAGTACACAAGAGAAAAAATCTGCAACTAGGCAAAGAGCACGGTCATGATAATTCTGCAGCCTGTATCAGACTGTATGATACCATGGCAAATTAGAGATGGGTCGTTCACGAGTGAACTGTTCCAAAAACACTTCATTGAAGTGAGTGAAGTAACTCATTCCTTTTGGTGAACTGCAGTTCCATTGGACACGTGACAAAAAAATTTAAAACGATATACCTACTCAAGAAAAATAGAGAGTAACAGAGTGAGCTGTACGAACCTTTTTCTTTTTTGCTCATCTAGATCTAGATCTGACCTTTTTTTTTGCTCATCCAGATCTAGATCTACTGACCTTTTTTTTTGCTCATCATCTTCTGAATGTACTGACCTTTTTTTTGCTGTACTGTCTTCCGACTACGTCTACTCATAACTGAACTCCACTCAAGTAATGAACTAAAAGAACGAACTAGTTCGCGAGCGAACGATGGAACGAAAACGAAGGAACGATGGAACGGAAACGAAGGAACGATGGAACGAAAACTAAGGAACGATGGAACGAAAACGAAGAAACGATGGAACGAACAGTTTCATGGAAGTACTTCACTGAACTCGTTCCTTAAAGTGAGTGACTCGGAGTGAAGTACTTCACTGAAAGGAACTGCTTTGCCCATCTCCATTACAAATATAAGACCATTTTCGATTGCGAATGCAGTCGGTGAGTGTAATCGTCAAAATTAGTTTTTTTGTACTAATTAATTTTTTGTTAAAATTTTACCTTGTAGCTTGGCATACAGTGTATAGTATAACACATCTTCATTCATTTAATAGCTTTTTTTTGTAGCATATTAATAAACAACGAATTCGCTTTTTATATGCTTTCTAAATAAAGACGAAAAAAATGCATGGTTTAAAAAATTCATGCTTCACGTACAGTAATTAAATCTTTTTTTTTTGTAAAGTGTAGAAAGATAGAGATAAGAAGGGCGCATCAAGTTAAATAGCAAGACGTAAATTACAAATGCTGATTTAAAAGAAAGAAGCGATGAAATTACTGAGAGTTATTTAAAATAATGTACGTTTGCATATGTATTCGAGTTTAGAAACATACTTAACGCAAAATAAAACCCTTTTAAGTAAAAGAAATCATAAAGTGATTTTATTTTCCAATCATAAATTTTAAATATACCACAAGTATGACGTTAATTGATAATTTATGGCTAATTTATGTACACAGTTCTGAAAAATTTCACACTTTGACTACTCACTTGAAAAAAAATAACTCTTTTGTTTACCATCATTATAATATTTCGATAAGTAGACCGCAAATTAAATAGAAAATTGTTCAAGAATAACTAATAGGGCATTATTAAAAAGATGGGTTTTTGTGGTCCAAGTTTGAGGTTTTCAGTAATTTGTTGAACCTAGTAGGACAGAAATGAACTAAATTAGATCGTCTTTCTAAGTTTCTTTTTTTTTAATAAACCTAATTTTTCTTAATGGCCCAATAGAATAGTAATTAGAGAGTTTCAATAGTGACGTAATCTTTTATCATCGTTTTCGATTCTGTTAAAATTTTGTTCCTGCACTGTTATAGACGTCTTTCAACCTCGAACCTATCTCAACCGTATTGTGAAATTTTCAAAGCCGCTAAAAGAATAACCATAAAAAATAGTTACGGCCCTATCCATATATTAAGTGATCATTTAACGACACTTTGTCGATACTTCTGTCTATAGTTAGACAGGATGTTTATGAACCGGAATATGTATGATAGATCGGTTCATTCTATCAATCATCCGTCAATCATCGTACTTTTTATTACTTTTTTACCAGTAAATTTCAAACTACTTATCATGAAGAAAGAATTTTGTGCTCCATCGAAAGGTAATGAGTTTCTCTTTCCATAATAGTGTCAAAGTTATCCGTAAATCATTTACTTCAGATGATATGAACTTCCTAATACTACTTTACTACTTTACTAAAGCCCCCTAGTATTACACTGTATGCCACATGCTGTCCAATATTTGACTAAGAAAATTGACGAAAAGTTCAGTCAAATTTTTTCTGTCAAGATAAAGCACCAAGATATAATTTTGGTAATTTGCATTAATAAATTTATCGTTTTCTTATTACATTTTTGGAAAGCCCAATATTTACTAATGTTTATTTCATATATTTTTTTCTGTCTGAATGTACAACCGAGTATAAAAAAATTACTTAAAATCTAAAAATATGTGCTAACTGCATTTATGCATATGTTTTGAACACTTGTCAAACATGTTTATGTTTGATTTACGGCAAAGTTCCTTAAAAATCCTGTAACTCCTGAACGTGGCAAAAACGAGACTGAGTTTAAAACATTTTTTAAATAAAAGAAACTATTCTATCTCTCATATTCCGGTCGGCAATCATTCATGACACCCTGTATATATACCATAATAAACAAAGCGCAAAGGTTTAAAAATTAACAATAAAAACATAACGCAGTCACGATCGGCTGCAAGCCAATCGTATGATACTCTAGATGAAATACTGAAGCTATTGTATAGTGGCTACTCGATGGATGGTTAAACGATTTCTTGAGTTATAGTGAGTTCCATAAATTATGTTAGGACATTTTTACAGAATTTTTGTATGGCAACTACATGAAGGACTTATGGGATATTTTTCATATTAATACTTTCAGCTGCGACTATTAACGTATAATAAATTTCAAAGTCGTAACTTAAAGCGTTCTAAAGTTATCGTTCAATATTGGTGAACACGTTTTTCAAGGACTTTTGTATGACAGCTACCCGAAGGAGTCGACGGATGGCGCTAATTAATGAACTCAGTCTTCCTTTTGATATAAAACTAATTCCTGTACAATTTTTTATCACTGCTACAACTCATACTAGAGTTATAGTGGATTCTGTAACTTGCATAAATTTTTGAGGGACTTTTGTTGGCTGCTACACGAAGAAATCATTCGATTTGCATCATATTCGGAACTTTCGCTTCAAACATTGTAAACTTTAAGTATGCAAAATTTCAAGTTCCTAACTTTATGCATTCAAGCAATAATTGTGAATACGTGTTTTAACGACTCTTGTATGGTAGGTATCCGAAAAAGTGGAAGGATATTGCCCATTAACGAACTTAGCTTTACTTTTTCCATTTTGCAGGTGGTGACAAAATTTCAACTTTCTAGGCCAACGCGTTCTTGAGTTATCATGCAAACGGACGGACGGACAGACGGTCGGACAGACGGACGGACAGACGGACGGACAGCAATCGGATTTGGGGTTTTGGGCCACAACTGAACACAAAATAATATACAACTGTTTTTCGTCCGAGGCTCGATTTGTGTATACATATAGAATTATTATAAGTCGAGTATACTGAATATAAAATTTTTGAGAGGGGCGGTGACGAGCGGAAGTGGGGGGAGAGTAATTTTTTAAAAAATAAAATTTGTATATCTCAAGAACCGTGCTAGATATAATCTTGAAAATTTTACAGGAGTTAGTAGGTACTAGTAGACCTCTACCGGGGAAATGATGTGGGTGTACAGTTGGTGTGGAAGGGAGTGGAAATGAAAAAATTCTGATTTTTATTTTTCGAAAGTCGCAAAAGATAGAAAGCTAAAAATTGGCATCTATATAGAGACATTCCAGAAAAATAAAATTCTTGATAGCGGTAGCAAGGTACAGAGGTGGCTGTGGTTTTTCATATCTCAGAAACAGCTTATGCTAGAAAGTTGAAACTTAATACCTATATGTAGATGTACTACTGTATAAATTAGTGACAAGATTTGCCGGACCTCCAAGACTTCAAAACAAGTGAAATCGCAATTTCGATAAAAATTGGACTGATGACCTTTTAGCATGGACCAATTTAAATATAATGTGAAAAGATATAAAAAAAAAAGAAAAACTTGTCTGTTAAAAAAAAGAAAAAACACAGAAAAAATAAACAAAAATAAAACCAACCATAAAACAAACCATATGTACAGACTTCAAGAAATAAGTGAGATAAACCAAAATTTGTTGTGTGTACATATTTTGAATGTTGGTTTTTGGCAAACAAAAAACCAATAAAAATAAATGTATTTAGGAAGTGCAGGAAGATAAAAACATCCGCCAGTACCAAACTCAATAATACCACCATTAAATTTATCTTTTGCAGAATGTGCCACTAGAATAGTTCCATATAATTAAAAACTTTCAAATTTATATGAAAAGTGTAGTCAAAATAGAGTAAAGGCAAACAGTCAGCAAAAGGGAAACTAACTCTATATCTCATTATCAGATATATGGCGGAGTTCGTGAAAATGTATAGAACGCACCTTCGGGTATGAACATCGAAAAATTCTGAAATTGATTTTAAGCAATAAAATAGAACAGATCCGTTTCTAGAACATCAGTTTGGGGTGACATAAATGCAAACATATTATTTAAGTACTCACTTCCATCTAGCTCGAAACCAAGTAACCAATTAGGACGAAGGACGAATAAGCCTCTAATTTAGAAGCTTTGATGGCTTAATAACCATTCTATGCTCCACATTTCTACGTACTTATAACCACACTAATAACCAGTATAAAATTTTTCGAAGTTTGAAAAGATATTCCTATGTTAGGAAGGGAGGGAGACAAAGGGTTGATTCCGTCACACTACCCTTCAAATAAAAGTAAAAAAACGTGAAAACCAATTCGAGAACCCATCAGAGTTAAGGGAAATAACGAAATTCGTAACAACATATAGAAACTCGTTAGACCCCTCAAAGCTTAAATAACAATAAATTCCAAAAATTATTTTTAAGAAAATTATTGCCCCCCCCCCTCCCCCTTTCTTTTTTATTAAAACCATTTTTCTACCATATTTGAATATACCGGTATGTGAATATGAAATTTCCGTTTTTTTATTGAAAATATAACGTTTATTTAAAAAGAATAGTACATAATATTTTATTCAAAGTATTGTCCATAGCTAGCTACACATTTTGTCCACCTTTAAGGTAATTTGTGGATGCCACGCCAAAAAAATTTTTCTTTTGATGAAAACCATTCAGAGACCCATTTTTCCAGTTCTTCAGATGTTTTGAAGTGCTGCTCTTTAAGTGCGTGTCCCATCGAAACAAACAAATGGTAATCAGAAGGAGCCAAGTCTGGTGAATAAGGCGGTTGAGGTAGCAAATCCCAGCCAAGTGATTTTAGCGTATCCTCTTTGTGTGCCGGTGCGCTGTCATGAAGCAAAATGACTTTACCTTTCTTCTTGTTCATTTTGGTCGTTTTTCGATCAATGTATGATTCAAATTGATCATTTGTTGTCGGTAGCGATCAGTATTGACAGCTTCACCTGGTTTTAACGGTTCAAAATATATCACACCTTTCTGATCCCATCAAACACAAAGCATTCTCATCTGTCCAAATCGATTTGGTTTTGCAGTCGATGTTGATGGTTGGCCTGCTGTAACCCATACTTTTTTGTGTGTAAGATTCTCAAAATAAATCCACTTTTCATCACCAGTCACAATTCGATGTAAAAAAGACTTTCTTCCGTGTCGTTGAAGCAACATATCGATTTTTCATGTGTCTTCCAGTCAATTCATGTGGCACCCATTTTCCACACTTTCGGATCTTTCCCATAGCATTTAAACGTATGGAATTTGTTGATCGATCATCATTTAATGCATCTGCCATTTGTTTTTGACTTAATGTATCATCTTCATCCAATATTGCTTTCAATTCGGAGTCTTCAAACTTTTTCGGTAGTCTTCCTCGTTCTTGATTTGTCACATCAAAATCATTACTTTTAAATCGTTGATACCAATTTCTACACTGTCTTCCACTTAAAGCAAGTTCACCATAAGCTTCTACAAGCATTCGATGCGCTTCAGCCACCCTTTTTCTTAGAAAAAAACAAAAACATAATGAAATCCGCAAATCATAGCTTTCCGCTACAAAATTTTCCATTTTTAATGAGGTAAAACACTATGTTGTTGAATAAAACTTGAAATGTGCTCTACTGAATATTCTTGACAGATGATAAGCCAATAAAAAAAACCGATGGGTATGACTCATTCACAATAAACTTTAACTGAAGAGCCATCTATGTGTGAACGGCGATTTCATATTCACACACCTGGTATATACCAAGTTTCAACTGTCTAGCATAAGCCATTCCTAATACTTATAATAAAACACAATTAGTGTCAAAACGTAGAGCAACAAATGGTAAAATTTTACATAATTGAGTTCTACATAAAAGAGAGACTGAGTTCTTTAATGCGCAGTATTACTCCACACCATTAGTCTACAACAGTGATTCTCAACCTTTTTTCATCACGGCACACTTTTGATAATTAAAAAATAGACACACTAGACACATATAATTACATACAAAATAATTTTTATTGTATTCATTTGTAAAATTTGACTGCAAACTTCAAGAATCTCGCGGCACACTAAAATACCGCGGCACCAAGTTGAGAATATGGGAGCAATTATTCCACACTTTTATATAATAGTTTTTACCTCTTTATAAAAAAAAACCCTTTTAAATTAAAAATAATCAATTAAAGGCTACGGTTACATTTGGCGCCCAACGTGGGGCATGCACTTATGACACTGATATTGAACGTATCGACTGAGTTAGTCCGGCAGTAGGCCTTGTACCTACTATAAAAGAAATCAAAAAAGTGTTGATCCCAGGTTGTAAACAATTGGTAATAATTGGCGCCCAAGGTAGGGCGTGAACCCAATATGAAAAGGCGTTTTGATGCACCTTATAAACCCTGAGTGGCCGCGAGCATGAAATACGATTTAATATTAATAAATAGGTCATTCTACAGATTAGAGTAGCTAAGACTGTAAGCAGACATCGCCGTCTAAATTTCAAAGTCTTTTTAGCAACATAATCCATGCCAATTTTTTTCAATCCCGATATAATATTCCAAAATTAATCCACACAATGAAGGTATGTACCAATTTATGATTAAAGCTTTCCATTTACAATTTGAAAACGTGCGGGATTAATAATTTTTGTGGAATTATGCAGAACAAAAATAATATAATAATACCGACGGAAAAAAAAATCACCAACCGCTTCCAATTTTATTTTATTTTTTTTTTTATCATAAGTCTGTGGATGAATCTGTCCCACTTTCAGTGAGTTCAAACAAACCGAGGCCATAACAAGAAAATTCACTATCACTTACAAGACACGGTGGTTTTGCCAGCAAGCTAAGATCGCTTAAACTTAAACTGGTTGGCTAAGATGGCTGTTTCAAAAAGTCTCTTACCAAAGAGACCAACCAAAAGTAAACCAATTCGGCTTTTAACCGAATCGACTTATAGTGTATCTATAGTCGGAAAATGCAAGTTTGTATATTTTAAACCGAACTTATCTTATTGCACCGTTTGATAGAGTAGTAAGCCAAACACACCGGAGCGCATGTTGAGCAAAAAGCATAAAAAATACCTGTCCACTATAATATAGATTACGATAATCGCAGGTATTACAAATGTGCTAATTTCACGGATAAAAACATTCCAATGTGATGTGACTATAGTACACCTTACATAACATAATCGTCGGGCTTTAGGCTGACAAATAGTTCTTCTTATTGATGAGCGCGTCAAGGTCAAAAATTAATTTCCCTCTAATGACCGGCACAAAACCACAAAAAAAACGGGAAAAAGAGGCCGAAAATTTAAAATTTATAACTGCCGAAAAACAGAAAGTATTATTCCATTACTAAATACCGACTTAAAGATATTCAAGTCTTACACCATACGTAGGATTGGCATTCTTTCCTTACCAATAATTTCTCTTCGGCAAGTTATATTTTTTTCCTCTGATGTTTTTCGTAAATATTTTTATTGAAATCGCGTTTTTTTCTTATTGTTATTTTAGCAATAAATAAAATTCGTTTTATTCAGTAATTAAACATTATAACACTATTTCAACCACAACGGCATCTTCAATTCATCAATCATCGACGTGATTCCATCATACTAAGTTACCGACGAAATTGTACATTACGCACATTATTTTTTGGTGGATAATGTTCGGCAACATTTTATGCAACCTGTAAAAATATTGCGAATCTATTTAACATCGGTTATGAAAATTTTCTCAAGATTGCGGTAATAATGTCAGTTTTTTTCATATTTCACTGGAGCTAGGATGGTTTCATCCTAGGTAATTAAAAGTAAAGTTTTCCAATAGTAGTAAATCAACTCCTGTGGCCATTTTATAGAGAGAAATACAATGAATTTATAACATTTAATGTGCTAGTAATTAAAAAAAAATCTTGATTGTCCCGAAAAAAATGAGCCCACAATACGGTGTTATGACCTTTTTATAAATCAAATACCGACAAAAGAAATTTTGTTCATCAAATAAAATTCTTTTTCATTATTACTTCATAGGTAGACATATAGTTAGTCATCTATCTACATAGATATTTCCGGCATTTAATCGATTATACATCACTTCGATAAAATAAAAGAGTTGTTCACGCGAAAAAAATGCCTGAAGCTATTTAATTCAAACGAGGTGATACATTTTTTGTTTCCAAAACTATTTTCAAAGAAATTTTGATGAAAGAAAAAAAAAATGATTAAAATTTCACTTGGTAAACTTTTACACGTGATTGATTTTTGTTTTAACTTTTATACCATTCACTGTATAGTTTTTGCGTCACAATATACAGGGTGATTGATAGTACAAACATATAACATCAAGTATCTGAGTTTAAATTATGGAAAAATATTCGGAAAAAATGTCCGTACCGTTACCACTAATATGGCTGTAAAACATTTTCGACACAGGTTCAGGGAGTGTTGCATTTCAAAACTGAAATATTTCACAATGCATCCGAACTTATAGGCTTATTTGAAAGATACTACTGAATTACGTTTTTTATCTGTATACCACTTTTGTATCTGTTACTTTATTATTTTTTAATAATAAAGTATTGTGATCGAAATTTAAATTTAAAAAAAAAAATGCTACACTGAATTCAAATTTCCATTGACGTACAGAGGTAGTGCAAAAAAACTTTCCGTGAAAAGGGTTTTTTCTACAAAACATTTTCACGAATTTTGTGGTATCTTTTAGGTCTGTCGAGGTAACGAATTCATTTTACTTCTACGGGCTCCTTATATAAACACCTAGATACGATTTTCCAAATATTTTGATATTCAACCCCTAAGGGGATGTAAAGTGGTTGTATACGTTTTCACGAATTCCGTCATTTTTGTTAGGTATAATGATATATCGAATTCGTTATGACTACTAAGTAGCCAAAAAACCAATTTCAGGATTTGGCGACATTCCTAAAAAATTCCGACAAATATTTTAGGTCTAGTGATTTATCGAATTCGCTTTTACTCCTATGGACTTTGTATATCATAACCTAAAAACTAATTTCAGGAGGCTATTTGCAACGTTATTTTTTAGGTTTTCAACAACCTACACCGCATCTAAGCATAAAACGTGTTCCGGACTTCTACCAAAAAATAATAAAGTTTAGCCCAAACTATTGGCAGATTTTTTTGAAAGTTTTTAAAACATCGACTGAATAAAATATGAAAAGGGGTGAAATAATTAAAATTTTTCAAGAAATTCTATCCTCGGATTTTCCGCTTTGTTTTTCAATTGAAAAGTGAAGATAATTATTTTCGTCTAAATTTTTTTAAAAACCTTTTCACTACTACTGCTACACTTGAAATATATATAATTTACAGTAATTAATTAAATTAATTAAATAGGATACTACTGAAATTTATTACTTAAAACAAAAACAAAATATCTGGTATCATAGTCAGTTGATCAAACAAAACTCTAAAGAAAACTACAAATCTCTTGGGGACGTGGAAACCGAGTTTCGAGATGTCAATATTTTCTTATCGAAATCTGGTGATGTAAATCAGCTGTAACAATTTAAAGAAACTAATAACCAAAAACTTTTTGACAATCTCTAAGTTACATTGGTTCAACTCTCAGATCGGCTAAAACTTAAAATGTTATTCCTAAAAAATGCCGATTCGAGGAAAACTGACGAAAATGTGGTCTGCCTTAATTCTAAAAAATATTTAAACTTACTGACTTACAGAATAAAACATTTGACCTTAAAAATTGAAAAACAAGCCATTAAATTTTATAGATCAAATAGGCTTTGTCAAGTGCAAATAACATAAATTAACAAATAAATATTTTGCGAATAGTAATTACGAATAGTTATAACGAATAGTAATTACTATTCGATTGCCTGTGAAAATTGTCAAATATTTGACAAAGTGGCATACCATCTTTAAAAACATTTTTTCTGCTAGTGAGTATTGGGTAAATGCTGAATAAAGGATCGAACACTACACCTTAGCAGAATTAGAGTTTGTACGAGACCCCTAGCAAAAACAAATTGCGAGTGTGGGTGAAAGAAGAAAAGGTACCGATTAAGGGGCTATCCCGAGAACCCATAACAATAGATAGCTGAAACTTGGTAAATAGATAGAGCTATAGTAGTAGTGGCACATAGGAAAAATATAAAAAAATATACGCTACGGGGTGGGGGTGTGAGGGTGTTCCTATATAAGGAACAGCTGACGCTAGAAAGTTGAAACTTGGTGAGTGTATGTAGATCTACTAAAAAGGCAATTTAGATAAAAAAAAAATTTCAAATATCTATTGGTGTACGGAAGGGGGCTAAAAAAATTATCAGTGAAAATAGAATGCATATATTTTCACGAATTTCGTCATATCTCTTAGGTCTTCTTATATATTGAATTAATTTTTATTCTACGAATTCTTCACATAAATGCCTAGAAAGTTTTTCAGGGGTTTTTCAAATTCGACTCCCAGGTGGTATAAAAAGGTTGTATACATTTTCACGAATTCAGCCATATCCCTCAGGTCTGATTAGATATCGAATAACTTTTAAATTCCACGCCTAAAACCTGTTTTCAACTTTTTCTCCTTTCAACCCCGAAGAAATTATAAAAAGGCTTAACATGTTTTCACAAATTCCGTCATATCTCTTAGAAGTGATAAGACATCGAATTGGTTTTTACTTCCTTGGGCTTTCTGTATATTTACATAAAAGCATCTTTCAGGATTTTTGGATATTCAATCCCCAAGTGGGTGTAAGGGGGTTGCATACGTTTTCACAGTTTTCGCTGCATCTCTTAGGTTTGATGAGATATCAATTTGGCTTTAACTTCTACAGAGTTTTTATATTACAGCCTACAAACCAGTTTCACGATTTTCGAGGAAAACTTCGACTCCCAGGTGGTATAAAGAGGTTGTATACATTTTCACGAATTCAGCCATATCCCTCAGGTCTGATTAGATATCGAATAACTTTTAAATTCCACGCATTTGTTTTACAACCGCCTAAAACCTTTTTTAAATTTTTCCCCTTTTCAACCCCGAAGAAATTATAAAAAGGCTTAACATATTTTCACGAATTCCGTCATATATAAGACATCGAATTGATTCTTACTTCCTTCGGCTTTCTGTATATTTATCTAAAAACCTCTTTAAGGATTTTTGGATATTCAACCCCCAAGTAGGTGTAAGGGGGTTGCATACGTTTTCACAGTTTTCGCCGCATCTCTTAGGTTTGATGAGATATCAATTTGGCTTTAACTTCTACAGAGTTTTTATATTACAGCTTACAAACCAGTTTCACGATTTACTGATATTGAACCCCCCAATGTAGTGTAAAGGGGTTGCATACATTTTCACAAATTCCTACATATTCTTTAGATCTGTTGAAATGTCGAATTGATTTTCACTTCCTCCGCATACAAGAGGCCAAGGTCCGATTTGGACTGTAGCGCCATCGTAAGTAAGTAAGTAAGGCTTCCTGTATAATTGTCAGAAAGTCAATTTAAGGATTTTTAGATATTCAACCCTAAGAGGGTGTACATATACTTTTCACAGTTTTCGGCATATTTGTTAGGTTTGATGAGATATCAGATTGGTTTTTACTACCACAGACTTTTTAAATAATCGCATACGAATTGATTTCACGATTTTTTCATATTCAACCCTCAAGGGGTATAAAGAGGTTGCATATGTTTTCACAATCTTTGCTATCTCTTAATTCTGATGAAATATACAATATTGGTTAATACTTCATTTCATGTAATAGCCTAAAAACCAATTTCACGATTTTTTGAAATTCAGCCCCCAAGTGGTTATAATGGGTTTGTATACGTTTTCACAATTTCTCGTATCTCTTAAGTCTGATGAGGCAGCAAATTGGTTCTTACTTCTTTGCGTTTTTAGTCTAAATAACATGCCGAAATTTGAGTTGTCTAAACAGCCTTTCTATATGTTTAATCGGCTAAAAATGTTTATTTTTATATTTTTATTTCTATTCTAAGGACAAAATAGCTTTCCAAGAAGCCTCCTAATCTCGAAACAACTGATGTTATATTCCGACTTTGACTGCGTCGTAGAGTATGTTCGAATTGCATAACTCATGTGGTATATGTTGCAGTGGCGAAAGCATCCAACCGCAACCCCATTTTAACCGCTCCCCGAACTTACCGAAAAATAATAAAGTTCCGCCCAGACTGTTGGCAGTTTGTTTATATTGCCTTATTTTTGACGTATATTCGTCGTTTTCCTATCTTACTTCTGTTAATCACGTTATTATTACGTTTAAAATAACTTGTTATTTGTTACGAATATAGCATTCCATAAATGATGTTTTGTTTAATTTGAATTCTGTAAGAAAACGTAGCCACGATCGTAAGAACAGAAAATACTTGACGTTTTTCTAACCCCTGAGCGACAAACGCTCGCACTAGAGTTCACTGAGGATTATAAGAAAAACACCAACAAACCAAGATCATATTTTTGATCAAACTCCATATCCTAACTGCTAAGGCGTAAATCATATGGGTGGATTAAAGATTAGTGCATATGTTAACATTAAAACGTTTGTTTTGAACAACTACAACCAAGCACTCTTTAAAACTGCCTTATGAAACACGATTCAACACCTTGTGGTTAATCATTATTATAATGTGATCTATATTCTGCTAGCCAATGAAATTGTTCCTATATTGTCACACAGGCCAATAAAATTGATTAATCCTATCGTTACAAATAGGTTACAGAGTTTAAAGTTTCGTAAAAGCTCTTTAACACATGAATGAATGAATAGAAAATAGTACAACAAATAATGCAAACGGATTAATGAAAATTTACGAAACATTTTGCCGAGATTGTAACAAAGGTCGAACTCTTTATGGGTACACAACTTTACTTTCGTTTAAAACGAGTTCTGTTAAACTATTTTTTATGAGTTAAAGAGGTAGCGGAGCGGAAAATAAAGGTCAGGAAATGCAGATAAACAATTAAAGGGTCGTTAAAAGTCGTTTTCGATCGGAATTTATGTAGTTTTAGTTTCAGCAACACCAAGTTTAATTGTTGGTAAGTGCTTAATTATCGAGATTAATTCTAAGTGCTTGTGGGCCTGAAGGAATTTCGCAATTTCAAAATAAACATACCGTTGGTTTAAGGTGTAATTCATTATAAATTGATTTGAAGTGAGAAGAACCTCGAGCTTAAGGTAGCTATCAAATGCGATGGTCATCACTCAGATAATAACAATTTTCAGGAAGAAAACACAAAATATCTATTGAAACTGACTTTCACTTAATTTTCCCTCAACGGCCCGGCCCAGCCCGTCAATAGAAGCATTTCTGAAGAATCAACTTGTTAGCAGAAATTTTCAAAGCGTTTCCAACATAATGTCACCAATTTTCTTTTATGAAGCTCCTATTAAACCTTTCCCTTCAAAGTTTACCAGTTATAAAGGGAACACATTTTTCTTTTTAAATATACTTTATATTGTATAGCCAGGCAACCCGAACAAATAACATCAAAGTTTCCAGAGAAAAACTACAACATTGCAATATCTAATAAGAGAAGCGTTGAAAACACAGCACTCCGAACGCTCTTCCCCTCCTCGCATGTTTTTTACACTTCCCGAACATTCCATACACACGCCACCAAATATGCGGGAAATCTCTCGCCTTATTACATGCATGCATATAAGCGCTGCAGAGCTTGTAGACGGGATCGATTTTTTTGCTGTGAAGGCGAGCCGATCAAGCAATTTTCATTGGTAGCAGCGAAATAAAATTGGGAAGCGTTGTCAAAAGTGCGATCTAATAAAGCTTTGTTGCTTTTATTACTTTTAATCGAATTGTGTTCTACTTGAAATTCTGGCGAATCAGTAGCTCACAACAATATGTACGAGTATCAATAAGGCAGGTAAACATAAAGAGCACAACTGTCACCCAATTTTAATTTAATTCATGATACGCAATTTTTCTAGGAAATAAAACAACTCGGATAATTCGGCACAAATGTAGATTCAGTTTAATATTGTCAATAGAACATATAAAACTATATCAGTCGAAATCATACGCACTGAACATTCCACCTGTACGAACAGAGTCTCTACAGTTGCTCATTATATTACGCGGTACAAACATGTAAAATAATTAAACACAAACAAACTGCGGTGTTTGTGCGAACTTTATCGATGCAGATTTAAAAAGTATCACATTTGAACAAAGCTTAAGAAAAACTGCTTACCGCTTAAAAAAGGTGCAAAAAATAAAAAAATTTTATAGAAAAAAAATTAAAGAAAGAAAAAAAAATTAAAAAATAAAATAAAAAAAATTAGAAAATAAAATAAAATATATTAGAAAATAAAATATATTAGAAAATAAAATAAAAAAAATTAGAAAATAAAATAAAAAAAAAATTGGTTGGTGCTTAGTATACCTACTTAGAATTTTTTTCAAACCCAATCAATCCCAATAAAATTTTACATGCCTATCGAAAATATGATGCAAGGTGTTAACATTCACGCATTGATCACAACACAATGCGTAAATGTCAACACCTGGCAACATTTTTTCTATAGGCGTGTCAAATTTTTCAAAATCTGACGAACCGTTTTTAAATTATCGGGACACAAACTTGCGGACAAACAGAAAATTATCAAGAGATTTTTTATAAGACTATTTCGAAGGATTAGACAGAACAGGACCAGGGGTCTATCAATCCAAGGGTCGCGGATTCAAATCACCTCTAGTAGTGAGCTATAAACAGCCACCATATCTAAAAAAAAAATAACATTACTTCCCTATGCCTCAGAAGAAGCAAAAATATTTAATTGAGACCACACAATAATTCAATAGAGTAGTTTAGAAATTTCACGCTTCAAAACAAGCTCTTGTCTAATACGGATATGCAATGATCACGTACACATTAAATACCAGATTCGCTTCATTATTACATATTCATTTCTTCTGTGAAATAACTTATGTCGATTAAAAAAAAAGTTACACTAATTTACCGTGCAAAATTGAACTCACTTGTAAACATAATGTTTCTCGTATTTTTACCCAATCGAAAACATCTTTTTAGCGGCGGAAGAATAAGATGGATGTTGTATTTAGCGTGTATAGATAGAAAAAAATCCTTATATTTAGCAGGGAATTGAAAAGAAAAGTGGACGGTGAATGATTTGCTCGAAATACTCCAAATCATAGACTACAATAAAAACAGGAACTAGTTCCATTTATTTCACAAATGAATAGTACCACTAATTAACGAGAAAGTGCAGTTTTGTGTAGCCCTGCGATTATCACGGGTGAATTGAACCAAATTTTTATTGAAACATTAAGAGGTAATGACGATGACTGCTGTCAACACTAAGTCAATTATTGTCAGTGGAGTCGAAACTTTCTGTAAAGAACACAACTTTCCAACATCAAATTAGAATAGCGTAGAAAGTTCTACCCATTTCCTACATATTTCATTCCATACCTACTATCGAATGTACTCAAAAGATCTCACCAGTCATTGTATAAAAGCACAGATGGGCATAAGATTAGATTTGAAAGTGGAACTCGACTTGTAAATTTTTGACCAGCAACCGTGTCTTAGATCGAACAGTATAGTAACACGAAGCATTGCCAAGTGTAATAATTATTGAATTAAGAGATTTTGAACTGTTTTATTACGTGTATGAAACTGCTGTTACTTAAAATTACGTCGAAACCTAACTCGCAACAATGACATTGAAGATTATACAGAAAACCAGCAATTCAAAAAGCAATGGACAAGAACAATCAAGACTTGTTTATTATGTTCTTAATTACAAAGTGTCCACGAGTATACGATTGAGCCACCCAAATTTCATACAGTGAAATTTAGACAGTAGTGTCTCTCTCGTGCAACTAGAATGTGCAACATGAATTAAAGTACATCCAGTAAATGAAAATGTACATCAAAATAATGAAAAAAATGTTGTTGAGCAGATAGACAGTGCGGAAAGTCTGTTGTAAAACATGACCAAAATGCAGTAGAATACTTTCGTTCAAATAGTGACTAAATTTGTATGGGAAGTACGGAGAAATAAAAGTAATGTACCTACCTATATTTTATTATTATTATTTTGATATATTGAAATAAATTTAATTTTTTTCTTTAAATTTTATCAATTTTTTTTCTTAAACAATTTTTTTCCTTTCAATGGTTCGTGATGTGAACAAACTAAATCTATCTAATCTCGTTATGATTTTTAATTCATTTTCTGCGATCGGCTAACATTTTTTTTGTATTATGTTAAGCAGGGAATACACGTGTTGCTGCGATATCTGTCCAACGGTTGTATGCACGGTACACACGATGCGATTTGCTAACAATTTTCTTACAACAAGATTTCATAGTTATTCCTAATACAGTTTTTGATAACACAGAAGCACCAAAAGTTTACGAATGTAATCGCTACAACAGTTGTATTTATGATAAAACACTATACAATATACAATATACATACAACCAGTCGCATGCGACCGCCAGTTTTCGGTTGAGAGCATACAACCGTGCGATATCGGCCCAACCGTTGTTTATAAGCGCATACACGATACAATCGTCGCATACAACGATAAATTGGGCCAACAGTTGGTACAACCGTTATATCGTATATTCCCTGCTTTAGACACAAAGTTCAAAGTGGCCACAAATCTTGAAAACTTGAAAATCCTGAAAAAATCAGGAAATTTTTGAGAACCCGGAATTAAGCTGAAATAATCAGGCATTTTCCTAAACTTATCCTCTAATTTTGAAGCTAATAAATTGAAATTTTCCGAACAATGATCCATTGTTGAAACTAAAAATCTGAGCATGAAAAAAAATCGAGAGAGTCATATAAAAGTCCTTCATAAATGTATGCATTAATCTTCCAGAACACACTGTAACTCAAATACGCTGTAAATCAATTATAATTCAACCTACCTCTACTTCTATAAAAGGTTGCATATCTATAGATAAACTTCACCTTTCCATTCCAAACTTTTAGTAGGAGTTCCTTATTAAATTTAAAGCATAAACCGATTTGGGTGCTAACTATTGTGTCCTTAACGAAAATTTAATTTATTTTATTTTACAAATGTTGCGAACAATAAGGCCGCTCAAAATTATCGGCCAGGCCCAGGGGAACATTTAACGTTTCTTTAAAATCTACGAAAAATTAAGAACGAAACAGCAACTCCTTGAAGTATGAAAGTTCGTAATTTAATAACAGGCATTGCTGTAAATAATGACGGTGGGTAGAATCTGTAGACATTAAAAGCCTGTAGCATCCAAACGTTGTTAATTAAATTATAAATAAATATAAAGTAAAAGGGACCATCAATACAACTAAGATAATTACATGATTCTCAAAAATACTGCTAAGTCTAAAGGGAATTTATTTTATTGAACCAGTTGTGAACAATAAATTAATTAGAATTTAAAATTATGTTCAAGATAATGTACCTTACACATAATAATTAATATGTTTAGCTAAAACTGCTCAAGTTTTTTTTGTGTGTTCAAATGTTTAGTAAATTCTTTGAATGCATTCGTACACATTATTGGTTGGTTCTTAAAGTTTTCTTCAATCTTCTATTTCCACTTTTGTCGATTAGATACCTGTTTATTTGTACGACAACCCAGTAATTCGTCATTCACGCACTAATTCGAACTTTCTTTTGAAAAAACGAACAAAATTCACCATGCGAGTGTCCACCAACAAATAAAT
The DNA here is from genome assembly GCA_951812415.1 of Beris morrisii. Classification (NCBI taxonomy): domain Eukaryota; kingdom Metazoa; phylum Arthropoda; class Insecta; order Diptera; family Stratiomyidae; genus Beris; species Beris morrisii. The sequence goes on from OX638311.1 coordinate 126,252,717, forward strand.
ATATATGTTCCATTTGGCGAAACAATTGACAATTACCTACTCGAGAATTTATTGGAACTCTCTTCTTACTATACACTACCATACAAATGTGCTTAAAAAATAAGTTCGAATAAATTTTCACGAGTTCTCATTTCTTATTATTCAGTACTATCTGCACTCATTTAAAATTACACTAAATCGATTTGGGTGCTGCGCAATTTTTTTATGACGAAACTCAGTCATTTAAAGGAAATCAATCATCATACTAAAAAGTTGAAATTTTTCAACTTTTTAGCTCAACCTGTTCTTAAAATATCATTCATTTAGATGGACGTACCGGATTTTAAAATAATTTTATATCATGTTTCTCAGTCTGCTATTTCGTTGAAGGCTATAAAAAATTTGTATCTTTAATACCTCGTAAATTTAAAACAGAATATAAAAATAATAAAAAAATTATAACACAAACAATAGTTGAATTAGTCGGAGACGAAGTTCCTACAAAAATCTTGAATCGATTGCGACTTAAAATATAATTATTCAGTGTGCATTAAAAAATTAAGCATTCTAAAATCCAAGTGCATTAGAATTTATCCAGCGATCTGATGCATTTTATAAATATTAATGATGCGAACGTGAACTTCATAAAAAATTTGATCTATTTATACACAATTGTTGAAAAAAATCTCTTTATATATTTTTTTAAGCGATGATTAAGGCTCTAGTCGCACCCAACCCAAAGTTTGGAATTTAATACGACGTACTGAGTCTGAATCAATGCGTTCTTTTTGATTTGAAGAAAATGCACATGCATTGAAACTTTAGATTTCACTGATACAATTGTTAACTAAATAGAGTCTTTGAATTAAGGTTCAGAATCTTTCTTTTTTTCCCTCCCGAGCCAACTAGGTGGTTTAACAAGGTTTTGTCAACGTTCAATCACATTAAAAAGAAAGAAGATCGCAAAAGGTAGTAGTAGTAGTGTTAAGAACGCTCATCAATGGCGCGACAGCCCAAATCGGGCCCTGTCCTCCTGTAAGGACGCTGGTTTAACCAATATAGTCGGCGTTCGCCCATCCCAGCTATGCCGGAAGTCCAACTATATTGGTGTATATGTCGCTACGGCAATATTCAGTGCCGTCAGATGTTGGGGATGTGGCGTTCGCTGCGTCGGCAATGTACGAATCGAAGTGACGACCAAAGTCCTTGGATCTGTGTCCAATTTGTGATTTCGCAATCAAAAATCAAAACAAAAAAAAACTTATTCCTACCTGTTGACAAACACGATAACTTCTGTCAATATTACTCTCAAAATTGACATGGGAATATTGAGAGCAATATTGCCATATGCGTTTGATGTGTCTACAGTGTCAATTTGTGTGTGGCAATATTGCCATTGTCAGATAAATTGCCAGTGTAAGGCCGAAGTTTAAAGAACGAAATAAGTGGATGAGTATAGAGGGTAGCGAAGAGAGGGTAGCGAAGGGAGCTGAAATCAAGTTGAATAGAATTGAGAGTGGACAAGAGAAGATCGTTGAAAATTAGGTATAAGGTGGGTGATAAAAATAAGCCTTGAGGAACGCCGGTGTTGATAGGAAGTAAAAATGATGAAACGCTAATACAACCTGAATAGCACCTCTCGAAGATAGCTCTCAATCCATCCGATGATACATTGAGTTTAAAAAGAAAGGCTTGGTGCAAAAGTCTGTCAAATGCTATGCCTATGTCAATTGCAAGTACTTGTACTTGACTCTCTCCGTATTTATGAATGCAAGAACTTCCCGATCCATCATTCAAATTATAACACACGTAGACAGAAAAATATGCCTTTAGCCACAACGAACTTCAAAAAATCAAAAACTTCTCGTCCTGCAAGCGTGCTAGGTCCGAAACCTTTGAATGGTATGCCATTAAATTTTAAGCAGACCTTAAATAATTAATTTTAAACTAAGGCTCAAAAAATATGTTTTCGACAATCCTGTTTTATTTGATGAAATGATGAAACAGTTTAATTTGAATGGTTAATTGTTTACATATGGATTTAAACTTTAATTTGATCATACCTGCTTTCTCATTTTCAAATTTTGAATTCTAACAAATTATTATTGTAATGTTCTTATTGTGATCACTAAAATGAAATTATATTTTTAACATAGTTTAGCTCTGCGGCACTCAAACACAAGCTTTGCTTACGTGAGTGGTAAGTTTAATATTTATTTATAATAAAATTGTATGAAATATTATTCAGCTTCAATAAACTATTATTATTATTCCAGCATTCTGTCAGATAGACCTATAGATTTCCTGTTGATTTCCGTGGCCGAAACCCGTATCGAATTTGAAAGTCGTAGCCTAAGGCGTTCCGTAGTTCTTGGCCAATATTCTCGAACACGTGCCTGCCTTTTTTAGGAACTACTGTGAGAGTTTGGAAGGAACCAGGGAAACAGCTAGGTTGCATAAATTCTTTCAGAAAGACAACACGGCTAGGCTTGACTCCCTGCTAAAACCTGATGGTACATATACCACTTCGAGAATGGAGTCACTAAGAGACCCCTTTGAGACCCATTCTTCAGGAAATCAGGTGATCGAAAGTGATCAATGCGTGGTTCAGACACTCTGTCCGACAAAAGACAGAGCGCCCAAGCGTAGTTGGTATACGGCTTCTGCCGTAGTGACAGCTGAGAAGGTGAAATTTGCAATTTCATTAAGCTACAAGTCACCAGTAGACGGCGTCTATCCGATAATGCTAAAAGAGGGGGCAGATGTTCTAGTGCGGATCCTCAGAAAGATATTTTCTGCATGCTTGGCTCTTGGATACGTCCCATCTTCATGGCAACCGGTTAGATTCGCGTTTATCCCGAAGCCAGGGCGACTATACTTTGTCCAAAAGTTTTAGGCCAATGAGCATAACATAGTTTGTTCTGAAAAGTCTGGAACGACTGGTAGAGAAGCACATTAGGAAAGTGGCTCTCAGAGCGCATCCTCTTTGTTCGGAACAACATGCGTATCAGAGCGGAAAGTTTTGTGATTCAGCGCTCCACTCTCTGGTATCCAGAATAAAAGGGGCGCTGGACCGGAGAAAGTACGCGGTGGGCCTTTTTGTGGGTTTTGAGGGTGCTTTTGATAGTGCGCCCCTTTGAATCACTGTGTGATGCTGCCAAAAGACATGGGGTGGATAACATTTAAGTTAAGTGGATTCACTCCATGCTCACACAGAGAATGCTATTCGCGGAGACGGGGGATGGGCAATATGCTACAACGGGGGTCAGTAAGGGCTGTGCTCAAGGCCGGGTCTTTCGCCATTGTTGTGGAGTATGCTCATCGACTCTTTGCTTCTCGAACTGCAGGAACTGAATATTCACGTACAAGCTTACGCTGATGACGTGGCTGCACTGGCTGTCGGGCTATCGCTCAGGGATGTATGCGACAAAATGCAGACAGTCCTATGGGTTATCGATGGCTGGTGCGAAAGACACGGACTTTCTGTGAGTCCTAGCAAAACCGGTCTAGTTTTGTTTACTAGGAAAAGAAAGACTGAAGGTTTAGTGTTACCAATGCTGAAGGGTGAAACTATTCAGCTCTCGGAGAAAGTTAAGCATCTTAGAATTATCCTGGATAACAAGCTTCTCTGGAAGGAACAAAGGCGAACCGTGCGCTAGTAACATTCTGGCAGTGCCGGAGAGCTTTTGGAAGAACATGGGGTCCAAGGTCTACAATGGTATATTGGCTATATACAGCCATTATAAAACCCATCCTAATCTATGCATCAGTGGTTTGGTGGACTAAGTCCGAGTGTGCATACATTAAAGCTAGTCTCGCTAAGCTACAGAGGACAGTCTGCATCGGTGTGACAGGTGCCTTGCGTACCACACCGGGTGCGGCACTCGATGCACTGCTCAATCTGCCACCGCTTGACATTGTTGTTCAGGCGGAAGCAATGAGAGCTACACACAGACTTATGAGATTAGGCCTGTGGAGAAAAGAGCATTGCACGGGTCATGGAGAAATGGCTCGAAGATTGTCTGGGAACCCCATCTTCGATATGCCTCCGGATGCTATGACTTCGACCTGTATGCTCAAAAGGAAATATCAGGTGGAGATCCCCAGTAGGAAGGAGTGGGAAAACCAGTCCGCACTGCTTAGCGGATTCACTGATATATTCTTTACGGACGGCTCAATGACTGAAGACGGGTCGAGAGCTGGAATGTACCTACAGATTGAAGATCTCAGGTACTCTTTTGCCCTAGGAAAACATTCTTCGGTATTTTAAGCTGAAGTATAGGCGATCCTTAAGGCAGTAGAATGGATTATAGAGGGAAGATGGAGAGGCAGAATGATCTGCATTTGCAGCGACAGTCAGGCTGCTCTACAATCCCTAGATAATCCAATCATCTTTTCGAAGATGGTACATGAGTGTAAAGAACGGTTAAATTCTGTTGGCAGATTCAATAACTTAAAGCGCATATGGGTTCCAGGCAAATGGCAATGAAATAGCTGATGCATTAGCAAAGGCTGGATCGGAGTCAGCCATGGTCGGACCAGAACCAGTTTTCGGTGTCGGTTGCCTCTGTTCGGGCTGCCATTGCTGAGTGGGTGTGTAAATCACACATTGAGAGGTGGCGGCCTCTTCCGGGAATGCGGCAGACCAGAAACCTTGTTGAGGGACCAAGTGGACGAACCACTGCTTTTCTTCTCAAATTGAGCAGAAGAGAATGTGGTAGTATAGTTGGTGTCCTCACAGGGCATAACTCGTGTGGCCTACACATGGTCAGATTGAGAATCATTGACGACCCCATGTACACTGCTTGCGACGAGAGCGACAACACAACGGCACATTTCCTTCTCGACTGTCCAGCTTACTCTTTTGCGAGAATGCAAGTATACGGCGTTGACGCTATGAGGATGGAAGAACTTCGTTCTCGCTCGCTACCTGAGCTCTTGAAATTCGTGAGGAGGACGAAAAAGTGCGGGTAGAGACTGGGTGATGCGAGTATAATGGGCCATGTTGGCCTGAATGCTCAAGATGCGCTGCTTTGCTGCGTGTCTTCCCCCACATCAAACAACAACCCCGCGTCTACACTGGCAATGAGAATGGCAATATTTCCCTTGCGTTATATGCCAAATAATAATGAGTGGGCATTTGATTGCCAGGCAATTTACATTTCAGCCAGTGAATTCGAAGTGTCAAGTTCTGAACCAAAGCCAAATGTCGGACATTGCATAAAAAAAAAATTAATAATAAGTTTAATAGGCAAAGTTCTCTTTAGTCAATTTATTTGCAGCCATTTCGCGATCAAAGCAAACAAAAACGTATTCCTACCTGTTCACAAGCGACGCTCACTTATGTCAAATGATGCGTTTTCGGAGAATATTGCTCTCAAAATTGACTTGGCAATGATTGCCATGGCAATGTTGAGAGCAATATTGCCATATGCGTTGGGTGCGTCCACACTGTCAATTTGTGTATGACAATATTGCCGTTGTCATTGCCATATTCATATTGCCAAATAATTTGCCAGTGTAGACGCAGGATTACGGACTTTTTGTATGGCAGCACCCGAACGAGTAGACGATTTTGCCTAACAAATTCAACCAAACAATCAGATTCAAAATCGTTCTTGAGTTATCGTGCTTACGGACAGACGTACGGACGTCAAGCTGGTTTGGAGTTTTTGGTCACAAATACTCGTATGCACAATATTAGATTAGATTAGATTTCATCGGAGGTGGAGGGATTCCTCCAAGCACCGCGACCAGTGGTCTATTGTGCTATACCTCATAGATCTTTCTCCAGTTTCAACCTAGAGATCCTCACTCAGCTTTATTTCTCTTAGGAATTTATCTAGTTGGTGTAGGTCTATTTTTGCAATGATACTATGGTCCACAAAGTGCTCTCCGAAACATTTGTGGCGCTGAGTTGCGACTGCCTCACAGCAGCACAGAATATGTTCAGAGGTTTCTGCCTGCAGTTGGCAGAACCTGCAAGGGTTATCGGTTATGATTCCTATTCTTTTAAGATGATCTTTCAAGCACGAATGACCCGTGAGTATTCCGGTTATTACCCGTACTTTGTTTCTATCAAACTGTAGAAGCTGTTTGCTTCTTTTAATTGAGTGGTTCGGTATGAATCTTTTGGCCTGTCTAAGTCGGGGCAGTGTGGACCAGTGTTGGCATTTCTTGTGTTCCTCCCATACCCTTATGCTACTATTAATGGAGCAGGTTGAGATTCCACAGAACGTCTGCGATCCAGTAGGGCGGACCGCTGCTCCATCTCATGCAAGTTGGTCTGCTATTTCGTTGCCCACTCTGTTGTTGGTACTAAGGATACATAATTTTTCTTGGCATTCATAGACGAGTTTCGAGTTTACTGTGTGTGCAGTCAAGGCATTTATCGCTGCCTGACTATCTGTGAGAATGACTATGTTCTTATTTTCGAGGTTTATTTCTATGGACGTGGATATAGCATGGACCTCCGTCTGGAAAACGGTGGGATATTCACCGAGGGATGCCGTTATCCTGGCGCAGGGTCCGCTTATGCCAGCTCCGGTGCCTTCAGTCGTCTTAGATCCATCGGTATACCAAACAATGGTATCCGGTCCGAACTGCAGTGGGACCCTTGCCCAGTTCTCTCTGTCGCAGACTATGGAATTGAAAGTGATTTCGAAGCGATATCTCTTTGTCATATGGTCCACAGGCATGTCTAGCATTTGAATGCTACTTCTAAGTCTGGATAGATTATTAGGTCCACTTTTTACTCTGGATGGGTTGCCGTTTAATTCGTTTCTCATCGCGGCTAATCTTGCCTGCGATTCGATATAGATGTGCAGCGGAGTCAGATCTAAAAGAACCTCCATAGCTGCCGTGGGGCAGGTTCTCATTGCTTCTGTTGTGTTAATACATGCCAACCCTTGGAGCTTATCCAGTTTGCTCCTGGCGCTTACTAGTTTTGTTTTTTGCCACCATACTGATGCTCCGTATGCAATCATACCATAGGTCCATAGGGCTACTTTGGGTTTCAAGCCCCAGGTTTTGCCTTCGACTTGTCTACACAAGAGTAGAGCAATAGTGGCTATCTCTGATACTTTTTCTATGTGCTTGTTTCATAGGAGTTTCTGATCCAGAATTATTCCTAGATATTTTACTTCTGTCGCGGATTTGATTTCCGTTTCGTACATCATGAGCGATCTTATTTTGCTCAGGTCTCTCTTTCGTGTAAAAGGCACAATCATGGTTTTGCCCGAATTGACCTGTAGGCCTTTCTCATGGCACCATGTTTGTGTTTTACTTAGTGCTTGCTGCATAAGGTCGCAGAGGGTTTCCTCAAACTTGCCCTTAATCATGATTACTAAGTCGTCAGCATATCCTTGGACTGTAAGGCCGCTATGACTGAGCAAGCTCAGTAGCTCAGTCCACCACAAGACACCATAGAAGGGGCGATAGTACTCCTCCCTGCGGGCATCCCTTGCCTGCTTTGACCCTTGTAGTGTCCTTTTCCAGGGATGTGTGAATCTCCCGTGTACTTAGCATTTGGTCGATCCACCTTACTGTGGTCGAGTCTACTCCTCTGTCGACAATTGCCTTATTCATACAGTCGTAGGAGGTGTTGTCGAATGCTCCTTCTATGTCCAGAAATGCGCATAGCGCAATTTCTTTGTCGGAAATTGCCTTCTCAATTTCCGTTGTAATTTGGTGGAGTGCTGATTCTGTCGATTTGCCGGTTTGGTAGGCAAATTGATTACTGTGTAGTGGTTTCTTGCTAAGTGCTTTGTGTCTCAGGCAGTGGTCCTTTTCCATGGTTTTCAAAAGGCAAGATGTTAGGCACATGGGTCTGAATGACTTTGGATCAGAGCGCGATCTTTTGCCTATCTTTATTATGAAGACCACCTTTGCCTGTCTCCACCTACTTGGGATGTAGCCCAGAGCAAAGCTCCCTCTGAAGATTTGCAGTAGGTAGGGGAGCAGTTCTTCCAGTCCCTTTTGAAGCAGGGCTGGAGGATTCCGTCAGTTCCTGACGATTTATAGGGATGGAAGGAGTGTATAGCCCATTTGATTTTGCCATAGGTGAACAGATTAGAGGCCTGGCGCCAGTCTGTGGTATTGGAGTGGAATGCTCCAGGGATTACCGGTGATGCCTCGTTCTCTGTGTTAATTATACGGCATCCTGAGATAAAGTCTCTAAAAAAACACGCCTATTATCGCTGAGATCTCTGCAAGAGCGTGAATAAATCACGCGCTTATATTCCGATTTCAACACTTATTTTCGATACAATAACCGAAACCACATCATATATAATTTCCCATTGATACGAAATACCGGCTAACTATTTAGATAACAATCTAAATCGTAAAATTGAATGAAGTAATTTTTATTTATTTATTTCTTTTTTTCGCAATGTTTAATTTTGCTAAAAAAGTATTTCCTAAAGCGCTGATTTCGTAAAATGCAAAAAAGTAATTGCCTTTCAAAAATCTGTGCACATTATCTTGAAATTGCGCATTATCACAAGATCATAGCCAACGATCGATACAAAACTTTTGTTTGCAAAATACGATATACTCAAAACTACGGAATTCCCGTTTTAGTTACGTTCGTACCTACTTGCAACTCGTCAATTAAAAACATTTCGACGCGAAGACGTAACCATATTTTTAACAAGTTTTTAACAAAATTTAATTTAATGTTACGCCGTTTAATATTATTATCGCGATCAATAATGTGTAAAATACTACCGAAAATTACACGATGAATGAGACTAGATGGGAAAAAATAATGCGAAATTTCAAAATAATGCATAATTTCAAACGTGATTATTACGTTGTGATCTTACTTCAAAAGTGCATTATTTAATTAGCTCAATTATTACTTGGTTTTGAAGAGGAAAAAAAACGATGGCGAAAAAATGTCGGCGGCGAATAATATACCGAAAAAAAAAACAGAATGAAATATTAGTAATAACTTTCGCGACCTATAAACTCTATTGAAAACTTTCGTTTTATTTGTTAGCATGGAAGATACGATACTCTCTTTATAGATGTGTGTGGTATTTAGTATGCGATAAAAATATATTGCATATATAAAGATTTTTGCTACTATACCTAAAAAAAACGTAAAGCTCGCGTATACATCGAACGCGAATCGGACAGGTAAACGATCGCCGAGGTGCGCGAAAAACTCGAATAAGATCAACAGCACCGAAGAAACCCCTAGTTGGTTTTCGGAGACACCTTTATGGTGTGGCCACACTGTACCCGCGTGCCGATAGTTTCTGATCTTCATCATTGTGTTTGGCGCATTGTGTGTACTTTATGCCGATGATCATCGCGCACAGCTCGTGTGCGCTGTCTGCTGCAACGGGCAAACAATTTTAAGTTTTCGAGCCGCGATCGAGCCTGCGATCAAGCTGCGATCGGGCCTTTACCAAAAAAAAAACCCCGCGACAAGACAGTGGCGGCCTGCGAATGCGATCGCGATCGCTAGAGCAAACGACGTTTCTTGAATGAAAATTTTTCTGTTTTCGCTGGTTAGGTTCCGGTTTTTAAAGTGAAATCTCTTCGCATATGTACGCTTTATTCATGGGCAAGCGTTTCGAGCTGTTGTCGTCGTTAGCACACAAAGTAAAACAGTCGTAACGAAATAGTTTTGAAAAATCGATTACGTAAAGAATGTGTTAAAGACGTCATCGCGATCGATATACGATATATAAAAAAAAGATGGAGCTATCCACAATTCAGATAAAATATGGCGATTAATTGAACACTGGGACCTGCGGATCCTATGATTTGTCAATTAACTAAAATTTGAAAATCGTATTGAAAGAGAAAGTCATTGATGTGTTAGTTTGACATACCGTGCCGATGGTGTAAACACCAATTTCATTATACCCGCAGTGTAAGCTCAATTTGTAACCGTTCAAATGAATGATGCAAATTGCAAATATGGTTTTATCATTTGAAAAGAATGTCTAAACGCTTTTGTTGTCGACGATGTGACGGCTACATGGTGTACTATTATGTCCTTATGTCAATAGGTATTTTTGCAAAATTTGTATTTACGCAAAATTATTCAATCGATCGACATTGAAATATGTAAAAAAAAAAAATAAATAAATTCATAGGCATGTGTGTACTCTAAATTTATACATATTTCGTGTCACGTCTCACGTGCGGTAATGCACTATGACATATTTGGGTGTACGATCATATTAGGGCGTCACTTTCATATAGCTGCGGCTCAAACCCAGTTTTATAGAAATGACATTGTGCGCGTGTTTGCAATACGGCTCGCGGAATACTATTTTAATTATAAACTGTTTTTGTTGTGTGTATGTAGTATGTAGTTACTTATTAGGTTTGGAATTTGTATTAATAATACACTTTTTTTTTTAATTATACGATCAGTAGCACCCACAGATATTTATTGTAATGAACCCATTTCTTTCAACGTTCAAACTAAAACAAATCACGCTGACGTACATGTAATCAATCTGGGAGGGCAAACTTTTCTGTAATTTTCGAATTTACATCAAATCCATCAATTTTTCCAGATAGCTTCTAACACTGTATGCCATCCTGACAAATATTTGACTACACAAAATTTGGCGAAAAGTTCAATCAAAATCAAACAAAAATTTTTACAATTACACTATGAGCTAGTTTATACCCAGCGACCTGATCGCGACCTGACCTATGCGGTGGCCTAAAGTAGGTGCAATCACCAATAGTTTATAGGCCTAAAATTGGGCTGAGTCGTGTTTAATCCATCAACATATTCCGGCACTGGTGCTTTATGTCAGAGCGCATTCCAAACATGGATTGATTGAAATTGCTGTTTCTTTTGAATGACACTGATGTATTAAAATGTAAAAAAAAGATTTAGGGTGAATCACGACTTTACAACCTAACCTACCTAAATTACACAAATTTGCTTCCATGCTAGCTTACCATTAAAAAATTCCATAATTAAAAATTGGGAAAGAAATAAAATTGTTGTTGGCGGGATTCGATGTCGCGCCCTTGGCGCTGAGCTTTATATATCCTAGCGAACAACCAAAAAATTCCACCAAATTGGTTGAGATATTCGGTGATCTTCCCACCTACCTTTAGTATAAGGATGCGAGAATTTCGATAGTTTACAATTCGTAGATAATAAAATTGGTTTCGATATCGCTATATAGAATAATCCTCAGCAATACCACCAGCTGTAAGGGTGTTTCGGATAGTAGGCATGATACACCATCTGACGAGTCTATGCCATCCGATGACTAAACAGCTCCTTCGGAACCAGTCAAACACAGTCTTATAAAAAAACTGGCCTATCCAGTGAAGGTTTTCCAACTGTCATGTTCTCAAGGACATCGATTAATCAACATTCGGGGATTTCGTGTTGGGGTTTCACTCCACTGACGCCAGAAAACAACAAAAAAACTTCTTCAAATTTGCTTCTGTGGTAGCTCACCATGAAAAAATTCCATAATTAACCTATTTTCGTTCAGGTAACCAAAGATCGAGCCCCGACCTGACACTAGGTCGGGTCGCCTAAAAAGTGTGTACAACAGGCGTCCTAAATAATTTAGGTCAAATTTGAGGTATAGGCCACGGCCTAAATGCTGGGTGTAAACCAGCTCTATTTGACTGCATTTGCCTGCGAGAATAGTCAAATATTTGACATAATGGCACACAGGCTTTAGTAAACGAAGAAATATGAAAATATCGTATTTAGAAAAGTTGTTGTTTGCTTGTATCTTTAAATGTAACTAGAGAGGTACTGAACCGATTTTGATGAAATATATACAGCGGTGTTTTGTAAAATAGGCATGTCCAAGTTTTCATTCAAGAAAAGAGAGTTATTTCTTGTGATTAGTTCAAAATAGACCAACGCCATCTACCTGTGAATTAAGGACGTTCGGTGGTCTATGTTTTAGCAGAAAAATTATTCTTTTGCTTCCTTGATTCCTTTCATCTAATTTAAAAAAATCGAACATTCTTGACAGCAAGGTATATAAGCTGTTCGGTGAAATAAGTTAAAAATCTGTTAAATGTTGAATTTTATACGATAAGAGCATTTGAATTATTTTGAGTACATAACAGAGGTAATAACCAATACAAGAATCAACATCGTTAAGATGAAGAAATCAATGTCCTTTTTCGTTAGAAGTGGGATGTGCAAAATATTGTACTTTTGAACAAAATTATTTACTAAATACTTTATTATTAAAGAATAATATAGTAAAAATCGGCCAACAGTCTGGGCGTAACTTTATTATTTTATGGGTAGAAGTCCGAAACGTGTTAAATGCTGAGATGCGGTGTAGGTTACTATGCGACTCACAACCTAAAAAATTACGTAAGCAACCAAATTTCAACATTGACCAATTTGAACTTCAAATTTTCCAGTGAAGTTCGATATTATCTACATGTAGTTGGTAGTAGTAGTAGTATATATTATATACTACAATAAAAGAAAAAAAAGGATTCATATTAGAATAGGAAAAAATTAGTAATGTAATGGACTCTATAAGACCAATTTCCTATTGTGCAAAAATTTACATCATGCTCTCTGCACCATAATTCCATTTTAAAAGTTTTATTTTTAGAACGTGCCGCTACTATAGCTCTACCTTAATACTAAGTTTCAGCTATACATCATTAGTGGTTCTCGAGATATAAAAGTCGGAATTTTTCATTCTCCTCTTCAATCTCCCCTCAACGACCAGGTTAAACGAGTTGTGGTATCAAAACTGCGCTTCCTGTACTAATTAGACCCTGTTTTCGGCAGACGGGCCACACGTAAACCAATCAACCAACCATCCCAACCCCTAAAATCTTTCCCGTATAAATTCTAAGCTTCTATCTTAAACAGTTCTTGAGATATGAGACGAGATTCTTTAGAAAAATTCTCCCACTTCCTTGCTTACTGTCTACATTAACCATTTACAAGATGGACTTTAGAATATCTCGATCTCAGCGTTCGAGCGTTTCGGAGGTAATGTTTTTTCCCAATATCGACAAACTTTTGTGAGCTATCCAAGTCTTAAATAAATTTCAAGTTTCAGCTTTCTAGCACAAACGGTTGGTGATATCTAAAAAAGAAAATTGTTCATCTAAAACGCTCTCCCAACATCTCCCCTTACAATTAACTACACCAGAAAAAGCCACTTAAAGAGGATCCACCCGGTCTACCCACTGACAAAATTTCAACTTTCGACCGGAATGTGGTTTAAAGCAGGGAGATGGTCTAGTCCCCATGCTTTTCAACTTGGCACTAGAGTATGTCAAACGAAAAACCCCAGTCGACATAATTGGGAAACTACTATTCAAGTCCACACAACTAGTAGCATACGCTGACGATATAAACATCCTCGCAAGATCCTTCCCTAGTGCTAAGGAGGTATTTGTCAATCTTGACTCCGCCGCAAAAGAAGTCGGATTACGCATAAACGGAAGTAAAACAAAAGTAATGACTCAACAAGAAAGAGAACGGCAATCAGACAGAACAGAATATATCAATTGCGGAGTATAATTTGGAGTATGCGGACAGCTTCATATATCTTCGGGCTAATCTAGCAAAAGATGGCAACGAAACGGATGAAATCAATCGATGGATCATGCTAGCAAATAAAACGTATTATTCGGTACTTTCAATAATTAAATTCACGAAAGTGCACAGGAATAATAAGCTGCGAATATATAAAACTAATATACGTCCTGCGCTCTGTTATGGCAGACGTGGACATTAACGTGAACATCCGAAAACCAGTTTACGCATTCGAAAGAAAGGTCCTCCGAAGAATTTTGGGACAACTCATGGTCTAATTCGGTTTTCGTCGGCTGTCTTCTTTGCTGTGTTGAAAGCAATTTACACTCAACATGACTCTGCGGCGCAACTTGCCTATAAGTGTGAAACGACAGAAATACGATGAGCTGCGAATTGTGTGGTGTCACAGTTCATTGTATGTGTGTACACATATGGAAGCGTGCGTCGGAGAAAAGTTGAAGAATGTTAGACTCTTGCGACTTCACAAGCCATTTGTTTGGGTGATTTTTTGGTGGGGATAGAGGCTCGCCTCAAACGTTGAGTGTAAATGCACCATAAATGCACCATCAACGTTAATCAAACTACGTAAACTGCGGTGGGCTGGCCATGTAGAGCGGATGGAAGACAGAAGAATCCCCAAACGTGCTCTTAAAGGCGAAGCGAGTAGTAACATGCCAGTACGCAAACTACGCAAGCAATAAGAAGACTTGGTTGATGAAGATAGCAAAGCCATCTTAAAACTTAGCAGGTGGAGGACGCGGTCTTTGGACCGAGACGATTGGAGGCGACGACTTCAGGAGGCCAGGACCTGATTTGGGCTATCGCACCAGAGATGATGATGAGCTCAATGGGCTTGGAAGCTACGAGTCTTCAAACGATTTCGTACAAGGCAGACGGCATACAGACGGATTTAATTGTTTTTTTTTGCGTTTTTGGTGTCTGCTTGTGATTTTTTTTTAAATTGATCACTATACATTTATAATTAAACTAATAAAGAAAAGGGATTGAATTCATAAGCTTCTGATTGTTAAAACCTACTTGTATCGTTCACATTCTTTGACGTGCCTTCGTTTCGAATTGAATCATGATTATCGTTTGTAGAGGGATTTAACTTTTTTAATCGATCACCGGTCTATAATTGATGGTGATCGGTCGATATTATCCTTTCTTTTGAAGTCATATTCACAAATTCACTATACACCAACGCGTTAAGATGAATTGGAAATTGACTTCCGACTGCAGTGACAGTCTCTGATCAGTGAAAAATGAAAACGTTAAGAGATTGCTTGGAAATCTGCGATACTTTTCTAGAAACTATTCGGTATTTGGATAGCCTTCTAATGCTTTTATAATTCTTCGTCTTAAATAAAGAAAACGTCTTATTATCTGTAATTATATCTTATTAGGTGAGCTAATCATTCGGGGGGGAGGGGGGGTTTATCCCCAAAACACTGTGATAAAGCTACCATAGAAGCTAATTAATTTGAAGATTTATTTTGTTGTTACGAGACACGAAAATCCCGACTGGGAGCATCTGTAAGGATGTTTCGGATAGTTGCCATGATACTCTGATGAATTAGTAATGCAACCCGATAACGAAACAGCTCCTTCGGACCTTGTCCGGCACAGTTTTAAACTGGCTTCTGCAGTGAAGGTTTGTCAAATAACCGTGTCCAGGGCAGCAATCGATTTTCGTGCTGGTGTTAGAAGTGTGGTTTCTTTAAACCAATAAAACTGTAAAACGCCCCTATATCACCGAACACTACTGAACATGTATATATCTCTATATATAAAAATCTGCCAATGGTCTGGGCGAAACTTTATTATTTTTCGGGTTAAAGCTCGGGAGCGGTCAAAGTCGGAGGGTATCATGAGTTGCTTCGAGATTATTAGATTTCTTGGAAAATTAATTTTGTTCTTAAAATAAAAATATTTAAAATAGCGATTTTTAGCCGATTAAACATTGGAATATATCTTTCTTCTTATCATTTATACTCTCTTAGGAGCTGAAAAAGGAAAAAACTTAAAAACAAGTTTTAGGCGATTATTACGAAAGCACGTGAAAGTGAAAAGATATTTGATATCTGATAAGACCTGGGGATATAGTAGAATTCGTGAAAAAGTTTACAACCCCCTTTGCACCCCCTTAGGGGTCGAATTTTAAAAACTCCTGAAAACACTTTCTAGGTATTTATATGAAGAAGATGTACAATAAAAATGAATTCAATATTTGGGAAAACATAATAGATATGACGAAAACCGTGAAAATATATGCATTCCATTTTCACTGATAACTTTTTTTGCCCCCCCCCCCCCCTCCGAACGCCAATGGATATTTGAAATTTTTTTTTATCTAAATTAGTTTTCTAGTTGATCTACATAAACATACCGAGTTTCAACTTTGTAGCATAAGCCGTTCTATAGATAGGAAAAACACCCCCCACCCCCGTACCATACTGCCCCTATAAAAAATTATATTTTTCCAACATGCTACTAATATAGATCTATCTAAATAATAAGTTTCAGCTTTATATCACTATAGGTTCTCGAGATATAAAAATCGAAACTTTTTCCTTTTCACCCTCCCCCACCCTCACCCCCTGCACCCACACTTCCAAAATTTTGTCTTCTGCTAGGGGTTTATTAGGCCCACTTCAGGTAAAAATTTTAAGCATATATCTTACACCGTTCTTGAGATATGAGACGTGATTTTTTAAAAAAATTCTTATCCCCTCCACTTTCATGATCCACCGCCCTCTTAAAAAATTTTACTTTCAGCAAACTTCATTTGTCAACCTTTATACAAAAACCAAATTTTATTTGTCTAGTGCAATCGGTTCGTGAGATATCGTAATCTAAAGTTTTTCACCCCCCACCCCCGTACGCCACTGCCCCTACTCAAAAATTTGTTTCCGATCTATTCGCCTAGTATACCTACAGATATTCATTAAGTTTCAATTTTGTGACATTAAGCGTTTAGGAGATATAGAATTTAGAATGTGTCAATCTCGCCTTTTTTGCGTTTCGGACGCATTATTTTTCCCCCCACTCCCAAATCCCTTCACCTATATCGGCAATTTGCAAATGGGTCCACTACCGAAGCTCTATATAATTTCCAAATTTCAGCTTCCTAGCATAAGCGGTTGCTGAGATCTAGAAACCAAAATTTTCCGTCTAAAACACTTCCCCCTCCTCCCCCCTAACATCTCCACCCCTCCAAATTTGGTCACTAGAGGGGGCCTACCCACTCTATCCATGAAAACAAATTTAACTAAATAGCTTAAAGGGTTTGGGTGCTACGAGCCTTCAAACAATTTTGCGTACACCGGTAGACGTACGGCGTACGGGGTACGGCGTACGGCGGACAGACGGACTGAAATTTTTTTTTGCTTTTTTCGTGTCTACTCGTTACGAAACGTAAAAAAAAAATTTTGAGGGTAGCAAATTTTTTTTTTTTAAAAATTGATAACAATACTGTATTATTTAAATAATAAAGTAAAATGAATGTTTGTCTGTCTGTTTGTCCTGTATAGGCTCCTAAACCACTCATCCAATTGCGATGAAACTTTGGTGATTTGTTGAGGGCACGCCTTTGATGGTTTCTGCGTTAACAAAATTATTTAACAGTTGGTGGTTCGCGAGTTATTTCAACATTTGAGTGTTTTTCATATGATTTAGCGGCAGTTCGTTTTTGGTGTATTAGTTATGCGTTCCTATTACTAATCGTAAAGTTGGACTATGGATGGTGGATAGAGGATAGTGGATAGAGGATGGAAGATGGAGGATGGTGGGTGGAGAATGGTGGATGGAGGATGGAGGATAGAGAATGGGGGATGGTAGATTGAGGATGGTGGATAGAGGATGTGGATAGAGGATGGAGGATGGTGGATGGTGGATAGAGGATGGATGATGGAAGATGGAGGATGGTGGATGGAGACTGGTAGATGGTGGATAGAGGATGGAGGAGAGAGGATGGGGGATGGTAGATGGAGGATGGTGAATGGTGGATAGAGGATGGTGAATAGAGGATGGAGGTTGGTGGATGGAGGATTGTGGATAGAGGATGTATGATGGAGGATGGTGGATTGGGGATGGGGGATGGATGATGGTGGGTAGAGGATGGAGTAACGGGAGCAACGGAGCAACAGGAGAAATGGGAGTAACGGGAGAAATGGTAGCAACGGGAGTAACAGGAGCATCGTGAGAAACAGGAGCAACGGATCAACGGGAGAAATGGGAGCAACGGGAGAAATGGGAGCAACGGGAGAAACAGGAACAATGGATCAACGGGAGAAACAGGAGCAATGGATCAACGGAGAAACGGGAGCAACGGGATCAACGGGAGTAACAGAAGCGATGGCACAACGTGAGCGAAGCAAGCGTAGCCGCGGTACGCGGCTAGTCTAACATAAACGAAAGATTCTTCAATCACATTAAGAAATAGCTTGCTTCCATACAACTCGTCATAAACTGTCGGAATGTTCAACAAAGATAAACTTTCATTTCTACTTTGATTTCGAAATGTTGCAAATTTCTAGCGTGAGCTTTTTCTACGTACAACAATTATAAAATTTGTCGCACTAAAGAAACCCTTTATCAACTTTGCTAGTATCGTCCTACCAATGAGGTGTGAAAATCCAAAATTGCACGGTATCTTTTTTATATTTTTTGAAGAATTTTAATGTACACATGCGTCTATTATTATTTATTCTAGAATAATAGAAGTATAAACCTGATCAAATATTTGAAAATTTTTATTGATAAATGCAAACGTCAAATTTTCATTTGTCAAATATTTTACCACATGGCATATAGTCTAATGCAAACTTAAATCTAAATCAGTAATCAGATGACGTTATTGGGAAAATCTAATCTCTTCATTTTACACACCTTAAATATTATCTACTCTAATACTTAGTAGGTTAATATTTAAGTACTTACTGATTGTAATAAAGAAATAAAAATCCACATTCAATACATCTATGCACCAAATCACCTAGGTACAGGTATTTTCACCCAACAACAACTACTGGTAAAACTTTGTACTTTCGTTTTACATACACCGAAATTGGAATGAAATTATTGCGAATACGTGACAAAATTACAGTTCAAGTTCATCACAAAAATTTTCCTCTTTCAAAAACAGATAATCGTTTTGAATCGACGAGGTCGAATGCTTTTTATCTATTTATTTAAATTTTTCCATGTGATATTATAATCTCGTTTTAGAGTTTTATGCAGCGATCTATTGGATCACTATCATTAGATTAAACTCATTATCGCAATTACTAATCACCTTTTCGCCTGAAAAGCAAGTAGTACACTGTATGACATACTGTCAAATATTTGACTAAAACAATTTGAAGAAAAGTTCAATCAAAATTTTTTCCGTCAAAATTGATTTTTCTAGAATAAAATAATGTGGCAAACAAAAATTTGACGATTCTGACAGTATTTGTAAGGAACATTTTCAAATATTTGACACCGTGGTATACAGTGTAATACTACCTATTTTTTCGGGGAATACTAGCTATTTTTTTCGGGGAATACTAGCTATTTTTTTCGGTGAATACAAGCTATTTTTTCGGGGAATAGGTTGTTAGCCACTCATCAAACCCATGATAACTTCTGGAACACAAACCAAAAACCAAATTTTTTTCAGACAACAGAAAACATACATTTAATCGTGAAGATCTAAACGATCGTGGGCAAAGATTTTAAATAGCAATAATTTAGAAAATAGATACAACTGAAATCTATGATAGAATAATTTTGTAAAATTTTTTTACTTCCTAAAATTACATGCAGAATTTATTCATTCCATATACATGTAAAAACTCAAGGAAATTAGCCAATAAAAATTCAGTGTAGCTCTGCAAAAATAATAAATTTACTTCAGAGAGTATAAAAATTTTCATTGCCGATGGCTTTATGAAAGGAAAAAAAATGGCAATTTGCTTGATTGAAATGCCGCATTAATATAAACTAGAATATCTGATTAGCTTGTTTTAATGGTGTTTAACAACATGATGGAATAGTGATGAATTACAGCTGTGATTGAATTACAAATTCGGTAGGTGCGGATTTCAAGGTTTGTCTATTCTCGGCCCATCAATAGTACAGAAACGCCCGACATCGGCGACTCTGTGGCCTAGGGGTTCTCGCACAGGTCTATCAATTCAGAGGTGATGGGATTGAATCTCGGCAGAAGGACAGATCTTCTCAGACCTAAACTAAGTTCTAGAAATATAAAGGGTTGATTCACGATGTACAACTCTTCAGTACGTCATTACCATGTATTTCAACTTTTTGATCAAATCTAGCTCCGGTCAACTCCATTTCCAAGAATTAAGCCAAGAGTAACCACAGCGTCATTTTCAAGATGTAACTGACCCAAGAAATAATTGCTGCCAACAGACCGATCAATCACGGCCATCATACTATGAGTAACTGGCTGATTTCGAGTTTTGAAAGAAAATCATCTCCAGTGACTTGGTCCGATACCTCATTAATGAATATACCTATGTAAATGGGAAATTTACAAAACTTCTTCCAATCCATTCACCCCGAATCGCTGTTTACCCAAATTAAATAATAGGGGAAACCAATTTTAAACGGAATTTTAAACTGATTTCAATGGGTTCATGATCGCTCTGAACAGTAGTGTGTCACGAGTTTTGGCTACAGAAGTACATATTTCATTCATTAATGCATTTTTGGGCTGGAATATCCATTCCAAAATTAGTCCAGATGGATTTTGGGCCTTCTGTTTCCAGTTTGTATGATTCCTTTATTTCCGGGTACGTGTTGCTAGCCAGTCGCACAACCGTTCCTATGACTCAAACCATACGGTAGTTTGATCTCCCCTATGCGATAAGCGATGGCGCAAACTCACTCAGTTGCAAGAAAAAAACCCGTCTACTATACAGTCATTTAAAACAAAAATAATTTCTAGACATATATTTGATCTTCATAAGATTTCAATTACTAGTTGTTTTTCTTTATAAATATCGCAAAATAACGTGCACAAAAAGTGCCCGCTAGCTACTCGAAATCAATAGCTAAATCTTAAACACTTACTCTAATTGCCTTTTGGGTCCAGTAAGTGTAATTTGCATTGTGGCCTTTAAAGTTTAAAATTAGCTGCTTAAAACTGACTTACTTGTTGACCAATTTGTCAGTCTTGTCGGTGTTCAATTCATTAGAGGCGCACCTTCGTGAAAAATCAACTCGCTTGACCTGGTTGTTAAAGATATAGCTTAAGAGACATGAGGCTGGGCTTTATCTTAAAGATTCGAATGATATCAGAGCCTATACAAATTTGGACAGACACTATCCTACTGCCCAAAATCTCATGAGTTGCTAGACTAGCACACTTGTAACTAAGCTAGGATTATGGGAAGAGGTATCCTAATTCATCTAGTTCTTACTACGACAATATCTCTCTTTTGCCAAACACTTGAGACTCAGTTCTAATACGACCAGCATTGCCGGTTTTTAATCGACCAACGGTCTGTTCTTTGGTAGACGATAGTGAGAACTAAGAGTTATTTAGAGATGACATCGAACCTTCATGAAAATCACAATTACTAGAAGATGTGAATCGGGACGGAACTAAGAAGGACATTAGTTTTGAAGTCTGTTCAATGCTATGTCCTTGTAGGGACTGAATAGCCCAAAATAAGCATCCATTTCTAGAGATAAACGTGGCAATTGATCCAGAGAGAGGCAACCTCATGCTCTAATCGGTGACCAGACATGAATTGAAGATGGGGAAGATACAATCCGGCAGATTTAGTCTTTTGAGCTTATTAAGGACTCGATAATAAACCTAGTTCGAAAATGAGGTAAACTGTGTTTGAAATAGGCTTGCGCATTTTAGTTCACCATAGTGAGTGATCATTTCCGATTCGTTCGTTTCCATTTCGTTCTTTTAGTTCATAGTTCATTACTTCAGGGGAGTTCAGTGATGAGTAGTCGTAGTTCGCAGACAGTAGATCTAGAAGATGATGAGCAAAAAAAAAGTCAGTAGATCTAGTAGAAGATGAGCAAAAAAAAGGTCAGTAGATCTAGTAGAAGATGATGAGAAAAAAAAAATTGTCAGTAGATACACTAGATCTAGTACATATAATATATTGTCTCACAGAGTTCCGAACGGCAATGAAAAACGAACTAAAAGCGGGACTGACTGCAAACTAGTTCGTTCATTTCAGTTATGGGAACGCTCTTCTGAACTAGTTCGTTCGCGAACTACACAAGCCTAGTTTGAAAGGTAAGAGCCACGGTTTACCAAAACAGTTTGCGGACGGTGTATACGGCTGGAAGACGGACACTCTTTTTGCTTCTTTTGGATCTACTACCGCAAAAATTCAAAATTTGATGGTACCTAGTAAATTTTTATACTCTAGATGAAATCATATAGAGTATTATAAGTTTAATCCAGCCCAAAAGTTTGTAACGCATAGAACCAAGCCTCGGACGAAAAAAAGTTATATATTATTTTTTGTTTATTTGTGCCCAAAAACCTCAAATCCGCCTGACGTCCGTCCGTCCGTCCGTCTGTCCGTTAGCACGATAACTCAAGAACGCCTTCACCTAGGATCTTGAAATTTTGAATCTGGATGTTTGGTTGAATTTGTAAGGCTAAGTTCGTTAACGGGCAAAATCGTCCTGTTCCTTCGGGTAGCTGCCATACAAAATGTCCTTAAAACACGTGTTCAAGAATATTGGCCGATAACTTCAGAAGGGTTTAAGCTACGGCATTGAAATTTTGCATATGTTATTTTTCCAATAGTTGGAGCTAAATATATGATTATGAAGAAAATCCTATTAGTCCTTCGTGTAGCTGCCATACAAATATCCTGTCAAAATGTATTCACTTAATTTACGAAACTTACTATAACTCAAGTAGTCTTTTAGCTACGAATTCGGAATTTTGTACAAGTTAGTTTTGAGTAAAAACGAAGCTTGAGTTTACTTGTCAGCGGAATCCTTTTACTCCTTCTGGTAGCTGCCATACAAAATGTCCTTAAAATACGTGTTTAAGAATATTAGCCGATAACTTCAGAAGGGTTTAAGCTACGTCTATGAAATTTTGTACGTAGTATTTTTCCAATAGTTGAAGCTAAATGTATGATTATGAAGAAAATGCTATTAGTCCTTCGTGTAGCTACCATACAAATATCCTGTCAAAACGTCTTCACTTAATTTACGGAATTTACTATAACTCAAGTAATCTTTTAGCTATGAATTGGAAATTTTGTACAAATTAGTTTTGAGTAAACACGAAGTTCGAGTTTACTAATCAGCGAAATCCTTTTACTCCTTCTGTTAGCTGCCATACAAAATGTCCTTAAGACACGTGTTCAACAATATTTTTCGATAACTTTTGAACGCTTCAAGCTACGAATTTCAAATTTTGTACAAGTTCATTTTTAAATGGTTCCAAGGAAAAGGATAAATATGTAAGAAATCAAGTGAGTCCTTCCTGCACCTCCTTCAAAAAGGCCATTTTTTTCTACGACTTACCCAGTTCAAGATATGCAACTAAACACTGAAAATTGTCTTTTAGTTTTGAGTAGCAATCTAATGGCAGTCCTTAATAAAGGACTTACAACATGCACACACGTAATTCTACTTTATCCCCAACTACAATATAAATCGGAGTTCAGTATTCATCTAGAGTATTATACGATTGGCTTGCAGCCGATCGTGACTGCAGTATGTTTTTTTTAAATTCCAAGTTGATCACAATATTTAAAAAAAATAATAATAATAAACTAAGTCTATGAACTTGCAATGAGCGCCAAGGACATATGAAAAATTAACTACCGGTTTTAATTTTTAAAATTCTTCAAATAGGTGAGAGAATGCCGTAGGCCTGAAGAGCTTTGTATATGAGTTTCAAGACTTATTTGATGCTGATAATGCATCAAATTCTTGCGCGTCTTCTACCGATATGTTACTGTCTTGTGTAGATCCCTGTGCATAATAATCATTTGCATTCATTTTTACTTTTTCTGTGCGACAATTGGTTTTATAAATACTGGATCGTAACTACATCAGTATTTACCAGCTTTGTCCGAACGAATTCTGTTTTTCAGTACCGAAACAAAACTGTGAAAAGTGAAAGTTTCTTGGTAATTTAATTCTGCGACTGAATGAATTTTGAGAAAATTAAACCACCAAATTACCAAAAAAACCAAATTTGTAAAAACCAAATTGTGTGAAAATTCAAAATCGGTGATATTTTTTTTGTCTCTTTTTAATGTCTTCTTTCCGTTTCCGATTTTATTGAATAAGTACTGTATTAATACTTAAGGGGAGCTTGTAGGGAGTGTAAAAATTACCATTTTTGAGATCCATTTTCTCTTAAACCGCCAATCGTATTACTCTAAATTTTTTTTTATTTGTAAAACTCTGTTATGGCTTGCTTTTTTTTTTAACAGCTGTTTAAAGATTGCTACTTTTTGAACAATCCTTTATGGCCTACAGCTCGATACTGGGTTATTTAAATTTGATCAATTAATTATTTTATCCAAAAAAAAAAAAATGAATGAATTCTGATAAGCGGTTGGCGATAAAACGGGGCAAACGCTTCAAAAAACATGATTTTTAACGAAACCATTTGTTTATGACTACAGTGTGTCAGCTGCGTGTCGGCTGTGCCTCATTTCTTTGAGAATCTTATGTTAATAAATTTTCGTAATTTTTCTAGTCTTTTTTATATCTTGTAAAATAACTGTGGCAACACTGATTTTTATCATTTGACAATAAAATCATCAGATGATACGAGTATTATAGATTTGATTAACTTGAAAATTTTTTTTGAAAATTTCTATTTTAATTTCAAAAATTTATTTTTAGGCCGGAAAGTGCCCAAATGTTGCGATTTTGGTCTTGTTTTATCAGGAAAAATATAAGTTTTAATAATCAGTCGAAAACCAAAAATTGATTTTTTTTCCTTTTTCACCCTATAAGCTCCCCTTAACACAACCAAGATTGGAAGGTCACATACACGTTCATTTCCTAATAACATATACACCATCAGTGCTAGATGCGGTCCTTTGTTGTAATCCGAGTTGAAATCATATATTTTTGCAATAAATAAAAAAGTAAATACCGAAAAATTTTGTATAAAACCCCATTAAGAAAATTTATTAAAACTTAGCCATTAATGTGGTATCCATGCAGTACTGAAATCATAATACTGAAGCGGTATTTCTTTTCGGTACTATACTTTAACACAATTTAGTCAATGCTTGAACTGTTCCGCTAGAGATCTACATGTTTCTGCACTAGAAGGGGAAAGCAATTCAGCTGAAATACCGGGAGAGTGTCGATGCACTATGCGAGTATGTAAATAAAGGTCGGGAAATGGTGTTTGGATAGATAGTTCCATTTCTGGAAAGCACTTGATCCTATCTAAAGTTAATCTATTGCATTTTATAGCGTCTATCTACTGTAATCCATACGAATGATTTCACGCCTTAAACCTGTAAGTAATGAGCGTAATACCCTGTACAGACTATGCGTTTTAAACGCGTTTAAGTAGGCAAAATGAACGAGTTAAAAAAGTAGTATTAACACTAAGCAACTCGTTTAGCATTAAATAGTTTCTTTTATTACATGTTTTCAGTTAAACGCGTTGTAGCTACGTGTTTTCATAAACGCGTTCGGGAAGTGTTTTCAACTAGGTTAACTCGATTTAAACGCGTTAATCTCGTAGTCTGAACATAGTATAAGAAAAAATTTCTCTGTCCCTTTGCAGCGAATTTGAAGATCAAAAAATTTCCTTTGATTTTAATCGCACTATTATGTAGTGAAGAAATTAAGTCTACTTAGGAAACATTTCTGATAAAAAGTGGAGGGTGATGGAAAAAATATGTAAACACATTTAGATTCAACACCAAAAATTACGATAGAAAAGTGGATCTACATCTGTGATGATTTTTGGAGTAATGAGTTCAAGCTTTAGGGCAAAAACATAGCTGAGATGTCTTCCGTATTAAATGATTAAAATATTTAAAAATAAGTTTAAATGTTAAAAACTAAATCTTACATGAAATCGTTTGATTTAATTAATTTTAGCTCAAGAAGTAATTGAATACATACGAGCAGCGTAGCGTGAAGTGCGTGCTAGTGCAAATATTAAAGTGAAAAAATTTTAATTATTTATTTACAGAAAAATAAGTGTTCCGGGTAATGATACTGTTGTATATTTACTTAGCGTAACGTTTCGGACGCGACTGAGTCCTTTATATGTATACTTGTAATCGAGTTCAAAACGTGATTGTAAATAAAAACAACCCCATTTTTACAAGTACGAGGGTTGTCTGAAAAGTTTCCGACCTCAACATGAAGAAGAAAAAAAGCTAGGGAATGTGTTTGCGCACCTTTTGAAAGGTACTCACCAAAATTTCAGCCATTTTGGACGCGCAGTTGTTGTTTGACAATCGTTTGAGTGAGTCGATATGAGTGTTTATGTGAAAATGTATAAAATCGAGTATCGAGCTGTCCTTAAGAATTTTTTTTAAAAGGCAATACGCCTACGCAAATCAAAGACGAGTTGGACGCTGTGTGCGGGGACTCTGCACCATCATCTGCTACCGTGAAATTTTGGGCAGCTGAATTTAAACGTGGCCGTACCAGGTATCAGCTTGGGAGACGAAGAACGTTCGGGACGTCCAAAAACTGCAACCACTGACGATAATATCGGTCAAGTTCACCAAATGGTGCAAGACAACCATCGAATTAAGGTGAGAGAGATAGCAGAGGCTATGGATATGTCCAAAGAACGTGTTTGTCACATATTGAATAAAGATTTAGGCATGAGAAAGCTGTCGGCGCGTTGGCTGCCGCGTTTGCTCACGTTGGTCTAAAAACGTGTTCGAATGAACATTTCCAATGGTCTGTTGGCGCAGTTTAGGCATAATAAATTAGAGTTTTTTCGCCGATTAATTACTGTAGATGAAACTTGAATACACTATTTTACCACAGAAACAAAAATACAGTCAAAACAGTGGATTGCGAAGGAAGAATCGGCTCCAAAAAAATCCAAAACTGTTTTTTCGGCTGGGAAATGGGATGGCGACTTTTTTTTGTGATAGGCATGGAGTTATCTTAATCGATTATCTTCAAAAAGGAAAAACCATTACAGGAGCATACTACGCATCATTACTTTACAAGCTGAAGGCAGAAATTGCGGAAAACTGCAACATTTGCAAAAAAATTGTCTTTCACCAAGACAATGCCCCATCTCACACCTCAGCGGTTGTCATGGCGAAAATCCACGAATTACGGTTTGAACTACTTGACCACCCTTCTTACCCACCAGATCTAGCCCCAAACGACTTTTTTTGTTCCCTAAGCTAAAAGTTGCGCTCGGAAGACAGAGATTTTCGTCAAATGTGGAGGCCATCTCCTTCGTAAACAAATATTTCGGAGAGAAAGACGTCGAGTACTATTTGGACGGGTTAACGATATGGGAGCTTAAAGGAAACTATGTAAATAAATTTGAAGAAAAAATTTCGTGTATTTTTGTTAGGTCGAAAACTTTTCAGACCACCCTCGTAAAACACGTTTTTCAATTAAAAATATTGTACATACATACATACATAAGTAGTACAAAGCATAGTTCCTGTTTAGAATTGAATTCAAGTGATTAGACTAGAACTGTCTTTACAACATCAATGTTGAATAAAATTTGCTTAGTTTACAAATAACTAGTTAATTTCTTTTTAGGGAAAAACTCTCAAAAACCTAATGATTTAAGGCTTGAACTTAACTTAAGATCTAAATTAAATTACGTTAAAAGAAAAATTAAAAATAAAAAATAAAATAAATAAAATGATGAAAAGAAACAGGAAAGAATAAAATTGATAATAGAGACTAACATAGAAAACTCGTAATTAGAGGATTGGTTGAGTTTCGCCCTTTTTTGTAGAATCTTAAATTAAAATTCGCTGCCTTTTCCACTATTAATGGAGTATTGGCTAACTCGTGTATGATACGAGTGGAACAGAAGAAAGGTTTATTTAAAATAATCCTTAGACACTTATTTTGAAGTATCTGCAGTCTTTTCTTGTGAACGCCAGCACATTTGATCCAGATAGGTGCGCCATAAAGGATTATTGGTTGCATGGCCATATTCAAAATCAAAAGGTTGTTTTTACTGAGAGCTTTGACTTCCTGTTTATTAATGGATACAAGGTGTGAATAGTTTTGGAGATTTTTAAGCAGGTTTGTTCGGTATGCTCATGGAAAGTTAATTCTTTGTCCAATGTGAAACCAAGGTATTTTATTGTTTGCGACCAGTTAATGGGTTCACAAAGGATGTTCGGAAGATTGCGCATTGCCCGTTTTTTGTAAAATAAATAATTTGAGTTTTCGACGGATTAATTTTGATTTTTCATTTGTTGAAGAATGATTCCAGTACTTCCAACTGAGATTGAAGATGCTGTACTATTGTACAGGGATCGGCCGAGCTTGTAAGAATTCCAGTATCATCGGCATACATAGCTAAATCGCAGCTAGGATGGTGGGGAATATCAGCTGTTATATATTAAACAGCGTAGGACTAAGACAGGAGCCTTGTGGTACGCCTGCTGGTATTATGTAACCGCTAGATATGCTACCCTTGACCTTTATTCTGAACTTACGATTGTCAAGAAAAGAGAGTAGTAGTTTAATAATATAAACTGGGAAGGAAAATTTGATTAATTTATACTTAGAGAAGGTAACTAAGGATAGGACACCTCGGTGTAAAAGCACGTAAAAATAGAAACCAAATTTATTTTGACAGTACCATGCGATCCAAGGATGCCAAGTGATCTTGCTTGTCAAAAACACACGTGAAATAATTATGAAGGAATATTTTGTTGATTGTTTTTATTGGTTGCCATGGTAACCTGAACAGCCAGGATCTTGGATCCAATGGTGTAGCAAAATAACGATATATTTGGTGCCATCCAAAAGCGTTACAAAGGTGAACATTTCGAACATGCAGCTGTACTTAGAAAAGAAATATTTATTAAAATATCCATTTCTGTACAAATGTTTTGCATCGAAAGAAATCTTTTCGACGACTAGTCTCCCTTGAGTTCACAACAATATAGCCTTCATATTAAATTAGTAAAGTAAGTATTAGTAAGTAAAAATGGTTGCATTATTATTCAAAATAAGTCTGACGAAATATCGAAATTTGGTGTTTATCAAAAAAGTACGCATTTTAAAAAGCTAGTCGTTTCTGGTATTTCGCCGAGATTTCAGTTACCAGATCATAAGTAGGTAAATACATATATGATAAAATAACATGCATCTGTAAAGCATACATACATAGATTACAAAGAGTTAGATAGTTTTATACTCTAGATGCAGACGGTATTACATGTAACACTGCGGGACAGATCTGGCCGAGCTGGATCTAAAACGTTCTAAAAGGCTGACTTTGCTAAAAAGGGCGAATATCAGCACCACAATTGGTGTCCTGACCGGACACTGTCTTATAGGTCGACATGCTAAAAGACTCGGCCTCTTCTCAAACGACATCTGTAGAAGCTGCCTGGATGAGGAGGAGGAGGAGACAGTTCTTCACCTTCTCTGTACCTGTCCAGCTCTATCCGCTAAAAGGAAAGCTCATCTTGGAGCTTACTTCTTCAACTGTCTTGGTGATCTTGCCGCAATGGAGGTCGCGAGAATCCAACGCTTCATTGCAAGCTCTAAATGGTTCGACGAGTAGGACCGGATTCGATGATCCTGTGGTAACACAACGGACCTTTTAGGTCTAAGTGTGTCCGTGTTCTCACGGGCAGCCACGCATACCGACCTACCTATACTCTAGATGAAATCAGAGAGTATTATAAGTTTAATCCAGCCCAAAAGTCTGTAACGCTTAGAACGAAGCCTCAGAACACAAAAAAGTTAAATATTATTTTGTGCTTATTTGGGGCCAAAACGTCCGTCCGCCTGTCCGTTAGCATGATAACTCAAGAACGCCTTGACCTATGATTTTGAAATTTTCAATCTGAATGTTTGGGCGAATTTGTAAGGCTAAGTTCGTTAACGAGCAAAATCGTCCTCATCTAGAATATCATACGATTGGCTTGCAGCTGATCGTGACTGCAGTGTGCTTATGCAATATATTTAATATATGCAAAAAACTTTTAAAATGCGAGCCAAAATTTTTGCCCCTAAAATAATCAGTTTTGTAAGCCCATGCAGCTTTTACTTCGACATGCGCATAAAACAACTTGGCTCTTTTTTATTGTGGCATGTCCAATCCTTTTATATATTATCTAAGAATTTATATATTAAGCCATGATGCCAAACGGAGTCAAATGCCTTCTCCATATCCAGGACGACCATGCCTGTGGAGCGTTTGTTTTTCAACGATTCTTTTATGGATTCTGTGACACGTAGCAGCCCGTACAACCAGGCGCAACGTACCTTAACCCATCGATATAGGCAAATTCAGGCCTTTATAGTTAGTCTACGATTTATTAATTTATCGTTACTGCTATTTTGATAAAGAAATGCCTTTTGATAACTTTATGAACCTCTATCGAATAATGTCGGCGGACAAAGTATCATAACGTAACACAAAGCATTCTAGCCAGATTTTCGGTAAAGATATTTATAGGTTGCAGCGAAAAATCTTTATAAAGAAACGTCTCGCCACTTCAAGTTCAAGAATTCTGAGTGACCTATTCATATCAGTATTCATCGTAACTTAACGCTACATAACGACAGTTCACGTATCACAGCTTTCTTGTGCAGATGCATACAGCTGCATAAAGGTCAGTAACGCTCCTGAAGAGTTGACAGTGTCTGTAGCATTGTGCCAGTTTCGTGTTTTTTCGCCATTCGAAAATCTGGTAAAATCATTAAAATGCAATACCAAATAATAGAATTTACGGAGACGAAAAGTGTCGCAGTTGTTCCTGTCAATTGGCAGGTATAATATTTAAAATATGTAAATTTTTTCAAACAATTGAAAGATGTTTTCATTATTTAGGTTAGATGGAATGAAAAGTACGAGTATTCTCCAGTCTTTAGTAGAAAGGGGCAAATAAATTACTCGGGCGCCAATGGTAAACATCAACTGAAGGAACTTGCATCAACGGAGATAATATTGCGTAAAAGAGTCAGTATATTTTATCGATCTTTTATTAATTTTATTTTGCTTATGTACTTTTTGCGAAACTGTTCCGGAATTGATACTAATAGAAGACAAATGTGTGAAATATGGAAAGGCGGAGGCAGAGCTGAAATACCAACTGCAACATTATTACGACTGAAAGCGGTCTACGGAAAGGAAAACCAAACGCTATTAAAAGATTCGTGAAGATTGATGGAGCCAGTAAACTACATTTATAGATTCGTGAAGATATGATAAAGAAATGCAGCCAGAATAACTTTCTTTAAAGAGAGTTCAAGATATTTAAAGAATCGTGAAGATCTGGTAATGTAAAGATAAGGAGCATAAAGTACTCTAGATCTAGAAGCACATGTGGAGTAGAGACTAAGACGTTGGACTTCAAATCAAGATGAACGGAGTCCGTGCCCGAAGAACGAAGACATTTATTTCCCTAATTAAAAATTTCTTATTTGTATACAGTGATAATATAAAAAATAAAAAATATGTTATGTTTACAAATAAGTAAATAAACCTAGGTAGGTATGGTAGGTATCAGTGGCGGCTTAAAAACCTCACATAGACCCTCGAGGGTCCATAGCGATACCACATAAAAAAAAAAAATAATAAAATAAACCTAAAAAACAGTTAATAAATATTTTTATTTTTTTTTTCCAAATGCCTGTAAAGTTTTATCTATAAAGATCGTTAGCTGTATCGGTAAAGCTCTGAGTAACGAACAGAAGCCAGATTTCGGTAAAGATAACGTTAACGTGTTCTCTTAAAAGCGTCGTCAAGTATCGTTGAAGATTCTACTAACTACAGCTAGATTACGAGAGTCTGGAAACGACATCGATCTTTAACACCACCTACGTTAATTTCTTTATCGATTATCACGTGAACTTAATTAATCTTTACAGAGTTCTATATAGCTTGGTTGTACGGGAGTTGATGATTTTAAAAATATTGTGTGAAAACATAAAATTTAAATATTTCCTAGGGGAGTAGGCTAACGTCAACAACCATTGGATCTACTATGCCAGTCTCATGGAAGTAAACGTTTCCGGAAACTGATGGAAAATAGGATTGGACTGGTTTTTTTTGCTTTAAAACGCTTCTCTACTCCGTCAAAAAGACAATTTTCTCTGCTACTAAGTTTTTTAAAGTATTGATTCTAGCCACAAGATACACGATATATTAAAAATCTTTCTAATGCATAAAATAACTTAATTTTGGCCAGGAAGTTGTTTAAAGAGGAAATAGAAAAAGTTTTCAAATGGGTTAAGATGGAAGAAAACCGTCTTGATCCGCATCTGAACATATCGTTGCGTTTTTTTTTATGGGAAATCAATTGATGTTTCGACTTAAAACAACGGTTTTATTCAAATCACATCGAAAAAAAAACTCGACAAATCCGACAGACAAACACCTTCTACATTACAAGTAGTACGGTAACTAGCATATGCTTAGCTATGCTAGATTTCTTGTTCGCAAATAAAAGTCCCAACATAGAAGCAACATTCC
Organism: Beris morrisii; assembly: GCA_951812415.1. Taxonomy (NCBI): domain Eukaryota; kingdom Metazoa; phylum Arthropoda; class Insecta; order Diptera; family Stratiomyidae; genus Beris; species Beris morrisii. The sequence goes on from OX638311.1 coordinate 126,284,888, forward strand.
GCCGAAATCAGTAACAGAAACAGTCACAAATATGCCATATTTAAATCGACGATCGCGCATTCATACGAGTTTGTTTTTTTTTTTTTTTCGTATATAAATTGAAACATAAATTGTATAAAATTGTAAATGGTCGATAGAAGGCACCACATGCCGAGTTGAGCGCGCGATCGCGATCGCGTTCGCACATTGGCTACTTACTTTCACTGAAAAACTTTTTCCCAATCGCGGCAATAGTCGCGGATACGAAGCACAAACAACGGACCGAACGATCGGTTCGGTCGTGAATACAGAAAAAAACAAAATGATGAAAATAATAAAGTAAAATTAAAATTTGTATAATCAATCGAAGACAGCACTGAAGCAGATTCGAGTTTGGATAAAAATGCGAATTTACTGAAATTTTTTAACTGTTGTTGATTGTTTTCACGAACAATCATTTTCAACTTTCAAGTCCAGCTAGCGTACGGTAGACGGCTAGAAGGATCGGACAGGTGAGGATCTGTTTCAAGTTTTAATTTCAATAGAGTTTTATGCGTTTGATTGAATGGTGAAAATGTTGTTCGATTGAAAGTGAAATAAACGTCCGAATCGATGAAATCGAAGCGTGCTAATTGATGACGGCATAATTTGGCCGATTAGTACAATTTTCGATGAAAAGTTATGTTACAATGTTGCGAGTCTGGGTCAACATGACCCAGAAAATGTTTCGAATTGTTGCCATTTTTTTTTCGTTGAAAATTTGAATTTGAATTTGAATTTTCGTGGCCAACCCTAGACAGCTGAGGGCTTTTTTTTATTCTCTGTCGAGAACATTGAGCGAGCGCACGTGGTGGTTCTGGGTTCTGATTGGTTCGAGTTCTTGAATTTCGAATTTTTTTCCCGGATGCAAGCGACTGAATGCGCCTGCCCGGTGCATTGCCAATGTTTTGACAGTTCGCGATCTCAGCTGACCGTACGTTCGTTGCACATTGCAATTAATCGCCCGAAAAAAAACCGCAAAATTCGGTCGTTTTCTATATGAAAATGCAGAAATTCCACACGATGCAACCATTACCCATGCCTACATTCTTCGTAAACATTGCGACGTCGCCGATCGGCCAAACAGTTTCACTTTCTTTTCGATCAAATTCACTTTCCATCGAAAAAATCAACAAAATACGCGCCTAAGCCGACTTATGGGACTGGTCGCTGTCGGGACGCCCCGTTTATGGTGCAGGGCAGGTAAACGCGAAGTGGCAGCGAAAAATTGAAAAAAAAAAATGATTTTTTTCTTTTGCGATTTGCAGTCTGTCGACAGTGCGCAGCAATTTACAAAGAGTGCGCGCGCTTGGGCTCATTAACGAAAGCAGAGTACACTGCCACCGCCGCACAACCGCCTCAATGAAACGACCGAAAAATTAAACTCAAAAAAATCAACGCATAAAAAAAGACTGAAAACTTTCTCCAGAATCGCACGCACTTGAAACTCAATCCGCATGAACTCGGGAAAAGTGATAAGAGATACGCCGATAAACGGACGTCCCAATCGGAAAAGTTTTCGCTAGAAAATTATGTAATCGGGTGAAAAAGTCCGTCCGGATCGTAGCAGTCCCGCGAAGTCCCCCCCTTGCACCCGATCCGAAAAGTAAAAACTGTGAAAATTGCATTTACCTTTGACTTGGTCGAGAACTTCCTAGCGTTCGATGTACTGGCCGACGAAAATCCGTTTAGCTGCTGATGATGATAAGAGCGCGAGTCAAGACGATTGGCGAAAAGCGCGACGGACGAAGACGACGAGGCGGAAGTAGAGGAGGCTGCCGAGGCCGTCCACGAAGGGACAACGGCCAACACTTGCGACAACTTCCTGCCGCCCGAATGCGTGTGAAGCGGCGACTTAATCGGCGAACTATTTCTTATTAGAAGTAACTGACACAGTTTTTCTTGCGCACGGGCACAAAATCGACTTGAACTTATACACGCCATGGCTGAAGCAGTTTTGAACGTTCATTCGCGACTGAGGTGCTCTCGGGGGCCCCAACGTTTTTCGATTGATTGTGGAATTTTCGCTGAACGGTTTCTTGCAGACTACACGCTAAACACGGTACGAGTCGAGCTCGCGTTCGTTTCGCGCTGGAGCCCTACCACTTTTTATGTTTTAGCAGCGCGCGCGATGGGCAACGGTAACGACGAGCGCAATATTTCTTTTTTTTTGTGTATCCGTATGGCTGGGTGCGCTGGAGTGGTACACGATGCCCCGGTCAAAAGAGCCCCTACTCTTCGCTCGACGCTGAGCCCAGGGAGTTTTGCGAGTAAAATTTCGGCCACTTACGGAACTGAGCGACAGGTAGAAAATTTTCATAACCACACAAAAATATTGTTATGTAGGTGATTTCGAAACAGCTGATTTTTGGCCAGAGTTCGGCGTGTGGGTTGGAGTCGGGGCAGCACTGGTACCTGTTCGAAATGTCAAACTGTCGGCGCTTAGAATGGTTGCAACTTTCATTGAGGTTAAATAAAGTTGGAGTCGGTCGGAAGTCGGGGACTGTTTTCAAAAATTTCATTTAAATTTTTCTCAATTACAATTATGTTGAACTACCTTAGTTTACAGGCAGCTCGACTACTGCAGCGTGTAGATAAAATCTGTGCTGCACTACTCGGCAAGAATTTCCCGCCACCAGGTAAATTGCAAATTCTTCGGACACCCGATTCAAAATTTTCTAACCATTTTTTTGATTCCAGAAGCATTTTGTGTTGCAACGTTCGAGCAAAATCCTTTGGCGGCTGCATTGAACGCTCCGGATAAACGGAAATTGTCGCTGAATGAAATCTGGAACGAGTCGATTCTGTGGGCAGTGCCGAAACATCGACGCTCGGTCGAGAAACGACTGAAACGGAAGTTCGGGTGGCCCGACAAAGTCTGGAAAATGTTTGTCGTGAAGACGAACTTGAGGGTGTGTAATAATTGCGGGAAGGACTATGAAGTTGGGGTTTTGTGCCGTAAGTATTAATTTTGTGGGTCGAAGGAACGTGGTGGTGGTGGAACAGAACTTATGACAAAAATACGGGGGCAAGTGGAGCTGCGAAATTCGTACTTAAACTTGTCAATGCCAATCTTTTGAAGAACGTTCAGTTCGAGGGAAGAAGTCTCGTGTAGAGTATTACAAGTTTAGTCTAGCCCCGAAAACTTAAAAACGCATTATCCGTTCAATTGCTACTAAAAATCCCAAATCAGCTTGTAGTTGTTGTTTGGTGTGGGGGAAGACACGCATCAAAACAGCGCACCTTGAACATTCAGGCCTACATGGCCCATTATACTCGAATCACCCAGTCTCTACCCGAACTTTTTCGTCCTCACAAATTTAAGGAGGTCAGGTAGGGAGCGAGAACGGCGTTCTTCCATCCTTATAGCATCAATACGTGCATTCTCGCAAAAGAGTAAGCTGGACACTCGAGAAGGAAATGTTTTTTTTTTTTTTAATGACTTTATCCCTCTATGAGTACACTTCCGCAGCCCAAAGTACTGGAGATTAAATACTCTCTCAGCTCAATTAACTGGAAAAATTTCGCCATATCAACATACTCATGCTGTATGTTGACATTGGGGTCAGATTATTCTGGTGTGTCCGATGTGCTCCCCAAACAGTACCGATTACTGGTATTAGGGGTAACACAAATGAAGCAAACCAAAAAGACATGCAAAAATAATAAGAGAAAAAGAAAATAAATACAATAAACAGTATAAATAGTAATAAAATAAAATATTAAAAAATTAATAAAAGTGAAGATAAAAAAAAATAAATAAAAATAGGAAAAAAGCGATAAAAATAAATAAAATAAAATACCAAATAAATTTAAATAAGAATAAGTATAAATATGTATATGTAGAGAAAAGAAAAAGAAAAATATAAAATATAATTATAATAGCGCAGAATAAAATAAATAAATCGTGAAGAAGAAGAAGAAAGTAAGCAAGCAGTATACAAAATAAAGATAGCAAAAGTAAAAATAATTATTATTGTAGCATAAATAAGAAATAGGAGTTCGGAAAATAGAAGTGTGTATGGCAAGGTAATTGTTTCGAAGTCGATTTAAGTTTAATTTAAACTTGTACTTCTCATCTCCCTCATATGTTTTTTGAGTAGCACTTTAAATCGATCGTATTCAGCATTTTTTAAAATTTGTGGCAGCTGGTTGTACAAAGCAATTGCAACCTTTATTGGGTCCTTCCTTATTCTCTCCGTCCGCGCGTGTGGGACTCTTATGTGTTCCACTGCTCGTGTATTATAGTGGTGTATTTCGCTGCTGGTTACAAGGTTAGTTGAAGATTTTTAATAATAATTGATTTGATCCCTTCATGCAAAATGTGCAATTCCTTCCTAACTCAAAGTGGTGAGAAATTCCCCATTTGGGTACACTTTCTCAGCTTAAAGAACTGGTGACCATACTGTCACCTTGTTCAATGAGCTGGACAAATTTCACCGTATCGAGATACTCATGCATGTATGCCGACATTGGGCTCAATGTCTATTAAATCTATACCATAACCCGAAAGTACTCCCCAGACAGCACAACGCACTGGTATAAGGGGTAGTACCGTGATATAAGCTATATATTATCTATTCTATTAATCAGAAGAAGAGAAAGAAATAAAAAAAAAGTAATCAGAAAATGTCAAAAAAAATTATAAAGAGTTAGTAATTACTAATAAATATAATCAAAAAGTAGTCAGAGAAAAGAAAAAGAAAAATGAGAAGAAGAAAAGTAAAGTTTAATATTTAGAATACGTAAAACATGCAAAAATAATACAACACAAGAACAACCATTCTCTAGAATCTTCGAGAGTATAATAATATCTGTTTCTAGGTTTTATTTGCAACTATGCGTAATACTGTTCCGAAGTACGACTTAGAAGATGCTTCTTTGTAAGTTGTTTCAGCTGAAACACATTCTTTGCCATTTGTATGTTTGTCGGTAAAGCATTGTATTCTCGTATTGCCTCAAATATGGGATCCTTTCTAAGTCGGTCTGTCCGGGGAAAATGTTGCTGTCTAATAGAATCCGCAATCCTTGTGTTATAATTGTGTACTTCTTGATTGTTGATCAATTTGATGGAGGATTTAAGTTTCTTGTTCTTGATATTGTAAATTAGTTTTATGCGTTCCAGGCTTATGAACTGATGTATGGTTAGTTTGCCATAATTAGAATAAAGTTCATCCGATGGCGTTAATTGAGGTAAATTATGTATGGCTTTGATGCCCTTATTGATAAGGCTCGTAATATTGCCCAAGTTTCTTTTCGCGGTTTGGCACCATATAAGAAGACCGTAACTTATGTTGGATATGATAAAAGCATTGTATAGCAAATTCTTTATAGGGACTTGTAGGTAATCGTTACGTCTTAGTACTCCAATAATCGGGGCAATTTTATTTCTTAATTTAGTTATGTGAGGATTCCAAGTCAGTTTGTCGTCAATTGTTAGTCCTAAGTATTTCGTTTCCTGTGCTCTCGTTAGCTGTATTCCATCTACTTCTAGCTTCAAATCAATGTCCAAATTGTTCGTTTGCCTAAAAACCATGTAGTTTGTTTTCGCAATATTTAATGTTAATAAATTGCCCAGAAGCCAGTTCTTGAAAAGTTTCAGGTCAGCGTTGATCAACAACTCCAGTTGTTCAGCATTTTTACCTTTGTAGAGAAGTAGAGTGTCATCAGCATAAGTTATATATTTTGCTTTAAGTCCTGTGAACTGGAGGTTGTGTATATACAACAGATATAATGTAGGGCCAAGAATCGAACCTTGTGTGACTCCTATATTGACTTTCTTTGCTGTTTCCTAATTGCATGAATATGCTTAGCTCCTTCTACTACTATTATGTCTTGTATGTTAAGTTTTCCTGTCATCCTATATAATTCAGTGGTCGGTGTTGTTCTTGGTAGGTTATATACAGCTTTAATACTTTTGTTTAAAAGTCTCTCTAATTTTTTAATGTTGTATAGATCTGTCTGACTCCATGGCAGTATTCCATAGGTTTAGAGAGAGATAATGTGTGCGTTATAGATAAGTTCCTTAATTCTTGTCGCTAGGAACTGATTTCTTCTCAGTGCTCCAATAAAAGGTGCTAATTTCTTGCACAATTTTTGAATGTGAGTTGTCCAAGATAAGTTTTCATCAATTGTAGTTCCTAAATATTTGGTTTCTTTTATTCTTTTAATTGAAGTGAATTGCATAATGGGATTTATTTTAATGTCTAACATATTTTTTTGTTTAAATAGCATGTAATTGGTTTTCGTTGTATTCACTGTCTTTAGATCATCGTTTATGTTATTTTCCAGATTGGGTTGATTCCTTCCCTTGTAGAGTAATAAAGTATCATCGGCGAATATAACATACTTTGCTAATAGCTCTACTTCCCGTAGATTGTTGATATAAAGTAAGTACAATGTTGGCCCTATTATCGATCCCTGCGGTATACCGATATTGACGTGCATCTCGTTACTGTAGATATCAATATTTTTTGTCGTATATATTCTGTCGCTGAGGTAGCTTTTTATTAGGCTTTTCGCCTTTCCGCGAATACCCTGTTCGTCCAGTCCTTCTAGAAGTATGTCATGATTTACTGTGTCGAATGCCTTTTTCAAGTCGACAAATATACCAGCTACATAGTTCCCTTCGTCAAGGCCTTCATTTATATAGTTAATTGCATCTATTATTGCTTATGTATTACTCTTAGCTTGAAATCCATATTGATTCTGATCAAAGCCTCTTGTCCGTTGTATGAAATTCGTTATTCTTGAGTTTATTACTTTTTCTATTATTTTGCTAAATGCGTTCAGTAATGCTATAGGACGATAATTTTCTGGATCTGTTCTATCGCCGCCATTTGTGTCATTGGTCTAACGATAACATTCTTTATTATTTTGATGTTATTTGTAGTTATGCCATCTATCCCTGGTGACGTGTTTGATTTCAGTGAAGTTATAATCGATCTTATCTCCTCTGCTGTCGTAGGCATTAGAAAAATCGTGTTAGGATTAGACTTGTTTTTGATTCTTCGAATGTTATTAAAATCATAGTTTAGTTTCATGTTGTTCGCTAATTTTTCTCCTATCGATGTAAAGTGTCTATTTAATTCGTTAGCAATACCTTCACTATTTGCAATAGTACCCAATTCAGATTTGCTCAGCTCATCGACTGCCTCATTTCATGGTATCCCTTTGTGTCCCGGAACCCAGCACAGGAGAACCTTATGAGCTGCGCCCAATGTTTTCAGACGCTCTCTACACTCCCTCACTAGCTTTGACTTGACTAGGTTGGAGCTTAGAGCTTTCATTGCTGCTTGGCTGTCTATATAAATCTTTATACACGATTCTTCGGGAAGATTTGTCGCGGAATTTAGTATGTCCACTGCACAGCTTACGGCAAAAACCTCGGCTTGAAAAATACTGCAGTAGTCCGGCAGACGAAAGGATACTTGAATGTTTATGTCGGCTGAGAAAATCCCTGCCTCCGTTCCAGTATCAATTTTTGACCCATCCGTGAATATAGCAACTTCAGATTTCCTTATCACTTTTTTATTATCTCAGTCCCTCCTAGTAGCGAAAAGAGTATGGAATCCTGTATCGAAGCTTAAAAACTGAGTTATATAATCGGTGAGTTCACTAAGCCCACAATCTGGAAATGAAAGAATTCTGCTATGCCCATAATCCGAATGGCATCCCTCTCAACGTTATTAAAGGCTCCTTCAACATCTAGAAAGACACCCATTGTGTATTCTTTATTATGCAGTGTACTCTCTATGGTCCTTACTACCTCATGTAGAGCGGTTTCTACCGATTTACCTTTCGTGTACGCATGTTGTGCTGTAGAGAGAGTGTTTACGTCCAGATTGTATCTAATGGAGATCTCGAGCAACCTTTCTAGGGTTTTCATCAGAAAAGAGGTTAAGCTAATGGTTCTAAAGTCTTTGGCCATTGTGTGGCCCCGTTTACACGCCTTCGGTATAAATATTACTTTAACCCGTCTCCAAGCAATCGGAACGTACGAGTAGTATAAGCAGTTTTTATAAATAACTAATAGCCAAGGGATGATTGCTTCATGAATTTCCTGAAGCATTATGGGCAAAATTCCATCCATCCCTGGTGATTTATACGCCCCGAAGGATTGAATAGCACACGCCATTCTTGCCTTGATTATAACTTCCTCTATGGTGCCCAGTGAAGGATTGTCCGGCATTCCTGACAGCTTGGGTTGTACAGTCTGGAAAGTGGTTCTCCATGAGAAGGTTTCTCTGTTGTTCCCAGTCCTCGTACCTTCACTCCTTTGCAGATCGGTGGGTACGATTGAACCGGTTGAAAGTACCCTTCTGAGCCTGGCAGCCTCGCTAGTGCTCTCAATTGTTTCACAGAAGGTAGTCCAAGAATGTCTGTTAGCCTTTTTTATTGACCTTTTATAGTCCCACACTCGACTTGTACTTGGCCCAGTCTTCCAAAGTGCCACTAGCTTTTGCTGCATTAAACGGTCTTCTCGAATCCTGCCTGATGCACTGTAAGTTCCTATTCCACCATGGTGGAAATGACTTGGTGGGTGGCTTCCTCAATGGGCAGGACTCAAGAAAACCCGTTGTGATGCTTCCTATTAGGGCATCAAATTTGTCGTCAATAGACGCTGTGTTTGGGAGCAGCTCGCAATCAGGAGCAGAAAATTCCCTACGTGCGATACTCTGAAATTTCTCCCAGTCGGTCTTCCTTGGATTTCTAAAAGGCTTAGGGCACTCCGATTAGATATTCGAATTAAAGAGTATCCAGCAGTGATCCGAAAACGACCTTTTGATGGAGATTCTCCAGTTTTCTATCTTGAGTTTGTACGATTCTTTAAATGCGAAAAATTATTTTTACAATTGAAAGTAGTCGCATCCGTTGTATCTCGCAGCATCGAACTGAAAATAGTTGCATTGATCAAGAAATTCAAAAAATTGAATTCAGATCTCGTCAGCTTTTGCTGCTGCTTTACACATTAGATTTTCGTCGTACTTGCACTTATAATTTAACTTTATTTATTTATTTCCAGGACACTGTTACGATAAAGTTAAAACCGAAACCGAACAAATGCAGGAAAAAATTCAAGAGGAACTAAAACTCGATCCCATCGAAAAAGAAGTTATAGTTTTATATGATGGCGAAAAAAATGATCATGTACGTTTTTAAACTCTCGTAACTGAGGGAATAATTCAAATATAACTTTTTATTTTAAACAGCCCGAACTAGTAAACGGTAAGAGGGTTGTCGAAATGAACAAACCGCGCCCGATGTGGTTCAGTAAAAATTTAATGCAAAAGTCGACACAACAAAACACATCGAGTAAAGTGATAAAACCTGACGATTTGGTGTAGCTGGCTTATGACACATCAGCAATAGTGCAAATGGTTAGAAATATAAAACTTATAGTTAAGTTATGCTTTATGTACGCGAAGATATTTCAATAAAATAAAAAACATGTTCGATACTGTTTTTTTTTAATTTTTTAAATAGCTTAGTGGTGGGGCGTCTGAATTGTCGGTGGTTGTTGTTTTTTAATTGATGAGTGTTATACATATCAGGAAAGAGATTGCTCTCAATAATGTTCGACGTTACTGATGTTTGGGTGATAAAGGGCTGGCTCAATTTCGTTGTTCTCCACAAAAGCAGCTTGACGGGCGTTGCGAGAGCCACTAGAGTAGTGAAAAATTAAAGCTTACTTGCCGTGGGTAACGCGACAGCAGTTGTCACCTGCAAATATAAGAAAACTACAACCTACTGCTCAATAAAACAATTTGTTTAAGTAATATTTATAATAATTATATTGTCCAAGAACTGGGTAATAAGTTTACTATCACTTACAAGCATAAGTTGATAAAATGATTTGATAATTTTTAAATTATAACAAAAATTCTTAGCTTTATGTATAAAATTTTATTCTCGCTGCTTAAAGCATGACCAGTACCACATCGTCATCATGCCCTTCCACTACTCCATAAATCTACAGTTCGCTTGAAAAGAAAATTTTGTTGCTTCGTCAAAAATTTCCAACCGTATGTGATATAAATTCAAAATTTGTTTCTATACTGTTCGGATCTAGCTCCGTCGTTTGGTCGATAAAATGCGTTTCGACGTGTTCGCTGAATGCATCGAAAGTTGTTGCGCTCGAATAAATTTTTCCACAAAGCGGACACATTTTATCCCGTTCGTCTGCCAAACGTTTCTCTTCTAAGAAATTAATGTTTGAGCTACCATCGTAGCTGTCGATTTCTTTGTGATCTTTTCGTGGCATTGAGGAGTTATTGGTTTGCTTTTCACGTACGCATTCGTCCGTTTCTAAACCTTTGTCAGCCATTTCGGGCTTTTGTTGGCGTTTATGACATTCTGTACATTCTGGAACGGCTATAGAGAGATGGAGTGAAGAAAGTTAAATTTTATTATATTTTTAAGAGTTAAAATATATACAGCAAGTCGGATAAGGGTTGGTTGAATTATGTGTGGATTCATCAGTCCAAACTAGAGATGGGAAATTCGGATCTTTTCAATGAATCGGTTCACCGGATCTCGCTCTTTTCATTGAACCGGCTCTTTGAGCCGGTTCAAAAGATCCAGGTGGATCTTTTGCACTGCCGTACAAGGGGACTTCAGACTAATATTGAAAAACCGAAAACTAATTAAAAAAAAAAAATTATGAATAAATTATGAGCTTTAATGAAAATACTCAAAGTTGATTATTTTAAGGCAATGCTGGGGGTATTGCGGGAAATAATAGGAAACTAGTTTAAAAAATATTGGCTTTAGTCCTGGATTTGACGGCATAACAATTGAATGTCTAAAAATATTAAATGATTTTATCTCAAAGCCTCTTACACACTTAATTATTTTTAACCTTCCGACGAGTATATTTCCTAAAATTTAGTAAATACTCAACACTTATTGACTTATTTCCTTAATATATATCGTTGAAAAAATAATTGAAAAGGTTGCAAAGTAGAAATTAATGAGTTTCTTTAAAAGACATAAAATATTAAACGAAAGTGAAAATATTTATATGGCAAGAGCGAAGCGCACGTCAGCCAAACATGAACTCGAAAAGAAAGTTTTAATCCTTTTAGCCACGCAGGGCAAGGTAGTTGGAGCGTAGCGCGCGTCAACCAAACATGAACGCGAAAAGGGAGTCTTAATCCCTTTAGCCGTGCAAATTTTGATATAGCGATATCTTTTAATTTGAAGTCGAGCGGGGAGTGAAACAAATTGAAATTAACTTAAAAGTGGAAATAACATAAATGAAAACTATAAATTTTCATTTCGGAGTTTTGGTGTCCAGAAATACTAAATATTTATCCTAAATCTATCTTCCATCTCCTCTTTTCAATTTATAATCTTTAATCTTTAATATTCCATCTTTAATCTTAAATTTTCAATTTTCAATCTTTAATCTTTAATATTTAATATTTAATCTTTAATCTTTAATCTTTGATCTTTAATCTTTAATCTAAACCCACTCTCCTCCACCGTTCATCCTCCATCATCCATCCTCCATCATCCATTCTCCATCATCCATCCTCCATCATACATCGTCCATCATCCATCCTCCATCAACCATCCTCTATCCTCTATCCTCCATCCTCCATTGTCCATCCTCCATCAACCATCCTCTATCCTCCATCGTCCATCCTCCATCCTCCATCCACCATCATCCATCCTCTATCCACCATCATCCATCCTCCATCTTCCATTTTCCATCATCATCATCTCAAAGATCCGCGAACCGCAAAGATCCTTCAAGATCTGTGTGCTGTGAAAGATCTGCGAACCGCAAAGATCTGCAAAACACAAAGATCCGTAAAGATCTGTTGAGCCGTCGAGATCTGCGAACCGCAAAGATCCGAAAAGATCTGTTGAGCCGTCGAGATCCGCGAACCGCAAAGATCCGTAAAGATCTGCTGAGCCGTGGAGATCTGTTGAACCGTCGAGATCTGTTGAACCGTTGAACTGTTGAACCGTAAAGATCCGTGGAGAAGATCTGGCTCAGTTGGATCTTCTGCTTGAGCCGGTTCATTGAGCCGGATCAGATCTGAGTTACCCATCTCTAGTCCAAACTACTCACTTTCAATACCACAACTCGCCTTGAAACGATTATTAGAGTGAATTTTTTTAAAATTGAAGATCTGGAGCAGAACTGATCCATCATAAATATTCGCTTTATCTAGATTTACGGGCCTATTATAAAACTCGACTCGGCCAAAAAACTCACATTCTGCAATTATGAAACTTGACGAGTGCCTACTTGTCGAGTTTCACTCGACTTTGAGTCGAAAAAAAGCGTGAGTAAAAAGAGGTATAATACAAACGTAAATAGCTCGGTTTATTTACTGACCTACTGGAAATGCTAGTAGTATAAAGTTTTTATAAGCAATATTGCTGACTCGCGGATTCGGACTTAAGCGCCGGTTCATATTGCCTGTTCGAAGTCGAAGCTACAAACAAAACACAATTGTTTGGAGCTTCAGATTTCGTCGCGCAATGTGCGACCGAGACTAAGACCCGCAACCAAATGTCAGCAATGTTTGGCCGAGTGACATGTAATTGAGTATTTTCCCAAAACGGAACACAATACTAAGTTCCGTGCCAGTCGTCACTTTTTTAATATATAAGTTTAGTTGTAGCTAGAAGCAGGCTTAGTATTTTTTGTAAAGTCGCCAGGGACGTATCTTTGATATACTATAAAACGATTTTAAAAGCAGCAGAATTTCGTCTATTCTTTACAAACCAGGTAAAACCCATTTTCAAACCAAAATTAACATTCACTTTTCTTTTTCAGCAAAATCTCCTTAAGGTAATTTCCGTCTCTACTGGAGACGCTTATACCTTTTTCGGTTCTAACTGCGGCATTCTCACGAATAATAATCAATGGCACAACAGCCCAAATTGGGCCTAGGCCTTGAAGAAATTCTAGAGTTACTTCGTTACTAGACCAACGGAACACTAGGGGATGAAGTGGTCAGCCACACGCTCGTCCGTGATTATTAACCCCGATTTTTAACTCAGGTACTCATTTACAGCTGAGTGAACTGGTAGTCCGGCACCCAATCCCATTCTCCAAAATTACTTGTCGCCAAGCAAATTCGAACCTGGTACCAGGTGCGCCGTAGGCAAGTGCTCTAGCCACTAAGCCACCCAGACTACTAACTACTATTCTCACGAATGCCGGAATAAATTTTCAGATTAATTCAATCTTCGTTCCTTTTCATTTTACTGACTTTAATATCCTGGGGATATTGCAGTCGCAACAGTACCAAGCAGAGGAAATATTAGGTGTACAAGTTCTCGGCGTTTTCCTATAGATAGCGCCAACACAAAATACTCGTAAAAAATGGCGGATCAGAAACCTAATATGGCAAGATTAGACATCTGGCAACAACTCCCCATCATTAAATTTGTCAAGTTGTATCCGCGTCATTTGTTTTTTTGTCCGTGAAAAAGTCGAAGTTTGAGCCAAATAAGCGTCATTTGCGCGAAGTTTTACTTTTCTTTTACAATTCTAAAAAATCTGCTGCTGAGTCATGGCTGAGGTAGGGTGGGCAGGCAGGGCGCTATGACACCTAAGCGCCCTGACAAATCGCGAAGTCGCGCACTCCACCGCTTCTTGGTCTTTCACGACCTATTGGGAAGATAGTCCCATTTTAAATCCCTGGAGTAAGCCGACACGACATTTTTTGTTGTACAGGCCAAGGGTTTATGGACTGAAATCTGGGCAAGAACCCCCCCACAACTGCCGTAGCTAGTCCCGGCCGCCAGCAAGCGTGTCGCTTCCGCTCGGATTTCAGCCACCAATTCAGACGTAGGAATTGGCCCACTCTTTCCTAAACCTTCCTTTCCTTCGAATATTTTGACTTTTTCAAGTCGAAATATTCACTCCAAGGCCTCCGTTCACAACAGCTGAGGCGCGTCGAATAATTATAGAAACTTATGGTGAGTCTTCTATTAGTGAATCAACGTATCGCGAATGGTTTCATCGCTATAAAATGGGTGATTTCGGCGTGGAAGACAAGAAGCGTTCCGGACGGCAAAAAATTTCGAAGACACAGAATTGGAGGCATTGCTGGACGAAGATGCATGCCAATCGCAACAAAGTCTTGCGGATTCATTGGACGTGACTCAACAAGCCATTGCCCTTGCCCTGGGAATGGTGAAAAAACAAGGAAATTGGGTGCCGTACGACGTCGAACGGCGTTTTTTCACGTGCGAACAGCTACTCCAACGGCAGAACAGGAAATGTTTTTTACATCGTATCGTGACTGGCGATGAAAAGTGGATAGACTACGATAACCCGAAGCGCCAAAAATCGTAGGGATACCCTGGCCATGCATCAACATCGACGGCAAAGCCGAATATCCATGGTTTCAAGGTAATGCTATGTATTTGGTGGGATCAGCTCGGCGTGGTGTATTATGAGCAGCTGCAATCGAGTGAAACCATCACAGGACCTCTTTATCGAAGACAACTAATGCGTTTGAACCGAGCATTGAAAGAAAAACGGCCGCAATATGAGCAGAGACTACACGACAACGCTCGGACACATGTTGCTCAGGTTGTGAAAACCTAGCTGGGAAAACTGAAATGGGACTTCCTACCCCACCCGCCGTATTCACCAGACATCGCCCCTTCCGAATACCACCTATTCCGATCGATGACGCGTGGCCTGGCTGAGCAGCACTTCCGTTTTTACGAAGATGCCTAAAATTGGGTCGATTCGTGGATCGCCTCAAAGGAAGTGGAGTTTTTCCAACGCAGAATTCGTATGCTGCCAGAAAGATGGACAAAGATTGTGGCTAGCGACATTAAACATAATTATGTAACCAATTTCACACAATAAAGGCTCAAATTTTGAAAAAAAAACCCCGAGAACTTACTTGTACACCTAATACAAAAAAAAGAAAACAAAGCTTACCTTTCCTAGCCTTGATCGCACCCAGCAGCGTCTTCAACTCGTTCTGTTGTTTGATCAGTTCGGCTTTCGTATCGCGCATACCAGCACTGTAGGTTTTCATGTCTTGTGTGATATCACCGCCTGCCCGAGACACGTCCTCGTTCAAATAGCCAAAATCCAGAGCCGAAGGACTCGGCGTTCGTGGCCTTATTGCTCCCTGCCTATCACACGGTCCATACTTATCATCTAAATAATCGGTAAAATTCTTCAACGAAACATCCTCCATGCTGTAGTCATCGCCACTACCGCCGGTAGCACCCATCACCACCGGATTTACAGGCCTCGGCCGAATCAAAACGTTCGGCGAGTGTTGCGTGAAAGTTTCGGATCGGATTAATTTTTGGCAATTGGTCGGACTCTCTTGTTCGTCGGATTTTTTCGGCGGGGCTTTCGTTTCTTTATCTTTGGTCAGTTGTGAAAGGCGCGACCAGAGCTGACGATTTTCTTTTGCGACCATCGCAATATGTTCGGTCAGCTGAAATTTTTGTTTGGTTACTTCGGTCAATTTTTCGCGAAGTGCTTCGCCTTCGGTCTGTTGGCCGCTTTGTGATTGATAGTTGCGAAGATCACGCGGTGATCCCACGTCCGGGCAGAGCTTGCTCTTTATCGTTAGGTTTTCTTCTTCGACGATGGACAGACGCTGCTGAAGTGAAACGCAGCGCTCTTTCATCGTTTGCAAGGCGACACGAAGTGCGTATTCAGACGCCAAATTCGAGTCCGAAGCACTTACATGGTTTTCCGCGAAACTATTGTTGCCGCTCATCGTTGGCATTTTTGAATTTATTTTGGCCGGATTGTTACGTACGAAACAAAAAACTCGGACCTACATTACACGAAGTAAAATAAACTTGGTAATTTCAAGGGGAGAAAATAACCTGAGATTTGACAGTGACGTGACAAGAGAGTTGCGATATTTTTGTCGTCCATTAACAATGGAAGGTGTTGAACGCACTCATTTTATGGCAACCTGACGTTTGTTTTTGACAGTTCGCAGCCGACATAACCAAACCGTAGGAAGATGTTTTTGTCTGGCACGAAAATATTTTTAAATTGCTTTAAATATAAAAGAAGATTGTGTTATGTGACGACTAAGATATCAGTGCGGTGGAAATCGACTAGTTTAAAAATCCTTTTTTTCGGTACTGACAACTTTTCATTGCCGAGCCTTAAGAAGTTGAATGACGAGAGGTGAGTAGAAATTTGTGCATATTAAAAGATTCTTACGGTCCTTACCCTGGTTCCCTGGTTTGGCGTGTATCCCTAATACCTGCCATCATAATGTTTTATACCAAATTACAGAAAAACCAAGAGGTTTTCCTAAACATAAAATCGCATACTATGTGGTCTCCTACTTGTGGTACTTTCAGTCGGCGTAAGACTGCCCTTGAAGCGGTTGGTCTTTTTTGGTTCCTCGCAGTTCCTTTCTTATGCTAAATTTAAAGTCAGAAAGTCATTTAGAATATAATATTTACTATTTCTTCGTGTACAGTACTTAAGTTACTGTGTAATCCTCGATAAGGCATAGAGCAGCAACAGTACTCTTCCTTAAGACACAATTATTTCGCCAGGAGTTACTTACTGCTTGAATATCCTTCTGATTGTTCAGCCCAATGGCTTTTGATGACCTGTTCTATGCCTTCCTTTAGCTCTGGCTTTCTCAATGCATGACCAATCTATTGTCACTTTTGTTTTTGAATTTGAAAAACCAAAGCCAATCGTTGGCTGGTTTACGTAGTGGTCCGTCAGTCGAAAGAGGACCCAATTAGCACAGGAAGCGCCGTTTTGATACTACAACTCGTTTAACCTGGTCGTTGAGGGTTGATGAAGCGGATACATGGTTTTGCAGAAACCTGGGGCGTCAATGGATTATCATATCCATCCGGAGCTGTTCAAGAAGATTTGCCTAGTGCGCGAGGTCTGGCTCTAGCTAGGGCTGGACACTCGTAAAGCAAGTGGATAACGGTTTCCTTCTTATTTACCTCCCCGCAACTGCTGCAATAGACGTTAAAGGGAATGCCCAGTCTGGTCGCGTGGTCGCCGATCGGCCAGTGACCCGTGCTGACTGCAGTTACTCTGGAGACGTCCACAGGGCTCCTGCTCAAGAGTTCATCTGTTCTGCTCCGGCAGAAGGATGGCCATATCTTCCTAGATATGACGCAGTTGGTCAGTCCTCTCCATCTGGAGTTCGCGTTTTGTGAGAAAGTGGGTGGATATTTGGCCCTAGCGAACCGATGTTCCATATGCCCTCTGGGCCTGGCCGAAATTTTGATGGGTTCGCATTTTCAATCGGGTCACATCTGAAATAAATAAATAACAGTTCCCAGTGGGACCTGAACGGATTCTACGAGAGAGCCCTGAAGAGCAGAGCCTTGCCTAGCTAATTCGTCTGCCCGCTCGTTACTCTTCTATCTGGCTGTGGCCTGGGACACAGAGTAACTTTGACATGACTTCCCAAAAAGATTAGCTCCTCACGGCACTGTTCGACGAGTTTAGAGAAGGCGGCAGCCGAATCTAAGGCCTTGATTGCGGCTTGGCTGTCGGTGAGGATTACAACATTACGCTTTGGCGCAGCGTCTTGCTGCAAAGGCCGACAGGCTTCCCGGATCCACAGTATCTCCGCCTGGAAAACGCTGGCGTAGTCCGGTAAATGGTAAGACTTTGCGAAAAAGTGTGTGTCTGAGAAAACTTCCGCTCCGACTCCGCAGTTCATCTTTGAACCGTCAGTGTATATGACTCTGTCGAATTCATGTATAACTGAACCATTCTTCCATTCTGCCCTGGTTGGAAAACCCACAGCAAAATCCTTCTTGAAGGTCAGTCTCGGGATAATGTAGTCGGTCGGCGATTTAACTATTTCCGCTGGTAAGGATTCTAGAATATTACTGTGACCGTGGGGTTTGCCATACCAGCACCCAGATTCCCTGAGTCTGACAGCGCTACACGACACAGTACTTCTGATATGTAAATCAATAGATAATAGATGCAACAATACGTTAAAAGCATCCGTCGGACATGACCTCATTGCACCTGTAGTTCCGACAGCTGCAGTTCTTTGAACTTTGCTGAGTTTCAACGCTGGCCACCAGGCTAGCGATCCGTAGATAAGAATTGGACGTATTACGGCTGTGTACAACCACCGAATCATTCTTGGTTTAAGTCCCCACTTTTTGCCGAAGGTTTGTTTGCAGGCGTAAAAGGCGATACGTGCTTTCTCCACCCGTTGTTCTATATTTAACTTCCAGCTGAGCTTCGTATCGAGCACAACTCCAAGCCAATCGTAGTCTGACCAGTTGTCGTTGAAGATAACGTCTGGCCAGAATATCCTCTAACATTGGTTAAAGTTTACATTTTTCTGTTAAGTCTATTGGTGATACACTGAACACAAGTTTTGCGCGAAGGGTGATTTACTGGATTCCAGAAAGCTGAGAGAATACCAAAGATCTAGAGAGCTGTTTAATATACTTGTTTTTTTCTTTTTAATATTTTACAAACCGCTCCCTAGATCAAAAAAATGGAAACAAACTAAGTAATATAATATTTTACTACAGCTGGCCACCAAAATAGAGGTTCAGGGGCCGCGCAAGCTCGTGAGAACACTCAGATCGGCGATCGCGGTAACGACGGTCCTACATTGTAAGACCACCGTAATCCTGGCAGCCCGAAACGATACTACAGGTTTAAGTTTAATGGGGACGGCCAGTCATTGCGGTCGAGAGAGCTCGTTTCCAGGGCTGAGTTTCTCGCGATTCGGGATCTCAGCGGGGATATCAATCTGCTGACCCAAAATTTTCACCTGCTGTTGAATGGCGGCCTCAATCCATGGAATTTCGGTTGTGGAGACGATCCAATCCACCCAGATCTTTGCCGGCATTCGAGCACACGGACTGGGAAGTGCGCAAACAAGTATTGGGGCGACGTCAAACACCCAATGAGCTCTTCCTGCTTTATGAGCAGGATATGTCGGAGATTCGCACGTTGTTGTGCGGTCATATGTCGGAAATTGAGATCGTCGACCAGCTGCGGAAAAATTTTCTAGGCAGTAGCCATCTACAAATGTATTTCCACACAGCCATGTACCAACTTCGCCATCTAGTAAAAGGCAACTCGTACATCTTCCTGTCATCAATCCATTCACTTAGTAAATCCGTGAGCGAAGCAACTAAAGCGTCTTAGCTACTTGCCTGATCTGCTGAAACAATGGCAAAGACGAGCACGGATACGGCGAAGGCCCCGAAGGGTATGTTTAGCTATGGGTGTGTCTAATTGCAACCATTACAAGCCGGGAAACGGCTGCAGGGACAGAAGAGCTGCAGTAAACTCGGTTAACAATTTTGAAGCTTCTGTTTCTCCAAATTCCAAATATAGTCTTGAGCTTCCTAATGAAAACATTTCAAACCCCTTAAAGTAAATGATTCCAACCAAATTACCATCGTCTTTTACGGTCATGCAGAACAGAGCAGATGACCTATTGGGAAACATTACGAATTTTTACACTTTGAAAAGTTGGTGTGATTAATTTTCTCGCTTAGACCTAGATTTGATGGTCTGCGAGCCCGAACGACAGCAAGTACACCGATTCTGCTAGATATTCAGCCACCAGTTCGAACGTAGGAGAAACTGGCCCACTAAATCATAATCTTAATCCCATGAAAAGTCAAATAATCACTTCTTGGCCTCCTTCACAAAACATGTATCGTTTTGTTCGCACATTTATTCTCAGTCCTGGCTCCTTGTATTTATAATCTAAGAAGCGTTAATTTGGCTCTAAATTCAAGCTTTGTGCGAGCAGACACACGTCACCAGCATAGTCGGGATTGATCAAGATATTAAAGAGTCCTCTCCACTTTCTAGTGCGGCTTTGATACGTGTACGAAATTTGGTTGGTAACAGTTTTATATCTCTAAGAAAGGTTGAGGTTTTTTGAAAAAATCGAGCGCAAAAGATTTGCGTTTTTATCGAATTACTACAAGAACGAGGTGTGGACGACGAACTAATCGGGTTTCGATCCTTTAGGGCACTCCCAAGGTCTCAACGTTCGATCATGTTGTGATTTTGCACGATTAATAGCAAATTTTCAGGTGTTTTTTGTTTTAATGAACTGTTTTCTGTTACATTGAGTGGAGTGTGCCCTAAATGTTGTAAATGAATTATTTTTAGCATTTAAATCTTATCAAGCTATGGAGAACAAAGACAAGAAGGCTGCCATCCTCTACTCAAACGCGAGACGGTGCTACCTGATCTCATTTTCGATGGTGACATATTGGACACTTCCACCTTCTAGGAATGAATATTAGAAAACAAATTAATTTTCTTTTGATTGTCAACTATTTTTTTTTTCATCAATCCTATCGGGGTTGAACTTTTGCGGATAAGAGAGGTGGCGATTGTTAGTGAATTTGTTATAATTTATTTTAATTAAGTGTGGGCACCTAGTTTTTTTTCCAATGTATTTTTTAAGATGTTTGCGGAAGATGTCTTACAACTCACTTGTTCAATCATATTCGCTAGTCGCCGTCCCCAAAAAAGAAACAGAGAAAATTCTCTTTGAACTACAACACATAGTTGCTTTTATATTTTGAAATCAGAAGCGAAATACTAACATGTTTTCAACACTATAACTCTTTCTATGCTATGCTTTATTTTTTTCAGAATTAATGGCTCAATTACATCCATAGATGTTGTAACATCATTTAAAAACCCGAAAAACTGTGTTCGCAACTATGCCGAGTGCAACAACTTAAATTTATTCAAATGGCCTTTAAGTAGCATAACTAGTAATGGATATGATTTAGGCGTGGTAGTATCATTCGGCCATCTTATACCGGAAAACCTAATCACATCATTTTCGCTGTAAGCTAAGTCGACTTCTTTGTTGTTATTATGTAGCCGGAATATTTCATTAATTTTTTCATAAGAGGAATTATAAACGTCCACGCAAGCATATTGCCGCGATGGAGAGGCGCAGCTCCAATAATTTACGCCCTGAAAAACGGTGATAGGAAAACCGGTGTCACAATAATGAAAGTCGAGCCGAAGCGTTTTGATATCGGCGATGTAAGTAGAAAACAAGAATTTTAAGCATGTGTAAAAATTAAAAATAAAAAATTTTTACTTGTAAGATCTTAGCCCAACATGAAGTAGATATTCACCCCGATATGCTTCTACCCGAATTGTATAATACCATGGCAGAGGAAGGTGCTAATTTACTGGTCGCATCGATCAAGCGTTTTCCGGAAATCTTACATGAGGCTAAGTCACAAGATAACAGCAAAGCTACCTATGGTAAGGAATTTTTAAAAACATAAAATAAACGTCTGATTAAATGTTTTTTCAGCCCCAAAAATTACATCGGAAATATATGACGTAGCTTGGAATGATCTAAGCGCACTCCAAGTATTCAACTTGTATCGAGCTTTATACTCGTATAAACATCTGACAACGAAATGGCAAAATCAAACTTTAAAACTAATTGAAATAAGAAACTGTTCAGAAATCGACCAGAATAAAAAGGCCGGATTTGTAGAATTTCATAGAGGCGGTAAATATCTTCGGGTTTTTTGTAAAAATGGATCTTGTGTAGAAGTAACAAAACTTTGCCTTGAAGGACGAAAAACTATAACAGCTGTTGATTTTAATAACGGCTTTCTAAAAGGATCTTTGATAGATAGCAGATACTTTGTACATGAAATTGAATCGGGGCCATCTCTTAAAGAAACAAAATTGTATTCGAATTAATATATAGAAAGTGATGCGATGTGTTAACTATTGTACAGAACCTAAGAATAACGCAACTAGATTAAGAAATACGAACATAGTAACATTTTAATAAAAAATGTTGAAGGCAAAGTTGATCATTTTAGTTATGTCTATTTTGTATTAATTTGCATTCTATGGCCTACGTCAGTAAAGGTCCGCATTCGTGTTGTTCAAGACCGATTTACGTAGAATCAGACACAACCTCTACACCACCTAGAATCGGTACAAGTTTTGAAAAATGCTGTATCCTTTTTCAGCTAATTTATTTCCTTTTTCACTTTTTAATGGTTCGTCCACGATAACAATGAATGGGGCTTAAGCTGATGCGGAGTACTTTAGTCCGATGGAAGGAAGAATAAACGAAAGGGATTGACCTTTGCAACGAGACCCAAACGAGGGCTTTCAACAGACAATCCCAAGTAATCATCTATTTCCAGATTTATTCAGCCAACCCAACTTCAGAACGAATGAGGAAGTAGGATTTGTTCTAATTCTTCGATATCATGATTCTATTCAAGGCCTGCCTTCAACGATGCATGGAAAAGCTGGTACGGCGAATCGCATTCATTTTTCCCTTATCTGAGTATGAAAATAGCTTTTGTGGGTAATTGACTTACACTAAAAAAAACTATTGTTCCATTCCGATGCTTCAAGGTTTCGTTAGTATTTTAGGACCTGTTTCAATAGATAAATATTAGGTTGTTGCAGATGAAATTCCGTTTTTCGCTATGAAGTGAAGTTAGTTGCGATTTTCATGTCTCAAACTGCCTTCAGGTGGCACTAGTGGTATTGTGTATTGAAGTATAAATACTCTTACCTATTTGTTCATGAAATCATTTCAATTTTGGACTTCATTGTGATCGGACAGAAAAAATGGATTCGAGTCAAAAACGGGTATTTTTCCTTTACGAGTTTAAACTTAGCCACATCGCAATGAAGGCAACCGAAAACATCAACAGAGCATTTGGAGCTGACACGGTAAACAAACGAACCACACAGCGATGGTTCGAAAAATTTCGATCAGGAGATATGACCCATCAAAGTGAGCCACGTGGTAACCCAGGACCTTCGATCGACAAGGACGAGCTGAATTTATTAGTGGAATCTGACTCCCGCCAAACTGTAAGGGACATTGCAAGAAATTGGGCGTACACCATTCGACAGTTTGCCGGCACTTGCAACAGCTTGGAAAAGACAAAAAGCTTGATAAATGGGTTCCGCATGAACTTACTGAGCAAAACATGACGCGTCGACTGTAAATTTGGAGTTCCCTGCTCTCCCGGAACAGAAACAATCCATTTCTGAACAGAATAATGACATGTGATGAAAAGTGGATACTGTACGACAATCGTCGCCGATCGGCACAATGGTTGGATGCTGATGAGACCCCAAAACACATGCCGAAACCAGGCCTCTATCCGAAGAATATAATGGTGACTGTTTGGTGGTCTGCAGATGAAGTTATTCACTATTCCTTTTTGCAGCGTGGTGAAACCATTAATACAGAGAAGTATTGTACCCAACTCGATGAAATGCATAACAAATTGCGTGTTCAACGGCCTAGATTGGTCAATAGAGATGGAGTTATACTGCTTGCATGACAACGCACGGCCTCATGTTTCAAGAACAACGGTAAAAAAATTAAACGAGTTACAGTATGAGACTTTTCCTCATCCACCATACTCACCAGACCTTTCGCCAACCGACTACCAGTTTTTTAAACATTTGGATCATTTTTTGGTGACCAAACAATTCGATAATGAAGCAGCCATCAAAAGTGCCTTCGAGGAATTTCTTCGCTCTAGAAAGTCGGACTTCTACGAAACTGGCATAAATGCACTTGTTTCTCGTTGGGAGAAGTGTTTTACATGTGCTGGTGCCTATTTTGATTAATAAAATTAAGTTTTATAAAAGTTGCAGTTGTTTGGAATTGCACTACCAAAAACGACATTTCATCTGCAATAACCTAATATTTCTTCGTCTACGTTTAGCTATAAAGGGTTTGCTGTCCCAATTAGAGTTTAGCTGGTATCTTGATTAGTTTTACGACCGCTGGCGAAGTCATCGACAGATTTTTTTTATTAGATAAAAAAAGAAAAAATTCAAATTATATATGAAGAATAAATTTGTCTAGTGGATTTTCATGGAAATTTGCCAAAATGTTGCGAAGACTGGCAATGTTTTTTTTTCGACGGCGTCCGAATCATGAAATAAGGTGACTATTTGGACGAGATAATTCAGCCTTTTCTTAACTACACATGTTAACGGCAATACTATGCTACGTGATGTTAACATAGATGTAGACGAGGCTAACTATTGGTACAGGTTTTCAGTAGTAACAAGAATTTTCGAACATTTTGAGGTCTGTTTGTGTCCATTTCGTCAAGTTTCTTGTCACGGCGGTAATTTTTTATTCTTATCTTTTAAAAAGTTGGAATCGTTACCCTGTATTTTCATTGTTTTGCATTTCTTTGCTTAACGAAATTGCTGAGCAGTTCTCCGAACTTTAAGATTTCATTAGCCATTTTGGACAATATCTTGATGTCGATTTTATGTGTTATGCGGAAGGGGGTTTAAAAAAATACAGGATATTATTTTTAACACTGCCTAGACCTTTTCTATCTCAGTTAAAACAACATTCTTTGTTTTTTAAACCAAGGTGAGCCGAAAATCTATTTCTCCCCATATAATTTTTGAAATGTGGGAACTAATAAGAATCGCTTGGTGCTACATCTGGACTGGTCGGTGATTTATAGTTTGGAAGCCGTATTTGCGTAGAGTTTCCATTAAAATGATACTCTTGTGAACAGGTGCAACACTCCCTTGGTCCAATTACTCTACTCTTTTCCTTCACAGCTTTTTTAGTTGTTGCAGCAAATTGGCATAGTACTGTCGGGTTATGTTCTGTTGTTTGGATTGTAGCCATGATCTTTTCGATTGCGGCACCTTGGAGAGTATGGTTCTGATGGCACTTTATAGACTCCTGTTTAAACTCAGGCTAATAATGCTAAATCCAAATTTCGTTTCCGGCATCTGTTCTGTTTAAAACTTGAACCTAAAAAGTATGTAAAAAATCTTACAACGCGAAAGCATTGCTCTAATTTTTGTCATATTCAGATGATCATAGCTTCAGTTATTGTATGATTACTTCTGGGGCAGTAGCACAGGGCTAGGGATGATCACATACATAGAAAAAACTCGAAAGATAATAAATCTACCGTTTTGAAAAATCATATTTTTGATATTGAGAGAGATGATTATCGACTAATAAAAATTATAATTTAACCCTTCCCTTTCAAGGAGTTCTCTATATTCAAAATAATCTTAACTAGAAAATAAAACGGCCACATTTTTAAAATTCGTATTATTATTTTCATTTTATTATTTAAATATCTAATCAAGGTACATTAAGATTCATAAAATCGTTGAAACTATCACAATAAGAACATATTTTTTTTTTCGTTTATTTTAAAACTCCTAACGGGGTCACAGTTTAATGATTGATACGAGTCTATCCAACTCGGAAGGATACGGCCGATTTTTTTTATAATGTTATAATTTGCGCTAATTTTTGTTTTGAACATTTGTGCACTAGAATTTTTGCCTGGATAAAAGATAAATAATATTTGAGTATAGTATAAAATAAAATAGCGAGTAAATTTGTCATAGATAGGAAAAAAGGTTTTTTAAAAAGTAAAAGAAATTTGTAAAAGATAAAAATAAACTTAAACTATAATGATAAAAATACATACGGAAGGAAAAAACATAACGTAATATATGGAATCCAAAGTGCGTTTGTCAGCCAATTTTTATTTGGGAATAATATTTTTGAGTGTGTTTTAGTGTGTTCTATGATATCTGAGAATAATTTCTGGAACAAATAATTGATTAACAATATTGCGAGTTGTTTTTGGTTTAGTTGACTCCACACGACTGTTAGAAAAACATCCATGAGCAATTTAACAACGACTCTGTTTTAGTATGATGAATATAATATGTGTTAAAATTTTTAGTGGGTTGAACACCACAATTACCATGAGTTGAACACCACAATTACCAAATGAAGTTCGTATCAAATTCTTGACACAGAAAATCCCAAAAAGGCTACATCAATACTCTAGCCAGTGGACATCAAATACAAGCTATACAAAGTTAATCGCCCCATCGCGAGCACATTGATTGAAGCGTACAATGTAGAAGCACAATTTGTCAAAAATAAAACGAAAACTTGGTTTGAAGAAAAGAAAACAGGGGTCATTTTTCATCTACTTGTTCACCAAAATCTGAACTAGTATGGTATAACCATTACTCAGCCTCGAAAGTAGTTAAAAGAAACGTCGCAGACGTCTTTCATTACGATGATATGTTGGTTTTGTCCTTGCCGCACAGAGGAAACCGTGTCCTTGTCCATTTCTCAATTTTGTCTTGTGCTCTGTTTTAAAGATTCTTCTGCAATGACACTAATAGCTCCTGTGTGTATAATGCTCTGCAGAAATATTTCCTCTAAAGCTGTTGTAGGTATTTAGATTATCCTTTGAAATTTCCACTAAGTATACTAGATTTCTTTTGTAAAATGAACGCAGCAACTCGTCCATTAAGAGCTCCTGTAATATTCGTCCTCAGAAGCATCACAATTGTAAGTCTATTCGAGCGAATAATTCTGGCTTAGCATAGTGCAACTAAGTTGGGTTTTACAAGGACCTTTAATTTGATGAAAAGAATTTTTGTTGTCAATTAGTTAGCAGCAATTCCGGGAAGTGTTATCCAAAAGGTGAACTGTTTCTAAGCAAGAAAAAATATTCGATTTCAACCAGATACTCGTAATTATGTTCCGAGTACACAGGAAAATGTAGTTCATATTTTCGCTGACTTCGCAGTGCCGTTTTTTTTTTATTAAAAGTTAAACGATTTTTTTGATTAGAAAGATGAAAAGGAGAACTGATCGTACACGTGATCTCTAAGCAAATGAACAAATATTGGCGGTATTACTATTAATTTAGTTCATGGTTAGTAAAAATGTTTTTAAAAAAGACATAAAATTGTGCTTTAGAGAAGTCAAGAATCCATGAGCTTTTAGAACTACATTCTCATCGGCATCGTGCTATGACAAATGGAAAATTTATTATTAAAAAATAAATCACAGCATGGTGCACATAACTTAAATAGGGCGACTATATTTCGTGGTGATTCTTAATTAAGTAAGCACTTTTTTATTTCTACGCGTATCATAAGGGAAATGAGTCTGTCTGGTCTGATACACAAAGATGGTAATCTTTTTTAGTAACCGATTGCAATGATTAAAGCTTGCAGCACACTGTCGCAACAGAACGATTTTTTTTAAAGGTACTCGTACTATACAAATTCAGATCGAAAAACAATGGAACCAATTGGTTTTGGAAAGAAATAATTTGGTAGAGCAAATAACAATGTTCTTGTATGATTTGTTCCAAGCAATATAAAGTTATATTTTTGTTTTAAACTAAATTGTAAATAATATTTTCGGTAGCCCGGAGCGTATTCCTCCTGTCCGAGTGTTCGAATCCACTTATGACATGATCCTAAGCTTTCTTTATACCCAATTGTATTTTGATTTTCAACACAAATATATGTTCCTAATTATCCTTGTATCTTCTTCATTGAAGCTGGGCGATTGGCTAACGAATTACTCCCGAAAAAACGATGTTCAGAAACTTCGAGAGTAAACTCAGATGGTCGTAATGACAAATATCATCGAAGAGGTCACGGCCGATTTGACTTGTCGCGCCTTAGAAGATTGCCTCCGTGTAAGCGTGCTACTCAATTTTCCATAGATCGTAGGTTCCAGTCACACTCCATATCATGAGTACAAAACTTTATCTTTATCCACTTTTTCTTTACTTTTCAACGATTCCAAAAAGCCAATTTCCAGCTATCCTTTATACCCATCATGAGTACAAAACTTTATCTTTAATCCACTTTTTCTTTACTTTTCAACGATATTAATTCCCGAAAAGCCAATTTCCAACTCTCCTTTATACCCATTCCCGTTGTCGTTGCTGGAAGTTCTTCTCGCCATACAATCTCTAGGCATATATCTGACAAATTCTCATGTGCAATTCGCTGGCACTCCATAATCTCATTGATCGAATCCGTCCTCCCCGAGTAATTGAAGGAAGCCATCACAGCTTTTACAGATTCCTTCGAGCATCGCCGAAATGTCGGAGAAAGATAGGGCAGTGTAGGTCAGAAGACAACAGCCCAATGCCTCCATGTCGAAGGTCAAATTTTCAAAGAATTCTTCAATAAGAATAAACCGATTTTTTTCATAATGTCCTTCAGCAACGACGAAGTTCAGAGGGCTCTGTCTTCAGGCATTTAAATCATAGAGCTGGTGTATTTCTAAATTAATGAATATGAATGTGTTAAGAAGCTACCCTTTAAAAGTGTTTTTCATTTTATCGATGAAGTTCAACCGTATTAAGTCACGAATATGTCTTGGCTGGTTCGCCAAAGATTCTGGCATCGACACTTCCAGTTGGACGAAGGTGTTCTTCCATTTAGCGTGGGAGTTAATAAACAGTTCTTGTCAAAGACTTTGTGTAAGTAAATCAGTTTTCCTCGAGAGTCGTGCTTATTTTAACTGCTATATCAGTCAGTTCGCAGCGAAATGGTGGCTGCGCTTCGTTGACCGTTCTTTTAGTTACTTCGTTGTCTCACTCTCTTCGATTCCCGATCAAACACTAACACCAGGTTTATGATAATTTCACAACATTGTCTGTTAAGTATATACACATTTACACAATTATAGCAGGCAATAGAATTATGAAGGATTGCAGGCTAATCTTCCATTCGCGCTACATGACCAGCCCTCTGCAGTTTACGTAGTTTGATGAATGTTGAAGCTTCTGGCTCCTCGTAGAGTTAATACAACTCATGGTTGTATCTTATCCAACAGTCCGTTCCTTCCTTCATAGGTCCCAAAATTCTTTGGAGGACCTTTCTTTCGAATGCGTTATGTGTTTTTTTGGAAGTTCACGTTAAAGTACACGTCTCGCTGCCATAACAGAGCACAGGTCGTATATTATTTTTATATATTCGCAGCTTATTGTTCCTGTGCACTTTTTTGGATTTCATTATTGGAAGTACTGAATAATACATTTTATTTGCTAGCATGATCCGTCGATTGATTTCGTCCATTTCATTCCGGTCCTTTGCTAAATTGGCACCAAGATATACGAAGTTGTCAACACTCTCCAAATTATACTCCGCAATTGTTACATTCTGTCTGATTGTTGTTCTCTTTCTTGTTTGCGTCATTACTTTCTTAATGCGCAACCCGACTTTTTTTGCGGCGAAGTCAAGAGTTCCAGTAAAAAACAGGTTCCAGTGCCAAGTTCGTGAAATATAACCGAGTGAGAGGCGGACTCAGTAAATTTAATTAAGAGGCTTCCTTTGAGTTTACTGGCAATTGAATTCATTTGTTCACATTACAGTGAACTTAAAAAAAAATAAATCACTCCAATTACATTTTAATTTGTCCTATCGGTGCACACCCTTATTGTGAGTCTTTATTAGACAGATTAAAAAACAATGCGCAAAACTCATTTTTAATCATGCAGTACATGTTTAAGGACTGAAAGATTAAAATTTGGACATTTTTAACTTGGAACAACTTTTTTAATTCACAATTTTATTCGCAATTTGATGGAATAAACACGGAAATTGAAATGTTACTAAATTTTTTTATTATTATTTTTTTAACTCCGTACAACTCTATTGTGCAACTTTTAAAAAATATTGGAAACGATGCTTTAAACTTTAGAGTTTTTTTCATCTCAGTCCTCATTTCTTTTGTATATAGTTACGATTAAATATGATTTACGTTAAATAATTAATAAATCGAATTCTGACTGAATTCGTGATTTTTGGTTCCGTTTAGTTGCAAATCGATGGAGTATTTACTGAATAATTTTACCCTTTTCTTTTCGCTTTAAAGCATTTTCCAATTTAGCAAAATTATTCTGTGTGATTTCTGTTACTATCCCTACTAACTACGAAACTAATGATGTGTTTATTTGCAGATGATTGAATGTACTTTCTGTATCAGGCCAGATACTAATAACGAAAACAAGTTGAAAACACGTAAAACGATTAGACCAATTCTTTTAGTATTTTTTTATATTTTACAATTCCAAATAAATTTATGTTTAGCTATTCACAATATTTTTTTAAGTTTTCTCTTTTTTTTGGCGAAACATTAAACGATTTTATAATTAATTAAAAACAATGATAATTATTATTTATTTATACTTTTCACAGCACCAACCGTTGAGTTTTTTTTGTTCAAAATAAATGCTGAATTGTTAAAGAAAATGAATAATTGGAATGAATTATGTATCTATTGGTTTTTAGTGTAATAGAATCCACAAAATTAAAATAAATACATCCACAAGACGTGCGAAGACTCTTAGAGTTTGGCAACATGTGTACAGTTCCTACAAATGAAAAAGTTTTTGAAACCTCATAAAATATGAAATTTTTCTTTCGATTCGTTTATCCAATAATTTTATTTTAAATATAAATACGTGAAAAACTATGTAAATAAAAAAAAATGATAACAAAATGAATAATTCATTAAATATGGTAAACAAATATTCAGTTAGTAAGAAGTAACCGTTTTGGTTGATATCTGAAATTTTATGAGTAGCATGATAGAAAAAAATAGATTAATTTATTATTATGACATGCAGTGATACAACGACGTAAGAAACAAACAAGATAACAATTATAAATGAAATAATGAAGCAAATGAAAAGTTAAATTTGAAAGCACGATAAAAAAGAAATATGTGAAAAATACGATGAACGAATTGAAATGTTTATGACGTGATTGCAATTCAAAGAAAAGAGCATTGTTAAAGTTATAACAGTTTTTTTTTTAATTTTTATTGAATAACTACACACGAAAATCTCGTCATAACCAATTAAAATTTAGAATATCTAGTTACATAACAAGAATATTTATTGAATCTATTTTTTTACAGTAAATGCATTACATCAATTTACCACCCTTAATTTTATTGAAAAACAAAAAACAAATAGAAAATAAAAAAAAAAGCATTAAACGCAACTATAATTGCTATTTTTGTGTACGCTTAATTATATCAGGTCTTATTTTTTTGAACGGATAATTTATTGCACAAGTAACTATAATTCGTATTAGGATGATGTTGCTGAATAAGCAAACTGGATATCTTAAAAAATGCTCTAGAATTTATTGCGGTAGGTTGATTTTTTTTCTCATTTTTTAAGTTACATTATCACTTTTCCATGTAGGTATACATAATAACAAAAATATACAATATTTAGCACTTTTATTAATTAAATGAATTGAAAGAAAAAAGCGATTAATGTTAAAAAATCAAATTTGCACAATTATGTCGACGAATACGAACATCGAAACAGTGTCGTTGGCTGTTTGATTGCATTAGTTAATATTTTTTGTAACATTTAAAATATTTTTGATCTATTTAATGTACGCGTGTGAAACAGGATAACATTTTTTATTTTTATGATATGTTTTGGTGTATTTTTGTCATAATGACTATTCAAGTACAAGTAATGACTGTATAACGGAGAGTATCGATTTATTTGTAACACAAAAAAAAAAATAAGTACACAAGTTTTATTGGCTTAAGTCCTAATCGTAAATTTATTTAGAATTTTTTTGTTTGCCGAAAATTAAAGAGAGTTGGGTAGGTAGTGTTCTAAATGCTTGATTAAACTGATTAGTGTCGAACGGCGATTTGTGGCTTACATCGAAATAAAATTTTTAATCCTGTTATCTGTGAGAAGTAGAGATGATTCAGTTTGAATAGATATCTGCCTAAATAGATACTGCGCACTAAAACTAGTACGTAAGTCAGCAGTCCTGCAAAGTGTATGCTAAAAATCCACACCACATCTTCTATCTATAGACCGGTTAGTGATCACGACGACGGTGTGATTACATGGTGCGATTTAACTGGCTATAATCAATTATACAGGCTGTACTGTCTCTCACGCATATGAAATAAATAGAATGAAATCACGGAAGCCATACAAAAGACCTTATGGCAATAAATTTCACTTTACTTCATTCCATAGGAAGGTAATCATCAAATTTGAAAACTTTCTTACGAATCGCGTAGTACTTTTATGTAGTGGGCCAGGGAGTCAGTTTACTGGCTGAAGTCGAGTCTGGAACTGGAATGAACTTGGAAACTGACAGTTTAGCTTAAGGTAAGTGTATTTCAGTATTTTCGACTGAAACATATGCAATAATAAACACAGCAGAATGCAGTGATAGCCGGACCGCTTTACATTCCCTAGATCGTTAAATCAACTCTTCGAAAATCGTACGTGAGTGTCCGGAATGTTTCTATTCTTTTGGCAGATTTTATGACTTAGAGCTCATGTGGGTTCCAAGCATGGAATTATAAGGAATGCCTGAGAACTAGACTTTTCCTAATGAAATCTGATTGCCTTAGTACATAAAAGTATGAATATTGGTAAGCCTTTAGCCAATCAGCAACATGAAATGTGACATTCTGCACCCAACATGTAGTTTGCATCATGCTTGCATCTCACTTCCACTACAAGCTGTTGTTCTTCAGTCTCTTTCTTTTGACACGGGACACCCCAGAGTACCCACTTGCATCTCACTTCTACTCCAATCCAATTTTCAATCTTTCTCCTTCTCATGAAAAATTACACTCTGTACAGGTAGCCATTAGTGAATGGGTAAGTAAATCGCAAATTGAGATATGGTAGCACCTTCCAACAATGCGGAACACTTGAAATCTTGCTGATGAGGGACCAAACGGATAAACCGCAGTTTACTGATCAAACGTAATAGACGAGAATGCGGTCTGTACAACAAAGTAGTATAAATCATGTGGGCAGCCTTTGGCTTAAGGTACGCTGTTGCTGGGAGCTGAAACTGAAAACTAATTCTGAAGCTAATTCAATTTTAGAATTCATAATTATATTTACATGTACATAGTACTCTTTGCTTGCTGCAGTTGGAATGATAAATCTAAAAACTTAACATGAACGGTGTAACTGAGCTTCTGAAACTAAGAGCTCCGGTAGACTAACAACTTTCAATCGGCCGATAGGTTAGTTGAATGGCTAATGGCAATCCAGTTATATGGAAGCGCTCGCACCAACCGATTCAAATCATCCAAACAAAAAAGTTGTACATGCGAAACAATTCCCTTTCATTCGAATAGTAGCCAAACTCTCGTGCGAGAGCTCTATATGCATAGCAACTCATGGCCATCGCGCACCCAACATCCAAAAAATTCATTTACAACCGCTGTTTCTTGCGGATATTTTATACAGAGACACAACCAAGTAGCGATCCGATATGATATCAAACAGTAAACAGTTTCAGTACAAAATCTACCTAGTGCACATCATGATTTTTGAACAATAATACACCGTCGGTGGTCGTAGTAGATTGATACCGTGGTACCAATATTTGGTGCTCATTTAGCAGGCAGATAATTATATTACAGTTTCAATCTACTGTAGCTATCATCCATAGAAATATATATACTGGAGATGACAAGCAGCGATTGAGTTGAAGGCGGACGTCGTCGCATTCACTTGCACGCAAAACAACAACAAATTCACATAACGCTCCTGTTTTGACTCACTCACTCACACGCTAAAACAACAACAATTTGATATAACGACCCTGTTTTGTCTCACTTCTCACCGTGTTTTTGGCTTCAAAGCGCTTTATACAAAACTGGTGGCTTGTCGTCTCCAGTAGCTCTATGTTATCATCCGAGTAGTTTGAATGATATGCGTATAAACAACGAATAAATAGTCGACAAATGTACAATGGTTCGCACAAACATTTTTTTGACACGGACCCTGCGATGAGAACAACCACAAGCAACAAAGAATTGGCATTGAATCTGTTTCGCACCCGATATTTTCTCCTTCTCTGGACGAGCTAGTCTCACATGCGCGAACTTTACACTACACGCTAAAGCCACTCCAGTTATACTAATTCCTTCATGAGATTTAGCAACCAATGTTAGCACTGGCTTACTAAACTAACTTGAAAATGACGGTACAGAGCTTTGGTTTGGTTTAATGTTGGATTTAGATTAAGTTTTAGGCTTAAATTTTGCTTTTGGTAAAATGTATACATACGGCGTTGATGTTAGGTGGACAGAAGAATTGTCGTTCCCTGTCTGAACTTTTGCACTTCGTACGGAGAAAGAAGAAGTACGGGTGAGAGATTGGAGGACAATGTACCAAGTAGATGCTGAAAATGTGTTGTGCTGTTTTACCTCATAACAAACAGCAACCAAACGTTAAACATTGATGCCTTTGAAGTTGTCAAGAGGATGCGTTAAAATCAATACAATTTCTGCACACGATAAGAATAGATCTTCTTGAAAGAATACCTCCATAATCTAGAGCAGTGATTTTCAATTACTTTTCTCATATTTTCTTGCTCGGTCAGTGGATGTGAGCGCTAAGTGTTCCACTACACCACCGGATTATCTCACTACTTCTAACCAAAATAGCAGCAAGTATTAGAAAATCGGCGAGGGAAAGCACTGAAGCACATCTATCGCCATGATATAAGAATAATCAACAAGCGAATTCGTAGTCAGAATCGAACTCTGAAAAATATCGAATTGCGAGTCAGACTGAATTTTTTTTTGCTGTGATCTAGCCTTTCATTCCAGATGTCATGGATCCCATATATTTCCTTCCACGTCTAATTATTCTGCAAACAACGATTATGCACGTGCAAACAAGCTGTGATAAAGCTGTAGCTAGACAAACTGACTGAGTACCTTATCAAACGGACTGAAACAAATTTCTATTATTTTCTTCCATAGACAACTATCAAATGCGTATCTAAAAACAATAAAAAGATTTCTATATGGTGTGTTTGTAAGCGAAAACTGAATACACAGATTCAGCACTTCCTGTCTGACCTCTGATTAGAGTCTACTTTCAACAGAGCTCCTTCACAAAACGCGATTCTGTGCGATATCCAAAAGTCGTTCCTGTTAAATCCGTCCGTATCTGTGGCACCGTGCCTGTGTCTTGAATAATCTTACGCTTTAAATCACGAGTGATAAGCGTATCATCATCAATGGCGCGACAGCCCAAATCGGGCCCTGGCCTCCTTGCATCACCCAGAGTCTATTTCCAATTTTTGGGCAAGCAGAACAGGCTGGGGTATTTTCTTCAGCCTCAATTCCATAGGGACACACACAAGTAACAGATAGTCTTCTTCACACCTTTGATATTATGATGTTTTCTGCACAATGTTGTGGAGCTTCGAGACTGGTCTCTATCACGAAAACAATTATCTCAGAAGAATATCATCGAACAAGTATTCATCATATTCGAAAAGAAGTGAAAATAACATAGTACCAGATATGACTACAAAGAGGGCACAAACACATTATATTTTTTTAAGCACCGAGTACCGAGTACCCATGGATTTGAATTTACAATTAATTTGTAAACTAGTGCAAGACCTTGACGAATTCAGCCTACAAAAAACACAATACATAAAGAAGGAAATCAACCAATTCAAACCTTCACGCTGCTGCAGTCTGGCAAGCTCATAGTTACTGGTTTTGTATAAAGCGCATTGAAGCCAGAGAAGTGAGACAAAACAGGGTCGTTATGTCAAATTGTTGTTGTTTAGCGTGTTTCAAGAGCGGGACATAATATAAATGTGAGTGAGAAACAACAGGGTCGTTATGTTATAACGTCCGCCTTCAACTCAATCGCTGCTTGTCATCTCCAGTATATATATATATCTCTATGGGCAAGCTTAAGGTACAATATGGCTGGTACTGCCGACCGTCGCGGCTTCTCGAAGGAGAAGTGTCTACCTGTGCCAGCAGCGTATCAGAATTTACATTGGACTATGATCTTTGTATATTCTGGTTGTTTCCGGGTAGACAGATACCGAGATATAGATGTAACGTGTATTTTTCAGAAACCTTCTCTTATTTTATCAGCTGGTTCCAGTCGCTTGACATTGATACAGGCGAAATTGATCGTAAAACTTAATAAAGTCGATAAAGTTTAATCAAGCATTAAGACATAAAAAAAATTAATTTTGTTTTACGAAATGTATAGTGTCAATAAAACAAATAATAAAAAAAAGAACATGCTACATACGGAAAAAAATTAACAATTTAAGATTTAAAACGGGAATAAAAGTAAAAAATTAAGTACCACTACTTTAAAAGAAAATAATAATAAATAAACATTAAAATGGCACGATATAAATTCTCTCTAATTATCAACAACTTTTTTTGCCACTATTATCTACATAAAATTTAAGAAAATGAAAACAAGAAAATTTTAACAATGTTTTATGATCATTTAACTTACATGTGCTCGGGATGATTGCGTATGCAATCGATAAGATCGTTTGGTTTCAGTTCACCTGAGCAGATCCTATGAATGGCCGTGAATAATGGAAATCTATTGAAAAAAAGCGATTGTTAAGCACACACGCGCACTTGTGACAGTAATTGTAAAGGAAAAGCCTACCTCTCTTCCATAGCCTTATTTTTGAGCATAAAGTTAACTTCCTCGGCAGTAGGTGGTCCCTGCAATTTTTGCCCATTGAGCATTTCGCCTTCGAGTTGCTTAATCGATTTGCCAGTCTTAACAAAAGCTTCCGAAACTTTACGGTTTCGACCACCTGAAAATTAACAATTCAGCAATTTACAATAAAAACCAATGCAGTAATTTTTTTGCGAATCAAGATTTTACCATAGCATGTTGTAATAAGATCAGCAACACCACAACTTTCAAAGAAAGTCGATAGTTTGCTACCAGGATAGAAAATATCAACAAATTTAATCATTTCCATTAGACCTAAACGAATAACTGCTGCTTTCGTGTTATCGCCTAGTGCCAGACCGTCAACGAAACCGGCACCACATGCAACAATGTTCTGCACCGAGGAAATAAAACGGACATTAGAGCCAAATGAAAAGAACAAAAAAAACTAAATAAGTTTTAATTACCTTCAGAGCACCACATACTTCGACTGCATCAACATCGTCAACAACAACAACACGGAAATGATGTGCTTGCAACAAATCGCGAAGGACCGGTGCTAGTTTCATATCGCGACATCCAATTGTTGTTTCGCAGAATTTCTCTTCAGCTACTTCATTGGCTAAATTTGCACCCATCAGTACGGAGCATGGAATCTAAATTAGGACCAGATTAAATTTTGTTTTTATTTTGCTTTTATTAAACAACACCACAGATAGTTAAGTACCTTCAGATGCCTAGTAATAATATGCGAAATTAAATCGATACCACCACCTTCGGCAACATCAAAACCTTTAATTAGCGAAATAGCGACGGCCGTTGGCTTAATTTTGCCCAGTAAATTGGCACAGAAGTTTCGGATAAATTGATGAGGCACTACGAAAATTAATATGTCGGCATCTTTCGCAGCTTCGACAATGTCTGGAACAGCAACCTGTAAAATTAAACAGATTTTGATCAAAAATAACATAAAACATGACGAATTTTAGTGTGGTTAAGGTAAACACTAATAAGACAAGTGGTACGAAATGTACAGATCAAAGAATCAAGGTGAGGCGGATATTATTTACAGGAAGAGATTTCATTCAAGTTAAATTTAAGGGCAACCGACAATTATTTATCACATTCCCTTATTATCCTTACTGAAAAATGAAATTTTTTAATTAATTTACACTATGGGAGATTTTTGTTCCAAGTACCAAGCATGTTGATCCAAAAGAAATACCACACAAAGGTGGTATTTCGGTGTGCCGGTTGCCTCTGTTAGGGCTGCCATTGCTGAGTGGGTGAGTAAATCACACATTGAGAGATGGCGGCTTCTTCCGGGAATGCGGCAAACCAGAAATCTTGTTGAGGACCAAGAGGACGAACCGCTGCTTTTCTTCTTCTTGAGCAGAAAGGAATGTGGTAGTATGGTTGGTGTCCTCACAGGGCATAACTCGTGTGGCCTACACCTGGTCAGACTGAGAATCATTGACGACCCCATGTGCACTGCTTGCGACGAGAGCGACGACACAGCATACTCTTTTGCGAGAATGCACGTATACGGCGTTGATGCTATGAGGATGGAAGAACTCCGTTCTCGATCCCTACCTGAGCTCTTGAAATTCGTGAGGACGAAAAAGTTCGGGTAGAGACTGGGGGATTCGAGTATAATGGGCCATGTAGGCCTGAATACTCAAGATGCGCTACTTTGCTGCGTGTCTTCCCCCACACCAAACAACAATACAAAGGTTAAAGCGAGCAGGTCGGTTTTGTTTGTATTCTACAGCCCCCAATTCAATAGAATCAGAAAACTTTTATAAAGACTATAATAACATGAGCCCAGGCCCGTGCGCACGGAGAGGGTTTTAAGGGATCAAAACCCCCGCCCCCACCCATTGATCTATTTAAAAAAAAAAATGTATGTATATTTTCGAGGAGGACGATCGTCCGCATCCTTGGGTCCAAACGCTCTTCCATTCTGAAAACCAGTAAATGTTAAATTCAAACGTTAGCAGGTAGTGTGACCATTCTCCAATGACGCTATCTATAGAAGCATCAGTTTTCGATCGACCTTGGTCACAAAAGCACATATTTCAAAATGTGTAACACGTATGCATCACATTACGAAACCGTGTTCGGTGTTAGCATCCAAAAGGACCAAAAATTACCCGCTGTGAAGTATGTACATGAAAAGTCAAAGACATTTATAAGTAAATGGGTGAAATTTCAATCCGACGTAAAAAGCATCGATTATCTGATGCCTGATCGTGCGAAAAACTAGGAAAAAAAAGTTTTAGTGAAAAAACTGATTTTACGTGTGAAAAGAATACTCGTCCATCATTTTTCGTAAAAGGTCTGACTGTGTCTAGTGACTGTTCTAATACGTTTATTGGTTGATGTGGAATTTCAAAGCACAGTGAAGAAACCACTGCTGTCCATCAGACACGTCGTAAAAGGACTCGCTTAAATCGCGATTGGAAGAACGTAATTTTGTAGTCGAAGATTCTTTTCTGTGAGTTCTTTCTATCTGGCGTACCAATACAACAAAACACATCCAGCGGACTACTAAACATCCAGTAATGGACCATGATCTGAGGCTTATTTGCCAAACAGAGATTTGACACTTTTTACATTTTTACAGAGAATTTGAATGCTTCTAAAATGATCAAATTACATCAGTAGGCTTTACTACCATCTGCCCAAAAATGAACACCAAAGGAAAAATTAAAATTTGATACTACAAGATGACAACGATCCAAATCATTGAAGTCGGCTTTGTACTGTATAGAAATAGGCAAAAATTTACCAGTTAGCTTCGTGGTAGCGGTTTATCTTTTCATCACCTCGAGACAAATTCAACTTTATACATGCGTGCGAGACTCCACCTCTTCCTTCAATATTGCCGTCTTTTCACTCCTCGTTACCGATACCAGATAGAATTATCTGGAATACTACCAGTGAATATACCCATTATGACGACTAAATTAACCACGCTGCATCCCTATTGGAAAATCTTACGACGCAGAACACCAAATAAAACTTTTTCGAAGCCGGATGGCGAGTGAAGGGTGTAGGATAGTGAATTTAATTACCGCGTTCTTGCAGGGACTATGACGAGCTGGATTGACCGTAATATTCATCAGATTCAAATCTCTTAGAAAATGTTTGAGCATTGTTGAAGTTCAAGCTGTGAATGTCAGGAGTTATTTCCACATATTCGAAACAACCCCCCCCCCCTTGACGATATCCTGCGCACGGGCCTGCATGAGCCCAATTCAATAGGGAATGTTGTAAACCCGTTCCATTCGTCCAACTTTTCGAATCATATTGACTTTATATAAATATAAATCCTTCAATTAAATCATATCTCCGTTGTAAAAGAATTATTATTTGTACAAGCGAACGAAAATATTCTCAATTACAATGTGATAGAGTACCTAGATACTATATTTATTAATAATAGGCTTGTTAAGGTTCTTAAGCTGTTAGCCTTAATGCCAACAAATAAATAAATAAACGTGGACTAGTGCAGTTTAATTACTGCTAGTATCATTTATGTTCTACACTAAAGCAGTACAAATTAGTTTACATAACAATGATGAAGATTAGCTATCGCATTTTTTTCTGTAATACGAAATAATAATCTATTCAGTGCGATAAATCAAGTTTTATCAGCATCAGTGAACCAGTTGAAATTATTTTTAATATAAAATATGGTAAATACGTTTGTTATCTTACAAAGGTTCGTAGTTCAATTTTTCAGTTGTAGATTATGTAAGGTATAAATTTAATATTGAACAAAAAAAAAAACATTCATAATTGAAATTATTTGGACTGAAGGCTTAACAAAGCATTTTTTCTATTTGTAGTTTATCTGAGATTTGATTGGAGCAAACTAAATACTCGTAGATATATACATACAAGTGATGAAAAGATATAATGCGATTCAGTGTGTCTACAAACTTAGAAGTAAATTAATGGAATATTTTGATGACTTCAGTCAAAAGTCCACAGCCAGCTTCGAAGCAAAGTGTGATCCTCGGTCGAAATTTCACCTTCATGTTAAGATTTTGGATGTTGTCGACGTAAATGTATATTTCCATTTCGCCACAGAGGAAGAAATTTTGAACAAAAAAATCTAGCTGTATGTTTGTTTCTTTGAAGCAGCAAAAATTTTCGAATGGAAGAAATTTCGAGATAAACGAATTTCTATTTTCAGCTCACTGCACATAAGCTTGCATTTTTGGTTGAGAAGTCGGACTAAAGAGATACTTCTATAGCAAAAAAAAGCTTCGAACAAATTAATGGTCATGTTTCTATCATTACATTGCTTAGGAATGGCTAAGTCTAGATTCCGGGATCATATCGTGGTGTTTTCTCTTTTCAGTAGATGGCCTGATATCTTGTAGTATGAAGGGTATACCTAGTGTCACTGATAAGTCCGCTGAAGATTCCATTCGGTCCTTGAAGATGTTTTCCTCGTTATCTCGGCGGTTAGATGCAAAGTCGCCGAGTCTTTTCGTCCCATGGAAAAGAAGTCTAGTTCCATCTTTTCTAGCTAGTAACACCTGAAATATTTGTTCGGGTCTCCGTATTGTTTTGAGCTGTTCACCGGGATTTCAAGTAAAACACAATTCGTTTAAAATCAATTCAAACAATAATTTATTCTTCGCATTAAATAATCGCTCTAATAATTGTGTGTGGAACATGCCAGAAGTATCCTCCGCATGCGATAAGAGTCGAGAGACTTCCACGCGGTTCTGGTAGTGCATGCGGATGTGGAATGTAAGAACATTAGGCGGAACAACAGAATTTTGCCACGACGCGGCACGGTGGCCATTCGAATGTTTTGCTCCGCCTTTCTGCTAGGTATTCGGAGGTTGTAGGTTTATGCACTAGAAACCGGCCACTGATTGCCGGGGTAGCATATAACTGTATTTTTAGAAGGGTGGGAGTGGAGAAAAAGGTGGTCGACGGTCAGTAAAGTTAATAATCAATAAAAAAAAAATGTTATCAAAATGTTCCATGGTATACAAGCAAAAGTTTGACAATCTGCCATACACAATATTTCTCATATCTTTAAGGGCTCAAAGAACAAAGAAATTTATGTTACTATCTAAAAAGAAATTTAGACATTTCTGTATTGACTAACACTAAAATTTCTTGACTCTACCATACCTCCCTTTATATTAGCATGATCAAGGTAGCGTCTAAATCACAGAAGAGATGAAACGATTGTTCTTAATTATATGTGAACAGCTAAGATCAGCCCAATGTACAACATTTGACATGTTGAAGGAAGAACGGTTTGGCGGCACTGCTCTAAATTTGAATAAGATAAATTAACTTGCTTTGATTATTGCTAATCAAAGCGAAAAACTAAACCAGTTGAAACTGTGTTTTAGTAAAGTCCATAAACTCGATACCATTCTCTTAGTTAAACAGGCCTGTAAGTACTGTATTATCAAAAACGGCATACTCGATGCATATGTCGCTCACAGTTTGTTGTCTTTTAGTTGCGATTTTGCGATCCCGATTTTGTGCGAGTGGATAGAGTATATGGGCCATAATATGCTTTCTTTAAGTCCAAGTAGTGCAACATAGATGTCGTTTCGAGAACTTTTCAAAGGACCCTCTTTGCAATAACATGCATTCTTTGGTGCATATACATTTTTCAGCAAAGTGGCTCTTCAGGATTTTTTTAATTTCAATTCCTGATTCCGATTCTGATTTTTTTAATCGAGAATACTTTTAAATTTAGATGATTATCATTGCTATTTTTTAATTGTCTTGGTATTATATGACTCGAACTACAATTTATTTCGCTTAAACAAGTAATA
Source organism: Beris morrisii (assembly GCA_951812415.1). Taxonomy (NCBI): domain Eukaryota; kingdom Metazoa; phylum Arthropoda; class Insecta; order Diptera; family Stratiomyidae; genus Beris; species Beris morrisii. The sequence continues at coordinate 126,327,040 of OX638311.1, forward strand.
CGATCAGTTTCACTTTCTAAATCAACATAGACATCTGTTGCTTGCTAGCGAATTATAAATTTGCCTTGAACATATCTTTTCTCTAGCATACCGCTCAATATATCTGAACTGAAAACTTTTGCTGGAGTATTTCCTGATAATTATTTTAACATAGTTTTTAGATAGGCTCTGGCATACTGTCCTAATAGGCAAGAAAATATAGAGATTATTAACGCGTGTAATTTTTCTTGAGCATTTATATTTTAGGCTTCATTCTTTAAGATAGGATTTGACTAGCAAAAAAATTAATTAGTCAGAATTTTTAGCTTGTTTAGATTTGCTTTTAATTCCCTCGTTCGGTAAACTGTTTCAAGCCGTCGAAACAATGTGGTCTTGTGATTAATTAAGAATGTTGTCTTCTTATAAAATCGTTTTATAGCATAATAAAATAATGCTGAACATAAATAGAAATTTTAAGAATTCTGGATTGAGTCTTTTGACGCCGGAAATCAAAATCAAAAAACCAAATTCTTAAAATTTAGCTTCTATGGTAGCTCTACCATGAACAAATTCACTTTCTCGATAAATAGAAATGTTGCAATTTTATTTAGTTCCAGTCTCATGTATCCGATTTCAAAAATCACCAAGTGTGGCAGTGGCAGTGACCGTGAACGGTCCATTAACAGTAACCTTGAATTAATTACGATGACTGCGATTAATACATTCATGTGGATACTAAAAATAAAATCTTACAATGCATATTTTTAATTTAACTAAGGTGTGAGTATGACGAGGTTTAAGTGAAATGATCAACTAGCACTAGCATATACTCAAATGTATGCACATTGTTGCATAATATTGTGTGTGAGTCAAGCCACTGGTGATGTCGATACCAACCTTAGAAATTTGATAATTAACTAAAGAGGCGATAAATTTTAAAAAAAAATCGGTAACAAGCTACATTTTTAGGCAATAGTCAAAGTAAACATGGTTCAGTTTCAATTAGGAATGAATATAAACGACCTGACAGAATATCACATCATAACGAAATTATTTTAATTTTGGAATACTTCGTAATATTTAGTAGACTGCTTATTTTTAGGGAACTGAATTACATTCCATTTGATGTAAGTCAAAATTGTAGGTGTACCTGATCTTGAGATAAGGAGTAATGTGCTTGTTGGCGTCCGCCTAGCTGCGGCTATGTGGATTGGCCTCAAACTCTAGGCCTGAAACAACAAAAATGTTATGCCGACTCATTCTGGAATATAAAAATTGGATACATTTTCCGATAGGTGACTCATAAGAGACCACGAACCATTGGTTTGAGCGGTTTCTCGACTTGTCAGGGAAATTCGCGCAAAAACGGCTCGAAAGAACAGCTTAATGTTTGTTTATGTTTTGGTATTATGGGTCCTAAAGCTTCTGGACTGAATAGGATTGTAAAAGAAAATGGTAACATATTTATAAGAATGGAATGTTTCATGGTGAGAAGCTACCATAGAAGCAAATTTGTTTAAATTTTTTGTTGTTTTCCGGCGCCAGTGGAGTTTCTGGTGTGAAACCCAACACGAAATCCCCGACTGTTGTTTAATCGCTGTCCCTGAGGGCATGACAGTTGGAAAACCATCACTGGATAGGCCAATTTATATATAACATATTTCTTAAAAGGCACTGAAATTTTCTAGTTCCAGACATTCATAATCTTCATAGTTAGAATTCCGCATAAAGTTCGCTTATCGAGCGGAAGATACCTTAAACGCATTGTACAGTTCAGGAAGGGGCTCAACGCTAAGAGCCGCCACGCTCATTAGGCACCATACGAGACCATAGTGATCCCTTCAAAACCTCGTGGGTCGCTCATTCCCCTCAAAAACACTCTATATCCCTGCAGAGCCCGGCCAGTTTGTCATGCCCTAACGACCTCAAATCCTCGATGTTGTCGAAGAAAAGACTACCCAGCCATCTCATTCGCCTTCTAGCAACCCCCATATTGTAAGTAGATTTCAAAAAAAGGTGCAACGTCCCACTTATCTTGAACAAATGCAGATTAGAATGCGCTGTGCAAAACATGAACCACGCAAAATCCTAAGTCTACAATCTTTGGATATTCATCACAGGTTGCGCAGCCTGCCTTTAATTTGTTCAAAAACGACCAATTCACGATCAGCCCATTCATAGATACTTCAAAAATTTAATGAAGTTCAATTACCGTTAATGTCTTGTGAAGGCAATCAAAAAATTATCAGTAAAGTGGCAAAGGATGGCGGAATTCCAGTACTTGGTTGATTTTTCTTTCTTTTTTGAGTCCCAGATTTGATTAAAGGACTTATAAAAGCAAATGACTGCTCCTGTTGTAAAAATACGGGACAAATATATGCAACTGGTTTTAGTTCAGCTAAGCTGCATACTCTTTGCAATTTTCACGTCCGGAGACATCTTGAAACTTATTAACTAACTGCTTCATAATCCCTGAAGCACTGGTTATTGTTTATAACAAGGCAGCGTGAAACGGGTGCTCTCAATGAAGTGTAAAAATGCCAGCCAAATAAATCATCGGAAGAATGTAATCTGTTAAAAAAAATACGAACAAAGTGGGACCAACCCCAACATTTTGGAGTAAAATAGATAAGATACAGTTAACTTTCCATGCCGCTCTAAGCAGGTGCTTATAATGATTAGAGGTCAATTCAGGCCTGGCAGTCCCAACACGATGTGGTATTATTGCCAACAGCTCCTTTCTATTCTAATTACACTTCTTCCCTCAGGCTGGCCGAAAATTGGCATACTGTTAAAAAAATATGATAGTAGTACCTAAAAAAAGCTTCGAGTGATGCGAGATAAGTCGAGATAGTCCGCCTTGTGGCATTACGTTGGGTCCCTTATCCAACTCGAGCAAGTAATTTATTTATTTATTTATTAATAACAATTGAACAGAAAATGTTTTCCAATTACGCAATTGCCATGAATAGCGTATAAACAAACAAAATGTGCTACATGTAATATCTAATAAACATATTCAAGTATAACTAAAATGAAAATGTAAGAAATTAAAAATTAAAGATAGGTTATGTAACAGAATAAGGAGAAAGAGTGACCTTTAAGTATACTTTGAATGAGTTTAAGCTAGGACTATGAAAACTAAGGCAATACAAATTAAAGGTGCGAGGTAATCTGATTAGAGGAGAGTTGTAGAAGCAATTAATATTTGCTTGACGTACTTTAAAGGTGTCGTGAGATCTAGTACTGTAGTCAATATTTCGAAGTCTGAGCGTATCACTAAGATTTGTGCTAAAAACAAAAACAACTTTATACAATAATACCATATCCAAGTATAATCTTATGTTCTTCATATAATATAAGCCAAGTGATTCAAGACGGGTTTCATAAGAGATATCAGGAAAGCCAAATTTACGAAAAAGAGATTTAGTAAAACGACATGGAACCGTTTCCAAGGCAGTTACGAGGTATGTAAGATAAGGATTCCATACTACTGAACAATATTCAAGGTGACATCGGACCAGACTATTGAAGAGATTTACATTACAAAAAGGATGCGCCGAACGTAATATAAAACCGCATAGCCTGTATGCACGTTTACAAACTTCAGTTATGTGCAAATCGAATTTTAATTTAACGTCGAAATAGAAGAGAATTTCCGATGTAATAGTCGAACTGAATGTGTGAGGTTTTGTTGGTGTAGATCATCATAAAGCATTTTTGCGTATTCAATGACAGTTTATTCATAGTACACCAGGATAAGAGTTTTTTGAGGTCATTTTGTAGGAGAAGGCAATCAGATTGTGATTTTATTTCCCGAAAAACCTTTAAGTCATCGGCATACATTAAATGCGTTGATTGGAATTCGGAAAGAAGATCGTTTACAAATAGTAAAAACAAAAGTGAGCCCAAAGTAGAACCCTGAGGAACACCAGATGGAGCCAGGTAGGGTGCTGATATAGATCCACTGAAGAGGACCATTTGCTGACGATCGTTTAAATATGACTGGAACCATATAAGAAGCCCAGTACTTAAGCCAAACGAACTCAGTTTCCGTAGAAGAATGGAGTGATCAACAGTATCAAATGCCTTTGTGAAATCTGTATAAATCGTGTGAACATCATAATGGTTCTCCAGGGAATGAGCTACAGAGTTAGTAAAAGACACCAAATTTGTTTCAGTGGAACGGCCTTTAAAAAATCCATGTTGGTTAATTGAAACACAGTCACGTACTTGCGAAAAGATATGTTCATGAATAAGCTTCTCAAAAATTTTTGCAAAACAGTTAATAATGCATATTGGTCGATAGTTTTCGGCTTTATGTTTCTCTCTTTTTTTAAAAATCGGAATAACATGGGAACTCTTCCAAACACTGGGAAAAATGCCCTCACGAATGGAAGACGTGCAAAAGATTTGTCAACATGGCCTAACATTTTCACAAAGATATTAGGAATATTATCAAGACCAGCGCTACCATGACTGTTTAGAGAATTAATGGCAATGAGGACATTATTCACGCTAAATACTGGCATCTCATTATTCCGATCAGATATTGTACTAGGAACGCAAGGAGTTGACGAAGACGAATAAACAGATTGAAAGTATTGAGAAAATAGCTTTACAATATCACTAGGAGGGTACGCAGTAGCCCCCAAGTACGTTATGTCCTTGTAGCACGAGAGGAATTAATATTAGGTGTACAAATAAGTTCCCGGCGTTCTCGTATAGACGGCGCTAACACGAAATACTGGGAAAAAATGGCGGATCAAGCTCGTAATATGGCAAGATCGGACATATTGCAACAATTCCCCATCATTACATTTGTAAAATTTTATCGGCGTCAGTTACTTATGAGTCCTTAACATGTCGGAGTTCGAGCCAAATAAGCGCCATTTGCGGGAAGTTTTGTTTTTTTGTTTTAATTCAAAGAAATCTGCGGCTGAGGCTCGTCAGATGATTAGAGAAACTTATGGCGAGTCTTCTATTAGCGAATCAACGTGTCGCGAATAGTTTCATCGCTTCAAAATGGGTGATTTCGGCGTGGAAGACAAGAACCGTTCCGGCCGGCCAAACAATTTCGAAGACGCAGAATTGGAGGTACTACTGTACGAAGATTCATGCCAAACACAACAAAGTCTTTCGGATTCATTCGATGTGACTCAACAAGCCATTGCACATCATCTGAAAGCCTTGGGAATGATGCAAAAGCAAGGAAATTGGGTGCCGTACGAATTGGAGCCAAGACACGTCGAACGGCGTTTTTTCACGTGCGAACAGCTGCACCAACGGCAGAACAGGAAAGGATTTTTGCATCGTATTGTGATTGGTGATGAAAAGTAGATTCACTACGACAACCCGAAGCGCCAAAAATCGTGTGGATACCCTGGCCATGCATCAACATCGACCGCAAAGCCGAATATCCATGGTACCAAAGTCATGCTATGCATTTGGTGGGACCAGCTTGGCGTGGTGTTTTATGAGTTGCTGCAACCGAGTGAAACCATCACAGGACCTCTTTATCGAACACAACTAATGCGTTTGAGCCGAGCATTGAAAGAAAAACGGCCGTAATATGAGCAGAGACACGACCAAGTGATTTTGCTTGGCCACATGTTGCTCAGGTTGTGAAAACCTACCTGGAAACACTGAAATAGGACGTCCTACCCCACCCGCTGTATTCACCAGACATCGCCCCCTTCCGACTACCACCTATTCCGATCGATGGCACATGGCTTGGCTGAGCAGCGCTTCCGTTCTTTTGAAGATGTCAAAAATTGGGTCGACTCGTGGATCGCCTCAAAGGACGTGGAGTTTTTTCAACGCGGAATTCGAATGCTGCCAGAAAGATGGGAAGCGATGTACAATATTTTAAAAAAAAAATAATGCAACTAATTTCCCACAATAAAGGCTCAAAGTTTGACAAAAAACGCCGGGAACTTATTTGTACAACTAATATATTTCCAGAAGGGTTTATCATTACCCATGAGAAGAGATGAATTAAGGTCGTCCACATAATGCCGAAAACCTATCTTTATTTCCTTTTTTAGCTGTTTCCTAAAGTTGACATAACTCGAAGCGTTATCATGGTTGAGTTCTCATAATAACAAAGCATCTTCAAACAGGCTCTGGGTTTGGGTCTGCAAGGCAGACGCGAATACATGGAGACGAAAAATCAAGTAGGGAATTGGAGAATGAATGGCGTAACAGCGCAAATTGAGCCTTAGTCTGAAGAATACATTCGGATTGTCCTCAAGTTTGAAAATCTAAGAAACTATCTGCTATGCGAGTCAATCAAATCCTGGTAACATGCAAAGGCTGTCCTCCAATATCGTATCTAGTAGAGCAGCACGGTTATGGCCCTATGTCCCATCGAGAGCCAAACATGAACTGAATATTTTTTTTTATGAAAATAGGAGATCCCTATTGTCCTCCAAAAGAAGCTCCAAGGATATTTACAGTTTGAACTTAATTCCCGATTTATAGCCACCCTATTCAATAAATTGTTATCTACTGTCCCGGAAATCAAAGCACACAAATAATGTCTTCTACTTGTACAACTGACCACGCCAAGTTACACGCACCCATCACTCACAATCTTTACAGTTTTCTTTAATGAAAACACGTCTTCGTCATGCTTCCGAGTTGATTTTATTTCGTGTACGACCTTGTCATAAAATTTCAACTTTTACCGTATACCAAGCACCGTGAGAGGTTTACAATCTTTTGGCGATTCATTCGACGAAAAATTTAGAGATAAGAAAAAAGCAACAGCGTACAGAGCTTTTTGCAATTAATTACAATAATAAATTGCTTGGCTTCATTATCGCGTCACTCCGGGTCTTGTGAAACAATCAGTCGGCGGACACGTTGTTCGTTTTACGCTAAAATCAACAGAAAGTAAGTGAACGGATAATGACCAAGACCATGCACTTGTCTAGCCGAACAATTGGACCGTCGCGTCGATACGTGTCATCAGTTCGCATTGTTTTTGCGTGACACCAGCGACGGATTTAAGGTCGCCCGGTCGTCTTTTCCAAGCGAACAAAAATTTTGAAATGTTGCCAAGAAAGAGTTTAGGCGAATGGATAAAAAAAAAAGTTGTTTTCGATACGATTAGAGTGACGCTCTTGATATGATACGGCCCACTTGTCGCGTTGCCGTTTGGAATCAAATGGAAAGCGAGATAACATTGAAAAACCAGTTCCAAGTCGTGATAGCGACTGGAGTGAGATTGTAAGAGCTGCTGAACGGTGGACTGAGCAGGGATCACGCGATATGCCACGGCTTTTGGCCGGTGAATAGAAAATAAATAAAATAAACCTAAAGTTCGGGATTATAAAGGGCGAACCATGTTAGTTGTAGCTCCTCATCAATTCCATTCATCGTTTCGGTTGGAAGGAAAAAAAACAATAAAGTCGAATTGCAGCAGTCGCGTGTATTTTTAACGCTCGGAATCTTTTGAGTGCACCGACACAAAAATGCATCGGCCTTCCAACGATGTGTACGCTTTACGTAATTAACTTGGTGGCTTATATAAGAGCGAGTGGCAAACTACGGGGTGTAGGTCAATCGGAAAATAATTAAAAAAGAGTACTTACAACGTTGGACGGGAGTTTGTGTCCCGGCAAATACTTGACATTCTCGTGGGTCGTGTTGATAATTTCCGTGAGCTTCTTGCCGTCGATCATTTCCTCGTAGACGTACATGGTGACACGGTCGTCGAACGTTGCAAGTGCCGCGGCATTGGCGCCAACAATTTTTGCAATTGCCGAACCCCTGCGAAGGTGTGAAAAGACGACAAAATTAGCATTAAGTGCATAAGAAACTCAACGAGAACGGGGAGAGTGCAATCTGTTTTTTTCTTGCAAAATTACATAATCGGGATTTTTGCGGGGCGACAAGGTTGCTTGCAAAATTGGTCCACGAACAAGGACACTATGTTGGTACGCACGCTCCTCGCCACACATTTTTTTCCTTACCAATTTCCGGATCCAACGATACAAACGCGAACTTTATCAGACATTTTCGAATTTGTTTACGGGGGCGAATAAGAATTTAACTAAAGAAAAAAATTGTTAAATTAATTCTTTCACACGTTGAACGAATTTCTGCTGTACGAATTAGTTTCGTTGGCGTGTTAACACGTTCACTGCTCGCGACTTTATAGTGCCCGAATCGAAAAATTGGTGGAAATTGAACTGGCTGGCTGAAACAGTCCCCTCCGGGTTCGAATGTTTATTTTTATCTTCGGCTTGGAAAAGTTCTCTGACGGGCGTCGCGAACTGATAAGAAAAGACGACAGATCGAGATCGAGTGCAGGCAGCGCGACGTTGTGCAGTAGGCAGAACACACGAATTGCAGGCGGGCGGGCGGTCAATGAAAATTATCAAAACATTCACCCACACACAATCAATTTTATTTGAAATCGCCCTACTCCGCGCGACTTTTTTCCCACGTGTGACAGCTGATAATTCACAATTGTCGGGAATTTTGACAGTTTTTGGGTATTTCTGACTACGCTCGGTATTTTATGGCAACTTTAGAAAGTTTGAAAGAAGTTCGTTATTTGAGACAAACTGAAAAAATGGTGAACGAATTTTTTAATCGGCGGTGTGTAATGTTTAAAACAAACTGTGATCTGTTTCAATTTTCTGTCGATCAATTAAAATTGATCTGATTAAAAAAAAAAATTAGTGACAAAAGAATAATTTTAATAAAATTTGAAACTGACCCGCTGTAACCAAACTCTGATTCTAACGTCAAATCGATTGTTTTGACAGTTTGTGCGAAAGGAGAACGAGAACGAGCTCAGAAATACGTTTAATTATCGTCGCTGCGAAAATTGATTTTAGGTTGTAGTTTAAATTGCATTATGGGATACAGTCGGAGTAGGTCTCGAAGTCCGCGCGAAAGCCGTTCTAAGAATGGATCGTCTTCGTATTCGTCGTCGAATAGACACCGGAGCGAACGAAGTCATCGGAGGCGTTCGAAATCGCGAACAAATACGCGGTCGCCGAGTCCGCGAGCAAGGAAACGCGACTATCACCAGGAGGAACGAAAGGTTCGTAGTTTTTGCATGTGTTTTTCTATTTTATACCTACTTTGTTAAGGGACTGCAGTTCAAATTGAACGTTTGCCTCCTCGATGAATTTCTTTCAATCGTTTTCACTTGGACGTAATCAACGGAGGTCGCAAGAATCCAACGCTTCATTGCAAGCTCTAAATGGTTTGACGAGTAAGACCGGATTCGATTATCCTGTGGTAACACAACGTACCTTCTTAGATCTAAGTGTATCCGTGTGCTCACGGGCAGCTACGCGTACCTACCTAATCAACGCTTAACCCGATCTCATCGGAACTCCCTGTTAATGTTTTCAGGGATAGTTTGTAAGTCCAAGATACGGTCACTCTTCCAAGGTTTGTAAGCAAACTGCGGAGACTTACCTGCGCGAAATGCGCAGGCCCACAGAGAACAAATAATTGACGGGCTTAAAACCAGAGGGGTACAAGTGCAATTCAAGTAGTTTTGAGTAAAATCATATCAAAGTCTTTTAAGTGTCAATAATTATGGCTACGACCTACCAACCTGGTTGATCGGTTTTCCTCTTAGGGACTTAGTATTCTAAATCCCACAGCGGATCCAAAAAGAAATATATATGTATAATTTCCCGAGATATACTGTTTAACGTGGTCTGAACTCGGGAAACAATGCACTTGTACCCCTCTGGCACTGAACTTTGACATATTTCCATGTATTTTACTTTATTATTTTTGAAATTATATAGGTAGATTGGGTGAACTCCTACGAGTGGTACCCTTGGGGAAGAGTGTTAGGGGGAGGTGGGGGAGACGTTTTCTAAGAAAAAGTTTTGCCTCGTAAAAAACTTTGGATTATTATATCTCGCGTACCAATTATGCAGTAAAGATTAAACTTCGTTCGTGTATATACTTGGCACATTTTTACGATATTATTTTTTAATCATAAAGTAGTGTGATCGACCTGAAATTTAAAAAAAATTGTTTTTTCACGTTTTAGGACTAGTAAACTCAAAAAAACAAAATGTCTGTCTGCCGCCCGCAATACCGTTTGAAGGTGCGTAGCTCACAAACCCGTTGAGATATTAAGTTGAAATTTGTATGGTGGGTATATTTAGTAAACCCCTGCAAGTGGTATCTTTTTGGGGGGTTGAGGGGGAGGGGGAGGAGGTGTGCGTTTTAGATGAAAAATTTTGGTTTCTAGATCTCAGGAACCGCTTACGCTAGGAGGCTGAAACTTGGAAAATAATAAAGTTGTGCCCAGACTGATGGCAGAATTTTTGTCACTACATGCACTTCTTCGCCGCAATATAACGAGATGATGAAGTGTTCTTTAAGGTTTCAAGGAAAGATAACTTTTGTAACACAGTATGTTAGTTACCTAATAATTTATTCAGTCTTATTAATAAAAAACTACGCAAAAAATTTCTAACTATTATATTGAACATAAGGGCTGAATAATGAAACTAAGTACGGTTACTCGCAGTCCGACTCGTACTCGGTTGGCTCATCTGTCTGAAATGTAAAAAACGGAGAGTATTTTGATTTGCGCTCGTTAAAAAGGAGTGCTAGTCGTACTTGTACCCCTCTGGCTCGTATTATTGGTGCTTTTCCGTTTAGTATTGGATTTTTTTCCTAACATATAGCAGCCTTAAGCTACTCTTGCACCTATGCGCCACTGGTTATAGACAGCAGACACTCTAAAGAGACATTTCTTGCTATTAACTTAATTTTTGCGAAATTGTCACTTGTACCCTTCTGGTTCTAAGCCCGTCAATTGTGATGAAGCAGGCACGAACGCAGAAAATTATTTCGGGGGGGTTTACAGAAAAATTATATCGTTAGTAGAATACTTATTATAAAAATGAATTTCCATTTGACCTCCTTTTTGCAACAGTATTCTAGTACTTCTAGCGGAGCTTAAAACGAGGTCTCTCATGGGACTTATTCTGGAATAATAATAATAATAATATTTAGTCCCTTCATGCAAAATGGGCAATTCCTTCTCAACTCAAGAGTTGGAGAAGAATTCCCCATTTGGGTACACTTTCTCAGCTCAGAGAACTGGTGAAAATGCTGTCACTCAGCTCATTGAACTGGAAAAATTTTCACCGTATCGACATACTCATGCATGTATGCCGACATTGGGCTCAATGTCCAATCAAATTACCTTAACCCGAAGGTACTCCCCAGTCAGTGCAACTCACTGTATAAGGGGTCGTACCGAGATATAGTTTTGAAATATTTTAATATAGAAAAATAATAATAAAATTATTAATAAATTAAAACAAATATAAGTGAAAAGGAGAGAGGATTGTGAAAAGTTTTAAAAATAAACACGTAATTCATGCAACAACACAATCTACAACCATTCCTTAGAATCTTCGGTAATATCGAGAAGCCGCCTGAATAATTATCTGTTTCCAGGTCGTTTATAAATACAACAATTCTTTATACCGATCCTAGTTTCGACCTAGAAGATGCTTTTTTGCAAGACGTTTCAACTGAAACACATTCTTTGCCATTTGTATATTTGTCGGTAAAGCATTATATTCTCGTATTGCCTCGAAGACAGGATCCTCGCCCAACTAGTAAATGTCTCGTGATTAAGATTCAGAAAGGTTTCAATACCTCGTTCTCTCCTCCATTTGACCTTCTTTTTGCAAAAGCATGTCCCCTCTGAAATCGGATCTCCATTGTAACTACCAAGAAATCATTTTAAAACTGTTGTAAAGGTGCATAAAACGTCTCTCTCAGTTCTTTAGAGATGCTAGAACACCTCGCCTTGCTCTTCTTTTCTTTGTTATCGATTTTTAAAAAAAAAATTTGCTACACTGAAAAATTTTTTCTTACACATTTCATGACTAATAAACACCAAAAAAGCAAAAAAAATTTTCAGTTCGTCTGTACGCCGTCCGCCGTACGCAAAATCGTTTGAGGACTTATAGTTCCCAAACCCTATGAGCTATTACATTGAATTTTTTTTCTGAATAGACTGGGTAGGTTTCTTGAAGTGACCACATTTTGAGGTGTCGGGGTGTGAGGGGGACGGAAAATTTTGGTTTCTAGATTTCAGCAACCGCTTATGCTAGGAGGCTGAAACTTGGAATTTATATAGATCTTCGATAGTGGACCCATTTCCAAAAATATTGCTGATATGGGTGAAGGGGTGTGGGAGTGGGGGGAAAAATAATGTGTCCGAAACATTCGAAAGCCGATATCGAGATATTCTAAAATCCATATCTCCAAAACGGTTAACGTCATGAAATTGAAACTTAATGAACATCTGTACGTATACTAGGAGAATAGATCGGCAACAAATTTTTGAGAAAGGGCAGTGGCGTACGGGGGTGAAAAACTTTAGATTACGATATCTCAAAAAACCAATTGTACTAGAGAAATAAAATTCGGTTTCTGTATAAAGGTTGACAAATAAAGTTTGCTGAAAGTAAAATTTTTTAAGGGGGCGGTAGAGCATGGAAGTGGAGGGGATAAGAATTTTTCTAAAAAATCACGTCTCATATCTCAAGAACGGTGTAAAATAGATGTTTAAATTTTTTTCCATAAGTAGGCCCAATAGACCCCTAGCAGGAAAAAAATTTTAGGGATGTGGGTGTGGAGGGTGAGGATCTAGGAGGGTGAAAAGGAAAAAGTTCCGATGTTTATATCTCGAGAACCTATAATGATGTAATACTGAAAATTCGTATTCAGATAGAGCTATAGTAGCAGCATGTTGGAAAAATATAATTTTTTATAAGGGTAGTGTGGTACGGTGGTGGGGATGTTTTTCCTAACTATAGAACGGCTTAAGCTAGAAAGTTGAAACTCGGTATGTATATGCAAATCAATTGGAAAATTAATATTAATTAAAAAGAAATCCAAATATCCATTGGCATTCAGAAGGGGGGCAAAAAAAATTACCAGTGAAAATGGAATGCATATATTTTTACGATTTTCGTCATATCTATTAGGTCTTTCCAAATATTGAATTCATTTCTATTGTACGGATTCTTCAAATAAATACCTAGAAAGTGTTTTCAGGATTTTTTGAAATTCGACCCCCAAGGTGGTGTAAAGGGGTTGTATACATTTTCACGAGTTTAGCCGTATCCCTCAGGTCTGATTAGATATCGAATAACTTTTCACTTACACGGGCTTGTTTAATAATCACCCAAGACTCATTTTCAAGTTTTTTCCTTTTTTTTTTTAAAAAAAAAATATTCAAGTTATTAATACAATTATAGCCTGGCATCCCAAATTACTAATCCATACCAACATCACGTCTAGTTTGAACTAAGTAGTAAACTCTACTGTTCACGAGCTTGGGAGCGCACACTGTTCAGTTTCTGATAAAGCAACGTCCGAGTAAATTTCATTCATAAAGCGACCGTAGATATTTGCAATAATGAGATTGCGTAAAGAAAACTATAAGGGCATTGCTAAATATAATAAAAAAATAAAATGAGGCGGTGACTTCAGGATGCTATGGACTGATTTGGGATGTTGCCATTGATGATATTACAGTTCAGATAAAACAGGCGCTGTAATTATTTTTAACATTACATTACATCACCTTGTGGATGAATTTCGAAAATTCGTGAAATATATTGAACCTTCACCACCAAGAATGCCAGAAGACAAGCCTTTCTAGATTCCATCCCGCAGCTTGAAGCCAGGGAGCAATCTGCTCCCTCTCTTAAATTTAATTTCTCACCTCAACATCAGACACAGATTAGCCATCTAAGTTTTTGAACGACCTAACTTTGAGAATGTGTAGAGTGTAATAACAAACAGACAGAAGACACGAAAGTGAAGTGTGCTCCAGTAATAAAAAAAACCATTGAACATTTTACAAAAATAAATAGGTGACACATTATTATTTTCGTTTATTTAATTAACTAATTTTTTCTTCCATATTTCAGAAGGACTCTATTGATCCAGAACAGGAACCCGTCGAACGGTGGCCGCATGATAAATTTTTCGAAAAGGACAAACATCGTCGCAAGGACACCAGCTTTCACAAATCGAAACGCACACAATTTGAAGATTTCCTTGAATTACGTCGTGTACAACGAGAAGCGATTGGTGCAGAAGGTGTACAATCAGTTTGGACCAAATCGCCAGCACATGCCGAAACATCCGACGAAGATGTGAATCAGAAAGCCGATATCAATCAGAAAGCGAACAAAAAGAAGAAAAAGGAGAAGCGTAGTAAATCGTCGAAATCGAAAAAGAAGTCATCGAAAAAATCCAAAAAGAGTAAGAAGAAGAAATCGAAGAAAGTAAGCTCGAGTTCGGACAGTGAAGATAGCTCGTCGGAACCGGGTAATTGTGAAGATGTCTGGGTCGAGAAGACGACATCGAAATCACGAAAAGAATGTTTCGATTTCGACGATGGCGGTGGAACGTCGAAAAATGCAGCCGGTTCAGACGATGTTGGTCCCGCACTTCGACAAACTGGCGGACTATCACACAAAGACTTCGGTCATGCTCTGCTGCCGGGTGAGGGTGCTGCAATGGCTGCTTATATTGCAGAAGGAAAACGTATTCCACGGCGTGGTGAAATCGGTCTAACCTCTGATGAGATCGAGCGATTTGAAAGTGTCGGCTATGTTATGAGTGGAAGCAGGTATGAGTCATGTTTTATTTTATTTATTATTATTTTTTTGTAAATAAAAATAAAGTTTTATTTTAATTTTAAAAATTCCCATTCCCAGACATCGACGAATGGAAGCAGTTCGTATACGTAAGGAAAATCAAATCTATTCGGCCGACGAGAAACGAGCGTTGGCCATGTTTAGCAAGGAGGAGCGGCAAAAGAGAGAGAACAAGATTCTTTCGCAATTTAAGGAAATGATTAGTTCCAAATTGAAATCGGATAAATAGTAACGGGAGAAATAGAACGGATCAATTTTTATCAATAAAGACATGGGAAATATTCGCATCTGCTTTATTATATTTCGCTCACTAAAACGTATTTGTTTTGTTGTACAATTAAGGAACATTTTTGGTAAGTATTCTTCAGTTGTTCACTTAACTTTCGTCCCAATTCTGAAAAATTGAAGCTCTTGATCCTGAACTATCGGAAAGTTTAGTATTGATAATGATTGTGCAAAGCCCATTATTACGACCATTAGTTAAACTGGAACTTTAACCGGTTATTTTTGTATGAAAATCTCGTCAGTTAAAGTTCCAGTTAGAACTGATCGTCGTAAGACTAATTCTAATTCTGTTACGTGTTGCACGTATATTTTATCTTGAAGACAAATAATTCAGTAATTGTGTTAGAGCCAGTTAATAACAATTGTAGTATAGAATTATTGTTGGGTTTTTGCTTAATAGCTGCCGTGTTAGCTCATTGCATAAAATATTTGTTAATTTTCATTTAGCAATAATTAAAAGCTAAAGCTCAGAATACATTTCAAAGAGCGGCTCAATGTTCCACAGGATTGTCTTCAAGCTAGACCGTTGTGGCAGCCTTGGCGCCAAAACGTTTTATTCATAATAATTTTTCGGCCAAAAACTCATCTGAACATCTTGAAAGAAATTTTTCGCGAGATGTTTTGTTGTTAGGCCAGCTGCACATTATCTCCGTCCTTCTGCAACTGAACTAATTAATCAAAAATATTAAGTAGAAAAATGGAGTAGTTTGTTTGGAGTGGTATGTAAAGAAAAATTTAACGGCATTACCCAAGGTACGTTATGAACGATGGTATTCCAAATGAATGTCTATATTTATTCGGACAGCCATTAAGTCACTAAGCTCGGCCATAGTCTATCCTTTGGGGAAGGCATTGATAGGCTGAATAAGCTGGGGAGATTTAATAAAATGACTGTAGCCTGGGTTCCGGGATATTCCGACATAGCAGAAAATAAGGTCGACACGCTCGCACGAGGAGGGTTTACAGAGCCTAAGCGCGATTAAACAACACATGCACAGAAAGCTCACCGAATGACACAAACAATATGGACACCATCCAATGAAGATAATCAAAAATATTCCAGACCAGATTTTCGAAAAACCAATTTTCTTCTAGAACTTTAATGAATTGATTTTTAAAATTATAGCCATGTTTAAGGAATCCTATGAAAACGCCAGCTGTCGCGTCTTACATAAAGGAGACCTGTCCGAGAGTTTCAGAGCCTTGTTTCTGCTGATAATTACTTACTTAAGTTCCTGTATGACCTCTCCTAAGACAGGGCACAGGGGCAGTAACAGTGCTTTTCCCTACTCGCAAATAGGAGTTCGGACTTTAGAGTCAAATCTCCGTTCCATAGATTCTCAGTGCAAGGAACCAGAATGGAAAACAAATGTACAAAAACTCCGATATATACAAATTAGCCCGGACAGAAGCACACACATAACCTTAAATGGTTAAAATTTGGAAGAGATGCAAGAATTTTACTACCTTGGAACAAACAGCCAGACCTTCGGTATTCTCTTACCTTTCCGGAGGATTCACTACATCACATCACAAAACTTAAAATTACAGACATACGTCGATCAATGTCTTCGACCCATCTTCATATTCTGGCCAGACGTGATCTCCAACGAAGATCTTTGGTGGGCGACAGGGCAGTGTAAGATAAGACTTCAGAGACGAAAGTGGCAATGGATTGGTCATGCCCTGTGGAAGACAGTGAACAATCTCCAAGCAGACTCTGCATTGAAATTCAAGACGTGGAATGAAGGCGTGGATTCGGTCGCTCAAGACAGGTATGAAAACGACCAGTTAAGCAGGAAATACGTCCTGGCGGTAGGATCGTTACTCATGCAGTAGCACTGTTACCGCTCTATGTTTCATCGTGGGTTACACAGATCCCGAAGGATTGGGTTGAACGAGTATCTACGCAGGATAAGAATTTTTAGTTTTCTCATCTGTGATCAATGCTGTGAAGAGGATGAGTTGGCGCAGCACTATTCGTGTGAGTATCCTTTTGTGTTTACTCGAACGCGACTGACTACGTTTACACTAACTTAAGAAGCTTCATCAAGAAGTCAAAGGCTTGGGAAAGTCAAAAGGGCGAAAAAGAACGGTCCTGATTGTGTGAACCGACTTGGGAGAAAAACTTCTTTGAAGTTACTTTGTATTGACTTCATAACAACCGAAGGATTCGTACACTTGGACCTAACGAAAGTGCAAACTTCATCAAGAAGTTTAAGCGGCTCGGAGAATGTGAAGGAGCGGCACAGCATTTATACTTACTTCTGAAGATGGAGCTCGTAAGTCAAGATCCAGTCAGGAAAGGAATCGCCTAGGCTTGGGGAAAGTGCAAGAGCGCCTTTTAAATGGAAACCTAAGTACCGACACCCTTGCTTAGTAGTGGCAACTTTCATTCAAAGCATTTAAAAAAGTCGAGAACATCGTCACGAAAAAAAATTATGTTCTGTTACCTGTCGAGTAGTTTAATACTTATTGTGCGATATAGTCGCGTGCCATAGTAGAAAATAGTTCGAAACAGTTGGAATTTCCAACTCAATATTCTGTTCTGAGACCCTTATTTGTTTGCGACGCTGACTGGCTAATGCTTGACATAGCAAGCACGACTAAAAGTCTGATGAGCAACCAAGAGCTTCGTTTACTCTGCGAACACAGCTTCTTTTACAAATTAGGCTTACATTTAACGATTGGCTGGAGATCGAAACAGATATATTAAATCGCTTGCAAGCAATCGTAGACTATTCGCAATCTTGGTTAGTAACATAAAATCAACGAGTGATAAATGCAACAAGGATTAACTTTAAAAAACATATTCATTATATTTTTTGAACTTATCAGTAATGTTATGTGTTTCCACGTAAGTACAAATATAAATATCGCTAAGAAAAAAACCAATAGCAAAGCAATATCAAAACATCTACTAAAAACAGAGATTCTAAGTCATGTAAACAGTAAAATATCCGAAATCTAGATAAATAAATAAAATCTTCACACGGTGGTATAAAACTAAATATTGACAAATTAAATTTCCCTTTCTAGTCTTCCTTTTCTTCCTTGGCCGACATGAATATTTTCTGACAAGTTAATGTAGTCCGACCTGAAATAAAACAAGGAAATTAAATCAAAAACCTTGACACGACTTCCTCTCCGCATTTTTACCAATTATGCTCTGCAACCAAACGGGTCGGTTTTGCCAAACAATACCCAAATAATAGAATGGGATCCCCGCAATCGTGATAAGTACTCCCATGCCGACTTCATACGGTGCAACATAGCACGGTATTACAATTAGAAACGCACAAATAATAACGAACAGAATTGGAATCCACATAGGCACCTAGAATCAAATCATAACATAAATTGGCATATAAAACACCGAAAAATAAAAACAAAATACAATTACTTACTTTAATCGGTCGATTCATATTTGGATCCTTATATCGAAAGTATAAGACAGCCGACACTGATAGCATGATGAAGAACGATTCGACTATACTGCTGTATGTAATGAGCACATAGACATCACTTATAACAAGCATTATCAATGATAAAATACACTAGAATAGAAAAAAAGCAATGAGTATTAGTTTCGAAGCTTCCGATTGGTGATTTATTGGATGATCGATGCGTTTACCAGGAAGACTAGCGACGGTGTCGGAGTGTATTTATCGATATTAATGTGTGCTAGTAACGACGGCATATGACCGTTTCGGGCGCCAACAAAACACATTCGTGATGATGTCATGATGTGAACACTTAAGCCACCGAATGCCGATATTGCGACCATTATCGGAATTATGAACGACCAAACTTTTAGAGTTTTTGTGCCGAATGTCTGAGAAGAGAAGAAAATTATGGTTTGTATTATTTAAGGTCGTTTAAATGAACTCATCAATTCTATCATACAGCAAAGCATCTCGCATGAGTGTAATAAACGTTCGGTCTATCAAACATTTCCGAGAAAAAATCATTTTTTTAAAGTTTTCAATAATCTCCGCGAAAATCAATCCCAACATTTGTTAGAACGAGATAATAGTTCTCCTAATCTTTATATTTAAATATGAATGTATGTTTGTTTATTTAAGCGTAGTCGTTCCAATACGGCACGCTTGACAAAATTGAAAAACGGGAGCAACGGGAAGCAACACTGGAAACCACTGGCTTTGCAGTTTCGGTGGTATAGAACCATACAAACGTGGAAGTAGCCGCGGGACGCGGAAAATTGGGATATAAGGAATAGTTTTGGGGGTCAAGTGAAGACTATGGAAAATCAATCGATTTAAGTCCATAACCCCCGGCAAATTAAACAAATTTCCCAGTCGCAGAAGTTTGGAAGTCCCAAAAAGTCGATTTGTAATGATTCCAAAAGTTAAGTCAATATGATACACTAAAAGAAAGCTCAAAGATGGATTTTCTCATTACGACCGTTTTGCACTACTCATGGGCTAGGTGGCAGAACAGCGCCAGTCAAGTTGAGAGGTAAAACTTTCTCGGTCCCTTGTGATCGACTGGTAATTTTACCCCAATTTTTCAGCTGGATAAGTCGACATGCTCAAATTTCTATCAATAAAAGAATTCGGGGAGAAAGTTATTGAAGATGCAAGATAGATTTGCTGAAGAATCTGAAAGTAATATAGAACTTAAATGCTACAAAAAAAATTGTAAGAGAATCAGGCAAAGACCTTGCGTCAAGAAAAACGTCACAAATTACATTCAAGTACATGGGATGTAATCACCATTTTTGCCAGGATTCGTTTCTTTGTTGAACATAAAACTTTCAGAAAATAAAAGCCATTTCTTGTACAATATTATTTGTTGTATTCTTTATATACGATTCTCTGACTATATTTACAGACGACTGATCCACATGCCACATTAATCTCATACATGATTAGGCCAACAACAGAAAATGGTCTTGTGAGCCGAGTACTATCCGACCATATATATTTTTACGCTGTACGTGAAACCAGTGTGACACCTCGTAGAAAAATATCAAGTGGAATGTTGTGAAGCCACAGTGGAGGAATGAGGCATCTACGCTCCAAAAAACATGGTACCACTGTAGCTTCATATATCACTCAACGTGTTGAGACGCTTCATGCAATAATATCCAAACGTAAATAGCTGTTTGTTTACTGACCTACTGGAAAATGCCGGTAGTATTAAGTAGTGATAAACAATATTGCCGTTTTTCGGACTCGAACTTAAGCGCCGGTTCATATTGCCTGATCAAGGTCGAAGCTAAAAACAAAACAAGGTTGTTTGGAGCTTCATGCCTCGTTACCCAATGTGCGACCGAGTCTAAGACCCAGAACCAGATTCCAGCAATTTTAACCGAGTGACACAGAATTGAATATTTTTCCAAAGTGGAACATAATACTCAATTCCGTGAAAGTCGGAACTTTTTTAATATATAAGTTTAATCGTAACTAGTATGTAGTAAGTTCAAGTATCATTTTACGAATCGAACCAACGACAAGGTAATAAAAAGTTTTTTTTTTAAACATAAATAAAAGAAGTCTTCTTATTTCGGTTCTAGGTAAGAAACTTAACCATCTTATTTTCAGCTCACTAAATGGACTAGTCGGCCTTTCAACTATCAGATACCACGTCCTATTCCTCTTCATTATTGGCATTCAGTATTGAGTTGCCGGAGAACCTTACTTTTCAGGTCCCAAATCCCTTTCGAGACTAACCGCGCGTGTTGGTTGGGTATCTGCATACCCACATAACACAATATTGGTGCAGCCGCTAGGAATAGGCAATGTTCTACCAGTGTGCCATGGCCACCAAGTCAAAAGCATCGAGTTGAAAGAGTTCGACCCTCACGTAGCAGAAAAAACCAACCCCGGGCACATCTTAGGGTTACCAACAGCTCCGAGGGTGCAGAAACAACAGATCCACCACCGCGCGTTCCAGTAGTTTACAAGGTTTCGGCGAGTTACGAGGCACCGCCAAAACAATGTTCGTTTATTGTATTCTAATAACCAAAGAAAAAATTATGCCAATAAATGTATCCCATGGATTGTAACTAGTTTTTAAGATGTGACCATATAAACTTGTTAGGGTGAGTCCAAACTCGTCGGATGAGGAGGGATGTTGTGCTTAGTACTATTGCGGCATCATTATCCCCGTATCTAATCCAGATTGCTTGGATTTTCCACAATATTTCCATTACGTCAGTTGAGCAATACAACAACTCGAGCTCCATTAAATGCAATAATATCCAAAAGTAAATAGTTCGGTTTGTTTACTGTCCTACTGGAAATGCCGGTAGTATTAAGCAGTCATAAGCACAACACATACTTTTGGTTAGCCTTGAAACTAGTGCATGTTAGAGTTGATAAGGAAAAGGGATGATGAAATCTAATACAACCTGTATAGTACGTTCCGAAAGAAAGCTCTCAATCCATCGAATACAAGTAGGATTAATACCAAATGCATTGAGTTTGGATAGAAGGGCTTTGTGCCAAACTCTGCCAAATGCCTTCGCTATGTCAAGTGCAAGTACTTGACCCTCACCGAAGTTATGGATACAAGCGTTCCAACGTTCAGTCAGGTATACCAACAAATCGCCGGTGGATCTCCGTACTTGTAATATTGAGTAATTTCTCATGCTTGCGTTAAGCTATTAGTTTTTTGCGGTACGATCCAATGATTAATGTTTGGCTATTGGATCACTAAAAATTGAAACTTATTTTATATCTGAAAAAGGGGCCTGCATGCATTTTATCTATCTAAAAGAAATATTCCACTTACTACTGCAATCGCCTCCGATGCTATCATCTGTTGCGGCGTAAGCACCGCCAAATACGACATATTTGCCAGAACATAGATAGCCGTTACAATCGGTAACGAAATATAAATAGCACGTGGTAGATTCTTGTACGGATCCTTTAATTCTTCCGTCATAAAATTCAAATAGTTCCAGCCGGCATATGAAAATATTCCCGAATAGAATGCAACCGATAATTTTCCCGGATCCGTCTGGGTATCTTTAAACGGCTGTTCGAAATTCTCAACGTTACCTAAGATCAAGAAAGTCAACAAGACCAATAAAGCCATGGTGGTCATTTCGTTTAAATGCCATCTGTTCTAACTTACCCAATGCCATCCATACGACTCCAACTACAATAATTAACAATAGTGCAGCGATCTTCGTAAACATGATTACATTTTGCATCTTTGTTGTCGTTTTTACGTCGTAGCAGTTCAGATAGGTGAGACCGCCTGCGATAGTTGAGAACGTAAGAAAGAGAAATAAAATTTGAAAGCTATGAAATGAAATTTCCATACTCGCTGGACGAGACTATTCGTCAATATAATGCGACTTGAAACCAAGATATTTACATATTAAAGCGGCAGCGAGCAGTTGCAAAGCGGACTGCGGAATTTTACATTCGTCGGGGAAGAAAGGCTGAAGCACGTAGCTGGCCACCGTCAGGCCCATAATTGCATTAGTTGACGGTCTGTATATAGAGAGAAAATTGCATTAGATTGGGGGGTTTAATTGTGGCGGTCAAACGAGTTTCTTCTAACTCACACGAAAATCATCATCGCATCCCATAGGTACAGAAAGGCTGGTAGCGGTCCGTATGCTTCGTTAATGTAGGCGTAGTCGCCGCCGGATTTTGGAATACACGTGCCCAGCTCGGCGTAGCATAGGGCACCGATCATCGAGAGCAGACCGCACAGCACCCAAATAACAAGCGATGTCCCGACAGCATCTACCTCTCGGATGACACCCTTCGGCGAGATGAAAATCCCCGAACCGAGAATGATTCCCAGGATAATGGCAACGCCTTCCAGGAGTCCCAGTTGTTTCTTCATTTTGACTTTACTGTCTTGGTCCTGGCCCGGAATACCGGGTCCACTCTCACTGCGAGGCGTGATCAGGACCATTTCGCTAGGCGACGGAAGGTCGTTTGTTGGCATTTTGAGCAAGGTTTATGTCTGCAATAATAGACGGGAGTTTTACTTGGAAATCACGAGATATTAACTGCCTGTTTGATCACTTACCGACTAAATTCTATTTTCCACTAAGGATTTGTGCTACTTTCCACAAAGGTGTGATGCAATTTGTGCCGGTGTGATGTATAACGTGTCCGAAGTTTTTCAAAATTCACATTACAAAATTAAAGGAGTTCTTTTCTGGGCGGTGAAAAACGCGTATCACAGCTTCATGGCCTGGGAATTTTATTTCGAGAATATTACGGCGCGAAAGCCACTATGTCAACGTTAAGTACGACTGACCGACACGACCAAAATCTGCTTCTGTTCTGGCTGTAAATGGAAAGTGTGTTAACATTAAATATAACCTCACTTTTCATCCGGTGTACAGCTGCTGCAAAGTGAATTCAGTCGATTTTCAAATGCGAGTCGAATGGGTTTGAGCCTGTAACTATTAAAATCGAGTGTGGCTTGGATAGTCTGCAAAGCAGGAGAGCGACGTGTGTCGTTGTAGCCGTTATCCAAAATGGTAACGGAACGAAATTTAAATTTAATCGTTATATACCCGTTCATTAGAAAACGATGTTCTTGAATTTTTGTATTAATTACTTTTGACTTTGTAAAAAAATTACTAGGAATAAACTCGTTTGCTTTCTTGTTCTCGTTATTTTGGGAATTCTAGTGGGTCCTTCAAGGTGTGAAGTGAAATAAGTACGTGACATTTTGTTACACTTTTGCATCCTCTAGCTCCAGCAGTATTTGTGAGCGTGATATTACTGACGACTGACGATAGTCGCATTTTTTGAAAAGGGAGAAGTTTATTCCATTCAGCAAGTGCTATGAAATCCCAAGACTTGACTTCTCCATGTTGAAATGCGTGTGATGAATGCACTGCAATCAAACTTTGTCACATCTTAAGACTTCTGAAGCTAAGCGGTATCAAAGCGCTTATCAGGGAGCAACGCCACGGACGCAGCGAACTCAAGGTACGGGCAGCTGACGAGCTGTAGGATCTCTAGGCCATTCTGGCCAAGGCTGGACAGACTTAAGTCTAGGGAAATATTGACATGGAATAGGGAAAGATTGCGGTTACTCATCGGAATACTGACGGGGCACTGCTTGCTAGGGAAGCATGCTATGCGGATGGGGATAGTTGACTCTGACGTGTGTAGGTACTACCTTGACCTATGTGCTGCATTACCCACATTTTGTGTGAATGTCAGGCGGTTGCAAGGAGGCGCTTGAAGTGGAATCTAGGATGTTTTGGTGGTGATTAGTTAGTTCCACGAAGGGATCGCTATGGTCGCTGTTTTGGGGCCTAGTGTACGCTGCGGCTCAGCGTGGCGCCCCTTTTTGAAACTAAAAATAAAACTAAGACTTCTGAAAATCACCTGCTCTCGAGCTGCTGCAGCCAACGCCACGTTTGATGATATAAAAAGTGACTTTACATTGATAGCAATCAAAGCTAATAGTATAAAGGCCGGTTTACATGTCGGTTGCAAATAATTTTTACTGAGATTGTGAGGGAGCTAGCTTATCGAATTTTCAATGGAGTAGAAGTAACCACTACAAAAAAATGCTGGCACGCACACATTGATAGAAATATCGTCAATATTTTTTACTGAATATATCTCTGTTCGTTTCACTCCTGATCAGTTTCTCATTAGAGATTTCCTTCTCCCTCACAATCTCAGTAAAAAATACTTGCATTCGACATGTAAACCGGCCTTAAAGGCCAGTTTACATGTCGGTTGCAAATAATTTTTACTGAGATTGTGAGGGAGCTAGCTTATCGAATTTTCAATGGAGTAGAAGCAACCACTACAAAAAAATGTTGGCACGCACACATTGATAGAAATATCGTCAGTATTTTTTACTGGATATATCTCTGCTCGTTTCACTCCTGATCAGTTTCTCATTAGAGATTTCCTTCTCCCTCACAATCTCAGTAAAAATTACTTGCATTCAACATGTAAACCGGCCTTAAGATGCTTTATTTTATTATTTTCTAATAATACAGTATTGTAATCGATTTTTAAAAAAAAAAATTTGCTACCCTGAAAAATTCTTTTCTCACATTTCATGACTAGTAGACACGAAAAAAGCAAAAAAAATGTTCAGTCCGTCTGTCCGCCGTACGCTGTACGCTAAATCGTTTGAAGGCTTGTAGCTCCCAAACGGTTTGAGATATTAAATTGCATTTTTTTATGAATAGACTGGATAGGCCCCTTGAAGTGACCAAATTCTGAGGGGTGGGGGTGTGAGGGGGAGAAGGGGTGTGCGTTTTAGACGGAAAATTTTGGTTTTTAGATCTCAGCAACCGCTTATGCTAGGAGGCTAAATCTTGGAATTTATATAGAGCTTTGATAGTGGACCCATTTGCATAAACATTTTCAATATGGGTGAAGGGGTGTGGGGGTAAGGGGGGTGGTAAATAATGCGTCTGTCTGGGTGGCTTAGTGGCTAGAGCACTTGCCTTCGGTGCACCTGGTACCAGGTTCGAATCTGCTTGGCGACAAGTAATTTTCGTGAATGGGATTGGGTGCCGGACTACCAGTTCACTCAGCTGTAAATGGGTACCTGAGTTAAATCGGGGTAATAATCACGGACGAGCGTGTGGTTGACCACTTCACCTCCTAGTGTTCCGTTGGTCTAGTAATGAAGTAACTCTAGCATTACTTCAAGGCCTAGGCCCGATTTGGGCTGTTGTGCCATTGATTATTATTGATTAAATAATGCGTCCGAAACGCAAGAAAGCCGAGATCGACACATTCTAAAATCCATATCTCCTAAACGGATAATGTCACAAAATTTAAACTTAATGAATATCTGTAGGTATACTAGGAGAATAGATCGGAAACTTTTGAGTAGGGGCAGTGGCGAACGGGGATGGGGGGTAAACAACTTTAGATAACAGCCCAAATCTGGCCAGGGCCTACAGGATACATTGTCTGAAGTCATCTCGGTTCAGCGCCCGCGTCCTCTAATTTGTGCATCTAAGAAGCGATTTGCAATCTGCGTCAACTGAGTCCTCGTATATTTTCCGCGGTTTTCCAACCGGTCGTTTGCCATGAGCTCTACCTTTCAGTGTGCGTTTGGGAATTCTTCCGTCGTCCATTCGCTCCACATGGCCTGCCCATTGTAGCTTACGAAATTTTATAAGAGTCGATGCGGCTGGGTCGTCATAGATGTTATACAACTCGTGGTTGTACCGGATACGCCATTCTGTGCCTTCTCTTACTATGGTTCCAAAATTCTTCGAAGAATTCGTCGTTCAAAAACCAATTGCACAACATAAATAAAATTCGGTTTGTGTATAAAGGTTGACAAATGAAGTTTGCTGAAATTAAAATTTTTTAAGGGGGCGGTAGAGCATGACAGTGGAGGGGATACGAATTTTTCTAAAAAATCACGTCACATATCTCAAGAACCGTGTAAGAAAGATCCTTAAAATGTTTACCAGAAGTAGGCCCAATAGACGCCTAACAGAAAAAAAAAATGTTGAGGATGTGGGTGTAGAGGGTGAGGGTGGGCAGGGTGAAAATGAAAAAGTTCCGATTTTTATAACTCGAGAACCTATAATGATATAAAGCTGAAACTTAGTATTTAGATAGAGCTATAGGAGTAGCATGTTGAAAAAATATAATTTTTTATAGGGGTAGTATGGTATGGGGGTGGGGTGTTTTTCCTATCTATAAAACGGCTTATGCTACAAAGTTGACACTCGATATGTATTTATATGTAAATCAACTAGAAAAGTAATTTAGATTAAAAAAAATTTCAAATATCCATTGGCGTTCGGAAGGAGGGCAAAAAAATGATCAGTGAAAATGGAATGCATATATTTTCACTGTTTTCGTCATATCTATTAGGTCTTTTCAAATATTAAATTTATTTTTATTCCATTGATTCTTCATATAAATACCTAGAAAGCTTTTTCAGGATTTTTTG
Source organism: Beris morrisii (assembly GCA_951812415.1). Classification (NCBI taxonomy): domain Eukaryota; kingdom Metazoa; phylum Arthropoda; class Insecta; order Diptera; family Stratiomyidae; genus Beris; species Beris morrisii. The sequence goes on from OX638311.1 coordinate 126,353,898, forward strand.
AAATTCGACCGCTCAGAGAGTGGAAAGGGTGTTGTATATTTTTTCACGAATCCTGCCATATCCCTCAGGTCTGATTAGATATCGAATATCTTTTCACTTTCAAGGACTTGCGTAATAAATGACTAAAACTTGTTTTTAAGTTTTTTCCTCTTTCAGCCTCTAAGAGAGTATAAAAGGGTTGAACACGTTTTCACTAATTCCGCCATATCTTTTAGAAGTGATAAGAAATTGAATTGGTTTTACTTTCTCGTGTTGTCTTCATATTTATCTATTAACTTCTTTCAGGATTTTTGGATATTCAACCCCCAAGTGGGTGTAAGGAGGTTGCATATGTTTTCACAGATTCCTACATATTGCTTAGATCTGATGATATATCGAATTCATTTTTACTTCCTAAGGTTTCCCATATAAGAGCCAAAAAGTGAATTTCAGTATTTTCAGATATTCAATCCTAAAGGGTGTAAGGGGGTTGTATACTTTTCAAAGCTTCGACATATTTCTTAGGTTTGATGAGATATTAGATCGCTTTTCACTTCCACAGACTTTTTATATAAACGCCTACAAACCCATTTCTCAATTTTTGGATATTCAACCCCCAATGATTTGCATATGTTTTCACGAATTTTGCCATCCCTTAGTTCTGATGAGATATAAAATTGCTTACTACGGCATTTGATGTAATAACCTAAAAACCAATTTCACGATTTTTCGAATTTCAAGAACCAAGGGGTGTGAAGAGTTTGCTTACGTTTTCACAAATTTTGCAAAATCCCTCATGTCTCATGAGATATCAAGTTGCTTCTTATGAAATCGTCTAAAAACCTGTTTCATAATTTTTTCGAAATTCAAACCCCAAGTGGAAGTAATGGGTTTGTATACGTTTTAACAATTCGTCATATCTCTTAATTCTGATAAGGCAGCAAACTTCTATGGGCTTTTAGTGTACATAATACACTTAAATTCGAATTTCTACACGGGCTTTTTCAATGTTTAATCGGCTAAAAATCTCTATTTTAAATATTTTTATTTTAAGGACAAAAATAACTTTCCAAGAAACCTCATAATCTCGAAACAACTGATGATATACTCCGATTTTGAACGCTCTCGAACTTTGACCCGAAAATTATAAAGTTTCGCCCAGACTGTTGGCAGAATTTTTTTAGAAGTATAGAACTTTAAAACGAAATAATACATACTCAAATCGTAGTAATGGCCATGGTATTGGTTTCATTGGGAAAATAATTTTATGCCATTAGTATTTAAATATAATTTCGGGCAAATGGCAGCCGTGGCTGGCTTGAATAGAGCGCAGTCTGGAAGACCAATTTTAGACCACTTTTATGAGCATCTACGACCGTACATCGGCAATACCACGGAGAATGTTCGCTTTCCAGTCGTCCATCGTCTCTAGTTTATTGGCGTAGACTAGTGACTTCACGTATCCGTACCATAAATTATCCAAAGGATTACATGATCATGGAGGTCAAAATTACGCGCTCATCGAATAATTCGTTCAATAAATCGATTGTGGCGGACGCTGTGTTCCAGACGGCGCAACAGTCCTGCAAAAAAATTTGATAGCGGTAGCAAATTACGAGGATGGGGTGTTTTTACATATCTCAGAAACGGCTTATGCTAGAAAGTTGAAACATAGAACGTATATGAAGATGTACTTCAGGTGCGCTTAAAGCAAATAAAAGTTCAGATTTTCATTAGAGTACAAAGGTGAAGTAGAAAAATGTTTATGAAAAGGTTTTTTTTTGGACATTTTTATCTTTTAGGCATGTCGAGTTATCAAATTAATTGTACTTGTGTCGGCTCTTTATATAAGTGCCTAGAAATGGCTTTCAAATTTTTCGATATTCAGCCCCTAAGTGGTTGTGTACATCTTGACGGATTCTGATATATTTCTTAGGTCAAATGAAATATCGAATTCACTTCCACCTCTAAAGGCTTTAAATATTTAAACATTTTTCGATATTAACCGGTGGGTGTAAGGTATTTTTCAAGTTTTCACAAATTTCAATTAATCTTCTGGGCTTAATTCGAAATGAAATATACTGGAAATTTGAAGTAAAAATTGGATTGAAAATTCAATTTTTTTAAAACAGTATAAGTATGAAAAAAATTCACACGAAAAACATATTATTGGTGTTTCAATCGATGCAATGAATCAATTAAACTAAAATATTTGGAAATTTTCATAATTAGCACGTTTTTTTTATCAGAAAACAAATTTTGAGCAATTTTTTCCCAGCACTTTATAATCACCTCAAAACTGTTTCAGCATTTTTTTATATTCAACCCCTAAAGGGCTATACCGATATTTTTTCACCATGTTTTTATTGAAATTTAAAAAAAATACGTAAATACATATAAAGAATGCCAACAGTCTGGGCGCAACTTTATTATTTTTTTGGGTAGGAGTCCGGAAAATGCTCAATGCTGAGATGCGGTGTAGGTTACTATGCGACTGACAACCAAAAGAGCAATCTATTTGCTATTTGTAACGTTGGTCTAGGCTTTTAAAACTTAATTCAGTGATAACGAATCCGCCCACATCAACACTTGGTATTCACCAACAACCCGTTGCCCCAACTTACCGAAATAGCCAAAAATTCCGATCTAGATAGTACTGGATTATTCTTTTCATCGATTAAACTCTCCTCAAATTCCCACCTCATATCTCCAAAAAGTTATGATAGTGGCTCAGTAAGGGCACCCATACAGATGGTCATGTGACGTACATTATACATTTAATGATCCGTCGATCAGGATTTGAACTAACGATCAGAAGAAGTGAGCAATAAATTAAAGTGACCTGAATTGACAAAAACTGAATCACATTTGATTGGACATTGGAAAATTTTGGGAATTGGTAAATTATAAGCCCCACTGAAAAAGCGACTTTTAGCACAGTCTCAGTTTTAGGGAAATTTTATTAAAAAGGATCTTGTTTTATGAGATCAGGAGGTATAAAATTTCATTTTTAAAAAATAGTAAAGTTATATTAAAAGCAAAACTACAACCTCTATTTGAGTCTATGAGAGCAAAAGTGGCCTAACCCACCAGCATTAATATTGGAGATACATGCAACTTTTTTTCCATTATATTTTATACAAATGTTTCTCACTAATAAGATTTTCTGCCATCTGTCCGCAGTATACTATAAAACTATTTTTTAAAATAGATAGATATAGAAATATCTAGAAATATATTTTTTTCAGGTTTCATGGTTTTGTGGGTTAGGCGACTTTTGCTCTCATAGCCTCATGTTACTTTACTTTATACAATTATACTTTTTTAATTTTATCAGTTATTCCTTAAATATTACTGGTCTATTGCATCAACAATAATTTAAAAATATCGACATACTCGTATATATCATTTCTTTTCCGTAAAGCCGAAAGACTTAAAAATATTTACGTTATTATCTGTTGTATTTTATAAGTTAAATGCATGACCCATCCTAATATTTGCCGTGAACAAGCTTAGATAAAAACATAAATAACAGTTCCTAGATTTTTTTTGGGGAAATTTAATTTTTAATTAACAAGTCGTATATACTCCTAATCATAAATCAGACAAACTAAATACTATTTATGTCTATCCTTCCAATAAATCATCTTGGATAGAATTTATTTATCTCAATTATCGTTTCCTATACAAAAAAAATTGCAATGTGTGTATTTGTAAAGTCCACACTAGACATGAAAAGTCCCATGTTTAAAGAATCACACGCAGGTATCTAATATAAATAAATACGAGTACCTCTGTCTACCTGGTTAACGCTCATTTAAACTGAAGAAACCGAAAAATCGTTATCAGTTCGAACAGTGTCATCTGATTACAAAGGTGCGACACCGATAAGGTTGCGGAATTAAGAAACGTACTGACCGATCAGTTGTGTCTTTTCCTTCTGCCGTGCAAAATGAGGTGCTTAAGATTATTCGTTTTTGTCACATTTTTAACTTGTGAAGGTAGTGCTTTGATTTTTTTTTAAAGTTCTTATTAGAATTTGATTTTGAATAATCTTTTTATAATAATAGTTTTAATATTTTATAATTATGAAAATTTGGTTTTATTCAAATTACACTCTTAGTTAAGGTTTTATTTATTTTTCAAAATTATATAATTTATTTTTAATAATTTTTAATTTCCATGAAAAAATTTTATTTGTCGAAAAGTATTTCAAAATTTCTCGTGATATTTTATATAATAATTTCTGCAGAGAGGTGGTTCGGCTTGCTTGATGGTTTATGCAACTAACTCAAAGTCTTTATTTTTAATTTCAATTTTCTATTGCTAAGTGTTCTAGATTAAGTGGTAAGACAAAGTGATTGTGCTCATTTTATTTAATATTTTTATTTTGGTTGAACTTCGTAGTTTTGACGAATCAGAATTAGTACTTAATAAATGAGTTAAGTGCTTTAAGAACAAATTTATGCCGGGTTATGTAATCGACGTCGGCGTCTAAAATAATAAGAAAGAAATGTTTCTGGGAGATTTGATGATTTCGATTGATTCAGTTAAAAAAAATATTATCAACAATATACAACATACTTATTTGCCTTTCTTGTTTTGCACCACAGAATTTCACTTTTTTGAAATCAGAATCAAGTTGAAAAATGGTAGTATAATTAATAATAAGGCCCGTCTCAAGGGTGTAGTACTACTAATTTGTTGGATTTATCAAATTTCGAAATTTCAGTGATCAAACCCGCCGATCCAGTTTATTGCAATTATACTGGTTTTAGTATTTCGCGCACTTGGTCAGGATACTCTTTGCCATAATCTTTTCTCACCAGTTATCCCCATCATATTTTTAAGGTCAATCAGGTTCTGTACTCTGCCCCGATATATGCACATGTATGTACTGAAATCATCCCAGAATGGAAGCAGGTATTCGGTCTTCTATTTCGATCTGGATCATTCCTAAGTACTCGTATTAAGCTGAAGTCATTGAAACTAATTATTTAACATGCAGTCAGTTCGATAATTCCCCTAATTTCAAATTCATAGTAGCTACTTACAAAAACGAGGAAATGATTACTTTAATGCGTTTATTGTTATTTAAGCATTAGCCTTCTTGACTACTTACTATACGATGGTCGTACCTAGAACAGAAGGTATCATCTCTGATGAGTTGCCAAAGGGATTCTTTATTTTGGGGAGTTATTAGCCTGTCTAGGAATCTGTCCGGGTATGGCAATGAACGAAGCTTGCGAACGATTGGGTTCGCTAGGTATTCGCTTTTTGTTCACTTACGAGTTACCGTACGTACTAGCAAGTTCCGCCAGTGTGAAGAGGAGGAGTCTGTACAACACTTATTGTGTGAATGCCCAGCTTTTGCTCGAACACGGCTGGCAACATTGGATGCTAACTCCATAAGGAGTGAAGGAGCTAATAGGTTTTGACCTCGCCAAGGTGTGAAACTTCATCAAGACAAGAAGTCGAGCCATCCTGGGGAAACTGAAAATACTCTGTTAATAAAGGGCCGACTTAAGGAAGAGGTAGCCTCGTAGTAATTATGCTTGCTAACTGGAAAGGTAGGAACTAAGAATTTGGACCCAGCCAAGGTGAATTTCGAAGGAAATCGAACGGATATGGGACGAAAGAAGCCTGCTTTGCAGTTGTTTTACGTTTACTTCACGAGAATCGAAGGATTCACATACCTGGATCTAGCCAAAGTTACATTTCGGTGATTTGTTAATTCGGCTTGGGAAAGTGAATGAACCTAAGGTACGCTTAATTAAGATGAAAGTTGAGTTTTTTAACGAAACAGAGTGGTATAATGGGCCCCTTTGTTGGCCTAAATGCCAATACCCTTGCCACAGTTTTCATCATCAACAACAAGCTACGCCCCTATGATTTCGCGAAGTGAGGTAGTAGCGAATTCGCTAAGCGAGTTCCCATCGAATTCATCAAGCAAAAAGTGATCGAACGGATATTACGAAGTATCGAAAGCAACGCATTCATAAAGACTTAGTGACGCCATAAAATTCAAAAGATGTTCACGTACATTTCGCCAAAGCGAATTCGCAATAGCTTAATTTCACCACAATGATTCGCTTAGTTGACTCTACCAGAACAGCAAAGCCTATTCCTTTAATAAATCAACTACTGTTTCGTAGTGATGTTATTTGTAAATTTCTTGAAAGTGCTAATAGAACCTACCATCCAAAACGATTCGTCCGCACATCGAATTTGAACCGCTACGTCGAATAATTTCGTTGCTAGCGAATTTGCCGTCGACCTGTAAATGATTTGCATGAAAAAATATTGCACCTCATTAACGAACCGTAAGGGCAAATCGAAAAAGATTTGCTTTTCTATGCCCTAACCGATTTTAGATAGAAGTAACTACACACATAAGAGAATTCATACTCTTTTTCGCACTGCTTGACTTAATTCACTTCATAAATATTTTCATCAACGAGTTTTTAAAAAATGATGAATTTGTTGTAGCTTCTATCATTTCCTGCAAACATGTAACTTTTCCTTTTGCAAATAATGTTCACCTAAAGAGATATTATGATATATACACACGCGTCTTATGGCGAAGAAATTCTTCGATTTGACGAACTACATACGAAGTGCTGTCGTTTTACGACATTTCATCAACTTGATGGAGAAAATGTAGTTCGTCTACAGATCAACTTGGTGAACATTCGTCACAATGTTTGATGTAAACGCATTTACACCGGTGGTGTAGTGATTCTCTGAAATACTTAACTTAAACATCTATTTTCGTGTACGAGGCTATCGTAGTTACTAACAGCTAAATTTATTGGAGATAAAAGAAACCGTATCTTTTGCTAAGAATTATTATAGTTTTTCATAGTTATTTTCATTAGTTTTCTATCTCCGGTTGATATCCAAACCTTAAGGGGAGCCTGACTAACTTTCGGGTTTTACTAGGCTTACACTAACCACAGCCAAATTATTCTAATGATCGGTCAGAGAAAAATATCTTCACATTTTAGTTTCTGGACTGAAATGCACAAGGAACTTGAAACAACAATTGATGTGAATAACTCTTAGCGACAAATAATGGTCATTCAAATTTCCGTCTTATGTAAAAGTAATGTTACTTCCGTTTGCTGCCTGCTTTGTCAAAAATTAAAAATTTGAGAACAATAATCGAAACCTACTTTAAATAATATGAAATGTAACAATTTTACTGAAAATGCCCGATTTAATCGATTTAGTAACAGCAAGAACTTTTTATTAATTTACATTTAAACAATTTATTTAAAGGAAAGAATGGTTAGTCACTTAGTCAATCGGTACAATTTTAAAGAGCACATTCCTCGATTATAAGGAGTGCCTCTAGGTAGATACTTTAGACCACTGCTATTTGCTTTATATGTATGTATATTAAGTTATCTGATGAGATTCCTCTTAGGGTTATCCTTTGAAATAATCACTGCTCAAACCCTTCATGACTCCTCTTTACTATGAACGGTTTCAACATTTGATTCTCCTAGAGAAGGAGCTATATTCTTAGTGAGATGCCTTCGCAGTCACAACACAACGTGTTCATTAAATTTTTTTTAATTTTTTTTTTATTTTTATATTTATTTTTATTTTTTTATTTCGAGCTATGGAATGAAAGATTCACAAGGAAAACAAAATAAGAAGTTACTCAATTTATTAATTCATTTATTTCTGAATTACATTATTAGTAAAAGCTATTAAATTCGGATTGACGTCTTTATCATATCTATAAGATATAAAAAATTAAAAATTAAAAGAAATAAATTTTCGTATTGATGACAAGAATAATAATTTTTCAATGTCCCCGATAATAATTTCAAATAAAAGTAAAAAATTTAACTGTGGGTTATCTTTTTTCTGTTTCCAACCAATATTACATATCGTATATCGTGAGCAAATGCGATCAGATTATCACCTTATTTACGAATTGAGATACTTAGCTTAGGAATATGTTTTTTTTTTCTTTAAATAAATAGAACTGATGTTGATTTTGAAAATTATTCTTATGCAAACAAAGTGTGTGTGTGACGGCAATGTTTTCTTATTGGCGAATATGAAAGTGAAATATACTGGATATAATAATATAATGATAATATCGTACATATTGGAATATCGGGCGTACAAGCAAGCTCTGAGGAATTGGGCCAACAAAGATTATACTATTTAATTAAATAAACATGGCATTAAGAAAAATGAGCCTATTTTCTTAAATAGCATACTATGTTGCGAATGGGTTTATATATTTGTTTTTTTTTAAGATATAGGACAATAAAGTATTAATTAAGCCCCATTTTCACGCCGACAGTTTTTAATGATAGTACTATCGTTTGACAGTGCGAGAGTGTGACATGTAAATGTACTGAAAAAGTAATTGAGGTACAAATGATTTCCATTGATCTCCATTGGTATATAGAGGTCTGTTCAAAATATTGTCAGCAATAATTCGGTGTACAATTTTTCAGGAATTTCGTCATATCTCTTAACTTTTTGGTAATATATTAATTTTGCTTCTACGGGCTCTTCAGATAAATACTGTTTTCAGAATTTTTTTAAAATTTAATCCCTAAAATTAAAAGGGTTCTGATAAGAAAGACATCGAATTGGTTTTTACTTGCACAGAAGTTTAATGGGGTTGCATACATTTTCACGAATGCCGACATCCTAGATCTGATGAAATATCGTATTGGTTTTTACTTCCTAGACTGGATATTAATGTGATTGCATAAAAACGATATTTTACAATATTTCGAAATTCAACCAATAAATTGGTGTAACGGGATTGTACAGGGGTTGTATATGTTTTCATAACTTTCGCTATATCTCTTAGGTCTTAGTATCAAATTAGTTATGGCCTAAAAGTTTATTTTATGATTTTTTATATTATTATAAATAAAATATAAATTAAACCCCCAAGTGGTGTAAAGCAAGTTTAGCCAAATCTCTTAGATCCTATGAAATATCAATCGGCTAAACATTATTTTTAATTTTACAAAATTCAACTTCATGAGGCTGTAAAACACACGTTTTAACGAATTCCGAGATATTTCTTAGATCTGAAGAGAATTGGGCTTTGTTTCCACGGGCTTTTTAAATTGTATAATGGCCTAAAACTAATTGCAGGATTTTTCGATATTAAACCCCAATGGGATGGAAAGTATACGTTTTCACAAATTTCACAATATCTCTTAGGTCTGATGAGATATCAAAATATATTTTATTTCCACGGGTTTAAAATATAATCGACCTAAAACCAATTTCGGAATTTTTCACTATCTTTACTTCAATGCTCTGTTTACTCACTTACTGCATATTTTCAGCTTATAAGTCGCATATTAACTTGCACCGCATCTCCGAATAAAACACGCCCGCGTATTCGCAGTTGCACCCAGACTGTTCGCAGACTTTATTCTTTTTAATAATTTAGTAGAACTTATGTTCGTCGATTTTTTTACCCTTTTTGAGATCTAAAGCTGATTTTGATAAGTTTTGAAAAACAGTACAATAAATAGATAAAAAAATTAAGATTGGCGTTTTGATATATTCATAGATAAAGGAAACAATTAAGTTCTTGAAAAAAATTTTCGTAATTTTTTTTGCATTATGCCAATCCCTTCCCCTTTAAAATAAGTCGTACATTATTGTTATTTGAACAAAATGAACGGAGATATGAGTTTTCAAAGTGGATTCGTACACCATTTTGAGGAAATTTTTAACATACTGTTGCGAGTTAAAAGTTCCCAGGAATTTAAGAAAAAAACACAATTCGATTAAATTAATAAAATATCAATGGTTAATTATAACCGTATTCAATTATCAGATAATTGGCAATTTTTTCCTTTGTTTTATTTACACATGTTCGCTGTTATTAATGAAAATCACTTTATGCATACACTTTCCAGTAAAACTGATCGTAATCTCGCTTTCGCTGTAGAAAAACTGATTCCTTGTCTAAGTTCTGCTACGCTTATACCATATACTGCATTTGTTGACTCGATATATTTCCAGCATATTCATCGGTGTGTGTGGAACATGTGGGAAGTGTGTACAACATGCGAGAAGTGTTTAAAGAATATTGAAAAGTTGTAGTTCTCTCTAGAAACTTCGATGTTATTGATAAGTGATCCGGGTGGTCAGGATGTACATGTAACAATACTATACTAACAAAAAATATGGCAAAGAAAAAATTTGAAATGCATGTACATCAGTAATCGTCTTAACAACCACTAATGTTAAAATTTCTTTGTAATTTTGATAGTTTAACTTTAAAATTATTAAAATTAAAATATTGTAATCAATCGGAAATTTCAGGTAAAATTTGTAATCTGAAATGTTGAATTTCTTTTCAGTTTTATGTGGTCATCGATTTGGCTATTCGCGAGCTGAACAACGAATTTGGTCGAAAACGAATACAGCATGTGCCGGAAAACACCAATCACCGATATCGCTAAGCTCAGGCAGAGTAATAATATTTTATAGCCATACAATTAACCGGGTATTTTCACAATCGCAAATAATTCTAATTGCATTTTTCTTTTTTGAACAGGCAATTGCGCTTTCATTGCCTGCATTGGAAATGGTTGGCTATCACAATTTACTACCAGGACCAATTTTAATGCATAATAATGGGCATTCTGGCAAGTCATCAGAAATAAATAAATAACCAAAAATTTCGTGTTAATAATTTATTTTTTTAGTATCGTTAGGCATTCCGAAGCATTCACAGGAAGATCTCGATGGTGGAGCATTTATGCCGTATATTTTCGGTGGTAAATTGAAGAATAAATACGAATTCGAAGGACTGCATTTTCATTGGGGTGATAAGAATAATCGTGGATCGGAGCATGTTCTAAATGATATTCGATTTCCTATGGAAATGCACATTATTCATCGGAATGTGAAATATGCTAATGTTTCGGAAGCGTTGGGCCATTCCGATGGTTTAACTGTTTTGGGATTTTTTTACCAGGTAATTAACTAGTTATTAACTGGGATCCTTAGTAGATAAGATGTTGTAGGTGATGATAAATTTAAATTCAGAGTAATAAGTGTGTTTTCAAAAATTGTTTAAGGTTTTTTAAGAAATTTTTATTGGTACAAAGATTCAACTTAAATACATTTTTGCAGCTAATTGAAAATGATGGCCAAGAATTAACGAATTTAGTTCGCAATCTCACATTCATCAAGGACTACAATCAATCGGTTCTACTGAATGCCACTTTTTCCCTTTCATCACTATTAGGAAATATTGATACGGAACGATTTTATACATACAAAGGTAATTTAAAATTTCCACGGTTTATGCGGTATTAATTTTGTCCTTAACTCAGGATCTTTGACAACACCACCGTGTGCTGAAGCTGTTACTTGGATATTGTTCCCGGACACACTTTCTGTTTCCGTTTCTCAGGTAAATCGTACCTGTTAAATTTAGACGAATAAAATTTATTTAATGAATTTTTTTTTATAACTTTAGATGTCGAAATTTCGTCATCTTTCCAATGGAGTAGAAGGATCGATTTTAGTCGATAATTATCGAGCACTTCAACCCTTAAATAATCGTCATATATTTGTTCGGAAAGTTAATACTAAAAACACTCCTTTGACTGTTATCAATAAAGAAGTCAGTTTTACCAAATGGGATTGGCTATATTAAGGTCAAAAACAAATTGTTTTAAATTTTATGGATTTATAATAAATCGTTAGAAATAAAAGTTACAAAACGAAAATGAAACTTTTACATTTTTGTCCTATTTCAGCAATTGGTATTACTTTAGAGAAAAATAGGTACTTTAAATTTGTAGAGCAAAAAAATTGACAATAGTTTGAGTTTTTGAATATAGTATAACTAATAATATCCAATATATTTTTTTCCATTTTTTAAAAAAAGAGCAATATATAAAATGATTGGCGAATAATAATTGTCTACAAAATGAAGTTGAAATATTTTTTTTGTTTTGAAAATAAGTTTAAAATCTGCCAACAGTCTTTGGGAGGAAGTCCGGAACGCGTTTAATTCTGAGACTGAAAACCTGAACCTGAAAAAAAAGTTCGAGAAGCGGTAGAATGGGGTAGCGCTAGAATACTTACGCCGCTGCCACATGTAACATATGAATTTATGAATTACATAATTGGGTCATACTCCGGGACGCAGTCTAAGTCGTAGTATAATATCAGTTGTTACGTGATTAGGAGGCGATTATATAAAAAGTCTGTGGAAGTGAAAACCAATCTTATATCTCATCAATCCTAAGATATATGTCGAAAGCCTTAGATACGTCCTCTTGGAGTTGAGTATCTAAAAATACTGAAATCAACTTTTTGACGATTATGTAGGAAGCCTTAGGAAGTCAAAATGAATTCAATATCTCATTAGAACTAAGAAATATGTAGGAATTTGTGAAAACACTTTGGGGTAGAATATCAAAAAATTCTGAAATGAGATCTTAGATATATATATACAGGGTGTAACTAGTACTGAGGTTCAAACGAAAATGGGAGATAGAGGAACTTATCCTGAGTAGAAAATCGTTCTACACATACTCCCGTTTTTGCACCGTTAAGGAGATAGCGCGATTTTAAGGACGAAGGATTTTCATCGTACCTGTGATCACTGTTTGATCTCTAACTTCTGCTGTACTTAGCGTAACGTAATAATTCTGGGCTCGTTGGAAAGGACACAAATTCTTCTTTTTAATTGCTATCAACCGAAGGAGTTTACCGGGAACGGTATCCGGACAGATCTCGGTACCCCCATTATCGGATGTTCATCAGCATTCATCGGAACCTTCGTGAACGAGGTACACTGCAGCCGTGGCGGGAGACACAACATCCAGGACGGCGACACTCCGTACCTGGAGGAGCGCATACTGCGCATCGCGGCTAGGGACCCCACGGTAAGCACCCGGCGCATCGGCCATCGATTAGGCATCAACCACATGCATTTATTTCGTCCTCCCTATTATTAATCATACTCTTTCGGCGAATGACGGGTGTCAAACCAGATTTACTTGAAGGGAACGTGCTTGATAACTGTTAGCCCCGCTCCTTTACAATTCACCCTATGAAGAAATTCTGTTTTCAAACGTATAGTGAAATTTTATGGGCTTTCCGAAAATGTAATAAAATTTGGTGGTTAATCAAGTCCTTCTTCGAGAAAACAGGACTTTTCTGTATTTTTTTTTAATTTTTTATTATTTTTGTGTCATTTAAATTAATTTTTCTCAAAAAGTATAACACTGATTGACACAGTTGATAGCAATTAGAAAGAAGAATTTGTGTCCTTTCCAACGAGCCCAGAATTATTACGTTACGCTAAGTACAGCAGAAGTTAGAGATCAAACAGTGACCACAGGTACGATGAAAATCTTTCGTCCTTAAAATCGCGCTATCTCCTTAACGGTGCAAAAACGGGAGTATGTGTGGAACGATTTTCTACTCAGGACAAGTTCCTCTATCTCCCATTTTCGTTTGAACCTCAGTACTAGTTACACCCTGTATAAAGAAAGCCCGAGGAAGTGAAAACCAATCCGATGTCTTATCACTCCTAAGAGATGTGACGGAATTCGTGAAAACGTGTTCACCTATTTATACCCTCTTAGGGGTTGAAAAAGGAAAAAAACTTGAAAACATGATTTTGGTTATTATTAAACAAGCCCGTGAAGTGAAAAGTTATTCGATATCTAATCAGACTAGAGGGAGACGGCTGAACCTTGGGGGTCGAATCTAAAAAAATCCTGAAAACACTTTCTAGGTATTTATATAAAGAATCCGTAGAATAAAAATTAATTCAATATTTGTAAAGATCTAATAGATATGACGAAAATCGTAAAAATATATGTATTCCGTTTTCATTGATAATTAATATTTTCGCCCCCCTTCCGAACGCCAATGGATATTTGAATTTGAATTTTTTGATCAATATTACTTTTCTAGTTGATTAACATAATCATACCGAGTTTCAACTTTCTAGCATAACCCGTTCTATAGTTAGGAAAAACACCCTCCAACCGCGTACCATACTACCCCTATAAGAAATTATATTTTTCCAACATGCGACTACTATAGTTCTATCTAAATACCAAGTGTCCGCTTTTGATGATTATAGGTTCTCGAGATAGAAAAATCGGAACTTTTTCCTTTTCACCCTCCCCACCCTCAACCTCTACACCTTCACCACCAAAATTGTACACTGTTCTTGAGATATGAGATGTGATTTTTTAGAAAAATTCTTATCCCCTCCACTTCTATGCTCCACCGCCCCATTAAAAAATGTTGCTTTCAGCAAACTTTGTTTGTCAACCTTTATACACAAACCGAATTCGTGAGATATCGTAATCTAAAGTTTTTCACCCCCCCCCCCCTCCACCTCCGTACGCCACTGCCCCATCTTAAAAATTTGTTTTTGATTTATTCTCCTAGTATATATGTTCATTAAGTTTTAATTTCGTGACATTAACCGTTTATGGATTTTAGAATGTTTCGATCTAGGCTTCGAGCGATTCGGACGTATTACTATTCCCCATATCAGCAATTTTTTCGCAAATGAGTCCACTATCGAAGCTCTATATAAATTCCAAGTTTCAACCACCTAAGCGGTTGCTGAGATCTATAAACCAAAATTTTCCGTCTAATACGCTCTAATACGCTCTAATATTGTACAGAAACTTCTTGCGCTAGAAAGTTGAAACCCTCGTCCGTAGGGGAAAGTGAGGCAAAGTGAGCCCCCTAAGGTTTGTACCGAGATTCTTTAAAATGGGTAATTGTTATAAAATCCTTTTCTCGCAAAGTCGATAGCTTAGGATGTTAGCTTAGTCATATATTCGTTAAATTAAATTATTGCTGCTAATAAAAAAGATATCTACTCCTTTCTATACATACTTCAAAGTACCCACTTTGCCGCACTACTGGGCTAAAGTGAGACCTTCCAAGGGGTACAGTATAATTTCACCCAAAACTGGAACGAAAACAGGAGTAATGGATCAATTCAGACAAATAATATGATTTTACTAAATTCAAGCGAAATTAAGTTTGTTGAGATCGTACTCTGCTTTGAAGAGTAGCCCTGAGAACACCAAAATATTTACTGGCTTAGGTAATTTTTTTCAGCAACAGAAGCTATTGCATTTTTTATCGCATCTTCAGTCCACGATTGTTGCATTAATTTTTTATTGTATGTTCTAGCCATGCTAAAATTATTATTTTTAATTATCAAATAAAATTGTATTGGTATGGGGTAAAATGTGCCCGGGGCTCACTTTGCCCCGAATGAACATTAAACAGCAAGCATCTGCTAAAATTTCTATATTTTTTAAATAATCACAAAGCTTACTTTTCAAGTTTCACAATCCGTACGCCGATCTCAAGGATACTGTTCCAATCAATTGTCACTCCCTAACAATTTTTTTTAATGACATTATTGAACACTGATATTTACATCAGACGGTGCAAAAATCGTAATATGAGAAAAATTCAAGGAACTATAATTAAAGTCGATTTCGTTTATAGTGCATTGTGGTACATTTATGAAGCTTTATCGTATAATTTATTTTGCTAAGAGATGGCGCTATTGTAAACTAGAAATTTTAGGAGCCCAATTTACCTTGCTAGCCCACTTTGCCCCACTCTCCCCTACATATATGAAGATGTACTACAGGAGTAAAAAAGAAGTTCAGATTTTCATTAGTGTACAAAACTGGAGAAAAAAATTTATGTGAAGAGAGTTTTTTCCACATTTTCATGAAATTCGTTATATATTTTAGGCATGTCAAGTTATTAAATTAATTTTAGTTCTGCAGGCTCTTTACATGAGCGCCTAGAAATCGTTTTTTAAACTTTTCGATATCCAACCACTAAGGGTGTGTAAAGTGCTTGTGTACATTTTCACGAATTCCGATATATTTCTTAGGTATAATGAGATATTGAATTCACTTTTGCTTCTAAGGGCTTGAAATACAATCGGGGAAAACTCGATATACGCATTTTTTGATTGTTTCCACGAACTCCGAAATTCTTTTAAATTTATTGAGATTGAATTAGCTTTTACTTCTATTGGATCTTCTATTGAAAAAAGTATGTAAATAAAAAAAAACTGCTAACAATCTGGGCGCCTTTTGATTATTTTTTGGGTAGAAGTCCGGAACGCTCTTAATGCTGAGATGCGGTATAGATTACTATGCGACTGACAACCTAAAGAATAACCAGGAGGCTATTTGTATCGTTATTTACCTAATTATTAACCTATTATTAACCTACACCGCATCTCAGCATTAAACGCGTTCCAGACTTCTACCCAAAAAATAATAAAGTTGTGCCCAGACTCTTGTCTGATTTTTTATATCTAAGGATCCGAAACAGATATGACCATATGGTTTTTACGAGATGGGCCCAATAGACTTCTAGATGAGAAAAAAAATTCGAGTGAGAGTTTGAGATGGCGAAAAGTCAAAAATTCTGAAATTTCTCGAGAACAGGATATAAAGCTAGAAGTTGATGTCTATATAGGGCTACCATATGGACATCCTAGATGTAGGCACCCTTAAAAAATAACCGGGAGGCTTTTTAGAAAGTTAATTGTTTAGGGTGTCCGAATTGCAGTGGCGGTCATATTGCTCTTTCAAGGGGGGGGGCCATTGAAGTTCAGTACCTACTGTAAAGAAAATAGGTGCGGAAGCTACCCGTTAATGCAGCGTTGTTAGAAATTGTGTAAATGCCATGGTCGCTGCGGTTGGTACTGCTTGAAAATATCAACTTCTCATTTCCGCATCTAAATCGCCAGATTTTGGCAACCGAATTTCAGGATATTAAAAATCATTAATATCGCTCTGATGGGATTTCTTTAACATCGTTCAATTTATTTGTATGATATGAAACATTTTAATCTGTATTATACGATTGTAAGTCTTTAAGCAATGGAAAAAGCTTGGTGAACATAATTTTCGATTTCAGTAAAAGTTGATGTCGATCTCGATTTCGACAAAATGTAGAAGCCCCAACATACTTCAAGATCTCTCACATGTAGTAGATTTTGAGAGTTTTGTTAAAAGTTTGAAATCTTTGGATGTAAATTAGCTGTTTTTTGAGACCAATAGAAAATTGGAAAATTTAATTTTTATTAGTTCTACTATACATATTTGATGAAACTCAATATTGGGCATTAAAATCCAAACCCTATATCTCAAACCCTAAAGACTTCAGGCCCGACGAAGAAGTGATCACCCCAGTTATTAAGTTATTCTACAATACTTAAAATCTACGAAATAAATATTTTATGTCAATGTAATTTATTAGGTATGAATACCTACATATTCACTTAATCTTAATTGAGTTGATCTATAGTTTAGATGACTGCCACCATATCCTAACCTAACCTATTCTCCAAATTCAAAAATTTAAAAAACAAAACTCGGAAATTTTCTATTATAATAACTTCATAAGCAGCATCTTATACTTGATTTTCATCGCAAGATTTTTGCAAGTAGATTTTGAAATCTCGAAAAGCGTTTACAACGCTCTGAATACATTTGTTTGACAACGACTATGATGAAAAAATTTTTAATTTATTTTGTAAGAGTTAACTTTTGGAAACGAGGAAATTTAAATTGAATGAAAAAGAGTCGAAAGCTTGGATTATCATGCAATTTGAAATTTTGTAATATTTTATATTTTCTATATATAGGTGTGGTGACAGATAATTGCAGGGCTGTTCAGTGACTATTATTTGTATTGAGGATTTTTTTCCCAAAGATTTTTTTCGCGGTACCTCTTATAACGGTTCTGATTAGTGTAAAAAATATATGTTTTAAGTTTCACTCCGATCAGGAAAAATAAAATAAATTGAGATTCCGAAAAATATTTTTATAATGGTTAATAATACGAATTTAGTATCGTCGGCAAAATGATCTGATTTCTAATGCTCAATATTATATTATAGAAAGAGGAAACGGTTCAGAAATTTTTCATTAAGTACGAAATCAAAACCTATGACGGCTTAGTGATTAAATGTCAAACATCATCTATTTCGTCCTTGCTGAAGGACTCCTTTTTTTCTTTTTTTCATAACATTGAGCACTCTAAAAGACTTCGTATCGTTTACCGTTCCAAAGTTACGCTCAAAAATGTATTTTTTTAAGAAAAACTTCAATTGCTGAATTTAGGCACTAGATGGCATTTTCGAAGGTACACCACATATATACTCGTATATTTAGAGTTACAATCACCCACAGAATGATACTATTCTATGCCCTATGTCGATATCTTGGGAGTTTTCGGAATCTTTACAATTTTGGTTTCTTTAAGGTTCTTGAGGCACGTATTCCCCATATATTATCGACATGAAACTTAAAACGTATTTTTTTTACATTAATTTGAGCCTGATGAGTGCTACGAACAAATCAAAATTTTTAAATTTGTTTGAACTACTCGTTTTATTCGCGTAGATTTCAAATTCATTCAAATATGGGAAATAAATTAAGAATTAGATAGTATCTTATCGAATCTCAACATTTCGGAAAATCAAGTTTTAAATCTTTGGATGTAAATCCGTTATTAATATGTAATAGTTACTGTAAATACTCATAATTAAGTTCTTATAGCTTGATTTCTCTCATGATTTCGACAAAACTATTAAGATTACTGGATTGCTATTGACTAGGTTTTTTGAAAACATAGTTTAAAATCTACTCAAAACGACCTGGACAGCAATGCATTTACCACAATTTACGTTTTAATCTAGAATTAGGATGCACATAATGGCAATTGTCCAAGCATAATCCAAATCAAAATTTTTCAAAATTAGTTTCAAACAGTAAAAGCTACTTCCTTAACAGAACACATCACAACCCAACGATTGATTATATCTGTATATTTATATTCGAAATTTTATTACTTTTCGATTGAAATATTTTTAATTAGACACAGTCTTCTTTTTAATCAGGAGACAAAGACAAAAGAAGGATTAAAGAAAGATATAAGGTGGAATCCGATTTAATTGCATTATACTTTATTAAGTGCATTATACTTTATTAAGTGTATCCATTAATCTTATAGTCTCGTATCATTTGTCTTTAAAGCAGACGTGATAAAGTAATCACGGGTTACGAATTTTTTAGGGGGGGGGGGCATGGCCCCCATGGCCCCCCCCTATGACCGCCACTGCCGCATTGTCACAACCAATGTTACATTTCTACTCTGACAACGTTTCCCACTATGGCCCAAAAACGAAATTAATGTCTTTACGCTTAGCAGTGGTGTAAGCCCTTCTGGCGCATCCCGACTTTAGCCGCTTTCCGGACTTTGTTTCGAAAAATATTTTATTAATCTAGTGGGCCTATGTCTGACGTAAGACTTCCCGCTGGTATTGACGAATATTTTTTAAAATGCTAACGGAAAAATGCCTACGGAACCCTGAACTTCAGTCTATTGTCTGCTCATCATACACCTGACTTAAAGGCCGATGAATTTCTGTAAGATTTTAGCCAGGTAAAGTTTCAATTATAATGAAAGATTTTTGATCATTAACTGACACAGTACCCGAGACACGTGCAGACGCCATTTCTATCTGTCATATAACAAAAACTGTTAGGACTACACTATCAGGCAAAAGCGTGCTCAACTGCTCACTCTTCAAAAGTTGAACAGCAACTGAGTCAATTTGTGTTAAGATTGCGTCATCCAATAATCAGTGTTGTCAATATTTGCATTATTTTTGAAACTCCGCTCGTAACCACAACTCAGGTTTTTGAGAGTTTTGTATGTGAGCTAAGGGTTTTCGTTCTCGATTTTACTTTTTACTCGAAACTAATTCGTGTGAAATTTCAAAATATATGTAAAATCGTCAAGAAAATTGAAAATGTGGAATTGTAGATTCTGAATTATTGTAATCAGAATTTTATATCGGCGCCTTTATTACCAAGGGGCAAGGAAGAAGTATAAACAATGGATATATTTTTTTTTGAAAAATCTGTTGTGGGTATTTGGGAACATAACTGGGATGGCAATTAATTAATTAATTATACGTACCTTGCGGATGACGCAATTATATTTCAATCTAAAGCCGATATGAAAATACTATTATATTTTTGATTCTTTCAATTTAAATCGGTGTTTCAACGCATTTACTTACCCTGCGTCTACACTGGCAATTTATCTGGCAATATAAATGACAATGGCAATATTGCCATACACAAATTGACAGTGTAGAGGCATCAAACGCATATGGCAATATTGCTCTCAACATTGCCATGGCAATCATTGCCTCGTCAATTTTGAGTGCAATACTGCCAGAAAACGCATCGTTTGACATAAGTGAGCGTCACTTGTCAACAGGTAGGAATAAGGTTTTTTTTTGCTTTGATCGCGAAATTGCTGAAAATAAGTTGACTAAAGAGAAAATAAGTTAATTAAAACTAACTTATCAATAGATTTATTTTTGATGCAATGCCCAGCATTTTTGTTTGCTTCAGAACTTGACACTTCGAATTCACTCGTTCAAATAAAAATTGCCTGGCAATCAAATGCCCACTCATTATGATTTGACATTTAACGCAATATAAATATTGCCATTCGCATTGTAGACGCAGGGTTAGCGGCAGTCGCGTCTACATTATAGTTGTAAATAAAACTCTCAAATATTACTATTTTTTTTATATAAAATTCATTTATTCGTATAAAAGGCCACTTACAAACTTACTGGTTGACCTAGATACTTGCGTACACACAATATAAGACCTTAATATAAAGGTTTATACGAGTTCGATATTTAATTTGATTTCGAATTTTTATCAAAAATTAACTTTTTGTTATTTTTTTTTTATATTTTAGATTGTTTTTAAAAATATTGTATCCATTTTCGAGTCTGTAATATTACCTTTTATATAAATATGCGTTGATATTACTATTAAAAAAAATATAATTCTTAAATAAAATGTTTTCTTCATCCTAATGCTCAAGTGACCGAAATCTAAACTTTCTTTTTATTATTATTATTTTCTTTTATATTCTATCATCTACATAGTTTTTTTTATTATTATTATTATTATAGTAAAAAAGTAGAAAAACTATTAGCAATTATTAATTATTTTGTAGATTTCAGCCAGTCGAGCATTGGGACAAATTATTATCGAGTAAAATCAACTAAGTTATCATTAAACGCACGAGTTATATACCATCACATGAAAAATAATGTGAACGAAATATTTTTTGTTTTTATTGTTTTCTTTAAAAAAAGAAACGAAATATAAGATTTTGAAATAATGGGGAAGAATATTTTATGATATAATAATAATGAAAAATAATATAATAATATAATTAATAATGGGACAGATTTAAGATGAAGGAAAAAATTCACAATAAGGCAAATAATATATGGAAGCATAATATTAGTGTGATAACTAGTGCGTTTAACGGTCGTTTTTAAACTAATGTGTTAATTGGAATGAGAGCTGAAGTATTCTATTGCACCTACACTAGGTATAAAGCACAATATCACTGAATTGTTTTTTTTTCTCTACTAAGCATATTCTTGTTTG
Organism: Beris morrisii; assembly: GCA_951812415.1. Lineage (NCBI taxonomy): Eukaryota > Metazoa > Arthropoda > Insecta > Diptera > Stratiomyidae > Beris > Beris morrisii. The sequence goes on from OX638311.1 coordinate 126,375,422, forward strand.
ATATTAATAATATAGACATGTAGGTAGAAGATTCGTATTTTTTTCAGCATGGTTCTTGTTTTGTTTCCTTTCATTTAAGAACGAAAATAAATTTAAGATTTTGGCACCCTTACATTTTAAATAATTTGCCACTGATTTCTATTTTTTTTAGCTTTTGTATGTTTCTGTTTAAATTATTCACCTCCTACGTGAGGCAACTACGGCTATCATTTGTCGAAGCATTGGTTCCGGTGTACACACTTTTGGTTCGCATTTCATTTGTCCGTCACCACCACATCTGAAAAGAAATTAAATTGGAAAAATTAATGTCATATATTTTTATGTAAGTTTTATTCAAGGATTTAATATAAGGTAAAGATAGCGCTCTTAAATATTTCGAACCAAGAAACGCTCAGCAAAATCTTGCGTTTGGTGTATGGTTGAACTAAGTGTTTCCAATACAACTAGCGAGAAGCCGAGTTTCGAACCCGAAAAGTGATACCTGGCTTCGTTCCATGAGTCAACTTTCAACTTCATTTCGTTCAATTCAAAAGCTTTTTTGTCCACGTTTGAATCCAACATTCTTCAGTACATCGTGAAAGCTCCGATCATCATCGTACACGCTGACAAGGCTAGGCCGCAAATTTCAAAAGCCACAAGTGGCCAGAACCAGTACTGGTACATGGAATCTTTGGAATGATCTTGGGAATCATGCAGTGAATTTTCAACGTACCACTTTTCACTTTGGGAAAGAACCAGAATAAACTGGTGTTGGCAGAGAGAACCGATTTGTTTATGAACTGGAGGTTCTACACGTTGAGGCAGAATCAGAGTGCCACTTCAGGAATGATTTAATGAGGAATTGAAAAAAGTCGGCTGTACCAAATACGAAGCAAGATCGCTTAACAGCGGCAGCGAAAAATGAAACCAAAAGGCTTTCAGACTCCAGAGGATGAAAGAAAATATAATATAACATATACAGAATCGTTGAGATTCCTCAGATTGAACAAAGATGAAAAATGGTGCGGAGGAATAACGTTAATAGAAAGAATCTAATATTGGACCCTTGGTGAAAAAGTCAAAGGAGGTGAAACGAGCACTGGAGCACCCAAAACGTGGTGAACCTATGAATCTCTATAGGCTGAAAGCAGAGGACGGCAAATAGCTCATTAATTTGGTCCTAGCAAAGGTATGAGTTGCAATTTGGTGGCGAAAAGTGTGGGGGATTAGTGAAGCTATTACGTTTACATCACAACAAGTGAAGAGGTCATTAATTTGAGTCTAGGTGAATCGATCCAGCCATACGAAAGGTAGTTCTTGAGAACGTAGGAAGAAAGAAGAATCTTACTTCATAAAAATCCATGCACGCCTTCTGTGGGAGGTGGACGTTTCGTCAAGAAGGCACCGGTTTTGGGCAGGTAAAAGAGTGCCTTTAAGGTTCTCAACGAAATAGGGGCGTAATTAATGCATTCAATAATCTACAGGTAAGTGCGGAAAAAAATTTACTGGAGCTCGTTGTCCTTCTAATCGAAGGACTAGAAATAGAGCTTGGTTCATCCGCAACATTTGTATTGTGGTTAGTGTTCCGCAGGGGTCGACATTATCGCCACTGCTCTATATTTCTGTCAAGTGTTCGCTTTGTGTTGCTGCCGACATGGAAGAATGGTTTAAGCTGTATCACACCAATGTTAACCACAGCAAGATTAATGATATCCAGTTAGTAAAGTCCAGACTTGACAAAGACCTGGTTTTCGGTTCTCCTAGTCAGTTGCGTTTAGAGTGAGGTATGGTATGGTGTGTGAGGTGGTGATGTTCTCATCTTCCTTCACATAGACCTTACTGTTCGTCCGGGGTGCTCCCCATTAGAGTATGATAACTCGTGAAACCTAAAACCATTTTGTCGATTTAATAAAATTTGCTATGTTACATAGCTCTCCTTTTCGATATCACCGAGGTCATCGAGGAAATATGTGAGGAGGTTCCGTCTTCTCGTTCCCGATAGAGCCGGACACTCGCATAGGACGTGGAAGATTGACTCTTCTACTTCTGGGTTACCGCAGCTACGACAGAGATCATTTGCCTCGGCACCCAGTCGTCCAGCGTGTCTACCGATCAGGCAGTGCCCTGTGAGCACTCCGATTAGTGTGCTAGCATCTTTCCTGCTCAGGCTCAAGATATACTTGCTTTTCCTGTGATCATATTAAGGCCAAAGAGTTCTTGATATTGAGCATGTTGTTAGGTTTGACCATCCATTACCTGCCCACACTCACTGTAGGCATAGTGAGTCGATAGACTGTTTTATGGAGCCAATGGGAACGGCAACGTGCTGTTCTACCGCTAGAGAGCTTAGGCTAGAGCCTGCTCGAGCGAGTTCATCAGCTAGCTCGTTCCCCTGGATTCCGCTGTGGCTTGGCAAGCGTTTAGAGTAACATAGGGAGATTTCAAAACGGTCCAATATCATGTTGCGAGTAAAAACAAGTTTTGGAAAGATCCTTCAAGCAGGAGTTACAGAGGTGGGTGGATTCAGTCAATATTTCCGACAAACAGCTGGTACACGTTTAAAGACTACATTTCTCGCATCCGATTCGATTTTAAGAACCTTCCCTTCACCAATAGAAGAGTAGTGGTCCATAAATGTAATTGCAATTCCCTAAAATAAAAAATAAAAATTCCAACTTACGAGCACTGTATGCATGGTCCGCTGGCCGACTGGATTGCTTCGCCAACCTTAAACGTCTGTCCACCAATATAACATCCAGTTCGTTTCACCAATTCGCTGGGACGATGCATGAAATGCGGTGGCAATGTTGTTGTTGTCGTAGTCGTTGTAGTCAAATTAAGTACTCCGCCCATCGAAACAGGACATTCGTAGCGTGGACAACAGAAGCCCTGGATTGGTTCTTCGTGACATCCGGATATTGGTGGTGGGCAAGATTGTTGCAAGCAAATAATATCGCTACGGAAACAGAAGCAAAAATCGCATGGATCATCGCGTGGAATTTGTTGAGCAGAAACGAAAAGTTTTCCACCGTAACGACATGTTCCCGGTTCGAATGCGCCAGGATCTTCTTCTTCGGTGTAGTCCTCTTCGTCACCGGATGCATAATGTCCGCCTGGAAGTGGACCAAGACTCGGTTCGGTATGAGATTCGAAACTGCCCATTCCGAAGGAACTGGTCGATTGACTTGGTGTTGAATGAATACCGAAGTCTTCTTCGGTATCGATATGTTCTTCGCTTGCTGGATGGTGAGGATGATGATGGTGGTTCGATTCTGGATGATGTTGATGAGTTTCTGGTGTTGCGTGAACCGTGCTATGAGCTGTGCTGGTTTCATCGTGATCTCCAGGTGTAGGAATCTCACTGATCTTGTCCACTTCGGTTTTATTGTTGCTTTCGTGTAGTTGAGGTGTTGATTGACTCAGGTCGTCAATCGGTTCATTTGGAATCTCCGCTTTATGGGTCACTTTTTCAACAGGTAGACTAGATTCGGTTTGATGTTCTGCAATATCAGCCTTAATTGTTGTAGAGTGTTCACTTTCTGTTTGGAATTTAGTAGTTTGATCCAAAGTTCCATGTTCAATGTGAGGCTTCTCGTCTTCACTTGATGTATGGACTTCTGGATGTAGCGGTTCAAGAATTGCGCTTTCCGTCGATAAGATGTCGAAAATAGGATGTTCTGTTGAAGCACCTTCATTATCATCTGACGGCTGAACAGCTTCGTTGAGACTTCCATCTGTGAGTTCAGGTTTCACACTTTCTTCGCCTGAGGCTAATGTTGCGGTACTACTTTCCGGAAGCTCTTCTTTTATATCTTCTTCCGCCGCAGCAGATGAGGCAGTATTACTTTCAGGTAGTTCTTCCTTGATGGATTCCTCAACAGATGACGTCGCATTACTTTCTGGCAACTGTCCGACGATGGTTTCATCAACAACGGACGTAACAGTAGGAAGTTGTTGTTTAATAGTTTCTTCATCTGTGGATGTGGCAGTGTTGCTCTCTGGAAGTTCTCCCTTGATTGTTTCGTCACCAGATGATGAAGCAGTATTACTTTCAGGAAGTAATTCTTGCTTGGTGCCATCTTCAGCTGCTGCAACGGTTACACTTTGTGGAATTTCTTCTTCCGTTTCGACTAGAGCAATATTTTCTTCAGTAGCCCCTTGTGGAGCTTCGCCTTCCTTTTCGACTAGAGCAATATTCTCTTCTGTGTGTGGTTCTTCAGAATGTTCTGAAATATTTTCTTCTGGAATAATCAAACTATCGCTAGGAGTTTCAACTAAAATAACTGAGTCTGTCACCATTTCTTGTTTATCGTCTACAAGAGCTGGTTTTTCAGTTGCATCGATAGTTCCAAGAATTTCCTTCTCATGCTCTGGACTTTCCGGTACTTGGATATTGATATCGGTTGTTTCGTGTTCTTTATCAATCGCTTGTGAATCCTCTGGACTTTCTTGGGTCTTGTTATCACTTTCAGGAATTTCGTGGTGAATGTCTTCGGCATGGGTAGCTGTTTCTAATTTAACTTCCGTGTCTTCCTCTGGAACCGACGAAGCAGGAGTAACTAGCTCACCTTCAACTGTTTCGTGATGATGTGGTTCACTCGGACTTGGTTTGGTAGGACGCGGACCAACCGTTTCGTGTATTAATGGGATTTTATGGTGCTTATGATCAAGTTCGTCTACTTGAGAAGGAGTTACCTTATCTTCATCCTTAACTTCGTGTTCAATTGTTCCAGTTATTTCAGTGTGTTTTACAGGTACAGTGGATATTCTATCATCGACATTAACATTTTCAGTCACAACTTCAGTTGGGACGGTATCGCTACCATCGCTTGATGCAATCGTTGGTTCAACTAGCACTTGAAGATCGGGTAAGGTTTCAGCACTTCCTGATTCCTCCTTGATTATTTCTTGTTGGCTATCTGTCACAGAAGGTTGAACAGTAGTTTTCTCTTCCAGACTATCAATAATCATATTGAAGATATGATCTTTATCGGTATTTGGATCATGAATAATGATATCTTCCGGCACGATCTGTTGACCTTCTTCAACATGATGTTGGATTAAATCTTCTTCGCTAGCAGGATGGTCAATCTTGTCCTTGTTTAGTTGCGTTTCCGTGGTGTAATCAATATCATCAACGCTAAGCAATGAAGGTTCAGTTTTGTCAACGACTTCTTCATCAATATGAACATCAGTAACTCCTCCAATATGACCAGGTTCCTCAACGTGACTCTGACTATCAATAGGCTCGTCAACGTGACTTTGACTATCAATAGGCTCGTCAACGTGACTTTGACTATCAATAGGCTCGTCAACGTGACTTTGACTTTCAATAGGCTCGTCAACGTGACTTTGACTATCAATAGGCTCGTCAACGTGACTTTGACTATCAATAGGCTCGTCAACGTGACTTTGACTATCAATAGGCTCATCAACGTGACTATGAATTGGCTGTTCGACATTTTCACTAGTAGTCTCCTCAACATGTCCTTCGCCTGGCACCTCCACGTGGCCATGAGCAGGCTTGTCAACATCTCCATCTTCAGGCTTTTCAACATCAACAACAGCCGGCTTCACGTCATGTTCATCTACAGATTCATGAGCATGATCTTCAATCGGCTTAACAATATTTCCATCACCAGACTCTTCTTCATGTTCTTGAATTGGTTCTTGAACATGGCCTTCCAATTTTTCATCAATCTTATCATCACTATGAAGGACATCTTCATTTTCAACTACTTGTCCATCGATCGGACTAATTTCGGTTGCCTTTAAGATATCAAGTACTGCAGACATAAGTTCATCGGTTGTCAGTTCTTTCTCAACATCTGGCTGAGGAGAGGTGAGTTCTTGTCCTTCACTGGCATTATCCAGGTCATGATCTTTAATAGCTAAAACACTTTCAGTTGATAAGGTTCCAGCATCGGTAGAGTGTTCACCAAGGGACTGTTCGGTAACCATACTGGTATTATCTTCAATAATCACAGCTGGTTCAATAATTTCGTGATGCTTGTCGTCTGTTAATACGTTATCTTCATTCTCTTGATCAAGTGTATCTTTCTTTTGATCTTCCAAATCGGTTGGTTGAGTGGCCTCGACATTTTCTACCGGCGAACTAGTTGTTACGTGACTTTCCGATTCCAGGGGAATGATCACTGGAATTTCTGTAGATTCTGGGATATGTTCGGAAGCAATATGTTCATGGACCAGATCAACTGTAGCTTCGGTGTGTTCTTCTTCCTTGTCCTTGTTGCTTTCGGTAAGAATTTCTTCCTTATTATCTACTTCAATGACTTTCTCAGTGGTATCAATAGCTTGAGGCTCAGCCACCTCTCCTACGGAATGAGGAATATTTTCTTCATCTGTATGATGAATATCGGCTTCTTCTTCTACAATATGTTGGTGAATATCGGCTTCTTCTTCTATTTGGTGTTGCTGAAGATCGCTATCCTTACTTGGAATAATTGAATCGGTAGTACCGGCAATTTCAACATGATGCTGTTGAAGATCACCTTCCTCATTTGGAATAACTGAATCAGTAGTGTCGGCGATTTCAAGTTCGACATGATCCCCTTCAATTGGTTGTTCCTTGTCTTCGGTTTCCACTTTGTGCGCAAATTCTGTGGTGACTTCTGTTTGTGATGTTAAATCAGATTCTTTATCTACCGATTCTAATTCAATAGATGGTTTCTCTTCGTCGGTGTGTTGTGTGTCTAATGTATCGACAGATTCAGTAGTACCAGCAGTATGAGATTCAATTTCGGTTAAATGTTCACCGTCTTCGGTTTTGTGAGCTATTTCAGTATGATCTTCGGTATCTTCTTTGTGATCTTCACTATGTTCTTCTTCTCCGATTGTCTCAGTGTGATCTTCGGGATGTACTATTTCTTGTTCAACTCCCGGTTTGTTGTCTTCAGTGAAAATTTCAGTGTGATCTTCACCGTCTTGTTCCTTATGATCTTCAATGTGGACTGGTTCTTCCGTGTGATCACCAATTGGTACTATTTCTGGAAGAAGTCCTTCTTCGTTATTTTCTGTGTGATCTTCACCAAGCACTTGCTCGCCTTCCTCTTTGTGATCTTCTTTCTTCACATGATCATCAGTATGGACTTGTTCTTCATTGTGATCACCAATAGGTTTTTGACTTTCTAGCTCCTCCTTGTGCTCTTCGGCATTCGCAGCTTCTGTATGGTTTTCAGTGAGAATAGATTCGGTATGACTTTCAACTTTAATTTCCTCTTCATGGCCACTTCCGTCTTCTAAATGATCTTCTCCATGCTGGACATGATCTACTCCATGTTGAGACTGATCTTCTCCCTGTTGAACATGACCTTCTCCAATTTGGACATGATCTTCTCCCTGTTGGACATGATCTTCGCCATGTTGGTCATAGTCTTCATTTTCATGATCTTCCAAATAAGAAATGGTTGTTACTTCAGGCAATTCCGATTCTACGTGCAATTCACCAGTCTCTTGATTCTCTGCTAAGTCACCCTCGTCTTTCTTATTTGAAATATCACCAATGTAAACACTTGTGGGCGAATGAGTTGGTTCTTCCGTATTGATAGACGATACTGTCGTTCCCAAATGTTCTTCAATTTTACCAGGTGTGGCAGTCTCTTCACCTTGAGATACGGCTTCCTCTAACTCACCCTCGCATTTATATATTGGACAACAAGAATCTGAGTCTTCACCATCTTCTATTGGTCTACAATTCGAACCTAATGGGACAGCACATTCAATTTTCTTGCATTTTATGATGCTACTCAAACAGATGCAGTGTGCATCGCATGCGGTTATTTTTGGAACGTCCGTATTATTTTTGTACGTTATGTTATCGTAAAGGCAATCACCTTCACCAGGTATGGCAATCGGAATGATTTCGTTGGGTAAAATATAAACACTTTGCGCACTATCTGTCGTCGTTATTGTGTCTTGTTCTTGGGCATTTTCGTTAATTTCGACGGCACTTTCAGTTGTTAATTTATCGCCCATATCATCAGTATCTTCGATTTTATGGACAAATTCTGTAGTACTATCCACAGCAGAATCTTGGGATGACCCTACGATAATTGGCCTATCGGTTTGGTGGGTTTCTTCATCTTCTGATTGCGAATCGAGTTCGGCCAATTGAGTTGTGATTTCCAGGCCACTGACTTCGCTTTCTTGAGCGTATTTTATATTTGCACCGGGCGCAGCTGTAGTTGTTCCGTCAGCGTTCGAATCGATTTCAGTTGTTTTGCTTGTAATCAATTTAGGAACATCGTCGATATGTTCTTGAAGTTGAACATCTTCTTCGGAAACGGTTTCGTGCAAGTTCGGATGCGAACTATCGCCATCGTCAGGTAACGCAGTAGTTGTGATCAAATTGTTTACTTGCGACAATATATCAGGCGTCTCGTCGAGAATATTGAATTCAGTATTATCCTGGCAAATATACGTCTTTGGACAACATTCATCTTCAGTTGGTGGCAAGAAAGTGCAATTTTGTCCGGCATTATCCAAAGGTATGGCACAATCTTGTACAGCACAGACAATGTCTCCCTTCATACAGTAGCAATGTTCGCATGGTTTTGTGTCCGGAATCATTGCACCATCGGCAAACGTCTGATCGTTGTATAGACAAGTACTGCTATCCTTGATACTGGGAACAGTCGTCAAAAGGAATCCTTCAGTTGGCCGAACTGTGGTGTGTGAGTCTTCCAAGTATGGACCGCCAATCGAATCATGTTCTGGAAATAAATGGAAGTAGTTAGTGATCATAACAATATATAATTAAATTAGGAATTGAAATTGCAAGTGCGATTGCTATGTCCTTTCCTCAAATCCTGGACAAGCCACTCTGCGGAGGCACTGTTGCTATTACAAGTACCAGTAAAAAACCACACGACCGACTGCGCCACTTGGGTATACCCAAATACGCTTCAAATCGTAATCGCAATTAAAATTCGCGTGCAGAATTCCTTCAATTTTTTTTTCTAAATACTAAATCCTCTATACACTTACCGCAATCATATCGCACAGGACAGCAAACTCCACGATTGTAAATCGGCTGGCATCCATCCACGTGTAACGTACATTCTTGCATTAAGCACGATGTCCTATTTTTGATGCAATAACAAAGTTCGCATGGTTTATGTGGATTTGATGGTACCTATGAAATGTTCTTAAACCAATAATAAATTAAAAATATTTTCGGGATATACATACTTGTGCTCCTTCCGGATAAAATTTACTATCGATGTAACAGCCCAATTTCTCAGTGAAGCCAACTTCATTTTTCGAATCGGTTGTCTTATGATCGATTAGCTCTACGGGAACTGGATTAAGTGTAAATAAAAAATTAATTGCATGAAATATTTAAGACAAAAGTGTATAAAAAATAATTTAATTACCATCTGGACAGGTAATGATTGGACAGCATTGATCCTCTCGTTTTTCTACAATACAGTCATGTCCAATCGGCTTGGTAAATGGACATACTCGTAGATAGCACATCAACATTTGGTTGTGACACGTACAATTTAGACAGGGTTCATTTGTTAAAATTTTATCACCTTCGTTATAGTGATTGTAATTATAATAACATGTTCCTGTAAAGAAAAATGAAAATAATTTAAATAATTGGAAATTACTTTTTTGGTTTTACAGTTTTATTTTTTGGATAATGCAGCCAGTAGTTTCAAATTACTAATCTATATATATAAAAGAGGACGTATGTATGAATGTATGTTCCCTATAGACTCCTAAACCGCTCAACCGATTTTGATCAAATTTTCAGAGAACATGTAGAATAGTCCCAGGATGGTTCCTGTGAAGTTTGGTACTGATTGAATCAAAAACAATAGTTTTTTCGACATTTTTCCAATTTTTTCGCGATTTTAGTACCCTGGTGCTGTAATTGTTTGTTTGTTTGTCCTGTATGCCTTCCTATACCATTCATCCGATTGCGATGAAACTCTGTTGATATGTTGAGCGCACGCCCGCGAATCTTTCTGTATTAGTAAAACTATTCTACAATAGGTGGCGAACGGCATAAACAACGGGAGCAACGGAAGCAACGGGAGTAACGGGGGCAACGGGAGTAACGGGAGCAACGGGAGCAACGGAAGCAACGGAGCAATGGAAACAACGGGAGCAACGAAGCAACGGAAGCCATGGGAGTAAAGGGAGCAACGGAGCAACGAGAGAAACGGAACCAACGGGAAGCAAGATTGGAAACCGCTATTTTTAAACAAGCATGGCAAAAGCTGTATTTATCTATCTTCAAGTTACTAGCATAAACTGCATTTGAGGCAATGATATAAATTATGAGTATACGATTTAAAAACGAATGCTATGTAAATCAAACAATAGAACGAAAGACTGAGTGAATGAGCTGTAGTAAACTTTAAGAAGGGGGCACAATTTGTACAGGCTCTTTGTGAGATGATATCGATTTACCCTGAGCTTAGATCCCTTCCCAACTTAAACTATTTATTTGTTTGTAAACTTTTTTAGTGATTTTCGGCGTCAGAGGAGTCTCTTGTGTGAAACACCAACACAAAAATCCCGACTGGGATCGGCCGCTGCCTTGGCTACTGCCATTAAGAACGTGTCAGTTGAAAAACCTTCTCTGGAAAACCAGTTTAATAACTATGTTGTACTAGGTCCGATGGAGTGATTTCGTCATCGGATTGAAATGACTCATCAGAGGGTGTATCGTGCCAACTATCCGAGCTGCTGATATTGTTGAGGATTTCTCTATATGTGCGATATTGAACCAAAACTCATTACCGCGAATTAGAGTTTAGTGAAATTCGCCAAGGAGTTTTAAGATTAAAATATCTGTACTGAAGCTTTTCTTTTATAAATCTTTCCGCAAGGAAGATAAACTTCTATTCCGTACTATCGGTTCGAATCCTTATCTGTTACCGCGCTAACTTGAAGCTAAATGTAGACCTTAGGAAAAATATCTGCAACTGTCGTGTCCACTATTATAAAGTGAAATCGTTCAAGGAAATGGGATTTATGAATTAAATTACATATTTCTATAAATTGCATTCAGTTGACATTTTTTTGCACTATTCACCAAATGCTTAGCGCTAATTGCCCTATTGTTTTCATCACTCAAAGCTAATGCACGTTCTAAAGTTCACAAAGAATTTTCAAATTCAAAATTAATTCCAGCAAAATATTTTCTCAGGGATACTTGAGTTGGAAAGGAACTTGTCCACTTGACTCAAAGAGAATAAATAATGAAACGCGTATACGGCAAATTAAATAAACAATTTTGCTGCAATATATCGCAGTTTTGCGTCGCTATTATGTGATTTAGCTAATTTAGATTTCATTCTTGTGAAGACGTTTATATCTTTTTTAAAAGAAAACTAGGTCAAAGACATAAAAGAGATGAGATAAGTGCAAACTTCTTGAAAACTAGAACTTATCTACATATATAAAAATGAATGTTTGTTTGTTTGTTTGTCCCGTATGAGTTCTTAAACTATTCATCCGATTGTGATGAAACTTTGGCGATTTGTTGAGGGCACGCCAGCGAAGTTGTCTGTATTAGTAAAATCATTTTACAATTGGTGGTAAGCGAGTTGTTTCAACATTTGAGTGCATTTCATATAGTTTAGTGGCAGTTCGTGCGTTTTTGGTACATTCGTTATGGGTTCCTATTGAAAAATGTTGAAGTTAGAAATCTGCACCTGGTGGAAATTAAAACAACCCTTCAAGTTAGTGTCAACAGGAGACTGTTGTATGACGGTTCGTGTGTAATTTTATGATTAGGAGCTCCGAAAATTGATAATTCGGTGGTAAAGAGCGATAACAGCTTATGTCGAGATAAGAAAAAATCATTTTTAAAGTTTTCAATTGAATTTTTTTAAAAAAAATTGCCTTTGTTTGATAGATTTTTATCTCATATAATATATTATTATTGTGTTATATTATTAAATTAAATAAGATCTCCTAATATATTTTTTATTACTTTATTTATCAATTTTGATACACGTAACTGCCTAATTATTTTCTCGACTTAAGCTGTTATCGCTTTATATCACAGAATTTTTCTCCATGAATGTTTGTTGTTAAGCTTGTATTACACTGTATGACTGGTAAATGCAGTCAGATAGTGTAGTCGTCAAACTTTAGTTTGCCACATTATTTTTTTTTGCTTTATTTTGACTGAAGTTTTTTTAGTCAAATATTTGACAGTAAGGCTTAGCTTTAGTCTTTCAAAATTTCTGAATTTTGTATTATTTTTCATTGTTCTCTCATAAAATTTGTTTAACTAATGGGCAATTATATAAAAAAAGAACATGTTGATGGGGTTCAAACTATCAGGACCCACGTCAGTTTAAGCTAAGAATTTTTTCATAATTCTCCATGTTAATGATGTTAGCAATGCAATTATAATTACTAAATCGAACAACTCCTACATCAAACAATAGGAACAAATAATATTTCTGTTGGCTAGATTTGATGTCTGACTCTAATTAGTGGGTTCAACCTACGGTAAAAATAAGATCATAGTCAACAACCAAATTGGTTTTAAGATGAGGTGAATCTCAGTGTGTGCCTCTGAATCATAAAGTAAACAACAATTTTAGTTAGTTATAATTTTCGAATATGAATATCATTTCAGTGACGCATATATAGGAAAAACTTCTTCAATACCAGCTGTGGCTGGAAGGGTGTTTCGGAAATTAAATAATACACCCTTTGACGAGTCAAATCAATCCCATTATGAAACTGTTTCTTCGAACTTAGATCAAAACAGTTTTTAAATAGGTCTTTCCAGTGAGCCTAGACAGCGATTAATCCCAGCTGGGAAGTTTGTATAGTGGTCTTCAAAAGATTCTCCTGACGTCGAAAAATAAACCCAAAAATTATTAAAAATTCAGCACCCATGGTAGCTTTATCACGAAAAATTCCATTATCACTCTTGCAAGTTTAAATACAGGAAGGAACATGCGTAACTTAATCGTGATTCTTTTTGACATTATATTACATCCCTGATCATTGCGGCCTTCTGATTTTGAATTTGCAGACAAGCGCACAATGTAATCTGGCACCTTACGAGGATTACCCGACCCCAAATTGATGACTATAGATACGTATCGGTACAAATTCATGGACTTACTTCACAAATTGTTAAATTTATTTTAGAATAAAATCACGTTTTCTCGAAAGATCTTGGAAGGTCTCAATTGTACTCAATGGTGGTCCCATATGAACACATTTCATCGAATACACTCGAGATTTTGCTATACAGCCCTTATTCATATACAGGGTCCGGCAGTGAAAACTGACGGTTTTTGAACGTGGGTAGTGGGTGGTAAGGGGATCTCAGGTGATGGGGGTCGGTCTCGTTCCCTTCTCCTGATGTGGAAGTTTAGTTACAATGGAGCATTGGTCCAGTGAACACCGTGCCCTTGTCGTCGAGACGTTCTTCAGAAATAGCGATTCTGTGACCCTAACACAGCGGCAATTTCGCTTACGTTTTAATGTTCCTCCTCGTGAGCCGATTCCATCTCCCTTTTGTGGGTTCGGAACTTTCGCAATACAGCTTTCGGAACAACATTGGGAAGAGGGCGTCCCACATGACGACAAGGTCACCTGCAAACATCGAGGCTGTACGAGCTGCTTTTGAACGGATTCCCCGGCGATCAGCTATTCATAATGCTCAGTCTTAAGGGATGTCCGATAGGACTGTTCGGCGGATACTTCATGAAGACTTGAATTTTCACCCTTACAAAATCGCTGTAGTACAAGAATTACAGCTTCAAGATTTCCCAAGAAGGTTAGCTTTTGCAGAAATAATGTTGGGGATGATGAACGAAGACCCTGAAATGATTGATGATGATGTGGGGTTACCTCAAGGGAAAAGTGTACCTTGATAAGCCTTAAAATTTGGCAAAACTGCGAGCGAATATTCAGCGGGAAATGCCTGCGATCCCGCGCCAAACCTTGGGAAGAGTAATGACTAACTTTGTTAACAGACTTGAGCAGTGCAGAGAAAATGGATGTCATCATTTGAGTGATGTTATTTTTGCTTCATATAGCTTTTTCGAATTTTTTTTGTATACATCTTAAACTTCCATTCTTCCTTTTTAAAACAAAAAAAATTATAACAAAATATCTTGAATATTCATTGAATTATTCCATTTTAAAAACCGTCAGGTTTCACTGCCGGACCCTGTACATACGTGATTAATTGAATAATAATGTCTACACGGCAATGTGAATTAACACAATACGCAAGTGTCGTGAAGGGTAGTTATATTTGTATGCTCTAGACGATAAGATAAGATTATTCAACATACAGTAACTAAAGAACAAATTGACCTAGAAAGTTAAAATTTCGTCCTTCTAATTAAAGATTTATTAAATCCCTTTATTCATAATTCTTTTCGTGTTCAAAGGGTTGGAGATAGATGTAGCCTCTTGGCTGTAGCCTTATCATACAAAAGTCCTTAAAACTCGAATATTGCCCAATTATTTTCAGGTAGAAATTTAAAATTTGGTTAATTTTCCAATATTTCCGCGGAAAGGAATGCTTTTATTTTATATAAATCAGTTTTGAGTGAAAATAAGATCGAGTTTGTTTGTAAGCAAATTCCCTTTAGTTGTGAGTCCCATACAAATTAGAGATGAGTCGTTCAGGTGTGATCTGTTCCAAAAGAATACTTCATTGAAGTGAGTGAGTGAAGTAACTCACTCCTTTTGGTGAACTGCAGTTCCATTGGACACGTGGCAAAAAACTTGGCCGACCATTTTGTTTTCATCATCTTTTAGATGTACTGACCTATTTTGTTTGTTGGTCCTCATCTTCTACATCTACTGACGAAACGAAGGAACGAACGATGGAACTAAGAGTTCCGGAACTACTTCATTGAACTCTACTGACCTTTTTTCTTTTTTTTTGTCCTCATTTCCTACATCTACTGACGAAACGAAGAAACGATGAAACGAAGAGTTCCGGAACTACTTCACTGAACTCTACTGACCTTTTTTCTTTTTTTTTGGTCCTCATCTTCTACATCTACTGACTAAACGAAGGAACGATGGAACGAAGAGTTCCGGAACTACTTCACTGAACTCTACTGACCTTTTTTCTTTTTTTTTTGGTCCTCATCTCCTACATCTACTGACTAAACGAAGGAACGATGGAACGAAGAGTTCCGGAACTACTTCACCGAACTCTATTGACCTTTTTCTTTTTTTTGGTCCTCATTTCCTACATCTACTGACGAAACGAAGAAACGATGAAACGAATAGTTCCGGAACTACTTCACCGAACTCTATTGACCTTTTTTCTTTTTTTTTTGGTCCTCATCTTCTACATCTACTGACTAAACGAAGGAACGATGGAACGAAGAGTTCCGGAACTACTTCACCGAACTCTATTGACCTTTTCTCTTTTTTTTTGGTCCTCATCTTCTACATCTACTGACTAAACGAAGGAACGATGGAACGGTGGATCGAAGAGTTCCGGAACTACTTCACTGAACTCTACTGACCTTTTTTCCTTTCTTTTTCGTCCTCATCTTCTACATCTACTAACTAAACGAAGGAACGATGGAACGAAGAGTCCCGGAACTACTTCACTGAACTCTACTGACCTTTCTTTCTCCTGCAGCGTAGACATTTTACTTGATTCTGCAGTTTCGAACCTTCAAACATTTTAAGATTTCTGGTTCGATGCGGGTGGATAGATTTGTACGAACCTCCATTTTAATTAATCAAGCCCTAAGGCGTTTTGTAGTGAATTTAGAAAAACCTATTGTCTAAGCAATTACTATAATTTCAGAAGAGCTTTAAATATAGAATTATTATACAATCCGTTTATAAATAGAACCGCTGATTGTAACCATTGTTTGTAACAAAAATACTATCTTCATCTCAATCATCAATGAATAACTTTGCAAATTACTACTATTAAGCGATAACATGATTTATCGCACATTAAAATTAATTTAAACATAAATAACCTTTCGAACGAAAGATTAAGACAAGAAACCTGATATTTTTTTTTTCGCTCGTACTATCTGATCCGATCCGCAGGCAACAATATTCGTGCGTTTCAACTCTTAAACGCTAAACATCAGAAGCAATTAGAAGCGATTAAAGATTTAAATAAGATATCGTCACCGTTGTCGTCTTTGCCGATTGTCGTTCCATCATCGACAATAACAACAAGATCAACAACAATAAGAAGAATAGCAACAAAGAGGCCAAGACGTTGACAGCTTCTTTCCCATAACGCTCACAAAGCCGCCTCTTATAAAGGCGCGTTTTGTTTCTTTAAGACGCTCAAGATTATCGACAACTTTGACTAGTTGAACTGCTTTTAACCTCTCGGTTAACCGCGCGCGCATCTACAGTTATGTTATGTTGTCGACGAGACGACATTTATGCTGTCGCACCCAATTAATTAGACGAAGAAATTTATGTGAGATGGAACCTTTTGGATTTATTCAATGGTTGGTTACTGAGTTGTTACTACAATTTATTGTATTTTAATGACACCATTCATGTGATGTGGCCGAGATTGTCAGGTATATTGTGCCTTGTGTGTACGGTTGGCCGGTAACAATCACGCCAGGCTATTGATGATGGCAGGAGTGGGTCTGGTGAGAAATGGAGTTTTAAGAAAATAATTTAGCATAAAATTAATACGGAAAGACTGGAGGGCATTATTAGTACAACGGATATTTTGTTTTATATAAATTTTGCGAAATTAAAATGTTATAATTACGAGAGAAGCTTGAGGATAACTTAACTAAATTGAGAAGTGCTTCGGAATTTTCTTAATTTTAAAGACAATCTTCAACACGTATCAAATTAGGAATATGGGGTAGGAGCGACGAGCACTTATCAAGTTTGTATGATGAATACGTTGGATGATAGGCCAACAACCTGTGTCTAGAAAAAACAATAATGCTACTGAACTTACAGACACGGGAGCCTCAGATCGGTCAAAAGGTGATCGTCTTAGAAGAACCTCTAAGAGCACTTTCGAGTCATAAAGCTTAGCAACCCAACTCTTTATACAGATTATATTACTGTTTCTAATATATTTTCTACATTACTATGAGGGATAATCCCACCTCATGCCATTTGGGTTATCTGGAAATAATCAACAATAAGAGGCTGCATTGAACCAAAAAGGTACATCCAACCAATTAAAATGTACATCATTATAATGAAGAAATCATTATTTTTGAACCGATGTAAGTATTCATTAATGTTATGCATAACTGTTCATCATTTTTCGGTCTGCTTTGGACACACACACACACATAATTACAGAAACGATGGTAAAATTCATTGTTACAATGAACGAGTTCATAATATTGATGAAATCAGTAATTCGTATTAAAGTACTCATTCATTATTACTATTAACTGTGTCACTCTCAGTATAGTATGATAAAAAAATTAATAATATTGATGTAAAGAGTAATTAATGTTACTAATGTTATTCCTCATAATGGTAAAGTGTGATTAATCCTGTCACTGTAATCAATACTTTAAAAAAGAGAAACGAACATTTGATCATTTTATATATTACTATGGAAACTTTGGAAGTACAAAGAAATAGATGATTATGGTGCGATGTCTATATGCCACCGTTCTCAATGTAAGTATTTTATGCCATATGAAAATGCATAAACGTTGCCAAACACTTGTGCGAAATTATTGCTATTGCTGCGTCTGTTTCTCAGCGGAACAATTGACACCATTTTATTACGTACCAACGATTATCTACTGGTGTGTTTGTGAACCCTAACAAAAAATATTAGTAGCCAATAGAGGATCCGTAACCTTGAGCTGTGTGATGATCGTTTTCTTCAATATAATGAATGTGTTCATTATTACTATGAACATAATCAATATATTGTTGTGCCTAGGTGTTGATTTTTGAGAGTATGAATGCCCTTTCCATATAGTATAAAAATTGATCAAAATATTTTTAATGAAATGAGATTCATAGTATTAATGTACGGTTCATATATCATGAAAAATATTTGATGATTTTCTTCATTGTTGCAACTATTTTTTGATTAATGCGAAGAATTTCGTTAGATGAAAGGCATTCCTTAATATTAAGAACAGTATTTCTTTCAGTGTGTGATTGATTTGTTCTTTGCTGTACTAAAACAGACAGTAGCGTAGCCAAAGATGTTCTTACATTTCCCGAACATTTCACATGCACCACCAAGAAAGATCTCGCTCGACTCAACACATGCAGTATATAAGCATGGCAAAGTTTGCAGCTAAACACAGTTTTACTAAGGGTGAGACGATGGTCAGTTCTACGCGACAGTAATTGTGAAGCGATTCGGATTGGTAGCAGCAATCGAGCCAAGATCTAGTACTATATAAAATCGGACAGTGTTGAAGGTGGTGCCATTATTAGTGCGATTATTTAATGCGAATAATAAATCATGATTATTTATATTGATTTTAAACGAATTGTGTTTTATTTAAAACGACAACGAACTCCTAGCTCGCTACAATATCATACTAGCTATGTGGTTTGGTACTTAGTTGGAGCTTAGAGTGCATACATATGTGAACACTGTTTAATCTTTAACCAATTTGTAAGAAATAAATCTAGACTGATCCAGTTTTTACAAAGAGAATAAATTACAAGAATTATTTTATTGTTTTCCGGTCAGCGGAGTTTCTTGTGTAAAACCTGCGATTAGAATCAACATACCCTAGGAAACAACCAAAATTGCCAAATTGGTTGAAATATGCGGTGATATTCAGTGCATATACCTTAATCATAAAAGTAGTATGATAATATTCACTAAATTATAATTCGCGGTAATGAATTTCGTTTATAAGTAAGCTTTACCATCAAAAAATTCCATCATAAGAATAAATTACTTTATACCAATTGCGTCATCAGAATAAATTACTTTCTATCAATTGCGTTTGTACTGGCAAAAAACTTGAATGAATAAAAAATCTCAACTATTTTCTATTTGAATTCCTTTCTGAATTCATTCTCAAAGAACTCCTACGAAATAAAAGTACCTTGAATTCGAAAAAGTATTTGATTTAATTTAAATTTAATGTCTCTAAAAATTAAAATTGTTTACATCACTTCTTCCTGCTTTTATGTAGATTAAAACAGTGGCGCAATGAGTAGACTTTCCAGGAGTTAAACCCCTACCCAAAGAAAATTAAGAAATTGTATAAAAACAATTAAAGGTAATTTCTTTTTTAGCACAAACATACTTGGAGGTGGATCAACATCTGAAAAAAAATAAACAGGCTATTTTACTCTAACTCTTGAAGCCAGACATTTTTAAATTTAACACATGCGAATTTTTAAAAATTACAGGAAAATTATTTTGCATGAAAATCGAGTTTGTCTTTCGTGTAGTCCCAAAAGTGATAACTCGAGAACACATTTAGTTAAGAAGTTGAACTTGAGAATCCGGATGTTTGTTCGAATTTGCAAGGCTAATTTAAGTTAATATTTTTGTGCACCTTAATTTCACACTATTTTAAAATACAAACAAAAACATGTAAAATTAAAGTACTCATTCGAGTATTTACCACACAAAAATCTTCAAGAAGTGAATGCTTTTGAAATTTTTCAACATCACGACAACTCTAGAACGCATTGAGCTACAACACTAAAATTGTAAATGCTTCAGTTTAGAACGAAAAGAGAGTTTAGATGTTTTAATGACAAAAATGTCTGTTGCTTAAATATCTAAAAGAAAATATTTGTAGAAATGCTGTAGTATCCCGACTTTAACTTTATCAACATAAATCCAATTTTGAGCTGTACCTCTCGATTAAGAGCCTTTATTCGAAATAATCTACTTAAACTGTTTTTTTCTTCTTCCCAATTAATTCCGGCATCACCCAAGGTTCAGATCTATTTACCTATTTATTTCTAGTTTCTGTAATCCGATATTCTGTCGTCAACTCTTAATACTTTGACTGCCAAACCTTTTGCCAAAAATTAATGTTGGATATAAAGGTACTTACTAGATTTTTAATTGAGACAGCCGAGCACTAAGCAATATTTAAATAAATGTTAAGTATTTTGTTTGGAGTGAGTAGATTGAAGTGCCTTTGGAAGCTGCTTTTAATATGGTGGCGTTGTAAGGGGAGGTGGTTGACGACTTTTAGACGAACAATTTTGGTTTCAATATCTCATTAACCGCTTAGGCTAGAAAGTTGAAACTTAAAATTTATATATAATGCATAGGTGTTTAATAATGGAGCTATTTGCAAAATAAATGATAACGTGGTCAGCAATGTATGGGATTTTATAGTGAAATTTTTGGGAATGGAAGCAAGAGAACGGATAGGGAAAATATGGATCGGTCGTCTCGAACTCATGATAACTCGAGAATGCGGACCGTCACGCCAATGTATTTTAATTTTAAATTCCAGTTCGTGAAGAAAGATTTCCAGATTCTAGTAGCTCCTATTCAAATATTCCTAGTACTTCAGCGTTTTACAGGTCTAGATTTTATTTGGATCAGAAGCAAAACTTCCAGCTTGCCACTATCAAGGAATCTGTAACAACAACTGTACACTTTTTCATTATCCCCATGTATGTAAATAGGATAAATGTTATTTAGAATACTAAAAGATTGACTACAGTTTTACTGACTTTTAATAAGAATAACAATATAAATCGATTTCATCAACGATTTTTATTAATTTGAAACTCGCATCGATTCTATATTCCTTATTCATTTAATGAGTCCATACTTTTTAATCAATCACTTAAACCGTTTAATCCACACCCTAACTAAGTATCTAATAATGATTAAAGATAGTTCGAAACATCTCTAAATAACGGACAAATCAATTTGATTATGATTAATAGCTTCAAGCAATATTTCATATTATCATAAATTAATATAATTGTAATTCTGTACTTACATGTATATAATAATAATGTGCACAATTATCTAATTATACATCATTTAAGTATCATTAGTAGGATTTAATCGTGCTGTATCAATGGGTATCTAATATCTACCTACTTTATGTATCTAATGAGAGGGCCTTGTTCGAAATCATGTCAAAGAAACCTCTTGGGTGGTTGGTATTTTCGGAACGTGCAGTCTTCTGTGGTGAATGAATGAAGACGCAATTTATTTATTTTCTTATGATTAAATAATTTAGGGAAACAAATTAAGTAGCATTGGAGATGTATTTCCTGCTATGGTATTTTCGTAAACGTGAATCTAAAAATCAATTTTTCTTCTCAGTTTTCAGTTGTGGATTCTTAAATAAAACTGAAAGTATATTGATGGCATTCGATGTACTATACCACAGCTTCCATTCAAAATACATTCAAAAATGTGGTCATTAATTCGTCGAAATACTCGATAACTTTCAGAAATCCTTTAGCTCGGAAGTAGAAATTCGAATTAGCTTAGACGAATAAATAATGTTAAAAAAAATTTGACTTAACTCCTTCCAGTAATCCTAAGTCATTAGTTCAAGCAAGAATGTGCATGAGCGCCAATACAACTTTTTGTAAGGAGAGGCAAGCTTTGAAGCTTTGGCTTATAAGAGGCGATCACAACCTCCTCTTTGGGATATATATAAATTTTATTCCATCAATATGCCTTGGCGCACCTCTAGATCATATAGGGAAAAATCCTCATTAATACCAACAGCTGTAGGAGTGTTTCGTATAGTAGGCATGATACGCCCTCTGACGAGTCCATGGCATACGATGACGAAACAGCTCCTTCGGACCTAATCCAACGCAGTTTTAAAAAACTGGCTTCTCCATTGAAGGTTTTTCAACTAGGATGTCCTCAATGGCAATAGCCAGGACAGCGATTAATCCCAGTTGGGATTTCGTGTTGGTGTTTCACACCAGAAACTCAACCAAATTTCTTACAATCGAATAATTTTTGGTCCGTCGAGCCGGTTTTGAACCAAAAAACTGTAGAATCTAGAAGTAGTTGAGCAATAATTTTCCCGTTAACTTGAATTGTAAAATAGCTGTGACACTCTTTTTAATAATGCTTTTCCGAATTATTGGAATACAGATGGAGGCAAGTGCTCGGTCTGACCCAACTCAAAGGCCGCCTTTTAGTGCTAACAACTTTTGCACGATTATTATAGAAAACGTAACAATAGCATTTAAGATTTTGTCTAAACATTTTTTATCTTTACCTTCCAACATTATTAAAAATTCCTTCGAATACCTTCCATATAAATGTCCTTATAAAATGCTTTCATTCCCTAACTCACTGTTACTCAAAAACGAGTTCTACTAAGAAGTAGATAGACAATTTTACATTAATAAATTAAGTCCAAAAAATTGGGTTTAATGTGAAGAGTAGCTGCTATACAATGGTTTTTTCAAAATGTTCGCTTATGTTGCCGAATGAAAATATCTTTTGAACGTGGTTAAAGCTACGAAACTGAAATTTTTCTAGATAAGAATCTTTTGCTATTGCTAAGCTCTTCCATATAAATGTCCTTAAAAATTCTGATCGATTGAGTCCATGACAACTCGGAAATGTATTAAGTTGAATCAAACGTCCTTCAATATACTGATCGATTGAGTATGTACGGTAATGTTCAACAGCGCCACGATAAGATCGCAACTGTTGTACTACGTCGTAGTAGTTTTAGAGCGTTAAATCCATTTTTTTTAATTCAGAGATTCACTGACTGATCCAGAGTCTAGCAAACCATCATTTTAAAAAATTCTGTACAGCAAAATTTTTTCTTCTTCTAACAGATACAATTTTGCCTAGTTCTTCTCTGTATAATAAATTTGCTCCAATTTACACGGCCTAGTACTAAATATTCGATTAACGGTTCGACAGATCAATTCTCGAATCGCCTATTGAATTATGTAAAAGTTTATGCTATCTGTGTAATTATGCGATCAATATAAAACCTCTATGTACGTCTATGTGTACGTGTAAAGATACACTATAGACATTAGAGTTCCTATCTTTTCGATCTGCAATTTAAAGATTTGAAAATTAAATTTTCTTGCAATTTTGTCTTTTCAATTTGCATTCGTTAAGTTGATTCGATTTTGTAATCAATCCGATTGATTGTTAATGCGATTATGCGATGTGTATCTGCATAGGGCAAATTTATATTGACATGTTCGCTAGCCATCGAATATTTGATTTAACATTCATAGGTAGGATATGTGATGGAATTTATCTGCAGAATGGAAAATCAAGAAAATGATGCAGTTCTTTAAATTTTAAATTTAACTGAAATGATAATAACAAAATTAATTATGTCCAATAGGTTAATGCTAAGCACACTTACGAGTACTTACTTACTATGTAGATTTATGCTAAGTGCGATTTGTTATTGGATACTACCCATAATATGTAATGGGTAATTTTGCGTGATTAATGAGTTTGGTTACAGAGTTCAAATTGTACCGGGATACCCAGAATCATAGCTATAGATTACATCAATTAGTGTACAATATGATTATTGCTAAAATAACGTTAAATACACGAATATCGAAACATTAATTTTACAGAGTAACATTTTTTTTTCGCCACCAAAGCTTGCGAAAAAAATGAAAAATTCGATAAAATTTTAATTGGATTTAATCCAACGATGAATTGCATGCAATTCAATTAGCTCAAGGTAATAGTATAGTGTTGCCTAGGATTAAATAAATCATTAGGTACCTAGACATTGTAATTACAAAATTAACTAACTTTCTGAATTTCGGGGCTTTTGCAAATTTCGGGTGTAGTCCAACATATTAATTACCACTGCAATGTACTGTAGGTATTTGTATTTGATGAAGTTGTAGCGCAAGTTAATCGAGATTGGTAAATAAATTTGATAATGTTTAAATTAATTTATCGCGATTTCGGATTGTACAGCCTTATCCAGTTCAAGACTTTTATGGCAAAATATTAGGAAAAAAATACCTAAAAATCTGAACTTATTGCCTTCATGACTCTAAACCCTTGTTTTGTTGTTTCCGAAAATATTGCTTGCATAATTTACCTTGATGAAAAGAAAATGCTAAAGGAAACAAACTAATTGAACATCACAAATACCGTTTAAGTTTTATTTAAACCATGTCCAGCAAAACTTACCTGAGTCGGTAAGAAAATTTTAGACCCATATCCGAAACCTTTTCAACTGCCTTTTCCTGTGAAAGATTTTGACGTTGTAAAACTCACAAAGGAAATTAAGCCGACTAGCGTCCAGAAGAACATTCCGTGCATTAAGCTTCATAAATTTCTCTATCTTACGCGGGGTCTACACTGGCAATTTATCTGGCAATGGCAATGACAACGGCAATATTGCTATACACAAATTGATAGTGTAAGAAACACATATGGCAATATTGCTCTCAATATTGCCATGGCAATCATTGCCATGTCAATTTTGAGAGCAATATTGCCTGATAACGCATCGTTTGACATAAGTTAGCGTCGCTTGTCAACAGGTAGGAAGAATTTTTTTTTGCTTTGATCGCAAAATGGCTGAAAACTAAGTTGACTAAAGAGAAAAAAAACTATTGAACTTATAAATTTTTTTTTTGATGCAATATCCGACATTTTGCTTTGCTTCAGAACTTGACACTTCAAATTCACTCGGTCAAATGAAAATTGCTTGGAAATCAAATGCCCACTCATTACGATTTGATTGAACGCAATGGAAATATTGCCATTCCCATTGCCAGATAAATTGCCAATGTAGACGCAGAGTTAGTCAACGAATATGCACAGACAAGACTTCGGATATTTTGCATACATCAAAATGAAGCGAATGTATTTACAGTATTCTTCGGACAATACTGGTGCATGTTTATGTTACTTTCTTAGGTCCTCTGAATAATTATAATTTTAATTTTAAATTAATTTTATATAGATTTCATCTTTCTCGATTATCTAAAAAAAAAGTGTAGATGCTTTAGTGAAATGCATATTTTTGTCGTGTCAGGGGTTTCTGCAAAGAACCCTACGTTGGGCGCCATTTCTTGAAGTCGATTAAAGGTTGAGTTAGGTGCACAAAATTATGCAGAAATATTATCAGTATCACAAAACTAAAGGTTATATCCTCTCGAAAAAATACTTGATCGGATCAACCATAATTCAAATTATCTCAAAATTTCTTCAATATTTATCTGAAACAGTTTCCTTCACAATTATTCCAATATGAAAACATTGCTATTTTTTTAATTCTGAAAAATTAGCCCATCCTCGTTAATTTAATCCAGAATTAAATAGTCTTTATTTTTTATTGGTGATTAAATCGGCCTATTATTGAACATGATTTAATATAGATAAAATTTTAATTATGTAAATTTTTAATGAACATGTAACACACTCAAAGATGAATATCGAGATGATTTAATGAAAGTGATTTCATTAATAGATATCCCACTGTTATTAAAATAATTCTATCGAATAATTAACATACTGGTACATAGGCTCGATTACACGGGGAATTAAATTTTTCTTTACTGAAATATTTTTCTTCGCCTTTGACGATCTTTTCTCATATCGTGAGACTGAAGACTGAAGACTGCATATCACTAGAACACCGCTGTTTTATCCGATCATAATCTTGTGGTAATAAAATTTTAACGATTTTTCGCTTCTGTTTTCAATAAAAAATTGCTATACTATTAAATCGAGTATAGAGACTATCTTCAAGATTCGATTTAGCTATTAAAGAATCATAAGGTTGTAGAATAGAAGGCGACCCTGCACAGCAAGCCTACAACAGCCTTTATAAAATACCTCCAATTTGATAAATTTTAAATTTCTTTTCTACAAATAACTAATGGTAAAAATAGAGGTGAATTTTTTTTTTCTATCCAAATGTTGATCTATTTATACTACACTTAGCTGTAAGACGTTGTATGTACTCGAATTGCTTTGCACATATCCATATAAGAAAAAAAAGATTCATAAAGGTCAAGCACTGTATGAACAAAACTCGCCTATGCAACAGCCGTGAACGTGATCGTGATCGTGGCTTTGATCGTTCCAATCTTTGATTTTAATATTAACTTACTTCGAAGGTATACAAGAGATGGCAGTGAAACAGTTTTGTTGCTTTGCAAGAAAATTTATAACTGACCTTCAAATTGATCTAGCGATCTTGGTGAATTGATCAATTTGTGGATATAATGGATTTATCGAAGCGTTTAAGATCGCTCAGGGGAAAACAAATTGATTTTTAGTGGTCTGATATCCTGTGAGATTTTTGTCAGGATGAAGGAGAGATCAAGGTTGTTCCTGAAGAAGTTCTTCACAACGATCACCATGAGAATATTCTTTTTTAGTTAAAAGAAAACGGGCGTTCCATGGTTGGGTAACTACACGCTTTCTTTTTTGGTTTAGATCTATCAACCTATTTCCTATGCGATAGTATTGGCTATCGCTTAATTAGTGTATCGCACTGTTTTACCTTTTACGAAAACCTATGGAAAAAATTAAGGAAGCGTAGAAGGGACAGTTATTTGCAGATACAGTTAAAAACTTAGTGGCTCCACTACTAGAATTCGTATCAGAAGCGTACATATAGACAGATAAAAAGATACTGCCAAGGTATAGTTTAGTTTTAGTTGGCTACTCCAGCAGTAAGTAAATCTAAATTCAAAATCGACAAAACGATACTCGGAAAAACTGAAATAACCATCAGAAGCAAAATTGACAAAAGCCCAACCAAAACCTAAAAACCAAAAATGTTCATTACAATTTATTTTACTTCATTATTTTTTAAATAATAACAAGAAAATTTGAATATCTAACATTTTTAATTTTCAAGGATTACAGACGTTAATGACTGCCTCACGCATATGTCTTTAACGCATCATATCTCAAGGACCACTAGAGCAATGAGCTTCAAATTGGGCAATAATATGCTATTTGGAAAATAATATTTTTTTTCCATTTCGACTTTGAGCGACTTGAGCCATTTCGACTTTTAGCGCTGGAGTACTTAAAGGTAGCAGTCTAGGACCTCTGTTATTTATTTTATATATTAATCTCGATACCATGTTAATTTCCGACTTCAAATTGGTTCGATCTTAGGTCCAGTATACAATTATTTGACTCTGTACCTTAATGTCGCCATATGGACCACTGTGTCCTTTTCTAGGAAAAGATTTGCAATCCAATTCACGGTCCTATTCTGAGATTGTTTCCAATCAGAAGTCTCAACCTGCTGTGACTAAAATTTGGGACTGAGGTTGTGATCGTATAGTTTTATCGCATTCTGGCGATGCAATCACAAGAAAGGTCACAATACTTTCTCCACATAGCTGGAGAGTGGAGACATGTGAAAATGATGATGTGCTGTCAGTGTTAGTGATAAATTCGGTCTATGGAGGTGTATAATGTAAAGTTCTGTGCCTTAGTAAACATAGAAGACGTGGAAGTCTGAGGAAACTCTCAAATGTATTACCGATTAATGAAAACGGATCACTTGCGCTCCTCAACTTTCGGAGTGTGGCTCTTCTTAACGCCCTTAAATTACACAAAATGTAAAACAGTTATCTAAATTTACGTTCAATAACTTTTGTTCAACATCTTCCAGTAATTAATTACAGTAGCAAATATAACAAACTTTCCTTTTTTCCAATACTACTAGTAAAGTATTAATAAAACTTTACGAAACGTTAAATTTGTTTGCTTTTGAAATGTAAAAATTGTGACTTACAATTGTGTACGCATCTCTGGCAAAATTTTGCCATCTATATAAAATGCATGTAAAAAAAAGTTGGCAAAATTTTGCCAACTCGATTTTCGCAGGCTTTCTGTTTGGTGGTACGGCGTTCGTTTCAAAGTTCCGCCACGATTTGAGAGTTCGCTCATTAACCGGTGCTGAAACCGTGAAGACCAATTTTCAGCCACCATTTAAATGTGCTGCTATTTAATTTTGCATTGCGGTACGATAATTTTGACATCTCCTGTCAGTTATTTGAATTTGTCAGTTTCTTTTTTCAAACTGACTTTGGTTTTTGTGATATCGAGTGTTTCTTTGAATTTCTTTTTAAACCAAATCGGATTTTAAGATTTTTTATGCACGTATAAAATTATCTGTGGCCGATATTATTATCCATGACATCTAATTACCATAAAAAAACGCGCGAGGAATAAATTTTACTTTGAAAAATGTAAATGTCAAACGAAAAGCTGTTCCCAGCTGCTTACTTCTCCACATTATTTTACACACCGTGTAGAGTTAAACAGTAAATTAGCGTGGCAAAATTTTGTTAGAGGTCCGTACTAGGCTTTATGCGAGAATATGAAAAGTCACAGTTTGTCTAAAATTGTGGCTTTCCGCTAAAATTGTCACTGTACACAAAAAAGACCTGTCAATTATGTTTCAAAGTGAAACCCATTAGTTACTCAGAATTGTCAAGGTAATCTCAGTATCTTTTTCAACAGTAATTTACTATCTACAACCATATAGACTGCATTGTCAACGATGATACTGTATTGCGCCTTTATTTGCTCACTTCTGGAATATTCCAGAATGAACACAATTCTGTGATATGTCCGTAGTTGGGCCGAAAAGGCCTTCCGTGGGCTGATCCTCTACGCCTTCCTCCCTATTAGGAACGTATTCAACTACGTTGGTTGCAATAAAGAGTGAAGCGATATTTGCTTTTGTTATTGTCGAATAGATCGTCCTTGCTGGGAACCTTATTAGTCAACAGTTGCTATCGATCTTTAAGAGAATCTTCGAAGAATTCGTAAAAATATTCACTTTTCATCCGTTTTCAACGAATTGGGACTAAATATCTGAAAATATCAAAAGTAGTTTTATACCCTAGAACAGTGATTCTCAAAATTTTTTTTTTATCACGGCACAGTTTTCATAATGAAACAATTTGGCGGCGCACTATATATAAGTACATACAAAATCATTTTTAATTTGTATGCATTCGTAAAATTTGACGGCACACTTTAAGAATCTCGCGGCATACAAAAGTACCGCGGCACCGTGGTTGAGAATCACTGCCCTAGACTACAGTCACCTAAATTGGCGGTTTCATAATTCCCAATTGACAATTACATTTATAGTTACACACGGCCCTTCGACTAATGATCAAGACGAAGATATGGAACTTGATATGAATACTTTATGAAATATTTTCTTGCCAAATTTCCTGCAGAAGAAGGAAGAAGGACTGTCGTCCAAGAAGTTCGCTTTCTTATGCTCATTTTGTTTTGACAGCACAACTTAAAAGAACTGACATTTACTTAACTTGTTTTGTGTGCCTTCTTCTTTATGGTACGTGTTAAAACTTTCCGTGAAATGTGAAGTCTAGCATGTTTTTACAATTTAGGACTTAGTAGTGAATCCAAATTAAACATTTAGCTAAACTGCGTGCCGCAGAGCGCCTAAAATTTAACATGCCTCGGGAGAATAACTTTAGTGCCGCCATTTTGTAAAATATTTCACAAAATTTATTTTATTGTATACTTAAATACATGGTTATTAACTTCCCTAAATATTGTTAATATATTTCTTTTCCTTCCATTAAAAAAAAAAATGGCGAAAAAAGGCTTTTTTTTAGGCCGTTACAGTGGTGTTACTCCTTAAGGCGTTAGCTCAACGTTATAACCTTATCGATATCTAATCGTTATAAAGGTGTTCTCGAGTTATGGTGATTTTGGGCTTTCGTTTTTATAAGGATCTCCATGTGTAGCTACACGAAGTAGATATTTTTAAATGGTGTAAAGCCTTACAAATTCGATCAAACATCCATATTCCAAAGTTCAACTTTCTATCTAAATATTTTTTGGAGGGTGTACTGAACCTGTTCCGTGGCATAAAAATTCGTTAGCTTGCAAACATCGGCACTATAATGAAGACGTTCTTCGTATTGCAATTAAATTATTTTGCATAATATATTCAATTAATGATCGTGATCGCACAAGGTTCTAAATTTTCGATTGAATTCCATGCTTAGCACCTACTCAATAAAATTTGGCAAATTTTACGGCTTATGCATTTCTTAGAAGCATAGATAAATCTTCTGCATAGCATAATCATTAACACAAGATCAAACCCAGATTATTTCTAAAATACGGTAAAAAAAAATTGATGTCAACAAAAAATTCTATCTATTTAATTCCACCGCACTATAATTTAAAAAAAAAAAAAAAACCATAATGTTAATAATCCCAGACGACATTTTGCCGCCACTTGAAAACTAAGCCGAATCAATGGGTTCACTGAATTCACTCACATCGGTCATCTCTCCTAATCTGCCATCATAAATATTATCCGGATTTAAAATGTAGGTAACCAAAATCCCACCAAAACTAGTCTCGTATAAAAAAATAAAATAAATGATATAAAAATAAAATCAATCTATTCTTAAATTTCTTATCTATTAAACGAAGTCATCATTGCTTTATTGACCGGTTTTTGACCGAACCCATTTTCTAATGCACTAATGATACCAAGAGAAACGGCGCAGATTTACGAATTTGTGACGGTTCTCAAAGATTTAAACGAGCATCTAATAGACTCATATTATCTTTCGAATATACCGTTATTATTCGCCCAAATTCCAAACATATCTTTTCTAGCTCTAAAAAAATAAAGATTTTTCTCATAGTAATAAATTACATTTTGTGGTCGGTCACCGATGATTATAAATTTGTTTTAAGAAATTATTTTCTTGTTGAAAGATACTGATCGTATCTCTAAAACGAGTCATAAAATATACATTTGTGACGTTGACGAGGCGTTTTATGAAAGTTAAGATTATACGAGTAGTAATGGAGAAAATCAATGGATAGTGCTTTAATGTTCGATCCGAGCGAAACATTATTCAAGCATGAGCATGAGGATGATCAATTGATCGTGAATGATCGCGAGGATCAGTTCTTACCTCTTACTGAAGATATAACAAAAGTCGTTATTTCTTTAAGACGATCATTAATTATTCATTGCAAGTCTAGTTAGAGGCAGTCCAGAAGTCTCTTCATTCTGTAAGGGGTATGTCAGGATTGATCGGTATTTATGATATCGAATTGATTAGACTACCTATGCTATGCTAAAATTTTTGACGTGATTCGTTCAGAATGTGACGATTTATTGTTTTATGGAAAAATCGACGAAACGAAATAAAACATTGTATTTTATCGATCTAAATGTACGTACATGTTGAGCATACGTTGTTATGTTCACACGGCAAATTATGGTAATTCAAGCATATCGCCGGTAACAAGCGGTAACATGACAAAAATTATGGGCTTTTATTTACAAAGTGGAAGACTGTGACCTTAGTACAACTTGAACATGTTTTTTCCCGTCATATTGTTAACCGTGTTGAAATCAAAGAATATACAGTTCTTCAAACAAACCGATTTTTTTTTTGTATTTTGTTCACCTACAAATTGAGCGGATCAACAACATTAGTTCGTTGATCTAACAAATTCCACCTGATTTTGTGAAAATATCAATTTGTATCAATTTTTTTTTATTTAACTATTATTAGTAGCTCGCGTGTGTTCCATTTTGAATTGACGAATGGAAAAAGTCCAAAAATAATAACAAAATAATAAGATCTGGAGGTATTGTATTAAACTAACATAAAACTGAACATAATAGGAACTAAAGAGCCGCACAATAAATACCTACTACACTATAGTTGTAGAGATGAAATTGACTGTGTGACCTTGTCAGACCTTGAAATCTTGTTCCGAAGAAAAGCGTTTCAGTGAAAGCGGCCTCGATATTTATTTTCGTCCATCGAACGTTGCGTAGGTTGCCCGCTTCAAATGGTAACCTACATAATTCAATGTGATAAATTCATATTTTGCATTAACACATCATTATTACTTTTTTTGGAATATATTGTGTGTGGGTGGTATAGAAGGTTGGGTGATATCGTATGGCGTCATCGATGTCGTTGCACTTTCAAATAGAAATGAGCGGCGTCTGTTGGTGCATATCAGGTTACTGTTTAGTCCGAATCTAAAGTTAGTGTTTAAAAAAGGTGTCCTAAATTCTTAGATACATTTTGAACCTTATTTTAAAATAAGTTTTTTTTTATTAAAATATATTTCGGCTTTTACAGATTGTCCCGTTAATTCTGAGAACTGACTTATAGTAGATTTGCTGAAAGAGTGGATAAAATTGTCACTGTAAATTTCCTTTATTACATGGCAAAGTTCTGTCACATCAGAAGTGGGATATTTCGATAATTTTTGCTAGTATAGCATGCATTTTACTGTTAGCAGCGCCATTCCGCCATCCTGTAGTGACTAGCGTATCTACATCGCATGTTTCATTTATGTCAGATCAACCGGTGGTGATACGCGTAAAATCCGTGTACATGAGCGTAATTTTTCATGAGAAGGAGAAAGATTGAAAATTGTATTGGAGTGGAAGTGAGGTGCAAGTGGGTACTCAGGGGTATCCAGTGTCAAAAGAAAAAGACTGAAGATCAACAGTTTGTAGTGCAAGTAAGCTGCAAGCTACATGTTGAGTGCAGAATCTCACATTTCATGTGGCTGATTAGCTAAAGGCTTATCAACATTCATACTTCCATGTGCCAGCACAAGCAGATTTCATTACGAAATGTCTAGTTCTCAGCCATTCCGTATACGTCAGATGCTGTCAATCAATAAAGTATAGTACTGTGTTCTGGCGAAAGGAAATCGAACGAAAAGGTACATTCGAAGTAGAGTGTAGATTCTATTGTTCGATACTAGATGTCAGTGATATGAAAGCGCGCAACATTTGAATGCTCTATTTGTATGTTTCAATCAGTAAGTAATGCTACATAAAACTAAGAACCAACACTCAAAACAACAAAATATATTATAACACACACAAAACTTTCCGAGCAGAAACGAAATGAACTGACAGCGAACGTTTGAAAATTTCGAGTTGTCAAATATTTTCAAATAAATCAAGCAACATCTATTGGTGACTAGTGCAAATGTCAATTCATCAGTATCATCAGTATAGTAGGTACTGAAAAACGAACGAAATATTTGGTCGCGAAAAGTGGTTGGTTGGTTTAGGTGGTGGCCCGTCTGCCGAAAACAGGGCGAAATTAGAGCAGGAAGCGCCGTTTTGATACCACAACTCGTTTAACCTGGTCATTGAGGGCTGATGTAGTAGATACATAGTTTTACAGAGACCTGGGGCTTGAATGGATTATCATATCCATCCGGAGCTGTTCAAGAAGGTAATCAGTTCACCAATCTTGTTTTTCGAGATCTCATCAAGGTTATTAAAGAAAGGTTTGCCCAGTGCGCGAAGTCTGGCTCTAGCTAGGGCTGGACACTCGCAAAGAAGGTGAATAAGAGTTTCACTCTCATTTGCATCCTCACAACTGCGGCAATTGACGTTCAAGGGAATACCCAGTTTGGCCGCGTGGTCGCCGATCGACCAGTGACCCGTGCTGACAGCCGTGACTCTGGAGACGTCCACACTGTTCTGTTCCGGCGGTAGGATGGCCATATCTTCCTAGATATGACGCAGTTGGTAAGTCCTCTCCATCTGAAGTTCGCGTTTGTGAGAAAATGGGTGGATATTTGGCGGTTAACAGTCCCTAGTGGGACCTGAACGGATTCTACGAGAGAGCCCTGAAGAGCAGAACCTTGCCTAGCTAATTCGTTTGCCCGCTCGTTACCCTCTATCTTGCTGTGACCTGGAACCCAAAACAGAGTAACTTTGACTTGACTTCCTAAGTAGGCTAGCTTCTCTCGACCCTATTCGACGAGTTTAGAGGAGGTGGTAGCCGAATCTAAGGCCTTGTTTGCGGCTTGGCTGACAGTAAAGATTACAATATTTCGCCTTGGCGTAGCGTCTTGCTGCAAAGTCCGACAGGCCTCCCGGATCCCCAGTATCTCCGCCTGGAAAACGCTGGTGTAGTCCGGTAAGTGGCAAGACTGGTTGGAGAACCCACAGCAAAATCCTTTTTGAAGATCAGTCTCGGGATAATGTAGTCGGTTGGCAATTTAACTATTTCCGCTAGTAATGATACTAGAATGTTACTGTGACCGTAAAGTTTGGCATACCAGCACCCAGATTCGCGAAAAGTGAGCGAAATATTCGTTTCTTTTATATGGGATTTGATTTGGATTCATTTCGTTTTGTTCGGGACACTGTATTGGGCTGAACACAGTACTAGGCTTGGAAAATGATTTTAAGGAAAAGCGCAAATTTCTTAAGCCGCTTACTACGCGCGGCAAATAATAAATATTGCGACTGCAATTCTGACTTCTAAGTGTACTTAAATTTTTCTTTACATATGAGTGAATTTTGTTCCGAGGTGAATATGTTTTAACTGAAAGATTAACCGTATTTGATACGACTGAAAAAGTTCTTGCTGGAATATGAACACCAGCAGTTTATCACAGGTATAATATGGACTCTAATACGTCAATACAACCGGATTACGAAACACTTAACTTTTGGTTTACAGAATTTTTTCAACAGATCTTTTCCGTTTAAATTCTTAATCTATCTGTCTACACTTAATCCCCCTTCAAAGGGGATAGTCAAGGGAGGAAGCTTGCTTTTAAGCTGTAACTTCCAAACTTCAACACAATTAGAAATTAATAGAGTATCAATCTGATACCATGTCACTGATATTTTATAATAGCTGATACTTAAAACCACTGGTAACCTGTGCCATAGTCCTTCACTTTTCCCTATATCCAGTTATCCACCTAAGGTGCTTGGGAAATAGACTAATAACGTATCCACGGAAAAAACAATGTTGATGAGCTACGATGAAAAATCTTAGATCGATCGAAGGACGATTAGAATGTCTTAAATTCAATTAGAGAAATATTATGGAACGGTTTTTGCTGTCGCGTCATAATGAATCAGATACAAATAGGCAAAGTATCGAATAAGTATCCAAGAAAAATATGTTTCTTAAAAGAGTCACCAAAATTTACACCGCACCATTCACAGTAGCCGGAATTTTTGAACAAAACATCAGTAACTGAAGTATTTCATCGGTTCGTTTTATTCGTTGACCTAAAAATACCCACATAGAATAAGCTGTGAAAATTTCACGCGTTACGCTTCTATGTGTTTCAGCTTCTTTAGAAAAACAATAAAAAGAATAATGGAAAAAAAATTTATTTAATTGGCTATTGAGTCAGATTAAGTACTGAAGTTTGGCATAGATATGCAATTTAATTTCAAATTAAAGCTTTGTAATTTTTTTGTTGAATGAATTAGTTAAATACCCGATCTATATAACCTTTTCAGGTAGATAAACGATGGTTACTTTAATCATAAATAAACAGCACTTCCGAATGGAGATCAACTTCAATTTAATAATTAAAAACTTTTCACATAATAATTAAAATTTAATTAAAAATGTAAATTTTAAGAGTAGAGACTTCTCTTTTAATCGCAAAAATTTTACAAAACTCCAATAGACGTTGTAATAAAAATATTAATAATAGTAGTAAAGGGAATAGATTTCAGTGGCACTGTACAACTACCGTTGACATCTGATTTAAATTTCTTTCTTCATAGTGTAAAGCTTACGATATTTTCCTTTGTACCTACAAAAGCTGCGTTCTATAGTGATTGTATAAAAAGATTACATCCGTTTGAACCATTCTTGTGATAATAAAATTCTCGAAGAAAAACTATAAATTCTTCTTTTTTCTGCAAAAGAATCGAACATATTTTGGTCCGTCGAGCCGGATTTGAGCCAGAAGTAGTGCGTAAATTTTTTAAAGTGAACTTGTAAACAAGTTGGTCACACTTTATTTGAAAATTATTCTTTTTCTTAAGTATCCCTTTCCTTTATTCATATATCGATTCGACGTAAGGGGAAATAAGCACTTTATTTCTAGGATTCTGCTATAGACTAACAACCAATCTCCGGAAAAACAACTATATGTTCAGATCGGATCAACCAAGAACGTCTGTAATGCCCCAATTTCTATCGGAGAATCACTGAAGAGGTAAAGACCCGATTTAAGCTTGCACGCCATTGGATAAAAAGTAACTAGAGCGTGACTTCCAGTGTTCGAGGGGTCACAATTAATCTATGAATTTGGTGAGATGAGGTCATGATTTTACACTAAAGATACTCTAAACTCCATAACGAATTCCGGTTGAACGTGTGGTTTCAAAATCAAGTAGAATATTATTTGCTGCTTATCTCTAATGACCGTTTTTACAGTCCAATTTTCAGCAAATGGACAGACTGAAAACCTGTAAAACCTTCGATGCCATACTATAGAAATTATTACTTGCGTTTATGAATAAATCCCAATTTTTTTCCACCCCAAAAACTTTTACACTTGTCTGCATGATTTCTTAATATTTGAGAATAAGGGTGTGTCAAGTGCCATCAAAATTAACGACATATTTCTTTGATCTACCCGGAAGGCTGCTTCGTCAAGTGGAAATACGAATTAGATTAGCATTTATTGGCTCGTATCAAAATCTAAGCATTTTTGAAGGCCTTTTCGAGTGTCTTTACACGAAATTGGGAGAGTCTATTATAGACAGGGTGTTTTATTGAAGTGACAAATCTTTACGGCAAAAATTATAATCAGTGGTTATCGATTTGGGGGTCGCGGTTTCGTGGTAATATAACTGTGTGCTGAATTATATGGTCCAATAAATTGCATAGAATTAAGTTATACCAGGTTACACCTTAATTAATTGTCGACGAAAGTGGTAAGTGTTACTTGGATCGTGGTTCCAAATCTCCCCTTGATCTTGAGCTAAAGGGTACTAAAACAAAGATAGCGCTGTTGCTTTTGCCTTCTAACATTGAGAGGGTAACATAAGAGCTAACTGAATGTAAGAAAAAAATAAATAAATAAATGCAAGGATTCAAGGAGGGTGGAACTTGATGAAAATATCGTTCTGCACAAAGAATTTTATAGGACTGAGGTGTCTTACGGCTAAGGAGTGTTCTGGATATCGGACCCAATTTTTATGACTCTTTCTCCCGGGGGGCGGTATAAGTAAAAGGGGTTTGACTTTACTGACCAACCGACCAACAAAATCGAGTACTAAAATTTTGTTTAGCAAGTGTGTGAAGTGAAAATATTAGCCAGACGGGTACCATAACGCTCAATCAACAATTTTAGTTAGAGTATGTAACTTCAATAGTTTCATATAGGTACTTGTATGAATCCACTTTCTATCATTAGCGATTCATCAAATCCAAAAAAAATTATTTAAAATAAAAAATAAAAATAGTAACCGTAAAAACGAATCTATCTCTCAAAATGGCGTGAAAACATATTCAATTCCGTTTCACCCTCTTATAGGATCTCTCAAAATGGCGGAATTCGTGAAAACATATTCGATTCCGTTCCATTCTCTTATACATAGGATGAATATCCGAGAATACTGAAATTGATTTTTAGGTGATTTATTAGAAACCTTGAGAAAGTAAAATCAATCCAATTTCCCATTACACCTAAGATGTATTGCGTAAATCGAAGCGTTTGAGTAACCGAAAATACGGAATGCGATTTTTAAGAGTTTGCATAAAATCACTTGAATTTATAAGCCAATTCGATATTAGACTTAAGATATATGACGGAATTCGTAAAAACATATTCAACCGTTTTCACTACACTTTTAATTGTTATGCCCCACCTTAATATGCCAATGTAAATCTGAAATTTCTTTTAACAAAACTACTTTTTATGTAGTCTTACGAATATATACAAAATTTCAACTTTTCAACTTAAACCGTTCCCAGTGATAGAAAAAAAGCCCATTAAACCATTTTTTTGGAACGTGCAATTCCTATAGGCCCATACAACTACCAAGGTTACTCAAACTAACAATATTGAAAAAATCAGAACGGTTTTTTTTCACATCTCCCCTAACCTAACCACTATTATTTTCAGTGTTGTAGCTTAACTGCACATGCAGTATTTTTGATTGAATTTTTAATTCCTTTATTGCAACAAACCAATTTAATTAATTAATTAATAATCTATGTCAAATTGCGTACCTTTGATAAATTATTTGATAAAATCAAAAATGATGCTCTAGTAATTTTTCTGGTCATTAAAAAAATTTAATTTTTTGATAATCTGTTGTTGAGAATTAAGAGTTTATAAACTTTTGTGATTGTGGTTTTATTCAATGAAAACTATACACTTAACGAATGAATATTTTTAAACTGAATTTCAATTATGGCGAATTCATATAAACTTTCAGGACTGAATAACATCAAAAATTTAATAGATTTTTGGAATTAATTTTTTTTTTATATTTTTCTATGCGGCAATTTTTTTATCAATACTGGATCTTAATTGTATTAGTATTTACTAGTCATGCCTGAACGAATATTGTTTTTCAGTACTGAAGCAGAACATGGGAAAAGTTTAAAAGATTCTTCTGAATTTAATATTGCTGCTAGATAAACGTATGCTTGTGCTTATGGTTATTAAAATTAGAGCTGAATAAGGGCATGGCAAAAGAAATATTAAGCCTCATAGATACACTATTTTTTACTTTATTATTTTTTAATAATAAAGTATTTATAATAAATACAGCGCTGGATAGTATTAGCGGTAGAGTGTAGTATATTCAAAAGGATTCGCTCCTTGGTTAAAATCCTAGTAGATGATAGTTTATTTGTAGACCAATGTTATATATTTGTTGACCTACGCTGTTTCAATAAACTGAAATGAAAAATAGCTAATACAAAAATGCTACATAAAGCTGCATTTAACAAATTTTATTAAAATTTCATCACTAATATGGTTTCTATGCAGTACTGAATTCATACTGCAGAAGCAGAATTAAGTAGGTACTCACTACATTAACCACTAAATTAACTTTATTAAATTTTCATCAGTACTGTTCGTGAGATATCGTAATCAAAATTTATCGCATTCCATTTACATGCAGTGAACAAGATCTTTCCCTTCCTTCCAGGAAAAAAAATGAAATAGAAATAAATAATTCTTGTTTTATGTTGCCCCCGTTACTAAGTCCCTAAAAAATGATGTGTGAGACCTCCTATGTTATAGATTCCAACTTCCTAGTACAAGCCGTTCCCAATACCTTGGATACACAGCTCGTATAGAAATCATAATATCGTCAATATCACCAGTGTATCACGCAATAATACGCATATAGTACGTCAACGAGCTGATATCTACATAATATCCAACCTGTTTCCTTGTATATAAATTCGATGATTTTAGCTGATATAGCCTTCTTTTAACTGCCATTAGCGCCATCTAAAACTGAAATCAACTGAAATTTCAATGAGTGGCAGTTGTGGATTTTTCTATCCTTCCGTCACACAAAAATGAAAACACGCTCAAACAATTCTATAGAATGGTTAAAATGGTTTTGCTATCTTCAAAGTTAATGCAGTCCATTTAAAAAAAAAATCTATTAAAATTGGATAATTAATCCGCAATATCGACAAAGTTCAACAAAGACTTCTTTAGAATTGGGACGAGCAACCTGTCTGAGTTCAGATATGAGACCGAAAAATTCTTATCTATCATAAAATTGCAAGTAGATTTTGAAAGTCCACTTATATTTACCGACTTACTGCTTATTGTACCGAAAAGATCAACTCAACCTTGAGTAACTCAATAACAAAGGGCAACATTATTGCAATCCTTATCAACCTAAAAAGGAAACTTTCTCCGCATCATACACCCCATTAATAAGTCCGGCAGATAGCCAGCCAGTAGCTATTCCGGACTGAAAATCGATACTCTCACAATATATAGAAAAGATAAAATCTCGAGCAATTCTATGAGTTCTAAAATAGAACAACTACTGTATTAAAGGCAAAACATGCACAGCAGCCAAGTACTTTGACAATGGAAAGGATTCTCATTTTGCTCGGCAAATATCGTATGCATTTAAGATTCTTTCACATACTGTCCTAGATATTCTCAACATCTTGGCTACATTTAATCTGATCCACGCGAAAATAAATTTAAAAAAAAAACTTTTGAGTGGTTTTTCTTATTATTCGCTGCGTACTCGTAATAAAATAGCCAATTCACGATTTTTGACTGAATGAGGGTAAAACCATTACCGGCTTTATACGCTATGAATATTCCGATAAAAGATTTACGAGACCCCGAAAAAAGAAACCTCATAGGTAGATTGGATAATTTTAACAATCGAGTACGGTATGGGATTTTGTCGAATCGTGACCCTTGTCAAAAGTACGATAAACGTACTTTAGATACGTATAGATTTTTAGCATTTCCATCTTCTTCCCGAATGACATACATTACGAAGTCATCGAAAATATGGGACAGATTATCTGCATAAGTATAAAAAAAAATAGGAATAACGAATTAAGCGGTGACGATATGTCAACAACCTCAATCAAAACCTCAAAGTCATTTACCTTTCTCAAGCAAACATCCGAAATGGGATAAAAAAAACTATGATGAAAAAATCAAACAATTTTTTTTTTAGATAAATACAAATTATAAAGCCATCATGTGCATTACTCCG
This sequence comes from Beris morrisii, assembly GCA_951812415.1. Lineage (NCBI taxonomy): Eukaryota > Metazoa > Arthropoda > Insecta > Diptera > Stratiomyidae > Beris > Beris morrisii. The sequence goes on from OX638311.1 coordinate 126,415,846, forward strand.
GCACCATCCATTAATAATATAGTCATTATTTTTATATATAGGTAATCAACTCGATAGAGAGTTTAGCGATGGTTCGAAAAAAAACACAAATCGATAAAATCAGAAATTTTTAAGGTAAAAATTTCGTGGCCTAGGTAGGTCTCAGTCAATGGACTCTAAATGACTTGCAAATTATAACGAATAAAAAAATTATATTTATAAAATTTTTGTTTTTTTAACTTACCAGGGTATTGCTCTAGGTCAGTCGTTTCATGTAGAGGAGCTGAAAATAAAACAAACAGAAAAAAAATTAAAAATTAAAATTAGATACAATTAGAATTCTTTTGTTCAGATACGAATTTCCAACGTCAAAGATAAGAGAAGAAAATTAATTTTCTTAACCAAAATTGTGAAGAAAACAGCAACAACAGGAAAAACAACTTGAGCATAGAGACAGAGAAAACAGAAGAAAAAAAAACCCGACTAAGAAAATAAGTTAGTTAACTGCGCTAAGAATCCAAAGAATTTTCATGTGAATTTGCAAAGCACGATGTGAAGATCACACACAGTACAAAAACAGTAGTAATAACAGGTAAAGAATAAAAAAAAAAAATGGAAAAAAAAAAAAATTCTTCTACCTATAGTTACATAGGCTGGACTACTGGTACTGCTTCTTCATCGTCTTATTCTTCATCTTCTTCTTCAGCTAGAAAACATACCTAGTTACCCATCTAACATATAAAACCTCATAATATGGGAAGAAAACTATCCACACGGTTCTCCTACAACAGGCATAAGACGTGCAAAGAGGTGTGTTACGTTCTGGCTAACTTAAGGCTAGATATGGAGTCTAGCTGGTGAGCTAGATGATGATGGCCAGGCTAAGAAGTCAGTTACAGCGCAAGCCTGAAGTAGCCAGCTACGTAGCAACAACAACGACTCCCAACAATATTAAAGTTTGCTATAGATGTTTCGTATTTTAGTTGTGCCCCTCCCTCCCCCCCGCCCCCCCCCCCTTCCGCACTCCTTTCGAAGTAATACACCATATATAACACAAATGATACTCCTCGCCAAAGCGCGAGTTGAACGACCTAACGTGCAAATGTACATACAGATATATTTTTTTTTTTTTTTTCTTTAATTCTACCATCTCTTCTTGTACAAGAACTTTAAGAGATTATATGCATATTATAAGGTGTACGTGTCTCAATTTTATATCTTATAGATTTAGCTTTCTGTCGTATCTATCTATTCTGTAAGATGCAGAAAAAAAAAATTAACAATCCGATTTTTAGATTTCTTACCTATTTCGTTTGAAATGATTGGACCGTGTATAATTGTTACATTAGCGAAAAGAAACAATTCATTCTTTCTCTTCGTTAAAAAAAAGAGTTAAAATGGGGAAGAAAAGATTTGTTTTTCGGGTCGTAATTTGGGGGGATACGGTAGCCTACTGACAAGTGCGATACTCCACTAATCCAGAGGTCGTGCGGAAGGAGTTCCCATCCAGGTTAAGGGTTTAATACTCCCGGGTCATAGAGCAGGACGTGATAAAGTAGTGAAAAGTAGTAAGTAGCAAAAATGTTCCAGTTAAACTTAAGTTTTTAACTTGATTCATTGAAGTGTACTAGAAATCCATCATATGATCAAGTTTGTCTACTGTAACATACAAATTAACTCGATTTTACTGAAGACATGCTATTTAATCTTTCACCCCTAGACATTTTTGGCAAGCAAATGGCAGCCAGTGCAGCCATTCGACTTAGAGCCTCTACACAGTGGACTGGCATATATGCAGGTCACTCAACAATCTTGAATCACTTCAACAACATTGCTAAGAGCACCGACTACATCCCTCCCAGTTATGATTTTGACAAAAATTTCCTAACAACCATCCCAACCCGTCTAGAATGGGAGAGAGATTCGGTACGGACGGAAGAGTCCGCCCACATATATACGGACGGCTCCAAAACTGAAGGCGGGGTAGGTGGAGGTGTTTTCTCTGACATGCTTAACATTAGCAGCTAATTCCGCCTTTCGGACCACTGTAGTGTCTATCAGGCGGAGCTTATGGCGATCAAGGAGACCTCGTCCTGACTGAAGTGTAATGTAATATCTACTAGGGATATTAGCATTTTCACAGACAGCCAAACGGCAATAAAATCCTTGTCGAGGCCGATCGACAATATCAAAGGTCGCCGCAGAATGTCGATCATCTCTTAAGGAGATGGCTGAACAGTTCAATATTCTTCTGTGCTGGGTGCCAGGACACAGGGATATTCCAGGGAACTGCATGGCTGACGCTTGGCGCGGTACCACCCTTCAGATTATGCCAGAACATCGGAATCTGGGTGTGCCTCTCTTTTGGACTCAATTGAGAAAACCAACTCAAGATGGGCAGACGGTATTACATGCAAGACAGATCTGGCCGAAGCTGGATCCAAAACGCTCTAAAAGGCTGACTTTGCTCAAAAGGGCGAGTATCAGCACCACAGTCGGTGTTCTGACCGGACACTGTCGTATAGGTCGACATGATAATAGACTGGGCCTCTTCTCAAACGGCTTCTGTAGAAGCTGCCTGGATGAGGAGGAGGAGGAGACAGTCCTTCACCTTCTCTGTACCTGTCAAGATCTATCCGCTAGAAGGAAAGCTCATCTTGGAGCTTACTTCTTCAACTGTCTTGGTGACCTTGCCGTAATGGAGGTCGCGAGAATCCAACGCTTCATTGCAAGCTCTAAATGGTTTGACGAGTAGGATCGGATTCGATGATCCTGTGGTAACACAACCGACCTTATAGGTCTAAGTGTGTCCGCGTTCTCACGGGCTGCCACGCGAGTTAGATTAGACCCACTAAGCCTCAACTCTAATGACATCACCGCCGAGTTCAATGCATGACTCATGTCATACATTATTGCGTGAATACTTTCAATCTTAAATCAAAACATAATCATATGAAAACCATAACAGTCTTTCTAATTAAACTTAAAATCAACAATAAATCTGCTTAATACGCATTATTCAAATAGCACGTATTTCATATCCGATTTCATATATTGTTTACAAAGAATAACCGATAATCAATAATTGATTTCTGCAAACGCATAAATCGGAGAGTCAGCATAATACAACATCAAACAAAGGATATCAGACTATAAATACAATCTCAACATAGAGATCGGGGTCAGTCTCTTATTCTAAAATATAGGAAGAAGATCATTGCAAGAGCTGAAGCTCGATACCATTGTGAAGAATTTGTCAATTGAGAAAATTTATTAATATAAGTGTTTTAATCAGTTCCACGGAAAGGAACTATAAAAATCATTTTTTTAACATAAACCACAACGACATTCTTAACTCGCGTACCTACCTACCCCTACCTACTGAAATTCTGGCATCAATTGAAAATCAATAAAAATCCAGTGGGAATTTAGCAAGTAAGAATCAGAGTTCTGGTGAAAAGTACCATAATTTCTGTTGCCATCTATCAAAAACCTTTTTTCTGTTCCATACATACACATAGTACTGTGTTCGGCGAAACGAAAATGAACGAAAATGAACGAAAAAGGTACCTTCGAAGTAGAGTGAAATAAACTATACTGTTCGCTACTAGACGTCAGTGAAATAAAAGCGTGCAAAATTTGAAAGAAATTAAAATATTGGCAAGAAATTACAATTCCGGCACACAAAACAACAAAATATAACTCACACAAAATTTACCGAGCACAAACGAACTAAACTGACAGCGAACGGTTTAAAATTTTTAATTGTCAAATATTTCGCTTGTCATAAAAGAGTTCCCTACCCTTGGAAATCAAACCTTAACGAAACCAAGCGCCATCTACGAGTAAAGGCAGGCGTCCACTAGAGGCGGGCCGCATCGCAACGGTGCGGCGAGCAATTTTTTTTCTACGTACTTCGTTCCGTTGCGAGTGTCGTTCAGTGGACGCACTTCCATAACAATGTATGGCAGGCGGATTTTTGCGATGCGGCCCGTCCGCCCTAGTGGACGCCTGCCTTTATAGTGACTACTGCAAATGTCCATTCCGCCCATGAACACAGTACTGAAAAAGGAACGAAATATTTCGTCGCGAAGAATGAACGAAATATTCATTTTTTTTATATGTGATTTGACAGTTCATTTCGGTTCGCTCGGAACACAGTACTAGGATTTAGTCTCTATTATCCATTTTATTATTTCCTGTTTCTTTTTATCATTTTACTTTCTAATCTTCTTTATTTTTTTCGACTTCTTTTTTCTTTTTAACGTAATTTAATTTAGATCTTAAGTTAGGTTTAAGGCTTGAATTATTAGGTTTTTGGGAGTTTTGCCCTAAAAAGAAATTTGACTAATTCTAAGGCATTTGTGAAGTATTTGTAAACTAAACAAATTGTATTCAATATTGAAGTTGTAAAGACAATTCTAGTCTAATCACTTGAATTCAATTCTATACAGCTGCTAAGCTATGTAATACTTAACAATTCAATAAATATATATATGTATGTACCGAAAATTTAGTAACCGCATTTATTGAATCCAGTAAAATTATCACATATTCACAATACGTTGATGAACATCAGATTCATCATTAATTCAGCATAGTTGTTTATTTCAATCAACTCAATTAGCCTAATTTTAAGGCACCATTAAGGTTTCTATAATTCCAAATCAAAACACTAATCAACAAATAGTTTTAAATTTATGCACAAAAAGAACATTATTAATTATTGTGGTTGAAAAGATATGTAATCTGAGCACCAACTGAACAGACATATTGTACAAATCGTTTTCATAGAAATAAATTCTTTGGAACTAAATAAACATTTATCAATATACTTTGATGTGTAAAGGTTCATAAACTTTCTCTTAACAGTATCAGTAATTCTGAGTCTGTTTTGCAGACGACACAGCATACCTATTTGGCCTTTAAGGCATTATTACAGAAATTAATACGCCGACAATCCGATGAAAAAACTGCAAATTCTGTTAGTTCTGAGCAAGATCGCTTAATATCTAGTAATTATTAAAAATTTGACTAAAAGTTTATTCAACTAAAAAAGGAGTATTCTTCTGTGGATTTCAAAGAAATTTTCAAATGAATTATACAAGACTAGAAGTTGTCACTTGCTGCCACCTCAATTCCATTAATCCTAAAAATTTTCCAATCAAATGTGGCTCAATTCTTTATAATTGAGATCGAGTTCAAATATAAATCAGTTCTTCTGGCTGCCTTACGGCGCTGTTATATCCGGTTCGACGGATCAAAAAAAGTTCAATTCTTTTCCAAAAAAAGGCTATTAAGATTTCTTCGATAGTTTAATTATTGCCAGAACGGCTCAATTTTCAGTATAATTTTTATAGATTTATTATAACAAAAAAAAGTGCTAGGACCATTCCATTTTCAATTTGATTGTGAAAAGTATCTAGTTGAATTGTTTCATTAAAATAAATTTATTATTACAACATTGGTTTTAGGTTTCTGGCATTAGTAGAGATACGATTAGTTTTCGAGAAATTCTTATGAAATTAATTTTAAAGTTTATGAAATTTTGGCTCAAGACAATTGCTTCCTCTTAAAATCAACAACAGTATAAAAAGAAGAATACTACAGATTAAACAATTTAATTTGTCGTCAGTTTTCATCTGATAATATTTGGATATTTAATAGTCCTTCACGCAAGGATTGCAAGTGTGTTAAAGATACTAATGGTTTCCACTATTTCCGAGTCTTTTGGGTCGACCGAATTTTTTTTAATATCCGTCTGAGACCTTAGTTGAATCCTGTTATATAAATAATTGTTTAAGTCTTTTGTCCCTTACTACAAAATGTTGTGGGCGCCCGTGGTTACTATAGTTTATTTTTTCTACGAGCCTAGTTCAAAAAAATTTAATGCGTAGTTTTATAGACTAGATTTCAAAATATTTCACTCCGATAGAGTTCGAAGAAGCAAATACTAGCTTAATTAACCCATTCATTACCAAAGAAAATTAATGAATAATTTTTTTTATTGAAATATGCAATTTAGAACATATCTACTTTCACTTTATATTAATGAAAACCCAACAAAAATGTTATTAGTAATGAGACGAACATTTGGATCTTTTATAAAAGTGTATATTTTGCGCAATTTGTTTTATGGCCAGCAGATAAACATTCAATTATATTTTAAAATAAATATTTGTTTACTTTTTTTACAAGCAATAATAAAAATTAGCGGCGAAACCTGCACTAAGGATATTACGTCTGACTTCAATAGACTTCAAAGAAAGTAGTGTAACTCGTTCTTGGTAAGCAACTTCTTGAAGTCAGACTGCAAAACACGTACCTAGAATATTGCGCTCGACTTCTTGAAGTTAGAGTCCAACGAAATTAGTGTAAGTCATTCTTGCTTAGCAACTTATCGAAGTCAGACTTCAAAGATAGTAGTTCAAAACGTCCTTGGCAAGTGGGCAGATGTAAATATTTGGACCAGAGAAGACTCCTACGTATAAACTTTTGCTGAATTGAAACTGACTCAATCATAGTGCCATGAATATCATGATATTGTCCCCAAACAAGACAAGCATATTCCAGAACCGTATTAAGACACAATATAGAATCCTCGTGATTCAAGGATCATCGAAATCAGAAGAAGATAGCCTTGCCGATAATATGGTGTACATCACCATCGAACGTAAAAATACCATTGGAAAAAAACACCGATATCGCATGTGAAAGAGAATACTATGCTGTGAAAACTATGAAAAACACACATGAGATACCGGTGTCCCGTAGGTGTAGGCGTAAAGGTATGGAAATAATAAAAAAAATTACTCATGTTACCGGTGCTTTTATTATAGACTACCGGCGTATTTGGCATCTTATTATTATTTTATTAGGTGTGTTTCGGTTTTATGGGTAAAATATTAATAAGCTGAACTATCCAACCTTAATTAAAGCTAATTAGATGACGATAACATGAACTTTTCTAGTCACATAATTCTTAAGACATTTTAAGGTCTACGAAAATTAATAAACAACATAAAAAAGTCCACACCTAATTCTTATAGAGCATTTCGCACATAATTCGCGTTTATTTATAATAATTATTTTGTGAGTTGGTAGCTTACACGGATAAGGAAAATTGTTTAAGTTATATCTCAATAAGGTGTTCCAAATGTATTAATAAATAACACGATGAAATTAATTCGAGGAACAAGAAACGAATTTTGAACATATTGATAGGTAAGAAATTTATTTTAAACACATACTAAGAATAACACTAAATTGAAATATTTAGATCAATTAAAAATATTTGAATTTTAATAAATTTTTATAAATTTTAAAATCACATATTTTAAATATAAATTAAATGTTTTAAATTTTAGGTACTACAAGTATCACTGGTCGGGCTTTACTTGTTGTGCCTTTCATCACAACGTTATCCCAACAAATCAAACCGCTGAAATAAAAAAGCTACTGGCTACTTTGAATATATCTCAATGAAACAAAGAAATGGTGACATCGCTGAATTCACAGTAGCCAGAGTTTTGGTTACTTATAGGTACAACTATGTTGTACTTCTTTCATTTCCGAAGTTTGGGCTAAATCGAAGAAAATAAAACAGTTATTGAATTTCTAAGCAATTTTACTATCAGAACACAGATTGCCCAACCAAATTTCAACTTTCAGTCCTTCAAGCGGAACCTTTACAACCATTTTTTGAAACTTTACCCCGTTATTTCTTGATTAATTCAAATATTTCTTCATTTTTTGATGTAAACTGTGTGTAAACACTTTACCCAGCGTATTAATCTTACTTTTTTCTATATTTATGCTGGTTCTCAGCATAAATACGCTGGTTCTCAGCATAAATATTCATTTCATTTCATACATAAAATTCTTCGCATTTTTAATTTTTCACAGTAAAGAAATGTAACTATTATGTTCTAATTATGGACATCTGAAGCCTAATTGCAAGTGCGCTTGTTTGCTAATAGCAAGGTAGTGACTTTGTATCTAATCCCCTACTAACAAACTACCTTCCATAAGGCCTTACCGAGGCGACGAGGCAGAAAAATCGCTTCAGTAAGGCCTTATGGAAGGTAGTTTGCTAATAGGTCCAGGTGTTATATCTACTTAAAATATCAACTCACAGACTTTTCTATGCACTCCATTGCATATTCGTAATCTTGTTATTAGTTTTAGTAACGCGAATCAGCGATGGCCTTTCCATACAAGAATATATTTGTACTCATAATCATCGACTCGATCTACGAGTAGTGAATTGATCGTACATTCATAATAAGCTACAGATCAGTTTAACCATCCGCCCTTTCAACAAATATATTTAACATAGTCAGAAGAAAGGGCATCTTAGAAGGGGGAAAGAAGGAACACTTGCCATACCTGTATTCCACCAATCCTCAAAATAATAATATCATAAAATAACAAAAGGTTTAATTTCAATCAAATCAAATTTGACTCAACTATTTTGCTTACTTCTTCTGGTTGCCAATGGTTTTTCAAATCCGGATCGACGGACTAAAAGCAAAGATTTTACTACATTTTTATTGGGTTTATTGGGAGTAAGGACTATAACATAACTAAACTCGGTGGAGTTCAACGAAGTGCGGCAATAGGCATCACAGGTGCTATGCGGTCATGTCCGACAGATGTTCTAAACGTGCTACTCTACCTCCTACCAATCGACCTTTATATAAAAAACACCACATCAAACAATGCCGAGAGACTCAAAGAATCTAGGTGTTGGACTGCGAAGCCATACGGGCATAGTAATATCCTGGGACAGTTACCAAAGCAATTGGTTACATCACCAACTGACTACATCATCCCCAAACTGAGCTTCACGAAAGACTTCTCTGTTGGTTTCCCCACTAGAGAGAAGTGGAAGAATGGTGCGGTGGAAACAGACTTCGACGGTTCGAAAATGGACTGCAGGGTCGGGGCAGAAACATTCTCAGATACACATAATATCGCTAAGCCCTACCGCCTTCCGGACTACACTATTATCTTCCAGGCGAAGATACTGGGGATCCGCGAGGCTTGTCATACATTAAAACACGATTTATCGCCAAAACGCAACATCGACATTTTCTCCGACAGCCAAGCCGCAATCAAAGTACTAGATTTGGCTACCATCTCCTCTAAACCAGTTCAGCAATGCTGTAACGAACTAGCCGATTTAGCGGAGCGGCTAAAAGTTAATGTGCTCTGGGTTCCGGGGCATAGATATATAATGGAAAATGAGCGGGCTCTCTTGCGGAACTAGTTCACGTTCCTTTAGGAGTTGTCAAGGGGGCATACTCTCCCACTTCCAAGCAGCGGCTAACTCCAGATGGAATAGCCTAACCACCTGCGCAATATCTAGGAAGATGTGGCCATTTTACAATCGAGCCAAGTCAAAAGAACTTCTATACAGGACCCGGGCAGACGTCTCTAGAATCACGGCGATCAGTACAGGTCACTGGCCAATTGAGGATCATGTAGCCGAATTGGGCATTCCGTTCAATGTACACTGCTGCAGCTGCCAGGACACTAATGAACGAGAGTTGATCATTCATTTCCTTTGTGAATGTCCGGCTTTAGCTAGAGCCCGACAGCAAGCACTAGGCAAACCTTTCTACGGGGACCTGATGGAGATTTCAAGGAAGAAAATTGTAGAGTTAGTACTTTTCCTAAAGAGCACAGGATGGTTATAACGATAAATTTTCCTCACATTCATCTTTTAAATTACCCAGTCACAACAACTCCTAACATCCGGGTTTAACACAAGTTTGCGGTTCCAAAATGGCCTTTGAGCTAATTGAGCTCTGTCTGGAGGACAGGGCTGCCACTTAAACCAACCAACTAACAAACATTTATATTTTTACACAATTATTCACAAAGTGAAGCTGTAGTTGGTGTTCACATTGTGAAGAGAGAAATAGTATTTAGTTCCTCAGACGCGCTTGGGATAGTAATAAATCTGCATTAATCAGAAGTGGAAAAATATTTGCATTAGTAAACTTTGGATTGGATACAAGAGCGCCCATAGAGGAAAACAAGAAGGGGCATCTGTATTCTACCACTACGAAAAAATTTTAATTTCAAATCAAATGTGGCTTAGTAATTATGCAATTAACGTTGTCGGTAAGTTTATTGCTTACTACTTAATGGCTCTGGTTTAATTCCGGCTCGACGGATCAAAAAATATTAGACTCTTTTCTTTTGTACAATGATTTCAAAAAAGTTCTGCCACCTGTACATTATGAAGAGGAATATTTTGTTTAGTTGTGTACAGTACCTGGCTCAGTAGTAAGTAAAAGCAATTCCATTTAGAATATGTATCTATAGGCTTTCAGAGTTGCAGATACAAAAATTGTTCGAAAAAGTGGAATAAATCTTAAAAAATTTTGTTTTAAGCTATGATTTTGTTCAACCATGTGTTAAAATTCTATCAATTCATGGCCGTAATTCTACTTTTTGTAAAAAATGATAAAAAAATATCTCATCTAGAGATCAGTTACTGTCCCTACAAGGGGTCATAGAAGATGTTAAAGACAATATTTTGACAAAATTTTAGACTAAGTTAAAGTTAAAAACAATATGAAAACGGGTAAAATTATTTTAAATAAATTTGGTACCTTATAGACATTCAATATCACACTATCTTATATTGGGCTAAATACATCGAAGGTCGATTATTTTTTACATTTATTTCAGAGAGATTAAGAGAAAAAGGACGATTGACATTTCGCTTAAATTTTTGAGTGTTGTAAGTGTTTTGAACTTGAATATAGTTTTTAAATTTTTTCAGTATTGTTTAATAATTTTATATCTCCAAAATGTCCGCTGTCTTCATTTTTGCCAAACTTGAGTAAGAACTTATTATTCAGTCTTCAAGAATAAATGTTTCTTGTCCCGATGAGTTGGAGTACTCGCAGGCTATCAGCAAAAACATCTATATATCGGATTATTAAAATTTTATTTTGAAGGCTTAGTAAAAATATGTTCTGAAAGTTTTCTTTAAAATTTTTAAAAATGTTTTTTGAAACTATTCTTTAAAATTTTCTAAAAAAAAACACTAAGTAAATTTTGATATGGGACAGCCGATGTATTCAATTATATTTCATAAGATAAGAGAAACCACAAAAAAAAAGTTGCAACTTTTTCTGTAGAATACTCTAATTTAAATGGTTTTTTTTAAGAAAACACGTGTAAAGCCGCAGCTACAGCTAATTTAATATTAAAAAAGAAGCCCTAAATTTCGAGATTGAATATGAACGGAAATGGACACAAAAACCAGTGAAAGTCTTTCGAATTTCTTTCCTATTATCGCCAGTCACCGATCCAAACTGATGTCTATTAAATCAAAATTATAGAAAAAATTTTAATTGAATGGAAGTGTGTATTTTATGAGATAAGAAAGAAGCACTTATTGAATTCAGACCAGTTTATCAATTTAATTTTGTGTTTAAAAAATCAGAACGGAAATTTTAATATCTGCCCGAAAAAAAGATAATTTTGATGGGATCAATTGTCTCTTCTTCTTCAGTACTTTTAAGACACCTTCTGTGGGGACAGTAAGAGTATTCTCAAATTATGGAAAGAAATTAAAAACTCTGCATGTATCTCATGGCAGAAATCTTTGATCTCTCTAGTTTTTAACGAAACTACCATACAAAAGTTCTTACTGCGAGGCCACTTTTCTTTTACTCGATAACTATCTTTTATCTACTTACTTCAACAAGGCTATGTTTTGAGAACGTTTTCATATCACATAAGATCAAGCTTGAAAAAGTAGTAAAAAGTAGGAAAACATTTTTCAATTTTTGAAGAGAACATCACGCAAAAGTCATTAAAAAATTAACTATATTTTTAGCCCAAACAAAATTATCGCTTGCAATTATCCATAAAGATCAAACTTTTTGTATACATATATGTATTTGTTCGGTTTGGTTACTTCTCCATCATACTTCTAAAGGTCGTTCAAATTTCGGATTAGCTGCTCACTCCGAAATTAGAGAATATTAAAAACATCGAACTTCGAAATTTCTTGCTTTGGTTTTTACAGCAATTAGAAGTCTAAGTATAACCATTGATTAATATTGTTCCACTCCTTCGAATAGCTCGCATATAAATGTCCCTAAAAATTAAGGGCCACATATGTTTAAATATCTAGTAAGCAACATGCGATATGGCGATAAGGCTGATGTTTATAACCGACATCACCAGATAGGGTATAGATTACAAAAGCAAATAATACTTTTAAATAATAAAATACAGAAGTATTAATAGAACCATTACTGGAAACTTTGAAATTGATGGGTATACCCTAAACCCCATATGAATTCAAGTTAAAATTCTTTTGCTCAAATTGTGATGATCGTAATTACTCATAACATTTCGAAAATACCCACCAGATATAATCAGCGACGATCAAGAAATTTATTCCAGCCTGCAAAAACATTGAACCTAAATATCTGATCTCAAAACGATGCCAATCATTTGATTGACAACAAGTAGATTTTGTATAATAAGACCCTGGGGCATAATCGTGAAGAATTTTACCTGAAGTTGACAGAGTGATTGTTATTGAGGATTTAACGGATGTGATCGGATCATTATAAATTTAACAGGTAACTGGGTCATGCTGTACTACAATGACCTGGTTTCCGGCTAGTTAAGTTTTGACAAACTGACCTAGCTTAAGTACATTGATGGTTTTTTTTTACCATATTTATACTTTAAGATTGAAGTTAAGATTGACGTTAAGAATATTGTTTTAATTCAGAGATCTAGTGATATCATGGTGTACAGTTTGAATAAGCTAGCTTTATTTCGGGGCTGTACTGTGATCTTTTATTTTTGTCCTTAAAACAAAAAAGGGGCTCCATAACGAACAGTGATTTGATATCCAGGACTGAAACGGACCTCGTCTTGTGGAAGAGCCCTGTTGTTTTTCAAGCCTCCGTTGAAGATATGAGGGCCTAAATTACCAGAACAAATTTTTAAGTATGTTCTGAGCCATATATCTTCTTCCTTTTAGTCTATGTTAAAAAAAACAATTCAATTATTATTGAAACATGTAGCAAATTTGCATAAAAAATCCGAAGGCGTTTCAGTCGAAATTGTTTTTAATTAAAATCAATATCTGTTTAATTATGAATTAGTTTGACTATTGGGGTTAATGCTGATTAGTTTTAAATAGACAAATTGCAAAATAATTATCTTCTACACGTTATAATCCAGAACAAATGAGCCAAAATAAAACCGAGGGCAACAACTGTTAAAGTTCTGATCAGGAGGTCTACGAATTAAAGGTCCCGCGGCTATAAATTTATAATTTTCCATATCATTAACAGACTTATAGCACTACTTATAAAGGCGCTTCAGGGCATGACGGAAGGATCATGATAAATCGATATGCTAATACGTATACTTAATGTTAATCTGATCTAGACTAACTTCACCTATAAGTTGTTTTAAAACAGAAGATTGATATGAACGGATGAACGGATTTATATTAAGACTTAATTTAGTTAAGCCGGATTTCTTTCAATAACATCAACGCTTGACAATAAGTAGCAAGTGTTCAATGGCGCTGTAGTTCAAGTTGGATCACGATCTCGTCCTTGGTTGGTTGGTTTACGTGGTTGCCCGTCTGCCGAAAACAGGGTCCAATTAGCACAGGAAGCGCCGTTTTGATATCACAACCCGTTTAACCTGGTTGTTCAGGGTTGATGAAGTGGATACATGGTTTAACAGAGACTTGGGGCTCCAATGGATTATCATATCCATCCGGAGCTGTTCAGGAAGATGATCAGTTCTCCAATCTTGTTCTTCGAGATCTCGTAAAGGTTATTAAAGAAAGGTTTGCCTAGTACGCGAAGTTTGGCTGTATCTAGGGCTGGACACTCTCAAAGAAGGTGGATAACAGTTTCCCTCTTATTTACCTCCCCACAACTGCGGCAATTGTCGTTAATCTTTTCCTTAGTAAGATTGGTTTTTATTTGAACTCTATTGTTAGTCTATCGCTCATGGATATTCCCATCTGTAGCTCACACTATCGCTTCTGAGAAATTGAACTGCAACACAATCCTGAAATTTTGGGTTGTATTAAAATATAAAAATAAATAGGTTAGCTCATAGCAAAAGGAAAAGCAATTGTAAAATACCCTGAAATGTTGATGAGAATCTAATTGATTTTTTATATGGTCCATTTTATCAGCTGAAAGCCCTCAACTGTTCAACTTATAAGCCAAATGATTTGCCGACAAAATTGTTCTAAACTGTCACTAAGTTAATCTTTAACAATAACGTATACAATTTCGCCCCACGTTGGGCGCCAATATTGTGTGTAAATATTTCCCATTTTTTTAGCACATATTGAAATTATATTACTCCACGATCAAGCTACTTTCGTGTTTTAGAAGTATCGAAAATCGGACGTAGTGGCCATCTGCTCTTTTCAGTGATTTATTAGTTGATCAAAATTTCGTTCGATTCGGTTATAATTTTCAACTCGAATCGGGAATGATGCCATTAAAAATCGTTTACCGTATGAATCTAGTATTGTATTGTATTGTATTATGTATGCCATGCTGTCAAAAAATTTGACGAAATGTTCTGTCAAATTTTTTCCGCCAAAATTGAGTTTGTGTGGAGCAAATAAAAGAATGTGGCAAACCAAAATTTGACGAGGACACTATCTTCAAGCATTTGACAGAGAAAATAGTCACATATTTTACAGGGTGGCATACAGTGTAATAATAGGTTTAGGTAGATGAAAATCTAGATTACAATAGCCAAGTAACATATTAAGAACTTTCGTGGAAAAAAACGAAATTTAGGACCAAGCCCGGGAACGCCTTATCCATAGTCACTTCTGATGATCCTCTATTTCCTATTACCTCCTTCTCATTCTAAATAGGGATTTCAATCTGAGTTGGATTAGAAGTAACTCTAAATTTGTAGATTAATGGTTCTTTCGTTATAATGTAGGCTCCGATGTCCTGGATCTTGATAGCTTTCCTTATTTTCAGGCTAGTATCCATGTCTTGGCTGGAAATCTCAATCTCTCACTGCATGTAGTATACGTAATTAGAAAAAGATTCCGAGATAGATCAGAACCTTGACGGATATGGAAATAATTCGAAAGGACGACTCATAGACTATATGTCATTCATCAACTCGAATACATTTGGCAAGGATGGGATCAGTTGCTTTCAAATGAAAAACGAAGGCATTCATTTCTGGTACTTATTAGCTGATGATGTAACCGCACATAAATTCAATCTTATCTGAGACCTTTATCTTCATCTAGCCGATCTCTGCCAACGGGAGTCATATAACATTGTTAAATTATTAAATAGCTCATTATTATGCGGTAGACAGTATAGTCTCCATTTCATTTCAAGAATAGATATGTACATAGGAAATGCCTATTGGGCGATAATTGGTTGGGTTTGATTTGCTTCAATTCTTCTGAATGGGATGAGTATTTCCTAACAACTAAACTAAATATAAAAGAAATCGCTTAACACTTGTTGAATAGATAAAATTTTTCAAGTGTACTTTCAGAAGTTGTTGTTGATTTTTTTATTAAAAAAATAAATGTTTTTCTAAAAGCCCCAAAAAAGTGTAAAGAGGTTATCACACATAATATAATAAAAGCGCACAAGTGCATGACGGCTTTACACAAAAATGGAGCACTTTCAATTGTATCAATTGAAGAACTGGCTCTATATCAAAAGTAATTGCTCAAATAGTGCATACATGTAATGTAGACTCATATGGACTACAAACTGCACTGATCAGATTAGTTCCGTTTACTTTTTCACTTAGTTCACAAATAACATCAGCAAAATAGGGCAGGAGTTGATTTGTTATATAGCTAGCTTTACTGATTTGATTATTTCACCGCCTTTTTTTGGAAGTACAGTGCTACGTTACTGTGATTTTTTGAGTGAATTGAGAACTTAAGTCTTATAAAAAGACTTGATAATTACCAGTTTTCTTTTTGAAGTTCTTATTACAAGAGTTAAAATCTTAGTGGCTGTAGTAGACTTATTGTCGTATAACATTAATATTATGGTACCGTTTTAAGTTTTTGCATAAAAGTTGTGTTATGAGAGTATCGAAGAGTAATATGAGAGATTCCTATCATACAATTTGTAAGACTTAAAGTCTGGTATAACATTGGCTCCAGGAATAACTAAGATTATTAATACATGATTTAACATTAATATT
This sequence comes from Beris morrisii, assembly GCA_951812415.1. Taxonomy (NCBI): domain Eukaryota; kingdom Metazoa; phylum Arthropoda; class Insecta; order Diptera; family Stratiomyidae; genus Beris; species Beris morrisii. The sequence continues at coordinate 126,432,058 of OX638311.1, forward strand.
ATGGTACCCTTTTAAGTCGTTTCACAAAAGTTGTGTTATGAGAGTACCGAAGAGTTATAAGGGAGATTCATACAATTTGTAAGAGTTATAATCTGGTATAATATGGCTTCCACAATTCTTTATTAATAACTGAGATAAAACATAATTTAACCGAATAATATCTAATTTTAACCAGCTACGAAATAAAGAAATTAATTAAGACGGACAACTCTTGACTTGGATCTATGGTAACTACATTGAGATTACAGTCAAAACTAAACAAAATTTGATTTACGATTACTATGACTTTTCCCTTTGAGCATTGATTTGTTACGTTACTTCGGATTCAATTTATAATTCATGGTCGGTTGACTCTGTCTAGAGTAAGACTATACAAATCGAATCTGATAATTTAAAAAGAAAAAACATCGTGTCTTCGATCTGCAGGTATATCTTTTTTTTTCTTTAGTAATGCAACTTTTTTAGTAATGCACATTATTCATCAAAAAAAACATTTATGTATTCAAAGTTAATTGATAGCCGTTTCAAATTTGGTTCTAACCTTTTTTTCAACTTGATTAAAAATGACAGGTGAAAATTTCCAACAAATAAAATCATCAGAAAAAAATTTTTACTTACCAGTCAATTGCTTTTATCGAGAACAATGACTGTTAAATTTTTATCCTATTTCACAAACATTCTCCATAGCTTAACTACTTTAAGCCATATTTTTTTAAATTATTACAGACCCATTAGTATCCGTTGAGCAACTAGTATATCTTCATTGAACTCATACTATGATGGTACTAAACAGGCTAGTTCATTGGAGTAGTTGACAAAAATGGACTTGCGACATTTGACTAGAAAATTGGGAGAGTTTTCTGTCCTCCATACAAAAGTCATGGCACAATTTTTGCATACAAAAGTCATTGAACATTTTTTGCATTTATGTTGTTGAGCGGTCTATAACTGAAAAATCCTTTCAGTCTGAAAGTTGAATTTTCATCCGAGCACAGCAAAAATAAAAATTATGACGATTTTTTTCGTGATTCTAAATCAACCCCACCCGTTCGGTTCAGGCATCCCTTATACAAAAGTCTTTGAATGATTCGGTTGCACCTATTACACGATTAATAGAGAACCCATAAACAAGAAGTTTAACACTATAATTTTGGATCGTCTGAAAGTAGCTACAGAATTAAAAACATCTTAAATGAAGGTACTACTTCGATTGGTTACCATTCGAATGTTTTTAGAATATTATTGTTTCTATTTCACCGAACTAGAAATTACTCGAGCTCCCATATGAAAGTCCTAGAAACACATAGTAACATTTATTGAATGATTAGAGAGCTCGCAAAGCTATGAATTTTCAAAGGGATCTATCTATTTCAAGACCTCCGCGAGAACGCCACTGGCGTAGTTACTGAAATTATAAATTTTCCGTCATTGCGACTAGATCAGGATTCAGAGTTAAATTAGTATCGATTTTCACATTCGTCTCATGTAATCAAGAACTAGCGGTATTCTTAAGTTCCAATATGACTTCTTTTAAGACCCTTAGGAGGCACTATTACTGCTTCAAATATAATTGTGAAAAGAATGATCTCTTAAATATAATATATTATCCTTCAAGCTTTCGATATTGGTACTCGATAATCAGTTCCCGTTTGCAAGCACGACAACGACAGAGCTTCACTACACTTCAGCCTTTGTCCAAGTCCTGAGAACTAGTTCCAATGGAAAATCTATCTAACGTTAGGATAACTTCCTTGATGATACGTTCAAAGTCTGCATAGCACATTGGTACTTTAACAAAATTTGAGCAAAATCCTTTCCCCCTTCCAACACTAAATCATGCCGAACCCAAGCGGTATATTTTGTGTACTAACTGAATTCTGTTATCAGGGTGTGATCTAATATCGAATATCGGTACTCCACCTGCACTGAAATGTAGTGCTTATTATAATACCAACAAAATACTTAATTTTCTTTTTTTAACAATAATGAACTAGAAAAATAGATTTCTATTTTATAGGACTTTGTTGTGGATCATTGATTGCAGCTAGATTTTGGTAAATAATAGTTAGCTAAAAGTTAATTTTTAATTTTACATTAAAACCTTTGGTGAGAGTGAAAATGGCAACTCATTTTTAAGCACTGTCAACCGAAGCAGATGAAGCAAATTAGGTTCCATTATTCTTCAATAATCTGTTAACATTTTGAGCAATAATAGGAAAGAATATTTTTAAATTAATATTTGTTTTCATAAGGTCATATCAAACTGCAAGATAACTCAAAATTCAAAAATTCAAAAATCAATAAATAGAATAAAATATGCACTTTGCACTGCATAACTGCAATAGAGGTTAGTTGAAAGGACGCAGTCTACACTACATACCTAGTGAATAAAAAAAGTACTGTACAGCGTATGATCAAAAATGTTTGATCAGTTTGGATGAGAGGTGTCTTTCTACACTGAATCCACCAATGTTCTCAAGGTGTGATCAATCCACTACATAACAATATGATAACAAAAGTTTCAATTTTATAGTATTTCTCTTTCAATATTAACTGCTAATTTTATTAGTAGACATATGTTTTAAGATCGCAAAAATATTACAAAAAATAGTTCTTCAATTTCTTGGTGAAGATGAAAAATGCGGCTAGTGTGGCCACGATATCGGCACTTATGACGCCACCCTGTTTCTTCATTAAGAATCTTAATATTGTTCATACACATTCCACAAGGGTAGCCGGTTTAATTTCTTATGAAATTCTGATTGTGAGCTCATCCTTCATTAGAATTAAGGATATATCGCCGTGTCGGAAGAACAGTGACGCAACTGCAATTTTGCTAATTTTACAGGAGGTCCAAAAAACTACTTTGTGTTTTTGCTATTCTTGCATAAAATCGTTCTCCGTTGTTTTAAAAGAACGTGATCTTGATCAAAGCTGTCTATAGTGACTATTTGGCAATAATTGTCAAAAATGATAATGAGAATTTTTTGCAATTGCGTCACTGTTCTTCCGACACGGCGATATCAGGTTCCTTCACTTTCTCAAGTCGGTTTAACCTCTTAGCGAAGTGTATTCCGTGGCTAGGTCCAGGTCTGTGAATCCTTTGCTTCTCATGAATTAAACGCTAATGTTATGCAATTTCTTCTACTTCCTTCGAAAAAAATTAGTATCTACATACACTACACTATACTAAGAACTAGTGTTTACACCAATATTTAATTTCCTCATCATAATGAAAGCAGAGCAGCACTTCATACCTACTTCAGCTTTATTTGTAGAATGATTGGTTAAGAATGCCATTCGACCTTGTACCGCCCTTGCAATAATTGAAAAGAATTGAACATTTTTTGGTACGTCGAGCCAGATATGAATTGCAAAATTGTTAAGCCAAATTTAGGTCTTCTGTTTTCTTATACTTTTAGAACACCAGGTGAAATCTCTTCCTAGGCCGCGGTCCGAATTACGCTTTCTGCGCTTTTAGCGCGCCTACACTCGGTCCGAATTGCGCTCACAACGCATACAATTTGCATGGAGGGGTAATTTTCTGGCGCTTACACTGCTTACGGTTTCGAGGATAGGCACTGTGAGTACATTATGCACACACAATCGGTCCGAATTGAAAGCGACATAAGCGTACCAACAATTCGGACCGAACGTAAGCACTGATAGTGATGTAAGCACCATGAGCGTAATTCGGACCGCGGCCTTACTCTGCTAAGGGTGCACTTGTTCGCTGCCGTCCTTCAAAGAACATGGCTGTGAAAAACCTCTGACCAAAAACAAAGATGCTTCAAAAATGTTCGATGACAAAAAGTCTGTGTAATACGGATTTGACGTAAGATTCAAATCCGCAGTTTTGTGGAAACGGTGATTTGCTTAAACCTGTAGAATGGTGGAAGAATGCCGAACATCTAGCGGCAAGCTTTGTTTTCAGCTCCACCATCCAAGGTAGCAAGCATCGAAACTTTGGCCATTCAGAGTTATTGGCGGGGTATTGATCGGACCCATGCACAGAATCCGGATAGGAATACATCGTATCGGGATGCTTAGACCCTACGTTACGTTCCAACCCACACAATTAGATAACCCTTTACGCAAATATCTTCTGTTTTTTTTAATAAAAATTTCAGTAAAAAAACCGTGATAAAACTAAAAAAAACACACAAAATCTAATTAAACTGTGAAAAATCTGTGTGAAGAAAGTCGTTTACCTTTCAACCAAAGAGGCGCATTCTTTAACATTTTTTCTGCGTTTTTTTTTCGCCTTTTCCCGCTTGCCATGTACAAGTTCGAGGTCTAGAGCGCTTAGGCTAGCGAGCTAGCTACGCTGCTAGAGCTAAGGTTAGCTTTAACATATTTTATAGACCTTAACCATGATGATGTCGGTTTTTGTTCTTGCGCGCGGCTCTCCGGATAGATGGCGGACGCTGCGTGGTAGATGGCAGGGCAGACCCCAAGACTGGAACTTGGCCGTTTTGAAACGGTAAATGTGTTTTTTTTTTCTCTCGCTGCACACGCACAACTATCATCAATAACGATACTATCGTCATCGCAACAAGTTCTCTCTCCGTACGCGGCAATTCCTGATGCTATTGCCGCCGAGTTAGTTGAACTGGACAAGTTTAGTGAGAATTTTCTTCAAGAAGAAAGCACCACGACAAAAAAAATAAAGGCATAAAACATCTTCGATATGTGCCTACAGCTTCTTTTTTTTTGAAGAAGAAGAAGTACTTCTTAGTGAACAGTATAACAAAATATGTTTTCTTGGTTGTTTGGTTTCTTTTCATCTCAAGATTATTTTTTTTTATAAGCCACACGCTTAGGGACACAAAGATGTAAATATAATATCGCACCAAAAAAAAAAAACAGAGATGATAAGTGTCTCAAGTAGAAACACTAATCCGGATTACTTATGAACTACTTAAAACTCACCTGCATTGCATAAAGAACAGCACGATATGATAATAAGGAATATTAAAAATGGCTGGTTCCAACTAGGACCCAGAGATTTTTTCATTTTCGTTGAGGTCCTGAAACAAGTGCGAAAAAAACCAACATTAATAAAATCAACTAATTAAATTACCGGGCACACTTTAACAATTAATTAATAAAACAGATACTTGTGCAAAAAAAATTAAAAACTAACGAGAGAGAAATCGAATGATCGGTAAAAAAAACTGTCTGACCTAACAATTTCAAATCATTATTTTTTACATGTGTATCTCTACAACATCAACAATATCAAAAAAATGTTCATTTTCGGCCGTTACAAAAAAATCGAATTTATATGTACGTACAATCAAAAGCACAAAAAAAAATATAACAATTTAATGAAACATTTCGTACAAAGTTTTCTTTGTATAAACAAGATACAAAGATACATTTTATATCTAACTGGTTTTCTCGTCTGATCGTTATAGCGTACTAGAATTCTTATTTTTTTTTTCGTACGAAAACCATTTAAAAAAAAACCACCAAAGTATAATACACATGTCAAATTTCTTTTAGCACCGTTATCTATTTATGCAAAAGAAAAGACAGATAGAGAGAAGAACCCGTATACGAGAAAAACCAAACTTTATTAAGATACAAGATATAGGTAGATTCTTTTTTTGATTGTGTGTATAAAATTCCACTGTTACTTTTTTGATAGTCCGAATGTAACCGCGATTTTTTTTTTACTTTTTGGATTCTTTTTTTTTCAAGAAAGTAAATTAAAATTGCAAATTTTAGTGTGTAATAAAAAGAAAATTGTATGTAAATACAAAGAAATAATGACCATATCATTTTATGTGAGTGTCTTTATTTTTTTTGTAGTAGATTAATAAAGCTAGATTTTGTCAGGTCACTGATTATACAGAAAATGAAATAGTTTTCGGTTATTTGAAAATTTTATTGGTTGTGTTTTATTGCTTGAAATCACGGTCAGAATTTTTCGAGAAAGTCTATTCGGTTTTTTTATGGGAGTTTATTAATTATTTTACTATTCTAATAAAAAAGTTTTTTTTTTTAAAGACATTTTCAATCATGCACAAAATAATGATTATAATCATTTTTATATAAAAAAAATATATAAATATAAATATTGTTTTTTCAGTGTCACTAATTCAGGACTAAAAAAAAATCCCGTCCAGGATATCCAAATTAATATAAAAAAAAAACAGAAGAAAAATGCTAAAATCAATTTGCACACATTATTTTCCATGCATGTCATTTTCACACTGTCTGTAACAAAATAAGGACACACAATCCTGCGGCAATTTTAAAGGACCCAGTTCTTCACAATGTTATGTCTCGCCGTGTGTTTTTTTTTGTATGCTCTCCAGGATTTGTAGTATGTATTGTCCACACACTCTGTAGACCGGCACCGTAACCGGCATCATTTCGATGTCCTTTTTCTTTGCGTATAACCACACATCCTTTTTTTCACATTTGAATATACATAAAATAAAACTCCTTATTTCGTAGACACTCACCTTAGCACAAAAACTTTTATTATTAGATAAATAACTTTTGTATTCCGTAATTGATTTTGTTTGTTTGTTTGTTTGTTTTTTTTTAAGGAACTTTATTATGTCTTATAATAAATATTTATTATTATTTTATTAGCACTTGTATGATATTACTCTAAAATAAAAATAAGAAACATGTTAAACAAAAAAAAACAGCAGCTCGAATTCGATTTAAATCCTCGAAAAAAATGCACTGAGGTGTTATTATTAATTTTATTTTTTATTTTTAATTAAAATTAAATAATTTTAATTAATTAATCGTCAAATTAAACAAAAAAGACGTACTAAATCACACCAAGGTCACGAAGACTTAACCGTATCATTAATGTAGAAGAGACTCGGGTTAATATCTTCTCCGCACGTATTTATATAGCCTCCGACTGCCTCGACTCAAGAGGAGAATCTCTATACCAATTGGTTTTTTTTTTCTTCTCAAAAGTACAACAACAACAAATATGACCGAGTGGGGTGGGGAGATTTTTCTATGTTAGATGTTGCGGCGATGATGAAGAACCTTCTCCTCCACCTCAAAAGATAACTAGATCTTTTTTTTTCGTTTCTTTCGTCTTTAGTTGAAGAAAAGCCGCTGCTGTGTAGCTTTCGGTGTATAGACGATACGATTACGACTAGTATTTGTTGTTCTTTAAAGATAAATGCTCGGTGGTAAGATGCTGGTCGGTGAGATGCTGATACTTTTGGCGTTTTCCTGCATTTCGTTCGAACAAAAATCCACACTATCCACAATACCAAAAAAAAAATAGAGAAAAAAAAAATTTGCTATCCACACTATGCGCAGACGACCGACGTCGAACCAAAGACGAACCAACAACAAGCAAGTCCCAACCGAACGTCGAACCAACGAACGAACGAACCCAACCAACCAACCAACCAACCAACCAGCCAACCAACCAACACGCCAAAGTTAAAGAAGAAGAAGACGATGGTGGCGATGATGATGATGACGATGACTACGACGACGACGACGGCGAGGCGATTTTTGCCGGGGGAAACCTTTAACGTTCAACGTTAAACCGAAAAGCCTGATTGCAGTATAAAATCCACGTAGTGTTGGTGAAAAGAGAAAAATTCATCAACATGGGTTTTTTTTTTGCACAGGGGGCATCCAGAATCCGAGTCCGAGTCATTCGGAGCCGCTTCTGGTCGCTGTTCAATTTTCCTATTTTATAAATCGCGGTAATAGAGTAGTACACCGAGTCATACGCGGAGTCATGTTCTGTTGGTGTTCCATGATGCATACACGGCCCGATTGTGTATAGAGTGCGGCATTCAAGTCTTTGAACACCCCCGCATAAACGTAGAAAAAATCGAGGGTGAAAACACTTGGAATATCCGGGTGGGTTTCAGGCGTCACGATGCAACAACTAACCTATGGCGGTCTCTGCGATATGTGATATGTTCGTGAGACAGAAGGGTCGCCCTAACGAAATTATTGTTTAAATAGCTTTAAAATTACTTTTGCAATCTTACTGCATCCATTCCAGCGATAGTCGAATTTCACTACGACCCCTTCGCCACTGAAAGTAATAAAGTATATTCGATGCATGACCTTCCGCAAGTTTAGTGGTTTTTCATTATTATTTCAAAAAAATCTGCCAACAGTCTGGGCGTAACTTTATTAATTTATGGGTAGAAGACCGAAACGTGTTTAATGCTGAGACTGTTACTATGAGACTGACAACCTAAGGAATAACCAGGAGGCTATTTGAAACTTTCCCCCAGGAGGTTTAACCCTCGTAAGTAGAGATGAGACGAATATATTAGTATTCGCTATGATATTACTAATATTTGGATATATTAGATATTAGGAATATGCCGATATCAAATATTCGAATATCATGATATTCATTTCCCATCGACCCCTTCTCATGCCATGGATTTACCGATCTATATATTCTTTATTTACTAGGATCCAAATTCCACTAATTAACCAATTTACTCTTCTTTTCCTTATACAATAAATTTCATACATTGTCATTTATATCTTCAAAGCAGACAGTCCTTTCCCTTCCGATTAATGTTGAATTCGTTGTTTAAATCTACCATAATCTTCCCTTACACATTTGCACTTTCCTTATTTAATGTGTAGGTGGTAGGTGCGAAATTGCATAGGTGTACTTTCCCAGACCCTTTCCTTCTGAAAGTGCCTGCCTTCTTTCTCTAGAATGCGCTCAAAATAGTAGTCAATTTTTAGTTTTCTATCCTTTGCGGTTCTCGAAAAATATTGAATCAGATTTTCACCTTCTCCCGACATCGCCCCCTACAATCACACCTTCAAAATTGTTTTCCCTGCTAGAAGTCTACTGGGCCTAACTGCTGTAAAATTTCTAAGATCATATCTGGTACTGTTCTTAAGATATAAAAATCTAATTTTTTGAAGGGAATAGCCCCTCACTTTTGTGCTTCACCTCCCTCCTCAAAAAGTTTACGTTCAGTAGACACCACTTGTAATCCTATATACAGAAACCAAATTTTATCTTCCTGCTGTAATTGGTTCGGAAGATATTGATGTCCAAAGTTTTTCAACCCCCACTTCGAGACCCCACCACCCCCCATAAATTTTTTAGACCTTATCTAATCTTCCATTATCCCTTAAGATAACCACAAAGACATCAACCGGTCAGGAGATATGGATTTTAGAATGTTTCAATCCCAGCTTTTAAGCGTTTCAGACACATTATTTTTTCCTCCACTCCCACACCCTTCAACCTATATCTACAATTTTTTAAGCAATTGGGTCCACGATCATAGTTTTACATAAGTTTTAAATTTCAGCCTCCTATCATCTAGGAACCAACATTTTTCATCTAAAACGCTCCCCCTCCTCCCCCTTACACATCCCCCCTTCCCAAAAGACACGCCATCACCATCCATCGGTCCCATGATATGATATTGGAATATTCCCTATCATATATAAGGTCAGATATCCATATTCGTATGTATTCACTGATATCACATATTCCTATGGATTCGCTGATATCAAATATTAGTGAATATAAAATATTCGTGAATATAAAATATTCGTGATTGGTAAATTAGTGCAATTTGGATCCTAGTAAGTAAAGGAAAAATTGATTGCTAAATCTATGCGTTATATAAGGAGGAAAGGGTGGGTGTTGTTATATTTGGAAATAACAATTGGATTAAATGTAACTAATATATATTGGAGAATGAAAAGGATAGTAGAGTAAATCCGAGTGATTTCGCACCTTGTAAGTTTGAGCAAGGGTAAATGGGGTAAGTTCGTAACGTTTAACATCTTTGTTAGTTTTTTTAGTTTTGATTTTCATGTATTTTCGGTTTTGTGTTCATAGGTCTATACCGAGTTAAAATTTTTTCAGCAATTAGATATTCTGCAATAAGCTGCTAATAATAGTGTATTTTCGCGATTATATTGACATTTAAAATTTAAATACCGTCATGTTTTCTTTAGCTTAACTTCACCAAATATAGTTCTAAATCTCTATTCGATGATCATTTCATGAAGATTGTTTTCCAACAAGCACCAGCTCAATATGGTACAGTAGATATTAGTAATATTCAAATATTAGTTTAGATATTATAATACCGCGTAATGAATATATTCGTATTAGGTGATATCACCATATATCGGTATGGACCCATCATTACTCGTAAGGTACGGTGGCCCCGCTGAAATAGAAGGCACGGTCGGGTCGGATCCGACCCATATCATTTTATCATTTTAACAGGGTTTTTTAATTTTTTTTGTAAGAATAAATCATTAAGCATGTTTCAATAACTATATGTTGTTGATCTTTTAACAATAATTGAACAATTTTTTTATTAACATTTAACATTCTATCACCATTTTACATTGAGCAAATAAACTATCTCATGAATAGACTGAGGAACTTGGATCGGATCCGACCCACACCGTACCTCTCGAAGGTTAATAGGGAAAAATACTTAAATCGGTTTCTCCTTGACTAAGTTTAAAGCTCATAGAAGTGAAAGTGTACTCCAAATCTCAATATACCGAATTCGTGAATATGTACACAACAACTTTACACTACCTTAGGGGTTGGATATCGAAAAATTTTGAAGAACGTTTCTAAACGCTTATATAAATAGCCCGCAGAATTAAAATTGCTTTGATAGCTCGACATGTCTAAAAGTTTTAACGAAATTCGTGAAAATGTGAATTCACAGATTTTTTTTACTCAACGTCTTAACGCCAATAAAAATCTGAATTGTTTTTTTGCTTTAATTACTCTAATAGCACATCTGCATATACGTACTAAGTTTCGACTTTCTAGCATAAGCCGTTTCTGAGATATAAAAAACCACCCCTCACCTCCGTACCTTCCGACCACTATCAAAAATGTTAGGATGTCTCTATAGTGGCTTTATATAGTCCTAAATTTTTAGTTTTCTATTCATTACGGTTTTCGAGAAAAAAAATTCAGAATTTTTTTACTTTCTACCCCCTTTCACCATCACCCCCAACACCCACACCCCCAAAAATGTTTTCCCTATTAGAGCTCTACCGACCCAAACTCCTGTAAAATTTTCAAGATCATATCTAGTTCGGTTTTTGAAATATAAAAATGTAATTTTTTTAAAAATCGCTGTCCCCCCACTTTCGGGTTCCACCTCCCCCCTCAAAAAATTTACTTTCAGTAGACTCCTCTTGTAATCCCATATACAGAAACTAAATTTTATTTCCTTGGTGTAATTGTTTCGGAAGATATTCTAATCCAAAATTTTTCGCCCCTCCATATCCGAACCCCACCACCCTCCTTAAAATTTTTAGCCCTTGTCTAATCTTGAAGTATTCTTAAGGATAAGCACAAAGTTTCAATTTTTTGACATCAATTGTTCAGAAGATATCGATTTTAGAATGTTTCAATCCCGGCTTTCAAGCTTTTCGGACTGATTGTTTTCCTTCCCACTTCCACACCCCTCAACCCCTTTCGACCATTTTTTTGCAAATAAGACCACTATCATAGTACTATATAAGTTCCAAGTTTCAGCCTCCTAGCATAAGGGGTTCCTGAGATCTAGAAACCAAAATTTGTTCGTCTAAAACGCTCCCCTCTCCTCCCCTCTCATACCACCACCCATCCAAAACATACCAGTCGTAGGGGTTCACCCAATCTACCCACCATAAAAATTTCATCTTAATATCTCAACGGGTTTCAGTCAGGGATACGGTCATTATTGAAGAATATCATTCGATTGGAGTTATTCATTAAAATATAAGTGGACGCAGAAAAGTTGAACGTGTCAATAGAGGCGAAGGAGCCACTATACAATAACCACCAAAAAGTTTCTTGATTAAAACAGATTGCTCTTTCAGTGTGCGCCCAGCATGGTTTCAATCAAAAAATGCCAAAATCCATTTTAATCGATTATATAAACTGCGTGGAAGTAAAATGGAATTCGATATTTCATCGTACTTAAGAGATGGTGAAAATTGTGAAAACGTATCCAACCACTTTACATCCACATGGGGGTTGAATATCCAAAAATCATGCAAGAAATTTTTAGACAAAGCACGAGGAAGTAAAAACCAATTCGATATCTTGTCACTCCTAAGAGATATGACGGAATTCGTGAAAACGTGTTCAACCCTCTTATACTCTCCTAGGGGTTGGAACAATTCTGAAAACGGTTTTAGGCAATTATATAACAAGCCCGGGAAGTGAAAAGTTCTTCGATATCTAATCAAACCTGAGGGATATGGCCGAATTTGTGAAAATGTATGCAACCTCTATACACCTCCTTTGGAGTCGAATTTCAAAAAATCTTCAAAACACTTTCTAAGCATTTATGCAAAGAATTCGTAAAAAAAAAATTTATTCAATATTTCAGAAAACCTAAGAGATTTGACGAAATTCGTGATAATATATGCATGAACTTTTCACTGATAATTTTTTTTGCCCGACTTCCGTACGCCAACGGATATTTCAATTTTTTATTTTAGTTAATCTAATTACTTTTCTAGTAGCTTTACAAACATTCACCAAGTTTCAACTTTCTGGCATAAGCCGTTCTATAGAAAGGAAATATACCCCTACGCCCGTACCATACAACATTGCACTACTACAGCTCTATCTAAATACCAAGTTTCAACAGTCCATCATTATGGATCTTAACCGCAACTTTTTCGTTTTCACCCTCCCTCACCCGCACACCCTACCACACCCATACCAAACCAATCCAAAAGTACTTTTCCTGGTAGGAGTCCACCTACTTTCCGTATCCTCTATCTTAAACCGTTCTTGAGACATAATACGTAATTTTTTAGAAAAATTCTTATCCCCACACTTAATTTTGGCAAGCTCCATTTATAGACTTGTATACAAAAACCGAATTTAATTTTTCGAGCGTAACTACTCAAAAGTTTTTCACCCCCAACCCCCAACCACTTCCCCTCAACCCCCACACGCCACTTCCCCCCCCCCTCCCCCTATAAATGTTGCTTCTGATCTATTCTCCAAGCATACCTACAGATAATCACCAAGTTTTAATTGCGTGACATTTACTGTGTAGGTGATGTGGATTTTAGTACGTCTCAATGTCAGCTTTCAAGCGTTTTGGACGCATTGTTTTTCCCCTCACTACCACATCCCTTCACCCACATCAGCAATTTTTGCAAATAGCTCCACTACCAAAGATCTATATAGATTCCAAGTTTCAGCCTCCTGGCATAAACGGCATCTGAAATCTATAAACCAAAATTTTCCGTCTAAAACACTCCCCTTACCTCCCCACTGTCATCACAACCCCTAAAAATAACTGCACTCATTCTACGCACAAAAAAAATTCAGCTTACTAGCTCAAAGGGTTTGGGAGGTATGAGCCGTCAAACGATTTTGTGGACGGCGGACTGTGTTCGGCGTACAGACGGACTGAATTTGTTTTTCTTTTTTGATATCTACCAGTCATGCAAAAAAAATTTATTTTTCAGGAGAGCAATTTTTTTTTTAAATCGATTACAATACTGTATTATTGAAATAATAAAGTAATAGGTCAACAGTTAATTGACCGTGATCAAAAATTTGCCTCTGGACCTATATTCTAAAAACACTAAACGGTTGCGTTTTTACAAGCTTCAAGTCTTTAGTGGCAAAAATAGTTTAAGTATTTTTAACGGTTTAGATGTTATAGATATTAAGAGAAGAAACGGCAAAAAAATCTTAACAACGATATATCGAAAACGGTATGAGAACGGGTATGTGTTGGGATCAGCCCCTTTCGGGTAACGAGTTTTAATGGACCCTATTATAACATAGTCAGTGTTGCAATAGGCGAATCAGTCAATAACTTTTAAATGAGAGGGTTAATCATAAAATTTTATAATATCTCAAGAACAGTTTAAGATAGAACGTTAACTTTTTAAGTATCGTAGATATGATGTACGAACATATACGATAGCTTTGAAAAAATGTATACAGTAATTGATCCTTTTTTACTAGCTCAATGATTTTGGCAGTCGCGCTATTTTTATATGATTATAAATCAACAGAGTAATTTTTTATCATTTTCATCCGATTTCTTTTAGTTCCACTGCGCAATGTTTGCGATGTTCCTAATAAACATTTTTCCTTAAGAAATCATGTGCACTATTTAAGGTAATAAAGTTTTGTTGCCATTGCAAAGCAAGTTTTATTTCAAGATATTGCATCTATAGTAGCGAGTAAACTTTTATCGTTTTAATAAACGGGGACTTTGAATACTGGAATTTCAATATAATTTATCGTATCATCAATTATTACCATTTTGATTACAAGCGGAAAGCAGTCATTAATTGTCTCATTTAAGAATAAAAACTTTACAACTACGTTGCGAATATCATACTCATATGATAGCGATATAATCGGATTATCAACGATATAATGTAGGTTCTTTTAAACATAACCTGTACGATTGCATAATACACCTGCTACATAGTATAGTAACTTTATTGATATATTAATAACTGATTTGCTTCTAGTTTAGTTGATCACTCGTAGATTCTAGTTTAGCCGGTCTGATCTAATATATAGTTGGTAATTCATAGTTCCTAGTTTATTGTGGGATAACCTGTAAATTCCAATTATTATTTCCCCCCAGACAAATATGGTATTTTTACGCTTTAGTGGCAGTTAATTCTAAAAAGGCAAAACAACACGACATGTACAGTGATATATGCGAGTCGTACATAAACGTATTTCATATCTTAAAACATTGGGGTGAACTTACAGATCAGTGAAGGAAGAGGGTTGTGGAGGGATTAAGGCAAAAATTTTGAATTTTCTCTATTGCACGAATAGCTAATACTAAAAGGTTGAAACTTCCGCCAAGTGAATAAGAAGACATGAAGAAGAGTGAAAATAGATCTAAGTTTAATGGAGAGAAATAAATATTAGTAATTAAGAAATTAAAAAAATTGAAGCCAATGGTACGTACAGCAAGGAAAAATTATATCTCCCACAACTACTTAATTTAAATTTCCGTAATATTTAGATATTTTCAATAAATCTACAAATTGAAAACGAGTACTAAATTGCATAAAATTGTTAATTGGATTATTATTAATTCTTTCAATATATTGATTTTTACATAAAGAAATAATATTATATTGCATATACGCTGACAACCTCAATCAATAAATCGATTATGAAAAATCTTAGTTTCTAGAGAGAGAGAGATACCATTACGTTCATCAATCTATAAACTTCACGTATATTCTAAACACCATCGAATGGACTTGAGATCTCGCAAAACATATAGGTGGAGTATAAAAGCGCAGCTCGGTCACGCAACCTACATATATCAATTCCTGATAAAGCGACATCCGAGTGAATTTCATTTATATAATCGTATAAAATATTGAGCTAAAAACCCATTGGCTATTCTAATAATCGAATTAAGATATTTAGATATTGCCAAGTATGTATAGTAATTGTCTTCCTGAATTAATCGAATTGTTTTACTTCATATTTACGCGAGGTTCCCAATTTATGGTGAATTGGAATATCTAAGTCAACAATCCGCGAACAATTTGTTCTAAAAGAAATTAAGCCACTTTTCTGCTAACTTTTGAATTTACATAGAAAGTGTTAGTCGGGGAGTCATTTGAATAAAAATTGACTACATCGAATCGAAACATGTGCATATGTAAACATTCAATCAATCATTTATTTTTTTTTATTATTTTGAAATACAAGTTTAAAATTTCTCTCACAAAAAATGTTAACGTTTGATATTCTTAAACCTAACAGCGTCTTATTGGTTTCTTTCACATTCCACTTTTTGTATGGTTTTTATACAGTTTCCTTATTATTATGTTATTACTTTTAAAAAAAAATCTATACATCGGCAAGAATATGCATGCTTGTTAGTCTTCATTACATTTTTTTAATGAATAATTTTAACAACAATAGAAAGTAGCTTCTAAATGTTATGAAATTAACAGAAGTAAGGCACTTCGTCGTCACATGTTGCTATATTTTTCTTTTATTTTATACTTTTTTTACATTATTAATTATTTAGTGCCTATAACAAATTATCGGTTGTGATTAAAACACCATACGTATTATTTTTATTTACGAAACAATAAAAATCATGTTGCAAATTTAAAAAAAAAATGTTCCGGCAAGAGCAGAGATCTTCTTAAAATGTTAAAAATTTTTTCGATTTTTAGGCTATTTTTTACTCTAGATGAAATTTGAGAGTAATAAAAGTTTAATCCAACCCAAAAGATTGTTACGCATAGAACCGAGCCTAGGACGAAAAAAAAGTTATTATTTTTTCATGTTCAGTTTTGGCCAAAAATATCAAATCCGCTTGCTGTCCCTCCGTTCGTCTGTCCGTACGCACGATAAGTCAAGAACCTTGAGCTAGGATCTTGAAATTTTGAATCTGGATGTTTGGTCGAATTTGTAAGGTTACTAAATCGTCCTACTCCTTCGGGTAGCTGCCATACAAAAAGTCCTTAAAACAAGAATATTGGCCAATAACTACTTTGATATTTTGTATACATTTCAGTTAAAGGTATGAATATGAAAAAGTTTTGATGAGTCTTTCGAGTAGCTCTCATACAAAAATCATCAATTTTTTGAACTCACTATAACTCAACAAATCGTTTAGCTACGAAGTTAAAATTTTTTACAAATTAGTTTTGAGTGAAAATAAACTTCGAGTTCATTAGTCATTAAAATTCCTTTACTCCTTCGGGTAGCTCCCATACAAAAAGTTCTTTAAACACGTGTTCAGCAATATTTTCCGATAACTTTTGAACGCTTCAAGCTACGAATTTGAAATGTTGTACCTACCTATTAATGTTTAAATGGTTGCAGGTAAAAGGATAAATATGCCAGGTATCTAGTGAGTCCTTCCTGCAGCTAAAATGTGAAAGTCCTTAAAGAAAGAAAATTTCACTTTCGGTGACTCACCTAGTTTTTTTAGTTTCGGGTAGCAACCAAATGGAAGCCGTTAATCATGAACAAACTATATGCACACTCCTTATTTTATCCTCAACTACAATATAAATCGGAGTTCAGAATTTCATCTAGAGTAGCATACGATTGGCTTGCTGCCAATTGCGAATGCGGTATATTTCAGTATATTTTCAAATTCTTTCGACTTTTTAAACAAAAAAACCGGAAAACTTGTATTTTCAATTCAACATGTACTGTGAAAACATTCACCAAAAAATCAAAAATATGTACTTTTTCGTTTAAAATTCAATGTGTGATGTACATTTACACTAAAAAATTCGTAAGATTGTCCTTATTAAGGAGGTATATTTACGTCTCGGACACGGACATGCCATTTTTTAGAGTGCGATTTTATCTCGACGTATAGTATACGAAACTTTACCTGGTAATCAGTTACACTCACTAACATGCTTTCTAATCAGCTGTTATCGCGTCGCATCGATTCACGCACGAGCGTCGCCATCACTATGAATCCACCGTTTAACCGTTGTCCTTTCTGGTGTTTGGTTGCTTCCATATGTCTATAATAATCCGCCATCGCCCGTTCCAAGATAACCTGAATGGCCAGTAACACCAGTGCGTCTCAGGAAGTAGGGAAAAGGTATGACATAGTTGGACTCACAGCATAGCTGGGAGAACTCCAACATGTCATAGTCAGCTGAAAACTCCCACCCTTTTCCTACCAAGGTGTAATAAATAAGTAGCCCTCCAAGTCGGGGGTTTTGGCGAGGCGCCAACAACGCATCACCGGAAAAAAAGGACAATGTCCAGAAACCTGAAGAACAGCCTCGGAAAGGATTGACTAAACGGCAACGGCCCCGCAAACACAGGAGACCAGGGCCCGCTTTAGACTGTCGCGCCATTGATGATTATGATAATATAAATTCGCCTTTATGCTATAAATTTGTTCAATACAGTATATTTACATACTTATAAGTTGATATAATAAACAAGTAATTGTAAATAAAGAGGGTCTTTTCACTTTATTATTTTTTAATAACAAAGTATTGTGACGGCCTGAAATTTAAAAAAAAATTAGCTACCCTGAAATTTTGTATATTCACGTTTAAGGACTAGTAAACTCCAAAAAAGTAAAAGGTACGTAGCTCACAAACCCGTTGAGATATTAAGTTGACATTTTGCTGGTGGGTAGACTGAGTGAGCCCCTACGAGTGGTACGTTTTGGGGGTCCATCCGGTAGGGAAACTTTGGACTAGAATATTTTCGAACCAGTTCTACCAGGAAGATAAAGTTTTGTTTGTGTAGTCTATTTAATGCACAATTTTTGGGGGGAGAGAGATGGAGAAGCATGGAAGTGGGGTGATAGAAATTTTTTAAATAAATTAATTTTAATATCTCAAGAATTGTACCAGATATGATCGTGAAAAATTTACAGGAGTTAGTCCCAGTAAATTTGGTGGTGTGAATGCGTGGGTGATGGTGGGAGGCGGTGGAAAGGAACACCGCATAGAATAAAAAGCTAAAAATTAACAACTTCAAAGTCATAATAGAAAAATAAAACTTTTGATTGGGGTAGCAAGGTACGGAGCTGGGGAGTTGGTTTTTGTATCTTAGAAACGGCTTATACTAGAAAGTTGATACCTAGTACGTATCTGTAGATGTATTACAGGAGTAATAAAAGGAAAAAAAAAGTTCACATTTTCATTGGCATACAAACGTGGAGTAAAAAAATTTCCGTGAAAAGGATTTTACTTTATTATTTCAATAAAAAAAGTATTGTGATCGATTTTAAAAAAAAAAAATTTGCTACCCCGAAAATTTTTTTTTCACGTTTCTAGACACGAAAAAAGCAAAAAAAATGTCAGTCCGTCTGTCCGCCGTACGCCGTACGTCGACCGATGTACGCAAAATTATTTGAAGGCTCGTAGCACCCAAACTCTTTGAGCTATTTAGCTGGATAGACTGGGTAGGCCCCATAAAGTGACTAAATTTTGAGAGGTGGGGGTGTGAGTGGGCAGGTGGGAGAAGCGTTTTAGATGGAGAATTTTGGTTTCTAGATCTCAGCTACCGCTTATGCTACGAAGCTAAAACTTGGAATTTATATAGAGCTTCAATAGTGGACCCAATTGCCGTTATGGGTGAAAGGGTGAAGGAGGTGGGGGCAAAATAATACATCCAAGACGTTCGAAAGCCGAGATTGAGACATTCTAAAATCTATATCTCCTAAACTGTAAATGTCACAAAATTAAAGCTTAAAGAAGATCTGTAGGTATACTAGGAGAATAGATCGGAAAAAAATTTTTGAGCGAGGGCAGTGGCGTGCGAGGGTGAGGGGTGAAAAACTTCATATTACGTTTTTCATGAACCAATTGCACTGGAAAAATAAAATTCGGTTTCTGTATTAAGGTTGACAAATGAAGTTTGATGAAAGTAACATTTTTTGAAAGGGAGGTAAAGCATCGAAGTTGAGGGGATAAGAATTTTTTAAAAAAATCACATCTCATTTCTCAAGAACCGTGTAAGATAGATGCTTAGAATTTTTACAAGAAGTAGGCCTAAGAGACCCCTATCAGAAAAAAAAGTTTGAGGGTTGGGTGTAAAGGGTGAGGGTGGGGGAGGATGCAAAAGGAAAAGTTCCGGTTTTTATATCTCGAGAACCTATAACGATATAAAAGTGAAACTTGGTATTTAGATAGAGCTATAGTAGGAGCATGTTGGAAAAATATAATTTTATATAGTGGGAGTATGCTACAGGGGTGGGGGGTATTTTTCCAATCTATAGAACGGCTTATGCTACAAAGTTGAAACTCGGTATATATATGTAAATCAACTAAAAAAGTAATTTAAATAAAATTTTGCAAATTTCGATTGGCGTTCGGAGGGGGCGAAAAAAATTGTCAGTGAAAATGGAATGCATATATTTTCACGATTTTCGTAATATCCAGTAGGTCTTTCCAAATATTGAATTTATTTTTATTCTACTTCTTCTTCATATAAATACCTAAAAATTGTTCTTAGGATTTTTTGAAATTCGACCCCTAAGAGGATGTAAAGGGGTTGCATATTTTTTCACGAATTCTGCCGTATCCCCCAGGTCTGGTTGATATCGGATATCTTTTCACTTTCATGGGCTTGTGTTATAATCGCCTAAAACTCATTTTTAAGTTTTTCCCTTTTTCAGCCCCTAAAAGGGTATAAAAGGGTTCAACACGTTTTCACGAATTCCGTCATATCCTTTGGAAGTGTTAAGTAATTGAATTAGTTTTTACTTTCTCGTGCTGTCTTCATATTTATTTATTAACTCCTTTCAGGATTTTTGGATATTCAACCCCCAAGTGGGTGTAAGGAGGTTGCATATATTTTCAGAGATTCTTACATAGTGCTTAGATCTGATGATATATCGATTTCATTTTTATTTCCTAAGGTTTCCTATATAAGCGCCAAGAAGTCAATTTCAGTATTTTCAGATATTCAATCTTAAGGGGTGTATGGGGGTTGTATGCTTTTCAAAGCTTCGACATATTTCTTAGGTTTGATGAGATATTAGATCGCTTTTCACTTCCACAGAGTTTTTATATAATCGCCTACAAACCCATTTCTCAATTTTTAGATATTTAACCCCCAAGGGTTTACATATGTTTTCAAAATTTTTTCCATCCCTTAGTTCTGATGAGATACGATTTTTCGAATTTCAAGAACCAAGGGGGTGTGAAGGGTTCGCTTATGATTTCACAAATTTTTCAAAATCCCTCGTGTCTCATGAGATATCAAGTTGCTTCTTATGAAATCGTCTAAAAACCTACTTCACAATTTTTTCGAAATTCAAACCCCAAGTGAAAGTAATGGGTACATTTTAACAATTCGTCATATCTCTTAATTCTGATAAGGAAACAAATTCGCTTTTACTTCTATGGGCTTTTAGTGTACATAATATACCGAAACTCGAATAGTCTACACGTACTTTTTTAAAGTTTAATCGGCTAAAAATCTCTATTTTAAATATTTTTATTTTAAGAACAAAATTAATTTTTCAAGAAATCTAATAATCTCGAAACAACTGACGATATACTCCGAATTTGACCGCTCCCGAACTTTCACCCGAAAAATAATAAAGTTTCGCCCAGACCATTTGCAGATTTTTTTCCATATATTCACGAATTTCGTTATATCTTTTAAGCATGTCGAGTTTTCAAAGTAATGTTACTTCTACGGACTCTATACTTAAGAGCCTAGAAACGTTTTTCCAAATTTTTTGATATCGAACCCCTAAGGGGGTGTAAACTGGTTGTGTACATTTTCACGACTTCTGATATATTTGTTAGATATAATAAGATATCGAATTCGCTTTAACTTCTAGAGGCTTTAAATATAATTGGGAAAACCCCGATTTAATCATTTACCGGTGTAAAGTATTGTTCAAGATTTCACGAATTCCGACAAATCTTTTAGGTTTAATGGAATCATATTTGCTTTTACTTCTGAGGGGCTTTATAAATAATGTTCTTAAAAAATATGTTCGGGATTTTGCGTTATTGCATCCATAAGAGAGTGTAAAATGATGTGCGATGTGAGTGTAAAATAATGTGTACTTTTAACGAATTCCGACATATCACTTAGGTGATCGCGATCAGGTGATCGCTTGCAAGAGTGTGGGATGTTGGCGAGTTTGCCGAAGGAGAGGTGGAGCTTGCTTGCCGTTGATGTGGTGTATGGTAAGAACCAGGAGGAATGGTTTGTGTCCGCCTGATTATTCCGCGATAACGTATTACCTTTGAGAAGAACCCCCAGCTGGTGCAGCGTACAGGCGAAACTCAAAGATTTCCGTTTTTGGTGTTGATACTTTACCTTTGCTGTCAGGTCCTACCCGCTGAATCCAGCGCGATGCGTTTCGCAGTCTAAGGTGGGGTCCCAAGAGTTGATAAAAATAAAGTAGGCCGGCTGATAGGCAGACGGACCTTTTATAAGGCCAAGTAGCTTTAGCTACCGTTGCTTATTCCAGCAACACAGTCAACGCTGTCTAGTTGTCCTGCAGTTCGGCTCGTATAAGGTGGACTGTGGTGAATTTGTGTTTGAAGTTCAAACACTTAGGTCTTTTGAGATATCGAATTGTTCTTTACTTATCCGGCTTTCAATATAATCGCCTAGAAAGCGGTTTCAGATTTTTTTGATATTCAACCCCAAAAGGGCTTTGTCGTTATTTTGTACTCTGTTTTTATTGATATTGAAAAAAAATAAATAAAAATCTGCCAAGAGCCAAGGCGCAACTTTATTGATTTTGGGTAGAAATTCCGAAACGCGATGCGGTGTAGGTTACTATGCGACAGGCAACCTAAGGAATAACCAGGAGGCAGGTTATTGTTTTAGATTGTCAGTCGCATAGTAACTTA
Organism: Beris morrisii; assembly: GCA_951812415.1. Lineage (NCBI taxonomy): Eukaryota > Metazoa > Arthropoda > Insecta > Diptera > Stratiomyidae > Beris > Beris morrisii. The sequence goes on from OX638311.1 coordinate 126,454,384, forward strand.
CACCGCACCACACCATTAAACGCATTCCAGACTTTTACTCAAAAATAAAAAAGTTGCGCCCAGACGGTTGATATTTTTTTTTTTAAATGTGTCTTTGAGCACTGAAAGCAGTTTAATTTTTTTGTTGGTGGCATCGGTATAACAACTATTGTTACATACCGACTTTAACCACAATCAAGAGGAGATTTATTTCTACTTTGTTCGGTAACTTATTCGCATCACTGTTAGCATTACCAACTTCTTCTCGAACTTATACTCGATGTACCGAAGAAAATACCGCGTATCTTTGTAATCAAGTTTCGGATTCCAAACAAAACCACACACTGGGAGCGAAGATGAAACATTGGAATAGAGAAATTCGCGTCTGATGCTGATGCTGCTGACCAACAAAATAACCAACCAACAAAACTATAAAAGCCCATAAGAAAGAAACAATAAAAAAAAAAAATCAAAAAACAATTTGTAAGAAATATTTGTGTAAACTCTGCGCTGAGATTATGACCAAGAAAAATAAATCCACTAACATAATTCCAATCAGTAACAAAATGAAATTTTCGTCTATGACTTGCCATAAAAATTCCACAGCCTTTTCATTTCGGCAAGATTTTAATTTTTATTGTATTCTTGTGCTCAGCTTAGCTACTGGCCTTTCGATCCGGGCCTAGTCAAGATTTAAATTAATTGAAATTCGCAGTTGTGCCTAGTCAACGCGACGCGTGCAACGGGGGCGAATTTCGCCGCGGCGTCTTGCGTAGAACCTTCGCTTCCAGCTTCCACACCCTGCGTTCATAGTATGAACTTGTCCTTTATACCGGCAACCATTCACAATCAACCCCCTCATTTATTCTTCAACAGATCGCACATGCTCCTGGACGGATTCTCTCCCTTTCGAAGGACCGGTCCCGGAATATCTCCCCCATAATCCCGACACATCCTCGGTGCTATTATTTTGATTTTCCTATCACGCTATGAAAATATTTGCAATGTGTCCCTTAACAAGGACCTCCACTCTCAACTCAGATGGCACGATGGTGCGAACGATAATAAGAAACTTGCCATAGAGTGAGTGACTGACTCGCGTATGTCTGCGGTACTCTCCTTTGGTCCTGTGTGTCCCGTACCGTATGTCATGCATCCTGTTCCCGAACCGAACACTTTGTTTTGTAGTTGTTCTTGCTTTGTGTGATAGTCGGCGGCATGCGCAGGCGACGCCTGCGTTCATTTTACTCGGGGAATTCAGCGAACGTTTGAACGGAATCGCTCCATATCAGAGTCAATGTCAAGTCACGCATAAAAGTAACGTAACACCCGCCTGGTCATGCATTTGCCGTCGTTCCAGTACCGCCGTCAAGTTAAGCAAAGTAAGTGCAGGCACTCGTAGCCCCGTAAGCCGTAAGTAAGTACGCGATACAAGAAACTTGAAAGCAAATTGTCACCTGCTCCTCGCCCCGAACGCCAAGTATTACATAGTAGCTGGCAATTGAGAATGTCTTCTTGCATAAGAAGTTGCCGTCGGTGCGATGGTGCACACACGAACAATCAATTCGATTGGGTGACATGTGGAAGATGCAAGTAAGTGCTCGGCTATGAGATGCATCTTAAGTTTTCTTTAATTATGCGAGCTCGAAAGTACTTTTATTTGAATTCTTGTCGTTTGCGGTGATACCATAGATACGCCTCACGCACTCCTTAAATTTTTTTATTTTCTCGTTTTAGAACTAGCAGACCCTGAAAAGGCAATAAAAGAATATTGTCCGTCTGTCCACCGTACGCAAATTTGTTTCATGCTACACGGTTGTTGCGATATCTCAAGAATCCGTGAAGATGCCACGAAATTTCAGTATTTGGCAGGCTCATTAAAAAAGGATTTGGCGACATCACCCCCAAACTGACCTTCACGAAATGTTTCTTTATTGGTTTCCCAACCTAAATGGAATGAAAGAACGATGCGGTAGAAACAGACTTCGATACTTCGAAATTGGACTGCAGGGTCGGAGTAGGAATTTTCCCAGATACACACAATTGCACAAATTCCTACCGCCTACCGGACCATGGTAGCGTCTTCCAGGCGGAGATACAAGTGATCCTCTAAACTAGTGGAACAGTGCCGAAATGAACTAGTCGGTTTAGCGGATCAGCTCACAATCACCGTGCTCTAGGTCCTGCTGCATACATCTGTAGTGGGAAATGAGCGGGCTGATGAACGGACAAGGAAGATTCCGCTTTTACCAGTCACACTTGAAAAAACAGTACACATGACAAAGTTTCCTTCTACTTCATTGGAGATGAAGGATCTATGTACATAGACGAAGCTACTGTTTTGAAATTTATCTCAAATATTGCAGATAGTTTTTCTGTTCGTCCAGACGGCATCCCTCCAAGCGTTCTAAAACAATGCAGCTCTTCCCTAGTAGCACCCTTGTGCTATTTATTCAATTCTTCTCTTCGTTCAGGGGTATTTCCCAGTTCATGAAAATATTCTACTATTAAGCCGTTATTTAAGAAAGGTAAAAGAATGGATGTACGAAATTATCGGCCTGTTGCCAACCTTTCTTGTATTTCGAAGCTTTTCGAGGCTATTGTTTGTGATGTAATGAATTTTTATTGCAAATCAATCATAAGTCCATCCCAACATGAATTTACTAAGGGTAGGTCTACTACCACAAATTTAATGGAATTTGCTAATTTTTCCGTTAAAGCGATTGAAGATGGAAATCAGGTGGACTGCATTTACACTGATTTCAGTAAGGCGTTCGACAAAATGAATCATTCCATCCTGACTTATAAGCTACAATTACTGGGTTTTCCATTCACGCTTATTAATTGGATCAGTTAGTATCTACTTAATCGCTCTCAAAAGGTGTTTTTTCGTGGAGCCCTTTCATCCGATATGTATAATACTTCTGGAGTACCTCAGGGGAGCCATTTGGGTCCGCTTTTATTTATCCTCTTCATTAATGACGTGAGTTCGGTTCTCTCCCACTCTAAAATTTTAATGTATGCTGACGATGCAAAGATTTTTCGTAATGTAACCAATGCGGCTGATTGTTCTCTTCTTCAGAGTGACCTGCAACGGTTTTATGACTGGTGTACACTAAATTGTATGCCTTTGAATATTAGTAAGTGTATCACTGTATCGTTCTCTAGAAAGAAAACTCCAGTTACATTTGATTATAGTCTAGAAGGAAACCCATTATGTAGAACTGACAAAGTGAAAGATTTAGGTGTATATTTTAATAACGAAGTTACTTTTAATGACCATTTTGATTATGTTGTCAGTAAGGGAAACTCCGTCTGGGGCTTTGTGCGAAGATGGTGCAAGGATTTCAATGATCCGCATATTACAACAATGTTGTACTGCACTTTTGTCCGTTCTATTTTGGAATATGCTTGCCCGGTATGGGCTCCATACTATGAGGTTCATAAAAATAGAATTGAGTCGGTTCAGAGAAGATTCTTGCGATTCGCACTTAAAGGTCTTCCTTGGCATGATCCACTGCATCTGCCTCCTTACAATGAGCGTCTTAAGCTCCTGCCGATGGTGTCGTTGGTTGATAGACGAGATGTACTTAGAGCTGTTTTTGCTTTCAAGGTAATTTCTGGTAGTATTAACTCCCCGTCATTGCTGGAAGCCGTTACTTTCAAAGTTCCATTTCGATCCTTGAGAGACTATGTGTTGCTGGATATTCCTCACCATCGGACAAATTACGGCCAACATGAACCAATCGCATTTATGAGTGTACGGATATAATGGTGTATTTTTGTACTTATTTTTTATTTTTTCTAATTATTTTATATTTTGTAATTTTTGTTATAAGTAATCAGTATTTGATGAATTTGAATAATAAATAAATAACTCATACTGACAGCCTAAGAAATAAAGTTCCAAATAGCCTCCTGGTTATTCCTTAGGTTGTCAGTCTCATAGTAACATACGAGTACCCTACACCCCCACTAGGGTTGCCAGTTGGCTACAGAACCCGCCGAGTAAGCTTATGAAATAGCCCAAAACCCGCATGAAGACTTGTAGCCCAAATACCGCGCTCAACTTTGCAAATTTAAAGAGTTACTTAAACACAATTGCGATTTCAACGACGAACTGTGTTCCAGAATTCTTAAGAAACTCTGTAATGTATAATAAATATTGTGTGGGAATACATAAATTCGTATTTATCACCATTTTAAAAATCTTATTTGAAAAACATATTAGGTTCAAACTAAAGGTAAAATTATAATTGAAAAATAATTTCGCCTGGTTTTCAAGTAAAACATAATTCGTTTTCATTTACTACTTGATCGCTTTTATTGATGAAAATCACTTTAAAAATATGATTTCGCGTAGACCGTCGTTTCACTCTCGCAGTAGAAAAACTTATCCCTCGGCTCTGCGTCGTTTATATACTGCATGTGCTGAGTCGAGAAATTTTCAGCATATTCGGTTGTTTGTGTGGAACGCGGCAGAAGTACTTATAGAACATGCGAGAAGTATATAGAGCTCTCTACAATATTGTGAGGTTGTTGTTTTTCTCTGGAAACTTTAATATCAATAATAAGTGAGTTGTTCGGGCTGGACTGAAATTTTTTCCAACACGTGTCTGTAACCTACCAAAATCCCGCAAAAATTATAATAAATAAATTATGCAAAAAATAAAAGAACTCTATGACGGTCATCAATATTGGTAAATCTATTGTCTCTTGAATGTTATATTTATACGGATATCCATAACTAACATAACATTCTAAATTAATTTTAGTTTGCAAATATCAGTTAGATATCGTGTGAACTACTATTTTTCAATATTATGACTGGAGAACCGAGACTTAGTGGCAAGAGGATTTGTGATATGACGTAGTTTGCAAACGTTGTATTTGAGCCGTTAACACTAGCAGATTTATTTAACCCAAAAGACCACTGAAATTAATTAATTCTTATTTTTATTTTATCCTCGTAAATCGGGTCTGTTGTAAACTAGCAAAATAACACAATTTATGTTGGTCAAATAGCCCAAAAAGCTATAAGTAGCTTTTTGAAATTTGTACCCGCGAATTGAACATTTAAATAGCCCAAATCGCGGGAAATAGCCCAATCTGGCAGCCTTAACCCCCACCGCTAACATTACTCTACTAGAGGTCTACCGGACCCAACTCCTGTAAAATTTTCAAGATCATATCTGATACGGTTTCTAAGATATAAAAATGACATTTTTTGAGAAATTGCTATCCCCCCACTTTCATGCTCCACCTCCCCCTTCAAAAAGTTTAAGTTCAGTAGACTCCTCTTGTGATCCCATATTCAGAAACTAAATTTTATTTTCCTGGTGTAATTGGTTCGGAAGATATTGTAATCCAAAGTTGTTCACATCCAACCCCCACACCCCCACCGCCCTTAGAAATTTTAGCCCTTGTCTAATCTTGAAGTATCCCTAAGGACAACCACAAAGTTTCAAACTTCTGGCATCAATCGTTCAAGAGATATGGATTTTAGAATGTTTCAATCCCGGCTTTCAAGCGTTTTGGACTTATTGTTTCCCCCCCCCCACTTCCACACCCCTCAACCCTTAGCGACCATTTTTTTGCAAATGAGTCCACTATCATAGTACTACATTAGTTCCCAGTTTCAGCCTCCTAGCATAAGCGGTTTCTGAGATCAAGAAACCAAAATTTTTCGTCTAAAACGCTCCCCCTCATCCCCCCTTACAACCCATACCCCCAAAAGTTGCCAATCGTAGGAGTTTACCCAATCTACCCACCATAAAAATTTCAACTTAATACCTCAACGGGTTTGGGAGCTACGCGCCTTCAAACGCCGGCTTACGGCGGACAGACATTTTTTTTTGCTTTTAGGACGAGTGTTTACTAGTCCTAAAACGTATAAATACAAAATTTCAGGGTAGCAAATTTTTTTGAATTTCAGTTCGATCACAATACTTTATTATTAAAAAATAATAAAGTAAAATGGATTTGACTACATTACCCCAAAACTGACCTTCACGAAATGTTTCTCTGTTGGTTTCCCAACCAAAATGGAATGAAAGAACAGTGCGGTAGAAACAGACTTCGATACAATAATATTTACCGACGGTCCGAAATTGGACTGCGGGGTCGGAGTAGGAATTTTCCCAGATACACACAATTGCACAAATTCCTACCAAAATTCTTCCAGGCGGAGATACAAGTGATCCTCTAAACTAGTTGAACAGTGCCGAAATGAACTAGTCGGTTTAGCGGATCAGCTCACAATCACCGTGCTCTAGGTCCTGCTGCATACATCTATAGTGGGAAATGAGCGGGCTGATGAACTGGCAAGGAAGATTCCGCTTTTACCAGTCACTCTTGCAGAAACAGTTCACTATGAGTTGTCAAGGGAGACATACTCCCGCACTTTCAATCAGCGGCTAAGCCCAGATGGAACAGTCTATCCTCATATCTAGGAAGCTGTGCTCGTCTTATAATCGAACCAAGACCTACGAAGGATGTCGCACCCTATATTGACAGCCTGGCGGCCATAAAGATGCACTATTAAATCCCAGCTAGTCAAGCGCTGTGGACTTCTAAAGGTACTTTATAGTCAGAACAGAGTACCTACTGACTTGCTGGATACCGGGACATAGTAATATACTGGCTGGCGAAAGCGAGATCGCTTAAACGGATGGGTGGAGGAGGATGTCACTCCACCGATATGCGGGCGGAAAGCGTTAATTGGTGGTTGCCAACTCAAGATGGGGCTTATGGTTGGTTGGTTTACGTGGTGACCCGTCTGCCGGAAACTGGGCGCAATTAGTACAGGAAGCGCCGTTTTGATACCACAATTCGTTTAATCTGGCCGTTGAGGGCTGATGAAGTAGATACATAGTTTTACAGAGACCTGGGGTTTGAATAGATTATCATATCCATCCGGAGCTGTTCAAGAAGGTGATCAGTTCTCAAATCTTGTTTTTCGAGGTTCAAGGTTATTAAGGAAAGGTTTGCCTAGTGCGCGAAGGCTGGCTCTAGCTAGGGATGGACACTTGCTAAGCAGGTGGATAACTGTTTCCTTCTTATTTACTTCCCCACAACTGCGGCAATTGACGTTAAAGGAAATACCCAGTATGGCCGCATGGTCGCCGATCGGCCAGTGACCCGTGCTGACTGCCGTGACTCTGGAGACGTCCACACGGCTCCTGATCAAGAGTTCATCTGTTCTGCTCCGGCAGTAGGATGGCCATATCTTCCTAGATATGACGCAGTTATTCAGTCCTCTCCATCTGGAGTTCGCGTTTGTGAGAAAGTGGGTGGATATTTAGCGCTCAACAGTCACTAGTGGGATTTGAACGGATTCTACGAGAGAGCCCTGAAGAGCAGAACTTTGCCAAGCTAATTCGTCTGCTCGCTCGTTACCCTCTATCTTGTTGTGGCCTGCGACCCAAAGCAGAGTAACTTTGACTTGACTTCCTAAGTAGGCTAGCTCCTCTCGGCATTGTTCGACGAGTTTAAGTGGTAGCTGAATCTAAGGCCTTGATTGCGGCTTGGCTGTCAGTGAGGATTACAACATTTCGCTTTGGCGTATAGTTTTGCTGCAAAGTCCGACAGGCCTCTCGGATCCTCAGTATCTCCGCCTGGAAAACGCTGGCGCAGTATCATTATCCAATGATCTTCCAATTTCTTGTCACACCTCGATCTTAGAGAAATGTCCAATACTTCACTCCTGTTTCTAACAACTGTTGCATAATATAAGTTTGGAAGAGCAAATATATTCAAAAAGTGACTCACCCCTAGTATTGATATCTCTGCTACCCCATTGAGTGTGATGAGCGTTAGCATCGCTTCCCACCACTGTGTTAATCGTCTTCCTTTCGGCCATGCTGATTATATTTCTGAACCCAACAGAGGGAGGAGGGAGAGGCAATACGGCTATTACCATCAGTTCCCTTCACCTTCCCTGCCTTTTGAGAAAAGAATTAATTCCTTTCCCGATCAGAATACAAGTCCTTTGCTTACTTGCAACCTTCGAGAAAAACAGATTAAATTCCAAAAATTTCAGTCCATGTATTTTAGTAACCAGAATTCTTGCAGGAGAGCCACATCGATTCTGGACAGTTCTAATAACTTCAGAAGCTTGTAAGAGGCGGCCTTGCTTTGATGAAGGTTAAGCTGAAGGACCTTCCTGAATTTCTGCTTCTTTCTGAGGGAACCTAATGGACATCTTGCTACATCCGTAGTTCAGCTCCCAATTCTTCGTCTCCAGGGCCGAAATCACTTCCTTGTTCCAAACTAGTAGGAGACGATGTCCTCCGTTTACTGGTGGATTCCTCTTGGTGATACTTAGTCCCGCTATTGGAACCCTCGGGTTTTGGATTTTGACAAAGTCAAGAATTTTTTTTGTCCTCATTGGTGGGTCCTGGAAACAATACCCAAGTTTGTGGCCTAACGAGCGAGGCCTTCGACACCACATCGAACTTCGTCCTCTCCCAGCGATTACCAATCTGGGAAACATAGCGAGATTGCCTAGCCAACGACTATTCGTCCTTGCAAGTCATGGTCCGCACGCCCCCATCCCTACTAACAAACTTTCTTCCATAAGGCCTTACCGAGTCTACGAGGCAGGGAAATAGCTTCAGTAAGCCCTTATGGAGGGAAGTTTGCTAGTAGGGATACCATCCTGTGTCCTCGATAGCAAAGGGGTTTTCACTGTTTTACTGTCAACAAGCAACTGGTCCGTGATTGTCGATTCAACCAGGATCCATCTTTCTCTGGACATCTTGTAGTCAAAGATACTAACATCCCTGATGGCCTCGTGAAACTCCTCCGCGATGTCTGACGTTGGACGTAAAGTTGGCCGGGACTTCAAGAGCATTGCAGGTCTCAGCTTCTTCGCCTAGCTGTATGCTATAAAAACGTATTTGACTTCCTGCACCATTTCCAATACTATCTCCTTTTAACGTTCTACCTTGACTTAGTCAGTGTAGTGTAGTCACGTTATGAAAATGCCAGAAATAGACCAGGACCTTAATAACCTACAGGAAGGATTTGCTACAAAAGAAATTAGTTCTCCTATGACTAATACCCCGCAGTTTAGCACAAAAGAAGCCAACTATTCGAAACGGCAGCGCAAACAATTACACCTGCAATTTTTCCCAATAAAAAAGAACTCCAATTTTAAATAAAAAGCTAACATATTCTACCCACTGGACTACTTACCTGGTTCTTTATTATCCACAACAATAGAATCAATTTCATTCTTCTTCACTATTTTCCATAGATCTACTTCTTATTATACGGCAAGAGGTAGCTACATATACTTACATTTTATATATTTTGTTATAACGATTAAAATACAAAATTGGTTTCGGTAAAAATTTAAGATACTGCGCAAAAGTCGACTTTAGATCACGACTAAAGGTAAAAACAATTTCCTTTTTTTCTCCGCTGTCTCTATTTTCGAGAAGTTCTATGGAATTTCGTTCTGGACTTACCTTTAGCTATTCCGCATTTTATCGCTAGATCAATTCGTGGCATAGTGCCGAACAAAATATAATGGAGCAGCTACCTTGAAAGTTCATTCCATCGAATCGCTATTTCTTTTATGTTGGACGGTTGCGAAAATCGAAGAAAAAGAACCAAACGTCTTCTTCTTATAACCGAAGACTTTCTGATAGTGACATAAAAATAACGGCCACAGAATTGATTTCAAATTAGTTTAAGTAGTTTATCTGACTGTAATGTGCTCGGAAACAGTTCGATAAAAATACGTGACGACAATCAACTTACTGGATAACAAAAAAAAAAGAAATAAAAGTAGCCAAAAACGAACAATTAACTTCTCGGAAATTATGAAATCAGTTTTAATGTCGTTAGCAGTTACTTAGCAGAGTGGTAGTTAGAAGAGTGTTTTATGGCCAATAAATTCATAAAATTGATATCAAAGTTCACGTACTGTCTAATTTTTGCACACATGTCGACCGTTTGGCAAAAATAAAGTTAAAAGTTTCGATTGCAACTAAAGTTCATTAAGTAGTTTGCCATGTGGTCATATACGAGGAGCTGGAATGTTGGCATAGTAGTAATAACACCCTGGGCTACCATCTACCAAATTTCCTTGATATGATTGCTATTATGATTTTGCCAGCAAAATCTTCTGGTCGGTACCACGTTACAGTAAAACTTTATTATTTATGTCGAGTTTGTTGTCTTGTTGCCTTGGGCAAAAGCTACATAAGCAGAGGTAAAGTTAATTTAAGTAGTCCAAGATGATTACATTTTATTCCACTATGGTTAAGAATTTATGCGTCGCAATATTATGAAGGTGCCTATGTCTGGTCTTCGTAATTTTATTAGATACGAACTTATTAAGACTAAGATATTACTTTTTTTGTGGAGCAAGAATTAACATTTGTGCCGGTCATAGAAATCTAAACGGAGCGTTTTGTTTTAATACTGGAGACAAAGAAAACCATGAACAAAACAGTTTAGATGCTCATAATTTAGTATTGTTACTTAATTTGTGGTGTTATTTTTGCGAAAAAAATAATGAACAATAAAAGAAGTTTTACTTTATTAATACAATAGTGTATCATCCCAACGATGAGGTTGTGGGTGACGAGTTCGAATCCTACTCCTGCACTGAATTTTACGCTGATAGTTGCCATATTGAAGAAACAACATCACGAGTTCAGGCTAGCCTGATTTGCCGTATACCTGATCAGGGCCATGTCTGGTATAAGTACGGCAAGACTGATCAGGCTCGCCGGACTTGCGCAGGATCAGGGCCATGTCTGGTATAAGTACGTCAAGCCTGATCAGGCTCGCCAGACTTATGCCGGATCAGGGCATTGTTTGGTATGGGTATGGCAAGCCTGATCAGGCTCTCCAGACTTGCGCTGGATCAGGGCCACGTCTGGTATGAGTAAGGCAAGCCTGATCTGGCTCACCGAACTTGCACCGGATCAGGGCCATGTCTGGTATGAGTAAGGCAAGCCTGCTTACGATCGTTCGAACTGTTCAGGCTCGTCGAACTTTTAAACCGGACCGAGGGCTACGTTTGGTGTTATTTTTAAAAAAAAAAACATTTTCTAAATGACATTCAATTCAATGTAGTCGCTATAAAATAACCTGTACTACAGATATATAAATGTAGTATGGGTTCCCAACTAGCAACTTCGCATTTTGATTTTTCGGAGGCTATAACTTCGATAAGACTTCGGTAAGACTTCTGAGCGCAGGTTGTGGACTTTTAACTTCGATAAAGCTTCCGTAGGACTTGCGAGCATTGGCTGAACATTTCAGAAGCCATAGCTTCGGTAATAACCTCTATAAGGCCTTATGGAAGTAAATATCAACGGCTTTATGCAGGTTTGCAAGCGAGCTTCGCTCGACATGTCTAATTGGAAACATCAAGTGATTCGACTTCAACCCTATTGGGTCATTCCATCAAGAATCGCCAAAGTTGTGACCTTACCATCTCCGATTCTTTTGATAATTTTTGTACTTGAAGAACTAGTGAAAAAAATAATTGAAATTAAATTTTTTGTTTCTAACTAATTTTTTTTGTTAGTATAGTACTCGTATGTGAAAGTATGTTGAAGTTTGCTCAAAAATGGTGTCCGAGTCCTCGTTGAAAATTCATATCTCTGGTAATTTTTATCGTAGAATAATAAAATAGGGCTTATTTTAAGGGTGGAGGCTGTCGCAATTTAAGAAAATTAGGAATTAAAAATTATTCTTGAAATTTTTTTCAACGATAACGATTTTGTCCTTTATCCTTCAATATCTCAAAATTTTTATTTATTTTATTTTTAATTTTACTTTATTATTTTTTAATAATAAAGTATAGTTATCGACCTGAAATTTCAAAAAAAATTTGCTACCCTGTAATTTTGTAATCAAATAATGAGTCTTTAACGCATGAAAGACGGGATTGGAACATTCTAAAATCGATATCTCCTGAACAATTGATGTCAGAAGATTGAAACTTTGTTGTTGTTCTTAGGGATACTACAAGATTAGACAAGGGCTACAATTTTTAAGAGGGGCAGTGGGGTGTGGGGTTGGGGGGTGAAAAACTTTGGATTACAATATTTTCCGAACCAATTACACCAGGAAGATAAAATTTAGTTTCTGTATATGGGATCACAAGAGGAGTCTACCGAAACTAAATTTTTTGAAGGGGGAGGTGGAGCACGAAAGTGGGGGGACAGCAATTTTTCAAAAAATTTTATTTTTATATCTCAGAAACCGTATCAGATATGATCTTGAAAATTTTACAAGAGTAGGGGTCGGTAAACTTCTAGTAGGGAAAAAAATGTTGGTGGTGTGGGTGTTGGGGGTGATGGTGAAAGGGGGTAGAAAGGAAAACATTCTGATTTTTATTTCTCAAAAACCATAATGAATAGAAATCTAACAATTTAGGATTATATAGAGCCACTAAGGAGACATCCTAGAAAAATAAAATTTTTGATAGGGATATCAAGGTACGGGGGAGAGGGGTGGTTTTTTATATCTCAGAAACGGCTTATGCTAGAAAGTTCACGTATATATAGATGTACTATTAGAGTAATTAAAGCAAAAAAAAGTTCAGATTTTTATTGGTGTTCTGAGGTTGAGTAAAAAAAATATCCGTGAATCCACATTTTCACAAACTTCGTTAAAACTTTTAGACATGTCGAGCTATCAAAGCAATTTTATTTCTGCGGGCTATTTATATAAGCGCCTAGTAACGATCTTCAAAATTTTTTGATATCCAACCCCTAAAGGGGTGTAAAGTGGTTGTGTACATATTCATGAATTCTGATATATTTCTAAGGTATATTGAGATTTGGAATTCACTTTTACTTCTATAAGCCTTAAACGTAGTCGGGGAAAAACCAATTTAAGTATTTTTCTCAATTAAACCCCCTGGGGGTATTGTTCAAGTTTTCACTGATTCCGAAAATCTCTTAGGCTTAATGTGATCGAATTCGCTTTTACTACTATGAATTATTCTATTGATAAAAAAATACGTAAGTAAATAAAGAAAATCTGCCAACAGTCTGGGCGCAACTTTATTATTTTATGGGTAGAAGTCCGAAACGTGTTTAATAAGAGATGCGGTGTAGGTTACTATGCGACTGACAACCTAAGAAATAACCGGGAGGCTATTTGGAACGTTATTTTTTAGGTTGTCAGTCGCATAGTAACCTACACCGCATCTCATCATTAAACACGTTTCGGACTTCTACCCATAAAATAATAAAGTTGTGCCCAGACTGTTGGCAGATTTTTTTATATTTTCTGGGTTATACTGTTTTTCAAAACATAGATATCAAAAAATTAACTTGGGATCTCAGGGGGATCGGGGTCAAAAAAATCGAATTATATTATTAGAGCCATAATTAAGAACCACTGATCTTCTTAGATTTTTTTTACCCCGATCCCATTGAGGTTCTAAGTTAATTTTGGAAATATGTTTTGGAAAACAGTATAACCTACAAAATATAAAAAAAAAAAAATTTAAAAAAAAAGTAATTTAAGATATTCAAAGATGAAGGATAAAATCGTTATCCTTGAAAAAACTTTTCAAGGATTATTTTTATTCGTATTTTTATTATATTGCAAAAACCCTCCTCTTTAAAACAAGCCCTATTTTATTGTTCTAGGATAAAAATTTCCAGAGATATGAGTTTTCAAAGAGGACTCGGACACCATTTTTGCGAAAACTTGAACATACTATTATAACTATCCAAAAATTTAATTTCAATTATTTTTTTCACTAGTTCTTCAAGTGTAAAAATGTTCAAAAGAATCGAAAATAGTAAGGTCACAAATTTTGTCATTTTTGGCTATTCTTGATGGAATGACCATATTACGAGAATGTTCAGATTGGCCTAGTGGGTAGCGTAGCGGTCTAATGTGTGACGGGACCATGGCTTCAATCTGAAAGTGTGCAAAGTGTAAGTAAAAATTAATTCGCATTTTTTCAAATAAATAATAATAATTTACAGGAAAATGAATTCGTAGTTGGAAGAAAACAAAAGGAAAAAAATTTGTGAATATTATTTTTGGTTTTTTTTTCAAGTTTTGGTAAGACCTTTACTCTGGCTCATGTTTGGGCTTGATCAGGCTCATGTCCAGCCCAAGTCCGGGCCAAGTCCGGCCCAGAATTAGGCTAAATCAGGCTTACGTCAGGCGCCATGTCATGCCCATATTCGCGAGAGCGTTACACCCTGATCAGGCCCACGTTGGGTCGCCTGATCTGGGCCGGATTTATTTTAAGGGACGCCTGATCTGGGCCGGACATGGGCCGGATAAAATTTCTTCTCGGGGTATATCAAACTAAAGAAAGACCATCTCGTTTCGAATCGGGCAGCACCATCAAGGCCGCCAATAGAGGGGGCACTTGCTCCCAACTGTACTCTCCCTTACTGATTTTAAAAACACTATTTCGTCACTTGAATAATTTTTTTTAATATAGTGTAATTAAGACCTTTTAATTGTTTTATAATACCCTGTACAGACTATGCGTTTTAAACGCGTTTAAGTAGGCAAAAAGAATGTGTTAAAAAAGTAGTGTTCAGACTAGGCAACTCGTTTTAATTAGATATATGACAACATGACGTGATTTGTTTTGACAAGTAGATATTCAGCTGTGTTTCATTAGCAAATTTATGGTTTCTAAATTATTTGAAACACAAGTGATTGTATAGCAGTAATGAAAAGTGAATTTATTAGCTAATGCTGTCGTTGCACAAGCACAAAATTCAGTTTCTGCAGCATTAAATAGTTTCTTTTAAAGTTTACTTCGATTTCCGCGAGGGTCGCAGTACATGTTTTCGGTTAAACGCGTTGTAGCTACGTGTTTTCGTAAACGCGTCCGGGAAGTGTTTTCAACGCATTTAACTTGATTTAAACGCGTTAATCTCGTAGTCTGAACATATTATTACACATAGTTTGTTAAACTACTAACAAATAGTTATTAAATCAACACGTTTACTGTTTTCAAAGCACAGTTGGTGCCAGAGTTGCCAGTACTGGCTAATGTTTCGGGCCCAGTATGTGGCCTAGACCAAATCATTGCCGAGCCAACGTCGATTTGATCACACCGGTCCTACACTTGGTGAAACTCTGGCCCGATACTGGACCTCAGTAAAAAAAAACCAAAATAAAATTATAATTTTTTTTTTTGTAAATATAATAATTATTTTGATATTATCATTTTTTTGAAAAATGAGAATTGATTTTACTTACACACCTTGCACACTCTCGGATTCGAATCACGGTCCCGTCACACATTAGTCCGCTACGCTACCTACTATACCAATCTGACACATTCTCGTAATAGGGTTGAAACCGAATCAATTGATATGTTGAGAAACAAAAAATATTTCTACCAAGATGTGCCCAATAGAGAGCCGATCGTCGAGCCAATGCCTAAAGAGCTTAGACACAAATAAAAAGCCAATTCTAGGCCCGACATAGGCCTAGCAACTCGGACCAAAGTCGGCTCAGATCAAGTGGGAGTACTGATCACCAGGATCACCGACACTGGTCTGGTGGTTTGTCAGTACCAAAACAATACCGATCGGCAAGTCTTGACGGACAATGCAATGCCAATTCTGGGCAGTGTACGGAACTCTAGTTGGACTCCGGCATTTCGCACATGGGATCTTTTTATTTGTGTTTAAAGAAATTTCACTTGTTAAAAATTGGACCGTAATTCAAATTTAAGTAGACAAATAAAATTAAGATTAATAAGGTAAGGATATTATTTTATTGGAAGACGTAATTGAATTTCACACTCAGGATTTTTTCTTCATAGAAGCTTGACTTATGAAAAATACAGGAAAACCCAAAGATCTTATTGGTTTCCTGAGATAAAGTACTCATCTGCTCATAAAGTGTTTTTTATACACCCTTTCGACTTTGTTCTGGGAAAAGGGGTGCTTTTAAACATGCAAAACTTTGAGGTATGTTGATTAAAATAGCAGGATCAGAAGGATATTAGTAAGATTAGTTAGTACGTTACGTTACTTTTTAGTTGCACTTTATTAAAAAAAAGAATTGCTTAATTACGATATGATTAAAATTAAATGTGAATAACTTCGATAGCTTTTGATCTAGAGCGATAAATTTACCCTACTAACCCCGCTTCTTATCAGCATTTTCAACAGCTTGGTTTGTGTATATAGGATTGCAAGTGGAGCCCATTGAATGTAAAATTTTTGAGGTGGGAGGTGGAACACGAAAGTGGGGCATTTTTATATCTCAAGGACCGTACCAGATATGATCTTAGAAATTTTACAGGAGTTACGCCAGTTGGAGGTACTGGTGAAGGGATTGATGGTGGGAGAGGGTGGAAAGAAAAGATGGTTTTTTATATCTCAGAAACTGCTTATGCAAGAAAGTTGGAACTTAGTACGTATATGTACGTATGCTACTGAAGTAATTAAAGGAAAAAAAATCCAACTTTTATTGGCATAGAGGTTGAGTAAAACAAATGTTCTTGAAAAGGGATTTTTCCACATTTTCACGAATTCGTTTTATATTTTGGACATGCCGAAATAAATTTTACTTCTGCGTGCTCTTTATATAAGCCCAATTTTTTGATATCCAACCCCTTAGGGGGTGTAAAGTGGTTGCGTACATTTTCACGAATTTCCATATATTGGGTCTAATGAGATATTCAATTCACTTTTATTTCTAAAGGCTTTAAATTTAATCGAAGAAAAATCTTATGCAAGCATTTTTCGATATTAAGCCCCTGGGGGTGTAAGGTATTGTTCAAGTTTTCACGAATTCCGAAAATCTTTTAGGATTAATGAGATCGAATTCGGTTTTACTTCTATTGACTCTTCTATTAAAAAAAAAAAATACGTAAACAAATAAAAAAAAATCTGCCAATACTCTGGGCGCAACTTTATTAATTTTTTATGGTAGAAGTCCGAAACGCGTTTAATGATGAGATGCAGTGTAGGTGACTGCGACTGACAACCTAAAAAATAACGTTCCAAATAGCCTCCTGGTATCCGTTCGTGATTGCTGCGTGCTTTTATATTAGTAATGTTAAAAGTAGATAATGGAGGAGGTTCAATTAACACGCAGTAAATTTGTAGAAAGAATACAATATACAATATTTTTGATATTAACCAATTGCTTCCAATTGTTGAATTATCACGCCACGCCACTGCAGATTAGCAAGGTTTGGATCCCGGGAGAACAAAAGTTGACAGTGAAAGTAGTTTTATATTAAAAGAAAGTCGGATTAACGACTAGAACATTGACCTAAAAACGGAAAATTGAAGGCCAAGTATCCTGTGAAAAAGCTGAACGAGTTTGGCTGGAAAATATTTGCCCTAAAACAGTTTTTTTTCTATAAGTGTCGACAGTCTGTAAGGACGGATTAGTTTTTGGCGAAGTTGAGTCAGCTTTTTGAATTTTTGAAAACGTGCAAAATAGAAGCAGGAAGTGAATATCAAGGACAACAACAGAGGCAGGAGACAAATCAATTTGTTGGAAACCTTTGCGAATTAGCCGAGGAGCGCCGAGTGAATTCACACAAGCGCCGCCTTAATCTAAGTATTTAGTGAGGATAGTATATAGTAGATTACATGTGGTAGACAGGTACAGGTAAATTTTTATTGTTAAAATATAAAATACCCTTATCTTGAGACGCATATCGAAATCGAAATTAAATATTTAATTCTAAAAATATGCGATCCGTGGAATTTCTTTTATTGCATAATTGGGTTTTGTGTCGCGTAACTTCCCTGAAATAGTGGTTCGATCTGGAGAAGTGTTCAGAACGGGTCTCTTCAAAAAGGAGCCACTGGCGCACACGGCTCTTCTCTGGGTTGGACGAACAAGACCCCGTGCCCATTTTTGTTGTTTCTCTTGCGCGAATAACAAGAAATTATTCGAATATAATCCCATAGGACCGGAAAAACCTTATTATGATAACACAAATTGAGTGAGTGGAGAAATTTCAATTATGTAGTGTTTTATTTTTTTTTCAATACTATTGTTCGTTTTATATTGATTGAAAGTTATTTAGTTCAAAAGTTCTATGAAAAATAACAATTAAAATTCATTTAGAGATTACACATTCATATTAACAGCTATAGTTAATGATTTTTGCTTATTTTTGCCGAACTTTACTTTTATCTTTTATGTGAAAAAGTATTGTTCGTTGTTAGATTTAATGAGTAAGAGAATTCTTTGAAAAACCTTCGTACCGGTACTAACTCTGAAAGCCGAATGAGAACCTGTAATGGGAACTGCTTACTAACACTATTCAACTACTGTTTGTAACTACATTAAATTTCACTCTTTATAATGTAAAGCTGGTGGAACTTGCTTGTTGCATAAAAATGATACTAGCGCTTGATCCGTTCTTGTAATAATAAAATTCTAGGAAAAAATTCATAAAGCCTTTTTCAACCCTTTCCGGGGCGGTGGTATATTGATTATACCACCTTTTTAAAAAAATAATCCGTTTAAGTTGGGCGATGAAATGTTCTAGTTACCACTAAATCATACTCTTAGAATCCTTTTATATACAGAAAAAAGGAATGCATGTATAAGAAACAAATGCCTCTGAGCTCATGGAAACATTATTGTTTTCAGTAACAAAAATACAGATTTTTCATTTGATCTTACTGGCTATTTGAACTTATTGCAGCCGTTTATCATCTCCACGGATTTTTGTTGGATTCGATAAGCAATCGGTGTTAAGGAAGAATTGAATTTTTAGTTGAACCAGTACGCCGCTATTTACTTTAGAAATAGGTGGTATAAGTGCTATAACAGCGCCCATTTTAGTGACAACTTATATATTTCGACTAGTTAAAAAAATATTGTTTTTATATAGTTCGACCAGCTAAAAAAATATTGCGACCTGGATAGAAAGACGGAAGTGGTGGCCCAGAACACTTTCTGGACGTAGTAATGGTTAATGCCTTTATATTGGCTACATTTTTAAATTATACTGAATCACTACATGCTTTTAAGATCGATATAATAACGTATCTGAATATAATTCAGCTTCCAACACATAAACCAAGAAAGCTTAATAATAAGATACAGATAAAAAATAATAAAACATATGTAGATCCTGCGGTATGAACAATAGCATCACATTTGTCAATGAGAACCTCACTTCGACGTTGTGCTAATTGCGGTATCAACGTCGTATAACGTGGATATGCTCGAAATGCAATGTACCACTTTGTATGAGTAACACAAAAGATCGTTAGATGGCGTTTCACCAATAAAAAAATCATTTAATAAAATAAAAAAAAATATTTTTTTTTTAAATTTAGTATGTATCTTGGCGGTGGTACCATGTCCTTATGGGCATATGCTATTTCTTAAAATGGAATAGCTAACCTATTTAAGAAGAATAAAGTTTTAATATCTTCCTCCTTCATAGCCTGCTCTGGAAAGAGTTAAAGGAGGGATGAACATTTTTGTGCCGTCAACCCACTTAACTCTTGTTGGAATACTGGTGGAGGCACGCATTATTTTAGCCCTGTAAAGGCGCTCTTGCTTATGTGCAAACCCTTCATAAAGGCTGAATATCCTCCGGTTTTATGTACCATTTTTTTACAAACTCATATCCAAAACGAAAACATTTTTTTAACAATTTTGGTCAAAAATTGGTGGTGCTTATACTACCGCAGAAGTGTCCTGGTTATTTTTAGGTTGTTAGTCGCATAGTAACATGTACCGCAAGTCAGCATTAAACGCGTTCCGGAGTATTACCGAAAAGATGATAAAGTTGAGCTTAGATTTTTGTTGTTTATTCAATTTCAATTAAAACGTAGGCCCTAAAGCCCCTAAAGAGTTGTATATGAAAATGTTCTGAAAATGATTAGTAAAAAAATTAAGTAAGTAAAAAACAATACAATTTCTCATCAGACCTAAGAAATATGTCGGAACTCGTTAAAAGGTACATAACTACTTTACACCACCTTAGGGGTTGAATATGAAAAATTCGGAGAAATAATTTCTGACGTAATGTGCCAACAGAAGTAAAAAAATCTGACAACAGTCTGGGTGTAAATTTATTATTGTTTGGGTAGAAGTCCGAAACGCGTTTTATGCTGAAACGCGGTGAAGCTTACTTTGCGATTGACAACCTAAACCAATAACGTTTAAAAAACCCTCCTGGTTAGTCTGTAGGTTGACACTCGCACAGTAACCTACACCAATTTTTAGCACTAAAAGCGTTTCGGACTCCAACACAGGAAATAATAAAGTTTTGGCTACACTGTTGACCGATTTTTCATATAATTTTTTTTAAATTTAAGATTTTTCAGATATTTTTTTTAAATTTAATAAAAAATAGAAGATAAAATATCGAGATACCCGTAAAAGGGTTAAATGTAACAAATTTTGAAACCGATTTTTAGGCAACTATATGGAAAATTCATTGAAGTAAAAAACAATTCGATAACTCAACAGACCTACTTGATGTGACGAAATCCGTAAAACGCACACAATCATTTTGCACCCTCTTAGGGTAAATATCGTAAAATCCTGAAATTGGTTTTTATATCATTATATATAAAACCCATAGAAGTAAAAACGAGTTCGATTCTGAACCAAAAGATTTGTCGGAATTCGTGAAAACTTGAACAATACCTTACATCGGGCTTACAGCGGGCTTAATATCAAAATTCTTAAATCGGGTTCTTTCCCGTTTATAAGTGAAAGTCAATTCGATATCTTATTAGACCTAAGAAATATATCGGATTTCGTGAAAATGTACACAACCACTTAACACTCCCTTAGTGGTTTGATAATAAATAATATTTTTAAGCATTTACATAAAAAGCCTAAAGAAGTCCTTGGATAACTCGACATGCTTAAAAGATATAAAAAAATTCGTGAAAATCTGGATGAAAAACAATTTTAAAGTACAATTTTCTGGCTTCACCTCCGTACACCAATGAAAAGCTGAACTTTTTTGAATATAATTACTCCTGTAGTACGTATACATGTAACATACGTACCTAATTTCAAGATCCTAGCGTAAGATGTTTCTGTGATAAAATAAACCACTCCTCCTTCTCCTACTGACCTTACTACCCGTATCAAAAATTTTACCTCTCTATATAGAGCTACCATAAAGGCTTACTATGTCAATTTTTAGCTTTCTACCCTTTGCGGTTTTTGAGAAAAAATCAGAATTTTACCTTTCCACCTGCTCCAGGTGATGGTAGGAGCCGCACTATAAAATTTTATTTTTTCTAGAGATCTACTGGACCTAATTTCTGTAGATATTTTAAGACCATATTTTTTTTTTTAAAAAATTGCAACATTCCCCCACTTACGTTCTTCTCATCCCTCCACAAAAGTTTCACATTAAATTGACTGCACTTGTAATAGAACACGGACACACTTAGTCCTAATATTGTCTGTTGTGTTACCGCAGGATTATTGAATCCGGTCCTACTTGCTAAACCATTTAGAGCTTATGGTATAATGAAGCGTGGGACTCTCGTAACCTCAGTTGCGGTAACCTCCGTCACTGAGACTATTAAAGAAGTAGGTTCCTAGATGAGCTTTCTTTCCAGCGGATAGAGCTGGACAGCTACAGAGAAGATGAAGGACTGTCTTTTTCTCCTCCTCATCCAGGCAGCTCTACCGAAGTCGCTTGAGAAGAGGCCGGGTCTTTTAGCATGCTGGCCTATAAAACAGTATCCGGTCAGGACACCGTTTGTGGTGCTGTTATTCGCCCTTTTGAGCAAATTCATCCTTTTAGAGTGTTTCAGATCTAATTTAGGCCAGATCTCTCTCGCAGTGTAACATGTAATTCCCTCTGCCCATGTTGAGTAGGTTTTCTCAACTGAGTCCAATCCCAGTGACAGTTTACATGTAGAGGAAACCACCCAGAGTCCGATGTTCCGGTATAGTCTGAAGGATGGTACCGCGCCAATCAAGTTCGTCATACAATTACCTGAATATTCCTATTTCCTGCCACGAAGAACTGATGAATATTAAAGTGTTCTGCCATCTCCTTAAGAGATGATCCATTCCACGGCGACCTTTGATGTTGTCGAGGCCGATTCCAAGGATTTTATAGTCGCTTGGTTGTCTGTGAAAATGCTAATATCACTAGTAGTTATTAAATTAAACCTTATACAGGACAAGGCCTCCTTGATTGCCATAAGCTCAGCCTGATAGACCTTGCAGTGGTCCGGCAGGTGGAAAGAGCTGCAAATGTTAAGCATTTTCGAAGAAAACACCTCCACCCACACCACCTTCAGTTTTGGAGCCATCCGTATATACAGCAGTGATCACTCGAAGTGGACGTCGCGACGTCTTTAAAACATCATCTTTGATTCAACTTTAAGACTCGTCTTTAAGAGATCATCTTATGACTCACACTTCCACGTAACCCGCAGCTCATTTGTCTACTCTTGACCGATCGCGATAAAACCAGCGCCATTAGATTTGCTCGAATGTACTTTTCGGGTTTTTCGCGATCGGTCCAAATTCCGCCGCAGTCCACAAAAAATACCTTATATGGAAGGACTCCTCCTCCCCTACGGAGTCCCTTTCCCATTCTAGACGGGTTGGGATGGTTGTTAGGAAATTGTTGAAAAAACAAAACTAGGATCGGTGTAGTATGTGTTTTCGGGAATACTTTGAAGTTATTTAAAATTATCGAGTGGCCTCCAAGAATGCTAGTCCACTGTAGTGGAATAGCTGCACTGGCTGCTATTTGCTTCTCACAAATGTCTAGGGGTGGCAGATTGGATAGAATGTCTAGTGCTGCACAGAGAGTTGTTTTCAGAGTTCCGTTAGTGCATATGCATGCTGATCTATTTACCTTACATAGGGTGGTGCGATTAACCGCTTTGTCTAAGGCCGTCCACCAGACTATAACACCATACATCAGTATCGGTCTGATGACGGACACGTAGAGCCAATAAACTATTCGGGGTTGCATACCCCATTTTTGCCAATGGACTATTCGCACGAGTAAAGCGCAACTGTTGCTTTCCTTACCCGTTTCTAGATGTTAAGTTTCCAGTGTAGCTTTCTGTCCAAAAAAAGACCCAAATATTTTGCACTATCGGTGGAAACTAGACTAGTACCATCTAGAGAAGGAGGGTCAACGTGAGGAATTTTGTATTTCCTGGTGAAACGGACTAATTCTGTTTTGCGTGGGTTCACGCCCATTTAGAGAGAATAGAGAGAGAGAGCATTTTGTAATATCTTACTCAGCGTGTTAAGGTGCTTTCCCGAGACAGCAATTGCAACCCAACCCTTCCAGTCTCAATAGCAGCTTGTTGACCACTGAACTCCACAGAAGGGGGAGAGTACGCCACCTTGCGGTATACCTCTATTACCAAACCTTCGAGTAGAGAACTCGCCCAGCTTTGTGTTGACAATCCTGAATGTAAGCATTAGATTGAGAAATCCTCGGCAATACCAGCAGCTGTAAGGGTGTTTCGGGTTGTTGTTGTTTGGTGTGAGGGAAGACACGCAG
This sequence comes from Beris morrisii, assembly GCA_951812415.1. Taxonomy (NCBI): domain Eukaryota; kingdom Metazoa; phylum Arthropoda; class Insecta; order Diptera; family Stratiomyidae; genus Beris; species Beris morrisii. The sequence goes on from OX638311.1 coordinate 126,477,833, forward strand.
CAAAGCAGCGCATCTTGAGCATTCAGGCCAACATGGCCCATTTTACTCGAATCCCCCAGTCTCTACCCGAACTTTTTCGTCCGCCTCACGAATTTCAAGAGCTCAGGTAAGGAGCGAGAATGGAGTTCTTCCATCCTCATAACATCAACGCCGTATACGTGCATTCTCGCAAAAGAGTAAGCTGGACACTCGAAAAGTAAATGTTCCGTTGTGTCGTCGCTCTCGTCGCAAAAGCAGTACACACGGGGTCGTCAATGATTCTCAATCTGACCAGTTGTAGGCCACACGAGTTATGCCCTGTGAGCACACCAACCATACTATCACATTCCTTCCTGCTCAATTTGAGAAGAAAAGAGGCGGTTCGTCCACTTGGTCCGTCAACAAGGTTTCTGGTATGCCGCATTCTCGGAAGAAACCGCCATCTCGCAATGTGTGATGTACTCACCCACTCAGCAATGGCAACCCTAACAGAGGCAACCGGCACACCGAAAAATGGTTCTGGTCCGACCATGGCTGACTCTGATCCAGTCTTTGCTAATCATCATCATCATCATCAATGGCGCGACAGCCCAAATCGGGCCAGGGTTTTTCCTAGTCCCGAGTCTTTGCTAATGCATCAGCTATTTCATAGCCATTTACACCCATTTACACCCTGGTGGCCTGGAACCCATATGAGCTTTAAGTCATTGAATCTGCCTACAGAATTCAACCGTTCTTTACACTCACGTACCATCTTCGAAAAGACGATTGGATTATCTAGGGATTGTAGAGCGGCCTGATTGTCGCTGCAAATGCAGATCATCCTGCCTCTCCATCTTCCCTCTATAATTCATTCTACTGCCTTTAGGATAGCATAAACTTCAGCCTGAAATACCGAAGAATGTTTTCCTAGGGCGAAAGAGTACCTGAGTTCTTCAGTCTGCAGGTACATTCCAGCTCCCAACCCATCTTCGGGTAGTCGGCACGATACATTCTCTGATGAGTCTGTGCCACCCGAAGACGAAACGGCTCCTTAGTACCTAGTGTAACACAGTTTTAAACTGGCTTCTCCAGTGAAGAGTTTTCTAGCTGTCATGTCCTCAGTGGCTGGCAACAATTGATCTCGGTAGGGATTTTCGTATTGGTGTTTCAAACAAGAAACTCCTCTGACGTCGAAAAACAACCAAAATTCGTAACATCTTAGGTTGATCACAAATCTTAAAATACCTCACCTATGCAATGCTCAACCCATTTTATCTAGACTGTAAAAAAAGACTGAAATACGAACCGGAATACTTATTCTACATATCAAAGTGCAATACACGAACACCAACCAAAGAACTGTTATCCGATTTCCGGTTCTAAAATAAAACAAACCTGCAGTTAGAACCGGCCTAGACCTATTTCCGCATCTACCTACAAATCTGTTAATAATTTCAAACCAACCCGTCCCCGAACTATAATCGAGACCCCCTTCAAAATCTCTTCACAAAACTGAACTGCTTATTAATTCTACCTTATGCCACTATATTTCTAATCTCGAAGCACCATAAGTACGAGTCTCTAAGTACCCATCAGAATGCATATCCTCTACTTCTGCACCAATTGAAATAAATTGCCGTATGAATTTAAATTGGAGCTCAAGCAAAACTGCTTTGATTTACATACACACCGTACGATCCGTTTAGCCAATGTCAATGTCCCATTCGCGACCATATTAATGTCTGTATTATATTAATAATCAATAAAATCATAATTCAACCGTCTCAATAATTCGCACGTGTAGGTACTTGGCAATCAGCGCCGGGGCCCTCGCAATTGGGTCAATCCACTCGAAATATAAATTGCAACAATATTTGCTTAGTACGAAACGTGCGTTCTAATTATTCCGAAATGCGATCAAAATCCACATGATCCATTTTTTTTTTTTAAATAATAATTTCTATGGTCAAATAAATTAACGGACCGATTTAAATTTATTGCTCCGGTTGATGTCTGGGCAGGGTCTACCCGAAAAAAAAATCACCATGTACCTTAACCACTATAAAATCAACATTTAAATTTTCAATGGAAAACTCGTTTTTCCAAATATGTCACAACGAGTTTCACTTAGTCTCATTTAATCGTTTATTTCTTTCACTATGCCGCTCGGTGTTAATAAAACATTAAATTTAATAACAAAAGCGCAAACAAGAAGCTCTACTGCTTTCGTTTTTGTCATACAGAACTCAATTCAAAGTCGGGCAAAAACTACAACGTGTATCCAAAAATGTTGCATCGTGGGCTTTTGTCTTTTCTTATATCGAAGAAGTGCTGATGACTCTTCTTTTTATTTTTAAAAAAAAAAGAACAATTCGAAGAAAGTAATGCCTACCAGTTATGCAGCAATAATTAAAAGAATGTCATCCGAATCTCAGTGAATTTTTAGCCTAGTCTGGGAAAATCAATTATGCATTTTCCAAGGTTGAAAAATCGAAAAGTGTCAGGGATGGGTGGGTGGGCGCCTTGTTACCTGTGAAATTCGAAGAATTTATGTAGTACCTGTTGGAATCAATGGGCTAGGTACCTACCTAGGTTTGTCCAGAAACAATAATCTTCTCGGACCCTCATCTTGGATACCTTGGCCGCTTGACCTGACCGCACCATACGTACAAAGCCTAAGACGCCTGTAAAATAATCATGGATTTTGTGGGGGAGATCGTTGAGAAACCCAATAAAAATTGGTTTATGACCCGGTACATTTAATATTTTGCTGTGCCTTGTCACGGCTCGATGACTCGAGGTCGTTGATTTTTTTAGTAAATATTAAAGTAAAAACTTTTCTTTTTTTGCATTTCGAATCGAATGATTGCATTGTAACTCTTGGGCTTGGCTCGACAATAATTTGCATAAGTCTTAATTTGCACAGTTACTAACCGAATACGAAAGGAAATTTGTTTTCAGTACTAGCTACTTAAAATCTTCACAAAAATGTGCCATTTTCTTAATAATTTGTTTATCGAAGAGAACGATGTCGCCAACTATTAGCATCGTTAGCACTTCAAAATTTATAACATTGCCATTTAGTCTATATTGCGGTATAGTGGATTAAATATTTTACGGTTTGTTCTATTATCATTTAAATAAGATAATTCAAGAAAAAAACAGAAAATTTATTATTATTGGGAATTAGAGCTGTTTTTAAATTTTTAACGATATTTTATTGATTGTTATACTGCTCGTCGGAATGAATTGCGAGGAGGGCAAAGTCTGAGTTATGAACAATTTTCGGAAAAGGCAACCAAGTAAGACGCTGCGAAGAACACTTTTAATAGCAAGAAAGCAATTATTTTAAATGAAATAGACAATGTAGACGAGACTAAAAATTTAGCAGTCTATTAACGCCATTGTAAGATTACAATCCGGAAAAAATATTCAAATTTTTTTTTCATTTTAGTTTAGTTTGAAGAATTCTGATCAACTTTTACTACTAAGTGGTCCTACACATGCTCATGCATGCTTGCCATATACTTGTCAGAAATCGAATACATCAGTGCCTATCTAAGTGCCCTGAATTGAAATCTGCAAAAATCTCGAAGATATCTGGAAGCATGTAGGTTTCTTGGTGAGATTATTCACCTTATGGAAAAAATGCAAGTATCGAAACAAATGAGCCCCGAATCTCAAAGACAAATGCGCCCCGAATCTCAAAGACAAATCCACGAATATCACGACATCAAAATAAATTTTGAAGATTTGTATTTTAAAATGAAAAAAAATAAAAATAATGTTTAATGATTTATTGACTAGTAAATCCAAACTTTGTTTTCAATCAAAACTAATTTATACAAAATTCTGAATTCTACTTTACTTTAGTATAGTGAGTTCCGTAAATTAAGTGAAGATATTTTGACAGGATGTTTGTATGGCAGCTACACGAAGGACTAATAGGATTTTGTTTCATAATCATACACTTAGCTTTAACTATTGGAAAATTAACACATACAAAATTCCAAAGTCGTAGCTTAAACCCTTCTGAAGTTATCGGCCAATATTCTTAAACACGTGTTTTAGGATATTTTGTATGGCAGCTACCCGAAGGAGTAGGACGATTTTGCCTGTTAACGAACTTAGGGCCGTATTATTCACCTCGGGTTATCTTTGCCTCAATCAGCTGTTAACTTATCCGGGGTATTAACTTTAATCACTGGTTAATTTCTCTGGGTATAAAATTGTATTATTCAACTCAGGTTAGCGATTTAATAGGTCGGGTTATCTAAACGGCTGGTTTTCCATTTTTCCATTATTTTTCCAGTCAAACGTCAAAAATTTTATTAATTATTTACAGAATGTGACATTTTTCTTTTTTGTGAATTTGTAATTTCAGGAAAAATGAGAATTTTTGGCTGCAATTTTTTCATGGTTGCGGATCTGGGAGCAGTACAAACGATGTGTGTGATGCACACACTTACATTGCGATGTCTCACGAATCAATTAAACCAGAAAAATGACTAGCTTATGTTTAAAAAAAATAGGAGTTAACTGAATATATGTTTTTAGGGAGGCGATGGATCATGGAAGGTATAAGAATTTTTTATAAAAAAGCACTTCTCATATCTTGAGAACTGTTTTACAATTAATACGGGAGTTGGTCCTGAAACACCCCTAGCAGAAAACTATAGGAAGCGGATTAAAATGGTAAGGGTGGAGAACGGTGAAATGGAAAAAAATGCTGTTGGCTTTTTAAATTGGAATCGGCAGAAGCAGTCTTTCTCGTCCCATATATCGATGTCAATTCCTTGCGCCATTTTGTATTGGCGAAGCTCTAGTCGTCGTCTTCGTCAGAATCTCTCCAATTATATACCACAAATGAGATCTTGTCATAACTTCAATCGTGAATAATACAAAATTTGTCAAATCGCCGGTTAAATCCCTGGGTATCGTAGAAAACCGGAACTTTTCCACTGATTAAATTTTTCCCTGGGTAACTTTAATCAGTGATTACAAAACCAGCGAATCACCGGTTAAAAACGATAACCGGAGGTGAATAACACCAAATCTCTGGGAAAACTGGAATTAACCAGAGGTTATAAGTAACCCGAAGTGAATAATACGGCCCTAAGCCTTACAAATTCAACCAAACATCCAGATTCAAGGTTTCAAGATCCTAGGTCAAGGCGTTCTCGAGTTATCGAGATAAAGTATAGTGTACTGTGTTCGGCGAAACGAAAACGAACGAAAAAGGTACATTCGAAGTAGAGTGAAATAAACTATACAGTTCGCTACTAGATGTCAGTGAAATAAAATCGCGCGAAATTTGAAAAAAATTAAAATATTGGAAAGATTTACAATTCCGACACACAACACAACAAAATGTAACTCACACAAAATTTCCCGAGCACAAACGAACTGAATTGACAGCGAACGATTGAAAATTTTATAAATATTATTATTATATTTTAATACGAGGTATATAAATAAATATAAAGAGGTATCTTAAGCACTAGTTACAAAGACCATCAGCTTCTGAAAATTTTGTATTGCCAAATATTTCGCTTCTTATACAAGGGTACCGCACCCTTGGAAACAAAACTTTAACTAACCCAAGCGCCATCTATTAGTGACTACTGCAAATGTCCATTACGCCCATGAACACAGTACTGAAAAACGAACGAAATGTTTCGTCGCGAAAAATGAGCGAAATATTCATTTTACTTTATTATTTCAATAATACAGTATTGTTATTTTAGTTATTATTTTAATGATAAAGTATTGTTATCGATTCTTAAAAAAAAAAATTTGCAACTCTGAGAAATTTTTTTTCCACGTTTCATGACTAATAGACACCAAAAAATCAAAAAATTATTTCATTCCGTGTCACGTCTCATATATCAAGAACAGTGTAAGATAGATGCTTAGAATTTTTACCAGAAGTAGGCCTAATAGACGCCTAGCAGAAGATGTTGGTGGTGAGGGTATAGAGGGTGAGGGTGGGGGATGGTGAAAAGGAAAAAGTTTCGATTTTTATATCTCGAGAACCTATAATCATTCAAAAATCTGATACTTGGTATTTAGATAGAACTATGGTAACAACAACAACTTGTTGTAGTTGTTTTTTGGTGTGGGGGAAGACACGCCGCAAAGCAACGCATCTTGAGCATTTAGGCCTATATGGCCCATTATACTCGAATCCCTCAGTCTCTACCCGAACTTTTTCGTCCTCCTCACGAATTTCAATAGCTCAGGTAGGGATCGAAAACGGAGTTCTTCCATCCTCATAACATCAACGCCGTATCCACAATAATTCTCGTAAAAGAGAAGGAAATGTTCGGTTGTGTCGTCGCTCTCGTCACAAGCAGTGCACATGCGATCGTGAATGATTCTCAATCTGACCAGTTGTAGGCCACATGAGTTATGCCCTGTGAGGAAACCAACTATACTACCACATTCCTTTCTGCTCAATTTGAGAAGAAAATCAGCGGTTCGTCCACTTGGTCCCTCAACAGAACTATGGTTGTAGCATGTTGGAAAAAAATAATTTCTTATAGGGGTAGTATGGTACGGGAGTGGGCGGTGTTTTTCCTAACTATAGAACGGCTTATGCTAGAAAGTTGAAACTCGGTATGTATATGTGAGTCCACTAGAAAAGTAATATTAAATAAAAAAAAATTAAAAAATCCATTGGCGTTCGGAAGGGGGCAAAAAAAATTATCACCGAAAATGGAATGCATACATTTTCACGATTTTCGTCACATCTTTTAGGTCTTCCCAAATTTTAAATTCATTTTTATTCTACGAATTTTTCATATAAATACCTAGAAAGTGTTTTCAGGATTTTTTGAAATTCGACCCCAAGGTGGTGTAAAGAGGAACTTTTTTTTCATGTACGTACAAAGTTACAAGTTTCTAGATATAAAAAACCACCTCCCGCCCCTGCACCTTGCTTCAGAAATTTTATTTTTCCAGCAGGCCTCTATAGTGGCTTCAAAAATTCGTAAATTTTTAACTTTCTATGATTTGCGGTTTTCCAGAAATAAACATCAGACTTTTTTCCTTTGAACCCTCGGCCGCTATCACCTCTACAATTTAATTTTTTTAAAAATGGCTATCCTCACTTCCGTGCTTCACCTTGCACTCCAAAAATTTTACATTCAATAGACTGTACTTGTAATCCTATATATAATACAAAAACCAAATTTTATCTTCCTTGCATAATTGGTTCGAAAGATATTGTAATTCAAAGTTTTTTTTAACATAATGGAAATACAAAATTTTAGGGTAACAAATTTTTTTGGAAATTTCGATATTTGATCAGTCGGAGTAGAAATATTGAAATTCTTGAAAATGCATACAACCCTTTTACTCACTAAGGGTTGAATATCGTAAAATCCTGAAACATATTTTTACGTGATTATATAAAAAAACCAATGGATGTAAAAGCTAGTCCGATATCCCATCAGACCTAAGAGATATGGCGGAATTCGTGAAAACCTATTCAACCTCATTATTTCATACATAGGGATTGAATCAGTGGCATAGCTGATAAATGAAGGCCACATGAAGTAAAAAGCTCTACTCAGTAGATAATATTCAACTATGACTGGACTTGTTTTCCGCTTTGGAAGAGCAAATTGTGAAAATTTGAACAAGTAACCACATCTTACGACTGCCATAATTTTTGTTTTTTCTATATAATATTTCCAAACTGCTTCTCTAGATCAAACAATTGGAATAAAACTAAGTAATATTTTACTACACATATTTAAAATTAGGTACATAAATACTGTACATAAATACTGTACTGTACTGAAATTCCGAGGCTCGATTATATTAGGGTCAATAACGTCTGGCCCCTCACATTCGAGAGTTGCACGTCTTTTATTTACGTCACTGGATTCTTCAGTTTCTGTGAGACCTTCCCCGATGGGGCAGGGAGCAGCAGAACAATGCTTCTCCACAAGTCTCTATCCTGGGCGATAATGATTAATATATTACAGAAAAAACCTGTGGAAACAAAAACAGGTAGGATTTCCTATCATACTTAAGAAATATTGCAAAATTTGTGAAAACGTATACAACAATATCTAATAAGAACTAAAATATAAGTCGAAATTCGTGGAAACGTGCATTACTCCTTTACACTCCCCTGGGGTTTCAATATAAAAAAAAACTTTTTTCTAGACGATTATATGAAATGCCTGCTGAAGTAAAAATCAATTCATTACCTAAGTAATTAGGTCTAAAAGATGTAGCGGAATTCGTAGAAGCGTATACAATGCCCTCACCTTATTGGTTGAGTAATGGAAAAACCTGAAATATAAGAGGTAGGCTCCAATCTGTAGAGTATGTAGTAGTAAAATTCCTTCGATAACGAATCAGACCTAAGAAAAGTTCTTGAAATTACATGCACCCCAATCATGCCAATGCAACTTTTATGTTTTTTACCTAAATTGTTTTTCTAGTAAATATGCAAAATACCAAGTTTAAAGGTTCTAGTTTTCCCTGAGATAGGAAAAACCATTGGAGATCGAAAAAACCTTCCTCCCCGTCACTGGGCCGTGTTACCGCCTACAAAATTATAATTATAAAATACGAAGTTTCAGTTTTTTCAGTTAGCGACTCTTGAGATGTAAAAATCAGAATGTTTCGCTTGAAGCTCTCCCCAATAGTTCTTAAAATATAAGACGTAATTTGCAATATTTTGCGCCTAAAATGCCTAAAATGCCCAATATGTCACCTAATCTATCCACTAATAAACATTTGTACTAAGTAATTAAGTGCCAATTTTTGTAGTGCATGCGTTAGATTACATTTTGGGCGTTTTAGGTGAAAAATGTTGTTTACAACTACGAGCCTCCAAACGTACTTGCTGATCATTGTGTTATTTTTATTTTGGGACCCTGAAATGTGAAAATACCAAATTTGAAGGCAGTAAATTTGTTTTTAAATTTCACGAATTTAAAAACAATAAAGTAAAACTCCTAATAGTTAGGATTATTTTTAGTATTTTGTCTTTAATTAAATTTATTTATTGTAACAATCTTGCTTCTTCCAATTGCCGTAAATTGCCCTGGTTTAAATTTAAATTTTAATGAAGGCAGACACATAATAATTATGCCCCTATTTTCTTAAATTATCATCTGACAACAGAAACTATTACAGCTGCGTTTTTCCTTCAGGACTTTGTAAACTCTCCCACAAATTCTTAATTTAATTAGTGGCTACGCTGAGCCATATGGAAGCAATTTGAAATTGATTGATGAGGTTTTTTTTTCCAAACGCTTAGAATTGGGAAGGGACATGGAAAATGTATGGTGGAAGTAAATGTGTGTCGTGTCACTTTACTTTCTTCAAAATGATTTGCCAAATATTTCGACTGTTTGTTTAACTTCAACTATACCAAAATGTTCAAAATGTTCAGTTGATGTATGAACCATTGTATGTAAGTTGCATACGGGGTTTAGAGGCAGTTAATCCATAGGTCGGCTCACTTATACCAATCAGTTTGTCCTGTTAACCTATCACACATGACACCTTAATGAAGCTCTATGTAGGGAGCTATTGTAGTAGTACTACAGAGGAACATATTTAGTTGAAACAGCCAGAGGTGCAAATAATATCTCTGATATGTGAGAAGAAGCAGTTGACCAGTTGGCTAAGGACACTCGCGGTCTAGGTGACTAAAGCTCTCTGGTTCGTCCTTGCTTATGCAGCTTCTGCAGAAGGGATAATAATGGCGGCTAGTGTAATGAAAGTCGCCTTTCGAATGCAGTGAAAGTCTTTCGATTACATTAGTCGATTGAAAGTCGTCTAGTGGACGACCACTAGAAGCACTCTATTTGGAAATGATCCGACGCCGTCGATCAGTACAGTGTCGACCGGTAAGGCATAATTCACATGTAACTCAGGCCTACTCCTCATCGGTTGGTAAGGTCTAATTCATACTCACTTCATACGTACTCTTCACTGAGAGAACGTATTGCCATCTTGTTCTTGCTCATTCGAATTTTAATTACAATACGCTATAGGGGATCTCTCATGTCGATTAGTGTGGATAAGATGGTCAGATGCATTCCGGTACGAGCAAGAAAGAAGTGAGAGGGTTCGTCGCTGCTTCATTGGCGATTCATCGATGTTTGGTTTATAGGGGTGAAGATATCTGTTCGTATAAGTAGACCCAACTTTTTCATTAGTACATCCAAGAAGAGTAGTTTGCCGTCCTTTTCTATCTCCGTAGTGAATTTGATGTTTCTGTGGCGTGAGTTCAGATGGAAGAGGAACTTATCTAATTCCTCTTGTCCATACTGCCATAGAGATGAAGGTATCATCAATATATTGGAGGTAGATTTTTGGTTTTAATGGTGCTGAGTTGAGCGCGTCCTTTTCAAATTCGTTCATGAACGGACGGACGGACGGACGGTCGGACGGACGTCAAGCGGATTTGAGGTTTTTGGCCACAAATAAACAAAAAATAATATTTAACTTTTTTTCGTCCGAGGCTTGGTTCTATGCGTTACAAACTTTTGGGCTGGATTAAACTTATAATACTCTATATGATTTCATCTAGAGTATAATAAAGGTCAGACAAGTTGATATCAAATAATAATAAAATACACGGCATTATCCTAAAGTTGATCCCTTTAACTCGCTAATTTAGTTTCCTTTAGGTGGCGGGGCATTGGTCAATTTCTGAACGAACTCGAAGACAACCTTACAAATTTCATCAACTTAACGTTTCTGGTCAATCCAATACTCGATGAATACATGGTAGCCTTTATTATCGCTTAAGAAAGGTTATCAAATGAAAATTCGGCAAAGTTTTACTTTCAGCTTTAGTTTTAAGAAGTGGCGAAGCGCTGAGCCACCACGCACACTAGGCACCAGAAGAGCCCATAGCGATCCCTTCAGAGCCTCGTAGGTCACTAAACATCCCCTAAATAACCCAGCTCGCTCAAGAACTTGACTAGCTTATCAGGTCCTCCAAATTGTCAAAGAAAAGACTGCCCACCCGTGCCAGTCACGTCCTTGCAACCGCCTGACACTCACTCAAAATGTGGGTGATGTCCTCCTCAGCATATAGGTCAAGGCAATACCTGCACATGTCAGAGTCAGCGATCCCCATACGCATCCCCATACGCATGCTTCCCTAGCAAGCAGTGCCCTATCATAAGTATTCAGACGAGTAGCCGCAGACTTCCTCTACTCCATGTCAATAGCTCCCTAGTCTTTCGTCTGTCCAACCTTGGCCAGAGTGCCCTAGAAGTCCTACAGCTCGTTTGCTCCCATCTAGAGTTCGCTGCGTCCGCGGCACAATCCCTGATACGTGCTTCGATTCCGTTTAATGGTGGATTAACCACCTCCTCTAGAATCTCGTCTGACACCGATCCTAGTCCTGCCAGCTCATCGGCCCGTTCGTTGCCTGGTACGTCACTATGCCCTGGTACCCAGCGTAGTCGTACTCTATTCTGACTACAAAGTACCTTGAGCACTTCTCGACAGCGCTTTACTAGCTGGGTCCCCGATTCCAATGCATTTAAAGCCGCCTGGCTGTCAATGTAGAGTGAGATATCCCGACCGAATATCCCCTCCATCAACATGATGTTGCCTGCCTGGATCACAGTCAGAATCTCTTCTACAGGCATCCGGCTCCGGCAGCATAAAAGACTCCCTTGCACTCACTCAACTGCTTAGAGAAGACTCCAGCGCCAGTGCAGCATTCCATTTTGGAACCGTCCGTATACACGGAGAGTTCTCCCTCATTTACTACCCTGTTGCTTTCCCAGTCCGCTCTGCTTGGGTATACAACCCTGAACGATAATTTAAAATCATTCCCCGGGAAAAAATTCGACAAAAGGTTTTGGCACTCCTTTTACTTGGAGCAGGTTCGGGTGCTTACAATGATTAGATATTAGGTCAGGACTGTTGAAAGTTGGGATGTTAAGAACTAATGTTGAAAACAACGGGTTTGGTTGTACTCCGGTTGCAGCCAGAAGAAGCGAAGTTCTCACCTGACCCAAGAGATGACCTCATATAATCGATTTACACATTTTGGATCAGGAATGCTAGTTGTTCCTTTCTTCTAGATTCTTTTATGACTTCCTTGTGTACTTTGAGAAATTGCAATACTGAAACAATATCGGCGAAATGCAAATATTATACCACAACTTATAAGCAATATTTTTTTTTTCTTTCATTTTCATAAGACGGGTGTGACCACTCGTAAAATCAGCGATTGTCTATCGCAATGATGGACAACGGTCAGCTCGGTTTCTAATAGTCTAATGCCACAAGTACTTATCGAACTCGTCTTAACAAAAATAGCATTAAAAGCGTATAGTATTTGCGCCACCGCTACCTACTTGAACATTGTTTGACCGGTCGTTTGTAAAAACAAATTGATTTTGTATTGAGTTTCAACAAAAACCACACATACCTGTTGGACGCGAGGGACATAAATTTGCATTAACGTGTATGAATATATGATTGAAATTATACCGCAGCTATCACCTAACTATGTGATCTTCTACACAAGTCCAGATCAAGCACAAAGTACATTTAAGTGGTATTTAAGATCTACAGGAATAAAATTCGAACTCATTGCAAATATGAGACCACATATCGATGTAGAGGTTAAATACGAAGCCATCTCACCTAAAATCATCTTCCAGCATAAGCTTCCTCAATTTCAATTACACGTTGAAAAAAACGATTCGCTCATTAGCATATCGGACACACCACATCAATTTTTCAAGTGCACCAAATCCCAAATACTTTGAATAAATAATGAAGCTTATATTCACACACATGATTTAGCATGAATAGGATTAACGTAGGTAGCTAAGATACCTATCTAATTTTTTGCATGATAGTTGCCTAAAAAATTTTCCAAAAAAAACCACAAAAACAATTCAAAATCGTAAAAGTAGGCGTGGAAAATCACTCAGCTTGCTACTACCTATGCTAAAACGTTTCTGCTACCTGCATTATTTGATATTCATTTAATTGGACATTTTGATTCGAAATTATGCACGATGAATTAATTACTGTCTTGAATTTCGACTGCATTAAGTTGTATATTTTCGAGAAAAAAAATTAATTTAAATTTTTACTACTCCTTAAACGATGGCATGAATAAAAAACTAATTTTTGATTATTATTGTTATTTCGCTATTTCAGTTAAATGCAAATTCAGAGAAATTTTAATAATAATTGTTTTTTTTTTTAAATATTAATTTCGAATATTTTGTTGCTAAAAGCTTTTTGGAACATAATTTCTTCGAGATCACTGAACTGAGTCGCGGCATTGTTGAGTCGTTGATTCGTCAAGTGTTAAAATTTTAATAAATAAATAAAGTTTTTGTTTTAATAAAAAAGAATTAATGTATTTTAAATTATTGAAATTGTATTCATCTTAGTTTTACAGAACCGACTTAATTTCTTTATCGTACGGTTTATCAAAAGCAATTTTCAGTAATTAATTAAAAATTAGCGGAATGACCTTGTGTTATAAAAACTATACCGAAGAATCTGGAATGTCCAATATAATGAATAAAAATAAAAGATTTATTGACTTTTGGTGCATTAACACGACACAACAAGATGAAGATAATAAGACGTCCAGAATATGCCATAAGAAGTGACTAAGAATAAACCGCAACTTAATTACATACTTGATGTCAATCTGCAGTTTTTTTTTCGCTTTCCAGAGAAAAGGGAATGCATATAAATGGAATGTTCTCAGAAGTGAAGAAAGAATCCAAGAAATTACGAAAAACCACAATTTTCAATTTTACTTTATTTTTTCATTAATATTTATTCAGCTCATTTATTTTTCTTCAGGTCATTGCTATTAGTTAATTGCTGAGAACAGAAAATTTCCTGGTAAAGAACTATGCGTACGAGTTTAATAGCTAATTTAACTTTGATTTTCGGAATTGAGGGCTTCATACCTTTAATATTGGAAAATCCTGAAATTTTATAAAATACCGAATGATGTTAAAACCCATTCGAAATTTTTATCAAACCACGGAGACATGGAGAAAGTTACGAAAAAGCATTGAACTCTTTCACACCTTCTTAAAGGTTGAATATCGAGTAGCCCTGAAATTGATTTTTAGGCGTTTATATAAAAGCATTGTGGAAGCAAAATGAATTCGATATCTAATCGAACCTAAGAGATATGGCGGAATTCGTGAAATTGTATACAACTCCCTTACACTCTAAGAGGTTGAATATCACAAAATTCTGAAATTAGCTTGTAGAAGTAAAAATAAATTCGATCTTTTTTGACCTAAGAGATATGGAGGATTCGTGAAATCGTATACAACCCCTTTACATTATTTTATAGTATGAAATACGAAATCAGTTTTTAGGTGATAATATGAAAAGATCCGAAGTAAAACAAAATGCGACGTCTCATCAAACGGGATGTGCGGGAATTCGTAAAAACGTATTCCCTTTTACACCCTCCGGAAGTTGAATATCAAAAAACCCTGAATTCGATGTTTAGGTGGACTAAAATGTATAAAATAATTTTTCCTAGCCCCATACAGATGCACCCCATACAGATAGTCCTGAAAAACGTGGGGCGCAAGATAATAGTAAGGAATGTGGAGAGAAGCTGATACCCACGTTTTTCAGGTCTATCTGTTTGGGTAAAAAATTATTTTATACTTTTAAGAACGTGTTTCTTTAAAAAAAAAAATATTTAAATAAATCGACCCGAAATTTAAAAAAAAATTGCTACACTTTTCTGGACTTGTAAACCCTAAAAAAGTCTGTCCGTCTGTCCACCGTAGACGACGTCCGCAAAAGTGTTTGAAGGCGCGTAACTCATAAAACCCGATGAGGTATTAAAATAAAATTTTGTTGGTAGGTAGATTGAATGAACCCCTACAAGTGCCATCTTTCGGAGGAAATGGGGTTCTGGGTAGATATGTGAAAAGAGCGATTTAGACGAAAAATGTTAGTTTCTAGATGTCAGGAACCACTTATGCTAGGAGGCTAAAACTTGGAACTTATATAGAACTATGATAGTGGACTCATTTGCAAAAAAATGTCGGTACGGGTTGAGCGGTGTGGGAGTCGGGGGAAAAACAATGCTTACGAAACGCTTGAAACCTGGAATTGAAACATTCTAAAATCCATATCTTTTGAAGAATTGTTGTCAGAAGATTGAAACTATGTGATTATTTTAAGGGTTCTTGGGAGCCTAGATAACGACAAATTTGGAAGGTGGGATGAGAATTAAGAGGGGTAAACAAATTTGGTGTAAAATATCTTTTGAACCAATTAACCAGGAAGATAAAATTTGGTTTGAGTACATTGTAAAAGTAAAGTCTAATGAATTTAAAACGTAGATTTATGATGAACCGCAAAGGAGTTGTCTAACTAAAAATTGATGAATATGTAGAGCCACTATTAATTCATCTTTGAAAAATAAGATTTTTAACCGGGGTAGCAAGTTACAGGGATAGTTTTTTTTTATGCCATAAACGGCTTATTCCAGCAAGTTGAAACTGAGTACGTATATGTAGATGTACTGCAGGAGTAATTAAGGCAATAAAAATGTTCAGAGTTTCATTGGCAAATGCTCAAAGTAAAGATTATGAGATAGAGGGGAAGCGTCCATATAATCTCCATAGATAAAACCGTATCGAGTTTCAGCACCTCCACAGTCTTAGTCGATTACTAAATTTGGATTTGGTTCGAATCCGCGCTAAATTTTATATCGAATAATAGATTGAGAAGCTATGTGGTATTAATTTAACCGAACAGAATTCAGATTATAAGTTACAAATAAATAAAAATAAAGTATTCAATATAATTTTATTTAAAGAAACTAACATAATACAGCTCAAAGGAAATTATAGATATAAAATTGGGTTCATTGCCATCTATGCCTGCGAATGTCTTTCATTTTATTAGCATAAATCATATATTTTAGCTTCGATAAATATACCCACCTTGATAGTTCTTTCGGAAAAGTAAAAAATGACACATCCTTACTAAAGAATGGGGTACTTCCACACCCTTTAACAGCACAACGAACTATATTGATAACTGAGAACTGCGCAATGAAAGATCACTAATTTCTTATTCGTTGGAACAGCCGGTTCACCGAATAAACAATTTGACGTTTATTGCAAAGAGTATGAGATTTTATTCCATTTACAGTTTAATGTTTTTAGAACATAGTAGTCGACTGAGAAAACAGATTACGCTGCTTTTCGAATACGGCCCGCTTGCGTTCTATATCATTCTCTTTGGTTCAGAATTTCAAAGGTGGAGTAAACAAATTGTGCGTGAAAAGGTTTTTTTCAACATTTTCACGAATTTCTGTACATCTTTTAGGTATGTCGAGTTATCAAATTGATTTTGCTTCTACGTGCTCTTTACATAAGCCACCAGAATTCGCTTTTCAAATTTTTTTACATAAAACCGTTAAGGTGGTTCAAAGTGGTTGTATACATTTTCACGAATTCCGATATATTTCTTAGGTCTAATGAGTTGTCGAATCAACTGTAACTAGCTTGGTAAAGGCTTTAAGCATAATCAGGGAATGTCGTAATCGTTTTAAGCCTTTTGCGATATTCAACCCCCTAGGGGGTGTAAGGTATTATTCTAGTTTTTACGAATTTCGAAAAATCTTTTAGGATTAATGAGATCGAATTCAATTTTACTTCTACGTGCTATAATGATCTAAAAATCATTTTCGAAATTTTGCGATTTTCCACCCCTAAGAGGGTGTAAAATGATTTTGTAGGTTTTTCCGAATACCAACATATCACTTAGGTCTGATGATTACAATAGGGAGCTCAGAATTGTGAAGAGAAGCTCGTGGAAGAAGTTCTGTGAAGAGATAAACGATCTTCACAGTAGCGCAAAAATTCACCGAGTACTCTCTAAGCAACACTCAAATAAGATTGGGCTCCTCGAGAAGTCCGGTAGCACCTTCACTGGGTCAGGAAAAGAGACACTGTTAGATCAAACTCACTTTCCTGGCTCGGTGGAGGTTAATGACACAATTTCCTTCTCTAACTCTGAGGCTCTTACCCGACCAATACCAGAGAATTGAAGAATAGCGACGAAGATCTTCACACCAAATAAAATAAGATGGGCAGTAAACTCCTTTGTGCCATATAAGGCACCAGGAGAAGATGGTATCTACCCTGTATTCCTACAGAAAGCATTAACCCATATGCTCCCGCTTCTTACAAAGATCCTTAGAGCTAGTCATGCCTGGGGCTATATTCCAAAACGATGGACTATGATTAGGTTGATATACATACCTAAAGTGGGAAGAAGACCAAGTGACAAACCAAAATCATATCGTACAATCACTCTATCTACTTTTCTATTGAAAACAATGAAAAAAGTCTTGGACAGGCATGTTAGAGACGGACCACTAGCGGTGAATCCATTGCACATTATTAAATTTACCTATCAGCCAGGAAAATCGTCCATCCATGCACTTCAACATCTGGTCACAAAAATAGAAAAATCGATCCAGTGCAAAGAGGTTGCGGTGGGTGGGTTTCTGGATGTAGAGGGAGCCTTTGATAACACCTCTTACCAATACATTTACAATTCCATCCAGGAGCGGGGCATATATGCCAACACCTGCTGTTGGATAAGGTTCATGTTAGCAAAACGAGTTATAGCGTCCTCACTAGCAAATGAAACACTTACAATCAAGGCCTCAAAAGGTTGCCCGCAGGGAGGGGTGCTATCAACATTACTGTAGTCAATTGCGGTCGATAAATTACTAACCAGACTCAGCACATCTGGTATAGATGTCATAGGCTACGCCGACGGCATAACCATCCTAGTACGAGGTAAACTTGAAGGCACCATCTCAAACATATTGCAGAGAGGACTAGACATGGTAGCACTCTGGTGCACAGAAGTTGGGTTAAGCGTCAACCCAAAAAACACGACTATCGTTGCTTTCACGACTAGGAAGAACCGGAGCAAACTCAAATGACCAATGCTTTCCAGTGAAAGGATCGAATTTTCCAGTGAGGTCAAATATCTGGGAGTAACCCTAGATGCTAAGATGAACTGGAATGCGCACATTAAACGCATTACTGAGAAACCTAGGATCTCTCTTTGGACCTGCAGAAGCCTTCTTCGTAAAACTTGGGGTTTAAAACCCAATATTGCTCACTGGATGTATACGGCAATAGCCAAATCAGTGATCACTTACGCGTCATCTGTATGGTGGCGCAAAACCTTACAGATAACTGCACAATCCAGCTAAGCAGACTGAAAAGGTTGGCCTGTACAACTATCTCTAGGGCAATGCGAACCACTCCTACTGCAGCACTTGAGATGATTCCTTTACACCTGCATGTATAAAAAGAAGCCAGGCTCATAACGTACCGACTTCTAACTTCTGAGGATACGGAAGCAAAGAAAATAGCCTCCGCTGACCTTATGAGAGAGCTTGAGAGCGACCTTATTCTCGGCATTCCGCTTTCGGATAATATCGTACCAAGATACAACTTTGAAATACCATTCAAAGTAGTGTTCCCACACCGAAAAGACTGGGAAACATATACACATATGCCTGAATTTGAAAAGGGAGCACTTAACTGGTATACAGATGGCTTCATGACAAATGAGAGAAGTGGAGCTGGAGTATATGGACACAGACCAAGGTTCGACATATATGCCAGACTCGACAAGTCAAACACAATCTTCCAAGCAGATTAGGTTAGGTGGGTAGCTATTGACAGAGATAGCTAACACATAGGCCGCTAGATGGGTCCGTTTGGATCCCACTGCACCAAGGCACGGCGCCTACGGCTGATGTTCCTAGCAAAGATTTATGCAATTGAACTATGCATCAGGGAAAACATTAGAAGAGGATATAAGAGTCACAAGATCTACATTCTCTCTGACCGCAGAGCAGCATTACTTGCTCTACAAGCATTTTGATTTAGATCACACTTAGTGTGGGATTGCTTACAAGAACTTAAGAAACTAGCTAACTCGAATACAGTCATACTGGTATGGGTTCCTGGACATAGTGGTATTGTAGGCAATGAGTCTGCGGACCAGTTAGCGAAAAAAGGAGCTAACTTAAAATTCGCAGAACCAGTGCCTTTCTGTGGAATGCCAACAGCTGCGGTAAAAGAAAGACTGTTGGACTGGATTAACATCCAAGCTGACCTCCACTGGACAGGGACGGTGAGGCAAAGACAGTCCAAACTGATGTTGGAAGGTCACTCCAAGAAACCAACCTCCGATTTGCTCAAATTGAGCCGGAATCAGGTTGATCGCGCTAATTACAGGACATTGTAAGCTTAAAAAACATCTGCATACGATTGGACTGGTTTCAGACGATACTTGCAGGTTGTGTGAAGAAGGCGAAGAAACTGCAGAGCACGTTCTATGCCATTGCGAAGAACTCGCACATAGAAGACTCAGACTTCTAGGACATTACTTCTTAACACCATTGGAACTCATGTCTAACTCACTCAAGAGCATATTAAAATTTATTGATATAACCGTCCTGAGTGAGTTATAATAAGGGAGGACAATCACAATAGGCGCACTGAGGCCGCAGTGAATCGGGATTTTTAGACCGTCCTCCACCATCTACAATCTACAATCTAGGTCTGATGAGATATCGAACTCGTTTTTAGTTGGGCTTTCTATATATAATCGCCTAAAAATTGGTTTCAGAACTTTTTGGATATTAAACCTTTTTCGATATTTTAGCCCTATGTTTTTATTGAAATTGAAAAAAAATAAGTAAATGAATAAAAAATCTGCCAATAGTTTGAGCGCAATTTTACTATTTTTTGGGTAGAAATCCGGAATGCGCTTAATGCTGAGATGCGGTGTAGGTTACTACGCGACTGACAACCTTAATGAGGGCATTTGTAACGTTAGGAGGGTATTTGGAAGGTTATTGTTTAGGCTGTCAGAAATAGAATGAAGATGGACAACCAACAGAAGGCAACTAGGAATTTATACAAAAAATGCGATAAGAGCTAAGAAGCTTCCAAAAGAAAAATATTAGATGAATTACTTATAACCTAGTTTATTTCAAACATTTCCAATATGATGTGACCTTTATTACTTAATCGCCCTGACGATAATAACGAACATGCGTATACCATGAACCAATTAACTTAAATCAACTTCCCTCCTATAGAAGCGCATTCCAAATATTCGCAACTGTATTTGATCCAAGATTTGTTCCAGTTAATACTATCTCTAACTTCGCCTTACGAGTCACTATCTACTTACACTACTAAGTACCTTTCAAAAATATGATCCCACGCGTGTGACCTTGAAAAATTTAATGTCCTTTTTTTTGTGTACACCCCACCCTGTAAAGAAATCCCAATGCAACTTCTTTCTCTCTTTAATCACTAATATACTTTTCGTACCGTTTACTTTTATATCCCATTTGAAAAGCCGATCTGGAGCACTAAAATAAAAAATAATGAAAAAAAAAGTATATTTCTTTATGATTTATTATAGTTATTAATTATATCTTGAAGCTTGGAAGCGGCATTATTTTATGATTTGAGAACAATTGCCGACCGACACACAGTAGACCTATACGCTTCGTATCGGGTCGATAAGATGCCTTTGTTATAAATTACTTTAGGTATCTTGCGTATAAGTGTGCAAGTAAAGTACATTATGGTTTCTAAAGTCATCAGTTACTTAAAGTGTAATGTTAATGTACCCATAGCGCTTTTATAATGTGCGGGTAAGAAACACCTTCGGTTCGATAATTTTGGGATATTAAAGTACAGTAAAATAAAATTGATAGGTTTTTTTTTTGGTTAATGTTGTTCTAGGTAGGGTAATGCTAGTGTAATTATCCAGTTAATAGTGAGCTGGGCGCCAGACTCTATTCTTTAAAAATTGTTTTATTAGGAGCGATTGCTTTCTTCTACACTTTTTGGATCAAGTTCAGTACATTGGTTTTAAAAAATTAAATTCCTGAAACTCTGAAATGAAAATATTTCAAAATTGTGAAGTCATAAAAATGTTGCTTTGAAGTTCATAATTCCAGTTTTTAAAATCTGAAGTCGGCAGGACGTTGTACTGAGATCTTATAGTACATTCACACGAAGCCGGTTTGCAGATTGTTTTGGAGCAAAATCCCGATCGATCTCATGAATTTTCCCATACTTGTTCATGATCAAGAAAAGTAATTTGATTTCAATTATGAACCAAATCTCGCTTTATTGTTAATACTTATTTCAGCAAAATATTGTCAGCTGCATTCAACACTTTGTTGACATCAATCATCATTTTCAGTTATCGTTAGTTCTGAAAGTAAACGAAAGAAGAGAACGTAAACGTCAAGTATTAGTTCATATCACTTATAGATAAGAACTTACTTCACTTTCCTTTTTCTCTACTAACAATTTTCACTTATAACTTTTCAAGAAATCACACCGAGTTGACAATTAGAGGCTTCAGCGAAAGTTAACAACAATAATTTATTATTCGCATTAAATATCGCACTACTGGCAACACTGTCCGATTTTATGTACTACTTGATCACTGCTTAATCGCTGCTTCTAATCGAAATCACTTTACAAATACTTTCGCGTTGAACTGATAGTCGTCTCGCTTCACCGTAGTAGAAACCGTGTTTATGCAAGCTTTGAGATACTTTTCTATACTCCATGTGTTGAGTCAAGAGCTTTCCCAAATATTCGGTGGTATGTGCGGAACTCGCCAGAAGTATCTTCTGCATGCGAGAAGAGTTGAGAGATTTTCACATTTGTTTGGGTGTTTGAAGGTATTTTAAGGTTGCTGTTTTCTCATTTATGAATGATGTCATTCCTAATTGAGCTGTACGGTTGCCAGGGTACGGATGTAACAATACAGTCCACGCTTCGACGACGATCGAGCCGAGGTTGGAGCGGTCTTCACAGAAGCTCCGATCTTGCCAATCGTCGTGATACACATGTACGACACAACCCTTCAGTGGTAAGCCTTTCAGTAGTCTGTTAACGATTTTTGCAATAGCTGATATTAGATGCTTTTGTGTGTATAAAGCAATCAAAAAGTTGTTTTCTCGTTCTTGCTATTTGACGCTAGATTTGTCCAAGATTCTTAAAAAGCTGCTTTTATAGCAGCTTTTTGTTGCTCACACTGCGGACTGTAAACAAGAAAGCAGCCATGGACATATTTATATGTGTGTGGCTCACCTCCATCCTCACCTCATCATAAACTAAATTTTCCCTAGTACCACTTTATTTATATTCTTATTGTTTGATTACAAAACTCCAAATAGATGTCATATGTCACGCCAACTTGCGTGTGTGTGGGTCGATCTGCTGTGTTGTAAGTAAGGCTGCCAGATTGGGCTATTTACCGCGATTTGGGCTATTTAAATATTCAATTCGCTGGTACAAATTTCAAAAAGCTACTTCTAGCTTTTTAGGCTATTCGGCCAACGAAAATTTTGTAAGTTTGCTAGTTTACAACAGAGCCGATTTACGAGAAAAAAATATAAATATAAAAATTTGAAAACTGAGTTTTAGTCGTCTCTTGGGTTAAATCTGCTAGTGTTACCGGCTCAAATACAACATTATTGTTACAAAGTTATTGTTACATGTGTACTCTGGCAACGCAAACAACTCATTATTGGTATTAAAGTTTCCAGAGAAAAATAACAACCTTGCAATATCCTAGAAAGCTATATATACTTCTCACTTGTTCTAGACATTTGTGGCATGTAATGGTTACTTCTTGCGCGTTCCACACAAACAATCGAATATACTGGAAATCCCTCGACTCAATACATGCAGTATATAAGCGCTGGAGAGCCGAAGGATATGTTTTTCATCGAAATGACGTTCAGTTCTGCGTGAAAGTGTATTTTTAAAATGATTTTCATTGATAACAGCGATCATGTAGTAAATTAAATCGAACTGTGTTTTACTTGAAATCTCGGCTAACGCCTGGGTTGCAATATTAAGTTGAACCGCTTGTATGTAAGAATGTATGACGCTAATCGCGAGGCTGCTTGATCTTCTTTAGACGCAGGATATCTGTGCTCAACACATTCTGATAAAGTACAAAGTTGAGCGTGGTATTTTAGCTACAAGTGTTCGTGCGGGTTTTGGGCTACTTGATATAGCTCACTCGGCGGGTTTTGCAGCCAACTATCTGGCAACCCTGGTGGTAAGCCATAAAAGCACCTTTTGGCTGTCCAAGGTTAGGTTAGGTTGAGAAGGGTGGACTGAAGCATTGTGCCACAGTCCATCACGAGAGATCACTGTGGATCCATTGTGGTCCCCTCGTATAAAAACCGGGCTCTAGACTACTGATTCCAAATATTGATCTTCCTTATGAAGAGAGTAGTTCTCCATAAAGGAATCATCGCAAGTTCTGATAGATCGGTCAAGAAGAATTTCCCCAAGTACCGATGCCTGGTACGTGCCAGACTTTCACATTCACACACTAGATGCTCCAGTGTTGATTCAATATTCTCATCACCACAGCGACACAGATCAGCCATGGGTATCAGCTTTGGCTGTCCAAACTCCGAAGAAGATTTTTCTTGATACGGCTGAATTTGACAGTTGTCACAGTGTAATCTTAAACATACTCCAGACTGCAACAGCGAAGATTATATCGGCATTTCGCCGTTTTGAGCGCTTGACAAGCATGCAACGCGACGCAGTACAAGAGACGATTGACTAGATAGGCAATAACTGACGGTCTTAGCACTTTAGCAGCAAGGGGGCGTTTCTGTTTTTGCGTCTCCTACTACATTCCACATACATAAAAAACGAGTTCTATGACGCGCCTAGGCAATCGTCGGGAGTTGACTCAACTTCTACTTTTTCGGCAACAAGCCGATACAAATGTGCCTTTAATAGAGGTCGGTTTGAATCCGAACTATACGCCTGTGGTGCTATACTATACCTCTCGGCACAGCAGCAACTGTCAAAATAGAGACACAACAAAATCCAGAGTCGCGAATTACCGATCAATTTTTTTTTCATTTTGATTCACAAGGACAAAAATGCTGGGTGGCTTTTTGTCCTTGTAAATCCAAATTACACCGGAAGATGACGTTCTAGCGTCGCGTCAACCGTTTCATCGCAGATGGAAATGACTACGCCAATAATATGAAGGGACACTAGTTTCGGCGACGCAAAACGGCAGACATGGAAACGCACCCTATTACTCTCCCGACGAAATACCTAGCGGTGGTTCCGAGGGGCTTCATCCGTACGACTGAGGAGATATTAAGCGGGTTAAAGCCCTACACTGACTTAGGCTTTCGATGCTTTTATTCCTCGTTAAAAAAAACACAGCGTTGCTCAAATGATTGGACTAATGTATATAAAGTTAAGATCATCTTCAACATCTTCAAATTGCAGTAACAAATCCACTTTTACTTTATTATTTTTTAATAATAAAGTATTGTGATCGACCTGAAATTTAAAAAAAAATTTGCTACCCTGAAATTTTGTACTTACACGTTTTGGGACTAGTAAACACCAAAAAAGGAAAAAAAATGTCCGTCTGTCCGCCGTATACGCCGTACGCAAAATCGTTTGAAAGCGCGTAGCTCCCAAAGCCGTTGAGGTATTAAGTTGAAATTTTTATGGTAGGTAGATTGGGTAAACTCCTACGACTGGTATCTTTTGGGGGGTGGGGGTGTAAGGGGGATGAGGGGGGAGCGTTTTAGACGAAAAATTTTGGTTTCTAGATCTCAGGAACCACTTATGTATGCTAGGAGGCTGAAACTTAGAATTTATGTAGTACTATGATAGTGGACTCATTTGCAAAAAAATTATCGATAAGGGTTAAGGGGTGTGGGTCCAAAACGTTTGAAAGCTGGGATTGAAATATTCTGAAATCCATATCTCCTAAAGGATTGATGTCAAAAGATTGAAACTTTGTGGTTGTCTTTAGGGATACTTCAAGATTAGACAAGGGCTAAAATTGTTAAGGGGGGTGGTGAGGTGTGGGGTGGTGAGGTGTGGGGTGGTGGGTAAAAACCTTGGATTACAATATCTTTTGAACCAATTACACCAGGAAAATGAAATTTTGTTTCTGTATATGGGATCACAAGAGGAGTCTACTGTATCTAAAATATTTGAGGGGGAGGTGGAGCACGAAGGTGGGGGATAGCAATTTCTCAAAAAAAGACATTTTTATATCTCAGAAACCGTATCAGAATTGATCTTGAAAATTTTAAGTTGCGGTCGGTAGACCTCTAGTAGGAAAAAAAATTTGGTGGTGGTGGTGTAGGGGATGACGGTAAAAGGGATAGAAAGGAAAAAAGTTCTGATTTTTATTTCTGGAAAACCGTAATGAATGGAAAGCTAAAAATTTAGGATTATATAGAGCCACTATAGTGACATCCTAGAAAAATAAAATTGTTGATAGGGTAGCAAGGTACGGGGGCTAGGGGTGGTTTTTTATATCTCAGAAACGGCTTATGCTAGAAAGTTGACACTTAGTACATATATCTAAATCTATTACTAGAGTAATTAAAGCAAAAAAAAAGTAAAAATTTGTATTGGGGTTCTGAGCTTGAGTAAAAAAAAATGTACGTGAATCCACATTTTCACGAATTTCGTTAAAACTTTTAGACATGTCGAGCTATCAAAATAATTTTGATTCTGCGGGCTATTTGTATA
Organism: Beris morrisii; assembly: GCA_951812415.1. Lineage (NCBI taxonomy): Eukaryota > Metazoa > Arthropoda > Insecta > Diptera > Stratiomyidae > Beris > Beris morrisii. The sequence goes on from OX638311.1 coordinate 126,503,440, forward strand.
AGCGCCTAGGAACGTTGTTCAAAATTTTTCGATATCCATACCCCCAGGGGGTGTAAAGTGGTTGTGTACATATTCACGAATTCTGATATATTTCTTAGCTATATTGGGATTTGGAATTCAATTTTAGTTCTATAAGCTTTAGATTATGTAGACTTTTCTGAAAAGGGTGCCTCTACCTATAGCCGGCTATATTCAGTATCGAAGAGCTATTGTAATTGGCGTCATAAAAGGAGATCTGCGACTTCGAACACTAAATCAAATCTAAGTCAAAACAAAATATTCGTCAGCACTTTCTATACCCGAACCTTCTCAATATAAAATGATCACCTCTCAGGTGAATTTTTTTTAATAAGTAAACAGGGTAATCATTTTACAATAGTTCTCGTTAAGTACCATTTCCAAGAACCCACACTTCACCAAACCTTTTTTCAACTATATTATTGGATCTTATTATGAAACAACTTGTCTAACTTGCGTTCCTCACATGCACCTTATCGTGAATTGAAAAAAAAAATTAACAACTGAAAGTAAAATAGGTTTAGGCCATAAAGCCGAAATACAAGTAGGAGCGTTTCTTGACCATCAAATCCAGTCTCAATTTCACTTCGATTAGAATCAAAACATAAAAAAAATTGTTCTCCATCATTACTCCAGCCCTACAGGCGCGAAAGTATTTTTCGATTTTTCCAGCTTATTTCGTTGATTGTCCAAATTTAACCGCATTAGCTTTATATTTCCGCGACCTTCTCGTTCCCGCACTCGATGACCATTCTAGCGTCTTAACTGAATTCAATCATTCGATTGAGAAAGTTTAATTTATTAGCAACAAGTAGATTTCGAGGAGGACTATCTCGTCGTTCCCATCGTAGCCCGAATGTTGTTTGAAGCCGACGAACTAACATACAACAATGTTCTACCTACATACAAAATGTTGAATTTTTAATTCCATTGTCGGTTTAGTTGTTGTAAAGTGGAATTTTTGTTGTTAGTAGCGAAACTTTTGTTTCCGAATTTCATTTTAGATACAATGTTTTATTATTTTTTTTAGATACTTAACCCAAATTATTCGCATGTGCACGCTTTGCGATTCGACTAAATACATTATTTGGGTCATTTGGACAACGCGAAAAACTACAACAATAACACTAAAATAGCAAATATTTATTGTAAAATTTTTACACGCTTAGCGCGCGAAAAATTCAAATTTAAATTTACAAAACTTAAATAGTTAGTTCCCGCCGGAGAAACGGTGTGATCCGTTGCAGGAATTCGACATATCTAGAGCGAATATTATTTATGATTTATGATAATCAATTTATTGCTTATATTTATCAAAGTTTCGGATTTTTAACATTGAGTTATTTCTTTTCTTAGGTGGCATATAAATTTCGAAAAGAAAATCTTGGCCAGACTCTATTTCACGATCTTTTCACATATTCGATTTTTATTTTATTTATTTTTTATTCTTTTCCTTCGTCTTCTTAACTTTTGCGGGTCCATGACTTTCTTACGGGCGTTGATAACAAACAAGAAAAAAACCTTGTAAGGTTGAAATCCGGGTTTTATGATTTGCGGTCGACAAGATAATAATCGATGGAAAGAATTGGGATAATGTGAATCAGTGCTGTTCTAAGATTCCTCAACTTTGTATAGTTACTTTTTATTGTTCACTTTTCGTAAAATTTACTCTCATTACCGAAAACAGGCTTGGATACTTTTTAAAACTACGTGAAAAAAAAACTTAAGACTATCCAGTGGCAGTGACCAGAGTAGACTTTACGCCTACAAAATCTGATCAAACGTAGCGTATAGATCCATACTGGATTTTTAATTTTTGTGAGAGGATGACTAAACCTTCTTCAATTTTTAAGAAGTACCACTTTTGCTTTTTTTAATGCTGGTGCTATTTTATAAAAATCAATTTTTATGACAAGTGACATAATATTATTATGAATAACGAATTTTGAATTTCCATTTTAATTAATGACTCAGTTCTTTTGAGTTGTTGTTTGTGTTTATTTCTCTTCTTTTTAGCATATTTCGTTAGTTATAAAAAAAAGCGGCAAGGTCAATGATGTTAAAATTTTGAAACAGTCAAATGTTTCTAAGAAGTTAGTAGAAACCTCTTAACTGAATTGTAATTTTTATTAAGCTATTTTTAAAATATTACTATACCACCGATAAGTTTGAGATCACCTTTCATGTCTACTGTTTAGACATTTTAATAAAAAAAAATCTGTCAACAGTCTTAGCCCAACTTTATCATTTTTCGGGACAAGGTTCAGGAAGCGGTTAAATTTGAGGTGCGACAGAAGTGCCGACGACACTGCCATACTCAAAACTCAACCATTTTGGGTCAAACGGAATTTAACACTAGTTCGTTCGAATCAGGCATAGAAAAACAGGTTATTTCGAAAAATTACTTTATCACTAAAATACCTCCTTATAAAAACACAGCATTCCTTACTGGCACTTTATATACAAATTGTAGTAATAAAAATGGAGAAAAAAGATACCAATTCGAAATCTGATAAAACTTAAGAGATATGGCGGAATTCGTAAAAAAATTGTACATCGCCGTGCCCTTACAGTAAGGGTTGAATATAAAAAAACCTAAAATAAGTTTATGTGCGATTAAAGAAGAATCCTTGGGATTAAAAACGAATTCGATGTCTCATCAAACCCAAGAGATATAGCGAAATCGTGAACACGTATTAAACCCTTTACAGCCCCTTATGGAATATATGAAAATGTTGAAATTTCCTGAAAAAATATACAATTCCTTTACAGGGAGGGTTAAATATCAAAAATCGTAAAAGCGATTTTTGGGCGTTTATCTGAAGACCTCGAGGAAGAGAAATTAGCTCGATATCTCAAAAGACCCAAGAGATATTACAAAATTCGTGAAAATATATGCACCCCATTTTCGCCGACTACTTTTTGGGTCATACTCCGGGACGCGGTCAAAGTTGAAATGTAACGTCGATTGTATCGTGACAAGAGATTTTTTGGAAAGCTAATTTTGTTTCTAGTATGTATTTAGATATATCAAAAATATCGATTTTTTGCCAATTATACTTATAAAAACCCGAATTTCGTTATACTTTCTAAAAGCTTATAGAGAACCCTATCACTTTCTTCGGGGTTGAATATTAAAAAAATACGTAAATTAATTCTTGAGTGAGTGTAATCACATAAAAGTAAAAACAATACGGTGCATCATTAGACATAAGATATATGATGAAATTTGTTAAACTTATACAAGCTCAATGCATCACCTTGAGGGTTGAATTGTGAAAAATTTTGAATTAACTTTTAAGGCGATTACATAAAAAGTAATATGTATAACGAATTTAATATATCATCAGACGCTAGAGATTTTGCATAATTTGTGAAATTGTAAGCAAAACATTCACACCCCATTGCGGATTAAATTTTGAAAAATCGTGGAATTGGTTTTTAGGTGATTACATGCAATGCCATTAGAAAAATCTGCCAATGGTCTGGGTTTTGTTTTTAAAATAAAAATATTTAAAATAAAGATTTTTAGCCGACTAACCATTGAAAAAGCCCGTGTAGACTATTCGAATTTCGGCATGTACACTTAAAGCCCATAGAAGTAAAAACGAATTAATTCCACTTGGGGTTTGAATTTCGAAAAAATTGTGAAACAGGTTTTTAAACGATTTCATAAGAAGCAACTTGACATCTCATGAGACACGAGGGATTTTGAAAAATTTTTGAAAACGTAAGCGAACCCTTTACACTTCCTTGGTTCTTGAAATTCGAAAAATCGTGAAATTGGTTTTTAGGTCATTACATCAAATGCCGTAAAAACCAATTTTATATCTCATCAGAGCTAAGGGATGGCAAACATTGTGAAAACATATGCAAACCCTTGGGGGTTGAATATCGAAAAATTGAGAGTTGGTTTTGTAGGCTATCTAATATCTCATCAAACCTAAGAAATATGTTGAAGCTTTGAAAAGCATACAACCCCTTTATACCCCTAAGGATTGAATATCTAAAAGTATTGAAATTGACTTTTTGGAGCTTATATAGGAAACCTTAGAAAGTAAAAAATGAATTCGATCATCAGATATAAGCAATATGTAAGAATCTGTGAAAATATATGCAACCTCCTTTCACCCACTTGGGGGTTGAATATCCAAAAATCCTGAAAGGAGTTAATAGATAAATATGAACACAGACCAATACAAAAAAACCAATTCAATTTCTTATTAAAAACCAATTCATTTTCTTATTATGTTCTTCTAAAAGACAGAATTCGTGAAAACGTGTTTATTACGCAAGTCCATGAAAGTGAAAAGTTAGTCGAAATCTAATTAGACCTCGGGGATATGGCAGAATTCGTGAAAAAGTATAAAACCCCCTTAGGGGTCGAATTTCAAAAAATTCTGAAAACGCTTTCTAGGTATTTATATGAAGAATCCGTAGAATAAAAATAAATTAATTATTTGGGAAGACCTAATAGATATAACGAAAATCGTGCATTCCATTTTCACTGATCATTTTTTTCGTCCCCCTTCCAAACGCCAATAGGTATTTGAAAATTTTTTTTATCTTAATTACTTTTCTAGTTTATTTACATATATGTACATACCAAGTTTCAAATTTGTAGCATAAGCCGTTCTATGGATAGGAAAAACACATATTACCCCTATAAGAAATTATATTTTTCCAACATGCTACTACTATAGCTCAATCTAAATACCAAGTTTCAGCTTTATATCGTTATAGGCTCTCGAGATATAAAAATCGGAATCTTTTCCTTTTCACCCTCACCCACAAAATTTTTTTTTCAGTTAGGGGTCTATTAGGCCTACTTCTGGTAAAAAATTTAAGCATCCATCGTACACTAATCTTGAGATATGAGACGCAATTTTTTAGAAAAATTCTTATCCCCTCCACTTTCATGCTCCACTGTCCCTTAAAAACATCTACTTTCAGCAAATTTATTTGACAACCTTTATACACAAACCGAATTTTATTTGTCTAGTGCAATTGGTTCGTGAGATATTGTAATCTTAAGTTTTTCACCCTCCACCCCCGTACGCCACTGCCAAACTCAAAAATTTGTTTCCGATCCCAAGTATACCTACAGATATTTATAAAGTTTTCTTTTCGTCACAGTAACCGTTTAGGAGATATGGATTTTAGAATGTGTCGATCTCGGCTTTCATGCGTTTCGGACGCATTATTTTTTCCCCTCATTTCCACACCCCTTCACCCATATCGGTAATTTTTTTGCAAATGCGTCCACTATCGAAGCTCTATATAAATTCCAAGTTTCAGCCTCCTAGCGTAAGCGGCTGCTTAGAGCTAGAAACCAAAATTTTTCCTCTAAAACGCTTTCCCTACTTCCACCCTCCCACCTGCACCCTTAAAAATATGGTCACTTCAAAGGGCCTATCCAGTCTATTCATAAAAAAATTAAATTTAATAGGTCAAGTGGTTTGGGAGCTACGAGACTTCAAACGATTTTGCGTACAGTGGTCGATGTACGGCGTACGGCGGACAGACGGACTGAAATTTTTTTTTGCTTTTTTCGTGGCTACTAGTCATGAAACGTGAAAAAAAAATTTTTGGGGGTAGGACATTTTTTTTTTAGAAAATCGATCACAATACTGTATTATTGAAATAATAAAGTAATAATAACAATAATAACTAATCTTATATCTCATCAGATCTAAAGAATGGTGAAAATTGTGAAAACGTGTGACACCTCCTTCAAAAATTCCGCGGAAGTAAAAATCATTCCGATATCCCATAAAATGTAAGAAATATGTTGAAGAGGAAAAAAGGTTGAATATCCAAAAACCTTGAAATTAACTTTTTGGCGATTATATAGGAAGACTTATACTCTGTACAGACTATCCGTTTTAAACGCTTTTAAGTAGGCAAAATAAACGTATTGAAAAGTAGTGTTCAGACTAGGCAACCAGTTTAGTTTTGAGAAATTGATTGACTTTCTGCACCATTCAATACTCTCTTTCAAAGCTTACTTCAATTTCAGCAAGGGTCGCAGTACATGTTTCCTGTTAACAACACGTTTTCGTAAACTCAGGAAGCGATTAGAATGGGGTCGCGCTAGAATACTTACGCCGTTGCCACATATAACATATGAATTACATAATTGGGCCATACACCGGGACGAGATCTAGTCCTAGTATAATATCAGTTGTTACGCCATTAGAAGGTTTTTCGTGATTTGGTTTCGGGCCATTACATGAAATCGGAAATGCGTTTGTAGGCGATAATATAAAAAGTCTGTGGAAGTGCAAACCAATCTAATATCTCATCAATCCTAAGAAATATGTCGAAAGCCTTACGTCCTATTGGAGTTGAATAACAAACATGCTGAAATCAACGTTTTGACGATTATGTAGAAAGCCTTAGGAAGTTAAAATGAATTCGATATCTCATTAGAACTGAGAAATATGTAAGAATTTGTGAAAACATATGCAACCCCCTTGCACCCACTTTGGGGTTAAATATCCAAAAATCCTGAAAGAAGTTTTTAGATATACATATATAAAAAAAGCCACAGGAAGTAAAAACCAATCCGAGGTCTTATCACTCCTAAGAGATATGACGGAATTCGTGAAATCGTGTTCAACCCGTTTTTACACTCTTAGGGGTTGAAAAAGGAATAAACCTGAAAACGAGTTTTAGGTATTTATTAAATAAGCCCGTGGAAGTGAAAAGTTATTCGATATCTAATTAGACATGAGGGATAAGGTTGAATTCGTGAAAATGTATACAACCCCTTTACACCACCTTCGGGGTCGAATTTTAAAAAATCCTGAAAACACTTTCTAGGTATTTCTATGAAGAGCCCGTAGAAAAAAAATAATTCAATATTTGGAAAGAACTAATAGATATGACGAAAATCGGGAAAATATATGCATTCCATTTTCACTGATCATTTTTTTTGCCCCACTTCTGATCGCCAATGGATATTTAAATTTTTTTTAATCAAAATTACTTTTCTAGTTGATTTACATATACGTACCAAATTTCAACTTTCTAGCATAAACCGTTCTATAGTTAGGAAAAACATCCCCCACCCCCGTACCATACTACCACTATAAAAAATTATATTCTTCCAACATGCTATTACTATAGCTCTATCTAAATACCAAATTTCAGTTTTATATCATTATAGGTTCTCGAGATATAAAAATCGGAACTTTTTACTTTTCACCCTCCACCACCCTAACCCTCTACAGCATCATCCCTGAATTTTTTTTCTGCTGGGGGTCTATTAGGCCTACTTCTGGTAAAAATTTTAAGCATCTATCTTACACTGTTCTTGAGATATGAGACGTGATTTTTTAAAAAAATTCTTACCACCTCCACTTCCATGCTCCACCGCTCCCTTAAAAAATTTTACTTTCAGCAAACTTTATTTATCAACCTTTATACAGAAACCGAATTTTTTTTGTCTAGTGCAATTGGATCGTGAGATATCGTAATCTAAAGTTTTTCAACCCCTACCACCGTACGTCACTGCACCCTCTCAAAAACTTGTTTCGGATCTATTCTACTAGTATATCTACAGATGATTATTCAGTTTTAATTTTGTGACATTAACCGTTTAGGAGATATGGATTTTAGAATTTCTTGATATCGCATTTCGAACGTTTCGGACGCATCATTTTTCATCCCACTCCCACACCCGTTCACCCATATCAACAATATTTTTGCAAATGGGCCCACTATCGAAGCTCTATATAAATTCCAAGTTTCAGCTTCCTACCATAATCGGTTGCTGAGATCTAGAAACCAAAATTTTAGGTCTAAAACGCTTCCCCTACCTCCCCCCTCACACCCCCGCCCCACAAAAAGTGGTCACTTCAAGGGGCCTGCTCAGTCTACCAACAACAAAAAATTCAACTTACTAGCTCTAAGTGTTTGATAACTATAAGCTTTCAAACATTTTGCGTACGGCGTACGGCGGACGGTGGACGGCGGACGGCGCACAGACGGACTGAAATTTTTTTTTCTTTTTTTGGTGTCTATTAGTCATAAAACGTGCAAAAAAAATTTTCAGGATACCAAATTTTTTTTTTTTAAAAATCGATAACAATACTTTATTATCTAATGAAATATTTAAGAATATGGCTGAATTCGTAAAATGTAGACACACCCCTTTACACCGTCTTAGGGGTGATGGAAAATTAATTGAATATTTCAGACGGCCTAAGAGATATTATCCCCCCCCCCTCCTCCCTGACCACCCACAATATTTTATCTCCGACCTATTCTCCTAGTATAACTACAAACAACCACCAAGGTTCAACTTTGTGACATAACAGTATACGAGATACTGATTTTAGAATGTCTCTATCTCAGCTCCTCTTAAAAATTTGATTTCTAACTCAACAAGTTTCACCTTTGTGAACCGAACTATATAAGATATACAAATTTTAGAATAGCTCGAGCGTTTCGAACGCATTTTTTGTCCCCCACTCCAGTTCTATACTCTACCATACAATTCGGAAACTTTTTTGCAGACGACTTACTTCACTACCATAGTTCTATATAAATTCCAAGTCTCAACTTCCTGGCATAAGCAATTCCTGATATACAATTTAAAAGGGTTCAACCCAACCTACCCACTAACAAAATTTGAACTTAATAGTTCAAAAGGTTTGTCAGAAACAAGAACTTGTTTTACTTTTTTGGGGTCCTAAGAAATTTGAGGGTAGTATTTTTTTTAAATTGATCACAGTACTTTATTATTTAAAAAATTAAGTAAAACCGATGGTCATTGTAACTAGTGTTAATATTAAATATTTATGCTTATTATTATAATATAATAATAAAAAAGTAAATTTTAAATGACAATAAAGCGAAATAAACAAAAATAGGTGTATAAAACTCTTGGTGCATATGTTCTTTTCAAAATCCATGCAATACTCGTAATGTACTTAACACCTTTTTTCTTCGAGTCCTGCTATAAGAATATCTCTAATTTATTTTAAGCTATAAAACACATTAGCTGTGAACTCTTCAGAAAGTTCATAGGCGCCGGTATTTCTGAAGAAATCTTTAACAACTGTATTGGATTTCTAGTCAGACTATAATTGGCATATGCTGATTAATGTGAATCGTCTGGCGCGTGAATTTTGATTCCAAATGACCTTAGACTATTTGGTCAAGCATAGAAATACTGATAATAAATTAAAGATTTACGGATTTTTCGGAAGAGTTCATCGAATCGTGTTATCGGACATAATCAGAAAATGTAAGGTGTATTTTGAACTCTGGGTTTTTGGATATGATTTTGAGGAAATAATTTTTTGATACCCATTGATACAGTAGCGTACAAAAGTGAGGGCTATTCACAACAAATCCCATGGGTGTGTTAAAAAGGTGTACACCCATAGTAGTTTTTGGAACAATCCCATTTAAGTTCCTCAGCTACCATGTGTTCAGTGTACTGTACACCCACGGCAGTTCCTCAACTACCACGGGTGTACATCAATGGGAGTTCTTCAACTCCTTGGGGTGTGCACTTATAGGGGTTCCTTTACAACCATGGGTGTACCCCATGGAGGTTTCTCGCCATGGGTGTTTGATTCATATAAAAAATTCAATTTATTTCCTTTGATGAAAAGAACAAACTAATTGTTAATTCTAAATCAAATATATTATTATTAATTTCTAACACTGAAGGGTGCGACGCTAACACCGGTAACACCGGTTTTCAGAAACCATTGAATATCTTTATTTGAACAAGTAGTAGTCAATACGATACTGACCTCGCAAACCCGTCGGGGCGCGAAGGTGGATGCATACAAGGACGGCTTAGCGATTTTGATATCAGGTAAGTTCACACTAGTGAGCTCGTGGGCAGACAACTGTAGACTGGAGGTTAAAGCCTCAAAGACAGAGTTGGTCCCCTTCACGCGTAGAGCCAAAATCCCGGAGTTCACCCTCCCTAAACTGGGTGGTCTCACCCTACAACTTAGAGATAATGCAAAATACTTGGGTATAGTCCTAGAACGGAAAATAACCTGAAGTATGATGAGCGACTAAGGAAGGCTTTAGTGGCTATCTACGCTTGAAAAAAGATGTTCGGGAAAAACTGGGGAATTCAGCCAGGAATGGCTGATTGGATATACACACCCATAGTCAGATCTCAGGTATGTTAGTGTGGTAGGGAACGCTGCAGAAGTTTACCTACCTCAAAAGACTCACCAAGGTTCAACGTGTGGCTTACACAGGAGCAACAGACGTACTTCGAATCACGGCTACAGCAACGCTAGAGATGATTCTTCCTCTCCTACCGCTGGATATTTGAAAGAGTGTAGCAGCGAGAAGTGCCGTGAGATTTAGAGAGTCAGCCAACTTTGTACCCAGACCTGGGAGGCACAGCTTCATACTCGAACGGTTTAGTGACAGTAACGCGTAAGTGGAAACAGACTACTTAATTCCGCAGCTCGAATTCTCTACGAGATTCTCAACGAGGATACCTAGCAGAGAGGGGAGGAATGTGGATCAGCCCCGTGAAGAGGACTTTCATATCTACACGGACGGTTCGAAGACAGACGCGAGTACGGGTTCTCCGCTGACCTGAACCATAGCGAGTCATTCGGAATAGCCGATTGGTGTAGCGTATTTCAGGCAGAAATCATGGTGATCGGTCAGGCTTGCAAACTGTTAGAAACTTGTGCAACGCTGAACAAACCCGTCATCATCCTAACAGGTAGTCGGTCGCCGATTAACGAGCTTGATTCACACTTGATCAAATCTCGCCTCGTGAGTGGGTTCTGCACACATTATAATATAAGAATTTGTTGGGTTCCGGGTCACAGCGTGATTCCGGGCAACGAGGCTACGGATGAAGTCGCAAGGAAAGGTTCGGCGCTAGGTTAGGTTGGGTTACAGTGGCGGCCAAAGCCTCACATAGACCCACGACGGTCCATAGTGATACCACTAAAATCAGGAGACTCAATGTACCTATGATAGTTGCGCTTGCGTTTCTATCTGTATTGAGTTTAGTTCGTTTAGTTCAAAGGTCCCTGTTACCGTAGCAAAGTTTAACAAGCTCTGCATGCTGTTAAACGAGACTTCTTTAAGATTTGTGAAGGTCGGTGCACCAAGAGCCTTCACTCGTCTCCTAGCAAGAGCTGGGCAGTTGCACAGGAGGTGTTCTAACGTTTCCCGTTCCCTGGGTAGTTTACAGTTCCTGCAGAGATCAATAGTAAATAGCCCCATTCTGTACGCATGCGCCCCAATCAAACAATGGCCGGTAATAATTCCGACTAAAGTTGCGCATTGCGCCCTTGGTAGTGCTAACAAGAGTTTAGTTTTTTTCTCATTTTGAGTGTTCCACATTTGTTTCGTGGTTCTGGAGGTTGATGTAGCCTACCACCTGGCCTCGGACAGGCTTACCATTTTCTGCTCTAGGGAGTTGTGAATGACGTTAAGAGGCGGTGGTACCGAAACCGCTGTTTCTTGCCCAAAGTTTGACCCTTTTTCAGCAAGATCATCCGCGAGTTCATTTCCTAAAATGCCACTGTGCCCTGGAACCCAGCAGAGTTCCACTTTCCTATTTGAGCACAGTTTCTGTAAAGCGCGTCGACAGTTAAGTACTGCCTTGGATTTGATAATGCAGGATTGCAAAGCCATTAAGGCTGCTTGGCTATCCGTATTGATAAATACTGCCTTATCCCTTTTTCGCAATTTGTGAGCTATCTCCGCCGCCTTCTGAATTGCCAGTACCTCCGCTTGGAAAATACTGCAATTATTCGGCAGTCTGTAGCAAGAGTTTGTTGGAAGATCAAGTGAGTGCATGGCTGCGCCCACTCCGTCCTCCATCGGCGCTAAATCAAGCTATTTCTGTGAGGAGGCCAATTGAAGACATTAAGCAAGAAATTGACGTGACTGCGATATCGCAGACTAACAACGGCACGCTAAAACACTAGGTGTTGCGGAGATTGCAGATCTGTGCCGCAGTTGTAGTGGACCCGATCCCTAGGAAAGTATTTTCTACATGATTTGCGAATGCCTTGGACTGGCTTTGAGGCAGGAACGTGCGTTGGGAACGCGCTTTGCCATGAACTTGGGTGAATTCGCAAACATAATGCTAGACAAGCTGCTGCAGTTTGGCAAGGTGGTTTACCTAAGATGCTTTTTCCCGTACACGTGGGGTCACAACGAACGCTTCCGTGGCCACCCATCTAACCTAACCTAACCTAACTAGCGGGGTTTACTGTACTGCTAAGATATGAATTTTATTTTTTCCTGATAAACTTATTTCTCGTAAATGTAGAAAGTTTTTTCTCTGTGAAACCGCAGGTTGAAAATGAAAACGAGGTTTTGTATATTCTTTGGTTCAAATTGTTATATTTACCAGATAGTCATGGCTACTCCTGATATTCTGAATTCATATCCAGATACTGTAACAAAAAAATCGCTCTGGTACCGATGATGTTAGAAAGATTTTACCAAGTAGGTAGATTCAGAGAAATGTTGATCTTCACGAATTCTTCTGGAACTACCCTCAAAGTTACAAGTTCATTTTTGAATTTTTGAGTACAAAAAGCATACAGCGTATTCGGCAACAATCAAATCATCTCTCTTTTAAGCTAGTAAAATAATGGCAAGTTGCTTCTGCTATTTTTCATGTAAAATAAATTTTTTTTCCCCTGAAGTATTCAGGTAAGTAGAAGTCCATTTATGGCTTTTTCTTTTTAATTTAATTATGAAGGTATATATAAGTGTGTTATTGTTCAGAGCTGAAAGAAGGTGATCAGCGCAAATTGGTTTGCCATTAAATACACATTATCCGAAATGGTGGAAATTTTATTGAAAGCCTGAAGACGACCTTGAAATTTTGAACTTATTATTATATACATTGTCATTGTAGAAAATTAATACAAATCGATTGTTTTATTTTTGACGATTTTGTGGTCAAATCATCGTGCAGTGTTTTATTATTTACCGATTGACTTTTTTCTTATTATTTAATTGGAAATAATGAAGTCTTGCGAACATTGCTAGCTCAATACTTTTGAACCTGTCTGTACAGATCAAGTTAATAGACTTTTCACGATGAAGAGGAGATTGATTGGTGCAGAATCTTCAATTGCTACTAATAAGCCAATGGTTTTTTTTTGCGATCGCTTGGTGAGATATCGGACCTGTTTTTACTGCTGAAGGCTATAAGACCTGTAAAGTTATTTCAGAGTTTCTCGACATTCAACCACCAAGGAGATGAAGAGGGTTTTTGTGAGTTCCTCACTTAGGGTTTTTGGACTTTTTCGATATTCTACCCCCAGGAGGTGAAAGTATGTTTAAATAGAAGTCCTCCAATAATTCTGTCCTTTGCCGTTTTTAACAATAAATAACTTCATTTCCGTAAAAGTCTATATTTTGAAAGGGTTTATATTAAATTTTTTAAAAATAATAAAAGAGCAAGGAATGAGTGAATACACCAATACATAATTTTTTCCTATTCAAAAGCAAACGTTTTTGTTCGATAGTCGTCCGCTGCGTGCTTGCAATGTCGTTACTGTCATCAAATCGTTCAACTAACTCTGTCTTTTTCTTCTTCTTTTTTCTGAAACGTGGCTTATCCGGGGTTTTGAAACGTTATGGGTATATACTGTAACGACTTGAATTTCCGGGGTAGGCTCGGCGGGTGGCGGGATCCGTTACAAAACATTTATTTGTTATTTGACTTCAGTTGACATACATTAAAATTATTATTTGATTTCCTTTGGGTTTTCTCCTTGATGTCTGATCGTCGCCCCTGCTAAACGTGACTCGATTCGTATTTTCTGTGGGTACGAATTCACTTGCCTTGACCCTCTCTGCTCTCTCTCTGTCTTTGTCCCACTGTGTGGCCTTTACTCTCCTTGTCTTCGTCCTTCCCGGTCTGCGCGTCCTTCCTGTCTTCGTCCTTTCCTGTCTTCGTCTCTCTGTGTGGCCTCTGCTTTGTTCGTCTTGGTTCAGCTGTGTCTGTGGTTTGGCGTCTTTCGCCGTGGCTTATAGTAGCTGGACTTAGCTCGACTCCTGGCACGACTCTGCTTGCTTTAACTTGACCCTGATTACTGATCGTCATCTTGTCTCTGTTCGCCTGATCTGCTCTGTTGCTTGGCTTGTTGCTGCTAGGCTCGTCGCGGCTTGGCTTGCTCCGCTGCTTGGCTTGTCGCTGCTTGGTTCGTCGCTGCTTGGCTTGATCCGCTGCTTGGCTCGTCGCTGCTTGGCTTGTTCCGCTGCTTGACTTGTCGCTGTTTGGCTCGTCGCTGCTTGGCTTGATCCGCTGCTTGGCTTGTCGCTGCTTGGCTTGCTCCGCTGCTTGGACATGAAATAGTCGGTCTCAAGCTTTCAAAGAGGAACTGTAAGTCCACAATGCCTTTTCCTGCTTGGGAACCGATTAGAGACGGTTGTCCTGTCAGAACGTCATTCTCTTCGAGGCTGTCAATCACAGGTCGAATCGATCGCTCAATAGCCAACGTTGCTACAAGAGGAACTGTAAGTCCACAATACCTTGTTAGCAGACGCAGATTACTTTCATTGTTTTGTGATTCGTGGACGGTGTATGCAGCCGTCAGTATATAGGGCTTTCGGCTTTTACATGCGATTTGTCGGAGGGTTTAGCGCCTCCCATCTAGAGTTCGCTGCGTCCTCGGCACACTCCCTGATACGTGCTAAGAGTACGTGCGCCCCCGTGTGTCATTAATTAATTTATCAGTTTATTAGTACATCTAAATGTATCCACCAAGTTTAAACTTAGCCGTTCCAGAGAGAGGAAAAAAAACCCATCCCTATACCATACCATCCCTATTAAAAATTATTGGAATCGGAATGTTTTCCTTCTCATACTGAAACCATACCCCGCCCCGCTGGGGATCTATCAGGCCTAACTGTTAGGCATATTCTAAGTTCCTATCTTAAACAGTTCTTGAGATATAAGATGTTATTTTTTTGAAAAATTCTTATCCGCTCCGTTTTAATGATCCACCGCCATCCTGGAAAAAATTACTTATAGAAAACTCTCCTTGTCAAACATTGTCCCAATCGTTTGGAATGTATTGTTTCCCCGCCCCCACTCGCGAACCCTTTTTCACGGACTTTTTTTTTGTCCCGCCTTCGAACGCCATTACAAGTCTTAATTCTTTTTTGTGTAAATGTCTTTTCTTGTAGCTCCACATACACACACACACCAAATTTCAACTTCCTATCATAAACTATTTCTGAGATACAAAAACACTCCATCCTCTATCACTCATTTTTTCCCCTCACTCCTACACACCTCCACCAATTTTGACTATTTATGCAAATTCCAAGTTTCAGCCTCCTGGAATCAGCGGTTCCTGAGATCTAGAAACTAAAATTTCTTTTAGAAGGCTCCCCCACCTCTTAATATCACCACTGCTGTGTGTAGTGGTTGACGAAATTTTACAGGCTCTATCTTTGACCGGAGTCAAGGTGGTTGCTTACGCGGATGATATCGTTCTGATGGCGAGAGGTAAGTTCCTGAATACCCTGAGCGATTTACTAGAAGTTGGGCTCAAATCCTTGAGCAGGTGAGCTGGTAACTGCGGTCTCAACATCAATTCGGAGAAAACCGACCTTATCCTCTCTACGAGGAAAAAAGACCGAGAATTTAGGCTCCCACGCTTGAATGGCGTTACCATCCCGCTCTCCCTTAGTGTGAAGTACTTAGGAATCTATCTTCATCCTAGGTTGAACTGGAAACTCACGATTGATGACAGGATTAAGAAGGTATCGAATGCTTACTACGCTTGTCAGAAAATGGTAGGGAAAACCTGGCTCCTTAACCCGAGGAGAGTCCATTGGCTGTACATCACGGTAGTTAGACCTGTCCTTAAGTACGGGTCACTGGTGTGGTGGCATGCGTTGGATGTCGGGACGAACAGGGTCGCCGTGAGCAGAATTCAAAGAATGGCACTCACTGGGATCACTGGGGCCTTACGTACCACGGCCTCACAGGCTCTGGAAGTAATGCTCCACATAATCCCATTGGAATTAGCGGTAAAATCAATAGTAGCAAAGGGTGCTTTGCGTCTGCGTGAGGCAGGCTATTGGATGGGAGGCAGTGTGGGTCACACTAGGATCTTGTCAATTTCCCTGTGTTTTGCCATGCCGTAGCGCACCGACTACAGGAACTCGTCTTGAAGTTTTGGACATTCCTATGCTGTGAATATTCCCACCAGACTGGAGTGGCGATTTGGGATCATCGACCCAGACACGTTTGCTATCTACTCTGATGGCTCCAAAACGGAAAGCGGAACGGGCGCGAGAGTGTACTCTTGCGACCTTGACATTATGGAATCGCTTAGGCTACCGGATAGCTCGAGCGTGTTTCAGGCCGAGATTTTTGCACTGACTAAAGCAGCTGAAATAATTGAGCGAAAACAGTGCGTGAATGGTACAATAACTATTTATGTTGACATATTATGTTGGCACATTGCTAAATCCAGACTTGTGGAAGAATGTAAAAGAATATTGCAGATGGTGGGTATGAATAACAACCTGAAGATTAGTTGGATTCCTGGTCACAGTGACTTCTCTGGAAATGGAAAAGCAGACGAGCTAGCCAGAAGGGGGTCGGAGATGAGCATAGAGCTGGCCGACGAATCGGTTCTATGTCCCATTGAATGTGTAAAGAGAATGATTGGTATTGAAGCGCTTAGACAGATGGAGAGGGCCTGGGTGAATCTCTCGGGTTGCCCGCAAGCAAGAATCTGCTGGCCGAAACTTGATAGGAGGAACTCTAGCTTCACTTTGTCTCTGGGCAGGGACATTTGCAGACAACTTATAGGGGTCCTAACGGGACACTGTCCCTTTGGGTGACATGGAAAAAGACTTGGAATACCCATGGCAGATCTGTGTCGCTGTGGTGATGAGAATGTTGAACCAACACTGGAGCATATCTTGTGTGTGAATGTGAAAGTCTGGCACGCACCAGGTATCGGTACTTGGGGAAATTCTCCTTGACCGATCTATCAGAACTTGCGATGATTCCTTTATGGAGAACTACTCTCTTCATAAGGAAGAGGAATATTTGGAATCAGTAGTCTAAAGCCCGGTTTATACGAGTGGACCACAATGGATCCGCAGTGATACAGTGGGTTGTGGCACAATGCCAGTCCACCCTTCTCAATCTAACCTAACCTAATATCACCACTTAGAGGGGCTTCCAAAATTTACTCACTCAAAAAATTAAACTTAATATCTTAACGGATATATCAGCTACTCGACTTAGGACGCGTTTCGATACGGCGAGCCTCGTTTACGGCGGACAGAAAATTCAAAATTTCAGGTTAACATTTTTTTTTTAAATTTCATGTCGACCACAATGATTTATTATAAAAAAAATAAAAGTAAGACTTCTATTTTTCGAGACAAAGCCCATAAGGCCCTCATCACAGCCTCACTTCCCAAACGAGGTCAACCCAATCTACCCACTTAAAATTTTTTAGCTTAATTGCTCAAAGGGCTTAGTGGCTACAAGCCTTCAAACGCATTTCCGCACGGCCGACGGCGGACAGACGGACTTTGTTTTGGGGTCCACTTGACCCAAAATGTGTATTTTTTTTTAAATCGATCACATCTTATTGTTTAAATAATGGTATAAGGTATAAGAGGTGGTGATGCCATCATCCTCCTTCACTTAGACGTTATCACAATTAAAAGAAACACGAATAAAAGTAGCTAAAATCTAGATCCTACTTCGATTAGCTTCCATACAAAAGTCACTATGAAATTGGCACTTACATCCATCCGAACTTGTAAATGCAATCAGCGATGAAGGACAAAATAAGTTTAGGTTGAAAATAAAGGTCTAGCAAAACGTTGTTACGGAAAATGTTGAGTGTAGCTGTTTTTTTGTTTAAGAACGTTAGTGACGCCAAGCTACCATCCAAATGTCCTTACAAAAGAAGTGTAAACGGAAGTTTCACGTATAATTAATAACTCGAGAATGCCTTTAGTTTTGAGAAGTAGTTCCGAACTTTTTGTGAAATATTTTACAATTGGCTGCCTATCGTAGCTGCGGTTATTTCTTAATATGAATGGAAGGTAAAAAAAATAAGCCCTGCGGTTGCGATGATCATCCAATTTAGAGCTCATGAGTACGAATCCCACCCAGGTCATGAGGTTATCACACCTGCGGTCTAAAGAAAAATTATACTGGAATGAAAATGGAAACAGCAAAAGTTCTGCGGTCTTGCTGCTCTCAGCCGAAGAAGGGGTCATGCAGGAACTGAAGACATAACTCGTATCTCAAAGACTAATCATGTTCGGCTACAAATGCTACAATTTTTATTTTTATTTTTGTATTTTTTTTCTAGAAAATATTAGGTATCTCCTGAGTTCTCATTTAAAAACTTGTTCTTAAAAGAGGCGCCCTGAAATCATAACGGACTTTTTGCACATTCTAGTTATGCTCAAGTGTTATGTTACTTATCACAGACATGAGTGTCAAGTCTTAGAGTTTAAGATGAAGAACTAAAAATAGATCTAGTCTGATCCGTCCGTTCTGTACTTTTCTTATAATATTCTTGAATCCATCGATATAAAAAGTATCAAATTACAAGATTTTAAAAATAAACGTCGCGACTTTACACCGCCATTCCTATGCTACTGAATAGTTTTAATGTTCGGTGTAGATGTCGTGGAAATATTTGAAGCGGTAAACAAATTATCATATTATTAATTTTTTTTTTTTTAATCAAAGGTAGACAAACAATCACGCAATCGAAAACATTATTATTTTTGGACATGATCAAAAAAAATTTCTATCAAAAAAATTTTGTAAAATTTAAGATCGATGAATCCGTTTTCTTCGAAGTGTGATTCACACGGAAATATTTACGAAATTAGTATCGGGGTTAAGAATGTACCTTTCAGGATTAGTGATTGGCATCGATTATAAAAAATATCCGAAATCATGGAAAAAATCGCGGGAACGAAAACGATGCGTATTTATTATAAGAAAAAACTTGTTTTAAGAACCTTAGTTTCAAACGTGTCTTCATAATTGTCTAAAATTTTAATTGTGAATAACGTCATCATTATAACGACGACTAATACGTACTACCTTATCACGTTTCTATTGTAGCACTTCTTGGAATTAATAAACAAGCTACTATTATTGTTTTTCATTTCAGTATGATTGTTATCTTGCCTTAAGTTATGGTATTCATTGGATTAAGTTTGCTTTCAAGCAAACAAATTTCAATAGATCTGTAACCCCAAAAGTTGGTAGTAACGCATACCTTGAGAAACCTTAAAGTTGTCTAAAATTCTACTGAATCTGGCATCCTTAGGTTTGGCACAATTTGTTCGTTAATACTTAAAATGCTCTTGATTCCACCACGCAATGTTAAGAAGAAGTCTACAATTTACACAGCATAATTTATCAGAATTTCAAGATATCATGGCAAAAGCGAAGATTAAATACCATACAGATGTCTTTTAAAAAATTGACCTCTCATTGACCTGATCTCAACGCAAACTCAAGATCATATGTTTAAATTTTTCGAGATTAAGTAAATATCAAAAAGGGAGGCTGTGTGTTTTAATTATCTAAATCTTATCACTTTTCTAGGTAAGTAGAATTTAGAAATCACACTTTTCGATGAAAACTCCAAAAACAGTGACTCCAAAAACAGTGCTTTGAGTGACCAATAGTTCTTAATAAATAGGCTCTTTAAACGATTAAAAGTAAAGTAATTTTTATTAAATGAAATTCTAAACAAAGTTTTTAATAAAGTTGAAGTAAGCTCAAGTTTGCTACTGATCAAATACCTGATCTGCCTCGAGTAATATGTCCAGGATATTTGAATGGGAATAAATTTCGACATTTTTATTTAATATAATTACTGACTTGTATTTAGTGTGACTTCTAAATTGTACTTAGTATACTTACCTGGATATTAAAAATTACTTATCTTCACTGATGAAAGAACTTTCGGACAAACAGACTAGTCTATATCCCTTTTCAGCTTTTAAACATAAATAACAAACATAAGACTAAATAATTTTTTTCATTAAAATTTGAAACTTATTTGAGTTTTTAATTTTGAAGGTTTTTAAGATCCACAAATTTTTTTTAAGTATTTATTTTAATTTTTTTTACTTTATTTTAAATAATAAGCTAACATGAAGAGGCTAAATAAAATTGTTGAGTGCTTGAGAAAAGAGATAAAGTTGTACTGACTTTTATAACCCGCCCATGCCTTATAATAGAAAGCTGAAACTTTCTTACTATTATGACCAATATATTTTTGAAAATTAATAAAAGTTCATAATTTAACCAGTTTTTCTTTCGATTCTCGGAACAGTGTAAAATTGCAATCCGTAAAATGTTGTTCAGTCAAGTAAAGAACTCTTTTACATATAAAATATAATGTGGAAAAATATTTTTTATTCCACAATGATAATTTAAGTATCCTTTGGCAATTTAAACTAATTTTAGGTCAAGGGCAGTACAATATTTTTCAATTAACTTTATTACGTTTTAATAACAAAATATTTATTTATAACAATAACAAGAAAGAAGAATAACAGAAAATCTTTTCCAATTTTACAATTGCCACGAATTACAAACAAAATATTTTACATGTAAATAAAATATGAAAGTACTCATATAACGACAATGAAAGAAGTATAAGAAATTAAATAATGGATTATGTATCAGAAGAACGAAAAAGAGTGACCAATATTGTCTGAGTACGGTGGGTGAATTACTTTGGAATGCAATATCTTTCGAACAAATTATAGCAGAAAGATAAAATTTTGTTTGTGCTTGTAGTTTTACACGTGCAGTCTATTGGAAGTGCAGTCTAAAAATTATTAAGGGAGGAGATAGAGGACCGAAATAGGGGAAAATTTTTATACTCTAGATGAAATCATATAGAGTATTATAAGTTTAATCCAGCCCGAAAAGTTTGTAACGCATAGAATCGAGCCTCGGACGGAAAAAAGTTATATATTATTCAGTTTTGGCCAAAAATCCCAAATCAGTTTGCTGTCCGTCAGTCCGTCTGTCCGTCCGTTTGCACGATAATTCAAAGAAGTTGAAATTTTGTCACCACCTGTAAAATGACAAAAGTAAGGCTAAGTTCGTTAATGGGCAATATCCTACCACTCCTTCGGGTACCTCCCATACAAAAGTCCTTAAAACACGTATTCACAATTATTGCTAGAATGCTTTAAGTTAGGAACTCTGAAATTTTGTTCCGAATATGATCCAAATCGAATGAGTCTTTCGTGGAGCAGACTAGAAAAGTCCTTCAAAAATTTATACAAGTTACAAAATCCACTATAACTCTAGTACGAGTTAAAGCAGGGATTCAAAATTACAGGAATTAGTTTTATATCAAAAGCAAGACTGAGTTCATTAATTAGCGCCATCCGTCGATTTCTTCGGGTAGCTGTCATACAAAATTCCTTAAAACACGTGTTCACCAATATTGAACGATAACTTTAGAACGCTTTAAGTTACGTCTTTGAAATTTTGTATACGTTGATTTTATAATAGTCGCAACTTAAAGAATTAATATGAAAAATATCCCATAAGTCCTTCATGTAGTTGCCATACAAAAATTTTGTAAAAATGTCCTAACTTAATTTAAGGAACTCACTATAACTCAGTAAATCGTTTAACCATCCATCGAGTAGCCAATATTCAATAGTGTCTACCTGTAAATAAAAGGTCATGCAATAATTGTATGTGCACTCCTCATTTTTATACTCTAGATGAAATCATATAGAGTATTATAAGTTTAATCCAGCCCAAAAGTTTGTAACGCATAGAACCAAGCCTCGGACGAAAAAAAGTTACACATTATTTTTTGTTTATTTGTGGCCAAAAACCTCAAATCCGCCTGACGTCCGTCCGTCCGTCTGTCCGTTAGCACGATAACTCAAGAACGCCTTCACCTAGGATCTTGAAATTTTGAATCTGGATGTTTGGTTGAATTTGTAAGGCTAAGTTCGTTAACGGGCCAAATCGTCATACTCCTTCGGGTAGCTGCCATACAAAATGTCCTTAAAACACGTGCTCAAGAATATTAGCCGATAACTTCGGAAGGGTTTAAGCTACGACATTGAAATTTTGTATGTGTTATTTTTCCAATAGTTGGAGATAAATATATGATTAAGAAGAAAATCCTATTAGTCCTTCGTGTAGTTGCCATACAAATATCCTGTCAAAATGTATTCACTTAATTTATGGAACTCACTATAACTCAAGTAATCTTTTAGCTACGAATTCGGAATTTTGTACAAATTAGTTTTGAGTGAAAACAAAGTTTGAGTTTACTAGTCAGTGAAATCCTCTTACTCCTTCTGCCATACAAAATGTCCTTAAAACACGTGTTTAAGAATATTGGTCGATAACTTCAGAAGGGTTTAAGCTACGTCTTTGAAATTTTGTATGTGTTATTTTTCCAATAGTTGGAGCTAAATGCATGATTATGAAGAAAATCCTATTAGTCCTTCGTGT
This sequence comes from Beris morrisii, assembly GCA_951812415.1. NCBI lineage: Eukaryota > Metazoa > Arthropoda > Insecta > Diptera > Stratiomyidae > Beris > Beris morrisii. The sequence goes on from OX638311.1 coordinate 126,525,959, forward strand.
AGCTGCCATACAAATATCCTGTCAAAACGTCTTCACTTAATTTACGGAACTTACTATAACTCAAGTAATCTTTTAGCTATGAATTGGAAATTTTGTACAAATTAGTTTTGAGTAAAAACGAAGTTTGAGTTTACTAATCAGCGAAATCCTTTCACTCCTTCTGTTAGTCCTTTTACTCCTTCTGTTTTGTACACGTTTATTTTTAAATGGTTCCAAGGAAAAGGATAAATATGTAAGAAATCGAGTGAGTCCTTCCTGCACCTCCCATGTGAAAGTCCTTCAAAAAGGACATTTTTTTTCGATGATTTATCCAGTTCAAGATATGAAATTAAACACTGAATATTGTCTTTTAGTTTTGAGTAGCAATCTAATGGCAGTCCTTAATAAAGGACATACAACATAGACACACGTAATTCTACTTTATCCCCAACTACAATATAAATCGGAGTTCAGTATTCATCTAGAGTATTATACGATTGGCTTGCAGCCGATCGTGACTGCAGTATGTTTTTGATATATTCCCAACTAAAATATAAATTGGAGTTCAGTATTTCATCTAGAGCATCATTGGCTTGCAGCCGATCGTGACTGCGTTATGTTTTAAAAAAAACAAATTTTTGTATCTCAAGAACTTGACCAAATTTGTTTTAGAAATTCTTACAGAAGTTAGGCTTTAAATGAGAAAAAAAATTTCTGGTACGGATGTAGGAGGTGAGAATGAAAAACAACAAATTTCGATTTTCATTTCTCGAGAGCTGCTACATTTAACCGCTAAGGATAGAAAGCTAAAAATGTATAGTTATATAGATACTCCATAGACTCAAAATTTTTGATAGGGAGGTCTTTTTCTGTATCTCAGGAAGGCCTTACGCTAGAAAATTGGTAGGATTAAAATATTGTCCGTGAAAACGGGGTATTCTGCATATTAACGAATTTTGTCATATCTTTGAGGTCTTTCGAGGTATCGAATTAATTTTACTTCCCCGTGCTCTTTATATATGCGACTAGAAACCCTTTTTTTCAAATTTTTTTATATTCAACCACTAAGGGAGTGTAAAGTGGTTGTGTACATTTTCACGAATTCCGACATATTTCTTAGGTTTAATGAGATATCGAATTCATTGTAACATCTAATTCATTGAACATCATTCGCATATTAACCTACACCGCATCCCAGTATAAAACGCATTCAGATCCAAAGAATGATTCATTTGCGTCCAGACTATTGGCAAATTTTTTAAAACAAAATTTGTGTAAGTATCGATTGCAATGAAGGGAATACAAACATTTGTCACGGTTATTAATAAACAAAATTAAGCGCTGTGAAATAAAATATCTCTGAGCTAGTTTTCCCTGCGGGATTTTCCACTCACTCGTTTAATTTGGATTATTTACGGTTTTTAGATTCTAACTTAAATTTGTTAAGTTTAATTTGATATAATTTAATTTCAATTCACTTTGTTATAAGCTCTTATTTCGTTCATGATTTTGATTAATTTTAATTTAACTTAAGAGTAGATTTGTTTTATATAATTTTAAGTTTTATTTTGCTTTAAAGTTTTCATAATAATTTAATTTTATTTGATTTTGAATTGCATTCTTTGACTTGAAATTTAATCAATTAATTTTTTGGATTTTAATCACATTTAAAGTTTTATTCAGATCTTAGGTTTTAATTTTTTAGTTTTACGTTTCTAATTTGTGATTATTTTATTCATTCTTATGTATTATTTAGCTTTAAGTGTTATTTATTTTTAAAATTAACATAGTTTTCAAGCTTCAATTTAAAATATTTTAATTTCTTCTATCTTTGGTTTTATTTAGTTGTATCCTTTATGTTGATTCATAATTTTTTAAGGTTTCAAGTTCTAATCGCATTTTATTTTATTCAGTTTCAGTTTTAATTTGTTTTGGTTTTAGTTTTAGTTTTATTTCATTCCAATCAGGTTCTATTTTATTAGTTTAACTTTAATTTACAATTTAGATTTTTATGATCAAGTTTTAAGTAATTTTATTGAATTTTTAATTGTTTTAATTTCATATTTTTTAGGTTTAATGTTCTAATTCATTAGCCTCTCATTACGCTCTACATGAAATCTGTTGAGTTATAAGTTCAGTCCTGGCCAAAAGTTTGTAACGCATAGAACAAGGAGTTTTGCACGAAAGAAGGTGTATTATTTTATATTCAGTTGTATTTAAATATTCCAAACCCGATGGCTGTCTGCCTGTCTGTCTGCCTGTCTGTCTTCCTGTCCAAGCGTACGTTAATTCAATAATGCCTTGGCATAGGATATTAAGAATTGGATTAAAAGTGCGTAGTCAAATTGGTAAGTCTACCTTCGCTATAACTACGTTCTAGTCCTTCGTGACCATACAAAAGTCCTTAACACACGTATTCACGAATATTTGTTGATAGTTTCATAGCTCTTCAAAACAGAAATTTTAATGGTTATTAAATCTATTAATTCTGATAAAATGATATATACCTATGAAAAAAAAAAATTAGCACTTATGAAAGTTTGTGTAGCTGCTATACAAAGGTCATTGATAAATTTATAAATTCACCTTCCGGGATGCACAATAACTTATGAAATCTTATACATATTATTTTTGAGTTAATAGTACTGCTGCGTTTGTTAGTGAACGAAATGTTTTCATTCTTTCGGGTACCTCAGGTCATATACAAATGTTCTGAAAACTGAATTCAGAAATATTGTCGTATAGCTTCAGAATTCTTAAAGCTAGAAAATTTAAAATTACACATTTCTTGAATTTCCTAGACGGCTCACACCAAAATTTCTTCTTTACTCCAAGGCATTGATGATTTGAAAATTTCTTGGATAAAAAGTCTAGCGTTGCAATCAAGCCTTGAAAAAATACTGCTGACGTGCTTATTCTTAATTGCCTTCATTTTAATATTAACAAATGCCAGCAAATAAATTTTTACCTTAAAGCTAATATTTTGTTCTTTCATTACGTCCTTGCCGCAACACAATTGTTGAAGTTTTTTCTACATGTGATCTGGAAGTTATAAATGTTTTCTAGTAACCTAATTGCTGTTCCAGATTTCAATTTAATACTTCAATAATAAAATATATAAATAAATTAATTATACACAATTATATATTTATCAGCCATATACTTGCATTATTCCGTATAAAAGCAATGAATCCTTTTGTTTTATGACGTTGAATACCTAAATACCTACATTAAAATATCACGTCCTTATCTAGTGCAGAAAAGGTTGACGACTTGAGAAAACAACAACATTGTCTTGCGAGCAGAGTAGACACACTATTAGTCAGTGGTGTGTTTAGTCAGAGGTGTGGTTATTCTGTTGATTAAATATAGTTCAGAGATTAAATTTAGTTAAGAGATTAACACATACAACTAAGACAAAAATAAATGTTATTCATTAGATAATCGAGTTGTTTCAGTTTTCTTGATTATATTAGTGAAGGCACAACATTCATCATTATCAGCAAATAATATCTAGTTGGCCATGGCTTTGTTTCACGATATTGTCTTTATGGTTTGAGCCTTAGATATTCCATGAAGTCAATGTTTCAGTAAAGTATTGACGTAGTTATAACGACGTCTATTCTACAACTTTAAAGTCAGAAGATGTGGTTTAGTAATAAAGACGTAGTGTGGACGAAATACTAAACAGTTGATATGTAGTCAATGCTGGTTACATTTTGTAAGCTTAACCACTTTTATACGACTCCTTACTGAGCTTGGTTTTCATGTTACTTATACTGACTAATAAACGACGCATACTCGTTCTCTGACTTTATCGTCTTATATCAAGTAAAAGTGACTACTTGGTTACTGCATATATGATTTTAAAGTCATCGTCGGTATTTATGGTTATAAAAATGTCGCAAAAACTTATTAAATTACTTTTTATTCGCACTAACAAGGCTTTAAGCGTCAAACGTATCTGACTTCAGAGATCATTACAAGAAGGAACAAAATAAATTATATAATTATGTTATACTTATACTTCAAGTTCGAACTGTTCAGTCATGTAGTCATATGAAAAGGAACTTCACCGGCACGGCCATCAGAGTCAAATGGAGTAGCTGCCTGTAAACTTGCATTCGGTAATAACAATAAATTGGGTTTAATAGTTAATATTATTACCGATAGATGACTGAAATGGAAATAGAACTCATAAGTCGTATATTGCAACCGTTAATATTAAGTAGCTATTTCGCTGCCCACGATAAGGAGTCGCATATCAGTTGTAACTACTACAAACTCGTACGGCATGAAGACGTCCTTTAATCGTATTTTTTTGGAAGTTGTGGACTTAATAAAAAAAATATTTTTATTGAAAATACAAACGAACAGTTTATTTTAATTAGATAATTGGTGAACTAAGTAAGGTTTTATACTTAAGAGGCAAATTGTGTTGTAATTTTATAAAAATTTAATTTTCTTTTCTTAAAAAGATCAAGTTTTTAAGGCACGCCTATTTTTGGTAAAAAAAATGTTTATCTTTACGGTAAATTTCTATTTCATTGACAAATTTGCCGAACTCTTCATGTAAACTTTTTATATTGCTGTCTTACGTTTGCCATATTTTATCAACTTTCAATTCTCCTTAAGGTGAATTCAATTATTTAAATAAAAGTAGTATTGATGTAATAATAATGAATATTTGTACACGTTTATTTAAAAACATTCTTCTGCACAAATACACAACGAAAATTGTTTACGCACTGCACCAATAACAGAGAGACGTACTGAAAGTCACAATCAGTGGTAGCAATGACTGGTTTACAACGTCGGTATGACGTTGGTAATGAGTCATATATACAATTCGATATAACGTCGTGACGACTCCCAAATTTTTCTTCACAAGGTCGCTTAAGGGTCGCCCTAATGTCGTCAGTTAGACATGTCGGGTAATTAATACGATCAGGAGTCATTACTACAAGTCACACCAAACGATAAATATGGTGTCCCTTTGGATCATATTTCTTATCCTTCTACATCATTAGATAGCTCTTTCTATCAACAAAAAAATTATGTTACAAATGGTTTAAAACCATCATCTAGTTGAACTATGTGAAAATACCACATGAACGTCAAAGTTTACAAGTTTTCAAAAATTTTCCCCTTTTATTTCTGTCCGAAGTTTTCCACCGGGCGTGTTAATTTTATACAAAATATTGTAAAAGTGTTAAATCCGTTCGTCGATTCACCTGAATTCTTGTAAGATCGGTAGTCTTATAATCCTACAGGTTTTATATGAGGATTAATTTTTCTAGATAACGCAAATCCGTCAACTGTTCTGGTTGGAAGCATAACATGCTTCAAGTCCACCGGTTGAAAAGGAAGCGATACTATTCCGGACCCGAAATCATTGTTTGAATATTTTAAATAAACATTTAAATTTTTATTTTTGTTTTTCTTATTTTGAAATATATGTGAGCTTAGGTCAAAAAATATGCAATCTAGAAAATAATAGATGGCGCTTCATCGAAGCTTAATTTCCTATGCCAACATTCGCCAATTTGTGTTCGAGATTCGGGGCGTATTTGTCTCGATAAGTGTATTTTTCCATGCCGACATGTCTTCAAGACATTGGTAAAATTCTCGCGGATTTATTCAACAGGATAGCTTTATTCGTAAATCACATTTTGTACCCCTCTAGCGTTAACGCCATCTAGATCTCAAAAGTGAGACCTGTTCCAAAAGAACAGCACTCTCTCTGCAAGATCGTAAAAGAACGACCCTACAGTTAAACAAATAGATTATCTTAAAAGAACATTCCCGGAGGGGTCTTAAATGTCTTCCATCACACATCGATTTGAATCGCAGGCCAGTCTTTGATATTAAAAATAATTGCGTGCTACCAACTCAGAAATGCCGCAAACTAGATGAGTGTTTGGAGTGCCTTCTCTTCGTGCTTTTCTTAGTATAATAATTATTAATAATTAACATGTAGGTATTTACCAAAGCAATGCCCCAAAACAAACTAGACCTTATATCGATATAAAACGGTAGTTGAAGATCTTCGGGAAATAACCCAGATGACGATAATGCGTCCAATGACTAACATCGCTAAGATCTTCAGATCTGGCTGAGACACGATTCTGAATTAGTCATCCGGAACTTAAACGAGGACAAAATAATCGATTGCAATTATCGCCACATTCTGAATAATTAGTGAATTTTCAAACAATCAGTGAACTTTTTCGATTTTGATGCATGTAGTTTTTTTTAGAGGAAGTCAAATTAATTTCGTACTGCGTACATTGTTTATTATTATTAATTTTTTTTTTTTCGTCAATTTTTAATATCCGATAATATCGATATGATGACGGAAACACAAGTACCTAACCTCGGACTGGACAAACTATGCCATGACAAAGCTGATTTTTTTTCAAGTAAGATTTTGCCATCTTCACCGTAAAATTCAGAAAAAATGCCGATGGATAGAGAAGGCGTAAGCATTATAAGGAAGTAATATAAAAACACGAGACTTGGTGATTTAAATGTTTCTCACTTTTTGATTTATCCGTGGGCTTACTAAGTACCTAGCTTCAAATTGATACGCTTAGGATTATTACTACCTAAGTACCAACAATTTTTATCCATTTAGCAATCCGCTGAAGCTACCTTTGAAAGGTAGCTGACTGCTCATACATAAACTTTAATATTGATTAATTCCGCGCATAGTTCAACTTTTATAGTCTACGGTGGAAGTAGATTTTACATGACTATTTATAGCTACCTATCGATTTGTTACAGAGCTTCATTAGACGGTCGCGCAATTAGCATAACTCTTCATGTACATTATATTAAGTGACATTGGGAAGTTAGCCGCTTATTGTAGCGTCTTTCTGCATACCAGAGGCCAAACGATGAATGGCTGGCTAGAATAGCTGGGGATTTATTTTTTACACGGAAAATTTAGTCTCAATTTTATGAATAAAATTGCAGTTTGGGATTTACGTAAAACGTTCACGTAGGTAAAGTATAACGCGTCTCTACGTCATTGAATTCTTCGATTCAGCGGATTGTATGATCCACATAATGTCCATGAGTAATTCGAATAAAATACAAATTCCATTCATGATTAAGGTTGTGTTTATCTCTTTGAATTTTTGCAGTATTATTAGTCATTTCATTGGTTTTTATCGTAATTTCTTTGTTATATTTACGAAAATTCCCATCAGATAAAAAGACTAATGCAATTTTTGAACATTATTTATTTTGATAGGAGTAGATTAGTTTGAGATAATATAATAGTTTTGAAAAGACTGAAGCTACTTTGGTAGGATGAAATAAAATAATCTCCCAACAGTCTGGGCGCATCTTTATTATTTATTGAGTAGAAGTCCGGAACGCGTTTATTGGTGAGATGCAGTATAGGTTACTATGTGACTGAAAACCTAAAAAAAAGTTTTGAAAGCGGTTAGAATAGGGTCGAGCTAGAAATCTTACGCCGCTGCCACATATAACATATGAATTACGTAATTGGGCCATACTCTGGAACGCGGTCAAAGTCGTAGTATAATATCAATTGTTATGCGATTAGGAGATTTTTCGTGATTTGGTTTTGGTCCGTTGTAGGCGATTATATAAAAACTCTGTGGAAGTGAAAACCAATCTGATATCTCATCAATCCTAAGAAATACGTCGAAAGCCTTACGTCCTCTTGGAGTTGAATATTTAAAATTCCTGAAATCAACTTTTTGACGATTATGTAGGAAGCCTTAAGAAGTAAAAATGAATTTGATATGTCATCAGAACTAAGAAATATGTAGGTGTTTGTGAAAACACATGCAACTCCCTTGCACCCACTTTGGGGTTGAATATCCAAAAGTCCTGAAATGAGTTTTTAGATACATACAAAGAATGCCCGAGGAAGTGAATACCAATTCCATGTCTTATCACTCCTAAGAGATATGACGGAATTCGTGGAAACGTGTTCAACCCGTTTATACCATCTTAGGGGTTGAAAAGGAAAAAAACTTGGAAACGAGTTTTAGTCGATTATAAAACAAGCCCGTGGTAGTGAAAATTTATTCGATATCTAATCAGACCTGAGGGATACGGCTAAATTCGTGAAAATGTATACAACCATTTTACACCACTTTGGGAGTCGAATTTCAGAACGTAGTCGACACTTTCTAGACTTTTTTAAACGTTATTTTTCATTAATAAACTTTGTGATCCATCTGAAATATAAAAATAAAATCTGCCAACGGTCTGGGCGCAAATTTTTTATTTTTTGGGTAGAAATGCGGAACGCGTTTATTGCTGAGATGCAGTGAAGGTTACTATACGATTGCCGATCTTTTTTTGCTTTAATTACTCTTGTACATCTATACATATACGTTCTAAGTTTAAACTTTGTAGTATAAGACGTTACTGAGATATAAAAAACCATCCTCCACACTCCTGTAACTTGCTACCCCTGCCAAAAGTTCAACTTTTCTGGGATGTCTCTATAGTTGCTCTATTTAGTGGTCCATTTTTAGCTTTCTAACCTTTGCTGTTTTCGAGAAATAAAAATCAAAATTTCTTTCTCCCCACCCGGTTTCACCATATCTCTTCCCACACTCACAAAATTATTTTCTCTGTTAGAAGACTACTGGGACTAGCTCCTGTTAAATGGTTAAGATCATACCGGACGCGGTTCTTGATATATAATAAATAATTTTTTTTACAAATTTTTCAAAAATTTTACTTTCAATAGACTCCACTTGTAATTCTATATACAGAATCTAGAATCTAGGCGTTTCTAGTACTATTGATTCGAAAGATATAGAATCCAAAGTTTTTTACCCTCCACCATAGGCGTGCCGTGGACTGAAATCTGGCAGGGGTTAGGGGCCGAATGGCTCAGAACATACTACTTCTTCCGAAAGGCACGCATGCTTTTCATACAAGTTCGTCCTTTTTGTGTTTACAGATTGGGTGTTCGTATAAAAATCGAATGATCAGCCTTAGGTTACGACTTTGAAATGTTTTATACGTTGTTTTTCCAATAGCTGTAGTTGAAGGAAAGAATTTGAAAAAGTCCCTATGAGTCCTCCTTCGAGTAACTACCATGCAAAAATCCTGTAAAAATGTCTTAGGAGATTATTTCTATCTGCGATGATGCGTTTTGTTGCTGGGTCAATAAATTCAATTATCTTTTTAGTAAAACGCTTAGGAGTTGCTATATTAGTGGCGTTTCTAACTTCATCTAATAGTGTCACTATCATATGGTCGACTTCTTCGGTACTTGTGATCGACTGGAAGTCAAGACTGCTTTTTTTGAAGTTTACGCAATTTTCGCCAAATTTTTTCGTTTGTAATCTGGGTATGCAACGTCTTTTGCCGATGTTTGGGTTTCTTTTTCGATGCTAGAACTAGTAAACCCCAAAAACTAAAAAAAAATCCGTCTTGTCCGCCGTATGCCAATGCGTTTGAAGGCCCGCAGCTCATAAACCCGATAAGATATTAAGTTGAAATTTGTTAGTGGGTAGAATGGGTGAACCTTTACGAATGGTATGTGTTCTAGGAGTGGGGTGTGAGGAGGGAGGTGGGAAGATCGTTTTAGACGAAAAATTTTGGTTTCTAGATCTCAGTAACCGCTAATACTGCAAGGCTGAAACTTGGAATTTATGTAGAAAGTGGACCCGTTTGCAAAATGGTCAATATTGGTTGAGGGGTGTGGGAGTGTGAGGAAGAACAATGTGTCCGAAACGGTCGAAAGCTGAGATTGAAACATTCCAAAATCCATATCTCGTGAACGGCTGATGGCAGATTGTTGAAATTTAGTGGTTGTCTTAAGTGATACTAGAATCCTAGACAAGGGCTACAATTATGAAGCGGGGTAGGGTGGTATGGCGGTTGGGTGGTATAAACTTTAGATTACAATATCTTCCGAACCAATTATTTAAGGAAGGTAAAATATGATTATTGAATATAGGAGTACAAGTAGAGTCTATTGAACTTATACTTATATCTCAGAAACGGTTTACGCTAGAAAGTCGAAACTTAGTACGTATATATATGTAGATGTAATACAGGAGTAATTAATGCAAAAAAACAGATTTTCATTAGTGTACAAACGTGGAGTAAAAAAATAGGTCCGTGAAAATGGTTTTTTTTTCCGAATTTCACAAATTTCGTTACAACTTTTAGGCATGTCGAGTTTTCAAATTAATTTTACTTCTGCGTGCTCTTTATATAATGTTAGGTTATTGTCCTAAAACCTCGTCGGAACACGATATCCGAACGGAGGCGAGTAGTCCTGGCCGGCGTAGACCCAGAGAGGGGTCGTGGGCGCCACCCAGTTCCAATGTCAGAACTACTCTTCACTGTATTCCCCGGCCGAAACTCGGAATTCCGGGAAACACGACACGCAAAAAAAGCAATTGGGAGCTGTCGAAACGAACACCAAGCATACACTAATCATACATAATTTTTTCTATATGACTTTCAAATTTAATATTGAAAAAAGAACAAAAAACTGAAGTAATATATATAGAAACAAATTCAAGTAAAAAATAATATTAATATCTTAGCCTATGGGCCCCGATGTGGTTATCCTCTCTGCCGTCAATTCTCGCCAATCAATTCCACCACCGATTTTCGCCGATCAATTCTTCGATTTCTTTGTTTTCTTCGAGGTGTCCTCGAACGTCCGTTCTTACAATTTGCAGGGATTTCACTCGCGATTTACATTTATCAATTTCGCAAAACCACTAACTCGTGGTACTTGATTTTCTTCACTTTATTTGAATTTCTTTTCGCACAGTCCACTCGACTAACCAACCTCATGGTCCTCACTTCTCCACTTTTTTCCGAACTCTTTTTACCCAAAAAGCTAACGGTGCCCTTTCGGAACTGACTCCCCCGCGGTCAAGTTCAAGTTCAGTACCTGTTCTGTGTTGTCGCACTGTATTACCTTTTTCTTGGGCATTATTAGTTTGTTTCATTCACTGTGGTTCGAATGTTTACATTATGCGCAAGTAATGACCGAATTGAAATTATTATAATTTGATTTTCGCGCGGCTTGTTGGCGATTGTGTCCCTAACTCCTTAACCTAATTATATTTCACAATTATTCAGTTTTCAATTAATTATTAATAATTATAACATAACTTCCCTTGTGGGGTTGCCCTTATCTCCTCTTCCACAGCTCGTCGTATTATTTAAAAAGTAAACCACCCGACAGGAAGAAGTGGGGGCTATTGGCGGCATCCACCCCTCGGAACTGGGATTAAAATCATCGAGTCAAGGCCCTCCAAACTTCTTACGAAACCTAGGCTCTTTCTTTTGCTTCTTAGAACCTAAAGTACGACCGGAGGTCGTAATAATAACCGCCTAGAAACATTTTCAAAATTTTTAGATATTCAACCACTAAAAGGGTGTAAAATGGTTGTGTATATTTTCACGAATTCCGACATATTTCTTGGGTCTAATGAGATATCAAATTCACTTTCACCACTATAGGCTATAAATTTAATCAAAGAAAAAACCGATTAAAACAATTTTCGATGCTAAACCCCCTGCAGATGTAAGGTATTGTTCAAGTTTTCACTAATTCTGACAAATCTTTTAGGTTTAATGAGATCGAATTCCCTTTTACTTAAAATTAATTTTAATGATTGCGACTAAAAATCTATTAATAGTCTGGGCAACATTATTATTTTTTGAGTAGAAGTCCGGAAAACGTGATATACTAAGATGCGATGAGCTTACAATGCAACTGACAATCTTACTAATAACCAGGAGGCTATTTGAAACGTTGCTTCTTTAGGTTCTTAACCACAAAGAAACCTGCACCGCATCTCGGCATAAAACCCGTTCCAAACTTCTACCCAAAAACAACAAATTTGCACCCAAACTAGTGCCAACTTTTTTTAAGGGTACTACAATTATAATTTGGCTTTGACCGCGTCCCGGACTTTGTCCAAAAATGATAAAGAGCCTAAACTGTTGGCAGATTTGTGTAATTTTAACGAAGCTCTCATTATTAAAAAACAAATTTTTGATTAAGACAAAAAAAATTTACGCATTTACAGAAACGTGCATGGAAAGTTTTGAAAATTGGAAGAAAATTATCGAGGAGGCTAGATCACAATAATAACGCCATAGAAGTTATAGCTATAAGTTTCATCAGGAATTCATCGTAGTCATTGAATCTTCAGTTATTCCTTTTAGTAGTAAGTATACTGCAAAATGAATCTTACAATCAAATTAACTCGACCCAATCGAATCAACAGAAATCGAGTTACTCGCTTAGCATCGATGCCTTGGAAATAAGCGCATTGAACTCTTTTGTTTTGCAGCTACCAATTAGGTGGTTAGGTAAGGGTCAGAATAAAAGTAATTTTCTTCGAAACAAAAGTAAAGATCATCCGATTCTTAGTCCACACATACATACGTTCAACAGAAAAAAAATCGAAATTAAATTTTCCATATTTCTCGAAATACTCGCTCATAGCCAAACTAATCGCGAATATTGGCAAAATGACTAAACACCACTTTCATCCGATTTCTTTCCGATTATAACATTTCTCTTCTCTATCTTTCGGATGATGGCCTCAATGACGCTACCACGAAAAATCCCATTACCTTGTTTTTTTTCTTCGACATATCCGCGCACATTATCCACCATTCGAAAGAAGTTCGCGAACGAAGAAGATTTTTGCTCGAAAATCTCATCCTAAACATTAAAACCGGTTCGAAAATCCAAAAAATTACCTCAAAGTTTATAATTTAAAACAAGAATCTTTTGAGTCATCTGAAAATTCTGCACGATTTCATCACCAGAATGTATGAAGGTCGTTTTCAAATCGAAACGTACTCGTAACGTGTGTGTAAAGTAGCCATAGAAGATGCCAAAGAGGCACTGGCCCAGGCTGAACCTGGGGAGCTATAGGCTAGAAGAACTCTGATGATGGGTCTCGGGTTAGAAGTGAAGATAGTTACTATAGTATGATACTGGATGGTGGACACTATCCCAGAAGCGTTCCAAGCTACGAGTTTATATTGGGGATATGATGGGGTTGCGGCGGGTTGGGAAATGCCGATTCGAACTCGGACTTGGAGTTGGACGCGTCTCTACAACTCGGACTATGACTTCGAAAAACTTTTCTTAGTTTCTTAAGGAAACTGAAATGTTTGCGGCAGTGCGATGACCGAGGTTCTATGATGGTGTTGTCGTCGTTGGTTATTTCTTTTTTTTCTCAAAGGTTGTTAGACTTTTTTCCAATCTTTTCTTATTTTCACATCTTTTCGGTGTTGTTTTTTTTAATTGGTCGAAAATTCGATGTAGCGAGTTCACGGATTCATTCAAAGCTTATGGTGCCGATGGTAATTATTGTTTTGCTGCTGTTGTTGTTGTTATTCTTTTAAAATTTAATTATTGTTTTTCAAAGTGGAAGAAATATATTTTTTTCATCTTACCTTTTTTTTTGTATCGGCCTATAAATTCCAGACATATCTTATATTTGCATTATTGATTTGAATAAAACTCGACTGAAGCGATATATTTAGATATCATAGAGGTAATTTGATATTGTACCTGCTGGGTTTCACGGAGACTGCGTTTGTTTTATTATTCGAGAAGAAGAAAAAAGAAAAAATTAACACAAACTCTGCATAAGGATAAAATAACAAAACAAAAAATATAATAACAATTTGCTATTTCAGACCAAATACTGGTTGGATGTTTCTAAAAATATCTTTACACTATACGTTAAAAGTGTAATCACATGAGAAATCATCTGCGCTAATGCAATCGACCATACATGTATGAAAAATATGTAAAAAAAAACAAGCATGGTTAAAAACGCGATGTTCTTAATGCAACTCGCGCATTATACGATATTGTAGTAACTCATGCTCGGCTACACGTACTTGAAGGAGATGCAACTCCTCTGATAATAGTGTAATGCGAATATAATTCTCATAGGCGCCACTTGCTGGTTAGGAATTCCGATCATAGTCATCATAAGCGCTAGGTGAAGTTTACAGTTCCAGTTATGTGCGCTTACAAAGAACCCATCCGAAGAACAAAATCCCAAGAACCCATGCAAGCCCAACGTAAGCAAAGCAAAAATAACAACAAAATCTATAAGAATCGCTAGCTGGCTAAACTACGAGTAAATCGAGTTACCTTTATTCGTACCTGTGGTAGTTTTACATGCCAAAGCCTCCCAATATCAACTTTTATATTGTTTTATTGTACGGACCCTACTAGTGCTCGGGACGATGGTAACGTAAGTAAACATAAAGTACAAAAAGAAAATAATTTGCAGGCGAAGAGAAGTTACACATACAGTAGAACTGGTTATAGGTGAGGTGCTTACCTTATTTTTCGAAATGATAGTTAGGACTGATTTCTGTTCGCACGCCGCCAATCGAATCACTTGCATCTCTTATACGACCCCTGAAGACTATAGAAATCTGTACGTACAGTTTTATTGACGACTGTCGCCTGATATCCTGGCACACACTTGGTTGCACATTTTTGCCCATCATCATATGTGTAATGCATAGATAGTCTTGTAGATAGACACTAGATACAATGCATTGCATGAGATATGTGCACGTAAGGCATATAATCCGGCATATATTGCAGTTCATTAAAAAATATAATCGGATAAGGTTTATTACTCTTGTAGGTGCTTCATCTTGAATATTTTATATTGAGGTGATGTGATTTTTTTTTTATATTCGATATTTTTGAGTTCGCAGAACTTACAAGATTAATCTAATAATAGCTCACACTACTTTAATACATTGATTTTCCAATATACTAAATAAGTAAACCATGTAAAGATACGTAAAGATTGAGCATGGATGATAATTAAACCTAATGCGATCAGTCTTCTTTTACAATAAGGCGGGTTACTTTGTCAAGAAAACAAATCCTTTAAAATGTTTTAAGTTGTATCTTCTGTAGCAGAAGATTAATGATTTTCAACAAGAGTTGATTCCTCTTGATACACGAATACCGAAAAGATGTGGGCAGGTTTTGCATACGAATATAGTAACCAGACTGAAACAAAGTGTCCTCTAGTTAGTAAGTTGTGTGATAAAACAATTACAGTGTGGAATTTATTTAAAATTTTTAAGTTACTCTGTACTTCACACATCATTGTAGTAGACGCATGAAGCGACTTCTTAACACTTTGCTGTGCAGTGTTATTTTTGCACCGTACTGTCTACTGGAAACGTAATCAAATGCCCTGAACGAAAAAAGTGGCCATATGATTGTAATATTCATCGATGGCGCGACAGCCCGAATCGAACATTGTCCTCCAGAATACACCGACTCAAATCTGGCATGTGATTGTGATGAATGGAAACGCTCAAAATGTGACAATCTAGTACAACCTAAAAAAATCTACTAACAACTTGGGCACAACATTGTTATATTTCGTTTTTAGGTTATATCCGAGAACGTGGTGAAAGACGAGCTGTTGTATTGATGCAGGCACCCTTCAAATTTAACCAGGGAGGAATTTGAAAAAATAATTTTTTAGGGTGCCTGTATCTGTAACAAGCTCAGTGTTACATTGCGACTTTGTCCACGTTTCCGATTATGACCCAATAAGGAGATTGGAGTTTATAATTGCCAGTGGCGAAAGGACTTCCCATACTTCCATACTTACCACGACTTTAACCGCTTTCATACAACTTCAAAAAAATTGCGTTTATTTAAATAAATCATAGTGGATAATCTATATATATAAAAGAGAATGTATGTATGTATGTATTGTTACTGGTCAGTTTTGGTTGTCACCCTGTAAGAAAAGAAGAGAATTGTTAGTTTTCAATATCGCGATAAAATATTAAAATATAATACTTACCAAAGAAGATCACTCTTCGTATCCTTGTTGAACAACTACTCCTCGCGCAGGAACCCGAACCAACCTAAAAAGATATCAGCACAAAGGAGGGAATTAGTTAAATCGTTATTAATTAATTAAAAAAAAAGGAATAAAGCACGGAAGAGGAGCTGGAAGATGGTTAGTAGTACGTTGCATTTAGAATTAGTTTTATTTAGGATAAGGAACGTGAAATACTGCTAGGATTAGGATTTAGTAATATTAGGGTAGGATTAGGAACAATTGGAACAAAACATTAACGCAAATTTAACCACAATTGGTAATTAATACATAACACGCAACATCGAATCACGAATCACCTCACTTAGGACCAATCACATCACTTAGGACAGATCACATCACTGAGGACCAATCACATCACTGAGAACGTAAACAAAAACATCACAAAGTGCAAACATGGCGGACTTACACTGCGAGAATTGCAAGTCGATAAGACAGATTAGCGAGGTTTGGGTCCATGCTAAAAAGTCGGGTGGAGAATATTAAGTGGACCCCGAATCAATCGAGAGTAAAAGCTAACGAAGTAAGAGAAAGTTATTAGACTTCAGGAAATGACCTGGAGAAAGCAGTCGTTGACCCAGGAAAACGGGGATTAACCGATTTAAAAGTTGATCCGAGGCTTCGCGGGAAGTACGGACCCGAAAACGGTCTCTTTTGCTGTGTAGAGTGCGAACGAATCGGAAGGACCGTGTTTAGAACAGAGGGATTTATTTTTGAAAACAAAACGAACTTTTTGAACCGTGTTCACAAGTCGGTGACGGCACGATTGGAGTTGCGCGATCTTGTCGAAGAATCCAGAGTGGCAACAGGACCAGGGGAGAAGTGCTGAAGCCAGAAACGCGAGAAATTTGAATAACACCAACCAAAACAACGTCTTTGGCGGAATCCTTCAAGGGACAACGCACCAGAGGCGCCCTAGTTTTAAGGATCTTAGCCAGGGTAAAATAATTGTATTATTAGCTATCAAGTAAGTAATTTATTCTTTGGAGACGACTACTTCGTCAGATGAACACTAGTAAATTAGAATTGTTTCCTGAAACATTGAGTTTCTTTTACTTGGTGTAATTTTGTGACGTGTTTCAGCTTGCCTTCCGCTGTTTTCTTGTAATTACGCGCGAAACTTTTCCCGAATCAGTGATTCGGTCGGGGAAGATTAAGAACGGGGCCCTTAAATCAAGGAATCACTGGCGCCCACGACCCATCTCTGGGTTGGCCGGACAAGGCCCGTTCGCCCCCTTTTGTCTAGGGGTTTATACGGTTTTTCCACCGGGGAAAAACAGTAATAGTATGTATGTTCCATATAGACTCCTAAACCGCTAAACCAATTTTAATCAAATTTTCAGGGAACATGTAGAATAGTCTTGGCATGGTTTTTGTAAAGTTTGGTGCCGATTGAATTAAAAACAATTTTTTTTCGACATTTATCCAATTTTTTCGCGATTTTAGTACCCTGGTGCTTAAACTTAAGAGGCGAGAAATGTAGGACATTCATCCGATTAAGATGAAACTTTGGTGACTTATTGTGGGCATGCCCGCGAAGGTTTCTGCATTAATAAAATTATTTTACAATAGGTAACGTGCGAGTCATTTGAAAAAAAAGAGTATATTTCACAAACAGCTGCATTTCAATTCGTGTGAACAAGCGGTGTTGATTGTGAAATTCGAATTGCCGGTCGACATTAGATAATAGATATCACATTCATTTTATTTGCTTTTCCAACAGAATTTGTAATAGTCGTCATTGATCGATCTACGCGATTGATCGATCTACGCCTCAAGCACGAACGAAAAAGGCATCACGAGCTTCAGTAACAGGACAGAGCAACGCGAAGCAAAACTGGAAACCGCTCTTGAACAACAGGAAGCAACGCGAGTAACGAGAAGCAAGATTCAACACCGCTTTCATTTACGGAATTGAATAACAGGAAGCAACGGGAGCAACAGGAGCAATGGGGGAAACGGAGCAATGGTAGCAACGCGAGCAACGAAAGCTACGGCCGCAACGGGAGCAACGGGAAGTAAGACTGGATTATTTTGTTGTAATCGCAAACTAAAAACACATAATGTTGTATTGGGGAAAGCACTACAATATTGCAGACCCTAGTAGACAGTTTCGGAGGTATAGCTCCATACAAACATGAGTGTAGCAGCGGGATGCGGCCAGTAGTGCGTAAAATACTGACATCGCCCATTAGGGGTTGAATATCAAAAAAATCCGGAAACTGAGTTTTCGTCGATTATATACAAAACCGGTTAAAGTAAAAAAACAATTCGATATCTCATCTGGCCCAAGAGATATGTCGGAAATCGTAAAACCGTACACAATCATTTTCATCACTTTACGGGGTTGAATATCGGAAAATTTTAACTTAATTTTTAGACGATTATACAGGGTTTATTATTATAAAGTTAGGAGCGGAACATATGTTGTATGGCTAAAAAAATATCCAACAGTTTGGTAACGTAATTTTTTTTTTTGAGTCGAAGTCCGGAACGAGTTTAAAGCGTTGCGGTGTAGGATACTGTGCGATTGGCAACCTAAAAAATAACGTTCCAAAAAGCCTATCAAAGCCCATCAAAGTTAAAAATAATTGCACATCTCATCAGATTTAAGAGATATGTCGGAATTAGTGAAAACTGACTCAACTCTCTTAGGGGTTGAATTTCGCACAATCCCGAAATAAATTTGTAAATGATTGTTTATAAAGACCAACATTTATCGGAATTCGTTAAAACTTTCACTTTACACCCCCTTGGAGCTGAATATCAGAAAATGCTTAATCGGTTATTTGGAAATTATATTTAAACCCATTAGAAGTCAACGCGAATTCAATATATCATTAAACTTAAGAAATGTTCGTAAAAACGTATACAACCACTTTAAACCCTCTTAGTGGTTGAATATTAAAAAAATCTGGACTACGGTTTCTAGGTGCTTGTATGAAAAGCTCGCAGAAGTAAAATTAATCCGATACCTAGGCAGACCTAAAAGATATAACAAAATTCATGAAAATGTAGAAAAAAACCCTTATCACGGAAAATTTGTTTGCCACATCTGCAAATCTGAACTTTTTTGTTTCTTAAATTACTTCTGTACTACATCGACATATATGAACTTACCAATTTTTAACTTTCTAGCTTAACCTGTTCTTGAGATACAGAACACCACCCACACTTTACAGCTATAAATTTTTTAGGTTTCTATCCTTAACTTAGCTGTTTTTGAGAAATGATTATTTTAATGTTCTATTATTGGCTTAAAAGATATTCTAATGCAATATTTCATCAATTAAGGAATTCCTTTTTTCGTTATGAAGTGTGGCTAAGAAGGAAAAATCTATTCCCACAAAGACGTCTTAATTACACTTTATTAAAAAAAAATCTGCCAATAGTCTGGGCGAAACTTTATTATTTTTAGGGTCAAAGTTCGGGAGCGGTAAAAGTCGGAGTGTATCATGAGTTGCTTCGAGATTTTTAGATTTCTTATGGAAAATTAATTTTGTTCTTAATATAAAAATATTTAAAATAGAGATTTTTAGACGATTAAACATTGAAAAAGTCCGTGTAGACTATTCGAATTTCAGTATATTATGTACACTAAAAGCCCATAGAAGCAAAAACGTATTTGTTGCCTTATCAGAATTAAGAGATATGACGAATTGTTAAAACGTATACAAACCCATTACTTCCACTTGGGGTTTGAATTTCGAAAAAATTGTGAAACAGGTTTTTAGACGATTTCATAAGAAGCAACCTGAAATCTCATGAGACAAGACGGATTTTGAAAAAATTCTGAAAACGTAAGTAAACCCTTCACATCTCCTTGGTTCTGGAAATTCGAAAAATCGTGAATTGGTTGGCCGTAATAATCAATTTTACATCTCATCAGAACTAAGGAATGGCAAAAATTGTGAAAACATATACAAACCCTTGGGGGTTGAATATCGAAAAATTGAGAAATGGGTTTGTAGGCGATTATATAAAAAGTCTGTGGAAATAAAAAGCGATCTAATATCTCATCGAACCTAAGAAATATGTCGAAACTTTGAAAAGCATACAACCTCCTTACACCTTTTTGGATTGAATATCCAAAATACTGAAATTGACTTTTTGGCTTTTTTACATAGGAAACCTTAGGAAGTAAAAATGAATTCGATACATCACCAGATATGCAACCTCCTTACACCCACTTGGGGGTTGAATGTTCAAAAATCCTGAAAGGAGTTAATAAATAAATATGAAGACAGCACGAGAAAGTAGGAACCAATTCAATTTCTTATCACTTCTAAAAGAAATGACGGAACTCGTGAAAACGTGTTCAACCCGTTTATACCGTCCTAGGTGGAAAAAGGAAAAAACTTAAAAACAAGTTTTAGGCGATTATTACACAAGCCCATGAATATGAAAAGATATTCAATATCTGATAAGACGTGGATATAGTAGAATTCGTGAAAAAGTTTACAACCCCCTTTGCACCCCCTTAGGGGTCGAATTTTAAAAAATCCTGAAAACACTATCTAGGTATTTATATGAAGAATCCATAGAATAAAAATGAATTCAATATTTGGGAAGACCTAATAGATATGACGAAAACCGTGAAAATATATGCATTCCATTTTCACTGATAATTTTTTTTGCCCCCCCTCCGAACGCCAATGTATATTTGAAATTTTTTTTTATCTAAATTAGTTTTCTAGTTGATTTACATAAACGTACCGAGTTTCAGCTTTGTAGCATAAGCCGTTCTATAGATAGGAAAAACACCCCCCACTCCCGTACCATACTACCCCTATAAAAAATTATATTTTTCCAAGATGCTACTAATATAGCTCTATCTAAATACGAAGTTTCAGCTTTATATCATTATAGGTTGTTGAGATATTAAAATCGGAACTTTTTCCTTTTCACCCTCCCCCACCCTCACCCTTTACACCCACACTTCCAAAATTTTGTTTTCTACTAGGGGTCTATTAGGCCTACTTCTGGTAAAAATTTGAAGCATCTATCTTACACCGTTCTTGAGATATGAGACGTGATTTTTTAGAAAAATTCTTATCCCCTCCACTTTCATGCTCCACCGCCCCCTTCAAAAATTTTACTTCCAGCAAACTTCGTTTGTCAACCTTTATACAGAAACCAAATTTTATTTGTCTAGTGCAATTGGTTAGTAAGATATCGCAATCTAAAGTTTTTCACCCCCCACCCCCGTACGCCACTGCCCCCACTCAAATTTTTGTTTCCGATCTATTCTCCTAGTATACCTACAGATATTCATAAAGTTTCAATTTTGTAACATTAACTGTTTAGGAGATATGGATTTTAGAAAGTGTCGATCTCACCTTTTTTGCGTTTCGGACGCATTATTTTTCCCCCCACTCCCAAACCCCTTCACCTATATCGGCAATTTTTTTGCAAATGGGTCCACTACTGAAGCTCTATATAAATTCCAAATTTCAGTTTCCTAGCATAAGCGGTTGCTGAGATCTAGAAACCAAAATTTTCCGTCTAAAACACTTCTCCCTCCTCCCCCCTCACACCCCCACCCCTCAAAATTTGGCCACTTCAAGGGGCCTACCCAGTCTACTCATAAAAAAAATTTTAATTTAATAGCTCAAAGGGTTTGGGAGCTACGAGCCTTCAAACGATTTTGCGTACAGCGGTCGACGTACGGCGTACGGCGTACGGCGTACGGCGTACGGCGTACGGCGTACGGCGGACAGACGGACTGAAATTTTTTATTGCTTTTTTCGTGTCTACTCGTCATGAAACGTGAAAAAAAAAATTTTGAGGGTAGCAAATTTTTTTTTTTTAAAAATCGAAAACAATACTGTATTATTAAAATAATAAAGTAAAAGGAGTTCTTTAAATGATAAAAAGGTTTCAGTTAAATGAAAATGACTTCTGAACTAATAACGTTAGCCTGATAAACTTAAATATGAAATAAAGGTGACCCAATGAGAATTTATAATGCCAAGAAAAGTGTTTTAGTCAACGATCTGGTTTTTCAAATAATTGGCGATGGATCAAAATTTGTACTCAACTAAGTAATTGTCCAGTTATGTCAACGTGTTCGAAATGTAAAAATTTATTTTAATAGTTGGTACTTCAGTTGTTAATCAGAAAAAAATTTGTATTGATCGAGTGAGTAGTGTTTCAGTTTAAAAATGGATAACTAAAACGAAAATTATCCCCATATTTTAATTTATTATTCAAAAAGTTACGGGCTGTGTATGGTGAGAAAGTCATAAAAGATCGTCAGTTCAGTTCAGGTTAAATTTTTTGCACATAAAAATCAAAAGTTTTATGATCGCGGAATTATGATGCTACCTGTGAGATAGCAAAAGCAAAAGTAAAGTTATTTCGTTTTATGAAAAAAATAAAATCTTTCATTTGCTTATAAATAGCCGCAATTACTTAGTTACACCTTGTATTTTGGTCACAAAAATTAAAAATGATTAACGAATTAGTTCGGCGAGTATATTTAAAGCCCGTAGAAGTACAGGCAAATTCGATATCGTACCTTAAGACCATTAAAATAAATATAAATATTTAATTCTGAAAAATGATACAAAGCTCATTTCATGTTTCAGAAACATATGTATTAATTTTATTCGAGTCCTTTTAGCTATGACCTAAGCTAGTATTAGACTGTATGCCATGCTGTCAAATATTTGACTAACAAAATTTGACGAAAGAACAGTGAAATTTTTTCTGTCAAATTAGACCAAACAAAAAACCATGTGGTAAACAAAAATTTAACGACACTATCTAACTACATTTGCTAGCCAGAACAGTCAAGTATTTGACTACAGTCTAGCTTTAGTCTTCGACTATTTGATGATGAAAATAGCTTAGCCGCAGATTATCTTATAATGTCATACCGGTACCTAGCCGCGGCTAAAAAGAATCAAGTTTAAGCCAGGTTTTCTAAACAAGACTCTTAATTCGCGTTATCAGAACCTGATTTCTTCTAAATGCTCCAATATAAGGTGATATTTGTCAACAAAAGGATAGCATAATAACTTTTCACCAATCCTTTTACCTAAGTATTTGAGATATTGAAATATTTTAATTTCTGTGATTTCAGATTCAGATTTATTAAAAACTCTACTTAATTTTAATTTTTTTTAACAGTTAAAAATCGCAGAACATCAATGCTTCCCAATTGTGTTATAGAAAAATTACAATTATAACATAATTGAGAAGCATTGATTTTCTTCGATTTTTCTGACCCCGATCCCGTTGAGATCCCAAGTTAAAATTTTTGGTATGTTTTGTAAAACAATATAACCTACAAAATATAAAAAAAATAAAAAAAAACTGATTTTGAGATATTCAAGGATAAAGGACAAAATCGTTATCCTTAAAAAAAAATGTGAAACACAATTTTTATTCGTATTTTTTTATATTGCGACATTTTTTATACAACAATCTTTAAAATAAGTCCTATTTTATTATTCTAGGATAAAAATTACCAGAGATATGAATTTTAAAAGAGGACTCAGACACCATTCTTGCGAAAACTTTAACATACTATAACTAACAAAGAAAATGAGATAGAAACAAAAAAATTAACACATATTTTTTTTTCACTAGTTCTGCAAGTACAACAATTTTTAAATGGATCGGCGATGGTAAGGTCACAACTTTGGCTATTCTTGATGGAATGACCCTATCGAGCCCCGTAGAATACTCTTTTAAAATCTTTACTATTATAGAAAAAAATTCTGTAGTCATGCCTTTCGATAAATATTGTTACATGCACCCTAGCAACCCGCACAACTCAATCAGTTTCCAGTCAGAAAAGCAACAACAATACCTAATGAGAAAGGCGTGCAAAATGCTGCACAGTTCAACATTCTACTCGAACTCTTTTCCCCTTATCGGTTGTTCTTAACATTTCCTGAACATACACCACCGAATATGCGAGAAAGCTCTCGACTCAACACATGCAGTATATAAGCGTGTCTCAAAGCTTGCAGTTTTTACTACGGTGAAGCGAGACGATGATCAGTTTCTATGCGAAAGTATATGTAAAGAGGTTTGGATTGTTAGCAGCAATCGATCAGTGATTAAGTAGTATATAAAATCGAGCAGCATTGCTCGTAGTGCGATTATTGAAAACGAATAATGAAACGTTATTATTTGTGTAGATTTTACATAAATTGGGTTTTACTTGAGTAGTATTACCTGAATTTAGCAAGACCTCTTTCATTGAAATACCACCCCACAAATACCTCTCCCAGTCTAAGTACATCCCAACAATTCTATCGTCTTTTCTTTGATCAGAACATGATCTAATTGCCACCGTTCTTTTTACTATCGATAATCTATTTTTCCACGAAAGCGTACCTTCAATCCGAGCTAAAGAACTAACGCAAAAGAATAGAAATACATTTGTAGTTAATTCAGTTTAATCGTCGTTTTGTCAGATTAAATTACTATGGCTCTTTAAAAAAATTTCCTGACGTCATATAATCTTATTAGATATTGTTCGCGTAATACCGGACTTTTTTTGAGCTCGAAACACTTTGGAGTTATTAAAGAAAAACTCCAGGGAGGAATTCGACACATTCGGAATTTTAGTCATAAGCGTCTTTAACCGTTTCATTAACATTGTCGATTTCTTTGCAAGTGAATTCCATACGCCTTGTTTGGCGGCACACACTTAATTCTTGGCGTCATGCGGAGCTTCTTTTGTATTTTAATTTCGGTCTGCATGAAATAAAGACGCGTTTTTTCATCTGCCATTCGAATGAACCTTAGGAAATGAGCTAAGATCAATTTTAAAATTCGTGAGCAAAGTATATCCACTTGTGTTTGTGCCTGCTTACAAAACATTTCTCATAACTCAACCCTTAATCAAATTTTAATCATATTCTTCACCATAATAAATTCCGATATAATTTTCTCCAATAAAAAATCTTATTGTACAAAATTTTTGTTAGAATAATTGGATTGGACTGGAAAACCAACTCTCAACTAGACCAATTTAATTTTGGCGAAATTGAATGCACTGAACAATTAGTGTAAATAAATTCCACAATTAACTACGTAACTGTATCAAGAATTTTTCGAGTCAGTGTACACCAATCTAATGTAGTTATCGGATATAGCGATTACGTCAAAAATTACAAGATTCACTTGAAAATTAAAAAAAAATAAATAAAATCTCAAACTCGAAATCTTGTCTTAATCTTCGTTTTCTTCGCGATAAATTCGAACGTTTTGATTCGGTAATTTTACAGTTTTCTGAAAAGAATGGCGGTATGAGAAATTGGTCCTTTGTTCTCACATACATTGGCCATTTTTTTTTTCTTAACTTTCTGAGTTATTCTATTCGTACTGCTTGATTAAAGTTTTGACCGTCTTAGCGCTACATACCGTCGAATACTACCAACATCTTGTCCGAACACTGTTCTAGTAGTTCATTGGACTCAAGACGGTTTAACTTGTTGTTAAGCCACAAATCTTAGCGATCTTAAGACTAGCATCCCAAAAAAATTATTAAACACCCCTTAAGAGTTAGAACAATAATTCAGACCAAACAGAAGGTAATTCAGCAAGTAAATATCATCTTTGATATTTTTGTCTTTGTGATAAGACGAGGGAAATTTCAAATTTGGCAGCTATTGTTGCTTCACCTTGCCAATATTTACATTTATTTGGAGTTTCTAAATCACGTGTCCAAATTTTTCGTTATAAATGGAAGCTTTTAAGGTGGTATCCAATCAATTTATATCCTGCAAATGGCTACACATTGTCATAGATCCTACCTCTGTTAGGTGTTAGATCAGGTGTTCAATCGGTTTGTTTTCAAAGATTGAAACACAACACTGAGTAAGAAGCTATAAATAAACTCCGTTTCTTGCGTATCGAGCAAAAATCCAGGTATAATTGATCACATCGAATAGAACATTTTAATAGCTAATCAATTCGTCACTGACTTAGTTTAGTCATTAACAATATCTTAGACTCTGTTCGCAGCAATGATAATTTAATGATAATTTAGGGTTGAGATTCGGTGGTTCTTTCTAAAAATATCAATGATTGTAGTCGTCATAAAATATCTACATAAATCAAAAGACTTCAAGCCAGTAACTTGAATTTGCAAGAATATGGAATATTTACGTAAAATAAAATCTATGAAAATTTTATCGAATAAATCTATATTTTAATTGAATAAAAAAATTCCAAAAAGACGGGCATAACTTTGTTATTTTTTATTTTATTCAAATTTGGTATGTTGATATGGGTTGCAGCATAATTTCTTAAGCTTAAGAGTGAAACCCAATCCCAAAAAAAAGCTTAAGTGTAGTTACAAAAAATATCCGCTAGACCAATGCCCTACTAACCACATATAAAACTGGGTTTTAAGAATTTATCACTGACTAGAATAGCTTCTTCAATAACATATTGATGCTCTTGAAATAAATAATACAAGGAAAAAAAAGGTGAAAATAAACTGCATCTAGAAGTAAAATCCACTTCAATACATTATTATACGTGAGAGATATGGTGGAATTTGTGAAAACATAGTCAACCTCGTTTCATGATCCCAGGAGATTGTGAATATCGGAGAATCTTTTAGTTAATTTATAGACGATTGTTTAAAAAAAACTAGGTGAAATAAAAACTGATTCTTGGACCTAATATATATCGTGAGATTTACGAAAAAGGATAAAATCCCTCATGGAACAAAAGTTCGTGTTGAAAAAGCTGGTTGAAATGATAATCAATCCGATATCTCATCAAAAATCGTGAAAATGTTACAAACCCTTTTCACTATATTTGGAATAGAATATCGAAAATATTTTAATTCAATTTTTATGTCATTGTGTAGAAGTCAGCGGATATAAAAACCAAGCCGATAGCCGAGATAGGGCGAAACTCGAAAAGAAATCTTTCAACCCCTTTTCGTAAGAGATATGACGGAAATCGTATAAACACATTCAATTCCTTTTCATCATTCAAAGAGATAGTGAATTTCTGGAAGTTTGAAATTAATTTTTAGACAATTGAATTAAAGAAATACTGAAGCCGTTTCGATACCTCATCAGACCCAAGAAATATTGCGGGTTTCGCGAAAATGGATTCAAATTCATCATATCAATTCTTGAAAAGTCTAAAAAGGTAGGTTAAATGAAAATCCATACGAAATCTCATCAGACTCAAAATATATGACGAAATTTGTGAAAACGGTACAAACGCGTTTAGTAATATTCAGGATAGAATATCGAAAATATTTTTATACAATTTTTAGGTTCCTATGTAAGAAGCCAGTGCAAATAAAAACAAAACTGATATCTTCACACCCTACTAACAAACTACCTTCTATAAGGCCTTACCGAGGCAACGAGCTACAGTAATAGCTTCGGTAAGGCATTATGGAAGGTAATATGCTAGTAGGACAAAGACTAACTAATATGGCGAAATTCGTAAAAAAAAATTATTCAACACTTTTTTGAATTAAATTAAAATTAGAAAATACATTTCCATAATGACGTTTTCAGTTTTTGTGCTGCGCGACGAACACTCGAAAAATTATCCAAGTATTATTCTCGGTGCAGGATGACGTAAATAGCATGAACTCGAACATAGGAGATATGGTGGAATTCGTGAAAATACATTAAAGCGCTTTTCATATCGTCGGAAGGGATTGTGAATATCGAAAAATCTTGAAAACATTTTTAAACGATCATATAAAAAAAAATACCTACAGAAGTAAAAACTATTACATCAGACCTAAGAAATATTGCGGAATTCGAGAAAATTGATACAAATCCATTTCACATTGTAGAGGATTCTTAATTTAATCCATTAGTTGAATCTTTTAGATTATCAATTCCATGAATTGAAAATAAAAACTTTATTTAACTTTATTTAATAATCAATATTTATTTAACATTTGAAAGAAATAATGCAATATTCTTCAACTATTTCATTTTTAAATGTTATTGGAAAGGAAATCAAATTACGACCAAATATTTTTATACTCTAGATGAAATCATATAGAGTATTATAAGTTTAATCCAGCCCAAAAGTTTGTAACGCATAGAACCAAGCCTCGGACGAAAAAAAGTTATATATTATTTTTTGTTTATTTGTGCCCAAAAACCTCATATCCGCTTGACGTCCGTCCGTCCGTCCGTCCGTCCGTCCGTCCATCCGTCCGTCCGTCCGTCCGTCCGTCTGTCCGTGAACACGATAACTCAAGAACGCCTTCACCTAGGATCTTGAAATTTTGAATCTGGATGTTTGGTTGAATTTGTAAGGCTAAGTTCGTTAACGGGCAAAATCGTCCTACTCCTTCGGCTAGCTGCCATACAAAATGTCCTTAAAACACGTGTTCAAGAATATTTACCAATAACTTCGGAACGCCTAAAGCTACGACTTTGAAATTTTGTACGTGTTATTTTTCCAATAGTTGAAACTAAATATATGATTATGAAGAAAATCCTGTTAGTCCTTCGTGTAGCTGCCATACAAATATCCTGTCAAAATGTCTTCACTTAATTTACGAAACTCACTATAACTCAAATAATCTTTTAGGTACGAAATCGAAATTTTGTACAAATTAGTTTTTAGTAAAACCGAAGTTTTAGTTTACTAGTCAGCGAAATCCTTTCACTCCTTCTGGTAGCTGCCATACAAAATATCCTTAAAACAGGTATTGAAGAATATTGGTTGATAACTTCAGAAGGGTTTAAGCTACGACATTGAAATTTTGTATGTATTATTTTTTCAATAGTTGGAGCTAAATATATAATTATGAAGAAAATCCTGTTAGTCCTTCGTGTAGCTGCCATACAAATATCCTGTCAAAATGTATTCACTTAATTTACGAAACTCACTATAACTCAAGTAATCTTTTAGCTACGAATTCGGAATTTTGTACAAATCAGTTTTTAGTAAAAACGAAGCTTGAGTTTACTTGTCAGCGAAATCCTTTCACTCCTTCTGGTAGCTGCCATACAAAATGTCCTTAAAATACGTGTTTAAGAATATTGGTCGATAACTTCAGAAGGGTTTAAGCTACGTCTTTGAAATTTTGTATGTGTTATTTTTCCAATAGTTGGAGCTAAATGTATGATTATGAAGGAAATCCTATTAGTCCTTCGTGTAGCTGCCATACAAATATCCTGTCAAAATGCCTTCACTTAATTTACGGAACTGACTATAACTCAAGTAATCTTTTAGCTATGAATTGGAAATTTTGTACAAATTAGTTTTGAGTAAAAACAAAGTTCGAGTTTACTAATCAGCGAAATCCTTTTACTCCTTCTGGTAGCTGCCATACAAAATGTCCCTAAGGCACGTGTTCAACAGTATTTTCGATAACTTTTGAACGCTTTAAGCTACGATTTTGAAATTTTGTACACGTTCATTTTTAACTAATTCCAAGGAAGAGGATAAATATGTAAGAAATCGAGTGAGTCCTTCCTACACCTCCCATGTGAAAGTCCTTCAAAAAGGACATTTTTGTTCGATGACTTACCCAGTTTAAGATATGAAATTAAACACTGAATATTGTCTTTTAGGTTTGAGTAGCAATCTAATGGCAGTCCTTAATAAAGGATATACAACATGCACACACGTAATTCTACTAAAGTAGATAAATCCCCAACTACAATATAAATCGGAGTTCAGTATTCATCTAGAGTATTATACGATTGGCTTGCAGCCGATCGTGACTGCAGTATGTTTCTTTTCAATATTTGATCTATAGAAGTCAGATACCTTGATCGATTAATTCTACAGAAACAAGCGGCACCACAACATATTACATATTACATATTCATTAAACCTATGTATTTTAGACGAGAATTTTGGTTTATATTTTTTAGGGATCATGCTAAAAACTTGAAATTTATATAGTGGAGCCATTTGCAAAAAAAAAAACTTGGAATTTATATAGAGCTTAAAGACCTCGAGCAGACGGTGGAGTGAAAGAAGGGGGGGTTGATCAGTATGGAAAGCGAAACATTTTGATTTCAATTTTTCAAGAAGCGTTTGAGGATAAAATGCTGAAAGTTTGTTCCTATATAGGTCATTTTTGAGGCATGCTATAAAGAAAAGTTTGATAGTGGCTGCAAGGTAGGTGGGTTGTGGATTGTGGTTTTCCTATCTCCCAAACGGTTTATGCTAGAAAGTTGTAAGATGTAGATAGTAGGAAAGTAATATAAAAAAAAATTTACAAAAATCTGGGTGCAGCTTTTTTTGGGTAGAAGTCCGGAACGCGTTTCATGCTAAGCAGAGGTTTAGGTTACTATACGAATGCCAACCTTAAAACATACCGTTCCAAATAGCCTCCTGGTTACTCTTTAGTTTGTTAGAAGCATACCAACTCACACCGCATCTTAGCATTAAATGCATGCCGATTTTCTACTCAACAAATAATAAGGTTGCACCCAGACTGTTCGGAGTTTATAAATTTTTTTTCAATTTCAAAAAATATAGTGGATAAAATATCGACATAACCCGTTAGGGTTGAATATCAAAAAATTCGATTATATGGAAACGTTATTAAAGTAAAAAACAATTCGATATCTCATCAGACCTAAGGGATATGTCAGAATTCGTAAAAATGTACACAGTTATTTTCCACCCCATTAGCGGTTGAGTATTAGAACTGAATTGGATTTTTAGACGATTATGTAAAAAGACCTAAAATATTTGTCGGAATTCGCGAAAACAACCATCTTGGGAGCAAAAAAATCCTTAAATAGGAGATAATATTTTAAGCCCTTAGCGAATTTGATATCTCTTTATGCCTAAGAAATATGTCAAAATTCGTGAAAACCTACAAACATATTTACATCTCTTTACGGGCTGAATATTAAAGAAAATGGAAAGCGATTTCTACGCGAAACCAAAGTATGAAAAGCCTGTAGGTGTAAAATTAATTGCATACCTCGACAGAACTAAATGATACGACGATATTCGTGAAAATGTAGGAAAAATCATTCTCAAGATAATTTGTTTGCCCCACCTCTGTATCCTAATGCAAATCTTTGTTTGATGAAATTATTTCTGAAGTACATATACGAGTACATATCATGTTTCAAATTTCTTGCATAAGCCATCCCTGAGATAAAAAAAAACCACACCTACCCTCGTACCTTGCAACTTTTAGCTATCTATCCATAACAGTTTTAGGGAAATATAGATTTTCGATGTCCACCCTGTCCCACCATCACCCCCTCTCTCAACATATTTTACCTGCTAGAGGACCACTGGACCTGTAAACATTTTAAAACCATATCTGGTACGGTTCCTGAGATACAAAAACTTTTTTTTCAATTTTTATATCTTCCGTGCTCCACCTTCCCCTCAA
The DNA here is from genome assembly GCA_951812415.1 of Beris morrisii. Taxonomy (NCBI): domain Eukaryota; kingdom Metazoa; phylum Arthropoda; class Insecta; order Diptera; family Stratiomyidae; genus Beris; species Beris morrisii. The sequence continues at coordinate 126,557,174 of OX638311.1, forward strand.
ATATTTTACATTTAATAGACTCTACGTCTAAACCTGTGTACACAAATCAAATTTTATCTTCTGATATACATAGTTTCAAAGTTTTTACCCACCACCCCTACAATCCAACTCACCCCGTAAAAACTTTGGTCCAGATTTACGCTCGTAGTATGCATAAATATAATCCCAAAGTTTCAACTTTCCGAAGTGAACCATTCAGAAAATATAAATTTTAGAATGACACGATCCCATCTTTCGAGCATTTCGGACTCATTGTGTTTCTTCCGATTCCCAAACCCCTTCACCCATATCGACAATTTTTCCACAAATGGATCTATTTTCATAAGTTCTAAGTCTCCCATGATAAGCGATTCCTGATATCTATAAACCATAAATTTTCGTCTAAAACGTTTATAAAATACTCTTCACTCCAATCCCCCGAAACCCATCACCCATAGAGCTACTGGAGAGGACAAGCCACCGGTTTTGTATAAAGCGCTTTGAAGCCAAAAACACGGTGAGAAGTGAGATAAAACAGGGTCGGTATATCAAATTGTTGTTGTTTTAGCGTGTGAGTGAGTAAGACAAAACAGGAGCGTTATGTCAATTTGTTGTTGTTTTGCGTGCAAGTGAATGCGACAACGTCCGCCTTCAACTCAATCGCTGCTTGTCATCTCCAGTATATATATCTCTATGGGTCCACCCAATCTTCCAACTAAACAAATTAATTTCATACATCAACGGGCTTATGAGCTATGCAGCTTCAAACGCGTATACGTACGACGTTTACGGCTTTATTTAGGCTCCACCAGTCCTAAATCATGAAAATACAAAATTTGAGTTTATTATTTTTTTTTAGAAATTTCAAGTCGATCGTAATACTTTATTATTAAAAAATAATAAGGCTAAAATTCAGATTTGCATTGGCATTCGAATTAATTTTGGAATGATGTAAACACACTTTAACGAATTTTTAAAATTTTATGAGTTATCAAACTCGTTTTAGTCCTTTTCAGAATTTTTCAACATTCAGCTCCTAAGGGCGTGGAAAGAAATTGGTTGTGTATGTTTTCACGAATCTGGACAAATCTTTTAGTTCTGATTATATATCGGTTTGGTTTTCACTTCATTATGCTTTTTAGATTTAGATTTGGAAATAGGGGTTGGTATGGTTACTCTCTGTCACCGCAGCCTCAGTTGGGCTTATTGTGACGTCCCCCCGGTTTGATTATGATTCCTCTTCGATCCCTGCGCTTTCAATGAAGCCTAGTATTTTTCGAAGAGGAATGTTCAGGAATTCCGATGGGTCCATGAAACCCTGACCGAAGTGACGAAGTCTTTTGTGAGTTAAACCCTCACATTCACAGAGGATATGCTCTGGTGTTTCGTCTTCGTCATTGCATATTCTGCAAATTTTAGTCTCAGAGAGACCAATCCTATTGAGATGCTTCCTCATGTGACAATGTCCAGTCAGAGCTCCCACTAAGGTTCGGGTCTGATATCTGCTTAATTTTAGATAATCAGATGTTCTTTTTTCCGAGTGTTTTGGCATAAAAAGCTTTGAGTGCCTGTTGCCCGGTACCAAGTCCCAGTGAATGGCACTTTGCGATTTTTGCCACATTCGGATGTTCATTCTGGCTGTGCTTAATGGTATCCCACAGAATGGATATGGTCCCATGAAGTCAGCTTCTGAACCTTTCCTGGCCATTAAGTCGGCCATTTCATTACCTACATAGCCGCTGTGTCCCGGAATCCAAATGAGACTAACTCTGTTCTTATTTCCTAGTTCAATCAGGCATTGGAGGCAATTTCAAACAAGTTTGGAGTAAATTTGAACGGACTGTAGTGCCATTATTGCTGCCTTGCTGTCCGAGAGAATGTATATTTGTTGATTTTTGTAGCCCCGTCTGATATTTTCTCTAATGCATAGTTCAATAGCATGAGTCTCCGCCTGAAAAACAGTGGATGTTATGTGCATGCTACAGTAGAATTTCACATTTGGGCGCACTCCATAAACTCCTGCTCCTGCACCTTGATCCGTTTTAGAACCGTCTGTGTACCAGATTATGGATCCTGGTTTTGGAGTGGGTTTGTTTGTGGCCCAATCCTCCCTTTCAGGTAGGACAACTTTGAATGGCTTTGTGAAATTAAATTTCGGTACCATTGAATCAGAAAGAGGTATCGTTAGTATCGGGTCCTTGTTGAGTTCCGCGGAGAGAGTTGGGCAAGCTATTTTGCGCTCTGACTCGTCCTCCGAGCTCAAAAGTTTGTATGTGGTGAATCTAGCTTCCTTCTGTATTTCTAAGTGTAGGGGTGCTAGGTTGAGAAGCACCTCTAAGGCAGCTGTAGGAGTGGTGCGCATCGCCCCAGTAATACCCAGGCATGCCAGTCTTTGTAATTTAGTCAGCTTGAGCTGAGCAGTTTTCTGCTTTGTTTTCTTCCACCAGACGGATGCCGCGTAAGTTATAATGGGCCTAGCAACGACGGTATACATCCAGTAGGTTAGTTTTGGACTCAGTCCCCAGTTTTTGCCGAGAAGGCTCCTGCAGGTCCAGAGAGAGATTCTGGCCCTTTCAAGAACTTTGTCCAAATGAGCATTCCAGGTGAGCTTTTCATCCAGGATAATACCCAGGAATTTTACCTCCCTAGAATACTCTATGGATTCTCCAAAAAGAGTAGGGTTAGCTAGCTTGTCCTTACACCTCCTTTTGGTGAATGCAACAATTGTGCTTTTCTTTGGGTTGATACCCAATCCTGCTTTAGTGCACCAGGTTGCTACCAGGTTTAGGGTATTCTGAACTAGATCAGTCACCGTCGCTTCAAATTTACCTCTAACAAGGATGGCAAGGTCGTCAGCGTAACCCTGTACCGTGACTCCGGAATTAGTTAAGTCTTGAAGAAGGTCGTCCACTACTAAGCACCAGAGGATGGGTGATAGTACCCCACCCTGCGGACAGCCTTTCGCAGCTGTGACTGTGACTGTTGAGTGGGCTAGTGTCGAAGTTATTTTCCTGCGTTCTAGCATGGCCTTGATTCAACTGCAGGTTTTTGGATCAATACCACGCTTTTGTGCAGCAGAGTAGATACTTTCGTAGGCAGTGTTGTCAAAGGCCCCTTCGATATCTAAGAAGCAACCCACGGCTATTTCCTTGTCCGTAATCGATTTCTCGATTTTCGTGACTAGGTTTTGTAAGGCGTGGGTTGTAGACTTCCCCGGTTGATATGCATATTGATTGGAGTGTAAGGGTTGAGATTTCAAAGCCCCGTCTCTGATATGCCTATCAATAATCTTTTCCATAGTTTTTAAGAGAAATGACGTTAAGCTGATAGGACGATACGATTTAGGATTATTGCTCGAGCGGCGCCCTGTTTTTGGTATGTATATCACCTTAACGTTACGCCAGGATATGGGTATGTAACCCCATGCGTGGCTTGCTCTAAATATGGATATCAGTGTTGGTAGAAGATGGTCCATTCCTCTTTGTAGTAAAGCGGGAAATATTCTGTCTTCACCAGGAGATTTAAATGGTTTAAAACTACGTATAGACCATTTAACCTTGTTGGCAGTGAAGATCTTAGCTGAGTTTTTCCAGTCCAATATGGTTGGTCTGCTCGGCTTTGGGACGGTGTACTGTTCTTCATTGCTTGGTTCTATGGTTGAGGATCCTGGGAAATGAGTTTGTGCTAAAAGTTCTAACGTCTGTTTCCCATTTTCGGTAATCGAGCCATCGGGTTTCTCTAATAGGCCCATTTTATTAGTGTGTGCTTTAGAAAGTATTTTGTGTACTCTTGCGCTGCTGGGTCATTATGCTTACTATAATATATTCGCCTAAAAATCGATTGTAGGCTCATGTGATATGCAAAACCTGAGGGTTGTGTATGATTTTACGAATTCCGACATATACCTTAGGCATGATTAGATATGGAATTCTTCTTTACTTCAACGGGCACCTAATCGTTTAAAAATCAAGTGATTACAAATAGGACGTAACGCGTTCCAGACTACTATAGAAAAAAATAATAACGTTGCGCCCAGACTATTGGTCGATATTTTTACACAATTTTGATGTAATTGCACAACTAAATTCTGTTTTTTTACACAAATATGTACTATGAAATTACATCTTTTATAACACTATATCATTCGAATTAAATGCAGATTTTTTCACTATTACATAATTGGATTTTCACATTTTTATACAAATCGGGTATTACTTACATGCTGCATATAACTCCCACTGCATCCTGTACTTCGACTCGACTCAAAAAAAAATTATCGCGGATTGTGATACCGTCGTCCAGATTACCAACTTAATTAAGATTAAAGCACGCAAATCTCTCTAATTAGACACTAGATCATAAAAGTGTCTGAGGGCTTGCAGAATATAATCCTGTCCTCTATGCAGACAAGATTGTAAAAACAATAATATTATTCTTTCTGTACAACGAAAGTGAAGCATTAAAAAAAAAACTTCGATATCGTGTTGCTAATTCATTTCGCTTTTGTTAAATTAATCGCATATTACAAATAGTACCTATGACTATGTCTGCATATTAAATTAGCAGTCTTATATTTAGCACTAGAGTGTTCTAGTGCAATCAACTTGTAGTAAAACTTAATTTTTTTTTTGCATTTTTTTTAGACTGCCAATGGCTAGAATCATAAACATGATACTTTGTACATACAACAAGTCGTCTGCAAAATAGCATAACGTATGTCAGGTGAGTTTAGCAGTCGTACAAACGCGACCACCTGTGTAGAAATTTATTCGATCGTGTCAGAGTCTTCGGTTTTATTTATATATTTTTTTTTTTCGTTTTCGAACAAATTATGTTATTTTTCTATTAGCATTCGTTAATTACGAACGTTTGTCAACTTTTATCAGTTGAATCTGTAGCGTATCGAAGCCACACATCGTCTTCATGTCGCACGAGAAATCAGAATTCGGTATTTCTGGAAAGTATAAATTTGCTACTGTATCCAGTTTAAAGTCTATCTAAAAGATTTTCTTTTCGTGAAAAAGTAGTGAAAATTACATTTTATGTAAATTTATTTAAGCAGTGACATACTTTTGGACGATGATCCTATTATTTCTTTTGATGTAATACTATCTATAAGTCATGTTGATTGTTAAGCTTAGTCAATTAATGGTCAAAAAATTGTTTAATGCCATTGTATAGGGAATAATTTCTAAGTCCATCATTTATTTTTTTTTATCTAGGGATTTAGTTAAGTAGGTATTATTCCCGTTACGTCTATCCGTAGTACCTATATTATAGGCGCTATGTAATCTTAATCTCAAGAGATTCGTGTTTGATTTCGGACCTTTTTTACGGTAAAAGTGATTTATAGTTTGAGACAATTTAAGAAGAAGAATGCTAACATTTGGACACAGCCGTCTACCTACAATACGGCAGTAATGCTGTTTTTTCTAGGCATAATAATTACTTGGTAATGAACAATATACAAACATATGGCAGAGAAAATAGTTGTAGCAGCCAGTGTTTAGTGGCTATAGTTCAATAACATCAATTTACGTATAATGTAGCTACAGCACTTACATAAGGTTGGAACGATAGGCAGACAGCGTCTCCTCACGAAGATTCGAAGAAAACCTTGAGACGACAATGAACTCTTCAGCGGTAATAATTATTATTAATTACGATCGCCACGGCACAGGTACACAGAATTGACCTGCACGTAGTACTCGTATATGTACTAGCGTTTTGCATACAAAACAGCATCAGTCGTAAATCCTTCGTGATTGGCTATTATAAAATGAAGCATCGATTACAAATCATATTGGAAATTTTACAAAAATTATGGTAAAAATAGCAATTAGGGTTAGTTTTAGCTGTGCGTGTTTGTTGTTATGTAGGCTTATAGAAATCTGGTTCAAATGCTTCTGGCTATTGTTTGTGCCAGAATCAACTTTGGTCTACTTTAAGATGGATTAAGCTAATTGATGGAAGTACTTAAGACTTAAGTATTCCGTCAATCATTAGAATAGCTACGATTATGGCCTAGAAGGAATTCCTCAAAATAGTGGTATCAGTAAACTTTTTTATTTTTGAATAATGGTAACACAAATTTAAGAGCAGTATTATAACACAGTCGTTTCCCAGTTACGGGTCCTCTTCGAATTCGGTATCCGAATTTTTGGCTATTATTTCCGGGACGAAGACGAACTGCTGGTGGGTAGTATGCACGATTTAAAAGGGCTTACGCAATATCATGGCAAGTCAATCATATTTAAAACACCACATACTAAGTTTATTTCTTCAATTGCTTCAATAGTTGCCATACACACAATTTAAATTAAGCAATAGGCAAATATGCGGCTTTTCTCGTTATATTAATTTATTAAAATCAGTAAAGGTATATTCGGTGCGATGCATGGTACTAAGCGGTTGACTTCATAAACAAAATAAGCAAAACGCTATTCAGCAATCCATTATCAAAACCAAGGAAGTTATTTTTAAAAACGTGAAAAGTGGAGTTTGAAAATAAATTTTTATTCGTCGTAGAATAAACTACTATTTTGATAAGAGTTCCCAGTTAAGAAGACTTCCAGCAATATGGAATATTAACATTTATTTATTATGGCTAACAAATATGAAGTTTTTGGGCACTTCTCAAAATTTTCAAAAGGACTTACTATATTTTGAAAGCGATTGTCAGCCACATAGCACTGCAACTAAATAATACGGTTACCGTACTTCTATTCAAAAAAATAACAAAATTGCACCTAGACAGTTGGCAGATTTTCTACTTTTTTATTTTAGTAATAAAGAATTGTGATCGACTTTAAAAAAAACGTAACTAGCCTCACTTCATAAACAGGTAATAAAGTTCAGTACTGAAAACCAGAACTTACTCAGAATTGCAAGCTCCGATAGTTGTCAGATATATTTTAATTTAAATTTGATGTCGTATAAACTCTTAGTTTAGATTAAAATTTATTGGTTTAATGTCCAATATTTTTGTATAGGTGTTTATTCATAAGAATATATACATAGTGTCCGGTACTTGGTCGGAACTTTTTTCACAGGTGATTCCTTTTTATATTTTGAGAAAAAAAATTTCTACAGAGTAGGTCAGTTTTCAATATCCGCGTAAATACAGCGTGGTAAAGAAAAGTCTTTCGGAACAAACTCTCACTCACATAAAGTGTTATATCTTCAAAACTAATAATCACAATTTAACATGCTGTAGCTTGTTTTTTTAGGGAATCGAATTAACTTTCATTTGATGTCGATATTGTAGCTATACCCGATCCTGAGAAATTTGCTTTAAAATACTGCAGTGAATCTGAAAATTTGGTGATCAATGCGATTTTTTCCCAGAAACCCCTTTATTAAAATATGATTTTAATTTCATTTTTGATTATCTGTTTTCTAAACGATAAATTATAAGATGGTAGACATAAGCGAAAAACACTAATAAATATTGATTGAATCTTGAATATAATTTAATTTTTGGACGTTTCATATTATTACTTACAAAAGTTGCATAAATTTTCATTGCATAAGTTTCATCATTTATAAAAAATCTGCCAATGGTCTGGGCGAAACTTTATTATTTTTCGGGTTAAAGTTCGGGAGCGGTCAAAGTCGGAGTGTATCATGAGTTGTTTCGAGATTATTAGATTTCTTGGAAAATTATTTTTGTTCTTAATATAAAAAATCTGCCAACAGTCTGGGCGCAACTTTATTATTTTATGGGTAGAAGTCCGAAACGTGTTTAATGATGAGATACGGTGTTGGGTACTATGCGACTGACAACCTAAAAAATAACGTTCCAAATAGCCTCCTGGCTATTTTTTAGGTTGTCAGTCGCATAGTACCCAACACCGTATCTCATCATTAAACACGTTTCGGACTTCTACCCATAAAATAATAAAGTTGCGCCCAGACTGTTGGCAGATTTTTTTTATTTATTTACGTATTTTTTTTATCAATAGAATAATTCATAGTAGTAAAAGCGAATTCGATCACATTAAACCTAAGAGATTTTCGGAATCAGTGAAATCTTGAACAATGCTTCCAGGGGGTTTAATTGAGAAAAATAATTAAATCGGTTTTTCCCCGACTACGTTTAAAGCTTATAGAAGTAAAAGTGAACTCCAAATCTCAATATACCTTAGGAATATATCAGAATTCGTGAATATGTACACAACCACTTTACACTTCCTTGGGTGCTGGATATCGAAAAATTTTTAAGACCGTTACTAGGCGCTTATATAAATAGCCCGCAGAAGTAAAATTGCTTTGATAGCTTTGATAACGAAATTTGTGAAAATGTGGATTCACGGACATTTTTTTTACTCAGACTCTGAAGGCCAATTAAAATCTGAACTTTTTTTTTGCTTTAATTACTCTAATAGTACATCTACATATACGTACTAAGTTTCAACTTTCTAGCATAAGCCATTTCTGAGATATAAAAAACCACCCCTCTCCCCCGTACCTTGATACCCCTATCAAAAATTTTATTTTTCTAGGATGTCTCCATAGTGGCTCTATATAACAATAAATTTTTTAGATCATATCTGATACGGTTTCTGAGATATAAAAATGACATTTTTTGAGAAATTGCTATCCCCCCACTTTCGTGCTCCACTTCTCCCCTCAAAAAATTTAATTTTGGTAGACTCCTCTTGTGATCCCATATACAGAAACTAAATTTTATCATCCAGGTGTAATTGGTTCGAAAGATATTGTAATCCAAAGTTTTTCACCCCTCACCCCCACACCCCACCTCCCCTCTTGAAAATGTTAGCACTTGTCTAATCTTGAAGTATCCCTAAGGACAACAACAAAGTTTCAATCTTCTGACATCAATGGTTCAGGAGATATCGATTTTAGAATGTTTCAATTCCGGCTTTCATGCGTTAAAGACTCATTGTTTTCCCCCCCACTTCCACACCCCTTAACCAATATCGAAAATTTTTTTTGCAATTGAGTCCATTATCATAGTACTACATAAGTTCCAAGTTTCAGCCTCCTAGCATAAGTGGTTCCTGAGATCTAGAAACCAAAATTTTTCGTCTAAAACGCTCCCCTCTCCTCTCCCCTTGTACCTTCACCCCACAAAAATATACCAGTCGTAGGGGTTCACCCAATCTACCCACCGTAAAAATTTCAATTTAATATCTCAACGGGTTTGGGAGCTACGCGCTTTCAAACGATTTTGCGTACGGCGTACGGCGTACGGCGGACGGCGTACGGCGTCTAAGGCGGACAGACGGACATTTTTTTTTTTTTGCTTTTTTGGGGTTTACTAGTCCTAAAACATGTAAATACAAAATTTCAGGGTAGCCAACTTTTTTGAAATTTCAGATCGATCACAATACTTTATTATTAAAAAATAATAAAGTAAAATTGTGCATTCAACCAAACACCCCATCACCTACTACAACTTAATAAATCGCTCAGCTAAGAAATCAAAATTTCACATGAATGACTAAAAATTAAATAGGAAATTAGCTTCTATGGTAGCTTCACCATGAAAAATTAATTCCTCAATTAAATAGAAGTTCTGACATCTTCCATACCTTTTTGTATAAAAAAATCTTATCACTGAAAGGTGAAAAACTCAGAAGACTTAATATTAATGAAAGCATTTGGTCGTTTTTTAATTCTGTACATGGACACTGCGGACCAAAAATATCCAGTATACTGCAAAAAAATAAACATTGCTTTATACGTACAATTCATGATATTTAAACTTTTACCCACTAGCGCCATCCCGAGTTCCAGTGACGCAATATCAGAAGAAAAAATTCTCTCCGCAGTAATTTGCTTTCGTTTCCATTTTTCGTCAGAATGCATTTTTGGGAAGGTGATAAAACTAAATAAATTTACCAAAAAAATGGTGAAAATGTCTATAGCAGTTGTGCAAGCACGCAGTAAACTACTTTATAAAAAATATACACATTTCCACACTTCAACCGTTTTCGAAAAAAAGATTTCTTCACGAAATATTTTCTTATATTCAGAAGAATACCGTAAAAACTGTGGTAACATCAATAAACAGAATTTTATTTAAATTTCATATTTTTTTTACTATCATTAACCATATACTCAATACAGAATCTTCCTTTCAGCCATATAGTAAAATTTTATTCCTCTACAGAATTACCTGGACTCAACTTTCGCCAACTATTTTTTAAACACTTAAAATTAGCAAAGCTTATAATAATACAATTCATGTCTATAAAGTCTCGCCTTCTAATCAACCTTACGACTTGTATAGGATATACGAGTAATATTACCTTTCTAAATAATGATAGTAATGATGATATTTAAAAAAAACGTTAACTTCTAACTACCATGAATTATTTTTGAGATGATGATTATTTCAAAGTGTACAAATAATTTTATTAGCATCACAATCGTTGTCCACTTAATTATTTATATATTTAGGCACGGACTAAACTTTTAATAATATAATCCATGTCCTAATAAAGTTTCATCTTGTCTCTTTATACCATGGATACATTGAATGTATACAAATTACTTTATTCAAATCATGATGTGTGATACAAGATAGCATGATACACAGCCTATTCATGTTGTACTTTGATATTTAGCTATCAAAGACAAAATTCAAGCGTCTATCAATCGTAGTATTGTGTTTATATTGTGATATTTTAAAATTAATATGAATTCAACGCAACAACAAAATTTAATGGAACTTTTAATATTAATATGGGACAGTTAAAAGAACATTCCGAAATTTTAGCAGTGAAAAAAAAAGGCTTCAACTGATAGCTCTTTGTGCCAAACGTCGCAGTATGATGTTCCGGCGAAAGGCATTTTCATTGCTAATAAAGAAATGTACAAAGTGGACCATCACATCACACACAAAAATGAAAACACGCGCAAACAATTTTAACTGACGGAAGAATATAAAAATGCGCAACTGTCATTCTTTGAAATTTCAGTTGATTTCAGTAACAGATAGCGCTGATGGCAGTTAAAAGAAGGCTATACCAGCTAAAATCATCGAATTTATATACAAGGAAACAGGTTGGATATTACGTATATATCAGCTCGTTGACGTACTATATGCAGATTATTGGGTGATACACTGGTCATATTGACGATAATATGATTTGTATACAAGCTGTGTATCCAAAGTATACCTTTACGATAGATATATGTAGAGTATGTATCATCTCTGTAAATAATGGCAATGGTAATGACATAAAAAATAAAAGGATCAATTTTAAAACTTTATTATAATATTTTTGAAATATTAACAATTTTAAAGTGTACAAATTTGTTTATTTCACTCAATATCCATTTTATTCTTTATATATTTAGCCCGGACTATGTAGCGAATATCAAGTTGCGTTAAGTGTTACCGATTTGATATTTAGTAAAAAAAATAAAAATAAAAATTAAGGTAAGTTTATGAAGTGAATGAGTAAATGTTAGTGACCACATCGATTTAAATATTGAACACGTGGCTAAATTAACTTTTCATTAATAAAGTATGATCAATCTTATAGAAAAGAAAACATGTAACAGTTAAGGAAGTTAAATTAGATTGATCGGTCAATTATCGATCGTTTATTTTTGGGGCGAATAAACATATAATTCTGAAAGTATTCATACACTTGAATCCAAGCTTCTATGTGAGCTATGCCCTAACAATGAGTCTCGAAAGTATTCAAACGCCTAATTTCAGGCTTCTATGAGTCCTATGCCTTTACTATATCTCTGAATAAATGTCGCTACAAACCAAATTAATTTTTTCAACGATAAAACGAGTGAATTTATTTAAATAAATCATTTCTTTACGGTATAAAGATCACAAAACATGATAACTTTGAAAAATATTAGATTCGTAAATAAATAACAAGAATTATTAACTACTTAAAGGCCTTAATAAGGCCTATCGGATTTTTCTTTAAACTGTAAACAACACTTCAAGCCAAAACTAATACGCAGAATAACGAAAGACTTAAGCGAGAGACCTGAAAATATTTAAATGTTCATTAAAGTTATAAAGTTAAACAAATACACAATCGAATAGCATCGATGTTTCAAATATTAAGAGTCAATCTTTTATCGATGTACATGATTTTAATAAAAAAAAATCAAAAATCGAATAGATAGTGCCGAATCGATTGCCATCTTCTATACAAAACACCATCGAATTCTTTTCAAAATTGTTTTTGTACAACAACTTATTGCTAATAACTTCGTCATATTTCATCACCAAAAATTGTATTGTACTATTTTCGGTGAGTACCAAAAATAAATTGCAATCTATTGTTGCATTATTTCTTCTTGAAATAATGAAAGTGTACCAATTACACGACTTTTTGATTAACTGATCATACGATGGGTATTTAATAAACAATTTAAACACATCTCATTCGTTTTGTAAGTAAAGATGTTTATTTGCTGTTTAATTTCTCGGATTTTACAGATAATTATCCACACACATACCGACGATATCTTCAAAATTGAATTAGTAAAAATATGAGGAAAATACAAAAAAAAAATTCAAAATTTACCTAGAGATTCAAGATATTACAACATGATATCGGATACCAAAGGTATCGCTCTATCGTTCGTGACTAATAAAACCTTCTTATTACGTTTCATTAAAATTCTTCGGGGCAAAAGAACAGAAACAAAATAATTTTAATGATAAAGATAAAGATGAGCGTGGAGTAAATAAAATACAAAAAAAAAATACGTTTGTATAAAACAAGAATGTTACGCCTTTATGGAGAGGTCAAAATAGATCTTTATAACTTTGGTCGATCAGTCAATACTTCCGATGTGTTTTTATCTTATCTAGTGTGTTCGTAATGTTTCTTTATAAAACCATGTGAGTAACTAATAGATTTTGATGTAAGAATCAGAACTGACTCATCTACTATTGGACGGACAATGATAACATTGAGACGGAAATAGAATCTTATTGTTCAAAGAGTTTGTGGAGTCATTTTATCTATCAAACTATGTAATTATAAAGTTATAAAAAGAAACAATTTATATTGCGTCGGATTTCAGGAAAATCCACAAACAGGGAAAAAAGCAATAAATTACACTAATGTAAGTGTAGACTTAAGATTAGACGAAAATTTTTCAGAATTTATTAGATTTTTATTGTTTCCGTATTTTAAATAAATTAATTTCAGTATTAACATTAAAAAATCTGTCGTTTTTTGCTTACTTAAAAACAAAAAAATATAATGCGCAATAATGTTTTTAAAAATAAATTTATAAAATATTATATGCGAATGATTACATCAATTATCAAATAAAAGCCAATAATAAAATTTTGATTATTTGTTACCCCCAAAAAAATATTTTACTTGCAATTAAAATCTATACCACTAATTGTCTTATATCAATCTTAAACTCAACTGTTTGCAATTATTTGCTTGCATGAAAATTGACATTAAACAAGCAGAAGAAAAAAATATATTAATTCGAAATGTGTCAGGTTTAAGCTGAAAAGGAAAAAATTCTGCTTATTCATTTATAACTAATATTTTTCAATGTTTATTTATCTAATCTCGAGATAATCTCAAGAGCACTATTCCTATAGAATTTAGCTTACTTTGTTTGAATTGTTAGTAGATGACATTAAATCGTCTTCAGCACATACGATGGTATTTGTGCGGTAAATGATTACAACAAATATTAATTAAAATCTACAAATAGAACTATACCAAAAATGATCTTATGCTTGAGGCTTTAATGTTTAATTGAAGAAATGCCGAGAGTATGACACATCCACTTTAATAATAAAAAAATTTATAAAGATTATCGAACTGAGATCTACTCGTCTAAATTTAGATTGATTTTGGTGTGTATCTAGAATACTACAGTTTGTTCTGTAACTTAATTAAAAGAAAAAAATTTAAGATATATTGGAAATTCTTTTACTTTTTTAACGGTCCACGAAGATCAAAAATCGTTCCTACTGTGGATTGATCAACCTAAGTTTTCGTTTCTATAGAAACTATTACGAGTGAAATATAAAATTGCGAGTGAATTAAGAAAATTGTCAAAGTAGCCAGATAGGGGTTCGGTTCAGGAAGGGACGCAGCGCTAAGAACTGCCACGCTTACTTACTAGGCATCATACCGGCACGTAGCGATCCCTTCATAGCCTCGTGAACTACTAATCCTACTCACAACTGCCGTGTGCAACCAGTGTACTATATTCGGTTTGAGACCCCAACTTTTGGCCACGGTCTGCTTGCACGCAAAAAGCGCGTTGTTTGCTTTTCTAGTATGTTCCTGAAAGTTCAGGTTCCTGCTAAACTTCCTATCCAGAATGTAGATCATCTCTTAAGGAGATGGCAGAATAGTTCAATATCCATCTGTCCTGGGTGCCAGGAAATAGGGATGTTCAAGGTAATTGTATGGCTAACGAACTTGCTTGGCGCGGTACCACCCTTCAGACCATACCGAAACATCGGACTCTGTGTGGCTCCTTCTACATTTAAACTGCCATAGTTGAGAAAACCCACTCAAGATGGGCAGAGAGTGTTACATGCCACACTGCAAAACAGATCTGGCCGAAGCTTGATCTGAAACACTATAAAATGTAAATTTTGCTCAAAAGGGCGAGTATCAGCACCATAGTCGGTGTCCTGCCCGGACACTGTCATATAGGTCGGCATGCTAAAAGAGTCGGCCTCTATTCAAACTACTTCTGTTGAAGCTGCCTGAATGAGGAGGGGGAGAAGACAGTCCTTCATCTTCTTTTTCCCTGTTCATCTCTATCTGCTTGTAGGAAAACTCGTCTAGGAGCCTACTTCTTAAACGGTCTCAGTAACCTTGCCGCAACGGAGGTTGGGAGAATCCAACGCTTCATTATAAGCGCCAAATGGTTTACCGAGTAGGACCGGATTCGATGATCCTGTGGTATCACAATGGACATTTTTAGGTCTAAGTGTGTCCGTGTTCTCACGGACAGCCACGCGTACCTACCTACTTAATCCCACTCAAAGCAAACCTGACCAATTTGTCATGCCCTAACGACCTCAGTTCCTCGATGCTGTCAAAGGAATTACACCTACCCATTTCATTCGTCTTTTACCCTAGCAACCTCTGGGCATTCAAGATGTGAGTGATGTCCTCTACAGCGTTCAGATCGTGTACTGCACACGTCCGTCGCAGGTAAGCCTAAAAGCATGGCATGCTTCTTGCTTCCTCAGCATACACTGACCCGTCAGTGCTTCAACGAGCGACCAAAATTTTTCTCTATCCCAAGTTAATACATTATCTTGTGACTATTCAGATTGGGCCACAAAGCTCTAGAAATCCTACAGCTTGTTAACCCTGCCGCGTCTATAAATCGTTCACCAAATAGGGCACCGCATATCGGTGGACTCACATCAAACCCATCCGTCTAATGCCGATTTCGTTCTCGTCTCCTCGATGTCCAGGAATACCACTAATGCGAATTGCTTACAATCCAGACTAGATTGTATGGACCCCAGCCCTACAGGGCTGTGTCTACAGATTTCTCTCTCAGGTAAGCATGCTGTGTGCCTGACAGCATCCTGTTTCCACAATGACTTCGAATGTACGTTTTCACAAGCCTCTCCAGTACCTTGAGCACAAAGGGTGATAGACTGATGGGTCGAAAGTTCTTTGTAGTCGTGTTACTGGGACTATTGGGTCTTCGGGATAAGAACGACACGTGTCTCCAGCCAAGCATATGGGACGTATCCCACCTCCTGTAAATAGTGGTCAACCAGCTGCGAATTGCCACAGAGGCTCTCTGCAGCATGATTGGCCTGATGTCGTCTGGTCCTGGTGACTTAAAGGGAGCAAAAGTGCCTATTGCCCAATTGATCCTTTCCTCTCTTAGTGGTTCTACCATCCCTACCGGAACAATCCTATGATTTCCAATTGAAGCCATGCACCATGCAGGGTGCCCATCCATTGGCGTGCTACCAGGGAAATGAGTGGATATCAAGAGCTCTAGCATCTCTTGACTAGTCTCCATTCACGTTCCGTAACTCCGGTTAATATAACTACAGCTTGGAAAGTAATTTCCGTACCTTAGGACCCTCACTGTTTCCGCTAAAGGATTCGTAGAAAACTTTCCACGACTCTTTTTTTCGTTTCCTAATTTCATACTTAAATAATCTGAGATTGGCCTTGTACCTGTCTCAGTTCGCCTCATTTCCGTCTCGTTTCGCCCTATTAAACATTTTTCTTGTTAGGAGTTGAATATAAAAAATTTTGAATATACGAGTATAGAAATTCGTTTAGTGTAGAAGACAATTCGATATCTCGATATCAGACCGAAGTGATGTGTCGGAATTCGTTAAAACGTACAAAATCATTTTACACCCTCATTGGTTTGAATATCGCAAAATTCTGACATTAAATTTAAGATCATTATATTTTAGATATCTCATTAATCTCATTGTTGAAGTTCGGGAAAACTTGAAAAACACCTTACACCCACTAAGTTGTTAAATATCGAAATGAAAGCGAATTCGATATCTCATTACGCCCAAGAAATATGTCGAAAATCGTAATTTTTTTTTAAAATTTACCTCAAGAATCAGGAAGTCTTGAAAGTTTAAATCGTGAATAAATGATAATGGATAGAAGTTGAAATTTTTTAAATTGTACATTAAGTTGTACAAGGCCTCCATATAACCGTATATCGGCTATTATACCCAATATCTCTCAAACCTATTTACATATATTTTTTAACTTTAACAGTCTGTAGCCTGCAGACTTCTAACAGAGGTGTATAAAAATATAAATAAATTTCGAACGCCACTATTACAATACTTTAAGCAACTCAAGACAATTCATGCAATTTTCATTACTTGCTACGCTTCTCATTTCTAATTAGATGAGACCCGAACCCAACAAGTTCTTCTACGTCCCATTCGATAAGAAGCAAGCTTTCGTTTGGTTTTCACTCACATCAAAAGCTGTTTCGCCCCTGTTGGATCTGAAAGTTAATGAAAAATTAATATGCGAAAAAATGCATGTTGATCCACTCGAAGAATAAAGAATCGAGTTGAGACAGAGTTGGTTAAATAAAATGTTTAATAATGGTTATGATTTTTGGATGCAATACTTACCGTATTACATACCCAGAGAGATGTAAAAGTATGCTGTAAGTTATGTAAGCACAGAGCTACCAATTAAAATCAGTAAGAGCGCATGTATTAATTTAGAGTTACTCTACATATATCAAAAAAGTGTGAAGAATGAAAATTTTCAATATTAAACTCAGTGCTGGGTCATTCCGTCAAGAAAGCTCAATTTGTGAGCTTACCATCTCCGATTCTTTTGAAAATTTTTGCACTTGAAGAACTAGTGAAAAAAATAGTTGAAATTCAATTTTTGTTTCTATCTCATTTTTTTTGTTAGTTGTAGTACGAGTATATTAAAGATTTCGCAAAAATGGTGTCCGAGTCGTCTTTGAAAATTAATATCTCTGGTAATTTTTATTCTAGAATAATAAAATAGGACTTATTTAAAGGAGGAGGTTGTCGCAATATAAAAAAATACAAATAGAAATTATCCTTGAAATTTTTTTTCAAGGATAACGATTTTGTCCTTTATCCTTGAATATCTCAAAATGCGTTTTTTTTATTTTTTTATATTTTATTGGTTATACTGTTTTACAAATCATACCAAAAAAAACATACTGCAGTCACGATCGGCTGCAAGCCAATCGTATAATACTCTAGATGAATACTGAACTCCGATTTATATTGTAGTTGGGGATAAAGTAGAATTACGTGTGTGCATGTTGTATGTCCTTTATTAAGGACTGCCATTAGATTGCTACTCAAAACTAAAAGACAATATTCATTGTTTAATTTCACATCTTTAACTGGGTAATTCATCGAAAAAAATGTCCTTTTTAAAGGACTTTCACATGGGAGGTGCAGGAAGGACTCACTCGATTTCTTACATATTTATCCTTTTCCTTAGAACCATTTAAAAATGAACGAGTACAAAATTTCAAATTCGTAGCTTGAAGCGTTCAAAAGTTATCGGAAAATATTGTTGAACACGTGTCTTATGGACATTTTGTATGGCAGCTACCAGAAGGAGAAAAAGGATTTCGCTGATTAGTAAACTCAAACTTCGTTTTTACTCAAAACTAATTTCTACAAAATTTCCAATTCATAGTTAAAAGATTACTTGAGTTATTGAAAGTTCCGTAAATTAATTGAAGACGTTTTGACAGGATATTTGTATGGCAGCTACACGAAGGACTAATAGGATGTTCTTCATAATCATACATTTAGCTCCAACTATTGTAAAAATAACACATACAAAATTTCAAAGTCGTAGCTTAAACCCTTCTGAAGTTATCGGCCAATATTCTTAAACACGTGTTTTAAGGACATTTTGTATGGCAGCTACCTGAACGAGTAAAAGGATTTCGCTCACTAGTAAACTCAAACTTCCATTTCACTCAAAACTAATTTGTACAAAATTTTGAATTCGTAGCTAAAAGATTACTTGAGTTGTAGTGAGTTTCGTAAATTAAGTGAATACATTTTGACAGGATATTTGTATGGCAGCTACACGAAGGACTAACAGGATTTTCTTCATATTCATATATTTAGCTCCAACTATTGGAAAAATAACACATACAAAATTTCAAAGTCGTAGCTGAAACCCTTCTGAAGTTATCGACCAATATTCATGGACACGTGTTTTAAGGACATTTTGTATGGCAGCTACCCGAAGGAGTAGGACGATTTTGCCCGTTAACGAACTTAGCCTTACAAATTCAACCAAACATCCAGATTCAAAATTTCAAGATCCTAGGTGAAGGCGTTCTTGAGTTATCGTGCTAACGGACAGACGGACGGACGGACGGACGGACGGACGGACGGACGGACGGACGGACGGACGGACGTCAGGCGGATTTGAGGTTTTTGGACACAAATAAACAAAAAATAATATATAACTTTTTTTCGTCCGAGGCTTAGTTCTATGCGTTACAAACTTTTGGGCTGGATTAAACTTATAATACTCTATATGATTTCATCTAGAGTATAATTAACTTGAGATCTGAATGGGATCGGGGTCAAAAAAATCGAAGAACATGCTTCACAATTACTTTATAGAAAAAGGGTCATTCCATCAAGAATCGCCAAAAGTGTGACCTTACTATCACAGATTTTTTTGAAAGTTTATGTACTCGAAGAATTAGTGAAAAAAAAATATAATTTAAATTTTTTGTTTCTATTTCTTTTTTTTTTTGTTATAGTATGTTAAAGATTTCGCAAAAAATGTGTCCGAGTCCTCTTTGACAATTCATATCTCTGGTAATTTTTATCCTAGAATAATAAAGTACCTATTATTCATTTTAAAGATTGTTGTTTAGAAATTGTCGCAATATTAAAAAAATATGAATAAAAATTATCCTTGAAGATTTTTTTCTGTTTTCCAAAACATATCAAAAAATTAACTTGGGATCTCTAGGGGATCGGGGTTAAAAAAAATCTAAGAACATCAGTGGTTCTGAATTAAGGCTAGTTCAGTTCTCGTATAATATAATTCGATTTTTTTGACCCCGATCCCCTTGAGATCCCAAGTAAATTTTTTGAAATGTTTTGAAAAACAGTATAATATAGAAAACACAAAAAAATTAAACATAGGTACCACTTTTGGCGATTCTTGATGAAATGACCCTTTTTTCTATAAAATAGTTATCAAAGCTGAAACTTGGTATTTAGATAGAACTATAGTAGTAGCATGTTGGAAAAATATGTTTTTTTATGGGGTAGTATGGTACGAGAGTGGGGGGTGTTTTTCCTAACTATAGAACGGCTTATGCTAGAAAGTTGAAACTCGGTATGTATATGTAAATCAATTAGAAAAGTAATATTACTTAAAAAAAATTGAAATATCCATTGGTGTACAGAAGGGGGGCAAAAAAAATTATCAGTGAAAATGGAATGCATATTTTTTACGATTTTCGTCATATGCATCTTCTTTCTTTCCAAATATTGAATTCATTTTAATTCTACGGATTCTTCATATAAATACCTAGAAAGCGTTTTCAGGTTTTTTTTAAATTCGACCCCAAGGTGGTGTAAAGGGGTTGTATAGATTTTCACGAATTCTGCCGTATCTTTCCGGTCTGATTAGATATCGAATAAATTTTTACTTCCACAGGCTTATTTAATAATCACCTAAAACTCATTTTCAAGTTTTATCCTTTTTCAACCCTTAAGAGGGTATAAACGGGTTGAACACGTTTTCACGGATTCCACCATATATCTTAGGAGTGATAAGACATCGGATTGGTTTTCACTTCCTCGGGCTTTCTTTATATATATCTAAAAACTCATTTCAGGATTTTTGGATATTCAACCCCAAAGTGGGTGCAAGGGGGTTGCATATGTTTTCACAAATTCCTACATATGTCTTAGTTCTAATGAGACATCGAATTAATTTTTACTTCCTAATGCTTCCTTCATAATCGTCAAAAAGTTGATTTCAGTATTTTTAGATATTCAACTCCAAGAGGACGTAAGGCTTTCGACATATTTCTTGGGATTGATGAGATATCAGATTGGTTTTCACTTACACGTACTTTTTATATAATTGCCTACAAACGCATTTCTGATTTCATGTAATGGCCCAAAACCAATTCACGAAAAACCTTCTAGGGGCGTAACAACTGATATTATACTAGGACTTAGACCTCGTCTCGGAGTATGACCCAATTATGTAATTCATATGTTATATGTGGTAGCGGCATAAGTATTCTAGCGTGACCCCATTCTAATCGCTTCCCGAACTTTTTTTTTAGGTTTTCAGTCACATAGTAACTTACACCGCGTCTCAGAATTAAACGCGTTCCGGATTTCTACCCACAAATAATAAAGTTGCGCCCAGACTGTTGGCAGATTTTTTTGTTTAAATTTAATTAGCCTTTTTTATTTTCTTAAAATCAATTGCATTTTATGTGGCAAATGATTGTTATTATATATTGTTAAGATAAAGTAAATATCTTTTTATTATTTTGTTAAGATAAAGTAAATATCTTTTTATTATAAATACTATTTTATTTATTAACACAAAATAAATATTATTTTATTTATTAACACAATATTTAATTATTCATTAAATTATAATATTTAATTATTCACTAAATTATAATTTATATTAATGATATCTGATCACGTTCAAGTTACATTTCTAACTAAAATAATTTTTCGAAAAATTTATCTTGTTCCAAAAACATGCCAACTTCAATTTATTCAAAGTAATGCATGAAGTTTTCAATAGTTCAAAGTTACAGTAAATAAAATGAGTCAAATAGAATTTAGACAAAAAACATAAAAATTCAATATAAAAATATTTACGTACGACATGACTGACGTACCACCACAATATGACTACTGTAGATGCACGTTAATAACATTTTTAATAAAGATTACGTGGTCTGTATGGGCTCCCAAAGAGGAGCTTAGAAGGCACACAGTCCCCCCCCCCATTTCAGGATTTCACCAATTCGAAAAATAATAAATATTATAAAATGAGAAAAAGCATAATTTTCTAAACGTGATTCAATTATTTTGCAATTCAAATTCACTGCAAAATTGTAGCTCAATTCTTCTGGTTTCCGCATAGTTTTCTCGTTTAATTCCGGCTCGACGGACCGAATAATATTTCAAATTCGCATGGCGGCGTATGGTTTTGGGCAGAAAAGTGAACGATCTAAAGGGGTGCTTCAATATATGAGGAAACTCGAACATATACTATTTTGTCATATCTCTTAGGTCTGATAAGATAGGTATCGAATGAATTTTACTTCCAGGATTTTTTTGATATTCAATGATTTCTACATATCTCCAGGGTATGATTATATACCATATAAGATTTTACTCCAACGGCTTTACGGGCTTTCTATCCAATCGCATAAATACGATTTTTCGATATTTATTTCCAGGAGAAGTGGGGGTGGTGTTAAGGGTTGTATACGCTTAAATGATTTTCGCAATATCTGATTAGATACCGTATAGATTTTTCTGCCACAACCATTTGCAACAAAAGTCAACTATAAATTAATTTTAGGAGCTTTTAGTAGTTAACCCCCATGTGCGCAAAGGTATTGTAAACGTTTTCTCGAATTACGGTATATGTTTTATATTAGATGTGATCAGGACTGGTATTCAAATTCATAATGTTTAACAAGACGAGTGATGAAAATGCTACGCAGCTAAACTTCAATTTCGTTCATTCCTTTTTACATTCCAGCTGGCAAAAACAATTTTAAAAAAACCCATCACTCTTACTCTTACACTCGAGCGAAATATTTTGTCGTATTTCTGTTCTGTACATGTATACACAGCACAGTACAAAATGATATAGCACAGCGGAACAGATAGCATGGCCGTGGATAGAACGACGCTTCATGCGTCTATTACATAAAAACTGAAATACATAGTTTTTCACATTTTTCTTCAACTTATTCACTTTTAATTAAATGTTTTGCTCACTGCACAAATTACAATAATTCCTAGAGCAAAATGAAATTATTATTCCTAAATAAATCTAACAAGAAATTACCATTTAATAGTTTAATTTTTTTTATTTCAGTTCTTACATTTCCACTAGCTAGCTGCTGTTAAATATGTATGGATGCTAATACAAGCTATAAACAATCATTAACCACTATCTCATCAAACTGCTTTATGCTAGTTTAAACACAAATCATATCGACAGGTACATGTACCCCATAATAAAATCAAAAGTAGCAAACCTATCGTAAACGTGTAGAACATAAATTCGCATATTATTAAGATTTTATTGTAGCAAGTACCTTCCCAATGTTTATGCCGGTTGCGTTTAAATTCGGATATTAAATCGGGATCATAAAGCTGTAGGAGATATAGACCCCGCCTCTATCTCTCTTCGATCTATTTATATCGTAGCAATTTTATGCACTTTAATGACGACTTGCCATTTTTATAGGTGTTTCGGATCAGTTGAAAAGCTAATTTATTATCCATGAATTTTTCTACAAAATTAACTGCATATAAATATTTTACAAAGTTTTGACATTTTTCTGCATAATTAGTCGATAGCTTATCATTAGCAAAAATACGGACGTTCTTCATTTTTTCATAATGATGCTTTTTGCTAGTTCCAATAAAACATTTTATTTCGAAGAAAAAATAACAGCTTTATATTTTTGCGATACTTTTATAACGGTTAGACCACATAATTTCAGGTAATAACATTAAAAAAAAATAAATAGCTAGGTAATAAATTTTGAAAAATGATTTTAAAATGAAACCGATAATAAAGTAACGGTAGTGAAGAAATTCATTAAGATCGTGTAATTTTACAGATTTTTTTTGCGTTAAATTTTGAAATGAAATTACGTTTGTTGTAAACAATGGCAATTTAGGCCCATATACTCTGTCCTCTTATCATCATCAATGGCGCGACAGCCCAAATCGGGTCCTGGCCTTCTAAAGTCGTCGCCTCCAATCGCCTTGATCCAAAAACCGCATCCTCCAGCTGCTAATTTTTAAAATGGCTTTGCTATCTTCATCATCGTCTTAAAGTAGGGCCCCAGATTCTAGAAACCTAAAATCTTAAAACGTTCTTAATGGGAACGTTTTCCATCTTCTTTCATGAAATGGGTATTGGCATCGGGCAATTTGATGCGTCGAATAAATACCTACCATAACTCGTCTTTTGAATTTAAAAACAAAAAACTTTAGTACTTTCAAGAAAAGGATTTGAAGGATCGCGGTGCAATAATTTTGCAGTGATCTATACGCGACTAACTGGCTCTAAAGTTGTGTATCGTCCTTTTGTTAGGAACTGTTTTGGGATGATAGCCAATATTCTTCGTCGAAAAAACCATGAAGCTGAAAGCTAGTGCCTTAATTCGTCCATGATCTGGCAGTATAAAAAACCAAAATTGTAACTTCAATCAAAGGTATTTTGTTTCATAGTCGAGTGGATTGGATTCGATATTCTTTCAATTGGCGGCTAACTTTCAATTGGCGGCTAACTTTCAATTGGCAACTAAGGTTAGTGTACCTATAATGGGACACTTAAGGACTTAATCTAACTTTTCTCAGTTTTGAAAAAAGGTAGACATATGATTTTTTTTAAAACACAGATATACCCCCCTTGAAAATTATCACTGGTTATATTTGATCTAAAAAGTGTTCTTATCATTAAACAAAATTATTTATTTTACGCAGTCAGTGTATATTGGGACACCTTTTGGCATGGTGTGCCTTAATTGGGCCACTATATTGGGACGCTCATCAGGTAGCAACTAAGCAGATAATATGCAAAATGTTAACATCCCTGCATCCAATAGTCATGAAGGATTAAATTGAAAGGGGTGGAGAGTTTAAAAAATACTTATAATATACTTAATTAAAGAAAAAAAACAAATAAGTATATTGGTACATTTTTTAAACATAATTTTATTTTTCTTTAATATACATATAATTGTTTGTCAAACCATTTTCCTCGGTATGCCTTGCATACTTGGAAGTGTTCATTGTGCTGTAATTGAAAACAATTGCATCAAACAATAGATTCACATAAAAACTTTATAATACCATAAAAGAAGATCAACATTACATTGACCACATGTTGGGGCAGGGCTTATTTCATATGAGTTTGGGGGTGACCCAATTTAGGGACACAAAAATGGCAAGTGGCCAGGGAGGCCCAATATAGGACCGGGTTATCGTACAATAGCGGTTAAGTATATCGACAGGTTTGGATTGATCTTGCTTTCCGTTGGAAGCATAAGTCGGACTCAGAGCCAATGGCCCTAAGATGGATCAGACGGCCCAACTTAGGCCCACTTGGCAAATTTGTATTCCTAAGTTGGGTCACCTCCGTACTCAAATGAAATTCCGTTAAATTACAACTATGAGAGATGTCTGCCCTTTTATGAACAAGTTTATGAACAAGCTTATGTTTGTATGGGGCTATACTATCGAAACTGCAAAGACAGCGGTTTCCAATCTTGCTTCCCGTTTGTTTCTCCAGTTCATCCCGTTACTCTCCTTGCTTTGTTGCTCCCGTTTCTTCGTTTCTCCCATTGCTCTTGTTACTTCCGTTGCTCCGTTTCTGCCGTTGTTCCCGTTACTTCCTTTTCTCCCGTTGCTCCCGTTGCTTCCGTTTCTCCCATTGCTTCCGTTGGCCCGTTGCTTCCGTTACTCCCGCTGTTCGATTTTGTCAGATGTGCACACTGAAAACACACGAACTGTCGCTAAACTATATGAAACACACTCATTTGTTTGTGTCGCTCGCCACCTATTGTAGAATAGAATTACTAATACAGAAAGCTTCGCGGGCGGTCTATCGTAGATCGTCCGATTCTTATTCTTATTCTTTATTCTTATACGGTAAATTCCTTATAAAATAAATACAGATGATATATAAAATGTTTAAATCATTAGTTGCGAAATAACGCTTTAATGGAAGCAGTGTTACTGTTGAATAAATCAATGGAGTTGCTAAATTTGCTACCAAGTTGTAGTGAACGGAGGCCTTGGAGTGAATATTTCGACTTGAAAAAGTCAAAATATTCGAGGGAAAGGAAGGTTCAGGAAAGAGTGAGCCAATTCCTCCTACGTCCGAATTGGTGGCTGAAATCCGAGCGGAAGCGACACGCTTGCTGGCGGCCGGGACTAGTTACGGCAGTTGTGGGGGGGTTCTTGCACAGATTTCAGACCATAAACCCTTGGCCTGTACAACAAAAAATTTCGTGTCGGCTTACTCCAGGGTGATTTGAAATGGGACTATTTTCCCAACAGGTCGTGAAAGACCAAGAAGCAGTGGAGTTGCGCGACTTCGCGATTTGTCAGGGCGCTTAGGTGGTATAGCGCCCTATCTGCCCACCCTACCTCAGCCATGACTGTCCAACAACATCCGTCATGGCCCCTTATGGAGGTTTAGCGTGGAGGTAGGGTGGGCAGACAGGGCGCTATACCACTTATGCTTATGCTGGCTTGCTTCAATCCGACCACCATGTTCTTCAATATATGGGTTCCAGATTGGTGAAAGATATTCAAGTTGAGAACGGACTAAGCTACAATAAAGATACTTGAGCGTGAAAATATTGGGAAAATTATTCTTGATTCGTGATAGGAAACGAACATACGCCGAGCAGAGTTACATACTAGCATAATGATGCCTGAACGAGAAGGAGTCATCAAACCAAACACCAAGATCTTTAATAACCTTAACAATAGCTAAAGGCGAACCGTTCAAATTGTAATCATATTTAATAACAGAATTCGTTTTACAAAAGATAATGTAGTTGCACTTCGACACATTCAGATACAATAAATTATCATCACACCAAGTAAATAAATTATCTGAATTAGATAGCTTGTAACACCAGGCAGTCATTCATAGATTTAATACATTTATAAATTTTTAGGTCATCCGCGAAGAGAAGAAATTCCATTTATGAATAGCTAGAATAGTAGTGGTCACAGATGAGAACACTGAGGAACACCAGAGGTAACAACGAAGGACTCTGAAAGCACAGATTTAATTTTCACAGAGCATGAACGACTTACTAGGAAATCTGTAATCCAATTAAGCAGCGTATTTGAGAAGCCCATGAAACTAAGCTTAACTAAAAGTAACGAGTGATTACCTTATCAAAAGCTTAAGAAAAGTCTGTGTAAATGGAATGTGTTTAATTATGGCCACTTAAGATGAAAGCGATAAACGAAGTATAGACAGATAGATTTGTAAGCGCATACCTAGACCTAAAAAAAACCACATTGATGCGACGATATAGTACATTTACAAAGTGGTGTGATACTGTCAGTTATGAAACTATCAATAATTTTAGGTAGTGTCGACTGGATACAAATCGGTCTATAGTTCTTTATATCATTTCTGTTACCTGATTTAAAAACAGGAATTAGATAACTGGATTTTCAGGCACAAGGAAATGAACCAGAGTTTATAGATGAATTGAACAATTTATAAATTGGATATGCAAGAACTTTGCAACACATTTTTAAAAAGATTGGTGGTATATTATCGGGACCAGATCACTTAGATATATCAAGATTTTGCAATCTAGTCCGTACCTCGGATAAGTGTATACCTGCATATTGTGATTGGCACTAACGAAGAGAGTATTCCTGCTGGAAACAATAGGAGCCTCATAAACGGTTGAGAAATGTTTGGCAAATAATTCTGCAATTCCCTTCGTATCATTTGCAACTACATCATTTAGAAACATCTCAGTTGGTAGTAGATTATTCTTTCTTAGTGAGTTGATATAATTCCAGAATATATTAATATTATACGGAATTTGATTTTGAACGTTCATGATAAAATCATCGTAACATCGCAGCTTAAGTTTTTTACACTCTGCTCTAAGATTAGAGAACACAAGATAGTTATCAATAAGTCCCGAAGATTTATACAAACAGTGAGCCATTTTTTTTCTAACAACATTTTTTTCAAATCATTACTGAACCACTGTGGATAAGTAGAGTCATGAACAACAATGGTAGGTACATAGAACGCAATAATTTTATGTAATATATCGTAAAAAGTATCGACAGACTGATCAATATCTAAACCGTTTAGAATGGAGTCCCAGTTAACTAATGAGATCTGCTGACAAATAGAATCGTAGTTAGCATGTTTGAAATTGTAAGTTACAAAAGAAATATCTGAATTCAAAACAATATTGTCACTTAAGAAGACTTTAATAACTAATGCCGGGTGGTATAGAGCATCAAGTGGTAGAATATTACCCGGTATTTGATATACAGCAGACGATTCCAACGTTGAAAAAACTAGATCCAGCAATTTACCATCAGCATTCAATATATTGTTAGCTTGATAAAAGTTGAGTTCCGAGTATGTATCAACAATTTCATTGCTTCGCAGTTATTGGGGGCTACTCTATACTCTACAATCTGAATCAACCTTGGTATTCGCCAATTATTTCGTTAGTATAGGACTTAAGACGACGTTCAATTATTTTTGTCAGTATTTTGTAGGACGTACACATAACGATATTCCTCTGCAATTCTCACAGCAGAGTTTGTCTCCTTTCTTGTAAATTGGACAAATGATGCTTTTTCGCTATTCGTCGGGTATATTTTTCTCTGTTCAGATTTTGTCATATCATCTTGTATGGTATTTATTTAGTATTTCCTTCCGATAAATTCTTAATAGGCTACTGATGTTTTATGTCCTTCCTTGTTAAAAATATTCTTTGCAACTGATTCAGGATTAAACGAATCGTAGGTATCAACAAAAGAAGACCTCTGACCATAAATGGAACTCTTATCCTTAATTAGAGTGTTATTGTTCTTTAATGATTTGCTTGGAATTATAAAAGCATGTCATTAACTAGGAGTCCGCCTTCTGGCGATATTATTAAAACTCTTGTTTTTAAGACTATACTATTCAATAGAAATTTAATTTACGAAAAATAACAATTATACATTTTTTTACAAGTTTAATAGTTACAACGGTTGCTACTCTTAACTTACACAGCGAAGCGATTCTCCAAAGAGCTGGAACTGAAGAAGCAGCGGATTGCAGGACGTGGTCCCGGTCCGTCTCTAACTTTTATTTTCGATAACGAGCTTATCGCTCGAGTAAAGGTGTCCCACTATAACCTAAAAAAATTGCAAGTGGATAAAAATTAGCTCACATTTCCGGGATTTAACAGAACACGTACCTGTCGTCGAAGACTTTCTAAACTCTTTTCGCCAAAACTAATTTCCTCCTTAACTCGTTGCGGATCTGTTAAAGTTCTCTTCTCGCGAAAATCATCGCGAATTTTACGCAGAGCGTATTTTCTGTGCAGAGAAGAATTTGGGATGAGATTGATTTTTCTGAAATGGGAATGATTCGATTTTATGGAACTCACCGGAAATTGTAGGATGTAAACTTTTGCGATTCGCGTAAAAGCGATTTGTAAAGAGTCAACACTTTCATACTCGGTGCGGAATTTGCCATTTCAAAATAAAGACGAATGTCAATGTCAAAGTGACAGCTAGACAGTTGTCAGATGAGCCGGCATTGTTGAAGCGATGTTGCCATTTAGCTGAGACTTACACCGAATTTTTTAGAACAGAAAATAATGCGAAAAGCAGCGGTTTGAGTATCGGATATGACCAATGTAAATCTTCGGGGCACAGGACAGTTGCGACAATGAACCGGAAATGGGGAGGTCGTTGAAATTTTTGTGCATAAGGAAAATTAAAGTTTGCGAGACAGTGACAATGATACGTTTCATGAAATAAAAAAATAATGAATGAAAAAAATTGCGGTTTTCAAGAAAGCAGTACCACAACCGCTGCCTTATTAGATGCATTTGAATTAATCAACAAAGGACTTGATGAAGGGTACTACATAGCATCAGTTTTCATTGATTTAAAAAAGCCTTCGATGCAGTAGAGGGATTAGCAGAACTTGGTATACGCGGGGCAAGTAATAATATTGCAAAAAAAACTACCTTCGCTGCGGAATGCATATAACCAAAAACGTTGATAAACTGATGAGCGATTCAAGCTAAACAAATATTGGAATTCCCAAAGGTTCTATACTTGGTCCGGCTTTTTATTTGCTATACATATATAATCTCCAGCAAAAAGGGCTCAAAGCGTAATACGTAGTACGCAGAGGAAACCTTACTGGGACAACAATCAGGAAGGACTGGAAGCGTCAATTATTCCGGATCTATTATAGCTCTATTTAAAAACTCGTTACTTGGTAACATGCAGACCTAGTGAGAGAGCTTGAGAGCAACCCTATTCCCGACATAATATCATACCAAGATACTACTTTTAAATTCCATTTAAAGTAGTGTTTCCGACCCGAAAGGACTGAGAAACACATACGCCTGAATTTGAAAAAGGAGCACTTACCTGGTATACAGAGAAAAGAGGGAGTTGGAGCTGGAGCAAATGGACACAGACCAAGGGTCGATATATATGCCAGCCTCGACGAGTCAAAAACTATCTTCCAAGCAGATTTTCATGCAACTGAACTATGCATCAGTGCTAGAAAAATGCTGGGAGTATAACATTGACGTGCACCAGATCTTCGTGGACTTCCAACAGGCTTACGATAGTATAGATCATAATGTACTATATGAAATAATGCTTGACTTCGGAATTCCATAAAAACTTGTCCGATTAACAAAAATGACGATGACTGACACTGAATCCCAAGTAAGGATACAAAACTAGCCTACCCAAGGCTTCCGAACAGAGTCCGGCTTGAAACAGGGAGATGGACTCGCTCCCATGCTCGTCAATCTCGCACTGGAATATGTCATCAGAAAGGTACCCGTTGATACAAGAAGAACCCTACTAAACAAGTCCACTTAACTAGTGGTGTATGCGGATGATATAAACATCATGGCCAGATCTGTTCCAGACGCGAAGAAAGTCTTCCACTGTCTAGACTCAGCGGCAAAGGATGTCGGGTTAAGGGTCAATGAGAATAAGACCAAGTTCATGACCCAAACAAGAAGAAACGCACCAACTAGACAAAATATGACTGACCATGGGGGACTACAACCTGGAGAATGTGGATCATTTCTCATACTTGGAAGCACACCTTGTAATAGACGGCAACGAACGGGACGAAGTAAAACAACGGATCACACTAGCAAATAAGGCGTATTTCACGGTTCTCCCGATCTTAAAATCGAAAAAAGTGGTCAGGCAGAGCAAACTTCGCATATACAAGACCATAATAAGACCTGTGCTACTATATACGAGCGAAACGTGGACTCTCACCCAAGCGTCTGAAAAATCAATAGACGCTTTTGAACGACGAATTCTTCGAAGAATTTTGGGACCAGTAAGAGAAGGTTAGACCTTTTAGGTCTAAGTGTGTCCGTGTTCTCACGGGCAGCCACGCGTACCTACCTACCTAAGAGAAGGTACTGAATGGCGTATCCGGTACAACAACGAGTTGTATAACATCTATGATGACTCTTATAAAATTTCGTAAGCTACAATGGACAGGCCATGTGGAGCGAATGGACGACGGAAGAATTCCCAAACGCACACTGAAAGGTAGAGCTCAGGGCAAATGACCGGTGGGAAAACCGCGGAAAAGATACGAGGACTCAGTTGACGCAGATTGCAGATCGCTTCTTAGATGTAAAAATTGGAGGACGCGGGCGCTGAACTGAGATGACTTCAGACAATGTATCCTGCAGGCCCTAGCCCGATTTGGGCTGTCGCGCCATTGATGATGAACTATGCATCAGGGAAAACATTAGAAGAGGATACAAGCGTTTCAAGATCTACATTCTCTCGGTCAGAAGAGCAGCACTACTTGCTCTTCAAGCATTTTACTTCAGATCCCACTTAGTGTGGGATTGCTTACAAGAACTTAAAAACTAGCGAGCTTAAATACAGTTATACTGGTATGGGTTCATACACAGTGATATTGTAGGCAACAAGACTGCGGACCAGTTAGCGAAAAAAGGAGCTGACTTAAAATTCACAGAACCAATGCCTTTCTATGGAATGCCAACAGCTGCGGCAAAAGAAAGACTGTTGGACTGGATTAACATCCAAGCTGACCTCCACTGGACATGGACGGTGGTCTGCAGACAATCTAAACTGTTCTCGTAATGTCACTCCAAGAAACGAACCTCCGATTTGCTCAAATTGAGCCGAAATCAGATTCAGCGCTTGATCACGCTAATTACATGACACTGTAAGCTTAAACAGCATCTGCATACGATTGAACTGGTTTCAGACTATATTTGCAGATTGTGTGAAGAAGAAGAGGAAACTGCAGAGCACGTTCTATGCCATTGCGAAGAACTCGCATACAGAAGACTCAGACTTCTTGGACATTACGAGTACTTCCTAACACCATTGGAACTCATGTCTAACTCACTCAAGAGCATATTAAAATTTATTGATATAACCGTCCTGAGTGAGTTATATTAAGGGAGGACAATTACAATAGGCACACTGAGGCCGCAGTGAATCGGGATTTTAGACCGTCCTCCACCATCTACAATCTAATATTGAACATCCAAATGGACCTTAGCTTAACTATCGTTGATAAACTTTCTTGGACAGCACACATTTCCAATATTCGGAAAAAGAACAATCTGCATTCTGCCATAAAGTACTGTACAATGCTTAATTATTATCAAACGTAACATATGGTTTGAGCTACAAACGGGACAGAAAGGTCGTGCCTTTTGGAATACGGATTGTATCGGTGGCTTCTACTGGACACGCAGTATAGCTGAGTCAACTAATTGAGGGCATTTCCGATCGAGATTAATACCATGTCGACACGTTACGAGTAGAATCGGTGCGAGTGCACTCGGATAGTCACTAGTATGTTACTCGTATCGTGTCAACAGGAAATCGGAGCACACCCAGCCGTTATGATCCGATACGAGTAAAGTTAAAAAATAAAGACACGCACGATAGTGCTGTAAAGTAAATTATAGACATTTTAATGCATCTGCCAACGAAAGCTGCTGTTAAACTTAATTTTATATCAAGGCAATCGTTCTGCCTATACCCAAACCTGGCAAGGATCCTAGACCTCCATCCAGCTACCGTCCGATTAGTCTGCTTCCAACAATTAGCAAACTCTTCGAAAAAGTCATTCTAGCCAGAATCAAAAACATTCTTGACCGCAACAACATAATTCCAAATTTCCAATTCGGATTTTCTACCCATCTCTCAACAAATAATCAACTGCTACGTGTCACTGAATCCATAAGAGAATCGTTGAAAAACAAACGTTCCACAGGCATGGCCGTCCTGGATATAGAGAAGGCATTTGACTCCGTTTGGCATCATGGCTTAATATATAAATTAATTAAATTTTCCTTCCCAGTTTATATTATTAAACTACTACTCTCTTTTCTTGACAATCGTAAGTTCAGAGAAAAGGTCAAGGATAGCATATCTAGCGGTTACGTAATATCAGCAGGCGTACCACAAGGCTCCTGTCTTAGTCCTACGCTTTTTAATATATATACAGCTGATATCCCCCACCATCCCAGCTGCGATTTAGCTATGTATGCCAATGATACTGGAATTCTCGCAAGCTCGGCCGATCCCTGTACAATAGTACAGCATCTTCAATTTCAGCTGGAATTACTGTAATCATTCTTCAACAAATGGAAAATCAAAATTAATCCGTCGAAAACACAAATGATTTATTTTACAAAAAAACGGGCAATGCGCAATCTTCCGAACCCCTCTGTTAACATCCTTGGTGAACCCATTAACTGGTCGCAAACAATAAAATACCTTGGTCTAACATTGGACAAAAAATTAACTTTCCATGAGCATACCGAACAAACCTGCTTAAAAATCTCCAAAACTATCCACACTTCCATTCCATCCATTAATAAATGGGAAGTTAAAGCTCTCAGTCGAAAACAAGCTTTTGATTTTCAAAATGGTCATGCAATTAATAATCCTTTATGGCGCACCTATCTGGATCAAATGTGCTGGCGTTGACTGACTGACCGAGGACGTTAAAAAGAGAAGTGGTTCGGACGGACCAGAGAAGAGGAGGACGAGACTCATACAACTTCCATTCTAGATTTATGTAGGTCCATATGGTATCGCTCGAAGCGTGATAAAAGGATGCAATTCTTGCCCAGCGACGCCCTTGTGCTATTTATTCAATTCTTCTCTTCGTTCCGCAGTTTTCCCCATTTCATGGAAATATTCAACTATTAGGCTGCTATTCGAAAAAGATAAGGGAATGGATGTATAAAATTACCGGTTTGTCGCCAATCTTTTTGTATTCCGAAGCTGTTTGAAGCTACTGTTGTAGTAATGAATTTTCATTGCAATTCGTCATAAGTCCACACTACAAGAAATTAAATAAAATTTGTTAATTTCTCCATTAAAGCGATCGAAGGTGGGAATCAAGTTGACTGATTTCAAGCAAACCCTTCGACAAATTGAATTATTCCACCCGGCCTACACGCTTCAATTACTTGGCTTCCTAGTCGGATTAATTCGTATCTGCGCAATCACACAATGGTGTTATTTTATGGAGTCCTTTCATGTGATATAGTTAATAATTCTGAATTGCCTCAGTGCAGCCATTTTGTACCACTGTTATTTATTTTTGGTTCTCTCTCATTTAAAAAAAATCTAATAAACGCTAACGATGCAACGCTTTTTCGATATATTACTAGTTTCGCTGATTGTTCTCTTCTTCAGATGCCTTTGAACATTAGTAAATTTATCACTGTATAATTTTCTAAGAAAGTTCAATTTTAATTGTATTATTGTTTAGACGGAAAGCTATTACATATAACTGACAAAGTACAAGATTTAGGAGTTTATTTTTATTTAGAAGAGTCTTTACTCCGTCTGAGGCTTCGTGGAAAAAATATAGTCGAGTCGGTTTATAGAAGGTTCTTCCGATTCGTACCTGCAGACTAGCGATTTTTAATCGGGCGATAGTTTAGTTTAATGGCTATGCAGCTATATGGATGGCCGCATACCGACCGATTCAATTCGTCCAAACTAAAAAGTTGAATATGCAAGATCCCCTTTCGATCGAAGCCAGACTAAACAATCGGGCAAGACCTCTAAATACACAACAACTTATGGAGATCCGTACACGCATCAGATTAAAACTCTCTTACATTCAGTTTTCTCTTTGCATTTGGTCGTATTTTGTGTGTAACATGTAAATAGATCGGTCTGGTGAGATGCAAATTACAGCATTAATACTCTGCCAGCGGTGGTTATAGGTTCGTGCAAGTACCAATTGACTGTAACTTTCGGCTGAGTGGTTTGAGCAATAAGCGCGTGATGGATATCCACTAAATAGTTAAGTCGGGTAGATTAGGGTGTACGCAGCTCGATGCAATTAAAAAGTTGCCCAACTAAATAGTCTCCAAATTGCGCTAGTCCTAAAAGTTTTCGAACAGCATCTGTCTCCTGGCCACCTTGCATGCATTAGACACTTAGTTTGTAATTTGACTATCTAAAAAATAGATTAAGTACTTTTACGACGGGATAGAAATATTAGTCAAACGATCTAAGAAATGTATTTGTGTTAAGGGTGCAATATTTGCCCTCCACTATCGTGAAACAATTTCTTCTCTTTGTACATTAGGTAGATAGTTTCTTCGAAAATTATTAAGAGAATGGCTGTATACAAGAAAAAGGCATAAGTTAATAATTTGATTTTAATCTTTCCGTTCAAATCGGATCCCTTTTATAACAAGCCTTAAAAATTATTAAAAAATGAAAGAAATATAAAAAAAAGAGAAATTACGCATAGCCAATCACAAATCCACATAAAAAATGGACACAAAACCTCTCGGGTTTTATTCAAATTTTAAACGAAAAAAAAACAACAAAAAACGGTTTACGCTTGATATGTACTCGCCGAAACATTACCTCCCGTTCCAGTCCAGTTGGTATGAACAAATTTACCTTCTTGTCCTAAGAGTTCATAGGTATGGGCACCGAAGTAGTCGCGTTGTGCTTGTAAAAGATTAGCCGGTAATCGTGCCGATCGGTAGCCATCGTAGAACGAAAGAGCTGTGGATAGTGCCGGTACCGGAACACCCCACAGTACGGCATTACTTACAACTCGACGCCACGATTCTTGACCCTTTTCGATTGCTTCTTTGAAAAAATCGTCCAGCAGCAAGTTCGAGAGATCGGGATTACGTTTGTACGCGTCCTTAATGTTTCCCAAAAATACACTGCAAGCCGAATACGTTTAGAATTAAACTGTAACAGTTCTACATACTACATACCTTCGAATAATGCAACCGCCACGCCACATTAGAGCAATTCCACCGTAGTTTAGGTTCCATCCATTCTCTTTGGCAGCTTCACGCAACAACATGAATCCTTGAGCGTACGATACAATCTTGGAACAGTAGAGAGCATGTTTGATGTGATTTAAGAATTCAGCTTTGTTCTTTACTTCTGCCGGGAAAGGTGATCCTTTCAATACTTTACTGGCCTTGACACGTTCATCTTTCAACGCGGATAGACAACGAGAGAAGACTGCCTCGCCGATTAGAGTGACCGGTACGCCATATTCTAATGCCGATATAGCAGTCCATTTGCCCGTTCCCTTTTGACCGGCACTGTCACGAATCCGTTCCAACAACGGACCCTTATTGTCTTCGTATTTTAAAATATCTCGCGTGATTTCAATCAAGAACGAGTCCAACTCTTCTTTATTCCACTTGTCGAATTCCTTGGCCATTTCTTGTTGTGATAGTCCCAATCGTTTCATAAGATCGTACGCTTCGCAGATTAGCTGCATATCGCCGTATTCGATTCCGTTGTGTACCATTTTGACAAAGTGACCTGCACCACCTTCGCCGACCCATTCGCAGCATGGTTCGTTGCCTGACTTGGCACAAATCGATTGGAAAATGTCTTTGATTAAGGGCCACGCTTCTTTATGACCGCCCGGCATCAACGATGGACCGTAACGGGCACCTTCTTCACCGCCACTAACGCCTGATCCGACGAAGAAAATTCCTTTGGCTTTGAGCTCATTGCATCGACGTGCTGTGTCCTGATATTCGGAGTTGCCGCCGTCGATTATCACATCTCCGGATGAAAGTAGTGGGACAAGCTGCGCGATGAAATCGTCAACAGCTGAACCGGCTAAAATATAATTAGGGGTTAATACGTCTCTGATTTTGTTGTTTTTTGTTATACAGAGTTCAATAATTATTGGACGGAAGAAAGGTGGGTAGCTAGGTTGGCTATGGGCGTCCAGAGTGCAACCGCGCATACTAGGTAGATAAACGTATAGTAAACACTAGCTGGGACTCGCCATAGGTAAACAACGTGGTTAATTTACCCATTAACTATCAGGTAATGATAACGAGGACGGTAATATTGACGGAAAAGGGTAGAGAATCACACGCATGTACACCGATATAAACTACGAGGGAAGGTCGATAAGTTTTCGAGATAGAGTAGTAATTAATCATAAATATTAGTATCTGTAATTGGATATCAGAACTACGTGCTTCAATAGTAGAAAGACTACTAATGGGTCTTATCCAGTCATTGCCCTTCGAGTATTTCTTCCATGAAGAAAAAATTTAAAGAGAGATTTAGGAGAAAATTGAGTTTCATGTCGTCCTTACAAAACCAAGAACTGTTCTTCGAAGTAGGCAGAGAGAGCCTCGAAGACGATGTGCGTTGTGGAAGGCCCATACACGAAACTTCTACGGAAACAGTGGCAATAATTTACTACTGGAGAAGAAGCAATATTAATTAAATAATTTTGAACATCCTACATAATCTTCTTGACATGCCAAAAGTTAGCGAAAGATAAGTTCCCAGAATCATCATACCCCTCTAAACCGCGAACCGCCGGTTGGGTATTGTATAGAGTTTTTTAGGCTCTGCTAAGACAACAAGAATGACATTTTTTGAAAAATTGTTACTGCAGATGAAACTTGGAATGAGCAGCCGCCTGTAAGAAGTTTAAAGTTCAAATAATAAGATCAAATAAGGAAAAGAGTGTTGAAATAAGGAAAAGAAAAGGGTGGCAACATAATCAGAGATTTCTACGCCAAATTACTACAACTAAAGATGGTTGCGAAAAAAAAAAGGAAAAGTTGATCAAAAGTGTGTTTCTTTTGTACGACAATGCACATGTTCACAAGGGACCCACTTCGATGGCGGCCCTGCACAGTTACGACTTCTAACCATTGACCTCATTAGTCCAGATCTAATCGACAATAATATTGTATTCAAAAATGTGCAAAGAACCGAC
Source organism: Beris morrisii (assembly GCA_951812415.1). Lineage (NCBI taxonomy): Eukaryota > Metazoa > Arthropoda > Insecta > Diptera > Stratiomyidae > Beris > Beris morrisii. The sequence continues at coordinate 126,594,928 of OX638311.1, forward strand.
AGGGAAAGAAGTTTTCGAACGATAAAGAGGTCAAGTCCGCTATTTCAGTCCAGTTTCAAGCGAGGAGCCTAAAATATTTTTACGACAGGATAGCAAAACAAACGGGACGATCTAATAAATGAATTGAATCGATATTGCCGATTGTGGATCAGATATTTGTCTATCAGGTAGTTGACAATTTTCTGATTGACAACAGTTCCCATTGCTTTAGCGAACACGGATGTAATGCTTGTAGGGATCCGCTTAGCTTCCTTTCTGGGAAATTGACTAAGCATTTGCCGCTTTACACATCTTTGGAAAGCACCCTGAAGAGTATGAAAGATAAAAGAGATTGCGAAGCGGCTTAGACAGAGGAAAATCATTTTTTGAGATTTATGGGATGGATACTATTGGGTCAGCAGACTTGTGCAGCTTTTGCATGATCTTGGAAATAACCCTAGTTCGAAAATGAAATGGTTGCGGCGGCAAGAAACCAGATATTGGGGTACTCTACTTCGAAGGTGAAAGTCTAGAATTTCTAAAAAAAAAATTTCTGCTAAAAGGTGAGCTTTTTCAACAGAATCTACTACGGTTCGGTCACCATCGAGAAAAAGTGGTGTAGAAGACGATACAAAGTTTTTATTAACCGATTTAACGAATGACCAAAAAGATCTTCTGTTTTTTGGGGTTGTCGAAAATTTTGATCATGTGCAAATTTGGCACGCTTCAAAATACTAATGAAGGAATTTCTTGATGCTTTTAAAGCAATCGTATTTTCAGTAGTCGGAACGTTTTCGTTTTTCAATTTTATTGCATCGAAACACTTCTTATTGAACCAAGAAGCTTTGGAAGGCCTGACTTTCGGAAGGAATAAAAAACCTCATTCCTTTAAGGATTGTCCCAGTTTAAGGACATGCCAAGTCACAATTCACGGATGTAAAGCATAAGCTTGAAACAAAAGAACGAAAAAACTCTTCAAGGGCTCCCCAATCATCTCTCTTGAAGTGCCAAACTAATCCTCGAGGTACTTTGGATATCGGCGATTTTATTGTCGAAATTCGAAACTGTCGGTCGTTCGAATTGACACAATTGAGACGTCGTATTCGACCGGCTGAATTGTTAGGAAAAAATCAAGTAGGATGACCGACCTGCAGTATCAGGAACATGGGTGCGATTATCTACCATGCAAAGTTCATTAGCTCATTATTTCGGCCTTACTGGTCCGTATGGGTAGAATGTTTAGGCCAGGCAATGTTATGGACATTGAACAGGAACAATCGCACATCAAAGTGCAGCACAATTCAGGTACAATGAACAAACGATGATCAGCCCGAGCACAATACCCATGCCACTATCAGGCCATTAACAGAGGCATTAGCACTTGGTATAAAGCCCACCATAGACACGAGAGCATGTTGGCGCAAACATAGGTTTGCGCATAGCTGTAGCGCATACACGGGCGAGCATGTTGGCGAGCCTCATTTGCTTATTGGATTCTACCATGGACACAACTTGTGCTTGTGCCGTTATATTTATACTTGCAATGCAAAGGAAAGAAAAAGGGAAACGAAAATTATGGGCGAGACGGTGGTATCTCCAGAGACAGGAGTTTTCGAACGAGAGATTACTGGTTCAGCTTCGCCTTTCGTCACCAATTTTTTTTCAAAATTTTCATCGAATGGACATCGATATCTTTGAGGAGCTTTTGAAGAAAGTGGCACCAATAATTAAAAAGAAAGACAGAATAATGCGCGAAGAAATTACACTACGTCAAAGATTGTCAGTCACCTTATTTTTCTTGGCAACTGGACAAACTTTTGAAGATCTGAAGTTTCTAACAGTGATAGCTCCATAAACCATTTATTTATTTATCGACTTTCAACGACAGCGATTCACCAACTGGACACTGAAGTTTACGCAAACATCTACACACACGTGAGAACATACAGCCAACACCAGCATGTTGGCGCTAAAAAATCAAAATATTTTGATTTTTGGGCGAGCATGTTTGCGCAAACGGCCAACAATGCCATACACGAGCGAAATGGCTTGCGCAAACCTATGTTTGCGCCAACATGTTCGCAGGCTATTTCGATTTGGCGTCAGAGTGTTACGTGTCAATTTTACGCTGAAATGTATGAATTTACTTCCCCAAAATTCGCTTTCTAGGTTTCATTAAGGATGACGGAATGGCTGTCGTGGTGGGCATTTGTAGTGGACCGTAAACTAACTTATCTCTAGCAGCTGATCCATCCGCATGGAGCAGTGCACAATCGGTCGGAGAAATTTCAATGGAATTGAATTGATATAAGTCAGTAGTAGTAATGGCAGTATAGCAAATTAACAGAAACTGATCTCTTGTACATAGTCATGATTGTATTAGTGTAGAAACCGGATTCGGAAGTGTTCTGGCAGGGTTTCTTGACGGACTCGTCTCCGGCTACTATCACCCCAAAGCCGAGAATTTCAAAGAGTGGTAAACCAAAACTAAAAGCAAAGAATACGAAAACACTAATTGCCTCAGCCGTGGTATAATTTTGTCGGTCATGCAAGCCGTACCGTCTACTTAATCGCAGCAAGAGCATCAAACATGGCACGTAACCCCATAGTAGCTACCTCCGTAGGTGAATCCGGAGGTATCTAGAGCATAACAGGAAGCCGGAATCATCGCAAAACGAAATCCATGGCAGTTTGTCGCCATCGACGACAGCTGAGACTTTGCAAATTATTGCAAGGTAATTTCCGCCAAAATATCGTTAAGGCATACCGTCAAAAAACGAGAACACCGCCGAAGGTTAATTTCCCGGAAAGGCGTCGCAATCAATTCCTTAACAGAAAAGGAGAAGTACTCACGAAGATCCCGGATGATCCGACAAAATAGGGTGGCGGCAAGTTTCGGGGATAGAAACAAGGCAGTCTAGTTTTGAAATCGAGAAGAGGATTTCGACTTTGAGATTGGGGAGTTTGGTTTGGCTGAGCTCAGGCCCGTGCGCACGGGTGGGGTTTTCGGAGTTGTGCGAAATACTACGAAAGCGCAGGACAAAAGTGGTGGACAAACGATATTAGGCAAAAAAGGTCTAATTGTGTCTTATAATACTATTAGAATACGTGAAATTCATTCAACCACTGCTGTTCATAAGACACTAACTTGTCTCTAGGTCCTGTTATACCGATTTCTTTTTAAATTAAAAATTAGAGTATTGTGATCTACTTGGTCGAAGGCTTTGCTAAAGTCAGTGTATATTGCGTCGATTTGTCGCCCATTTTACAGTGCGCAGAGTGTATCAGATAAAAGAATCATTGGGTTAGTCGTGGCTGAGCGCCCTTTTCTTTTCTTCACGTAGAACGTAATTTTTTAAGTCCAAGCTTCTTTTCTGTGCGACCTTTCTACCTAGCGTACCAACACGACAAAACTGATTCAGCGGACTACTAAATATTTGGTAATGTCATTTAGGGCTCTTTTCAGAACGTTGATTTGACACATACTTGTACATTTTTAAAGACAATTTTAACGCTTCTAAAATGGTCAAAATACATCAGAAGGTCAAAGAGGTTTATAAGGAAAAATTCAAATTGGATACTATATACAAGAGGACAACGATCCAAAACATCGAAGTCGTCTTTGTACTGCGTGGAACCAATCAAAAATTTTTGGTAGGTCTGTAGTATCATTCACGGTTAATCTATTTATTCTATTAAAATATTCACAGAGACAAAATCCACTTTTATACTTCGTATAGGTAAACATGCGTGTGATTCTCCACCTCTTTCCTTCAATATTGCCGTCTTTCTCACTCCTCGTTACCGATATCCGATAGTTGACTACTAAATTAACCACGTTGCGTACTTATGAGAAAATCGTATGATGCAGAACACCACCTAAAAATTTTCCGAAGCTGGATGGGTGTAAGATAGTGAATTAAGGTAGCGCTTTCTTGCAGGGACGATGACGTACTGGATTGACCGTCACTTTCATCAGATTCAAATCTCGAAGAAAATGGTTGTTGTTGAAGATCAAGCTTCGACATATTTAAAACCCTCCCCTCCACCCTCCCACCCATTGACAAAATCCTGCGCACGGGCTTGACTGAGCTTTGACGAACCGTTGAGAACTACAGAGGTATAGCAGTACTATCAGCCAAACCGAAATTATTTAAAAAAATCTGCCAATGGTCTGGGCGAAACTTTATTATTTTTCGGGTCAAAGTTCGGAAGCGGTCAAAGTCGGAGCATATCATCAGTTGTTTCGAGATTATGAAGTTTCTTGGAAAGTTAATTTTGTTCTTAAAATAAAAATAATTAAAATAGAGATTTTTAGCCGATTAAACATTGGAAAAACCCGTGTAGACTATACGAATTTCGGTATATTATGTATACTAAAAGCCCAAAGAATTAAAAACGAATATGTTGCCTTATCAGACTTAAGAGATATGACGAATTTTTAAAACGTGTACAAACCGATTACTTCCACTTGGGGTTTGAATTTCGAAAAATTGTGAAACAGGTTTTTAGACGGTTTCATAACAAGCAACTTGATATCTCATGAGACACGAGGAATTTTGAAAAATTTGTGAAAACGTAAGCAAACTCGTCACAACCCCTTGGTTTTTGAAATTCGAAAAATCGTGAATTGGTTGGTCGTAATAATCAATTTTATATCTTATCAGAAATTGTGAAAACATATACAAACCCTTGGGAGTTGAATATCGAAAAATTGAGAAATGGGTTTGTAGGCGATTATATAAAAAGTCTGTGGAAGTGAAAAGCGATCTAATATCTCATCGAACCTAGGAAATATGTCGAAGCTTTGTAAAGCATACAACCGCCTTACACCCATTAGGATTGAATATCTAAAATACTGAAATGGACATTTTGGCTTTTTTATATAGGAAATCTTAGGAAGTAAAAATTAAGTCGATATATAATCAGATATGCACCCACTTGGAGGTTGAATATCCGAAAATCCTGAAAGGAGTTAATAAATAAATATGAAAACAGCACGAAAACGTAGGAACCAATTCAATTTCTTATCACTTCTAAAAGTAATGACGGAATTCGTGAAAACGTGTTCAACCCGTTTATACCCTCTTAGGAGCTGAAAAAGTAAAAAACTTGAAAATCGGTTTTAGGCGATTATTACGCAAGCACATGAAAGTGAAAAGATATTCGATATCTGATAAGACCTGGGGATATAGTAGAATTCTTGAAAAAGTTTACAACCCTCTTTGCACCCCCTTAGGGGTCGAATTTTAAAAAATCCTGAAAACACTTTCTAGGTATTTATATGAAGAAGTCGTACAATAAAAATGATTTCAATATTTGGAAAACCTAATAGATATGCCGAAAACCGTGAAACTATATGCATTCCATTTTCACTGATCATTTTTTTTGCCACCCCTCCGAACGCCAATGGATATTTGAAAATTTGTTCTATCTAAATTACTTTTCTAGTTGATTTACATAAACATACCGAGTTTCAACTTTGCAGCATAAGCCGTTCTATAGATAGGAAAAACCCCCCACCCCCGTACCATACTGCCCCTATAAAAATTTATATTTTTCCAGCATGCTACTAATATAGCTCTATCTAAATACCAAGTTTCAGCTTTATATCATTATAGGTTGTCGAGATATTAAAATCACAACTTTTTCCTTTTCACCCTCCCCCACCCTCACCCTCTACACCCACACTTCCAAAATTTTGTTTTCTGCTAGCGATCTATTAGGCCTACTTCTGGTAAAAATTTTAAGCGTCTATCTTATACCGTTCTTGAGATATGACACGTGATTTTTTTGAAAAATTCTTATCCCCTCCACTTTCATGCCCCACAGCCCACTTTAAAAATTTTACTTTCAGCAAACTTCATTTGTCAACCTTTATACACAAACCAAATTGTATTTGTCTAGTGCAATTGCTTCGTGAGATATCGTAATCTAAAGTTTTTCACCCCCCACCCCCGTACGCCACTGCCCCCACTCAAAAATTTGTTTTCGATCTATTCTCCTAGTATACCTACAGATATTCATTAAGTTTCAATTTTGCGATATTAACCGTTAAGAAGATATGGATTTTAGAATGTGTCGATCTCGTCTTTTTTGCGTTCCGGACGCATTATTTCCCCCTCCACTCCCAAACCCCTTGACCCATAGCGGCAATTTTCCACTATCGAAGCTCTATATAAGTTCCAAATTTCAGCCTCCTAGCATAAGCGGTTGCTGAGATCTAGAAACCAAAATTTTTCGTCTAAAACGCTTCCCCCATCTCCCCCCTTACACCCCCACCTCTCACAATTCGTTCACTTCAAGGGGCCTACCCAGTCTATCTACGAAAAAAAATTCAACTAAATAGCTCAACGGGTTTGGGTGCTACGAGCCTTCAAACAATTTTGCGTACACCGGTCGACGTACGGCGTACGGCGGACAGACAGACTGAATTTTTTTTGCTTTTTTCGTGTCTACTAGTCATGAAACGTGAAAAAAAAATTTTTCAGGGTAGCAAATTTTTTTTTTTAAAAATCGAAAACAATACTGTATTATTAAAATAATAAAGTAAAATTATCTGCGATAAAATGACTAATATTATCAACCCCATTCTTAATGACCAGCAACACGGTTTTAGAAAAGGGCGCTAAACCACGACTTACCTAATGATTCTTGTATCTGATACACTCTGCGCATTGGAAAATGGGCGCCAAATCGACGCAATATACACTGACTTTAACAAAGCCTTCGACCAAGTAGATCACAATACTCTAATTGTTAAGTTAAAAAAATCGGTATAACAGGACCTTTACTTGAGTGGCTTAAGTCGTATCTTAGTAATATAACTTAATGTGTTAAGTTCCAAGGCTTGATTTCCAAAGAAATAGCAGTGTCCTCTGGTGTACCCCAAGGAAGTCACTTGGGACCTCTTTTATTCAACATCTTCATTTCAGATCTCTCGGAAGTACTAGAAAGTGTCTCACATCTTTTATACGCCGATGATCTGAAAATATATCATTCCATTAGCTCCCCCCATCGTACTGATTACGGTCAAAATGAAACCATTAACAGATGCGTACATTTCACACCTCCAATAAGTAAGCCAACATACAAACTGAAACTGCGTTCGATCTTATCAGCTCCTTCACATCCCGTTTAACCAACCTTTTACAAGTGCCTATAATTTTATACTAATTAAAGTAAATTAAATTAAATTAAGTCAAATTGTATTAAATTAGAATAATCTGAATTAATGTTGAATTTGTAAATATCTTGTTTGGTAAATTAATATTGTTGGAGTCTCGTTGAGGGAGTTTGCATGAAGGCGCAGGGATTGCAGATCAGATTATTTGGAGACGAAAAGGAAAAGGTCCTAGATAAGACTTGAACGACGCGAGCCTATCTGAAACGGCGGGTGGCAGTTCGGTTTCGTAAGAAGAAATTAAATTGTTAGTAGTGTTTAGGCGTTCGTCTTCGGTTCGTGGTGGTGGCCGAATTGGTAAATTTGCGACAGGAACTCGGGTGCGACCTTCCGAACAGTTCGGTTATTATTGAATTAAATATTTTGTTACTCTTTCACGCTTCCTATGAATAACGGTTGTTTTGACAGAGGTTTCTAGTTGTCCAATCAGCTACATGATGCACTGAGGCCGAAAAGACGTTGCCGCATCCCTCTTCCTCTTTTTCGCCTGAGCGGAAATATTGGCCAACGGTCCTGGTAATCCGTCCCCGGCGAAGTAACCGGGTGGGCTAATAAGAGATGCTGAAAATATTACAGATGCTTGTTCTGTCGTCAAAACAAACCTCAACCAAATTAAAGAAAGGTCTCTACTTTTACGCCCAGGCTATTAGTATGCACTGGTCAATGGCGCAAAACAACACACCTAAAGAATGAACGAAAGGATTCCTAACTTCAGCGTATAGCATACGAAGAATGAACTATGTATGGGCTTACAACTGATAGCGGAGTCATTAGAGAAAATGAGTTTGGTAAGCCTGACAACTTGCTCCTGAAAAAAACGACTACGAAACTACGAGGAAAGCTTCAGATCGGATCGAGCTAGGGTCTAATTTGAACTGCTACCGCGCTAAAGAGTAGTCATTGAAATAACTTCCACACCGCTCTATACAATCTACAAATGGATGAGATTCCAAGCAAACGGTTCCGGTTCAGTTTCAAATCTACAATTGTGCAGAAGCTATGAAATAAATCTGGCGCGATAAAAATGCGGTTGATTACGAACACCTCATAGATTAAAAATCAGCCACTCCATTTCGAAATCAAAGACCTTAAAGCGTGATCTCGGCCGTAGCTGACTATCTCCAGAACGACTTATGCTAGCAACAAAGCTTGCAATCAAGCGAACTTTCACTGACACAAATCGGCATTACGCTCGCTATCGATTCCACGTGCCCTTGGGGCACTGAAAATTGTTCCCAGCTAGAAAAAAAAAACAGAACGCAAATTTCTACCGGCCGAGAAGTTCGTGAAACCGGAGAAACCATCGTCGTAGTCACGTGACACGATCGTGTCTCACCTGTCGTTCGGTAATTACATTTTAGTGACGTTGATACTTGCAAGCTTACCTTTAACGAGCAGCATAACTTTTCGCGGTGTCTTCAGCTTACTGACCATGTCCTGAAGCGACGTCGATCCGATGATGTTCGTACCCTTGGCTTCGTTTTTCAAAAATTGGGTGACCTGTTTTTTGTTTCACAAGCGGATTTATTAGAAAGGCGATGGATCAACCTCGGATTTTGGGTCACGGAATAGGTAGAGGGGCTTACCTTGTCGACAGTCCGGTTGTAGGCGCATACTACGAACCCTTTGGAGTCCATATTCAGAATTAAATTCTGCCCCATCACGGCCAGGCCGATCAGCGCGATGTCGGCTTTTCTGTGAACATTTTAGGGGTAGTTAGTCAATGAAATTGGACCGCTGTTGGCCGGTTAGCTAAAACCGCACTTGACTTACTTGGACATTTTTCAATCACTTTTCTTTTTTAATTCAAAACGAATCGGAACAACAATCCCGAAATAAACACTTGCACTTTGAAGATCGCACGATCACTGAATCACCGTGCGAATTTCTGTTCGGGTGACTTTTGTATTGCAAAGGTCGTCTCCAGCTGGAAAAATGTACGGCGGTACTAAAACCGGTTAGTACGGACTCGAACCGAGGTAAAAGTTTACAATATTTGTCGGATGGTTGTGGCGACATCTGTTGGGGGATTAGTAGTAGCGGGGTTTTCATTTATTGCAAATTTGGGAAAATTGTTTTTTTGTTGGTGTGATCTTGTTCTGTGTGGTTCGGTGAAATGAAAACAAAAAGTGAAAGCGTCGAAAGTACTTTAAGGACTGTGAAAATAATGAAGAAAAGCTCGAATTTCACGTAAGTGGCGTCCAGAATATCAAACCTTGTTTTGTTTTCATCCCGAATTGCTTTCTTTTCCAAAAACATAGACTGAAACATTTTTTAGGTTAAGTCGTTGAGTTTGTTCAAATTTGTAATAATTGAATTGAAATTTATTGGTACATACAATGAGAGCAGTCCAGCTTTGGTGGGTTAAGTTTGTTGAATTATTATTGGATATGTATAAAACTGGGAATCACTCGACTACCGAGAACCACCCAATTATGCACTAAATTTCAAGGCCGATAGGATCGTGTTGAAATGTAACCCTTTTCCCTGCGTTTCAGTTCGGGTTACATTACGATTGCCCCTATGTTCCTGTTTCTTATGCTTAGCGGATATTACTGTTCAACTGTAAGTTGGACTTTCCAACCGCTTGCAAGACTTTTCAAAAGACTTGCTACTTTTATAGTCTACAAGACAAGCTACAACCCCAGCAGGCAGACCATACCCAGGAAGCAATATCTTCCGAGCATTGTCCTAAAAGATTCCGCAAACGACAACGTTAAGCAATCGTTACGAAACATATATGGGGTGGTTGACAAGACTTCGTAAAGAAAAATCGTTTCACAGTCGAAATGACGGTAAAAGCTCGGTAGGGGTTGATTGCTGGGCTGCGGCTCTTTACTCTTCCAAAAGAACCCCTACTCAGTTATGAAATTATGGACTAATATACAGTCGGTGCCACAAGTATTTCTGCATAACCTTTTCATGCGTAAAATCTAAAGGGAAAGTACCATTGGCGGATACAGGGGGGGCGGAGAGGGCAGCCCCCCCCCCCCAAGAGCAAATCCGAATTTTCTAAACATACATACCTACTTCAATCGTTCTCCGATTTTTTTTACTCCACTGCAATGTGGACTGTAATTAGCATTTACTGTAGTTCTGCGGAGCAATGCAAAGCACAGAACAGAACTATGATGGTGGATTCATTCACTCAACGTTTGAGGCGCGCCACTATCCCCACCATAAAATCAACCAATCAGATGGCTCGTGCAGTCGCAAGAGTCTAACATTTTTCAACTTTTTCTCCGACGCACGCTTCCATATGTGTATACACATACAATGAACTGTGGTACCACACTATTCGCAGCTCATCGTATTTCTGTCGTTTCGCACTTATAGGCAAGTTGCGCCGCAAAGGCATGTTGAGTGTAAATTGCTTTCAACACAGCAAAGAACACAGCCGACGAAAACCGGTTTGCAATGACCTGATGGGGGTAGAGGCTCGCCTCGAGGCGAGCCTCAAGGGTGAGTGTAAACGCACCATGATAAAAAGTCTACAAGACAAGATATTGCGTAGGTAATAGGGTCATTCCATCAAGAACCGCCAAGAATGACGAAATTTGTGACCTTGCCATCTCCGAATCTTTTGAAAATTTTTGTACTTTTAGAACTAGTGAAAAAAATAATTGAAATTCAATTTTCTGTTTCTATCTCATTTTTTTTGTTAGTTATAGTATGTTAAAGTTTTCGCAAAAATGGTGTCCGAGTCCTCTTTGAAAATGAATATCTCTGGAAATTTTTATCCTAGAATAATAAAATATGGCTTATTTTAAAGGGAAAGGTTGTCGCAATAAAAATTATCCCTGAAATTTTTTTCAAGGATAATGATTTTGTCCTTTATCCCTGAATATCTCAAAACGGTTTTTTTTTTTATTTTTTTATATTTTTTAGGCTATACTGTTTTTCAAAACATACCAAAAAATTAACTTGGAATCTCAATGAGATCGGGGTAAAAAAAATCGAAGAACATTATAGTGGTTCTCAATTATTTTATAGAAAAAGGGTCATTTAATCAAGAATCGCCAAAAGTGTGACCTTATCATCGCCGATTCTTTTGAAAATTTGTGTACTCGAAGAATTGGTGAAAAAAAAATATAATTTCAAGTTTTTGTTTCTACATTTTTTTTTGTTAGTTATAGTACGTTAAAGCTTTCCCAAAAAAGATGTCCGAGTCTTCTTTGAAAATTCATATCTCTGATAATTTTTATCCTTGAATAATAAAGTAGGGCTTATTTTAAAGATTGTTGTTGTTTTTGTTAGTTAAAAAATGAGATAGAAACAAAAACTTGAATTTCAATTAATTTTTTCACTAGTTCTTCAAGTACAAACATTTTCAAAAGAATCGGAAATGGTAAGGTCACAACTTTGGCGATTCATGATGGAATGACCCATAATAAGATGAAAACAATATGATCCCGTTTTTGCTAAGTGCAGTCTATGTTGCTAAATTCACACAGAACTTAATCAAACAAAATAGCCAAATAAAAGAAATGTCCGCCCCCCCAACAGCAAAGTCTGGATCCGCCACTGGTAGCTGCCATACAAAATGTCCTTAAAACACGTGTTTAAGAATATTGTCCGATAACTTCATAAGGGTTTAAGATATGAAATTAAACACTGAATATTGTCTTTTAGTTTTGAGTAGCAATCTAATGGCAGTCCTTAATAAAGGACATACAACATGCACACACGTAATTCTACTTTATCCCCAACTACAATATAAATCGGAGTTCAGTATTGATCTAGAGTATTATACGATTGGCTTGCAGCCGATCGTGACTGCAGTATGTTATTATTTGATTTCAAAATAAAAATAATAACAAAATATAACATATTCTATTAATGCTTAGTGTATAATAAGTAGTGTAGTAGCGTAACTGATCAAATGAACATTAATAACAGTTTGTATAATATAAAGGAAATAAAAAGAACTCTCTTTATGAGTTTTTTAGGAAAAAAAAGATTATCTTAAGGCGAGTATATTTTTTAAAATAAGCTTAGTCATTTCTATAATATTTTTTTTTATCTATACTAGTACGGTGACGTTTAAGCGATTTTGCTAAACGGTTCTTGGTCCCATTAAAGTATCTTTTAATTTCATGCTCAATCGTAGCATTTTTGGCTTGTGGGTTATTATGTATAGAGGAATCTGTTTTTAAAAAAACTCGTATTAATAAACAGCAAAATGGTATAATTTATTAGCGTATTCCTAGCGTAATCTTTAACACTAATGTTATGGTGGGCCTCTGTCCAGGAAAAGTTTTTGGCAAGTTCGTCTCCGCCAAAAATATATGTGAAATTGATCTTTATGGACTTTCGAATATTTTAACAATAATTTTGACAAAATTTCTGGAACTATATATTTATACTTAATTAAAAGAATAATTGCCAGAATGTATTATTACACTACCAATTAATTGATTTTGCACGTCCTCATTTTTCAAATCTGATTTGAATTGGACAGCACTTTCTGCAGTTTTAAAGGAACGTTCTGGCAGCAAATCAAAAACCTTGCTTCTAATTTAAAGTTCGTCTACAATTTTTTGATTATTTTCCTCAATGCCACAAATTCTTTTGTGAAGTGTGCAATTAATGTCTTATTTTAATTTTTCAAATTCGCATTTTGTTGAATTAGGTCTTGGTTTTGATGTACAGTTTCTTGACAACGTTTTTATTTCTGAAAATAAAATTGATGAACAACTGTACACAAAGTAGGTATTTGCAAGCATATTCTGAAATGTTACCTTTTTTTAGTACAGCTAACTTCTTCTGGATAAGGATATATATGTTCTCTTTATCAAATTAGTGAAGTTCTTCTAAACATAAAAAAAACAATTACATACAATTTAATGTTTATATTTTTTTCTTTACCTTGTCCTACGTTGTACAATTTAACTTACTGCATACAATAAAGAGAGAATTAATAAAAGAAAACTACTATAATACCAAATATTTTTTTCTATTGGTAAATTACCTTGAGTTATGTTGGACAGTTCACGAGAACTTCATACAAAAAAAGTATTTATAAAACGAGTAATTAGAAAACCATTTTTGAAGTTAAATTACCTGCTATTGGAGTATGATCTCCGAAAAGGTCCTATGACATATTCAATTTTAATAAGCTGCCGCTGCAAAATATATTTACATTATGGTATTAAAAACTGCTTGACTGATTTCATAGTAGAATATCATGACTCAGTATATACCAATTCATTAATAATAAATTATGGAGTTGATGGACTACCACTTTTCAAAAGCAATAACAGGAATTTTTGCGTCATATTAATGAATATTTCGGGCTTTTCTAAAGTATACCTTGTAAGATGCTATTTGAATGAAAACGAAGCTGCTACAAGTTCTTCTCGAATAGCTACAAAACCAACAGATTCCAATATATTCCTTAAGGGGGTCATCCCGTGTGACTGGTTCAAAAAATCGATTTTTTTTTTCATAAATTGCATCCAAATATAGTCTAGAATATGATAATCCCAGTTCCGAAACTAATTCAAACTTCACAGATTAAAATGCCGTTTGATTTTTACTTTATTATTTTAATAATACAGTATTGTTTTCGATTTTTAAAAAAAAAAATTTGCTACTCTGAACATTTTTTTTTCACGTTTCATGACTAGTAGACACGAAAAAAGCAGAACGCCCGCAATCGTGTCTACCGAAAACAAGGTTTTTTAAAAACGAGTGGCTAAGTTGTCGTATATCTCAGCAATGAGCGACAATTTCGGGCTGAAAAAATTGTAAAGTGTGCTCAAAATGTGCATAAATATGTGGTAAAAATTTCACGGTTGTATCTTTATTTACTCTCCAAAACAAATTTCCCAAAAAAGCGTAAAAAAAGAGCCTTCACACGGGATGATAAAAAAATAACAAATATTTCGCAGTGTATAGGTACCTCAAAATACAAAGAATGTGTATTTTATAATAAAGGAAATATTATTTTCGTCCCTAGGTCTGTTTTTACTTTATTATTTCAATAATACAGTATTGTTATCGATTTTTAAAAAAAAAAATTTGCTACCCTCAAAATTTTTTTTTTACGTTTCATAACGAGTAGACACGAAAAAAGCAAAAAAAAATTTCAGTCCGTCTGTCCGCCGTACCCCGTACGTCTACCGGTGTACGCAAAATTGTTTGAAGGCTCGTAGCACCCAAACCCTATGAGCTATTTAGTTGAATTTTTTTTCATGGGTAGAGTGGGTAGGCTCCCTGTAGTGAACAAATTTAGAGTGGTGGGGGTGTTAGGGGGGAGGAGGGGGAAGTGTTTTAGACGGAAAATTTCGGTTTCTAGATCTCAGCAACCGCTTATGCTAGCAGGCTGAAATTTGGAATTTATATATAGCTTCGGTAGTGGACCCATTTGCAAAAAAATTGCAGATATAGGTAAAGGGGTTTGGGAGTGGGGGGAAAAATAATGCGTCCGAAACGCAAAAAAGGCGAGATCGACACATTCTAAATTCCATATCTCCTAAACGGTTAATGTCGCAAAATTGAACCTTAATGAATATCTGTAGGTATACTAGGAGAATAGATCGGAAACAAATTTTTGAGTGGGGGCAGTGGCGTACGGGAGTGGGGGGTGAAAAACTTTAGATTACGATATCTCACGAACCAAATGCACTAGACAAATAAAATTCGGGTTGTGTATAAAGGTTGACAGAAGAAGTTTGCTAAAAGCAAAATTTTTCAAGGTGGCGGTGGAGCATGAAAGTGGAGGGGATAAGAATTTTTCTAAAATATCACGTCTCATATCTCAAGAACAGTGTAAGATAGATGCTTAAAATTTTTACCAGAAGTAGGCCTAATAGACCCCTAGCAGAAAGAAAAATTTTGGAAGTGTGGGTGTAGAGGGTGAGGGTGGGGGATGGTGAAATGGAAAAAATTCCGATTTTTATATCTCGACAACCTGTAATGATATAAAGCTGAAACTTGGTACTTAGATAGAGCTATATTAGTAGCATCTTGGAAAAATGTAATTTTTTATAGGGGCAGTATGGTACGGGGTGGGCGGTGTTTTTGCTATCTATAGAACGGCTTATGCTACAAAGTTGAAACTCGGTATGTTTATGTAAATCAACTAGAAAACTAATTTAGATAAAAAAAAATTTAAAATATTTATTGGCGTTCGGAGGGGGGGCAAAATAAATGATCAGTGAAAATGGAAGGCATATATTTTCACGGTTTTCGTCATATCTATTAGGTCTTCCCAAATATTTAATTCATTTTTATTCTATGGATTCTTCATATAAATACCTAGAAAGTGTTTTCAGGATTTTTTAAAATTCGACCTTTAAGGAGGTGCAAAGGGGGTTGTAAACTTTTTCACGAATTCTACTATATCCACACGTCTTATTAGATATCGAATATCTTTTCACTTTCACGTGCTTGCGTAATAATCGCCTAAAACCTGTTTTTATGTTTTTTCCTTTTTCAGCCCCTAAGAGGGTATAAAGGGGTTGAACACGTTTTCACGAATTCCGTCATTTCTTTTAGAAGTGATAAGAAATTGAATTGGTTCCTACTTTCTCGTGCTGTCTTCATATTTACTTATTAATTCCTTTCAGGATTTTTGGATATTTAACCCCCAAGTGGGTGTAACGAGGTTGCATATCTGATGATATATCGAATTCATTTTTACTTCCTAAGGATTATTATATAAAAAGGCCAGAAAGTCAATTTCAGTATTTTAGATAATGGGTGTAAGGGGGTTGTATGCTTTTCAAAGCTTCGACATATTTCTTAGGTTCGATGAAATATTAGTTCGCTTTTCACTTCCACAGACTTTTTATATAATCGCCTACAAACCCATTTCTCAATTTTTCGATATTCAACCCCCAAGGGTTTGCTTTCACAATTTTTTGCTATCCCTTAGTTCTGATGAGATATAAAATTGGTTATTACGGCATTTGATGTAATGACCTAAAAACCAATTTCACGTTTTTTTGAATTTCAAGAACCAAAGGAGTGTGAAGAGTTTCCACAAATATTTCAAAATCCCTCGTGTCTGATATCAAGTTGCTTCTTATGAAATCGTCTAAAAACCTGTTTCACAATTTTTTCGAAATTCAAACCCCAAATGGAAGTAATGGGTTTGTATACGTTTTAACAATTCGTCATATCTCTTAATTCTGATAAGGCAACAAATTCGTTTTTACTTCTATGGGCTTTTAGTGTACATAATATACCGAAATTCGAATAGTCCACACGGGCTTTTCCAATGTTTAATCGGCTAAAAATCGCTATTTTAAATATTTTTATTTTAAGAACAAATTAATTTTCCAAGAAATCTAACAATCTCGAAGCAACTCATGATACACTCCGACTTTAACCGCTCCCGAACTTTGACCCGAAAAATAATAAAGTTTCGCCCAGACCATTGGCAGATTTTTTATTTCAGTAATGGCAAAACTAAGACTCGTTTCTGATAGTTTCATATCCCGCGCATCATTATATATTTGGAGGATGCCTAAGTTATATGCTACAGGATAGAGTGTTCGAACACATTCAATTTCCATTCTATATAGCTATATCATGTTCCTTTTTGGAAAGGCTTTAATGTATACTATTTTTTCCAGGTACATGCAATAACAATCGTGACTTTTTATCGAAAATTTATAATGTTCTAAACAAGCTTCTTTATACATATTGGCTCTTACTTGTTTTTTAACATAAGGTAAATTACTAACATTTTTTTTTTTACTTTATTATTTTTTAATAATAAAGTATTGTTATCGACATGAAATTTCAAAAAAATTTGCTACTCTGAAATTTAGTATTTTAAGCCCCAAAAAAGCAATAATAAAAAAAACCGTCTCTTCGCCGTATGCGCCGTACGCCGTCCGCAAAACCGTTTGAAGGTGTGTAGTTCTTAAACCCCTTGCGATATTAAGTTGAAATTTTTATGGTAGGTAGAATAGGTGAACCCCTATGAGAGGTATCTTTTGGGTGGCGCGTTTTAGATGAAAAATTTTGGTTTCTAGATCTCAGGAACCGCTTATGCTAGGAGGCTGAAAGTTTGTACTTATGTACATAGTACTATGATAGTGGACCTATTTGCTAGAAAATGGTCGATAGGGGTTGAGGGGTGTGTGAGTGTAGTGGAAAACAATTCGTCCAAAACGCTTGAAAGCTGGGATTGAAACATTCTAAAATCCATATCTCCTGAACGATTGATGTCAGACTGCTGAAACTTTGTAGTTGTCTTAAGAGATACTAGGAGATTAGAAAAGGGTTAACAATTTTAAGAGGGAGGTGAGGAATGGGAGTTGGGGGGTGAAAAACTTTTAATTACAAAATCTTTCGAATCAATTGTGCCAGGAAGATAAAATTTGGTTTCTGTATATAGAATTATCAGTATGGAGTCTGCTGAATGTAAAATTTTTGAGGGGGGAGGTGAAGCGCAGAAGTGGGGGTTAGTAATTTTTCAAAAAATTAAATTTTTATATCTCAAGAACCGTATCAAATATGATCTTGAAAATTTTACAGGAGTTAGGACCAGTAGACCTCTAGCAGAAAATTTTTTTTGAGGGTGTGGGTGTAGGGAGTGATGGTGGGAGGGGGTGGAAATGAAAAAAGCCTGATTTTAATTTCTCGAAAGCCGCAAAGGATAGAAAGTTAAAAATTGAAAACTGTATTCAGCTACTATAGAGACATCTCAGAAAAATACATTTTGATTGGGGTAGCAAGGTACGGAGGGTCTGGGTGGTTTTCCATATCTCAGAAACGGCTTATGCTAGAAAGTTGAAACTTAGTATATATATGTAGATGTGCTGAGTAATTAAAACTAAAAAAAAAATTGGCCAACAGTCAACTTTATTATTTTATGGGTAGAAGTCCGAAATGTGTTTAATGCTGAGATGCTACTGACAACCTAAGGAATAACCAGGAATTTGGTAGGTTATTTTTTAGGTTGTCAGTCGCATAGTAACCTACACCGCAACTCAGCATCAAACACGTTTCGGACTTCAACCCATAAAATAATAAAGTTGCGCCCAGACTGTTGACCGATTTTTATTATCAATTTTATTAAATTTTACATTTTCGTTAATCATTTACTTTATACGTATAATTATATTGAATTTTACTTAGGATTTAATATTTTAAAATATTCATGATGAACGGGAGGTATATATCGCCGTGTCGGAAGAACAGTGACGCAACTGAAAAAAAAAATTCTCATTTTTTTCGTAGGAACAATATCATTTTTGACAATTGCCCGCAAGATTCGATCAAGAGCACGTTCTTTTAAAACAACGGGGAACGATTTTATGCAAGAATAGCAAAACCATAAAATATTGAAATGTGAAAACAAAAAATTTGCAAAATTGCAGTTGCGTCACTGTTCTTCCGACACGGCGATATGGTAATAAATCCATCATGTCGATTGTACTCAAATTATATTTAAAACTAAAATTCTTTGGTGCTCCTTTGAAATTTCTTAGCGTTTTCTTTCCGTAGCCCGTTTGCGAGTAGTTTCATGTAGAAATAAATATGGCTTATTGAAATCAGCAAGGCTCCAAAATTTATTAAAATTTTGTTTCCGTTCTTCCTCACTAATTAGTTTTGCACATGTCCTTGAGCATTGGCAGTCTTTATTCATTAATTTTTTCTCGGGAATAATTTTTCCTAATTTTGTATAATATTTTTTCCGCAATTTCGATTAACTTATCTTATTTTAAAAATAGTTTCAACCTGAGATGGACTTGCACCACTTTCAAAATAAATATATTTACAATACCGTTAATAGCTAAAACTTCCATCTCCCAAATATTAGGGAATCTGAATTTTTTTCACCATAAATTGTTTACAGATAAAAAGATCATAATAAGTTTTATCTATAGTTATCATTATCTTAATTTTTTTCAAAAATGGACTTCACTTTTAAAATAAACGACTCAATTATGTTATTTTTATTTGATAAATGAATTATACTTTATATGGAATTAACGTAATAAGGGTTTTCTCTATTTTTTTCTGCACGGTTTTTAAACGTCATGTTGTACCGTGAAAAAAAAGAGTTGGATGTACTATATTTAGTATGAACTCTGAAATTTTTTGAGTTTCCATTCCATTTATGGCACCTTAATAAATATTGAATGGCGCGTCCTTAAGTTTATATGATGTCGCACTTCATTATTTTAATAACCTACTTATTTTCGTCCCCATCCCTCCATATTTCAGCAAGCATATTTCTGAAGCTCATCCACCTTCGGCGTTTTCAAAATTTAAATATCATTTTACAAAAGTTCTTCAAAGCGAGCATTTAGTTGCACCTTGAGTTATCAGTGCGTGTTCTGTACCTAAAGAAGTTATTGCTATGGAAAATTTCAATGAGTGTTGTTTTATTTGTGATTGTGCGTTATCAACTGGACCTACTGACGAAGTTAAACAGAAAGGAATAAAGTCCTTAGTTAGTTGCAGTGAAAAAAGACAAGACGGAAAATATGTGCTTCTAACTGGATTGCAAACTATTAAAGTGCATAAAAAGTGTCGTAAACTGTATTGCAACGAGAAATGTATTAAGGCAGTTCAGAATAGACGTATTAGACCAACCACTTCAGGCGTTCCATCAACACCAGAAAATGAGCCTTTCGATTTTCAATGTAAGTGCTTATTTTGTACTGAAGAAATTACAGCGAAATTCTTGGAGAATGAGCGCAAAAAATCACCAGGAAAACGAATTAATGTTCACAAAATTCGTGCATCAAATAGGAAGCAGGGCATCATCAAAGCTGCTAAACGAATTAACGATGACTGGAGTAAACAGGTAAGTTTTTAAACAATTAAATGTAACAGAATACATGACTGTTTGACTGAATTGTAAAGACTAGACTATTCAACAATTTTAGAGTCTAATAGTTTACAATATTGTTTCAGGTGCTGTCGCGAATCGAAGGTATTGATTTGTTTAAAGCGGGGGCTCAGTATCATCGACCATGTTACTCAAAATTTTGCTTACCTGCCAGACCTTCGGGGAAAAAAATAGGCCGCCCTCAAGATTGCAATGTATCATCAGCTATGGAGAGTATATACGACTATTTAGAGGAGAACCGAGGTGAACACAAATTTTCTTTACCAGAGTTAAGAAACGTCGTTAAGGACTGCTGCCCCAGTAATGCAACCATCAAAACTAAATTAATCGAAAAGTATGGTAATAATATTGTTATCACAAGTTCGGTCGGTCGGCCTACCATCATTTGCTTCCGTAACACGGGTCATCAACTTTTGGTAGATTCCAGTGGCTGCTCCCCACATGAGGCTCACCATATTTGAGATAAAATGTGAATTTCAAATTTAACTAAATTACTTTGTTTTACTTAAATAAAACTTATAATTTTTTATCATATTTTTATTTGCTTTTTTTTTCCTTTTCTAGTTGTATTATTGGATATTGTAAATGTACATGTCTCAAAACCACTTATATTTCCACTGTAAAATTAAAATTCGGAATCGTAATAAATACAGACATGGCTTTGTAAAATCGGATGCCTAAAGCTAATATTACACTGTTTGACCATGTGGTCAAATTGCAGTAAAATGTAGTGCGAAATAGCGAATTCCATATATTCGCGCAACATCCGCTCCGTCAAATTCACTATTTCGCATTGCTTATTACTGCAATTTGACCACTTGGTCAAATAGTGTAATACTAGCTTAATAGTAAACATAAATCACATGACATATCGTCGGCCTAATGCTAAAACCTCGGAACTCACAAAAGTATAACTTTACAGGAGACAGAAAAAACTTATTGCTGTTCGTACTGCATGTATGCCGCTCATGTCAAAAATTTATTTGCTATTAAGTTAGCTTCAGAAAATAAACAAAAGTATAATTTTAGATGAAAACGTACCAGAATGTAGTTTAGGTAGAGTTACGTGGTTCCCTGTGCATGAAGTTCGTATAAGTTGGGAGTTAAGTTTTCTTATAGATAAACAAATTTAGAAAGTTATTAATGATTTATTTCAATAATTTAAATCGAATCGTTCATTAAACATTAGCAAAATAACTGTTTCCAAACTAAATGAATTTTTATTTCAAGTAGATTTTATTTGAATTATTATTCTTGAGGTAAATTGTTGTAGAAGTCATGATAGTGTGCTGGTATTGACAACTTCAACTCCTGAAGATGTTTAAATTTAGATTTTTTAATTTTTACTTGCTCGTTATATTGACATGTTAAATTAAACACCGCAATTGGTTTTACTGTTATTTTCCTTACTGGAATGTCTTACCAATTGTCGGAAAATCTTAATTTGTACATAATGTTTCTTTCTGGAGTGTACTTAAGGGCTGTTACTGTGGGATCCCCTGGTTTTCTCCCTGAACGAATATTATTATAAAATTTAATTCCCTCGAAGTTCTTAAAATATTCAAGGTGCAAATACTGAACATTATATGGTCTCAGATTTTGTCTTGCTTCTTTGCAAACTTCAATGTAATCCGCAGGGATATTTATCATTCGATTCCTAAGTTGCCTTTCAATGCATGAATGCATAGAATCAGCCTCCATTTGGGTATGACCCTTCCCCAAATATTTTTGTATAATAGTAATATTATTTAAAACCGCTACATTTAATAATACGTTGGATAATGTAGCATTATGATTTTGAGATGTACATCCATCAGAATCAATAGCGGATCTTCCATAGGAGCAAGTGGAGCAACTGCACCGGGCGCCAAATTTTACGGGCGCGATACCTACTGTTCCAGCTACTTACACAATTGTTCGGTCATGTAGATCCTGCTATTATCACTAAATTCACCGTTTGTAAATTTTGTAATTCTAAAATTCGGCATCCTACCTATCCATCCAAATACAATTTAACAACACGACGTACTCTCAAACGTTTGTTTCAATCGCCCAAATATACGGTTGCGGTTTGATCTTATCATATAAATACATGTTCATATCACCCTCTTCCAACTAGTTTACACAATTTTTAATGACCAATATCATTTTTCTCCACCGATCCGACATGTCTACATCATATTGTTCGAGCATACATGTTCGAATCTATTGATTTATTCTTTGACGCAAACATTTAATCTGTACCACGGTTCGACATCAAACACGCACGGTACTGTGACCTGTCAACACTTTTATGCGCTACAGCATACGTTGTATTCCGCTGAGTGCATATGTATTCAGTTTATAAAAGTACACCGAAAGAAATTTATTGGTAAAATCAAATACAAACCTTATTTGATTTTGCGTCAAATAAGCTACGTGTTAATTCAAATATAGTTTAATAGTTAGTTATGTTTTCATAACATTACAACTATCATTATTTCATTCAACAATTTCATTGTCAATTTCGTCTTTAAATAATCATGTTCATATTTGAGTACAAGTATCAATCTTCAAAATAAATTAAATATTTCTGTGCTTCAATTATCATGATCAATTCTTGTGAACTAATTTAATGATTCCTGAAATATTATGCAAGTGGTCTTCTACGCACAAATATTTTTCGTTAAACAGTCCCATTTTACCACTTTCAAACATGATACGCCAACAATGTGTGTTGTTACTTACATTAAAATCGATTGCACTGAATTTTAAAGATGAATAATTATTCTTATTTAATTTAATTACATAAATATGATATAGCTGTCCAATAGTGCTAAAGACTGCTATGTAGTTTCCATAAATTTTAAATAAAAAACATAACTCCCCTTTATTTTTTTTTATTAGCAAATTATATAATTTCACAAAGATATATAATATATGTACGTCTATACATTATTTAAGAGTACTATATTAAATTTTATTTTATATTATATTTATATTCTATCAATGCAATTTTTTCGAGGGACTGAAAAAATCTTTATAAACGGATATCATGCCATTACGGTTTGAATATAAATTAATAACAGGCCCATCGAATTGATTACTTTTAAAAATATTATATAACATTTATAGGTATTATTTAAAACGTCATGTGAATAGTTGTATGATCAAATACGTTTAATGCGATATATTTTTATACCATCGGTAATATACTTACAAACTGACCGTTTTTGTTTAAAATTTTGGAATAAGTCAAAACAGAAAAACAGTACTCATCGTTCAAATAACCAAAGACGTCACAATAGGCCCAATTGAGGCTTCAGTGACAGATGTAACCAAACCAACCCCAACATGAAATGGTTTTGAGGTATTTTGTCAGATGTGGGCATTTTCAAAATTGGTGGCGGAACTCCTTTTCTAGAAACAAACTTTTACAGTTGTAGTGACCAAAGACCGGATCAAAATTTTTCCTGTCAAAATTGTTCAGCAATTCTAAGCAATCTTTGTCTTTGATTTAATCATCGAAAATTGGAATAATCCATGATTTGTCATCCCAGCTCGCGATAAGACAATGTTCCTTGCTTGAGTACATACTTTTGAAGTCAGAGCTTATCTAAAAAAAAAAACAAAATAAAAATTAAATTACCAATGAGGCTATATCAATATACTACACATTAACCAAAAAATATTAAAGCAAAAATTCACTAACCTTTAAGTTAATGTATATTAACAACTCAAACTTTTTACACAAATTTTAAGCAACAATTTAAAATTCACTTCTTCAAACTACAATTGAGCCGTTTATTTTGAAAGTGGGGCAAGTCCATTTTTCAAAAAAATTAAGGTAATGATAACTATAGATAAAACTTAATACCAATGTGTTGGTTTTACATCATGTCTAAAAAATATATTTCTATCTGACATTGGTAATTGATAATTGTACAATACTTCAAAAATAATAACAAGTACAAATTTCATTGTTTCGATAAAAATATGTTTACTTCCAACACCGGCAAATTTTAGTAATATTGGTAAGACTGCAAAATACTGTAAATTGTATTATTCAACTTCTATTATCAGCCTGCAAGCAAGTTCTAGTTCAGTTTCTAATAAATTCTGAACAAAGTCGATATTGTGTTGTTTTGGGCTCGGTCCACAAAACCCCATAACAGTTCTCGTATTTAAAAAGTGTTTCCTTTGTTTTATTTTACTTTTTCTCAAACTAATAAATATTTATATAAAATTAAACAGTACTTTGTTTTTATTATTAAAAAAGGATGATGCAACTAAAATATTATCCGTTTAGGGTCATTCTATCAAGAATCGCCAAAAATTACGAAATTTGTTATCTTACCATCTCCGATTCTTTTGAAAATTTTTGTACTTGAAGAACTAGTGAAAAAAATAATTGAAATCCAATTTTTTGTTTCAATCTTAATTTTTGTTGTTAGTTATAGTATGAGAAAGTATGCTAAAGTTAGCTCAAAAAAGGTGTCCGAGTCCTCTTTGAAAATGTATATCTCCGGTAATTTGTATTCTAAAACAATAAAATAGGGCTCATTTTAAAGGGGAAGATTGTCGCAATAAAAAACATTACAAATAAAAATTATCCTTGAAATTTTTTTCAAGGATAACTGTTTTGTCTTTTATCCTTTAATATCTCAAAATGCGTTTTTTTAATTTTTTTGTATTTTGTAGGATATAATGTTTTTCAAAACATATCAAAAAATTAACTTGGGATCTCAAAGAAAAAAAATTGAATAAGATCAATGGTTCTTAATAATTTAAAGCTAGTTTAGTTCTCTAATAATTTAAATTGATTTTTTTTACCGTGATCCACTTTTTTAATTTTTTGATATGTTTTGGAAAACATTATAACCTACAAAATATAAAAAAATAAAAAAGAAACGCATTTTGAGATATTTAAGGATAAAGGACAAAATAAATATCCGTGAAAAAAAAATTTCAAGGCTAATTTTTATTTGTATTTTTTCTATATTCTATATTTATCTATATTTTATTTATATTTCCCTCTTAAAATAAGCCTAATTTTATTGTTCTAGGATAAAAATTACCGGATATATGCATTTTCAAAGAGAACTCGGACACCTTTTTTGAGCAAACTTTAACATACTTTCACATACTATAACTGACAAAAAAATTAGATAGAAAAAAAAATTGAATTTCAATTATTTTTTTCACTAGTTCTTCAAGTACAAAAATTTTCAAAAGAATCGGAGACGATAAAGTCACAACTTTTGCGATTCTTCATGGAATGACCCTTGAAAATTAACGATTACAATAATTCATAAATTTTGAAAGTGGGGCAAGTCCATTAAGGTATAATTAAACCATTATTTTTTTAGCTAGCACTATATACACTATTTCTAATACCACAAAAAGCAAAAATTATGTCTATTACTGCTTACCAATATTTTTAAATTTATTGAAATGCAAACCTTTAAATATCTCGCAATAACAAAAAATCTGCCAATGGTCTGGGCGAAACTTTATTATTTTTCGGGTCAAAGTTCGGGAGCGGTTAAAGTCGGAGTGTATTATGAGTTGCTTCGAGATTATTAGATTTCTTGGAAAATTATTTTTGTTCTTAATATAAAAATATTTAAAATAGAGATTTTTAACCGATTAAACATTGAAAAAGTCCGTGTAGACTATTCGAATTTCAGTATATTATGTACACTAAAAGCCCATAGAAGCAAAAACGAATTTGTTGCCTTATCAGAATTAAGAGATATGGCGAATTGTTAAAACGTATACAAACCCATTACTTCCACTTGGGGTTTGAATTTCGAAAAAAACGTAAGCAAACCCTTCACACCTCCTTGGTTCTGGAAATTCGAAAAATCGTGAATTGGTTGGCCGTAATAATCAATTTTATATCTCATCAGAACTAAGGAATGGCAAAAATTGTGAAAACATATACAAACCCTTGGGGGTTGATTATCCAAAAATTAAGAAATGGGTTCGTAGGCGATTATATAAAAAGTCTGTGGAAATGAAAAGCGATCTAATATCTCATCGAACCTAAGAAATATGTCGAAACTTTGAAAAGCATACAACCCCCTTACACCCATTAGGATTGAATATCTAAAATACTGAAAATGACTTTTTGGCTTTTTTATATAGGAAACCTTAGGATGTAAAAATGAATTCGAAATATCATCAGATATGCAACCTCCTTGCACCCACTTGGGGGTTGAATATCCACATATCCTGAAAAAAGTTAATAAATAAATAGGAAAACAGCACGAGAAGGTAGGAACCAATTCAATTTCTTATCACTTCTAAAAGAAATACCGGAACTCGTGAAAACGTGTTCAACCCGTTTATACCCTCTTAGGGGCTGAAAAAAATGTAAAAACAATTTTTAGGTGATTGTTACGCAAGCACGTGAAAGTGAAAAGATATTCGATATCTGATAAGACGTGGGGATATAGTAGAATTCGTGAAAAAGTTTACAACCCTCTTTGCACCGCCTTAGGGGTCGAATTTTAAAAAATCCTGAAAACGCGTTGTAGGTATTTATATGAAGAATCCGTAGAATAAAAATGAATTCAATATTTGGGAAGACCTAATAGATATGACGAAAACCGTGAAAATATATGCATTCTATTTACACTGATCATTTTTTTTGCCCCCCCTCCGAACGCCAATGGATATTTGAAATTTTTTTTTATCTAAATTAGTTTTCTAGTTGATTTACATAAACGTACCGAGTTTCAACTTTGTATCATAAGCCGTTCTATAGATAGGAAAAACACCCCCCACCCCCGTACCATACTACCCTTATAAAAAATTATATTTTTCCAAGATGCTACTAATATAGCTCTATCTAAATACCAAGTTTCAGTTTTATGTCATTATAGGTTCTCGAGATAGAAAAATCGGAACTTTTTCCTTTTCACCCTCCCCCACCCTTACCCTCTACACCAAACACTTCCAAAATTTTGTTTTCAGCTAGTGGTCTATTAGGCCTACTTCTGGTAAAAAATTTAAGTATCTATCTTACACCGTTCTTGAGATATGAGACGTGATTTTTTAGAAAAATTCTTATCCCCTCCACTTTCATGCTCCACCGCCCCCGTAAAAAATTTTACTTTCAGCAAACTTTATTTGTCAACCTTTATAAGGAAACCAAATTTTATTTGTCTAGTGCAATTGGTTCGTGAGATATCGTAATCTAAAGTTTTTTAGCCCCCACCCCCGTACGCCACTGCCCCCACTCAAATTTTTGTTTCCGATCTATTCTCCTAGTATACCTACAGATACTCATTAAGTTTCAATTTTGTGACATTAACCGTTTAGGAGATATGGATTTTAGAAAGTGTCGATCTCACCTTTTTTGCGTTTCGGACGCATTATTTTTCCCCCCACTCCCAAACCCCTTCACCTATATCGGCAATTTTTTTGCAAATGGGTCCACTACTGAAGCTTTATATAAATTCCAAATTTCAGCCTGCTAGCATAAGCGGTTGCTGAGATCTAGAAACCAAAATTTTCCGTCTAAAACACTTCCCCCTCCTTCCCCCTCACACCCCCACCCCTCCAAATTTGGCCACTTCAAGGGGACTACCCAGTCTATTCATCAAAAAAATTTCAATTTAATAGCTCAAAGGGTTTGGGAGCTACGAGCTTTCAAACGATTTTGCGTACAGCGGTCGACGTACGGCGTACGGCGTACGGCGGACAGACGGACTGAAATTTTTTTTTGCTTTTTTCGTGTGTACTCGTCATGAAACGTGAAAAAAAAAATTTTGAGGGTAGCAAATTTTTTTTTTTAAAAAATCGAAAACAATACTGTATTATTAAAATAATAAAGTAAAAATGGATTTGCCCCACTTTCAAAATAAACGGCTCAATTGTAGATAATTGAATGAAAATGGTTCATGATTTATGCAGCAAAACTAACAATTTTGTCATTGCTTGGTCAATCACGGAAAACTGCCATTTTCAAATATTTTTTTATATCAGTTAATAATTTTCGTGTTAGATCAAGCTTAAGCGTGGCAAGCAGGAGAATTATTCAGCTGAACATATTTCTTGTTGCTTAACAATCATTCTGACAATGAAATGTTTAATGTAAAACAAAATCATATTTGAAACAATCACATATATGTTAAAATTAATCAATTTTCGCGATATTTAAAAATTTTGTTATTAACAATGCTTCATTAGTTGATTTAAATACGTAATCTTATTTAGTTTAACAATGTTTGTATTTGATATGAACATTTTAGGCTAAGTGTTAGTTAACAATGTATCATACTTGATTCAAATAATGATTTTTCTTTCGGTGTACTCCACAGTCCACAGTAATGAAATGGGTCCTCAGAGGCCCAGGCGCATACGAGGTGCCAATGCTTTAGTTTTCGCCCTATGCTTCAGGACATTCATTGTGCTCCAAAAAGTCACAATTTAATGCATATTTCACTTCTTTGGTCACTAGGAAAGGGTCCCTCACGTCATTTGGGGGAAGTGGGCAATTTCATAATTGAAGAGAACCGTGACTTTTTGATTTTTTTAAGAAAGCCTATTTTCAACGGAGTTTAAAAAAATGTACGTACTCCCTGAACTGTTTTTGCGGGCATCCATACATTATCTATCTTAATATCGACCCACATGCATTTATATACATACATTGAATAAGATTTTGTCCACTGGGTAATAATCCCTGGACATCTCTGGTCGAATTGTATTCAGCAGAAGAAGCCTCATTTTCAGCACCTTTAGTACTGCTATCCGTGCTGAACTGTTCGTCATCCTGTATCATATCCACACTCTTGACCGCGGCTATGTTTCGCTCCTTAAGATCTTTTGATATACTCTTCCTTTGAGTTCTATAAGATAAAGCTGTGAAAACAATAACAGATGTTGATGGAAAAAATTTTGAAAACCTTGCGGAAGCAAGTCGATCCTTCGGGTACTTCGGTCTTGTTATATGGTGTCTTTTTATCTGTGAGAGGTGGGCTTGCTGATATATAACACATACCATAAATTGTATTATGAATCATTACAAATAATGAGGTATCCAATTTGACAGCAGGGGGTTACATTACCACCATTTCCTCTATTTATACATATTATATCATATTAGATTTTAAAAATTATCCTTAATTTTTCGAAAATGAAATATAAAATTTTGGGCACCAAAACGTAGGAAGTGCGCCGGGCGCCACAACTATCAGCACCGCCACTGATCAGAATATAAAATAATTGTATTTTCTGGTTCTTGTAGTGGGAGTAAATTCGTTATAAAAGTGCATTTAATCGTAGAAAAATCATTAGCTGTTAACCCTCCTTCGGTTTGATTCCAGAGGAAGCAATAACCATCCATGGAAGTTAGGTCGTAAATAGTAAAATTATGAACAGCTAATTTCGTTTTGAAATAAGCGCTCGAAACATTTGATTTTGGACAAAGCAGTACTGCTTGCATGTCCATTGTGTACACATACTTGTTCCTACTCTTATCAATTTGTTTTTCATTCCGGGCATCTTGCTTCTTTTGCCGATGAATGTCATATATCTCTGGATTTAAATTGCCAGATTTGAAAGATATGCATGTATCGCATTCGTATTTTTTAGGTCGGCAAAGATTCAAATTCTCCTCCTCAAAAACTGTGGAAAATACTGTATTGGATAAATGTTTTTGTTCACGTTCTTGGCACCAGGTGCTATAAACTTTGTAAAGTTGGTTCTTAGATGTCGAATTTGGTTCCAAATACATTTTTGTTGATGTTGAACGGCAACAGTGGGAAGGCAACTTCGGAAGATTTGACAAAAATAGAGCCAAGTTCGCTCGGTCAGCAATTAGTGCTCGACTGCATCGTTTACTATTGGCATTGGAAAGAATTGTCATATTGACTTCTTTAATAGTATCGTCCATTTTCCAATTCCGGGCAGACCATTCACCAATATTAAGTGTATTTAAGAACATGGTTTTACATACTCTTTGTTTATTCCCTTCTGTTGGGAGATTATATTTAAATGTACATTTTCTTCGACTTATGTGTGCATTTTTTCGATCACGCAGACCGCGACAGACCGTCTAGGCTTATATTTTTAACTAATGTATTGAAAAATATTTTTTTTTAAATTGACCACAATGCACTACATATAAACGAAATCCACTTTAATTACTGTTCCTTGAATTTTTCTCATATTACGATTTTGGCACCGTCTGATGTAAATATCAGTTTTTAATAATGTCATTAAAAAAAATTAAAACAGTATCCTTGAGATCGGCGTACGGATTGTGAAACTTGAAAAGTAAGCTTTGATGATTATTTAAAAAATATATAAATTTTAGCTGATGCTTGCTGTTTAATGTTCATTCGGGGCACATTTTACCCATACCATTTGATAATTAAAAATAATAATTTTAGCCTGGCTAGAACATACAACAAAAAATTAATGCAACAATCTTGGACTGAAGATGCGATGAAAAATGCAATAGCTTCTGTTGCTAAAAAGATTGACCTAAAGAAAGCCAGTAAATATTTTGGTGTTCTCAGGGCTACTCTTCAAAGCAGAGTACGCTCTCAATATACTTAATTTCGCTTGAATTTATTAAAATCATATTATTTGTCTTAATTGATCCATTGCTCCAGTTTTTGCTCCAGTTTTCGCTCCAGTTTTGGGTGAAATTATACTATACCCTTGGAAGGGCTCACTTTACCTCAGTAGTGGGGCAAAGTGGACGCTTTGAAGTATGTATAGAAAGGAGTATATATATTTTTTATTAGCAGCAATAATTTAATTTCACGAATATATGACTAAGCTAACATCCTAAGGTATCGATTTTGCGAGAAACACAAATCTGATGTCCTGTAGATGGTTCCGAAGAATCCTTGTTGGAGTGCGGATCAGGTATTTCTTGCAATTCTTCGAAAATAATTGAAGCCGAATCATTTAGATTGCTCAAAACAGATGCCAGTGTGGGGATATCTGATTCAAACAAAACTATTTCGTCGCCCGAATCCATTTCCATTTTTGAATATGGTATACTGAAAAAAAAATTAAAATTTTCCAATACCTGTGTTTTCGCAAAATAAGGCGATTTGCAATAGTTTTAAATGGCTGTTGTAGTTATTTTGTACAAAGCCAAAATTGTTTATGTAGCTATGCTAGAAAAGTGATTTTTTATTGGCTTACAGAGAAGCGGAGAAAAAATTCGATGGAAAAGGGGTGAAACAATTTTCACGAATTTTGCCATATCTCTTAGGTTTAATGAGATGTCAAATTGGTTTTTACTTCTACGTGCAGTTTATTTTTGATCTTTTTTTATTTTATTATTTTATTTTTTTTATATGAAGTACCTGTAACGAATGTAGAAATTGGTCTTTCTGAAAAAAAAAAATAATTTAATAGTGGTATTGGGGCTGGCGGATGTTTTTTTCCTCCCTCCACTTGCTAAACGCCTTTCACTAGGTCGATTTTTATAAATAGAGGTTTTCATTCACTGGTTCATCTTAAAAATGTAAATACCATTATTCCCGTGCCACACTAAAATTAAACTGGCTCCAGAATTTAACTACCTTATCCTTAAACCAATTAATCAAATTTCCCTTAATAACCCGGAATTGGGTTAAACCTTGATTTGACTGCAAAACAAGCAGTGAAAACCTTGTATTACGCTGTATGCCATGCTATCAAATATTTGACCAAACAAATTTGACGAAGAGTTCAGTCCTATTTTTCCAGCAAAATACCATTTGTCGCAGATTTGTCTTCGAGATTCGAGGCGCATTTGTCTCGTTACGAGTACTTCTGTCTGTCCGAAAGCACTATAACTCAAGAATACGTTGATCTCGAAAATTATTATAGGTTTCCTTTCGTTAATTTTATTTTGAATTCGTTCAGAATTTAAGTTCGTTAGCTGTCAGTATCGTCTCATTCTTTCGGATAGCTTTCATACAAAAACACTTGTTCTCGTGTATTGGCTTCAGATAATACTTTAGGAGACATATTTAAAATACATACATACATATTTAAAATTTAGTTGACGTTTATTTTTCAATAGTTGGGTATAAAGAATGGAGTAAGACCATATAAAACTTATGGAAAATTTATGTGTTCATCTTCCGGATTCCACTAAATGCAAGGTCGCACAACATGGCACTGTCAAATATTTGACTAAAACAATTTGACGAAATTTTCTGTTAAATTTTTACTGTCAAAATAGATTTTGCGTAGAGCAAATAAAATAATGTCGCAAACAAAAATTTGTCGATTACACTACATATATGACTAAGCATTTGCCAGCGAAAATGTCAAATATATGACATAGTGGCATATCGAGTGGTTTCATTTTAAATCATAGGTTATTTTGACACTGAAAGCTGTTTCCCGCTCGAAATCTTGACAGAAAGTCAGTATCATACCTCCGCGGAACGAAATGAGTCGCTTTACGCTTGAACAACGTTGGGAAATATTGAAAACTTATTTCCAAAGTGAGTGCTGTGTAGCCCAAACAGTGCGTTTTTTGAAAAGAAGTTTTGGCCGAAATGAAGCACCCACCGCGCCTGCTGTACGCAAGTTTGTGCAAAAAGTTCGTGAGACTGGCATGCTAGTGGACAACACTCATGTCCCCCGTCGTCGTACGGTGCGTACAGACGAGAATGTGGCTGCTGTAGCCGAGAGTGTGAGACTCACTCCACGAACATCAACTCGCCGTCGATCTCAACAGCTCAACATTTCACGCACTAGCCTGAGGAGAATTCTCCACAAAGATCTCGGATTATTCGCTTACAAGGTCCAATTGACTCAGCAATTGATGGCGCACGACCATCCGTTTCGTTATCGCTTCGCAATTTGGGCCTTAGAGCAGCTTGAATTGGACAACGATTTTGGGCGAAAAATCATCTTTTCTGACGAGGCGCATTTTCATCTCGGCGGCTACGTTAACAAACAAAATTGCCGCATTTGGGGCTCGGAAAACTCGCACGTTATTGTCGAGAAGCCAATGCATCCACAGAGAGTGACAGTTTGGTGCGGATTGTGGAGTGGTGGCATCATTGGACCATTTTTCTTCGAAAATGAGGCTGGGAACAACGTTTCGGTCAACGGTGAACGTTACAGAGCCATGTTATTCGACTTTTTTTACTGAAATTGAAGACATGGATTAGGACGACCTCTGGTTCATGCAGGATGGCGCGCCATCAAATTCCCAAATCGTGTTATCAGCCGTCTTGGCGATGTCAATTGGCCGCCTCGGAGCTGCGATTTGACCCCTTTGGATTTTTTTTGTGGGGAACCGTGAAGGACCGATGTTATGATTCAAGCACTTAAGGCCAATATCATCCAAGCAATCCGTGAGCTACAGCCCGAAACCATCAACAAGGTCTTGGAAAATTGGAGTGACAGAATGCGCTACTGCGCAGCCAGCCGAGGCAGCCACTTGAACGAAGTTGTGTTCCATCATTAATGGGAATGTTTACTCTTACTAATAAAGCCATAATACATGGAAACAAATTTAATTTTGTTCATTTTATTGCATTTTTAAAAAGAAACTTGTACTTGGCCCATCCTGTAGTGCAATTCAGATGTTAAGATGGACTAATGTATGAATTACAATGCCATTTTTGTTCAACAAAAAAAAAGGTTTTTGACAATCGTTAGTTTGAAATCCGATAACTTTAAAATCAAATGTCAAATCGAACTGGCCCGAGTCAAATCAAGAGGTAACACTCAGTTAAGTGCCCATTAAAATAAAGTTCCGCCCATACCACTAGGATTTTCTTTTTACTGCAAATATTTAAAATTAAAAGAATCAAAATTAAATGAATAGAAAAATATATTTATTTCAACATCAACTACTTGGAAACATTAAAGTTACATCTGAGTGTAGATTAAAATCTCAGTTTGGTAAAAAAAGTATAGATGGCGCAGTTTATCATCAAAATATCAAATTTTAATCCCTGAGTACTTTGTATGGATTGAGAATTCCATTGGGATCTAACAATTGCTTCAAATCTTTCATCATTTCAATTGCTTCCGGCGATTTTGAAAACTTTAGATACTTGGGCTTCAAGAATCCAATACCATGTTCAGCACTAACGCTTCCATTGTGACTAGCGGTGTATTCAAAAACGAATGGTTCAATTCGTTTATAGAGTTCCTGCGTGAATTCCTTACACGAAACGTTCAAGTGTAAATTTGAATCGCCTTAAATTAAAAGAAAAACTTAAGTTTAATAACTTCTAATCGAATTTTAAAATTGAGAAAATACAAACCTAAATGCCCGTATCCGCAAACTCGTGTTGCCAGATCGCCAGCACGTTCCCGTGTAGCTCCTACGATTTCGTAAAAGTTACGAAGCGGTAAGGATATATCGTATTTAAAACAGTATCCATCTTTGATCAGCGACGTAGGAACAAGTTCACGAATATCCCAAATTTTCTTTATTTTTATTACGTTTAGGTAAATATCGAATTAGTTCAAGTATTTTTAAATAATTTACTTTCATTTTGGTCGGCTCATTGGTAACCGTTCCGTCTAAGACGTTCCCGTTTTCTAAACATTTCGTGAGAAAGTTATTAACTTTTTCTTCGTCGTGTTCGTTATTACTGCCGGACGTTTCGATAAGCATGTAAAAGGGGTAGTCATCAATTGGTGCTCTATCGGAATGATTTTAGTAAGTGGTTACTTCTTTTGTCTATTAATCACTTACTGTAGATTATAACTGTTAATGCTACACTTATAAGCTTGTTCATCTATCATCTCACACGACGATAAAATTTCACCAAGGTCTCGTTTCGCCATCACGTACGTCTCTAGGACTTTTTCGAACGAAGTTAGACCTATATAAAAAACACGGTTCAATTAATGGCGAATACTTTACCAATGAAAACTGTTACCTAAAAATGCTACATGAATCGCTTTCGAGAGTTGAGCGCATTGCATTGCGATCTTAGTGACAACGCCAAGTGTTCCTTCCGATCCAATAAAAAGATGTTTCAAATGATAGCCAGTGTTGTCCTTTTTGAAGTTCGACATGAGGTTCAAAATTTTACCATTGGCTAAAACCGCTTCCACCCCCAGTACAGAACCGTGTAAATTTCCGTAACGCAATAAACGCAAACCGCCAGCATTTGTCGAAACATTTCCGCCAATATGACAAGAACTTTTTGCCCCTAAATCGATCGGAATACACAGTCCATTCTCGTTGGCTTTGTGTTCAAGATTTTCCAAAATACAGCCCGAATCGCAAACAAGGATTCCCGTCAAATCATCGATACTTTCGATTTTGTTCAAATTTTGTAACGATACTACGATTTCATCAAAAACAGGAACCGATCCACCAACTAGTCCTGTATTTCCGCCCTGAGGACATACTGCCAGCTTTCGTTTGTTGCAATGCAGCAGAATGGCAGAGATTTCTTCAGTTGATTTTGGTTTAAGGATTAAACTGCTGTTTCCTGAAAAATTAAGGATTTCATTTTATAAAATATTTTTTTTAGCAGTTTAGAAGCAAGAAACACAAAAGACAAAGAAAGTTTGCCTGTTTGCATCTTACGACAGAATTTCAAATATTCGTATGTTTCCAACACCTTAGTTTCGTTACCTCGTACACTTTTCAAAAAGTCAACATTGAAACCAATTGCTTCGTCCGGATTCGTGACCATGTGCGATGATCCGACTATTTTCTCAAAATATTTCAAATCAGCGTCCTCTAATTTTGAATAATTTCCTCGTTTTATATCGTATCGGTCCTGAAATTAAATAAAATACAAAGTTTACATTTTCCATTCTGTACCTGAAATTCTAAATTTCTACTTATTGCTAATTCGGTTGAATATAATCCGCATTTTCGCAGGACTTTTGTATGGTAGGCAGGTACTCGGAAAAGAACCCCTATTTGATACGACACTCGACTTCAATTTATCGATACGATTCGCTAACGCCGTGCTATAATTTCCCCAAGCACATCGTTTTCAGATCTACGATGAATTCGTTGGTGAAAAACTCATTCGGCTTACGCAGCTCGCAGTCGCTATGCAGCTGTATATCGTACTGCATGGTGGGGTATGTTCTTATATCCGTACTTTTAAATAGTGACGAGTTATAGCGTGCAAAATTATACATATAACCACTGAACTTAAAGTTACAAGTTTAACATAACTTTTAATTCCAGATATATTCCTATAAAATTGTGCCTTCCTGTCCGATTTCTTTTCGATATAGTGAGTCCCGGCAGAGACATGTACAAATTTTTCAATGACTTTTGTATGGCGGTGACACTAAGCACTTGTTCAATTATCTTCATATTTCTTTTTATTAGCTGAAAATGTTGAAATATTAGCGTTTGCCAAATTTCAAATGCCCTGCCCTACCTCTTGATAATTTTTATTAACACTTTATCCTCTATCGAAGTTCTGCAATACTGTCGATTTTCAGGAGATAGATTCTTACCCAGTCGCCCAACCCGCGCGAGAGAATAGTTATTAGAATTTTAGGAATGGATATTGTAGTCAAGAGGTAGTGTAGATTGAAAGACGCGAAAAATGCAGACAATAGTAAATAAAATCTAAGGAAACTTATCCCCAGAATAACTTGAAATTATTATTTTTTTTAAATAAGTAAATACTTCTATTTGGACTTTTTATAAAAAGTTTTTTTATAACGTTATCTAAGAATATTTTTATCATCATTACACTAAAGGTGAAATTATAGTGAACGCAACACACGCGCGTGAATCGATGCGCCGCGATGCCAGCTGACAAGAATGTGTGTCACTGACTTCGCGCGCGTCGCTTCCATAGCCAACTTTCTAATTTTGTTGCGTGCGTAATGCGATTTAGACTAGGCTAATGTAGTTCAGAAGAGCGTTCCCATAACTGAAATGAACGAACTAGTTTGCAGCCAGTCCCGCTCCTAGTTCGTTTTTCATTGCCGTTCG
Source organism: Beris morrisii (assembly GCA_951812415.1). Classification (NCBI taxonomy): domain Eukaryota; kingdom Metazoa; phylum Arthropoda; class Insecta; order Diptera; family Stratiomyidae; genus Beris; species Beris morrisii. The sequence goes on from OX638311.1 coordinate 126,631,810, forward strand.
GAACTCTGTGAGACAATATACTATACTAGATCTAGTTCCTTGTTTTTTTTGCAGATCTACTGACCTTTTTTTTTGCTCATCATCTTCTACTAGATCTACTGTCTTCGAACTACGACTACTCATCACTGAACTCCCCTGAAGTAATGAACTATGAACTAAAAGAACGAACTAGTTCGCGAGTGATCGGGAATCGGAAATGATCGCTCACTATGATGAATTAAAATGCGCAAGCAAGAATCAAATGAATGTCTATCGATTCTCTAATTGCGTGTAATCCGTTTGCGAAACTCATTTTTAGCATACTTCCTCTAGACCTCTTGATAAGCAATTTTTGGGCGTTTTGAAATTTAAGTCGGAGTTTTACTCAGGTAACTACTAGATATTTTTTTTTACAAAATTTAGTCTATCATCCCAGAAGTCCTACGCGTTTCCTTATACCCACTTTTCCGTACTTTTCGAAAACAGTGCCACACTGTCAAATATATGACTATTCTCGCTGCCAAATGCAGTCAGATAGTGTGGTCGTAAAGTTTTTGTTTGCCACATTATTTTGTTTGCTCTACACAAAGTCTATTTTAACGCGAAAAATTTGACAGATCTTTTAGTTATATTCCTTAAGTCCAATATTTGACAGGATTGTATACAGTCTAAAACTAGCATTACCAAGTTTTGAGCGAATCCTCATCATACTAAAAATAATTTTGAGAGTGCAAAATTTTTTATGAAAATGTTTTTTTTATGCTTTTAATGCTATTTTTATGAAAATGTTTTTTTTTCTTCAAAACAATAATTGTTTTCGATGTGCTAGTGTTATATACAATTTCCTTATACAGAATTAGGTTTTAGTTTTTACTGCTTGTCCGATATAAATTTATCTAAATTAGTCCATATGTAATTATTTTTAAAATCTATTTTATCTATCTAATTCTGTAATTCTAATTATGGATTTCTTTGTAAAAATGCTCAATTAAAAGAATTTTTCGATTTTTATTTCTGTAAAACTACTCATTTGTCTGCAAATTTAAATAAGTTAAGTCCAAGGGTGGAAAATTTACCAGATTCCCGTTTTCTCAATTTTATGTAAATCCGTTTGGGAGAAAAAGAAAGTTCCTTAATGATTAAAATACATCGACTTCTTCACGTAGCTCCCATATGAAATTGTATACATGTCTTCATTTGTTGCACGATAACTTGAGAATGCGTTCACTGGACAATAGTCACTCAATTCATCCCACTATTTTCATAACGAGCAAAATCCTGCCTACTCTTTCTGTTTGAAGAACATGTTTTACTAATTAAATGAAATCGCTAAAGTATTATAAGTTTAATCAGGCCCAACATTTTGTAATGCATAGAACGGAGTCTCGTACGAATTTTTTTTATTTATTAATATTTTGTTCAATTGTGATCAAAACCCTAAATCCGGTTGTGGTTTGTAAATCCGCCTGTCCGATAGCACGATAATTCAATAACGACTTCAACTACTTCGTTGAAATTTGGAATCTATTTGTTTAGTCGAATTAGTTCGATTAAGTTCGTTAACGGTCAAAATCCTCTTACTCCTTTGTTTAGCTGCCTTACAAAAGTCCCTAACAAACGTGTTCACGAATATTGACAGATTTCCTTAGAACGCTTTCAAAGCCACAAATTTCAAAATCGTACAAAAGTCCTGTAAAAATACCTTCATTGAATTTCATGAAGTCACCATATCTCTTAATCAACAATAAATTTGAAATCTTATATAAATTAGTTTTAAGTTAAAATAAATATCGAGTTCATTGGTGTGAGCAAAATTCTTTTTCTGGTAACTCCTATACAAAAGTCATCGAGACACGTTAACGAGCAGTTTACGAACGCTTCAACCTAGGAATTTAAAATTTTGACCAAATTTATACCTCAATGATTACAGGTACAGAAATTTTGTAATTTAACGAAAATTAAAGAAGCCATTCGTATAGCTGCACTGTTTTAAAAAAAATTAATTTTCAATACAATTTTTACTTGAAATTTCCAGTAAATCTCATTTTTTCAAGTAAAAGTACACATTTCAATCACTTTTATACGAAATTACTGGTTTTATGTTCTTTTCAACTGAACCGTACAATTTACATGAAAAGGTTCACAAAATTACGCAACATTTCGTGTAAAATTAACTATATTTATATATGAATTGAAAATTGCGTTCTTTTTCGTGTAATTCTACCTATCTATTTGAATTGTACGACGAAAAACATGTAAAATATGAAACCACGAAGTTGTCCAGCGTCCGCTTCGTTCGATTTTATTTTCTACTGAAATGAAACGCCTTCGGTGGCGCAGTGCCTACGCGTGCCAAACCTACGCGGCAAAAACCAAAATTTATGGAGGGTTCGATTCATCCTACAGCCAAAGCTTTTATTAAGAATAAGTAAGTAACAAATAATATTAAAAGTAGAAATAAGTGTATCTTAAATAGTGCCATAATTATACACTGCAAATATGTACCAGTAAATTTGCTGCTTTGAAATTTACTGATTGAAAATTGAAATTTTAATGACAAAAAAATTGAAAATTACATTCAAATTGACTTTTACATCCCTTTAAATATACTTGGAAAGCTGTGGCATGTTTACCTGCTATCCAAGAGATGTAAAATTCAATGGATTTTTTTTACTGTGTGCCATACAAAGTTCCTTGAAATTCTGCATCCCTTGAGCAATTGTTCAGCTATATTCCGGAACATAAGAAATTGTTAAGCCAGGTGATGTAGATTAAATTTAAAAAAAAACGTAACTTTGAGTTAAAAGTCCAGTTCGAAAGTGAGCAAAATTCCTTCGGGTGGCTCCCATTCAAAAGTCCTTAAAAAAACACGTGTTAACGAACATTAGCCGATAATTTTCAAAAGCTTCAAACTAGGAAGTAAATATTGTTCACACATATTTTTTAATGCTTCCAGGTTAAGGCAATAATATGCACAAAATCGAAGGAGTTCTTCTTAAAGCCATTCCTACAAAAATTGCAATTCATTTTCAGGAAGCCACTATAATTCAATAAATCGTTAAGCGAAGAAATATAAATTTTACACGACTTCGTTTTGAGTTAATGGCATCACTCCACTGTTTAGCTTCCTTACAAAAGTCCTTAAATTATTATACTATACACTTATTCCACGATGGTCAGAAAATCAAGTTTCAATTGTGTACACATTAGTATTTTCCCATTTGAAAGTACGAGAATAAGAACAAGTTAAAATCAGGATAAATAGGTCCTTACAAATCGGTTACTTTTTCGATTAAACTTAAAGGGTAAACATTAAGTGGCATACTATACATACATACGCATAACCCGAGAACGTGTGAGTGAACTATAAGTTAAAGTTAAACTAACAGATTTAAAATCAAAAAACAAGATCACGGTGCTTAGAGCATTTTCCATACAAATGTCATTAAAAAATAATTGCAAAAAACTTCATATTACAGTGGATTACCTAAAGTTTCAGATACGGTATTGAAAACGGTAGGAACTGTCCATCTCCTTCGAGTTGCAACCAACCAAGTAGCCCTTGAAGAGGGGCGTATTACAATATATGCGCACTCATTCTGTTTTATCCGCAACTACAATATAAATCGAAGTTCAGTGTTTCATCTAGTTTTTTTTTTTAAATTATTAATGTTACTGAAATAGTTATTACTCCTTTGAGTAACGCGTATGCAAATGTTTTTCCTTCACATAAAATTGTCAAATCTGCAGATTGCAATTTTATTATTTTTCCCCAATTATTAGAATTGAAATAAGAATTCAGTATTCCACCTTGAGATCTACTGTACCGATTGATTTATTGCAGTGCATTTTCATACCTGTGTAAGCTCTGGAATGCCTCCGGCACCCTTATATGTTCTTAATATCATTCTTGTCTGATTACTCAAATGGAATCCATACAATTTTGACGATATCATCCTTTTGGCCCACATCTGAAAAACAATTGAGGTTTGAAATGTTAAACTTAATTGGGAAATTAAAGAAAATTGTATTTAATTATATTTGCATAAATAAGACCACAATGACTTGGGACGATTTTTGTCACATTTCCATACAGAATTAGTTGAAAGTATTTACCTTTCAGGTGATATGACTACATACCATTAAAAGTTTGAATGAAAAAAATTTCTGGAGTTTGAGTTCCTTTCATAAAAGCGAAAAAAAAAACCGAAATTAAATACTAATCAAAAACTGTCATGGCGAACAATCGAAGGAACTTCAAGAAAAACTCCTTGTTCAACAAAAAAAATCGATAAAGGGAAGGTTGGCACGCGACATAGGGTGAGAAGTACAGAAAAGACGCACATACAGCTCAACTATGAAACGTATGAAAAGTCATTGAAACTCGTATGGACGCAAGCGTAGCCCTTCCCTTTCAAGTGGTAAAACCTTTGTATTTCTGCAGGTACAAAAAAATAGTAAAGAAGTACTTTCAGACTTGCGTAATGTTTGATTTCCTTAGGGCGTTTAAATGCCCGTTTTTTAGGGGTTGTTATCTGTGTATAGAAAAGGAAGCTGATTAGGGGTAATGGGGTTATTGAGAATGGAGATTAAATGTGTTACAAAGGAGTAGTATGAGGAGCATTCTAGACTCGTACATTGGTTCAATGTTGAATATGGAAGTGCGGTGTATCGAGTTAGTTAATTAATTAAATTCATCCACTCTTTCGCGTAGCTACCAGACAAAAGTCTTTAAATCACATGGAAACTGATTAGATTAGGGTAGTTGGGTGGCAATTTGCTATTTTGGTCCGCTGTGATTCTGCTGCACAATGACCATAGTTTTTTGTCCACGGTACGCTTTGGCAAATATGTGGTATCGATTGTTTCGTGATTCCCTCCACCATAAGAAAAAAGTTGTCCTAGTTCAAAATTTTTGCAAAGACTCCTTTTGGGTAGCTCTTTTGGAATGATGAGGAATAGAGGTGCTTTTGCCAAATAATGTTTGCCACTATATCTTACGAACTGTTTACGCTAGGAAGTTGAGACTTAGAACTTATATAAACCTATGTATGATATGAACAAAATCAAATCCATAAAACTATGGTTGCAATTTAATTTTTCGATCAAAATTTTGGATGCGGTTAAAGTCGGACTAAAACAGCATAACACGATTTTCGTTTCATATTTTAATAATACCTTTGAATTTAGCAGCTTAACTAAGTTGAATTATCAATTATATGTAGTAATAAAACCATTCTTGATCAAATTTTTCAGACCATCTCCAATATGAGTTTTAACTGGGCCTTCAAGTGAAAATTTTCACCCTTGCTATACGTTTTGAATCGATTTGATTCTATTCGATTAGCGTCTTTCCTCCAGTCGAAGTAATCGTGGTTGTATTCCTCCTCAAAGACTTCTTTCAAATAGATTCAGCATCGGTAAAAACCATCACAAAATTCTAAAATTTAGAAGATCTCTTTCGTTGAGCATTTTCTCATTACCACTAAAATTTTAGATTCCAGCAACGAATCTTATGTCCTTCTCGGAGTTACTATGGTTTTATACGAGGGGACCACAATGGATCCACAGTGATCTCTCGTGATGGACTGGGGTACATTGCTTTAGACCACCCTTCTCAACCTAACTTAACCTACTATGGTTGATTTGACAGAGGGAATGCAATGATTATTGTGCCGAGATCACAAAGGGGGTCCATTGTTTTCCGCCTTAGAAAAACTGTTAACCACATATGTGTATCCAGGTTCGTAGATCCACTTAGCCAATCCGACATACGTCCAGAGCTGGATAGAATTTTGAACTGAAATTGATAATGTCCTTTCTAGTGGTATCTCTTTTTCATGTCAGGATCATTAGTATCAATGTCAATCAATTCGTCGTCAAAAAAGGATTTTCGCAATGTTGGGTCCTCGCGAGTAGAGGAAAGGCTAACTCTGTCTCGTCCCCATTACAACTACAATGTGCTTATGATCTTCATTTGGAACTCTTAGAGGGAATTGCATATTGCATGTTGTGTCACTTCTAGTATAAACTTTAAAAGAAATGCAGTATTCCCTAAGACTCTGTAGGTAGGTATGCTGTAAACAGCAGTAAATAGTATGGACTCCAAGTGCGACCCTGGTTACAATAGACCTCAAAACCCTGATAATAAGTAGGATGCCCAACCATCTTTTATCAGCAAGACTCAACAGCGCTGAACAAGTGCAGAGAAGGATTGGCTTCCCTGCGTCCATCAGCTTCTAGAAATATCGTTAAAGGACCATACTTTCATATTGGATAGTGTCCTTAAGTTTTTTTGTTTTCTTTTTTTTTAAATTATATGCTGCTTTAGCCAGTCCTTTGTCAGTAACAAGCCTGTGTATTTTTCTTCTTTCTTCATATCTATCATATTAGTTGAATGAGACAGTGAAAGAATCTCCTCATTGAATTCCGATATAAGTAAGATTTTAAACTGGAACACTAAGATCTAATGCGAATTCATTGCATCGAAAACGTATAACTTTCTCTTAATTCAGAAAATGGACGAGACCATTCGGATTACAAAGAAGAACTGCTCTATTGGAATAAGTCAAAATTTAGAAGTCCTACTACATTCCTTTCTTTTGTCCGCCATATACGTCGTACGCAAACTGCTTTGGCGTCTGTAACTCGAGTGCCTTTGGACAAGGATGCCCATAAAAAATTTGCAGGGAGGAGATGGCTTAGAAGGTGACGTCATGTGACGTCAACGCAGAAGAAAAAAACGCAATCTATAGATGGAATAAACGAAATTGATTGTAGGTTCAGACATAGTACAATTAGAGTTTACAACTAAATTTATTTTCCTCTTCGTAATGTGAAGCTAAACTAAGGCTTCACTTTTGTAATAATTTTTTAAAAAAAAACTTTGTTAAATTCATAAAGGGAATTTAATAAAATTTTTATTTGGAAAAGAATCGAACATTTTTTGGCCCGTCGAGCCGGATGTGAATCAGCAATTTATAGAAACCAGAAGAAGTGATCAATAATTTTACACTTAACTTTAATTGCAAAATAGTTAATTCACTTTTGGTTAGAAAACTATACTTTTTCTTATTTTATAATATTTTACAGAGTAGTAGGTTACAGATGGGCGCAAGTGTTCCTCCTCGCCTTCCTCTCTAATAGCGACTTTGCCTCTGGAGATATGTTCTTAAAATTTTCTGAAAAAATTTAAAATTTTATCTATCAAGCTTTTTTGCGAATGGAGTGTGCGGGGAGGGGGGGGGGGAGAATTTACATTGTAGACATTATGATAGTGAAGCCATTTGCAAAAAAAGTGTCAGATGTGTCGGGGGGGGGGGGGGGGGTGGGGGTTTGGCAAAACTATATGTTTATGGATTTACAAAATAAGCAGTAGATTTTTGGGAACGTTACTGTTGTCAACCCCATGGTTGCCCGCTCCGCAAGTAAACTATAAACGCATCCTGAATTGTAACCCAAAAAATAATAAAGTTGAGCCCAAATTGTTGACAGATTTTTACTTAAGGACAAATATGTTTTTAATTTTTGGAGATATCCATAAATATTTGGCTGTTCCATTTTAAATCCTACCTAGTGCCTTTTAAAATTTTTTAAATTAGAGTCTAAAAACCTATTTTTGCTTAGTCCTCTATAAAAATATTAATAGGGGTTCTTGCAGATAAACTAGGTGGACTTCCAAAATACTGCGATAACAACATTTGTTAATGAGCACCCCTTTTAATTTTTTTAAAAATCACTTACAGGGTTTTGAAATAGGACAGCCGTATTGGTTATTGGGCAATCAACTGTTTTTTACTCGGAACTCATTAATCTTATTTGACATAGGCTTCGGGTAAAATATATTATTTCTTTTTATTTTAATTAATCATTCATTGTCGAATTTAGTACAACGATGTTTTCACTTTGAAACTAGTCGAGTAGTGATCTTTTGAGATTTCTTTGGTATCAAAAACAAAAGGTTTGCTACTCCGTCTCTTCAACAACCATAGATTGAAAATTGTTTTGCATTTCGTTGGTGTTTCTAACACTATAAATACACAGCTTTCAAGTTATCTGGTTTGTATTCTACTAAGTTCATCAAATATTTGACTATTTTCACTGATTAAGTGCAATGCGATAGTGGAATCGTCAAATCAGTTTATATCTTATTATGTTCTGTACAAGCCTTTTTTATGTCAAAAAAAACTATGTTGTCAAATATTTGCCAAAAAAAATTTTATCAAAAGATCAGTCAAATTTGTTCTATCAAAATGAACCTTACCTTACGTAGAGCAAATAAAATAATTTGACAAATAAAAATTTGACGATTATACTGACATACATCTGCCAGTGAAAGTAGTCGAAATATATGACATACAGTGTAATACTAGCTTAACAAATTTTACTTAGTTTTTTGTCAATTTTTTTTATCAATATTTAACAGTTTGGCATACAGTCTTATACCCACGAACTCTACAATACCCAACTAATTCAAAACTCTTCAAATTAAGAATTTAAAATTTGGTATACTGGAGTATTGTCCAATAATTGAAGGCAAGAATGAATATGAAAAACATAGAGCGAAACCTTCCATAGAAAAGTGATTGAAAAATGTGTGCATTCATCTTTCGGAATACACTATAAAACAAGAAACCATTCAATAAAAAAGGCAAAACTTTAAAGTGATTTAGATTTGGTTTAAAAGAAAGATATCATTCTTTAGTAAGCGAGGCCTCTGCCATAGACTCTAGTTAGCTTTCATACAAAAGTCAGAAATAACATATCCCGTGAAGCACACTAGAAATTGTTCTTCATTTGAAAGTATTAGGGGCGGGAATAAGTTCCGGCCGTTTCCGGATAGATGGTGTTATCTTTGTCTTTTTGCGTCGCGCAAAACTGCAGCCGACTTCATCGTGAAGCTCCATCATTAGGCTGCAAATGTCAGTATATTTTATTCCGCTGAAGTGTCAACAACATATTTTTTCATAGCGTTAAAACAACATACAGATTGATTTCGACACGTTAAAAAAATGTATTTTAATGTTGAAAATGAAGAACGCTCTGGTGCACCGAAAAAGTTTGATGACGAAGATTTGGAAGCAAACCCAACGAAAGCATCACGGGAGATCGCTATCGACTATAATTGATTAGTTTGAGTCGAGCAAAAACGACTGCAATACGATGGAAGGCACGACAAAGTAATTTTGGAGCATGACATTTTCCGGCCGCCACATGTTGTACAATCGGTCAAAACCTACTTGGAAACGCTAAAATAGGAAGTTCTACCCTGCCCGCTGTATTCAACGGATATTGCTCCTTCCGATTATCACTTTTTTCGATCGAAGACTCGTGGCTTGGCTGATCAGCACACCCATTATTATGAAGATGTCAAAAAATAGCTCGATTCGTGGATACCCTCAAAAGATGAGTCGTTCTTTCGATATGGTATTAACTTTCATGAAAAAACGGCTGGAACTTATTCACAACCCCAATATGTAAAAAATGTATTAAAACAATGAGAGCATACTTGGGTATGTAGTTAACTGTGGCTTCAGTGACAGAGGTTAACCATACCAACCACTTTTGCTAATGTAACATATATGCAGTAGTAGCGATAGTAGCTTCCACACAAAGGTCCCTAATAAAGTACGTGGTCAAACTCATAATAACAACAGAATATGATAGGAAAGTACCTAACATGAATTTAACCTTACAGAGTTTTCAAGTAGTACTTTTAGAATTATAATGGCAGAAATTAATTTTTAAGTTAAATTCAAAAATCCCAAAACATAATATTTCTAAAACCCTGCGCCATAAAATTATGATAAATTTTTCAGAAGTCTTCTATTTAATTTCGATAAAACCGTATCTCTAGCCTCCACTGCTTTACAACACTTTTATGCAGATACTTTAAAATAATCTTTATTTATCTTATTTTTTTTTTATCATATGCCCAAATATCGTCCAACTGTGGAATGCAAAATGAAAGCGTTATCACTAGTTTTGAATGTGTCCACATATGATAAAAAAAAATTACATGTATGACTGGGCGTTCCTCTCTTCATCCATTTCTCAACGGCAAGATCCGACGGCCATTGTACGGTAAAATATCGAAGGCAAATTTTATATCCTCCTAAACAATATGGCAAATAATAGCAACCGGTTTTACCTTTTACCTTTATCACCTTGTGTAATGTGTTCAACAAGAAAAAAAAATTAAGCAGGGGTCAATTTATACACGGATAACGTGTCGAGGATCAACACAACCCTTGTCAATGATATTTTCAAAATGCCGTCGGCACTAGTCCCACTTTAAATTGAGATTTTTTAAGAATTTGGTAAGACAGAGAATGTGTTTTTTGTGTATTTAAAAATATAATGAGGTCTGATGCTGTTTAAAATACGGCAGAATCATAAAAAGAATTATATAAATTAATTTTTTTAGATCTTTTCTAAGAGATCAGGTCTTCCAAACATTAAAAAAAAATTTCAACTTTTACCAATGGTCGTAGCTGGATAGGTAAACTTGCCGTTGTTCGCGGATGAGTCTTGATTTTTGAGTACTCGCACTGTTGTATGTCATACAACAGAATTATTTTTTCAATGGATCAAAAACACCGGTTTATATTAGGCTTGCGCATTTTAGTTCACCATAGTGAGCGATCATTTCCGATTCCCGATCCCTCGCGAACTAGTTCGCTCTTTTAGTTCATAGTTCATTACTTCAGGGGAGTTCAGTGATGAGAAGTCGTAGTTCGAAGACAGTAGATCTATTAGAAGATGACTAGCAAAAAAAGGTCAGTAGATCTAGTGGAAGATGAGCAAAAATGAAGGGTTAGTAGATCTAGTAGAAGAGGAGCAAAAAAAGGTCTGTAGATCTAGTAGAAGATGATAAGCAAAAAAAGACACTAGATCTAGTATAGTATATTGTCTCACAGAGTTCCGAACGGCAATTAAAAACGAACTAGGAGCGGGACTGAACTAGTTCGTTCATTTCAGTTGTGGGAACGCTCGTTTGAACTAGTTCGTTCGCGAACTACACAAGCCTAGTTTATATCTCTTCGTCAGTATTTTATAACAAGTAGGAATGTTTGTATCAAATACAATGTTTTTATACAGGTGCGTGTGGCGTCAAGTTGAATTGTACGTTGGTCGTAACAGTTGTATGGTATACAACGGCCGGGTCTGGGAATTTAATGAGTCCGACCGTATAGTCAATATTAAAACAGATTTTTCGATATTCAAATTCGCTGCGGAGAGACAGTGAAAACATACATACAATGACATTTCGCTAATTTGTTTCGTTTTAGCATCAAAACAATTTCTCTATGTATAGCAAATGTTTGCATCTCTTTTAATTTTGATCCAATATTAATTAGATTTTTTTTTGTTAGTTGATTCGGTGAAGTCGTGACTGTTGTAAGGTATGCAATGCTTGCGTAATGAATTGACTGTTCTCGGCAGCTTTAGTAGTAAGCTTAGAGTAGTATCTTTAGTTTTTGACACTAAAAGCATTATTTTCAGCTTTCAATATATGTTCAGTGAAAATGTAGTAGAGTACTAAAATATAATTGGACGAAAAAACATATTTTTCAAACTCATTCGCATTATCTCAGATCTCGCATTATCTTCACAAAATGATAGATACTACTACTGGAAAATGTTCTCCGATATTCCCGATAACAAATTTCTATTATTGGTTAACTTCACAACAACTGTATGAGTGGATCAGTTTTCGTATGATACAAAAACCAATCAAATGGGGCCCATTGACGAAACAAGACAATTTTGGAGAAACTTCTCAAAGTTTTTAAATTGGCCTTTCAAATGAAAGTATTTCATCTGGCGTACCCTGAATGGCTTAATTTCACTTTAATTTGCACAAAGTAGCATTTGATCCCAGTTGGGAATTACATAGATAGATTGGAAATAGGGGCTGGTATGGTTAACCTCTGTCACTGCAGCCACAGTTGGTCCTATTGTGACGTCCCCCCGGTTTGACTGTGATTCCTCTTCAATCCATGCGCTTTCAATGAAGCCTAGTATTTTGCGAAGAGGAATGGTCAGGAATTCCGATGGGTCCATGGAACCCTGACCGAAGTGACGAAGTCTTTTGTGAGCTCAACCCTCACATTCACAGGGGATATGCTCTGGTGTTTCGTCTTCGTCATTGTTTATTCTGCAAATTTTAGTCTCAGAGAGACCAATCCTATTTGAGATGCTTCCTCATGTGACAATGTCCAGTCAGAGCTCCCACTAGGGTTCGGGTCTGATATCTGCTTAATTTTAGATAATCAGATGTTCTTTTTTCCGAGTGTTTTGGCATAAAAAGCTTTGAGTGCCTGTTGCCCGGTGCCAAGTCTCAGTGAATGGCACTTTGCGATTTTTGCCACATTCGGATGTTCATTCTGGCTGTGCTTAATGGTATCACACAGAATGTATATGGTCCCATGATGTCAGCTTCTGAACCTTTCCTAGCCATTAAGTCGGCCATTTCATTACCTTCATATTGGGAATTACATAGTAGTATTTTTTGCAGTCTTTTTTCATGGAGGAGCACACATCGCAGCTAAAATTGTGTGTAGCGTTGTTTTTTGGTGTACTGTATCGAATAACTCCAGTAGAAAAAAGACGCACCTCGCACAGCATCAAAATAACTTTAATTGAGTAAGACAAGGTGAATAACTTCCATCGGAAAGGTCAGTTGAAAATTATACATCGTAAAATTAAAATCCTGATGACCTACGGGTGCGGAAATGAGAAATCTGTAATTTTTCTGGGAAATATTTCAGCACAACTGATGTTCTTCAATTTTTTGTACCCCGTTCATTTTCCCAAGTTGAGATTTTGATGTTTTGTGAAACAGCATGATATAAAAAATATAATTTAAAGATTTTCTTTTCGAGATATTCAAAGATAAAAGTCAAAATTGTTTTTGTAAAAAATAAAATTTATGAAAATATTTTATTCGTATTTTTTATATTATATAAACCTTCCCCTTTAAAATGAGGCCCTTTTTATAATTATGTGATAAAAATTAACGGAAATGTGAATTTTCAAAAAAGACCGACAGATTTTTCGCGACATTATAAAGACACTAAGTATAACTGACGAAAAAAATTTTTTAATTATCATATAATTTTATTTTCACGAATTCTTCGAGAGTACAAAGTTTTAAAAGAATTTTTGGCGATTCTTCATAAAATGGCCTAATAACTGAATTTGTTTTTTTATTTGTTTTGAAAATCTGAATGAATTTCTCAGGAATGATCCTATTTCTAGAACCAATGCACGCTTGCAATTCAACGTCTTAAGCTAGTATTACACTGTATGCCACACTATCAAATATTTGACTACATCCCGTGGCAAATGCTGTCTGATATTGTAATAGTAAAATTTTCATTTGCCACATAATTTTTTTTGCATTACACAAAGTATTTTGACGAAAAAAAATTGACAGATCTTTTCATCAAAATTTGTTTAGTCAAATATTTGACAGCGTGGCATACAGTGCAATACTAGCATTACGTTATGTAGGCTAGTCTAATAACCACTATAAAAAATTTTCCGGTATTCATACAGGAAGAGTTAGGTAAAATCTTCTTCACAACAATTTTTGAGTTTTTTATCTCAGCAATAGCGAATTTGGTACACAAAACCTCAACATATCTAGATGTAGAAAATCCAAGACATAGCAAACGTCAGAATTGACTCCTTTTCGGTACTAAAATTGTTGATCTGTAATTAAGCAAGCGGTATCATGACAAAATCGCGAAATCCAGAACAGTGAAAATTCAGAAATATTCGAAGAGGACAACATCCAGCATGGCATTATTCAAAATGGATAAAATTCAAAAATTTGAATTTAAATAGCAAACAGTTTACTATAAAATGTAATTTTGTAAAATTTGCATTTGACTTTCAGGATTTTGTCATGATTCCAGAAACTACTATATAAAAATCTAAAATAATTAAAAATGCTGCTAATTTCTCAATAGAAAAATTTATTAAATTTAATTTTTTTCAAATTTATTTTCAACTTAATACCTATGTCTTAATCGACAGTTAATTAAAAATTTCTCCCATATGATGATTCCTTAAAGTTACGGGCACAGAATTGTGAATTCGAGCAATTGTCTTTCTTCTTTGAGTGCTACCTACATACTTTAAATAATACTACGCCCCCTCCCGCTCTTCACTTTTTTTATCACCAACTGAAATTTAAATATGATTTTAGTATTTTATCTTGTGTTTAATACTATTTTGTCTGTTATTTCTACTAATGTGATATCGCGATTTTACAAGTTCATATTTAAGACTGAAGCAGATCTCCAGTGGAATTATTTATTATTATAGTACTGACTTAATTCTGCTAAAGTTAAGTCATTAAATACTGGTTCAGTATTACTAATTCAGTACTGCATGGGTACCGTATTTACGATAAAACTTATAAACAGGCATTTGTTTTTTTTTTGGTAAAAATAGTAGTTTTTCATATTGGTTACACTTTTCTCATTATCATTTATTGTGTATGTGTAACCATATTGTACTGTACACTAACAAATATACAACGCTTGTTTAAATTGAAACCTACCAGGATTTTAACCTAGGAGTGTATTTTTCAGAAGACAATACTCTACCACCGACTCTTTCCGGCACTGTACCTGCTATTCGAAAATAGTGTATATAAGTACAATACTTATACAGTACTATCTAATCTGAAGCAGTTATAAATATCATGATAAAAAGAAAGATTTATTTAATTACTTTATTATTTCAATAATATTTTTTTTTTGTTTTTTATTAAATATTATAATGTCTATTACATAAAGTTGTGAGGAACTCCTAAACGTCTCGAATTCCAAGATTCATTCATTTTGGCGGTATAGAAATTTCTTAAGACATTATTATTACTTTTTACAGTTCTGTATCAGTACTGAAAAATAGAATTGGTTCAGTTACTGTTGAAATTACAATCCATCAAAAATTTGATAGACAAAAAGTCCCAATTCAGTTTAACGGTATTCATTCTGGCGTTTTTCGAAACTTAATAAACACTTCAAATTTTCATTACTGTCAGGTCCACGTGTCGTGTCATTTTTTTTATGGGATGAGCCTCCTAGCTGTATTGCTTTTATCTTCATTATTTAGTTTTGTATGTAAACTGTTTTGAAGATCAATAAATGCAAGCTACTCTATTAGCGCCCTTATAGGTGATACCCGGTGTAGTCTGGTTTTAAGTCCAAAGCCAATTGTAGAAAATCTCTTTAAATTTGTTGATTCAATTCAATTTCACTTTCTATTTAATGGCAGTGGAATAGAATAGAAAGGGAGATTGAACTGAATCAACAAATTTAAAGAGATTTTTTGCACTCGGCTTAGGATTTGAATACTGCAGTTCAGATATACGAGGTTAGTATTGAAGCTGGGTTAGCATTTTTTTCCAGTGCCAAGAATTCAATACTCTTCAGTTCCTATATGACACGTTATGGGGCACGGATAATGCTCTTGTAAGGCACTGTTACGGCTTTTTTTCTTACTTCACGTGTGATAAATGGATTCGAACGCACGACCCAATTGTTTGTAGATTAGCACGCTTAGCCTCCAACGAGGCTTTAATGCGGTTAGGTATAATTGTATGAATGTTGGCTTAAAATTTCTAGTAAATATGTGTTTTCTGATATTTCTGTTTTAAATTAGAAATACAATAATTCATATTTTTATTTACAGAGTACCTTCGGCCATGATATTACAACCAATCATAAGGTACGTGGATATATAATATTAATCTTGTTTCGAATCATAGTGCCTAGGTGAATGTCCAACGATCATCTAGTAGAGGCTATCAAGGGCGCCTATACAACATTTTATAGATAGGAGCAAAGCTATGACTTAAAAGATGAAGTTACATGACAAATATTTATGAAACATAAGAGAAACGTAGATATAGATCTCGTACGAAGATGAACAAATAATTCATTTCCATCCTCATTATGTAAATGTAGCAGCACTTCAATGATACAATGTTATTTAAGCTTTAGTTTTTTTGGTCGGTCGAGCCGGGTAAAGAAATATTTTGTATTGAACTTGAATTGTAAAATTATTTTATAATATCGCTAAATACCTAAATAACCGTCAGAAGTAGTCTAGAGACTGGATGAAATTGTCCTAGAAATTGAAGGCTGGGCTAACAAACTATCCTCGTAAAAAACTGTGTAACTCTTCTCTAAGGGAGAATATGATATAAACGGACGATTTACACCAGTGACCAAACAAGGTTAGAGTTAAGCTGTGGCATCATTGAAAAATGTTGATTAACAATTATTATTATTGAATAGCAATTATCATAAATAGATATTATTAAGAGGGCGCCGTGTGTCTGGCGTATTAGTTTTTTAAGTTTTACATCAATTTTTATTATTTTCTTGTTTGTTTTGTTTGTCTAGATTCATTTTGTAATGTTTTTAATATTTTGTGAGGTGTAATAGTGCTCGTTATTTCAGTTTATAAAGGTCAGTGCCAATCAGTGTCAGTGACAATTTAATGTTAAATTTGTTAGTGTGAAGAGAGTACATATGTAGGTATTCGTACAATATGTTTTTGTTGAGTAAGTAATTTTTCAATTTGTCCTTGTTCTGTAACATATTTTTATTTCAGATTTTCGTCATTTACTATGTTGTATCCGAGCTATACCAGCTAGGAAATAATTCAGAGAGTAGTCCGCTAGTCAAACACAGATGGGGTCTACGGCGTATTCAAGCGAAGGCTAAGCAGTCGTAGCCCTATAATCAAGCTTGGCTACATCAGTGCCGAAAACAGGTTCCCAAGCAGCGAAAATAGAATTGGAGATTACAGGTATCGAACTTCAAAAAATATTCGGATTTTAAGGTTATGACGGACTTTTACTATAAAGGGATAATTACGTAGTAACCCCATTTCCAAAACAAATTCGTGGAAGAATAAAGTATACAACGTTGAAAGCGGCATTACCTTATCAGGAGACACAATTATTTAGTGCCTGTGGTCGATAGGCTGGATTAATCTGCCCCAAAAATTTCGAACTAGGATCACTACTGTCGTTTCTGTATTATAGGCTGGAACTAGAGCTAGAACTGATGAAACGACGTTAGACGTAGGCTTCAGCTCTACAGAATAAGATTGACTAACAACATTACCTTTTGTTTGATAAACAATAGTTTGCATAATTTTTAATAATTATCTTGTTTAGCTAGATTGTATTGTTTTAAATAGGTTGTGTGGTGCAATAGCGATCCGTATTTTAGTTTAGAAAGCTCAGAGCCAATGAGTGTCCGTTAGCGGGTTTGATGTTACTATTTGGATGAAAATGAAATATCTAGGTATGTACAATATGCATAATAGTAATATTGTTCCGTAACCAAATTCTCAAAGTTGTGTACGTGAGAGGTAAAATGTCGTAACTGAAAATTTTACAGGAGACCTGAATAACTAACTTTTAATCTTTGCACTCACATGGCGCATAAGATAAATTAATAGCTAATATTGAGACGTCCGCTTATTACAGAATATATCATAATTTGCCACTGCAAAAGTCGTCAAAAAGCCTCAAAATCAATAATTTTTCAGTTACGACAGTTCGCCTTTTAGGTAAAGAGTTTATTCCTTGGCCTAACATTTTTATTTCAGATTAGTTACTGTGTTGAATCCAAACTACTCGTATAGCAGCAAACCAACATCATTGGCAAAATGTGGGACTAAAGTGCTAGTCGAATAATCGCAGCAATCGTGTGGCGTAGTACGTAGAGGCTTGTGAGAAACATAATCAGCCACGACGTAATAAAGCAAATGATTAATTGAAGTTAAGATCTTCGTGCAATGATAATTCCTGCGAAACTCCAGAAATGTTTGGATCTTAATATTGCACGAACTTTGTGAATGGAAGCTTAAATAATTTTATGTGGATTGTTTTCTCTAAGCAACTTCCATCTACGCTACTGGTCTAAGGAATAGTCTTGTTGCAAATTACAGAGGCAGTGCCTTAACAAGGTGCGCTGATTTTACCGCGTACTGTATGTCCCAGAAGGAATCATACTATAGCCGAAAGAATGTAATGAAGGTATAAAAGAAGTCCTTAAGTCGTTTAGCGAAATTTGACAATGGAATTTTCAATGAAATAGCAACACAACTAATATTGATATTGTCGTAGGGGAGAATTTGTGGACATTTAAGCCAAATTTGTTACGAAATAATTTCTTTACAAAAACCACAATTGCATACATGCCTACTATACGTTGAAGGATTCACATTCTATACTGAGGTAAATAGTAAATGAGGAACTACGCCATTAATGATAACCTAAGGATTTTGTTACTGAAAGGGTTTGCGAAAACATAACTAACTACAAACAAACATTTGCCTGAAACGTTACTGAATTTGCATAATTTACATATTTCCAGTTAAGTGCTACCAGTGTTACAAGTATTTAGTGAAGCTGATCGTGATGTAAGTGTTCAAAGTGTTCGAACAATACTCGTTAATGTTGTAATTAAGTGTATCAAAATTATTTTGGATATTTTATACAGATAAAGGTAAGTCTCATAAGTACGCAATTGTACTAAATCAGAAGTCGTAGATTTGAACCACATGGTCTATGAAAAAAGATGATGCTGTTCTGGAAAGAGGGTTTCAGGACAAAGTGGTCTTCCAAGCAAAAAAAGTGCATTAAGTAATAATAGAGTGCAAGTTTTTTAGAGCAAGAAGGAGGAAGGAATTCAATTACTCTAAAGGGGATGAGGTTGTTTCCAAGAATACACTAGTTTAGTGACTCGTACAAATACAAATAATGCTGACATAAACTAACCTACTAACATCACTCCTAAATTATAGCTGATCTCTTAAATCATATTTCTAGGTTGAGGTTGTTTCCAAGAATACACTATTTTAGTGACTCGATAAATGCAAATAATGCTGACATAAATTAACCTACCTACATGACTCCTTAATTGTAACTGATCTGTTAAAGGATTTTGTTACTGAAAGGGTTTGTGAAAACGTAACTATCTAAATACAAACATGAAACATTACTGAATTAGCTAAATTGGATTTATTAATTTAAATCTTACGTATACATGTTTCCAGTTAAGTGCTGCCAGTGTTCAAGTATTTAGTGAAGCTAGTTATTTAAATGTTCAAAGAAAGTGTTATCGAATGATACTCGTTGATGTTGTAATTAAGTGTACCAAAATTATTTTTGATATTTTATCCAGATAAAAAAAACTCTCATAAGTATGCAAGTCTACCAAATCAGAAGTCGTAGATTTGAATTAGATGGCCTATGAAAAAAGATGCTAATGTTCTGGAAAGTGAGTATTAAGAAACGTGGTCTTAAAAGCAAAAGAGGGCGCTGAATATAAACCTATAAAAAATCCATTTAGTACAATAATAATAGTGTGCAAGATTTTTGGAGCAAGAAGGAGGAAGGAATTCAATTACTCAAAAAGGGATGACGTTGTTTCCAAAAATACACTAGTTTAGTGACTCGTATAAATACAAATAATGCTGACATAAATTAACCTACCTACATCACTCCTAAATTATAGCTGATCTTTTAAATCATATTTCTATATATGAATAATACGTAATTAATGTTATGTCTAATGTTAATGTTTTTTAAATATGTTCTGTGAAGTGTGAAATTGATCGTTAAGTTATTGTACAAAATGACATGACAAAATATTCTTTAATTAATTTAGTAATTCTTTCTGTGAAGTGTTTAAAGTGTTGTTACTATTTTTGATATTATATCACAGCAACACGCACGTAATTCTTGACAGAAAACAATATGGTGGTCATGTTACGCTCTATCCACACCCTCCGTACTTGTTGCCCTAAGTCCCTATGTGGATTTGGATTTAAAGGGGTGCCGCTTGGCCACTGTAGCAAAGCCAAAAAGAAATTATGGTCTTCGTGAAGAGGACTTCTGCGACACTTTCGAGGGGTGAAAGAGATGATAACATTGTATGCGTTCTAAGAGGGGACTAAAGAAGACTGATCTTGATTTTTTGAACCCTAGTCTGCGATCTTTTTGATACCAGCTCGTAGGACGAATTAGAATGTTAAATTGTGTGAGTGTGAAATTTGTTCTTCTTTCTTCTTACACGCGTTGAAAAATATAATCAGATTTTTTTTTTCAGTATGGTCAATGGCTTGCAGATGAACCCAATTAAAAATGTATTAATGATTGTGTGGTTAAATTCATCAAAATTATGTTATTACCAAAAAAAAACCATCATTGAACCCGTCCGAAAAGAATTTCGCGATACCTGATTGTAAAAACGTTTGCAACGTTACAACGTTTACAAAAATTTGCAATGCTGATCGAATATTTTGGATTATTTAGGTCCTGCTAGAATTGTTTCCTCAAATGGGTTTTGTAAGTAAAAGTGTTTGCTGCTGCAAGAGATGAAAATAAATTGAAGAGATAAGTTCTTTAACTGTAACATGACTTAGTAGTTGCATGTATTATGCGTCGTTGAAGAACTAGATGGCAGTGACAATTCAACACAATATCTTCATCATAGTAGACGAGCAGAACATTTGTCATTGATGACTTTGTCAATAGTTTTATTAGCAAACAAAGTATCTAAGTATTGCACGTAACGCTGTAACATTGAATCAAAACAAGGAAGGTATCCAAGGAATAACAAGTAAGTCTTTCAAAATTCATTGCTTACTCGAACAAATTTTTTTTTGACCGTTACCATCAAAAGCCAATGCTATTACAATATTATTTTGCGGTAAGTAAAGCCTCGTGTAAGTTTTGCGATAGTCGATTTCATGATATTGTCATGGTAACTTTCATCGTGTAAATTACGTGATATTTGTTTAGCACTATCATGTTAGCACTATCGCACTTTAAAGCCCCGTTTACACGGTGATAGTTTTTGCGATAGTTGATGTCATGATAATTACTATTGTCATAACTCTCATCATGTAAACTTCTCGATAGTTACTTTCGCGCTATCATGATAGCACTATCGCACTATCACGTTTGACGAGATAGTTGATAGCACTATCGCGATAATTTTATCTTGACATTGACAAGAAATTTTATAATTTATTATTGACATTCACTAAAAAATATTTAATTTGAAAACATAAAAATAGGTAATAATTTTGATATTGTGAGTACGTGTTGCTAATTGCAAAAAATAATAATTTTGATATTGTTAGCACGTGTTTCTAATTTCAAAAAATATTGCTATATTCAAAGGCAAGAACAATTGATTTAACGGTTAAGTGCTTTGATGCTCAAACATTTTTTCGTTCAACCGTAGAAAATTTTAAAAACTTCTTTCATCTTCTTCTCGTAGCTCACGAATGAGCGTCTCAGTAGCACACAAGGCATTTCGTCTCCACTCCCTCACCCATATTTTCCTCCTTTTCCTCACATTTCTAGCTCTTCTTTCTGCTACTTCACCAATAACAACCAGCCTACTTGATACATTTTATATTATGAACGCGTTTGACAACATAAACAATGTAACTATTGCCTAATTTCACTATCATACTATCGCGCCGTGTATACAGCAGACTGTCGCACTATCATACTCTCACACTATCGTTCAATGCTCTCACGATAGCACTATTGTTAAAAAATATCACCGTGTAAACGGGGCTTTAGTTTGACGAGAGATTTGATAGCACTATCGCCGAATTTACGAAAGCATCGCGTAAACTATTGACATTTAAACCGACATGAACTTGTGAAATGAATGTTGAATTGACATTCGACTTCCTACTATCGCACCGCCGTACTATCACGCCGTGAATAACAAGCTATCGCACTCCTACACTTTTCTTAAGTGCTATCACGATAGTGCTATCATTAAATTTTATCACCGCGAAAAAGGGGTTTTAATGTTTTTATACGCGCAGTATTTTTGTTATTTTTTTTTGTTCCCAATAACAGATATCACAATTTAATACACTACTAAAGTAAAATAATTCTTGTTTTTTAAAAAAAGTGGTCATTTTAGCGAAAACAATTCTACCTCTTTAAACATCAATAATTCCTATTTTTAGAATGTTCGGGTGCTATAGGTAACACCAATATTTTTGGACAATATTTCAACTTTTTGATAGGCTTCATTTCATCCAGCTTCGCTTACTTGAATAGGTGTGTGTTTTATTGCGTATTTTCCCTTGTTGAGTAATATTATATGTATATATGAAAATTATATTAAAAACAGCAACACTGCTGTTTTTTTTTCATTTTTTAATGGTTTTTTTCGAGGGATACTTTTGTAGGGAGGGACAAAGCTATGACTTAGAAGAGGGAGGTTGAGGTTTTGAAAAATGGATATTATGCAAGACATCTTTCTTGAAATCGCCATAACTATGGAAAATCTGTGCTGTAACTAAAATAAAAACAGCCTTTACTTGTTGTGATGGGAGTTAACTTCACGGTCACAACTAACAGTAGCGTCTAGAAGGAAGGATCAAAACTTTACAATTTCATTCATAATTTATTTCATTTTTCACTCCTTTGGTCACTAGGGAGGAGTACATAGTTTTGACCATAAGTCCTCGAAACCGCGCGAGGCTATACGTACGCTCCTTGTGATCTTTGTATAGATTCTTCCATTTATTCTTATAAGATGGAGCTGCAAAGACAGGTCTTCATATTAATAAAGCTGCAAAGACATTTCCTTCATCGATTAGAAAAATGTCTTTTTTATGTCTTTAAGACATATTTAACAAAAAAAAAAAAGAATTGGTTATTATGCTCCTTAGCCATATCTAATATGGCCCCGGGGCAATAATACCTGTAGTCACGGGGACTAAATTATATGCGGGTGCATTGTCAAATTCATTTCACAGGGATCTTTAAAGGAGTAAATTTTACATATACCAAGCTTCAAAACTTGGAATCACGCCTAGAAAGCTTTGGTCATCATTTGTTAAATAGGATTTGTTCGACAAGTTCGTGAACGGGTGAAATCATCCTACTCTTCGGGTAGCTGCCATACAAAAGTTCCTAAAACACATGTCCACGAATATTGGCCGATAGGCTTCAGAACTCTCCAAACTACGATTTTGGAATTTAGAATACGTCGATTTTTGAATAGTTGCATGTAAAGTTATAAATATGAAGAAAATATCACGAGTCCTTCGTGTAGCTGGCATACAAACCTGTAAAAATTACTACACTAAATTTACGGGACTCAAAAAATCGTTTAGCCTTCCTCCATTTTTTCGAGTACCTCTCAAACAAAAAGTTCTTAAAACATGTGTTCACCAATATTGGCCGATAACTTCAGAACACTTCAAACAAGGATTTTGAAATTTTTTTCATTATAATATTTCAATAGATAGAGGAATTAGTATAAAGTTAATCGAAGTGAGTTTTTTGTGCAGCTGCCATACAAATTTCATTGAAAAATATGTCGAAATTTTATAACAATTACATGCATTCATTCATTCATTTATTAACTGTTTTATTTGTAATTTTTTATAACAATTATTATAATTGATTGGAGGAAACCCAACCTGGAGTTACCCGTGAATAGCATGAGGCCCGTTGACAGCAATTGACAGGCTTAGAACCAGAGGGATACAAGTGTGATTCAAGTAGTTTCGAGTAAAGTGTTGTCCAAGACTTTTAAGTTTCAAGTTATATTGACCCGGTTCACAACTAGTCATTCCCTTTAAACATTTAGTTCAGTGAAGTACTTCAATTGAACTGTTCATTTCATCTTTTCTGTTCTCTAACCAGCCGTTCAGTAGTCACCAGTCACTAGTCACTATAGTCGCTACTCCTTCAATTGAACTGTTCAGTTACTCTATTCTCTTCTCTAATCAGCCGTTCATTAGTCACTCACTAGTCAGTCAGTCGTCCAATTGTGCTGGTATGTGAGGGTTGCCTTCTCTAAACAACCGTTCAGTAGTCAGTTCAGTTGTGCTGGTGGGTTGGGAAATAGTAAGAAGAGCGTTGTATTCATGTAAAGCTACTATTACTTATAATAGAATGTCAGGGTATTCTTTTCGCACTGGGCATTGCAAAATACCACACGCATATGAAATGAATATGAATGAAATATATGATAAACCACTGAGAGAGAAGATCTTTTACACGCCTTCAATTTGTAAGTCTTCGTTCTCTCTTCAGATGCACCTTTCGAATTGAACTGCAGTTCACCAAAATGACTGAGTTCCATCACTTACTCACTTCAATGAAGTGTTCTTTTAGAGTATAGTTCACTCGTGAACGACCGATCTCTACTCTGAAGAGATATTTTTCGCTATGAACTCAACATTCGCGAATTTGTCACTTGCCACACCTCTGTAGTTAGTTCTGAGCTAAATTAAGACTTAGGGAAATCACTTACTTTTTCCGGTAGCTCCCATGCATAAGTCCTTAACACACGTGTGACGAGTATTGGTCGATAACTTTACAACGCTTCAAGCTAGGAAATTGAAATTTTCTATGCTATTTCACACTACCACTAAATCTACCAGTGTAAATGAGACTACCCTTTTTTCATCCCAAACAAAAAGATATGTCACACCTGTGAGGTTTCGTCTGTGTTCTTACAGAAATGGCTAGCTAAAAATTAAAAATTTTAGAAAATAAATTAGTTTTAATGATTACACTGAAAGTGTTCATCTATTGAAATGATAGTAAGTGACAGCCAGGCGCGAACGCAGAAAATTATTCGGGGTTTACAGACGTTTATTTCGGGGTTTACAGACATATTTACGCGTCGCGTATTAGTTACATTTAGTTGTGAGTTCTTAATTACATCATTTGGGGGTGGGGGGGGGGGGGGTGGGGTTTGAACCCCTAAAAACCCCTCCTGCGTTCGCGCCTGGTGACAGCTTAATTTCAAGAATTGTTTGTCAATGTAGGTACATTAAAGCAATATATTTAAAGAATAAAGTAGTTCACTTCTACCAGAATATGGACGATATAACTCGCCCAAGCAAATCTCAAATCCAGAATACGGGTTTGTGTCTGCCTAAGATTCCAGATTTATTAGCGTGTAAAAGAAATCAGGCTGAATGGGCAAAAATCAATATCTACTTAACAAAAATTGTAATATTCTTAAGAAGAGTAAAATATGATTTAAGGGGGAACATCCGAGTAGAAAAATTTTTTTTTTCAAAAATTTGTTACAATTTTACTTTATTATTTTAATAACAAAGTATTATTTTTGATTTTAAAAAAATGGTTACCCTGAAAGATTTTTTTTACGTTTCATGATCAATAGACACCAAAAAAGCAAAAGTCCGTCTGTACGCCGCATGCAAAATCGTTTGAAGGCTCGTAGTTCCCAAACTCTCCGAGCTATTAAGTTCAAAATCTTTAGAATATGATAACTCACGAACCAATTGCGCTAGAAAAATTAATTTCGTTTTGTGTACAAAAATCAACAAATAAAGTTTGCTGAAAATAAATTTTTTTAAGGGGGTGGTTAAATATGGAGGGAGGGGATACGAATTTTTATAAAAATTCACGTCTCCTATCTCAAAAACAGTTTAAGTGAGATTCTTCGAAATTTCACGGGAAGAAGGCCTAATGGACTCCTAGCAGAAAAAACAATTTTGAAGTTTTGTGGTTGAGGGTGAGAGAGGGTGAAAGAAAGATTCGATGGAGGGCAAAAATATTCAGTGAAAATGGGATACATATATTATTTTCATGAATTTTGTCATATCCGTTAAGTCTTCATAAAAATTTATTTTATTTTTTTCTACGGATTTTTCACATAAATGTCTAAAAAGTGTTTTCAGGATTTCTTGAAATTCAACCTCTAAGCGGGTGTAAAGGGGTTGTATACATTTTCTCGAAATCAGCCATATCTCTCCGGTCTGATTAGATATCAAACAACTTGTCACTTCCACAGACTTCTTGACTAAAACCCGTTTTCAAGATTTTGTTCCATTTCAACACCTAAGTGGGTATACAACGGTTGAACACGTTTTCACGAATGCCGACATATATCTTAGAAGTGATAAGATATCGAATGGATTTTCATTTCCTCTGGCTTTCTTCATAATCGCACAAAAATAATTTTCAGAATTTTTCGATATACAGCCAAGGGGGTGTAAGAGGGTTACATACGTTTTCACAATTTTCGCCATCCCTTTGGTCTGATGAGATATAAATTTGGTTATTACTTCTTTTTGAAATTCAACCCCCAAGTGGATGTAATGGGCTTGTATACGTTTTCACAATTCGTCATACATAGTAAAAAAAATTTATTGAATTTTACATCTTTTGGATAGTAGGCAAATATGCCACACTTTTTCAAGTATGTTTACATTGGGATGTAATAGTCAATTTGAATGTAATTTTCAGTTTTCGGTCAGTAAATTTCAATTTGCAATCAGTAAATTTCAACTTCGAAAGCAGCAAATTCACTGGATATTTTCTTGAATTTACACTCTAAAAAAAGTGTAAGTGTAATAATTAGCACTCTTTAAGATACACTTATTTCAGCTTCTAATATTATTTCTTACTTGCTTACTCTTAATAAAACCCTTGGCTGTAGGTAGGAATCGAACCCGCGTTCAATTCTGGTTTTGCTGCGTAGGTTTGGCGCGCGTAGCCACTGCGCTATCGAAGGCGTTTCATTTTCATTTCAGTAGAAAACCAAATCGAACGAAGCGTCCAACTTCGTGGTTTCATATATTACATGTTTTTCGTCGTAAATTTCAAATAGATGCTCGTAAGTAAAATTACACGAAAAAGAATGTAATTTTCAATTCATATATAGATATAGTTAATTTTACACGAAATGTTGCGTAATTTTGTGAGCCTTTTCAGTGTAAATTGTACGGTTCAGTTGAAAGTACATGAATATTTTACTAATACCAGTAATTTCATGTAAAGGTGCTCCTACACGAGCAATTTTTCAAGCAATTGATTGCCCGACGACTATTGCCAAAATTAGTGGAGTGATTAATGGAGCAATACAATATTTCGGCAATGTGGCAATGTTTTCACATATTGCTGGTATTACTCACCCTATAGTTGCTGTATTTCCACTGACTTGGAAAATTCCGAGCAATTGTCCTCGTTCGGGGATTAAATTGTCAAGTTTTGTTTTGAATTTTGCATTTATTTGTCAAGTTTGTTATAATGGCTTAGAATTTAAATATTTCCATTTTGTATTTTAAGTTTTAGATTTGTTTGTCAAGTTTGTTTTCGTGTTGTTCATAGGCTGAATTGTTCGTGTAAGCCCTTATTGCCGAATTGCTAGATATTGGCCAATATCGCTCACCACAATTCAGCAACGAGTTGATGAAAAGTTGATCCACATCGCATGTTGTTATTGTTGCTGTGTGTTGCTTCATATTTTCGTGACGTAAAAATTAACGAATATTGCTGCAAATTGAGCAATTTTAATCGCTAGTGTATGAGCATCTTAAAAGTGATTGAAATGTGTACTTTTACTCGAAAAAATGAAATATACTGAAAATTTCAAAAATTGGATTGAAAATTAAATTTTTTTAAAAACAGTGTATCTCTTAGGTCTGATGAGGCAGCAAATTGGTTCTTAATTCGATGGAATTTTAGTATCAATAACATACCGAAATTTAAGTTGTTTACACGGCCTTTTTATATGTTTAATCGGCCAAATAAATCTATTTTTATATTTTTATTTTTATTCTCAGGACAAAATAACTTTCCAAGAAACCTCCTAATCTCGAAACAACTGATGCTGTATTCCGACTTTGACCACGACTATGACCACGTCCTAGAGTATGACCCACTTACGTAATTCATGTGCTATATATGGCAGTGGCGAAAGCATACTACTACATACATACCCATGTTAACTGCTTCCTGAACTTTGATCCGAAAAATAATAAAGTTTTACCCAGAC
This sequence comes from Beris morrisii, assembly GCA_951812415.1. NCBI lineage: Eukaryota > Metazoa > Arthropoda > Insecta > Diptera > Stratiomyidae > Beris > Beris morrisii. Next base: position 126,659,640 of record OX638311.1, read on the forward strand.
TGTTGGCAGATTTTTTGTATGGTGTTTTGTAGCTCTTCTGGCTTTAAATCCATAGTTAGCCAGGAAAATGCACCAATTGACGAAATTTCTTCCGCATAGGTCAAATTCGTTTCGCGGCCCATTTTTTGGCATCCTTCCGGAACTTTAACTAGCAGATGATCATGTAGCGTTGATCTATATATTCCAAAAATTAATTGCAGCCTTTCGAAAACTCTGATCTTCATTTCGATGTGCAGAAATAGCATTCCTCATGTTATTTGCATCATACTGCTGGATTGGATAGTTTTTTAGTGAAAACCGAATTTATGTTCTTACAGAATTGCAATTATTGAACTGGTTAAAACCATTCGAAATATGTTCTGCTACTGTCCGTCAGCTGATCAACCCATACATACGCTAGTTGGCGTGACATATGACATATATTTGGAGTATAGATGGGTCGTTCACGAGTGAACTGTTCCAAAAGAACACTTCATTGAAGTGAGTGACTGAAGTAACTCACTCCTTTTGGTGAACTGCAGTTCCATTGGACACGTGACAATAAAAACGATATACCTACTCAAGAAAAATAGTGAGTGAACTGTAAGAACCTTTTTTTTTGCTCATTTAGATCTACTGACCTTTTTTTTGCTCATTTAGATCTACTAACCTTTTTTTTTTGCTCATTTAGATCTACTGACCTTTTTATTTTTTTTTTTGCTTATCATCTTCTAGATGTACTGCCCTTTTTATTTTTTTTTTTGCTCATCTAGATCTACTGACCTTTTTTTTTCTCATCATCTTCTAGATGTAATGCCCTTTTTTTTGCTCATCATCTTCTAGATGTACTGCCCTTTTTTTTGCTCATCTAGATTTACTGACCTTTTTTTGCGCATAATCTTCAAGATGTACTGACCTTTTTTTTTCTCTTCTACTGTCTTTCGTCTACGACTACTCATCACTCAACTCCCCTCAAGTAATGAACTATGAACTAAATGAGCGAACGATGGGACGAACAGTTCCATGGAAGTACTTCACTGAACTCGTTCCTTAAAGTGAGTGACTCGGAGTGAAGTACTTCACTGAAAGGAACTGCTTTGCCCATCTCTAATTTGGAGTTTCGGTATCAAACAAGAAAAATAAAGTGAAAATCAGCGTTACTAGTAGTATCCTTAAATTTTTCGTTAATTTCCATTGTAAACAAAACACCGTGTTCCATTTTAAACATTCAAAATGACGTTGGAACGAAAGTAACATCTATATACACATATGAATATTGCCAAAGCTCCTTTCTTGCTTACAGTCCGCAGTGTGAGCAACAAAAAGCTGCTTTTTAAATTTTTTGCACAGATCTAGGCCGCGGTCCGAATTACGCTCACGGTGCTTACATTCGGTCCGAATTGTATGCACGCTTACGACGCATATAATTCGGACCGATCGTGTGTAGGCACAGTGTACTCACAGTGCCTATCCTCGAAACCGTGAGCAGTGTAAGCGCCAGAAAATTACCCCTTCATGCAAATTGTATGCATCGTGAGCGTAATTCGGACCGGTTGTAAGCGTGCTAAAAGCGCAGAAAGCGTAATCGGACCGCGGCCCTAGTGTCAAATAGCAAGCACAAAAACAGCTTTTGCTTTAGACACACAGAAGCATCTAATATCAACTATAGCCGAAATCATGAACAGAACCCGCGTTTGAAAAAACGCTTCGATATTATAAATAATTTTATAAACACTCAGTTTCGCAGCCCTTTTCAAAATGTATAACATTACAATAAAAAAAAACTAATGACTTCATGTTGTTCATGTTGAGTTCAAAAGGAAACAGAGATAGAAGAAAACATTTTTTTTCCAGGAATCGTCTTCACAACATTTAATGATTTGAAATTTCTGAATAAATGGCCGGATATTGCTCCATCATGATGTTGGCTCTAAGAAAATATATCTATCTCCTTCATCCCCCTCCTCCGACGCTCGTGAATACGCTGGTGGTTTGAGCTTCTCCCAAGTTGAATCAACCATAGTCTCGGTTTAAATAGACTCGGTGAAACCGTCAGTGTTAGTCCAATGCAATACCCTAGACACACGGCCATGATAATTGCCAATTTAATAATTTCCAATTATAAAGTTGCTTACATACATGATCGAGATGGATGAAGATATGGTATGCCATATGACAGTTCGAAATAAAAAAAATTTATGAAATGTTTTCTTGCCATATTTCAAGCAGAAGAAGTTTATCGTTTGCAGCCCAAGATACTGGTTTTTCGTATGTTCATACCGTTTTGACAGCAGCATTTAAAACAATTGACATTTAAATTATTTGTTTGTTATGTCTTCTTCTTTACGGTGCGTCTTCAGGTCTTTATGCCTAATCCAAATTGAACATTATGATCAATGTTTGAACATTTAAAGGTATCGAATCAGCAATTATGATAAATGGGCATTATGGGCATGTGTCACCGGGTATAAGCGTCCATTTTATTCGAAGTTATTTATTTTTAAGCTCTTTACTCGGGACCTTGCAAAAATTCCAGTAAAAGAGAGTTCACCTGTACTTCGTCCACCGACACATTAAAGTTTATTATTTCGTTAAGCTTCAACTCAAACACGCTGTCATGCCACTTCCATCGACGACTACTACAAAATGATACCATCACCATTTTCGTTCAATAAAGCATTACGTAAAACGGAAATCTGCACTCGCCATTTTCTGTCGAAATATTACCAAACAAAACTGTAATATTTTACGGGCACGCTCATTTATTGGTAGTTTGGCGCCATTTCCTATTCATAGCCAATCGTTACATCTTTTTCTGTTTGATTTAATCGTCATAAAACAGCAAAGCTTAATGCCAAAGAGGGAAAAAAACACCGTCCAGGAGGGAGTCTTTTCGACGGGGGGGACACACATCGTACGATGTGTCTTCACCATAAAAACGAAAGGGACAAATTCGTGACTTTTGTCTCTTTCGGTGCAAAACGCGCGCTATACACAAACTCACAGTTTAATGAAATTTCCCCAGGCGTGGAGGTTGCACTGGTTTCGAATCGGCCCATTTTCCCCGCTTTTTAAGCAAACAATTGACGGTTGCTGATTGGCTGGCGAGTCGACGAATACGAACGGGGTCAAAGAAATTGCTTTAGTGTCGGTCCGGGCAAGTCGGTGTGTACGCGCAACACAACGCAACCAGTAAAAAGAAATTGTTTTCGGTAGTTTTGCACCGAACCCCGCGCGGTTTAGAAATAAAAAATTCTTCGTCGAAGTTGAGAAAGACGATTTTTCGTGATGTTTTCTTCGCGGATGGTAAAAAGTGCAGTGTGCTGTTGTTGTTGGTGTTCGGATAGTTTATAAATTTTTGAAATTGTCGCGTGCGTTGATTTCATCAAAAATCATCGGAATTCTGTTTTTGAGGTTTATTTAGGCATTTTTTTGGATTACCTGAAACAATTTCAACATTTCCGTGAGTTCTCTTTTCTAATTACTAATTTTGTTAACTATGTTGCACAATTTAGCGTAATAGTTCCAAATTGAATATTCTAAGCTTGTACTATTCAAAAACTAACTAAAACAAAGCTAAGAAATTTCCAAAATTATTTTGGTCTAGTCAGCATAAAGTACCTTGGCCTTAAAACCGTTTGGTGTAAAGAAACAAATAAGAAAAAAAAACAACGAAATAATCACACACTACAGCTACTCTGGCAGTATAAAAACGAGCTGTGAAAGCGTCTTCATATCACGACCCTTGGTCGAAACCATTTTCTCGACGATATATCAAAGCATAAAAGACAGGGCTGGCTGCTAGCTGCTCCAATACACCCAAACAATTTGGAATGTGTTTTATCTTTGTTGTCAAAGTGTGTGTTAAAATCAGATTACGAAAAAAAAGGGACAGTAGTATAGGCAACTTGAAGTCTTTCGTGCGAGTCAGGTTTTTATGAAAGTGAAATTGAGAAACCTACGTTGGTGCAAAACGTACGGAAATCTTACGACTTGCCATATCGGTTCGGCAGGAAACATGTCTATCCTTCAAAAACATACCGGTCCTTAGCAGAACAGAAAAGGTATAATTTCTGGTAATGGTAGTTTGACGGTATCTTTCTACTACATCAGTGGCTGTCAATCTTTTTCAAGATTAGTTTTTGAACACGTGTATCTTGGGGGTATTTAAGCAAACTCATTGAATAGAACATTCAGAACACGACTACGAGGCTGATATACCCCACGGCATACTCGATGCATATGTCGCTTGCAGTTTGTTAACTTTTAGCTGCGATTTTGTTATCTCGATTTTTTGGTAGTTTCGATGGTGCGGGCTCCATTTCTTTCGTCAACAAATAACAAGTACAAAAACTGTCAGTTTGACAGTTAATAGGTTTAAACTCTATTTAGCTGTTCCGCTGAATTAGAATTATCGAGAATTGGAATTTCAAATCTCATGATAGCAATGGTAAGTCCACCATGTTTGGTACTGGTAACTTAACAATCTGCGAGTAAATAGAGTATGTGGGCCATTAAGTGGTTCAAATATTATTTTTGAAACCACGGACTTTTTGACAGGCAATCGACACTAATGAGTTCTATATACAAATAATAAAAACCTTACGAAATTATTATAAAAATGTGGTTTTTTTTAGAAATTCAAAATTTTGACAGAGATTGTAGAGTGTTGCCGACAGTGTGCATTATTTTTTGAATGTGAAAATTCTTTGGAATAGGTTGTTTGTTGTTTTTGTTTTAGGGAGGGGCGCACAGCACTGAGCCTTCACGCACATTATGCACCAAAAAGGGCCCAAAACATCCTATGTCTCTGGTGAGTTGACCAGCTTGTTCTGTCAATTTCAAATCCTTTAATTTGTCAAAGAAATGGCTGCCCAAAAACTTGATTCGCCTCCTTGCAACCTCTGAAATTCGCACAAAATTTTAGCTAATTTTTCATCCAGAAATCCCCATACCGCATAGCGTGCTTCACTAGCATATCGACAGTATTCCGACGACTAACCGCACGGCTGTCCTATTTCAAAACCTAGTAAGTGCTTTAAAAAAAAAATGTCTCCAAAAACTTCCTATTAGTCAGCCCTCGTAAATAAATGTTGCTATCCCAATATGTTGGGAGTTCTCCCAGGTTATCTGGGAAGACCCCTTTATGTCTAATTATTAATAATTATTTTGAAATCCTGAGTAAACTTCTTAAATTTAAATCTTTTAAATTTTTTCAAAAAGCTCTTACTAGGTTTTCAAATTGGGACAGCCGCACAGTTTTCCCCTATTCAATGTTAGTATTTCCTTGCGTTTGTTCAGCCCTGGCCACAATGCCCTAGAGATCCTACAGCTAGGTTAATTCATACAAAATTACTGAAAAGAATTTGGGTCCTAGACGCCAAAAACGTTTGTATATGCTCGCTTTGAAACTGTAATACTATGTTCAGACTACGAGATTAACGCGTTTAAATCGAGTTAAACGCGTTGAAAATACTTCCCGACCGCGTTTACGAAAACACGTAGCTACAACGCGTTTAACCGAAAACATGTACTGCTACCCTCGCGGAAATCGAAGTAGACTTTAAAAGAAACTATTTAATGCTGCAGAAACTGAATTTTGTGCTTGTGCAACGACTGCATTAGCTAATTAATCCACTTTTCATTACTGCTATACAATCACTTGTGTTTCAAAAAATTAAGAAACCATAAAGTTGCTAATGAAACAAAGCTGAATATTCTCTTGTCAAAACGAATCACGTCAAGCTGCTGTCTTGTATCAAATTAAAACGAGTTGCCTAGTGTGAACACCTTTTTTAACTCGTTCATTTTGCCTACTTAAACGCGTTTAAAATGCATAGTCTGTACAGGGTATAAGTTGGTAACACGAAAAGGCACAAAAAATCGCAATATGCGTAAACTGAACTTTAGAGCAAATGTACGTAAGAGCGGTAGAATTTATTTGTCTACACATTTTTGTGGAGAATACGCGTATACAATACTGTAGACAATAGGTTATTTTCAATAATGACTACGTCGTACAGGGCTGCAGCAAACTTACAATATTATTGTTTATCGTATTCGGGGTAGCGTTTAGAAGAGACATCTAAGAAAATTGAAGAATGTACAATACTAAAAATATTGTGGTTTCTCTACGCGTAAACTTTCATTTTTTACAATTTAGAGTAGAGAATAAAAAAAAATAATTTGAGGTTTACAATGACTCGACATTGTGTCTACAATGTAAACTTTGTAAATATCTATCTTCTGTTCATCAGAGTACCTGCTCGAATGCTAAGCTTAGTGTTGCTAATACCCTGTACAGACTATGCGTTTTAAACGCGTTTAAGTAGGCAAAATGAACGAGTTAAAAAAATAGTGTTAAGCCTTAATGTACTGCTTAGATTGACATGGGTGCAGCAAAAAATAAGACTTTAGGAACTGTATGAGGGCAAGGAGTTGATCACCTTCATTGTAGCTAATGCAAAAAGATGTATTATAGTCATGGCGAAAAGAAATTTAAAGGACGTAGACATCCGAAAGAATAGTCAATATGGTGTCTAGCCAAAGCGTATACAATAGGCTTGCGCATTTTAGTTCACCATAGTGAGCAATCATTTTCGGCTCCCGATCACACGCGAACTAGTTCGTTCTTTTAATTCACTAGTTCGCGGGAGTTCAGCGGCGAACTAGTGAACTAAAAGAACGAACTAGTTCGCGAACTTATTGAACTAAAAGAACGAACTTGAAGTTCAGTGATGAGAAAGACAGTGAAGTTTGGAACGACTCTTAGTCGTCATTGTGATAGAATGTGATGAGAAAGAAAAAAAGGTCATCAGTGTAAAAGTATATTGTACCACTGACTTACAAACGGCAATGAATGAATACAAACGAACTAGGAGCCGCACTCACTGCGAACTAGTTCGTTCATTTTAGTTCAGGGAACGCTCTTCTGATTTAGTTCGTTCGCGAACTACACAAGCCTAGTATACAATGCAGTAATCAATAGGTTTCTGTCGATGAAGCAATGTCGACACGTCTGTCCATCAAAATCAAAAGAGAGCGTACTCCATATTTTCTAAAATTTGAGTTTTTCTTATCAGTCTAAGGATATGCATATCCCCTATATTTTTATCATAGTAATTGCTTCCAAATGTATTTTAATCCTCTGAAAAATTGACTTAAAACTGATGTTAAAAAAAAAGCCGTCTGCGGTCATAAAGATATTTTCAAAAACGTCGTCAATTCATAAAACAAAACAGTATCATATAGGACGTAAGGCTCAAATTTGCTGTAATACTTCAAATAAAACATCACACTAAAACATGCTTAATAAAATGCTGCATTTTACTGAAAACTACAGTGTAATAGACGCACTTTGTTTTTAATATACACACGTATAGAATGATGTAGTCTACATTCAGTAGACTAAGTCATGTAACAATATGCCCAAAAAAGAATGAACTTTAAGTGACTCTGTAAGTAGTTACTCTCAAATATTCGTACCTAAGTAGTTTAAAAGGGTATTTTTGTGGTTATTTGGTTGTGTAAATGGGAGTTAAAGAGTGTTAAAATATGTAAAATGTAGCCGAATATAGGAATGTCTTTCCGAACTCGTCTTACCTAACCTAACCTAACAAAAAACCAAGATGCAACACCACCATACACACGGTCTGAGGATAGTATGCCTTCTGATGAGTAGAACGTGTTTCCACTGAATATAAACATCTTGCTCTTAAGATTTTTTGCTACTTCATTTATTATTAAAAAGAAGAATCATCAACCTACAATTTAACGTTTGAGAAACACTGTTGTTTCAATTTTTCCAATTTATACTTGAGCCCGAAAGAAACAATGCGCAACTCAGAACCCCGCTGAGAATGGTCCCATCGGCATGTCGGTCTTGTTCTCTATCGTATTTCGTATCTTGTCTTTTGTAGAGTTTATACCATTTATTTTTACATTTTACTTTTTCTGGAAAAAAAACGGAAAAAGCAAAATGTGTGTGCATACCCCGTAAAGGGAACAACAACAATAAAATCGTACCCAGTGAAATGTGATTTGTGTTGTTGTTTTTTTTTTCTTTGCTGATCTTTATGCGACCCGACAATAATTATTTGCCTTGACAAGGTTAGGATTAGGAATTTCTTTTATTTGCGACAAAAAAAGGAAAGGCGAAGATAAGAGAGGGAATTGTTAAGAGCCTTGCTGGTCAAGTTTCTTAATTGCGTATTTTTGTATTGGTTTTGGCTTCGGCCAGAGTGTGCAATGTTGCTGCCATGCTGGTCATTAGCCTAAGATTTTTGTATAGAGCAAACTACCACGTGAAGAGATCTTGGAAAAGATCGAGTGACCCCGGTCAGTTTGCGAATTAAGAAAGTTTTTCGGATAGTTTGGCCGTATTTAACTTAATATGGCCCCGTTTTTTTTTAATAAGTGTTCTAAATATATTCAATTTGTACTCAAAATATAACTTTCTTTTTAAATCTTATCCATTTGATCTTTGGAATACCTGGTGTTAATTTTTACCACACACGCTTGCATAGCCACTAGAAATGATAATATTTTTTGTTATTTTTTTCTTAGCTAAATAAAAATATTCTGGTTAATTTGCGGTATTAATTTTTTTAATTTTAACTGAATCTTACTTTTTTTTTTGTCTTAATAAACTTCTTTTTGTTTTTCTTTGACCAAAATTGTCAGGACATTTATTTAAAAAAAAGGGGGCGCCATTTGATTATTCAAGGTCTGGTCTCTAAAGCTAGTTTTACACAGTAATCCACGCTGTCAAATATTTGACTATTTTCGCTGGCAAATACTGTCAAATAGTGTAATTGCCAAATTATTGTTTGCTACATTATTTTAATTTGCTCTACACAAAGTTTATTTTGACGGAAAAAGTTGAACAGAAGTTTTCGTCGAATTTTTAAGTCAAATATTCGACAGCATGGCATACAGTGTATTATGTGTGGGGCCTTTTTTTAAATGATGTCACCTTTATTATTTTTCGGGTCAAAGTTCGGGAGCGGTCAAAGTCGGAGCATATCATCAGTTGTTTCGAGATTATGAAGTTTCTTGGAAAGTTAATTTTGTTCTTAAAATAAAAATATTTAAAATAGAGATTTTTAGCCGATTAAACATTTAAAAAGCCCGTGTAGACTATTCAAATTTCGGTATATTATGTACACTAAAAACCCATAGAAATAAAAACGAATTTGCTGCCTTATCAGACTTAAGAGATATGACGAATTGTTAAAACGTATACAAACCCATTAATACCCAAAAATACTGAAATTGACTTTTTGGAGCTTATATATGAAACCTTAGGAAGTAAAAATGGATTCGATATATCATCAGATCTTAGCAATATGTGGGAATCTGTGAAAACATATACAATCTCCTTACACCCACTTGGAGGTTGAATATCCAAAAATCCTGAAAGGAGTTAATAGATAAATGTGAAGACAACACAAGAAAGTAAAAACCAATTAAATTTCTTATCACCTCTAAAAGATATGACGATATTCGTGAATACCCTCTTAGGGGCTGAAAAGGGAAAAAACTTAAAAACAAGTTTTAGGCGATTATTACGCAAGCCCGTGAAAGTGAAAAGATATTCGATATTTGATCAGACCTGGGGACATGGCAGAATTCGTGAAAAAGTATACAACCCCTCTACACCTCCTTAGGGGTCGAATTTCAAAAAATCCTGAAAACGCTTTTTAGGTATTTATATGAAGAAGCCGTAGAATAAAAATGAATTCAATATTTGGAAAAACCTAATAGATATGACGAAAATCGTGAAAATGTATGCATTCCATTTTCACTGATAAATTTTTTCGCCCTCCTTCCGAACGCCAATGGATATTTGAAATTTTTGTTTATCTAAATTAATTTTCTACTTGATTTACATATACGTATCAAGTTTCAACTTTCTAGCATAAGCCGTTTTATAGATAGGAAAAACATCCCCACCCCCGTACCATACTACTCCTATAAAAAATTATATTTTTCGAAGATGCTACTACAATAGCTCTATCTAAATATCATGTTTCAGCTTTATATCATTATAGGTTTTCGATATATAAGAATCGGAACCTTTTCCTCTTTACCCTCCCCCAACCTCATCCTCTACACCCACACCTCCAAACTTTTTTCTCTCTTAGGGATCTATTAGGCCTTCTTCTGATAAAAATTTGAAGCATCTACCTTACACTGGTCTTGAGATATGAGACGTGATTTTTTAGAAAAATTCGTATCCCCTCCACTTTCATGATCCACCGCCCTCTTAAAAACTTTTACTTTCAGCAAACTTTATTTCTCAACCTTTATACACAAACCAAATTTTATTTGTCTAGTGCAATTGGTTCGTGAGATATCGTAATCTAAAGTTTTTCACCCCCAACCCCCGTACGCCACTACCCCCACTCAAAAATTTGTTTCTGATCTATTCTCCTAGTATACCTACAGATATTCATTAAGTTTCAATTTTGTGACATTAACCGTTTAGGAGATATGGATTTTAGAATGTGTCGATCTCGGCTTTTTTGCGTTTCGAACTCATTATTTATTCCCCCACTCCCACACCCCTTCACCCATATTGTCAATTTTTATGCAAATGGGTCCACTATCAAAGCTCTATATAAATTCCAAGTTTCAGCCTCCTAGCATTAGCGGTTGCTGAGATCTAAAAACCAAAATTTTCGTCTAAAAAGCATCCCCCTCACACCCCAACGCCTCTGGATTTGGTCACTTCAAGGGGCCTACCCAGTCTATCCATAAAAAAACTTTCAATTTAATATCTCAAACCGTTTGGGAGCTACGAGGCTTCGAACGATTTTGCGTACGGCGGACAGACGGACTGAAATTTTTTTTTGCTTTTTTCGTGTCTACTAGTCATGAAACGTGAAAAAAAAAATTTTCAGGGTAGCAACATTTTTTTTTTATTTTTAGAAAATAATAATGTAAAGACAACAGTTTCAAGACAATAGTGTCCGTTTAGTTTTAAGAAATTCTGTTCTTTCGTTGACCTATCAATCCTTCATTACTATATGAATCCTTTAATGGGCTGGCAATGGAAATTTTCGTTCAAGTTGTAAATACTGAACTATTTGTGCATTGCCATTCATATCATGGAATTTTTGTTTCTTATTCCTAGAATGGGAAAAATGATATCATGTGTATTATTTGAAAATGTAAACTGAAACTAGTTGCTGCCAAGTCGGCACGTAACAGAATGTTCAAAATTTGTTACTTGGTCCAAATTTTTTGCAGTGTAGAATTCGTATGGCTTCAATTTATACTCGAATTCTGTTCGGTTTAGTATATACTCGTAGCATCCACTCACACGGTTCATGGATAATTAAATCAAGAACGGTCATATTTATATCCAATCTGAAAGCATTTTATTGTTCATGTATAACGTCTTCTTTTGTCGGATTGTAGGCAGGGCCGTCCTAAGATATTCGGCGCCCGTGGGCTACTAAAAATACAAGTTTGATGGCTAGTGGAAGCGGCAAATACAAAATGTAGAAGTGCAAGAACGTCATCAGTTTAATGATGACGGGGTGTATTATTTTAATGAAAATAAAATGAAATTAAATTATGGTATAAATATTAAGGGACCGACCGTGTTGTTTCGTCTGGCCTATTTCATTTATAACAGGTTAATTGGTTATTTCTGTCATGAATAAAAATAACTAATAACTAAATAATTAATAACAACTAAAAAATACTAAATAAAATAATAAAGTAATATAATCAATAAAAATTGCCTCCCCAAAAGGCTATAGCCCATCTAGCGTTGAGGTTAGAGTGGCCCTTGCTGTAGGACATGACTACACTGACCGATAATGTTTACTCTCCTTAACAATACCTTGATATAATTAGTTCCAAGTTAGATTGCATTATCATGAGTTAATTTTTCGAATTATTATACCATGCGTGTAACAGTTTTATCAACCTCTTGTCGCTCTATAAATTAAAGCCTTGAACTGCTTGGCCATCAAATCACACTCCCTTACAATTTACTCAATAATCAAACGTCCCATTCACCTTCTACCTTTGAACACAATGAACACCTCTTTTCTATGGATTCCAGCCTGAAGAAATATTTCGTTGCCTTAACAACTACCCTCCAATCACCTGAAATTAAATTGAATAGAAAATATCTGAATCAATTTAAATCCCGGCGGGAAAAGTATTCTTGGTCGAAATACCAATTCCAAAAATATATGTAATGCCACAGCCTGTTGAATTTGACCATGAATCAATTTTTTTTGGGTTGAGATAAGAAAGCGCTGCCCAAAATAATGCCGACGGAAAAATTTGATCTTGCAAGCATGAAACTGACCAATTATATCTATTGATAGTCACTGTTCGGGCGAATAGGTTGGGATATTGGCTATAAATCTGTCCCGGGAAGAAAATTAACTCGGTCGAGAGAAGCCTTGAATTGGATGGAAGGACTAACCAAAATGGCTACACTTAGGGTATATTAATAACGTGGTGAATTCAGTGGAGTAGCGTCCTTGTGGGCATGGATGCCCATACCTAATGACAAAGACACTAGTCTATCAACGTCTATTCGAAACTCACCTATTCCCGGACTGAAAAACGTGGTACTAGGAAACAAAAAAAGTTATTCGATAAAACGTTCCTGCACTATGCCCCAAAGAATGATTATACATGAACTGAGTGAAAAAAATACATATTGCAAGAGTGCCTTATACCTACCTACTATCAATAAGCTATAGTTCGCACGTACAGGTATATTCACACTTATTTTGCTTCGGTGTGCCAACCAGATTGATACCATAGAAAAGACTGCAGGCATAATATCAGTTCATCAATTCTTCCATTGTGCCATTAATTACTTTTTTTTAAAGTGTTTATTTTGTTTTTTTCGATCTCAGATTAGCTTAAAAAGACTAAATTTACGTATTCACCGACTGGAGAGACGCTACTCAGCTATAGTTCGAAACGGATACTATAAGCAATTAAGTATACCGAGTGAAAAATTTCAGCGAAAATACTACTAGATATATAAGTTGGAATTGATCCGATTGTAAGCTGTTTTGTATAGTAATAGCACTTATATGGATTGTGTTGGTGTCATGTGGTGTGAATCTGAGCATACTCAGCTAAATCTAACATATCCTCGACAAGGGAATTAGTTTTCTTTTCATAGCTGTGGCTAGTTCACAATATATTATCTGATGAAATATTATCAGAAATTACAGATAAGGTACACCCCTTCCCACAAAAATTTAATCTAGCAAGTGTAGGAGCAAAAAACATTCTAAAGTTTATTTAAACAAGACAGTAAAAGTATGAATAAGTGAAAACCAATTTGTTTAATTTGATTTCGAGAAAAGATATTCAACTTTTGGAGGTTTAATGCCGAAAAGTGCCAAAATGAATTTTTATGTGTTTGCATAAAGGTCCGTAGAAGTAAAAGTAACTTCGGATATAAGAGATATGACAGAATTCGTGAAAACATATTCAACTCTCTTTGCACACCTTGAATTGTTGCATAAAGAGCCCGGTAGAAGTAAAAATTAATTCGATGTCTCATGAGACCTAAGAGATATGGCAAAATTCGTGAAAATGTATTTAACTCGTTTTCAGCCACCTTCTTTTGCTGAAATTTTTTTTTTACGAAACTACTTTTCTAATAGGGTAAGGTTCCGGGGTTTGGCGTGGAGAGTGATTTGAGAGTATTAGGTTTTTCGACTCTGGGACATTTTAAATCCCATCGACCCAATGACATTGTATTAGCTGTGCGAAACACCTGCTGTAAGTAACTGTACACATATTTATTTATTTATTATTACTTATTATTGTTGATTACGACCGCTAGATGGAAGAAGAAAAAACACAATTGCACTGAAACATTCCATTTTCTTTAATACTGGAAGAAGGGAGAATCTTCATTCTGGATTATAACCAAGAATTGAGTATTTAAATTTAGATTTTTACTCCCCACTTCCCCACTATCCGCTTCGTGACGCTAGTTAGAAAAGAATAGTATACATAAGAACATATATTGCCCTTTTTCCAAATACTGAAATTCATCAAATTCTATTCATTTCCCATCGTGTTCGAACAGATCCACAAGCAAATAATTTGTAATTTTTTTTTATTTAAGTAAAATGATTCAATTCTAAATTCTTCGATAAATAGTATCAAATTCCTCATTTTCATTCTTAGATAAATGTATAATTGCATATATATTTTTACCAAGTTTCAACCTTCTAACATAAACCGTTCGTGAGATAGAAATTTCAATCGAGTCTACCTGCTGCAAAAATTCGAAGATCCTATCTTAAATAATTCCTGAGATATAAAACGTAATTTATTAGATAGGGATATTATTCCTTTTACATTCGTACTATATTCATCCCCTTAATTTTTGTTTCGGCATACTCCTCCCCAACTAGCAAACTAACTTCCATAAGGCCTTATCGAAGCTATTCTCGTACCTCGATCAAGCTTTGATAAGGTCTTATCGAACTAATTTTGCGTACATTTCCCCAGCAACATACAAGCGCCAACAGTTGGTATAAGGCCTTATCGAAGCTGTTCTTGCTTCCGTACGGAAGTTCACATTACTTCCAAACAACGGTTTTGACTTTCACGGGGAAACAATACTTCGAATGGCAGGCTTCGGTAAAGTCTTACCGAAACTTGAAAAAAAAACGAAAATGAAAAATAATTTTTTTGTTCTTCCAACTACGAAATTAATTTCCTGTAAATTATTATTATTTGTTTGAAAAATGCGAATTAATTATGCTTACACCTTGCACACTCTCGGATTCGAACCATGGTCCCGTCACACATTAGTCCGCTACGTTACGCACTAGGCCAATCTGAAACATTCTCGAAATAGGGTTGAAGCCGAATCACTTGATGTTTCCAATTAGACATGTCGAGCGAAGCTCGCTTGCAAACCTCCATAAAGCCGTTGGTATTTATTTCCATAAGGCCTTATAGAGGTTACTACCAAAGCTATGGTATAGCTTCTGAAATGTTCAGCCTCCGCTCGCAAGTCTTACGGATGCTTTATCGAAGTTAAAAGTCCACAAACCTTCGTAATACCTTGGATACACAGCTCGTATACAAATCATAATATCGTCAATATCACCAGTGTATCACCCAATTATACGCATATAGTACGTCAACGAGCTGATATCTACATAATATCCAACCTGTTTCCTTATATATAAATTCGATGATTTTAGCTGATGTAGCCTTCTTTTAACTGCCATCAGCGCCATCTAAAACTGAAATCAACTGAAATTCCATTGAATGGCAGTTGTGGATTTTTCTATCCTTCCGTCCGGTAGAATTGTTTGAGCGTGTTTTCATTTTTGTGTGCAATGTGATGGTCCGGTTTCTACAAGTATAACACGTATGGGCTGTGTATCATGCCATCTTGTATCGCGTATCATGATTTGAATAACGTAATTTGTATACAAGCAGTGTATCCATGGTATAAGACCGTTGGTAATTACTTTCTTAAGGCCTTATGGAGGTTATTACCGAAGCCATGGCTTCTGAAATGTTCAGCCTCCGCTCGCAAGTCTTACGGAAGCTTTATCGAAGTTAAAAGTTCACAACCTCCGCTCAACAGTCTTACCGAAGCCTTATCGAAGTTATAGCCTCCGAAAAATCAAAATGCGAAGTTTGTTTGCTAGTTGGGTCTCGCACACTTTATATATAATAAGTTGCCGGAATTTGTTTGTAAGATATCATAATCCATCGTTTTTTCTTCGATTTTTTATTCAAATGGCTCAACTGTCATATCTATATATAAATGCCAAGTTTCAACTTACTAGCATAAGCGGTTCCTGAGATATACAACTTACACTCCTCTTCTAAAAAAGGATTCCATCCAACCTATCACTATAAAATTTTGAATATGTGAAAGGGTTCATGAGTTACTAGTCGTTTAAGACCTTTGCGACCACGGACAGATGGAGACCCTTTTTAGTGATTTTTTATAGTAAACATTTCTAGATAACTCGATAGATAGGCTAGGCTAAATTTACGAGTTTTGATTATTTAGAAATCAGTCAGTTCAAGGGACAATCATATCCTGAAAGAAAACAATTTGAGGGAAGTTATCGAGGTGGCTCAAGCCTCCCCCAAGTAAAAGAAGATAAATAAACACAGATTTTTTTGAGCTCTAACTCAAAATTATGTTCCTTTTGGCGAAAAAGTAACTTTAATGGTTGACGGAAATTAATTTTTCCAATTTTGCTATTTTCCTAAATAAAAGGCATTTTAATCAGTCGAAAAGTTAGCACTAAACTCAGAACCACCGCAGAAACAATTTCCGTAAATTGAAACATACCACAGTCACGATCGGCTGCAAGACAATCGTATGCTACTCTAGATGAAATACTGAACTCCGATTTGTTGAGTACGAGTATAAAGCAGATTAAAAATTGTGCATGTAGTTTGCACTTTTTTAAGAACTCTCGTTTGGTTGCTACTCGACAGTGAAAGACAATATCTTCTCCGTTTTCAATTTCGGGAATTTTAGGTAAATCAATGAAAGTAAAATTTCCCCTGCTTTTTCAAGGACTTTCACATAGGAAAGACTCACTCGATTTCTTGCATATTTATTCCTCTCTCTGGAAACATAAAAATTAATGTGTACAAAATTCCAAATTCCTAGCATGAAGCACTTTGAAGATATTGCCAAACACTCCTGGACACGTTTTTTAAAGACTTTTGGATGGGAGCTGCTCAAAGAAGTGAGTGAATTTCACTTAAAAGCAAACTCAATCCTTCTTTTAACTCGAAACTAATTCCTATAAAATTCTGATATCCTAGCTTAAAAATTTCTCGAGTTTTATAATGAGTTTCAAAATATAAATGCACTTATATTCCAATGATCTTTGTATGGCAGCAATACGAAGGACTCATCGGTTTTTTCAATACAAATTCCTCTATATTGGGCAAAATTTTAAGTTTCTAGTTTAAAGTGTCGGTCAATACTAGAATACGTGTTTTAAAGACATTTTGCATGGGAGTTATCAGAAGGAAAAGTGGAATTTCGCTGACTAATAAACTCGACTCGTACAATTTGTTTTCGTATTCATACCTTTAATTGCAAAATTTCAAAGTGGTAGCTTAAAATGTTCTAAAGTTATCGGCTAATATTCGTGAACACGTGTTTACATTACTAATGTATGGCAGCTACCCGAAGGAGTATGACGATTTTACCCATTAACTTAGCGTTACAAATTACATTCAGGTTCAAAGTTTCAACATGATTAGTCAATGCGTTCTCCAGTTATAGTGCGTTCGGACAGGAAGCGGTTTTGGATCCCAGGAAGTGTGGGCACCTAGATAAAGACGTATCTAATGGAGCTGACCATTTTTTTTGGAGGGATGGGCATTCTTATCTAAACGACAAAACATTTCTTAAGCTAGTATTACACTGGATGCCATGGTGTCAAATATTTTACTTAAAAAAATCAAATATGTCAAACATTTGACTTAAAAAATTTGGGGATAAATTCAGTCAAATTTTTTTTTTTTTTTTTTAAATAGACGTTATAGCTATCAAATAAAATAATGTGGCAAATAAAAATTTTACGACTACACTATTTGACAGCATTTGCCGTCAAACAGCGTGACATACAGTGTAATACTAGCTTGAAACGTACAAAATATAAATTACTAAAAATAATTCAAGTTTACACACTTGTATTATTCCGCAAAGAAACAAGATCTACAGAGAAAAGAATGAAAGTTTATAATCAGACTATATGGCATCAGACTTTTACAAGGCAGTGTATTTTCTAAAAAAAACAACATAGTCGGTCTTGAGCTGAGAAATAAAATATGATGATGTTGTGCTGAAATTTAAAGTGGCAACGGTGCACCACTGTACGTGTGTGTCGTTTCGACTTTCGAGAATCGAATCGAGCCCAGAGACGTGAATCTAATTTCATTCGGATCAGCTGGTGCTGATTGAAGTCATTTTCTGCAGAATAAGTGTTTTTATGTTTGTGTTGGTGGTGTAATCCGAATCAAACCTGTATTTTGCATTAAAAAAAAGCATGCATGCACCTGTGTTTTTTTTTTATTTTCAAGATAGGTATAATCTCTACTAGTGCCTGAGGTCTTGAGGACAAGTTTTCAAGCCCTTAACCTCCTTGGTCTATGTTTAGATTTAAATTGATTGAAATGAAAATAGATTGGAATTATTTTGGAATGTTTATTCTTTTAAAAAAGAAAAAAAAACAACAATTGTTGATATAATATCTCAGTCTAATCACTGTGCAATTTTCACTTCATGCGCTATATTTGTTGGTCTGGTAGATTTTTAATTTTTGGCTTTTTCTGGTCTAGTCGCAAGAAACTACCTAAATTTCGCAATAAAGGTACCTTTCCCTTAAGTTGTTTGCTTACTTCGCCGCTTTGTTCAATGCACCTACCCAAAAACTGCAAAGCAATATAAATAAAAATGAAAAATTCACCCTTTTCCTCTTACCATACAAATGTCCTGTAAAAAAAATGGTCGACAGTGACCCACCACCATAGAGATATATGTACTGGAGATGACGAGCAGCAACTGTTTTGAAGCCGGACGATTCCTCGCAAAGGACCGGCAATAAACACTATGCTACTATTAGCATCTTACTCACATTTATGTTATAATCCAGTCTTGAACACAAAAAACGCCAAACATTTGAATACTAAGCTACTATTTGCATTTCACTGCCACCTGGCATCAAATGCTCCATACAAAAACATTCAATTTGGCTTCAAAATGCTTCAAAGTGCTTCATACAAAAACGGCGTCTTATCGTCTCCATTATTTACGAGTATATCTCTATGCTCACCACTAACTAAACTATAAACTGGGGTTTCGTTTCAGCCAGAAAATTGAAATTTGGTTTATCGAATTTTGATAGTTAAAATTCGACCACTCTTTCGCGTAGTTTCCATATAAAAGTACACAAAAAACGTGGTCAACTTTTTTTTCTATTTTTCTATGGCGAATATCAATAATTTTCTTCATTATCGTTTTTTCATCCGATTTGAGTTTTTCTATCGAAACTCCGCAGTTCTATTGCGTGTTTTCTTTCTACAGGTTTTGAGGTTAGCGCCCAACTTCATAAGGAGTCAAGACTATTTATTCTGTGATAACTTTAAAATGTGTTAGTGAATCTCATAATTCGCATTAACATTGAATTAATTTGTAAATAGTTTCAATTACTCTCATGTATAGGAGAATAGAGAAGAATCCACCAAATTTTTTCCGAGTAACTTGCAAACAAATGTCCTTCAAAATTAAAGTTAAAGGTTTGTCGATGTGGATAGCAGGTTGCTAATAAGATTTAGCAACCGGAATACAAGTCGCTGGATCATGTGACTGAAGACTACTGTATAATCGAGGTCAGTGCCTGGTTTGGGCTATCGCGCCATTGATTGATGAATTGATTTTTTTTTAAATACAATTTGTCTAAGTAATTCAATTAATCGTCAAATGGTAATTTTAATGATATCATAAACCCTCGCTTTTCACGATTGAATTTTCTATTAGTAGTCTGGGTGGCTTAGTGGCTAGAGCACTTGCCTTCGGTGTATCTGGTACCAGGTTCGAATCTGCTTGGCGACAAGTAATTTTCGAGAATGGGATTGGGTGCCGGACTACCAGTTCACTCAGTAATACGTAGATGGTAATTTTAATGATATCATAAACCCTCGCTTTTTACGATCGAATTTTCTATTAGATCGAATATTTGAATAGATATAGATTTTTCATCCAAGACACTTTTCGAGATTCGATTGAAAATTCGGTCTCCAGGATAAAAAGTGTATGTCACAATATTACAAGTTGTAGATAGGAGCGCCTCGTCGATGCGAGAACATTAAATTTTTAATTTTCTAATGAATCTTTAAATCTTCCCGAACACAAAAAAATGTTCGTCATTTGGCTAGAATGCAGTAAAAGTGTTTCCTCAACACTCCTACTAACTAACGCCTTCTTCTTACGATCGAATTTCTTGTCAAATTTTCCATCGAATATTTAAAACATGATTGCATAAATTCAAAAAATTGGATACAATGGTAAAGGTTGTGTAAGACAGGCTTAAGAAAAATAAAACAAGTAGGTATATTAGAAATACTGGTGGATCAGCAATCAGCGAGGAGGAATCTAATTTACTATTTATTTAACTGTAAAAAAAAGTAACAACACTTTAATATTTTATAGGCCATTATCTAACCATTTAAGTGTCAGATTGTGATTGACACAATTGTGCTTTCAGTTGAGCATAATTGATGTTCGATTTAGGTTTTTTTTCTCTCAAATTCACGTTCAAATTGCCAATCGAATTTCGCGTCAAAATAATCCACCTCACCACACTGCTGAGAAAAAACAGTCACCGTTTTTTTTTTGCCAGTATCAAAGAATTATTAATTTATCAAGGGTCGTCGCTATCCCCTTTATTATTTCGTGTTGAATTTAGGGTAGGTTCTACGTAGTGAAAAAACCATCCGCTTTTATACGCTTGCGTGAAGCCTCGGCCTTCTGTACTTTACACCCTAAATCTAATTTTGCATTATAGAAAAAAAACGATAAGATAGGACAGGAATTTCTAATTTGGAGTTTTACAAGGGCGAATTTTGTTCTGACTAATGTAGAAAAATCATTGACAATGTGCTTTAAATATACGATGCAATCATAATTCTTATTTAATAAAACAACAAACTTGTTTTCTTTTATTGTAATCTGAAGCGCTTTGAAATCTAAATGCATTATTATTTTCCGGCATGAATTTCTCCGGAAGCGTACCTATGGTTGCATCGAAAATGACGTTCAAAATTTTTATGATTGGTCAAATTTATTTAAGAAATTTGTTATATTACGACCGAATTTCTCATCGAATTTATCATTGCGTCCAATAGTTTGAATTGAGGTTATCACAGGGAACAATTCTCATATTCGATGAAAAATTGATTTACATAGTTTAATATTTGAATATTCGATTCGATCGAAATTCGACGCAATATTCGACCGTGTGAAGGCCTCATAGAGATTTAGAGCGATTAAACAAAACGGCGTATGCATATCAAAAATGAGTGGTTTTGTAGGTAACGGCGTATAGGGCATCACAGGGTTGACATTGATCTTGATAACATTTCTTGTACTGATCTATTTACATAATTCGAGTAAGTATTATCTATGCTTCAGTTCCTGTGTGACCGTCTCTACAGTGGTTCGATGAATTTATTTTTGACTACTCCTGTATGGTATACCAGCTCTCGACCAGTGACGTAGCCAAGGGTGGTTAGAGGATCAGAACTGCCAAAACTATTGTGTGCCATGTTAATTTCTATTCAACTCCCCGAATGCTCCGTTGCAATACTTTGGGTGAATTTTTGTTTACTAAAAGAGCTGATGAATATTTGATCCCCTCCATAAACTTCTCGCTACGCTACTGTAGAACAAGGCCACGCTATAGAATATAAAATTTGTCATTAGTATATTGTAGTTGAAAACTGCTTACCATCCACATTAATGGTAAAAAGTTACTGTAATTTGAAAAATGTCACACATTCATAAAATTTATAAAAGTAGTAATTATTACATTTAATTTGAGTAGGGATATTATACATCAAGACAATGTAATGAATCCATGAAATTGGGACTGAATAAATTAGGTTTTATTCTTTTGTTAAAAATTTCGACTTTCAGACTAAAGGTGGAATTATAGTGAGAGCGAAGCGTGCGATGACCCAATCGCAATGCGCGCGCTTGATCGCGACGCCAGTTATAGTGAGCGCGCTGAATTGCTTACCGCAACTGTCAAATAGTATTATCAAATATTTAAATATTTTGTACGTATTGCCTTTTTATTATACAGGCAACCTTTTTACATGCGCGACGTATTTAGAAGATTAAAGCAATGTAATATCACTGTAACTGGTTGTGCTCATTAAGGACGCTATCCGAATTACACTTTCTGCACTTTTAGTGCGCTTACAATCGGTCCGAATAGCGCTCGCAACGCATACAATTCACATGGAGGAGTACAATGACATCATGAAAATTACACTTTCAGTTCAATTCGAACTGAACGTAAACACTGTTAGTGATGTAAGCACCGTGAGCGTAATTCGGATCGCGGTCTAATATGCATTCTAATCACCTGTAATCGCGTCGCATCGCTAAAGGCGCGCGTATCTCGCGTTCACTTTAATTGCTAAAAATAAATTACGAACAGTTCTTGATAAATAGCTAATAGTTATAAACTTAAGGAGTGGTAGATATGCTGTGGACCTCGAGTAAAACTCAAACAAATATGTCCGTTTTTGAGCTATGTCGTTTTGCATTTTGTCATTTCTTTTATTAATAAAAATAACTTCCGAAACTGCAATGCCACTTAAATAAAAAATTCTTTAAACATTAATTATACTTGATCTTTTGATAATAATTATTTATTGTGTTATGCAAGGTGATTGTCTGTTATTCACTGTTGTTGAAATTGTGAAAACCCATTTTGTCACCTTTCATGCGGAGATTAATTCTACCTTGACAACTTTTCAAATTATTAAATAAGTCTGAACCATTTTCGTAATTTTGCAATTTTATTATCTATTAAACTGCACTAAGAATTAGCTTTAAGTATTTAAATAACGTAAAATTACAAAAAAAATTATTAATCAACTTCTTGATTTTGATTAAGACTTTTTTTTTACAAACTATTTTAGTACTGGCAATGTTTGGTTTTAGATGAAATCTGAGAATATTATAAGTTTAATTCAGCCCAAAAATTTTTAACGCATAGAACCGAGCCTCGGACGAAAAAAAAAAATATAATATAATATTATTTTTTGTTTATTTGTGTCCAAAAACCCCAAATCTGTTCGCTGTCGGTCTGTCTGTCCGTTTGCATGATAACTCCAGAACGTCTTGACATAGATTTTTTAAATATTGAATCTTGATGTTTGGTCGAACTTGTAAGACTAGGTTCGTTATCGGGCAAAATCGTCTTACTCCTTCGTGTAGCTGTCATATAAAATGTCCTTAAAACACGTGTTCAAGAATATTGGTCAATAACTTCGGAACGACTTTGAAATGTTGTATACGGTGGTTTTCCAGTAGTTTCAGTTAAAATAATATGAGAAAGTTCTATTGAGTCCTTCGAGTACCTGCCATACAAAAATCATGTAAAAATGTCCTCACTCAATTTACGAAACTCACTATAACTCAAGAAATCGTTTAGCCACGAAGTTGAAGATTTGTACAAATTACTTTTGAAGGAAAATGAAGTTCGAGTGCATTAGTCAGTTAAATTCCTTTACTCCTTCGGGTAGGCTACTATACAAAAAGTTCTTAAAACATGTGTTCAAAAATATTGGCCGCTAACTTCAGAACGGTTTAAGCTACGACTTTGAAATTTTGTATACGTTGGTTTTCCAGTAGGTGCAGTTAAAGGTTGGAATGTTAAAAAATTCCCATTAGTTCTTCGTGTAGATGCGATACAAAAATCCTGTAAAAATGTCTCCCCTCAATTTATGGAAATCGTTTATCCACGAAGTCAAAATTTTGTACAAATTAGTTTTGAGTGAAAATAAAGTTCGAGTTTACTAGTCACCAAAACCTTTCTATTTCTTCTGGTAGCTTCCATACAAAAAATCCTTAAAATACGTGCTCAACAATATTTTCCGATATCTTTTGAACGCTTCAAGCTAGGAATTTGAAATTTTATACACATTATTTTTTAAATGGTTCCAGGTAAAAGGATAAATATGCTAGAAATCGAGTGAGTCCTTCCTGCACCTCCCATGTGAAAGTCCTTCAAAAAGGAAAATTTTTCTTTCGGTGACTCACCTAGTTCCAGATATGGAATTGAACACATATGATATTGTCTTTAAATTTCGAGTAGCAACCAAATAGGAGTCCTTAATAAGGCGCACTCCTTATTCTACTTTATCCCCAACTACAATAAAAATTGGAGTTCAGTATTTCATCTAGAGTAGCAGCCGATCGTGACTGTTCATTATAATTAAAATTTATTAGCATATTCCATTGATTCAATTGTTGTCCAACATTTCATCGCAATTAATTTCTTCCTATTTCTGAAATGATCTGAAGTGCTCACATTCTTCCCTCTAACCCTTAAATTAAATTCAAGTTCGCGTATATTAGAATCGATTTGATTGGGGTTGGTGTGGAGTGTGTGCAATTAATGTCTTTACATAGCGGCTTTTCCTTTTGTTGTTCTACTAAAATGACAATTACCACTAATACGAGTAGTTACCCCATTACTCATTTATGACGTGCTAGTATCAGTACATGATATGATTTATTTATCCTAGCTGAGTTAATTTGGTGGGAAGGTGGTTCTCTCGATTCTAGCGGGAACTTTTTTTCTTCTAACTTTTTATAGCATTAAAGCACCTGGCACTGTCATCTAAAATTTATACAAAAGTCAATGTGCTGTCTAATTTCAGGTGTGGCTTCTTTATAATTCTGTAGAACGGAGTGGGCGTGAATAACTGATTTCATGTCTTTTTATATCAAACATCACAATAAGTTGAATGTATCCTACTTCTCTGCTAACTAAGTTCATAAGTTTACATTATAAAGATTCACAATATGCATATGTGTATTTTATAATTATAGAAGAAATATTTTTGCAATTTTAATTGGTTTTTTCACTTCGTGATTTTCCTCAGATATAGAAAGTACAGTTGGTCTTTAGCTCTACTATCCTAATTCGTGTTTCGCACATATTCATAAGTGTGCCATTTGCGGTATTGCAAATGAACGACATATGAAGGAACAACAATACTGCCCTTGTGAATTCTATAGGCAAGCTGGTGTTGCTCTCACTAGTGACTCAGAATTGCTAATACCTAAAATTAGTATTAAATTTTCATTTTATTCAAAATGTTGATATTTAGTGAAGCTTAAGTTCAGTGTTCGAAGGATTTATAAATAACATTCTCTATCGGTTTTTAATAGTTTGAAAATCTAGGTTCAGCGCCATCTATAAGTCAATGTACATATATATCGCGCCACTCTGTATTGGAATTTGAAACTTTTGGGCATAGTTGTGTAGACTGCCAACGTAAACTCTCGCATGAGTCAAGTGTCGGAATATTAAGCCTAGTACTGTGTTTCGAGCGAAACGAAATAAACTGTCAAATTCCATATAAAAAAAATTAATATTTAGCTCATTTTTCGCGACGAAATATTTCGTTCGTTTTTCAGTACTGAGTTCATGTGCGGAATGGACATTTGCAGTAGTCACTAATAGATGGCGCTTGGTTTCGTTAAAGTTTTGTTTCCAAGGGTACGGTACCCTTGTATGACAAGCGAAATATATGACAATTCAAAATTTTCAACCGTTCAATTCAGTTCGTTTGTGCTCGGGAAATATTGTGTAAGTTATATTGTGTTGTGTGCCGGAATTGTAATTTCTAGCCAATATTCTAATTTCTTTCAAATTTCGCGCTTTTATTTCACTGACATCTAGTAGCGAACTGTATAATTTATTTCACTCTACTTCGAAGGCACCTTTTTCGTTCGTTTTCGTTTCGCCGAAAACAGTACTATACTTTATTCAGAAAACTCGTGATGCAATTTATATCATGAAATTTATCTAGAAATTTCTGATCAACACTTCGATAATCGTTAGTTTTTTCATTAGCATTGTAATACAACCAGGGTTGCCAGATAGTTGGCTGCAGAACCCGCCGAGTGAGCTAATGAAATAGCCCAAAACCCGCATGAAGACTTGTAGCCCAAATTAGGGATGTTAATATCGGAAAAAAATATCGATATGTCGATATATCGATATTGAAAAAAATATCAATATCGGCTGACGATATATCGGAGAAAAATATCGATATATCGAATATTTTTTGCAATGAAAAATAAGCTCCAATGCTGCATCAAAATTAACATTAATAAAAAAATACGGCGCACGCGGCTTTTAGCAAACCGAAAGCTAATAAATAAATGACATTTGATTTCATTGCCTTCGGTCACAGTTGCCAAATTTAGCTATTTTTAGAGTCTGAAATTCAATTTCAATTTTATCATTGCAATTTCAATATCTGAGAGTTTTTTGATTGAACTATAGGAAATGTTGGTGAAAAGCGGAAAAGCTCTGTTGACTTATGAAATCAAAATAATGCCTTTTTTGATCGAAATAAAGTTTCCGGATAGAAATACTGTTATTTTTTAAATATATTATTTTTAAGAAATAAGGATAAAAGGGGCAAAATCGAAAAAAGCATTAAGAGCAAACTTGATTTTAATTATTTATTAATGAAATATTATATTGTTACGTGTAAGCCTGGCCACCGCGCAACTCGATCGATTACGAATAGGGAAACAGCAACAACCGAATACCTAAGCTGTAAAGTAACCCAATCAAAAGCCTAGTTGAGTAAATAAGGAGAGCGGAGCAACACGATTATACCCCACTTCTTATCGAATGCGCTCGATGTACTAGAACAGCGTAGAGGGTCAAATGGAAAGATCTCAAGCTTTCGGGTATCATCCACACACACCACCGAGCGAAGATTCAAGAACAGTCTCGACTACAGACAACTGGTATAAAAGCAGATAAAGCTTTCAGCGAGAGAGATAGTAATTTTTATTACGTCGGCTGTGACAGCCAGCGTGTATACGCGACCGTGTTGGTAGAGAGCGAAAGTGATCGAGTCAAGCGATATAAATAAGCGGGCAGTGCTGCCATACAGTGCTAATTATTGTGCGAATAGAATTAAAGTGCGGATTAATAAAATTATCACTTATTTTTATTTTAACCGAATTGTGTTTCACTTGAAATCCCGGCGAACCCCTAGCTCGCAACAATATATTGACATATTTTTAAAATGTAAGCTTATGAGAACCAGTACTTTTCTGGGACAGTTGTTAAGAATACTCGCTCCTTAATATGCTCTCCAGTAAGCCGACTGCGATTATTTGGCATCACAATATTTATTGCCGACGCAACTCTTTCGGATGACAACGATGAGGCAGGGACAATCAGGTATTTCTGATAGTTGCCTGGTTGCCTCGTCGTACATATATTTGAATTTGGCGCCTAAAGTGAAGATTTGCGTGCATGTGCCCGTATATATCACGTGCCTTGAACCTAGTTTCGACAGATATGGTTTCCATGATCGAAAATTTTTTTTCTACTTTCAACGTTTCTGGCATCACTCATAAATAATCAGAAATGCAGATTAAATGCAAAAAACCCGTTCGATTTTTAAAATATGCTATACTTAAAAAAATATCGAGTCCGATAGTCGGATTTCAATATCGATATATCGCTTTTTACAATATCGGCCGATATTATCGATATATCGTTCAAAAAATATCGCAATTTCGATATATCGAAATTTTTTTAACATCCCTAGCTCAAATACCGCGCTCAACTTTACAATTTTAATAAGCCTACTTAAACGTGTTGAACACAATTGCGATTTCGACGACGAACTGTGTTCCAGAATCGTATAATGTATAATAAATATTTTGGTTAAATATAAATTATAAATATTAAAAATAATTTCGCCTGGTTTTCAAGTAAAACATAATTCGATTTCATTTACTACTTGATCGCTTTTATCGATGAAAATCATCTGCATTTTCTGTAATTTCTTTGTTCTAGTTCCAATTTTCCATGCTTTAAAATTTCCAATAGCGCTACATCCTTATTATAATCGCTATCTCGTTACCACACATTTCTTACAGTAATCTCGTCGTAAATTTTTTTTAGTTATCATTTGCAGATTAAATTCGACTAATGAAAGTAACATACTACTTCATAATCGAATCAGTTAGAAGAATATTCGACTTAGAGGAGTTTCGACTTAGGGAGTTTATTTTTTTTTTTATGGAAATTTGAAGGGACCGGCAAATGCAACACAAAATTCAAGTTAAAGAAATTACGAGATAAAGAAATTCGATTGTAATATTTTTTTCGATATTTGAATGTCCTACACAGGCAAGACATGCAAATATAGGTGGATCATCGTGAATTGGTACATTTCCTTGCTGTACCTACTTACCAAGCCTATCTCTAAAAATGCCGAGGATCTTTTGAAACATGTCTTGCTAAGAGCACCAAGGAGATTCTCTATGCCATGCGACTCCTTCCAGTCGGAAGTGTCGATGTAAGGCAAACTATAAAACTCAATCCCGGGATTTGAATCCCGAAAATTTACTGGTCCCTGGATGTGAAACAACTAATCCTGGGATGTTCGGGTTTCACAATTTAGACAGTTCCAAAAAGCTGGGATGATTTTGGTTCGTTTTTATCGAAATCACGGGAATCAAATTCCAGCATTGCATTCTCTAGGAAGGACTTAAAGGTAACATTTTGCAGATTTTATATCTGGTGTTTTGTTTTTCTATAAGGGGGAGTAGAGAATTGAAACAGCACCGTAAAGGCTTTCTCAATACAATTTGTTTAACCTACAGACGTAAAGCCCAAATTCTTATAAATTTTTAGTAAATATTACACACGCCTTGACATAACTTCCGGAATAAAAGTGTGCTAATTTTCATATCAAAAAAAGCTCCATTTAATAACTTAATTTCTTAATAACTATGAAATCGAATATCAAATTACATGCATTCTGCAGTATAAGCCCAAAAACCACATCTGGAAAAAAATTGCAATGTAATTTAAATTATTGCTAGCATAACGTTATCATTAATTTAATTTTACCCTCTTAGAGGTAACAAGTTAATTTTCTTTAAAAAAAAAAACAATTGTGGTTGTAGTTTACAGTCGTCACATGTGTCAATGTAAAACTGGTCTCTACATTCCACTTAAAATTGTCAGCATTTTTCGCACGCAGTATGCTATTTTTTACGGGATATTCAAACACGCCAGAATATCTTAAATTAAAGAATGTATTTAATTATTTCTTGTCGATGTGTGACGAGATGAAGCAAATAAATACCTTGAGGATCTACGCTTCTTTGAAAGCATTTTAGAACATGTGTTCAAATGGAGTATTGGTGTAAATTGATATGTGACAGCTCTTTACCAGGAACATTGTGTTACTTCTGTACACTGTGAATTTAAATTATCACCGATACACGAGTATTGGGCTTTCAGATCGATTCATTCATTCGAACAACAATTTTTAAATTTTGGCTGCTATAAGAGTTCCTAGTAAAGCCGTCATACAATAGTCCTAGAAAAATTTGTGCATTCATCTACTGGAACTGAAATAGTCGTTGAGTTGGGAAATCAATGCTTAATACAAATTAGTTCTCAGTTAAAAGTAAGTTAGAGTTCATTTGTGATCACACTTCTTTGGGTAACTGCCGTACAAAAGTCTTTGAAACATTTTTACACTTGGATTACAGCTTCAGAACGCTTCAATCTAAGAATGTGAAGTTAATTTTCTAATTGCTGCAGATAAAATAATGAATATGAAGAAAATAGAGCGTGATCTTTGCGTAGCCTCTGTACAAAAGTCCTTAAAATGTTTTTTCTTTCATCTTTTCGGTGAAAAAATCTTTCTAGAAAACTATTCGAAGTAAGGTCGACTTAGTTAGTTTGTAAAATCTACTCACTCCATTTGGCAGCTACCATACAAAAGTCTTTAAATTATGTGGTTACACTTATTGCACGAATACGAATAACAGAATTCGTAAAGCTTTTTTGAAAGCTATGATATTATACCATTATTCTCAAAAAAGTGTGTTTGTGTTTTCCCAATTTTTAACGATATCTCAGGATTTCACTAAGCTACGGAGTTAAAACATGTATATGCAATTACTTATTTAGATAATCCCCTCGTCACCCTTTTATTACTTCCAACCTGAATTTAAGTCATACTTAAGTATTTCAACTAGAGTATCGTGTGATTACCTACTGCCCTTGGTGACTGCGGTATTTTCATGTCAGTTTTGATTTAATATTACTTTATTTTTTTTTAACCTGAACTTTCATTAAAATTTGCTACACTTAAATTTTGTATTTTCACTTTTTAGGACTAATAAACCTCACAATAGCAAAAAATAAAAAATGTCCGTCTGTCCGCCGTAGTGGAGCACGGAAACGGGGGAGAGCCATTAGTACTCTATCAGGAAAAAAAAATTTATTTGATGATGCGGATATAGGGGGTGATGGTGGGAGGGGTAGAAAGGAAAAACTTCTGAGTTTTATTTCTCCAAAAGCCGCCAAGAATTGAAAGCTAAAAATTATAGACTATATAGGGCCACTAACTATAGTGGCATCCTAAAAAAAATGTTGATAGGGGTAGCAAGGACGGGGCGGTTTTTTTAGGTTTCAGAAACGGCTTATGCTAGAAAGTTGAAACTGACTACGTATATGTAGATGTACTACAACAGAAGTAATTAAAGCAGACAAAAAGTTCAGATTTTCATTGGTGAAAACTTTTTTTTCCAAATTTTCACGAATTTCGTTATATTTTTTAGGCATGTGATCAAATTAATTTTACTTCTGAACGATCTTTGTATAGACGCATAAAAACTATTTTTTTTCCAAATTTTTCGATATCCAACCCCTAATGGGGTGTACTGTGGTTGTGTACATTTTCACGAATTTCGATATATTTTTTAGGTCTAATGAGATATCGAATTCACTTTCACTTCTAGAGGCTTTAAATATAATCCGGGCAAATTGATTTGGACATTTTTCAATATTAAACCCCCGGAGGTGTGAGGTAAAGTTCTATATATTTTATTGCATATGTTTTTATTGAAATTTAAAAAAAGAAACGTAAATATATAATTTAAAAAAATCTGACTGACAACCAAAAGAATAACCAGGCGGCTATTTGGAACTTTATTTTTTTTCCCAGCATTAAATGCGTTCCGGACTTCTACCCAAAAAGTAATAAAGTTGCTATCCGGTCTGTGATTGGGGCGTAGTTCATCAAATATTCCGTAGAAAATATCTCACTCCTTAGATTTAAAATTTTAAATTATTAACATACTTCATTACTCCCCTTACTGAAAAATGCAAGTAAATTTCAACCACTACAGCAGCATTCCTCTTAAATAATCACCAAAATATTTCAACTTTAATTTTCAAAAAGGTTTCTATCTTTACACGACACCATATACGAACGTCTGTATACCTGTACCTGGAACTGAAATATTAACGCTCCCATTTCAGCCCCGGGAACTCATTAGCTATTTTACCGTCAAGGTTTACCTGTTCCTGTTTGTTTGGGCCATATCCATTCGTTGACCAGAAAATCCTCGGGTATGTTTTTCAGTATACGTGGATGCATTTCGAAATGTAAAACAATGACGGGTTAAATTTTCCGAGGGAAAATAATTTTATGAAATGTCCCCATTAGACATTTTGGTTCACACCAATTTTTGGTTGACTATTTTTTTTCTGCATCGGTATTTATGGTGGAAGCCCAGTTTTATGTTACCTTTATCTAGTGGTTGAAAATAAGTTTTAGTAGAATTTAGTGGATCTGTGTCTTATCAAATTCATACTTAGCTCAAAAACTATCTACTTTAAAAAAAGGACTAATTTTGCATTACGACAAAGTGAGTCCCTTTTTGTTCATTAGATACATAGGGATTATCACGAAGTCTGACCCCTTGACGTCTTGTAACGTCTAATAACGACTGTCTACCACAACCGAGGTCGAGATTACTAATTTCACTTAGTCATTGACTTCAGTCGTGTTCGAAGAAAAACCATATTTGATATTAAAAACTGCATTATATCGCTGATAGTGGCCTTTTTTGAGAAGCGTCTTTTGAGTTTGCTTATATGTACTTTAACTCAGAACGCTGAGCTTCGGCGTCATGCCTAGTGAGAATTACCTTAGGTAACTAAAAATCAGAATAGTAAGTTCTGGCGTCATTAAATTTATACAGAAAAATTCCGGCTACTATAAAAATTCTAAGAAGTTTACAATTATTTCTCACAGTGAAAACAAATCTCAGTAGGCAGCATATTTGTACAGTAGCCGAAGTAACTTTTCGATTTCGATTTATCAGGCCGTAAAAAGTGAAGTCAATAAAATTTACCACTGATTTTTGCTTCCAATCACGTTTTGTGTAAATTCGTATTTGAATTTATTGAATATTTCCTTATTGATGACTACGAATCTAATCAAATTTGATGATTTTTCGGTTACAGTTTAGGTTAGGTTAAATTATTTTTATTGTATTCTGTATTCTATTATGATAAATCAATAATTGATCCTTGGTTTCTTAAATTCATAAAATATTAAGGTATCTACTTCAATTTAATTTTAATATTTTTTGCTTTAATCGATAAAAGTGTGTTCAAGATTGACATTTTCTTATATCAGTCAGAGAACACAGTATGGAGCGTTGTGACAGAAACAGAACAATTTAAGATTTGTTACATAACTAACATAAATTCGAAACAGTATACTTTTGACGTAAAATAAACTGACAAATACGGCAATAAAATCTTAATTTCTACCGAACAAAGTTGACTCTAATCTTCACGTTACAGGTGAGGGTCACTTGTGAATTGGTTCCTTATAAGTAGCAAGAATGCAGGTCCTTACTCAGAATTCTACCGATATGCAGACATAAAAGTCTGTCAACTGTCTGCTCGCAATTTTATTATTTTTTTTGGATAGAAGTCCGGAACACGCTTAATGCAGAGATATGCTGCAGGTGACAATGCGACTGATAATCTAAAAAAAGTTCCAAATAGTTTCCTGGTTTTTCTTTAAGTTGTCAGTCCTATAGTAACCTGCACCGCATCTTATTATTAAATGCATCATAAAGTTGCACCCAGACTGAATTCGATGTCACATTACACCCAAGCAATATGTCGGAATTCGTAAAAACATACGCAACACGCTTACACTCCTTTAGCGGGTTGAATGTCGAAACTGTGGGAAGCAGTTTCTGGGTGGTTATATAAAGAGCCCGCATAAGTAAAATTAATTCGATACCTCGACAGACCTAAAAGATATGACGAAATTCGTGAAAATGTATACAACTTCTTTTCAAGGTCAATTCTTTGACACATCACCATACACCTATACAAATCGGATTTTTTTAGCCTAAATTTAGTAGTAAATATACATATATAAACCAAGTTTCAATTTTCTAGCATAAGCCGTTCCTGAGATGCAAAAACATTCCCTGCCCCCGGCTCTTTACATACGTCAACACGTATCCTTAGCGGTTCTCGAATAGTAAAAATTAAAGTTTTTGCTTTCCACCCTCACTACCCACACCCCACCCTCCTACTTACAAATTTTTCATATATATACGGTGAATGTTTAAAGGCATACTTAAGGTAAAATCTGGCTGGTACTGCTGACCGTCGCGGTCAGCAGTAACTGCCGGCAGTAGACTACAGGCAAAAACAAACTGTCATGTCTGTTTGCGACTGCGCGGCAGTTGACTGTTGTGAGTGCAAAGCAGCCGCGGTGAGCAGTTGAGGTTGGCGGTTACTGCTGACCGCGACGGTCGGCAGAATTGTACCTTAAGTATGCCTTTAAAAATTCACAAAGTTTGATCTTTCTGGCATGAACCGTTCAGGAGATATTAATTTAGAATGTCTCTGTCCCAGCTTTCGAGCTTTTCGGATGCATTGTTTTTTCCCACCACTCCTACACTTTTTCTTCATTCAAATCAAAATTTATTTTTTGGAAATGACTCCACTGTCATAGCTCGAAAAAAATTTCAACTTCCTAGCATATGCGGTTCCTGATAAATAAAAACCAAAATTGTTCGTCTAAAACGCTCATCCTACTCCCCCATCTGCACCCCTCGAAATATGGCCACTTAAATTGTTCCACTAAAAAAATCTAAGTTAATAGTTCAAAGTGTGGAACCTACGTGCCTTGAAACGTTTTTGTGTACGGCGGACAGTCGGACATTTGTTTTGGGGTCTGCTAGCCCTGAAATATGTAAATACAAAATTTGAAGGTAGTAAATTTTTTTGAATTTCAAATTGATCACAATAGGTACTTCATTCTTTATTATACTAGTAAAAATTGAAGAGTCAAATCTCAAAGCGCTCTTGACATATAGTTTTTAAAAAAGAGTGTGTTTCCTAGCTCCATCCCCCTCCCAGCAACAAGACAGTACCAATTTTTTTTCTTCAACTTTTCAAGATAAGCCGTTCATTCTTCTTAAAAAGGGGGAAGGGTTGGAGGACATATCTTAAATGATTTTTAAGATTTGAGCCGTTATTCTCTCAACATACTTTACTTTGTCCCACTTGTGAACAAACAAATGATAAGCTATTTGAAAACGAGCGCCGTACATAAATTTGTTGGGTTCTACTGCTTCGGAAGTATGAAAAATTAAAACTTTATGTCACAATTTAATTGAAAGGTTCAAGTCGGAAATTTTTTTTAGATTTGGGATCAGTATGGCAATGTAATATTGCAGCTATACCAAGCCATCTCTCTGACAAAGTAAAATTGCTTGATAGGAAATCAACAACTGATTGTTTCGGGATCTCCGTGAGAGAAACATACAACATCAGTCATAGATCCAAAATTGATCTAGGTACGGTAGAAGTCGGTAAATCTCTTTCACCATGAAAAAAAATGGTGTATGATATTAAGACTACTTTGACAGACATGCACAACGCTTAGGCGTTCAATATAATGACTACTGCAGAAGCTGCAGAAGTGAAGACGAAGAAGAGAGCATTAGGCATCTACTTTGTGAGTATCCCCAGCTAGCCAGCTGTAGGTTCAGAGCCATGGGCAGCTACTTCTTCTCCAGACTCGGGGACATGGCTGGAGCATGAAGTGATGAACTAGCTTTCCCCTGTAGCAATGCTACGATAACTCCCTATATGGGACTTCATTAAGGTGTCACGGATGTGGTATCACAATGGACCAACCGAATGAGTCGATCCATAGTTTGGATGGCTGCCACTATAACCTAACCTAACCTAAGACTAGTTCCTTATACAAAGGCTGGATCGGAGTCAGCCATGGTCGGACTGTTAGGGCTGCCATTACTGAGTGGGTGAGTAAATCGCACATTGAGAGATAGCGGCTTCTTCCGGGAATGCGGCAGACTAGAAACCTTGTTGAGGGACCAAGTGGACGAACCGCTGCTTTTCTTCTCAAATTGAGCAGAAAGGAATGTGGTAGTATGGTTGGTGTCCTCACAGGGCATAACTTGTGTGACCTCCACATGGTCAGATTGAGAATCATTGACGACCCCATGAGAACGACGACACAACGGAACATTTCCTTCTTGAGTGTCCAGCTTACTCTTTTGCGAGAATGCACGTATACGGCGTTGATGTTATGAGGATGAAAGAACTCCGTTCTCGCTTACTACCTGAGCTCTTGAAATTCGTGAGGAGGACGAAAAAGTTCGGGTAGAGAGAGACTTGGGGATTCGAGTATAATGGGCCATGTTGGCCTTAATTCTCAAGATGCGCTGCTTTGCTGCGTGTCTTCCCCCACACCAAACTTCCTTATGAACCTGAAATCTTGTTTTTGTGTCCCTACAACAAACAAAAATTTTAGTTAAATACCGAGTACAATTTTGCATTAAAAAATTTTAAGAATGTCACCAAGCACAGCAAATCTCAATTAACAAGGAACATAAAGAGAAAATGTTTGCGACAGTCTACAATTTTTTATTTTAAAATTTATCACCTATAGTAAAATTATTAACAATTATATAAGGAGTGTGCTAAATTTTCACTTTTTTTGAAGGAACAATCTTTTTCTTTTTAATATTTCAATGCAGAAAGTCAGTCTACCGTCTCTAAAAATTTTGATTTTTCTTATTTTTTGGTATATTAGTTCTTAATTCTATTAATTTAATTTTTTAAAAATTCTGCTCCTTTTGATTATTGCAATTTTCTTTCTAATGTTTTTTTTTAATTAGGTATTAACGCAATTTTTTTAAATTTTTATTTACGTGCTAGATATGTGGATAGAAAAAAGTTAAGAGAAATTTCTTGGTTTGTTTTTTCGTTCTTAAAATTGTAATTTGTTTGCTCGGTGTCATAACATTATCACGTTGTCGCTCACTACTGGAGCAGACGTTACTGTGTGCAGTTTTAAGAACGGAAAAAATAAAGCTAAATTTTTTGTTTAATTTTTTCGTTCTTAAAATTGTTATTTGTTTTTTTTTCGGTGACACGTGTGTATGAAACCGTTTCTCTTACTGGAGCAGACGCTACTGAGTGCTTGCTTGAGGTTGTAAATTGTATTTACATTGGATAAATACGGTTTTTTTTGTTATACACAAGACGTACAACTGTGAAACTAACAAGTTTAAGTTATTAAGTATATCGTGGTGAAAAACTTTCACTGATAAAGCTGGTCGAAACTGTGTTGAACTTGATCCAATAGTGAGCTATTTCAATTTGTTGTTTGTTTCTAACTTATCAGAGTGTATATTGTCCAATTTCCTAATGCTCTGACATATGAGTGGCATTTGATTCCTCACTTTTATTCTAGTTATTTATTAGAGGTACACACCAGATCTAACAAATTTTTTTTCTTCAATAAAATCCTTCGATAAAATTACAAAGAGTAATGTTTGTGTAGTTTATCTTTTGTGGGTTCTTTTTTCTTTTAAAACTTCCACTTACCCCGAAATATCAGAGAAAACTTATCAGTGACCCAGAAAGTATGAATTTTGTTACCATAGATTAAAAAAAAAAGTTTTTCTGTATATTGTCCAGTGAAATGCTAATTCAGCATAGACAATTCAATTCGTACTACAGTTGGGCAACTTTTTAATCACATCGAGCTGCGCACCATGTTATCTGCCCGACTAAAATATTTAGTCGATGTCAAAGCGCACATTACTCAGACCACCGGCCGATAGTTACAGTCAATTGGCACTCGTACCAACCTATCACCACCATAGTCAGAGTATTAATGCTGTAATCTGCATCACACCAGATAGATTTATTTAGATGTTACTCACAAGACACGACCAATTGCAGAGAGAAACACGTTTGTTTGAGATTTTTAATTTGGTGCGTGCGCGCATCTTCATAAGCCTCTGTGTATATAGAGGTCTCCTGCGATAGTTTAGTCGCACTTCGATCGAACGAGATTTGTTTTGCATATTCAACTATTTCAGTTTGGACGAATCGGAACGATTGGTGTGCGCGCTTTCTCATAGTCAGTCAACTAAACTATCGTCCGATTAAAAATCTCTAGTCTGTGGGAACTCTTAGGACTTCGCTTGAAACCTAAAGGGGCCCATAGACGGGCACGCATGCATGTCATTCTTCCATGAGTGTATGGGCCTGAAACTTGAATGAGTGGGTCTGCAATCATGCGGCATGATGGAAATCAAAAAAATTTGGATTTTTGTGGGCGGTGCCAAAACGTATCGCGACATGCATGAATGACACGCATACATGCCCGTCTGGGCCTCTTAGGACATAAACTAACTAAAAATGTTTTTAGAGCATTTCATAACAAACAATTGAAGCTTTATATTTTTCCTTATGGGGGTTTACAGCGTAGAAAAGATAGAGTAATCAAGCATAACGAATAATAACAAAAATTCATATTGTAAGTATCGAACAGAAAAAAGTGCAGGACAACATTTTAAGTGCTTCACATCACACTCCCTACAATAAGAACCTTCATTTTTATAGCCGACTTCTTATATTTCAATATTCACTCGAAAACTGTTAAAATAAACAAAATAATCTCAGTAAGAAATAAGACATATCTCCTTTATATTAAAGTAAACAACGCTTAAGTCCGTTCAACTTCTTATCTGTTCGAAAAAATATCGATAGTTATATTGCATATCTGATTTCCACTCAAAATGCATTTTACAATTTTTCAAATTAAATGCATTATCGCTATGAAATAAGAAATATAGGTTTCATCAAAATTGTCGACAATAATAAAGTATTTACTCTGTAATTCTCAGCTGAATGCTCTCGTATTTCTAGTAAGATGGTGTGAAATAAGATAGAGTTTACAAAAGATATTTTCCTTTCTTATACGTGTGATGTGCTTGAAAGGTGAAGCATTTTTTCGATGTAGGTACACTTGTTTTTTCCAATATGCAGTAGTTCTTCGATATTTGTTGGCTTCATTAACAGCAAGCTAAAAGAAATGTAAAACTGTGATGTTTTCAATTTGACCAGTTATTGGAATGCTAATTAAAGCTTCCTTAAGCCACCCACAGCGCACCAATATTAATTTGCGGTCTGAAACGAATTTTCTACATACTCGATGTTCGACTATCATATGAATTTAAATTAATATGTATGCTGTTTTGATTAATTGACGAACTTCAACCGGGTATAGGAACATAATTCAGGAATTGGTAACCCTCTACACATTTTTATAGAATGTAAAGTTGGAATTTGTTGGGTCGATTGAATGATTATCAACTTTTACGGGCAGAGGTAGATTTTTGTTGTGAAAAATGTAAACTTCAATATCTGGAGAGTGCTACAAAGTTTAATTAAATTAAATTGACAAAATGTATATTTTGATGCCTATGCCTATAAAATGTATATCGTACCAACTATAATTTCAACACACAACATGGTGTTCGTACAACGGTAGAGTCCAATGCAAAAATAATTTTGTAATACATATTCCGCCGCAGCATATTTGTCATATAAGTTCAATGGATGGCTCCTTCAATGGGATCAGCCAACAGGGGCATCCCACTGAACCTATCTTCACAGTTTTTCTCGTAAAATTTTACATACTAGTGTTCATCAGGGACATCCCGTATAATTTTAGTAGGGGTCCGATAACTTTATCTTGAAATTCGTCTTATATTTGATGTATATGTTGTTACCGCTAAACGGTCAAAAATTTGTTGGTGTTCTTTGTCTCATAGATCATCTTTCCTTCGATTTGGACTGTTGTTTTAAAAAAATAAAAAAAGAGCGGTAATCTACGAAATTAACAAATACGATTCGTTCTTGTGGTAGTCCATACTCCGGAATATCAATTATCTTGGGAATCTATAGATAAAATCCTGGATCTTTCACAGTATGTAGACTCGTTGTTAATAGCGTTAAGACTATGTGGAGGAGGATTGATTTTAACATTAAGAAAAACGCGTAAAAAATTGTTAACTTGGCACTTAAAAAGAGATTTGATACTATAGTGTGTTTTTTTAGAGGTATAGTTTTTTCAGTAAAGATACCTGTCAAACTTGACTGTGTCTTTTACATTTTTGTTCAGTACGTTTTGGCAAATTATCATGGAAAGACTTACACCAGAACAACGTTTACAAATTGTGAAAATGTATTTTCGAAATTTGCGTTCTATACGGCAAACTCACAGATCGCTGCGTCAATTATATGGTGAAAAGATCATCTCAAGAACTGGACCTGTCAATTGGCCGCCTTGATCGTGTTATTTGACACCATTGGATTACTTTTTTTGGGGTTACATAAAATGCTGATAAGCCAGCAACGATTCAACATTTAGAAGCCAACATTCGACGGGTTATCGATGAGATAAGGCCAGATGTGCTCGAAAAAGTGACCAAAATTGGACTGATCGGATGGTCTTCTTTAGACGCAGTCGCGGTGGTCATATGCCCGAAATTGTTTTCAAAAATTAAATGCCATAAAATAATCTTTTCAAAAAAAAAAAAAATTTTGCCATTTAGTAAATTACGTATGTCTTTTTTTCAAAAAAGAAATACTATACCTCTAAAAAAAAACACCCTATACATACATAACTTCTGTAGATAGAAGGCTGTAAAATGCAGTCGCAGCATGTACTACAGGCCCTAATATTGCATATGAACTAATTCGTGGTCTAACGCAATAATATTGATGCGTTTCTTTAAAATTCTCACCATTGAAGTCGTACGCATTCTCACGCTATCCTGCACAATCACAAAATTTATAAGAGAGCTTGGTATGAGGATAATAACAGAAATGAAGAGAATTTCAGAGTTGAATTTAAACGCGTTCAAAAGATATTTATCATTCAATCGTACGAGAGAGCTATTTTTTTAAAGACTTTTGTATGGTGGCTACTCGGAATGGAGGTCGATTCGTAGTAAAGGAGTTTAAAAATGTTGCTCATTATCGATCTTACTTCTTTTATTTTATTATTTCAATATATTATGATCGATTTAAAAAAAAAAGATTTTGTTACCCTGGAGATTTTTTTTCACGTATAACGTCAAAAATGCAGAAAAAATTTTGACCGTACACAAAAACATTGGCGGCTCGTAGTTAGCCCTATCAGCTATAAAATTAATTTTTTTTAGTGAGTAGACTAGGTGGATTGCTTTAAATCTCTACTTTTTGGAGGTGGAAGAGATGGGAGAGGGTTTTTACCAAAAAATATTGGTTTTTATATCTCAAGAACCGCTTAAGGTAAAAAATTGATACTTGGAATTTATGTAGCGCTATGATAGTATGCAAAAAAAAATGGCAATGTGGGTGGCGGGCTGTGGGTATGGAAGAAAAAACAATGCGTCTGAAACGCTCGAAAGCTGGGATTAAAGTCTCAGTTATAATGGTTCCGATCCGATCCGGCAACGTCGGAGGAGAAAAATTTCAAGGCACAATGATGCCGTTCCGATATTCGTCAAAGTGACACTATCGAGGTGTAATTTTGATTTTTAGTAGGCGAAAGAGGTGGTGAAATTCAATAATTCACCTCTTAGCGTCGGAACGGATAGAAGTTGAAAGTTGGTCAACTTTACCCCTCCGTTTTGTGTCTCGGCTAATTAACGGAACGATTGTGACTAGTCGTTCCGAAATTCCCTTTAGATGTGTGTCGGATGGAGAAACTCAACACTGTCTGTTTTCCGGATCGGATCGGATCGGAACCATTATAACTGAGGCTTAGGACATTCTAGACTCGATATCTGCTGAACGGTTCATTTTATAAAGTTGAAACTTGGTGATTGATTGTAGGTGTGGAGAATATATCGGCATTAAAATTTGTACGAGGGTCAGTAGCGTGCGAGGTGGGAAGTGAAAAACTTAAGATTCAAATATATCACAAACCAATTACGCCAGAAAGCTGCACTTTGGTTTGTGTATAAAGCTGGAACAGTGTAGTTCGCTGAATATAACATTTTAAAAGGTGGGGTGGTAGAAGGATGAGGAATAATAATTTTTCTGAAAAAAACGCCTCATGTCTCCAGAACTGTTTAAGAATACAAGTTCCAAGAACCAGATAGACCATTGGCAAGGAAAATTTCGTGGCGAAAGGTGCAAGGAAATTCAGCCTCCAAGGGATGTCGACAGGTGCACACGTTTTCACAATACCATACCTCATACCTCTTAGGTCTGCTGCTATATAAAATTGATTTTTACCTTTACGGGCTTTTTATGTGATTGTCTGGAACCTTATTTAATGATTTTTCGAAATTCAATCTTCAAGTGGATGTAAAGGGGTTGTATATCGTACGTTTCAAAAATGTCGTCCTATGTCTAAAATTTTTATTTTAATTTATTATTACATGTGTATGAATTTTTACGCTTTAAATATTTTGTGTTAAATTTAGATGGAGGACTACTAATCAATGTTGAAAGTTATGTCTTACAAGGTGCAACATTATCTTTCCAAGAAAGCACCTTATCTCGACATAACCGACGTTATACTAATCGGATACCACTTAAGCTATTTAAAGAATGACATTTGTAAGGTATCTTATTTTTAATACAGAACATATTTCTTAGAATATAAAATGTGCGTAAGTGAATCACTTACGATTGATGTAGCTGGAGTATATGTTCACAGATGAAACTATCATTTATGATTCTTAGTTTAATCATTGAACGTTCTGTTTTCTTACTCCGTAAGTGAATCGTTTACGTTAACCTAAAGCGAATCATTTAGGCTTTTCGGAAATTGAGCTTTTATATATTCTTTATCTAAATTTCAACATTCATTCGCTTACAGTGAACACTTCTGAATTTTTTACTGAGACACTAAGGGCCGTATTATTCACCTCGGGTTATTTTCGCCTTAACCAGCTGTTAACTTATCCAGGGTATTAAATTGAATCACCGGTTAATTTCTCTGGGTATAAAATTGTATTATTCACCTCAGGTTAGCGATTTAGTAGGTCGGGTTATCTTAACGGCTGGTTTTCCATTTTTCCATTATTTTTCCAGTCAAACGTCAAGAATTTTATTAATTATTTACAGAATGTGACATTTTTCTTTTTTGTGAATATTTAAATTTGTATTTTCAGGAAAAATGTGAATTATTGGCTGCAATTTTTTCATGGTTGCCGAGCTAGGAGCAATACAAACGACGTGTGATGCACGGCTTACACGTTCACCGAGAACCATCCCTGTTGATTCCGATAGTTTTCTGAGTATGTGCTTCCGGGTGGTTGGATTTTACAGTGCGGACAGTCGATTGAAGGCTTGCATCTCACAAACCTTTGGAGCTATTGAATTTAAGTTTATTGGTAGGGTAGATTGAGTGGACCCCTTCAAGTGATAAGTTTCTAGTGGAGGGGTGAGGAAGGATGTGGGTGGCGTTTTAGACGCAATACTTTGGTTCTTATATTTCAGGAACCATTTATGCTAGGAAGCTGAAATTCGGAACATAAATAGATCTATGATATTTTACCCACTTGCTGGCTTCATTTTTATATGAGTGAAAGCGTTCAGGAGTTCGGAGAAAAACAATGTGTCCGAAACGCTTGAAAGCTTAGGTCGAGACATTCTAAAATCCATATCTTCGTAACGGTTAATGTCACAAAGTTGAAACTTGATACTTGCTAAACAAGGAACTAGGCGAATAGATCGAAAATAATTTTTTGAGAGTGGTCAGTGGCGTGGGTGGGTGGTAAAAAACTTTGCATTGCAAAGTCTCACAAACCAATTAAACCAGAAAAGGAAATGTGGCTTATGTTTTTAAGATGGACAATAGGAGTTGGCTAAAAGTATTTTTTAGGGAGGCGATGGATAAGCATTTTTTTTAAAAAATCACACCTCATATCTGAAGAACTGTATGAGATGGGATCTTAC
This sequence comes from Beris morrisii, assembly GCA_951812415.1. Taxonomy (NCBI): domain Eukaryota; kingdom Metazoa; phylum Arthropoda; class Insecta; order Diptera; family Stratiomyidae; genus Beris; species Beris morrisii. Next base: position 126,702,542 of record OX638311.1, read on the forward strand.
AAATAATACGAGACCTAGACCATTTATACTCCTAGCTGAAAACTGGAGGGAGATGATGGAAGAAGTGATGGTGGAGAACCATAAAATGGAAAAAATTCATTTGGCTTTGCAATCCGGTATCGACAGAAAAAGTCTTTGTCGTCGCATATGTCAATGTCGATTCGTTGTGCCATTTTTTTTGGTGACGCTCGAGTCATGTTCTTCATCAGAATCACTCCAATTATCCCACAAATGAAATCTTGCTATAACTTCAATCGTGAATAATACAAAATTTGTCAAATCGCCGGTTAAATCCCTGGATATCGTAGAAAACTGGAAGTTTTCCACCGGTTAAATTTTTCCCTGGGTAACTTTAATCAGTGATTACAAAACCAGCGAATCACCGGTTAAAAACGATAACCGGAGGTGAATAATACCAAATCTTTGGAAAAACTGGAATTGACCAGAGGTTATAAATAACCCGAAGTGAATAATACGGCCCTAAGACGATATATTTATTTATATAACCGACTCCTGGATACAAAATTCAGTAAAGCTAGTATTACACTGTCAAATATTTGACTATTTTTCATGGCAAATGTTGTCAGATAGTGTAATCGTAAAATTTTTGATTGCTACATTATTATTTTTGTTCAACAGAAAATTGATTTTGACGAATAAAATTTGACAGAACTTTTAGTAAATTTTTTTTAGTCAAATATTTGACAACATTACATTCAGTGTAACACTACTATAGCTTTAGATGCATTCGTAATATTCACTTAATTGTTGGGTATTATGGTAAAGTATGTATTCCTAAGTTAGGAAAAATTACGGCTAGACAGTTGGACAATTTTTTTTTATCCTTGTAACAATATGTATACGAAATTCATAACATATTTATGTAAAAAATCTTATTTGTTATAAATTTACTGAACGTAAGGTACCTACTTCGTGTGCATTTGAATAATAAAATAAATTGTAGATTTTTGACGACCTGAAATATTAAAAAAACATACTGCAGTCACAATCGGCTGTAAGCCAACCGTATAATACTCTAGATGAATACTGAACTCCGATTTATATTGTAGTTGGGGATAAAGTAGAATTACGTGTGTGCATGTTGTATGTCCTTTATTAAAGACTCCCATTTGATTGCTACTGAAACCTAAAAGACAATATTCAGTGTTTAATTTCATATCTATGTGATCCACCGAAAAAAATTTTCTTTTTTGAAGGACTTTCACATGGAAGGTGCCTGAAGGACTCACTCGATTTCTTACATATTTATCCTTTTCCTTCTAACCATTTAAAAATTAATGTGTACAAAATTTCAAATTCGTAACTTGAAGCGTTCAAATGTTATCGGAAAATATTGTTGACCACGTGTCTTAAGGATTTTTTGTATGGAAGGTACCAGAAGGAGTAAAAGGATTTCGCTGACTAGTAAACTCGAACTTCGTTTACACTCAAAACTAATTTGTACAAAATTCCCAGTTATAGTGAGTTTCGTAAATTAAGTGAAGACATTTTGACAGGATATTTGTGTGGCAGCTACACGAAGGACTAATAGGATTTTCTTCATAATCATATATTTAGCTCCAATTATTGGAAAAATAACACATTCAAAATTTCAAAGATGTAGCTTAAACCCTTCTGAAGTTATCGACCAATATTCTTGAACACGTGTTTTAAGGACATTTTGTATAGCAGCTACTCGAAGGAGTAGGACGATTTTGCCCGTTAACGAACTTAGCCTTACAAATTCAACCAAATACCCAGATTCAAAATTTCAAGATCCTAGGTGAAGGCGTTCTTGAGTTATCGTGTTCACGGACAGACGGACGGACGGATGTCAAGCGGATTTGAGGTTTTTGGCCACAAATAAACAAAAACTAATAAATAACGTTTTTTCGTCCGAGGCTTGGTTCTATGCGTTACAAACTTTTGGGCTGGATTAAACTTATAATACTCTATATGATTTCATCTAGAGTATAAAAATCTACTGATTTTTTGCATTTTCATATTTTAAAAAAAGCAACAAACTAAATTGTTCGTTTTGACGCTCTTGATTTCGATATTTAGTTGGAATCCTATTAAGTCTGGGGGTGGTTTAAAGAGGCAGCTTCAAAAACTTCTTTATATTTCTGGAACGGCTCATGCTAAGAGGTTGAGACTTGTAACATACATATAGGTTCAAAAATTTAATTGGTTGATATTGCTGAAATAAATATGTTCGCGGTGGCAGAGGAAGGTTGTGGCAAAAACGCTGTATCTCGAAAATCATTACCCTTTAGATCAACCAAAAACTTTCTAGGATGCCGCTTGTAATCACTTTGGGACCAGCGAAAAACAATAACATTAACCGGGTAATAACAATAAACGAAGAAAAAAATAAGCGATGAATTCTGTTTGTGGAAAATGGAACCCAACTGTTTTGATAACAAAATCCGATTACAATAAGCGGCATCCACTGTACCTAAGTAAAGAAAAACATTCTGTTGACTAATTCAGTTGACAGTATTTTTTCTATCTCAGGAACAGTTAGCGTTTTGGTGCAATCATTTAACGTATTTCAGATAAACCAAACTAATTTTTGTCATTATGTGCCGAGGTTGGGCAAATTACATATCTCCTTTGTTAAATAGTCGTGCATTTTACGTACAAATTACACTTTTGATAAACGCCTTTCGGTACTCCTTTTTGTGGATGGTGACAATGGCTACAACAAAAAAAAAATTGGTGGATTCCCGATTTGAACAACTGTTTGATAAAGTCGCACTCATATTGTTGGCAAATTTTTTTTAGCTGACGTCACACACATTTTTTTTCTTCGTATGTTTAATAATCAGGCTATATTAAATGTAAGTAAGTCGTGATTAGTCCGAGGATAATACAAGGTCAATCACTGCTCTGTGTAATAATCAGAAGTATTTTTCATAATTCCAGAATTTCCCAGTTCTGTCTTTTATTAACACTTTGATTGCCAAAAATTTTGACAATGCTATTTAAAAATTCAAAATTTTCGTTGGACGTTGAGTCGCGTCGCTGGTACTGATCGTGTTAAAGAATGAATTTAAGAAGAAACATTGTTAATCGTTAACCCAACACCATTGAAGCCGGATTGTTCTATTGTGTATGCGCAACGTACAGAAGCAGTTGGCATCCGTCGGTTAAATTGGATCCTAATTTTATCGTTTTTAGTTTATTGATATTAATTCCATGATTCAGCAGCTTTTCTGTACACTAGTCCCATGTTCCTAATTATTCACGAATTGTTGAGGCGGTTCAACGTTTCTATCGCTCACTTCTTCTAGTCTAGCTAGAGTATTTCAGTATGCGCTAAAAATAGATGCGAGTTTTTTTCTTGCAACATTTTCAACGTCTTAGCAAATGTCTAATATCTTCTCCGCTGAAGATAGCCATGATTAGGGTGGGTGCAATTGTTGTATGTTTGTTGAATGCTCGTTAATATAAAAAACCATAAGTGTATTCTTCTTTGCTCTATCGGATAACATTGTTTTTTTTTATGTTTTACACTAGAAACGGCAAACTTATCACTAATATGTCTATAGTCACTGTATTAAAGAAATATTGACACTATTTCTTATAGTCCCTTAAACTTAGGCACTGTCCACAAATCATTCGGTTTCACTGATATTCTCAATAATTGCTTATTCCAATTGATTTTTTTTTTAAATCGATGAACTTTCCGGTTATTTCAAGGCCGTTCAGGTACCAAAAGCACACTGCCAAAAATATTGGGTCACACTATCGTTAAAAGGAAATTATACACGGGAACCAGACACGACTATGACGATGATGTCCTCAACAATGGCATGCATCAACGACTACAAAATCCAACAGAGTGTATAAAACGCAATGACGACACCCGGCATATCGATGTGGACTTCCTGCAGGCTGCAGCTTAACAATTTGATCGATAGCCTTATAAAAAAAAACCCAATCCAAGAAGGAACAACACATAACCTAAACCTGCAGCACACACGCGCACACCATATCCGAGATAAATTAACCCCGGGCATGCAGCCTGGGTACCTGCTGCCAGATTTATGACTATATTCTTCGGAACAATGTTGCCAGATTGCACATTTACAGCGTGGCCAGATTTCCGAATACTCCCATACACATTACAAAACCATGTGGATATTGTGCTTATGCGCTCACTTACATTGTGAATGGCGTTGTTCGGTCCTACCCTCTGCCGGCTGAATTTCAATTTAGTTACTATTTGAAGCCAGATTGCGACTAGACGCTTAGATTTGAACACGATTAAACAGTGGCGCGCTCGACGAAATTACCCGTATGTTTGGCGCACGAAACTTTCTTTTCCCGCCGCCGACTTTTCGCACTATTGCTAAACACACCGACTTATCAATGAGCACTGAACTTGAAGAAAATTCCGCACACCGAGTGAACTCATTGTAAACGCGACATAAATGAATAATCATTTTGAGTTCCCAACCATACCAATACTACGACCTTTTTCAATATATGTATATTTTATTCGTTTTTACCGCCACACTCTGTGTACTCGCAGTCTGCCATCGAGACGTTAAAGTGTGTTCACACGGTGTACTCTGTTTATCTCACATCAAATCTTTTGATACTCTTCATTGTACACTGAGGCGATCAAATTACGTAAGATTCGGACCGGTAAAGTGCTTACCTGGTGTTAATTTGTGGGAGAAATAAATAAATAAAATATGGAATTTTGTCGAAGGTGGTTTAACCCTTTGTCGCCTATTCTTCTGGTACTGATTAGATAGATTTTGGCACTAATGGCGGCAAACGTTAGGTTGGATTTGTTAAGGGTAAACAGCTGTGTGTTGACACACTGACCCAATACGTTCGGTGTTTGTGTTTGGAAGAAGAAAAAAGTAATGTGGCTGTCCACAGAGCACGCCATGTTGCTAACACACACTTACAAAATTAATGTTTTTTTTTTGAGAATTTATTTGGATGCTATAGTTTAAGGAATGGTTCATATCCTTGATTCTGCGATGCCATTTAGACCACATTCCAAATTATCAAAATTAACATTGAAATCCATACAATATTTTCCCGACGGAGATTAGCTATGCAGACCTTTATCATCAAATTGCATCGGGCTATGTATGTTGGTTATTTCATTCAAGGAAAGTAATTTAGACTTAAAATATTGTTTTCTTGCTTGAGGTTTTCAGAACATATAAGAAAAGCTGAGAAATGTAGTGAACAATGGCTGCCTGTGTACAATGGAAAATTCCGCCAAAGAAAATTCCTTTGAAATCGAAAAGAAAAACGTATACAAAGCCTCAAGCAGCCGTACGCACAATTTTAGACGTGAGAGAAACGAAATAAGCCATTTGTGATAAGACTATCCTCTTAATTAAAAATAACATGCTTGAAAAGTACTAGACACCAACATTATTTTTCCTTAACTAAGTAAGTCCTTCAGTGGCGTGCCCATTTTTGTAGGAAAGGGCAACGCAATGGCTTCCAACCGAGGGGTTGTGGTTTTGGTTTTGGAAAATGAGATTAACAAATTATGCCATACAACATAGAATTGGAGTCACGATCGGCTGCAAGCCAATCGTATGATACTCTAAATGAAATACTGAACTCCGATTTATATTGTAGTTGGAGATAAAGTAGAATTACGTGTGCGCATGTAGTATGTCCTTTATTAAAGACTCCCATTTGGCTGCTACTCGTTGCTAATTAAAAGACAATATCATCAGTGCACAATTTCATATATGGACCTAGGTGAGTCATCGAAAGTTAAATTTCCTTTTTTAAGGACTTTCACATGGGAGGTGCAGGAAGGACTCACTCTATCATATTTATCCTTTTACCTGGAACCATTTAAAAATTAATGTGTACAAAATTTCAAATTGCTAGCTTGAAGCGTTCAAAAGTTATCGGAAAATATTGTTGGAAGAAATTTTGACAGGATATTTGTATGACAACTACACGAAGGACTAATGCGATTTTCTTCATAATTGTACATTTAGCTCCAACTATTAAAAAATCAACACATACAAAATTTGAAAGTCGTAGCTTAAACCGTTCTGAAGATATCGGCAAATATTTTTATACTCTAGATGAAATCATATAGAGTATTATAAGTTTAATCCAGCCCAAAAGTTTGTAACGCATAGAACCAAGCCTCGGACGAAAAAAAATTATATATTATTTTTTGTTTATTTGTGCCCAAAAACCTCAAATCCGCCTGACGTCCGTCCGTCCGTCCGTCCGTCCGTCCGTCCGTCTGTCCGTTAGCACGATAACTCAAGAACGCCTTCACCTAGGATCATGAAATTTTTAATCTGGATGTTGAATTTGTAAGGCTAAGCTCGTTAGCGGGCAAAATCGTCCTACTCCTTCGGGTAGCTGCCATACAAAAAGTCCTTAAAACACATGTTAAAACATACTGCAGTCACAATTTCTTGATCCTAGGTCCAGGTGTTCTTGAGTTACCGTGCGCACGGACTGACAGACGGACGGAGGTAGTCATGCGGATTTGGAGCTGTCGGCAAGAAATAAACAAAAGATAATATATTGCTTTTTTTCGTCCAATGCTCGGTTCTATGTTTTACAAACTTTTGGGCTAGAATAAACTTATACCATAATACTATACTCTCAGATTTCATCTGGAGTATAAAAATTTGTCAATAGTCTGGGCGAAACATTATTATTTTTTGGAAGAAAGTTCGAGAAGGGGTAAAAGTGGGGATGCGATAGAATCCTTATGCCACTAAATTTCGAAAAAACGTGAAATTGATTTTTCGGTGATTACATGAAATTCCCGTAAAAGTAATAGCCAATTTCACATCTCATCAAACGTAAGAGATTGCGATAATTGTGAAGACGTATGCAACTCCCTTACTTACTCTAGGGTATATATCCAAAAATCCTGAAATTAGTTTTCGGAAGATTATATAGCCTCAGGAAAACGACAAAACATATTACACCCCTTTACACCCTTTCTGATTGAATATCAAAAAATCTCAGGATTTGTGGTTTAAGTGATTATATAAAAACTCTGTAAACGCCAATTTGATATCTCATAAAATCTAAAAGATATGTCGAAAATTGTAAAAACCTATTCAACCCCCTTACACCCATTTGGGGGTTGAATATCCAAAAATCCTGAAATTAATTTTTAGACGATTATAAAGAAGGCCCGAGGAAGTAAAACCCAATTATATGTATTATCACGCCTTGGAGATATGACAGAATTAGTGAAAACGCAACCATCTTAGGGGTTAAAAAGAAAAACAAATCTCGAAAACTATTTTTGAACGAATAGGTATTTAAGCCAGTTGAAATAAAAAGCTATTCGATATCTAATCAGATTTGAGGGATGCGGTTGAATTTTTGAAAAAGTATACAAACCCTTTATACTCTCTTACGGGTTGAGTTTGAAAAAAATTCTGAAAATTCTTTCTAGGCATTTTTCTGAAGAATGTGTTGAAAAAAAAATTAATTAAACATTTCAGAGGACGTCAGAGATCCGACGAAATCGTGAAAATATATGCACCCCATTTTCACTAATAGTTTTTTTTGCCTCCACCCCCTTCCTTTTTACTTTTACTTTTCTAGTACATCTACATATACCCACCAAGTTTTAACTGTCTATCATAAGCCGTTCCAGAGATAAGAAAAAAACACGCCCCACCCCCGTACTACACTACTCCAATTAAAATTTTTGGATTTTCGAAATGTGTCACTACTATAGCTCAACTAAAATATCAAGTTTCAGCTATCCTTCATTGGTGGTTCTCGAAATATAGAAATTGTAGTTTTTTTTCACCCTTCCGATTTTTTAGGCCTACCTCCCCGAATAAATTCTAAACTTCTATCTTAAACAGTTCTTAAGATAGGAGAGCGAATGCTGGAATTCGCCCAAACTTGCAAGAAGCGATTGGCCCAAGAACGCAATGAGCTATAAACCTTAAATTTTATGTGATTCAGTTAAGGGCTCACATACCCCTGATACATACGTTACTGGATATTAATTTAATATTATAATATTTTTTATAATTCAAATAGTTGGAAAATTTAAAAAATATAACACTATTTTTCACATTACATATCTTATTTTGTGAAAATTATATAAGTGTTGCTAATTTGAAATTATGAACAGTACAATTTCTTATAAAACATATTTTTCGCAATTAAATATTTTTATTTACAATGTTCAAATTTCATAAAAACTTGATTTGTATTAAAATTTTGTACTCCCCTTCCTTGATTCTTTACATTTTTGAGACAAAATTAATAGCTGATTCTGAATTTTCCAATTCAACTCATGCTTATTGATTTTGTATGGAAAAATATGACAGCTAGCAATATAGTTCTAATACATATACATATGTTTATAGGGCCAAGTTTATAGGAAGAGACAAGGGGAAGAAGGTGTACAGTACGAAGCTGGAATGGGTGACTAGCCGTAAGTTTACGTTGTACCTACCAGAAACTTTAAACGCGTTTTTCTCGAGACTATGTTTTTAGACAGTGTCGTCATGATAAGTCAATTTTCAATATTTGTCAACTTTTTTTTTTAAATTTTGATATTTGTTTTCTTTATAGTGTGACGAGAGGTTTTTTTAATTTTTTGGTTGGACAATTTTTTATAAATTTTTAATCGCAAATTTTTCTTAAAAAACTGATTACTAAAGTTTGAAACACTGTAACTTCTTTATTTGTGAAAGAAAAAAAAAATTCCCTCCGTCACACTATAACAATACATTATTTTACAAGATTCTTTTTTATTTTTGTAAATTGAATTATTTTTGTTGAAGTTATGATGCCGACAAGGAGTCGCCATGGTTTTCATCAGTAGTCCATTTATACCCGTAAAAAATTATGTTAATATTAAAAAAAAAAAATTTATTTTTTTGTTATAGTTAAATAGTTAATAAGATATGTGAACTCAACAATTTACATTTTTTTCACCATATAACCTTTAATAATTTTTCAAATTTACTCGGTTTTCAGCGCGCACAGGGTTTTGTGAGCCCTTAAGGATAGGTATATTAATAGGATTTTTTTTTATTAAGACTATTCATTAAAAATTAAAAAAAAAAACATTGCAGTATCTTAAAAACTTCTATCGCATCTCCTGCCGTATATTGACCAAAAAAAAAAATTATGTTGCACCTAGAGTGTTCGTATTTTTTTCCATCTCTTCTGTTGTCAACATATGAAAACCCCCGGACAAAATTCTGGCTGCGTCACTGATATTGTACTGAGATGCATTCGGAAATTAACTCAAGTAGAGTTAGAGTTACCTTCAGAGTTAACTAACACATTAAAATGAGTGTAAACTCTATCTGATATTTAGGAACGGATAGAGTTATCCGAGAATCATATTTTGAGCTGACATGAGATTGAAGCTTGACAATTTCATTTGATGTATGATTTTTATAAAAATGGAGAAAAAGGAAGCGGAATTCCGTAGTATTATAACTGCAACTACAGATTTTCGATAAAACTTTACACTGACACGCAAAGTATTCAAAAATACTGACCACTTGATGCTTCGGGTGACGTATGACGTTTCTAACTCCTTGTAACCCTGCTCATGACTAGAGTTAGTAGAGTTACCCCTCTTTACTCTACTCTGCCATTTTCGAACACTATAACGTCATAAGAATAAAATTAACTCTACTCTAAATTTTCGAAATATTTTTTTACTCTTCTCTTACTCGAGTTAATTTCCGAACGCGTTCCTGGTATTGTACTTTATAATTTTTTTTCACCTATCTGTGATGACAGCCTTAATTTTTCAGACACAAGCTTCAGTAGTGGCTAGAACAAGAGAGCGAAATATATACTTCTCTTTCAACTGTATTCTTTTACTGTTTTTACATCTCTTTCAACTGTCCAGCATAGACCGTTCTGAAAATAAAACGAACAGGCACTTAAAAAAATTTGAAAAGTAGTTCCTTACTTCATTTCATAAAAAAAATTTTTTTTTAGTGTGGGTCTATCTTGAACTCGTACTAAGAAAAATTTCTCTTTGGCATTTAGATAAAGTTTTATCAGTAAAATAGGTCAAAAGTTTGTATGGCGAATATGTACTTTTACGGGAAAAATTTTGATGATGAATACTTAATAACTTAAAACACTTGCATAAATAAAATGAGTACTACAATAGAAGTTGATGAGTTACCTATTCAAAAAGCTCAGTACACTTACTTTTCGTGCGATAGTTTAGAAGTTACGATTTAATATTTGTATGTAAGTCTGTATGTATCTCGAAAGGAGTTGATGGTATACATTCCTTAAAATATATTAAATGCAAAACGGACTACCCTGCCTAATAACCAAGTTCAAGCTTTCAATCTTTAGTGGTTCTTGAAAAATAAAAATAGGTATATTTTCCTTCACATCGTTCACGCCGCGCCCCAAAAGAAATTTCTCCAGGGTACTCTTTGTCCAATTTCATATTTCACAATTTTCAAGACACAATATTTTCACACATTATATTCTACTGTACTATGTCCGGAGTGATCAAAAAGTTCCACGACTTTTTGAATTGCGCACCAACAGAGCGTTGGAGAGCGCGGTACGGTTAGCAGCATTATTGGTTATGAGCTCAGCTGTTTTTGTAGGTTCTCTATAACCTTTTTTGTTATGAAGTGACAGACGTCAGGCAGAGCAAGAAGTTCAAAGAAGGTCGAGCATTGTCAAAAGCGAATCCTCGTTTAGGACTCCCAACAACTTTAACTGACGACTATTATGTTGCCAGCCTGAACGTTCTCGTGCGATCAAATCGTCGATTGACCATTCGTGAAATGTCAGAGGAATTCAACATTTCGTTTGACACATGTCAAGAAATTTTAACTGCACATGCGCCGAGTGGCGGCAAAGTTTGACCCGAGACTGTTGACCGAGAAGTAAAAACAACATAGAGTTCAGGTTTGTCAGGAACTTCTTAAAATGGCAAATGAAGATGAAAAGTTTTTAAAACGTGTCATTACTGGGAACGAGACGTGGGTTTATGGGTACGATGTGGAATGAAAGGTCCAATCATTACAATGAAATACAAAATCATCTCCAACACCCAAAAAAGCTTGTCAAGTCAAATAAAATTTCAAGGACATGCTCACTGTTTTCTTTAACTAAAGGGTAATGTCTACTACAAATTTCCACAAGGTGAGACAATCGTTTTCATTACCTTGAAACCCTGAGGCATTTATGCGAGGGTGTGAGGCGGAAGAGGTCTGAGCTGTGGCGAAGTCGTGAGTTGCTGCAGCACCATGACAACACGCCTGTTCATTTGAGATTATTGTCCAAAAACCGTCAACACGTCATCCCCAGCCCCGTACTAACCAGACCTGGCCCCTGCGGGCTGTTTCCTTTCTCTAAAACCTTTGAAAGAAGAGAGATTTGACTCAACTGACGAAATTAAAAAAAAATCATTAAAGGAGCAGAACAGCTACCCAAAAGATAATTTTCGAGGGTCCTTGCAGCAGTGGAAGCGGTGGGGTGGAGGGTGAATAGTTCCCCAAAGAAAGTATGTACGAGTACTTTGAAAAGGACAATGTCCAATAACTTAAAGATTTTTTTTAAATAAATTATTGTTTTGGAATTTTATAATCACTCCTTATTTCAACTTTCCAGCATATTTCTACTTTCTATCATATTTCTACACTACATCTTCTATGGTGCGATAGCCCAAATCGGGGCCTGGTCTCTTACGGCAATAGTAGCTCCGATCAAATTTGGTTCGTTATGGTTGTCCGTTTGCCTCATATGAGGATTTTTTCCCATTGCTCCTCAATATATATCTTTTCCGGGCCCAATATCCCGACTGAGTGAATGGTGGATGGGTTTAAGGATAATTGAGAATGTATATTTTTGAAAAGTAGGTAAAACAGGGTACACAAAAAGAGTTGGATGTTAACAGTGGGATTCGACTCCACTATCTCTGGATTGAGAGAGTCTATAACGAAACTAGCACACAAGACAAGGCCACTGAGGACCGTACATTATGACTCCTACTAAAAAAATAGTTGTTTAAACTGGCCACAAAAACAGCAATATACAATTACTAAGTTTTAACTTTCCACCACCAGCGGATGTGACGTTATAAAAATTAGAACATTTTCCGCCCTCGCGCGCAATCTTTACATGCGTGCTGCACTGTTTCCTAAAAATTTCAATAGATAAATCAGGTTTCAGCTTTCTATCGTCATTGGTTCGTGATATATCGCTATCAAAAGTAGTTCCTCTCAAAAGGTACGCCACTGCGCATATTAAAAATTTAAATTTTTAGTATGCTTATAAGTTTAAACCGTTCAGAACAGATGCGTATCTATAATTATATGAACTTTTATGTAGGGTCTGACATAAAAACGGGTAAATTCAAAATGTTAGGGTACTAGCCATTTTTTTAAAGCCCCATTTACACGGTGATAGTCTTTACGATAGTTGATGTCATGCTAGATACTATCTCATCGTGTGACTATCGCACTGTCACATTTAACGAGAGTTGATAGAACTATCGCGAAACTATCGCACTAATATCGCCGTGTAAACCAAATTATCGCGAATTTTACAGTTTCGCTATTCTTTTTGTTGACATCGACTTGTCAAATGAACATTGAGTTGACATTACACAGCCTACTATCGCATCGCCGTACAATCACACCGTGCATACAATACACTATCGCACTCTCACGATAGTACCGTCATAGTAACAGCACTCTTCTGGGCCTATGCCCAGTAAAGGCAGGCGTCCACTAGGGCGGACGGGCCGCATCGCAAAAATCCGCCTGCCATACATTGTTATGGAAGTGCGTCCACTGAACGACACTCGCAACGGAACGAACTACGTAGAAAAAAAAATGCTCGCCGCACCGTTGCGATGCGGCCCGCCTCTAGTGGACGCCTGCCTTAACAGCACTTTTCTGAGGCACTGCTACTGCTTCACATATTTTTTCTTGTTAAACGAAGGGTGATGAGCTCAGCGCTAGATGGGATTCGAACTAGAGATGAGTCATTCAGGAGTGAACTGTTCCAAAAGAACACTTCATTGAAGTGAGTGAGTGAAGTAACTCACTCACACGTGACAAAAAACTTGCCTGACCTTTTTGTTTTCATCATCTTTTAGATGTACTGACCTTTTTTTTTTGGTCCTCATCTTCTAGATCTACTGACGAAACGAAGGAACGATGGAACGAAGAGTTCCGGAACTACTTCACTGAACTCGTTCCTTAAAGTGAGTGACTCTGAGTGAAGTACTTCACTGAAAGGAAATGCTTTGCCCATCTCTAATTCGAACCCTGTATACTGCTGCATTTAGTATGGGATATTTGTTCTACGAATGTCTAATGCATATATCATTCCTCAATTCCTTGTCATTCCTGATAGCAATCATCAGATAAATAACACCCAATATAAATTTGAAATTTCATGGTCTTGATCTTGCACATTAGGTCTTAGTAATGAACAAGTAGATGTCACTTTTGCACAGTCGAGTCTTCGCCTGGGTCTTGCCGAATCCAGTCCGCAATAACGCTGTTCTTTTCTGAATAATCTGCTCAGGGAGGCTGCTGTTTTATACCATGATTTGTCAAAAGCATAGTCGAGTGGTTCATTCGAATAACTGCCCTACAAATGTCATTGAAAAATATGGCCCGAAGTCAACGAAAATAATTTCAACTAATGAGGATCACTAAAACTTTATACGAGTAAGTTTTTTCATCCCATTTCTGAATTTTTTTTCAACATCTCAAAGCCTATGTGGTTAGTATAGTGTTAACCATCTACACCTGTCAAGCCGGTGATCGGACTTCGATTTCATTAGTAGTTACAAAATAAAATTGGAGACTAGAGTTTAATATTTTAGATTTGCTTGATAGTATACCTATGTAGATTCTCGGTTTCAGTAGCGTAGCCGGTGAGGTAGTGAGAGAAGAGGGGCTTTTGGGAACAGAAAATTTTAAACTAAAGACACGTAATAAATCGCTCAAACGCCCCAGTTTGCATTTAAATAGGGGAAAGCTCTGCAATCGTCCTCTTTATAAGGACGTTCAATAACTCAAGAACTCATTTTCTTCTAGTTCAAGGATGTTCCTCCGGCTAGATTAAATACAAACACATACCTTACTCAAGAAGGATATCTTAAGATACACACAATTCGCAGCACGTATATAGCCAGGGGGATAGAAACTCTCTGGAAATTAAAATCCTTTATTTGTGCACACCTCCAAAATTTTAAACCCATTTTGAGGCATGACATCCAAATAGTTTTGATTTCTTACTAAATGGAGCTGAGTAATTATTCAATGCGCCTCCATTCACTCCTTGAGGAACTTGATACAAAATTGGAAATCAATTGAGTCTTTCAAGTCCTGAAGAAATTTGTGATCTCATCAGCTAGAATTTCTGAATTTCTTTTGAATTTTTGCTTACATGGAGAGACGAGGTCCTGGTCCTTTGGTACTCATTCGAGTTGTAACCATACTTAAGTCGTTAAAATGCCAAAATCATAAACCTACTTTAAGTGGCCCCAACGGATACAAATGTTCTGTGAATATTGGTTAGTTTTTTTCGAATTCGAAGGAAGTGATAAACAACTCCCTTGCATATGTTTGCAAGGTTTATGGCGGGTGGCAATAATTTGGGCGCTACAATATTTAAATGCGGGAAGGTGGTAAGATGTTTAGTGTGTTTATTTTTAGCATTCCAAGAAAAGGATCACAGTTTACTTAAACTTACATATTTAGAGGTTGGTGGACCCGGTGGTTATAGTCCCTTACTTTAAAGATTAAGTGTGATCTAATTCTCTTATAAACCATTCCCTATACGAACTCTAACATAATTCCAACAGGAAGGTAATCTCGCTAAATATTTACATCAGTTGATTGTGCGCAACCACAATTAAGGACTTTTTACGAAAGTCACTCGAAGATGTAGGGGATTTCACTCACTAACGATCTCGACTCAAATGAACTGAAGATACCTTGCAAATGGAAATTTTACTATGGCGGCACTTAGAGGCGTACACTTCACAACCCTGGTTTTTTTCCAGGCATAGATTAGTAGCCTTTCATCTAAATTGTTTACTAAAATCAATTTCCTACGGGATGGGAAACGTCATTCAATCACGAAATTTCTCAAACCATTTCTCTCAGTCATTTTCTCGTGCTAGCTCATTAGTCTGCTAAAGTCAAAGCCCAGATGACTAAGACGAAACTCACCCATTGGAAGCATAGCATATAGCAGTTTCTGCGACCCGAGCATGAATTTTTATACCACAGTAATGTCGATCTTCAAAAATCTGGTGCACGTCTATGTAAAAGCACCCATCTGTGGACCCGAGTCTTCTGTAGGGATGTCATACGCGGACATTAAATCAGACATGCACAGGAAGCTTACCGAATGGCACAAAGGCTGTTGGAACAATCTGGACCACTGTAGACAATCAACAATGTTCCTAGCTAGGTTAGATTCTAGAAGAACCAGGTTTCTTCTAGAATCAAAACGAAGCGATTTCACTAATATATTTGTTATTGTAACAGGCTATTCTGCAGGCTGAGGATTTATGGAGGATGAAAATCCTTAGGTCTTCCATTTGTAACCAATGTTGTGAGAAGGAGTCCGCACAACACTTTGTGTAAATGTCCGAGTTTGCTCGAACACGCACGGCAACATTGGGTACTAGCTCCATAAGAAGTGTGGTTCTCAGCTCATAGATCTTGACACTCTGATTGAACATCCTCAAGCAGTCGAACGGGCTTGGGGAAACGGAAATGACTCCTTAAATAAAGATCCGGCTGGAGGAGGAGGAATCAGCCTACTAGGGCGCTAGGAACTAAGAATCTGGACCCAGCCAAGTCAATTTCGAATGAAATCATACCGGCTTGGGGAAAGAAGAAGCCTCCTTCACAGATATTTTGCGTTTACTTTATGACGGTGTGCAATTTGCTAAGAGGTTAACCCAACTTGGGAAGAGGAAGGAACCTGATGTATGCTTAATTCAGATGAAAGGAGGAGTTCACAAACAGGACTCAGACAGGGTATGCATTTCGTAAGAAATCAGATCGGCTAACCTTGGGATGTTTGGCATGAACATCATTAAGTTTCTTAATGAACAAACAGGGTGGTACAATGTTACATCATGTAAAAGTTCTAGCATATAGTTAAGTTACGCGATTGTTCTGTATTGTGTGATCGCCTTGTCCATCTTAGAAAGCCCCAAGTATGGTAGTGCAATTTCGATACCAGAACTCGCTTTCCTGGCTGAGAAGGACTTTTGGGCAGAAATTGGGGTATGTTTCTTGAAAATTTGGAAGAGAATTGATCCGGCATACCCATCCTGTAACGTTCGAGAAGAGTATCGAATCTGCAAACCTTTTTTCGCGATCTCTTTTATAGTTCGCTAAAGAGAGGCCTAGTGCGTCTTTGCAACTACGATATTAAATTGGATGCAAGCTTGACTGCATGATCCCCTATTGATCGCCGTAATCCGGAAGATGTCTAAATGGTCCGGTTATAGGATGGCCACATCTCTCTAGATATTACACGGTTAGGTTAGGTTGAGAAGGGTGGACTGAAGCAATGTGCCCCAGTCCATCACGGGAGATCACTGTGTTTCCATTGTGGTCCCCTCGTTATTACACAGTTGATTTAGTTTGTTTCATCTATAGCAAAGTCAGCCAATTTTGTATTGTCCTATGTCCTTTTTGCAAATCTGGTTATGTCCTTTAGACTTGCACCTCGCGCGGAATAACATCACTTTTGTCCAAAATGATCGAAACTCTGATGAACCGCAAGCAAGAAAAACCTATTAATGATATTGGCGTCCAGCAAGGCTCTGTCCTTTTCCTACTTTTTAAAAAAAAAAAATGTTCATGCTACACTGCCACTCAAAACCAATGACAGTGATGTGATTGGTAACTGTGCTAAGTTGAGGGCCATACGTTGAAGCGTAACCACAAATTCGTTATGGAAACGTATCGAGCGTAGTTTGCTACCACGAAGTTTGTTCCATGGTAACAACAAGCATTTTTAGAAGTTGACAGAAATTAATTAACACCCAAGGGTATTAATCTTAGTTGTTCACTTAATATATTTCACTACTGAGAACGTTCTATCCGAACACCTCCCTTATCATTGGACAGAATATATCTGATTTTACACCTCAGAGAAAGGCTTACAATAAAAAGTTGAAGGAGCTTATATTGATGAGTTGGGACAGTGTCTTATAAATTTTTTTATAAAAAGGGCATGGAGGGTTTCTTCCTGAACAAATTGCAAGGACAACCTAACTGTTAGTGATGATACAAGGACTCTGCTATTACATGATTCTTTAATAATGGACATAATTTACAAGTCACTTCGCCACTTCAATTGTTATTGCTCTGGGAATCTTTTTTTTCCTGCACAGGTCGCGCTAACGAGTATATCCCAATGACTGTATACTGAAACAATATTCTTCCTTTGTCAGACGGATAATACGTACTCATATATGAATGAATTTAACTAGTAGCAATTACCGCCATGTTGGCGGTATTCGTTGCATAGCGTCCTTGTAGCGTCAAGAATTTGTAGTAAAAAAAATAAAAGTGTGATGTTTTTACCATTTGTTTAATAAGTCTCTCTTCTATTGCATTTCTGTCTCTTGAATTGTCGGTAGACAACACCATGAAGTTCTCCTCCATTGTAGACCATTACAGAAATAAATAAAATAAAATAAAAAAACGGTAAAAAAAAGTTTTTATTTTAATTCATAATTCGATTCGAAGATTTAACAATTTGAAGCTTAAACTAGTTTGATAAATTTGAGTTTATCTTTACAACAACGGAATAATTAATATTAAAATGATGGAACATGTTCTTTAAATGAATATTTTTTTTAAATTTATTATTGTAAATAAAGCAGTACTGTATGAGGGTCGCAAAATGTCTTCTATACAATTCTAAATTTCAGTAAAGATGCAGTACCGATATTTGCTGTTCCTGATGACCGAATTCAATCTTTTCTCGAAATAATCCGGTGGATCTCTTCATGGTTCAATATTGGAAGAGAGAAGAGATTCGCTCGAATTCTGATTGAGTACCGATGTATTACATGGAAAGAAGTATTGTTGGAGCTTTTTTTTCCAGTTCAGCTGCTCACATCAGCTATTCATAAGATAATACCGGACCGACACCTTCATGACATCTTTTCTGCATTGCACATTTGCAAAATGTAAATAGCCTCGCACACAAGACAGAAGATTCTGGACAGTAGTCTATACATGTTACCAAAACTAATTCAATTTTTGAGTTTTATTCCCATTTTTTGTATTTCTTGAACGACGCCAGTCACGTATTCCCTGTGGATTCGAGGGCGCCCTTGGAGTGGGGCAAGAAGGGACACTTGCCCCCACCTGTATTTCACCAATTAAATATTATAGTTAATAGGAAGAATAAAATGGAGAAAAAAAATTAAATTAAAAATATTTTGCTCACTTTTCCAAAGATTGTTCAAATCTCGTTCGACTCATGTCTTTTTTGCATAAATTTATAATAACATTTTAATTTTAGACCAACATGCATGTATGTAGGGCCGCGGTCCGAATTCCACTTTCTGCGCTTTTAGCAGGTCCGGTCCGAATTGCGCTCACGATGCATACAATTTTCATGGAGGGGTAAATTTCTGGCGCTTACACTGCTCACGGTTTCGAGAATAGGCACACTGTGCACACGATCGGTCCGAATTATAAGCGTCGTAAGCGTACCGACAATTCGGACCGGCTGTAAGAACTGTTAGTGATGTAAGCACCGTGAGCATAATTCGGACCACGGCCTAGGATACCATTAACGGTCTCACAGATTCAAATATGCTATAGATACACGACGGCAAATGTTCTTGCAGAGGGGAGTATGAAGGGGCACTTGCCCACCTATATTCCACCTCTCCGTAAAATTTCTAATCTGCAATGTGGCTTAGGAATTTGCAATTAAGGCTCCACATTAATTTATTACTATTACCTCTGGCTTTCATAGGTCGCTGATTCAAATCCGGCTCGACGGATCAAAAAATACAAAATTTTTTTAAACAACTATTTCAAAAAGGAAACTTTACGTTCTAAAGAGAGAAATTTAGTTTAGTTGTGGACAGTACGTTGTTCAATAGAATCAGGAAAATAGTGTGTACAAATATGATAAAGTATAATAAACTATGTAAAAGTATCTACAGTATTCATTTTGTGCTTAGTGAAATTTTATGAGTCCATTCGCTGTATGCATGTGTTCTTTTTTAACGAGGAGTAAGAGCATCCCAAGCCGAAGTCAGTGCGGGGCTTCCGTCGCTCTCCCACTTTCGATACTTCATCTTTTGCTACTTAGATATATGGTACTGAAGCCATAGAGATATATATACTGGAGATGACAAGCAGCGATTAAGTTGAAGGGGGACGTCGTCGCATTCACTTGCACGCAAAACAACAACAAATTGATATAACGCTCCAGTTTTGTCTCACTCACTCACACGCTAAAACAACAACAATTTGATATAACGACCCTGTTTTGTCTCACTTCTCACCGCTTGTCACCGCTTCTCACCGCTTGTCGCCTCCAGTAGCTCTATGACTGAAGTTCACACGCTAGTTTGTCTATTGGTAACATGTTAACTGTTTGGAAAGCACTGACAACCCTTAGTGTGCTAAGACGATAGGTTGATCGGATTCCGGCTATGTATGATATCTTCGTCGCATATGCCCAGATCGGTGCAGCGTATAGCATTATGGAGCTCGTGACCGTTGCTAAAAGTTTTCGCCTGCTGGAGTGTGGTCAGCCAATGTTTGCCATGATGTGTGAGAGTTCACCTTTCAAGCTTTTTCGCTAGTCGTCAGTAGATGGTCCTTGAAGGACATCCAAGTGTCGATTGGTACCTCAAGATATCGCAGATTTGCTGGGAGATAGATGATCTCGTGCTCCAACTCCAGGTCTACACTACGAAACCATTGCATGACTATCGATCGCATCACTGCACAAATGGGCGCTCATGTTTAGATTCCACTCAATGTTTGGATTTCGGTCTTGTTTCTTCAATGTAGCACAGATCCATTGCCACTGTCCCTGAATTTCAATGACAATATTGCACTCTTCATGCTGTTATACCACTGGTTATTTTTCAAGCTTAAAAAAAGCGCAGGAAAAACTAATCGTGCGACAAGGCGAACAAAATTAAAAGAAAGAGATACCGCTCTTTCCGACGCTAGTGGCATATAGTAAACGAAATTAACAACTGCTTTGTTAAGATAAACGCCGGTTCTAGCGCGTTTCATAACATAACATGGTACTTGCCATTATTTATACGTACCGAATTGTCAAAAAAAGCGTGTAGCGGCTGGAAATGAAGCTCCCAGTGGTTGTTTTTTGGCTTGAACTGCTAGCATGTTGCGAAACACTGCTCGACAGTGGCGGATCCAGACCTTGCTGTTTGGGGGGGGGGGGGGGGGGAATTGATTTGATTTGGCTATTTTGTTTGATCAATTTAGCTACATAGACTGCACTTAGCAAAAAAGGGTCAACAGATCCCGTCATCAATTATGTTGTTTTCATCTTATTATTACCTACGCAATATGTTGTCTTGTAGTCTTTTACTTTATTATTTTAAAAATAAAGTATTGTTATCGATTTAAAAAAAAAAAAATTTGCCACACTGAAAATTTTCGCGATTCACCAAAAGAAACAAAAAAAAATTCGCCGTCCACCGTACGCAAAATCGTTTGAGGGCTTATAGCTTCCAAACCCTATAAGGTATTAAATTGCAATTTTTTTTCTGGATAGACTGGGTAGGCCCCTTTAAGAGACCGCGTTTTAGACGGAAAATTATGGTTTCTAGATATCAGCAACCGCTTATGTTAGGAGGTTGAAACTTGGAATTTATATAGATCTTCGATAGTGAACCCATTTGCAAAAAAAATTGATAGTGAGGGTATAAAGGGTAAGAGTGGGGGAGGGTGGAACGGAAAAAGTTTCAATGTTTATCTCTCGAGAACCTATAATGATATAAAGTTGAAACGTGGTATTTAGATAGAGCTATAGGAGCAGCATGTTGGAAAAATATAATTTTGTATAGGGGTAGTATGGTACGCAGGTAGGGGTGTTTTTCCTAACTGTTGAACGGTTTATGCTAGAAAGTTGAAACTGTAAATAAGCTAGGAGAGTAATATTGATTAAAAAAAATTCAAATATCCATTGGCGTTTGGAAGGAGGGCAAAAAAAAATATCAGAGAAAATGGAATGCATATACCTATTTTCACGATTTTCATCATATCTATTAGGAATTTCCAAATATTGAATTCATTTTTATTCTACGGATTCTTCATATAAATACCTGGAAAGTGTTTTCAGGATTTTTTGAAATTCGACCCCCAAGATGGTGTAATGGTGTTGTATACATTTTCACAAATTCAGCCGTATCCCTCAGGTCTGATTAGATATCGAATAACTTTTTACTTCCACGGGCTTGTTTAATAATCACTAAAAACTCGATTTCAAGTTTTTTCCCTTTTCAACCCCTAAGTGGGTATAATCCGGTTGAACACGTTTTCACGAATTCCGTCATATCTCTTAGGAGTAATAAGACATCGGATTGGTTTTTACTTCCTCGGGCTTTCTTTACTTATATCTAAAAATCTATTTCAGGATTTTTGGATATTCAATCGCTAAGTGGGTGCAAGGAGGCTGCATATGTTTTCGGAAATTCCTACATATTTCTTAGATCTGATGAGATATCGGATTCATTTTTACTTCCTAAGGCTTCCTACATAATCATCAAAAGTTTATTTCAGAATTTTTAGATATTCAACTACAATAGGCTTTCGACATATTTCTCAGAATTGATGAGATTTTAGATTGGTTTTCACTTTTACAGACTTTTAATATAATCGCTTCCTAATCACGTAGTAACTGATATTATACTAGCATGACCCAATTATGTAATTCATATGTTATATGTGGGAGCGGCGTAAATCATTCTAAACACTTCCAGACTTTTTTTTTTAGGTTTTCCGTCACATAGTTACTTACACCGCATCTCAGAATTAAACGCGTTCCGAACTTCTACCCAGAAAATAATAAAGTTGCGCCCAGACTGTTGGCATATTTTACTTTATTATTTTTTAATAATAAAGTATTGTGATCGACCTGAAATTTCAAAAAAATTTGCTACCCTGAAATTTTGTATTTACACGTTTTAGGACTAGTAAACACCAAAAAAGCAAAAAAAAAAATGTCCGTCTGTCCGCCGTATACGCCGTCCGCCGTACGCAAAATCGTTTGAAGGCGCGTAGCTCCCAAACCCGTGGGTAGATTGGGTGAACCCCTACGGATGTTATCTTGAGGGGGTGGGGTGTAAGGGGGGATGTTCGAAATATCGAAATCGAAATAACCAGGAGGCTATTTGGAACGTTATTTTTTAGGTTGTCAGTCGCATAGTAACCTACACCGCATCTCATCATTAAACACGTTTCGGACTTCTACCCATAAAATAATAAAGTTGCGCCCAGACTGTTGGCAGATTTTTTATCACGGTTCTGTTCTGTGCTTCGCATTGCACCGCAGTACTATCGGAGAACGGTTGAAGTATGTATGTTTAAAAAAATTGGAATAGCTCTTTGGGGGGGGGCGCCCACTCCCCCTGTATCCGTCAATGCTGCTCGAATGCGCTATGTTCCGGCTTTTTTTTTACAGATTGCGCTATGTTGTCGCTTTTTTGACAGTCACTGATATTTTAGCTGTTCGGACTGTCTCTCTCACACCAATGTCTAAATTGTATGTTAAATTTTCTATCTCTCTCCATTTGGTTTTTCTAGCCGCTTTAAAGCGCCAAAAATAACCAGTGTCATAACAGCATCAACCTACTTCCAATTCATAGAATATAACGTCTGACCAGAATATTGCCAAAATGCGTCGAAAGCATTGGTCAAACTTCATTTCACAGTCCTGTAAAGTTGTCATTCTTTGGGTTATACTGCTTCGCACGAAATTAATTTTGAAATATCCTGAGAAAATGCATAATTAACCTCAAAAAACTCAGCGAATTCTGAAACTAATTTTCTATGGAGACACAGTGATAATTTTCAAAGAACTTCCATGCCAACTCTCAATCCAAAGAAATTTTGCATCCCACTGTTCTTTGTCTACGCTACAAGAGGTGCTTACACACCGACATCCATATAAAATCAAGCGCGGACTTTTTGATCATAAAGGCGGTCGAAAATTTGTTGTTGTTTCTTTTCATTAATTTATACCCAGCACAACATGCCCCTTGTACAATTAAAAAAAAAAAAAGAAGAAGAAAAGATGAAGAGAAAAGCGTCCGTCCCAAACATTCAAAATGTCAGAATTTTATCGCCCAGTCCCCTTCAAAACACTCACCCATTTATTTTAGCGCAGGCACATTCATCACTATCGGTTAACCGACACCAAAAAGAAACCGACGATAAAACGACAAGGGAAGGAATAGTCTACTCTATGCTGTTGTTTCATTCATCCCCACCATATTTCTCCATTGTTGAAAATGCAGTACCGAGGAGGGGGGGGCGGACTATCGCGAACCGAAATTTTTGACCGTGTACAAGTTTTAGCCCACTCCATAAAAAGGGAGGGAGGTGAATACGATTGGTTATCCCCTCCATCTTGGAAATAGGTTGGCTTCATTTTTTTTTCCTGAATTACTGGCGTGCGCATGACAATGCTTGTTTTTTGGAGAGGGGATAGTTTGAAAGGTTGGTAATTAGTTTTGTGAGTGAGATGACTGATTAGGTAAGCGAGTACGAAGATAATGATTTGTGTGTTTTATGATGACATGCGGCACCATTTAAAAGATAGTTGCGTGTTTTTTTTTTGTATTTTAAAGTGGCATTTTGAAAATAGTAACCGTTTTTCAAAATCGACGTATATTTTTCCTTTTGGGAATGGTGGCTGGGTTTCATAGCGGGACGATTGATTGGTGAAGCGGCCTAATAAATCGAAAAAAAGTTGATTTTAAATCGGCATTAATCTTTGGCATCTTTAGGAACAGGCGCCTTAATTGACGCAGTCTGACAGCAAAGGACCAAACCGAATTGCGCGTGGGTTTTCCGTCCTTATCGGCACGCTTGCGCGAAAAAGGGAGGGAACCAGTAACCCAACGAACAATCTAAAAAAAAAAAGAACAGGACCAAAGCAAGCACAAATAAAACGAAAAGCAGGAAAAACCATTTTCTGCTTTATGACACAAGGGGACTATGTTGGTTCTGCGTTTTACGATTTATTGGAACAATGAGCAAAGTCGAGGGAGGGGGATAGGCCGAACGTAAGCCAGACTAGGGACGACGAGAGGCAACCCTGGTACACAATGAGCCGCGCCAGATGGTAACGCCACAAAAGGAACGATTCGATGGCCGGGCCATTTGTAAAACTGCCACAGGAGTGAGTGAAACAAAACACATCAACCAATCGAGTTTTGTATAAATTTTCCCCCACACGAAACCACTGGTTCCGTTCGTTTTTCTTCTTTTTTTTGGGTCGGGTAGAGCTACTTGTTTTTCATTAGATTTTGTTGGTAGGATTTTTATCATAGCCCATAAAACCGACCGTACCCAGATCCCATATTATAAAATCGCCTTTGATATATGATTGCCATTGAAATGATGTGTGCGTGTGCAGCTCGCTGTTGAAGGTGTGTGTGTGTGTTCACGGTGAAGTTTAAAGAGTTTTCACAATGGAAAAAACGTTTTTCGGTCGTACCGCTAAAGTAGTGTAAAGTAAAAGGTTAGTTGGTTTGCCTGCTAAAATTATTTTGCAGTGACAGAGAAAAAGCAGAGTTAGTTCTGTGTCCGGTCTTTTAACAGTCCCCCGGTGTCGATTAATTAATAAATTCGTCAACGTTCTTTTTTTTTTGTTATCGATTTGTTTATTTCATAGTTTAGTTTATTGTTTCGTTCTTCTGCAAATTAATTTAAATTTGAGTTGCGTTTATGGAGTACCCCACTATTGAGTTGATGTTTTCGTTTTGTTTTGGTTACTATGGAACGCCGAACTTTTAGATTTTTTACGAAAAGGTATTCTTTTTTTTGTTAATTTTACTTTAATTTATGTTTTGTTTCGTTCATTTTTATTTTTTATTGTGTTTTCCTTTGCCTTTCGAAAGTTCTTTCAAACATTTTTTTCGGCTCCCCTACGAACGTTGGCATATAAAAAGTAAAACGAATGAAAAAAAAAACATTCGTTACCACTTTTTTGAGCACACGTCTTTTTTTGTGTATTTCAAACATAAGCAAACCGGTTTGAGAGCGACTTTAAAAACTTCCCCCTCAAAATATCAAGTTAATAAAGGTTCGTACACATTTTCATGGAGTATGCATGCGAATGGTTTAGCACGTTTGTATAGGATCGGTGAATATTGTCAATTGTGAATGTGTGCCTGCAACACACATTCACAGTAGTCAAATAATCAATATGGTTGTGTGAGCAAATCTCGAAATGGTTTCCATAGAAATGTTGGGATTTCAAGTTATAAATGGACGGCAAATATAGCGCCATATTTGATTTCGAATGCTGCCCATCCAGCGCGAACATGTGTGCGAAGTTTGTTATCTTTATCGCGTTTACCGAACGCAACCAACACCAATATACTCGTACCCACTGGGAATGCTTTCTCGAATCTATGATACCGAGGCCGTTTCCAAAATGGCGACGAGATATTAATTGTGCGTGGGGCCACCACTACTACACACATTTGATTTTAAGTTATCATCATTGCCTTCGATAATCTCGTCAAATGTAAAAATGTCGACAATTAAAACGTGGTGTTTGGTGCAGACTTGGTCTTTTTTCGTGGCATTGTGAATTGTACGTTGTGCGAAACGGCAATAAGATTTCGTCAGTGTGGTGTGAAACTAAAATTAGGCAAATTGGCGAAGAGGCCAGATTAACACAAAAAAAAAAAAGAAACACAGCAAAGAACAAAACGAAACGTATGCATGGTTCACGACTGGGGGCGGTGTTTGTTTATGCTAAGTGATTAGAATAAAAAAAAATTGTTTAAGTACGACCTCTTTTTGCTCTCTTTCGCTCTTTGTGCAATTTTATTCAATACTAAAACCCAAATCGGTTTGTTTTTTCAACCCATTTTAGATCGGAACATTTCAATAATATTCAAAAGAAAGAAGAGGAGAAATCGAATGAACTAGCAGCAGCAGCCGCCGCAAGCAGCAGCAGCAACAACAACAACAACAAAGCTCTTCAATCAACAACTCTACCACTAAAAGACAACACAAATATCCAATACGTTCGAGTCTCGTCGTCTAGTGGTACCGAGAATATTTATGAGCCTACAGCCAATAAGGCGATTATCACGCAAACAGCATCAGAATGCCAAGTATCGGCTTCAACGTCGTCTAACATTCAATCGAATTCGAAATTGATTGATTCGAAACAATCGAATACGGCAACAACGTCATCATCATCATCAACATCGGCATCGACGTCATCGACACTATCGTCGGAACGGCCACTCAAGTGTTTAGAAACGCTGGCACAAAAAGCTGGTATAACGTTCGACGAAAAATACGAAGTGGCCAGCACACTGCTCACGCTGGAAAAGGCACAGAGTCCGGCGCAGGTGGCAGCGCCATCGGCGGTGCCACTGCAAATCTCCCACGAACAATTGCAACAGCTACAACAATTGCAGCTACAGCAAGCGTTTACAACGACCGCGATACAAGTCAAACAGGAATTTCCCAATCAGAATCAAATGGGTCAAGCGAATAATATGGGCGGCGAATTGAAACAACAAATGGTCGATCACGGCCAGGGTCAAGTGCAACAAATGCAAATGATTGAGGGTGCACCGCAAAGCCCGCATCATACACCGAATAGTACGGCTATGGTACAACCGCAACACTCGACAACAACAATTAGTACAATGTCGCCGCTACAGGCATTGCCAACGGGACAAGTTCCAGCCGAATGGGGTCACGGTCGAGTACAGGTCCTATCCAATCAGGGCTACCTGCAACAAATGTACCCGCAACTACTCATGTCCGGCAATATTCTGCAAGGTGGTTTGGGACAACAGCCGATTCAAGTGATAACAACCGGAAAACCGTTTCAGGGCGGTCAAATTACAAATCAAATGCTGACCGCTCACGGTAAAGCAATGCTTGGCAATGCTGCCGGAAATTTTAACGGTGCCTATACGATACCAACGATTCCATCGAGTCAACCTCAAACGCTTCTCTTCAGTCCGGTTAGCGTGCTAAGCTCGCAACCACAACAACAACAACAGCAGCAACAAAATATTATTCCAACTATGTCAGCGCCATCGAACAATAAGACTCAATCGCATCAGGATGTTCAGAAAAACATGCAGGGTCAGAAGGTCCTGCAAAAAGTCGGTGGTCAAGGCAATACGGTTTCTAATGCGCACACGATGGCCGCGAATGCAGCCGGTAGTCCTCAATCTGCTCAGCAGTGTGTTCAAGTTTCACAAGCAATGCCAACCGCTCAGATTATCAGTCCACTACAACAGGCCGGTTCACAACAGATGCAATTCACAGCTCCATGGTTTCAAAGTGCCCAGTTCTGGCCCAACGGAATCCAATCGCAAACACTTTTAGCGCAAAATCCAATCATAATACGTGGAACGCATCCGGACGGTTCGCAAGGAATGTTCATTCCTCAAGCAACTACTCATCAAGCTATGCAGGCGCAGCAACACAATCGTAAGTTTTATCAACTCAAAAATTCTGGTCACAATTAAATTTTGTACTTTGTCGCATGGTTTTTCTTTTCAGAAACCCTTACACTACCCGTACCGCAAAATATTACAAAACCCCGACCACAAATCGAAGCTCTAGCACCGAAACAACAAACTCGTGCTCCACCAATTCTACCGCAAAATGGTCCTCCGTTGCGACCGGCTAGTTCCGTTTCGACACAAACTGCACAAAATCAAACCGTTATGAATCAGAAGCCGAATAAAATTCGAAATAAACAACACGCAGTTCGTCCTGCCTTGCCCGGTATGAAAACGGACGCATCGAATCAGACGAAAACCGGCTTGGCGCAAATTCAACAACAGCAACAGAAGCAGACTATGCATCTTGTCGAAACGCCGGCCGGCAGCAAGTAAGTTCGAAAGGTGGTTTCGTTGGCGAAGTTTTTTGCTAATTTGGTTCTTGTGTTTAAAATTTCAGAATGGTAGTCATGTCGCAGCCACAGAATCAAGGCGACAAGCAACAAACTATTCAGATACAACAGATACCTCAGAAGCAGCAACATCCCCAGCAAGGAATCATTCAGCAGGTATATTTCGTCCATTAGTAGTATAGGATCGTCTGATGGTCATCGCACGTATTGTTGATCGACTATTTGAAATTGACGAGAACTCAGGCTTAATATGTAGTGCATTCAACGTGCAGGGTAATTTACTTATATCCTTAGAGCGTTCTAGTCTGCCCCCTAAGCATAAGGCTCGGAACTTTTGCCTATCCTTACTAACATGACTCGAAAAGAGTGCCCACGTCTTTTTTTCGTGGTTGAGCTCCCACTTGAACTAAACTTTATATGCACTAAAATTCATCTTGTTATGCTCAATGGCTCGGTTAGTATTAAATCGATTCCAACTAGGACTAACCGAGCAGCATCCTCTCCATTTGGACTATGCGAGTATTAAGACTCTTCTGACACTAAAAAACGAAGCGTTGAATTAATTGCAATGCCAAAAGAATCATCAAAGGAAACTTCTTCATTAGGTGCGTTCTAATGCTCTTCAGAGTAGGCTTGCACATTTTAGTTCACCGAAAGAAGCGATCATTTCAAGTTCGCGAACCCTCGTGAACTAGTTCGTTGTTTTAGTTCACTAGTTCGCGGGAGTTCAGCCGCCAACTTGAAAGAACGAAATAGTTCGAGAACTTATTGAATTAAAAGACCGAACTTCAACTTCAGTGATGAGAGTGATGAGGTCCTTAGGTACAATGTGATGACCTAAAAAAAAAATGGTCGTCACTGTAGAAGTAGAAAAGGTCGTCTGATAGAATGTGATGCTTCAATTCGCTTTACTCGTTTCGATTTGAATGATTGGCAGCATTTGCGTTTATCACAACACAAATGCAACCGAACTGCAATAAAATCCAATCCGGTGACAGTTTTATTGCCGTTTGTTT
Organism: Beris morrisii; assembly: GCA_951812415.1. Taxonomy (NCBI): domain Eukaryota; kingdom Metazoa; phylum Arthropoda; class Insecta; order Diptera; family Stratiomyidae; genus Beris; species Beris morrisii. The sequence continues at coordinate 126,731,692 of OX638311.1, forward strand.
TAAAGCAAATGAAGGAAAAAGAATTACATAATTGTTACACAACGAAACGGAAATGTCATTTAACTTCAAACTTGACAGCGCAGGGCTGCCAAATTTTACCAATGAAATTTACTCCACATAATACCCTGGATCGTTTTTTTTCGCCTGCCGATTAGGTGCTCTATTCTGTAGAGCATTAAAACACACCTATTAAATAACACCGCCATTGGGCTACAAAATTGAATAAAAGTAAACATTGAATGCATAATTTAAAAAAAAAATAATGAACTTAAGACTTCTATGCTGACAGTGATTGAGACCATTTTATCCACGTGTCGTTACGGAACCGATAGATGGCAAAAACTCTGTTTGAACTGAATGGCCAATCCTGCTATACTCCGAGAGTAGCCTAATTGCTCAGAAAATGTAAATATTTTTCAGGGTTTTGCACTGATGGATTTTTCTGCTCTATACTCTTAATGTCAAAGTAAACCTAAATCTGTGCTGCACTGGCTTTTCACAGGATAACACTGAACATCACCGAGTGAATATTAACACTAGTCTACAAGCGTTGAGATACTTGCTGGTCTAGAATCCCATCTTTTCAAAGGAATCAGTAACAGTGCCAAATAAACAGCACAGCTACTTCCCTGTATTCCAAATGGACTGATAACTTTTTGAAATTGAAGAAGACAAATTTTTAAAAAGTATCTCTTTTGTTAGTTTACGTGAAAATCTTGTAAGCAGCGAAAAAAGAACTTTCATTGTGGTATGGTATGGTTGGGGGTCTGAGATACATTATTATTATTTATTTGCTGGTTAGAGTCTGTAAAAGCCTTACAGCTTCTCGAACCTCGGTCTGAATAGTCTTTTGTTCCTGGCTCTTAACCACTCCGTATGTCATCTATATTCCCTTAAAAATGGGATGATTTTATGAGATTCAATTCATCTAGACTCTGGCGTCACTATCAACACAGAACATTTGTAGTGGTCTGAAGTGCCACATCTCAGCCATTTGAATTCCGAGTATCTATATCCTTGTCTTCCTATAGGGATGTATCTTGTTATGAACCCTATAAGTTGATGGAGCTTCCTCTATATTCATAATTTATTGTCAGGAAAGTCGGGCAAAAAACCGCCCAGCAACAGTAACCATCTTGGATCAAAATATGGTTAGAGAACATCTACACCCACCAATATGGGAAAAAGTACAACTCCTTGCAGAGTTTCTTTGGTTGCTTTCATTCTACTATTTCCACCACAATATAGAGTCTACTCCCTGTTCAAAAAACATTGGAAATTTTTTCATATTTGTTTTGATTTGCACAAAAATTTTCCAGTTATAATTTTGAATTTCCTTGGTACTCTTCCATTTCCTTTCATTGCTCGATTTCGGTTAACAATCTTAATCGAATTCACACCGGGACTGAATCTAAATTTTTTACTCCTTTACTTGTAAATTGGAGTGTTTTTGAGGGGATGGAACAGCCCACGAAAATCTGAAGGGATCGCAATGGGTCCATATGGCGCCTAGTAAGCGCGGTGGTTCTTCTTAAACCTAAACCTACTTGTAAAGTAAGGATTTAAACTCTTAAGGAATCATTTCATTTTCCCGAAGCAACGGGTTCGATAGGCTTAACATTTAATCCGCGTCAAAAAAAGTCAACAGTGTGCTTCGATAGAAAACTCAGTTCGGACGAAGAGACGTTGATGTTACTAAAAAACTATTTTTTAAGGAAATTGTAATGGTGGTCAGCACTTTATTGTTTTTTTTCGCCCCTCTCAGTAACTTACGTATCACTCTGTCTGAACAGTTAAATTCTAGAAAAAAGATGGTAGGGAGTTGGCAGTAGGGAGCAGCTTTGATGTAGTTAGGAAAGAGATATTCTGGCTAAACTATGGATTGGTCTAAAGACTAGTCTTTTTAGCCGCAGCTTAGTCTAAGTAAATTTTCAACCACTCAAACTGACGATTAAAGTATCCTAGCCGCGGCTAAACCATTTTCACCATCAGATGGTCGATTCAGATGGGTTGAACATTTTCTAGGACTTAGTCGCGACTAGAAAGAATCGAGTGAAAATTAACCTTAACAGTTAACAATGGTCGTTCATTAGGTCTAAAAATCGCCAAAATGGGGTCGGAGATGAGCATAAAGTTGGCTGATGAGTCGGTTCTATGCCCCATCAAACGTGTAAAATGGATGATTGACTTAGAAGCACTCGGACAAACTGAGGGGGCTTGGGCGAATCTTTCTAGTTGCCGGCAGGCTAGAATGTGCTGGCCGAAACTTGACAAGAGGAACTCTAGTTTCATAGTGTCTGTGAACAGGAACACATGGTCTTAACGGAACATTGTCCTTTTGGGACACATGGGACTGGGAATACCCATGGCTGATCTGTGTCGCTGTGATGATGAGAATATAGAACATACACTGGAACATCTAGTGTATGGTTGTGAAAGTCTGACTCGTACCAGATATCGGTACTTGAGGAAATTCTTCTTGACCGATTTATCAGAACTTGCAATGATACCTTTATGGAGAACTACTCTCTTCATAAAGAAGAGCAATATTTGGAATCAATAGTTAAGAGTTTGGTTTATTATACGAGGGGAGCACAATGAATCCTTAGTGATGTCTCGTGATGGGCTGTGGCACAGTGCTACGGTTCACTCCTCTAAACCTAACCTAGGTCTAAAAATAATGTAGGAGATAGACTGCAGCCCTGAGAAGACAGACGAGTTAATTCTGCTGTAGAAAGACAACACAGTCACGCCAAGTCATTGAAAGCCTTGGAACGTATGTCTTGATACGTTCGAGAGAGCCTGTCCCGCATACCGAACCTCTTCGTCTCGTAACTCGCCTACATTCGCGGTCGCGTCTCACGTGTTCATGCGCAGAGCACAGTAATCTTTTTGAAAGCAAATAATAAAATATATTGTGTATATTGGTGTGGAGCCGTCACAGGACAACGCAGCTTCCGCGCCAACCATTCAACTTTAAAGACTTTCTTTTCATTAACAAACCAGTAAATTATGATGTCTCGCCGGTGTGCCGCCAATTGAAACTACCAAGCATTTTTTTATTTCTTGGTTCATGTTTTGTTATTATTCGTTCTAACAGCAGTCTATGAAATCACAGCACCTACTCTCCAAGACGCTGCTCTGCTCAAAGCTATTCTAAACCATAGAGCATAACGATATGAAAAACTTACTCGAAAAACCAGTTCATACAATAATTGCTGGAATCTCCTCCAGATTGCTAATGAACAACCATCACATTGCAAATCTGACTTTATTTTATTACCGAATTAGGATCTATTTTCAGGATATTTCAGCAGTTCAATACACGTCTGTTTATCCGAATGGTATCTCCCATTGTTCTCCAAAAATCCTTTACTTCCGGAAATTTCACACAGAAATGTGGAAAGTCGTCTATGTTTAATCATCCAGAAGATAGGAAAGCAGATTCAGCTAACGTCTCAAATTCATTACATTGGTTTCAAAGATTTGGATACAAATTGAACGATTGATTGATTTCATATCATTTGATCCAGGTCAAAAAATAACTACTATCTAACTGTGATAGAGTCCAGATAGAAATACCGAAATGGAAGAAGAGATTGCATTCTGGGGTGTATTCGCATTTCGAAAATTGGGCATGGGGAGTAATCACAATCGCTCTCAGCGTACAAAAAATCTTTTTCTCACAACTTTTCAAGATTTTACTTCTGGCTGTTTTGCAGTATGCTGATGTGTTTATAGGGTTGACATAAAGAGGGATTTACTTTATCACATCGACTTATTTGTTTCGCATGTTACCTGTATTAGCTGCTCGTGAGCTGAGAACTTTGCCACAAAGATCGTGATAGCGATGCAGGTCAAAGATATAACTGTGAAATCGTGCTTTTCACAGCTACAGTCGGAGCTATACGACTCAGAGTCGTGAGAGTTTAATTATTTCGCTGGGTTCCATGAAATTACCCTATACTAAAATTTGCTATGCCTAGTTACTACTCAATTTTAAAGATAATGGAAATCATATGATTAATTCCTACGCAAGCTTTCCACTTAAATTTATGTTTAATTTGACTTCAGCAGCAACAACAAATCTTAATGCCGCAAGCGACAAACCAACAATTGCTGCAACAGCAAATCGCTCAGCACATTCAGTTGCAACAGCAACAACAAAACCAGCAACTCCAGCAACAACATCAAACACTTCAAAATGCCCAACAAACTCAGTTCATTACGCAGCAGCAGCAACAGCAACAGATTCAAAATCAGTTGATACAGCAGCAGCAACAACAAGCTCAAAATCAGGTTCAACAACAGCAACATCAACAACAACAACAACATGCCGGAATCATACATCAAATAGTAGTTCAACAGCAGCAGCAACAACATCAGCAGCAACAACAACAACAAGCTCAACAACAAGCCCAGCAGCAAGCTCAACAACAAGCCCAGCAACAGGCACAGCAACAGGCTCAGCAACAAGCGCAACAGCAAGCCCAACAACAAGCTGCTCATCAGCAAGCCCAGCAACAAGCCCAACAGCAAGCCCAACAACAAGCTCAGCAACAAGCCCAGCAACAAGCCCAACAACAGGCTCAGCAGCAGGCACAACAACAAGCTCACCAGCAAGCACAACATCAGGCTCAGCTGCAGGCCCAACAACAACAGCAAGCAGCACAGCTCTCAGCGGTTATAACGCACGTTCCAGTATCGGTGTCCTCCAAGAATATGGTTGGTACGATTTCGTCGTCGCCGCAAGGAACCGTAACACTTCAGTCGACACAAAATCCCTTACTAGCTATGACCACACTAACGACGTCTGCCCTTCCGACAACAATCAGCAATGCAAATACGATTAATGCGTTGAAAACTCAAGAACATAAAATTTGTGAAGTCGCAACACAATCTGTCGTATTACCAACCAGTTCAACATTAGAAATAAATTCGACGACATTGACGACGACGCCGAATAATTCGAATTTAGATATCAAAGAGATTCCTGTAAACGCTGTTCAGGCTATCACCGAATGTATCAATAATGAGACTGAAATTACGAGTTGTGACGAATCAAAAGTTGATCTGCCCGAACCAATGGATACTACTCCTGCCTCTGATGTAGTTAGCAAAGGTAAATTTATTACGAATTGTGAAGAATTTCTAATTTATTTACAATGTGTTTTTTCACAGGAAAAGAAGTCGAGAAAAGTTCAGAAGAAGAAAAACCAAGTTCGGATTGTTGTGTAAAGCAAACGACAACCGAGGAAATCACTTTGAAATCGTCAATATCTAGTCTTCCGAATACGTTGCAAAAATCTTCAAATGCAAAAGGCGAAAAGGATTTACCGAAGGCTATGATCAAACCGAACGTTTTAACTCATGTTATTGAAGGATTTGTTATACAAGAATCGAACGAACCATTTGCTGTTACTCGACAAAGATATGCCGAGAAGGAGAGTCTGTCCGAGCCTCCAAGTGAGTATTTTTTTTTTCTTTTTATCCTTATCTCTTAGAATACTTGAATGAAATATCTTCCCTTTGTACCAAGGCCAACTTATACTTTGGATACACAGCTCGTATACAAATCATAATATCGTCAATATCACCAGTATATCACCCAATATTATGCATATAGTACGTCAACGAGCTGATATCTACATAACATCCAACCTGTTTCCTTGTACGCAAATTCGATGATTTTAGCTGATATAGCCTTCTTTTAACTGCCATCAGCGCCATCTAAAACTGAAATCAATTGAAATTCCAATGAATGGCAGTTGTGGATTTTTCTATCATTCCGTCAGGTAGAATTGTTTGAGCGTGTTTTCATTTTTGTGTGCGATGTGATGGTCCGGTTTCTACAAGTATAATATGTATGGGCTATGGGCTATTTGAATAATGTGATTTGTATACAAGCAGTGTATCCATGGTATTATGAAAGTTCTTATCTCGTTATACTCTCAATGACTTAGATTCGCTTTGACACTAGCCGAGTACCGTTTTCTCTAGTCTAGAACGACCTATGGTTTTCACAGACTCGTCTGACATCGGAAAGGAAAATTCCTTTATTTAGCTTCAATATTAAGTACGCATGCGTCATAACCAATCACATTAACGCTACGATAGGTTGCTTCCATACCAAAAAAAAACTTTAAAATTATCACAATGGAAGACCTGTTTTCGAATGTTTCTGTTAGAAACCATTCCTTTGAGGAAGAACTTTCATATGGCAGGCAAAAGAGCTCCGTTACCAATAAAATGGCACTTAAATGAAATCTTTGCTATACTCCCTTCAACTCGAACTCTATCATTTTTCTAATAAAAAACTCCGAAAAAATTTCAGAAAAAAAACAAGCTCTGGAGGAACCAACATCGCCACCTACAATTCCAGCCGATACCATTGCTTGTGAACACTGCGGAAAATACGAACATCGTTCGAAGATGAAAAAGAAACGTTTCTGTTCATTACTTTGCGCACGAGCACCGAAAAACTCTTCAATCGAACCAACAGCTGAGAATCAATTAAATTCGTCCGAAGATTCAGCTCCTAGTAAAAACGTGAATACCGTAAATCCCGAAATAGTAGCGCCCATGGAAAAGATTCCACCAGTAGAAGCAATAACAAAAGTTGAAAGTGTACCCGAGGTGCCGCTTATGGTACAATGGACCGTATCCGACGTGTGTGAATTTATTAAAAATTTGCCCGGCTGCTGTGATTATGCCGAAGAGTTTGCCGCTCAAGAAATCGACGGTCAAGCTTTACTTTTGCTTAAAGAAAATCATCTTGTAAATGCGATGGGTATGAAATTAGGCCCGGCACTTAAAATCGTCGCTAAAGTTGAATCGATGAAAGAAGGAAGCGGCATGGACCGTGAACAACAATAGACATACTTTTTACATATTTTTTAATGCATATAAATTACATTTAGATGTTTTGATTAATACGAACTTTTATTTATTATTGTAAATATTGAAAACTATCTTAAGGACAGAGATTCGAATACACTATCGCAATTTACTTACGTAATTTAGGCTATAATTTAATTTTAAGACTTAGTTTTTAATTGAAGAACGAACTTTAAGTAATATCAAATTTGCGATTTCCGCTGTAAATAATTTTAGAATAAAAATAAATATTTAAAAGTGATTTTATAATAAAAAAAAAGAACGAACTGACTACAATTTCATAAATTTGCATTTTTATTTTACTCAGATTGTGAATGAATTTTGTAAAAGTAAGACAGCTTTGTGTGCATCGTAATGGAGACATATCAATTCAGAAATGACCATGATTCTAAAGTTTAAACGGATTGTTGTATTCTAAGTTTATTTAAAATGTATTTTAGCTTTATTTAAGATGCGTTGGCATTATCTTTGGACGTACGATACTCAATTTCGTAGTCGAATGACTAAGAATATTACATAATGTTCCATTCTTGTTGCGGAGAGTGTAGGGATTTGTTTCGTAGGCGAAAAAATTTGCGTTAATGTCTTGTTATCCGTTAGGTTAGGTTAGTTTATAGTGGCAGCCATCCAAACTATGGATCGACTCACTTAGACTATTCGATTGGTCTATTGGGATACCATACCCGTGACCACCTTAATGAAGTCCCATATAGGGAGTTATCGTAGCATTGCTACAGGGGAAAAGCTAGTCGAACCAGCCACAGATGCGAATGAACTTGGCTAGTTCATAAATTCGTGCTCCAGCCATGTCCGAGTCTGGAGAAGAACTAGCTGCCCATGGCTCTGAACCTACAGCTGGCTTGCTGGGGACACTCACAAAGTAGATGCCTAACGCTCTCTTCTTCACTTCTGCAGTAGTCATTATATTGAACGCCTAAGTGTTGTGCATGTCTGCCAAATAGACAGTGCCCCGTTATGACTGCCGTAATGTTCCGGGTCTCTATACGACTTCTTTTCAGAAGATCGGCAGTCCTTCTAGGATGTATTACTGGCCATAGCTGCCTGGAGGTTTCACACGTAGGTTGAACCATCTGCTATTGGTCAGCTCCATTGCCTTCCTGTCAAGATTACTCTTGATGTAATTGAGCGGTATTTTTACCGCTTGGGTTGCATGTATAGCAGCCATTTCAGATCCAGTTTTGGCCAGCTCATCGGCTGCCTCATTTCCTGGTATTCCTTTGTGTCCCGGAACCCAGCACAGGAAAACCTTATGAGCTGCGCCCAATGTTTTCAGACGCTCCCTACACTCCATCACTAGCTTTGACTTGACTAGGTTGGAGCTTAGAGCTTTCATTGCTGCTTGGCTGTCTATATAAATCTTTATACACGACTCTTCGGGAAATTTGTCGCGGAATTTAGTATGTCCACTGCACTGCTTACGGCAAAAACCTCGGCTTGAAAAATACTGCAGTAGTCCGGCAGACGAAAGGATACTTGAATGTTCATGTCGGCTGTCGATCAATTTTTGACCCATCCGTGAATATAGCAACTTCAGATTCCCTTATCACTTTTTGATTATCCCAGTCCCCCTAGTAGGGAAAAGGATATGGAATCCTGTATCGAAGCTTAAAAACGGAGTTATATAGTCGGTGAGTTCACTAAGCCCACAATCTGGAAATAATGAAAGAATGTTGCTATGCCCATAATCCGCAGATTTCCAGCAACCACCAGACTCTTTAGTCTCTTTATCTATTGGCAGCAGAAGCAGCATAATCTCCATTGCAGCTGTTTGCGTTGATTGTAAAGCGCCCGTGATGCCTAAGTAAGCCGCTCTCTGCACTTTCGTTAGACTATTCTTGTGCACGCTTTTGTCGAGGGCTGTCCACCATACCAGGCCACCATAAAGAAGAATGGGCCTTACGATAGAGATGTTCATCCAGTGAACCATTGCGGGCTTTATTCCCCATTTCCTGCCAAAGGTCTTCTTGCAAGTATAGAAGGTTTCTTGATGCGCTCATCAAGGTTTCTCTTCCAGTTAAGCTTAGCGAATTATTAAGAACAATTCCTAGGTACTTAGTTTCAGTTTTAAGCTTCAGAATGGTATTACCTATTTTTGGAATTGTAAATGGGGGTATTGCTCTCTTTCGAGTGAAAAGAACCAGCTCAGTTTTTGTGGGGTTAACCCCCAAACTACAACTTGCCGCCCATTTGTGCAATTTCCGTAGTGCTCCCTGCACTAATTCAGCTATCGTGGGTAGAAATGCCAGATACCAGTATAACTAGTTCATCAGCGTACGCTACCACTTTGATCCCGTCCCTCTCGAGCTGGGATAAAATAGGATCGACAACTAATACCCAAAGTAGAGGTGATAGAATACCCCCTGGCTGGTACCTCTGGACACAGTTCCAGATATTTCATTCTCACCAAAGGATGCATGTATCATTCTACTTTCAAGCATGCCGTCGATCCAGTTGGTAATGCCCAGATCAGCCCCAGCATTCAGCAGGGCTTTCCGAATGGCATCCCTCTCAACGTTATTAAAGGCTCCTTCAACATCTAGAAAGACACCCATGTTATCCGTTACTAAGATAGATTTTCTACCATAAACATATTGATAGAATTTCCGAATTCCGAATACAATGGCGTATGCTTCACGGTCAATTTGACTATACCTCTTTTGACAATCTGTCAACGTCTGCGAAGCGTATTGTAATGGTCTTTCGGTGCCATCTGGATATAAATGACTTAGCACAGCCCCAACTCCATATGGGCTATGGGTTAACTATCATTACATCCGATTGCATTTGTTCTTTAACCATTTTAAAGGCTTCTTCACAGTGGGAGTCCCAACAAAACTTAACAGTGTCTTTTAAAAGATTATTGAGAGGATAAATTACTGTACTTAAGTTTCTTAAAAATCTGCCATAATAGTTTATTAACCCAACAAAAGCATTCGAGCCTATTATGAAACTCGACTCGACACAAAAATCCCATTCTACTTGTCGAGTTTCAGTCGACTTTAAGTCGGAAAAAAGGCATGAGTAAAAAGAACTAGTCTGGGCGGCTTAGTGGTTAGAGCACTTGCCTTCGGCTCACCTGGTACCAGGTTCGAATCTGCTTGGCGACAAGTAATTTTCGAGAATGGGATTGGGTGCCGGACTACCAGTTCACTCAGCTGTAAATGAGTACCTGAGTTAAAATCGGGGTAATAATCACGGATGAGCGTGTGGCTGACCACTTCACCTCCTAGTATTCCGTTGGTCTAGTAATGAAGTAACTCTAGCATTACTTCAAGGCCTAGGCCCGATTTGGGCTGTTGTGCCATTGATTATTATTATTAAAAAGAACTGCGTATTATGACAGCCGATCGAGTGAGTATTTACTTGAAAGAAATGTCAAATTCACTCGACTGCTGGAAATGAAGTGACTTTCCAATTGTCGAGTTTCATAATACCAACTTTAGCTCGAGTCGAGTTCAAATGTGAGTCGCGCTACTCACTCGACTCGAGTTTCGTAATAGGCCCGTCTGACTTGATCCTTATTTTGAGGTCTTGGCATATTTTCAAAAGCTTAATTTTTTTTTGTTTTATTTTATGTATCCCCATTTTATCGATAAGATACCAGCAATATTCAATTTGATCAGCCATAAAATCGCATTTCTCTAAATTTACCCGCAAATTATAAACACTTAGGGCCGGTTTCACAGTCGAACTTTAAACCAAAAATTTGGTTTAAACTTAGGAATTTATTCGTTTGTTCTTAAGTTTAAACAAAATTTTTGGTTTAAACTTCCACTGTGAAACCGGCCCTTAGTCGGTCAAAAACTTGTTCTAATCTTTGCAAATAACCTGTATCATTTGGTCCCGTAATTTTAATATCATCTAAAAATACTGAAACCCCTTCGATATCTTTCAAAATATGCTCTATATAATTTTGCCACTTATCAGGTCCATTTGCAATTCCATACAATAACCTACTTGGTCTAAATAAACCTTTATGTGTACTTAACGTCAATATTTCGCGATCATCTGGATGAACTTCTAACTGTAAATAGGCTTTTGTGAGATCTATTTTACTAAATTTATCACCCCCTGGCATTGATGTAAAAAGCTCTTCTATTGTAGGTAACGGATGTTCATCGATGATTAAATTTGGATTACTGTAATTACCTTTTCTATGATCTTGTCTCCAAAATGACAAAAGAAAACAAGAGTTCACGTGCGATATTCTAAAAAAAGAGCCTTAGTATAAAATCTCAAGAATGCCGGGAAATAATATTTTTCAAATTAAGAAAAATATAACATTTAATTAAAAATTCCTTTATTTATAACTTTCAGTCACTTATTGTTTTCTCGTCAATTTTGTATTACAAAGTTCGTTACTCGAGGTTAATATGTCGAATACAAAACAAACATATTTTTTGAGAAAGAGTTCATAATTATTTATTTAAAGTGTATAAAAAAACGTACAATAAAAAAAGCAGGTACATAAAAAAAACTTTTTAGTCTTGCAGCTAATTGTCCATTGGGCACTGTATATAAATGAACTGTAGGTGAACTAATATAATTAAAATTTAAAATTAGATAATTCAATTTTTGAGAACTTACTATAATACATAAGATATTATACTCGTATGATTACAAAAATAAAGAACTTGGCGTTCTTGTACTATAAGAGAGGCGTTATTGCCATTTACAATGCATTTTCGATTTCAAATAAACGAATATTATCTCCATACTCTTGTGAAACAAAATAAGATTTTTTATACAGGGTTCCCTTATATTCTAAGTACTTCATCCTTAAACAAATTCGAGTCACAATTCGATATTAAGTTATAATAATCCTAAATCAACAAAATACTGCGTTTTCTCAGTGGAAACATTTCAAGATATTAATAAACTTTTTAGGACTTCAGCCTCACTAAACACACTTAAAACACCCAGGGCACGATCAACGGTGTTATTAAATTCAGTTGATTGTTCGTTAAATTGTAATATGTTTAAAGTTTCACATTCGAGTATAAATGAAAGGGATTCTTGTTCATTATTTTCATTCATTATTACTCTATTAATCTGTGTAGCAGGTTTTTCTCGCGCAGCTGTATCTATGAGTTAGATTTAACTGTAGCGAAATCGCAATAACAGATTTTGCGGTTAAAAAAAATCGCAACGGTACTATTCAAAAATGTTCATGAAGGTTTTAACTTAATTTATGAAGTTAATATGACCGTGACCAGGGGCCGAGCTTCCATAGGAGCAAGTGGAGCAACTGCACCGGGCGCCAAATTTTTAGGGCGCGATACTTACTGTTCCAGATTCTTACACAATTGTTCGGTCATGTAGATCCTGCTATTATCACTAAATTCACCGATTATAAATTTTGCAATTCTGAAATTCGGCATTCTACCTATCCATCCAAATACAATTTAACAACCCGTTGTACTCTCAAACGTTTGTTTCAATCGCCTAAATATACGGTTGCGGTTTGATCTTATCATATACATAAATACATGTTCATATCACCCTGTTCATTTTACTGTATCATTTTACTCCAACGATCCGACCGGTCTACATCATATTGTTCGATCATACATGTTCGAATCTATTGATTTATACTTTGACGCAAACATTTAATCTGTACCACGGTTCGACATCCAACACGCACGGTACTGTGACCTGTCAACACTTTTATGCGCTACGGCATACGTTGTATTCCGCTGAGTGTATATGTATTCAGTTTATAAAAGCACTCCATGAAATGGGTCCTCAGAGGCCCAGGCGCATACGCGGTGCCAATGTTTAATTTCTCGCCTTCTGCTTCAGGACATTCATTGTGCTCCAAAAATTCACAATTTAATGCATATTTCACTTCTTTGGTCACTAGAAAAGGGTCCCTCACAAATTGTGTCTTCAATATGAGATGCCGAATTCAGGGACGTCATTTGGGGGGAGAAGAGCAATTTCATAATTGAAGAGAACCGTGACTTTTTGATTTTTTTAAGAAAGCCTATTTTCAACGGAGTTTAAAAAATGTACGTACTCCTTGAACTGTTTTTGCGCACATCCCTACACTACATACTTTAATATCGACTCACATGCATTTATATACAGTAAATAAGATCTTGTCCTATGGGTAAAACTGGAATGACATCCCTGGTCGAATTGTATTCAGCCGAAGAAGCCTCATTTTCACCACTTTCAGTACTTCTATCCGTGCTGAAATGTTCATCATCCTGTATCACATCTTGACACTCTTGACCGCGGCTACGTTTCACTCCGTAAGATCTTTTGGTATATTCTTCCATTGAGTTCTATAAGATAAAGTTGTGAAGACAATAACAGATGTTGATGGAAAAATTTTTGAAAATCTTGCGGAAACAAGTCGATCCTTCGGGCACTTCGGTCTTGTCATTTTTTGTCATTTTTATCTGTTACAGGTGGGCTTGCTGATATGTGTATAGCACATACAATAAATGGTATTATGAATCATTACAAATAATTAGGCGCCCAATTTGACAGCAGGGGTTTACATTACCACCTTTTCCTCTATTTATATCATGTTCGATTTTAAAAATTATCCTTACTTTTTCGAAAACAAAATATCAAATTTGGGGCACCAAAACGTAGAAAGTGCGCCGGGCGCCACAACTATCTGCACCGCCACTGACCGTGACATATGGATATATTGTGCAAAACAATGCCGATGAGAATTTGTACTCCTGGGCGTGAACTACCGCATTTGTGTTTATTTCATATGCACCTGCAGTGTTTTATTATCATTCATTTTTAAAAAAAATTAAAACTTTGAATTATTCGGTTAAAATAATCATATACAAAAGTTAAGGCAAGCTGTGTCAAATATGGTCAATTCTACTTAAAATAATAGACTGACATAACTGCAGTTTTTTTTAATTTTTACCGAAAAAATAACCAAAATGCAGTTACCTCCATATAAATTGCCTTCGCGGTTATTATGACTACCATGATGTCAATTTTAAATTTTCAAAATTTTTCTGGGTATATGTTCGAGATTAACGCGTTTAAATCGAGTTAAGAGCTTTGAAATCTCTTCCCAAACGCGTTTACGAAAACACGTTGCTGCAATGCGTTTAACAGAAAATATGTACTGCGCCCCTCGCGGAAATCGAAGTAAACTTTCGAAGAAACTATTTAATGGTGTAGAAACTCAATGATGTACTTGTGCAACGACAGCATTACCTAATGAATTCACTATCCATTACTGCTATACAAGTATTTTAGTTTCAAATAATTTAGGAAGAATAAATTTGTTAATGAAACACAGCTGAATATCTATTTGTCAAAACAAACCAAGTGAAGCTGTCATATATAAAAATTAAACGAGTTGCCTAGTCTGAACACTACTTTTTTAACACGTTCATTTTACCTACTTAAACGCGTTTAAAATGTATAGTCTGTACAGGGTATAAGTGTATGGTGGCAGTCAAACTCAATAAGGAGACTATGATAATTGAATATGTACATATATATACTTTATAAATTACATTGATGAAAAATATGCTTTTCGTAGATTTTAAGTATTGTAGGATAACTAATAGCTGGGGTGATCATTTCTTCGTAGTCGGCCTGAAGTCTTTAGATTTTACGATACAGGCATAGGCGCGCCGTTGAGGGTGCCAGGAGAGGCCGGGACCCCCCAGGCCACGTCTTGGACCCTCCCAGAAAAATAATTCTGGCCCCTTCCAGAAAAGTAATTCCTTCCTATCCGCAAACTTTTTGTTGCCAATTGTTTTTTGTCAAATGTTTTTTTTAACAATACAAACAATGTAAAAGAATCTTTTAAAATGAACAAAGCAAATCACAACTGACTTTTGAAAATAACAAGACATTTTTGAATTTTACAATCATTGTTCTTTCGATCTGACGAGAGCTTTACAAGATTTTTTCAATTTAGCAAAATAAATTGGAAATTGTTTTTGAAAACAATAAGATTCTCATGAAAAATTTTGGAGTTTTACGAAATTGTAACAAGATTTTCTTCAAGTTTACAAACGTTTTTGAATGTAACTAGCTTTTTTTTGAGAATATCTTTGAATTTTACGAGAACTTTAGAAGATGTTTTCAATTTAACAAAGTAGAAATTGGTTTTAAACATAACGACATTTGCATCACAGAATAAATAAATTATTTTTAAGTAGAATTGGTTTTTGAATATATCGAGTTTTTTGTGAAATATATACCTACGATATTGAATTCGTATATTTGGGTTTCGGAACAATTTTTTGTAACTGAAGTCTTACCAGTATATTATTCACTTTGAATTATTACTTTGATGGTATTGAAATCAGAAAACTTTTGGTTATACGCTTAAATACATATATAATATTATAAATATAATAGTAATCATAAATAATAACGTTAAGTAAGAACTGCGAAAACAGCGAAAACAATAGAAAATAAGCTAGGAATGTAAATATTATATAAATACAATTTTTTTATCGAAATTGAAGAAAAAATCTTACAAAAAAACATCTTACAAAAAAAGCTTCTACATATCCATCAAAATCTTAAATCTTCGGGAACGCTAAAAATCTTTGAATTGAAGGAAATCTTCATATCTGGTATCGCTATATTCTCGAATCTCTCAATCACATTGAATTCAATTTTAAGGACTCTCTTTTGGTTGGTACTCGAAACTAAAAGACAATGAGTTCCGTAAATTGAGTGAAGACATTTTTACAGGATTTTTCTATGGGTGCTACTCGAAGGAGGACTCATAGGAACAGGGCCATCCTAACCACAGGGCTAAATGGGCTATAGCCAGTGGCGGTCATATTGCTTGTTCAAGGGGGGGGGGGGCCATTGAAGTTCAGTAGATACCGTAGAGAAAATAGGTGAGGTAGCTACCCGTTAATGCAGCGTGGATGAAGGAATTTCAGAATATTAAAAAGTATTAACATTGCTCTCAAGGCATTTCTTTAACATCGCTCATTTTATCAACTGATTGTATGATATCAAAAATTTGAACCTGTGTTGTATGATTGTAAGTCCTTAAGCAATGGAAAATTTAATAGGGGGTAGGAGCTAAAAAATAAAATTAATTGATTTCAAAGCTTGGTGAACATAATTTTCGATTTCAGTAGAAGTCGATGCCGATCTCGATTTCGGCAAAATTTAGAAGCCCAAACAGAGTTCAAGATCTCTTACATGTATGAGAAAATTTCGAAATTTCGCCAAATCCAGTTTGAAATCTTTGGATGTAAATTAGCTGTTTTTTGAGACCACTAGAAAAATAGTGCATTTAATTCTTAGTGGTTCTATTATCATACATATTTGATGAAACTCAATATTGGGCATTAAAATCCGAATCCCACAGAGGGTGATCAACGAATTATGATCACTTACGTTTTTTCTAGAAAATATTAAAACTAATTGCTTTATGAAGGTATTAGAGTATAATTAGTTGTCAACTTCACCGGAATGGGTTCCGGGTACTTTCTGAAGGTAAAAGACATATTCTTTAATGACCTGTCAGCAGGTAGAAACCCTTACTTTCGAAGAAAGTAGAGTTAATGCCCATCCCACCTAAAGAACTTTCTTATGTAGAAGTACTGCCTACTTAAATAAGATATAAATATACTGAGGTATTCAAAACAAAACTATTCTGAGATTGTTGGTGGTTAAGTCAAAGTGAAGCTTAAAGTTTTAAAGTGGGTAAATTAGACGCTAAGCAGCTTGCAGCCAAAATTAAGAGTGTTTTCAAAAAGTGTTCATAATGGGACGTGCAAAAGACATTACTGACTTAAAAAAAGTTGCTGAAACAAAAAAGCGTTGATGAAACAAAAAATATATTCCTATCGCGAAATTGCTTGAAAAGAGTGCGTTTCTTAAGGAACAGTAGCAAATATTGCAAAAAATTTGGAATTAGGATTGTCTCCACGTGCGAATAAACGCAAAAACTGCAGTGGAAAACGGAAGACAACACCGCGTACGGACAGACAAATTATTAATACCGCTCTGCAACATCGCAACGTACCCATTGAAGCATTAAACGCAACAATACGAGAAGAAGGCATCAATTTATCTGCAGTTACAGTGCGAAGAAGACCTTACGAAGCAAATATAAAATACAGGCGTCCCGCTAAAAGACCACGAATAACCGAAGTGATGAAGAAGAAACGGTTAATTTGGGCGAAACTTCACAAGAACTATACGGAAAGTGATTGGGATAAGGTAAATTAAAAAATAAAATTTGTTCATACTAGTAGATTGCTTAATATTAGACTTTTTGGTATTAAAATATTTTGACATTTACACAGGTTATCTTTAGCGACGAGTGTCGTCTAGAGGCGTTGACGGAATCAACAGAATTTGTCAGAAGACGGCCGCAAGAGAGATACCATAAAGACTGCGTGGTAACAAGGGTGAAACATCCCCCCACAGTGATGATATGGGGTTGTATAACATCCGAGGGACCAGGACCGGTCCATTTTGTAGAAGGGAATCTTCGTCAAGATCAATACAAAAACATTTTGTGGGATGAGCTTACACCATTTATGGACTCCTTACCCCTCGGAAGATCGCAATACACATTTATGCAAGACGGGGCACCTTGCCATACAGCGGCATCCATAAGAAGATTCTTTGATTATGAGGAAATCATGGTTTTACCTTGGCCAGGCAATTCGCCGGATATGAATCCTATAGAAAATTGTTGGGCTCATCTTAAAACCTTAGTGTATGAACGGCAGAATACTAATATTAATATTTTAAAAGAAAATATTCGAGATGTATGGGATAATAACTTAGATTTTAAGAACTTAGTGATAAAAAATATGAAAAGTATGACGAATAGAATTAAAGAGCTTCTAAAAGCAAGGGGGGGCTTTACTAAATATTAACACAGAATGTTTATTTTACTGTAAATACTTAAACAAGAATACATTTACAAGTTTCAATTTAAAAAAAAAAGTTTTTCTTCATTTTTGTGAGTTTCTGAGATAATTAAAGTCGAAATCGTGAAAAATTTCGAAGTGATCATAATTCGTTGATCACCCTCTGTATATCTCATAATCTAAAGACTTCAGGCCCGACGAAGAAGTGATCACCCCAATTATTAAGTTATCCTACAATACTTAAAATCTACGAAAGGAATATTTTATGTCAATGTTATTTATTAGGTATACATATGTACATTTTCACTGAGTCTCCTTATTGAGTCGATCTATAGTTAAGATGACTGCCACCATAACCTAACCTAACCTACTCTCTTAATTCAAAAATTTAAAAAACCAAACTCGGAAATTCTCTAAAACTATTTTCAATTATAATAACTTCATAAGCAGTATCTTATACCTGATTTACATCGCAAGTATTTTAGTATAGTATAGATTTTGAAATCTCGAAAAGTGTTTACAACGCTCTGAAGGCATTTGTTTGACAACGACTCTGATGATAACATTTTTAATTTATTTTGTAAGAGGTAACATTTGGAAACGAGGAAATTTAAATTGAATGAACAAGAGTCGAAAGCTTGGCATTATCATGCAATTTGAAATTTTGTAATATTTTATACAAGTAGTTGTGGTGACAGATAATTTGAGGGCTGTTCAGTGACTATTATTTGTATTGAGGATTTATTTCCCAAAGATTTTTTCCGCGGAACCTCTTATAATGATTCTAATTAGTGTAAAAAATATATGTTTTAAGTTTCACCCCGATCAGAAAAAAAAATTTAGATTCCGAAAAATAGGTCCCGATGTATTGACAAAACGGCCAAATAATATTATTCTATGGATGGTTGTAGTTTTAAATATATAGGTTATATACCATCGGAAATACCATCTAGTGATCGTAATGAGAAAGTGAAGTTTTTCATATTCAATCGGTTTCGACCGCATTTTTATAATGGTTAATAATACGAAGTTAGTATCGTCGGCAAAATGATCTGATTTCTAATGCTCAATATTATATTATAGAAAGAGAAAACGGTTCAGAAAGTCCTTCATCTAGTACGAAATCAAAAACTTTGACGGATTAGTGATTAAATGTAAAACATCATCTTTTTCGTCCTTGCTGAAGGACTCCTTTCTTTCATAACATTGAGCACTCTAAAAGACTTCGTATCGTTTACTGTTCCAAAGTTACGCTCAAAAATTTATTTTTTAAGAAAAACTTCAATTGCTGAATTTAGGCACTAGATGGCATTTTCGATGGTACACCACCTATAAATATTTAGAGTTCCAATCACCCACAGAATGATACTATACTAGGCCCTATGTCGATATTTTGGGAGTTTCCGGAATCTTATACAATTTTGGTTTCTTTAAGATTCTTGAGGCACGTATTCCCCATATATTATCGACATGAAACTTAAAACGTATTTACGTTAGTTACTGTAAATATTCATAATTAAGTTCTTATAGCTGATTTCTCTCGTGATTTCGACAAAACTATTAAGATTACTGGATTACCGATGAATTTGAATAAGTTTTATATCTGCTCTGGTGAATAGGTTTTTCGAAAACATACTTCAAAATCCACTCAAAACGACCTGGACAGCTGTGTTTCGCTGCATTTACCACAACTTACGTTTTAATCTAAGATTAGGACGCACATAATGACAATTGTCCTAGCATAATCCAAATCCAAATTTTTCAAAATTAGTTTCAAACAGTAAAAGCTACTTCCTTAACAGAACACATGACAACCCAACGATTGATTATATATATATTTATATTCGAAATTTTATTACTTTTCGATTGAAATATTTTTAATTAGACACAGTCTTCTTTTTAATCAGGAGACAAAGGCAAAAGAAGGATTAAAGAAAGACATAAGGTGGAATCCGATTTAATTGCATTATACTTTATTAAGTGTATCTATTAACCTTATAGTCTCATATATTTTTTCTTTAAAGCAAACGGGATAAGGTAATCACGGGTTACGAATTTGTTAGGGGGGGGCCATGGCCCCCATGGCCCCCCCCCTATGACCGCCACTGGCTATAGCCCTGGAGCGCAAGCCTTTTGGAAGCGGAAATTTTTATTGATGTTATGTTTTAATTTTTTTTAGGAAATACTGACCACAAGAGCGCAGAAATTGAAGATTGTATTTCAAAACTATTATCTGATTTAGATATCAATTTGGAAGATTGTAGAGAGCAATCTTATGATTATGCTTCTAATATGTCGGGTATATAGCGGCCTCCAAGCGCGCATTAAATCTATAAAAATCTTGCCAATTTACCTACCTTGTGCAGCACATTCTTTAAATTTAATTGGAGAGTCGACGGCGGAATGCTACGTACAAGCAACTAAATAATTTTTATTTCTTTAAAATCTATACAATATCTTTGCCGCGTCAACGTCAAGATGGGAAATTTTGAAAGATACGCTAGCATTAAAAAAACAAATTGCCCAAAAAATTAAGCGACACTCGTTGGTCAGCCAGAGCTGATTCAGTGAAAGCAACTGTTTCCGGTTACGAAAATCTTATAAATGCTTTGAAAGTAATTTCCAAAAGCCTGCAAAAAAATTTGAAGATGAGGGGTTGTTAAATGAGTTCAACTCACTGGAAACTGCTGTTATGGTAGCATTTTGGAGCGAAATATTAGAAATCATAGATAAAACTAATATATCACTTTAAAAAGTTGATATTACAATTGAAAGCATTATTTGATTATACGCTTCTTTAGAAACCTAACGAAAAGAAACGAAATACAGAATCATTTAACCTTTACAAATTCGAAGGTATAAAATTGTCTAATTCTGGAACTTTTATATTTTGTATTTGCCGCTTCCACTAGCCATCAAAATTGTATTTTCTTATGACAAGGGGCGCATTATTTTTAGTAGCCCACGGGCGCCGAATATCTTAGGACGGCACTGCATAGGAACTATTTCAAATTTTTTCTTTCAACTGCAGCTAGTGGAAAAGCAATGTATAAAACATTTTAAAGTCACAACCTAAGACTAATCATTCGTTGTTCATACAAACATCTAATTTGTAAGCACAAAACGGACGAACTTGTATGAAAAGCATGTGTGCCTTTCGGAAGAAGTCGTATGTTCTGAGCCATTCGGCCCCTGGCCCCTGCCAGATTTTAGGCCACTGCACGCCTATGGATACAGGCTTCGGATTTCAATGCGAAATCTTCAGTTTCATCAAATATGTATGAAAGTTAAACTATTAAAAATTGAATACATTACTTTTCTAGTGGTCTTAAAAACTGATGATTTACATTGATTAAATATAGAACAGAATTGACAAAATTACGAGATTTTGATAAAACTATCAAAATGTTCTAGATTTCTCATACATTTGAGAGATTTTAAAGTATTTTTGGACTTATAAATTTTGTCGAAAATGAGATCAAATTCTACTGAAAGCGAACAGCCTTGAAATTTTGTTCACCAAGCTTTGGAACCAAATAATTTTATTTTTTAGTTCCTGCTTATGCTATTAAATTTTCCATTGCTCAAAGACTTACAATAATACAATACAGATTTAAATTTTTGACACCATCTGATCAGCTGATAAATTAAAAAAAATATCAAAGGAATGTCTTCAGAGCGATGTTATTGCTTGTCGAGATTCCGAAATCTAATTACCTAAATCTGGCGAGGGAAATTAGTGATTATATGGGGATGTGAAAAAGTTGAAATTTTCAAGCAGTTAGAATCGCAGCGACCATAATATTTGTACAATTTCCATCCTCACTGTACTAGCGACGAACCACCACACCTAGTCTCTCTACAGTACCTACGTCAATGGCCCCCCGCTTGGAAAAGCAATATAACCGCTACTGCACTTAGTACATGACAATTTTCAGTTATTTATTGTATAAGTTTATTTCGAAAGTTCCCGAATAATTTATAGTGATTGACAAACTTTCATAAACATAAATTTTTTTTGTTGAAAATAGAGAAAATTAGAATGAATAAATTTAATAGGGTTTTATCGATGAATGTCCAGAACGGCTCAACCCCAACCCGACCAACGCATCCATCGCATCATATGATTGTTACGCTCACCGATTAAGCGATGATAGAAATTTCGGTCGATATATACGTCATTTTTTTGTTGAAAATAGAGAAATTTGGATTGCGTTATGAATGCGGGTCGAGTTATCCGGATTGATATAATAAATGGGAGGCACTTTCTTCGTCCGTAGTCTATATTCAAGTGTTCTATAATATAATTCAATACTTCAGTGCTCTACTATAACAGTAATTTTAATTAATTATTTTACTTCTATTGTAGTTGTGGCGTTGCCAACAGAGTGAATAAACTATAATGTGGTTTTAATACACCTA
Organism: Beris morrisii; assembly: GCA_951812415.1. NCBI lineage: Eukaryota > Metazoa > Arthropoda > Insecta > Diptera > Stratiomyidae > Beris > Beris morrisii. The sequence goes on from OX638311.1 coordinate 126,753,885, forward strand.
AACAATGAATGTCTCGAACGGCTCAGTTCCAAACCGGCCGAAATAACTTCTATCGTAAGTTTTACGATTTTCATAGCATCATATGATTGTTACGCTACCGATTAAGTGATGATTGAAATTTATTTGGTATATACGTGTGTACTGATGTGACCAATTGTGCACTGAGCCAGAATAGAGATTCTTATCCCCTAAATACGGTGTAATATGAATACCCTGTTTTGATTATCTGAAAGTATTAAAATTCATATCAACTCCGTTTGGATTGTCTGCAATGCATTAATTTTAACAATTCGAATACCTGCACATACGTCTCATAATTTAGCGCAAGCAATTTTCCGGCTGTTAAACCGATCGGTCCTTTTACACAGCACATAATAATCAAGACACTTCTCTTGAAGGATCGTGTATGCTGTTTGCGAATTTCAAGGTTCACATAGTCACAATGGCACTCAAACTGATGCCAATTTGAAAAATAAATCGAATTACAAAGCTCATTAGACTGTAAATAAAAACAAAAACTTGATTATAAATTGGGCCTCAATTTTTTCACAATATACTTAGCAGGTTTTGCAACATACCTTTTCGATGATCTTGTCTCCAAAATGACAAAAGAAAAACAATTCAAATAGCACACATGCTGCTAAAAATGCAGTTTTGCATAATTCAAACGTTACTTCTGTTTCCTAAAAAAACATTTAAAACATTGTTTGTCTAATATGGCTTTGTTATTTTCATTTTATTAATAAAGTATTGTTAACGATTTAAAAAAAAAATTTGGTACCCTGAAAATGTTGTTTTTTACGTTTCGTGACTAACGCTGCGTCTACACTGGCAATTTATCTGGCAATGGCAATGACAACGGCAACATTGCCATACACAAATTGACACTGTAGAGGCATAAAACGCATATGGCAATATTGCTCTCAACATTGCCATGGCAATCATTGCCTTGTCAATTTTGAGAGAATATTGCCAGAAAACACATCGTTTGACAAGAAGGTAGGAATAAGGTTTCGTTTTGCATTGAACGCGAAATTGCTGAAAATAAGTTGAATAATCAATAGATTTTACTGTATTATTTTAATAATACAGTATTGTTATCGATTTTTAAAAAAATAAATTTGCTGCCCTAAAAATTTTTTTTTTCACGTTTAATGACTAGTAGACACGAAAAAAGCAAAAAAAAATGTCAGTCCGCCTGTGCGCCGTACGCCGTACGTCTACCGGTGCACGCAAAATCGTTTGAAGGCTCGTAGCTCCCAAACCCTTGGAGCTATTAAATTGAAATTTTTTTTATGAATAGACTGGGTAGGCCCCTTGAAGTGACCAAATTCGGAGGGGTGGGGGTGTGAGGGGGGAGGAAAGGGAAGCGTTTTAGACGAAAAATTTTAGTTTCTAGAACTCAGCAACCGCTTACGCTAGGAGGCTGAAATTTGGAATTTATATAGAGCTTCGATAGTGGACCCATTACCAAAAAAATTGCCGATATAGGTAAAGGGGTTTGGGAGTGGGGGGAAAAATAATGCGTCCGAAACGCAAAAAAGGCGAGATCGACACATTCTAAAATCTATATCTCCTAAACGGTTAATGTCGTAAAATTGAAACTTAATGGATATCTGTAGGTATACTAGGAGAATAGATCGGAAATAAATTTTTGAGTGGGGGCAGTGGCGTACGGCGGTGGGGGGTGTAAAACTTTAGATTACGATATCTCACGAACCGATTGCACTAGACAAATAAAATTTGTTATGTGTATAAAGGTTGATAAATGAAGTCTGCTAAAAGTAAAATTTTTTAAGGGGGCGATGGAGCATGACAGTGGAGGGGATAAGAATTTTTCTAAAAAATTACGTCTCATATCTCAAGAACGGTATAAGATAGATCCTTAAAATTTTTACCAGAAGTAGGTCTCAGAAAACCCTAGCAGAAAACAAAAGTGTGGAAGTGTGGGTGTAGAGGGTGAGGGTGGGGGGGGGGTGAAAAGGAAAAAGTTCCGATTTGTATATCTCAAGAACCGATAATGATATAAAACTGAAACTTGGTATTTAGATAGAGCTATATTAGTAGCATGTTGGAAAAATATAATTTTTTATAGGGGTAGTATGGTACGGGGGTGGGGGGTGTTTTTCCTATCTATAGAACGGCTTATGCTACAAAGTTGAAACTCGGTATGTGTATGTAAATCAACTAGGAAACTAATTTAGATTAAAAAAAAATTTAAATATCTATTGGCGTTTGGAGGGGGGGCAAAAAAAATTATCAGTGAAAATAGAATGCATATATTTTCACGGTTTTCGTCATATCTATTAGGTCTTTCCAAATATTGAATTCATTTTTATTGTACGACTTCTTCATATAAATACCTAGAAAGTGTTTTCAGGATTTTTTGAAAATCGACCCCTAAGGAGGTGCAAAGGGAGTTGTAATCTTTTTTACGAATTCTACTATATCCCCAGGTCTTATCAGATATCGAATATCTTTTTACTTTCACGTGCTTGCGTAATAATCGCCTAAAACTTGTTTTTAAGTTTTTTCCTTTTTCAGCTCCGAAGAGGTTATAAACGGGTTGAACACGTTTTCACGAGTTCCGTCATTTCTTTTAGAAGTGATAAGAAATCGAATTGGTTCCTACTTTCTCGTGCTGTCTTCATATTTATTTATTAACTCCTTTTAGGATTTTTGGATATTCAACCCCCAAGTCGGTGTAACGAGGTTGCATATCTGTTGATATATCGAATTCATTTTTACTTCCTAAGATTTCCTATATAAAAAAGCCAAAAAGTCAATTTCAATATTTTAGATATTCAATCCTAATGGGTGTAAGGGGGTTGTATGCTTTCAAAGCTTCGACATATTTCTTAGGTTCGATGAGATATTAGATCGCTTTTCACTTCCACATACTTTTTATATAATCGCCTACAAACCTATTTCTCAATTTTTCGATATTCAACCCCCAAGGGTTTGTATATGTTTTCACAATTTTTGCCATCCCTTAGTTCCGATTAGATATAAAATTCATTATTACGGCAAACCAATTCACAATTTTTCGAATTTCCAGAACCAAGGGGGTGTGAAGAGTTTGCTTACGTTTTCATAAATTTTCCAAAATCCCTCGTGTCTCATGAGATATCAAGTTGATTCTTATGAAAACGTCTAAAAACCTGTTTCACAATTTTTTCGAAATTCAAACCCCAACTGGAAGTAATGGGTTTGTATACGTTTTAACAATTCGTCATATCTCTTAATTCTGATAAGGCAACAAATTCGTTTTTACTTCTATGGGCTTTTAGTGTACATAATATACCGAAATTCGAATAGTCCACACGGGCTTTTCCAATGTTTAATCGGCTAAAAATCGCTATTTTAAATATTTTTAATTTAAGAACAAAATTAATTTTCCAAGAAATCTAATAATCTCGAAGCAACTCATGATACACTTCGACTTTGACCGCTCCCGAACTTTGACCCCAAAAATAATAAAGTTTCGCCCAGATTATTGGCAGATTTTTTTATACTGGAATCATAGAGCACACCCCGAAAAGTTTGTAACGCATAAAACCGAAACTCAGACGAAAAAAAGTTATATATTATTTAGTGTTCAGTTGTGGTCAAAATCCACAATCCGTTTGCTGTCTGTCCGTCCATCTATCGGCACGATCACTCAAGAATGCGTTAACTTAGGATATTGAAAATTTGTCATAACTTGTAAAATGGTAAAAGTAAGGCTAGATTAGATTAGATTAGATTGGCAAAAGGGGTTGGTATGGTTAATTCTGTCACTGAAGCCACAGTTGGGCCTATTGTGACGTACACCCGGATTGACTATGATTCCTCTTCAATCTCTGCGCTTTCAATGAAACTTACTGTTTTTCGAAGAGGAATGGTCAGGAATTCCGATGGTTCCATGAAACCCTGACCGAAGTGACGAAGTCTTTTATGAGCTAAACCCTCACATTCACAGAGGATATGCTCTGGTGTGTCATCTTCGACATTGCATATTCTGCAAATTTTAGTCTCAGAGAGACCAATCCTATTCCACCAGATGGATGCTGCATAAGTTATAATGGGACGGTATACATCCAGTAGGTTAGTTTTGGACTCAGTCCCCAGTTTTTGCCGAGAAGGCTCCTGCAGGTCCAGAGAGAGATTCTGGCCCTTTCAAGAACTTTGTCCAAATGAGCTTTTCAACCAGGATGATTCCCAGGAATTTTACCTCACTAGCATACTATATGGATTCTCCAAAAAGAGTAGGCTTAGATAACTTGTCCTTACACCTCCTTTTGGTGAATGCAACAATTGTGCTCTTCTTTGGGTTGATACCCAATCCTGCTTTGGTGCACCAGGTCTCTACCTGGTTTAGGGTATGCTGAACTAGATCTGTCACCGTCTCTTCAAATTTACCTCTAATAAGGATGGCAAGGTCGTCAGCGTAGCCCTGTACCGTGACTCCGAATTTTGTTAGGTCTTGAAGAAGGTCGTCCACTACTAAGCACCAGAGAAGGGGTGAAAAGTGAGTAAGGCTAAGTTCGTCAATGGGCGATAGCCTTCTACTTCTTCGGGTATCACCTAAACAAAAGTCCTTAAAACACATATTCACGATTATTGGTTGAATGCTTCAAGTTTTCAAGTTAGGCAGTTGAAATTTTGCACACATAATATGTAATTTTACATTACTCCGTAATTTTACCACATGTCGATATGTGATTTTACATTGAAAATTTTAATTCGTAAAGTAATTTTGAAATTCAACAATTGCAACAAATTGGATTGTAATCAAGAAAAAAAATACTTACATTTTGTATCATAATTAGTGACATCGATACGAGTAGAGCAGTTTGAGCCAGTTGCGACACCAATCCCATGCCAACCACTGAATTTAACAAAGAAAAATTATTAACAATAGTTCGATTATAAATCACACAACGTTTAATATTTTCGAAAACTTCAACGCATTTTGTATTATCATAACCTGAAATTATAATATAAAATCAATTATAATTATTTAAATAATCAATTTATGCTTCTCAATTATTACCCAATCGGGTGAGTTCAACATTCAAAATATCAATTTGTGTCGTCATCAAATGAATCAGTCCAAACATGAGTGCGTCAAATGCTACTAAACTGTTGGTCGTACAGGCAGCAGAAACCATTTGAATAAAAACGGTCACTTCATAGACTGGACTCGTCGAATAATCGTAAGGTGTCCAGGTACCGATCATAAGAAATCTTTGATCAGATTTTTCAAAGATTTTCCGCACAATCCAACTTGAAACCAACGATAACATCGTTAATTCCATAAGAATAGCAAAAAATAAGAAAATTTTCCGAACATAATTCAAAGATTCGCGAATAATAGACTCGTGATTGTCCTTGAAGATGTTAAAATTTAAAGGTTCTAGATTTGAACTGAGTCGAGCCATTTGCTTGTGATTGATTTTGAGCTCGACAAGTTTTATAAATCCATGAATTACTCCAATCGCGTACATCATATTCATTACCCAATCGTATTCATTGAAGTATTTCACTACTGACCAGCTGTAGCAAAATGTTACCGGTAAGTAAAAGAGTGACATGAAGGTCTGAAATAAGAAAAACAATTTAAGGATGGTGGTGATCAAAAAAAGGTTTGTGAAAAAACCTATTATAATTTTAATGTTGAACCTACAAGCAACAGCAGCCAATATTGTGTTATAAATTATAATTTTCCAGCAGACTCAAAGAAAACCCAAATGGCATACTAGAAACTTGTACCAAATTTTAATAATTAGCCAGCAAACATTTGCAAGCTAGTGAGTTTTTTCTAAATGATGGTTTGGGACTTCAGTAAAACTTTCATGCTTTAAATAAAATATGGTATCAAAATTGAAAAAATTTCGTATCTTTTAAGCATGTTGAGTTATGAAATTAATTTTACTTCTACGCGCTCTTTGTGTAAGTGCCTGGAAATTTTTTTCCAAATTTTTCGATATCCAACCAGTACGGACGTTTAAATGTTTGTAATGTTTTTGTTAAGCGTGAAAAGAACATAATTTCAGGGTTGCAAATTTTTTGTTTGTTTTATCCTTATTGTTGTAATAATAATAAAGAGTTTTCAATTTTCTTGGACAAAATTTTCATTGAATTAAATTTTCAATCCAATTTTACTTTACTACTTTTTAATAATAAAGTATTTACTTCAAATTTCCAGTATATTTAATTTTTTTAAAATTAAAAAGTACACATTTCAATCACTTTTACACGAAATTGCTAGTATTAGTAAATTATTCATGTACTTTTCAACTGAACCGTACAATTTACTTGAAAAGGCTCACAAAATTACGCAACATTTCGTGTAAAATTAACTATATTTATATATGAATTGAAAATTACGCTCTTTTTCGTGTAATTCTACTTATCTATTTGAATTTTACGACGAAAAACATGTATGAAACCTCGCCCTCACCCATAATATTAGAAGTAGAAATAAGTGTATCAGAGTGCCAATTATACACTTTTTTAGAGTGTAAATTCAATAGAATATCCAGTGAATTTGCTGCTTTCGAAGTTGAAATTTACTGAATTTACTGATTGCAAATTGAAATTTTCTGACCGAAAATTGAAAATTACATTCAAATTGACATCTCAATGTAAATTTACTTGAAAAGGTGTGGCATATTTGCCTACTATCCAAAAGATGTAAAATTCAATGGTTTTTTTAACGTGCACCCAGTTTTTTTGTTTTGTTTTTGGAAACAGGCTGGCCGATTTAATTTAATTTGTTAAAATCCGACAAGACCTTAATTTAGGGCCTAGAGTAGGGCAAAGCAAGAGGTAACCTACCCTCAAGCAAACTGCAATTTTTGTTTTCCAGAAAAACCACTTAATTTCCCAAAATCATATTTTAAATTAAATGTGAAGACAATAACAGCTAAAAAAAACCATTTGCTTAAAACCTAAAACTTCAAGAATAAGTTTAAATATTTCTGCGCAGGACGTGACTTAAATTTTTCACTATAGAATTTGTAAGCAGGTTCTGTAAGCTTTAATTTAAGTCATAATTTACCAATATCGGAAGCGATTAGTGTCAGAAGTGGGATGAGTGTTGTATGGGCGTTACTCTTAAATGTCTCTTAAATGGTTTCACTTTGGTCGGATGATATTTACTTTCTTTTCTTTTGGGGGGAAACCTTAACCTGGCGAGCCTCCCCAATTGTAGGTGCGGTTCTGCGCGCGATAAATCCTCAAGTAGTGTACTTATGTCGATACTCCAGCGGAATTCACTCCCAATACGGAAACATGCAGAGCTCTGCCGGAACATTTTGAGTACTGACTAAATTCTGTTATCCAGTATTAGCTTAACATCGTATACCAGTACCCAACTGTGCGGAAATTAAATATTAAAAATAATTATAAAATGTAGAAAAAATTTGCAATTCCTCTACAAGACTGCTTTTTTTCAAATAATGAATTAAAGAAATAAATGTTTGGAAAAATAAATATTTTTAACCTCAATTTTTATTTTATATTTCTTATCACTTTTGCAAATAACTGATTAGTTTCTAAATTCGTTTTAAAATTATTATTTTTTATGTAAATAAAAGCAGTTTAAAATGAAAAATGTTGATTATTTCGATTTCTGAATTTTCAGTTCATTTGGAGAGTTAGAAAAGCGTAGAATTCCTTATAGCTTCAGATCTCTCTCTCTCTCTTCCCAATTACTTCATGATTTTGTCACAAACTTCAAAACTCATACAGTACCTACCGATTTTTCAAATAATTACTATCACTCTTTGCAGTTATTCTTCAGTACTAAAGCACAGAATTACTTAAAAACTACTTTGTAGGTACTGATGAAAATTGTTTAATAAAAAAATGGATAAAAAAAATTAATTCGAGCTACTCTCCAATCGTATTCAGTACTGAAAAAAATTATCAATTTATTAAAGTCTGACATGAAACGATGAAACGGTATAAATTCTGTAATTTTTCAGAACTGAATTCATATGAAATTAAAATGCTGAGTATTGCAAGACCAGTACCCAAAACAGACATATATATAACTACGCGTATAATCAAAAAACGAATCAGATAAAAACATACCGCCAATCGGAGTCCACTAACAAGATAATCTTCATGAAAAACTCCAATAAATGATAAAAAACGCCATGGTTTTTCCAAACTTGCCGACGGATTCAACATTTCAAAAAACAGTTCCGATTATAAATAGCACTTTATTAAAACTATCAAATCCCGGGTATCCTGCTTAAGATGTGTTTTACAATCAGCGCAAGCTGTTTTATATCAAAACTATCCCTACGCAAATGGAAAATTGAAAATGTAAATTATTGCGAAATTATCATTTGAATTATGCATTTATCGCAATTAGCATTCCAGTTTACGGTAAGGACATGTGCAAGGATTGCTATAGCTGGTAGAGACCTTGTACTTACAAAGTGGAAAACCATAAAAATAAGAAGTTGCAATAGGGAGGATCCCAACATTTAAATGTAATGTGGCACAGTTCATATATTTTATATACTTAATTGCTCTAATTATCGTAGAATTCTCAAGGACTGGTATTGCTGTACGTTAGTCGATTCTCCCTTAAGGAGGTGGTCAGAATCGCCTCTCTACAGTCGTACTTTTCTCAAGACGAGAATAATGTTCAAATTGATTCGTACATTCTGTGGCTGTCCGGTACTGATTTATCTGGTAGCGGAAACAAAAAAATTAAGTGTTTAGGACCGAGAGAGAGTTGGAAAAGGACAATGAAAGAAATTAGTAGCGCACATTTTTGTAAGGTAAGTAGCACATAGGCAGTTAAGCCTAAATGTATAAAATTTACAAATGGGGGGTGGGGTTTGCTACATCAGAGAACAGAATTCTTTGGATTTAGCCAACCTTAACCAGCGAGTGAAACGCTTGTCGACGGTGCAATCGAAGGACCTTGTCTTCCCCCAATATTTTTGGAAAGGATCGATGTTGGGGCAATTAAAAAAATCTGCCAACAATCTGGGCGAAATTTTAATACTTTTCGAGCCACAGTTCGGGCAGCGGTAAAAATGGGGTCGCGCTAAAATTCTTACGCTATTGCCACATATAGCAAATGAATTACGTAATTGGAGTATAACATCAGTTGTTTTGAGATTAGCAGGTTTTTTTGGAAAGTTAATTTCGTCTTTAAGATAGAAGTAAAAATATCTAAAATAGAGATTTTTAGCCGACTAAACATATAAAAAGCCCGTGTATAGACACCTGGAATTGCGGTATATTGTTTACACTAAAAGCATATAAAAGTGTGAAAATGTGCAGCCTCATCACACGTAAGAGATATGACAAATTGTGAAAACGTATATAAACCCATTACTTGGGGGTTGAATTACGAAAAATCTTTAAATTGCTTTTTAGTCTATTGCATGAAATCAGTGGCGGTCATATTGCTTGTTCAAGGGGAGGGGGGGCCATTGGAGTTCAATAGATACTGTAGAGAAAATAGGTGAGGTAGCTACCCGTTAATGCAGCGTGGATGAAGGAATTTCAGAATATTAAAAAGTATTAACATTGCTCTGAAGGGATTTCTTTAACATCGCTCAATTTATCAACTGATTGTATGATATCAAAAATTTGAACCTGTGTTGTATGATTGTAAGTCCTTAAGCAATGGAAAATTGAATAGCACGGGTAGGAGCTAGAAAATAAAATTAATTGATTTCAAAGTTTGGTGAACATAATTTTCGATTTCAGTAGAAGTCGATCTCGATTTCGGCAAAATTTAGAAGCCCAAACAGACTTCAAGATCTCTTACATGTATGAGAAAATTTCGAGATTACGCCAAATCCAGTTTGAAGTCTTTGGATGTAAATTAGCTGTTTTTTGAGACCACTAGAAAAGTAGTGTATTTAATTCTTATTGGTTCTACTTTCATACATATTTGATGAAACTCAATATTGGGCATTAAAATCCGAACCCTATATCTCATAATCTAAAGACTTCAGCCCCGACGAAGAAGTGATCACCCCAATTATTAAGTTATCCTACAATACTTAAAATCTATGAAAGAAATATTTTATGTCAATGTTATTTATTAGGTATACTCGTATGTATATATTTACTGAATCTCCTTATTGAGTCGATCTATAGTTAAGATGACTGCCACCATAACCTAACCTACTCTCTTAATTCAAAAAATTTAAAAAACCAAACTCGGAAATTCTCTAAAACTATTTTCAATTATAATAACTTCATAAGCAGTATCTTATACCTGATTTATACATCGCAAGATTTTGCCAAGTATTTTAGTATAGTATAGATTTTGAAAACTCGAAAAGTGTTTACAACGCTCTGAAGACATTTGTTTGACAACGACTCTGATGATAAAATTTTTAATTTATTTTGTAAGAGTTAACATTTGGAAACGAGGAAATTTAAATTGAATGAACAAGAGTCGAAAGCTTGCATTATCATGCAATTTTAAATTTTGTAATACTTTGTACAGGTAGTTGTGGTGACAGATAATTTGAGGGCTGTTCAGTGACTATTATTTTTATTGAGGATTTTTTTCTCAAAAATTTTGTTTGCGGTACCTCTTATAATGATTCTAATTAGTGTAAAAATATATGTTTTAAGTTTCACCCCGATCAGAAAAAAAAAATTTAGGTTCCGAAAAATGGGTCCCGAAGTATTGACAAAACGGCCAAATAATATTATTCTGTGGATGGTTGTAGTTTTAAATATATAGGTTATGTACCATCGGAAATACCATCTAGTGGTCGTAATGAGAAAGTGAAGTTTTTCATATTCAATCGGTTTCGACAGTATTTTTATAATGGGTTATAATACGAAGTTAGTATCGTCGGCAAAATGATCTGATTTCTAATGCTCAATATTATATTATAGAAAGAGAAAACGGTTCAGAAAGTCCTTCATCAAGTACGAAATCAAAAACTTTGACGGATTAGTGATTAAATGTAAAACATCATCTTTTTCGTCCTAGCTGAAGGACTCCTTTTTTTCTTTTTTTCATAACATTGAGCACTCTAAATGACTTCGTATCGTTTACCGTTCCAAAGTTACGCTCAAAAATTTATTTTTTAAGAAAAATTTCAATTGCTGTATTTAGGCACTAGATGGCATTTTCTACCTATATATATTTAGAGTTACAATCACCCACAGAATGATACTATAATAGGCCCTATGTCGATATCTTGGGAGCTTCCCGAATCTTATACAATCTTGGTTTCTTCAAGGTTCTTGAGGCACGTATTCCCCATATATTATCGACCTGAAACTTAAAACGTATTTTTTTTTACACTAATTCGAGCCTGATGGGTGCTGCGAAAAAATACAAATTTTTAAATTGAGTGATTAGCTTTGATTACGGTTTGAACAACCCTTTTTACCCGAGTAGATTTCAAATTCATCCAAATATGGGAAATATATTAGAATTAGATAGAATCGAAATCGAAATCTCAACATTTCGGAAAATCAAGTTTTAAATCTTTGGATGTAAATCAGTTATTAATATGTAATATAATAGTTACTGTAAATATTCATAATTAAGTTCTTATAGCTGATTTCTCTCGTGATTTCGATAAAACTATTAAGATTACTTGATTACTGATAAATTTGAATAAGTTTTATATCTGCTGTGGTGACTAGGTTTTTTGAAACCATAGTTCAAAATCCACTCAAAACGACCTGGACAGCAATGATATTGTGTTTCGCTGCACTTACCACAACTTACGTTTTAATCTAGGATTAGGACGCACTTAATGACACTTGTCCAAGCATAATCCAAATCCAAATTTTTCAAAATTAGTTTTAAACAATAAAAGCTACTTCCTTAACAGAACACATCACAACCCAACGATTGATTATATATATATTTATATTCGAAATTTTATTTCTTTTCGATTGAAATATTTTTAATTACACACAGTCTTCTTTTTAATCAGGAGACAAAGACAAAAGAAGGATTAAAGAAAGACATAAGGTGGAATCCGATTTAATTGCATTATACTTTATTAAGTGCATTATACTTTATTAAGTGTATCTATTAGACGGGGTAAAGTAATCACGGGTTACGAATTTGCTGGGGGGGGGGGGGGGCATGAAATGCCACTGCATGAAATGCCAGTAGAAGTAAGAACCAATTGTATCTCATCAACACTAAGGTATGGCAAAAACTGTGAAAACATATGCAACCCCTTTACACTACTTGGGGGTTGAATATCAAAAAATCGTGAAATGGGTTTGTAGGTGATTATATAAGAAGTCTTTGGAAGTTAAAACCAATCTTATATCTTATCAGGTCTAATAAATATGCTAGAATTTGTGACAATATATGCAAACCCCTTACACCACTTTGCGGGTTAGATATCAGAAAATCCTAAAATTGGTTTGTAGGCTATTATATAAAAACTTTGCAGAAGTTAAAACCAAATCGATATCTCATCAAACCTAGGAGATATGGCGAACATTATGAAAACATATGCAACCCCCTTACACGTATTTGGAAGTTGAATATCCATAAATCCTGGAATAAGTTCTTAGATAAATATAAAGAAAGCCCGAGGAAGGAAAAGCCAATTAGATGTCTTATCACTTCTAATAGATATGACGGAACTCTTCAAAACGTGTTCAACCCTTTTGTACCTTCTTAGGGGTTGAAAAACAAAAAACTTTATAACGAGATTTAGGTGATTATAAAACAAGCCCGTGGAAGTGAAAAGTTATTCGATAACTTATCAGACCCGAAGGATATAACTGAATTCGTGAAAATGTATACAACTCCTTTACACCTGTTGGGGGTCGAATTTCAAAAAAATCCTGAAAATGATTTCTTGGCATTTATGTGAACAATTTGTAGAATAAAAATTAATTCAATACTTTAGAAGACCTAAGAGATATAACGAAAATCGTGAAAACATGTGCATTCAATTTTCACTGATTATTTTTTGCCCCACTTCCGTACATACTTCGCTAATAGAGCTACATATATTCACTAAGTTTCAACTTTCTCGAATAAATTATTCTATAGATAGGAGAAACACCCACCACTCCATACCAATCTACCTCTATAAAAAATTATATTTTTTCAACATGATACTACTATAGCTCTATTTAAATACAAAGTGTCAGCAGTCCGTCATTATGGTTTAGTAGCCAAACTAATTGACCTTTTTGATTCTTCAATTGTGCCAAACTAATTGTTGAATTCAAATAGATTGATTCTTTGGTTTAAACATCTTTCATTTGAATTTATAACAAAAGCATACAGCAGTCACGATCGGCTGCAAGCCAATCGTATGATACTCGAGATGAATACTGAACTCTGATTTATATTGTTGTTGTATGTCCTTTATTAAGGACTCCCATTTGATTGCTACTCAAAACTAAAAGACAATATTCAGTGTTTAATTTCATACCTTGAACTGGGTATGTCATCGAAAAAAAATTTCGTTTTTGAAGGACTTTCACATGGGAGGTGCAGGAAGGACTCACTCGATTTCTTACATATTTATTCTTTTCCTTGGAACCATTTAAAAATTAATATGTACAAAATTTCAAATTCGTAGCTTGAAGCGTTTAAAAGTTATCGGAAAATATTGTTGAACACGTGTCTTAAGGATTTTTTGTATGGTAGGTACCAGAAGGAGTAAAAGGATTTCTCTGACTAGTAAACTCGAACTTCGTTTTCACTTAAAACTAATTTGTACAAAATTCCGAATTCATAGCAAAACAATTACTTGAGTTGTGAGTTGTGAGTGAGTTCCGCAAAATTAAGTGAAGACATTTTGACAGGATATTTGTATGGCAGCTACACGAAGGAGTAGGACGATTTTTCCCGTTAACGAACTTAGCCTTACAAATTCAACCAAACATCCAGATTCAAAATTTCAAGATCCTACGTGAAGGCGTTCTTGAGTTATCGTGCTAACGGACAGACGGACGGACGGACGGACGGACGGACAGACGGACGGACGGACGGACGGACGGACGTCAGGCGGATTTGAGGTTTTTGGGCACAAATAAACAAAAAATAATATATAACTTTTCTCGTCCGAGGCTTGGTTCTATGCGTTACAAACTTTTGGGATGGATTAAATTTATAATACTCTATATGATTTCATCTAGAGTATAAAAATATTTGCAGAGTCTTAGGTGGTCGGAAATAGGTCATTTTACGTTAAAGCAAAAAAAATTCAGATTTTCATTGGCGTACCTAAGTGGAGTAAAAACATTATCCGTGAAAATGGTTTTTCCACATTTTCACGAATTTCGTTAAATCTATTAGACATGTCGACCTATCAAAGCAATTTTACTTCTGCAAACTTTTTGTATAAGCGCCAAGAAACGTTTTTCCAAGTTTTTCGATTTTCAACCCCTAATGGGGTGTAAAGTGGTTGTGTACATATTCACGAATTCCGATAAATTTCTTAGATCTAATAAGATATCGAATTCACTTTTACTTCTAAAAGCTTTAAATATAATCGGGGAAAACCCGATTTAGCATAAGCATTTTTTTAAATTAAGTTAAGTTTTTAATTGTTCAAGTTTCCAGAAATTCAGAAATTCTTTTAGGTTTAATGAGATCTTTTTCTCACTTCTATTGAATCATCTATTGAAAAACAAATACGTAAATTAAAAAAAAATTAAGTAAAAAATCTGCCAACAGTCTTCGCGCCTGACTCTACATTAGTTTGGCTCTTGTTTAAAATTTTTGAATTTATTTCACGGCACTCCCCCAATGGTAAAAGTCCGAAACGCGTTTAGTGCTGAGATGCGGTGTAGGTTGCCATGCGATTGACAACCTAAAGAATAACCAGGAGGCAATTTGGAACGGTTTTTTTAGGTTGTCAATCGCATAGTAACCTACACCGCATCTCAGCATTAAACGCGTTTCGGACTTCTACCCATAAAATAATAAAGTTGCGCCCAGTTTTCTACTGATTGGAACCATTGTGGGAGTGTCGTGAAAGAAATTCAAAAATGTTAAACAAAAGCCACACTAATGTAGAGTCAGGCGCGAACGTAGATGAGTTTTTGGGGATTGAACTTCCTTTCCCACGAAATTTTTATCCCATAGAGAAATTTGCGACGACTAGATAAGCGATAGTCAAAAGTTTTAACGTCTTGCACATTCCTGGACACCTGCTAGATGTTGTTTTTAAGAGTCCTAAATTTGGAAAACTCTTGGTTCCTTTATATTCTTCTGAAGGAAGATTTGAAGATTGGAAAACAATGTTCCAATTCCGCTTACATCCGGATTGGTGGCTTACTGTAGTGACTTAGTTGATAGGTGCGTCTGTTGGAGCGGTACGTTGTTCACATGTTAGACCATAAACCTTTCACATATCGAGAAATATTTGACCTCCAATTTGACAAGCGCTAGATGCGCCACCTGTTGCACCCATAACCTTTAAGTAACAATTACCTGTCCTGAGCCTCTGTTCACAATAGAGTACAGCGCAATTCGTGATCAATAACATTGTAGCGACGCGGCGATGGAACGCGACTGCACCATAATAATTCTCATAATATTCTTTTTGTGACCACCAAGGTGAAATTGGTGACCCCGAAACACAAAATGTTGTTATTTGACCAGCAGTTGGTGGCTGACCGTAAACATGTTCACTGTGCCATAAATCTGGAAAATACTGAGGACAATTTTGCTGACACGACCGATGGCCACGAATGGCTTCTAGTAACGCCACAGGCGGAAGTAGTCCTAGAAAACCCAACCGTCGAATTTTGTTTGGCAAAGTCTTCAATATTTGTCCTTGAAAGGGCGCCTTAAATAATAGCAACCCCTCAATTTAGGAATTTAGCCTCGAACGACCTTGGGATTACTTTTCGCCTCTAGACTGTACTTCTGCTGTCTACAGACCGGTAAAGCATGTGTCGAGTATATGGTACGGGGTATACAGCACCACCCACTTCACGTGCAGTATAGTGGGTGGTGAGGCGAACAGACAGCATTGAGACTGTTCTAGCTAACAGTAGTTCTTGCTTAGTGTTTTATAATGGGGGCAGCTTTAAAAGCATCGCGCTGTGAGCTGGGTGGATTTGAGCTTTGGATGTTGTTCGGTTGTGGTGCTGCTTTGCAGATAAAAAGTCTCGCAAAGTCTCTCGGGAACGCTGTAGTTCTGCCGTTGTAGACACAACGTCCGCGCGCGTAAGGAAGTCGGTCGGAATTTTTTAAATGCGGTGAAGAGAGAAACGGGGACAAACACGAGATTAGCGTGCGATGCAGTAGTTCATCCAGTTGCAGATTGCCTAGTTGAACGGAAGCAAATTTACCTTGAAAAGGATTCGGTGCGGAAATTAACAAACTGTTTTCCGGTCAAAAAAAAAAAAAATTCCTTTTTTAAGGGTGCAAAGTATTGAATTATTTTCTTTTTACCGAAAAATCAGTGCTGGCCTTTCGTCCAAAGTGTTTTCTTATGGTTGCGGGTATCGGTAGTGATTTACGGGTGTATTTTTTATTGTTACGCTTACAACACACGGTTGCGGAAGTCGTGCGCCTTAAATGACATAAAACCTACGTTCGTTTTCTTAATATACTTTTTTTTTCTATGTCAATATCAAATTAGCCAAGCCTATTTAAATAGAATTGAAGCCTGTTATAAACGTCTGTACACAAAGAAAATAGTTAAATATAATAAAAATTGTGTTTAATTAAATTTATTTGCCATTCGGCGCCAGCGATGATGTCACTGAATAATTGCATTTTTTTGGTGTTCTGTCTATGTGTTGCTTGCGTAGGTACGTGTACGACGGGCTTTTCGAGCCTTTGTACGCTACCCTTTAAACAAAAAAATAATAATAATAAAAATAATGTAATTTGCATGATGGGGTGAACCCCATAGCTCAGTACTGTGTTGTGAAGTTTGAATGGATGTTGAACACAAACTACCACTACACCACTACTCCACGCCTAGCTCATGTGTTTAGACACATGTTTCTTATAGGAAAACAGGATGAGAAGGAGTCACATGTCATTTCGCCTTAGGGGCGCTTGCATGAAGCGAATAAGTTTATTTTATTTTTAATGTTTTTTCTGCCTTTAGCTATTTTAATTATATTTCCGTCTTTATTTTCTATTTTTATCGTAAAGTTCGAAAGGAAAGCTTCTATTTAGAAGTTTGTTTTGTCGAATTCGGAAAACTGTTTTTACCTACGTAGTGCACAGTGTACAGATGGAAATATTACTTTTGGCGAGGGGGAGGGAGAGGATTTTGCTAGTTCATTTCCCATTAGAACTTTATTAAGTGGATGCTTAATGACGTCAGGAGAAAAAACGTCGTTTTCGTGTCTATTTTTGGCGGTAAAAAGCAATGAACTCTTACACTTTTGTACTAGTTTCGGAATCTATTCCACTTTTGTCCTAATTCAAGAATCAATTTGTGGCATAAGCTCACATGTGCGCAAAATTTCATCAGTGAATATCTGCAATACATCAAAAAGCAATTATGGAATTTCAATGGATAGTCTTTAGTACCTACGAGAACATTTTGTTGCCGTTTTGCATCCATTTCAATTTTTACTTTTGTACTGAAAGTATTTATACATGTGAGTTCATGAAAAAGTTCTCGAAATGAGGTGAAAGGGGGCTAAAAGAATCGTGATATATTTTTGAGTTTTAATGTATTTTATATTTTTGATATTAGATCTAAAGGACATATAAAAAATTTGTTTTTAATAAGCGGAATCATCCCTTATATCCTGATCGTTCGAATGTCTCTTTAGGCTGTAGATATTCCTACGAGTACTCGGATGAACACCGTTCAGAAAAAATTGCCTTCACTTACAAGTCGTATCCTTTTGATTTCAACATATATGTACCTATGCGTGAAACTAATGTTCAATCGATTAGAAGTAAAAACCAATTCGATCTCTCATTAGACCTAAGAGATATGTCAGAATTCGTGAAAACGTAAACACAGTTTTTACACTCCATCAGCGTGTAGAATATCTAAAAAATTTTAAGAACGGTTTTAACGCAATTATTTGAAAAATGTCCAGAAGTAAAAACTTATTCGATATCTAATCAGACCTAAGAGATATGGCAAAATTCGTGTAAATATATGGATTTACTTAAAAAACCCCGTAGAAGTAACAACCAATTCAATCTCTCATTTGACCTAAGAGATATATCAGAATTCGTTAAAACGCAAACATAGTTTTCACACCCCATCAGGGTGTGGAATATCTAAAAATTCTAGGAACGGTTTTTAGACGAATGTTTGAAAAATGCCTAGAAGTAAAAACTTATTCGATATGTAATCAGACCTAAGAGATATGGCAAAATTCGTGTAAATATGTGGATTTACATAAAAAAAAACCGTAGAAGTAAAAACCAATTCGATCTCTCATTAGACCTAAGAGGTATGTCAGAATTCGTGAAAACGTCAATATAGATCTTACACCCTAGCAGAATATGGAATATCTACAAATTGTAATAACGGTTTTTAAGCAATTATTTTAAAAATGCGCAGAAGTAAAAACTTATTCGATATGTAATTAGACCTAAGAGATATGGCAAAATTCGTATGAATATATGGACGACATTTTCACCACTGCACCACTTAATTTTTGTTTACTTAAATTACTTTTCTAGTACATCTACATAAATTCATCAAATTTCTGAAATGAGCCGTTCCAGAGCTAGAAAAAAAAACACTACAAACCCTCGTACCATACTAAACCTATAAAAAAAACATTTTTGGAACGTGCTGCTCTATCTGAATTCCAAGTTTCAGTTTTCCATCATTAGCAATTCTTGAGATAGAAAAATTAATCTATTTTGTGCTCCACCATCCCTTTAATAGTTTTATATTCAGTATGCTCCTCCTGTACACCTATTTACATAAACCAAATTTGATCTTCCTACCATAATTATAATTGTTCCAAAGATATCGCAATTCAACGGTTTTTAAACCCAATCCTCGCACGAAACCGTGTTCTTAAAAATTGTATTTTAGTATACTCCGCCCATTCGCCTTCAAGCAATTTTTAGTTCGCTCAAATCATTCAAGCATTTAAGGGTTTCGGACGCTTTGTTTGGCCCCGTTTGTCTACTCCCATACTACACCACTCTATTCTATAATTTTTTGCAAATAGCTAGATACACCTTCATCATATAGGATCTAAGTTAGTTAAGCGGTTCTTGAGATATATTTAGAAACCAAAATTTTTCCTCTAAAACGCCCTCTCCAAAAAAATCACCATTTAGAGGGATCCACCCAATCTACAAGACAAAAATATTTGAACTTAATAAAGGGTTTGTGGGTTACGAGCCTTCAAACTCATTTGCGGACGTCGGACAGAATAATTCCTTTTTCGTTTTTAACCCATTAGTGCACAAAGTTTATTAAGCACAATATCCGTTTAAACGGAGTTTGTGCAGTAATGGGTTAAGATATACAGGTCCTAAATCGTGAAAATAGAAAATATTAGGGTAGCAAATTTGAAAAAAAAATGTAAAGTCGTTTACATTACTTTATTATTGATGTCGATCCTCCGAGAATCCACTTCTTCTCTCCTACCTTTTTTCCGAGTTCTGCTTAAGTTCTAATTCTTTTAATAGTAGTTTATAAGTTTATATGCAGTTATAAGTTACGCTAAGTTCCATAAGAAGGTTATTTTTAACTCTTTCCTTCAAATATTCATACATTCGAAATCATTTGCATGTAGCTAAATATAATTAACTTGGCTGTAAAGACGACTGTCTGATCTCCATTTTTTTAAGAATAGCATAAGCTTGCTATGTTCTAGCGCGACCCCATTCTAACCGCTTCCCGAACCTTTTTTAGGTTTTCAGTCACATAGTAACCTACACCGCGTTTCAGAATTAAACCGGACTTCTGCCCGAAAATAATAAAGTTGCGCCCAGACTGTTGGCAGATTTTTTCTTTTTATTATCAATTCAAACTACAAATGCCTAGAGATTTTCTTTAATGATATTCTTGAAAATGTTATAATTTACGATCATAACTTATTTTTCAATAACTAAAGATTTCACAAAAGGCCGAAAACAGAAAAATCGTATCGGAAAATTCGTTCGGTAGCACAATAAAGAATTTTGAGTTTTGAATTTGAATACTTTATTATTGAAATAATAAAGGAAAACTCATAGCCAAGAGCGGCCAACATTTTAAAGGGAAGGGCAAGGCTATTGCTTAGAAGATAATTTCATGTGATGAATATTTATATATTGCAAGAGACAAATAGCTTACTGTTAGTTAAGAGCTCACCCGACCGAAAAACTAAGAATTTGTTGTAGCAGTGTCATTTTTCGTTTAGAACAGAATTGAATATTTTTTCATCCGTCGAGCCAGATTTGAACTAGCTACACATTGAAGTAAGAAAAAATTGTATAGTTAATCTGAATTATAAATGAAGCCACATGTGGTTGAAAACGTACCTACTATTTTTCGGATCGGTAAAATACAGGGCCAGCCGAGTACCTCCTCTTGTTCCTCTGTAAGTTCACCCATGAATCAAGCGTCCAGTAAGAATTGCACCCACGACATCGCAAAAGCAAAGTTATTTAAGAGATATTATACAAGCGCTGGACTGCACCAACTGAACGATTTTATTATTTTTCGAGTTAACGTCAGGCATCTTATTTATGTGTGATAAAAGTTGTTATGGTGCTGACATCTCTGAAACACGAATTACATATTTTGGATTATTGTCCAGACAATGGTTGCAGTCAAAACGTATTATTTCGAAAAATAATTTTTTTTAAAGTTGGTAGTGACATTTTGAAAATTTCTAGAATGTGTACTCTGTGCAGGGAGAAGAAGAAGTTCGAGAGGGAAGAGGACTAGAACTTACAAAAATTTTCGTACGTATTCAAAAAAAAATCCAGCCCGTCGATGACCTCAAGAAATGTAGAAATAAGTTTGGTAGACCTCCTTTATCAGTTTTCGAAACGAAGTAGCAGTTGTTCCGATGTATATTTGCATTAAAATTCGACGAAAACGCCTAATGACCCAAGGTATCCACCGTCTTAACTTATTCCTGGTTATACCGCTGTTCCAGTAATCCTACTTACTGAAAAATTATTTTTAAGAGTTTTTGTATACGGATAATGATTCGTAATTTTTGACCCACCACTTTAAATGCAAAGGACGAGTATGCCTACTTTTCTAGTACAATTACATATAAAGTTCCAAACTTGAACCTTGTAATATATTTTATAATTTCAAACCTTCGCACTTTAACCCCTAATAACCGTACCACTACAATTTTTGTCTATCGAATCGACCTAACTACCTGTGATGTCCGAAATATTTTTGTTGTAGCTCTATTCCTAAAAAAATTATATTCGGTACGTTAATTTCCTATACACAAACATTCAATGTTTATTGCCTTCACCTCCGTACTTCACACCGTCTTGCTCGAAAATTTTTAAAATGTACTTTCCAAATTTGTCTAACGATAACTCCAAAATCTCATCTTTTCAGGTTTAAGCGTTTACGTGTTATAAAAATCAAAAAGTTTCGATTTCGATTCAAGATCAATCTAGACATTTTATTTCAACCTCCACTTTCATATTAGACATCCTACATATAAGTTCTAGGTTTCAAGTTTCTAGTGTGAGGCGTTTTTGAGATACCTATGAAGTTTTCCATTAAATTTTTATTGGAATAAGCAAAATATTTCGACCATCTACGTATTTTGAGATATAATTCTCATTTTTGCATTCGTTGTATGATTTTTCGTGGCATTCCAAAATTTATATTTTCTGAACGGTTTAACCCACAAAGATTAAAGTTGGTGGGTTCTTAGCGAATTTATATTGCCGCTGTTTATACTATATATTTACCAAATAAATGTAATAATAGCAGAAAAGTAAAGGTAAAAAAGAGTGGGTTAAATGGGGTTGACTATAGTTTTAAGAATTACGTAATAAGGTCTTGTCTATCTATGCCTTTTTAATGATTTTTCAATATTCAACTCCAAAGCTAACTAACTTTGGGGTTGAATATCGAAAAATCATTGAAAAGGGACAGCCAGCCAAAAAGGGTTAATTTTGTTTTCACGAAATCCACCATTTCTTTGATTAGACGTCGAACAGTCGCCTTAAAATCTCTTTAGTCTTAAAAGATAATGAATTGCGTTCTTCACTCCCTATAAAACACCTCTACTCTTTTGATGGATTTCCCCATATTCAACACGTTTTCACGAATTCCGCCATTTCTTTGTTGAGACGTCGAACATTCACCTAAAAATCTCTTAGGTCTTATGAGATACCGAATTTCGTTTTACTTTCGCTGGCTGTTTCTACAATTGTCTGAAGCTGTTTTAAGGATTTCCCGATGTTCAACTTCTAAAGTAGTGCAAAAGAGTTAAATATGTTTTCACGAATTCCATCATTTTTTTTTGATCAGACGTCGATTTGGTTTTTATTTCTACAAACTTTTTATACAGTCGTATTAAAGTCAATTTCATGAATATTCGATATTCAACCTCTATTCTTGTACTTTCATGGATTCCGCGCATTTCTCTTAGGTTTTTTCCGTGGCTAGTTCACTTTAAAGAACTTTTGTAAATTTTTCTGTAAAAACCACCGTCTTTTGAGAGAACCTTTTTTCATCTTTCATCAATGGCTTCATTTCGCTTTGATAAACATTAGTCAAGAGAAAATAGTATTCTGTTCCAGTTCGCAGACTACTCTTACGCCGAAAAACCTACCCAAACTTTGAAATTTTTTTATTAGCTTCTTATTTCGCTTGGTTTGATTTTACTGCTCATAAATCAGAATACTCGTAAAAACTTTCTGGGTCGTTCAATGAAGTGATATTCTTCTATAACTGCTGCATCATACATCAGTTTATTACATTTCTTGTCAATCTCCGATTATGCTGCGTTGCTACTGTTGCTTTCTATTTATTTCCTGAAAGTTTCAGCTTTCCAGTCCTTGGGTTGTTCAAAAATAGTTCTTCCTAAAAATGTTTGAGTTGGGTGGGTCTGTTAGTTTAGGTACATTCATTTTCTACGCTATTCTTCGTCATCAAATATCATTAAACATCACAATTTTTTTTTAAATCTTCTTGAATAGATATTTCCATCCCGGCCTGAAGGAAAATGCGGTGAATTTTATAATTTGTTTGTACTTGTTTTATTTTTGGAAAAAAAAATCCTTTTATTCGAAAACTGATTCAAATTGCTTAAAATTTGCGGTAGCTGTTGTAATGTGCATGAAGAAATTATGCCTAATTACTGATAAGAATAATTTATTTTTAAAATGATACTTTATTTAACAAAAAATTAATTCCTTCATTTCCTTGACATGTAGGTGGCCTGGAAGAAGACTGTATAGATTTTCAAGGGAATTCCGTCAATCACGGAATGCTGTATGTTCCCGGACCGGGAGTATGTAGCCTATGCGTTTGCTATCATTCCGAACCACTATGGTGCAAAGCTATTTACTGTGATCCGCCTTATGTGAGTATATTAAAAAATTTAATAAATCTAATCAATTAAAATGCTCTAATGTGCAATAATTACAATAATACGATGTTAATTCGTAATTAGATGCAAATTGTAGGGTGAACAAGACTTAAAGGTTATCAATCGCTTCGATTGCTATCTCAAAACTAAAAGTCTGAATGACCTCAAGGAATTGAAAAGTTCCATAGCTTTGTGTTGGGTAATCGAAATAAGTAACATCGTTGTAGTAATTTGTTGATAATAAAAACAGCTAAACACTTCTTTAGATTAATTTTTAATCTTTAAAGCGAAATCTAACCAGAATGTCGTTGTTATTTCGAAATTAAATTTTTTTTAAAATAGAATAGAAACGTAAAATTGGCCATCTATTTTTAAATAAATTTTCAAAATATGGTGATATTCCCATAATAATAACATAGTTGATCTGTATAGGTTGTCACCGCATCTCAAAATTAAACGCGTTCCGGATTTCTATCCAAGAAATAATAAACTTACGCCCAAACCGTTAACAGATCTTTTTTAAATTCTAAAAAGCATTTTTAAACGATTAAATAAAAAGTGTGTTAAAATAAAAAATCTGCCAACAGTCTGGGCGCAATTTTATTATTTTTTGGGAAGTAAAAATTAATTCTATATCTCATTAGAACTATGAAATATGTAGAAATTTGTGAAAACATATGCAACCCCCTTGCAGAAAATTTGGGGTTGAATATCCAAAAAGCCTGAAATGGGTTTTTAGATATATATAAGGAAAGCCTGAGGAAGTGAAAATCAATTCGATGTACCATATTATCACTCCAAAGAAATATGACGGAATTCGTGAAAACGAGTTCAACCCTTTATACCCTCCTAGGCGTTGAAAAAGGAAAAAACTTGAAAATGAGTTTTAGGTGATTATTAAACAAGCCCGTGCAAATGAAAAGTTATTCGATATCTAATCAGACCTGAAGGATACGGCTGAATTCGTGAAAATGTATACAACACCATTACACCGCATTGGGGTCGAATTTAAAAAAAGCCTGAAAACGCTTTTTAGGTATTTATAATATGAAGAATCCGTAGAATAATAGTAAATTGAATATTTGGTAAGACCTAATAAATATGACGAAAATCGCAAAAATATATGAATTCCATTTTCACTGATAATTTTTTTTTTGCCCCTCTTCCGAACGTTAATATATATTTGGATTGTTTTAATCAATGTTACTTTTCTAGTTGATTTACATATACATACCGAGTATCAACTTTTTAGTATAAGCCGTTCTATAGTTAGGAAAACAACCCCCACACCCGTACCATACTACCCTTATAAAAAATTTAATTTTTCCAACATGCTACTACTATAGCTCTATCTAGACACCAAATTTCAGCTTTATATCATTATAGGTTCTCAAGATATAAATACTTTATTACTATAATAATGAAGTAAAATCGGAACGAAAGTAGTAGTAGTAGACTGGGTGGCTTAGTGGCTAGAGCACTTGCCTTCGGTGCACCTGGAACCAGGTTCGAATCTGCTTGGCGACAAGTAATTTTCGAGAATGGGATTGGGTGCTGGACTACCAGTTCACTCAGCTGTAAATGAGTACCTGAGTTAAAATCGGGGTAATAATCACGGACGAGCGTGTGGCTGACCACATCACCTCCTCGTGTTCCGTTTGTCTAGTAATGAAGTAACTCTAGCATTACTTCTGGGCCTAGGCCCAATTTGGGCTGTTGTGCCATTGATTATTATTATTATTTGTTGAGTTGTATGCACATACCGAATTTTATTTTTCTAGCGCAATTGGTTCGTGAGTTATCGTAATCTAAAGCTTTTCACCCCCATCCCGCACACCAATCACCCCACTCAAAATTTTATTTCTCATCTCTTGTCCTAGTATACCTACAGATAATTATGAAGTTTCAATGTAGTGGGTTTAACTGTTTAAAAGATATGGATTTTAGAATATCAGCTTCTTAGCGTTTTGGACACACTCCCACCCCCCTCCATCCATTTCAACATTTTTTTTGCAAATGGGTCCACTATCAAAGCTCTATATAAAGTTTCAGCCTCCTAGCGTCAGCGGTTGCTAAGATCTAGAAACCAAAATTTTCCCTCTAAAACACTTCCTCACCTCCCCCCCCCCCCCCCAAACACTCCCAACACTCAGAAGGTGGCCACTTGAAGGGGTCCGCTCAGTCTACCAATAAAATAAATTCACCTTAATAGCTCAAAGGGTTTGAGAGCTATAAGCCCTCACACGTTTTGCATACGGCGGCGGCGTACAGACGGAGTGATAATTTTTTTGCTTTTTTGGTGTTTATTAGTCATGACCGTGGAAAAAAAATTTTAGGTAGCAATTTTTTTTTTTTAAAAAATCAATAACAATACTTCATTATTAAAACAATAAAGTAAAAACCAATTCAATATCTCATCAGAGTAAATAGATATGTCGGAATTCGTAAAAACGGACGCAATCATTTTATACCCCTCAGAGATTGACTATCGAAAAATTCGAATATTAATTTTTAGTCATTTAAAAAGCGAAATCGATATATAATTACATCTAATAGATTTGTCAGAATTCGTGAATTTGTACAATTATTTGGGTTTTAGTTTTAGACGGTTAGAAATAATTTCGATATCTCACTAAACTTAAGAAATTTGTCGGAATTCGTAAAAATTTACACACTACTCATGGGTTGACTATCGAAAAATATGGAAAATAATTTTCATGCGTTTCTATAAAGAGCGAGCAGAACTGAAATAGAGAGATATGAAAAATTTTATGAAAATTAATACAATCCTTTTCATAAACAGTTTATTTAGCCACCCGTACGGAGGTGGCAATCTGAGGTGGAAATTTGATTTTTTTTTTCATAAATTACTTTTCTAATTCATTTACATTTACATACCAAATTTAAATTTTCTAGCTTAATCCGTTACTGAGATACAAAAGAAATGGCCCGTCCCGTATCTTACTGCCCTATCAAAATTTTTTTTGTTAGGATACCCTTGTAATAGTTGTAGACTCTTCTCTTTTCTGTTCTTTACAGCTCTTGAGGCCAAAAAATACGAATTGTGCGCTTTTCACCCTCACTTCGTACACCATCACCTCCAAATAGTACCAAGATATTCATTGGCAATTAACAATTTTTAGTCTACTATATGCTCCTAGTATCTCTACAGACAATAAAATGAATTTAAATTTTTGAACATTATCCATTTCGGAGATGTGATTTTTAGAATGTCTCAATTCCTATTTTCGATCGATTCAAACGCACTGTTTGCCCAACACCCCATTCCCATACTACTGCACAACGAGAGCTCTATATAAATACCACGTTCAAGTTTTTAGTATAAGCGTTTTCTGAGTTATAGAAACCAAAAGCTTCATTCAAATAGCTGCCTCCCCTCTCACACAGCCACCCACCATAATGTGTTCACTTAAAGGGTTCCTCCCAATCTGCACACTAAACAATGTTAAACTTAATAAATCAAAGGGTTTGGAAACTACGAGTCTTCAAACCCGTTTGTGTACTATTTTTTGTGGTCTACTAGCTCTGAAACGTGAAAATACAAAATTTTAGAGTAGCATGCTTTATTGTTGATTTCAGTTCGATCACAATACTTTATTATACAAAACAATTAAACAAAATTAAATACATATATAAAATTTTTTAATTAATCAATTTCTACTATGGAAAAATAAGTTTTCCGAATATTAATATAATAACGATTATATTTATTATGTGATGTTTTAGGGTCTGATTTTATCGTTTATCAAACTATTAATCAATACATTTTCACATTTTACTTTTATTCCTTTATTGATACTTTTTTTAATAGTTACTTTTTCACTTTTTTAAAATTATATTTTTTAATAGTTAAGTACATACTCGTATTGTCATTGCCTGAAATTTAAAATATAAATTGAAGCTCACGTGGCTGTAAATCGGGGAGATCATAGAGGGTCTTCAGCCCTAATTTTTTAAAATCAATTAAACTAGAAAGTTGAAATTTACTACGAAAAGAGACATATGTAAAGTATTTTTTTTTATTAAAAAACATGAAAATTATTTTCTTCTTTGTTTTGAAACTGATGGTTGTTGCCTTAGTAGTATCTGTGAACATTTCGGTTTTGTAGATCGAAGGAGGATGACTCAAATGAAGTAGTTGTTGATTTTTAAGGCAGCTGCGGCTTACCATATATTAAGAAAGTAAAATATTGTACATCTATAAGTAGGCAAACTAGCGAGGGTGTACGATGATGAAGGCAACAGAATGTACCCAGATAAATCCATATTAGTTTTTGAAAAACTTTGTAAAAACGTAATACCATTTTCAGTTTTGTTGGGTTAGAAAGATGATTTTTTAGAGAAAAACACGCACATTTAGAAGTTAACTGCTTCGTTTTTTGTAATATTACTTTCAGAGCTATCCATAATAAAACAACCGTAAAAATTATATTTTTGCTATACTTGTCAATAGAAAAAGTTTTAACTTTGAAACTAGGTCCATATCTTTTTAACATCCATCCAACCATGACATCCATAATTCAATATCTCGTTTTATTGATATTTTAAAAAAAACTTCTTTTGGATATGAATCGTATTTGAAAAAACTGTAGTTACTAAAAAATTAATATGAGCTAAAATTTCGATATATTGAATAAACTTTATATTTTTACGATTATATTATTATTTTATATTTTTTATATTTTTGGTTGTTTTATCGGTGTCAGAGAAGTTGGAAAATACAGCTAACAATTCTTAAAAATGAAAATTCTCTGGCGGGGGTACCATGAAAAATTTCGTCCTCGTTAAAACTTTATATTGAAAGTGAAATTTAATATTTTCAACTGGAAATATCTTCTAGAATTTCAAATGTTAAAAATATAAAAAAGTACTAATTGGATTCCCTTGTCTATTTACGGTATCATCAGTGAATCGGAATAGGCAATAAAATACTTTTACTTTATTATTTAAATAATAAAGTATTTACTAATATCTTTTGGGTATAGCTTTATTTCTATTAAGAACAACAATGAAAATAATACTATTAGATACTAAGGAAATATTTTTGAAACTCCTAAAACGTTTTAGTTCTATTTAAGATTTTTTACCATTAAATATTAACATGAAATAAATTAATGGACTAATTTGTAACTTCAGAGAAAATGTAATGTAGGTATTATTGTATTAATTGAAATTGAACTCCTTCCTTAGCTAGTATTACACTGTATCATGGTGTCAAATAGGAGTATTTGACAAACAAAATTTTTACGAAAAAATCAGTCAAATTTTGTCTGTCAAAACAGACCCTGTATAGCGCAACTAAAATAAAGTGGTATACAAATATTTTACTATTACACTATCTGACAGCATTTGCTACAAAATTGTCAAATATTTGACAGCTTGGCATACTAGTACCTATTACACTCTTGCTTTATACAAGAACAGTGTATACTACCAAATTTATATTTTATTTGTTGCAAATTTAGTTCTTCTAGAATTAGAACGAATGTGGGTACTCCGAAAAATATGAGAAACAATAAATGTGGACGTTTGAATTTAAGAGTTCATAGAACAGATATTCTTGAAATTTCAGTATATTTAAATTTCATCGTTTGATTTCCTGGAAATCCTAAAGATTGATGTTTTCATTTCGATCTCAGTAGGAAACTTTCAAAATTGTTATTTTCTTAAACAAACTGACAACAAATGATTAAAACAGCTTGAAATTTGACATGTTTAAAACAGCTTGAAGCTATATAATATATCTGCATTTAATAATCGCACTAACTCTTCCCAACATCCTCTTATTACTCGATCGCTGTTATCAATGTAAATCGCTTACAAACACACTTTCGCGTAGAACTGGCCGCCGTCTCGTGCCCACAGTAAAAAAAACTGATTTCGTATACCAGATCTGCGGCGCTTATATACTGCATGTCTTGAGTCCAGACATTTCCAGCACATTCGGTGGTGTAAGTAGGATCTATTGCAAGCGCGAAGTGTCAAGGATTTCTAGACTATTCTGGGTATTGAAAGATATTAGAAACTGGTGATGAGTCGTGAGGATTGCCAGGGTACACATGCAACAATACGAACTATGATGCTCCACCACAAATCGAACGAATTTCCTCAAATTTCTGCGTATTCTCCAATTTTGCCAAATTTATTTATTTGATTTAGAAGTAATGTCAACCTATATTCCAACCCCGTAGCCTGTCCCTGTAGGTATGTTTCAGTTTATTTCTTCCATTGCTCTAGATTTTTGTTCTATTTGATGCTACTCCGTGCTGCTTATCTTGCTTTGCTATTGTAGTGCTGATCAGTGTATTGATTTACAAAGTGAAGTTGTTCAATTGGAATAAATAGGTCATAAACGCTTAGTATATTGAAAAGCAATCAAAATATTTCAAGAACAATTCCGGTCAAATTATTTACTAGCCACTTCCACTGGTATGGCGAAATAAGTTAACCTCAACTATTTGTTGCAATCGATTGCTAGCAAGCAAATTTTCATTTTGTGTTGCATAGTACCATCAGACAGAGCCTTTTTGAGCCCTAAGCCTCTGAGGAGGTCGAGTAGAAAGTAGAAAATGGTTTAATGAAAATTTCTTCTTTCCACACTCTTAGCATATCGTTTGATCCATTTCGATCGATTAAGACGCTGTTCAATGCATACACTTGATATTTCTGTTGTTTGAAAGTGTTTAACATACATCCGACCTAGAAGAAACTAACGTGTGCTTGAAGATTATAGAAAGAAAAATCACTTCTACTTTAACATTATTCAAGGGCATTTTAAAACCGTTGAAACTATGAGTCTATATTTTAGAATCCGTTCGGCGACACCTAGAGAAGCTTACGCGAGTAGTATTTATTTCTAAGGGTAGTAACAGTAGTAAAGATAGGATCAAACTACATTGTAATTAAGCGCATAATAAAAGTATGTTGAAGACTTACACTGCACAGGGATTTATTTCTATTGGATGTTAATTCGATTACATGCAAGACGATATAAACAAAATGCTTTAATCGTTATTGACGTTTGTCATGGAATGCTGAATGCACACTTTTTCAAGTTTGTTCGATTTAATCCTGACCGTAAAAGTTTGCATTTGAAAATAAAAAGAGAATTTAAATTCGTAAAACTCGGAAGCGGCGAGTAAGTAGAAAAACAATATAAATGTTTGTACCTACTTGTACGTTGGCTTTCTTATTTTCTGGAGCAACGTTTTAGTTAAAAAAAATGTTGCAAGAAAGAATTGTGATCGACCTAAAATTTAAAAAAAAAAAGTTTTCTACCCTCAAATTTTTTATTTTTCCGTTTCAGGACTAGACTTCGAAGAAACAAAAAAATACTTTATTATTAAAATAGTAAAGTAAAACGACCGTATGTCAGGCGTATACGCCGTCAGCCGTACGCAAACGCGTTTGAAGGCTCGTAGCTCCACGATCCCTTTCAGCTTTTAAGTTCAAATGTCTTTACTGGGTAAATGGGGTGGAACTGTTTGAGTGACCCGACTTTGGGAGGTCGGGTGCGAGAGTAGAGATAGCGGTGTAATTTTTACGAATTCCGACAAATCTTTAAGGTTTAATGAGATATTGAACTCGCTCTTACTTCTATGTGTTTCATATATAATCGCCCAGAAATGAGGGTGTAAACTGATTGTGTACGTTTTTACGAATTTCGACATTACACTTTTTGATGGATTATCGAATCGTTTTTCAATTTAACGCACTTCTATATATTCTCCCAAAAATCAGTTTCAAAAAATAAACAAATAAATAGGGTTTGGAGATGGAGTTCGCTGAATGTAGTTTTTTTAGGGTGGAGGTGGAGAACTGGGAGTATACAATTTTTCTTAAAAAATCACGTCTCTTATCTCAAAAACCGTTTAAGATACAAGCTTAAAATTTTTAGGGTGGGGTGTAGGAGTTGAGAGTAGGGAGTGTATAAAAGAAAAAAATTCGATTTTTATATCTCGAGAACTGTTTTTTATGAATAGCCGAAACTTGTTATTTAGGTAGAACTGTAGTTCGTTCCAAAAATAAAACGTTTACTAGGGGTAGTATGGTACGGGGGTGAAGGTATTTTTCTTATTTATAGAATTGCCTAACTATGCTAGAAACTTGAAACTTGGTGGGTACTTGAATATGTACTGGAAAAATAATTAAGATAAAAAAATGTCAAATATCCATTGTCGTATTTAATTGGGGGGGAGGGTGGGGGGGGGTTAAAAAACATAATCATTGAAAGTAAAATGCATATATTTTCACGAACTTCGTCATATTTCTTGTGAAATATTGAATTAATTGTTTTACTTTATTATTTTAATAATACAGTATTGTTTTCGATTTTTTAAAAAAAAAAATTTGCTACCCTCAAAATTTTTTTTTTCACGTTTCATGACGAGTAGACACGAAAAAAGCAATAAAAAATTTCAGTCCGTCTGTCCGCCGTACGCCGTACGCCGTACGCCGTACGCCGTACGCCGTACGCCGTACGTCGACCGCTGTACGCAAAATCGTTTGAAGGCTCGTAGCTCCCAAACCCTTTGAGCTATTAAATTAAAATTTTTTTTATGAATAGACTGGGTAGGCTCCTTGAAGTGGCCAAATTTGGAGGGATGGGGGTGTGAGGGGGGAGGAGGGGGAAGTGTTTTAGACGGAAAATTTTGGTTTCTAGATCTCAGCAACCGCTTATGCTAGGAGGCTGAAATTTGGAATTTATATAGAGCTTCAGTAGTGGACCCATTTGCAAAAAAATTGCCGATATAGGTGAAGGGGTTTGGGAGTGGGGGGAAAAATAATGCGTCCGAAACGCAAAAAAGGTGAGATCGACACTTTCTAAAATCCATATCTCCTAAACGGTTAATGTCACAAAATTGAAACTTTATGAATATCTGTAGGTATACTAGGAGAATAGATCGGAAACAAAAATTTGAGTGGGGGCAGTGGCGTACGGGGGTGGGGGGTGAAAAACTTTAGATTGCGATATCTTACGAACCAATTGCACTAGATAAATAAAATTTGGTTTCTGTATAAAGGTTGACAAATGAAGTTTGCTGGAAGCAAAATTTTTGAAGGGGGTGGTGGAGCATGAAAGTGGAGGGGATAAGAATTTTTCTAAAAAATCACGTCTCATATCTCAAGAACGGTGTAAGATAGATGCTTCAAATTTTTACCAGAAGTAGGCCTAATAGACCCCTAGTAAAAAACAAAATTTTGGAAGTGTGGGTGTAAAGGGTGAGGGTGGGGGAGGGTGAAAAGGAAAAAGTTCCGATTTTAATATCTCGACAACCTATAATGATATAAAGCTGAAACTTAGTATTTAGATAGAGCTATATTAGTAGCATCTTGGAAAAATATAATTTTTTATAGGGGTAGTATGGTACGGGGGTGGGGGGTGTTTTTCCTATCTATAGAACGGCTTATGCTACAAAGCTGAAACTCGATACGTTTATGTAAATCAACTAGAAAACTAATTTAGATAAAAAAAAATTTCAAATATACATTGGCGTTCGGAGGGGGGGCAAAAAAAATGATCAGTGAAAATGGAATGCATATATTTTCACGGTTTTCGTCATATCTATTAGGTCTTCTCAAATATTGAATTCATTTTTATTCTATGGATTCTTCATATAAATACCTAGATAGCGTTTTCAGGATTTTTTAAAATTCGACCCCTAAGGGGGTGCAAAGGGGGTTGTAAACTTTTTCACGAATTCTACTATATCCACGTCTTATCAGATATTGAATATCTTTTCATATTGATGGGCTTGTGTAATAATCGCCTAAAACTTGTTTTTAAGTTTTTTCCTTTTTCCACCTAGGAGGGTATAAACGGGTTGAACACGTTTTCACGAGTTCCGTCATTTCTTTTAGAAGTGATAAGAAATTGAATTGGTTCCTACTTTCTCGTGCTGTCTTCATATTTATTTATTAACACCTTTCAGGATTTTTGAACATTCAACCCCCAAGTGGGTGTAAGGAGGTTGCATATCTGGTGATATATCGAATTCATTTTTACTTCCTAAGGTTTCCTATGTAAAAAAGCCAAAAAGTCAATTTCAGTATTTTAGATATTCAATCCAAAAAGGTGTAAGGAGGTTGTATGCTTTTCAAAGTTTCGACATATTTCTTAGGTTCGATGAGATATTAGATCGCTTTTTATTTCCACAGACTTTTTATGTAATCGCCTACAAACCCATTTCTCAATTTTTCGATATTCAACCCCCAAGGGTTTGTATATGTTTTCACAATTTTTGCCATTCCTTAGTTCTGATGAGATGTAAAATTGATTATTACGGCCAACCAATTCACGATTTTTCGAATTTCCAGAACCAAGGAGATGTGAAGGGTTTGCTTACGTTTTCAGAATTTTTTCAAAATCCGTCTTGTCTCATGAGATTTCAGGTTGCTTCTTATGAAATCGTCTAAAAAGCTGTTTCACAATTTTTTCGAAATTCAAACCCCAAAGTAATGGGTTTGTATACGTTTTAACAATTCGCCATATCTCTTAATTCTGATAAGGCAACAAAT
The DNA here is from genome assembly GCA_951812415.1 of Beris morrisii. Taxonomy (NCBI): domain Eukaryota; kingdom Metazoa; phylum Arthropoda; class Insecta; order Diptera; family Stratiomyidae; genus Beris; species Beris morrisii. The sequence goes on from OX638311.1 coordinate 126,787,872, forward strand.
ACGTTTTTGCTTCTATGGGCTTTTAGTGTACATAATATACTGAAATTCGAATAGTCTACACGGACTTTTTCAATGTTTAATCGTCTAAAAATCTCTATTTTAAATATTTTTATATTAAGAACAAAATTAATTTTCCATAAGAAATCTAAAAATCTCGAAGCAACTCATGATACACTCCGACTTTTACCGCTCCCGAACTTTGACCCTAAAAATAATAAAGTTTCGCCCAGACTATTGGCAGATTTTTTTTTTTCGGGTTCTTCAAATCAAAACCTAGAAAGTGTTTTAGGAATTTTGAAATTCGACCCCTAGGGGTGTGAATTCTTATTGACTTATTACTTCCACGGCCGCTTTATATATTCGTCTGAAACCGTTTTCAGGATTTTTGCCTTTTCAAACCCAAAGAGGGTACAAAAGAGTTGTACACGTTTTCACGAATTCCGTCATATCTTTTCGGGCTGATAAGACATCGAATTGGTTTTTACTTCCTCGGACTTTATTTGTAATTATCTAAAACCTATTTCAGGATTTTTGAATATTTAACGGCCGAGAAGCTGTAATATTTTGAATATTTAACGGCCAAGAGGCTGTAAGCGGGTTGCAAAGATTTTCACAATTTTCGCCATATCTCTTAGATTTGATGGAATATCAAATTTGCTTTTACCTACACAAGGTTTTTATAACATCGCTTAAAATCTAATTTCAGGATTTTTTCATATTCAACCCCGAAGGGAGTGTAATTGTCTACAAGGGCTTTTAATGACGACATTAACTTTCTAAAAACCCCCCTTGTCTCGAAACAACTGATGTTATATTTCGACTTTGATCGCGTATGACCCAATTACGTAATGCATGTGTTAAATATGGCAGTGGCGTTAATATTTTATCGCACCCCCACTTTAACCGCTTTCCGAACTTTGCCCGAAAAATAATAAAGTTTCACCCAGACTATTGATATTTTTAGATTGTCAATCGAATAGTACGGAACCTGCACCGTATCTCAGCGTTCCGAATTCCTACTCAATAAATAATAAAGTTGCGTCCAGACTTTTGACAGATTTTTTTGTAGTCAAATTCGATTGAATTAGATATCAGTCAAATTTATTAAAAATTATGTGTACCTATAGCATAATTTTTGCAGAGGCTTGAGTAGATGAATGGCCTCCTATTGGAGATGACTTTATTATTTTTTAATTATAAAGTATTGTGATCGACCTGAAATTTCAAAAAAATGTGCTACCATGATATTTCGTTTTAGCACTTAAACCCCAAAAAAGTAAAAAAAAAATGTCCGTCTGTCCGCCGTAGACGCCGTACGCCGTCCGCCGTACGCCGTCCTCCGTACGCAAAACCGTTTGATGGCGCGTAGCTCACAAACCCCTTGAGATATAAAGTTGAAATTTTTATGGTGGGTAGAATCGGTGAATCCCTACTATCCTATCTTTTTTGACGAGTGGAAGTGTGAGGAGGAGGAGGGTGGAGCGTTTTAGACGGTTAAATGTTGGTTTCTAGATCTCAGGAACCGCTTATGCTAGGAGGCTGAAAGTTGGAATTTATATAGTACTGTGATATAGTGGACTCATTTGCATGGTCTATAGGGGTTGAGGGGTGTGCGAGTTTGGGGGAAAAGACAATGCGACCAAAACGCCTTGGAAGCAGGGATTCAAACATTCTAAAATGTATATCTCCTAAACGATTCATGTCTGAAGGTTGAAACTTTGTGGTTGTCTTAAGGGATACTTCGAGATTATACAAGGGCAAACATTTTTTAGGGAGGTGGTGAGGTGTGAGGTGAGGGTGAAAATCTTTGGATTACAATATCTTCCGAACCAATTACGCCTGGAAGGTAAAATTTGGTTTCTGTTTATCGGATTACAAGTGAAGTCTACTGAATATAAACTTTTTGAGGAGGGTGGTGGAGCTCGAAAGTGGGGGGAGGGGAAAAATTTTCCAAAAAAATTAATTTTTTATATCTCAAAAACCGTAGCAGATATGATCTTAAAAATTTTAGAGGAGTTCGGGCCAGTGAAAATGTTTAGAGGTGTGGGCGTTGGGAATGATGGTGAAAGGGGGTGAAAAGGAAAACATTCTGATTTTTATTTCTCGAAAACCGTAAAGAATAGAAAGCTAAAAAATTTACGACTATATAGAACCACTATAGATGCAACCCAGAAAACATTTTTTTTTAGGGGTAGCAAGGTACGGTGGGGGTGGTTTTTTTTTATCTCAGAAACGGTTTATGCTAGAAAGTTGAAACTGGTACGTATATGTAGATGCGCTCCTTGAGTAATTAAAGCAAAAAAAAAAGTTCAGTTTTTCATTGGCGTTCAGAGGTTAAGTAAAAAAAATTTCCGTGAAAATGGTAATTATTTTCGAGGTTTGTTATCCAAAGGGAAAGGAAGCAGGTTGACGAAATGCATTGCGGAAAATAGGCTTCTTATGTCAGGAACTATTTCATATATCATCTTGGAATTATTTTTTGTTTGTACTCGTTTTTAGTCTAGCTATTTTTCTGGAGGGAGGTGTTCTTAAATGAAAAGATTCCGAATTTTATATTTCAAAAACGTCTAATGCTACAAGTTTAAAATTTGGTACCAACATTTTTGTTGTTCGGCGAGAAGGGTATCGAAAAGTGGACATGTATGTGTCCAGAGCTATTTGAAATTTGCAACTAGATTTTGTTGAAAAAACAATTTTTTTAAAATTTTTGTTAGACGCGGTACAGGTAAAATTCAGTATTTCGGGTCCAATTTGTTAGGAAGCGTTTTACCCATTTCCTCTCAAGTTTAAGTATTGGTATACTATTATAATACTTAGAGGAAGTAGGTGAAACGCTTCCAAAAATATTGGATCTATAGATTATGTGGATGACCAGTAAAGGTACACTTTTTTAATGCGTACCACTGAGAGTTTGGCGGGGAGGGGAATGGTTACTAAAAAATTAGCCATAAGCCTATATGGAAAGTTAATTTTTTAGCATATGTGCTGCCCTATGCTCCATTTGCCCTGCTGCCCTGCCCTGCTCCATCAGGATCTCTCGGAAGCTAATTGTTATTTTTCATAATATATCGTTTCGAACGTCATTATACTTGTCTAAAAATAACCAAAGTTCAACTATGCATGTAAAAAGTACACACTCAGTCCAATCTAAAAATCCAGCAGCGCTCTAATTATTTTTTTTTAAATCGTTAGCGGTATATAGACACTTTTGATTTATCTTCAACAGCTACGAGTATCACATCATCACAAATTGAAATATCTGCGTTTCATGCAAATTTATATTGCAATTTGGTCCAATTATCTTTTTATATTTCTAACGTCAGCCACGACACAGTGTAGTTTTCATATACTCGTCTGATTCATTTCGATTTTTTTTTTGCATTCTGGAGGTGCTCGAAAGAATTACCGAAACGGAAATAATCAATTGTTAAAAATAAAATTGATAGTCGAGATAGAAGCCCATTAAAAGCTATTATAGTGAAATGTGTTAAGCTTTTCTATCAATTTAATCGGGAAATATTTGAAGCGAAATAAAAATATTTATTTAGCTTGTGGGTTAACTTTAAGTTTAATTGTTTCCCTTAATTAACGAAATGTAAAAGAACTTGAAGGACCAAAATCCACTTTGAAAAATAGAAGTTTCAAGAAGGTTATAGCTGTATACTTGACTAAATCTCTGCCTCGGGCATATGTTAGCAACAATGCTCTTATGAGGTACTCTGGCACGGTTGCAGCCTACTCTATACCATCAATCGATTGGTATTCAAGCACAACCCCTCAAGACTATTAAGCTTATGCTTTTATCGTAGTGAAACCTCGTCACTCAATCGATAAGGGTAATAGATATTTTATAGAGTTCCAAAGTCAGTCATTAATTTTAAACACTATCTTGGACTAATCCGACAAGATACTCTACCAGTGAATCTTATTTTTTTAAAGAAATTTTTCAAGGAATGCCTCTCAAGTTTCTAATGAGAGCCTTTGCTGGCTTTCTATTCAAAATGGGTATTATCTGAATATGCAAATTTTACAAATGACTGTAGTACCCTCAACCCTCTTAAAGGCAAGAGAGTCAAGAACCAGAACTTCAGATACTTGTGGCTATGGTTATAAGAGGATCATCAATTTGAATTGCTTGGACGATGGAATAAGCGTGGTAATCGATTTTTAAATTTATGCCTTAACTAACTGCAGTTTTCATGAAAAACGTTCTACAAGTAGAAATCACCTTGATAAATTTTTTCCGTTCTTTGGTAGCCAGAAATAAAATGGAAATCAACTCAATCTGACTTGAGTATTATGTTTTAATTTTACTATGTAAAAGCAGTTAATATTTTAAAACTCATTTGTTGAAAAATTGTAGTATTTGGCTCGCTTTTCTAAGATCCAAGTTATGTTTCGCGTTTCTCGTAATTTTATGTTTGTGATTTTATTTTACTATCGTTCTTTGAAGAATAAAGTTTTATGTTATAAGCCTAGAATGCAGATTGTTGTTATTTTTTTTATCTTTATTTTAACATTTAATGTACTCGTACACACTATCTTATATCCATTTGAGGATCCATCGTCGGATATATATTTGGGACTTCAAGAAGTTCCAGCCGTTTCTCGACAGATGGTATTATGTTTGCCTTTTCGCATCGGGTAATACTGCAGCCAACTTCATCGTGAAGCTCCACCATTAAGCTTGAAATGGCAGTATATGGTATTCCGTCGAAGTGTAAACAACATAGCGTTAAACATGTAGAGTTTCGTGTCAAAAAAATTGTATTTGACGGGAATTTGTATGCTCTGTATGAAATCTGAAAGTATTATAAGTTTAATCCAGCCCGAAATTTTGTAGCGCATAGAACGGAGCCTCGGACGAAAAAAATTTATAAATTATTTTGTGTTTATTTGTGGCCGAAGCCACTTTCCGTCCGTTAGCACGATAGCTCAAGAACGCATTGACCTAGGATCTTGTAATTTTAAATCTGGATGTTTGGTTGAATTTGTAGAGATAAATTCGCTAACGGGCAAAATCGTCTTATTCCGATTCCGACTTTAGAACGCTTTAAGCTACGGCTTTGAAATTTTGTATATATTGATTTTCCAATATTTGCATTTAAAGGTATAAATATAAAAAAAAATCATATGAGTCCTTCGAATAGCTGCCATACAAAAATTCTGTAAAAATATTCTTACCCAAATTACGGAACTCATTATAACTCGAGAAATCCTATAGCCACGAAGTCATAATTCTGTACAAATTAGTTTTGAGGGCAAATAAAGTTCAAGTTTATTAGTGAGTGAGATTCCCTTACACCGTCAGGTAGCTCTCATACAAAAAGTCCTTAAAACACGTCTTCAAGAATATTGGCCGAGAACTTCAGAACGGTTGAAGCTATGACTTTGAAATTTTGTATATGTTAATTTTCCTATAAAGTTGGAGCCAAAAGTATGATTATGAAGTAAATCCCATTAGTCCTCCGGGTTGTTGAATTACAAATATCCTGTAAAAAGATCTTCTCACAATTTTTAGAATTCACTATAAATCAAGAAATCATTAAATATGCTAGAAATCGAGTGAGTCCTCTCTGCACCTTCCGTGTGAAAGTTCTTGAAAAAGAAAAATTTTACTTTCAGTGGCTTACCTAGTTCCATATATAAAATTGAACACTTAAGGTATTGTCTTTTATTTTCGAGTAGCAACCAAATGAGAGTCCTTATTAAAGGACAAACTACATGCGCACTCCTTATTGTACTTTATTTCCATCTACAATATAAATCGGCTTAGTTAGCTGCTCCGCTCTGTTCTGTCCTCAGTACAGCCATGAGTCTGTTGCACAACCTATTATTATTAAGTTTTTAACCAATGAATTGGTTAAATGCAGATTTTAACTCGTTCAAAGGCACATTTTGGGGACGCTACACTGTCCCAGAACCGAGTGTTTACTTGGGCCAGGCAATTTAAGGCCGGCCTAGAAAGTGTAGAAAAAAAATGTTTTTACGTGAAAATAGACTTGTTGTAGAGCAAATAAAATATTGTGGCAAACAAAAATTTGACGATTTCACTATCTGACAGCATTTGCCAGGGAAAATAGTCAAATATTTGAAAGCGTGGCGGACAGTGTTTAAGATAGCGAAATCGCCATACTCCATTCAATTTCAAATATATGCGCACAATAATTGTCTAATAACTTCAGAACGAGTCAAACTATAATACAAAATATTTTTTTTTCAATAGTTGCCGCCATAAAAGAGTTCTTGAAAAATTATTAATTATACAAACATTGAATTAAAACATGTAACAGTGAATTGAATTACAAACACAACACAAATTAAAACTTAGAACTAAGAACATTAAATTACAAAGACAACACAAGCTAAAACTTAGAGCTAAGAACATTGAATTACAAATACAACAGATGACACCGCAATTTTAACTACAGCATTGGAACCACAAATTATCATCAATAACCTCCAAGAGCAGCTTGAAACCTTAAATATATTTTACCAAAAATGGAAGATTAATCTTAACACCTCTAAAACTCAAGCAATATATTTCTCGAAACGTAGAGCAACTCGTTTCTTACCACCCCCAAATTTAAACATATTAGGTGCTTCAATACGTTGGGCAAAAGCGATCAAGTACTTGGCACTGCACCTTGACACTAAGTTAACATTTCAGTACCATATAGAACAAACCACCTCAAACACCTCGAAAAGTATTAGAATTCTATACCCACTTATAAACAGGAAATCTAAGTTGTCCCAGGAAAATAAGCTTCTATTATACAACTCTGTAATGCAACCCGGTCTAACATACGGAGCGCCAGTTTGGATAAACTGTGCAAAGGTCCACAGACAGAAGCTTCAAATTATACAAAACAAATGCCTCAAAATTTTATTAAACAAACCATGGCATTTCTCGACTCGTCTATTGCATGAGATATCTGGATTACAACAGATCAATGAACGCATCGCGAAACTTACTAGCCAATTCCAGAGTAATTGCGCCAACAGCGAGATTCCACATATTTTATCACTAACAAATAATCAGTAAGTTATGTCCACATAATTAAATTACGTTATACTAAATTCAATAGAATTTGTATTTAGATTTAAGTATTAGTTTTAGTTAAGATTAGATTAGGTTTAATTGTAAAATAAAAGTTCAAAGGGTTTTTGAAAAAATTTTTTCCCTGAAAATGTCAAAAACAAGAATTAAACTAGTCTGCAAACATACTAGCATAAAGAATTAGAACTAAGCTGTAAAGATAATTTAATCTAAACCCTTCACTGTTATGAAAATGTAAAAGCAAACTTGTATATAATCATGAAATATAATTATCTATCTATCTATCTATCTAAGAACATTGAATTACAAACAACTGTGATACGAAACACAAAGAAAACATAAAACACAGAACCTGGAAAACAAAAATTAAGAATGCACCTGAAAAAGATCAGCGGGATCACAACAGCGACGCGATGCGACAGAAGAACCCACAAAATCCCAGCGAGACTATATACCGAGGGAGGTATGCACCGAACGCTAATTATAAGAAGGCAAAAATTATCGCATACAAAAATAATTCGTGGATAGTAAATGTTGATCACTAAATATACAGTGAATGAATCGACCAGAAGAGGAGCTCGGTGGCAGTGATCAAGTCTTCAAAGAGGGCAAGCGAAGTTGCACTTCCTCTTCTAGCAACATTGAAAACTGACAAGACAGTCGTCCTAAGCGATCGTCAGACGGGATAAGGCTAGCGAAGTTGCACTTCCTCTTTGAAAGTCTGGGGTCTATTAGGTCTAGTCCAAGCCGAAGCACAAGACGAAGCAAGACGACAGCAGCGACGTAAGCAGCAAAGGCCAAGGCGACAACAGCGAAGCCAAGATGATAGCAGCGAAGCCAAGACGACAGCAGTGAAGCGAAGACGAACGCAGCGAAGCCAGGACGACAGCAGCGAAGCCAGGACGGACGTAATGAAGCCAAGACGAACGTAGCGAAGCCAGGACGAACGCAGCCAAGCCAAGACGACCGTAGCGAAGCCCAGACGAACGCACGAACGCAGCGAAGCCAAGACGAGATGACGATCAGAAACAGGGTCAAGTTAAGGCAAGCAGAGTCGTGCCAGGAGTCGGGCTAAAACCACGACGAACTTCGCCAAAACCACGACAAGCAGACACAGCGCAGCCGAGATGAATAATACAGAAGCCACACAGAGAGACGAAGACAGGGAAGGACGAAGACAGGGTAGGACGAAGACTGGGAAAACAAAGCAAGGGCCACACGCGGAGACGAAGACAGGGGAGCAAAGGCCACACAGAGAGACGAAGACAGGGAGAGAGCAGAGCAGAGAGTGTCAAGGCAAGGCGAGTGGAATCGTACCCGTAGGATTACAATCGAATCACGTTGAGCAGAGGCGGCGATCAGGAGCAAGTCAAGGCGAGTAGAGCAGACGCGCGGAGGCGAACAAGGAGAAAACCCAAAGGAAATCAAATAACAAAATATATCTTATCATTTAGAGTAATAAAGTGAAGTCAATCTAGTAAATAAATATTTTGTAACGGACACTGGCACCCGATGAGCATACCCCGGAATTTGAGTCGTTACAACTTAAGGATTCGTTCAGTCAGGAAGTGAAATGTTACACAAGTTATTTCTGAGGTTGAGTTCGTTCGCTCTAAATTTATTGGTCACGTGTTTACCATATATACTATATTTTGTATAAGGTTCGAAGGAATAGGTCATTTTGTTCACTATGGCGAATCGTTCATCTAAGAAGTTTGAATTTTATACGAATAAATTTTTAGTTAATATGTACCTAGTTAGACGGAGCTAGAAATTTAAAATGTTGGGCACTATACTTTTCTATCATTTAAGGTAATAAGAAAATCGAACTATAATAGAAATCAAGTCAATCAATCAAATGTCACAAAAATTCAATTTTGCATAAACTTTTATTTTACATTAAAATTAAGTAGTTATACTCAGCGTTCATACACAAAATTAAAATTAACCTTTTTCTTCTTTCAGTTTTGTAAAAACTTTAGAGTAGGCGAAAGATGTTGCGAGTTCGAGTGTTTGGATCCTCCCGGAGAAGATAACCTATACCAGGTAATCAATTCACCTTGAAAATAATTCGTACTTACTATACTATACTATATATTTGAATTTATTTACGTGAGTAATCTTTAAATGTAAATTTATTTATTACCTATAATATCACACTGCTTCTTGCAAGCAATACAGACAAAAGGCAAAATAAATATCACTAAAAACAAAAATAATTTCACTAAATTTAGTTCATGAAAATATTTTTTATCTAATTTGTGGATCATATTAAAACACGCATCTTTGAAAACAAATATAGCTATGTAGTTAATAAAAAAATCTGCCATCAGTCTGGGCGCAACTTTATTATTTTTCGACAGAAGTATGAACGATACTGACACCTTAAAAACACCAAACACGATTTTAGGTTGTAGTCCGGGACATGGTCGAAATTTAGCACTGGTTGTTTCGTGACAAGGATGTTAAGTTAAATTTGCCATTAATTAATTTTGTCATTATAGAAGCTCATTGTAAGACACAGCTTTCAGCTTTAACACCGTCCTCAAAACGTAGTGCACATTTAATACCTTCGATTGTAAATAAAGGGTTATTCAATAGGTAAAAAATAATTTTGTATTTTAATACAAACGTACCCTTAAACTTTTTTGCTGGTCTGTGAGTCTTAAAACGTGAGTCAAGATTTACATTTTTATCATGGAATGAGCAACGTTTGGAAATTATCTCAATTATTATAATACAAAATTGTTATATCCCTATTGAAGGGTTGTTATGTCCCTATTGTATAACTATGAGCACATCGCTTGGCGTTAAAATTAAAATACTCTTGAACGTAGTTCAATAAGCACTTCATCATGGAGTTATCATTATTATTTTCTTGCAACTCTGATATGGAGTTAATTTGCTCTAAGTTAAGTTGCTACATTGGGAAATGAAAATGAAAGGCTTTCGGTGACGCAGTGGCTACGCGCGCCATAAAACTTTGATCGAGGGTTCGGTTCCTATCTACATCCATGGGATTTAATAAGTAAGTAAGTAAGAAATAATATTTGAAGTAGGAAAATAGTTTCTCAGAATAGTTCTACATAGGAGGGCCTAAGTAACAAAAAAGCCTTAACTTTTGCTTGCAGTGTGGGATTTAACACCAAAGTTGAGTTAAATCTCCACATCGAAATGAATTTTACATCCAACCCTTTCGGAAGTGTGAGAGCTTACACCGAAAAGCGATGAATGGTATAGAACTACGTTTCGGAGTTTGAACAACACCATTTTTCTTAAACTGTAAGAGCTGTAGCAACATTCGTGAAAACGTATGCAATCCATTTACACCATCTTGGGGGGTGCATATTAATAAATTCTGAATTCATTTTTAGGCGATTGTATTATATAAAAAAACTCGAGGAAGTAAAAATCAATTCGATATCTTATCAGACCTAAGAGATAGGGGGCTAACTACCAAAAAAATCCTAAAAATATTGTTTGGACGATTATATAAAAAGCCCGTGGAAATAAAAATGTATTCGATATTTATTCAGACCCAGGATATAGAGGAATTCATGAAAATGTATACAACGACTTTACGCTAAATTACTTTTCTAGTAAAGCAACATACATTCAACAAGGGAGGCGTAATGATTAAAAATAATATTTTTTGGAACATGTCACCACCATAGCTCTATGTCAATTCGAAGTTTCAGCTATCCATCATTAGATATAATTATCGGAGTTTTTTTTTACCCTCTCATCCCCATTTGTACATCGCTTATACAATCGGCCTCATAAGGTCTATCAGGCCTACCTCCCGTATAATTTCCAATATCCTATTTAAATAGTTCTTGAGATATACTCGTAAGACATTTTTGTAGAAAAACTCTTTTTCTCCCACCCTTTCATTGTACACCGCCTCCTCATAAATTGTATATTCAGTATTCTGCCCTTATACATTTTTATGCGCAAACTAAATTTCATCTTCCTAAATAGTTGGTCCGCGAAATATCGTAATCGAAAACTTTTCACCCCTCACCCCTGCTACCGCTACCCCTAAAAATTTTATTTTAGATTTATTAAGGCATGAACCGTTTAGGAGATATGGATTTTGGAGTGTCTTGCCTTCAAATGATTTTACGTACGGCGTATGGTGGACGACGCACAGACGGAGCGAACAACTTTTTATGTTTTTTTGGTGTTTATTAGTCATGAAACGTGTAAAAAAAATTGTTCAGGGTAGCAAATTTTCAAGAAATCCTGAAATTAACTATATAGGAAGACTTGGGAAGTAAAAATTAATTCGGTATTTCAACATATCTACGAAATATGTAAGAATTCATAAACATTTTTCAACCCCTTTACATCCACTTTGGGGTTCAATATCCAAAAATCCTGAAAGCGTTCTTAGAAAAATATAAAGAAAGCCCGAGGGGGTAGCAAATTTTTTTTAAGTCGATCACAACACTATATTATTAGAATAATGGAGTAAAACTTTGCGTCCTTACTTTTAAAAGATATTTTTGTTTGATTTTTCCCCTAAACTGAATAAAATGAAAATGGTTTTACGAATTAAAAGCTAAAATAATAATTTTATCTTCAAAATCGATTAATTAAATTTTTACATTTCAGGCACGTATGAAAAAAAGGGCAGAAATTTTAGCTGGAAATAGTACAAGCGGTAGCCGAAGAGACGTTTTAAATACTCATATATCAATTCTAGCTTTAATTCTACTTATTGGATGCAGATTTTACCTAACATAACTAAAGGCATAATACATGTAGTTAAGAGTAGACTCTCTCTCTCTCTCTCTCTCTTCCTAAAGATTTTATTCGTAAACTTAGAGAATAGAAAATGTTTTGTTTTTTTTCAAATCTAAAATTAAATCACTATTTTCGAATTTATACATAAATAGTAACAATAATAATAATGTAATGATAATAAAAAAAATGATCGGCAGATATTACATTTGATTTTAGTAAAATAGTGCACTGATTAAGTTTAAGCGTAAAAGTAGAAAGTTAAATTTTTAATTAGTAAAGAAATATTTTCAGTTTTTCAATTTTATAATAATTTTCGGTAAAGTTTTTGTATCTAAAAAAACGTAATTTAAAAAAACTCGATCTTCTTCTATAATAGCATATCAATAATATAAGATTAGATAATACACTAGTGCATTATTAATTTCGTAGTTAATATTCAAAATGAGTTGTTTTAAATAAATAAAAATCATTGGGTTTTTCTTGGTTAAAGCAAGGATATGGAACCAATTTAATGGTATGATCAATTAGAATTTAGTCAATAATTATATAAATAATATTAAATAAGAAAACTAGATATGCCCAATTATTATTAATGAAAATTTGACAATATTTAATAACATTTCTTTTTCTTATTGATTAATTTCTCAAGATTACACGAAATTACATAGAAAAACGGAACGGTACAATGGAAAATCAGAAGAAAAATTTAAGTTTTTTCAAATCTGAAACAGAACACAAAATGAAACCACACACAACCAACATCGAAAATCTTAAGAATATAAAAGAATAAGTTGGAGAAATATTGATAGGTAAGAGAATTGCTAAAGGTTATGGTAGCAAGGAAAAAGCCATACAATAAATATAAAATAAAAAAATGTGATAAGTTTGGTGCTGGAGTTGTTAACTTTATATTTCTTATATTTCAAATATTACATATCTAGACTAGAAGTAATGAATGCTTTTAATTTTTATTCTTTTTGGCCAAAATCAGAACAATATTCATACTTTCGCCTAAACATTTTAGTCTCAAATAAAAACTCCAGCCAATATTAGATGTGTTTTTTTCAACTGGATAAGATCACAATTGAAAAAAACGGTGTGGATCAACCCAAAAGCTAGTTTAGCAGGGCTAACAATCCCCTTGGATAAACTATATGGGCAGGGCTACGTGTAGTTTCTCTTTATTGCATGTAGCGATGAAACTCTGTAGAAATGCACAGAAATATAAAGGCTTTTTCAATAATTTTTAACATGCTGTCTCTATATTACACATAGACTTAAATTTCCGTACAAAATGTATTGATTTCCCCGACTATTCTAGACTATTTGGTGCTAATACCTGCTACAAATTAAATTAGTCGCAGGGCGCCGTCTGTGAAAATGCTAAAATACTGGAAGCTTAGATGAATTGAAAGCAGCTTTAATAGCGAAAAACTGATCCAACTTTGATCCCATTATGATTTTGGATCATCTCTTTGTTGTTGTTTTCAATGTAAAACGAATTATTTTGATCTTGATGCAGTTGAAAAATACACACCTATTTTTTCTTAAATCTTTGAAAATGTAAATTTAAAAAGAGGTTTGTTGATATTGATGCCTTTTTAGCTGCCTAAAAAAAGGAAAGTCTTGTTGCTTAGCACGTTCAGTGCCAGCGACGCAGCCCTGCGTTCAATGAAAATTTTGACCACTTTAAGAAGCATTGTCAAAATTTTTGACAAAAAGTTTGTCTGTTAAATTATTAAAGCGGATCAGACACAAATGTTTTATTAAACAAAAATATTATTTTATTTGAATTTCAGATGTTTCTATCAATATATTTTGGGAATGAATTTTTTCCAGAACACGCCTTTCTTACAATAATTTGCACAAAATTAATTAAATAATGGCCATAAGCTGTTATCGTGTTTGTTTGACGAGGCTGATCAGTGGAAGGGCGCCAATCCCATCTCCCATGAATCTATGTTTATACAGAGTTTTTTAATACTATAGAAACAACTAAACCAGTTTTAGTACACATCAAAAATAATGTTGTTTGTAAAAAACAGAACTTATGAAACTAAATATATACAGTAGAACCTGAAGAAGTGACCACCTTCCTATCTTGACCACTTGCCTAAAGTTGCCATTTTTTTACTGTCCCGATGTAAATTAGAAACGGATTTTATTTGTTAAATTATTTTCATAATCTGACCAATCGAATAAAGTGACCAATTTTGCGCAGTACCTTGGGTGGTCACTATATGGAGGTTCTACTGTAGTTATATCCCCACTCCCAACCCATGCGAAAAAACCATCTACGCCACTGAGACAGACACGTGACTATTTAATCACAACTGCAATAGACTTTCTTTAGCTTGAATTCCACTGTATGCCACGTGGTCAAATATATGACCATAAAAATTGACCGAATTTCATGTCAAATATCCATTTGACACGCTGCACGATTGCGATATTACACTATCTGACACATTTGACACTATCGTCAAATTTTCTCCTCGTGTCAAACGGTCAAAAACTATCAGGTCAGATCCATTGTAAATATTGGCGTATACATGTCACTCCGAGCACCAAATTCTCGAGTATTCAACTTCGTTCAGACTAATTAATCAGACTGAAGTGGATTCAACAAAAAATAGGAGTGTAATAAGAAAAGTTATTGTTTAAATGTTTTGGCGTTGTTGGTGTTGTTATCAAAAAAAAGTTCTATGCAGTAATTATAATGTCGTATTTACGGGAGGAAAGACAAAAGTAATTTAAACTAATTATTTATTTCACCGATCGCCACAAAAAATTAAATATTCACGAATGACACTTCCTATTTGATCCATATGACAGAATTGTTTTTTCAAAAGTCGCAAACGGCAAATGTGGTCAAATTAATTGTCAAATGGTGTCAGACGGTCAAATAAAACATTTTGTCAAACAGCATTTGACCATTACACTATCTGACAGCATTATACAAAAATGGTCAAATACTTGACCGCGTGGCATACAGTGTAATACTAACTTTAAACTTTGACGCAATATTTGCTGTATGTCTCATCTTGTAGATATTTTTACGGGAATTATCCTCATGAGTTCACAAATTTTTCCCTTCACGGTTCTAGTCCACCTGAGGCGATTGTGGAGTTCTTTACCTTTACTTCAAAAAATATAATAATAATTTGGTTCAATTAATTTTGATATCACTTGTTCTTCCTTTCTCCATTGCTTCTTCGGACATGGAATTTTATCAATCCATTTTATCCATAAAAAGAAAACACAAAAAATAATAAAGTACAATTAAAAATAAAACAAAATAAATATTTATTATTAATAATTTCTATCCTATTCCTATTCCTGTTCGACTTAATTTGTTTACGTAGCTATCCAAAATTATTGATATATTTTAAAAATTTTAAAGAAATGGTTTCTTTTCCAACTACGAGTACACACCATCACACAAAAGTGTATACTATTTCTTTAAGCTGTTTAAATGTTTGATTTTAATTAATAATTATTATTTTTAATTGAAAAAGCAGTGATGTGCCAATATTAAAGAAAAAAGAAGCTAATAAATATAACGAGGACCAATTTAATTTAATTTATATATACTGAAGAAATGTAAAGGGAAAAAAATATTTGGAACGAATTGATAGGTGGCTGTGACGAGATTTTCTTTGCTTGTTTTGATTTTAATTTTTCGTATAATTCAAAAATGAAAGTATACCAATATAATATTGTAAATAATAAAAATAACATCAATAACATTTTAAAATATATTTTCTATGTATAAAATAGATTTAGGCTTTAAACATCAAAAATAAAATACAAAAGAATGAAAAGCAATATACCTATATTGGATTTTTTTTTAATTTCGATAAAAATTATTGGATAAAATTATGTATCCGACAAACAATCCAATGTTGGTTTAAGGTAAATTGAAATAAACATATTTTTTTTCAGGTTTCGAGATCCAGATTTAGAAAGGTTGAATCCTTTGTAGATTGACCACGTTTGAAACAAGTTATTATTCTCTGTTAATCTATTGAATTGAGTTAAGACCTAAAGATAATATGTAGAACCAGGACAACGTTACTTATAGTTATTCTATTTTCGGTCCATGTTAGCCGAAAAGCCAAAGTTCTAGTCTAGGAAGTTGAAGTTTGCTATCTGTAAAATTTTTGGTCAAATTTTCAAGGCACTACAGGAAACATAATAAAAACTGTCTTTCTTAATTCACTATAATTCAAGCATTGATCTAGTAAAGTATATACACATGCAGCGCAGATCTTATTCCCGTAAGCCACTAATGACCATTAAGATTCTGTATTGTATGACCATTTAGCCTAATGACCGTTATGTGGTTTGATGTCTGGGTTAAATGTTCAATTTGGATTGGGCATTAGGAAATAAATGCCGAAAAATTTACTTTAAATCATCAACTTGTGTGTCTCAGGTGAATCGATTAACCCGGTCGCGTAGCCTTAAATATAATTTTTTCACGAATACTGCCCAATAACTTCAGAGGGCTTCAGACTATCTGACTAAAAAAATAGCAAATAAAACTATGGTATTTTTTTAAACGAAATGTATTATGTCTGAAGAAATCGATGATTAGTTTAGACGAGAATGGTGTCCAAGAATAATATTTAGTTTAGAGTAGTTTCCTTACAAAAGCTTCAAAAGTCCATATAGTAGTCACATATACTGCAAGATAAAAGCGTAACGCAGTCAGTTATCTATTAAATATAAAGATAAAGAAAAATTTGGCGGTTCAAAGTCTTTCTTTTGGGATTGAATACCAAAAATACTGAAATTAGATTTTAAGCGAGAATATAAAAAGTCCGTAAAAGTAATAGGAGGCCAGGGCTCGATTTGGGCTATCGTGCCATTGATGATGGTAAATGTAAAAACCAATTTTCTACTTCATCAGACGTAAGTGCTATGAGGAAATGTTTAAAAATGCATTACATCCCTTACGGGAATTTCGGAAAATCGTGAAATTAGTTTTTAAGCGATTGTATAAAAAGAGTGTTAAAGATAAAACCAATTTTACATCTCATTAGACTTCAGAGCTATAAAGTGAAAATTGTAAAAACATTTGTAGCCCTCTTCACACATGGGGTAAATATCAGAAAAGTAATTTATAAGAGAAAGGAAGTAAAGACCAATTCGATACCTTACAAGATCTCAGAAACATGTTGGGATTCATGGAAATCTCCCTGGGGTAGAATATCGAAAAATTTTGAAGTTTGAAAGAAGGAAAGTTTAGAAAGTAGAAAGTTTCAAGGAAGTTGTATCCAAACCGATATCTTATCAGACCTAAGAGGTATGACGGAATTCCTGAAAACGTGTACAACCATTTTACGCCCTCTTAGAGGCTGAAAAGTAAAAAATCCGGTTTTTAGGCGATTGATTGTTTAAAAAGCCAGTGGGAGTAAAAAGTTATTCGATTTCTAATCACACCGACAAATATGGTAGAATTCGTGAAAATGTTTATAATCCTTTTACACCACCTTAGGGGTTGAAAAAAAAAAAAGCCTTAAAACAATTTGAAGCCATTTATCTGTAGAACCAGTAGAGGAATTTATTTTCTATATTTTTTAAGATCTAAGATATGTAACGAAATTCGTGAAAATATATGGACCGCATTTTCACTAATAATTTTTTTATGCACATCCAAATGTGGAATTTTCTTATCTAAATTACTTTTCTAGTGCATCACCAAGTACCAAGTTTTAAGATTCTGGCAGAAGCTGTTCCAGAGATAAAAAAAACAGATCATTATTATTTTTGGAACGTCCCAGCAGACCAATAAAGCGGAATGTTCTGATGTTCTCGGAAAGTTCCGAGCTATTTCTGATATAGGGAATGGGAGACAGAAGTTTCCGCTGGATTTCAGTCGGAAAATTTAAAGATAATTCCATAAGGAAAAGCAATAAGAATTTCATGAAATTATCAGGCAGAAGTTCAAAAGAACTTGCCGACATCCGGACATATCGTGGAAAACTCTGTGCAAATTCCAAAATCCTTGTGCTCAGATGTACATAATTAAAAATTGTTCTTAAATGCAAAGTAATTCGCTGTCTTGTCCGGTCTGACCCAAAAAATGATCAGTAGGATCAGTAGAATTTTCGCACAATCGGTTATGATTGAAGAAAATTCTACAGACTCTATGTTCCTTTCCGCCAAACCTGATAAAAATGATCAAAATTAAATTTTAGTAAGCTTTCGGAAGGTGAAAAAAGCTTTGGGAAATGCCTCCGGACATTTCTCAAAGATTTCGGTAATCCCACGGAACAACGTCAACCTCGCCATATGGAAATCTGTCGGAAATCGCATGGATTTCTAGCCCGGAATTTCGACTATATAAAGAACTTTCTATCGGAATTCTGACGGATTTCTGTGTTTTTGGTCTGCTGGGGTACCACTACTATAGCTGTTCTCGACATTAAAAAATTACTTTTTTCCACTCTCACCCTAAATTTTTTTCAGACGTGATTTCTTATGAAAAATCTTCTACGCTCCATCACCCTATAAAATTGACTCCACTATCATAGATCTTTATAAGTTCCATGTTTTAACTTCTTGTTATAAGCGATTCATGAGATATAAAAACCAAAATTTTCATCTGAACCTTCACCACTTAAAGGGGCACCCACCCAATTAATCCATTAAAATTTTTTTATTTAATAGCTCAAAGGGAGTATACGAGCCTTAAATGCGTTTGCATGCGGCGAACAGATGGACTAAAACGTCCTAAACGTAAAAATAGAAAATTTCACGGTCACAGTTTTTTATACTAAAATAAAATAATAAAGTAAAATGGAAATGGCACAAATATCCTTGAACATTTTCTTTTATGGCACAAGTCGGGCTTCCTTGATGAGTTTCTTGGTTATTTTCTTGATCAGAGTTTTTCTACTGAAGTTCAGCGGCTTATTTTATTTTTCTTTAATCCATCACCCAACCCCTAAGGTTAGTGGATATAGAAATACTCACCATATTAAGTGTCATTATAAACAACCTAAGGTTAAATACCTTTTCTTGAGTTCTTTTGCCTAGAAACCTAAAAATAAACTTATAAACTTTCGCTGTTTCCAAATCTGTAACTTTTCTTTAGACTAGCTTCAAGTGATATTAAAACTATAATTTGAACAAATTTTCAATTAAGAAGAAGCTACAATGCATACTGAGGAGTAATGAGTGCCAGTCCTGTCTGAAATTCATGTAAGTTGGTCGAGAATTTAGCATCGTCGATTCAGATAAACAGAAGAAATTTGGTCCGTCGAGCCAGATCTTAGATCAAATTTCGTGAAGATCAAAAAATTTGTTTGTTTTTCTCTCAGTATTGTAGTCGAAAGTTATTATGTATGTATAACGGAAGCAAAGCATCTGGTGGATATTGATGGTGGGTTTTTCCGCAAACATAGGCTGAAATACCTATTTCGTTTGAAAGACAGTCTGTGCTGTAGAGGATTTGGGCTTTAGTGGTTTTGTTAAGAGACAAATAAATAACATGCGTTTGTTGCAATTGGTACTCCATTTTTGAGTTGAGGAGGTCTAAGTTTTATTATTCGAGAAATTCATTGCGGTGAGTAAGACATGTAAATCAAAAGACGCCGCTGCAGATTCGAAAGAAACGTATCCAGTGCGCACTGTTAGTTGCAAAACTATGAATTGAATTGAGAGTTGAGGACAAAAGACCGAAATTTAAAAGGAGATAGAACTGGAGGTTGCTGGGAAACAATCGAAATCGATTGGAAACAGGTAAGCACCAAATTACTCAAAAAAAATTATTATCCGTCTGAATTTTTGGAAATTTAAAAAAAGAGGAATTAAAAAAATTCCTCAAGTTTAAATAAGATACATTGATATCAAACTGAACATAATGCTTTTGTAAGCACTTCAACGGCAAGCACATGATCTTCGTAATTTGAATGTTTCATTAAGAAAAAAGGCAGGTTTCTTGTTAAACAAACGGAACGGAATCCAAGGTATTGATATAAAAGCGATCATGAATCAAATGCATTAAAACTACCCAATCAAAAACATAAAATTTTGTCAGTTTGTGACGTAGGCACGGCGGCCATCCCTAAAGCGATAAAAGGAACTTACAAAATTTCGAAATTTTTCAATAATTAACCTGCAAGAACTGCGAAATGAGTTCAATATGTTTTCATGGACTCTGCCATATGCTTGTTGTTCGATGAGATATTGAATTAGTTTTTCGACACGCTCTTTACATATCTAAAAAAACTTTCACTTTTCATTTCGCACCTCCTAAAATCTTTTATGACAGTCATCCGCTGCGTTCTAAAGCAGATTCAGTATAAGGGCGCTCTTAGAAAGGACCAGGAAGGGGCACACCAATTCGAAAAATAAACAACATTAAATTAAAAAAAATATGCAATTTTCTAATGAAATGAGTAAAGTAAGTTAACTGTAAAATTATTAGTCAACCCTTCTAGTTTCCATAGGTTAGATTAGATTTCATCGGAGGCGGAGGGAATCCTCCAAGCACCGCGACCAGTGGTCTATTGTGCTATATCTCATAGATCTTTCTCCAGTTTCAACCTAGAGGTCCTCACTCAGCTTTATTTCTCTTGGGAATTTATCTAGTTGGTGTTGGTCTATTTTTGCAATGGTACTATGGTCCACAAAGTGATCTCCGAAACATTTGTGGCGCTGAGTTGCGACTGCCTCACACCAGCATAGAATATGTTCAGAGGTTTCTGCCTGCAATTGGCAGAACCTGCAAAGGTTATCGGTTATGATTCCTATTCTTTTAAGATGATCTTTCAAGCACGAGTGACCCATGAGTATTCCGGTTATTACCCGTACTTTGTTTCTATCAAACTGTAGAAGCTGTTTGCCATAGGTTACTGGTTCAAAACCGGCTCGACGGACCAAAAAAAATTCAATTCTTTTACAAACAGAGTTTTTTTTTAGTTTTAAAATTTAATTTCAAACTATTCTGGAATTGTTGTTTTAATGACGGTTATGAATTGACCGACTTTGGTAGAAATGATATAAAAATGAAATGAATAGACGGACCATCGGGCCACAAAGTTTAAACTTTCATTAAATTGTTAGTTGTTACTAGCTCGCTATATGAATTTATTGTAGAGGAGGAGGTTGGGTTAGGTAAGAAGGGTGGTCGCTAAGCAAGCAAGCACATACACCGCCAATGGATCCGTTGTGATCCCACATGTACGGGAAGAAGTACCCGTGTGCCCAAGACCACATCTTAGGTAAACCACCCCGCCAGCCTGACAAACTGCAGCAGCTCAGAGGGGGCTGATGAAGGAGCAAAATATTTCCAATCAGCTGCCAAAAAGCCTTTAAAATATATAAAGGGTTATTCAATAGATAGGGGAGACCCGTCCAAAACCGTATACTGGGGTAAAGTCATTGCAAGATCGCGTCAATAAATTTAGAAAAAATGGAGACTTGGCCATATCTATATCTAAAGGTTTAGGCCGTTTTAAGCCGATATTTTCTGCTGTTCAGGAACAAAGCTTAGTTGACCATATTTTGACTATGGAAAGGCGCTTATTTGGTTTAACGTATAAAGACCTTCGTCATTTAGCATTTCAATGTGCTGAATCTAATAAAGTTATTCATAATTTTAATAAGACAAAAAAATTAGAGGGTGAAGATTGGTTAGCTGGTTTTATGAAGCGACATCCGAATTTATCTCTGCGTGCAGCCGAGCCAACCTCTGTGGCCAGAGCAATGGGATTCAACAAGATGAGCGTGGATAAGTTCTTTGATTTACTTGAAGAACAAAGATTTTCAACGTGGATGAAACGGGTCTAACTACCGTACCAAAAAAACAGTCGAATTATCGCTTTGAAAGGAAGAAAGCAAGTCGGATATTATGTTCCTCCATTATTAATTTTTTCACGAGTGAGGATGAAACTGGAACTACTCGATGGGGCACCTCCGGGAGCGGTTGCAGTTTGCCATCCAAGTGGCTGGATTCAAAGTGAAATATTTGTAGATTGGCTTAATCACTTTATAGATTCTGTGAAGTCCAGCATAGATGATCCAGTTTTACTTTTGTTAGATGGACACTCGACTCATACGAAAAATCTGCCATTAATTGAAAAAGCCGGATTAAGTGGAGTGATTATTTTGAGTTTCCCTCCTCATTGCACCCATAGGTTGCAACCGTTGGACGTAAGTTTTATGGCTCCACTGAGCACATATTATTCCCAAGAAGTAAATATTTGGCTGAGGAACAATCCTGGGAGGGTCGTCACCCAATTTCAAATATCTATGCTGCTTGGGCTTGCTTATAGTAAGGCAGCTTCAGTACAAAACGTTCGTGTCTGGCTTTTCCAAGACTGGCATTTTTCCACGAGAAGATATATAGTCGACGAAGCTGATTTTGCTGCAGCTGAAACGACGGACATTGAGTTAGGTGTGAGAGTTACGTCAGTTTTAGATCGTGGAGATGACTCGATGCTATCAACCTCTGCTGGGAGGGGAACTTCAACGCCAGAGCATTTCGATTACCTACTATCGCATGTTGACCCGATACCTTCAACCTCCATAGCTTCGGTTCAACCTTCTCAACGAATTACTTCACTTGAGCAGACTCATCTGAATTTTGAATTTGTGTCTCCAGCTGATATTATGCCAATTCCCAAAATTAATATGAATCAAAAAAGAAAAACCAATCATCGTAGGGGAAAAACTGCAATAATCACTTCATCTCCGTACAAGGCAGAGCTACTGAAAATTTCTCCAAATAAGACTAAACAACGGTCTAGTCTTAATTTAGATAAACTACCTAAAAAAGTAAAACTTTCAAGTAAAGCAGAACCAAGCAATAGTGCTAATATTTGCTTGTACTGCCATAAAGAGTATGGTAAAAGTAGGTTGGAGGAATGCTGGGTGCAATGCACTAAGTGTGGTGGATGGTCTCACGAAGGTTGTACTAGCTGGGAGACCGAAAGGCTGAACGATTTTCATTGTTCCCGGTGCTAGTTAATATCCGGGACAATATTGTACAAGGTATACGATTTTGTCCACCAACCGGGGCAAAATCGGAAAAATTAGAGGTTTTTTTTTTTTTAAAATTCATATTATAAGTCGAATTCCACTAAATATTTATGTTGCGTTATATTAATTATTAAAGTCTTTAATAAAATTGATGATTATAGCCACTTGCTGTTTTCAATGTCTGAGATAGAGAGCGTTTTGCTTAGCTGTACGGTTTTGGACGGGTCTCCCCTATACATAACAATTTTGTATTTTAATACAAACACACCCTTAAACTTTTTTGCCGGTTCATCAATGTCAAAACGGCAGTCAAGGTTTACATTTATATCATGGTGAAGTTCACGAACGAGCAACGTTTGGAAATTACCTCCATTATTATATTGTCCCTATTGAAGGGTTGTTATGTCCCTATTGAAGGGTTATTCAATAGGGACATAACAATTTTGTATTTAAATAAAATACTGAATAATTGAAATAATTTCCAAACGTTGCTCATTCGTGAACTTTTCCATCATAAAAATGTTTTGACATTCACCGACCAGCAAAAAAGTTTAAGGGTGCGTTTGTATTTAAATACAAAATTAGTATGTATCTATTGAATAACTCCTTAGTTACACTTATTGCACGATTACCAGAAAACCCATAAAACAAGAAATTTAAATTTTTTTTAATCAGAAACAAACACTCTTATTGCAAATTGTACTAAACATTTTTATGAGCCTGTAGAAAAATAGAACACTACACAATATTTTGATTGTACTTAAAAAAAAATTAATTATTGTTTTGATGCGTATGATTTGGACTTATTGTCGATATTCCCCACAATAGATTGAGTCGTTCTCGCATTTTTTGGCTTAAGGGTGGAATGGCGTAACGTGGTATAAGGAAAGTTGAGAGATTGAATAAATCCAAAAATACTTTATAACGATCACTGAAAGTATTCAAAAATTAAAATTGTATTCTTTTTAGTAATTGGAAAAAAGTTCAGTACCTTAAAGTTGAGCGGAGATACTGGTATCCAGATGATCCACCTGTTCCCAGTTGCTGTGATCCTATCATCCTTTGGACCATCATGACGTGATTATCTAGAAAAAATGCAATCTTAGATTTGAATTTTGAAATTAAGGGTATACTAACATCTCCATTTCGTAATAAGCGAGTCAATGTCCATGAGCAAAGTTAAGACCTGATGGGGCTGACTGAAGCGAGGCTCATCCCTATAAAAAGTGATCATAATAGCACCTTGTAAGGCTTTGAACGAAAAACGCCGATCACCCCGTGAGACGAGGGCTTCATGCACGGCTGGATCGAAAATTGATCGATAAACATCTCTTCGTTTCTCGATGTCCATCAGGCGATAGTTTCTTGCAGCTTCTGTTGTTTCGTTCTGGATTTTGAAGGACATAAGAACAGAAAAGCAAACAGATTATTTTTTAACTGATATTCACCATTGCGATTTTTTCTTGTTCCGTTAAAAAGTCGTTTACGCTTCTCTGAAATTTCTGCCAAAAATTGAAACCTTCCAATTCAAGTCCGGGTGTCCGTTCCAGCCATTTTTGAACGAGATCCGACAGAGACGGTTCCGTTTCGGATGACATGATCGCATCGATCGCATCAGCATCCGTTCCGAAAACGTGCGTGTAACGCTGATTATACTTGACACGATGCTCCGTCTTAACGCCCAATTTATTTTCGATCAGACGAAACTGAAGACTTTGAAAGCCGGACGCCGGCGATAAATAGTTACGAAAGTCCATAAAATCCAATGGAGTCATCGTTTCCAAAATAGGAACTTGATCAACGAGCAACTGTGAAAAAGAACGACAAAATCATAAAAATAGCATATTGAATTTCATAGGGTCGTCTGGGGTATTAGGTTTACGTCAAAACATGTAATCCACAATAAGGAAGTAATCGTATGTTAGCTATGCAGCGTGTTCGAACATAAAACTCGACACCAGAAAACAAAAGCCTACCTGACCGAAAGACTACAAGATATTGACGCACCAGTGATCTTAGTTCAACGATCAAGTGTCACGCTTTAATAGATTCGAGGGATCATTTTGTGATCCTTCTCACGTCCAACTATCAGCAACTCAAGTATGCTTGAAACTCAAACGGTTCGTTGTTGGTAGGTAAGACTAGGGCAGTAGGGGCGTTAAGCATGTAACTAGATCCATGCCATCTTTTAAGTAAGAAAAAGTTTTTTTTATTTCAACTGATTCGCACAAATTGCAAGACTTTGTTTGAATATTTGCTAACCCGAACTCGTTGTGATCTCTGAGTCCACTAGGGTGTTAACAGTCTACCAGCGAAAGAGAAATGAAATTCTTGTCATATCTTAACTTGCAAAACCGAGTATATTGAAACAAATTTTTTAACAACATTCGTATGGTTGATACACGATTGAGTTATAACACTTTGCCATTTCTCAATTTCAGATAGTGTGGAGTCATAAATTGACAATTTACTAAATTACTATTAGACTAAAATTGACAACTAGAAGGTTGGCTACATTCGGCTCTCTTCCAATGATGAAGGAAAGTTGTACATTTTTGAAGTGATAAGCCAACAAAATGGGTTGGAAAGTGGATATATCGCGAGCTTTATGCTCTAAAATGGAGTTCTAACAAGTTTTGCCTTCTTTTCAGATTCATCATAAGAAAGCTGACATAAATTAATGAGCTTCACTTTTCGGCATTTATTTCCTAATGCTTAATCAAAATTTATAATATGGCTCATTTTGGACGAGGAGCATCCTAGCACTGTGGCTGTACCATTGGTGACATCAGATCAGTGGCGGTCATATTGCTTGTTCAAGGGGGGGGCCATTGAAGTTCAGTAGATACTGTAGAGAAAATAGGTGAGGTAGCTACTCGTTAATGCAGCGTGGATGAAGGAATTTCAGAATATTAAAAAGTATTAACATTGCTCTGAAGGGATTTCTTTCAATTTATCAACTGATTGTATGATATCAAAAAATCTGCCAACAGTCTGGGCGCAACTTTATTATTTTATGGGTAGAAGTCCGAAACGTGTTTAATGATGAGATACGGTGTTGGGTACTATGCGACTGACAACCTTAAAAAATAACGTTCCAAATAGCCTCCTGGTTATTTTTTAGGTTGTCAGTCGCATAGTACCCAACACCGTATCTCATCATTAAACACGTTTCGGACTTCTACCCATAAAATAATAAAGTTGCGCCCAGACTGTTGGCAGATTTTTTTTATTTATTTACGTATTTTTTTTATCAATAGAATAATTTATAGTAGTAAAAGCGAATTCGATCACATAAAACCTAAGAGATTTTCGGAATCAGTGAAATTTTGAACAATACCCCCAGGGGGTTTAATTGAGAAAAATACTTAAATCGGGGTTTTCCCCGACTACGTTTAAAACTTATAGAAGTAAACGTGAATTCCAAGTCTCAATATACCTTAGAAATATATCAGAATTCGTGAATATGTACACAACCACTTTACACCCCCTTAGGGGTTGGATATCAAAAAATTTAGAAGATCGTTAGTAGGCGCTTATATAAATAGCCCACAGAAGTAAAATTGCTTTGATAGTTTGACATGTCTAAAAGTTTTAACGAAAATTTCTGAAAATGTGGATTCACGGACATTTTTTTTACTCAACCTCTGAACGCCAATAAAAATCTGAACTTTTTTTTTGCTTTAATTACTCTAATGGTACATCTACATATACGTACTAAGTTTCAACTTTCTAGCATAAGCCGTTTCTGAGATATAAAAAACCACCCCTCTCCCCCGTACCTTGATACCCCTATCAAACATTTTATTTTTCTAGGATGTCTCCATAGTGGTTCTATATAATCCTAAATTTTTAGCTTTCTATTCATTATGGTTTTCGAGAAATAAAAATCAGAATGTTTTCCTTTCCACCCCCTTTCACCGTCACCCCCAACACCCACACCACCAAAATTTTTTTCCCTACTAGAAGTTTACCGACCCCAACTCCTGTAAAATTTTCAAGATCATATCTGATACGGTTTCTGAGATATAAAAATGACATTTTTTGAGAAATTGGTATCACCCCACTTTCGTGCTCCACCTCCCCCCTCAAAAAATTTAGTTTCGGTAGACTCCTCTTGTGATCCCATATACAGAAACTAAATTTTATCTTCCTGGTGTAATTGGTTCGTAAGATATTGTAATCCAAAGTTTTTCACTCCCCACCCCCACACCCCACCACCCCTCTTAAAAATTTTAGCCCTTGCCTAATCTTGAAGTATCCCTAAGGACAACAACAAAGTTTCAATCTTCTGACATCAATTGTTCAGGAGATATCGATTTTAGAATGTTTCAATCCCGGCTTTCATGCGTTAAAGACTCATTGTTTTCCCCCCCACTTCCACACCCCTTAACCAAGATCGACTATTTTTTTGCAATTGAGTCCATTATCATAGTACTATATAAGTTCCAAGTTGCAGCCTCCTAGCATAAGTGGTTCCTGAGATCTAGAAACCAAAATTTTTCGTCTAAAACGCTCCCCTCTCCTCTCCCCTTGTACCCCCACCCCTTAAAAATATACCAGTCGTAGGGGTTCACCCAATCTACCCACCATAAAAATTTCAATTTAATATCTCAACGGGTTTGGAAGCTACGCGCCTTCAAACGATTTTGCGTACGGCGTACGGCGTACGGCGGACGGCGGACGGCGTACGGCGTCTACGGCGGACAGACGGAAATTTTTTTTTTTTGCTTTTTTGGTGTTTACTAGTCCTAAAACATGTAAATACAAAATTTCAGGGTAGTAAACTTTTTTGAAATTTCAGGTCGATCACAATACTTTATTATTAAAAAATAATAAAGTAAAATTTGAACCTGTGTTGTATGATTGTAAGCTTAAGTAATGGAAAATTGAATAGCACGGGTAGGAGCTACAAAATAAAGTTAATTGATTTCAAAGCTTGGTGAAAATAATTTTCGATTTCAGTAGAAGTCGATGTCGATCTCGATTTCGGCAAAATTTAGAAGCCCAAACAGACTTCAAGATTTCTTACATGTATGAGAAAATTTCGAGATTTCGCCAATTCCAGTTTGAAATCTTTGGATTTGTTTTTTGAGACCACTAGAAAAGTAGTGCATTTATTTCTTATTGGTTCTACTATCATACATATTTGATGAAACTCAATATTGGGCATTAAAATCCGAACCCTATATCTCATAATCTAAAGACTTCAGGCTGATCAGGTGATCACCCCAATTATTAAGTTATCCTACAATACTTAAAATCTACGAAAGAAATATTTTATGTCAATGTTGTTTATTAGGTATATATACATATTCACTGAGTCTCATTATTGAGTCGATCTATAGTTAAGATGACTGCCACCATAACCTAACCTAACCTACTCCCCTAATTTAAAAATTTAAAAAGCAAAAGTCGGAAATTCTCTAAAACTATTTTCAATTATTATAACTTCATAAGCAGTATCTTATACCTGATTTAAATCGTAAAATTTTGGCAAGTAGATTTTGAACGCTCTGAAAACATTTGTTTTACAACGACTATGGTGATAAAATTTCTAATTTATTTTGTAAGAGTTAACTTTTGGAAAGGAGGAAATTTAAATTGAATGAACAAGAGTCGAAAGCTTGCATTATCATGCAATTTTAAATTTTGTAATATTTTATACAGGTAGTTGTGGTGACAGATAATTTGAGGGCTGTTCAGTGACTATTATTTTTATTGAGGATTTTTTTCTCAAAAATTTTTTTCCCGGTACCTCTTATAATGATTCTAATTAGTGTAAAAAATATGTTTTAAGTTTCACCCCGATCAGAAAAAAAAATTTAGATTCCGAAAAATGGGTCCCGATGTATTGACAAAACGGCCAAAAATTATTATTCTGTGGATGGTTGTAGTTTTAAATATATAGGTTATGTACCATCGGAAATACCATCTAGTGGTCGTAATGAGAAAGTGAAGTTTTTCATATTCAATCGGTTTCGACAGTATTTTTATAATGGGTTATAATACGAAGTTAGTATCGTCGGCAAAATGATCTGATTTCTAATGCTCAATATTATATTATAGAAAGAGAAAACGGTTCAGAAAGTCCTTCATCAAGTACGAAATCAAAAACTTTGACGGATTAGTGATTAAATGTAAAACATCATCTTTTTCGTCCTTGCTGAAGGACTCCTTTTTTTCATAACTTTGAGCACTCTAAAAGACTTCGTATCGTTTACCGTTCCAAAGTTACGCTTAAAAATTTATTTTTTAAGAAAAACTTCAATTGCTGAATTTAGGCACTAGATGGCATTTTCGATGGTACACCACCTATAAATATTTAGAGTTACAATTACCCACAGAATGATACTATACTAGGCCCTATGTCGATATTTTGGGAGTTTCCGGAATCTTATACAATTTTGGTTTCTTTAAGGTTCTTGAGGCACGTATTCCCCATATATTATCGACATGAAACTTAAAACGTATTTACGTTAGTTACTGTAAATATTCATAATTAAGTTCTTATAGCTGATTTCTCTCGTAATTTCGACAAAACTATTAAGGTTACTTGATTACCGATAAATTTGAATAAGTTTTATATCTGCTCTGGTGAATAGGTTTTTCGAAAACATAGTTCAAAATCCACTCAAAACGACCTGGACAGCAATGATATTGTGTTTCGCTGCATTTACCACAACTTACGTTTTAATCTAGGATTAGGACGCACATAATGACAATTGTCCAAGCATAATCCAAATCCAAATTTTTCAAAATTAGTTTCAAACAGTAAAAGCTACTTCCTTAACAGAATACATCACAACCCAACGATTGATTATATATATATATATTTATATTCGAAATTTTATTACTTTTCGATTGAAATATTTATAATTAGACACAGTCTCCTTTTTAATCAGGAGACAAAGGCAAAAAAAGGATTAAAGAAAGACATAAGGTGGAATCCGATTTAATTGCATTATACTTTATTAAGTGCATTATACTTTATTGAGTGTATCTATTAATCTTATTTAAAGCAAACGGGATAAAGTAATCATGGGTTACGATTTTGTTAGGGGGGCCATGGCCCCCCCTATGACCGCCACTGCATCAGATAGGTTGTTAATCGCATCATTCGATAGATCGACGTCACCCTGCCATCCTGTAGATACGATCCACCTTGATCACTCATCAATTGACGGACTCAAATGATTTAATTGGTCAAGTACAGTGTGGATACCAAACAGCAATATTCTAAACCACTCTCTTTGTAAATTTTGAAGGAGGAATCAAAAGTGAAAACTAAGAGGTCGATCATTAACAAAGATGAAGAAGAGGAGGATGGTCTAGCATTGAGCCCTGTGGAACTCTAGAGAGTAGAGAGAATACAGAAGACGTACCTCCAATCAGAACAACATGATACTAGTGGTCGGGTTCTCACGGTAAGAGTAAACCACTCCAAGAGAGAATCAACGTTGTAAATGTAACAGCTTACAGTTTTGACAAAGGCAAGGTATGATCGACTATGTCGAAGGATTTGGACAAGCTGTTTATAGGACTATTTAGGGTTTTCGCGGTTGTGTTTGTGAACTGTAAAAGATTTGGAGAAGTTAAACGCCATTCGAAGAAACAATGCTGTTCACGAAAAATAAGGTGACTTTAAGGGGTTATACGCAGTCAGGAGGCCGAAGAAAAGCGGGTTTTCATGAATTTTTCCTGGAAAGACGTTTTAATTTATTAACATAAAAATTTATATATATTTTATGGTAACTTTTAACTTTATTTTGGTATTTTTTATTTTTAAAAATAATGATTTTTAAAACTGCTATAGCTGATTGCCGGGAACTCCTATAAAAAAAACCCATTATGCGGTGACCACGATATCTCTGGATAGGATCATATAAAATAAAAAAAACAAAAAAGATTTCGATAGTATAATGTATTATCTAGTACTTAATCGAAGGAATACGCAAAATATTAATTTTTACCAAAATGGCGGCTTCTCAAAAACAAATTTCGATTTTCGATCAAAATTTCCATTTTTTATAAAATGGAAAATATTTACCGGCGAGAAAAAACCTTCAAATAATCACTTAAAAATACTCGTACATTTATAAAGCTTGTGTAAAAATTTGAGACTGATCGGTTTTGCCGTTTCCGAGAAATCTTGGTCACCGACTTTATAAACACAGTTTTGAGTAAAACGCGTTCAAAGTTTCAAAAACACATTCAAACGCTCCGAGACGTCTTTACAAATATGAGTGTAACTTCGAGAATATTTGTCGGATTGACATGAAACTTTCTGTGAATATACTTAAATATATTGCTACGTGTAAGCCTGGCCACTGCGCAACTCGATCGATTACGAATAGGGAAAATATATACCTAAGCTGCAAAGTAACCCAATCAAAAGCCTAGTTGAGTAAATAAGGTGAGCGGAGCAACACGATTATATCTCCCCTCTAATCGAATGCGCTCGAATGTATTAGAACAGCGTAGAAGATCAAATGGAATGCTCTCAAGCTTTCCAGAACCCTCTACACACACCACCGAACGAAGATTCAAGAACAGTCTCGACTACAGACAAGTGGTATAAAAGCAGATAAAGCTTTCAGCGAGGGACATAGTAGTGTGACAGCCAGCGTGTATACGCGACCGTATGGATGGAAAGCGATCGATTGCGTGTGATCGAATCAAGCGATATAAATAAGCGGGCGGTATTGCCATATAGTGCGAATAATAGTGCGAATATAATTAAAGTGCGAATTAATAAATTGTTACTTATTTTGATTTTAAACGAATTGTGTTTTACTTGAAATCCCGGCGAACCCCTAGCTCGCAACAATATGTACATATGTACATACATTACGAAAATGAAAAAAAAAAAATTTTAATTTCTGACTGCGTATAACCCCTTAACATGGAAATTGTACTATTATTTGTTACTGCTTCGTGTCTTCAAAAAAACTTTTGTTGAAGAGAATCGAAAAAAGATTACACAAGGATGATGAAAGTGGCTTTATAAATAAGTTGGGGAGAACATCGGAATCACCATTCACACTATAAGTAAGTGATGCAAGGGAACAAGCTTACAAAACGGCACACGACACTTCTTTTGACTGAAAACAAATTCATGTAAGATTTTAGCATTATGGTTTAACGCGTTCCTGAGTTATATTTGATTCCGTGACATAAAAAGTGAGAAAGACTCGCATGATTTTCTTCATACAAAGGTACTTGATGGATGCAATTGATGAGATAATGTACTCACAATTTTAACATTCTAGTTTTAAGCATTCGGAAGATACTAACATTATTCCTAGCCAAAGGTTTTAATTACTTTTATATGGAAGTTTCCCAAAGGACTTGACGTTTGTACCTGAATAATAAATTCAACCTAACTTTTGATATAAAACTAATTTCAGTCAAATTTGGACTTCACGCTTTACCGTGTTTATGAGTTGCAGTGGGTTCTGGCATATAAATGCCTACATTTATATGGCGGATCCTCGAAGGATACGTTTTCAATAGTTGGAAGAAAAATCGAACGAGCTAGGTTTTTGTTCCAACTATTGAAAACGTAATGGAGACAAAACTTCAATTTATTACCTTGAAACGTTCAGAAATCATCAACAAGGACTTTTGTATGCGAGATGGATATCTTTGCTTTTGACTTAAAACTATTAGGTGTGCAAATAAGTTCCCGGCGTTCTCGTATAGATGGCGCTAGCACGAAATACTGGGAAAAAATGACGGATCAAGCTCGTAATATGGCAAGATCAGACATATTGTATCAATTCCCCATCATTACAGTTGTAAAATTTTATCGGCGTCAGTTACTTGTGAGTCCTTAAACATGTCGGAGTTCGAGCCAAATAAGCGCCATTTGCGGGAAGTTTTGCTTTTTTGTTTTAATTCAAAGAAATCTGCGGCTGAGGCTTGTCAGATGATTAGAGAAACTTATGGCGAGTCTTCTATTAGCGAATCAACGTGTCGCGAATGGTTTCATCGCTTCAAAATGGGTGATTACGGCGTGGAAGACAAGGAGCGTTCCGGCCAGCCAAAAATTTTGAAGACGCAGAATTGGAGGCACCACTGGACGAAGATTCATACCAAACACAACAAAGTCTTGCGGATTCATTGTATGTGACTCAAGAAGCCATTGCACATCGTCTGAAAGCCTTGGAAAAGATGCAATAGCAAGGAAATTGGGTGCCGTATGAATTGAAGCCAAGAGACGTCGAACGGCGTTTTTTCACGTGCGAACAGCTGCTCCAACGGCAGAACAGGAAAGGATTTTTGCATCGTATAGTGACTGGTGATGAAAAGTGGATACACCGACAACCCGAAGCGCCAAAAATCGTGGAGATACCCTGGCCATGCATCAACATCGACCGCAAAGCCGAATATCCATGGTTCCAAAGTCATGCTATGCATTTGGTGGGACCAGCTCGGCGTGGTGTATTATGAGTTGCTGCAACCGAGTGAAAACATCACAGGACCTCTTTATCGAAGACAACTAATGTGTTTGAGCCGAGCATTGAAAGAAAAACGGCCGCAATATGAGCAGAGACACGACAAAGTGATT
Organism: Beris morrisii; assembly: GCA_951812415.1. Taxonomy (NCBI): domain Eukaryota; kingdom Metazoa; phylum Arthropoda; class Insecta; order Diptera; family Stratiomyidae; genus Beris; species Beris morrisii. The sequence goes on from OX638311.1 coordinate 126,821,249, forward strand.
TTGCTACACGACAACGCTCGGCACCATGTTGCTGAGGTTGTGAAAACCTACCATTAAACACTGAAATGGGACGTCCCACCCCACCCGCTGTATTGACCAGACATCGCCTCTTCCGACTACCACCTATTCTGATCGATAAAAAGTGTCCTGGCTGAGCAGCACTTCCGTTCTTACGAAGATGCCAAAAATTGGGTCGACTCGTGGATCGCCTCAAAGGACGTGGAGTTTTTCGAACGCGGAATTTGTATGCTGTCAAAAAGATGGTAAAAAGTTGTGGCTAGCGATGGACAATATTTTGAAAAAAAATAATGCAACCAATTTCCCACAATAAGGGCTCAAAGTTTGACAAAAAACGCCGGGAACTTATTTGCACACCTAATAATTCTTGTAAAATTTTATCTAACTGCTTTAATGCATAGAAATTTAGTGGGTTTTGTAACTTAAAAACATTTTCAAATCACTTTTATGCCTATATAGCGGTTACATGAAGAACTCCCTTCATTTACTTTATATTCAATTTTTTATCTGCAAATATTGGAAAAGAAATGTACACAAATTTGTTGAAGATTTGAATTTCGCGCGCTATGAACATAGTTCCGAATCGTATCCCTAGTGACGCAATCATCTGAACGTTCTCGTTCTTCTTTTGTTGACCGTCGCATACATCACAAATATCATTTTCATATTATATTGTAATAAATGTATTCTGTTCAATAAATAAGCGTAATCAGCTTTAAATTCCTGATTTAAAGCATTTGTAACAGAACCGCCACCTAGGCGTCAAATTAACTAAAATAAAAAAATTATAAAGCATGAGCAACTTCATGGTATAAAAAAAGGAACAACTAAAATTTCCAGTTTAGCGAAAGTACCTTTCTTGTCTTTTCTAAAACGTGTCGCGATAAGGTCGGACGAAAACCAAGTGTCTCTGGAGTTAGCACAAAAATAATTGATAAACATCATTCAATTATTCGATCAATGAAATATCAGAATTAAATGTTTGCGTTTTAAAATAAATTAATTGAACTGAAGTTAATTAAATATTGAATTAGAAATATAACTGAACATGAGAATAAAGTGTCTTATAATAAGACAAAACCACGTAGTCATTTTTATTAGCACGATTATGTAGCATTAAAAAACAATTTGATATCTCATCCGATCTTAGAGATATGTCGGAACTGGTAAACGCATTCACTTATCTTAGACACCCTTAGGGGTTTAATATTGCTCAATTCTGAAATTAATATTTAGATGATTATGTATAAAACTGATATAAGTAAAAACAAATTCTTACAGAACCTTACATCTTCAAAAATGTTTAAATTAATATTTTGGCGATTATATTTATACCCCTTAGAAGTTAAAGCGAATTAGACTTTCCGTCAGACCTAAGAAATATGTCAGAATTTGTGAAACCATTTAAAACTCATTTGAACCCTCTTGGGGGTTGGTTATCAAAAAATCAGGAAAACGTTTTCTCGGCGCTTATATGAAAAACACGCAAAAGTAAAATTAATTCGATACCTAGGCTGACCTAAAAGATATAACAAAATTCGTGAGAAAGTAGGAAAAAAACCATTTTCATGGACAAATTTTTTGCTCGACCAATGCAAATCTGAACTTTTTTGTTGCTTAAATTACTTCTATACCTAGTAAATTCCGGCTTACGAGTACATGGCGGTTGCAAACAATTTTTACTGAGATTGTGACGGAGTTAGCTTAATTTAATTGGAGTAGAAGCAACCACTTCAAAAACCACAACAAATATTTTTTGCTGGATATAATAGCTGTTCGTTTCATTCGTGATCAGTTTCTCATTAGAGATTTCCCTTCTCCCTCACAATCTCAGTAAAAATTGTTTGCAACCGTCATGTAAACCGGCCTTTATTCTACATATGCATGCCAACTTTTCATTTAGACAGCATCTACGGCGAACATATGGAATTTTTTTCTATTTTTGGGGTATACTAGTCCAAAAACGGTCACAATACTTTATTATTAAAATAATGAAAAATTAAAATGTAAGGTGTAATAAGCTTTACATAAAAAAAATTTTGGATTTTAACGCATCTCAGCATTAACGTTTCGAACTTCAACCCACAAAATAATAAAGTTGCGCTCAGACTGCTGGCCGATTTTTTGTTAGCGATGTTCACTTAATTTTTAAGCATTCACAGTATCCTATGTATGCTGCTAATGTAAATCTTTTCTAAGGTCTCTTGCCTGGACTGTCAAGGGCTTCAGAATGATATCCGAGTAGATGAATTCAATAAATGGTGTATTTCAAACTCATTACAATAGTGTATTTCATATTGAAAAAGATCCAACGGAGGTTTACGTGATTTGCGCTACGTAGATTAAATTGGACTTCGGAATTACCTTCCTACGAGGCTAGATGCCAATTACTGGATATAATGACGTAAAGGTCGCGCAGAGGTTTGTTAAGCATTTTGTTTGTCAGGGACTGCTTAACTTACAGCATAAATTCACCGGAACTGCTATTTCTTTTCAAGCTCTATGTACCTATAGTATACCATCTAAAATTCTAAGGCCTAGATCTCTTCTCTAAGTGGATACGTCATACTATCCCAGATAAAAAAAATTGATATTTAAGTAATTCGAAATTAATTCTGAGATATCAAGAAATCAGTTTTTTTTTGAAGAAAAAATTATGTTTTTGTATGGAGTATGTCCGCTTTTTTGAGAATCGTGATTGGCTGGTCTCATAACCAATGAAAAGTGTGATGTAAAAATCAAAGCAAAATCAGATATTCATTAATTCCTTTGGTTTGAAAGATATGGGATGAAATCAATGTGAAATCAGTTTTAAATAGATATAATAAATCGAAGATACAATCACAGTGAAATCTTAATAGATTTTGGCATTGATGACGGAATCAATATGTAATTGGTTTAAAACATATTTCCGTATCTAAACTTCAAGTGCTAATAATCAATTTATAATAGATTATAGAAATCAGTTAATAATCGATTTTATGAACTGAAGAAGTAATCGGTTTCAAACAGATTTCCCTTCTCTATATTTATATTCCAATATTCAGTTTTTACTAATTATGCAAATCTGTTAAAAACGCTGAGAAAGTCGATTTACAGTCATGAATTTTCCTCACTAGAAAATGCACCCATCTCGGAGGAAGAGTGTGTAGTTGGTAGCAAAGGCTACCTAATCGTATATGGTTGAATTTTCCGGAGGGCGGCTTTCTGCAAATAAACCTTGACAGTGTTATTAACTATTATAACTTGCATAATCTTTTAAAAATTGATTTTTACGATATAATGATGGGGTAGGAAAGATCTGTTTGTGGAGATTAATGTTAAAGGTTTAAGCCTCAGTCAAAACAGCTTCGATCTGGCACACGAAAAGGAAAGGAAACAAAATTCTACCTGGAATAATAAATAAGGCAGTCAAAAAATTTAAACCTTTGCATTTTTTTATTAAGTTTTTCTATAAAAGAACTTTGCTAAGGTACTCATTTTCAACATGAAACAATAAGAACGATTTACATATGAATATACCCCTCACTTGAAACGAACGAAAAAGTCAATATAGCAATCAATTCAAATACACAACAAAAACAATTTTTAATAATTTTAATCCATATAAACTTTATTATAAACAAAATTTTTTTTCAAAATTGACAACACCACAATAACTACCATAAATAAAAGAAATCTGAAATAAAATATTAATAATAACATAAATCACATAATTACGAACAATTTTAATTTTTTGTATTTTTGGCATTCCAATTTGTTTTGTTAACTTTTACTTTGGAGGCTCTTAAGGCACTTTCTATTGCTGAATGGTATTCGTTCCATCCGAAGCCACTTTTTTTGCAACAAGCTGTGAATTAAGTGAAACTTTAATATGTAGTATATTTCAATTTTAGCTCAATTAATCCAAATACTTACCAAAGATGGTTGATTTTTGTATAATTTTCAACTGATTTTTTCCTCGCTTTTCCCTGAAAAGTTATAATCCTTTGCAATGGACTCATGCAATAAGTATTTATTGGAAAGACATGCTCCATTACATCTTTCAGGTTGAAATTCAATTTCTGTTTCCGACTTTAAAAAATTAATGTTTTGTATTTCCTTTTCAACAAGTCTTCTAAAATGACGACTGCTCACACCCGCTATTCTTTCCGATTTCTTATAAATTTTTGACATTCTTAAAAGACACAACAAGCGACTCTACTTATTAAAACAAAACACTGTAAAATTGTATACTCACCTGAATTATCACTGAACGTTCACATTTCACTACTGCAATTACACAGAATAAAACAGACAATGCGACTCTATTAAACGAGAAATTAATAAAAAATTAGTTTAGTTCTTTCTCTTACTACGAAATTACTACGAAATGGTATCGATAGCGTTAGGGGAATCCCTTTAACAGCAATTAGAAATTCTATGTTGGAATAGAGACATCAGTTTATCATCAGTTGTTCATCATCAGTTCTTAAAATCATAGAATTGGAATCATTTTGAATCCCAAAAAATTATGTTAGTACATCTAGTTTAAAACTGATTCTGAATTGATTTGAAGAATGGAAATTTCATTGGACATTAACTTGGCCAATCAAAGCTGATGCATGTTAAAAATCAGCGAAAAATCAGTTTTTCTTTAGTTTTTGAAACTCATTCATTATAACCCCCTCCTAGAAAACAGTTTTGATTCCATGGTATGGTTTTTCATCAATTTTCTTCACGGTGCAAAAATGAAGGAGAAGTGATTACAGAAAAACTGATTCTAATTTCTATCTGGGATAGATACGGATCGATCTAATGAACCGCTCTCCAGGTGCGCGCTTTACTTTAACTCTATTTCTAACATGATCGACTAGCAGAATTATTTTTAAGAAGACAGTAATTAATGACCTAAAGTTGTGTAATTAACGTTCCATGCCTAATTGCATTGTTATTTTCTTTGGTCTGTAGAATATATTTACATATGTTCAGTAGATGAAATAAATAAAAAAATGTTCTTAACTCAACTCTTTTTGTCTTTTTGAGTTTATGATTACAACTCAATTTTAGGTTTATAGCGTTCTCGATATGTCGAGTTTGAGCGAATTCCAGCGTTCGTTTTTAAAGACTTTTATGTGTGTATCTAATGAAAGGAGTACTTTGATATTATTCACTTTTGATCATATTTTCAAATGGTAAAAAATTATAGTGTGCAAAATTCGAAATCAAATTAGCTTTACAAATTCGACCAAACATTCATATTCCAAAGTTCAACTTTAAAGCTAAATGTGTGCTCAAAAGGCGAATTGTATAAGGGTTTCTATAGAGTCTACAGAAAGGAGGGCAAGCACGATATTCTTCAATTTTTGAAAAAAGTTCCCAAATTCCAAATTTCTGGCTTGAATTCGAAGAATTCTTTTCAACTGGTTTGTCGTTCTTTGCTTGGTGAAACGACTTGAAGTTTTTTTTATGAACATAACAAATTATATGAAGTATGTTTATCATTCCTGAGATAATCAAAAGCAATAGATGGTGAAAAAAACCTAATAACCCTTAAAACACGTGTGTTCAACTTTTCGACTTTGAAATGTTGCATCAGTTGATTTTTCAGTATATGAAAATTCGATGAGTCCTTCAAGTAGCTGCCATATACAAAAATCCAGTAAAAATTATTTCACTGAATTTCCGAAACTCACTATACACAAGAAATTATTTAGCCACGAAATCGAAATTTTTCACAATTTAATTTTGAGTTGAAATTAAGGTCGGGTTCACTAATCACCGAAATACCGTCGGGTAACCTACCATTTAAAAGTCATTGAAACACGTTTTCACCGATATTGACCAATAACTTAAGAACTCTTAAAGCTAGGAATTTGAAAGCGGAATTCGAGTGAGTCTGCCATACAAAGTTCGTTGAAAAATTTGTTCATACATCTTTTCGAACCCACTATGACTGGAGCTTAAAAGTCAAAATCTTACAGGAATTGGTTTTGAGTTAAAAGTAAGGTCGACTTTACTATTACGTGAAATCGCTTCATTCCTTCGGGCCGCTCACGTACGTAAAGTCCTTAAAACATGTGTTCACTATTACTAGCACGCTTCAAGCTAAGAATTGGAATTGAATTAATTTAAGTCAATTAAGTCTATTAGTCCTCCATTTAAGAGTTTTCTTCTACTGAGTTGCAGTTACAGAATTCAATACCTACGAGTTGCATCCAAACGGTTGTCCTTGAGAAACGGTGAAGCAAAATACATTCGTATTCTTTATTCTGCTAAATTCCCAACTACAATATAAATTCGAGTTCAGTATTTCATTTAGAGTATCATACGCTTGCAGACTATCATGAGAGCGGTATGTTTAAAAAAAACTATCTGCTAAGTACGTATTAAGATCTGTAATCTTCAATTTATTATTTTTTGCTGAATACCGTCGATTCATAAATATTTTTAACTTAGCTGGAGAAAACATAAACACAATTTGATGTAAACAAAACGCTGAATTTAGAATCCGGGATCGTTATCGCTAAAACTAATTTTTCATGTTGTGCATAACTTGAAAAGTAGCTTAAATGTTGGGTCAGTTTTCAATCACGTCTTAGTGATAGTGAAATATAACAATTTGGTTCTTTATATAAAATTTATTAAATACTCACTTTTAAGATAAGTACAATCCGATTGAGCCTTTTGAGTATTTCCAGGGTCTTGGACTCTTCTATGACTTCAGAGTTAAGTAGGGTACGAACGGAATCAAGTTCGTAGATGATTTGCTTAAACCACAGCTCATACGCTAAGAATTGTTATCCGTTCGTTTACTATGGAAATACATAGGCAGCACTTTCTACAATACCTTGATGTGTTATTATAAACAAATGCTCGTCATGCACTGGTTTGTTACTTTGCACCGACAACATACGTTGGGCCGATAGCACCTTATCCAGCATTAGATACTCGCCGTAAACCATTCCAACTTCTGTGCCCAAAGGATCCGCGATGGGACAATCACCACTTTGAAAATTTATTTAAGGATGAGTCAAGGATATATTAAAAAATTATTTAGGTAATTCACTCGATATAATTTCTCTTTTTTTTTTTTAATTTTTACTGTAACCAAAAACGAACATACTCGCCATTTCGTGCTGGACAACTCATTGTCGAATAATTCGAATGAATAAATTAAAACAAAAACTTCTTTGCACTCGTGTCTTCGACGGAAGCTAATCAATGACTGACTTACTAAAGCCTTAAAAGTGAAAGCCAAGGAAACGATATCTACGTCAACATAAAAGAATATGGTGGAGACACTCAAATCAACGGCATACACACTAAGCAATAGCAAACTAAAGCAAAGCATAGACACTCCGCAGCAGTATTAAATTCGTTGATGTCACAATAATGGGACAAGAAATCTAGTTGTTGATAATCGCGGATTATGAAGCAGATTTATGTAATTAAAAAATACCGCACGAGTACTCACTTCAACGAAAACAACAACATACAACAGAGTACAGGGTGATTTTGGGGGAGAAGTAATTAAAAATCATGTCGCTATAGCAAAGGGTCGTTTTTCACATAGGGATTGTGTATGAAAGCAAAGCCACCTTCAAAATCGAATCGTGCTGGTCATTACAATATTCTCGAACATCGATTATTGCACGCTATGAACAGCAAAGGCTTCTCCCAGGCATCGATTGTTGTTGCTTTGTCAGTACACTCATGGTAGGTACTTATCGTCCGAAATTTATTCTAGCGCTGAACCGGTTATGGATGAGGCCACAGTTGACGACTAAGTACTGAGTCGAAGACATGTGCATGTCAGAAAGTGAAACAGCAATTAAATACTGGGGACTTGCATAAGTTCCATCCGTTGTTTTGTGAAAATGAATGCTTTATTAAAAAAATAAGTAAAGATTATGTCATTGAAAGTATTGTCCATCGCTATCGACTACTTTCTCCCATCTTTCTGGCAGCATACGAATACCATGTGGAAAGAACGACTAATCGTTTTAGGTTTTCCACGAATCGAGCCATTTTTTGACATCTTCCTAATAATGGAAGTGCTGCTCACCTAGGCGAAAGGAGTCCGATGAATAGAGCGGTTCGGGTAGGACTTCCCATTTCAGCGTTTCCAAATAAGCGTTGTCATGCTGCAAAATTACTTTATTTCTTCGCGTATAGCGTCTGTTTTTACTTCAATGCTCGACTTAAAGGCATAAATTGTAGTCGATAGCGATCGCGCGTGATGGTTTCGTTGGGTTTAAGGAGCTTATAATACACTATAATCAGCAGATCCCAGCAAATACAGAGTATGAGTTTGGAAGCATGGCTATTCGGCTTTGCCTTCGATGTTGAGGCATGTCTAGGCTTACCGCACAGTTTTCTATGCTTCATGTTATTGTAGTGTGTCCACATTTCATCACCAGTCACGATACGATGCAAAAATCCTTGAATCGTTCAAGCAACTCTCCACAACACTCTTTTTACTCTTTTTTGGCACGAAACTCAACATATTTACCGCAACAGAAAAAAATCGGCCAGCAGTCGCAACTTTATTATTTTATGGGTAGAGATCCAAAACGTGTTTAATGCTGAGACGCGGTGTAGGGTACTATGTGACTGAGAACCTAAAAAAATAACGTTCCAAATAGCGTCCTGGTTATTCCTTAGGTTGTCTTTCGCATAGTATCCTACACCGCATCACAGCATTAAACACGTTTCGGACTTCTAGTCATAAAATAATGAAGCTGCGCCTAGACTGTTGGCCGATTTTTATTTAGTTTTAATTACTCTAGTAGCACATCTACATATAGGTACTAATTTTCAACTTTCTAGCATAAGCCGTTTCTGAGATATGAAAAATCAACCCCCTCCCTCCGTACCTTGCTACTCCTATCAAAAATTTATTTTTCAGGAATATCTCTATAGTAGCTATATACAGTAGTCAATTATTAACTTTCTATCCTTTGCGGCTTTCGAGAAATTAAAATCAGAATTTTTTTATTTCCACCCCCTCCCACCATCACTCCCAGCACCCACATCCTCAAAAAAATGTTCTCCGCTATAGGTCTACTGTTTCGAACTCCTGTACAATTTTGAAGATCATATCTGATACGGTTCTTTAGATATAAAAATTAAATTTTTTGAAAAATGACTGTAACCTCACTTTCGCGAATCACCTCCCCTTCAAAAATTTTACATTCAGTGGACTCCACTGGTAATTCTATATACAGAAACCAAATTTTATCTTCCTGGTCGGAAGGTATTGTAATACAAAGTTTTTCACCCCCCACCTCCATACCTCATCACCACCCTTAGAAATGTTAACCCTTTTCTAATTTCCTAGTATCTTTTAAGACAACTACAAAGTTTCAGCCATCTGACATCAATCGTTCAGGAGATATGGATTTTAGAATCTTTCAATCCCAGGTTTCAAGCGTTTTGGGCGCAATGTTTCCTCCCCCCCACTTGCACAATACTCAACCAATTTTTTGCAAATGGGTCCACCATCGTAGTACTATATAAGTTCCAACATTCCGCCTCCTAGCATAAACGGTTCCTGAAATCAAGAAACCAAAATTTTTTATCTAAAACGCTCTCCCCCTCCTTCCCCTTTAAACTCCCACCCCACCAAAAGATACCACTCGTAGGGGTTCACTCATTCTACCTACCACAAAAATTTCAACTTAATAACTGTAGGGGTTTGTGAGCTACGCACCTTCAAATGGTTTTGCGTACGGCGGACGTCGTCTACGGTGGACAGACGGACATTTTTTTTTGCTTTTTGGGGTTTACTAGTCCTAAAACGTGAAAATACAAAATTTCGGGGTAGCAAATTTTTTTGAAATTTCAGGTCGATAACAATATTTTATTATTAAAAAATAATAAAGTAAAAATGTTGTTTACACTTCAGCGGACTAACATATACTGTCACTTCAAACCTAATGGTGGAACTTCAATATGAAGTTGGTTGCAGTATTGCGCCATGCACAAAGGCTTAGATAACACCTGTCGGGAAATGGCTGGAACTTATGCAAGTCCCCAATATATTTAGTGGAAGGGGATTAGCAACGCACAAGTCAGACAGAGAGTTAAAGTTATTCTGAATAATCAATACAATAAATCACAATAAATTCATGGTCGTCAGCGAATGGGGATCTGCGTTGAGAAATATGGTAACCATATCATTAATGAAGTCACCATAGGCTGCGAGCCAATCATATGATACTCTTGAAGAAATACTGTACTCCGATTTATATTGTAGTTTTCTTTTTTTGAGGACTCTGGTTTGGTTGCTACTCAAAAGGGAAACATAATATCTTCCGTGATATTTTCCCTTTTCCAGGACTTTCACATGGAGTTGTAGGAGTTACTCACTCGATTTCCAGCATATCCAAGTACCTGGGAACCAAATAAAAATATACAAAATTTCAATTTCCTAGCTTAAAGCATTTTGATGTTATCAGCCAACTCGTGTTTTAATGACTTTTGTATGGGAACTATTATATCTATGAGAAAATTTTCGATCAATTGCAAACCCGATCCTACATTTAACTCAAAATTAATTCCATAAAAATTTCAATTTCCTAGCTTAACGGATGGTTTCGAAAGATAAATGCATATATTTTCCAAGGATCTTTGTTTGGTAGCTACACGATGTCATTCAAATAGTACTAAATTGGGAAATATATTAAAATTTATAGAGTGATGCGTTCTGAATTAATAACACGTGTTTTATGGTATGGAAGGTACTCGTATGGAGAGGATAAATTTCGCTGACTAATAAACCCGAACCTCGTTTTCATTTTCATTCTTGTACCTTAAACTGGAACTTTTGAAAAATCACCGTTTATAAAATTTCAAAGTCGTAGCTTAAAGCGTTCAAAATTTATCGGTCAATATTCGTAAGCACGTGTTTAAAGCTCTTTTGTATTTCACCTACTCGAAGGAGTCAGACCAAGTTGTTCGTTAACGGACAAAGCATTTCAAATTCAGCCAAACCAGATTCAAAATTTCAATATCATAAGTCAAGGCGTTCTTGAAATATCGAGCGTTTGTACAGACGGACGGCCGGATGAATAGCAAGCGGACTTGTGCCTTTAAGCCATCCGAGGCTCGGTTCTGTGCGTTACAAACTTGGATTAAACTTATAATACTCTCAAATTTCATCAAGAGTATAAGAGTAAGACAGAGCAAAGACCCGAGATGCGATCCTTGTGGTACACCAGACGAGACAACACAGAGGATAGAAGGGTCTGACTTAGCAGATTAAATATTTGTCATACAAGTATCCAGCAAAGAAAATTGCCAGCTGGCTGCCATCTTTAATTGAAATACTCGTGTTTTTTTATATAAATAGCTAACTACTTCCATTTCTACTTATCAGCTTTAAGCTTAAAAAACTCGAGCTAGAGTAATAAAATGTAAGTATTTATCTAACAACTTAAGTGCCTCGTGTATTTATTTTCAATTAGCAATCACTCCATTGAATTTTTTCTAATATGGAAATATAAGTATATCCGCTGAGGAACGCGGTAGTCTTAAAGAGTTTTACTACATGCACTATAAACTTTTAAACCTATACTTAAGCTTGTAGCTTTCTTGAGAATAAGCTATTAAAAAACATAAAAATCTTATGTATATTTGAAGTATGTTACCTGATATTGCAGGTAAGTTCGCATGGAATAAACCACAGAGAATTTGTTTATTAGTTCCTGTATGAACACTTTATGGGTACACACCGAGTACAAAGTAGAGAAACCACCGCTGCATTGCTGCTATTTTCATTCGTAGAAAATCACGTGTGATTGAGTTGGATGGTATGTGGTTCAGTAGTATTCCACTACAAGAGTCCTTAAAAAAACGTTAGAAACTACAATTTATGACAAGTTAAGTACACCTTAAAGAATCTGAAATTTTCCACCGATTTAGGAATATCTAGGCTTGAACGAAAATGCCGGCTCCTTCACTACTAGATTTACTTACCGGTCTGGATGATAACTAAAAAATCTGCCAACAGTCTGGGCGCAATTTTATTATTTTTTGGATAGAAGTCTGAAACGAGTTTAATGCTGAGATGCGGTATAGGTTAACATACGACTGACAACCTAAAAAATAACGTTCCAAATAACCTCCTGGTTATTCTTAAGGTTGTCAGTCGTATAGTAACCTACACTCCAGCCCTAGTCCTAATCCTTGTCTAATCCCATAGTATCCCAAGACAAGTACCGTTCAGAAGATATGGATTTTAGAATGTTCCAACCCTAGCTTTCAAACGCTTCGGGCATATTGTTTTTCCTCGCACACCCCTCAACCCCTATCTCCAATTTTTTTTGCAAATGGGTCCACTATCATCATTTTACATAAGTTGTAACAAATCGCGCAGTTTCAGCCTCGTACCATAAGCGGTTCCTGAGATCTAGAAAAATAAATTTTCGACTACAGCGCTCGCCCCACCTCCCCCTTACACCCCCTCCCGTCCAAAAAATACCACTCGTAAGGATTCAGCCAATATACCCACCATAAAAATTTCACCTTAATATCTCGACGGGCTTGTGAGCTACGCGACTTCAAACGCTTTTGCGTACGGCGGACAGACGGACATTTTTTTTTGCTTTGTTGAAGTTTACTATTCCTAAAACGTGAAAATACTAAATTTTAGGTTAGCAATTTTTTTTAAATTTTAGGTCGATCACAATAATTCATCATTAAAAAAAAAATAAAGTAAAAATAAAGTAAAGTAATTAGAATGGCTTACATACCTCATGGATTTTAAAAAAGTTTACAGTAACTAAGATCGATCTCAGCCGTTATATAAATATCCATAAAAATTCACGTTAAAAAATTTAATTAATAAAAATCATTAGAAATTTATTTACTAGAAACTTTCTGCATTTACTCGTCATTTAACTAAAATTGTTCAGAACTGTTTCATTTTTCATAGCTCCAATGCAATCTCCCAAGCAAATAGCAACATCGCTTTACAAATTTTGCTTTATTATTTTTATACTCTAGATGAAATCATATAGAGTATTATAAGTTTAATCCAGCCCAAAAGTTTGTAACGCATAGAACTAAGCCTCGGACGAAAAAAAGTTATATATTATTTTTTGTTTATTTGTGCCCAAAAACCTCAAATCCGTCTGACGTCCGTCCGTCCGTCCGTCCGTCCGTCCGTCCGTCCGTCCGTCTGTCCGTTAGCACGATAACTCAAGAACGCCTTCACCTAGGATCTTGAAATTTTGAATCTGGATGTTTGGTTGAATTTGTAAGGCTAAGTTCGTTAACGGGAAAAATCGTCCTACTCCTTCGGGTAGCTGCCATACAAAATGTCCTTAAAACACGTGCTCATGAATATTGGTCGATAACTTCAGAAGGGTTTCAGCTACGACATTGAAATTTTGTATGTATTATTTTTCCAATAGTTGGAGCTAAATATATGAATATGAAGAAAATCCTGTTAGTCCTTCGTGTAGCTGCCATACAAATATCCTGTCAAAATGTATTCACTTAATTTACGAAACTCACTATAACTCAAGTAATCTTTTAGCTACGAATTCAAAATTTTTTTCAAATTAGTTTTGAGTGAAATGGAAGTTCGAGTTTACTAGTGAGCGAAATCCTTTTACTCCTTCTGGTAACTCCCATACAAAATATCCTTGAAACACGTGTTCATGAATATTGGTCGATAACTTCAGAAGGATTCAAGCTACGACATTGAAATTTTGTATGTGTTATTTTTCCAATAGTTGGAGCTAAATATATGATTATGAAGAAAATCCTGTTAGTCCTTCGTGTAGCTGCCATACAAATATCCTGTCAAAATGTATTCACTTAATTTACGAAACTCACTATAACTCAAGTAATCTTTTAGCTACGAATTCGAAATTTTTTACAAGTTAGTTTTCAGTGAAAAGAAAGTTCGACTTTACTAGTCAGCGAAATCCTTTTACTCGTTCAGGTAGCTGCCATACAAAATGTCCTTAAAACACGTGTTTAAGAATATTGGCCGATAACTTCAGAAGGGTTTAAGTTACGACTTTGAAATTTTGTATGTATTATTTTTACAATAGTTGGAGCTAAATGTATGATTATGAAGAAAATCCTATTAGTCCTTCGTGTAGCTGCCATACAAATATCCTGTCAAAACGTCTTCAATTAATTTACGGAACTTTCAATAACTCAAGTAATCTTTTAGCTATGAATTGGAAATTTTGTACAAATTAGTTTTGAGTAAAAACAAAGTTTGAGTTTACTAATCAGCGAAATCCTTTTTCCCCTTCTGGTAGCTGCCATACAAAATGTCCTTAAGACACGTGTTCAACAATATTTTCCGAAAACTTTTGAACGCTTCAAGCTACGAATTTGAAATTTTGTACTCGTTCATTTTTAAATGGTTCTAAGGAAAAGGATAAATATGTAAGAAATCGAGTGAGTCCTTCCTGCACCTCCCATGTGAAAGTCCTTCAAAAAGGACATTTTTTTTCGATGAATTACCCAGTTGAAGATGTGAAATTAAACAATGAATATTGTCTTTTAGTTTTGAGTAGCAATCTAATGGCAGTCCTTAATAAAGGACATACAACATGCACACACGTAATTCTACTTTATCCCCAACTACAATATAAATCGGAGTTCAGTATTCATCTAGAGTATTATACGATTGGCTTGCAGCCGATCGTGACTGCAGTATGTTTTAATTATGAACTAGTGTGGTCATGGCGAATTTAAAAAAAATGTCTATCCTCAAATTGTGTATTTTCACGTTTCAGTAGATAGTAGCAAAAAGTTCGTCTGTCCACCGTATACGTCGTCACCATACCCAAACGTGTTTGGAGCCTCGTATCTTTCAAACCCGTTGAGATGCAATTTTCAAATATTTTTTGCTGAGGAATGGCATTTTTTTATGGTAAGCTACCATAGAAGCAAATTTTAAGAACTTTTTTGTTGTTTACCCTGGTGGTATTGCTGAGGATTATTCTATATATGCGATGTTGAAACTAATTTATTATCACGAATTATATACTAGTGAAGTTCTTTTTTTCGCATCCTTATACTTAAGGTAGATGGCACTGAAGATAACCTTATATTTCCACCAATTTGGTGGAAATTTTGGTTGTTCACTGGGATATATAAAGCTCAACGCTAAGTGCGCGGGATAAAATAATTTAGTCGTCGTTTTTGTCTCGACTCCTTTACAATAATCAATTAAATTAAAATTAAATATTATTCGGATGATTTACTTAAATTTAAATGCAGTTTCACTAATTGCTAAATTACGTGGTATAGTTCGATCATAGGGAAAATCTTCTACTCTGTTAACACTAAAACTTGTAATTATAAAACTGCTACCTTTTATTAAAATAAACATAAATTCACATCACTAATCCGCCAACTAGTCAACTTTGCCTTAAATTTGATCCCAGGATTCATAAACCAGACCGGAATGAGAGCGTCGATATAGGAAGTGATAAAGTCTCAATAGAAATGTAGTATGTTAACAAAAAGGTTAAGTACATACCTTTGAATTAAGGTTCTCATGTAACAACTCCCAATTAGCACAAACGCTTTAAGAATGGATTAAAAATTCAGTCTGATAGTTGCAAAATGTAGACAACGCTATCCACTACATTTGAATCCCCCGAATACGTTTCATGAACAAAGTTTTTCTTATTTCCGTAAGGCTTGTCCTACCGATCTTCATGACCATGGGCGCCCATACAATATTTCGTAGGGAGGGGCAGAACTATGGCTTATAAAAGGAGTTTGCAGTTTCGGGAGCTAAATCTTGTGACGAATAGAATGAATGTGGATGTCACTCAGTTAAGAAAAAACCAAAATAATATCTGCGCACCGGGAGATAGTGGAAAAATACAGAGAAGTTGAAATTTTACTTAGAATCCTTTAATAATATTTTTTTAATTAAATATTGCAGGAACTGCCAATATTGCGGTACTCTTTCAATTAGCTACGATACAAAAGTTCTTAATAAAAATGGTTCCTATAGCGAAATAGCGATAACTACGGAACAGAACGTATTGGGCATAAAATCTTTTTTTTTTGATTACGTTAAGACAACATTTTCGGGGAGGGGGTTATGTAGTTACACTTGTGTGAAAAGTGAAAAGAAGATACTGTTTTAGGCTGCCATACAAAAGTCTGTAAGCAAATTAGTGCTTTCTGGTGAGTCAACTTGAAGACTTGGAATTAGTTGTAATGGTGTTCAAGCTGTTGTAAATGCTAAGAAGAAGCGGGGTTAGTAAGGTAAATTTAAAAATTTAGCTTTTAAAACTTTCGTAATTGAGTAATTCTTTTATTTTTAATAAAGTGCAACTAAAAAGTGGTAACCGTGGTTTAACAAAAACTTACGTACGAATGTTACTAACATCCTTCTGATCCTGCTACTTTAATTAACATTCCTTAAAATTTTGCATGTTTGAAAACATCCTCTTTCCCAGCACAAAGTCGAAAGAATGTATAAAACAACACTATATGAGCAGATGGGTACTATATTTCAGGAAACAATTAAGACCTTTTGGTTTTCCTGTATTTTTCATAAGTCATACTAAACTTCTATGAAGAAAAAATCCTGAAATTCAATTACGTCTTCCAATAAAACAATGTCTTTACCTTATTAATCTTAATTATTTTATTTGTCTATTTTTAATTATTAAATTTGTATTACAATCCAATTTTTCTGCAGTAAGTAACAAAACCTTAATTTTTAACAAGTGAAATTTCTTTAAGTACAAATAAAAAGATGTTTTGAAAACAGTAAACGGTGTTGATTTAGTAACTATTTAGTGAATCGGGCTTTTTAGACCGTCCTCCACCATCTACAATCTACAATCTAGTAACTATTTGTTAGTAGTTCAATAAATTAAAAGGTCTTAATTACACTATATTAAAAAAAAAGAATTATTCAAGTGATGAAATTGTGTTTTTAATATATTGGAAGGTGGAATGCAGGTAGGCGTAAGTGCCCCCTCCTGCCTAGAGGGGGGCGCCCTTGTTAATGACTACTAACAACGGCGTCTAAGACAAGTATTTCGGCTTCTTCCATACTTACACTTTGACTTTCTTTTCATTAATTGCGACTTTTCGTAATAATAATGATTTTTAAATCCAATGAAAAATACTTCGTAAAGTACATATAAGAAGCAACAAAGACAGTATTACACTGTATGCCATGCAGTCAAACTAAAAAATTTCTTCTAAATAGAACAAAAAAAAATAATATGCCAAATAAATATTTGACGATTACACTATGGTATATGACAGCATTTGCCAGCCAGGATAGTCAAATATTTGAAATAGTGGCATACAGTCTACTACAATCTTAAGGAAATAATGCGAAGAATTTAAAACACATGTGTTATTATCAACAAGCATCCGCGAGTGGAGATTTTTTCGCCAAATCGAACTTTTCTTGTAAAATGTAGTGCCCTAGTTAATGATAACGGACGCATAACAATCTATACTAAGTGCTACACCAGTGGCGGTCATATAGCTTTTCCGCGAGGGAGCCACTGACATTCAGTAGGTACTGTAGAGAGACTAGGTATGGTGTTTAGCCGCTAATGCAGCGAGCATGGAAATTGTACAAATGCTACGGCTGTTACTGCTTGAAAATATCAACTTTTTCATTTCCGTATCTAATAACTAATTTGCATTGCTAGATTTAGGCAACTAGATTTCAGAATCTCGAAAAGCATTAACATCACTCTGAAGACATTTCTTTGAATTTTTTTAATTTATCGTATGACTATATGGTGCTAAAATTTGAATCTGTATTGTATGATTGTAAGTCTTTAAGCAATGGAAAATTTAATAGCATGAGCAGGAACTAAAAAATTAAATGAATTGATTCCAAAGATTGGTGAATCATTTTCAGGGTCCGCTTTCAGTAGAATTCGATCTCAATTTCAACAAAATTTAGAAGCCCAAAAATACTTCAAAATCTCTCCCATGTATGAGGAATTAAGTAGATCTTGGAAGTTTCATCAAAATCTCGAGATTTCATCAAATCCTGTTTGAAATCTTTCGATGTAAATCATCTGTTTTTTGACTGCTACCATAACCTCCCTACTCTCCTTACGAGTATTCAAAAATTTAAAAAACAACACTTGACCACACCAACAGTATCTTATAGCTGATTTTCATCGCAAGATTTTGGCAAGTAGATTTTGAAATCTCGAAAAGCGTTTACAAAACTCTGAAACATTTGTTTGACTACGAGCATGATGTTAAAATTTTTCATTTATTTTGTAAGATTTTACTTTTTGAAGCTTGGATTACTATCAAGCAATTTTAAATGTTTTAATATTTTGTACAGGCAATTGTTATAAATGAAAGATAATTTCAGGGCTGTTCACTAGGGTGGCTATTATTTGCATGGTGGATTTTTTGCCCAAAAATTTCTTTCGCGCACCCCCTCTAACGATTCTAATTGGTGTAAAAATATATGTTTTAAATTTCATCCCGATCAGATAAGAAAATCATGTGCCTAAAGGTCGTTAAAAAAATTAAAATTTCACGAGATTCCGAAAAAAATTGCCTACTCTACTATTCAGGATGATTTGATTAGGTCTTGAAACACCATAGATTTCAAATTCATGCAAATATGGGAATTTAATTGAATCTTATGGAAATTTCGAGATTTCGTCAAAACGAGTGTTAAATCTTTGGATGTTAATCAGTTATTAATACATGTAGTAGTAATAGTTACTGAAAATACTCTTAAATTTGAATTAAAACGCGAGATTTCAAACTGAATTTGCAGAAATCTAGTTATTTCGAGAAAACTATTAAGATCTACTACCCATACATATGAATAAATTTGAAATCTACTCCGGTGACTAGCTTTTGTAAAAATAAAGGTGCGACCTGTGCCAAATCAGTGCTGCCGTTCATATTGGATCGTATTGAATTTAAAACTTTCATAGAGGGGAAGCGCCCATATAAGCTCCATAGAAAAAACCGTATCGAGTTTCAGCACCTCCACAGTCTCAGTCGATTACTAAATTTGGATTTGGTTCGAATCCGGGCTAAATTTAAAATCGATTGAGAAGCTGTGGTATTATTTTAACCGAACAGAATTCAGATTATAAGCTACAAATAAATAAAAATAAAGCATTCAATATAATTTTATTTAAAGAAACTAAAATAATACAGCTCAATAGAAAATTATAGATATAAAATTGGGTTCATTGCGATCTATGCCTGCGAATGAGTTCCATTTCGAACGCCTAGAATTAAGAGTATAAATCATATTTTTATGCTTCGATAAATATACTCACCTCGATAATTCTTTCGGAAAAGTAAAAAATGACACATCCTTATTAAAGAATGGGGTACTTCCACACCCTTTAACAGCACAACGAACCATATTGAGAATTCAGAACTGCGTTCCCGTTCCCGTACAAAGCTGAGATCTGGAAAAGCCTCACATCCAATTATTTTTTCTTGGCTTAAACAATTTTCAAAATATACGTTTCTTATTCGTTGGAACAGCCCGTTCACCGAATAAACAATTTCACGTTTATTGCGAAGAGTATGAGATTTTATTGCATTTACAGTTTAATGTTTTTAGAGCATAGTAGTTGATTGAGAAAACAGATAACGCTGCTTTTCGAATACGGTCCGCTACCACTCTATCTCATTCTCTTTGTTAGATACATACCTTCTTATCAGAAGTATTTGTTTTGTTAAATTAAATTGATTATATATTTTTATATTCGAAATTTTATTACTTCTTGATTGAAATATTTTAAACTAATAGTCTTGTTCTCGATTGTGAGACAAAAGAAGGATTAAGGAAAGGCATTAGGGGAAATCAGATTTACTTACATAGTGGACACAATAGACTTTATTAAGTGTATCTAATAGTCTTATATAATTTTTCTTCAAAGAAGATGAGATAACATAAATCAACGACGAATTTTCTAGGGGGGGAGGGTATGGCACCTATGGCCCCCTCTCCTATGACCGCCACTGTGATACACCCTGACTTTAACAACATTTCAAACTTCTACCCATAAAATAATAGAGTTATTTAAACAAACACTCCTACATTTCCTAATCTAATGGTGTCCTTGCCAAGATCTAGAGCAGTGATTTTAAAATGTTAAATGCGGCATAAATATTAAGGTAAAATTTATATTAAAATTGAAACTAGTTACATTCATTAAAATTCGAAATTTATTTAAAATTATAACAACACCCTATGGACAAATACTTTATGCTTCGAATAATAAAGTAAAATCTTAACACAAATGCGGATATTGTTGGTTTCATCAAGTGCAAAATATAAAGTTGATAAGGAAATTTAGAATTTGAATTTCTCTGACTGGTGATTGTGATTTGTTTTATCAATGAATGTCAGAAAAATCTCTTAACGACATGAAGCGTAAAAAAAAACTTACGGAATCTTACGCGTTTTGCTGTTATGAGTACGCTGTATGATCGTATGTGGAGGTCATACTTTCATGCACAGCAATGCAAGTTTACGGCTTCCGCTTGGTGTGAGGTATGACCGACATTAAAGTAGGCGTAATCCGATCGTATCTGATCCGCATAACTAATGCAAAATTAAATTGTCTAGACGTAGAACAACTCTGAAATAAAGTTGTTACTAATAATTACCATTAACCCCGTGTCGATTAATGGAATTGCCCTGGGAGCTACTTTCGTACGCTACATGCGCCATTTGTTACATAAACCGAAACAATAATTTGATTATCAAGTTAACACAGCGGTACTCAGTCGTTAATGTCAATTATAAATTTACAATAAAAATCTAGTAGGTATTTAATAAAATAAAACAATTTTTTGTAATCTATTTCTTTTTACACGCGGCGCTAACTACTATTTTAAGACCAGGTTCTTGATTTAAAAATATTTTGTTAGATTAAATGAAGGTCTATTGTCATTGCTATTACGTGGCTAAAAAAATGTTTTCTTAAAAATTATAGTAATTTTGAATGAACGATGAAAATATCTTTCGAAATAAATACTTCTTAAAGAAATCATACTTAAGTAAGCGCGTCCTTAGAGGAGGCCAAGAAGGGGCACTTGCCCCAGTTGGTCAGTCCTCTCCTTCTGGAGTTTGCATTTGTAAGAAAGTGGGGGGGTATTTGGCAATTAACAGTCCCTAGTCAGCGTTGTTCCCTTTCGGATATTTTAGAAGCAGATCTAGACTAAAAAGCGTAGTAGATTTCAAAGTTTCGTAGTAGATTGAAAATTTTCAGTAAGATGAATGAAATAGACATTTTTCATAATCCACTAGCATGTTTATTGAAAGAGATAAATTCAGTCCAGCCGCGGTTTTTCTTTAATGAATAATAAACGGATTGGCCTGAATAAATAAAATTTATCTATTTTCTGATATACCACGTACATTCATCAAGTAACAGATCTAACGACCTCCCTAAAAGCCAGTTTTTCCTCAAGTTTTTCTAGCCGCAGCTTAGTCATAGACATTTTCAGCCCATCAAAATCGATCAACTTTTACTTTATCATTTCATTATTATAAAATATTCTGATCGATTTAACAAAAAAATTTGACACACAAAAATGGAGAAATCATTTAAAGACTCGTAGCTCACAAACCCTTTAAGCTATTCAGTTAAAAAAATTTATTGGATAGACTAGATGGACCCCTTTATGTAGCCACTTTTTGGAGGTGATGTGGGGAGGGTCTTAGACGAAAATGTTGCCTTTAATATCTCAGGAACCGATAGGATAGAAAGTTGAACCACAGAACTTATCTATATAGGTGCCTTTTCTATCTATGAAACGGCGTATGTAAGAAACTTGAAACTTAGTGGATATATGCAGATGTAGTAGAAGAGCATTTACAGTAAAATAAAAATTAATTTTTTTATTGGCGTATTGAAGTGGGTAAAAAATTGTCAGTGAAAATGGAGTGCATATATTTTTATGAATTTCTTCATATCTCTAGGTCTTCTGAAATATTAAATTAATTACATTTTTCCTTGAATTTACTTCACTAAATTACTCGTAAATACCTTTGCTATGCTAACTAGTTTTAATAAAGCTGTTGAGATATTAAGTTATCTGTTCTCTACATTACAAATTATAAAATGGTACTAACTAATTACACTTGTTGGGGCTCTTTAAATAAATGCCTAAGGGGATGTAAAGCAAGGGTAAACATTGTTATGAATTCCGCCATATACCTTATGTTTGATTAGATATCAAAAACGTTTTTACTTCCACGAACATTTTATTTAATCACCAATGAAACGTGTTCAGATTTTTTTACTTTTGAACCCCTGAGAAGGTATTTGCACGAATTCCGTTATATCTCTTAGGTCAGCTATTAAATTGGGTTTTACTTCTACGGACTACCTATATTATGGCCTAAAAATTAATTTTAGGATTTTTGGATATTCAAACCCAAGTGGGTGTAACGATTTCACAATTTCCTGCATCTCTTAGGTCTGATGAAATGTAAAATTGGTTTTTATGTAATCGCCTAAGAACTGATTTCACGATTTCTTAAAATTCAATCACCGAGGTCATGTGAAGGTGTCGCGTACGTTGTCACAAATTTCACGATATTTCTAAGGTCTGATGTGGTAGCAAATTTGTCTTTACTTCTACGGGCTATTCTATGTAATCGCCTAAAAACTAGTTTCGTGGATTTTTTTTTAAATCAACCATAAAGTGGTTGTAAAAGGTTACATACATTTTCACGAAGATATGACGAAATTCGACATGTTTACATGGACTTTTTATATATACAATCGGCTAAAAATCAATTTTAGGATTTTTCGATATTTTTCTTGCAGTTTATTTATTTCAATGTATGTGTAAAGAACCACATGAATGTTGAAAGTTTTATCTTACAAGGAGCTATTCTGGTCATAAAATTAAGTTCTCAAAAACCTCCTTGTCTCGAAACAACCGTAAGGTAAGGATGGCTGTGGCGTGAGCACTTTTGGCGCACCAACTCTTTAACCCCTTCGTAGACTTTGACCCGAAAAATTGTAAGGCTTCGCCCAGACTGTTTATAAACAAGGATATTACAAAAGGTTGAATGTGTTCTATATTATTTTTTTGCGAGTCGGTACAGAGCAAGAAAAGGTAGTAGAATTGAACCTTTTCGTAGGAAAAATTTTTTACATGGAAAAAGTAGCAGATCTACTACAATTGTAGTAGGTCCCTGGTGGGACTTGAACGGATTCCACGAAAGAGCCCTGAAAAGCTGAACCTTGCCTAGCTAATTCGTCTGACCGCTCGTTACCCTCTATCTTGCTGTGACCTGGGACCCAAAGCAGAGTAACTTTGCCTGACTTCCTAAGTAGGCTAGCAACTCTCGGCACTGCTCGACAAGTTTAGAGGAGGTGGTAGCCGAATCTAAGGCCTTGATTGCGGCTCGGCTGTCAGTGAGGATTACCGCTTGAAGTTCTACTACTCCGTATTTTTCTACCATATAAATGTCCCTGGAAAGTTCCGCCTTTCTTGATCTTCTGGAGCGCTGATATTGTTGAGGTGCGCCAAAAAAAAACATATTAATTCTTGATTGAACAGAATTTATATAATGCATTCCATTTGTTACATAATAGTTCCCAAAATCTCAACCTCCCCTGTGCTTTGCCCCTCCCTACAAAATATTGTATGGGCGCCTGTGTACTCAAAATGAAACTCTGAACTCTGATTTATATTGTAGTTGAGGATATATCAAAAGAATGAGAGTTGCACATAATCGTATAGTGTACCCTTCTTTATCACAGATAAGACTAGTAATTAAATGATGGCCACTTGATAGATATTTATCTCCACAAAAAGATAAATTACTTTATTATTTTAATAATATTACTTTATTATTTTAATAATATAGTATGTTTTCGATTTTTTAAAAAAAAAAATTTGCTACCCTCAAAATTTTTTTTTTCACGTTTCATGACGAGTACACACGAAAAAAGCAAAAAAAAATTTCAGTCCGTCTGTCCGCCGTACGCCGTACGTCTACCGCTGTACGCAAAATCGTTTGAAAGCTCGTAGCTCCCAAACCCTTTGAGCTATTAAATTGAAATTTTTTTGATGAATAGACTGGGTAGTCCCCTTGAAG
Source organism: Beris morrisii (assembly GCA_951812415.1). Classification (NCBI taxonomy): domain Eukaryota; kingdom Metazoa; phylum Arthropoda; class Insecta; order Diptera; family Stratiomyidae; genus Beris; species Beris morrisii. The sequence continues at coordinate 126,845,340 of OX638311.1, forward strand.
TGGCCAAATTTCGAGGGGTAGGGGTGTGAGGGGGAAGGAGGGGGAAGTGTTTTAGACGGAAAATTTTGGTTTCTAGATCTCAGCAACCGCTTATGCTAGGAGACTGAAATTTGGAATTTATATAAAGCTTCAGTAGTGGACCCATTTGCAAAAAAATTGCCGATATAGGTGAAGGGGTTTGGGAGTGGGGGGGAAAAATAATGCGTCCGAAACGCAAAAAAGGTGAGATCGACACATTCTAAAATCCATATCTCCTAAATGGTTAATGTCACAAAATTGAAACTTAATGAGTATCTGTAGGTATACTAGGAGAATAGATCAGAAACAAAAATTTGAGTGGGGGCAGTGGCGTACGGAGGTGGAGGCTAAAAAACTTTAGATTACGATATCTCACGAACCAATTGCACTAGACAAATAAAATTTGGTTTCCTTATAAAGGTTGACAAATAAAGTTTGCTGAAAGTAAAATTTTTTACGGGCGCGGTGGAGCATGAAAGTGGAGGGGATAAGAATTTTTCTAAAAAATCACGTCTCATATCTCAAGAACGGTGTAAGATAGATACTTAAAATTTTTACCAAAAGTAGGCCTAATAGACCACTAGCTGAAAACAAAATTTTGGAAGTGTGGGTGTAGAGGGTGAGGGTGGGAGAGGGTGAAAAGAAAAAAGTTCCGATTTTTCTATCTCGAGAACCTATAATGATATAAAGCTGAAACTTGGTACTTAGATAGAGCTATATTAGTAGCATCTTGGAAAAATATAATTTTTTATAAGGGATAGTATGGTACGGGGGTGGGGGGTGTTTTTCCTATCTATAGAACGGCTTATGATACAAAGTTGAAACTCGGTACGTTTATGTAAATCAACTAGAAAACAAATTTAAATTAAAAAAAAATTCAAATTTCCATTGGCGTTCAGAGGAGGGGCAAAAAAAATGATCAGTGAAAATGGTATGCATATAATTTCACGGGGTTTCGTCATATCTATTAGGTCTTCCCAAATATAGAATTGTTACCCAATATTATATTTAAAAACCTACCTAAAAAGGTCGTTATTTATTTAACACATATATTTAATTCGTGCTTAAAATTGGGTCATTTTCCCGGTCAATGGAAAAAGGCTATTGTAATACCCATTCTCAAACCACGAAAAGACCCTTCCTCTCCCAAGAGCTACCGACCGATCAGCTTACTCCCCGTACTAGGTAAAATCTTCGAACGTATCATCCTAAATCGTATTCACGAATTCCTGTGTAATACTGACATTTTACCTAATATTCAATTTGGTTTCAGACCCGGTCATTCAACTATTCACCAGCTGTATCGAGTTACAAGATCTATTAAAAACTCTCTTTCACGCAAAGAATCTACCGGTATGGTGGTTCTCGATATAGAGAAAGCATTTGATACAGTTTGGCATGAAGCTCTATTGTACAAACTTCACACCTTCTCCTTTCCAGTGTATATTATCAAGCTAATTAAATCGTTTCTCATCCAAAGAACTTTCGCTGTGAAAGTTAAATCCACGATTTCTGCCACTCGTCAAATCCCTGCCGGCGTACCCCAGGGATCCTGTCTCAGCCCCACCCTCTATAATATATACACCGCAGATTTACCCCTGAACGACAATTGTGAAATGGCAATATTCGCGGACGATATCAGTGTTTTCTCAAGTTCGGAAAATCGGTCGGACATAACTTGTAACATTGAAGAACAACTACATGCACTCTACGAGTATTACCACAAATGGAAAATCAAAGTTAACCCTGACAAGACCCAATCAATCTTCTTTACAAGGAAACGCCATAGAAGAAATCTCCCAAACCAGCCTTTAAACTTTCATGGCCAATCAATTGAATGGTCCAGCACAGTTTCGTATCTAGGTCTCATTTTGGACAAAAAACTAACATTCCACGCACACATCGAAAGTACATGCTCCAAAATCTCTCGTTGTATCCATTCGTTGTATCCACTCATTAATAGAAGATCTCAGTTATCTAATGTAAACAAATTATTAATATACAAAATGGTAATGCAGCCTATTATTTTATACGGTGCTCCGGTATGGAATGATTGTGCTAACATTCATAAGAAAAAACTGCAAACTATGCAAAATAAATGTTTGAAACTAATCCTGAACAAGCCCTTTTATTACCCTACAATACGTCTACACGAAAATGCGGAAGTTTCAATGATTGAAGTAATGGCCAATAGAGCTAAATCTACATTTATCAGCAGATGCCAATATATATCAAATCCACTGGTTGCATGCCTCACATAGTTTATTATTATTATTATTATTATTATCCTTATTATTATTATTTTCTCCTTATTTCTTTTCTTTTATTATATTACGTTTTATTATTATTTAGTTAGTTATACGATAGGTTAAGTTAGGTTAATTATATACATAAGGTTTTTTTACATTAATTTTCCTTAATTCACGAATAATATCAAACATCTTACTGCCAAGTGCATCAACCAAAACAAACCTTAGTTGTAAAGGCTTTAGATCAGCCTAATCTCTAAACTATGTATATGAATTTTGTATATCAGCAATGTAACTATAATAAGAATAAAATATATGAACTATGAACTATGAAATTTAGATAAAAAAAAATTGCAAATATCCATTGGAGTTCGGAGGGGGGGCAAAAAAAATTATCAGTGTAAATAGAATGCATATATTTTCACGATTTTCGTCATATCTATTAGGTCTTCCCAAATATTGAATTCATTTTTATTCTACGGATTCTTCATATAAATACCTAGAAAGTGTTTTCAGGATTTTTTAAAATTCGACCCCTAAGGCGGTGCAAAGAGGGTTGTAAACTTTTTCACGAATTCTACTATATCCCCACGTCTTATCAGATATCGAATATCTTTTCACTTTCACGTGCTTGCGTAACAATCACCTAAAACTTGTTTTTAAATTTTTTTCAGCCCCTAAGAGGGTATAAACGGGTTGAACACGTTTTCACGAGTTCCGTCATTTCTTTTAGAAGTGATAAGAAATTGAATTGGTTCCTACCTTCTCGTGCTGTTTTCATATTTATTTATTAACTTTTTTCAGGATTTGTGGATATTCAACCCCCAAGTGGGTGTAAGGAGATTGCATATCTGATGATATATCGAATTCATTTTTACTTCCTATGGTTTCCTATATAAAAAAGCCAAAAAGTCATTTTCAGTATTTTAGATATTCAATCCTAATGGGTGTAAGGGGGTTGTATGCTTTTCAAAGTTTCGACATATTTCTTAGGTTCGATGAGATATTAGATCGCTTTTCATTTCCACAGACTTTTTATATAATCGCCTACAAACCCATTTCTTAATTTTTGGATAATCAACCCCCAAGGGTTTGTATATGTTTTCACAATTTTTGCCATTCCTTAGTTCTGATGAGATATAAAATTGATTATTACGGCCAACCAATTCACGATTTTTCGAATTTCCAGAACCAAGGAGGTGTGAAGGGTTTGCTTACGTTTTTTTCGAAATTCAAACCCCAAGTGGAAGTAATGGGTTTGTATACGTTTTAACAATTCGCCATATCTCTTAATTCTGATAAGGCAACAAATTCGTTTTTGCTTCTATGGGCTTTTAGTGTACATAATATACTGAAATTCGAATAGTCTACACGGACTTTTTCAATGTTTAATCGGTTAAAAATCTCTATTTTAAATATTTTTATATTAAGAACAAAAATAATTTTCCAAGAAATCTAATAATCTCGAAGCAACTCATGATACACTCCGACTTTAAGCGCTCCCGAACTTTGACCCGAAAAATAATAAAGTTTCGCCCAGACCATTGGCAGATTTTTTTAAATCACTATCGTATCTTGAAGCTATTATCCGCAGGGTTTGAACCAGTTGGAGCTTATGAGGTAATAAGATTTTTGACGAATGAAAACACATTTATTTAAGAACTCTAGTGCAGCTAATGATTCAAGCAGTGCCTTGATTTTTCCCATTTATGTTTATGTATTGTATGTACTTTCAAACATTCTCATTGTAGTTACGCGAAAGACACAAGCTAGTATTACACTGTATGCCATGCTGTCAAATATTTGACTAGTCCCGCTAGCAAATGCAGTCAGATTGTGTAATCGTTAAATTTTTGTTTCCCAGTTATTTTATTTTCACAACATAAGGTTATTTTCACGGTAAAAAACATAACTGAACTTTTCGTCAAATTTCTTTAGTCAAATATTTGAGAGCATGAAATATATTGTAATACAATCTTTACATGCTCATGCTTCCACGTTAAGACCAACGACTCCGGCATTCAAATTAGAGCCTTCAAACCTTCAATATGTTGACCGTGGTAATGGTCAATCAATCAGTTCATATAATGCAGAAAATAATGTGAATTAGAAAATTTAAATGGGGTGTAAATTATAGTGTCTACTAGCCTGTTCTAGCCATTCGGTTTTCCTAATAGATATACAGCGTGGTTAATTTAGGAGTCATAACTATCGGGTATGTTCACTGGTAGTGTTCCAGGTAATTTATTAGGCAAATTTCGGGTATCATTAACGAGGAGTGTAGAAGACGACAATTTTGAAGGAAACAGGAAGAGAATGTGAATGTTAATATGTTTTAACTGAAAGATTAATCGTGATTGACGGGACACAGCCATCACGGAGATAAAAAGTAAGATTCTTGCAGACTAGTGCATTCTCGGGAGCATAGGAAGCATCTGAAAAAATTAATTCATTGAAGGGTGTGTATCGCTATAGCTAAAGCGGAGACATTTCGAAAATCTATGATAAAGGAACTTATAAAAAATTACAAGTAAAAAATTCATTAAAAATACCTGAAATTAAGTTTTAAGCGATTATATTGCTCATATACTCTCCATATCTTAGAATTAGGCCTGATAATTTCGATGCAGTACTTACTAGATAGTGAAAGTGAAGGTCAAACTTTAGTCTGGTGTCAAAGGTAACAACCAGGTCTCGAATGTGGGAGACTTGAAGAAGTACTTCTGAGTTAATATCATAATCAAAAGAGATCATGGTTCTTTTAAGTGCCAAGGATATTTTACGACATTTAGAGACGTTAAGTGGAAGACAATTACTAAAGCACCACAAAGCAAGATCATTAAGATCTGATTGTAATATTCTGCAATCATGCAATTAACTAGAGGAGACTCCCTATACATTTTTACGTCATCCGCATAGAGGAGACAAGGAGATTGAATTATTAGTGGTAAATCATTAATAAATATGATGAACAAAAGTGGGCCCAGGATAGAGCCCTGAGGAACACCAGAGAGAGAAATAAATTCCGATGACATTGAACCATTGAAACGAACACGCGACTTACGATTAACCAGATAGGAAGCAAACCATTGAAACAGTGATCCCAAAATTTCAAAGCCTTTAAGTTTGTAGAGTAATAAGTAGTGATTTACTGAGTCAAACGCTTTGGAAAAGTCAGTATTAATTACGTCCATCTGTTTATGATTGTCCAAAGCTTTGGAAACTGAATTTGTAAATTCTAAGAGATTTGATGAAGTTGATCTACCTTTAAAGAAGCCATGTTGGTCTTTATTAATAAGATGATTAAGGTTTGTGAACACATGATCATGTATTAATCTTTCAAGTAATTTAGCAAAGCATTGTAGCATAGAGATAGGACGGTGGTTTGTTACTAGTGATTTGTCGTCTTTCTTATGGATAGGGGTAATGACGGCTTGCTTCCAGCGAAAGGGGAAAATACCTTTATCGATACTTCTATTAAATAGAAGTGCAAGAGAATAACTGAGAGATGAGGAAAGAGGTTTAACAAACAAGTTGGGGATACCATCAGAACCACCGTTAACACTTATTTCAAGAGTGGCGACAAGACGCTCCACTTCGCTTGAAGTAACCGAAAGTGGAGGAATGGTAACTGGTTAAGACTCTGATAATTCTGTAAAAAAGGCAAATGTTGTAGAGAATACCGACGAAAAGTATGTCGCAAACAGCTCACATGACTCTTGAGAGTTACGAACAATAATATTATTATAACAAACTTCGGACGGATAAGAGGAGGACGATTTAAGAGTGCGCCTACAAGCAATCACCAAGTTTCATCTTTGTGGGACTCATGCCACAAGAGATATGGGTTCTAGCTTTCGACCGTTTCAGTCGCATTCTTTTGGCACCCACTCCTGTATCCTTCCGAATGTCACCATTTCACTCCACTATCTCAGCTTTATAAAAGTTCCAAGTTTCAACTTCCTAGCATAAGCGGTTTTTAGGATATGATAACTAGCATTTGTCGCCCACTCCTCCTCCCCCACCCCACCCCAAACAGAAATATCACCACTTGAAGTGATCTACCCACCAACAAGTTTTGAGCTTAATGTCTGAACAGCGTATACGGCGAACTTCTTTTGCTTTTCGGTCTTACAAATGCTGCAAAATGTGCAAATACAAAATTTGAGAGTAGCAAATTTTTTTTTAAATTTAAGGTCGATCACAATACTTTATTATAAAAAAAGTAATATAAAATCTCGACAAACACAAGGTCAGAACATTCAGTAAATGTAAGTATAATCCGATGACTGGTGAGCCAGACACTTAGAGGTTACTTTCGGGTCAATTTCAATTAAAATAATTTAACAAGTTCTTCACCTTGTTACACTTTCAATAGTTCTACAGGCGGTGATTACGATACAGACATACAGTGTTTTTATATGGATACCATCACCAACAAATCACCAACTCTGCTGTTCTTAAGATATGTCCGTGAAAAATTTGTGCTCCTACATTTTTGAAATTTATTTATTTTATTAAAAATAATAAAACGGTATATAATTATAATTTATTAATACAATTCTTATTAATTTTTTTACGATATTGGATAGTGTGATATATACAAAATATATTTTCTAGTGCTTAACGCAAATGTAACAAATTTATTATATTCTAATATTATAATATCATTTACTGAATTAAAAAATTATTGCCGCCAAAAATAAGTCAATAAAATATAATCTCAAAGACAAAAATCAGCATTTTATCTGGATTTTGTATGGTAACTTATGAGTGGACAAGGCCCAAATGCTTTATGATTATTTTTTCATTGACCATGAAAAGATATTAATTCGATGAAATATTTCATATATTTGGTATGATGAAAACGCCTTTTAGAAATTCGTCGATTCAGTGGTCAAGAGGAAAATACAGGTCTAACCACAAAAGGAAATATATAAAGTGCAAAATGTATATTATTGACTGAATACTCTTTTCCGACCAATAAAAAAGAAACTCCCCATAAGAAATACGGGGATACTCTTCTGTGTACCAATTTCTTAGATATATGCAATTTGATTACTTTTCACTATCGAATGATTACTGATTACTTTACATTCGTTACTCGGTATTTGACATTCGTTATTAAGTAGTATGCAATTGATAACTACTGATATTAACATTATAAACAGTGCAGTTATCTAGTAGTCAATAATATATTCACTTGAACATCGAGATCATACGGTCACAATAATGTCGTTTGGTTTTACGTGCGCACCAGCCTCGAGGGCTTAATCATACGGCCCTCTTCGGACACGGATTGATTTTGTGACCACAATCAGAGCCCCTCCAATAATGGTGGTAACAGTCTATATAAGAGTGCAAGCCCTTACATTCATACTGATGGATGCGAGACCTATCTAAATCGCTGTCGTTCTGTGGGGCCCGGCACCCGGTTGATACGCAACTCCACGTCGAGCTCCACTAGGAAACTCTGCCCGCTCGGACATAACCACAGCCACCACGTTGCTCCCCTGGGGGCCTTACCAGTGTCGGGGGTGGAATCTAACCTTCCATGGGCTCCCCGACTCCCGTAGTACCAGAAATAGAACCTCCGGTTAGGATTCGTAGCTTAATAACATTACTACCAAATGTTTGAGTTACTTGCAACTCGGGACTGGTGACCTTCCTCATCGGGTGCGTGGGATAGGCACTCCCCAAAGGCTTCACTGGAATCGACCTTAACGTCTTTCAACCAGCGACGGTACAAGTACCACCTCCCTGTGCAACATACGGTCACAGTAATATCCTAGATTCGGAATCAAAGGAAATGTTAAATCGGCGACCGATCACATTACCCCGAGACTGAACTTCGGGAAGGATTCCGCTGTGGGTATCCCAAGCAGGGCGGAATGGAAGAATGGTTTGTTCATACATGAATTCGATACAGTCATATACACAAGACGGTTCAAAGATGAACTGCGGAATCGGAGTGGGTTTTTCGCCGGAAACACGCCACCACCTACCTGACTACGTCGGCGTTTTTCAGGCAAAGATGTTGGGGATCCGGGAGGCCTATTGAACTTTGAAGCAAGACTCTACGCCAAAGCGAAATGTTGTTCTCCTCACTGACAGCCAATCCGTAATCTATGGCCTTAGATTTGGCTGTCACCTCCTTTAAACTAGTCAAACAGTGCAGAGAGGAGTTAGCATGCTGTCGAAGTCCGCTCAAAGTAACCCTGCTTTTGGTTCTCGGCCACAGCAAGATAGAGGGAAACGAGCGGGCAAACCAATTAGCTAGGCAAGGTTCTGCTCTCTCGCGGAATCTGTTCATGTCGGGCTAAGGACTGTTAGGAGCCGAATATAGTCCCGCTTTCTTATAAGCGCGAACTCCAGATGAAAAGGACTAAACAGTTGAGTCATATCTAGGAAGATATGGCCATCCTACTGTCGAAGCAGAACAGACGAGCTTTTAAGCAGGAGCCATGTAGACGTCTCCAGAAGCACGGCGGTTAGCACAGGTTACTGGCCAATCAGGCTGGGTATTCCTCTTAACGTCCATTACCGCAGTTGTGGGGATGTAAATAGGAGGGAGACTGCTATCCATCTTTATCTCCGGCTCTAGCCAGAGCTAGACTTCGTACATTTGGCAAACCTTTCTTTAATGACGTTGATGAGATCTCGAAAAATAAGATTGGAGAACTGCTTCTCTTTTTAAACACCTCCGAATGGATATGACGATCCATTCCAACTCTGGGTCTCTCTAGAACTCCGCATCGACTTCATCAGTCCTCAACGACCCGGTTGAGCGAGTTGTGGTAACAAAACGGCACTTTCTGCGCTAATTGGGTCTTGTTCGACTGACAAGCTCCCAACCAACCAACAACCATCGACAGTAATCATTGTAATTAGTCGGTTGCTGTTCAGGAATCCGCTTATCTGCAATTATTCAGTCCAATTAGAATATGCATGAAGCGTGAATAATACAGTCCAGAGCGAAGCAAAATGTACTTTAGGTTTAGGGACGCAGCGCTAAAACTACGGCGCTCACTCAGGTGACAAACGGGCCCATTGCAATCCCTTCAGGTCCTCGTGGGCTAAAGTTACTTTCTGCAGTCAAATTGAGAATCAGAGCGGAGGGTTTGCCTGTTGAGCGATAATAGGGTGCGAGTCGAGTGAGTAGTAATACCGAATACTTCTGAAACGAATACTCGTTACGGCTATGAACTTGTTTCAAGTAATAAATGTTAAAACCGAGAAATTCTTTTTGCACATTTCTAATTAAGATAACACGTGAAATCACCATCCCCCTCCAACCCTCCCAAAGGAGCTATTCACCCTGACGGAGAAAAGTACGTCAAGTGGCCAACATTCTATGACACGCAGCTACAGACCTCAGCTGAAACAGAGTAGTACAAGTGGCCTTTTTGTTACCCTATGTGCCCTTACCACACCAATGGTTGCACCTTTCATCATCATCAAGCCCTCCCCAACAAAATCTTAGTTGAAAATATTCGATGGTTATAAATATCTAAGGCCCAAGTTACACAATCAAAATTTTTCATCGAATATAATAAGGGATGTATGGGATATAAAAAATTCTGTATTATTAGAAAATTATGAAGTAATTTTTTTTTTTAATTTTTAGAGGAATTGAATTCATTTTAACTCCCAGAATTCTTGTAGCAATGAATTAAGTTGCAAATTGACTAAGGTCCAAAGGCTTTGAGATCAATCGGAAAGGGATAATTGGTAAGGCCAATTCACTAGAAATTAATGTCAAAAAGTTTTCGAAATAGTTTGAAAAACTGTTGAGAAAAAATACTGACTTTTTCCGAATTTATAAATACTCGTACAGTGGCTTCAATTTCTTACATTCTGATTTTTTTTATTTGGTAATAAAACTTAATGAATTCAAATTACGCTCCAGCTTTGACTCGACGTTGAAAATTTTGTAAACCTTTGAGCTTCATTTTGTGCCGAATTACCGCTTATCTGAACAAATCTCTTGATAGAGCACTGTAACAATTAAAGTACACAATTAATAATAATTTCAAATAAAATTTATTTATTAATTTTTACTCACGCTTAAATTAAGTCACCTAATAGTCGTTCAATCGCAACTTCACCTACAGTTCCTTTAAAAAACGTATCCTGAAATATAAATGGTTTGAGTTTTGGCTAAGTATTTCAAATCGGATTAAGAGGTTCATTAAAACTTATGATCCTGTTCATTAACCTGAACATTTTTAGGATTAGCAGCCGTTTTAATAAAAGGTAACAACAGCAGCAAATGTCCCAGTCGTAAAGCACCACATTTTTCCGTTAAATAACCGATACTTTGATCCTTAACTAAATTAACGTATTCCAAACTAATGGCATTTACTAAAATTGGTTTGAAGAGAATAAGAGCCTTGAGGCACGATGCTTCCGCCACGTCCACTTTAAGAACTTTGAATTGTTCTATGACCCGTTGAATATTTTCAATATCCTTACTGGGCGATAGACCTGTAAGACAAAAAGATTTCAAATTTATCAAAACATATTTAAAAACATTTTTCTTTTTAATACTTTCTAAAGGTAGACCCCACTGTGCTGCCATCACAATGAAAATCTCAGCCCAAGAACTCTCCAGTAGGACCGCTTGATCAATGGCTGGCAATTGATTATAGTGCGGAATGGAACGCACCCATTTTACAGCAAAGTACAGAAGCTTGGCTGCCGATTCGAAGACAAATTCCTTATTGTTGATTTCATGATCGGCCTTAATCACATCGGCAGGACTTGATTTCGCAATCGGAGGGTCCTTGAATCGTTGGTATGTCCTTTCGTCTACTTTGTTACTATTTTGATTGCAATTGCTTTCGAACAAGGAGAGAAATTGTCGTTTCTGGTAATTCGCACTCAACAGGTTCGTATCGTGGTACTGAAAGGCAGCGTGGGCTTCAGGAAAGTGACTATCGACTGTTTTGTACACGAAATCAGACGACATAGTTCCATGTAAAGGAAGAAAAACATTTGCCGAACACATTGGAATGGCTTTTTGCTGAGTGTAGAAATCGAATGGAATGCTGACAAGATTGCAAGGTTGTCCGGCTGTACGAGGTGCACGCTCATGTTGAACAGCTGAAATAAGAAAAAAAATAAGAAAGAAACTTGTAAGTTTTAAGACAAACACAGTAATCATTTCTTAGCTACATCACTATTAGGGTTAGGTTAGGTAAGATGAATGGCCGCTGATGCGACCAAATACATAGACCGAAAATGGGCCCGTTGTGATCCCATGTACGGGAAAAAAAGTGCCCGTGTGCCCACAAGCACATCTTAGGTAAACCACCCTGCCAGCCTGACAAACTGTAGTAGCTTGTCTAGCTTAATCTTTGCGAATTCACCCAAGTCCATGGCGAAGTGCGTACCTAAAGTACGTTCCCGCCTCAAAGCCTGACCAGGGCATTCGCAAAGCAAGTGGAAAATACTTTACTCGGCACCGGGTTTACTACAGCTGCGGCACAGATCTGCAACGTCCGCAATACCTAGTCTTCTGGCGTGCCGGCCAATCAGGCAATGGCCCGTCAATACACCAATGCGGATACGAAGAATATTCCTATCTCCGAGTAGGACAAACTTCGTTCTGCTCGCCCTCAGGGTCGGCCACAGCTATCTGCCCACGAGACACGATGTGAGGCCCGACCACCTCGTATTAGCCTCCGATATGGCCGTCACTACTAACTAAATCATGTTTTCTTGAAAGTTTCAGAAAGATCTTAACAGTTCTGAATGGCTTCATACGCCATAAAGAAAATTAAAGATTTCGCGATGCTCCACGTGTTGTACAAAAGTATCGATAATTGTCTTGTTGAGTGAATTAGTAACTGGTAACTAGAACTAGAAAAGATCTAATTGATGCAACCTCAATCGTTGAAGCATACGCTCCTTACTTGAAAAAATTTCTCAAAAAATAAAACGAAACCTGAGATCGATTCTTAGGCTATCTAAGCGCAACTTTATTATTTTTTGGGACAAGGTTTAGGTTGCGGTTAATGTCAAGGTGCTACAAAAGCTGTTAAAACAAAATTTAGGATTTTGGATTGTGGTCCGCGACGTGATCAAAGTCGAAACATAAAATCGTTTTTTTTTTGAGACAAGGACGTTTCTTGGAAAGTTAACTTTATCACTAGAATAGCTCCATAGAAAATCAACTTTCAATATTAAAAAAAAACAAGTAAAAGGTGAAAATTTGTACAGATTTCCGATTTCATCAGATTTAAGAGATATTTCAAAATTCGTGAAAACGTTTGCTCCGATTTACACTCCTTGCAGGTTTAAATCAGAAAACACTAAAATTAATTTTTTGGCGATTACAAACAAATCCCGTAGAAGTAAAAACTAATTTCCATCTACATCAGACCTAAGATATATGACGAAATTTATGAAAACGTATACAACCCGTTTACTTCACCTTTTAGATTGAAGTTCGAAAAACAGTGAAATTGGTTTTTAGGCGATTACTCATCTCATCGTGAAATTGGTTTTTAGGGGATTACTCATCTGATCAGACCTAAAAATTTGAGAATACCTATGCAGCCCCTTTAAACTCTATATCGATCGAATAAACGTGAAAGTAACCAATTCGATACCTTAATAAACCTAACAGATGTAGCGAAGTTTAAGAAAACATACGCGACCCCTTAATCCTCAGTTATAATGGATCCGATTCGATCCGATTCCATCCGATCCGGAAAACGGACAGTGTTGAGTTTCTCCATCCGACACACATCCAAAGGGAATTTCGGAACGACTCGTCACAATCGTTCCATTAATTAGCCGAGACACAAAACGGAGGGGTAAAGTTGACCAACTTTCAACTTCTATCCGTTCCGACGCTAAGGGGTGAATTATTGAATTTCACCACCTCTTTCGCCTCACAAAAAATCAAAATTACACCTCGATAGTATCACTTTGACGAATGTCGGAACGGAATCATTGTGCCTTGAAAATTTTCTCCTCCGACGTTGCCGGATCGGATCGGAACCATTATAACTGAGGCTTTACACCCTTAGAAGTCGAATTTCGAAAAACCGTGAAAATGGTTTTTAGGCTACTACATAAACAACCCGTTGAAGTAAAATCCAATTATCATCAATCAGAATCAATGTAGCATGGACCATAGGCGCGTCGTTGGGGGGGCCAGGAGGGGCCGGGACCACCCCAGACCCTGCCTTGGACCCTCCCAGAAAAAGTAATTCCTTCCTATCCGCAAACTTTTTGTTGCCAATTGTTTTTTTTTCAAATATTTTTTAACAATACAAACAATATAAAAGAATCTTCTAAAATGAACGAAGCAAATCTCAACGCACTTTTCAAAATAACAAGACATTTTTAAATTTTACAATCATTGTTCTTTCGATCTGACGAGAGCTTTACATGATTTTTTCAATTTAGCAAAATAAATTGGAAATTGTTTTTGAGTTTGTTGTTTAACAAGATTTTCATGAAAAATTTTTGAGTTTTACGAAATTGTAACAAGATTTTCTTCAAGCTTACAAACGTTTTTGAATATAACCATCTTTTTTTGAGAATATCTTTAAATTTTAGAAGATTTTTTCAATTTAACAAATGAAAGAAAAATTGGTTTTAAACATAACGACATTTGCATCAAATATTTTTTGATGTTATGTAATCCTAGAATAAATAAATTATTTGGTTTTTGAATATATCGAGTTTTTTATGAAATACATACCTACGATATTGGATTCGTATATTTCGATTTCTTAGTATATAGTTTTGAACAATTTTTTGTAACTGAATTCTTACCAGTATATTATTCACTTTGAAGTATATCTTTGATGGTATTGAAATCAAAAAACTTGTGATTATTCACTTAAATACATATATAATATTATAAATATAATTGTAATCATAAACGTTAAGTGAGAATTGCAAAAACAATAGAAAATAAGCTAGGGATGTACATATAAACACAATTTTTTTTATCGAAATTGAAGAAAACATCTTACGAATACAAAAAAAGCTTCTACATATCCATTAAAATCTTCAAATCTTCGGGAACGCTAAAAATCTTCGAATTGAAAAAAAATATTCAAATCTGGCATCGCTGCTACTACTCAAGATATATTCTCGAATCTCTCAATCACATTGAATTCAATTTTAAGGACTCTTTTTTGGTTGGAACTCGAAACTAAAAGACAGTGAGTTCCGTAAATTGAGTGAACACATTTTTATAGGATTTTTCTATGGCAGCTACTCGAAGGAGGACTCATAGGAACAGGGCCACCCTAACCACAGGGCTAAATGGGCTATAGCCCTGGGGCGCAAGCCTTTTGGGAGCGGCAATTTTATTGATGTTATGTTTTAATTTTTTTTAGAAAATACTGATCACAAGAGCGCGGAAATGGAAGATTGTATTTTAAAACTATTATCTGATTTAGATATCAATTTGGAAGAATGTAGAGGGCAATCTTATGATAATGCTTCTAATATGTCGGGTATATACAGCGGCATCCAAGCGCGCATTAAATCTATAAAAATCTTGCCATTTACGTACCCTGTGCAGCACTTTCTTTAAATTTAATTGGAGAGTCGGCGGCGGAATGCTACGTGCAAGCGACTAAATTATTTTTATTTCTTTAAAATCTATACAATTTCTTTGCCGCGTCAACATATTTTGACAGATACCCTAGCATTAAAAAAACAAAGTGACCAAAAAATTAAGCGACACGCGTTGGTCAGCAAGAGCTGATTCAGTGAAGGCAATTGTTTCCGGTTATGAAAGTTTTAAAGATGCTTTGAATAAAATTTTGGAAGATATTTTTCAAAAGCCTGCAAAAAAATTTGAAGATGAGGGGTTGTTAAATGAGTTCAACTCACTGGAAACTGCTATTATGGTAGCATTTTGGAACAAAATATTATAAATCATAGATAAAATTAATATATCACTTCAAAAAGTTGATACTACAATTGAAAGCATTATTTGATTATACGCTTCTTTAGAAAAACGAAACGAAATACAGAATCATTTAACCTTTACAAATCCGAAGGTATAAAATTGTCTAATTCTGACACTTTTATATTTTGTATTTGCCGCTTCCACTAGCCATCAAAATTGTATTTTCTTATGACGAGGGGCGCATTATTTTTAGTAGACCACGGGCGCCGAATATCCAAGGACTATTTCAAATTCTTTCCTTCAATTGCGTGTTGTGGAAAAACAATGTATAAAACATTTTAAAGTCGCAACCTAAGACTAATCATTCGTTGTTTATACGAACATCTAATTTGTAAGCACAAAACGGACGAACTTGTATGAAAAGCATGTGTGCCTTTCGGAAGAAGTCGTATATCCTGAGCCATTCGGCCCCTGGCCCCTGCCAGATTTTAGGCCACGGCACGCCTATGGCATGGACCTTTACAGAGATATGCATTTTAGAATGTTTCAATTCCAGCTTCAGATCGTTACAGGCTCATTGTTTATTCCCCTTACTTCCGTTCCCCTCCATTTAAGTCAACAATTTTCTGTAAATGGCTCCACTATCATGAATCAATATAATTTCCAAGTTTCAACTTTCTGCTGTAAGCGGTTCCTGAAAAATAAAAACCAACATTTTTGACGCTTCACCACCATTCATAAAACTCACTAAATTTCAGTCAACCCACTAAATTTTTATACTCTAGATGAAATCATATAGAGTATTACAAGTTTAATCCAGCCCAAAAAGTTTGTAACGCATAGAACCAAGCCTAGGACGAAAATAAGTTATATATTATTTTGTGTTCAGTTGTGGCCAAAAACCCAAAATCCGTTTGCTGTCCGTCCGTCTCTCCGTCTGTCCGTCTGTCCGTCTGTCCGTCTGTCCGTCTGTCCGTCTGTCCGTCTGTCCGTCTGTCCGTCTGTCCGTCTGTCCGTCTGTCCGTCTGTCCGTCTGTCCGTCTGTCCGTCTGTCCGTCTGTCCGTCTGTCCGTCTGTCCGTCTGTCCGTCTGTCCGTCTGTCCGTTCGTCCGTTTGCACGATAACTCAAGAACGCGTTGGCCTAGGAAGTTGAAATTTTGTCACCACTTATAAAATAGAAAAATTAAGGCTGAGTTCGTTAATGGGCGATATCCTTCCACTCCTTCGGGTACCTCATATACAAGAGTCCTTAAAACACGTATTCACAATTATTGCTCGAATGCTTCAAGTTAGGAACTTGAAATTTTGCATACTTAAAGTTTACAATGTTTGAAGCAAATGTTGTGAATATGATGCAAATCGAATGAGTCCTTCGTGTAGCAGCCGACAAAATTCCTTCAAAAATGTATACAAGTTACAGAATCCACAATAACTCTAGTACCAGTTAAAACAGGTATTCAAAATTTTACAGGAATTTGTTTTACATTAAAAGCAAGACTGAGTTCATTAATTAGCGCCATCAATCAACTCCTTCGGGTAGCTGTCATACAAAAGACCTTAAAACACTTGTTCAACAATATTGAACGATAACTTTAGAACGCTTTAAGTTACGACTTTGAAATTTTGTATACATTGATTTTATAATAATCGCAGCTGAAGGTATTAATATGAAAAATATCCCGTAAGTCCTTCATGTAGTTGCCATACAAAAATTCTGTAAGAATGTCCTAACTGAATTTATGGAACTCACTATAACTCAAAAAATAGTTTAACCACCCATCGAGTAGCCACTATCCAATAGTTTCTACCTAAATAAAAGGTCATACAATAATCGTATGTGCACTCCTCATTCTTTTGATATATTCCCAACTAAAATATAAATCGGAGTTCAGTATTTCATCTAGAGTATTATACGATTGGCTTGCAGCCGATCGTGACTGCGTTATGTTTTTACTTAATTTACTTTTTAAATACATCTACCAAGATTTAACTTACAAGCTTAAGCCGTTTATATTATAGGAAATTATCCCTACTCTCGTATCTTGTTACCCCAATTTAAGATTATATTTTTAGGTGAGCCCTACCATACCACTAGATAAATACAAATTCTTAGTTTTCCACCGTTAGTGGCTTTCGAGATATAAGAAGACATTTTTTTCTTTCCGACCTTCCAACCACACACTTCATATACCACGCCCAAACAAATCTTGCTGGTAGGAGCCTTTACCACCTCTTGCATAAATTCTAAAATCCCATTTCAACTTGTTCCGGAGACATGAAATGTAATTTTAGATAACAAACTTTATACCTTCCCCAATTCTGAGCAGTACTACCTCTTCGGAAACTTATGTTCCTAATTTTCATCTTTCTTACGTGTTGGTATTGTGATATTTCTAGTCCGAAGTCTGTAAGTTACAACTAGGGATGGGTGGTTATTGAAAAAACGGATTATTGGTTTTGTTATTATTTAACAGGTTAATTGGGGAAAAATAACCGGTTATTTCAAAACATTGCTTAACCCTGATGTTCTCCTCGAGGTCATCATCATCAATGGCGTGACAGCCCAAGTTGGGCCCTGGCCTCCTGAAGTCGTCGCCTGCAATCGTCTCGATCCAAAGACCGCGTCCTCCAGCTGCTAATTATACTCTAGATGAAATCATATAGAGTATTATAAGTTTAATCCAGCCCAAAAGTTTGTAACGCATAGAACCAAGCCTCGGACGAAAAAAAGTTATATATTATTTTTTGTTTATTTGTGGCCAAAAACCTCAAATCCGCCTGACGTCCGTCCGTCCGTCCGTCTGTCCGTGAACACGATAACTCAAGAACGCCTTCATCTAGGATCTTGAAATTTTGAATCTGGATGTTTGGTTGAATTTGTAAGGCTAAGTTTGTTAACGGGCAAAATCGTCCTACTCCTTCGGGTAGCTGCCATACAAAATGTCCTTAAAACAAGTGTTCAATAATATTGGTCAATACTTTCAGAAGGGTTTAAGCTACGACTTTGAAATTTTGTATGTGTTATTTTTCCAATAGTTGGAGCTAAATATATGATTATGAAGAAAATCCTGTTAGTCCTTCGTCTAGCTGCCATACAAATATCCTGTCAAAATGTATTCACTTAATTTACGAAACTCACTGTAACTCAAGTAATCTTTTATCTACGAATTCGGAATTTTGTAGAAATTAGTTTTGAGTGAAAGGAAAGTTCGAGTTTACTAGTCAGCGAAATCTTTTTACTCCTTCTGGTAGCTGCCATACAAAATGTCCTTAAGACACGTATTCAACAATATTTTTCGATAACTTTTGAACGCTTCAAGCTACGAATTTGAAATTTTGTACACGTTCATTTTTAACTGGTTCCAAGGAAAAGGATAAATATGTAAGAAATCGAGTGAGTCCTTCCTGCACCTCCCATGTGAAAGTCTTTTAAAAAGGACATTTTTTTCGATGACTTACCCAGTTCAAGATATGAAATTAAAAACTGAATATTGTCTTTTAGTTTTGAGTAGCAATCTAATAGCAACGTAATTCTACTTTATCCCCAACTACAATATAAATCGGAGTTCAGTCATCTAGAGTATTATACGATTGGCTTGCAGCCGATCGTGACTGCAGTATGTTTTTGATATATTCCCAACTAAAATATAAATTGGAGTTCAGTATTTCATCTAGAGCATCATTGGCTTGCAGCCGATCGTGACTGCAGTATGTTTTTTAAGATGGCTTTGCTGTCTTCATCAACCGAGTCTTCCCATCGCTTGCGTGGTTTGCCTACTGGCCTGTTACCACTCGCTTTGCCTTTAAGAGTACGCTTGGGGATTCTTCTGTCTTCCATCCGCTCTACATGGCCAGCCCACTGCAGTTTACGTAGTTTGATGAACGTTGAGGCTTCTGGCTCCTTGAAGACTTGATACAGCTCATGGCTGTATTTTATTCGCCAGTCCGTTCCTTCCTTTACGGGTCCAACAATTTTCGTCCGTTTCGTTGCCGTCTTATGCTAGATTAGCCCCAAGATATATGAAGTTGTCCACACTCTCCAAATTATACTCCGCAATTGTTACATTCTGTCTGATTGGCGTTCTCTTTCTTGTTTGCGTCATTATTATACTCTAGATGAAATCATATAGAGTATTATAAGTTTAATCCAGCCCGAAAAGTTTGTAACGCATAGAACCGAGCCTCGGACGAAAAAAAGTTATATATTATTTTGTGTTTAGTTTTGGCCAAAAACCCCAAATCCGTTTGATGTCCGTCCGTCCGTCCGTTTGCATGATAACTCAAGAACGCGTTGGCCTAGGATGTTGAAATTTGGTCACCACCTGTAAAATGGAAAAAGTAAGGCTAAGTTCGTTAATGGGCGATATCCTTCCACTCCTTCGGGTACCTCCCATACAATAGTCCTTAAAACACGTATTCACAATTATTGCACGAATGCTTCAAGTTAGGAACTTGAAATTTTGAATACTTAAAGTTTACAATGTTTGAAACGAAAGTTCCGAATATGTTGCAAATCGAATGAGTCCTTCGTGTAGCAGCCTACAAAAGTCCTTCAAAAATGTATACAAGTTACAGAATCCACTATAACTCTAGTACGAGTTAAAGCAGGGATTCAAAATTTTACAGGAATTAGTTTTATATCAAAAGCAAGACCAAGTTCATTAATTAGCGCAATCCATCAACTCCTTCGGGTAGCTGTCATACAAAAGTTCTTAAAACACGTGTTCAACAATATTGAACGATAACTTTAGAACGCTTTAAGTTACGACTTTGAAATTTTGTATACATTGATTTTATAATAGTCGCAGTTGAAGGTATTAATATGAAATATATCCCGTAAGTTCTTCATGTAGTTGCCATACAAAAATTCTGTAAAAATGTCCCAACTTAATTTATGGAACTCACTATAACTCAAGAAATCGTTTAACCATCGATCGAGTAGCCACTATACAATAGTTTCTACCTGTAAATAAAAGGTCATGCAATAATTGTATGTGCACTCCTCATTCTTTTTATATATTCCCAACTAAAACATAAATCGGAGTTCAGTATTTCATCTAAAGTATCATAGGATTGGCTTGCAGCCGATCGTGACTGCGTTATGTTTTTTCTTTTACTTTCGTTTATGCGTAATCCGACTTCTTTTGCGGCGGAGTCAAGAATGACAAATACCTCCTTAGCACTAGGGAAGGATCTTGCGAGGATGTTTATATCGTCAGCATATGCTACTAGTTGGGTGGACTTGAATAGTAGTGTCCCATTGGTGTCGACTGGGGTTGCCAAGTTGAAAAGAATAGGGGCTAGACCATCTCCCTGCTTTAAACCACATTCCGTTCGAAAGCTGGTTGTGGAATCGGTTTGTATTCTTACTTGGGATTCAGTGTTCGTCATTGTCAGTCTCGTTAGTCGAACTAATTTTGGTGGAATTCCAAAATCAAGCATGATTTGGTACAGTACCCTGCTATCGATACTGTCATATGCTTCTTTAAAATCTACGAAGCATTTTTCAAGCACCTGTTTCACCGAGAATATCTGATCTGTTGTAGATCGTCCAGTTCTGAATCCACCTTGGTATTCGCCAATTGTTTCGTTAGTATAGGGCTTAAGACGACGTTCAATTATTTTTGTCAGTATTTTGTAGGACGTAGTTCTCACAGCAGAGTTTGTGTATATTTTCCTCTGTCCAAATTTTCCATATCATTTTGTGTAGTATTTCCACGACACAGTTTTCACCGTTCTTCAGAAGTTCAACTGGTATTTCGTCAATTCCCGGCGCTTTGTTTAGTTTCTGGTCACATAGGGCTGCTTTGATTTCGTCTAGTGTGGATAGTGTGGATAGTGTCGATGATGGTTCTTCTTCGTCAGTTGAAACCTCAATTGAGATATTATTGGTCGTAATCGGTGCTGATGGAGTGGGATTGAGAAGATGTTCGAAGTAGGAAGCCCATCTCCTTTTAATTTCTTGTGTGTAGCTGGTGATGTTGCCCTCTACGTCTTTGCAAAGACTAGTTTTGGGCTTATACCCCCTTTTTAAGGTCTTTTACTATTGCCTATGCATCCCGAGGTGACTATAGACTTTCTCCTTCGGGTCATAGTGACCCGATACTTAACCTTTGGGTATTATAAATTTTATTTGTGTTTTTCTGTTTTTATATGTCATTCAACAATTCAAAAACTATTAAAAATTATTAATATTTAATAAAAAAAAAACATTAAAAAATAATAAAGTATGTAATATGAATATTGGCAACGCTTCCCAATTTTTATCCACTACTCGTTTTATTCGCATTCAATAATCGCAATGCACCTCGAAATTTAATACTCGATTATTGCCACCAATGAAAATCGCTTTACAAACACTTTCGCGTAGAACTGACCGTCGTCTCACTTCCACAGTAGGAAATCTGATCCATGTATAAGATCTGCGGCGCTTATATAATGTATGCTATTGAGATGACAGATTAAGAGCATGTTCGGTAGTGTGGACTTCGAAAGTAGTATCTATCGTATGTGAGAAGTGTTAAGAGATTTTAAGGTTATTTTTTGTGCTGGAAGGTTGTTGTTGTTGAAAACTGATATCATTCATAAATGAATCGTGCGGATTGCCAGGTTAAGCATGCAACAATACATAGTTGCGTGTTGGAAAATTACAGCAATCAATAACTAAAATTCTGTTTAGATGAAAAATCAAGTATCTGTTTGTTTGACTTAGGCATCAAAAACTCTCGGACGATAAGCTCGTGCGTAATAAAATGTGTCAAGCAGATTCTCTTCCAGGATTCTTAGGTTAATACCATTAACTCGATCGCTACATCGTTCACTCCCTATCCCAATTACAATAATACCTGCTACAATAATTCCGGCTACGAAGTATTGTGAAACAAAAAGCACAAGCCATGATTTTACTTACTGAGAGTTCACAGTAGCCTGAATTTTTGAACAGAAGCAATATTGGTTTAATGAAGAAACTAAATCCTTTGAAATGTAGTTCTGGACTGCGAACACAATGTCCTGGATGGCTGATGTAAAGGCTAAACCGTATACCGCCAGGTCGGTATCTCACACAAAGGATCTTTATCTGCAGAGTCCTGAACAGAAAATGCTCAACACACGGGCAAGTGTCACCAAAGATATTCAGCAATAATTTCATAGTGTGATGTGAACAAGCCGTATGGCCACGACATTACCAAACAAACGCATAGGGAAATAAAGTGTAAAAGTGGCAACGGCTATGTATTTGCACAACAATTGGTGGTGCGACAATGACGACTACGATAAATGGGGTGAAACCCGCCCTATTATAAAATTGATTTCTGGACACAAAGTGAACTTCTTCTACTGCATACTTAACGAATGTACGAGTGTTGGTAGAGCAGAGATAGTGAGTAGAGCAGTAGCGTAAGGGTGATATGGGGTATCTGTAAAGGACAGAAGCTGAAGGGTCGTGCTCTAAGCTAAATATGTGAAAATGTCAGCTGCCACAATAGATATCAATTAGTAGACCAGTAAGATTCGTATTTGGATACAACCCTTGTTTACACTACTTTCTCGCTATATGTCTTAAGTTAGGTACTTCAGATTGAGCTTTGAGAATGAGTCAAGGATAGGGTATTTGGTGTTTGATTTTTAGTCCTTATTTGATTCTGTTCTATTTTAAGAAACCGCCCCAGAATCGCTGTTGTCGTGCTATGACTTATTGCGTTTTTTGATAGCTAAGCAAAATACAACAAAAGAACTTATAAACAAAATTCTTTCGCAAGTTCTCGTGCTTTCGGATGCTAAGTTGTATAGTGGCGACTAACGTATGCATTTAACATTATTAGCGTAAAGCGCTCTAAGGTTATTGTGTAATATAAAGGGCCACGAATTTTATTGACTTTTGTATGGCAGCTACAGGAAGGAGTGCAGGGACGAGAGCATCATATCCCGAATTTACACACTAACATTCGACAAGACATTCGCGCAGAAATGGCGGCGAGATCGACACTAACTGATGCGAAATTCGTGAAGGACTCGCTTCCAAGGTGAAGTGTTATCCACTCTCACGCTTGTGATATTATGTGCTACCTCGTGGTGTCTCACGCGAGAGTGTAAATGCGGCAATTCAAGGAGTGAGGCGGGGACAAGACAAAGAGTCTCAACAAGCGATTCTTGCATATCAAAAACCTTTTGTGATATGCATTTATAAGGGCGCTCTTAAAGAGGGGCATGAAGGAGCAGTTTAATGATGTGAGAACCAAACTACTTGTTCTGTTGTAATGAGGTATTAATGTTAGTTGGGAGTTGAGCAATAATACCATTCCATTCCTGCTGGCAATTATTTAGAATTTACTGACAATTATTTAGATAATAATTAAACTAGATCCATCGCGCCGTCTAAAGGCGGCATAATTACATTTAGAAATGTTTAAAAGAAGATGATTTGCGATACACCAATCGAACAAGGAATTGAGATTATTTTGAATAAGCTCACAATCACGTAAAGTGCTTACAATTACAACTTAAACAAATTATTTATAAAAATTAGAAAAAGCAAGGAATCCAAATGCGAGCCCTGCGGTACTCCGGATGTTACAAAAAATGGATCCAATTTAGCAGACTTAATGTTCATAATGTATACATACTCATATCCAACAAAGAAGGCTAAAGCGACAAACCTTGAAGCAAGTAGACTATGATCAATTTTATCAAAAGCCTTTCAGTAGTCAGTTTAAATTGCATGGAGCCATGATGCTGAGGAATGATGTAGTAGTTATTTGGTATTGGTGTAATTTCTTTGTGAAAATTGTATCAAAAACTTTAGAAAGGTTAAACTAAAGGTTAAACATTAAATATGAAGTTTGACGATATCGACCCGAACCGGTGGAATGGATGCATATAATAGTTGTGATATACCTAGCACTGATAGATTTCCATGTGAATTCTGTAATACCTACCACTCATCGAATACGACTAACTGACTTAAGGAATATGTCACATCGGTCAACACTGCACCGGTCGTCGGCGTCAAATCATGATTGAATAGAATTCTAGTGGTCGTCGACTACTGCAATCGAAAGACAAATTCTTTGCACTAGTCGTCAGAGTTATTTGTTAGGGGATCAAGTTTTTTTTTCTTCATCGAAGAACACGCAGAAAATAGATCTGCTCAGCACAGTTGACAACAAAGTTTGTTATGAAATTTTCGGATCATGTCTGCCTGCTATGATCGGCATGCTGTCGATGATCGGACGCATGTGCATTTGGCGGTGATTCTGTAGTATCTACGAGTATTATATCGATTAATATCGACCAGTCGATTATTAGGAGCTGTGTTCCTGGAAGTATTTGAAGGCGTACGATAGTGGCACATACTGTATAAAATAATGATGGATTTTGGAGTACCACCGAAACTGGTTCGGCTTGCACGAATGACAATGACAAATTCTTTGTCACAAGTCAGAGTAGAAAATAATTTGACTTCCAGCTTTAGAGTTGACAACGGCCTTAAAAAAGGTGATCGCCTGGCACCAAAGCTTTTCAATTTGACACTGGAATATGTTGTTCGGAAACTCTCCGTTGACACCAAGGGAACACTATGCTTCAAATCCATACAACTAGTAACATATGCCGACGACATAAATATACTTGCAAGATCTTTGGAGAGTGCCAAAGAAATATTTGTAAACCTTGACTAGGAGACTTTAACCTAGAAATCGTAGACAACTTTGTATATCTCGCGGCAAATATATCCAAGGATTGAAGAGAACCCATCGATTTTAAAAGAAGAATAATGATGGCAAAAAAGACGTATTATTCGGTACTCCCAATAATTAAAAAAAAATGCATAGAAAAACAAAGCTTAAACTATACAAAACAATTGTAAGACCTGTGCTATGCTATGGCAGCGAAACACGGACATTAACTCATGCGTCAAAAAAATTATTATAGCTAACGCCTTTGAAAGAAATGTCCTCAGAAGAATCATCGGACCTGTGAGGGAAGACTCGACCTGGAGAATACAATACAATAGAAAATTGTATGCCATCTTTGATAATACTGAAGTATCGCTCCTCATAAAATTCAAGAAACTACAATGGGCTGCTCATGTGGAGCGGATGGATGACGGAAGAATCCCCAAACGCACACTAAAGGGAAAAGTTAATGGACAAAGACCAGTTGCAAAGCCACGGAAGCGCTGAGAGAATTCTATTGACGCAGACAGCAAATCACTGCTAAGATTCTCAAACTGGAGGACGCAGTCACTGAACCGAGAAGGCTGGAGGCGGTACATACAGGAGGCCAAGGTCCGATTTGGACTGTAGCACCATTGTAAGTAAATAAGTAAGTTTCTGGAGTAATTTGAAAATACCAAATTCTTTCGCGTTAAAGACCCTATTACTTTGAATAAAGTTGAGATCATAGACATGATCAATAAGAGCACTGCCCGCCAGTGGAGTGGTGTCCATGGAAGCAAGGGAAGCGTAGCTTCCCTTACATTTTGCTGAAAAATATTATATCTAAAATGCGTTTTCTAAGTCGCGCAGAAAAATCGCGAAAAAAATTCATGTTTCAAACATTTTCTTTGACACAGTCTAAATAAAAGTTCGCAAGAAACTACACGCGAATATCGCACACAGCCGATTTGGCAACACCACGAAAAAGATAAGCGATAAGAAACCAAGAAGAAGACACATGGAAGCAATTTGAAAGTTGCATCTATGAGCGATCATTTCATTCCGTAGTAAGCGCACTGTGACGTCATGAAAAAAAAATTTCGTACACGCCACGGTGGATGCAATACGCTATTTGCTTCCACACATTCCTGGCTGCGGCGATGAGCTATCAGCAAGCAGAGATCTGATAAGAAATAAGTGCTACCAGAGTAGGATAGGAACTGAATTTTGATCGAAGTTTGGAATTGAATTGTGGTAAATAGTTGAATTATATTTAATTTGGTTTTTAGATCTCAGGAACCACTTACACTAGGAGACTGAAACTTCCCAGCAAACATATTGGCGAGAGTTTGCTGGCAGCAAGCATTAGGCAAGGGGAAATAAAATGCGATCAGCTCGCCCTTTTATCGAATTGTAATTGCCACAGACAATGATTTAAAAATTCTTGCTAAATGCTTGCAAAAAGATTGCAATTTGTAAGGATAACATTTTTTTAACCCTTAGAAATGGCACGCATTTCGCAAATGGATAGAGACAATATTTCATATTCTCGTTGGGTATTTATTAGTTGCGCATCAGTCGGAAAGAATACTTGTGAGTGCTAACTATTGTATTATTTATTGCATTTTTTGGTACGAATCAAAGTGATTTTTAATAACAGGTGAGCAAATTTATGTTAGACTTACCGGCAAGTCTAAAATCGCCACTTAGAAGTAACTTGCCAAATTATCGTTTTGAGCAAGGGAACTGATAAATTACCCTTGCTCAAAGCGATAATCAGGCAACTTGCGTTTAAGTTGCCATTTGTAACTTACCGGCAAGAAGCATTTTAGTCCGCCGTATAACTTACTTTCGAGGCTTTTGCAATTGTTGCCGCAAGGGTTTTGCTTGCCTACTATAAGCCGCCGGCAAGTTACATACGAGTTAAAATGTTTGGTGGGTTGGAACTTATGTAGAACTATGATAGTGGACCTATTTGCAAAAAAATTGGCGATAAGGGTTGAGGAGTGTGGGAGTGGAGGGGAAAGCAATGTGTTCGAAGTGCTTGAAAGCTGGGGTTGAAACATTCTAAAATACGTATCTGCTGAACGGTTGATTGAAACTTTATAGTTGTCTTCAAGGATAATAGGAGATTAATCAAAAGCCAATAAAGAGGTATCCTAGAAACAATTTTTGGGTGGTGGTTTTTTAAATCTCAGAAACGGCTTATGAAGAAGAAAGTTGGAACTTAGTACGTATATGTACTTATGCTACTCAAGAAATTAAAGGAAAACAAATAAAGATTTTTATTAGCATAGAGGTTGAGTAAAACAAATGTCCGTGAAAGGGATTTTTTCACATTTTCACGATTTCGTTATATATATTGGACATGCATTATTTAAGCGCCTAGAAATGTTTTTTTTCCAATTTTTCGATACCCAACCCCTTAGGGGGTGTAAAGTGGTTGTGTACATTTTCACGAATTTCCATATATTGGGTTTAATAAGATATTCAATTCACTTTTATTTCTAAAGGCTTTAAATTTAATTGAAGAAAAATCGGATGCAAGCATTTTTTAATATTAAACCCCTGGGGGTTTTCACGAATTCCGAAAAACTTTTATGGTTAATGAGATCAAATTCGATTTTACCTCTATTGACTCTTCTATTCAGAAAAATACGTAAATAAATAAAAAAAAATGCCCCAATACTCTGGGCGAAACTTCATAATTTTTTTTATAGAAGTCCGGAACGCGTTTAATGATTAGTTGCGGTGTAGGTGACTGCGACTGACAACCTTAAAAAATAACGTTCCAAGTAGCCTCCTGGTTCCCGTTCGTGATTGCTGGGTGCTTTTATATTAGTAATGTTAAAAGTAGCTAATGGAGGAGGTTCAATTAATACGCAGTAAATTTGTAGGTAGAATAATAATAATAAATTTTGGATATTAACCAATTGCTTCCCCTTGTTGAATTATCACGCCACGCCACTGCTGCCCGCATACTGGCAGTAGCAGTAATATGTAGTAGTGCTCGTTCCATGGCACGACTGCCGAAGTGCCAATCCTAATATCCTTTTTTCCATAGATTACTGGTAACAAGTTTATGATTTTTTGGGTTTCGAACCCAGAAAGTACGTCACTGTTTGGAGTCCAGCGCACTTAGCGACTGCCAAACCGAACTTGTATTCACTACTCTAAACTTGGTGGTCAGCTTAACTCGGCAAGAGAACGATCGGCATCACGCAGGATTAGACCAGAGTCATCCTGAGGAATTTCAACCTACTCCATTAAAATTAGTATAATATAAAGATATTAAGGGAACAAAATATGAGGCAAAACTGGGTCACAGTGACCAGATTCAGACAGCCTAAGAAATTCTTACCGAATCAAGGGAGATATCGAATTTAATATACAATTTAGAGATTGTTGTGGGAGATACAGTCTGAACAACTTGGTATGGTATGGTATTTTTGGTGATGATGTCTTCCACCTTCACTTGGACGTAGTAATCGTCCGTTGTGCTCCATGTTTGAGTATAATTAATCATGAAACCTAAAAACCATTTTGTGGATTTTATAAAACTTGCTATGTTACATAGCTCTCCCTTATCGAAATCACTGAAGTCATCGTGGAAATGCACGCCGAGGTTCCGTCTTCTTGTTTCCGATTTAGCTCGATACTCGCATAGGACGTAGAAGATTAACTTTTCCACTTCTGGGTTACCGCAGCTACGACAGAGTTCATTTGCCTCGGCACACAATCGTCTAGTATGTCTTGCGATCAGGCTCAAGCTCAAGAAAACTTCCTTTTCCCATGATCACATTCAGGTCAAAGAGTTCTTTGAGGATGTGGTTAGGTTCGACCGTCTGTGGCCTGTCCACTGCAAGCATAGTGAGTCGATAGACTGTTGTACGGATTTGATGGGAAGAGCCACTTGCCTAGTGAGCTTAGGCTGGAGCCTGCTCGAGCGAGTTCATCAGCTAGCTCATTTCGCCGGATTCCTGGAACCCATCAGAGGGTGTGCCGATAGAGTTAAGAATGCCACGATATCGTTTCTTGTCTGGAACAACCCTGAGATGTTTAGCGCTGTCAAAAAAAATTAAGCTCGTCGCTTCCCATCGTTGGTAACGCAAAACCTGAAATTTCGTATTTCTTCGTGAAGAGGAACAATACAGTTTTAGAAGGGTGGACCCCTAAGGCGCTGCTATAGTGCTATCGGCCATTCTTGTAGTTTGTTGAGTGCTCTCTCAATCAAATTACTAATTGTTGGTTAGTGTTTCGCTGAGACAAGGATGACCCCGTCGTCGGTGTATGCATATGCCTTGACTCCGAGGCTTTTAAGTTCCACAAGGATGTTATCGACCACAAGTAGCCAAAGCAAGGGTGAGATCACACCTCTGGAGACTGACTTTGTTATAAGACACTCTCCAAGCTCAGATTCCATACTTCTACTCTGTTTTCTTAAAAACATGCTCTATGCCAAGTAAACCGACGAGTGTATGCTCTTTACATGAGAGTGATCTTTCAATTATTAATACTACCTCAAGGCCATATACACCGACTTCATCTTTATATAGGCATGTTCTCATTTTGATAATCGGTTGCGGGGGATTATGGTGAGAATATGATTTTGCAATCTAATTTCCAAGGTTTTGAGGATAACCGACGTGAGACTTATCGTTCTAAAAGGTTTACCCACATAAGGTATATAAACAACTTGTACCCTATTCCACTAACAACAATCGTAAATAATATAAATAATGTGCGAGTAATCATGTGGCGCATTCTGGTGAATTCAGGTGTATAACCTTAAAACGATCGTTGACACATAGATGGCGTTAGCGAGCGTGTTAAGCAACCTGGGGACGCCATTTTTTTTTATTTAAGGGTTGGTTAGCTGTTAACATTAATCAGTACATATCGTCACAAATTTCATTCAACAACATACGTTTGTCCTGTGCTGATCATGTCTAGTTTTTTTTCCAGAAAAAGAGCATATGCGGGAAGTTCTGCTTTTTTGCTTCCATTTGAAGAAAACTGCTGCTGAATCGCATCAAATGCTTGTGGAGGCCAATGGTAACAATGTTTTAGCGGAATCAATGTGCAGGGCTTGGTTTCGTCGATTTAAAGACGGCGATTTTGACCTGAGCGACAAGAAGCGCGAAAATCGGTCCAGGAAGGTTGAGGACAATCAATTGCAGGCTCTTTTGGACGAGGAGGATACCCAATCGCAAAAAACGCTTACCGAGCAATTGGATGTTACTCGAGCAATTTGATGTTACTCAAGCAGCCATTTCCAAGCGTCTACGTGCCATGGAAAAGGTTCGAAAGGTCGGAAAATGGATGCCGCATGAATTGAACGATATGCAGATGGAGCGACGCCAAAACACATGCGTAATGTTGCTCGCCAGACACAGAAGAAAGTCGTTTCTTCATCGGATTGTAACTGGCGAGGAAAAGTGGATTTATTTCGATAATCCAAAGCGCAGAAAATCGTGGGTTGTTCCCGGTCAAACGTCAACATCTACCGCAAGACCAAATCGCTTCGGACGGAAGACAATTTTGTGCGTTTGGTGGGATCAGCAGGGTATCGTCTACTATGAGCTCTTAAAACCTAGTGATACTGTCGATGCCCACCGCTACCACCAACAATTGATGAAATTGCACCGTGGTCTGCGTGAAAAAAGGCCGGAATATCAACAAAGACATGACAAGGTGATTTTCCTTTACGATAACGCACCATCGCACACTTCAAAACTGGTCCGCAACTACTTGGACACACTCAACTGGGAAGTGCTACCCCACCTCGCTTCTTCACCAGACTTGGCCCCTTCTGACTACCACTTGTTTTCGTCGATGGGCCACGCGCTCGCTGAGCAGCACTTCGGTTCTTACGAAGACGTCCGAAAATGACTTGATGAGTGGTTTGATTCGAAAGAGAAGGAATTTTTTGGCGTGGTATCCACAAATTGCACGAGAGATGGGAGAAATGTGTAGCTAGCGAGGGTGAGTACTTCGAATAAATTTGTTTTTGTTTTCTTTGAAAAAAACATGTGTTTTCTGACTAAAAAACGATCGTTTTAAGGTTATACACCTGGTAAACCTAAAAAATGCTTGTATTTTCATGGACTTAAGGGGGCAGTCTAGTTGTGACCGTTTGAAAAAATCGTTTTTTTTTTTTTGCATTTTTCGAAAGTATGTACATTCAAAAATATTGTGAGAAAAATTTATAAAGATCCGAGCAGTCTAAGTGCCAATGTCGAACAGCTGCTTGTATTAACACAAACTTATTATTAAGGTTGCTCTACTGCTTTCAGCGGCAGTTATATTTCGACATTTGAGGTTTCTCTACTGCTTTCACCGGCAGTTATATGTCCACATTTGAAACTGTAAGGGTAAGAGATTCTGGAAAGGCAGAAGGGATCCTGTATGGTCTGGGCATCGCTGATTAGGCGTACGTATGATTTTTTCACGATTTCGTAGGAAAAAACTTTAACCGCGTTTTTCTCGAAACTACGTTTTCTCGGCTCGCGGGACTGAAATTTTCGAAACCATTCAACCGATCTTGATGCAAATTGGACCACATATCCCTAAGATATATAATTTCGTCTGGAACTAGAACCAAGTGAAAATTTTTATTTTTACTATTTATTTTGATGCAAAAACTAGTGAAAAAAGTACAATTTTCTTTTTTTTTTCCGAAAAAGTCCGCCATTTTGTTATTTATGCATGAATATTAAATCTTCTAGTTCCAGACAGAATAACAGTTATACTGAATCTATAACTTTTTAATTTTTTTGTGTCAGATGAATCTGCTGAACAAAATCAATCCCGTCAGCCACCTATGTATTTTTGACACAGTTACGTTTAACGAGTATTTTCAACAACAAAAAATGTAAAAAGTAAATAAAAAAAAATGTTTTTAGCTAGTTTTAGAGTATATTCATTAAACCCAAAAAGAATGGCATCGATAGTTATTCTTGGAAACTCTAAAAAAAATTCCTAAAAAAAGCCCTTTTTTGGGGCGTCCAAAGTAGACTGCACCCTTAACTTATGAATTATTAATTGTAATTTTATGAAGTGCATGCGCGTGTAATTTCTATATTTTAAGGTACGTACCTACATGATTATTTAATACAAATAATTTGTCATATAAATTTAAAAAATGGGGTTTTGGTGGCGCAGCACCCAGTAGCGTCACTAAGCTTGGTGTTAGTCCCATCATTCTAATAATATGATATTGCAGTTTTATAAAGTACAAAACAAAATAACAACCTCGACTTCATCTAGTGAAACAGAATGGCAACTGTGACTTTACCTACTGGGAATATGAAGAACAGGATTTCAATGTTTTGTTACTTGTGTCTGCGGCGGCGACAAATTAGAGAGTGCTAGCACAACTTCGCAGTTGCATTGAAGTGTGGCTGAAGTCGCCATTGTGGGTATCGGGCATACAATCGTGTGTGTTCTAATGACTGTGCGACAAAGTTCGCCATCGAAATCGTCGTGCTGTGTTAACCTTATGGTATAAACATAATTGGGACGAACTTCGCCAACGGCGGACAAAGTTCGCTGTCAGAATTTTAAAATACATTGCAAAGTATGTAAGTACCCAAAATTGCAGCGAACAGCTTCACTGCGAATTTTTCATCGCCCCTGGCTTAGACTAATTTCTTATTTTGCCGCTGCCAACAAAATCTTATGTTGTTAACTTGGGCGGTCTGTTTTTTTTTGTGATCTGTCTATGTCTGAACAAAATATAAAATTTAAAAATATCACTCGACCAAATTTCGTTAACAAATTTCGGTTGTCGCTGCCGTCGGTCACTTTGTCACAGTTCGTCATACTTATACACACTTCTCGAACATTCCACACACCCAACCGAATATGCTGGAAATATATCGATTGAACACATGCAGTATATGAATAAGCTCCGCAAAGTTTGTAAACGCGACTAGTTTTTCTACTGTGAGAGCTGGGTGGACTCAATTGGTTTGCAAGGTACTGGATTTCCAACGCTTTTAAGTACGGCGAACGGCATATAAAACGAACAGGGTAACTTTTTTTTAGCTTTTTTGCGGTTCATTTGCCTTGAAACATGGAAATACAAAAACTTTGGGGCAACAAATTAATTTTTTTCTTAAATTTCGGGTCGATCATAATACTTCAGTACTGAAGTTGTAACAGTGATTCAGAAAAGCCCTGTTACTGCTCTATACCAAAGAAGGGATCACATACGGAACTGAATGAAAATTTTAAATTAATTTCAAAAATATTTGAGGACAGAGGAGATAATGTCGAAAGTGAACTTAAGTGACTAAACGTTAGAAGGATTGATTCATTGACAATAGCCTGAAATCGTTGCTCGCTAATATTTTGCACTATTTAAGCTAATTTGTCCTTCAGATGTTAACAATGTTCAATAATTCACATCACTTGATTGTGTCCCAAATCGAAACAACCTATTAAAGATAAATTTTTAATAAGTGCCATTAAGACAATCTTCTCTTGAACAGCATAACAACGTCCTGTAATGCCTATGGCGGAAAATACGGAAATCCTACCTTCTCTCCTCATGTTCACCAGCAAACACTTTCCAAACCGACACGCCTGGCACTGATTGCGCCGCATAACATCAATCGTGCATTTCCCACCTTCCTTGCAAACGTACTGAAGATCCCTGCGGATACTCCTTTTGAAAAAGCCCCGACATCCATCGCAAGACGAAACTCCGTAATGTTTACCTGACGCCCTATCGCCGCAAACCTTGCACAGTGCTTCCTTGCCAACTGCCTTTGTCTCGCCCACAAGCATTTCCGCGGAATCCGTTCACCTGTGGGTCACCTGCAATCAAACAAAGGATTCGAATAAGTCAAGTTACACCGTAAGGACATAAGTGACCGTAAAATATGTACCGCTTAGGGGGGCACGCGTCCATAATTAGTTGCAATTACAGTTCTTACCAGAATGCAAGGACTCGATCCTTTGCATGGGAAATCCGGACGTACGGTCCGGGAAAACACGGAAAAGCCACTGCAGGCATTGAATTCGATATTAATGGAGCCGAGGGGTCGGAATGTCGACTGATTTTGTTGTGTAACTTTTCGACATGAACGAAAAATTGATGTAAACTGAATGCCGCCGTGTGACCTGTGACATGTGGCCGCCTTATTTTACAATTCTGAGGGTGTGATGATTTAACCGTAACAAGGACCTTAAATCGAAATCAACAAAAGCCTGTAAGATACAGGGAAGCTAAGACATATGTTGTTGGAGCCAAGGTAAGGGCAATTTTTTTTTCGCATCGTCATTTCAACTTTGAACGGTTTACAATTATTTTAAAATTTTCAATTGGATGATATTAACGCAAGGATATCAATCAACCGATTGACAAATTGACTCCCTTGTTTGCCGTCGATTACACGATAGCATGTTGGGAGTTATTTTAAAAACTGTCAGCATTTCAAATTAAAAATGACTTTCATAATGCACACTCCTCACAGAAATAAGGGTAGTTGTTTCGTAGATGAATTAAATTTAGAAGGTGTATTACAAGTTTGTTTAATGCCCTCCGCGAAACTTTAACGATAGCTCGGGCAACAAAAAAATTATTATTAATTATTATTATTATTATTATTTTTTTTTCAATAAAAATGAGGATGCTTGTCTGGTGCTATTTTCCAATAAACCAGATTGGGAAAAAGAATTTGAGCACCTCTAAGCTAAGAAAAAAAAAAATCTGCCAACAGTCTGGGCGCAACTTTATTATTTTATGGATAGAAGTCCAAAACGTGTTTAATGATGAGATACGGTGTTGGATACTATGCGACTGACAACCTAAAAAATAACGTTCCAAATAGCTTCCTGGTTATTTCTTAGGTTATCAGTCGCATAGTATCCAACACCGCATCTCATCATTAAACACGTTTCGGACTTCTATCCATAAAATAATAAAGTTGCGCCCAGACTGTTGGCAGATTTTTTTTATTTACTTACGTATTTTTGCATCAATAGAATAATTCATAGTAGTAAAAGCGAATTCGATCACATTAAACCTAAGAGATTTTCGGAATCAGTGAAATCTTGAACAATACCCCCAGGGGGTTTAATTGAGAAAAATACTTAAATCGGGTTTTCCCCGACTACGTTTAAAGCTTATAGAAGTAAAAGTGAATTCCAAATCTCAATATACCTTAGAAATATATCAGAATTCGTGAATATGTACACAACCACTTTACACCCCCTTAGAAGTTGGATATCAAAAAATTTTGAAGATCGTTACCAGGCGCTTATATAAATAGCCCGCAGAAGTAAAATTGTTATGATAGCTCGACATGTCTAAAAGTTTTAACGAAGTTTGTGAAAATGTGGATTCACGGACATTTTTTTTACTCAACCTCTGAACGCCAATAAAAATCTGAACTTTTTTTTTGCTTTAATTACTCTAAAAGTGCATCTACATATACGTACTTAGTTTCAACTTTCTAGCATAAGCCGTTTCTGAGATATAAAAAACCACCCCTCACTCGTGTACCTTGCTACCCCTATCAAAAATTTTATTTTTCTAGTATGTCTCCATAGTGGCTCTATGTAATCCTAAATTGTTAGCTTTCTATTCATTATGGTTTTCGAGAAATAAAAATCAGAATGTTTTCATTTTCACCCCCTTTCACCATCACCCCCAACATCCACACCAGCAAAATTTGTTTCCCTACTAGAAGTTTACCGACCCCAACTCCTGTAAAATTTTCAAGATCATATCTGATACGGTTTCTGAGATATAAAAATTACATTTTTTGAAATATTGCTGTCCCCCCACTTTCGTGCTCCACCTCCCCCCTCAAAAAATTTAGTTTCAGTAGACTCCTCTTGTGATCCCATATACAGTAACTAAATTTTATCTTTCTGGTGTAATTAGTTCGGAAGATATTGTAATCTAAAGTTTTTTACGAGCTGGGTTACAAGGAGTTAGGAACGTCATATGTCACCCGAAGCATCAAGGGGTCAGTATTTTTGAATACATTGCGTGTCAGTGTAAACTTTTGTCGAAAATCTTTAGTTGCAGCTATAAAACTTTGGAATACCACTTAATTTTTCTCCAATTTAAAAAAAATCACACATCAAATGAAATTATCAAACTTCAATATCATGTCAACTCTGAATATGACTCTCGGGTAACTCTATCCGTTCCTAAATATCATAGTAGAGTTTAATTTCATTTGAATGTGTTAGTTAACTCTGAAGGTAACTCTTACTCTACCCGAGTTAATTTCCGAACACATCCCTGTAAACATAAATCCAAAAGCTCTGTTTTATATTGTTTGGAAAGTAAACGTCACCGATTCCGAAATCGGTAAATTTGAATAAAACAGGATCTTTACATTTATTTGTCATTATTAACTAGTTATGGAAGGCGAAAAACTGCAAGAAATAATTGAAAAAAAATTGTGTTTAACATTTAACATCGGGTTAAATATTCGTGCTCTTATTTGCGATCAGGGTTCTAATAATAGAAAGTGTGTTATGTCTTTTTTTTTCTTTCACTCCCGGTTGAGCTGCAGAGACGGGCGTGGCGAAGGTATTGGGTACCAACAAAACTAAATGTCACAGGACAACAGTACTTGGGCGCAATTTTGCGGAAAATTTCGACAACCTGTCGCAATCGACAGTCCAGTGGCAAAAGAGGCTTCGGTCATCGTATTCCATTTCGAGGAATCTTCGTTTCCTGCATACGCTCACTCGTTCTCCATGCCAGCGTTGCACTATTTGGTCCAATTGGCCTAATGTTGGTATTGATTTTCTTGAATAAAGTTCCATGGCCCTCTACTTAATGGCATGCGCCAACGCTGCTCCTTAGTCAGGTTTTCGCGCTGAATTATGCGCGGGTCAGTTTTTTTATAAGACTGTGTTGGACTGGGTCCGAAGGATCTGTTTCGTCATCGGATGGCATGAACTCGTCAGAGGGTGTATCATGCCTAAATCCGAAACACCCTTACATTTAGGCATGATACACTTTCTGACGAGTCTATGCCATCCGATGACGAAACAGCTCCTTCGGACCCAGTCCAACACAGTCTTATAAAAATACTGGCCTATCTAGTGAAGGGTTTCCAACTGTCGGGTCCTCTGAGGCAGCGATTAATCAACAGTCGGGGATTTTGTGTTGGGGTTTCGTACAATGTTCAACCTCCGTGATAAGTTACAATGTCCACCTACCTTTAGTATAAGGATACGTTGGCAAGAATTTAGCTCCAATATAATTCGCAGATTATAAAATAGGTTTCGATATCGCTATATAGAATAACCCTCAGCAATACCACCAACTGTAAGGGTGTTTCGGATTTAGGCATGATACACCCTCTAACGAGTCCAACACAGTCTTATAAAAAACTGGCCTATCCAGTGAAGGTTTTCCAACTGTCATATACTCAGGGACAGCGATTAATCAACAGTCGGGGATTTCGTGTTGGGGTTTCACACCAGAAACTCCACTGACGCCGGAAAAACAGCAAAAAACTTCTTAAAAAAAATTTTCTTCTATGGTAGCTTCTCACCATGAAAAATTCTATTCTGATTTTTTTTGTCACAATGTTCAAAATTTTGAATTCCTAAATTTTTGTGTTATTCGTGAATCATAGCATAAATTCTACGTAATATTTGAAGGAATCGTGTATGGAAGCTACCGGATAGAACGGTCTATATCATTCACATTGCGCTGGTGACCGATGGTAACCGAACGGTAGTAGATCTTGTTGAAAATGCTAATCTTGACGCGGCAAGTTTCGCTAGAAGTTCTAGACTTCCACCTTCGAACCAGAGTCCCCCAATCCCGCAATATTTGGTTTCTTGCTGCCACCACTTCGTTTTCGGATTAGAATTTTTTTCAAGTTCGTACAAAAGCTCAGTGTCCACAAGTTGCTGGACCGGATGGTATCCGCCATTATAAGAATTACGTTTTCTCTCTGGCTAAGGCGTAAGGCTGCCAGATTGGGCTATTTCCCGCGATTTGGGCTATTTTATTTTCCAATTCACGGGTTCGAATTTCAAAATGCGACTTATAGCTTTTTGGGCTATTCGACAAACGCAAATTGTACTATTTCGCTAGTTTACAACCGAGACGTTTTATAAGAAAAAAATAGTAACATAAAACTGAAATATCGGTCGTTTTTATTATTTTCTTCAATACAGTAAGGCGCTTTGCAAACTCTTTTATCTTTCATGCTCTTCAGGGTGCTTTCCACATAAGTAGAAAGTTTCAGCCAATTCCTAAGAAAGGAAGTAAAGAGGATCCTGGTAATTATCGCCCATCCGTGCTCGCTAAAACAATGAAAACCGCTGTTAATCACAAAATAATTACCTTCCTGATGGACAAAGACTGGTCCAGGATCGCCAATATGGCTTCCGTTCCGGTGGTTCTACAGGTGATCTTTTAGTTTACCTAACGGAACGCTGCAACTTGTACCTTCACAAATTTGGTGAAGGTGCTTGAACTTAACATCGCTAAAGCGTTTGGCAGAGTTTGGCATCAATGGTAGCGTTTACGTGCAGACCAGACCAGTCCACATAGACCGGTTTGGTATTTTTTGGTCTTGCATTTATGTGCGCCTATTCACAGTACGAGACTGGTTTGGTTTCATTTGGTCCGTAGGAAAATCAAGACCAAAATCAGTCCAAATGGACTGGTTTGGTTTGCGTTTATGCGTACGACCAGAATGAGTTTTTGGTCTATTTAGACTGGTCTGGTCTGCACGTAAACGCGACCAATATCTCTTAGTAAAAGTTAAAGCCCTTGCCCTTAGTTCACATTTTCTTCAATGGATTGAGAGTTTTCTCACGAAACGTTCTATGCGAGTAGTATTAGACTTTCCAATCGATTCCGGCGTACCCCAGGGCTCAGTTCTATCGCCTACCCTATATTTCTCATCCTTATTACCGACCTTATGTCGTCTATTCTCAATCTAAGGGAGCTACCCGAAAGAGTATAGAATTTCTCTGAAAAGTAAGCTCGAACTTTGTTTTCACTCAAAACTAATTTGTAAACAATTTCGACTTCGTGGCTAAACGGTTTCTTAAGTTATAGTGAGTTCCGTAAATTAAGCATTCGACCTAGACTCTTGTATGGGAGGTATTCGAAGGAGTGGTAGGATATCGCCATTAACGAACTTAGCTTTACTTTTCCCATGCTATGACAAAATTTGACCTTCCTAGGTCAAATGGGTTTTTGAATTATAGTGCAAACGGACGGACGGACAGACGATTAGACGGGCAGATGGACCGACGGACAGATGAACCGACGGACAAACGAACCTTATAACCTTTATTCGTCCGAGGCTCGGTTCTATGCGTTACAAAGTTTT
This sequence comes from Beris morrisii, assembly GCA_951812415.1. Lineage (NCBI taxonomy): Eukaryota > Metazoa > Arthropoda > Insecta > Diptera > Stratiomyidae > Beris > Beris morrisii. The sequence continues at coordinate 126,884,485 of OX638311.1, forward strand.
CGGGCTGGCGTTAATTTGTAATACTCTATGATTCCATCTGGAGTATAAATATTAAACGTCTACTAGAACAGAAGTTGTGAGATTGCGTTCCTTTTCAATGAGTTCATCTTTTAAATTATTTATCTACCGTCGAATGAAAGGTAGAAATTGTAGTGGTTATTAGAGGCACATGCGAATATAGGACTACGAACGATACCATAATATAGTTATTTCTAATTATCATATGGTTGAAAGAATATCGTCACTACGCAGTTTAAATTATCCATCCTTATTCTGGAACCCCCACCGGGAAAGTGAACTGCGATTTCTTCATTTTTAGATTATTGAATACGCGTGAACGATTCACTTTTACAATGATTTTGCAGTTAAAAGTCGCAATGAAATAGACTTAGAAAGTAATTGGCATTAAAGAAAGAGAAATTTGAGATGGTTCATCTCTTATATTTACAGTATTATAAATTTGGATATTTTTCTGCCCTAAAATATGGTTTCAAACAACCGGAAAAACGTCTTCAAAGTATATCGATAACGCAGTTTCCGAACGTTTTCAATATTGCATGTGCCGTGAATGGGAATCGAATATAAACCGCATTGTCGGCGGTAATAAAAATTCCGCCGTTTTCCAGAATAAGCGTGTATATTTTAATAAAGTATATATCCCCTCTTTTTCTTTCAGTCAATTTTAAGAATGGGAAAGTTGCAGATGCCATTGGCTATGATATGATCTACCAGAACAACAAATTTGTTTACAATATTGTTATAATACATTCGTACCCTGGCAACCCACATACCACATATACGAATGACCTCAGTTTCCAGTGTAAAACAACAACCTCCCAATATCCAACTGGAATGCGGAGAAAACTCTACACACTTCTCGAACCCTGTTCCTCTTCACGAAAATTCCACTTACAACCGAATATGCTAAACATCTCTTGTCTCAACATATGCAGTACTTAAGCGCCGCATATGTACTGCATTTGGATGGGATCAGTTTTTCTACCGGGAAAGCGAGACGACGGTAATTTTTACGCAATTTTCATTGATAACAGCGACCGAGTAGTAATCGGGAAGCGTTGCCAAATTAATAAAGTAATTTGTGTTGTTGTTGACTTTAAACGAATTGTGTTTTATAAAATCCCTGCGAACCTCTAGCTCGCAACAATTTATTTTTAGCTCATATGCTAGTCTATTTAGTTTAAGCACATCTGAAATTTCAGTTATACCTTTTGAAACTAGTTACTAATCTTTTGTTTAAATTGAACAATATTCAACATTCAACAGTCAGACTAGACTCATGCCAAAACGAAACGAAATAGATTTTCGAGAAACTCATTCGTATCACATTGGAGTAATTTTTCGTACACTTTCGCGACTGTATAATCCGAAATACATGTTGAAAAGGTGTAGTCACACTACTCATTGGTTGAGCAACGGAAGTAATCATGTCAGAATATTCTATGAAAACCGCTGCCCAATACCAACCCTAGAGAAGACGCTACTCGACTAGGATTACAGCGATTCAAAGAAATTAAGTAAGATATGATGAAGAACTTTCACTGGTAAGGTTAGTTCAAAAAGTGTTGGACTAGTTCTGAAAATATGAATAAATTGTTTTTATGCAGACACCGCAAATCACATATGCAACAAACCGGAGGCACTGCGGTTCTCGGTAGTGGAATAGTCTAATCGAGTCGAGAATAAATGCTCAAATCTGTATTTCTATTTGTTTTCTTATGTAACCGTCAGGTGAGCTACAGCGCAGTTGTAACTTTCTCAAAATATGACCGGCACATAACATACGCCACCTTCGTCTTTGAATCTCTGACTATCCTCGACTTTCCAGTTGCCGTTACAAATAAATTCTGCCCAGAATATCCCTAAAATACATCGAAGATATTGAACAATTCCTTGTAAGTGTTATGGCGATTCTGCTCAGGATTATTATTCTTCACGATCTAAATATAGTAGATCTCGGATTAAATGGACTCGATAGCACCGTCAGTATTAGTCCACTGTTAGCGAGTGTCCAGTTTACCTGAAGTTATTTATTCTTAAAGTAGAATCACTATGAGAGCGATGTACGAGACGCGCGCAATGACCCAATCGCATCGCGCAAGTCATTTCGAGACCAATTATAGTGAACGCGCTGATTTGCTTGCCGCAACTTTCAAATAATATTATCAAATACTAAAATATTTTGTTCGCAGCCTACAAACGTATTACATGTTTTTTTAATTGCAATTAATTTTCTGATATATTTATCAGCCGTTTGCCGTTTATTGTTATAAAAAATTGGTCGAAAGTGTCAAAATGGCGATACACAAGCGATGAAATTGGAAAATTAACCGTCCGAAACCAGAACCGGGATGAAGATTGCGATCTTCACCTTTAACTACATGGAACTTAATTGATATTTCTAACAATCAGTCACCTGCCTTAAGGATCACTAACTATTCGGTCATGAATTCAATCTAGTGACTAAGAAAGGATGACAGGAAGATCAGTGCACGAAGTCTTTGTAAGGAAACAAGCACATATCCCTGAAAAAACATCACAACTTTTAAACAGTTTGATCAATTTTACTTTATTATTTTTTAATAATAAGGTATTGTGATAAAATGGAAATTTAAAAAAAATTTGCTACTTTTTCACGTTTTAGGACTAGTAAGCCCCAAAAAAGCAAAAAAAAATGTCCGTCTGTCCACTGTATACGCCGTACGCAAAACCGTTTTAAGATGCGTAGCTCACAAACCCGTTAAGATCCTACGAATGGATTCTTTTGAGGAGGTAGGGGTGTGAGGAGAGAGGAGGGTGTAGCGTTTTAGCCGAACAATTTTGGTTTCTAGATCTTAGGAGGCTGAAACTTGGAACTTATGTAGAACTATCATATGATATTGGAGCCAGTGGCGGCTCGCCACATGAGGCTAGTTAGGCTGAGCATCACCATTTAGCAGTGGAAAAAGCCATCAAGTTACTAGTGATTTTACTTTATTATTTCAATAATACAGTACTGTTATCGATTTTTAAAAAAAAAAAATTTGCTACCCTCAAAATTTTTTTTTTTCACGTTTCATGACGAGTAGACACGAAGAAAGCAAAAAAAAATTTCAGTCCGTCTGTCCGCCGTACGCCGTACGCCGTACGTCTACCGGTGTACGCAAAATTGTTTGAAGGCTCGTAGCACCCAAACCCTATGAGCTATTTAATTGAATTTTTTTTCGTGAGTAGAGTGGGTAGGCCCCCTGAAGTGACCAAATTTGGAGGGGTGGGGGTGTGAGGGGGGAGGAGGGGGAAGCGTTTTAGACGAAAAATTTTGGTTTCTAGATCTCAGCAACCGCTTATGCTAGGAGGCTGAAATTTTGAATTTATATAGAGCTTTGGTAGTGGACCCATTTGCAAAAAAATTGCTAATATAGGTGAAGGGGTTCGGGAGTGGGGGGAAAAATAATGCGTCCGAAACGCAAAAAAGGTGAGATCGACACATTCTAAAATTCATATCTCCTAAACAGTCAATGTCACAAAATTGAAACTTAATGAATATCTGTAGGTATACTAGGAGAATAGATCGGAACCAAAAATTTGAGTGGGGGAAGTGGCGTACGGGGGTGGGGGGTTGAAAAATTTTAGATTACGATATCTCATGAACCTATTGTACTAGACAAATAAAATTTGGTTTGTGTATAAAGGTTAACAAATAAAGTTTGATGAAAGTAAAATTTTTTAAGGGGGCGGTGGAGCATGAAAGTGAAGGGGATAAGAATTTTTCAAAAAAATCACGCATCATATCTCAAGAACAGTGTAAGATAGATGCTTAAAATTTTTACCAGAAGTAGGCCTAATAGACCCCTAGCGGAAAACAAAATTTAGGAAGTGTGGGTGTAGAGGGTGAGGGTGGGGGAGGGTGAAAAGGAAAAAGTTTCGATTTTTATATCTCGACAACCTATAATGATATAAAGCTGAAACTTGGTATTTGTATAGAGATATATTAGTAGCATCTTGGAAAAATATAATTTTTCATAGGGGTAGTATGGTACAGGGGTGGGGGGTGTTTTTCCTATCTATAGAACGGCTTATGCTACAAAGTTGAAACTCGGTACGTTTATGTAAATCAACTAGAAAACTAATTTAAATTAAAAAAAAATTCAAATTTCCATTGGCGTTCAGAGGAGGGGCAAAAAAAATGATCAGTGAAAATGGTATGCATATAATTTCACGGGGTTTCGTCATATCTATTAGGTCTTCCCAAATATAGAATTCATTTTTATTCCACGGCTTGTTCATATAAATACCTAGAAGGTGTTTTCAGGATTTTTTAAAATTAGACCCTTAAGGGGGTGCAAAGGGGGTTGTAAAATTTTTCACGAATTCTACTATATCCCCACGTCTTATCAGATATGGAATATCTTTTCACTTTCACGTGCTTGCGTAATAATCGCCTAAAACTTGTTTTTAAGTTTTTTCAGCCCCTAAGAGGGTATAAACGGGTTGAACACGTTTTCACGAGTTCCGTCATTTCTTTTAGAAGTGATAAGAAATTGAATTGGTTCCTACTTTCCCGTGCTGTCTTCATATTTATTTATTAACTCCTTTCAGGATTTTTGGATATTCAACCCCCAAGTGGGTGTAAGGAGATTGCATATCTGATGATATATCGAATTCATTTTTAGTTCCTAAAGTTTCCTATATAAAAAAAGCCATAAAGTCAATTTCAGTATTTTAGATATTCAATCCTAATGGGTGTAAGGGGGTTGTATGCTTTCAAAGCTTCGACATATTTCTTAGGTTCGATGAGATATTAGATCGCTTTTCACTTCCACATACTTTTTATATAATCGCCTACAAACCTATTTCTCAATTTTTCGATATTCAACCCCCAAGGGTTTGTATATGTTTTCACAATTTTTGCCATCCCTTAGTTCTGATGAGATATAAAATTGATTATTACGGCCAACCAATTCACGATTTTTCGAATTTCCAGAACCAAGGAGGTGTGAAGGGTTTGCTTACGTTTTCACAAATTTTTCTAAATCCGTATTGTCTCATGAGATATCAAGTTGCTTCTTATGAAATCGTCTAAAAACCTGTTTCACAATTTTTTCGAAATTCAAACCTCAAGTGGAAGTAATGGGTTTGTATACGTTTTAACAATTCGTCATATCTCTTAAGTCTGATAAGGCAACAAATTCGTTTTTACTTCTATGGGCTTTTAGTGTACATAATATACCGAAATTGGAATAGTCTACACCGACTTTTTCAATGTTTAATCGGCTAAAAATCTCTATTTTAAATATTTTTATTTTAAGAACAAAATTAATTTTCCAAGAAATCTAATAATCTCGAAGCAACTCATCATACACTCCGACTTTGACCGCTCCCGAACTTTGACTCGAAAAATAATAAAGTTTCGCCCAGACCATTGGCAGATTTGTTTCTTTTGAAAATGTTATTTAATGACTTTCCGCAGTAATCCGACGTCCTCACTCATATAGTTTTAGTCCGACAAAGTCGTGTTTTAATATTCCAATTCAGCCTCACCTGTTAAGAAAGGCACGAGCCGCCACTGATTGGAACCATTTGAAAACATTCTGCAGTCACGATCGGCTGCAAGCCAATCGAATAATACTCTAGATGAATACTGAACTCCGATTTATATTGTAGTTGGGGATAAAGTAGAATTACGTGTGTGCATGTTGTACGTCCTTTATTAAGGACTGCCATTAGATTGCTACTCAAAACTAAAAGACAATATTCAGTGTTTAATTTCATATCTTGAACTGGGTAAGTTATCGGAAAAGAATATCCTTTTTGAAGGACTTTTACATGGGAGATGCAGGAAGGACTCACTCGATTTCTTACATATTTATCCTTCTCCTTGGAACCATTTAAAAATGAACGTGTACAAAATTTCAAATTCGTAGCTTAAAGCGTTCAAAAGTTATCGAAAAATATTGTTGAACACGTGTCTTAAGGACATTTTGTATGGCAGCTGCCAGAAGGAGTAAAAGGATTTCGCTGATTAGTAAACTCGAACTTTGTTTTCACTCATAACTAATTTGTACAAAATTTCGAGTTCATAGCTAAAAGAATACTTGAGTTATAGTGAGTTCCGTAAATTAAGTGCAGACTTTTTGACAGGATATTTGTATGGCAGCTACACGAAGGACTAACAGGATTTTCTTCTTAATCATACATTTAGCTCCAACTATTGGAAAAATAACACATACAAAATTTCAAATACGTAGCTTTAACCCTTCTTCAGTTATCGACCAATATTCTTGAACACGTGTTTTAAGGACATTTTGTATGGCAGCTAACCGAAGGAGTAGGACGATTTTGCCCGTTAACGAACTTAGCCTTACAAATTCAACCAAACATCCAGATTCAAAATTTCAAGATCATAGGTGAAGGCGTTCTTGAGTTATCGTGTTCACGGACAGACGGACGGACGGACGGACGGACGGACGTCAGCCGGATTTGAGGTTTTTGGCCACAAATAAACAAAAAATAATATATAACTTTTTTTCGTCCGAGGCTTGGTTCTATGCGTTACAAACTTTTGGGCTGGATTAAACTTATAATACTCTATATGATTTCATCTAGAGTATAAACAATACGTCCAAAACGCTCGAAAGCTGGGATTGAAACATTCTAAAATCCATATTTCCTGAACAGTAGACGTCAAAAGGTTGAAACTTTGAGGTTGTCTTAAGTGATACTATAGGAGATGAGGTGTGACAACCTAAAGAATAACCAGTAGGCTATTTGGAACGTTATTTCTTAGGTTGTCAGTGTCATAGTAACCTACACCGCATCTCAGCATTAAGAGGGAACATCCGAGTAGAAAAAAATTTTTTTTTCAAAAATTTTTTTTCACTTATCTTAAAGTTTGTAGTCTTAAGAATATTCTGTGTAAATTCCAATAATTATGAAAGTTATAGGCAATTAACCGGAAAGGGCCCTTTGTGAATTCTCTATATAGAGCGTCATTTAAACGCGATTATCTCGAAACATACTATTCAAAGACGGTTCCCAAAATCTTCGGAAAACGGCTTGATCGATCGATTGCTTCCAAAATTTCACACAATATTTTTGAATAGGTTTTCTAATTCTCTACGTAGAATTTTTTTTTTTACTTATTTACTAAATGTCGATAATTGAGGTTAAAAACTGAAAATAAAGTTTAATCGGCCGTCATTTCGTGAAAAAATTTTTTTTTTCAAAAAACCCTACGTAGCGAAGGGCATCATACTTTACATTTTTAGAATCTTTTTGAAATTTTTGTTTTGGATCAACCGAATGCATGTTATCTTGGGAACCGCAGACCGTGCGATCGACGGACAGTTTTTACGCCGACCATGACAGCAGCGCCCCCGGTTGATATATATTTATAAAAAAAATTATTAGCAACTAAACATATGTATATACTTTCGAATAAAACCAACCTGGAGAAAATCGAGCAAATAGTTTTTGAGATAATAATTTCTTAAATTCACCTATTTTTTCTGCTTTCTACTCGGATGTTCCCCCTTAAACGCGTTTCGGACTTCTACCCAAAAAAATATAAAGTTACATAAAGACTGTTGGCGGATTTTTTACCATTAATTGGGGCTGTGAAGTTGGAGTTGGAGTCGGTACAACAATTTAAATTCTGAATCGAAATGATCAAACAACACAACACTTTGAAAAGACGCTTGATTAGTAAGCGAGTACCCGAAATCGAAGAAAATCTCCTTAAACTTTTGTTTCAATTTTTTAGAAAATCGGAGTCAGGAGTCGGAATTCGAGATTCTTAATAAGTACATATTTCGAGATTGGGAGTTCGAGTCGGGTTTTTTCTGCCAACCCTCACAACTTTGATTGCCATTAATTGCCTGATCTGAGACAATTTATCATCTACTGTATTTTATACATTTTCCCTTTTTCACGCTTTTATTTTTAATTAATAATCACAAATCGATGATTTCCTTGTAAAATTTTAATAAAATTAATTTCCAGGTTTACGTATAGTTAACAAAACTAAACTCTAATTGAACGGGAAACTCATGAATGCGAATAGTTCACAGATAGAAAAAATCTTGAAAGAGATTCAGTAGTCTACTTTAAACAAATTTTAAGAAACTTCTTTAAGATAAACGCCAAAGAATTGAAATATAACTTAAGTTTCATAACTTTTTTTTAATAATAATTGCAACTTTCAGGAATATCACTCCAGGTATTGTTTACAGATTAATCACATTTGAAAATCATTTGGCTCACCTTTTCAATTTTTCTAATAATAATCCTTTTTTTTATACACTGCACTTTTTTTTTAATTTTTATTTTTAATAACATTCACTTGATCCGATTGCTCATAAACGAATTACCGGGGAAAAACATTTGTGATAACGAACAAGTTACGACACCCTCTCGCGTAATGAACGAATCATTCGACGTCGACTGATTTATGAGCTTGTTCGATGGGTGGTCGCTCTCTGTGGCACTAAAAGGCCATAAGATCGGTATCCTTTGACCTAATCTGACCTGTGAGCTAATGAGCTTCCGACGTGAGGAGTGGCCTAAGTTGTCATATCAACGTTTTTGGGATAAACGTATTGGCAGAGCGTTCGGATAACTCCGCCTTTTAGGGAGGGTTCAAGAAGTCAAGGCTCAAGGGCACAGGAGCTGTTCAAAAAGTCTTAGTCCTTTTTATAGTTGTTCATCATCTTCTGACGTTATGGTTTTTTTTTCCTTTCGTAAGACGAAATGTGGTTAATTTTTTTGGGAGTTAGGTACTCGTGTAGTGAGATTTATATCGCGTGTGGAGAGGTGAAATCGGATATCGAAAAAAAGGATTTGTTAAGTAGTAGTCCTTGGAAGTGGAAAGTAATTTTATCAGGCTTTTCGGCGAGCTTTAAACAATTGAGATTTGTTGTGAGTGAAATAAAAAAGAATGAAATTGTAATTATTTAAATTTAAAGAAAATTAACGAAATATTCTTTATTTAAAAGATTTTATTTACTTGACAAATTATCAAAAAAAATAGAATATTCCTTATATTTTTTTTATTTTATTCTACCGCAATAAGTTAAAGATATTAAAAGAGTCGGAGTGGACTGTGTATTTATATGAGTATAGATTATCTAAATATGGATAACTCATTCTCGCCTGCTCGGACAATCGCAAGAACCATTTTTTAAAGTGTATATTTGTATGGTAGCTACGCGATATAGTAGCATTTTTTTCCGTACTTTAAATGGTGAAAATACATAGTGCGAATAATTATCAATTCCTTTTGTTACAATAAATAAAATCAGGTGTTTATGAACCTATTTTCTGGTTTAAACCCGAGTTACCGTGAGTACGCATTAATCCGAGCATGGGTGTTGTCAGGTCTTGTGCCGGGGAGAGGTAAACTCTGACCAAAAATTTCGATTTAAGAACCTTCTAGGCTCTTACTTTGCTTGTTGTATAGCTCCCTCTTTAGGGATTCAATAATGATGCCTAAATCACAGGATGAACTGCTCTTTTATATATTTACGACATCCAGCTTGTAACGTAGTACCTATATATTCAGAATGTTATTCCGCATTTACTCACTTCAATGTGCCTTCAATGTCAAGTACAGCTGTAGGCAAGTGACCGCCCCTACCAGCATCCATGAATCTAGCCACAATTTTTTCAAGTACATTTATATGGTAACTACCTATATGGTACTACCTACTCCCAAATCGCTTTCTGAAATTGTTGAATAGTTTTGGCGACACTTTATTACTTTTCGTGTCCAAGTTCGAGAAACAGTTAAAATAGGACTGCGATGGAATGTTTTGGCCTCTGCCATTTTTAGTATATCTATTAGGTAATTGGGTAATAGTCCCGGACGCGGTCCAAGTCAAAATTAACATTGGTTCTTTCGAGAAAAGTATGTTATTTGGAAAGTTAATTTTGCCGCTACAATAGATCCATGTAAGGTACAAGTTTCAACATTAACCAGGGGTTCCTTATAAAAATATTGAAATCAATAAACCTCCCATTGAAATAAATATATCGATCTTTAGCCAATTATTCATATAGAAACCACGTGTAGACGTCTCGAATTTCGTCATTTTTTTCGTGAAAACTTATATGACTTTATACTTTACACTCTTTTCCGGGTTGAATATGAAAAACTCCTGAAATTATACGAATTGTGACAAAATTTGTGAAAACGTATTGAAACTTTGGAGGTTGGATTTCAAAAATGCGTGAATCAAGCAAAACAACTAATTTAATATCTCATCAGACATTAGAGACTTTGTAAAATTTGTGAAAACGTATACAACCTCTTTACATCACCTCGGAGGTTGAATTTTGAAAAGTTGTAAAATTGGTATTTAGACGAATACATGAATGCAAAGAATGCATTACTTTTTAAGAGTACATAAATTAAGGAACATGCAAGTAATAATTTATAAATATAAATTAATTTATCTGCTCATTCGACCAGTTGTAAATCACATCAGAACTAAAGGATAGTAAAAATTGTCAAAACATATGCAACACCTTTAGCGGAACTACCTTTTCGGTCACTAAGTAGCCTCGGTAGGGCTCCAGATTTATAAGGAGACTATCTACAATACAGCACATTTCTGTAGGCTAATCAAGAGCGTGGGGGGGGGGGGTGAATTTGGACCCGAAGAGCACTCCTCCTTGAATGTGCTGAAATTAAATGTTCTAATTTAAAATGAAAGGATGGCCTGGTTGGAAGGTGAAAAGGCAATAATTAAGGCGGCTACATGGTGGAAGCCCCCGGCATGCTCATGGAGCTACACACTACTCCATCTGGAAAATCTTAACTAAGAAATAAAAAATGGGGAAAAAAACACCGACAAAAACAGTCCTGGTAATCCTATAGCTGAAACCAAAATTGGAATAACAAATATTATAAATGAAATAACGTTAGGGTTAAACTTAACTGAATGCGATATATTATTATGATTGCTAAAAGTTACTTCGATTGATAATTAAATCACTTAAATATAAATTGGTGGATGTTACGATGGGGCTTGATGTTGCGTCCGTAATGATCCGAGTGTCGGTAGGCCTTTTCGTTCCTTAGGGCCTCTAAAACGTCGTTGCAGGCTACAGGGGTTGCGGCACAGGTTTTTATGTCGAATTAACTTTTCGATTGATTTTCAAATATTGTCCCGCACTTCAATTACTTACATAATTGGTTTTGGTTTTTTTTTTTATATTGCACAAGTTTTTTTTTGTTCTCAACTTTTATCGTTCGTTGCACTAATTACTTTATTATTTTAATAATATTATTATTATTGTATTGTTATCGATTTTTAAAAAAAAAAAATTTGGTACCTTGAAAAAATTTTTTTACACGTTTCATGACTAATAGACACCAAAAAAGCAAAAAAAAAATGTAAGTCCGTCTGTGCGCCGTACGCCGTACGCCGTACGCCGTACGCCGTCCGCCGTACGCTAAACGTTTGAAAGCTTATATCTCTCAAACTCTTTGAGCTATTAAGCTGAATTTTTTTTTGTTGGTAGACTGAGCAGACCCCTTCAAGTGCCCACCTTTTGAGTGGTGGGGGTGTGAGGGGGGAGGTGGGGGAAGCGTTTTGGACGGAAAATGTTGGTTCCTAGATCTCAGTAACCGCTTAGGCTAGGAGGCTGAAACTTAGAATTTATATAGAGCATTGATAGGCGACCCATTTGCAAAAAAAGGAGGATATGGGTAAAGGGGTGTGAGAGTGGGGGGAATAATAATGCGTCCGAAACGCAAAAAAGCCGAGATCGAGACATTCTAAAATCCATATCTCCTAATTGGTTAATGTCACGAAATTCAAACTTGATGAACATCTGTGGGCATACTAGGAAAATAGATCGGAAACAAATTTTTGAGTGGGAGAAGTGGCGTACGGAGGTGGGGGGTAAAAAACTTTAGATTACGATATCTCACGAACCAATTGCACTAGAAAAATAAAATTTGGTTTCTGTATTAAGGTTGACAAATAAAGTTTGGTGAAAGTAAAATTTTTTAAGGGGGCGGTGGGGTATGGAAGTGGAGGGGATAAGAATTTTTCTAAAATATCACGTCTCATATCTCAAGAACAGTGCAAGGTAGATGCTTAGAATTTTTAGCGGAAGTAGGCCAAATAAACCCCTAGCAGGGAAAAAAATGTTGGTGGTGAGTGGGTAGAGGGTGAGGGTGGGGGAGGGTGAAAAGGAAAAAGTTTCGATTTTTATATCTCGAGAACCTATAAAGATATAAAGCTGAAACTTTGGTATTTGGATAGAACTATAGTAGTAGCATATTGAAAAAATACAATATTTTATAGGGAAAGTATGGTACGGGGGTGGGGGGTGTTTTTCCTAACTATAGAACGGCTTATGCTAGAAAGTTGAAACTCGATATGTGTATGTAAGTCAACTAGAAAAGTCTTTTAGATTAAAAAAAAATTCAAATATCCATTGGCGTACAGAGAGGAGCGAAAAAAATTATCAGTGAAAATGGAATGCATATATTTTCACGATTTTCGTCATATCTATTAGGTCTTTCGAAATATTGAATTCATTTTTTTTCTACGGGTTCTTCATATAAATACCTAGAAAGCGTTTTCACGATTTTTTAAAATTGGACCCCCAAGGTGGTGTAAAGGGGATTATAAATTTTCACGAATTCAGCCGTATCCCTCAGGTCTGATTAGATATCGAATAACTTTTCACTTCCACGGACTTGTTTAATAATCACCTAAAACTCGTTTCCAAATGTTTTCCTTTTTCAACCCCTAAGAGGGTATAAACGGGTTGAACACGTTTTCACGAATTCCGTCATATCTCTTAGGAGTGATAAAACATCGGATTGGTTTTCACTTTCTCGGGCTTTCTTTATATATATCTAAAAACTCATTTCAGGATTTTTGGATATTCAACCCCAAAGTGGGTTCACAAATTCCCACATATTTCTTAGTTCTAATTAGATATTGAATTCATTTTTACTTCTTACGGCTTCCTATATAATCGTCAAAAAGTTGATTTCAGGATTTTTAGATATTCAAGATATTCTTAGGATTGATGAGATATTAGATTAGTTTTCACTTCCACAGACTATTTATATAATCGCCTACAAACGCATTTCCGATTTCATGTAATGGCCCAAAACCAAATCACGAAAAACTTCCTAATCACGTAATAACTACGTAGTATTATATTACTACTTAAACTGCGTCCCGGAGTATGACCCAATTATGTAATTCATATTTTATATGTGGCAGCGGCGTAAGTATTCTAGCGCGACCCCATTCTACCAATTTTTTTAGGTTTTCAGTCACATAGTAACCTACACCGCATCAATCTTAAACGCGTTCCGAACTTCTACCCGAAAAATAATAAAGTTGCGCCCAGACTGTTGGCAGATTTTTTTCTCTGTGGGGAACCACTTCACACCCGTAATTTTTAATTTTTCTTCACTTAACGTTTTTTTTTTTAATGTATTTAATGTAATGTATTATATTTTAAGGTAAATTTTCTTTTACCTCGCACAGCGCACAACCTCTTTCACGTCGTTCTTCCCCCAATCTCCTCCTCTGGCGTTTTTTTTCTCGAGAAAAAAACGGTTTTTCCCTTGGTGTTTGTTCCCGCGGGAACAAACTTTGGCGCATTTTTGAATCTTGCCACTGTACGGCGCGAAGGTTGAGTCCGGGTCTTTCAAAGGGTCTTTCGTTGAGTTTCTACATGTTTATTTATTTTTTTCTTTTAAGCTATGGTATACAAGTACCAATAAGTGAGGAAATATAATAACTAATAGCTAGATTCCCTTGACTGTAGCGAGAAAAGAAGAGGAAGAAAAAAAAACTACGCGAGAAAGAGAATGCAATTCATATTGTTTTTATATTTTTCAATTCATTAAGGTTGGATAATTTCCTCTTTCGCCACGCACTAGGCCATGCCTCGCAACACACCTTTACATCCATTGGGGGTTGAACATAAAACCAATCTTGTATCTCATCAAATCTAAGAAATAAGTAGGAATTTGTGGAATTGTATGCAACCTCTTTACACCATCTTGGGTTTTGAACCCTAAAATTTGTTTAACGGCTAAATATAAAAAGTTAAAGCCAAATTAATATTTCATCAAACCTAAGAGATATGGCGAAAATTGTGAAAACGTATGCAACCCCTTACACCCACTTGTGTGATGAACATCCAAAAATACTGAAATTAGTTATTAGATAAATATAAAGATAACCCGAGGAAGTAAAAACCAATTCAATGTCATTTCACTCCTAAGAGATATGACAGAATTCGTGAAAACATGCTCAACTGTTTTATCTCCTCTTTGTGGCTGAAAAGGGAAAAATATTGAAATTGGATTTTAGGCGATTAAAAAACAAGACCGTAGAAGTGAAAAGTTATTCGATATATAATCAGACCTGAGAGATATGGCTGAATTCATGAAAATGTATACAACAACTTTACACCTTTTTATGAGTAGAAATTCTGAAAACACTTTCTAGCCATTTCTGTTAAGAATCTGTAGAATAAAAATTAATTCAATATTTCAGAAAACCTAACAGATATGACTAAAATCTCGAAAATTTTCCACCTTCTGTACGCCAATGGATATTTGATTCTTTTTTTATATAAATTAATTTTCTTATACGATTATCTTATACTGTTCTTGAAATATTAGATGTGATATTTTGAAAAAATTCTTATTTTATTTTCAGCAAACTCCATTTATCGACTTGTATACACAAACCGAATTTCGTTTTTCTAACGCAATTGGTTCGCGAGATATTGTGATCTAAATTTTATCACTCCCGCATACCACTTACCTCTCTAAAAATTTTGTTTTCGGACTATTCTCTGAGTATACCTAAGACAACCATTGAGTTTCAATTTCGTGACATAAACCGTTTAAGAGATATGGATTTTAGAATGTCTCAATCTCGGCGAGTGTTTCGGACGTATTGTTTTTCCCCCACTCCCGCACACCCTCACATATATCTACAATTTTTTTGCAAACGGTCCACTATCAAAGCTCTATATAAATTTCAAGTTTCAGTCTCCTAGTGTAAGCGGTTGCTGAGATCTAGAAACCAAAATTTTCCATCGAAAACGCTCCCACACCTCCCCTCAAAAGATGGCCACTTAAAGAGCTCCACTCAGTCTACCAACAATAAAAATTTAATTTAATAGCTCAAAGGACTTAGGAGCTATTAGTCATAAACGATATTGCGTACGGCGGACGGCGTACAGACGGACTTCAATTTTTTTTGCCTTTTTGGTGTCTACGAGTACTAGTCATAAAACATGAAAAAAAATTTCAGGTTAGTACATATTATTTTAAAAAAATCGATATCAACACTTTATTATCAAAATAATAACGTAAAACAATTTTTGACTGATCAGTTATTCATTAAAGTATCATTTTTGAACTCGTTAACGATTGAAATGCTCATAAATAATGATTAATTAATTATTACGTATTTATTGATTTTTTGCGTTTGCTAGAGGCCGCGAAAGTGGGGTGAGGCGATTAACTAGTGTGTGTTGAGCATATCAGACAGTATTATTTCTTTAAAGTACCAGTAAAATAAGTCTATTAGACTAGTGTTGCTTAAACATCGATAGTGTCGGATTTCGGCAGTATCGATATTTTTACACTAAACTATCGATACTATCAAAAGTGTAATAGAGTGTTCCTTAATCATAGATTGTGTAGAATTTCAACAGTATGGTCATTTTATTTTAAACAAAACGAAAATACTAACAAAGGCATGAATAATGTAAAAATTATTGCAAGGATTTTATTTATTAGTTATATGCAGAAAAAATTTATAGCTTTCAAGAACAAGATATACATATACGAGTATACATATGCAAATTTAAATTCAATCAATCATACTTATGTTTGATTTTACTTTATTATTTTTTAATAATAAAGTATTGTGATTGACCTGAAATTTCAAAAAAATTTGCTACCCTGAAATTTTGTATTTTCACGTTTTAGGATTAGTAAACCCCAAAAAAGCAAAAAAAAAAAATGTCCGTCTGTCCGCCGTAGACGCCGTCCGCCGTACGCAAAATCGTTTGAAGACGCGTAGCTCCCAAACCCGTTGAGATATTAAATTGAAATTTTTATGGTGAGTAGATTGGGTGAACCCCTACGACTGGTATATTTTCGAGGGGTGAGGGTACAAGGGGAGAGGAGAGGGGAGCGTTTTAGACGAAAAATTTTGGTTTCTAGATCTCAGGAACCACTTATGCTAGGAGGCTGAAACTTGGAACTTATGTAGTACTATGATAATGGACTCAACTGCAGAAAAAATGGTCGATATTGGTTAAGGGGTGTGGAAGTGGGGGGGAAAACAATGAGTCTTTAACGCTTGGAAGACGGGATTGAAACATTCTAAAATTGATATCTCCTGACAATGTTAGCAGATTGAAACTTTGTTGTTGTCCTTAGGGATACTTCAAAATTAGGCAATGGCTAAAATTTTTAAGAGGGGTGTTGGGGTGTGGGGTGATAAACTTTGGATTACAATATCTTCCGAACCAATTACACAAGGAAGATAAAATTTAGTTTTTGTATATGGGATTACAAGAGGAGTCTACCGAAACTAAATTTTTTTAGGGGGGAGGTGGAGCACGAAAGTGGGGGGACAGCAATTTTTCAAAAAATTTAATTTTTATATCTCAGAAACCGTATCAGATATGATCTTGAAAATTTTACAGAAGTTGGGGTCGATAAATTTCTAGTAGGGAAAAAAATTTTGGTGGTGTGGGTGCTGGGGGTGATGGTGAAAGGGGGTAAAAAGGAAAATATTCTGATTTTTATTTCTTGAAAACCATAATGAATAGAAAGCTAACAATTTAGGATTATATAGAGCCACTATGGAGACATCCTAGAAAAATAAAAGTTTTGATAGGGGTATCAAGGTACGGGGGTGAGGAGTGATTTTTTATATCTCAGAAACGGCTTATGCTAGAAAGTTGAAACTTAGTACGTATCTGTAGATGTACTAATAGAGTAATTAAAGCAAAAAATTGTTCAGATTTTTATTGTCGTTCAGAGGTTGAGTAAAAAAAATGTTCGTGAATCCATATTTTCACAAGCTTCGTTAAAACTTTTAGACATGTCGAGCTATCAAAGCAATTTTACTTCTGCGGGCTATTTATATAAACGCCTAGTAACGATCTTCAAAATTTTTCGATATCCAACCCCTAAGGGGGTGTAAAGTGGTTGAGTACATATTCACGAATTCTGATATATTTCTAAGGTATATTGAGATTTGGAATTCACTTTTACTTCTATAAGCTTTAAACGTAGTCGGGGAAACCCGATTAAAGTATTTTTCTCAATTAAACCCACTGGGGTATTGTTCAAGTTTTCACTGATTCCGAAAATCTCTTAGGTTTAATATGATCGAATTCGCTTTTACTACTATGAATTATTCTATTGATAAAAAAATACGTAAGTAAATAAAAAAAATCTGCCAACAGTCTGGGCGCAACTTTATTATTTTATGGGTAGAAGTCCGAAACGTGTTTAATGATGAGATGCGGTGTAGGTTACTATGCGACTGACAACCTAAGAAATAACCAGGAGGCTATTTGGAACGTTATTTTTTAGGTACATAACTAATGAATCTTGTTTTGGCCACATATTCATAAATAGCATACATGCTCCATTTCGTTGTAAATGCTTAGAAAATAGAAAGAAGAAGACTTTTTTCTCTGTCATGTATACGCAATCTGAAATCATCGGCACACTCACTGCAAGAACACACATTCATCTGTTTTCGCATGCATGTTTTTTTCCCTTAAAGCCGATTATCATCTTTATGCCAATTGCCTTATCGATAGTTTTGAAAACCAATCGATTGTTTCGATAGTACTAAACTATCGATGCTATCGATAGACTATCGATGTTTAAGCAACACTATATTAGACCTCTCCTGATATAATTAGAACAGCTGCTTTATGGCTGTAATAGAAAATATTTAGACCGAAAATTAATTAATAAACAGTAAAACGAGTTTCTTCCCACACCTTCATATGGTTCTGCTAATATCACTTTTTAAATACTTCACCTAAACTGAACTAGTGGCGAAAAGAGGAAGCTGTAATCAATGCAATGTGGGTGTGGGTCTGCAACCTCACGACGGTTCCGGAAAATGAAAAGGCTAGGTTTTTTAAAACACGATTATTTGCTATCTCTATAAATATAAAAATGAATGATTCTTTGTTTGCTTGTTTGTTTGTTTGTTTGTCCCGTATGCGCTTCTAAACCATTCATCCGATTGCGATGAAACTTTAGTAATTAGTTGAGGGCACGCCCCCGACGGTTTCTGCATTAGTAAAATCATTTTACAATTGGTGGTACGCGAGTTATTTCAACATTAAAGTGTATTTCATATAGTTTAGCGGCAGTTTCTTTGGTGTATAAGCGCGCACGCTTGACGAAATTGAACAGCGGGAGCAACGGGGGCAACGGCGCAACGAAAGTAACGGAAGAATGGGAGCGACGAAGCAACGGAAGCAATGGGAGCAACGCAGTAACGGGAGCAGCGGGAGCAATTGAACAGCGGCGAAACAAGAGCAACGGGAGCAACGAAGCAACGGAAGCAACAGGAAACAAGACTGAAAACCGCTGGCTTTATAGTTTCGTTATTATAGCACCATACAAACCTGGGCGTAGCCGCGAAACGCGGCTAGTAATTAATAAATTCAAATATTTTTACAATTTTCTATGCAAACGCGAAGGTCAAATGGAGTCACGGTTGTAAATAATCAACTGAAAGTCCCATCAAATCTGTTGCGTTTTAGCTACCACGCCCAGGAAAATGTAACAATTATGTCGAAACTCTTTAAAATTTTATTGCTTTCCTCGATAATAATACTGGGCAATAAGAATGTTTAAGTCAAACCAGAAACTTTTACAGTTTTGTTTAACGAGGGTTACTTTATCGCATATAAAATTGATAAATGTTACTGGTTTTCGCTTATTACCTGCAAAAAGATGAAACCTAAGTATAGCATATACTAAGTTGTACTAAAAATTACATTTTAATATTGGGGTTTTCTGAGAGAAAATTACATTGATGAAAAAATTTTAGTATTTTGAAGTAAATTTATCAAGATCGGGTACATCTTCAATATCGTCGCTGAAATCGAATGAAAGGTAATTCGATTCCCTAAAAACAGGCTAGATTATATTGAGTTGTGATTATTAGTTTTAAAGAAATAACAGTTTACGTGAGTGAAAATACTTTTCTTTACCATCCTGTATCCCCGCGGATATGGAAAATTGACCCACCCTTCAGAACATTTATTTGATCAAAATATGCATCAAGGAATCATCCTTAAAAAGTTGCCAACTAAATTCTGGACACCTAGTAGAATTGAAAGTAAATTATAATAAATGAACGAACAACAAAAAATAGTTATTTTTAAAATATTTAATTAAACTTTTTCGCTTACAAGATAAATGTTGTTGTTTTTTAAATCTTCTTTTTTTTATTTGTTTAGATACAAACACATAACATAAATATTCTCTACAAATTAATAATTTATTAACACGTATAATGTTCCTTTTTTTGTTATTTTTTTTTTTTGAGAATCTGAACCGGTTAATAATTTAGGCCTCTCTTATAGAGAATTTCTTTGTTTCTTTACTTTTTCGTATATTTTATATACTTAAAAATGGGGTTATATCAGGAAACAAAGTTTTATAATTTTATTTGATAATTATATTAAGGTTTCGTTTAATATACATTCGATTAAAAATTTCTTCTTATTTTTGTTTTTACTGAGTAGCACTTAAATTTTATTCGATTCTCTTAATGTGTAACAGTTGGTTGGTTTTAATTTTTATATTGCGTATATTTATTTATTTAATGGTATTGTTCATATGGTAGACCAAAAATGTTATTAATTCGTCTAATATTATTAGCCATGTGGTTTGCACGCTCGACTATTTACAGTACTATCGTCTGGAGAAACATAAACAAGCGTTAAATAATTTTTCTTAAAAAAAAATATATCTATACCCTGTAATAGTTTTAAAATAATTTATTACAATTTAAAATTTATTATTATAAAACAGTCTGCGTAAAGTAAATATTACTGTAACAAATTTTATACATTTAATAATATAAAAGAATGCGATATGTGTTCTAATTAAGGACATCACTACTACATGTGAATAGGAGCACTGTTCTCTTTTTGGAATTTCATATTAAAATAATAAATTTTTGAAATATAATTTTAAATATAATTGAAGATTAAGGAATATATTAAAAGTAATAAAAATTCGATCAAAAACGCAATTTTCCTTCATTTTTTGATGTTTTCCAGGAATATGTAGAAGAGGTCCTTTCGAGGCACAACTTGCATCGTAGCCCAAGACTTATGGATTCGTAGGCTGCACGTTCATTATCAGTAATACACACTTGGTATACAAGTAGTAATTAACAGAGTAATATACCAGGTATTTACCCAATAATATGTAATTCACACGAAAATATAACGGAGAGGTATAGAAATTAATTGTATTGTAAATATGATTTTAAAGGTATGTGGTTCGGGGAGTAGCCACATTCGATTGAAGACTATAAATTTTTTGGAGTAGTGGAAAGCAGGTGTGAGCATGTGCCTCAAATTGCTCACCTCTAAGGAGCCCTTCCGTCGTGCTTGAATCTGTTAGAGCGAAAATGGTATCCTACGTTATCTACGTGTTTTGGTTTAAAATAAAAATGTTAAATTATTGGAAAAAAAGTCATGAGCTATGTACATTTTTTGGATAAGATCAAACAACAAATAATTTTTTTTTTAATTTTGTCCCTTATGTGTATAATCAGGAAACTTGGTTTATGTGTGGTTACAAAAGTCTGTTGAAAATGAAGCATCTCCCCCCGACTTGCAACCCTTATCAATTATCCAAATATTATCCGTTCAAAACGAACGATATCAGAGAACATCATTATAAAAGCATTAGTTATGTACGCCGAGAAATTTAAATTTTGTGGTGGTTTTTCTTGCAATGCAATTGACCAATTTAAGGGTAGATAGATAGTTGTTTTGAGATCGCAAAAATCTAGCGGGCACAAAATGATGGTGTAATTTCATACAATTTCTTGCACTTCATTCGAAAGAGTTCATATCTCATATAACTCACATTTAAAGAAAGTTGTGGTGGTACTGTACTACCACTGTTAAGCAGTAAATTTCATTTTCGTCTTCATAATGTAAAGCTGTTTTACGTTACTATCTAGCTACTAAATCTTCACTTTTCGAATGATTGCATAAAAGTTTCACTTGATATAATTAAATAATTAAATTCTTGAAGAAAATATAATAAAACCTGTGTTTGTAAAAGAATCGAACTTTTTTTAGTCAGTCGAACCGGATTTGAACGAATTTTGGAAACCGGAACAAGTGAGCAAGGTAGTTGAGCTATTTGATTGGAAAATTACACATTTCTCATTTTATGGTATTTACTATTTTGAGGATTGGTGAATACCGGTGGGGGAAGTGCTCCTTCTTGCACCCTAGATAGATATATTGGAAATAGGGGTTGGTATGGTTAACCTCTGTCACTGCAGCCACACTTGGGCCTATTGTGACGTCCACCCGGTTTGACTATATTCCTCTTCGATCCCTGCGCTTTCAATGAAGCCTAGCATTTTGCGAAGAGGAATGGTCAGAAATTCCGATGGGTCCATGAAACCCTGACCGAAGTGACGAAGTCTTTTGTGAGCTAAAACTTCTTGCACCATAGGGTGCCCTTACCGATTTACATCGCACGTCGACGTGGAGCTCGCGAAGTCCTGAAATTTTGTCGAAACTCTATTGAGATCTACTAGATTTCCCGTACATTTGAGGGATTTTAAGATCACTTTGACTGACTAGATTTGATAAAAATCAGCTTGAAATCTACTGAAACCGACCTGGACAGCCCAGAAATTTATGTTTCACCACGTTCACGTTTTGCCACAATATTCATTGTCACTTATTTTCAATAAAATTTTCAAATCACTGGCTCAGAATGCAAGTTTTGGAATTTAATAATTTTATTATTTATAATTCCTGCTGATTGTTAGTCAATTTTCTATTGCAGAAAATACAAAGCTGCTAAATTTTTAAATGTCAAGCGAATATCTTCAAGGTGATGTAAACGCTTTTTGGGAGATTGAAATCTAGTTGCCAAATTCTAGCGATGTAAATCTGATATTACATAAAATTTTATTAATACATAATTTTCAAATTTCCCAAACATTTCTAGACTTTAAAAACACGAAAAAAAATTTAGATGCGATTCAAAATCGAAGAAATTCTGTGGTAAAAAGCTATAACAGCTTATGTCGAGATAAGAAAAAATCATTTTTAAAGTTTTCAATTGCATTTTTTTAAAAAAAGTTGCTATTTGACCGTATTGTGAATGTCACGTCACGTCACTTCGATGCCGATTCGACATCGACGCCTGAAAAAGCGATTGTGAATGTCGATTGTCATCGACAGTTGTCACTTTGATCGTCATTTTCCGTCGATGAGATTCCAGTCCGTGACGCCTAAAAAAAATTAACGTCGATGCAAAAATGAAATGATTGTAAATGAAAGCATTCACATGAGCTTAAATTCACAATTTACAGATGACACATACATATCACTATGGAAATGCTAATGAGTCACGTCGATGCGGTTACACAATCGGTTCTATTCGATCGACGTGACACGTTGAATCGGCATCGAAGTGACGTGACGTGACATTCACAATACGGTCAAATGTTTGATAGATTTTTGTCTCATATAATATATTATTATTGTGTTGTATTATTCAACTCAATAAAATAAGATCTCTTAATATATTTTTTATTACTTTATTTATCAATTTTGATACATGTAACTGCCTAATTATTTTCTCGACTTAAGCTTCTTCTGTCGCATGTTCTTTTGAAAAGAAAGAACGTTCTTTCAAGTTTCATGACATATGAAGTAAAAATATGCTTAAAAAAGGTGGAAAGAAAACCAAACAAGTGAAAAGGAACTTCATGGCAAATTTGCGATAGGACGAAAGGAGGAATTCCAGAAATTCATTGAAGTGGTCAGTCTGCAGCGCCATTGGAGAAGAATATTAGGATTTGTGTAAATCGTAAATGAAACCTGAAGTTTTAGCTCCTGTTATCACGCAGTTACTGTAGGCGTATCTCGCAACTAATTGTTCAATATTTATAACTTGAAACGAATATTCATGATTCTATGGGCATTAATTTCTACCTGAAATTTTCTCCTCTTAGTTCAACCTTTTCTAGAAATTACGATAATGAAAAGCTAGATATGTTAAATACGCTTTGTTTGTAGATTGTACAATCCTTCTTTAAAGTAATCGCATGAAATCTTACTGCAAATAGCCTGGCTCCGAAATAAAAGTTAATATCGAAAACCAAGCAAAATACGCTATGAAAGAATAAAATTGGATCGGTGTCATAACACTAACCCTGCGTCTACACTGACATTTTATCTGGCAATGGTAATGGCAACGGTATTATTGCTATACACAAATTGACAGTGTAGACACACCAAACGCATATGGCAATATTGCTCTCAGCATTGCCATGGCAATCTTGAGGATAATATTGCCAGAAAACGAATCGTTTGATAGAAGTTAGCGTCGCTTGTCAACAGGTAGACTTAGGTTTTTTTGGTTTGATCGCAAAATGAGTTAAAATAAGTGGGCTAAAGAAAAAACTATTGAATTAATCAATAGTTTTCGAAGTTATGATTGCTTTGCTTCACAACTTGACACTTCGAATTCACTCGCTCAAATAAAAATTGCCTGGCAATCAAATGTCCACTCATGGTGATTGGACATTTAACTCAATGGCAATATTGCCATTGTCATTGCCATATAAATTGTCAGTGTAGACGCAGGGTAAGAGTCGATTGGGGTATCACTATGAAATTTTGAAAAAAAATCCTTCAGGGTGATTACTATCCTATAAAATGTCAAGTCAATAAGCCCCACCACAATCTGAAAAGGCATATCGTGCCGGCTGAAGATCAAAAGATTTAATACTATACGAAATACACAGTCAAAAATTTTGTGAAAATAAATGTCCTTAAAGCAGTAAAATATTCCGAATTGATGTTGTAAATTTACAAATTTTCATTAAATTTAACGAAATTACGAGTAATTTTTAAAAGTTTGTATTTTTACACATTTTCGTCATGAATTTATTGACTGGAAAGTAAAATTACAATACTGAATGAAATTTTCCACTTTTAATGTGTAAAATTTATCATTGTGTATTAAATTACGCATTTTGCATGTAATTTTGATACTTTATGCATAGTAATTTGCTATTGTGTATAAAATTACGAAATTTGCATGTAGTTTTGGTACTTCATGCGTAGTAATTTAATTTTTGTGATATGAACTTGACCGCTTCGTTGTTTAATTCATTTGTTTCGTAGTTTTGTGTAAGACGTGATTTCAAATTTAAAAAGACAATAATGTTTATAGTGTAGTTTGTGGCTTTAAAATAAATAAATGAAATTTATATAATAAGCATGTATTGTGTTTTATACTTTCTACCCTTTTTGACCAATATTCTGGTTTTTCCCCAATTATCATGTGTTGATTGATCTCATTGAATTTTTCCAATTGACTATTGCAATACGTCTGGGAATTAATCTGCCGATCATTCGATTGAAGTTTATTCATTTATATTATCAATAAATTAATAATAATAAGCAAACATAAACATGTCGTATTTTTGTAGTACATAAGTAGTACATATTACTTTTTCCACACCGTGTGTAGTTTTGCACATTGTAAAATTTTGCCTTTCCACACCAGCAGTAAATTTACACATTTTTAACGATTGATTTCCACACTTATGTGTAAATTTCCGCATTAATAGTGATATGTTTCAGCGTAAGTAGTAAAAATCACAAGAGTGCGTGTGTAAAGAAATTTGACAATAGTAATTTTACTGCTTTCAGAGTAGCCACTAAATTGCCTATTCTGAGAGTAGTAAAAAACTTTTACTGCGTTGCTAAATTTTATGTAACTATAAGAAACAGTCCCCCCCACTGAAATTTGATCGCTTAAACCGAAATTTAATAGTCGAAATCAAAAAAAAACTGTATTCAATTTTGAAAATTTTTCACTTATCAATTATTTTCGAATAAATTTAAAATTTCTTCAATGCTCCTGATTCAACGATGCATTTAAAATTAAAAAAAGAAGAAAATAGACTAAACCTTTTCTAATAAATTTCAACTAAAACGGTCACGTGCCGCATTTAAATTTTCAACTAAGAACAATTACTAAAATAGAAATATACGAATAAAACTAAAAAATAAATAACATTTTTGGCTACCAAATACCAAATTGCGCATTTCAAAACTTTTGATTTTATTTTACACTAAAATGTCTTGTACTTTTGTTTATTTAATTTTTTATTTAATTATTTTCTTATTCATCCACCGAAACATTTTTGTTATGAAAATACAAAACAAATCAGTAGCAGTATTGGGATGTTTTATTAAAGCCAATGACAATAAATTTTTTTGGTTTTTTTTAAGTTTTCATAACGTGTGGGTTTTTTTTAATTTTTGCATGGCGTAATGAAAATGCCGATTTTTTTTTTATTCACAAGAGATAATCAATTTTTTTTCGATAGGGAACCTAGTCTAATGGCTAATTTAATTAATATAGTGTCAGTTTTGTTTATAATTCGAATAATTTCTTATGTTTTGTTCTCTCTTTTTTTTGTAAGATGCTTATAGCTACTTATTTGTTTGAAAAAAAGAAAAGAAATTTTTTTTTATTAAGTAGGGAAGTTGATAAATTCTAGATTTTGTTTTCTATTCAATATTTTTCGTTCATTCGAACTTACAAGTCTCTGATACAATATATTTGTTCTTTGATTGAGATCATCGCTTAAATTCAATTAAAATAGTGAATGTTGCTTTTTTTGTTCGAACATACGTCTAAGATTATAATTTTAAACTAAATACTTTTTACATTGCTATGCTTATAAAAAACCGTATTTCTTTGGTGTGTAATTACATAATATTTTATTAAAGTAAATCTTCACTATTTGGCACAGTTTCATTCCCGTTTTTCGTTAAACTACAAAATTGTTGTCGTTGAACGATTTAATATTTTAATATTATGCTCTAGTCGTTAATTTAAAATCAATAATTTTTTTTCTTCGTTTGTTTTTGAGCTTAGAAATTAAACGTTGTGCAGCTTCATTTCATTTATTACACTTCTTCAATGTAATTAAATTTTAAATTAGCTTACTAAATATAATCTGTTTATTTTTTCTTTGTTTTACACAGTAAGTACGAGGACACATCGCAGCAGAAGTAGACGATTGGCTTAAACCTTAGAAGCTCAATATACTTATCTCACTCATATTAGTTTTTATTAAGTTTTATTTTATTAACTTTTTGTTTTTAATAATAATTTAATGATGAGTTTTTGGTAAGTAGAAATATTTAGTTTTAGATAATTTTTATAAATGTTTTTTTATTTACAGAATATAAGACCCGTAACTATTTTCGGCTACGACTCGGGTATCTTTTTTTTGAGTTTATAATATTTAAGATAGTAAAATTTGAAGATTATTTTAGTCACTGGGTCATACATTCATTGCGTAGAAAACCGCACCCGGGACTGCTGGTGAAACAGCAGAAGATTGATTGCATTGGTTTTGAGCGCCTTGAGCTGACGTCGGGGACATCAAGTTCTTGCAGTCCGTGTGAGACGTTGAGGCAGATCCTTCGGGAACACCGCGTTCCGTGAATTTCATATTGTTCGCGTCGTGGGGAAAGTTAAAGGAACGTGGTGCTACTAATCGGGGATTTTGGGAATATTGCGCATGTTGTTGCTGTTGCTGCTGTTGTTGTTGCTGCTGTTGTTGCTGTTGAGCGCCACGTCCGGCTACAAGATGTAGTTGCATTCCGGGAATGGTATATCCGATAGGAACCCGAATCGTTTGCTGGGTGACCTACGAAAGAAAAAAGAAAAACCATTCTTTAATGTTACAATCGAATATTTAAACATTCTGTGTCAAAAATGTAGTCGAAAACCAATCTAGGTTAGAGAAATGGCCTTGATCTTCTAGAAAGTGCAAGATTTAGAGCAAGGTAAAGACCGAGTGTGAATCCATGTTAGCAACAACAAGACTAAGATCTCTGTGAAGTTGGCACCACTTGTTCGAAAATTTAAAAACAATTACTAAAAAAAAAAATCTATGTACAGGAAGTAATTTTTACTTTATTATTTTTTAATAACAAAGTATTTTTTAAAGAAACCCAGTCCATTTTTAGAGTCCCAGGGTGCCGTTTGAACAACAAGTCGTATCGTCGTATCAACTTAAAGTGATTTCTCTTGAAAACTGTGGAAAAAATAATGGATAGGCATATTAGAGATGGGGCTCGGGAATTACAACCCCTACACTACAATCTACAATCAATATGCATATCAGCTGGGGAAGTCTACAACCCACGCCTTACAAACCTCGTCACGAAAATCAGAAATCGATAACGGACAAAGAATTAGCTATGGGTTGCTTCTTAAATATCGAAGGCGCCTTTGACACTACTGCCTACGAAAGTATCTACTCTGCTGCACACTCGGCATACTCGCCATTGATGCAAAAGCCTGCAGATGGATCAAGACCATGCCAAAACGCAGAAAAATAACTTCGATACAAGCTGATGCAACAGTCACAATCACAGTTGCGAAAGGCTGTCCACAGGGCGGAGTACTATCACCAATCCTCTGATGCTTAGTAGTGGACGACCTTCTTCAGCACCTATCAAAATCTAAAATCATTATACAGGGTTACGCTGACGACCTTGCCATCCTTGTTAAAGGTAAATTTGAAGAATCAGTTCATAGTTACCCTTAATCAGGTAGCAACCTGGTGCACTAAAGCAGGTTTGGGTATCAACTCAAAGAAAAGCACAATTGTTGCATTCGCCAAAAGGAGGTGGAGAATCTCTAGAGTACGATAGCGACGTGAAATTCCTGGGAGTCATCCTGGATGAAAAACTCGTTTGGACAAAGTTCTTGGAAGTGCCAAAATCTTTCTCTGAACCTGCAGGATCCAGGAGCCTTCCTGACAAGAACTGGGGACTGAGTCCAAGACTACCCTACTGGGTGGATACAGTCGTTGCTAGGCCCATTGCAACTTACGCGGCATCCGTCTGATGGAAGAAAACAAAGCAGAAAACTATTCAGCTCAACCTGATAAAATTACAAAGACTGATATGCCTGGGTATGCACCACTCCTACGGCTACC
Source organism: Beris morrisii (assembly GCA_951812415.1). NCBI lineage: Eukaryota > Metazoa > Arthropoda > Insecta > Diptera > Stratiomyidae > Beris > Beris morrisii. The sequence continues at coordinate 126,912,786 of OX638311.1, forward strand.
TTAGAGGTCCTTCTTAACCCTAACCCTACACTTAGAAGTACAGAAAGAAGCAAGGTTCAAGGTTCTGATTCAATTGTACCGAAATTTAATTTTCAAGCCATTCAAAGTTATTGTGTATCTGAGAGGAAGGATTGGGCCACAAACAAACCCACTTCAAAACCGGGATCCATAATCTGGTACACAGACGACTCCAAAACTGAACGAGGTGTAGGAGCAGCAGTTTACGAAGTTTGCCCAAATGTTAAATTGTACTCAAGCATGCACATAACTTCCATTGTTTTTCAGGCTGAGACTCATGCTATTGAACTCTGCAATAGAGAAAATATCAGACGAGGCTACAAAAATCAACATTTGTATATATTATATTCTCTCGGACTAGAAAGCAGCAATATGGCTCTGCAGTCAGTTCAAATTTACTCCAAACTTGTTTGGGATTGAACTCGGAAATAAGAACAGAATAAACCTCATTCTGATTCCGGGACACAGCGGCTATGAAGGTAACGAAATGGCAGACTCAATGACTGGAAAAGGTTCAGAAGCTAGCTTCATTAGACCACATCCATTCTGTAGGGTACCGTTAAGCACAGCCAAAACGAACATCCGAATGCGGCAAAAATCGCAAAGTATCATTCACTGGAACTTGACACCGGGCAAAAAAAAAATCAAAGCTATTTGTACCGAAGCATTCGGAGAACAGAACGTCTGAATATGTGAAATTAGCCAACATCAGACCCGAACCCTAGTGGGGGCTCTGACTGGACATTGTTACCTGAGCAGGCATCTCTGAGTGCAAAATATGCAGAATTTGCGATGGAGAAAACGAAACACCAGAGCACATCCTTTGCGGATATGAGGGACTTGCTCACAAAAGACTTCGTCATTTCAGTCAGGGCTTCATTGAACCATCGGAATTCCTGATTATTCCTCTTCGAAAAATACTATGCTTCATTGAAAGCACGGAGATCGAAAATATCACAATAGACCCAATTGAGGATTCAGTAACAGAGGTGACCAATCAAACCCTAACACGAGAGTATAATATAGGTTTCAATTGTTTTATTTGGCATAAAAAAAAGAGCTGGAAAAAAAATTATCAACCTACTTCGGGGAAATGCAATGAGATTTTCATGAAGTGGCCCAGAAAAAACCGGGACTGCAGGAAGGTCCACTATTCTTTGGACATGATTTCAACTTCGTTTTAGAAAAGAGAGTCTCACCAGAGACGTATAACTTGAAGACAAGTGCTTCAAATACTGGAACTATAAATTTATGTAGTGTATGGATATGGAACGGTTTTCCGTTCTTTATTGCACATCATTAAAAAAAAGAATTGCTCCATTTGTAGCCTGGAACAACAGATGGCAGCTCTCATATCACTTGGGAGAAAGAACTGCATTTGGAAAGAGTCTCAGCCAGGGCCGTCCTAAGATATTCGGCGCCCGTGGGCTACTAAAAATAATGTGCTCCTCGTCATAAGAAAATACAATTTTGATTGCTAGTGGAAACGGCAAATACAAAATATAAAAGTTTCAGAACTAGACAATTTTATACCTTCAGATTTGTATTTCGTTTTGACTGTACAAATTTTTCTAAAGAAGCGTATAATCAAATAATGCTTTCAATTGCAGTATCAACTTTTTGAAGTGATATATTAGTTTTATCTATGATTTCTAATATTTCGCTCCAAAATGCTACCATAATAGCAGTTTCCAGTGAGTTGAACTCATTTAACAACCCCTCAGCTTCAACTTTTTTTGCAGGCTTTTGAAAATTGTCTTCGAAAATGTTATTCAAAGCATTTTTAAAATGTTCATAACCGGAAACCACTGCCTTGTGCCTTCACTGAATCAGCTCTGGCTTACCAACGAGTGTCGCTTAATTTTTTGGACACTTGGTTTTTTGGTGCTAGCGTATCTTTCAAAATTGTCCATTTTGATGTTAATGCGGCAAAGAAATTGTATAGATTTTGAAATGGAAATAAAAATAATTTAGTTGACTCTCCAATTAAATTTAAAGAATGTACTGCACAGGGTACGAAAATGACAAGATTGGCCACTGTATATACCCGACATATTAGCAGTGGCGGTCATATTGCTTTTCCAAGGGGGGGGCATTGAAGTTCATTAGATACTGTATAGAAAATTGGTGCAGTTGCCGTTAATTCAGCGTGGATGGAAATTGTGCAAATACTATATATGGTCGCTGCGGTTGGTACTTACTGCTTAAAAATATCAACTTCTCATTTCCGCATCTAAATCGCCAGATTTTGGCAACCGAATTTCAGAAAATTAAAAAGCATTAACATAGCTCTGAAGGAATTTCTTTAAAATCGTTCAATTTATTAGCTGATTGTATGATATCGAAAATTTGAACCTGTGTTGTATGATTTTAAGTCTTTTGGTAATAGAAAATTGAATAGCAGGAACCAGAAAATAAAATTAATTGTTTCCAAAGCTTGGTGAACATAAGTAGAAGTTCAGTAGAAGTCGATGTCGGTTTTGATTTCGACAAAATTTAGAAGCCCAAACAGACAGAGATCTCTCACATGTATGAGAAATCTAGTAGATTTTGAGAGTTTTGTTAGAATTTCGAGATTTCACCAAATCCAGATTGAAATCTTTGGATGTAAATTAGCTGTTTTTTGAGACCACTAGAAAAGTAGTATATTTAATTTTTATTAGTTCTACTATCATACATGAAACTGAATATTTGGCATTAAGATATATCGCATAATCTAAAGACTTCAGGCCCGACGAAGAAGTGATCACCCCAGTTATTAAGTTATCCTACAATACTTAAAATCTACAAAATAATATTTTATGTCAATGTAATTTATTAGGTATATATACATATTCACATAGTCTCCTTATTGAATCGATCTACAGTTTAGATGACTGCCACCATAACCTAACCTAACCTACTCCCCTAATTTAAAAATTTAAAAAGCAAAAGTCAGAAATTCTCTAAAACTATTTTCAATTATTATTACTTCATAAGCAGTATCTTATACCTGATTTAAATCGTAAAATTTTGGCAAGTAGATTTTGAACGCTCTGAAAACATTTGTTTTACAACGACTATGGTGATAAAATTTCTAATTTATTTTGTAAGAGTTAACTTTTGGAAAGGAGGAAATTTAAATTGAATGAACAAGAGTCGAAAGCTTGCATTATCATGCAATTTTATATTTTGTAATATTTTATACAGGTAGGTGTGGTGACAGATAATTTCAGAGCTTTCTTTGTATTGAAAAATTTTTTCCCAGAGATTTTTTCCGCGGTACCTCTTATTATGGTCCTAATTAGTGTAAAAAATATATGTTTTAAGTTTCACCCCGATCAGAAAAAAAAAAACAAATTTGAGATTCCGAAAAATGGGTCCCGATGTATTGACAAAACGGCCAAAAATTATTATTCTGTGGATGGTTGTAGTTTTAAATATATAGGTTATATACCATCGGAAATACCATCTAGTGGTCGTAATGAGAAAGTGAAGTTTTTCATATTCAATCGGTTTCGACAGTATTTTTATAATGGTTAATAATACGAAGTTCGTGTCGTCGGCAAATATATCTGATTTCTAACGCTCAATATTATTTTATAGAAAGACAAAACTGCTTACAAAATTGCTTACGGATTAGTGATTAAATGTCAAAAATCATCTTTTTCGGCCTTTTCTCATAACATTGAGCATCTGCCGATGACACTAACTTCGTATTGTTTACCGTTACAAAGTTACGCTTAAAAATTAATTTTTTAAGAAAAACTTCAATTGCTGAATTTAAGCACTAGATGGCATTTTCGATGGTACACCAACCACCTATATATTTAGAATTATATCACCCAAAGAATGATACTATATAGGCCCTATGTCGATATCTTGTGAGTTTACGGAATCTTACACAATTTTGGTTTCTTTAAGGCTCTTGAGGCACGTATTCCCCATACATCATCGAGACGAAACTTAAAATGTATTTTTATACTCTAGATGAAATCATATAGAGTATTATAAGTTTAATCCAGCCTAAAAGTTTGTAACGCATAGAACCAAGCCTCGGACGAAAAAAAGTTATATATTATTTTTTGTTTATTTGTGGCCAAAAACCTCAAATTCGCTTGTCCGTCCGTCCGTCCGTCTGTCCGTGAACACAATAACTCAAGTAATCTTTTTGCAACGAATTCGGAATTTTGTACAAATTAGTTTTGACTGAAAAGAAAGTTCGACTTTACTAGTCAGCGAAATCCTTTCACTCCTTCTGGTAGCTGCCATACAAAATGTCCTTAAGACACTTGTTCAACAATATTTTTCGATAACTTTTGAACGCTTCAAGCTACGAATTTGAAATTTTGTACACGTTCATCTTTAAATGATTCCAAGGAAAAGGATATGTAAGAAATCGAGTGAGTCCTTCTTGCACCTCCCATGTGAAAGTCCTTCAAAAAGGATTTTTTTTTTCGTTGACTTACCCAGTTCAAGATATGAAATTAAACACTGAATATTGTCTTTTAGGTTTGAGTAGCAATCTAATGGCAGTCCTTAATAAAGGACATACAATATGCACACACGTAGTTCTACTTTATCCCCAGCTACAATATAAATCGGAGTTCAGTATTCATCTAGAGTATTATACGATTGGCTTGCAGCCGATCGTGACTGCAGTATGTTTATACTCTAGATGAAATCATATAGAGTATTATAAGTTTAATCCAGCCCAAAAGTTTGTAACGCATAGAACCAAGCCTCGGACGAAAAAAAGTTATATATTATTTTTTGTTTATTTGTGCCCAAAAACCTCAAATCCGCCTGACGTCCGTCCGTCCGTCCGTCCGTCCGTCCGTCCGTCCGTCCGTCCGTCCGTCCGTCCGTCCGTCCGTCCGTCCGTCCGTCTGTCCGTTAGCACGATAACTCAAGAACGCCTTCACCTAGGATCTTGAAATTTTGAATCTGGATGTTTGGTTGAATTTGTAAGGCTAAGTTCGTTAACGGGCAAAATCGTTCTACTCCTTCGGGTAGCTGCCATACAAAATGTCCTTAAAACACTTCTTCAAGAATCTTGGTCGATAACTTCAGAAGGGTTTAAGCTACGTCTTTGAAATTTTGTATGTGTTATTTTTCCAATAGTTGGAGCTAAATATATGATTATGAAAGAAATCCTGTTAGTCCTTCGTGTAGCTGCCATACAAATATCCTGTCAAAATGTATTCAATTAATTTACGAAACTCACTATAACTCAAGTAATCTTTTAGCTACGAATTCGGAATTTTGTACAAATTAGTTTTGAGTAAAAAGGATGTTCGAGTTTACTAATCAGCGAAATCCTTTTACTCCTTCTGGTAGCTGCCATACAAAATGTCCTTAAGACACGTGTTCAACAATATTTTTCAATAACTTTTGAACGCTTCAAGCTACGAATTTGAAATAGTTCCAAGGAAAAGGATAAATATGTAAGAAATCGAAATAGTCCTTCCTGCACCTCCCATGTGAAAGTCCTTTAAAAAGGACATTTTTTTTCGATGACTTACCCAGTTCAAGGTATGAAGTTAAACACAGAATATGGTCTTTTAGTTTTGAGTAGCAATCAAATGGGAGTCCTTAATAAAGGACATACAACATGCACACACGTAATTATACTTTATCCCCAACTACAATATAAATCGGAATTCAGTATTCATCTAGAGTATTATACGATTGGCTTGCAGCCGATCGTGACTGCAGTATGTTTTTTAAACTAGTTCGAGCCATTGTGATGGGAGCTGTGAAAAAAATTAAATTTTTTTAAATTGAGTGATTAGCTTTGATTACGGTTTGAACTACCCTTTTTAGCAGAGTAGATTTCAAATTCATCCGAATATGGGAAAATTATTAGAACACATAATGAAAATTGTCCAAGCATAATCCAAATCCAAATTTTTCAAAATTAGTTTCAAACAGTAAAAGCTACATCCTTAACATAAGATCGATTATATATATGGATTTATATTCCAAATTTTATTACTTTCCGATTGAAATATTAAAGATTAAAGAAAGACATAAGAGGAAATCATATTTAATTGCATTATACTTTATTAAGCGCATTATACTTTATTAAGTGTATCTATTAATCTAATAGTCTGATATAATTTTTCTTTAAAGCAGACGTGATAAAGTAATCATGGGTGACGAATCTGTTAGGGGGGGCCATGCCCCCCCCCCCCCCCCCCTATGACCACCGCTGCATATTAGAGGCATTATCATAAGATTGTCCTCTACAATCTTCCAAATTAATATCTAAATCAGATAATAGTTTTAAAATACAATCTTCCATTTCTGCGCTCTTGTGGCCAGTAGGGGAGACTAGGTAGAAATGCACCATTTTTCATTAATCACTCCATATCTCCAAAGAAAATAGTGGAATTTGATTAATTTTTCTTTCTTTATTTGATCAAACACCTTGCGCAAATATTTTATTCATAACAAAGAGCAAAATATAAACAGAACTTGAGGACTAATGAAGAAGAACGCAGTCAGTCCAAATGGTGCATTTCTCCCATCATACGGGAGAAATGCACCACATTTTATATATATAGCCAACCCAAACCAAATTAGTGGAAACAAAAAACATGAAATATATTTATAAAAGTAACAAACAATAACGAACTAAACAGTAAATACATTAAACCTTTTTTGATTTTTATACTAATAAAAAATAATAGAAAATACCGAATAATAATAATTCAATGGTTTTATATAAGTTTTGATAAGTCAACGGATATTAAAATTTGAAAAATCCATTGCAAATTTGATATATATTGTAGCACGAATTCATTCTGGTTGCAGCAAAAATTTTAATATCATTCAGATTTGTGGCCATGAATTCAGGCAAAGGAGGCATAACAATCTGGTGCATATCTCCCTATATGCTCGTGGTGCAATTCTACCGATTCCGACCAGATGGATATTTTTTATTTTTTTTTTATAAATAAAAACAAATAATAAACTAGCACTTTACTAAAACACACCTTAGACTACACGCTATATATGTGCCTACCTAGAAAGGTTCACGATCGATAACTTGTCCTTAAACAAAAATGTTGCATATATAATAAAAGTTAGTTTCCTTTGCGTTGTTCTTCTTCTCCGAATAACTGTTCGGCATTACTCGGTATTTTAATGATTCCTAAACGCGATCGTATGGATAGCAAAGAGGAAGAGAATACTACTTCTGCTTTGCAGATTTTACTTACGGGCGAGCGCCAATGGCGAGTGGTGCATCTCTAACTATGGTGCAGGGCTACCCATTCTACCCTATTTTCTAAAAATTTTAAAACATAACATCAATAAAAATTGCCGCCCCAAAAGACTTGCGCCCCAGGGCTATAGCCCATTTATCCCTATGGTTATGGTGGCCCTGGTCACAGCAGGCAAACGCTACACAACCGCCTTGAAAACAACTTTCGGTTCAATTTGAGTTCAATACTAGTATTGTTAGTAAAGGGATAGAGAAGCTGGGCCAAAACGATTTAGATAATCGGGTCGCGTCACAGAAAAAGGATTAATGGAAATATGAAAAAGTGCAATAATAGAAAATAAAAATTAAAAAAAGTCATCATTACATCGCTCACCTGCTGATATTCCAGGACATTTTGTCGCCGGAATTGATGACTACTGGTTTGCTGATCGTTCGACGTGAACTGGGCATACGATTCGGTATTGTACGGAATAAGAACCATTGTCTGATGATAGTTACGTAACGGCGGCGGAGATTCCGGTCGCCGTGTCGGGCTCCGTGCAAAGCGTCCATAGTGATGTTCCATCGAAACACTTTGGCAATTCTGATACATTAGCGATTCTTCGTGGCCGTGGAAGGTTTGCTTGTATTGTGTCGGCATTGCCTGATAGTAGTTCGAATGTTGGATTAGATCGGCCGCACCAGCCGCTCGTTGTTCGGATTCCGTGTAGAAATTCCACGATCGATCCGCAGGATTCTGAGACATGGTATTGGTCGTTTGTGTTTGTGTTTGAGTTTGAATTTTCCCGCCGCTTCCAATGCTATTCGATTGTTTCACCACGTTGAAGGATTTCACCGAATTCTGAGCGGGAAAAATTTTAAATATTGAAAATTATGGAAAAGGCGGTGCCTAATGGAGTGGATAGTACCTGCTGTGATGGTGCTGTTTGCGATAGTTGAGCTTGCATTTGCTGAATTATTTCGTTGGTTGTACCGAATTTTGGCTTAATGCCACGCACAGAGGGCCTTTTATTGAAACCGTAGTCGTTCTGTTCGTCATCGTCTGAGCTAGCGTTCGAAGTGGGTGGTGGAGCCTGCTGCTCACTACTATACCGCTTCTTGATTTTATCTGTGCGATTTGCTTCCTGTGCGGCGAATATAACAAGCTCGTCCTGTTCTTGGCCCGGAGTACCAGCGATTACGTCCGGAGCTACTTTTCGCGATTCGTCCTTGAACAGGGCTGATTCGATGTCTCCTAGGCTATAGTCCGAGCACTGGGCACTAGCCGTAGAATGGCGATCGCCAGCAGCTAAGGTGTAATACGAGAAGTCATCCTTTTGACCAGCCACACATGCCGTTAGTGGTGCCAGCGTCGACAGGAATTGTCGTCGCGGTTCTGTTTGTCGTGGCGGTGTCTGATGAATTTGCGTATGGGCAGCCGGAACTTGAACGCCCATTCCAAGATCGGGAGCGGCCGGACATCGACATTCCTAAAAATTTTTGATAAAATTGTTTCGTACAATATATAAATGAAGCATATAACGGAAACCTGAGGAATAATTACAATGGGATTCTCCTCCGCTTCGGGAATCTTTTCTTGTCGTCGATCCCGATTGAAAATGTCCGAGATTTTGCGATAGGCCGACGTCGATCCGCTCGACGAGCTCGAAGCGGACGAGCTCGGCGAGAAACTTTTGTCGGGGATGTACTTCGATTGTGACGGATTTTCCTCGCCGGCAGGACTATCGCGACGATCGAGATCCTCGCTGCCATAGAGGATCAGATTTGCCGCGTTCGGATCCAAGCTGGAATTATCGTTCGGTTCGTCGATATCGCAGGTGAGTTGTTTGATACGTTCCTCGAGCGTGATGTCTGGCTTCATTGATTTTTTCCTAAAACGGAAAATTTTTGCTGGTTAGTGGCTTTTCTTTGCACATCAAATACTCACTTAATATCGTACTTAATTAGGGATCGACGCAATGCATTGCGCTCGATCGTCCGTCGGATCGTGTCCGTGTCCGATCCGGCCGATAATAAATTCGATACGAGACTCCCACGTTTCGATTCCTCGAAAGCCTTCAAGGCTTCGTGGGTAAGAGCCGTGGCTGGTGCAGTTGGATGAATAGCGGTCGGGAAGAGTTGGCGGACTGCTGAATTCGGACGCAAGACATTGTGGAAGAGGGTCGAATGTTTCTTCACCGGAATAAGTTCATTTATTTGACCCTCGTTTTCAGGATTTTCAGTCGGTTGCGTTTGATCGTCGCTGACACCCTCTTTGGAAGGATCAGCAGCATTTTTTGCATTCTCTGTTACAAAACGGACAGATCGTTTCGCGTTGCTATCGTCGTCACTAGTCGGCTGGACAATATCCTCGGTCTGGACGCACATCTGAATTAGACATAAGGAGTACATTTTATATTTGTATGTATCTAATTTTATTAAGTTCAAAATCTTAACAAGAAAATAAGATATATGAAAAAGACAAAAAGGATAAATTACTTTTTAAAAAAGAATTGGCTATTGTCTACTAACCTGCAGTTCGTTTTTCCATAGTTTTCCACCCTTCAGGATTCCACTAATTTGTGCTGGTATACTTTCGGGTTTCGGTGGCAACGGTGGCTTCTTGTCGATACTGCCCTCTGTGGCTACTGCGGCCGGAACCGTTTTGATGGTCGTTACATCCTCGGTGGCCTCGCGAACAATCCGTCTCTCTGTTACTGTAGTCATTGTTATTGTTTCAACAACATATCTTTGATTCTTGTGGACAGAAAGTATTTTTTCCATTCCCTCATCTTCATATTTTAGTATTGAATTTTTTACAGGTTTTTATTTTTTTAATTTGTTTTATTTTTTTTTAGTACGAGGATTGGAATTTTGATTTTTAAAGTTTTATTTTTGGTCCACAACGTTAACGCAGATCACATGTGAAGTTCGCAGCGTTATTGAAATTACAAACACATACTCATGCAGATATTGACTTACGTAAAACACATATAGGTACTTATTTATTTTGGAAGAAATTACAACAGAAAAGTTTTTTTTTTAAAGAAAATTCCATAGCTAGAAGCTAGAAATTAAAAATAAATTAACCAGCGGATAGTTTGAAATCAACCTGGACTATGGTAAATTATCGTATTTAAATTGACAAAAATGTATATAATATTAATTTGTGAATGATATTGGTTAAAGCAGGAGCTGTTATAGAAGTAATAATAACAAAAAAAAGCTTCTTTCACAATACCTTTAATCGTTCTTGAAAATAAGGACAAAACTGTAAGAAACTAAAATTTTTTTCAGAACGCACACACATTAAATTCAATTTATTCTTCTACGACGCGACAGTCTAAACTGTATCTACGTCCCCGATGGTAGTGACGACGATGTTATGACATCAGGGCAACAGGAGCCTAAAGTACTCGATCAGTTCACATTATTCTGTACTATGTGCCTCTTGCTGCTGTCGGTGTTACACTTGGCCGGCAGCTGTCCATTTTTTGCATAGCAGTAAAAGTAAAAAGCACATCTCGAGTAAAGCGGTGTATTCATTTGCACCCTTATCCAGTGCAGAGAAGGCTAGCGTCATGGGAAACAGCAACAAAGTGAGCAGAGTAGCCATACCATTGAATCTAGTTGTGTGGCTACCTTGCAGACTTGAACGCATAGAATGCGCTGCCAGACATTTCCCTCATAAGCGAATTCTTTGAATTGCGAGGCTTCTATTATTTTTGGCAGTTATAACATAATGCACCTCGATGGCGCAGTGGCTAAGCGCAATAGTCTACAACAAATAATATTTGAAGCAGTCACATTTCCTCGGAATTTATAGGAACTGAAGTAATTATCGGCATTTTCAAATATTAGCCACAAATAACAAATCACTTATTCCGTTAATAATATCTTGCAGCTTCATATACAGCGACAACGCTACCTAGATGTCAAAATTAAAACCTTCTCTGCTGTGTATTTTTCCTTCGCATTCACTTAGAGATGGGCAAAGCAATTCCTTTCAGTGAAGTACTTCACTCCGAGTCACTCACTTTAAGGAACGAGTTCAGTGAAGTACTTCCATTGAACTCTTCGTTCCATCGTTCAGTAGTCACTAGTCACTTCAATTGAAGTGTTCACTCACTCAATGGAACTCTTCGTTCCGCACTTCAATTGAAGTGTTCGCTCACTCTATCTCTTCTAACAGCCGTTTAGTAGCCACCCGTGGGCTGGTGTGTGTGTGAGTTTTCTTCTCTAAACAGCCGCCCACTTAATCACACAGTAGTCAGACAGAAGTTCGTAGTAGGCTTCGGATGAACGTTCCCATAACTGAAATGAACGAACTAGTTCGCAGTCAGTCCTGCTCCTAGTTCGTTTGTAGGAAACTGCGAGCTCGAACGGCACGGTACCACCCTTCAGATTATGCCGGAACATCGGAATCTGGGTGTGCCTCTCTCTACTTGTAAACTGCTACTGGGATTGAACTCAATTGAGAAAACCAACTTAAGATGGACAGACGGTATTACATGTCACACTGCAAGACAGATCTGGCCGAAGCTGGGTCTAAAACGCTCTAAAAGGCTGACTTTGCTCAAAAGGGCGAATATCAGCACCACAGTCGTTGTCCTGACCAGACACTGTCTTACAGGTCGACATGCTAAAAGACTCGGTCTCTTCTCAAACGACTTCTGTAGAAGCTGCCTGGATGAGGAGGAGGAGGAGACAGTTCTTCATCTTTTCTGTACCTGTGCAGCTCTATCCGCTAGAAGGAAAGCTCATCTTCGAGCTAACTTCTTCAACTGCTTGGTGATCTTGCCGCAATGAAGGACTTGTTTTTTTGGTCTCAACATTCTACTAGAATCACGACTACGAGTCCCAAACTTCACTGCCTTTCTCATCACTGAACTCCCGCGAACTAACTGGTGAACTAAAAGAACGAACTAGTTCGCAACGGATCGGGAGCTGGAAATGATCGCTCACTATGGTGAACTAAAATGCGCAAGCCTAGTTCGTAGGGCTAGTGTGTGTAGATTTTCTCAAGCCGGTCTATAGTCAGACAGGCAGTAGTTTTGCTTGTGGACTGGGAAATAGGAAGAAGAGCGGTGTATACATGAATATTTACATTCACGTTCTTTTTCCTTATGATGGAAAATAGAATATCGTGGTATTCTTCGCACCACGTCACGTATGCCATACATAATTACATTGAAGACAACAGCACTGATTATAATCAGTGATGCCAATTTAGTGCTTTCAGCGTTATATTTGGTGCTCAAAAATTCGTCTCAGCGGACAAAAATTAGTTTTACCACTTGCGCATTATTTGAATATTCTTGCGATTGATATATATCGTTTTTAATTTTTTTTTTGTCACGTGTCGAATGGAAATGCAGTTCACCAAAATGAGAGAGTTACTTCACTCACTCACTTCAATGAAGTGTTCTTTTGGTACAGTTCACTCGTGAACGACTCATCTCTATACTAACTCTGCTCTGCGCTGCACTGGAGTTTAAAAGAACGCACCAATGTTAGCAGTATGAAGCCAATGTTAGCACTAGAAATTATAGAATGAGCTGCGCTAGAACTAGTGACTGAAAAGTTAAGGACCTTTTTTGACGTTGCTTCTGGAAGTGCTGCTATTTTTCAGATCGGTTTTTTTTCTCGAAGACCACCAACTGTTTTTTCCAAGACAGGTCAGATCAAAGTCATGAGCAAGATTTGAACCTACGACCTGTGGAATGAGAGCCTAGCACACTGAGGATACTGCATCGAATCCACTGGAAAATTCATGTAGCCATTGAAGTGATGGTGGAACCACTTCCTCGATTCAATCCATGTTCGCCTACTTCTACTCTGGTCTGGAGTTTCAGGGAATGAATCTCCAAAAGAATCGAAAGCGAGAGAGATCCACATGTGGCACCATCAGGCTAAACAAAGGTGAAACTAAGAATAATAGCAACAATGGAGTTTGGAGACCCACTAACATTTTCTAGCTAGAAGACACGGTACCAGCATGAAGATAACTAAAGACAGTTTATCCTGGAATCCACGCCCCGACTTGTACTGCACTGCACCATTCATAGCAGTTATAAGACTATGTATTTAGGAGAAAATCCAGTTCTTGCCAGGAACTCATAACTGGTTCCGGTTACCAAGTTCAAAAAAAGTTCAGAATCACTTGAAGCTACCACCAAAATAATTGATTTCAATAGATTTGGATTGTATTATTTTCACCTTGCATAAAATCCTCAATTCTGAATATGCTAAAAGCAGCCCCTAAGTCTTCAATAAAATCACCCTTCCATGCTACAAACGGAGGGTATGTCGAATGGGAGTTTGCTAAAATAAGTTTCATTTCATGAAGCCTTGATCGAAATGACAAAAACTATGTCCTGCAAATATTGTGCTCAGACGAAAACGAAGTCCAACCAATCAAGTCTATAAAGAAGGAAAATGTTTCTACAGGCAACAGTGTTTTATTAAACCCAATGTCCACAAAGAACCTTACGTACATTCTACACAGCAAACCCTTTTCTTAGGGGTAAAGTAGGTAAATTTTCAAAAAGATTGCAAATCTAGAAGTGAATCTATGTAAAATTTATTTTTACATTTAAATTATTCCAAAATTAATCTCAAAAGTGTAATTTTACTAATAAAAAAAGTTGAAAAATATGTCGATTTTTGTAATTTTACAACTTTTATTTGTAAAATTGCAACGTATTGAATCGAGCAAATGAATAAATTTTCTTGACAAAAAATATTCGCAGTATATATCTCGAAGGTGTTGATCCATGGGGTGTATATGATTCGCACATTGAGAACTTTCCAGTTTTTATATTGTTCATTGGAAAATAATTCAATCAAATTTTCTTTTTAAATATTATTTTGAACACATATTTACTCTATGGTATGTTTGTAATTTTGCTAATCGAATTTAATTGGACTATCAATTGGAGTGTAAAATTACATTATTAGATTTTATTTTTATATTTATATTTATATTTATAGTCAACAAATTGCCAATTTTTTAATCAAATTTTATTGTTTTGGCAAACGTTATCTTTGGGCAGGACGCTGCAGTTAAGAAACGGCATTGAAAATTGTAGACCAAAAACTTATTTCCATAAATATCCGGGTAGAACCTTCTTCCCTAAATTCTATGTGTATACCAATCTAATCCATTTTGAGTTACTTTTTAAAATTTTCGATAAATGTTTAAGCGTTTAGTTAAGGGTACGAACAAATAAAGCTATTTAGGTACGAATCGCTTGTAAATTTTAAAAGAAAATATTAGAGCCTTTGTAGGGTGTTGTTTTATTTTGCTGGGTACCAGAGCAGTCTAAAAAGGAAACAACATTTTTCACTCCAACTACAAATATCGCCATTCGGCTAGCTTTGATGATACTTGCAAAAAAATGCCTTCTGATAAGTAAAAGTGTAATCATCCACAAACCAGAGTACTTTCAGATCAAGTCTTTTTTGAGAAAGTCTCTTCTCAACTTGTTGAAAATATGGGAGTAATACGAGCTCAATTCTGGATTGATTGTTGTAACGCCGAGCAAGGAAATACAAAACCCTACAAATGTTTCACTTGTATGAAGGCTTTTAAAAATAGTTCCATCTTCAAGAACTATGAAATGAATAAAGGCTCAATTCGGTAATTACGTACACCATTAAACATAAAAAGGTAGTGAAGAATACTTCACAACAATATATTTCAATTTACAGAAATAAATTCTGTTGTTGATAAGAAGCATACGATAAAAGTGAGACAAATCCCACCGCAATCGGTCATGCGTTGGTCACTGTATCAAAACATGCCTCCCGATCAGTAAGAAATTTGTTCATCGAACGAAACAGTTTACTTTCGGATTAAATCAAAGAATAAGTCGAACCTAGTCGAGTCGATATCTGCAGTCAGAGTACAATTTCTTGTAGTCATCACAAAAAATACTAGCTCTGAAAATTGTGAATTATTGCAACTATTGACCTTATTCTTATTGGACGAATAATAGGTATATCTTTTATGTAAGCTAACTGCAATCCTTTCTCGATTAAATGTGTGTACTTCGAATATAAATTGCAATAAAAATTAGGGCAGAAAAACGAAACGACATTAACTTAAAAAAAATAGAGTGCAGACAAGTAATATGCATTATCTGTGTGAATATTATGAACACATAAAACCCAAAAAAAAAATTAAATAAATTCCCGTAATATTGGAAAGAAATTAAAGCAAAGCTTATTTCAATGAGATCGGAAAATACTTTGTTAACAAAAAATTTACTAAATAAATAAGTAAATGCTGTGTGACAACAGTAATAAAGCTGATACCTTCGGTTTCCTTATGCGGAGGAGTTGCGACATATTTTGGCCTTTCTTCGCCGGCAATAATTTCCTTTTGAGTCACTCGACGTTCCGGTGAATTGTTATGAATCGGAACCAGCGTAACATGCGGAACACTTAGCTGGGCTATATCCTCTTGACACTGGGCAGACACACATTCTGGAAAATTTAAAAAGAAACAATCGAATTAGAGAAGAAAGTTATAATAGTGCAGAGAAATATACGGAATCGTATAAAAAAATCGGTTGATAATTTTTGGTTTGTTTGCATGTTTGTTCCTACATAACTTGAAAACGGCAGAACGGATTTCGGTCATATTTGGAATATATGCAGCTTTAAAGACAAAGATCTAAAAACGATGGTACCTTGTATCGTTACGGTATAGCTTTCTATTAAATTTGATGTTACGTGTTTGAATAATTTATTATAAACCAGGATCAGGTGCTACCCTTATAATACCTCCATTCGTGGCTAATTTTTGGAATTTTTATAGCGAAGCAATAACCAATAAAAAGAAATTTAATTAATTAAATGATAAATATTTAATGTGACAAATAATCTATTGTAAATTTCATATCTGGCTTATTGCATAAAATGGTAACATTGAACTTGTGTAGAGCGATTTCACTTGATATGAAAAAAGTCTAAGGTCTTAGACGCGTTAGAAGCTTAGTTGTGGTGCTAGTTATTACGTGGTTGGCAACCTAAAAAAGTAGCGTTACACATAGAGGTGAAATATTGAGATAACTGATTTCTAGGCGTTTTAATAATGAGCCCGAAAATGTAAGGATGTCAGTCCCTTGAGCGATGAATATCGAAAAGTTTAAAAATCGATTCATTCAAGGAACTAAAAACCGATTTCATATCACATCAGACTTAAGATATAAATTTGAATGACCTTTTACAAGTGTTGGTCAAGAGCGAGGGAAAAGGTGGATTTCTAAAATTCTCGAAAACTGCACATACTTGTATGTATGTATTTTCACCTTCATTGCTCTTGAATATCTCAGGTTGAAAAAACTATTGAAAAACTATCAAAATATTGTGAACGGCACGTTTTGTATGCCTGCTTCTTAGTTGACATTCTTCGCTGGTTTTTCACTACAATAAAATCCATGTTAAACTGTTTCAGGACTTGACAGAGCACGGATTTCAATGTTACCTATAACAATAGCCATGCAGGTCTGACAGTTCGCCCTTAGAAATTACTCCTAGTATCAGCTTATGTGTAACGTAACGAACCAAAAAATATCAGTTCATCAGAGCACTGCAAAAGCCGGTTTTTTAATTCAAAACGTAAGATAAAATAATCTTTTCTAAGGCCTATACTGGATAAAGGTGCTCTTACACGAGCAATTTTTCAAGCAATTAATTGCCCGACGACTATTGCCAAAACTAGTGGAGCGATACAGGGCAATATCATGCTAGTTGCAGCAATATTTCGACAATGTATAAGGTGCTCACCTTTAAAGGTTTGAATAAAGGACAAATTTGTAAGATGAATTAAAGGCGCTTATATGATGAGCACGCAGAATTAAAATTAATTAGACATCTTGAACTAAAAGATATGATAATATTCGTGAAAATTTATCACCCTTTTTCAAAGACACTTTTATTTTCCTCGCTTTCGTACGCCAATGTAAAAAGGTTTTTTCTTTAAATTACTGTTCACTAAATTTCCATATAAATATCAAGTTTTAACATTTCGACAGAATCTTGATATCTCTACCAAAAATTTCACTTTCATAGTGGTTCTCCTACAATGGCTCTATAAAGACGTCAACTCCTAACTTAACTCCCGTACAAACTCCAAGATCATATCAGAAATGGCTATTGAGATATTAGACTTGATTTTCTTGGAAAATTTGTAACGACCCCTCTTGAATGCTCTACCGCTTCTCTCAAACATTTCACATTAATCATACTCCACTTATGAATTTATATACACAAACCAAATTTTATCTTTCTGACGTAGTGGGTTCGGAAGATATCGTAATCCAAAGTTGTTCACCCTACGCACCCCCTTCCCCTTACAAATGTTATGTTTAGTATACGATTATAATAAGCCTACAAACAATAGGTGCATTTCAATTTTGTGGCATGAACCGTTCGTGAGATATGGATTTTAGAATGTCTCAATCCCAGCTTTCGATCATTTCAGACGCATTGTAAAAACCGCGTCGATGTATACCAACCATTTTTTGATGGTGGAGTGATCATCTTAGTTCTATATAAATATCAAGTTTTAACTTCCTAGCATAAGCGGTTCCTGAGATATAGAAACTTTTGTAGCAAATAAAGGGTTCCACTCAATCTAATAAAATGTTAACTTAATAGTTCGAAGGGTTTGGGAGCAATCGGGTTTGGGCACGGTGGACTGACCGAATTTTTGTTTGTTTGCCCTGAAACGTGAAAATACAAAACTTTTTGAGGTGGAAAATTTTTGCTGAAAATCACAATATTTTTTTTTTATGAAAACTAAATTCTAGATAAGAAAATTAGTTTAATTTATATTTTAAAAACTGTCTGTAAACTATTTCACTTAGATGCACCTAACTTGGGAAACTGTATATGAACTATTTCAAACATCCATTATATAAAGAGTGAGGTCCACCTACTAAATTTCAGCTTAACATAAAATTACCATGTTCTTAATTTTACCAAATTTAGCATTTTAAACTTATACAATAAAATTTGTTATTAACTTCATAAAACTACCTTTGCAATAATTTCGATACACAAAAACCACGCCAATAATGAAAATATATACTCGTATTTACTGGTTTTCCGTGAGACACGTAATTACCGCTCTCAAGATAGAGAATGTTATTGCTAGTGATATACAAGTTTTCTACAACTAATAAAATTTTCCACTTTACCAGAAAACTTGGTTTTTAGCAACGTCCATACAAAAGTGTTGCAATTTGTATGTAGATGTATGTTTGTTATGAATTGCTAGTTCAAACTAAATTTAACTCAACAGCGCCATCTGAATTTTGAAATTCTAAGACACAATAGATTAACTCAACAGTTCTCGATATTCTATCCGAATTATAATTTTCATTTACTTAGTTAAAATCGATAGCTCGATCCGGTGAAAAAACACGACTAATATCCCTGTTTATATCAAGAACAATTGAATATCTCATCATCAGACATAAAAGATATGCTGATATTAATGAAAACGTATGCAACTCTTTGAATATCAAAAAATCGTGAAATTATTTTTTAGTTTTTAACTTGTAGGAGTAACAAGCAATTCGATATATCATCAGGCGCAACATATAGGTCGGAATATGTGAAAACGTGTTCCATCCCTTTACTCGTAGGGGCTGAATATCGAAAAATTAGGAAAAAAATTCTAGGCGTACCTACTATATATATGACAAGTATGTACAAATAAAACTAATTTGGCCTAAGAGATATGACGGAATTCGTGAAATA
This sequence comes from Beris morrisii, assembly GCA_951812415.1. NCBI lineage: Eukaryota > Metazoa > Arthropoda > Insecta > Diptera > Stratiomyidae > Beris > Beris morrisii. The sequence goes on from OX638311.1 coordinate 126,931,768, forward strand.
AAGCACTCCCTTTCTGCGACAATATTGTTTGCCAAACTTTCTACTCCAATGCAAATAAGAATTTTATTTTACGGAATTATTTTTCTAGTTCATACTTAGTATTAATTTTCAGATTTCTATAAAAAAAAAAAAGAAAAACGACACCCTCTTACCTGTACTCTGTGAGCAACAACAAAAATTTTATGTTTATGGCCCAACTTTCTGCTACCTGTCTTTAGCGGCTCTAGAGATATAAAAATCAGAACGTTTCACTTTCCACCCTTCACCACCCTCACCAGTAGTAAAAGAATAAAGGTTGATTTAGTCTTGCTATCACGAAAATTCCATGATGAAATCTTTACTGGTTCTCGAGATGTCGCAAAAACATATATCAGAAAACATCCTAAATTATTCCCGCGGGGATGGACGAAAGACTAACAATCTATCCCTGGAAAAAAAATCTGCCAGCAGTATGGGCGCAACTTCATTATTTTTTGGGTAGAAGTCCGGAACGCTTTTAATGCTGAGAGGCGATGTTGTTTCCTATGCAACTGACAATCTAATCAATACCTTTTCAATAGCCTCCTGGTTATTCTTTAGGTTGTCAGTTGCATAGTAACCTACATCGCTTCTCAACATTAAACGCGTTCCGGACTTCTGCCCAAAAAATAATAAAGTTGCGCCCAGTTTGTTGGCACATTTTTCTTTATTTATTTACGTATTTTTTATCAATAGAAGATTCCATAGAAGTAAAAACGAATCGATGACATTAAACCTAAAAGATTTCCGGATTTCGTGAAAACTTGAAGTATATCTTATACCTCCAGAGGGTTTAACATTGAAAAATACTTAAATCGGTTTTTTCTATTCTATGCGATCACTATATTTAAAGCTTTTAGAAGTGAAATGAATTTCAAATCTCAATAGACCTAAGAAATATATCGGAATTCATGAATATGTACACAACAACTGTGCACCCCCTCTAAATTTTATAGGGTGTTTTTTTAGGTGCTTGAGAACTTAAAATTATAATATAGGGTGTTTTTTTAGGTGCATGAGAACTTAAAATTATAATACAAGACAGAAATATTCTTGGAATGAAATTTTTTTATTATATTCTGGTAGATGATTTCATGGCATTTATTTTTTAAATATGTTTTCCGTCATATATCCGCCGCGGCTGCGAGTTACATGGTCCATTCGATCAGTCTAATTTTTGACTACTTTTTCCAATAAATCTGGCCGCATGCCGTCAATAGTGGCTTGAATATTGGCTTCCAATGCTTCAAGAGTTGCTGGTTTGTCGGTATAAACGCATGACTTAAAATAGCCCCATAAAAAGTAATCCAGAGGCGTTAAATCGCACGAACGAGGGGGCTAGTTAACAGAACCACTTCTGGAAATCAGTTTCAAATGAGCCCAATCACCAAAAATGCGACGCAAACGATGGTCATTTGGCTTCAATTCTTGCACGAGCTGTATTTTATAGGCACGTAAGCCAAGCTCCTTACGTAAAATATTCCACGTAGTCGAAGGACAAAGGCCAACAAGTTGAGAATGGCGACGAATCGACATTCCGTCCTCTTCTTCAACACTTCGCGCTACAGCAGCAATATTCTCCTCGGTACGCACATTTCTTTGTCTTGTTGATGGTTTTGAATCGAGAAGAGTAAAATTAGTGCGAAAACGATCAATAACTGCACGATCTGTTTGCTGACTAGGCCGATTATGTTGACCGTAAAATGGACGAAGTGCTCTATGAACTTCGTGAACAGATTTAGTTTTTTCAAAGTAAATTTCCACAATTTGGAAACGTTGTTCTGGCGTTAAACGATTCATGATGACTTGCCAAACCTTACTGAACAGAAATGTCAGCACAGTTTAACATTCTCAGCTGTCAAACCACAGTTATCGATATCGATAGTTCTCATGCACCTAAAAAAACACCCTATATAAATGCCCGCAGAAGTAAAATTGCTTTGATAGCTCGACATGTCTAAAAGTTTTAACGAAATTCGTAAAAATGTGGATTCACGAATATTTTTTTATTCAACATCTGAATGCCAATAAAAATTTAAATTTTGTTTTGCTTTGATTGCTCTAGTAGCGCATCTGCATATATGCACTAAGTTTCAACTATCTAGCATAAGCCGTTTCTGAGATATAAAAAACCACCCCTCACCCCTGTATCTTGATACCCCTATCAAAAATGTTATTTTTCTAGAAATAAAAATCAGAATGTTTTCCTTTCTACCCCCTTTCACCATCACCTTCAATACCCACACACCCAAAAAAATTTTCCCTACTAGAGGTCTACTCACTCCAACTCCTGTAAAATTTTCAAGAAATATCTAGTACGATATTTGAGATATAAAAATTAAATTTTTTTAAAAATTGCTATCCCTTCACTTTCGTACTCCATCTCCCCCCTCAAAAAGTTTACTTTCAGTAGACTCCACTTGTGATCCCATATACAGCAACCGAATTTTATTTTACTGGTGTAATTGGTTCAGAAGATATTGTAATCTAAAGTTTTTCACACCCAACCCGCATTGTTTTTCCCCCACTACCCCGTCACCCCTATCGACCATTTTTTTGAAAATAGGTTCACTCTTATAGTTCCACATAAGTTCCAACGTAAGTGGTTCCTGAGATCTAGAAACCAACATGTTTCGTCTAAAACGCTCCCCCCTCTTCCCCCCTCACACCCCCACCCCTGCAAAAGATACCAGTCGTAGGGGCTCACCCAATCTACCTACCATAAAAAGTTTTAGCTTAATATATCAACGCGTTTGGGAGCTACGTGCCTTCAAATGATTTTGCGTACGGCGGACAGACGGACATTGTTTTTTTTTTTGCTTTCTTAGTTTCTACTAGTTCTAAAACATGTAAATACAAAATTTCAGGGTAGCAAATTTTTTTAAAATTTCAGGTCGATCACAATACTTTATTATTAAAAAATAATAAAGTAAAATTATATGTTGAGAAACATCGAGAAAAATTCGGTTCTGGAGTAGGGACGGACATCGAGGTCGCCAAATCCGATCAGAGAAACATCATCGGAGAGCCCAAGGCCCTATTTGTGCGACACAGATGAAGATTATTCTAAAACGTATAAATAAAAAATTTCAGAGTAAGCAAGTTTTTCTTTAATATTCACTACACTTTACTATTAGAATATTAAAATAAAAGGTGTAAACAATAAGTAACTGCATTCTGTTGCTTTCAATAATCACTTCCTGAACTAAACAATTTACTATCTCTGAAAACAGGAAGTAGACCTACATTTGTTGCATCTCGACTAAGATTTATGTCGAATTATTAAAAAAAAATTCTCAGGGCTCATGCCAGCCATAACTCGTGACCATGCCAATTACCCACATAAGTGCATATTCAAAAACGTGATATATGTACTTATTATTCGAATCCAATTCACACATGATACGAAGTCACCCAACTCCGAAGTAACCAAGCGGACGAAGAAAGTTTCCCCCGGAGTTACGCTCCAGCTGATTTATGTTGGTCAGTTCTTGGGTGCGTACGAGCTGGAAGTGTTACGGTCCGCTTAGGTCAAGCAGGAAGTTCAATTACCGAAATACACGCAAACAAAACCACGTGCAGGGGAACCCGAATAAAATTCTTAGATAAAAGGTGATACCCATTTGTACTTGAACTTTTATAAGAAAAAATATCTGCATTAAAATTTTTAATAATAAAATTTCAAAAAACTGGCATAAGTCTCACTCCTGGAAATAATTGAAATTGTTCAAAATTATTATTCTAAGATTTCAGTTGTAATACTGCGTTGGAACACTATTGGTTATTCACGGCGAACAAGTAAATAAGACGCTAAAGTTAACGGACAATAAATACTGGGGCCATACATGTGCCTAACGTGATGCGATATGGCGTTAAACACAGGTATAGCCACGCCTTAGCGCGATAAATTCAAAACAGCGTTATTTGTAGCGTTAGGCGATAGTTCGATTGGCGGTCTTTTTGGCACATCAAACGCCACGAATTGCTTAATGAGTTTATCCCCCAGCATAACGATGATTTAATTCAAAAATTACCTTCATCTTGCAATTGCTTGGCAGCACATTCAACGCATTCAGCACACTCCGTACAGACCGCTGGCTGTGCTTCTTCAGTTGGTGAAGATGCGCTAGATTGCTGTTGGGGCTGGGCTGCTTGTTGTTGTTGATTCGGTTGAATCGGCTGAATCTGTTGATTAGAAGCACGTGCAGCAAGCATTGCAGCTCGTTGTTGTTGTAATCTTTGTATAACCTGCAATTGCTGAATATGTTGAGCGCCGAAAACATGACCGGTAAGAGCACCAGAAAGGGCATTTTTAAGGCCATTATCCTTGTAGCCATCGGGAGGACTTAAAGCTGCTTCGTCGACAAATTCAATTGGTGGAGCGTATTTTGGACTCTGGAAAGATAGCAATAAGGACATGAGGAGATTTTTACATTAAAATATATATTTAATTTTTATAAATCGGTTGAAGTATTGAATTGGAATTAGTTTGTGAATATGTAAGAAAAGAAACGATTAAATTTGGTGTACGTGTCGGCATATATCAAATTTAAGGTTAGCTTGTATCTAGCTCTACTGGCTAAAATTTATAATACTACTCTATAAAGCCCCATTTATACGATGGTAGTTTTGCGATAGTTGATATCACGATAGATACTGTCGTGATCATAATCATCGTGTAAACTGCAGGATAGTTGCTTTCATACTAACATGATTGCACTATCGCACTATCACGTTTGACGAGATAGTTGATAGCAATATCGCAAAATTTATAAAACTAACACGTACACTATCGCCGCATAAACTGAACTGTTTTTTCACTAAGGGCACAATATTTCGTTGACATCGACTTGTGAAGTGAATATCGAGTTGAAGTTAGATAGACTACTATCGCATTGCTTAACTATCGCACCGTGTATACAACAGAGATCGCACTCTCAACTCTCACACTGTCCTGCTGTGCTCTCACGATAGTACTATCATTAAAAACTATCACCGTGAAAACAGGGGTTATCATAATGACACTATAGCACTTTCACGTTGGACGAGAGAGTTGATCGCATTATCGCGAAACGTAGTAAACTTTCACGCCAACATCGCCGTATTTTTTCACTTTTGCGATAATATTCTAGGCATCAAATTGGCAAATGAATATATTTAGTTGGCGTTAGATAGCCTACTATTGCATTGCGGAACTATCACTCTTGTCGCCATGTACATATACACACAGTAGACTATTGCATTGTCGAACTATCACCCTGTCGTTCTGTGTTCGACGATAGTAAAACTATTAACCCTTTGCACTTGAGGCCTTTTTCGCACGGTGCCGATTGGGCGCCATAGCGGCGCCGCTCGAGTGCAAAGGGTTAAAAACTGTCACCGTGAAAACGGGCCTCGTTTACACGATGATAGTTTTTACGATAGTTTATGTTATAAGAGATAGTGTCATAATAACTCTCATCGTGTAAACTACATGTACTGTAAACTACATCGTACTATCATGTTCGATGAAAGAGTTGATACTATATACTATCACGAAATTTACGTAACTATCGTGCCAAAAATCGTCGTGTATACCGAACTATCGCAATTTTTACACTGTCGCGGTACTTTTCATTAACATCGACTTGTAAAATGAATACCGAGTTGGCAGCCTACTATCGTATCGCCAAACTATCACGCCGTGTATACAGCAGACTATCGCACTCTCACACTGTCGTTAAGTGCTCTCATGATTCTACTATCATTAAAAGCTATCATCGTGTAAACGGGACTTAAATTTCATATAGAGTACAAGAATAATAACTTAAAACTGACATTCTTAAATTTTACGATAGTCGACAATATTAATTCCAGAAGAAGAAAGAAAATAGAAGTATAATACATAGTTTGGCTAGTAAACGAAAAACTGTTTTGATCTAAATTGAGACTATGCCAACATCTATTCGAGTGTCAAAACCAATTATTCCTTTACGTTTAATGTATCTGCAGCGGCACAGTGTCTGACCTCTGACTGTGTTTGTTCATACCAAACATTTTTTTCATCTTGCTAATTGCATTATTAATTTTTAATTTGCAAATGAAAGTGTTATTAATTGTTGATTGAGTGGATAAATTCTGAACCTGTCTCTGACTACCTCATCGAAATTAAAAAAATATGGTTAACATTAAATTACTTTAATATTTAAAAAAAAATTTGCTACCACGAAATTTTGTATTTATACCCGCAAGGGGGTGCATGCGGATTGAAGACGTTTTCATAATTTTCACCATATCTCTAAACTCTAAGGTCTGATGAGATATAAAATTGGTTTTTTACGTCCACAGACTTTTTATATAATCGTTTGCAGACCAATTTCAGAATTTTTTGATATTCGACCGCCAAGTTGTGTGAAGAGATTGTATAGGTTTCCATTGATTCAGACATACCTCTTAGATCTGATGCGATATTAAATTGGTTTATACTTCATCGGGCTTTCTATATAATCGTCAAAAAATAAATTTCAGGATTTTTAAATGTTCAGCTCCAGGCGGTTTTCATATCTACTGGTATTTCAAGTAATCGTTTAGAAAGCAATTTCCTGATTTTTCGAAATTCAACAGTGAAGATTGCATATGTTTTCAGAAATTTTGCAATATCTCTCAAGTCTGAAGAGTTGATATCTCTCAATCATCGAGTATCTTCCATGGATCAAGAACACCTTATATGTACATTGAGGTTCAACTTTCGACAATAGTATGATTATACTCTAGATGAAATCATATAGAGTATTATAAGTTTAATCCAGCCCAAAAGTTTGTAACGCATAGAACCAAGCCTCGGACGAAAAAAAGTTATATATTATTTTTTGTTTATTTGTGGCCAAAAACCTCAAATCCGCCTGACGTCCGTCCGTCCGTCCGTCCGTCCGTCCGTCCGTCCGTCTGTCCGTGAACACGATAACTCAAGAACGCCTTTACCTAGGATCTTGAAATTTTGAATCTGGATGTTTGGTTGAATTTGTAAGGCTAAGTTCGTTAACGGGCAAAATCGTCCTACTCCTTCGGGTAGCTGCCATACAAAATGTCCTTAAAACACGTGTTCAAGAATATTGGCCGATAACTTCAGAAGGGTTTAAGCTACGACTTTGAAATTTTGTATGTGTTATTTTTCCAAAAGTTGGAGCTAAACATATGATTATGAAGAAAATCCTGTTAGTCCTTCGCGTAGCTGCCATACAAATATCCTGTTAAAATGTCTTCACTTAATTTACGGAACTTACTATAACTCAAGTAATCTTTTAGCTATGAACTCGAAATTTTGTAAAAATTAGTTTTGAGTGAAAACAAAGTTCGAGTTTACTAGTCAGCGAAATCCTTTTTCTGGTAGCTGCCATACAAAATATCCTTAAGACACGTGTTCAACAATATTTTCCGATAACTTTTGAACGCTTCAAGCTACGAATTTGAAATTTTGTACACATTAATTTTTGAATGGTTTCAAGGAAAAGGAAAAATATGTAAGAAATCGAGTGAGTCCTTCCTGCACCTCCCATATGAAAGTCCTTCAAAAAGGACATTTTTTTTCGATGACTTACCCAGTTCAAGATATGAAATTAAACACTGAATATTGTCTTTTAGTTTTGAGTAGCAATCTAATAGCAGTCCTTAATAAAGGACATACAACATGCACACATGTAATTCTACTTTATCCCCAACTACAATATAAATCGGAGTTCAGTATTCATCTAGAGTATTATACGATTGGCTTGCAGCTGATCGTGACTGCAGTATGTTTTTTCTCTATTTATGGACATCAGGTATACAAAACCAAAGGATTTTTTCCAGATCCTTCTATAACTAAGAGGTTCTTCAAAAAAATTAAAAACATACTGCAGTCACGATCGGCTGTTATGATAGATACTCTAGATGAAATAATGCACTCCGATTTATATTGTAGTTGGGGATAAAGTAGATTAACCAACCTATACTCGTACATACAAAATTTCAAAGTCGGAGCTTAAGGCGTTCCGAAGTTATTGATCAATATTTTTGAGCACGTTTTTTAAGGACTTTTTGTATGGCACCTGCTCGAAGGAGTATTTGACCAAACATCCAGATTTTAAATTTTAAGATCCTAGGTCAAGGCGTTTGCGCACGGACTGACAGACGGATAAGTTTTTTTCGTCCGAGTCTCAGTTCTATGCGTTACAAACTTTTGGGCTGAATTAAACTCATAATACTCTCAGATTTCATCTAGAGTATAAAAAATCTTCCAACAGTCTGGGCGCAACTTTATTATTTTTTCGGTAGAAGTTCGGAACGCGTTTAACTCTGAGAAGTGGTGTAGGTTACTATGTGACTGAAAAGCTAAAAAAAAAGTTCGAGAAGCGGTGAGAATGGGGTTACGCCACTGCCACATATAACATATGAATTACATAATTGGGTCATACTCCGGGACGCAGTCAAAGTCGTAGTATAATATCAGTTGTTACGTGATTTGGTTTTACATGAAATCGGAAATGCATTTGTAGGCGATTATATAAAAAGTCTGTGGAAGTGAAAACCAATCTGATATCTCATCAATCCTAAGAAATATGTCGAAAGCCTTACGTCCTATTGGAGTTGAATATCTAAAAATCTTGAAATCAACTTTTTGACGATTATGTAGGAAGCCTTAGGAAGTAAAATGAATTCGATATCTTACTAGAACTAAGATACATGTAGGAATTTGTGAAAACATATGCAACCCACTTTGGGGTTGAATATCCAAAAATCCTGAAATGGGTTTTTAGATTTATATAAAGAAAGGCCGAGGAAGTGAAAACCAATCCGATGTCTTATCACTCCTAAGATATATAATGAAATTCGTGAAAACGTGTTCAACCGGTTTATACCCTCTTAGGGGATGAAAAAAACCTGAAAACGAGTTTCAGTTGATTATTAAACAAGCCCGTGGAAGTAAAAAGTTATTCGATATCTTATCAGACCTGAGGGATACGGGTGAATTCGTGAAAATGTATAAAACACCATGATACCACCTTGGAGGTCGAATTTCAAAAAATTCTGAAAACTCTTTCTAGGTATTTATATGAAGAATTCGTAGAATGAAAATGAATTCAATATGTAGGAATTTGTGAAAACATGTGCAACCTCCTAACACCCCTTGAAGGTTGAATATCCAAAAATCCTGTTAATAGATAAATATGAAGATAGCGCGAAAAAGTGAAAACCATCTCAATTTCTTATGACTTATACCCTCATAGGGGTTGAAAAAGGAAAGAACTTAAAAACAGGTTTAAGGCCGGTGAAAGTGAAAAGATATTCAATGTCTAAAAGCTATAGCAGAATTCGTGAAAATATATACAACATATCAAAAAATCTTTAAAATGCTTTCTAGGCATTTATGTGAGGAATCCGTAGAATAAACATTAATTTAATATTTAACCTAAGAGATATGACGAAATTCGTGAAAATATATGCATTCCATTTTCTTTTATCATTTCTTTTGCCCCACTTGTACGCCAATGGATATTTGAATTGTTTTTAACTGAATTTCTTTACTATAAGATCTGCATATACCCGCCAAGTTTCAACTTTCTAGCATAAGCCGTTCTATAGATAGGAAAAACACCCCCTACCCTCGTACCCTATAAACAAAATGATGGGTTCTCGAGATATAAAAAATGTTACCCTATTACGGGTTTATTACTTAATTTATTGTTTTAGTTTAGCAGTTTAAACCAAAACATTTGTCTTTTTTGACAATTATAAAAACAACAAATGAAGAATTAATTCACTCTTAACCCGCCTTCCCATCGAACTTGACCGATTTCAATCGCAATCGTAGGAAATGTAAATGTACATAGATAATGAATGATACATTATAGATTTCTCATTATATTCAATACAATTGACCAAAAAATAAGCTTGATTTTCAGTACTTTGAATTCTTTGAGAATTTCGGGGGGGGGGGGGGGTTCAAACCCTGCCGCCCCCCTGGCTACGGCCTTGCTCAGAAGTGTTAGAGCGAGAAGCTATAAGTGGAACAAAAAGTTCATGAAGAAATAACTACAACAATATACAATAATAACGACTAATAACGAAAAATAAATTCGTATGCAATGAAAAAATCTGCCAACAGTCTGGGCGAAATTTTATTATTTTTCGGATCAAAGTGCGGAAAGCAGTTAAAATTGGGTCGCGATAGAATGTACATGCCACTGCTGCGACGCAGTCAAAGTTGGAGTATGACATCAGTAGTTTAGAGATAAGAAGATATCTTGGAAGTTAATTTAACTAGTCCCTAGAATAGAAATGAAAATATCTAAAATATAGATTTTTAGCCGGTTAATCATATCTCAAGGCCATGTAGACGACTCGAACTTCGGTATACTATTTACACTAAAAGCTCATAGAAGTAAGAACCAATTTGTTGCTTCATCAGACTTGAGATATGGCGAATTGTGAAATTGTATACAAGCCCATTACATCCACTTGTAGGTCGATTATCGACCAATTGTGAAATAGATTTATAGGAGATTATATAAAAAGTCTGTGGAAGTGAAAACCAATCTGATATCTCATCAAATTTAAGAAATATGTCGAAAGCTGTGACAAGTATTCAAACCCCATTACACTGCCTTGAACAACTAAACATCCTAAAATCAACTTTTTGGCGATTATATAGGATGCCTTATTAAGTAAAATTGAACTCGATATCTCATCAGATTCTAAGAAATATGTAGGAATTTGGGGGTGGAATATCCAAAAATCCTGAAAGAAGTTTTTAGATAAATATAAAGAAAGCTCGAGGAAGTAAAAACCATTTCGATATCTTATCACTCCTAAAATAGCCTCTTAGAGGTTGAAAAGGGAAAAAAACTGGAAAACGGGTTTTAGTCGATTATGAAACAAGATTGTGGAAATGAAATGTTATTCGACATATCATCAGACCTGAGGGATATGGATGAATTCATGAAATTGTTTACAATCCCTTTACACCTTCTTAGGGGTAGAATTTAAAAAAAAAAACCTGAAAACACTTTCTAGACACTTTTGTGAACAATCCGTACAACACAAGAAGAAGACTTAAGAGATATGACGAAATTCGTGAAAATATATGCATTCCTTTTCACTGATCACTTTTTTATCCCCCCTTCCGTACACCAATGAACAATTTTTCATCTGAATTACTTTTCTAGTTGATCTGCATATATTCCAAGTTTCAACTTTCTAGCATAAGCCGTTCTATAGATTGGAAAAAACACACCACACTCCCGAAGCATACCATTCATATAAAAAACTATTTTTTTTACCACGCCACTACTGTAACTCTACTGTAGATCTAAATACCAAATTTCAGCTATCCATCATTATGGGTTCCCGAGATATAAAAATCGGAACTTTTCCTTCTCACCCTCACCCCCATACCCACATCTCCAACAATTTTTTTCTCCGCCAGGGGTTTATTAGGCCTACCTACTTCTCGTAAAAATTCTAAGCTTGTATCTTAAACTGTTCTTGAGATATGAGACGTAATTTTTAGAAAATGACTTATCCTCCCACTGCCATGCTCTACAGATCCCTTCAAAAATGTTATTTTCAGCAAACTCTAGTTGTCGACTTCTAAAAACCGAATTTCATTTTTCCAGCGTAATTGGCTCGTGAGATATCATCTACTAAAGTTTTTGACCCCCACTCCCACATGCCAGTGACCTCCATCGAAATTTTGTTTTCCATATAATCTCTTAGTATACCTACAGACAATCATTAAGTTTCAATTTCATGGCATTAACCGTTTGGTTGGTTGGCTGGTTCACGTGGTGGCCCGATTCCAACCTACATCCAAGGGTTTTATTAAGAGTAAGTAAGTAAGAAATAATATTAGGAGTAGAAATAAGTGTTTCTTAAAGAGTGCTAATTTTACACTTTTTTTAGAGTGTAAATTCAAGAGAATATCCAGTGAATTTGCTGCTATCGAAGTTGAAATTTACTGATTGCAAATTGAAATTTACTGACCGAAAATTGAAAATTACATTACATCCCAATGTAAATTTACTTGAAAAGGTGTGGCATATTTGCCTACTATTCAAAAGATGTAAAATTCAATGGATTTTTTTTACTGTGTGGTCTTTGAGAGCTAATGAAGTAGATTTAGAGTTTTACAGAGACCTGCACTCAAAGAAAAATCCTTGGTAACATTGACAAAAAGTATTTGTTGAATTTCAACAGTGCAGTTTTGTCATAATGATAAAAATATGTCAGCATAACAAATAAAAATTATTCAGTTTGATAAACTTTTGTCATATTGATAAAAATTCGACGAAATTCCAGTTCGTTCTTTTAACAAAACATGTATTATCGAAATGACAAAATTTTCTTTCATATTGATCAATATTTCTATCAAATTAACAAATTTTTTGTTAGTTTGGAAGAAACGGCTTCTGATAAAAATTTTGTCAGAGTGACCAAAAGTAAACTGCAAGATTTTATTATATTCACAAAACTATTTGTTAAATCAACCAAAAATTTTTGTATGAAAGATGAACACGATTCCATACGTTCTAGTTCTATTGCGACCTTTGTGACTGACTGGTTGAGTGTGAAAGTGGTCCGTGTAAAGTGAAAACTAAGTTAAAATTTACTTCATAAAATATCTGGAACTTGACACAAGGTCATCTGGAAGGTAAGTTTTACAAATTATTTATCTATTTAAAGAATTTAGGAAAGTTTAAAATAATATGTTTCAGACGCCTATTCGAAACGATAAAGAAACTTTATAGTTTTAATTAAATTTAAAATCTAAGACTTAATATGAAATGTTTTTTATGCAAAATTAGCCTTTCGAGTGAACGACTAATTATAGACTGACAGAGATATCCAAGTCAACTTCAACAGCAGAAATTTTAAGAAAGTGGAAAGCATACAAGCGTCCATTGGGATATAAACTTGTAAGCTTTATTATTATTGGAAAAAATTCAACATTTGATTTATGTAATAATTATCCATATTTATACAGATTAACACAGATTTCAACGCAGTGTATCCCGATGCAAAAGGCTTTGTATTAAAATGTCCTGCCCTCACAAATAAGTTAATTGAATTATTAACGGAAAAAATAAAAGATGCCGCAAATCTAGAAATTTTAAATGGGATGAAGAATGCGGACTCAATATCTGACAGTAAGCCTGTATTGAAATGCATCATACGATACTTAAAATTTATTTATTTTTTTTCACAGATGGCAGATTTGCAGCAATGTTTTATGTCTTACATGCGGTCTTCATTCCAACTGGCAAATCAAGCCAATTGCAAAATAGCAAAAGGTTGCATGTAAGACATTCCATTAAAGACTCCCAGAACTCCTTCATGCTTGTCGGTAACACTTTACAAGAGGTAGAAGACACATTAAAAGGGTTGAAAGAAAAAAAAGAAGCCATTCAGCCTCTGTTAATCATTACTGGAAGTATTATGGAACCAAGGGATATTCTGGTTTATTTTGATGAGATTAAATATATTTTTTTTTCTATTTTACAAGCAATTGACAAATGCTTTAAAATATTTAATATATTTCATTTACAATACCCATTACCAGCTTCTTTAGTGTGGCGTTTTTTACAAAAGTTTTTTTATGGTATTGTAACGGCTTACGATAAAAGTCATCCTTTTATAAGCTAAATATGTAGTGAGCTTGAAAGCTATAATTAAAAAAATTTTATTTTTCCTCTTATGTGATATATTATAATACTATTTTTCTTTTAGTTTTTTGAATACATTTTTTTTTAATTTTTTTCATTTATACTGAAGGTTTTATTTATTTTTTTCTTTTGGAGAAATCCGTGTAATATTGTACCTAAGAAGTATCTACACTCAACCGATTTTAATCAAATTTTCAGGGAACGTGTAGAAGAGTCTCGAGATGGTTCCTGTGAAGTTTGGTGCCAATCGAATCAAAAATAATTCTTTTTTTCGACATTTTTCAAATTTCTTCGCTATTTTAGTTCCCTGGTGCTCAAACTGTTTATTTATTTGTCCCTATGCCATCCATCCATACAAACGTAAGCGTATTCAATAAAACCATTGTCAATTTGACAAAATAAACAACAAATCACTTTTGTTACAAATACAAAAAAATTGGTGATTTGATAATTTATTTTTGTCATAACTACAAAAACTACAAAATTTTTACTGAACAATTTTTTCTCAATTCAACAAATTCTTTTGTTATCTTGACAGTGGGTTTTTGTCAAAAAATATATGAAATTTGTCAATACGACAAAGCATTTTGTTGGACGTATATTGACCGAAGTTTTGTCAAATTGAACTGAATTTTTGTCAATGCTACCAAGGTTTTTCTCTGAGTGTGGGACTGGAATGGGTTATCATATCCATCCGGAGCTGTAAAAAAAGATAATCAATTCTCCAATCTTATTTTTCGAGATCTCATATCAAAGTAATGCTTTGAGCATTAGGCTCGAAGTCTGGTTCTAGCTAGAGCCGGACACTCGTAAAGAAGGTGGATAACAGTTTTCCTCTCATTTGCATCCACACAACTGCGGCAATTGAAGTTAAAGGGAATACCCAGTCTGGCCGCGTGGTCGCCGCCAGTGACCCGTGCTGACCGCCGTGAGTCTGAAAACGTCTAAACGGCTCCTGCTCAAGAGGTCGTCTGTTCTGCTCTGGCAGTAGGATGGCCATATCTTCCTAGATAGTCCTCTCCATCTGGAGTTCGCGTTTGTAAGAAAGTCGGAGGATATTTGGCGCTTAATAGGCCCTAGTGGTACTTGAACGGATTCCACGAGAGCCCTGAAGAGCTGAACCTTGTCTAGCTAATTCGTCTGCCCGCTCCTTACCCTCTATCTTGCTGTGACCTGGGACCCAAAGCAGAGTAACTTTGACCTGACTTCCTAAGTAGGCTAGCTCCTCCCGGCACTGTTCAACAAGTTTAGAGGAGGTGGTAGCCAAATCTAAGGCCTTCATTGCGGCTTGGCTGTCAGTGAGGATTACCATATTTTGCTTTGGTGTAGAATCTTGCTTTGAAGTCCGACAAGCCTCCCGGATCCCCAGTATCTCCGCCTGGAAAACCCTGGAGTAGTCCGGTAGGTGGTAGGACTTTCCGACATAGTGTGTCGTATGTGCCTGAGAAAACTCCCGCTCCGACTCCGCAGTTCATCTTAACCGTTTAGGAGATATCTATTTTTGAATGTCTCGATCTCAGCTTTGTAGCGTCTCGGACGCATTATTTGCCCAATCCCCACTTCCAAAACCCCTTACCATAGAGATGACAAGCAGCGACTGATTTCAAGGCGGACGTCGTCGCATTCACTCACACGCAAAACAACAACAATTGACATAACGACCCTGTTTTGTCTCACTCGGTGGCTTGTCGTCTCCAGTACATATATCTCTATGCCCCTTACTAGTATCGACAATTTTTTGCAAATGGGTCCACTAGTAAAGCCTTCTACCATAAGTAGTTGCTGGGGTCTAGAAACCAAAATTCTTCCTCTAAAACACCTCCACTCTCACTAAACTCTTCAAAAGGTGGCTAACGGGGTCAGCCTAGGAACAAACAAAATCAATTTAATTGCTCGAAGGGTTTGGAGGCTACGAGTCCTCAAATAATTTTGCGTACGGCAGACGGCGTACAGACTACAGACGGACTGAAATTCGTTTTTGCTTTTTAGTGCCCATTAATCATGAAACGTAAAAAAAATTTCAGGGTAGCAAATTTAAAGACGTATTCACGTTAAAAAATGTTCTATAGTGGGGGGCAATCCAGAAAACACGATGACAAACAAATCGGGAGATAAAGTTTGGCATTGTAGCTCCGAATCTATTGTCTACATCCAAAATTAATTTATACCACTCGATAGCCAAAGGATCAGAGAATTTAATACGTTGTTAGGTGACGCGCGCGATGGAGATGGGCGCGCCGCCATTTTGTATTAGTTTGGCCTCGTCTCATAACTTCCGCTTAGTATAATTTTTGACTCGGACGACGCTCGTTTAGGTTTCAATCGACAGCTTTCGTCAGGACTCATCATTTTTGTGTATAAAAAAAGTACTGTGGGGAGTGGTTAATGGGAAATTACGAGTATATGTGGGTAAAGTTAAAAATTAAAAAAATTTAACACAATGTCGGCATATACTCGTCGAAAAGCCAAGTCGAAATACATAAATCGTATAAGGTTGGAGAGAGCTTCTCATGAGCTATCCAGTGACACCCATGAAACTCCATATGAACGAGTTAGGCGGTGCCGGTAACGCAAAAAAATTAAAAGTAGCCCCTAAAATTGTACCTACTGTAAAGTATGCGTAGACGTATTCCCCAAAAACACACGGCCGTATCCCCGACACAACCACACCAGTTTTTTCTTTTACAAATCGATAACAATACTTTATTATTAAAATAATCAAGTTCTTGTTTTACTTTATTATAATATTTCAGTAATTAGAATATTACTTAGCAGTTTTGAGAAAGAACTCAGCGCGCTCACCATAACTGGTATTGCGATATGGCACGCGCGTTGCGATAGGATCATAGCTCGCATCGCGAACATCGCTCACATTGTAATTCCGCCTTTAGTCTAAATTTGAAAGTTTCAGATTATGGTAAAAGGGAAATTTTGGTGCTTTAGTGTAGTAAACTTCGCCATAGCCAGTCCCAAGCGCGGTTGAAAAAAGAGGAGGGCATGGAGTTATCCTGAATGGCCATGAACACCAGTGCGTCTCAGGAAGTAGGTATGTGTGACATAATTGGACTCGCAGCATAGCTGCGAGAACTCCAGCATATCATATCTAGCTTAAAACTCCCACCCTTTTCCTGCCAGGGTGTAATAAAGAAGTAGGACTTGCCTTCCAGGCTCGGGGGTTGGGCGATGTGTTAACAACTCATCCCCGGAAAACCAACCTAGTTTCGAAGCTTGATCCACCGCCTCGGACTGAATTGTTTCAACGGCAACGACCACGCAAACGAAAAATTAAAACTGGTGGACGCGGTCACTGAACCGAGAAGGCTGGAGTCGGCACATTCAGGAGGCCAAGGTCCGATTTGGACTGTAGCGCCATTGTAAGTAAGTAAGTGTAGTAATAGGTAAGTCCCACATAACATAAGTAATAGGGTAATTAAACCCTTTGCATAATCAATTTAGAACTTCACGACAAAGTAATCCACAATTTTGTATAGTGTGATCCATACAGTTCCAGTTACAGAATTCTATTTCGCATATATAGAGAAATCCTCAGCAATACCAGCAGCTGTAAGGGTATTTCGGATCGTAGGCATGATACTGATGAGTCAATGCCACCCAATAACAAACCAGTTCTTTCGGACCTAGTCCAACACAGTTTCAAACTGCCTTCTCTAGTGAAGATTTTTCAACCTGGCAGGTCCTTAATTGTAGTATCCAGGGCAAAGATCGATCCTAGTAGGGATTTTCATGTTACACACAGAAAACTCCTCTGACGAAAATGGTATGGTATAAGGGGTGGTAATGCTATCATCCTCCTTCACTTAGACATTATTGTTCGTTCATTGTGCTTCCCGTTTAAGTATAAAAACTCCTAGAACTTAAAGCCATTTACTAGCTTTTATAAAGTTTGCTATGTTGCATAGCTTTCCCTTATCAATATCTCCGAGGTCATCGAGGAAATGAGCGCCGAGGTTCCGTCTTCTCGTTCTCGATAGGGCCGGATATTCACATAAGACGTGGAAGATTGACTCCTCCACTTCTGGAGCAGCTACGACAGAGATCATTTGCCTCGGCTCCCTGTCGTCTAGCGTGTCTACCGATCAGGCAGTGCCCTGTGAGCACTCCGATTAGTGTGCTTGCATCCTTCCTGCTCAGGCTCAGGATATACTTACTTTTCCCGTGAAGAGCCGGGTGTAGTCCAGTGGTAGTGTACTAGGTCTTGAAAACTTTGCTACCGGGGTTCAATTCCCACTCAATGTACTACTGGTGCTACTGGTTTCAGAATATTAATATAAATCGTGAACAATGCGGAATGTTTAATAGGGTCACTTGTAAAGGATTTAAACCTGAGCAAATGAGTTCTGTTTACATTCTTATCAGATTCACAAATACCATCAGAGCTGGCAGACAGTAGTTGATTTGCTATAGGCAACTTTGCTGTTCTGGTAGATCGTATCACAGCCAATAGTACTGAAAAATTATGATCATTAACACCTGCTACACTACACTACCATACCCGGCCCGATTCCTGATATTCCTTCCCATTCCTAAAACTGAATAAGTTCGGTATCCCCTTTCTTCTCCACAATTCCTTCCAACTCTCCTCTCCTTCGCACCAAGAAACACGGAAAAATATTTGATAGAACAATACCGCGGCCAATTGGGCTCGGTTTGCTCTTAAAAATTAGCCAAAAAACAGCCATCAGCCGTAGGCGCCGTGCCGTGGTGCAGTGGGATCACAACGGACCCATCTAGTGGTCTATGTGTTAGCTATCTCTGCCAATAGCTACCCACCTAACCTAACCTAACCTTCCCGTGATCATATTCAGGCCAAAGAGTTTTTGATATTGAGCATGTAGTTAGGTTTGACCATCTATTGCCTGCCCGCTGCAAGCATATTGAGTCGATAGACCCTCTGACGAAAAACAACCAACAATTTTCTTCACCTCACAATTCTGTTTCCTTTGCTTTTATTCTTGCAGAGTAGCATCTTCTCCAGTCAGATATATCGTTACGTGCAGTGGTCTTCATAGCTCTGACACTGAAAAAAACCTGGCAAGGTAGCGCCTCATGAAAAAATAAAAAAATACCAACATAGTATCCACAGTAAGAATCATCTATTGGTAGCCAAAAGCTTGTCATTTTATAGGAATCATCGCCCTCATCTCCAGAACAGAGACACAGAAGAGGAACAAGCATGTAGGGATAAGAGATATGGAAGAATAATAAAATACCTGTTCAAATGCCATTTCCCCAACTCTGGAAGCGTCAGTTATTCTACAATTTGTCATTAATTCGAGATACAAGCACCAGGTACATTCCGTTTATTCGCCTAACATTCAAACACAAGTAGAAAGCTTGCAATAAATTTGCACTTGTTACTGGATTGTCGCTCAGATCTCTCAAAATAAAAAAAAGAACAAAAAGAGCTAGGGAGCTGTGTCTCCATATCGAAGAGCAGCCCGTATAATCCTTGACCTTTTCAAAGAATATACTTCCATAGTATGAAAGGCTTAAGTATTGATCAACCATTCCAAACAATAATCCTCAAACAAACAACCACCGAAAAAACAACCTAAAAACTCACCTGTGGCGTCCTATTTTCCTCGCTATAGTTACACTGGCATCCTTCTTCGCAGCAGAGTCGTACTAGTTCGTGTTCGCCACAGGTACATGGCTCCTCGTCTTCCTCGTCATAGGCACAATCTTCCCGAATTAAAATTATATAATCGGCCTCGAAAAACTCATTACGTGTCTCGTCGAAAACGACACGATTCTTGCGTACCGGTGGCGGTCGATTGGGCTTCTTAAGAAGTCCCCGTAAGGGTCCATTTAATTCGCGCATTGTATCCGAAAGTAAGGGATGAAGATGATGGTAATGATGGTGACGAAACCAAGGCACTGCTTCGATTAGACAACACTGAGACGCTATTGAAGACGCTGATGACGACGACAAGGACGATTCATTGCCAATAAAACAATTGTTATTACTTCCGCAATAGGTTTCTACTTCGAATTCGTCGTAGCATTCGAGCGTTAGATTGGATTTTTGAAAGTTGTTCAAGTATCGAACATCGAATTCGGAACAAGTTACACGTCCGACCGGACCAAAATTCGACGAGGACGAAGTTACTGGCGGCTCGAGGACGCTATTATCCTGGCTCGCGCTCACACTCCCCTTCACGGGTTCGTGAAACAAAGGACGATTATGTTTCTTATCAACATCAGAAGCATCGTTATTTCGCGCTGTAGCACTATTTAGCTGAGCTGAAGGAGCTAGTACGGACGGTTCTAGTGGATTATGTCTGGCGTCTGAAGGATTTTCATTGCTTGAAGTGCTCTCAATACGCTCGTTGGTAGTCGTGTTGCCATCCGATTCAGCTGTTTTATTTACATGTTGCACTTGATTTAAAGGCGCCTCTAGTTTCACTTCAGCTTCTTGAGGGCGGGGGTTGTTTTGTTCAAGCTGCACAAAGGACTTATTATTTAGGATAACATACGAACATCCTGGATGTAGGAAATTGTTGATTGTTATAAAATCGACACTGGCTGGATCGATGTCCGAACTCGTACGACACGTACACCGAGCTTCCAACGACGACGACAAGGACGAATGTATCCCTGTCCCAGATGATGTACACTTGCTTAATTCCTGTAAACAAGTATGTTGTTTCGCTGCTACGACGGGTGTATTAGTGTCGATTGAGGTGGATGTGTCGTTTCGAAATTTGCAAGTACATTGCTGCTGATGATGACGATGATGGTAATGGTGGCTATTATTAGAACCGTCTGTCACAGTGCATTCATCCTTAAGAAGTTTCTTCGTAAAGACGAACCCTTTAAAATGCTCCTCAAGACGTTTCAAACGATTGCTAGCCTCGAAATTGTCACCATTTTCGAGTCCCGATACTGCAACGTTTTCGTCGCAGCTCGATGATGTTGTGGGTGGTTGTGGTTTTGAGACACCACCTGATTCTTTCAGAAAATCGCACGGAAAATTTTCGAATCCTTTCGGATCGCTGAAGTCGATTAAAAATTGCTCGTTAGAGTTCGTTAGCGGTAAACTTTTCTCGAAGCTTTGTCCTTTTTCACAACTGTTATTAACATTTCGTTCGAAATTATTTTTCACAAACTCGTCACTTTTTATCGATGCTACGACATTGATTTCTTCGTTGGCCTTCGATGCGGATAGATTTTCTGCACCATTAGGTGTACAATGGTCGCGATTAGACGACGATTCTACTGAACACTTTTCTTGGTTTTCGCCTTTTTCTTTACAGGCCAGCACATTTTCTTCACTTTCGAAAAGAAGCTCTTTCAAAGTTTTCAAACACACTACCGATTTTCTACGATTCGCTGTCTTACTATCACTACACTGGACTTCGTCATCAACGACGTCTGGGTGAAATAGTCCTTCGGAATAGGTGGAAACCTTGTTTTTGGTAGAGCTCTCGCCGACGGACGTATTGACCTGGTCAGAGACGTCTTTTTCGATCGATGATGTTGGATTCCTTCGGCGACCGTGAACACACAATGGCGAATGGGAAATCGGTTTTGCGCATGTTTTACATAAAATCGTGAAATAAGAGCTTTTCGCTGTCGTTTTTGTTGGTGCTATTGTACAAATGGCACCTTCGTCGGAGAAAAATTCCACGGCCGGAGAGAAAACGTGCAATGCGCACTGAGCCATTTCACCTTTCATAGTGTCACCGATGCCATTACCATCAGCACCCACGACAGCACCAACATCATTAATACCATTACCACCGTTGCAACTACACTTGCATAGCTCGTCATCTTCAATGAATTCTTGGACAACGTCTTTGGTATTGTCGTCTGTCTTTATACAGGCTAAACCCAGATCAGCCCCAGCATCGCTTTCGCTATGGTCTTGCGAACAATTTGGCCCTCTTATCGTCAATGTTTTCGTTACAGCTGTTCTGATTACACTTTCACCCAGGACTCGATCATTGGTCATCGCTAAGCAGTTTCTTCACTCGAAGATTTATTCAGATTCGATTCGAATTCGGCGAACGCTGAAAGAAGTTTGAAATTGAATTAGTAAATTTTGTGGGAGCACTTTAAAGTTAAGCGTCGTTGTAGCATGAAGGATGCTTCAATGGCCTCGTTAAACGAGTTTGGTATACAATTTTCATTGTTAAATCAGACATGGAAGGACTACCGCTCCAGCGTGGACATTTTATGATGCAGTTGTTATTTGGTTGTACAAATTCTCATTTGCTTGTTGGTTATTTAATAATTGTTTATTTTAATATTGCAAAATCGTGATCTAGCTTAGTACCAGGATCTAATTTATTATTATTTTCTCTTCACCATTTTACTTTACTATTTCAATAATACAGTATTGTTATCGATTTTTAAAAAAAAAAAATTTCCTACCCTCAAAATTTTTTTTTCACGTTTCATGACGAGTAGACACGAAAAAAGCGAAAAAAAATTTCAGTCCGTCTGTCCGCCGTACGCCGTACGCCGTACGCCGTACGTCTACCGGTGTACGCAAAATTGTTTGAAGCCTCGTAGCACCCAAACCCTACAAGGTATTTAGTTCAATTTTTTTTCCTGGGTAGAGTGGGTAGGCCCCCTGAAGTGACCAAATTTGGAGGGGTTGGGGTGAGAGGGGAAAGGAGGGGGCAGCGTTTTAGACGGAAAATTTTGGATTCTAGATCTCAGCAACCGCTTATACTAGAAGGCTGAAATTTGGAATTTATATAGAGCTTCGATAGTGGACCCATTTGCAAAAAAATTGCCGATATAGGTGAAGGGGTTTGGGAGTGGGGGGAAAAATAATGCGTCCGAAACGCAAGAAAGGTGAGATCGACACATTCTAAAATCCATATCTCCTAAACCGTTAATGTTACGAAATTGAAACTTAATAAATATCTGTAGGTATACTAGGAGAATAGATCAGAAACAAAAATTTGAGTGGGGGCAGTGGAGTACGGGGGTGGGGGGTGAAAAACTTTAGATTACGATATATCATGAACCAATTGTACTAGATAAATAAAATCTGGTTTGTGTATAAAGGTTGACAAATGAAGTTTGCTGAAAGCCAAATTTTTTAAGGGGGCGGTGGAGCATGAAAGTGGAGGGGATAAGAATTTTTCTAAAAAATCACGTCTCATATCTCAAGAACAGTGTAAGATAGATGCTTCAAATTTTTACCGAAAGTAGGTCTAGTAGACCCCTAGCGGAAAACAAAATTTAGGAAGTGTGGGTGTAGAGGGTGAGGGTGGAGGAGGGTGAAAAGGAAAAAGTTCCGATTTTAATATCTCGACAACCTATAATGATATAAAGCTGAAACTTGGTATTTGTATAGAGCTATATTAGTAGCATCTTGAAAAAATATAATTTTTTATAGGAGTAGTATGGTACGGGGGTGGGGGGTGTTTTTCCTATCTATAGAACGGCTTATGCTACAAAGTTGAAACTCGGTACGTTTATTTAAATCAACTAGAAAACTAATTTAAATAAAAAAAATTTTCAAATTTCCATTGGCGTTCAGAGGGGGGGGGGGGGGGCAAAATAAATGATCAGTGAAAAGGGAATGCATATATTTTCACGGTTTTCGTCATATCTATAAGGTCTTCCCAAATATTGAATTCATTTTTATTCTACGGTTTCTTCATATAAATACCTAGAAAGTGTTTTCAGGATTTTTTTAAATTCGACCCCTAAGGGGGTGCGAAGGGGGTTGTAAACTTTTTCACGAATTCTACTATATCCCCACGTCTTATCAGATATCGAATATCTTTTCAGTTTCACGTGATTGCGTAATAATCGCCTAAAACTTGTTTTTAAGTTTTTTCCTTTTTCAGCCCCTAAGAGGGTATAAACGGGTTGAACACGTTTTCACGAGTTTCGTCATTTCCTTTAGAAGTGATAAGAAATTGAATTGGTTCCTACTTTCTCGTGCTGTCTTTATATTTATTTATTAACTCCTTTCAGGATTTTTGGATATTCAACCCCCAAATGGGTGTAAGGAGGTTGCATATCTGATGATATATCGAATTCATTTTTACTTCCTAAGGTTTCCTATATAAAAAAGCCAAAAAGTTAATTTTAGTATTTTAGATATTCAATCCTAATGGGTGTAAGGGAGTTGTATTCTTTTCAAAGTTTCGACATATTTCTTAGGTTCGATGAGATATTGGATTGCTTTTCATTTCCACAGACTTTTTATATAATCGCCTACAAACCCATTTTTCAATTTTTCGATATTCAACCCCCAAGGGTTTGTATATGTTTTCACAATTTTTGCCATTCCTTAGTTTTGATGAGATATAAAATTGATTATTACGGCCAACCAATTCACGATTTTTCGAATTTCCAGAACCAAGGGGATGTGAAGAGTTTGCTTACGTTTTCACAAATTTTTCAAAATGCGTCATGTCTCATGAGATATCAAGTTGCTTCTTACGAAATCGTCTAAAAACGTGTTTCACAATTTTTTCGAAATTCAAACCCCAAGTGGAAGTAATGGGTTTGTATACGTTTTAACAATTCGTCATATCTCTTAATTCTGATAAGGCATCAAATTCGTTTTTGCTTCTATGGGCTTTTAGTGTACATAATATACCGAAATTCGAATAGTTTACACGGACTTTTTCAATGTTTAATCGACTAAAAATCTCTATTTTAAATATTTTTATATTAAGAACAAAAATAATTTTCCAAGAAATCTAATAATCCCGAAGCAACTCATGATACACTCCGACTATGACTGCTCCCGAACTTTGACCCGAAAAATAATAAAGTTTCGCCCAGACCATTGGCAGATTTTTATACTGTAGGCGAAATCTGTCGAGTGTAATAAGTTTAATACACACTGTTTTAAAAAAATTTAATTTTCAATCCAATTTTTACTTGAAATTTCCAGTGTATTTCATTTTTTCAAGTAAAATTACACATTTCTATCACTTTTACATGAAATTATGTACTTTTCAACTGAACCGTACAATGTACAAAATTACTCACCATTTCGTGTAAAATTAACTATATTTATATATGAATTGAAAATTACGTTCTTTTTCGTGTAATTCTACTTATCTATTTGAATTTTACGACGAAAAAGATGTAATATATGAAACCACGAAGTAGGCGCTTCGTTCGATTTTGTTTTCTACTGAAATGAAAATGAAACGCCTTCAGTAGCGCAGTGACTACGCGCGCCAAACCTACGCAGCAAAATTGAACAGCAGCAGAATTGAACGCGGGTTCGATTCCTACCTACATCCAAGGTTTTTATTAAGAGTAAGTAAGTAGAAAATAATATTAGAAGTAGAAATAAGAGTATCAAAGAGTGCTAATTAAAAACTTTTTTAGAGTGTAAATTCAAGAGAATATCCAGTGAATTTGCTGCTTTCGAAGTTGAAATTTACTGATTGCAAATTGAAATTTACTGACCGAAAATTGAAAATTACATTCAAACTGACTATTACATCCCAATGTAAATTTACTTGAAAAGGTGTGGCATATTTGCCTACCATCCAAAAGATGTAAAATTCAATGGTTTTTTTTTACTATGCAGTCCAAAAATTTTGTTAAGCATAGAAAGAAAAAATCGGCCAATGGTCTGGCCAAAACTGCATTATCTTTCGGGACAAACTCCGGGAAGCGATTAAAGTGGGGTTGTACACTTAATCTACATTTTTGAGTCATAGTCCGAGACGTAATGTAACATCGGTTTTCTCTAACCAGGGAAAGTTAATATTATCACTGGAATAGCTTTTTGTAAGATACACTATTCAACATTCATCCGTGATTCTTTATACAAACATTGAAATGAATGAACTATGTATTTACTATAAGGGAAAATGTCGATTTTTAGCCGATTTCACACATAAAACGTATTTAACCTCCTTACACTCCTTTCAGGGTTCAATAACAAACAATCCTGAAATTAGATTGATTTTTATTATTCCATATTACATTTTTTATATTTTAAGATGTATTAAATAATGCGATGCTCAGACCCTGCGGCCTTTTCAATTCGTGATTATTGTTTAGTTTTCACAAGAAGTTAATGAGTTACAATTTGGTGATATGAATAATGCGAGGAAAATGGGAATTGAAAAAAACTCATGGATGTTACTTAAACTAGAACTTAAGGCTAGACTTAAAACCTAAGATTTATACTAACATTAAAATTAACTTAAATGAAGTAGTTCAATAGCTTATCTAACTACGGAATTGTTGATACTAGAGAGAATCAGCGGGTTCTCCGAGTTTCTGCATTTTGAGGCAAACTTAGATGAAATATTAGAAATAATGTCGTCAACCGTGGGTAGAATTGCGATTTTATGTAATTCCCTAGTGGAAAAATGCCACGGTTTGTCCAGGATTATTTTTAAACATTTATTTTGGACAATTTGAAGTTTTTTCTTAAATATTTTTGCACAACTGATCCAAATGGGGGCTCCGTATAAGAGGATAGGTCGCATGACCGATTTGTATAGCAGCAGTTTGTTTTCCGTCGACAACTCAGACTTTCTGTTGATAAGGGGATACAATATTCTGATAGATTTCTGCATTTTTGTACAGCTTTGATTGATTTGTTCGTGGAGCGTGAGCTTTTTATCCAAGTATGTACCTAGGTACTTTATGTTATGGCTCCATTCTATACTTTCTCCCAGCATGTTTATGGTCGGATAAGGTAGGTACCTCGGTGCACGTCTTTTGGTGAAATACGTTGCCTGAGTTTTACTACTATTTATTTTTATTTTCCATATCCTGAAATTAGTTTTTACGCGATTATATAAAGAGCCTACAGAAGTAAAAATCAATCAAACAATCGGGCCGCAACTTTATTATTTTTTGGGTAGAAGTCCAGAGCGCTCTTAATGCTGAGATGCGGGTGGGTTACTATGCGGCTGACAACCTAAAAAATAACAATCCAAATAGCCTCCTGGTTATTCTTTAGGTTGTCAGTTGCATAGTAACCTACATCGCTTCTCAGCATTAAACGCGTTCCGGACTTCTACCTAAAAAATAATAAAGTTGCGTCCAGAGTGTTGGCAGATTTTTTTATTTATTTACGTATTTTTTTTATCAATACAAGATTCCATAGAAGTAAACACATTAAACCTAAGAGATTTTCAGAATCAGCGAAAACTTGAACAATACCTTACACCCCCAGGAGGTATAATATTGAAAAATACTTAAATTGGTTTCTTCTCCGACTATATTTAAAGCTTTTAGAAGTGAAAGTGAATTCCAAATATCAATAGACCTAAGAAATATATCGGAATTCGTGAATATGTACACAACAATTTTACACCGCCGTAGGGATTGGATATCGAAAAATTTGGAAGAACGTTTCTAGAATTTTGTATGTAAAGAGCCCGCAGAAGTAAACTCGCTTTGATAGCTCGACATGTCTAAAAGTTTTAACGAAATTCGGGAAAATGTGGATTCACGGCCATTTTTTTTACTCAACCTCTGAACGCCAATAAAAATCTGAACTTTTTTATGCTTTAATTATTCTAGTAGCGCATCTACATATACGTACTAAGTTTCAACTTTCTAGCATAAGCCGTTTCTGAGATATAAAAAACTACCCCTCACCCCTATCAAAAAATTTATTTTTCTAGGGTGTCTCTATAGTTGCTCCTTATAATCGTAAATGTTTAGCTTTCTATTCATTACGGTTTTCGAGAAATAAAAATGAGAATGTTTCCCTTTCTTCCTCTTTTCCCTATCACCCCAACCCCTTACACCCCTTCTAGAGGTCTACTGACCCCAACTCCTGTAAAATTTTCAAGATCATATCTGGTACGGTTTTTGAGATATAAAAATTAATTTTTTTTAAAAATAGTTATCTCTCACTTTCGTGCTCCACCTCCCCCTCAAAAAGTTTACTTTCAGTAGACTCTACTTGTGATTCCATATACTGAAACCAAATTTTATCTTCCTGGTGTAATTGCTTCGGCAGATATTATAATCCAAAGTTTTTCACTCGGGTTTGTGAGCTACGCGCCTTCAAAGGCTTTTGCGTACGGCGTACGACGGACGAAAAGTAAAATGTTCGTGAAAATGTTTACTCCACTTCTGTACAACAATTAAAATCTGAACTTTTTTTTTGCTTTACTTACTCGTGTAGTACAAAACATATTCGAACTAAGTTCAAGTTTCTAGCATAAGCCGTTTCTGAGATATAAAAATCACCTCCTACCCTCGTACCTTGCTACCACTATTAAAAAGTTTATTTTTCTAGGATGACTCTATAGTGGCTCCATATAGCCGTCTTAGTATTCTATCCTTTGCAGTTTTCGAGAAAGGAAAATCATAATATTTTTCTTTCCACCCCCTCCAAAATTTTTCATTTTAAAGAAAATAGACTTCACTTGTAATCTTATATAACACAAACCAAATTTAATCTTTCTGATATAATTGGTTTGGAACATATTGTAATCCAAAGTTTTTAACCCTCCCCCCCCCACCGCCACACCTCACCACCCTTCAACATTTTAGTTATTTCTAGGCTTTCAGTATCCTCTAAGACAACCACCAAGTTTCAACATTCTGACATCAATCATTCAGGAGATATGGTTTTCCGAAACGTTTCGGACGCATTGTTTTTGCCACCTCTATCACACCACTCAACCAATATCGACAATTTTTTTGTAAATGAGTCCACAATCATAGCACTCAGAAATTCCAAGTTTCAGCCTCCTAGCATAAGCGGTTCCTGAGATCTAGTAACCCAAATTTTTCGTCTAAAACGCGCTACCCTCCTCATCACACCCAACCCACCCAAAAGGTACAATTCGTAGGGGTTCACCAGATTTACCCACAAAAAAAAATTCAACTTAACGGGAGCAAACCCTTTTCAATTTTCGAAAAAACCATTTTTTTTTACATATTTCGAAAGTATAAAGCGTAACGTACGTTGTCCAAGAAATTGGGTCAGTTTGGGTCGAAAGTATGTCGTGTGCGGTGGATTTTTCAAAGCTAAAATGCCAAATTATACAAAAGGAACGCGAGGTATTGAAACTTTAAACGAGATTATCTCGAAACTGCATCTTCAAAAACTGCTCGTGTTGTAGCTCAAAAAGTTATGGATCGATTTGGCTGATTATTTGTGAGCTTTCTGTCTATATAAATATCGGAAGGATATACCTAAAGTTTTGAGGATATCGCGTAAATAAACCACTTTTTTGGGGTAAAAACTGTCAAAAAAATAGTCGAAAATTGAACATTTGCTTGAAAAGCCTAATATCTTTTTTGTTTCATATTTTGTTTATAATTTTATAGGTATATCCTTCCCATTCATCTGTCAGTATTCGAAAAATGTTTTGGTTTTCAGTTTAAGATCAATAGAAAAAATATGACAAATGGAGCACTTTTCGATGTCTCGCAAAAGACGCCTAAAGGAATACCCCGTAAAGACGCCATTTTGTTTTGTAAAACAAAAAAAAAATTATTTTAACAGTTGAAAATTGTAATAATATCATGTAAAATTTTTTAAATGATGCGATTATTTTATCACTATAAAAAAATTCATAAAAAATGACTCATTTTCGGGCGTCTAAAGGGTTTACTCCCCTTAATGTTTCAACGGGTTTGTGAGTTTCGCTCCTTACGCGCATAGCATTCGACGGAAAGACGGACATTTTCATTTACTTTTTTAAGGTTTAGTCCTAAAACGTATAAATACAAAATATTAGGGTAGCAAATTTTTTGAAATCTCAGGTCGATCACAATACTTTATTATTAAAAAATAACAAAGCGAAATTTAGCTGAAAGGGTTTAGCCTATAGACGCATTTGTGTACAGCGGACAGGCAGATTATTCAAATAATAAAGTAAAAATTATATTCAACTTAATTATATCGAATCAATGTATTTTTAATAAAAAATAATTTATGAATTGATTCAAAAAATTACGAAATCATTAGTTTTACTCAGCTTGAAGGTATTAGAAAAAGGGAAAATTTGCCTAGAAAAAAATACCAAAAGAAATATCAAACGCGTTGCTAACTGATCCGCTCCTCAGGCATATATTTTTTTTTTCATTTTTATCACATTATCATGTCAACTATCTTTTTTTCAATTTCTACTTTTACAATTAGTTCTATATAAATTCCAAGTTTCAATTTTCTAGCATCAGTGGTTCCTGAGCTTTCTATTATTTTTTTGCACATATTTCTCACAAGTTTTTTACTTTTGCTATTAACCACCCCTTAATAGCTGAAATATTTAATTTTAGAGAAGTAAATTGAACTGAAATTTAAATTACAGGTAGACGACTACATTTTATTGTTCAAAAAAATACAATTATAGATTATATTTTTGCACTTCTGCTGTACGAGATACCTACAAAAGTATGTTTTACTTTTTGTTAGGTTTAAAAATTTAACTTTCACGATTAAAACAAATCTCGTTTTATTAACTAAACCTTGCCAAGAAATATTGAAAGCATTGCAATAAATATACGAAGAAGACAACTTAACATCCCACTTAAGTTCCTCGAAACATTAAAATTTGTTCTACTTTCTACAGATCTTAAGCTTACTACTCCATAAATCCCAAGGTCATAGCCATGCTGAATAACCTATGAACTCTCTTTCACCTGTAAACACAGATACATATAAGAGATTGCTATGCCTTGATAGGAACCACATTTTGATCTAAAGGGTTATTCAATAGGTACATAACAATTTTGTATTATAGTACAAACGCACGCTTAAATTTTTTTGCTGGTCTGTTAATGTCAAGCCGTCAGTCAAGGTTTACATTTTTATCTTGGTGAAGTTCATAAACGAGCAACGTTTGAAAATTATCTCAATTATTCTGTGCTTTATTTCGGTATTTACATAGAAAATTTCATTGTAAATAAAACAGTATAATTCAAATAATTTTCGAAATTTAAGGGTGCGTTTGTTTTAAAATACAAAATTGTTACGTACTTATTGAATAACCCTTTATAATACTCAGAACAGGAATGTCCAGCCCAGCGTCTATACTTTAAGCATGTACACAACTAACAAATTCAGTCATTTGATTGATAGCAAATCGTTAAAACTAAAACACAACTAAACGTTTTTTCAATACCTTCACTCACAACCTTTTCCTCAAACATAACTTAAATATTTACTGCTTTCGGTGAATGCCATCAAGAAAATGATTAAACAGTTTTTTATTCGTTCTTGGTACACAATTTTAATTAAAGTTTAAACGTTACTCGACCTAAATCAAAACTTCAGCTCGTTTAATATGCGATAAGCAGAAGCCAAGTCGCTACGCTGGTGCAGCAAAATAGCGGGAATGAAATATGAAAATTCGTCACAAGAAAGAAAGTTTTATCAATAATGTCCTCAAAATTCGTGTCAGCGGTGCAGAACGTAGTCGGGGCAATTTCACTTTAATATTTTCGAAACTATGTACTCATGGTGATCGATTTGAATTTTTATTAAAGTTTTATAATTTTACGTTCGGTAAAGAAGGGACATAATTCGAGCAAATGTATACAATCCCTTTACACGTCCTTTAGGGTCGAATATCTAAAACTACGAGATTGAATTTTAAACTAAGAATTATATAAAAAGGCTGTAGAAGTTAAAGCCAATTCGATATCCCATCAGACCTAAGAAAATATGGTGAAAATTATGATAACATGTTCAAATCCTGTGCACTTTCCACCACCAAGTGATTGGATATTGAAAAAGGCTGTAATCAAAAAAGTTTGATAAACTACTGAGTCGAATAAGAAACATCTCACAACAATATTTTTACCCCGAAAACTTGTTTTTCAATTTAAAAATGTAGGTACTGCGAAACATTAACCAAACAATACCGTAATAAATTATATTTCCCTCTTCATAATGTAAAGCTGATATCACGTGACTATCACCTACGAAAGCTTCACTTTTGGAATGATTGCATAAAAACTTCAATTGGGCTTCCGATAATTAAATTCTCGAAAAAAATGTAATAATGTAATTGTTTTTAGTCCGTCGAGCCGGATATGCACGACCTTTGGCAGCCAAACGAAGTGAGTAAAATATTTTAGTCGCATTCGGTTGGGAAATTTTACTTTATCATATTTTATAAAATAATTATTTTGAGGATTGGTGGAATACAGGTTGGAGCAGGTGCTCCCTCTTGTTCCTCTCTAAGGATACTCTTGTTTGCAGCTCTCTTTCTCTTATAAAGTCGTTTACAACTACTTGAACACGGTTACTACTATCTTCGAATTTTCAAATTTATAAAAAAAAATGCAAATACCCCATTTTTTTAAGAATTTTATACGGTAGCTACAGCTGTTTTCTAATTGTAATGCTTTCAGATGTTGTTGAATAAGGCTAGCCGCACACTGAAAGAGCAAAAACAGTTTTAGTCAAAAACGTTTTTGACTAAACATGACTATGTCGCTGTTTCAATAGCAATTCAATGATCAGCGCACACTGATTAGTTGCGTGCCTTGAAGCGAGCTCGACTAATCAGTGTGCTCTGATCATTGAATTGCTATTGAAACAGCGACATAATCATGTTTAGTCAAAAACGTTTTTGACTAAAACTGTTTTTGCTCTTTCAGTGTGCGGCCAGCCTTAGTGCACCAACGTGTGACTTATGTATGGAAGCCTAATCAAGAATTTGAATATTGTCCGGATTTTATTCGAAGTTTGTCACCAAAAATGCTGCTTTTTTCTCAACACGGAACCGACTTCGAACGGGAAAATAGCACACCTTTTGTGTGGACTTATATAAGGTAGGCACTCGAAAGACTCGGTACCTTAATTTAATCTGTTTTTGTTCCTGTACTATTTAATGCTGATCACACTATCGAATGTTTTAAATTCCTGACTATGGGTTCTCTGTCAATGACGTTATCAAATTTCTAGGGTTTTAAGGACTTCTGTATGGCAGCTACTCGACGGAAGTAACGTACACAACTTGCATACACTTAGGCGTTGAATATCGATAAATGTGCAAAACAAGTTAGCGGCGCCTATATAAAGAGCCCGAGAAGTACAATTAATTCGACATCTCGATCGACCTACACTAATTATATACACATATGGCGGAACTCGTAAAAATAAATCGGTAATGCTTATCTAACATGTGGACCAAGTTTTAACTTTCTAGCAAAAGCCATTCCTAGAATAAAAAAAACGCCTAGGTAGATAGGTATGTAGGTGAGGGGTTAAAGAAAATATTTTAAACATTTTTTCCCGAGAATTAAAAGTCAAAATATATTGTTGAAACCCTCCGTACCGTGCACATATTTGTTTTGAATAGATAATTTCTCCAAATTTTGCTTATCTTTCAACTTAAAAAATTAATTACTTTTTCGTGCTACGAAAAAATAACTGGGAAGATTTTTTTCCCCAAATTTCTTAGTGAAAAATAGGCTTGAATTTGCATTTATATTAAATAGGTTCTGAGATATAAAAGGATCGAAACCCGATGAAAACTCTAAAGAGCCAAATTCTTTTTTTTTTTAAATAGACAAAATTAAATAGACCAAAGACAAGAAAGAAGATCTAAAAGAAATCATATCAATTCTCGCATGCTTTTAATTTTGAATTAAATTTCTTAAGAAACGGCTAGTCGAAATGTACACGTTTTTATTAAATTGAAGAGTACAAATTTTGGTTAATTGGAATTATTTAAAAAACGAGACCGTTAACTTACATATTTTACTTTATTATTTTTTATTAATAAAGTATTGTGATCGACCTGAAATTTAAAAAAAAATTGCTACCCTAGTAAACCCCAAAACAGCAAAAAAAAATGTCCGTCTGCCCACCGTACGCAAAATCGTTTGAAGGCGCGTAGCTTACAAACCCAATGAGATATTAAGTTGCAATTTTTATGATGGGTACAAGTTGGGGGGTTGGGATGTGAGAGAGGAGGAGGGCGTAGCGTTTTAGATGAAAAATATTGGTTTTTGGTGTGGGGAGGGGGGTGAAAAACTTTGGATTACAATATCAATTGTGCCAGAATGATAAAATTTGGTATCTGTATATGGAATTACTAGTGGACTCCACTGAATGTAAAATTTTTGAGGGGCGAGGTGAAGCGCAGAAGTGGGGATAGCCATTTTTCAAAAAATTGAATTTTTATATCTCAAGAACCGTATCAAATATGATCTTGAAAATTTTAGAGGAGTTAGGACCAGTAGACCTCTAGTGGAGAAAAATTCTTTGGGGGTGTAACATAAATTTATCGAAATTTGAATTTATTCTTTCAGGAAACTTAATTTTCAATAAGTTTGTTCTATGCGTAAATAATTGAGACACCAGGGTTTTTCTAATAGGAATATTTAAAGCATTAGGTAAAAATCAACACATCTTTAATCGATTTGGCGAATGAAAAAATGGAGCCTCAAGCAAATGTTTCGCCACTTTCGTTTTATATTAGTGTTTCAGTTACTTTGAAAACATTGTATGAATAATCAAAGTAGCTGATTAGTTGTCTAAAAAATTAATTAATGAAATAAAATTTTGTTGAAATTTATATATGAACAACATAACTCCTATTGTACAAATAATCAATAAATAAAAATTATTAAAACTTTAATATTAATAAATAATAATATGATACTAATTTTTTAATTTTTATTAAGACTAATAATTTTTTAATATATTAATTCAATGGATAAGAATTAAGTTTTACAAAAATCAATAATAATTGATTCAAAGGTTGAGAGATATTATCCCTACCTCTACAATACGGAGAAATTTTTATTTCAAATTTTTATGATGTTAGATTTCATGTTACAAATTTGAAGACGTATATAAAAGGATTGATTTACAGAGCAATCAGTGCTTCGATAGACTTCCTGAGAAAAATAATGCTATCAAACAAGATGCACATCCAATCCATTAATATATACTCGTATATCCTGATTATTGATAAGAAAAGAACTAACGATATTCAGTACTGGCACAATAACGCTTTAGTCATTATTTTCCGAGAAAATTATTAATAGCTCTATTGAGGTACTGGGGTCATTTCATCAAGAATCGCCAAAAATTACGAAATTTGTGACCTTACCAACGCCGATGTTTTTGAAAATTTATGTACTTGAAGAATTAGTGAAAAAAAATATAGTTTAAATGTTTTGTTTCTATCTCATTTGTTTTGTTAGTTATAGTTAAACATTTCGCAAAAATGGTGATAATTTTTATTCATATTTTTTTTATATTGCGACAACCTTCACCTTTAAAATAACCCTATTTTATTATTCTATGATAAATACTTTATTATTAAAAAATAATAATGTAAAATTAAATCGGTGATGGTAAGGTCACACCTGTGGCCGATTCTTGATGGAATGACCGACTGATAAACAGAAATTGTCTTGGATAAAAGTCGTCATTACTGACGGTTCAGAATTTGCGGTACTGAATATTCCACGAAAGACGAAATTTGATAATAAATCCTTTGGAACTAAAAAACAGAATTGTTTTCAAACAATTTTATCAGTACTGATGCTGTTTTGGTATTTGTATTTGTGTATTTGTTCAATACAAAGGTTTTAAATTCAGGACTCTAAATGAGATTATTTTGAAAAAGCCTGAAACCAGTCTTACGGCATTGATTACGTTTGTGTTCAGAACTAA
Source organism: Beris morrisii (assembly GCA_951812415.1). Classification (NCBI taxonomy): domain Eukaryota; kingdom Metazoa; phylum Arthropoda; class Insecta; order Diptera; family Stratiomyidae; genus Beris; species Beris morrisii. The sequence goes on from OX638311.1 coordinate 126,967,051, forward strand.
ACCCAGATGTCCTTTAGATTCTTTATACTGAAAAATTAGTACTAAAAAATTTATATCTAGGAAAGATCAAAATGTTATATCATAAAATATAAATGAAACAAAATATTTAATTTTCTACATTTATACACAGTAAAAATTTGTTACTACTCTCAGAGGCAATTTAGTGGCTACTCTGAAAGCAGTAAAATTACTATTGCCAAATTTATTTACGCACTCTTGTGATTTTTACTACTTACGATGAAACACATCACTATTAATGCGGAAATTCACACATAAGTGTAGAAATCAATCGCTAAAAATGTGTAAATTTGCTGCTAGTATGAAAGGCAAATTTTACAATGCGTAAAATTACAAACGGTGTGGAAAAACTAATACTCATATGTACTACATATGTACTACAAAAATGAGACATGTTTGTATTTGCTTATTATTATTATTAATTTATTGATAATATAAATGAATAAACTTCAAGCGAATGATCAGCAGATGAATTCCCAGACGTATTTTGAAGGGCAAAGGACACAGTAATCGACAATTGGATAAATTCAATGAGATCAATCAACACATGATAATTGGGAAAAAACCAGAATATTGGTCAAAAAGGGTAGAAAGTATAAAACACAATACATGTTTATTATATAAATTCAATTTATTTGTTTTAAAGCCACAAACTTTGCACGCTATAAACATTATTTTCTTTTTAAATTTTAAATCACGCCTTACACAAAACCACGAAGCAAGTGAATTAAACAACGAAGCGGTCAAGCGGTCAAGTTCGTATCACAAAAAACAAATTACTACGCATGAAGTATCAAAATTACATGCAAAATGTGTAATTTTATACACAATGAAAAATTTACACATTAAAAATGGGAAATTTCATTCGGTGTTGTAATTTTACTTTCCAGCCAGCAAATTCATGACGAAAATGTGTAAAAATACAAACTTTAAAAATTTCGAAAATACAAGTTTTCCGGGTTCAATACTGTTATTGTTTATTTTTGCGTGACGTTTCGGACTCGACTGAGTCCTTTATCAAACAGACTCAGTCGAGTCCGAAACGTCACGCAAAAATAAACAATAACAGTATTGAACCCGGAAAACTTGTATTTTCAATTCAAAATGTACTGTGAAAACAGTCACCAAAAAGTTTAAAAATTTCCCCTAATTTTGTTAAATTTAATGAAAATTTGTAAATTTACTACATCAATTCGGAATATTTTACTGCTTTAAGGACAGTTATTTTCACAATAATTTTTACTGTGTATGTATAATAAAAAAAAAAACTCTGTGTAAGTATAAACTGAAAAAAATACTTTATTATTAAAAAATAATAAAGTACAATTCCTATACAATAAGTCAATCGGAAGTTTCGAAGCAAAAAGTTATGAAAAACACCATGAAATTTCTTTCTCATGAAAATCGCTTTAAATTCTGAACAGAACTAAAGATAATTTGCAGAATTTTTTATGACAATGAACCCCTCTATCATGAACTTGTGTCTCAATGTACATAGCACTTTGTATAATGGCTCACATACAAATGTTCTGAAAATTTTTGCGTTATTGTCATTGTTTTCGAGGTTTAATAAAGCTGAAGTAAAAATTTTACAATATTCAGTCATGGTTTCTCCTTCGATACGGACAAAATTCTAACTTCTTACCCCGACCACTTATAAAATATGAATAGCCCTTCACATTTCTTTATTATAATAAATTTACAGTATTTCATTTAAAGTATCTCGACTGTGATATATTTGCATACGACTTACTTAAATTAGCAAAATATCCAAGAAATTAACATCGCTCCTCAGTACTGTGTAATAAATGTTGTACTCCAAACGCAGAAATAATTATATTAAACACACAAAGCGCACTATGGAACGTACAGTGGTTATACATTTTTGTTTAAACTTATTATCACTTTGCAATACAAACAACACAAAACAACATTCTTATAGGCACTCTTAGAACAAGACCTAAAACTTTTTCACTTCCGCATTACATTAACTAAGCAAACTTTTAAAATATCCGCGCACTGAAGATATTCTTTAAATTACAATTTTAATATCACTATGTAGACATGGTCGATTCCGTCACTGCACTAGTTCCACATCACCTACACGTAAGACGTTCGCCGATAGTTGCACAACTTTACTGCGGGAATTAAAGTAATAACCCGACTGTCCGGACTGGGACTCCCTGAAAATCGTTCCGCTCGGTGAACTCCCTCGGAACTTACTTTCCGTTTTATTGATATGAACGCTTCAGTAAGTTCTCGACGTTTATTTGTCGGCAGGTAAACAGGTAGGCAAAAATCCTTAAATTCTCTGATTCCCGTATAATTTCAATAAATTACTTATATAGGCTATATTTGAATTCGCCCATAGAAGACACCGAAGAAGAAGTTAGTCACACAATTCGATATAAGCGACTCGAAGACGGGATTGGGTACACCACTTAAGGAACATCCTATTGTAGTTTTGTTCCGATCAAATCGAAAAAAAACTAAAATTTGACGACTTCTATACCAAACTACCTTGAGCTGACTATGAAAGAAAAATTTTTTTCCAGGTATATTCTTCGTGTATTAGCCACCTTCCGTTCGTTTACTTCTTAACATTTACCCGGTTTGGAAAAGCTTCTTCAATCACCTGGGCCGCACGAAGACAATTGTTTTGTGCGAAGCTATAACATTGTGGGAAAATGTTTACATTATCTGAGTCCGGAACAATGACCTGTTGCCACCTGTTACCAGAAAAAAAAAATGTTATAAAAAACCGAACCGCAACGTAACGAGCTCAACCTTAGATTGATTCCGTCAACGTTTTTATAAATTAAATAATCAACAGATAAATACGCCGCCTTTCTAACAATTCTCCTGAGATCATCCGGACATGAGATTTTAATTTAAATAAAAAATAAAATTCACATTCGAGTGAAAGTAGAATAAAAAAGTCACTATATAATGCAGTTGAAAATTTCAAATCGAAAAAAAGATTTATCCGTTTGAAATGTCTTTATATGTTTCATGGGAAAATTGTGTTATAAAGTTATTATCTTAGTTCAGCCGCAAGATGTTTGAAAAGATATGTTTTTGCTTTAGAATATGTATTGGCACAGAAATCTACGAAAATGGCGTAATGGGACTAAAAAGTTATGCAAAATTTATAAACAAAACCCGAATTATTAAAAAAATAATCTGCCAACAGTCTGGGTGCAACTTTATTATTTTTTTGGGTAGAAGTCCGGAATACGTTTAATGCTGAGATGCGGTGTAGATTACAATGCAACCTCCTTACAACTCGATTGGTTTGAATATTAAAAAATCCTGAAATTAATTTCAAGATAAATATAAAGAAAGCCCGAGGAAGTAAAAACCAATTTGATGTCTATCAGTCCTAAGAAGTATGACGGAATTCGTCAAAACGTTTTCAACCCTTTCATACTCTCTTAGGGGTTGAACTCTTGAAAACATGTTTTTCGCAATTATAAAACAAGACCGTGGAAGGGAAAAGTTATTCGATATCTAAAATGTACAGAACCCCTTTACACTCCCTTAGGGGTTGAATTTCAAAAACACTGAAAGGCATTTATATGAAGAATCCGTGGAATACAAATTACTTCAATATATCAGAAGACCTAAGAGATACGACGAAATTCGTGAAAATATATGCATTTCATTTTCACTGATAATTTTGTTGGCCCTAATTCCGTACGCCGATGGATATTTGATATTTTTTTTATACAAATTAGTTTCCTAATAGATCTACATATAATCACGAAGTTTCAACTTTCTAACATAAGCCATTCTATAGATCCCCGTACCATACAATCCCTATAAAAAATTATATTTTTCTAGGTTGCTACTACCATAGCTCTATCAAAATACCAAGTTTTAGCTATCCATGATTATGTGTTCTGGAGATCTGAACTTCTTAATCACCCTCCCCGACCTTCACCCTTTACACCCACACCCCTGTTATGGGCCTATTAGATCTACTTCCCGTAAAAAATCTAAGCGTCTACCTTAAACTGTTCTTGAGATATGAGACGTTATTTATTAGAAAAATTCTTATTCCCCCACTTCATGCTCCACCACCTCATTGAAAAATTTTATTTTCAGCAAACTTCACTTGTCGATTTGTATAAGCCAAATTTCATTTTTCTAGCGCAATTGGTTCGTTACATATTGTAACTCTCAAAATTTTGTTTCCAGTCTATTTTCCTAGGTAGCTATTAAGTGTCAATTTAGTGATATTAACCGTTTCGGAGATATCGATTTTAGAATGTCTCAATCTCGGCTTACGAGCGTTTTGGACGCATTGTTTCCCCCCTCCACCTCCCATACCGACAATTTTTTTGCAAATAAGTCCACTATCAAATCTCTATACAAATTCAAAGTCTCAGCCTCCTAGCGTAAGCGGTTGCAGAGATCTAGAAACCAAAATTATCCGTCGAAAACGCTCCCCTTACCTCCCCCCTCACACCCCAATCCCTTAAGATGAGGCCACTTAAAAAAATTCAAGTTAATAGCTCAAAAGGTGTTGGGGTGCTGCGAGCCTTCAAACGATTTTGCGTACGGCGGACGACATACGGCGTACAGACGGACTGAATTTTTTTTTGCCGTTTTGGTGGTTACTAGTCAAAAAATCGATAGCTAAGTGACGACCACTTTTCGTTTGCTTAAACTCTCTCCAAGGTTTTTATTTAAATAAAGTATTTTTAGTATTATTACGAGTACATCCATATTAATAAAATTACTGTACTTTAATACTGCAATCCAGGGGTTAAGACAATCGTTATTTAGAAAAATCAGTAGGAAAACATACTGCAGCCACGATCGGCTGCAAGCTAATCGTATGATACGACGGTGGTCCCAGAAGTACTTAGCCTAACCAAGAAAACACAAATAATTTAAGAAAAAAAATCTTTATCTTTTAGGGAGATAGACTTTTCCCAGCGATGTTGGATAGCTTCGATGCCCTCTCTATACTCGTAGTGCGAACTGTCTAACTCCTCAAAACAACCGTCAACCACAGACTCCACCCCTTCTTAGTTGGCAAATCTTTTACCACTTAACCATTTTTTTAAGTTTGAAAACAGAAAATAATCTGAGAGAACTAAATCTTGCGAATAGGGTGTATGGAGAAGCAATTCGAACTTTAACTCGCTGATTATGGACACCGCGATAACGGATGTGTACCGGTGCATTGTCTTGATGAAACAAACTTTATTTTTCGCCAATTTCGGCCATTTTTCCTTGATTTCATCACTCAAACGCTGCAATAAGTTCACATAATACTCACCGTTAATTGTTTTTTCTTTTTCAAGATAATCAATGAAAATTATCCTACACGCATCCCAAAAAAGTGACGCCATAGCCTTGCCTGCAGATTGGATTGCCTTCGCCTTTCTTGGTGCCGATTCTGCCCTATTTTGACTGTTCCTTCGTCTCAGGTGTCGGGCGATGGACCCATGTTTCGTCCATGGCTATAAATCGACGCAAAAACTCGGCATTATTGCTGTGAAACATCGCCAAACACTCGATTGAAACATCCTCAAGACGCTGGTTTGTTCCATTGTGAGCAAACGCGGCCGCCATCTTTCATGTCCAAATTTTCAGACAATATGCGATGTACAGGACTTTTTCAAATACCTATTATGTCTGCTAGCTCGCGCACTTTCAGTCGACAATCATCCAATACTATTTTGTAGATTTTCTTCACCATTTATATCGTGGTCATCTTCTTCGGTCGACCACTGCGTTGTTCGTCTTGACAGCTCGTAGGTCGTACTCTGCCACAAAATGTTTTATTGTTCCAAACGGAGGAGCAGACTCCCCCAGAGTAGAATCTAGTTCGGCTTTGATATTGGTTGGACTGAGACCTTTCAAATGAGTATTGTATTACATAACGATGATCAATTTTTTCCATGTTTAAAAATTCACTAAGAGCGTTCGCTATTGATGGCTGCCAAATAAAGACTAAACAACGTAGCGTCTTCAAACTTTAGACTTGAGCCTTATAGGGATAGTGTTTTCTACCGCAGTATTTACTTTCAAATAAAAACCGCCATCTGTACGCCAGCTAAGTATTATACTGCTGGGACAGCCCTAGTGCTCTAGATAAAAATACTGAACTCCGATTTATATTGTAGTTGGGGATAAAGTATAAAAGGTTGTGCGCATATTGTTTGTCCTTTATCAAGGACTCTCATTTGGGTGTGTTTTCGCGAAGGCTTCTTTGCCTCAGCGGATTGAACTAAGTCCAGGTACTGAACCTGAACTATATACCTTCTACAACGAATCTTGGATCGCTACAGATACAAAATTACAAATTACAAAAAAAACTCCGTTGGCTAGGCTGACTAAAAATTACAATCCAGGTACTTAACCTGGACTATGCAATATCCTACAACGATAAATCGTTACAGATGTCGCTGCGATGCCGTTTGAAACAACTTTTAATAACAGTGTTTGAGTCCAAGTGCTTCACCTGCACTCCTTATGCTGGGTCTGAAACGATTCTATATCGTTACAGAATGAAAGAAAACTGGGAGCTAGATTTTTAATGAAAACACCTTGAATTTGTACGAACGACTGGGCTTTATTTTTGATTGTTCAAGCTACCTATAACGTTTCTTAGTCTAAGCATAATTTGCAAGCAAAAAACCATACATAACAGATGATAACGTTTACGGTGCGCATGAAGTGCATATGAGGCATAAAAAAATCATCATTGTATCAAAAATGCAATGCAAAACAATAATATTTACTGTTTGCATGAAGTGCATACGGTAAGAATGATGAAAGTGACACCTATAGTGTCCTATATATAAGAAAGAAATGCATACGCGCTACGATTGTTGATTTGGCGAAGTACCGGTGCACTTCGTGTTTTAAGGACTTTTGTATTACAGCTACCCGAAGGAGTTGGCGAATGTTACTAATTAACGAAGTCTAGCTTATGACTTAAAACTAATTCCTCTAAAATTTCTACTTCCTGATTTAACGCATTCCTGAGTTATAGTGGATTCTACTCAAAGGACTTGCAATTTTCGTTTCATTGGAAAGTTTATGTGTGGAAGATGTCCAAATCCAAACTTGAAGCATTCGACCAATAATCATGAATACGTGTTTTAAGGACCCTTGTATGGTATATACGAAAGAGTATAAGGATATCGTCCATTAACGAACTTAGCCTCACTTTTCTCATTTTACATATTGTGACAAAATTTCAACTTCATAGGTCAATGCGTGCTTAAGCTGTCGTGCTAACGGACGGACGAGCGGACAGACGGACGGACTATCAAAAAATCCGGAAATAGGTTTGTAGGCGATTAAATAAAAAGTCTGTGGAAGTAAAATCAATCTGATATCAACTTATCAAACCTAAGAAATATATCAAAAACTGTGAAAAGTATACAACCTCCTTACATCCCCTTCGGGTTGAATATCTAAAAATACTGAAATTAAATTTTTGGTGATTATATAGAAAGCCTTTGGAAGTAAAAATCAATTAAATATCTCATAAAATCTAAAAAATATGTAGGAATTTGTAAAAATGTATGCAACCCCTTTACACCACCTTGGAGGTTGGATATCAGGAAATCCTAAAATTGAATTGTGGGCTATTATATAAAAACCCTTCAGAAGTTAAAGCCAAATTGATATCTCATCAAAACTAAGGAATATGCCAAAAATTGTGAAAACGAATGCAACACCCTTACACCCACTTGGGAGGTTGAATATCCAAAAAACCTAAAATGAGTTCTTAGATAAATATAAAAAAAGCTCGAGGAAGTAAAAACCAATTCGATGTCTTATCACTCCTAAGTGATATAACGGATTTCGTGAATACTTGTTCAACCGTTTTATTCCCTCCTTTTAGGGGTTCAAAAAGGAACTAGTTTGAAAACGGGTTTTAGGCAATTATAAAGCAGGCCTGTGGAAAGCTATTCAATATCTAATCAGACCTGACGAATATGGCTAAATTCGGAGTCGAATTTAAAAAATCCTGAAAACACTTTCTAGACATTTCTGTGAAGAATCCCTTTATTTCATATATTTATTCAATATTTTAGAAGACCTAAGAGATATGACGAAATTCGTGAAAATTCCTTACGCCAATAAATATTTGGGATTCTTTTTTATCTTAATTTTACCTTTTTTATCTTTCTATTTCTATCATAAGCTGTTTTATAGATAGAAAAAACATACCCCATTCCCGTACCATACAAGCCCTTAAAAAAAATTATATTTTTACATTACATGCCACTACTTTAGCTCTATCTAAATACCAAGTTTCAGCTATCCAGCATTATGGGTTCTCGAGATATTAAAATCGAAACTTTTTCCTTTTCACACTCACACCTCCAAAAAAATCTTTTCTGCTAGGGGTATACTAGGCTTACTTCCTGCAATTCTAATCATCAATCTTTAACTTAAACTGCTCTTGTGATATGGGACGTGATTTTGCTCAAAAATTCTTTTCCACTCCATTTTCATGCTCAACCGCTCCCTTAAAAAATTTTATTTTCTAGATACTTCATTTGTAGACTTGTATACACAAACCGATATCGTAATCTATAGATCCACCCACTCTGCACGCCACTGAACGCCTTCAAAATGTTGATTCTGGTCAATTCTTCTAGTACCCGTATACCTACATACATATAATCATTAAGTTTCAATTTCGTGACATTAACCGTTTAGAAGATATGGCTTTTAAAATGTCTCGATCACGGCTTTCGAGTGGTTCGGACGTTTTGTTTTTCCTCCACTCCCACACCCCTTCACCCATATCGACAAATTTTTTTGCAAATGGGTCCACTATCAAAGGTCTACATGAATTACAAGTTTCAGCCTCCTACCATCAGTGGTTTTTGAGATTTGGAAACCAAAATGTTCCGTCTATAACGCTCGCCTCACCATCCACTTATAACTCCACCCCTCAAAAGATGGCCAGTTAACGGGGGTCCACTCAGTCTACCCACGAAAAATTCAATTTAATAGGTGAAAGAGTTTGAGAGCCACGAGCCTTCAAACCATTTTGCGTACGGCGGACAGAAGACGGCGTACAGACGGACTGAATTTTTTTTTACCTTTTTCATGTCTATTAGTCAAGAAAGCTAAAAAACAATTTTCAGGGTAGTAAAATTAGATAAATGTATCTAAATCTAAATGTATGAATACTTAAAGATAGGAACTCTGATTCTTTTCTAATATTTTTTAACATAATTTAAATAGTTTCACACTCCACACAGTCGCCGGTAATCTCAACCCATTTCATATTGTGTAAGATAATGTTAAGAAATAAAAATAACAATGTTTAGCGGAATCCATAATCATTTACTTACCTATTTGCAGCGCTCAGTGTACTGTATCCGTCTGTAACTGTGGTACTGTGGTATTTAAAATTAGATTCGTATCTGTTCTATAATAATTGTGACAAAAATAAATATGTCTTGGCTTGTTACTCTGTTCTTTATTTCGAAAAACAAGTACCTATAATCGGTATCGAGATTATTGTATAATCCAAAAACGTTCTAACATACTCAATTATAGCCAGTTAGTGCAGGTACTCACTTATGTGGATACTTAGTAACATGTGCCGAAAATAAGTACGGCTTATCTGTTTTTGTATAACACATTTTCTCCAGATGGAAAACGTGATAGAAATAAATGTTTTCTACGTTGCCTTTTCTCACAAGAAATTAAATACGGTATAAAGGAATTCATTAATTCGTAGGACGAACAATAAAAGATTCGAATGTTAATTTTAACTTAAAATTTATCCTTCCTATTTGTATTGATATTTTTATTTTTATTTGTAAATAGAGTAGACGACGTTCGATTAATTGTGGAATATGAGTTAAGGAAAATTTCGGTCGCGAATCTGTAAAAAGGTAAGCTCTGATTTTGAAGGACATTTATGAAATTACGCAAATACTGAACTAAGATTTGGATTGGAGATGGCTCTAAAGATTTTAGCCAATTTCAAGACTTACGTTCTCAATCACGTTAGGTTAGCTAAGGTGGGTGCGCGCTGCTGTAAGCAACCAAACACATAAATCAACAAAGAAAGTTACCAGCATGAGGTAAAAAAACCTGCCATCCTCACGAGCTCTAGCAGCTTATCTAGTTTCATGATGGCGAATTCTGCCAAGTCCATGGCGAAGCGCGTTTCCAGCGTACGTTTCCACCACCTTGCTAGTCCGGGACATTCGCAAAGCATGTGGGGAATAGTTTCATCGGAGTTGGGGTTTCTACAGCTGCGGCATTGATCTCCACGTCCGGTATACCCAGTCTTCTGATCAAACAGGGGACCATCAGTACACCAGTGAGGGTATATAGAGTATTCCTATCCATGAATAGGACGAACTTATTCCCAGTTACGCTCAAGATAGGCCAAGGCAGCCTAGCAACCAGATATGATGTAAGGCTCGACCATCCCGTGTTAGCCCACTTTGCGGCTGCAATTGACCTTGATGGAGTTAGCGTCCGATCTAGCGTGGAGCCTCTCCTTGCGAGCTCATCCGCAGCGTCGATGCCTAGAAGCTACATTCCATCCTGCTCTGCTAGGGATCCATTTTCATGGAGAAGGAACTAGGAACTAGGTAGTCTGTTTCCACTAGCGGGTTAAAGTCACTAAACAGGCCCTTAGTGCATCGCTGATAGCCTCAACTTTGACATTGTTGAAGACACTCTCAATATCAAGGAAAGCCGTGAGAGTAAATTCTTGTAACCACTTGCTTTAAAAACTGATGGCAGTTACTTCAAAAGTAAAGGGACTTTGGTAATTACCTGCTCGTAATATACACAATTTGTTTTTGCCCTAAACTTTATCATATCCACTTTAATTGTAATAGTTCAATGCGTCCTTGAGTTTTTGCGTCAGTCAATTTTGTAAGGACATTTTTATGGCAACTGCTCGAAGAAGTGTCTTTATTTTATCTGTTTTTCGCGGTGTTTATAGTGTGCAAAATTTTAAAACTATTGCATGATTAAGACATACAACAAATTACCAATTCCAAGTTGGAATTCATCTAAAGTTATTGGCATATATTCGTAAGCACGTGTTTTAAAGACTTCAGTATAGCAACTAATCGCATGTTTCGGTGGATTTTGCCACTATCGAACTCGACCTCAATATTTACTTAGTAATTTTCGTAAAATTTTTAATTTCTAGCAAAACTATTTTTAGAAATTTTCTGTCCTTATATTTCGTATTTTCGTGTTTTAGGACTAGTAGGCCTCAAAACTGAAAACAAGTCAGTCTGTCTGTCCGCCGACCGCCGTATGCCGTTCGCTGTATGCCGTCCGCCGTACAAAGCAAAAAAATACCGATTTCTATATCTCGAGAGCCACTACTTATGGATAGCTAGCTGCTTTTCCTATCTCACGAACGGCTTGTACTAGAAAGTTGAAACTTGGTGGCTACATGCAAATATACAAAAAAAATTAATTAAAGTAAAAACTAATCCCTTATCCATCTTTCTACGGAGGTGGAGCAAAGAAAATGGTCAGTTCACGAATTTCGTCATATCTCTTAGGTGTTCTGAAATATTAAATTCATTTCACTTATACGGGTTATTCAGAATAGTGCCTATTTACCGTTTCCAGGATTTTTTAAATTCAGAATAAAAGGATTGCATATAATTTCACTAATTCCGCCATATGCATTAGGGCTCATTAGATATCAAATACATATTTTTAAACCACGTGGTTTACAAACAATTGCGTAAAAACCCTTATCAAAATCTTTGCTATTTAACTTCTAAGACCGTGTAAAAGGGTTGTATACGTTATAACAAATTCAGTCATATGTTTTACGTCTGATAATAATTATATAATCGATTAAGCATAATTAATTTCAGGATTTTTTGGTATTCAACCAGCATCGCCAACTCTAGCTAAAAGTAAGTAGATCTACTTACTTTTATGCTTATATCCTTACCTACTTACTGGACACCACTTTCTACTTACTTTACAACAAAATTTCAAAACCCTTTTCCAGTAAAATTTAATGCACTTATCCTATTATATTGTGTATACGGAATCCACTGTACTACTGTATAACAAAATCAACAAGAAAATCATTTTTGTGAGAACTATACCTACATTGAAAGGAAATTATTGTTGAAGAACATAAATTACAAAAACTCGATGATGAATTTAGACTGTTAAATAATTATTTGGAAAAAAATAATTCTAATGTAGAAGAAGATATAGAAGTGTTTTGGCAAGATCTTTCCTCTGTCCAGATAGGTGAACAGAAGGCTTTTGTAACCTTATGTAATTTTGTATTTAATATCTTGACCTTTTCACATTCATCCGCAAATGTCGAACGTGTTTTTTCACCCAAAGCCAGGAACTTAATAGGAAATACGTCAATCAAAGAATGTTTACAAGCCAAGGTACTTCTTAAAATGTCAGAGTCAAACTGTTTTGATTTGAAAATATTACCCAAAATGTTGAACAAATTCAAGCAAAATATGTATAGTTTCAAATCAAACGACCAATAATAACTTTATATTCTTTAACATTCATAGATTTTTATATTTACACGTTTCATTTGATTAACAAAAACTATCTAAAGCGCCACTAATGTAACAATATCTTTTTCATTAAAGTAGCTTTTACCCGTAAGACATTTTGTGTATATTTTAAGTGATTTCCGGACATTTTAGTTTACTTCTAATAAAACAAAAGTTTATACTTTTCGTGTACAATATATGTAAATAATGTGAATTTTATTTTTCTGCTATACATATAGGGTGTTTTTTTAGGTGCATGATAATTTAAAATTATAATACAAGACAGAAATATTGTTGGAATGAAATTTTTTTATTATATTCTGGTAGATAATTTCATGGCATTTATTTTTTAAATATGATTTCCGTCATATGTCCGCCGCGGCTACGAGTTACATAGTCCACTCGATCAGTCCAATTTTTGACTACTTTTTCCAATAAATCTGGCCGTATGGCGTCAATAGTGGCTTGAATATTGGCTTCCAATCCTTCAAGAGTTGCTGGTTTGTCGGTATAAACACATGACTAAATATAGCCCCATAAAAAGTAATCCAGAGGCGTTAAATCGCACGAGCGAGGGGGCCAGTTAACAGAACCACTTCTGGAAATCAAGTTGTCACCAAATTGATTTTGCAATAAGTCGATTGTTAAGCGCGCTGTATGGCAAGTTGCGCCGTCTTGTTGGAACCAAATGTCGGCGATGTTTAGCTCATTAATTTTTGGAAACAAAAATTCAGTCAGCATGGCTCGATAGCGCTGGCCATTCACCGTAACGGCAGCTTCTTCCTCATTTCGAAAGAAATAAGGACCGATGATGCCACCAGCGTGTAAACCACACCAAACAGAGAAGAGTAAAATTAGTGCGAAAACGATCAATAACTGCACGAATTGCTTGCTCACTAGGCCGATTATGTTGACCGTAAAATGGACGGAGTGCTCTATGAACTTCGCGAACAGATTTATTTTTTTCAAAGTAAATTTCCACAATTTGGAAGCGTTGTTCTGGCGTTAAACGATTCATGATGACTTGCCAAACCTTACTGAACAGAAATGTCAACACAGTTTGACATTCTCAGCTGTGAAACCACAGTTATCGATATCGATAGCTCTCATGCACCTAAAAAAACACCCTTTATAACATATTAGTATCAAAATTTAATTAATAAAAAGTAGATATTACTTTATCTACTTACCTATTTTGCTTTTCTACTTATTTTGCTGCAAAAAATCTACTTACTTAACAAAAAATCAGTTGGCAACACTGTATTCAACCCTCAAGGGGCTGTAGAAAGAATTCTGATATATCTCTTAAGTCTGATGGGATATCGAATCGGTTTTACTCATTTGGGTTTCTTACATAATCGCCAAAAAATTAATTTCAGGATTTTTAGATATTCAACTGCCAAGTTGATGTAAAGAGGCTGGAAATTTTATTATATCTCTTCTCCGAGATTTTTATGTAAAGCCAAGTACTAACTAGAAGCGAAAACGAAATTTTCTCTCAAATCACATGAAAAATCCACTAACATTTTTCTCTCGTACGAAAAATTTTTCGAAGCTTAACCCTCCAAGGGGGAGGTCGCACATATTCGTGTTTTGAGGAGTTCTGCAGCGTCGAAACTTCTGTTGCGCTTCGTCATTGAACGTTTCCCGGACTTTCACCCGAAAAAATATAAAGTTACGCCCAGATAGATTTTTTCAAAGACTTTTGTATGGAGGCTACACGAAGGACTTATTAGATCGGGAAATCAACGTAAGCATATTTTTAAATAAAGAACATAATTTTTTTTAAAGATTTTTGTATGAGTGTTACCAGAATGAGTAAAATTATGCTCAATATCGTACTCAAACTTACTTTTTAGTTAATACCAAATCTTGTCAAACTTCAATTTCCTTGATCTTGATTCATACTTCATTTTTTTCAATAACTTTTATATGGAGACTATAGGCTTTCTCAATTTCTTGCAATTTGAATCTGTTATCTGCTACTATCGAAAAATTTACATGTTTTTAAATTATTGTCCAATATTAGTAAAAACATGCTAAATGAAAGAAATTTGTGTATAATTTCAACTTTCTGGCTGAACTATTTTAGGAGTTATAATAAATTCCGCGAGATAAATGCGTAGATTTCTTAAAGGACTCATTTGATTTTCTACGTATTCATTCCTGTATTGCAAACTATCGGAAAGTTAATTTGTGCAAATTTCAATTATCTAGCTTGAACCGTTCTAAAGTTACCGATTTATATTCGTTACCATGTCTTCTAAGGACTTTTGCATGGGAGCTATCCGAAAGAATCGAGCGATTTCGTCTTAAAAAATCCAATTCTTCTTCCAACGAATTGATTAAAAAATAATGTATATAACTTTTTTGGCATGTGAGGCTTTTGGAGCTCGATTGAATAATGCCCACGCAGATACTTTAAAGATTTTATTTGAAGTGGGTACAATTATGTCTCCACAAACCCGGTAACTTAGGTTTTCTAGAAATTCACTTCCATTTCGAGTACATCTCGCTGGAAAGGTGCGATTCACGATGATATAAACAACTTACTCGTTACATTGCATGTGCTCCAATATAAAACACACTTTGTCGACAACATTAAACCGGGCTCACGTGTACCAGTACGTGAGCTAATGCGCGGTCTCCCCATCACAAACGGAATCACTTTCCTATCGTTGATATGCGCGTACTTGTGAAGCAATGCCAAAGTTATCAACATTTAGCAGAAAGCTAGAAGCTGGTACTTGATATTATCTGAGAAATGAAATCAGTATCTCGGGAACCTCTACTAAAATACGTTTGCATTTGTATTCAGTCCGGAGTTGGTTTATCTAGAACTTGAAAAATAAAAATAAACAAATTAAGAATAAATAAATTACAAACATTGAATGAAAGTGATAGTGGCTTGTGAAGTGGAGTAGTGAACTACGGACTATTCACCAAACATTTGAATATAAAACAATTAAATTTACAATTTTTGGCTTTTGGTGGACTTTCTCTCAAAATAGAGAACTGTTCGGAGGATTAGTATTAATTGGGGTTTTAGTGCATAAACAATTGGTAAGTGGAGTTACGATTTATTTTTTAATTTATATATTCTTTTAAATTTCTCTTAATTAATTGGTGTTACGAGTGTAAAAAATAATTAGTTTTTCTATGTCACATGTAAGAATCGTTGTGTAAATCATGAGAAAATTTCACGTGTCATGCAAGGTGATCGGAAAAATGAGCAATACCACTGCCACCGGCACACTCGGCATTATAAAGGTTGGACGCTTACCGAGTAAATTGCAAACAACGTTTTCAGTAAAATCTAATTAATTACTTGGAATTATCTACAATCTGAACATAATGAACTTAGACTATGTAAGCACAATCAATTAATATCTAATGCGATACATTCTTAATAGAGGACACATTACGCAGGAAGGAGATCAATTCGCAGCCCCATCGAGAATACGAAAATTTGATCTTACGAATTCCGTTCTTATTCGAAAGATAAGAGCCTTGAGACTAAGACATTTCATTACCACTTTCAATAGCCTTTCATTCTTTTCCACACACTACTTCTACCACTTGTTCTGGAGGATGAATTATAAATTTTACTTCATAGAAACCCATTTTTGTTACTTTTTGCATCAAATGATGCTTTTTCTTCAATGGCGCTACAGAACAAGCAGGGCCTTGGCCTCCTTATCGATTCCGACAATATTTTTATCCGAAACATCATCAGCCCTTCATTGAATCTCAGTTTTCTATCGGAGCTATGCAACATTGCTGAGTTGGTTGCTGATGTTGTCAAACCCTCTTGATGGGTATGGAAGAATAGTTGGAGCATTCCTATTGATTCCAGGCTAGATCCTGTTTAAAGATGCCTTACTCCTCCTTTCTCAAGGTGTAACCGAATCGGAAATCTCTGTGAAGAACATAAATATAGAAGAACTTATTCCTAAGGTGTTTGTGTGTTCACCTTAAGAAACCTTTTAATGAACCCAGGGCTTATTAGGTCTATTAAGAAGTTCGTTCCGTAGTCAGTCTATGTCTGAGGCAATCTTTGCAGCTTACCAAATTTAATATTATTATTAATATCGATTCTAGTTCCATGAATAAAAAATAAATAAAAGTAAACTAAACACTGAAAAAATCAAAAATGTTTAGCAAGTTCGGTATACCATAACTAAGAAAGGTTTTTTTAAAAGTCTATTTAAAATTCATCATCATCATCTATGGCGCGACAGCCCAAATCGGGCCCTCAAATGACAAAATGGTTTTAGTTAAATGTAGATAACTTAAAAAGTAGTTTTGCTAGGGCGATAAACTTTTGTTGAGATCAAAGGAGATAATGTGAGATTTAAAAATACTGAGAAAAAACTTTTAGTCAACGGTCTCGTTTTTTAGATAAATGACTGCAAACCAAAATTTTTTCTCTGTTAAAATATAGAAACAACTTTAAATCGAGTAAAAAATTGTTATAAAAAACAATAACAAATACCTTTTTTTCAATGCTTTTATTATTTTCTATCGAATGGTTGCAAAATTATTTGAAAACTGAAGTTATTGATATAAATAGCAGATATTGCGAAAAATGCTTGACATGTTTTATTATTGTTTTTCGATTCCTACAACTATGTCCGCTCCTAACTTTATAACAATTCACTCTGTATATATTCTTCATCTTCTATTACGCCTTAATTGGGACTTCTCCTCCTTGACGATATTTCTTCGATCGATTTTCGGACATTACAGTGGTTTCTTTGTCCGATTTCAGTTTTATCTCGAAACTCTTCAACATAGTTGTTTTTTCCGGAAATAGGTTGTTAGCATATCGCACAACCTCCAGAGTATAGGGAGCGGAGATATTTATTTTATCGTCTACTGAATAATCATGCAGACTACTGAATACATTAGGTACAATGATACATTAATACAACATAGGGAGAAGAAACAATAATAATCTTAAATTAGGATTCTAAGCAATCTTTAACAGAGTTTTTAAAAGAAATTCTACTGACTGTAAATCAATATTGTCAGCACCTGCAAATGGGCACAGTTCTTAGTGCTAAACAAAATTTTAATAATTCTAAACTATTTTTAAATTTTATCTTTTTTTAGCGCAATCATGGAGGGAAATAGTTCCACACATAATACAAAAATATCAGATTCTGCATACTCAGCCAGTTGCAGTAACAGTCAATCACAAAGAAGGTTAGTATAAATACAAAATTTAAATTGAATTTTTTTCTAGTATTTTCTGGATACAGTGAGTCCATAAAGTGTTTATACACCTCCTGCAAAAGCATTGATCATTTCAAATTGAAATGGTATAGTACTCGTCGAACCTAAGCATTAGTTTTGTTTCAGAAACCACTGCATGTGTGTTCCAACTGAACAAAACGCTGATTGGCTAGTATCAAAACGAATCAAAGCCATTGAGTATGACATAGTGAAAAATTCCTGCGGGAATTACTGGATTAATGTGCACGGAAAAAATATAATTTAATATTATGCAAAATAGTCCTATTACAAGGGCTGGCTATGAAACAAGACGTCAATTCAAAAAGGATCTGACTGGTAAATCCGATAGAAGAATGAGTTCTAGATCTTTTTCCATACATTTATTATCGATCAATTTATTTAAAAATAAATGTTTGAGCTTTGTAGAGACAGAGGTCAAAACCAGTACTCGATTCTTGCTTAGATTCTAGTAGATTTAAGTTCGGCAACCGCTATGCACCATATCCGGTCAAAGTTCATCTTTGGTTTCTAGAAAAACAGTATCTAGTTTAAATAGTTAAAATGAGACAGGTATGGAGTCAGTGAAGAACCTAGCCAAACATCCAATTAGTTTACTAACCAGTAGAAACTGTAATGTACAAGCAAATCTTCTAGTGGGTTCTTTAGTGAAAGTTTTTCACCTCGTTGTACTAAAGTTCCCTTTGTCATTAGATGAATAGCGTGTTCTTCAGTTGGAGATTACATACAATAGTTATTATAGACTGCGCTGATACCGCAAGGCAGAAAAACAAAGCCGTTAAATTAGCATCGTTCTATTTAAAATCCAATACTAAAAAAATTGTTTTTCATGTAGAACGAATTTAATGTTTAAAAAAAATTGGACACGATGTCAAAAAAAACAATAAACATTAGTCACGAATAACAAAATCTTATAAAAATGATTAGCTTCACTAAATAAAGACTTCTCTGTCAACAACAATTTGTATGCGTCTCCAATGGTACAATTAAAAGTTATTGCGGATTATTTCAGTAGACTATAATTTGTGAAAACAAATTTTGCTACAATTCTGCATAGATAATCCGCCCTCTAGATCATAAAACACCTCTTTGTAAGCTTATACTATTGTTAGAAATTTCAACTAGACATGCCAATGCAAATTTTTCATCTTTGTTAAACTCAATTGCTTAGTATCGCTTTGAAGCTTGTCGAGTAACGTCTTTTATTAGTCTGCGTTGAGTTGCAATCTTTCGCAGAATTTTCCTAAAAGAAAGCTACATCTCAAAACCTTATTTTTTCATCATTAAAGTTTATATAGGAATAGTACAGAATGTGTATATGTATTGAAAAGTGTAGAGTGTAGAAAAAAACTTTATTGAACCAATGTAGCACAGATAAAATAGAAGAAATAATAACGACTTAATTTTTGAATGCACCTGCTTTTCCAAATATCGAAATATTAATAACAATTTTTGTTTCTCATTTGCAGCGGAAGTTCAAAATCCAGGCTAAGCGGAAGTAATTCTTCAGGCAGCAGTGGATATGGTGGCAAACCATCTACACAAGCAAGCAGGTACATATTTTATAACACTTATTAATTCAATAAATTTAACAGTCTACAACCAACTGAAATAATTTTTCGACAATAAAATGTGTCATATTTGTATACCCCAGAACGCACTATCATCAAGCAACGCATTGAACAAAGTAGCGTTTTCTTCAGTCGTTCAATAGTCTTCATAATTCTTTGGCAGAAAACAACCAACAAAGCTTTTCTTTTTAGAAAATATTATTTATTCAAGTTAAATTAAAAAAAAACAATTTTGGCTGTTATTGTTAATGGATTCGTACAAACACCTTCCGTAAAAGTGATCTTACACTAAATTTGTTCCAATTGAAATAACTAGTAGTTTTCCATGTCACGACCCTGGCCAACATAAATTTTTTTCTTGTTCGTTATCACTCCATCAAAATATGGACAATGTGACTGTCAGTGTTTCGATTCACAAAACAATTCGCACACTTTATTCAACTCGCAATTCAATTTCAATTATTACACTTGGCGATGCTGCACATTCGCGGTTCAACGATATACGGTCTTCTGATCGAATTTCACTCGTCGCTATAGATATGATAGTTTCGAATGATTCGAGCCCGTGCTGCGCTCTTATACTACATGTGTGGTGCGTCGCGAGATCTCGAGCACATTCGATAGTGTATGTGAAATATGCATGAAGTGTATAGGAGGTTATTAGATTGTTCTGGGTCTCTCAGGAAACTTCGACTTTATTGAGAATCGATTAGGCGATTCACCTAAGCTATGTGCTGTGCAAGTTTGTCCCATCGACTACAAATTACTCTCATTATACTGGATAATTTAGAAAACAAGAAAGTCCTGATAAGCCAGAAGCAAGAAAAATATTTCTCTACACTACGGCGATAATAATCCCTGCCTAAAACTCCCTGCGTCACTACTAATTATTTCGCATGAACAACCTCGTTCTTAATATTAATGGTCCTTTAAGTATTCTTGATATAATTAGCTATCCAAATCTTCCATCCCACACACTAAGTTGGTGCTTTACCCGCAACGCGTCTTACCGTAACACGTACGTTGAAGTTATACAAAATCAAGAAATCAGGTGCAACAATGAACCAACTTCATCCTCCCCCGCTATTTGATTTGAAAAAGCGTTTTGGTGTTATGCAATTACACGTGATTTGAATACAAGACTTTACAAAAGCCCTCAAAAATAGCAACCCACATCACTTTACACTGAAAAATGACTACGTTCATCTGGGGTTAGCAATAGCGATGACCAATTAAAATTCATACAATACATCTAATTAGTTTTCAACAATTAATGACAAATCTATTTTTAGCTATTAAAAGGAACTAAATTGAAAATTGTAGATAAATCAGATACTGATGAAAATGTTTCAATAAATTTAAGCTCATTCGTTTTTCAATCCATAAAGACAGTAAGTACCTATACCTACTAAAAATAAATGTTCGAAAATCCGATTTTCTCGTATATGTATTTACATACCTGTGGGCGGAAAATAATACACCAATAATACTGTTATGACACTGGCTAGTTTTCGAACTGAAAAGTTGCTGGAAAATTGAAAATACGAATGAAGGGAGATAGTTAATTTAACATGCAATTTAGAGATAGGTGTGAGAGAGACACTTCGAACTAAATCTGCCAAACTGTAGAAAAATATCAGCACGATAGTGGGCTAGCGACTTTGCTTTTGACATGTCCGAAACGAACTTATTCCCATCGATAAAGCAACTGCTCGCGAAAAGGAATTTTTCTTGTCCTTTCTTTTCCAGGTAGAATATAGTTTAAATCGTTTCCTTTTCTCTCACCATCCAGCTGTTCGAAAATTTCGAACATTGACAAACAACTCAAAAGATGCGCTTTTTTCATTAATTTTATTGAAAGCTTTTATAGTATTTTGACGTTCTATGCATGTACACTGCGTTCCAACATTATACACAATAGCGAAAAAATGGTGTCCATGTGTCAATTACAACAAATAATTATATTTTTGCGTACGTCTCTCGTACGTTATTATGGACCTCCTTAAATATTAGTATACCTCTAGATTGCCCTGATCTATATTTTCTTCACATTCGAATAACAACGGTTTTCAAACGCTTCCCAAGAAGTCAAAAATATATGAACTGAAATTTATGTTCATCGATGAGTTTCAGTTCAATAAAAAAGGGCACATTGTCCGGTAGCTAGGTAGTCTCGGTAGTCCCCGAGGTAGTGGGTTCGAATCCAATGGGCACTCGAAGTCTAAGAAAAAGAAATTAAAATAGTGCCTCAGGGAAGCGCTGTTACTGATCTATGATTGAGGAGAGTTCGTGATCTTTTCTAAGCTGCACTCGTATTTTCTTTGGAATCCGAACAATTGATATTCGCAAGGACGATCGCTGGTGTAAAACGGAAAGGAAGGAGATTGTAGATTGCAGATGGTGAAGGACTAAAATCGCGATTCACTGCGACCTCAGTGGGCCTATTGTGATTGTCCGCTCTTATTATAACTCACTCAGGTCGGCTATATCAATAAATTACTTTATTATTTCAATAATACAGTATTGTTATCGATTTTTAAAAAAAAAAAATTTGCTATCCTCAAAATTTTTTTTTTACGTTTCATGACTCGTAAACACGAAAAATGCAAAAAAAAATTTCAGTCCGTCTGTCCGCCGTACGCCGTACGCCGTCCGCCGTACGCCGTACGCCGTCCGCCGTACGCAAAATCGATTGAAGGCTCGTAGCTCCCAAACCGTTTGAGATATTAAATTGAATTTTTTTTTATGAATAGAGTGGATAGGCTCCTTGAAGTGACCAAATTCTAAGGGGTAGGGGTGTGAGGGGGGAGGAGAGGGAAGTGTTTTAGACGGAAAATTTTGGTTTTCAGATCTCAGCAACCACTTATGCTAGGAGGCTGAAATTTGGAATTTATATAGAACTTTGGTAGTGGACCCATTTGCATAAAAATTGACAATATGGGTGAAGGGGTGTGGGAGTGGAGGGAAAAATAGTGCGTCCGAAACGCAAAAAAGCCGAGATCGACATATTCTAAAATCCATATCTCCTAAACGGTTAAAGTTACAAAATTGAAACTTAATGAATATCTGTAGGTATACTAGGAGAATAGATCGCAAATAAATTTTTGAGTGGGGGCAGTGGCGTACAAGGGTGGGGGGTAAAAAATTTAGAGTATGATATCTCACGAACCAATTGCACTAGACAAATAAAATTCGGTTTGTGTAAAAAGGTTGACAAATGAAGTTTGCTCAAAGTAAAATTTTTTAAGGGGGCGGTGGATCATGAAAGTGGGGGGGATGCGAATTTTTTTAAAAATTCACGTCTCATATCTCAAGAACAGTGTAAGGTAGATGCTTAAAATTTTTACCGTAAGTAAGTCTAATAGACCCCTATTAGAAAAAAAAATTTGGGGGTGAGGGTGTAGAGGGTGAGGGTGGGGGAGGGTGAGAAGGAAAAAGTTCAGATTTTTATATCTCGAAAACCTATAATGATATGAAGCTGAAACTTGGTATTTAGATAGAACTATAGTAGTAGCATCTTGAAAAAATATAATTTTTTATAAGGGTAGTATGGTACGGGGGTGGGGGATGTTTTTCCTATCTATAGAACGGCTTATGCTACAAAGTTGAAACTTGGTACGTATATGTAAATCAACTAGAAAAGTAATTTAGATAAAAAAAAATTTCAAATATCCATTGGCGTTCGGAAGGGGGGGGTGCGAAAAAATGTATCAGTGAAAATGGAATGCATATATTTTCACGATTTTCGTCATATCTATTAGGTCTTCCCAAATATTTAATTCATTTTTATTCTGCGGCTTCTTCATATAAATACCTAAAAAGTGTTTTCAGGATTTTTTGAAATTCGACCTCTAAGGTGGTATAAAGGGGTTGTATACTTATTCACGAATTATGCCATATCCCCAGGTCTGATCAAATATCGAATATCTTTTCACTTTCACGGGCTTGCGTAATAATCGCCTAAAACTTGTTTTTAAGTTTTTACCTTTTTCAGCCCCTAAGGAAATATAAAAGGGTTGAACAAGTTTTCACAAATTCCGTCATATCCTTTAGAAGTGATAAGTAATTCAATATTTTTTACTTTCTCGTGCTGTCTTCATATTTATCTAATAACTCCTTTCAGGTTTTTCGGATATTCAACCCCCAAGTGTGTGTAAGGAGGTTGCATATGTTTCCAGAGATTCCTACATATTGCTTAGATCTGACGATATATCGAATTCATTTTTACTTCCTAAGCTTTCCCATATAAAAACCAAAAAGTCAATTTCAGTATTTTCAGATTTTCAATCCTAAGGGGTGTAAGGTGGTTGTATGCTTTGCAAAGGTTCGACATATTTCTTAGGTTTGATGAGATATTATATCGCTTTTCATTTCCACAGACTTTTTATATAATCGCCTACAAACCAATTTCTCATTTTTTGGATATTCAGCCCCCAAGGGTTTGCATATGTTTTCACAAATTTTGCCATCCCTTAGTTCTGATGAGATATGAAATTGGTTATTACGGCATTTGATGTAATGAACTAAAAACCAATTTCACGATTTTTCGAATTTCAAGAACCAAAAGGGTGTAAAGGGTTTGCTTACGTTTTCAAAATTTTTTCAAAATCCCTCGTGTCTCATGAAATATCAAGTTGCTTCTTATGAAATCGTTTAAAAACCTGTTTCACAATTTTTTCGAAATTCTAACCCCAAGTGGAAGTAATGGGTTTATATACGTTTTAACAATTCGTCATATCTCTTAAGTCTGATAAGGCAACAAATTCGTTTTTACTTCTATGTGCTTTTAGTGTACATAATATACCGAAATTCATATAGTCTACAGGGGTTTTTTCAATATTTAATTTCCTAAAAACCTCTATTTTAAATATTTTTATTTTAAGAACAAAACTAACTTTCCAAGAAACTTCATAATCTCGAAACAACTGATGATATGCTCCCACTTTGACCGCTTCCGAACTTTGATCCGAAAAATAATAAAGTTTCGCCCAGACCATTGGCAGATTTTTTTACTATGCTCTTGAAGGAGTTAGGACATGAGTTCCAATGATGTTAGGAAGTAATGTTCAAAAAGTCTGAGTCTTCTGAGTGCGGGTTTCAAATATGTCGCGCGGAATGAACCCGTATATCGAGTTTCTTGTGTTCGACAAGCCGGTCAGTAATAACTTAACATATGTGTCCTAGTACAATGGAAATGGCTAGCAATTAGGGCAAGTAAGGTTGGTCAGTTCGTGCATGTATGCTAGTTTTAAGACCTGTATACTCCTCTGGAGTCATCACAGACCAACCAGTAATAAAAGAAGTGTAGTTATGTGAGGAGGTATTCCATGTAGTTAGGAGTGTGTAACCAGATTTTCCCTGATAGCAACTTAAAGCCCGACTTCTAGAGAAGAAATTCCCTCCAGCCCGCGAAGAGAAATGTGAGATTCGCAAAGAAAACACCTTTTAATTCTATTCAAGCGTGTCCACAAAAGGTCGATATTTCGATTTTCCAAGTTGAGTGCAATAAGATTTTTGTCAGCCTTGCAGAAATTGTTAGACGCTTATTAATTAAAAAAAAAATATATGGTCCATCTAGCCCAAGTGATTGATATTGATACGACGATGCTCCAAATCGATAACTTCACATCGAAGGGATCGACTCCAAGCCAATCGTATGATACTCTAGATTAAATACTGAACTCCGATTTATATTGTAGTTGGGGAAAAAGTAGAATAAGAAGTACGCATGTAGTTCGTCCTTTAATAAGGACTCTCATTTGGGTGCTACTCCAAAGTAAAAGACAATACCTTAAGTGTTCACTTTCAAATCGGGAACTTGGTAAATCGCCGAAAGTAAAATTTTTCCTTTTCAAGGACTTTTGTATGGGAGGTGCACTTAATTTCTAGCATTTTCATCCTTTTACCGGGAACCATTTAAAAATTAATGTGTACAAAATTGCAAATTCCAAGCCTGAAGTGTTCAAAAGTTATCGGAAAATATTCTTGAATACTTGCCTTGAGGACTTTTTGTATGGAAGCTACCCGAAGGAGTAGAAGCATTTTGTTGACAAGTATGTTCGAACTTTGTTTTCACTCAAAACTTATTTGTACAATATTTGGACTTGAAAGTTAGGAAATTTCTACAGGATTTTTGTATGGACTTATGGAATTTTTTTCATAGTCATACCTTTAGCTGCAACTTTTATAAAATCAACGAATTCAAAATTTAAAAATCGTCGCTTACTTATTTATTTAATTATTACAGTTATTCTCTAAAATATTTACAGTTTATATAATACAATTTTTGTAGAGATCAGACGGGGAAAAAATTATTGTCTTTACAACTATAGTGTAGTATTTCTATTTCTTGACAAATTATGTTACATATTAATTAAAGTGATACTTCATTTAGGAAAATTCTTTTTAAAAACCTATTAATAAGAACTTAAAACTATCTTACAACAAAACTAACTTATTTAGGCAGCTTAAAAACCACTCTACATTTTAAGTACTCGTAGTACTGAATAGTTCTGTAACTAGGGAGTTGTCTAAGTTAAGGCATCTTTCGCGAAAATTTTTCATAGCAAAATCGTAGCTTTAAGTGTTCTGAAGTTATGGTTCAATCGTTTTGATGTTATTAATTAAAGAAGTCAGTCTTGTTTATGACTTAAAACTAATTCCTACACCCCATGTGCGAAATGCCGGAGTCCAACCAGAGTCCCATACACTGCCCAGAATTGGCATTGCATTGTCCGCCAAGACTTGTCGATCGGTATTGTTTTGGTACTGACAAACCATCAGACCAGTGTCGAGCCAATCCTGGTGATCAGTACTCCCACTTGATCTGAGCCGACTTTGGTCCGAATTGCCGGGCCTATGTCGGGCCTAGAATTGGCTTATTATTGGTGTCTAAGCTCTTTCGGCATTGGCTCGACGGTCGGCTCTGTATTGGGCACATCTTGTTAAAAATATTTTTTGTTTCTCAACATATCAATTGATTCGGTTTCAACCCTATTACGAGAATGTGTCAGATTGGTCTAGTGGGTAGCGTAGCGGACTAATGTGTGACGGGACCATGATTCGAATCCGAGAGTGTGCAAAGGTGTAAGCAAAATCTATTCGCATTTTTCAAAAAAATAATAATAGCAAAATAAATTCGTAGTTTAAAAAAAAAAAAAAAAGAAATCCTAATACTTTAAAATAAAAAAATTATTTTATTTTTATTTCTTTTCTTTACTGAGGCCCAATATCGGGGCAGAGTTTCACCAAGAGTAGGACCGCTGTGATCAAATCGACATTGGCTCGGCAATGATTTGGTCTTGACCACATACTGGGCCCGAAACATTAGCCAGTACTGGCAACTCCGGCACCAGTACTAAGCCTGTGCTGTGCCGTTCTGCTTTTCGTACATGAGTCCCTGATTTAACGCGTCCATGAGTTATAGTGGATTCTGTTCTTGAGCTATCGGTCTTGAGTTATCGTGCAAATGGACGCAGAGACAGACGGACGAATGGACGGACGGACAGCAAACGGATTTGGAGTTTTTGGCCACAACTGAACCTAAAATCATATATAACTTTTTGTCGTCCGAGGCTCGATTCTATACGTTACTAACTTTTCTGGTTGGATTCAACTTATCATACTCTATGATTTCATCTAGAGTATTAAAAGGAAGCGGCTCCAATTTTCGTTATAAACTTTTGCAAATCATGTCTTAATATAAATTAAGCTACTGGTCAAAACCATATCCGATGAGGAAATCATGGATACCATTCGAATCAACTCGATTTGGACACACATGTCTATTTTTAAACGGTTTTAAGGATCCTATTGTATGGATATTGTTTTGTACAAATACTGTATTACCCTGGAATTACCCTGGAATTACCCTAGAATTACCCTAGACTTTAACTACATATATATAATAATAATCAATGGCACAACAGCCCAAATCGGGCCTAGGCCTTGAAGTATTGCTAGAGTTACTTCATTACTAGACCAACGGAACACTAGGAGGTGAAGTGGTCAGCCACACGCTCGTCCGTGATTATTACCCCGATTTTAACTCAGGTACTCATTTACAGCTGAGTGAACTGGTAGTCCGGCACCCAATTCCATTCCCGAAAATAACTTGTCGCCAAGCAGATTCGAACCTGGTACCAGGTGCACCGAAGGCAAGTGCTCTAGCCACTAAGCCACCCAGACTACATATATATGGTATATTCTTAATTTCACTCACGTACTTAAAACACACTCGATCTCGCGTGTACTCTACAGCAAACCTCATAGGTGTTGAAACCTGGTAGAAGCCATTAAAGAGAATGCAGCTCTATTTATATCCAGGATTAAGAGAATCCCCTTCGTATATGCCTCGATTGATGCATCCTTCTGGTCTGTATGAACTAGAAGAAAGGAAGGTTAACCTTCCATTTTTATTATTAAATTAGTAAAGTAAAGACTATCTAGACCGATTATACCAATAAATAGTGAAATACATTACAAGGTTATAATATTTCTATGCAGCACAAGGACATGTTGCAAGAAAGGGCATTTTCGTTAAACAAATCCCTTTCCTATCGCATTAGATAAGATGTTCATCCTTATAGTTGTACAACTTCCATACCATCTATCTAATACTTTGTTTTAGTTTCCCAAAGGACTATTTCTAACAAAACCGGGTTAAAAATAGCCACGAATGGAAGTTGATTAGCTTTTACTAGATACACAAACTCACAAACACATGTTCGTAAACGTTTCGCAAGAAATTATAAGACTGAATATCTGGTGGGTATAAATAGGTTTTTTTTCTCTTACATAAAACATTGTATAACTTTCGTAACTTTTATTTTTCCCTGTCCGAAACGTGATATGATTATTTTTATATCAAGAAATTACTGTTTAAGACAGTCGAGTTTATTTTTAAAAACTATTTCAATTTTTTATATTTTTATTTTCAGCGATCTTGCTTCGGAAACAATTCCAAATCGTACTAAAGATAAATCGCGGAAGAAGAAAATACATAAGATTAGTCAGCAAACAGGCAGCGAAAATCAGGACAATAATCCGAATTTAGACGGTAATGAAAATGTCCTGGCAAATAAATCCGAACAAACTGCAGGTAAAGCAATTTGGAATAGTAACCCGAACAGTTATTACGGCGCTTCGATTTCAGTGGCAAGTGAGATTACCGGTCCGAAACGAGGTGAGAGTAAGGATATTTCGATTAATGAAAATATCAAACATGAACAAAATCCGGAAGACTCTCAATACTTCTTACCTCCAACATTTTCGAGTAGGTTACCTATTTTTTGTGTCTTAATTATTTGAAATTAAAATAAAATAAAACTTTATAGTTACAACGCATTGCTTTGATAATAATCCGGAAAGATGTTCTGAAGCGAACACAATTAAAACCGAAGCATCCGTTCGATCCGATAAAATTAAGGAGGTATAATTTCGATATATGTCCGATTATCCGTTTCCGGATAATCCAAATATGGATAACCAAAAATCAGGATTATCCGGAATTCGGATAAAAAAAATTTTTTTAATTTTTTTCACATTAATAACTAACACTTTTTATTTTTTATATATTTTCACAAAAAAACAGAACAGCTTCTATTGCGTCATTTCAATGAACGACGGTATTGTTCTCTTCACAACACCAAGTATCACCGATACTTTGGGTTTTCCCCGGGATATGTGGTTAGGACGATCGTTTATTGATTTCGTTCATCCGAAAGATCGAGCCACTTTCGGTAGTCAAATAACAACCGGTGTTGCTGTTCCGATCGCTGATAATCGCGGAAGTAGCCAAAAGGAAGCGCGTAGCAATTTATGCGTTATGTTGCGCAGATATCGAGGAATTAGATCGCATGGTTTCGGTGTTACAAATAAATCGATCAACTATGAACCATTTCGTTTAGTTTTAACGTTTCGCGAATCGCCCGAAGAAACACGATCGGATAATTCGACAAATTTGGTACCGAATGGAGCAAGTATGTTGCTTGTGATCAGTGCCACACGAATAACAAGTGTTTATAGAGGTAAGTTCAAGAATTTATTTTTTATTTTAGTAAACATAATTAACTAGTTATTGGCCTTGATAGTATTGTTGTAAGTTCCCTACCCAGCAAGAATTTATCAGTTAGCTCCATGGTAGCTCCGCCGTAGCATTAACCGTAAATCTTTCAGTGAAAACATATACGGCTCGGAACAAAATTTACTTACATACTTCGTATCGTTGTACATGCGTGTGATTCTCTACCTCTTTTCTTTAATATTGCCATTCTCTTTACTCCTCGTTAACAATACCCGATAATTGACTACTAAATGACCTTAAATACTACCAGTGAATATACCCGATAGTTAAGAACTATGCACTTGTCGGTTGCTCCACCCAGCAAGAAATTTACCATTAGTTCCGCCGTAGCATTACCGCAAATCCTTCAGTTAAAACGTATACGCCTCGGCACAAAATCCCCTTATATAACTGAGTTGAGATTAAAACCGCAGTTACAAAGAGTATACGGATACTCAGCCTGTATACTTATTATTCGGTAGATTTTTTCCATTTTTTTGAATCGACAGGGGCACATCGAAGGCAAGGGTAGGATAGGGTAGGTACCCGTAGCTTCCTGTTACAAGTATATACGCACTTAGAGTTAAAAGGATCGTTGTGTTACCATAGGATCATAGATTTCAGTCCTAATCGCTACTCGTTACCTCCGTTGGCAGCTTCTACAGAAGTCGTTTGAAAAGTGTCCGAGTCCGTTAGCATGCCGGCATATAAAATATTGTCCGGTTAGGACACTAACCATGGTCCAGATATTAACCCCTTTGAGGCCCACCCACATTCCGATTTTCTGACATAATCTGAAGGGTAGTACCGCATCGAACGAGTTCGTCAGAGCTTGTTACTTGGAATATCCCTGTGTCTCGACACCTAGCACAGATGAATATTGAACTGTTCTGCCGTCTTCTGAAGACATGATCGATATGCCGCGGCAACTCTTGATGTTGTAGAGGCTGATTCCAAGGACTTTATTGCCGCTTTGCAGTTTGTGAAAGTGCCAATATCCCTAATAGGTGTTACATTACACCTCAGCCAGGAAAGCGCCTTCTCAATCGCCATAAGCTGTCTGATAGACACTACTGTGGTCTGGAAGGCCAAAAAAGATTCATATATTAAGCATATCAGAAAAACAACTCCACCCACTCCGCCGTCAGATTTGGAGCCAACAGTATAGATTTAGACCCACGTACCGTATCCTTTTCCAATTCTAGACGGGTTGAGATAATTGCTAGGAAATTTTTTATCAAAATCAAAACTGGGTAGGGTATAGTATGTGCTCCAAAAAATCTTACGAAGCACTTATCACGAATCGAACTGGAATAAAAAAAAAATCAAATTAAATTTTCTTACGTTTAGTCCCGGATGAAATCCTCTCACACCGTAGTCCAAAATTCTCAACGAGACACACAGCTGCTGGAATCCTTACACATGTCGATGGAGCTACTGTACCTGCAATGGGTTATTTGCCACAGGACATGATCGGACGTTCTATCATGGACTACTATCATCCGAATGATTTGGAATTCCTGAAAACCATTTACGAAACTGTGACGAAAAATGGTCAAACAGCCGGTGTATCTTTCTGTAGTAAGCCATATCGGTTTCTAGTACATAATGGCTGCTACATCACACTTGAGACCGAATGGACCAGTTTTGTGAATCCATGGTCGCGAAAATTGGAGTTTGTTATAGGACATCATCGCGTTTATCAAGGTAAGGTCCAAACCCATTGTTAGCATTCTCTTTTGTTAATCACTTGCCATCATTTCAGGTCCGACAAGGTGTGATGTCTTCGAACTACCTCCACTTGCAGAAAAAAATGCAGCATTTTCGAATGAAGCGAGCATGGAGCAAACCCAGAAGCTACGAAAAGAAATCCTTCAGCTTCTGTCCGGGACAGTAGTTCGAACCGGAGACACTGTTAAGCACGAAGTATCGAAACGGTGTCAAGCTCTAGCTTCCTTCATGGAAAGTCTTATGGACGATGTGACTCGTAAAGATTTAAAACTGGATCTACCTCAAGAATCCGACCTGACAATATCCGAACGCGATTCCGTAATGTTTGGCGAAA
Source organism: Beris morrisii (assembly GCA_951812415.1). NCBI lineage: Eukaryota > Metazoa > Arthropoda > Insecta > Diptera > Stratiomyidae > Beris > Beris morrisii. The sequence continues at coordinate 126,998,545 of OX638311.1, forward strand.
TATCACCGCATCACGAATACTACGATAGTAAAAGTTCGACAGGTACACCGCCCAGCTATAATCAATTAAACTACAATGAAAATTTGATGCGGTTCTTCAAAAGTAAGCCCGTTACGGTTGGTAAGGAAGAATCTATGGCAGTCGATCAGTCGTACAACGATGTCGAATTGCAACGTGATCCAAGTCCTGATCAGTGTTGCGATTATAGTGGTGAAAGTGGTTCGGCTGGAAATCTCAGTTCGGGAAGTAACGTTCAAATGGAAAGTATCACGAATGCAAGTAATACAGGAACGGGTACATCGTCCGGTAGTTTCAAACCTCCATTGCTAACAGAAGCTCTAATAAATAAACATAACGACGATATGGAGAAAATAATGCTGAGGAAACATCGCGACCTAAGAAACCGACCGGGTGATAAAATTAAAAAAGTATTCGATCGATATCAGGATAATATACAAGGACATGGTATCAAACGTAGCGGAACGCATTCAAATGATGGTGAACCACACAAAACTTCAAAACTCTACCATACATTCGTTAATCCAAAGGACACTCAAAACGAACAAAACGTTAAGACTCCGAACATGGAGAGCTTCAATAGTCAGCCGAGACAGTTCGATAGAACGCCTATTGCTAGTAAAGTTGAACTCTGGCCACCGTTTTCCGTCAGCCTAACAACAATGCAAACTACCCAAACGCAAACCTATAATAATTTTATAACGACACCAACTAGCATTTTCCCAACTGTTTGTTACATCCCAACAACAACAACTGCAAATCAACCCCGAGAACATCCTGGCCCACCAATCGCCGGATCCTTTTCTGTTCAATGTATGACCGGTATGATGTATCCGCATCCGTCGCTATTCTGTCTGCATCCAACTCTCATGTATCAGCCAATGCCGTTTCAATCGATCCCTTCGTCAGTCGGTTATACCAATCCGCTCTCTAATTCGACGTATTACGTAAGTTACTTAGAATCGGTTAATTCTTTTCAAATTCATCGATTTTTATGTATCCAATTTTATCATCCTTTCAAGAATCAAAGTATGATGACGCCAGGACCTTCGAAACCAACAGAAGTTCATGCTGATACGATAACACCTGGAACATTTCAAAGGCCACCGTCACAAGCTACCTCTGTAAAAGCTGAACCTGGATCAATTTTGGTAAGTTCATCTCTTCTAATTAATAAATAAATCGAAAAAAATTAATGTATTGTTCGTTTTAAAGGCACCCTCGGAAACTTCAAAAAATGATATAGCTGGATCACCGCTATCTTCTGTTCGAGATGAAAGCAATGATATGGAAGTTAAAGCTCAGGTATGTTTATTAATTTTTTTTTAAAATAGATAGAAAAAGGCCACTAACAGTTTATTGTTTGCATCGAGTATGCCGTTTTTAACAATTCAACACTAACAGACCTGCTTAACTAACAGAATGTTATCGAGTATATGCCCCTATATTAATAGCTCACTGCGGTAGTTTTATAGTACCAAAGCTCAAATATGGCCAATCTTCCTCGATGTTCTTTAGCTCAGTATTCTATTGAGCAGTTTCAAGGAGGGATGATAGATTCAAAATTGAATCAGCTAAAATGGGACTACAAAAAAATGTGTATCAACTAAGCAATAAGCATTGTATCGAGGTACTGGAAAGTTTTACTGGATGACCGTTGAGGCGGGAAAGGATGGTTTTTCTAATTAAAGAACATCATTTTAGCTTTATCTAAATTTACAGCTATGTTGCAGTTTACATTATCCTAAGCACCCTTCAGATAGTTTGATCAAATCGAGATGGGTTTGAGGAAGAGTGGAGGCTGCGAGTGGTAGCTACCTTATGTATGCCCGTTTTTTACTAATTAATAAAAAGTGAATCCGACAAGAGATATCCAAATTTGTTCACAAATCTTCTTGCCAAATGAGAAGAATTCGAAGTGGATGGATGAGTCGTTGATTGTTGCTATCAGTCTATTGAAGACTATAGTTCTACTTAGGTTTCTGAAAGGCTTGGCAGAGCTCATTTTTGATTGTAGATACTCTTTAATAAATCAGTTGAGGGGTATGTGAAGGACGACGATTGCTACTGAAAAAAAACAACAATTTTGATTAATTTTAAGAAATTTTTGTATTTTACATAAAATCAATTTTGATAATAATTTCGAATTTATTGTTTCCATTTCCAGAATGAATTTGAACAAGGAAATAGTGATGATATGGATGAATCAAGTTTATCCAGTTTTTATTCATCTTTTCTCAAAACTGATGAATCGTCAGATGGTCCACAAGATCCTGACAAGATTCATCGAAAGGAATCAAATGTAAACTAATTTCAATACATGCCTTATAAGCGCATGCATTTCTAAACTAAAACTAGATAATTGCTAGATTTTGCGCGAAAGCTGCAATTCAAAATCAAAACTTATCATATTAATTTGGTGTACTTCTTTCTTTCTATTTACTTTCACGACTCTTTTTTAGGTCATGCAATGGGATAAAACAGTGCCACAAATTCGTCGACCATTCCGACGACCTGAACCAGTATGGCTCGATAAAGTCACAATTACACCGGAACTTGTTTACGAATATCAATTGAATACTCGTGCCGTTTCCGATGTCCTTAATTCCGACTTAGCCGCTCTCAAGTGTTTACGACAGGTAAAATTCGATTGAAACTTCTTAATATCGAATTTTTCACAATGCTGGAATCATTTTAGCCCTTGTTGGTTAGCGAACAATTAGAACAACTATATCTAGATTTAGAATTGGAAGGACTCTCGACCAAATTGAAATTAAGCGATTCGACATCGGAAAGTAGTGGTGGCGAGGAGGAACCCTGCAGACGAAAGAAAAAGAAAATTAACTATGGAAAAGTTAGCATGATCTACGAAGAGAATGCCCCGTTTCCTTCACCAGTGTGCTAAAAGAAAATTTATCATTTTAGAATTACGATTATACTTAATTTTTGTATAAGTGTATATTTATTGTAATTTTTTTGTATTTTAGAATTTAACGTGTAAAATGTAATACAGTTTAAACTAATTATTCTTATTTAGAAAGTAATAAAGAAAAATTTAATATATTAACAGTAATCTTATTAGTTGGTCTATAGTAATCCTTGGCTGCAGTGCCTTTCCCTCATGCGCATATCAAAGGCATCGTAATATCATAACTACTAGACTCGAATTGAAATTGGACAAATCTTTGCTCCTTTGGTTGAAGTCGTGACCGGTTCTTTGGGTGATTTTGGAAGGAGAGAAAAGAAGTAAAAGCGAATTTAATTTCTTCGCATAGTAACCTACACCGCATCACAGCATTAAACAAACGCGTTTCGGACTTCTGCCCAAAAAAATATAAAGTTGCGCCCAAACTGTTGGCAGATTTTATTCTTATTCAAATTAAAATGTAAATATAAACTGCAAGAGCTCAGAAAAATCCACGAAGTTGGAAGACTGTGGAATAATGAGCCCTGGGATTAACCTCTAAGCATTATTAGCACCTGCTTAGGGCATCAAGGCAAGGAGCATCACAGAGATGATGGGCCAATGCTGATTGATATTGCTTTTTTCTTGGATTTTTATTAAAATTATTAGTCCGGGTGTAGGACCCGCAGGAAAGCATAGAAAATTATATAAGGATCACAAGATCTGCATTCCCTCTTAGGGCAGAGTAGCACTACTCAAGCATATTAGTTCAGATCCCACTTAGCGTGTGAATGCTTACAAGAACCCAAGGTTAGGTTAGGCTTAGAAGGGTGGAATGTAGCATTGTGCCACAACCCTTCACGAGAGATCACTGTGGTTCCATTGTGGTCCCCCCGTATAAACAGGGCTCTAGACTATTGATTCCAAATATTGCTCTTCTTTATGAAGAGAGTAGTTCTCCATAAAGGTATCATCGTAAGACAAGAACTCAAACAGCTAGCGAACTCAAACCAAGTTATACTGGAATACGTATCTGGACACAGTGATATTGTAGGTAATGCCTCTGCAGACCAGTTAGCGAACAGAGGAGCTGATTTAAAATTCACAGAACCATGCCATTCTGTGGAATGCCAACAGCTGTAGCAAAAGAAATCTGACCTTCACTGGACAGGAACAGTGTGGTGCAGACAGTTCAAACTGTTCTTGGAAGGTCACTCGAAGGAACGAACTTCCGTGTTTCTCAAAATGAACCGGAATTAAGTTCGGCGCATGACCGAACTAATTACAGGACACTGTAAGCTGAAAAAGCATGTACATACTATTGTACTGATTCGAGACGATATTTGCAGAATATGTGGAGAAGAAAAAGTAACTGCAGAGCATGTTCTATGGTATTATGAAGAACTCGCGCACAGAAAATTCAGACTTCCTGGCCACTACTTCCTCACATCATCGCAACTCATGTCTAACTTCCCCAAGATCATATAAAAATTTATTGACATAGCCATCCTGAGTGAGCTATAATAAGGGAGCCACACTGCAACCGAATCGAATCGGGATTCAGACCGTCCTCCTCCTGTAATCTACAAGTCCCAAATTATTTATATTAATTATCCGTTGTTATTGGCATCCAAAAATCAGAATATAGGAATGTCGTTCCCAATTCTTTCAGTATTTGATTTCATTCAGGTTCCTTTGCCATTTTGAAAAGTGATACTGAATACTCCTACTATAAATCTATAACGTCCGCACCAACTTCGTAGCCAGAGGACTCAGTTTGTTCTCAACATTAAACTGGCTAAAAACCTTCGTGGGCAAGAATCGTTGTGCCAGAGCAGCTAAGATTTCCCAATAATAGATCCAATAGGTTATCATTTAACCAAATTCATGTGATATTCGTCGACTTTTTATACTCTAGATGGAATCTGAGAGTATTATAAGTTTAATCCAGCCCAAAAGTTTGTAACGCATAGAACCGAGCCTCGGACGAAAAAAGTTTATTTGGGGCCAAAAACTCCAAATCCGCATGACGTGTGTCCGTCTATCCATCCGTTCGTCTGCCTGTCTGTCCGTTAGCACGATAACTCAAGAACGCCTTGACCTAGAATCTTGAAATTTTTAATCTGGATGGGCAAAATTTACTAGTCAGTGAAATCCTTCTACTCCTTCCGGTAGCTCTCATAAAAAAAGTCCTTAAGGCACGTATTCAGCAATATTTTCCGATAACTTTTGAACGCTTCAAGCTACGAATTTGAAATTTTGTACACATTAATTTTTAAATAGTTTCAAGGAAAAAAATAAATATGTAAGAAATCGAGTGAGTCCTTCCTGAATTTCCCATGTGAAAGTCCTTCAAAAGGAAAAATTATTTTTCGGTGACTCCCTCAGTTTAAGATATAAAATTTAACACTGACGATATTGTCTTTTAAAGTTAGTTTCGAGTAGCAACCGAATGGGAGTAATTAATAAAGGACATACATGCACACACTTTATTCTAATATACTTAATCCCTAACTACAATATAGACCGGAGTTCAGTATTCCATCTAGAGTATCATACGATTGGCTTACAGCCGATCGTGACTGCAGTATGTTTTTTTGTCCGAATTTTATTTGGCGGACCCAACTAAAAAACCCAACTAAAATTTTTCGAACTTACGAGTACTTTTGGCGATATTTATTTAAAAACAAATTGTAAAAATATTTTCAAATACAAGATTTCTCGAGATGTTGCGAATGAGTTTATTTTAAATCTCATTTCACATCAATTTCGGTATTTGTTGAAAGAGGGTCACCAAGTCGAGGCAGTTCCCAGGAGCCTCACTGGACCTCAGTGCGGTCCAGCGAATAATATTTACCTTGATCAATTTTTCTTACGAAAAATTACTGGGATCAACTTAAGCGAAATGTTTATCGGTACTTTGACTCTACTACTATAAAAATTTTCATTCCCTCGACTGGTTTCCGTTATTATAGAGAAAAGTGAACGTTTTTCTTCAGTATGTGAAGACACCCGAAAGGGACACGGGTAAGGTCTTTTTTGATTGTGTCACCTTTAGGGTATCTGTACTATATCACCCTTTCGATCACACAGCCATCTTTCTTTTGAGGTAGAACTGAATTAAAACTAACCATGTAAAGGTCCTTTAGGCTTTCGGACAATATTTCTCAACATTCGTTCTCTTTTAACAAGCTTAAATATTTTTATCTCGTCCAATTACACCACGGACTTCATGAAAAAAAAATATTTCTTAATCAAACAATTCTCAATCCTTCCACTACCTTAATCATTTCTGATCATCACTCGCGAAAAAAAAGCATGCAAATCATGAAAAATTGTCTAACGATTCAAACTGAATTTTATTGATGTAATCAAGAAATGAAGTAGGTATGTATTTTTTTTAAAACGACGTAAGATAAAAATGGTCGCATTTCGGAGCAATGGAAATCGGGGGCCCTGCTGTATATACATACAAATTGTTGGATTTTGAAACAGATATTAAAAAGCGAATGGAATTTTACGATTTCTATTCTTGTGATTATACTCATAATAACAACTATCCCCTATTCTCAATTGTTCTCAAAATTACGTCTATTGAAAATTTTAAAGCCCTAACCCCAACTGAAATTAATGATCCATGTAGTTGGTCACGCTTCATCTATAGTTAAAAATTAAACTCTTTTTCAGGCAATTTTTCTATTGTCCAACTTGATATGACCCCTCATCGACCATTCAAAGAACGCAGCTAATTTAAGAAATCACCAAGAAACCAAGTGCAATGAAGTAGTACATGAAGTAATAATCAAGCAAATTAAAAATTTTATTCGAACCAAAGCGATCCGTAGGTCATGGACTTATTACTCGTAAAACAAAGAAGTAAATGATTCACCACAAATCGCACAGTCCCTCAGCTACAGATAGATTTAATTTATGGGTAACGACTTTTACCAGTCGATATTGTAGCGGTTGACAAATCGAAACAAAAGGGTAAAATATAATGCGTACAGGAAAAGAAACTTCGATTCAGATGAAAACAAAAAAAGATAAGGCAGGCTATGTGTCAATTTTCCTTAAGTCTAAGCTGGTAGCTGCTTCTACAGCTTGCTGACTGTCTTCTGTGCTAGCTACGAATAGGAGAAAGGCTCGTTGCTCGAATCCAAGGGTATAATATGAGCCTTTATAACCTTACCGGAATTCTGCGATTTGCCTGACCTCTTTTTATACCAAAGAACATTACTACTACAATTACAGAGTATTCCAGCGAACCAAATCATGATCCTGCCAACTACAAGCGAACGGTAGCCGCGGACTATCGGATTCGCTACGAATTCGCATTCTGTTCACTAACGAACTACCATACGTACTAAGAAGTTCTGCCACCACAAATTATGTCGCAACGAATTCGTATCGAATTTATCAAGCAAAACGAAAGTGAACGGATTCGATATGTTTTCGCTTTCTGTTCACTTGCGAATCACTCTGCGTACTAAAAAGTTTCGCCACTATGTGAAGCGAAGTGAAAAAAGTTTTGTTGTATTTGCTCTGAATTTATTTAAATGGGAAAAAAATCTGTTTTGCTTCTATAGAACACAATAAATTTTTTTGAAGATCATTTCATTTTTATGACTTCCCTGCTTCTCGCAAATAAATTCAGAGTGATGTGTGGGCCGTTAGATATATAATTTTTAAATTTACTCAAACTCTCAATCCTAAAACTTCCTAATATCGTCCCACTGTGAAAATTTTATCTTTTCTCCAACGGTTCTCAAGATATGAAGCGTCATATTGAAATAATAAAGTAAAATTTAGAAAATAAGTAAGAAAAAAAAATCGAACCCGTTTTCTTCATGAAAAACACGTTTGTTTCAAACTCGCTAAGCTCAGCTTTATTTTCCACAAGCTCTTTTATGTTTTAAAATCTCTATACTTGTCATATGAAGATTTCTTCGACATGAATCACAATAAAATTGTTTAAGTTTTCCAGATGTGCTCGCATTTTCAATATTGTCCGGAACTTTATCCTCTTCGCGCTTATTATCTACCGGTTTTATACAAACTGAAAAAAAAACAAATATTATAAAAAAAAAAAATATGTTTCAACTAAACCCATTTCAAGTTACCTTTCTTATGTAATAGTTTCGATAATCCAATCAAATCGACATCTCTACCACAATTTTCACACATCCATTCCATTTTTTTGAGTTCATCTTGTAGAGTCAAACTCCACGGCATATCTCTCAAACTGTAAGTCGAATTGTTAGCTTACAAAATAGCAAGAAATCGAATTAAGCTACTTACCAACTGTAAACTACATTTTCGGTTACATTATATCCTCCTTTTAAAGCATTTGGTGTTATTTCAAATGATTCTATGAACGGATTGAATGGTAGCTTCTGTTCTTCGAACGAGTATTGTGTGTACATGTCCTAAATTGTTTTATACATTGAAGCAATTAGTACAACTAGTTTTAATTTGGTGTTACCTTCAAGTCAGCTGGCAATAGTCGTTTCATTGTATAGCATATATTTGTTTTCATGAACGATAAAAGTTGATCCATAAATTCATTTTGTTCGCGATCAAAACTCTTTTTTTCATCTTTTTTCTCACTCAAATCACTTAGAGGCTCTAGAAATGTTCAGAATTTAAACTCAAAAATAATTCAAAATTTTGATATATTTTGTAGTTACCACTAAGTTTCTCCGAAAGCATTTTATGCCACAAATGTCGAATACGAATTGCTTTTTCCAACATATGTATGCCTGATTCGGGAAATGGAAATTCTAAACAAAGCCACGAATCACAGACTATTTTCGAAACGGTTGAGTTCGTATCAATTGCAAGCGAAAATAGCAGTAATGTTTGTGCAGCTGGCATACGGATAGCGTTCAGAAGATACGGCTTAGTAGTTTCTAATAAATTTCTATAGAAAATAAATATTTAGTAATTTACTATCAGTTTTTACTATTTGATTAATTACTGGTAACATAGAATTTGATGTGCCGAACTCAGCGGTGATTTGGAGGTGTAATATGGCGGTCTCTCGACAATATCACTATCCGACAGTTTCAATATGTCAGTCATATTAGCGAATTGACCATTTGGATGTAATGAAACAGCAGGCTTTAAAAACGTATGGAAAAGTTGTTGACTTCCATTCTAGACGGAGTAGTACATATAAAATAAATACATTTTTTCCCATTGGAGTAAAATTCTTCAAACTTACCTTACAATAATTAAACTCATCCGGTATTGCTATTTGTGGATAAAGTCCACTGACTAAAATTATCTTCAACATTAAGACCTCCTTGTGGCTTGTTGTAGATGCAGATTTCAATAGATTCTGTATACAAGATAAGTAAATACATAAAAACAAAACCTTTCTACATAAAATGATTGCACACTTACGTCTAATTTTCTAGTATCATTACTCAATCTGAATTCAACGTCTCTTATATCGTCACGCTTTTCATCAAAATCTTCTTCATTATTCCAGTGATTTTGTTTAATCATCTTTTTCTTATTCGGTGCGCTCATTTTGTGAGCGCGTTTCATTGCCCTTAGTGATCTCACTTCACCATTTCGAAGCGATCTTTCCGCACTCGATAAATTCTCATTGGTATTTTGCTGCAGTATGTTACAACTTTTTAAAATATTCTCGAATTGATTTCGAAGTTTGGTGAGTTCATAGAATCTATCGGTAAAAAAATTTAATTATTATTTTCAATTCGATGAACTTAAAGAGCCCACCTTTGTTCTTCGATGCCCATTTGATGGCACCATTTCTTTGTGTTTTCATTTCGCCGCCACTTTTGTTCCAGCCATTCTTTAAATGTGTTAATTAGAGTCAACGGGTCACCTTGATCTGACTGTAAAGCACGTCGGCCTAACTTTTTTTTAAAGAACAATTTAATATTTAACCGGACATAGTTTTCAAACATCTACTTCACACTTTTGATCCCTGAAGGCACGATTTGTAAATGGCGACTGTACACTTAAGCCAGCAGCTAATGTAAGAATGCGCTGAAGTTCTTGAAAAACACAACCCATCAGAAGCATTTTACCAATTGAAATATCAACAGGAAGCATGGATAATGCCTTGCCCAACGTCGTTATTTTCTCATCTGGACCTATAGCACCCTGCAAAGAAAATCGATTACTTAAAATTTCTGTTGTAAAGAGAAACGTACGTGTTGCTTCAATGAAAGAATCGCTTGCTCGAGATTTTCTTTTGATGGCGATTCAATAAATGGAAATAGTCGCACATTCGGTAAACCCATAGAAACCATTTGTAGAAGCATTGAATCTAACGGAACTCGGCAAATTTCAGGAGTCGAGTAAGCATTGAATTCGTCAAAGCCCTTTTGTGAGTAAAGGCGATAGCAAATCTGAAAGGGAACAATTTTATTTAATTCTATAATATAGTCGTCAAAGAAATGTATATTACCCCTGGTCCTGTTCTGCCTGCACGACCCTTTCGTTGTTCAGCCGAAGATTTCGAGACCCAAAATTCCTTCAGTTTCTGCATTTTAAGCGAGGGGTCATACATCATTTCTTTCATCTAAGTATAAATAAAGTATAAATCGCTGTGCTAAAAACACGAGAGAAAGAATGTGCAAATAAAATTCTCGAACGGACCAAGTTCGCATTTTCTGAAGTTATAATTATGGTAAATTAAAATTTCGAAGGATACAACACTACAGCGTTCACTTACAGCCTCCAAACTTTCGAAATAAGAATCCGGTAGAATTGAGTTATTTCAGGTTCTACCTGAAGCGACCTCTTAATTTTTTCTTATCTTTTTCAAAATAAGCTCCTATTTTGAAAATTTAAGAAATCATATTTTTGAATACTTAAGGAAGTTAGACGAAATCTAGCGGATATGTCGAGCATCTATAGATGAGAATCTTACGGAGCCATGGTGTGAATTTCGTCTAAAAGCCGAACCGCTTGTATAAAATGAAAAAAAAAAATTTAAAATGTACACGCTTACTTCGAGAGAAACGGAGGACTCCTAGACATAAATAGATTCATATATCGTCAAGAAGTCGAACAGGCTTGGGAAAATGAAGGGGCCTGGTAGCATTTACGCTTGCTTATTAGGAGGTTGTCGTAAGTCAAAATCCACTCAAGGTGAATAAGGTAGTAAGAGGATTTCTTAAAACTTTGAGCGTTTACTTTTCAAAAAGCGAACGATCTAGATATAGCCAGATTGGAGTATAGTTGAAAGAATCGGAAAACTACTGCAATAGTGAGTTGAGGAGAGCCTCATAGCTTTCAGGATTAATTCTTGGAAAGGAAGTGTATCCGGCTTGGAGAAAGGAAGGGGACTCCTAAAACCTTTTACGTTTGCTTCACGAGAAGCGGAGGTGTCATGTTGATCAGGACACATTCGAGGTGTATAATTCGTCAAAACTTCGAACGGGCTTAGGGTAAATGTGGGAGCCTCGCAGCATCTGTGCTTGGGAGACGAACCCTTATGCAGCACCCTCTCCTTTAGAATCACATCTATAAGCACGGGTGAATCTAAGTATTCGTCTTAACGCCCATTGATGTAGTTGTGGGAAGACAATCAAAAGGAGACCATCATTATGTGGGTATCCACTTCGTGCACTAGACAAACCCTTAATTATATCCCAAAGAATAAGATTGAACAGCTGATGACCTCTTAAAACAGTAACGGATGGATATGATGGTTGAATCATGGTTCGGATTTTGTAGAATTCCGAAAAGTATTTGAAAAAAATCTGCCTCCATTGACTAGATTAGGTTGCGATGACAGAACGGCGTCATCTACGCTAATTGAGACCTTTCTGGATAATAGGCCACAATCCAGCTAACAACATGTGCTTAGTTTTTGGAAAAGAGGAACTCATAAATCTGGACCCAATCAAGGAGTGAATTTCGCAAGAAATCGAACCGGCGTGGGAAAAATTAAAAGCGTCTTTAAGTTTCTCAGCAACAAAAATTAATTGGCCTCTTTCTTTCATGTCCAAAAATTAGTAAAATTTTGGTAAAAAAACTTAATTTCCCACTGTAGTTTGGTAACGGACTATTTTTTGCCGGATCAGCTCGAAAAAAATGAGTTCGTTGAAACCGAGCAAGACGGGAAATTCACGTTTTTTGATGGCAAAATTTTGTGTTTTTTAAATTCACTAGTGCCTTCTTCTCGAATTATTTTTATAAAGAAATCTTATTTCGACCCACCACGGAACCAGCATCCAGTTTCGTGGCCTGAATTGTTTGACCACATGAACATGATTTCCACAAGAATCGAATAAAAAAATTACTCATCTACATTAGAAGGTAAATTTTTAAGATATTTCGGTGTCAGAGAAGTCTGCAAACCCGCACACGAGCTTCATTGCTGGAATTGATCGCTGCTCTTGCTGCTACCATGGAAGACATGACAATGATTTTAGTGTTTTGCCTAGTGTTTTAATTATTAAAAACATATTTTTCCTAATGCTCTTTGAATTGTTACTTCCAGCCAATTTTAATAACACAAAATAAACATTCGTTTAATTTTAGTTGTGTGTTGTAAATGCTACGCTACTCATCTAGAGTCAAAAAATTTCTAAAAAGCCACTTAAAACTGTTGGGATTTCATGTCGTTGCTTTCAATGGCTTAAATTTTCGACACTAACCGAATAGTGTCTTGTCCTGTTGGCAATTACGTACAATGGTCTTCATAAAGACAATTCTGATACAGAAACACACAAAAAAGAAAACACTTAAGGATAGTTTACATGAAAGCTTTAGTTTAAAAAAATTTTGTTTTTTTTTTCATTTCCTGAAAGTTTGAATTTTTAGAGATAAGCTCTTCCAAAATCTACGATTCAATTACAGAAATAAAGTACGAAAACCACAAAACTTTTACTACATAATTAGCCATACCTTTCCAGAATCGACTACAAAACGAACTCCATCCACTGTTACCGATGTTTCTGCAATATTTGTTGACACAATACATTTTCGCATTCCGTCTGGAGCATAATCAAAAACCTATAAATAAACCACAATGTCGACCACTATCAACTCAAATAATTTGCTCCACAGACCTTGTCTTGATCAGTCAACGAAAGACCGCTATGAAGAGGCAAAATAATCCAATGCTTCTGCTTTTCCGAATATTCCTTAGCAGCATCCATTACAGTTTCAATTTCATTAACGCCGCTCACAAAAATCAGCAAATCACCTTTGACATTTTCTAAAAACACACAGTTAAACCAAAATCAAAATAGATGATTGATTTCTCCGTAAACTCACCCGGATATTTTTGATCAATCATATTCAAAATTTGTACATACGGTTCCGGATTCAGTCGTTCATTTTTCGATCGTGACGAAGTATTCAAATCGGTTGGAATTGCCGGCATATAATGCGTTGTAATCGGAAATAATCTGCCGGGTATTTCAATCAAGGATGTATTTTCCTTGTCGAAAAAACTCTTAAATAGGCCAACATTAATCGTAGCCGACATAAGAATCAATTTTAATTTTGGTCGTGCTTGTAGAAGACACTTGGCAACGCCAAGTAAAAAATCACCGTGTAAGTTACGTTCATGTATTTCGTCCAAAATGATAACTTCATATTGATCTAATTGATCGTCTAATGTAAGCTATAATTAACAAAATTACGAAAGGGTTTAGTAAAATAATTAACTGATCTGCGTACCTGTCTAAGAAGTAAACCTTCCGTTATGAAACAAATATCCGTCTCTTGGTTCTTGTGCTTTTCGAAACGAATTTGGTAGCCAACTTTTGAACCATATTCGCATAACATTTCATGAGATACGCGCTTCGAAAGAGCGATACAGGCCAGCCTTCTGGGTTGTGTGCATACTGAAATAATAACAACAAATTAGATTCCAATGCTTTACAACTATTTATTTAGCTTGCAATTTACCAATATTTTTGTATCCCGAGTGAAATAAATATTGCGGAATTTGTGTCGATTTACCACAGCCTGTATCTCCAGCTATAATCGTAATTTGATTTTGATCAACTGACTCCAATATAGCCTCTTTGTATTTAAATACTGGCAACGATTTTTGACATTCTCGAAGTTTTTCCAGTTTCGAAAATTTTTCTTTTTGCTTAAAATCAAGATACAATGTGACGATATCATAGAATAAATCGATTCGATGTTTTGTTAGTTCGGAGCGCCTGTCAACGTTGATTAAATTTTCGTGATTCCTTCGTAACTGTGGATCGACATCGATAAACACGCACATCCGTTTATTAAAACTTGTCGTATTTGAGTCGTCTGGACGATCTTTTGGAAATGATTTGCCGCTCTTTTTAACCATTAGTTCGTATTTTTTAACGAAAATCCAAAAATCCGGCACATCTTCGATGAGCTTATCGGTTGGATAATAGCCAAAAAGCAATTTTTCAAGAGCGTGTTTGTGATTTAGATAAGAAAATTCGTCGTCTGTTTTACAGGATCTGAAATCCTTATCAGGTTTGGTACGTTTGTGATCAGGAGAATATCTGCCACTGCTCCTTCGATGGGACATTTTCAGCTAGAACTAAATAAACAAGAATACACAAAACCATTAATTTCTAAATACCGATTTTTTATAAAATGAAGGAATATATTCTAGGGAAACATTTACCAATCTTAATGTCAAAATAAGTTCACAAAATTAGGACTCTTCTTTCGAAACAACAAAAACTGCACAGTAAAATTGTTTAGCTTCTAAATACTACCTGAAAACAAACATTTATGTGGTGATGGTATGAAAGTATTTAAAAACTTCGTTCGACCCCATAATTAAGTTACGTTAGATTATTTAATTGCATTGCTTTCATTTCTTCTATATATAAAAATTAATGTTTGTTTGCTTTTTTTTTGTTTGTTTGTCCCGTATGCGCTCCTAAACCATTCATCCGATTGCAATGAAACTTTGGTGATTTGTTGAGGACACGCCCGCAAAGGTCTCCTTACAAGGTGGCACACGGAGTGCCAAACACCCTGTATATATAGATGAAGACATTGTAGCTTTACTGCCTTCGCCGGCAGTTATATTTCGAAATTTGAACGAATACGTGATTCTTGCTAGTAAATGCGTTTTTCTCAAAACAACGTTTACTCCTTTCGCGGAAATGAAATTTTCGAAACCACTCAACCGATTTTAATGAAATTTTGACTACATGTTCCTGATGTATTGTATAATTTCGTCCGGAACTAGAACCAAGTCAAAATTTTCATTTTTACTATTTATTTTGTTGCACAAAACAGTGAAAGAAGTACCAATTTTTGGTGCCTTTTCGAAAAAAGTCCGCCATTTTACTTTATTATTTTTTATTGTTATTTATGCATGAATATTGAAATTTCTTGTTCCGGACATAATCACAGTTGTACTGAACCCAAAACTTTTTAATTTTTTTGTTTAAGATGAATCTGCTGAACGAAATTAATCCCGTCAGTCACCTACCTATATTTCGGACAGTTAATTTCTATAACACTTTTTACTTTCTAACAACAAAACTGTAAAAAGTGATTTAAAAAAAATTCAGTTACTTTCAGAGTATATTTATTAAGCTCAAAAAGAAATACATCAATATTTATTCTAACAATTTCCAAAAAAATTTCCTAGAAATAGTACTTTTTAACGTCCAAAGTAGCAAAGTAGCAATGTTTCGACACGAAACGACGATTGAACTATTGACGTCGAGCAGCCTAATTGCGACTAAGCGCATCTAAGGCTGGCCGCACACTGAAAGAGCAAAAATAGTTTTAGTCAAAAACGTTTTTGATTAAACATGACTATGTCGCTGTTTCAATAGCAATTCAATGTTTTTGCTCTTTCAGTGTGCGGCCAGGCTAATTGAATTGCTATTGAAACAGCGACATACAACCTACCAAGAACAACACCGACCACAGAATTATATAGGTTGACAGGAAAACTTAGCATACAAGACATAATAACAGTAGAAGGAGCTAAGCATATTCATGCAATTAGGAAACAGCAGAGAAAATCTTCAACTAACCTTGTAACCAGCAGCGAAATTCACCACTATAATACACGAGCAGTGGAACACATAAGAGTCCCACACGCGCGGACGGAGAGAATAAGGAAGGATCCAATAACGGTTGCAATTGCTTTGTACAACCAGCTGCCACAAATTTTAAAAAATGCTGAATACGATCGATTGAAAGTGCTACTCAAAAAACATATGAGGGAGATGAGAAGTACAAGTTTAAATTAAACTTAAATGAACTTCGAAACAATTACCTTGCCATACACACTTCTATTTTCCGAACTCCTATTTCTTATTTATGCTACAATAATAATTATTTTTACTTTTGCTATCTTTATTTTGTATACTGCTTGCTTACTTTCTTCTTCTTCTTCTTCTTCTTCTTTACGATTTATTTATTTATTTTTATCGTTTTTTTCCTATTTTTATTTATTTATTATTTTTTTTTCTATCTTCACTTTTATTAACTTTTTAATTTTTTATTTTATTACTATTTTTTAATCTAATTTTTTATTTTTTTTTTATTTTACTATTATTATTACTTTTGCATGCCTTTTTGGTTTGATTCATTTGTGCTACCCCTAATACCAGTACTCGGTACTGTTTGGGGAGCACATCGGACACACCAGAATAATCTGAGCCCAATGTCAACATACAGCATGAGTATGTTGATATGGTGAATTTTTTCCAGTTCATTGAGCTGAGAGAGTATTTAGTCCTCAGTACTTTGGGCTGCGGAAGTGTACCAAAGAGGGATAAAGTCAATTATATATATTATATATAGTCATGTTTAATCAAAAACGTTTTTGACTAAAACAGGTTTGTTCTTTCAGTGTGCGGCCAGCCTAAGTTTGCATAACTTTTGAAATTTGTTTGTAGTCTATACGAGTATAACGAAACTACGTTTTTAACTATTTTGAGCATGTTGCGGACCTCGGAGAGGGGTGCAAACTGCGATTTATTACTTTAACAACAAGCTTAATCATTTCCCACAATTTCAAAACCTTCGATGTTATTGTTAAATGATCGATTTTTAATATCTTCATAGACTGGGCTATACGGATTCTATTAGAGAGCAACATCTTCCTAGTACAGACTGAGAAAGGATCCTGTATCTGAGGCGATACGAGAATATAATGCTTTATTGACAAATATCGGTACTACCCCGTATACCAGTACGTTGCATTGACTGGATAGTACCATCGGGTAAAGGTATTTTAATTGGACATTAAGCTAAATGTTGGAATACATGCACGAGTATGTCGCTACGGCGAAAAACTTTCCAGCTCTTTGAGCTGAATGACAGCATTGCCACCAGTTCTTTAAGCTTAGAAAGTGTATCCAAATGGGGAATTCTCCAACTTTTTTAAGTTGGAAAGGAATTGCCCATTTTGTATGAAGGGACTAAATCAATTATTATTATAATCCCCATAATCGCAGCTAGCCGGAAAGCCCACAAGCGCGTCACCCCTGCTCGATATTTAACCACTAGTTCGAATGTAAGAGGAACTGGCCCACTGATTCTTTTTAGTTTTGACTTTTTCAAGTCAAAATAATCACTTCTTGGCCTGCGATCACAACAAAAAGCAAGGAAAATGAGATATAAGCAAACACGATGGACCATGTAGTGAATTCGCACCTCGGACTACTATTGTTTATTTGATTACATACTTACCCCAAAACAGGATATGTACTTGCAATTTCACTTAAATAAAACACCGGAATATTCTCAGCATACCACTCAGCTGTCACCACTTACAAATCTCAAATGTCATAACAAAAACAATCTTCTTCTTATCTTTTCTTCTTGTTATTCGAAAAAATCCAGTTCAAGCTAAATGAAATATCGTTTGCTACAAAAGTGTACTCCACTGTGCATTGAACGTGTCTATTTTAAACTGTCAGCTGTAATTTGTCACGAAAAGTAAACAACATTTTTTTTTAAATTTCAAACAAATTTTTAGGGATTCCTGCAAAAACAAAACTGCTGTAAGCATATAGCAACACTTGACTCGTAAATAAGGGATCTTAGTTTGTATCTACCGTCTTCGAGATCTTACAAATGTCATAGGTAAGTGTAATCTAAAAAGAGGATTTTCTGAGATTGGCTTAGTTAAGGACGTTTTTAAGATAAGACCGTCAGCATAGCCGACTTTAGTATTCAGATATGCCATCGATTAACTTGACGGAACACGAGAGAATATCCATCTTAATGATATATTCTAGAACTCTAAAATTAAGTTCAAAATCAAAGCAAGCGGGGGTCGTATTATGCCCTGTGTTCTGAGATGTTCATATCCCTAGATTTACACAGTTTTGCACTGTTTAAATACTACGTAAGAAGTCGCCAAGAATCACTTTTATTGCCTATGGTGATGGCATTCCAGCTCCAAACAAGAAGGCTCCGGCCGCCGATTCATTTGTTTTTAGAGCCCCAGTCGTAGGACTGGTTCGCCACAACTAATTTGATCCTTTCCACACCTTTTCCACATGTAGTTCAGATTATGTAAATTGTATTTCAGTACTAGTGAATTGTATTTCAGTACTAGTGAATTGTATTTCAGTACTAGTGAATTGTATTTCAGTACTAGTGAATTGTATTTCAGTACTAGTGAATTGTATTTCAGTACTAGTGAATTGTATTTCAGTACTAGTGAATTGTATTTCAGTACTAGTGAATTGTATTTCAGTACTAGTGAATTGTATTTCAGTACTAGTGAATTGTATTTCAGTACAGTATAATCTCGATAATGTGAACCTTCGATAATGTTGTTTTTCCAGTAAAGTGAACAAGATTTTTTTTTAAATGTCTCTTGTAATGTGCACGGTGGTAATTTTAGCGCCTCTATAATGTGAACATGGTTATATATAAAGTAACACTCCGTTTATACAGTTATGTTACATCAGAAACAAATGAAGGAATCTTAGCTTAACTGTAAGATTTTGTTTTGTTTTGTATCTTGTTGCATTGATCAATCAAGTGCTTAAATCTAGAGTTCTCACGCGTGTTATCTTGTTCGTGCATTGTAGATTTTATGCAAGTGTGTCAAAATGGCGCCAAAAAGGCAAAAGGAACACAAATTGCTTACTATTAGTGATAAAATCGCAATTTTGAAAGCATTAGACAGTGGAACATCCTCTTCTGTTCTTTCTAAAAAATATGGTGTTTCAAAATCCACAGTTCAAATGTAAGTAAGAAGCGCACGCATTTTTAGAATTCTTCAAGAAAACAGAATCAGGCACTGGGCGGCGTAAAACAATGAAGGCTTCTGAAATGCCTAAAATGGAGGATACACTTTACGAGTAGTTGTGCAAACAGCGAGAAAGGCATGCACCTGCATCAACACAGATGCTATGCAAAAAAGCGCAGGAGATTAATGCGATATATAAAGAAGCTCAAAATTTTAGTGGTAGTCGAGGATGGGTCGAGAAGTTCAGAAATCGGCATGGAGTGAAAATATTGAAGATTTGCGGCGAAAAATTTTCAAGTTACAGCAAAGCTGTTGATCCCTTTCTTCAAAAATTTCACTCAGTTATAAGCAGCATGGAGATTACAGCGGAGAATTTTTATAACGCCGATGAAACTGCTCTTTATTGGAGACTCCTTCCGGATAAAACGTAAACGTTGTCTAACGAAAAATCTGAGCCGGGAAGGAAATCTGGTAAAGAGCGAGTGACCGTTTTAGTTTGCACAAATGCTGCCGGTACACATAGTCTTCTTAGTCTATTGAACTGTACATATTATCATATTTTGGTTTTCAATAGACAACACAATATTTTCAAGACAACAATTTGCCGAACAAAGTGGTTTTGTTATTGAATGCTTCGTGTCATCCAACAGCGGAAAAAATATCCACTGAAAACATTAAAGTTATGTTTTTCCCACCGAATGTTACCGCTTTGATCCAACCAATGGATCAGAACGTTATTAATATTTTCAAATTAGATTATAAAAAAAGATTGTTAACGGAGATAATCGCAGTCGATAAAGAAGATATTGGAGCGGCTATCAAGGAAATAAGTTTGCGGAATGCAGTCACAAATATTCGTTTGGCTTGGGATTCTCTGGCCGAGCAAACAATCTCGAAATGCTTCAAAAAGATAATGCCGAAAGAGGAATATTGGGACTCAGAGGATGAAGTTCCCTTAGCTGAACTAGTAAATTCGAATCGAGTAACAACAGAACTTCAGGAATCGATTTCAAATCGCCAATGGCAATTGGAAGTCAGCGAATGGTTGGGACTCATATCAGAAAATAGACAGATTTCGCAAAGTGATATAAAATCATGGTTACGGGAGGACGAAATGGAAAACACTATGTCCGATTCCTCTTTAGACGAAGAGGAAGCATTGATAGGTGCTCAATCTGTTTCACATAGTTCTGCTATGCAAAGCTCAAACATTTTAATTGACTGGGCATATGAGCATAATTTAAGCGCTAATTTGTTAGTAACGTTGCAACAAATTAGGTATATAGTCGTCGAAAAAGCATTCAACACTATCCGACAATCCAAAATAACAAATTTTTTCGAACCTGCCTCTCCAGAATAGAAAAGTATTTATCTTTATCACTTTCAGAATTATTAAAAATAGCTTTGGTTTTCGAAAAATATAAATGGATTTTTGTTTTATGCTTAATGTATGCATAATGTTTTTTGAATTTTTATTTTTTTCAATAAAATACATACATATATAAAGTCATCTACAGCATGTATTTTTCGTCTCCATTAAAGTGAACACCTTCAAAATGTGAAATCAGTCGGTTTCAATTAAGTTCACATTATCGAGATTATACTGTACTAGTGAATTGTATTTCAGAATACGTAAGTTTGAATTCAGAAAACATAAATTGTATTTCAGATACAATCAGGAAAGCAAATCATTTGGATCGATGAGACAAATTACTTTATTATTTTTTAATAATAAAGTATTGTGATCGACCTGAAATTTCAAAAAATTTGCTACCCTGAAATTTTGTATTTACACGTTTTAGGACTAGTAAACACCAAAAAAGCAAAAAAAAAATGTCCGTCTGTCCGCCGTAGACGCCGTCCGCCGTACGCAAAACCGTTTGAAGGTGCGTAGCTCACAAACCGCTTGAGATATTAATTTTTATGGTAGGTAGAGTGGGTGAACGTCTATGAGTGGTAGCTTTTGGAGGGGTGGGAGTGTAAGGGGGGGGGAGCGTTTTAGATGAAAAATTTTGGTTTCTAGATCTCAGGAGCCGCTTATGCTAGGAGGCTGAAAGTTGGAACTTATGAAGTACTATGATAGTGGACCCATTTGCAAAATAGTCGATAGGGGTTGAGAGGTGTGCGAGTGGGGGGGTGAGAGGGGAAAGAAACAATGCGTCCAAAACGCTTGAAAGCTGGGATTGATGCATTCTAAAATCCATATCCCCTGAACGATTGATGTCAGATGGCCGAAATTTTGTAGTTTTATTAAGGGATACTAGGAGATTGGAAATGGGTTAACAGTTGTAAGTGAAGTAGTGAGGTATGGGGGTGGGGGTGGACAACTTTGAATCTCCGAAAGGAGTTCGGAGAACATACTCATTAAAACGCAGCTTTGCCTTTTCGATGCATTGAACTCGACCAGATTCATGGTACCCTCTATTTGAAATTTATCAGAGGTGATACCTTCAATTACTACCTGCAATTGACGAATGCGCAAGAAAATCTCAATCCAAGAGACTAAGGATGAATTTCTTCAGTCAAGATTGCCAACAGATCGCCTGTTGATCGGCTTGACCTGAAACCCTATTGACGATCGTTAATTGGTTTGTTATCTTCGAGAAATACCACCAACTGAAAATTGACAATATGGCCATGGATGACTGCAACCTGGATAATGTGGACAATTTCTCATACTTGGGATCACACCTTGTAATAGACGGCAACGAACGGAACGAAGTAAAGCAACCGATCACACCAGCAAAAAAGACATATTTCCCGGTCCTCCCGATCTTAAAATCGAAAAAAGTGCACAGGCAGAGCAAACTTCGCATTAACAAGATCATAATAACCAAACCAATAACCATCCAAACGTCTGAAAGATCAATAGACGCATTTGAACGACGAATTCTTCGAAGAATTTTGGAACCACTAAGAGAAGGCTCTGAATGGCGTATCCGGTACAACAATGAGTTGTATAACATCTATGACCCATCCGCATCGACTCTTATAAAATTGCGTAACTTACAATGGGCATGTGGAGCGAATGGATGACGGAAGAATTCCCAAACGCACGCTGAAAGGTAGAGTTCAGGGCAAACGACCACTTGTAGGCAATGGAAAGGACTTGGGTGGGAAGTGTAAATAGGTTACTGTTTTCAGACTGCAAGCCTTCTTCAATGCGAACGATTCCCCTTCAACGTTATGTGCGATAGACGATTAAGCAAATTCTATGAAAAGAAATCGTTCAAGTGTTCTCTTTACTTTATTATAACAGTAATAGAGTATTGCGGATTTTTTAAAGAAATTTGCTACCCTTATATTTTGTATTTTCACGTTTCAGGACTATTAGACTTCAAAACTGAAAAAAAAAATCTGCAGTACATATGTCCGCGATACGCAAACGCGTGCGAATGCTCGTATCTCACAAACCATTTGAAGTATTAAATACAATTTTTTAAGTGGGTGGAGGACTACTTTAAGTGGCGACTTTTTGGAGGCTAGGAATGTGGGTGATGAGTATTTTAAACGAAAAATTGTAGTTTATATATCTCAGGAACCGCTTTAGATAGGAAATTGAAACATGAAACATATATCGACCATTGATAGACAAATTTCGATTTAAGCAGAAAGGTATGGGAGTGAGCGGCCAAACTATGCGCTCGAAATGCTTGATAGATGGAATCGAGATATTCTAAAATCCATATATCCTGAATCTTGCGATCCAGAAGTAGTAAGCAGAATATAAAAATTTTGAGGCCAATGAGAGCATGGAAGTGGAGGATAAGAACTTTTTACTATTATAAAAAATAATTTTTCTTTTTAAAATATTATTTTGTTTTTTTTAAAGCGTCCATCCGTTAATGGACTGGAAAATTTTGTATTTTCCTGCGTATTTTTCGCAATTTGTGCAGGCAGCTTTGATTTTGTAACTTCAATTCCTGCATGTGGTCAACTTGGGTTCCATAATGAACTTGTGGTCAATTTGCGATTGAATTACTATGTTCTTCCCCTATTTGAATGCCTTCTGGTGTCCTTCTCTATAATAAAATGCATACCGCAGTCAAGATAGGACCACAGTCAATCGTATCGTGCTCTTGAAATATTCGCAAGTTATTGAACATTTCTAAAATTGATGATATTTTTTTTGGAGATACCCGAATCGGTGCTCGAATAATTTTTTTAGTCAGACAGACTGGTGGATAAATGCATTTAGACTATTGATAAAATAAACCAAAAATAATATAACTTTATTTTGGTCTTCAAACTTTTATGCTAAACTCAAGCACGATATTAAACTTCCCAATTCAGGCGCCATAACACAGAAGAAATTTTCGGAACGGCTTTTCAGATTTAGAACAGGGTTTTCAGAGAATCAATTCAAATGAAACATGATTAAGTGTCTACTTTGACTAATCGTTACTTTGTAATACATAAATTATTAAAATTGTCTTACTTCAGTTAGTTTTTCTGTTTTGTGCTTGCATGTATTACTGGAATTTATGAATTTTCCTGCGCTTAACCGCAGTGGAAATATCCGCTATTCAATTGAGCATATTCGCAGATTGAGTTGTAAGATCTCTCATTTAAAATTTTTCAGGATACGAGACCCAAATCTTTGCACTGACAATTTCGCGATGCTTCGTTAAGCGCTTATCTTTGAACATTTTGCCATTTTATTTCGCCGCCCTACCAAAGACTCGAATATACCAGGCTTGCCTGCCATTTCTTAAGTGTTACAAGCAATTTGTTTTATTTATTTTTATTCTGAAAGCTAACCATGGGAAGTTTAAGGGAGTTTAGCGGAAGAATCAGTTGCAAGGCGTCAGATTTATGTTTAAAAATAACGTTAACGGGCGGACAAAGTTTTCGGTAATTTTATTCATACTATTTTGTTATTTTTTTTGTTTGAATAAACTTTGATTCATATTCTAGGTGGAAAGAGCATGAATCGAATAATAAAACCGAAGAATGGATAGGAGTAATGCGAGGATGTTTATGGATTTTATCTCAATCACCAGAATATTTGAGCTACAAGGTTTTCGGTAACCACGAAATACTAAATAATGAATCCAATAAAATAAGCGATTTTTGCGATCAAATACTTCGAGAATATTTCCGATTGGATATCGACTTGGAGGAATACTATAAAAAATGGAAATCGGCACACGATCACTTTAAACAGAGCTCGTTAGCTTTTAAGGCAATTCGAGTGTTAAATCAAGAACCATTGGAAAATCTAATATCATTTATTTGTAGCCAGAACAATCATATTAACAGGTAGTCTAAATTTTGTGTCTTATACAAGTATTTTAGTGACTTTTTATTCTATAGAATATCAACAATGGTGGAGAAACTCTGCACAGATTATGGTTCAAAAATTTGTACACACAACGGAATAGATTACTACGCCTTTCCAGATTTAAATTCCCTGACTGTTCCCAAAGTAATTGAGTTGTACTGGTTTGAAGAAAAAAAAACACAATTAAACTGATTAAAATTCACCTTCTAGCTGGAAGGGAATCTAAGAACAGCGAAGTTCGGCTACAGAGCTGCTTATATCGCTAAAGCAGTTAAAGCTATTAATGATAAAGGCGGTACGAATTGGTTTGAAGAACTTAAACTACTGCCATACAAAGAAGCCCGCACTGAATTGATTTCGGTACCAGGGATCGGTCCAAAGGTTATAATTTATCAAAATAATTGAATATAATAATTGTAATCGAAATTTCGATAATTTAGGTCGCCGACTGCATATCCTTAATGTCATTGGGCCATTTGAGTGCCGTACCAGTTGATACTCATATCTATAAAGTAGCTGCTCAACACTATCTTCCGCATTTGAAAAAAACTAAAACTGTAACAACAAAAGCCTATGAGGAAGTGGGAGATGTTTTTCGGAAAGTTTATGGACCGTTAGCAGGATGGGCACAAACGGTACGGTACAATTATTCCAAATTCTAAGTTATATTTATTTTATAAATTTTTTAGATTATATTCTGTGCTGATCTTGAACGTTTTAGTGTTAAGGATAACAACAAAAGAAAGAGGTAATTCCATGTCAATAATAAAGAATATTTTTTACGAAAATAATTTATAATTTAATGTAAACTACATAGTGCATTCATTGTCCTAAATTAGCTTCAACATAAAATATGAAGAAAAACAATTATACAGCGGTCGGCTGAACACTCCTGAGAATGGGGCATTATTATTATAAATACCATTTTGTTTAGTCGATTATTCTAACTACCTGTCTCAATAGCATAAATACAATTTTCTGGGTAAAATGCTTACCCTTGTGCTTCGCAAGATCGCGTGACCTATAACTCTTTAGCGGCAGCCAGGATTAAATTTTAAACAGAATTCTTACTGAAAACGAAATTTTGGTTCATTATTATATGCCTGAGTCTAAAAAGAACACCGTTCTTTCCAAAAAAAATGCATGGAGTCGAACAATTTTTAGGAATGCAGAGAATGTTGATTGATTACAAACAAAAAGCTCAAAACATAAAGAAAAGTTCTACATCGTCTTTCTACAACAACTAAACAAATTCGCTGTGAAAAATGTCTGAAGGAAAGTGGACCAAAGGAGTGTTACTCCTGCACGACAATACACCTGTTCAGAAGGGCAAAATTGTGATGGATGCCTTGCACATGTAAAAAGGCCGAAATTGTACCACTCATCCTGCATTCCAGATCTTCCTGCTGTATGTAGCGAATGAAGCAATAATTCAAGAAATTGTGAAAACTAGGAGTGAAAACAAATCATAGTTAAGCGCGTCTAAATCAGCTCATTTGAAGTTATAAGACAATCTTCAAAGTAGTATTTACAAGGTATACAATCAATAAAAGCAAGAAGGGCTGGGTGATGTGATGTTTTCGGGAATAAATGGGCAAGGTAGCGATTAACTGTATTACAATTCGGCGTAAACAGAATACTAATACAAGTATTTTCGCGGTCACTGTTGTAATGAAATTCGCCGTCTTAGCCATCCTCTAGTTCGACTCCCTCGTACCTAATAGGCTCGTTCTGCTAAGCTACCCAAATTTTGAACAAAGAAATTCAGACAGTCTTTTCTCTCTTCGCCGAGATCCACAATTACCTAATTCAGCGGAAATACTCTGAAATCAATGATTTTTGGAAAGTTAATAATCACAAGAGGTCCAATCAAAGCCGGAGTGAATCGGGATTAACAAACACCAATCAACCTGCAATCCAGATGTTTTAAGTTAGTAATGTATTATAGGTAAACTGATTCCGTGTACAAGCTCTGCAACGCTTAGGTACTGCATGAGAGATTTCCAGTATTTTCAGTGGTGTGTGATATGCTTGGGAAGTCTGAAGAATAATCGAGAAGGAGAAAAAAGGTCGAGAAGTATGTAGATGTAGATTGGAAGTAGGGGTCGGTATGGTTAACCTCTGCCACAGTTGGGCCTATTGTGATGTCCCCCCGGATTCACTATGATTCCTCTTTAATCCCTGCGCTTTCAATGAAGCCTAGTATTTTGCGAAGAGGAATGGTCAGGAATTTCGATGGGTTCATGAAACCCTGATCGAAATGACGAAGTCTTTTGTGAGCTAAACCCTCACATTCACAGAGGATATGCTCTGGTGTTTCGTCTTCGTCATTGCATATTCTGCAAATTTTAGTCTCAGAGAGACCAATCCTATGGAGATGCTTCCTCATGTGACAATGTCCAGTCAAAGCTCCCACTAGGGTTCGGGTCTGATGTCTGCTTAATTTAAGATAATCAGATGTTCTTTTTTCCGAATGTTTTGGGAGAAAAAGCTTTAAGTGCCTGTTGCCCGGTGCCAAGTCCCAGTGAATGGCACTTTGCGATTTTTGCCACATTCGGATGTTCATTCTGGCTGTGCTTAATGGTATAATGGTATGTAAAGGTGTGCAGAGTTTTTTTACGCTTTTTTAATGGATATTGCAAAGTGGGACAATCACATGTTTTTCTCTGGAAACTGATATCATGATGTCAACTGATATCATGATGTTAACTGATATCATGATAAATGAGTTATGCGGACTGCCAGGATACGAATATAGCAATACATTTTATTCACATTATTTATTACCTTTTTGGATTCTTTATTAATGTAAGTGAAGAAAAAATATATACGAGTATTTAGTAAAAATTACACTGACTGCAACTAGTGATTTTTAAGTCTGTTTAATATATTGCATCTTAAAGCTTAAAATGTTCAAAAAAATTTACTCGAATGCACGGAAATAATCGACCTAAAAAATATGTGATTTAGCAACTATTCGTAATAATCTAATTAACATAAACAAATTGTGTAGTATTGTTTTTGGATTTTCTATTGAAATTCTTGAGAAGATTAACGGCCGGAAATCGTCTTTTCCTGTTGTTGCGACGATGCTGAGGCTGTTTGTGTATCGTTGTCTTATTCTCATAAAATTTTATTGTAATAAAGTAAATAAATTCCATTAAACTAATAATGGAGAAGCCCAAGCATAAGCCAAGCAGCCCTCCAAAATTTCCTGTACAGCATCCCAAAGACAAGATTAATTTAATCGAAATTGAATAAGTAATTAAATAAATAATATTTTACCTAAAATTTCATACCAAGTATAAAGAACATCAGTTTTGTACAGTACAGATGCAGTCGATCCAAAATAAATTCGCAACAGACACACATCTTTCAAATTGTAAATACCTTTTCTGTGAAATTGATTGAAATTTTTATGAATATCTAAAAAAAAAACTAAATACTCATACAGTAGTCCCCAACTTGTTCTAGTCGATCCTATTGCCTGGATTGCGGCAGAAGTTGTTTCAAAATTATACACCGTATTCGAACAGAGTGGGAAACAATCTGGACAACTCAATGAATCTTCCTGTTCTCGTTCGAATCCTTCTACTCCAGCTCCTTGAGGCCTGTACGTATTCCATGTTACTATGAAAAAACAAATCTACAAACTTTTTTTTTTATTTTTAGTTACCATTACCTCTGTATCTTTCCAAGCACTTACTATGTGCTAGGGTACAATAAATACTGGTTGTACTCTCCTCCTTAAAATCGGATGGCGCATAAAACGGAATACAATTGCATAAAGCCAAAATACTTCGTAGCTTGCATTTTGTAAGACATTCCGGATAGCTGTAATGCTCGCCATATTCTGCACTACGCTCGTCCTTAAACAAACATTTTCTTTGATTTACTCCGTACGGTTTAATCGTGTCCTTTGAATTTAGAGTTGTTACTTGTAATTTTACATAAATTTCCTTAGATGGATTTATAATATATTCGCGTAAGCTGCCTGTAGTACCGTCCGGAAAATTTCCCGGAGCAAATATTTGCATCGTAAATCCGAGAGTGTTATGATTATTGTAAAAGTAGTCTATAGTTGTTCCATTGAGGAGTACAACTAGACCGCGTGATGCTCCGGTGTAGTTCGTTCGCAGTTTATCAACTTGAGCACTGTATTTAGAAAGCGTTTTGGTTTGTAACAGAAGAAAGAAAGAGTTAGAGGCTGGAAAATACATCCGCATACAAAATAGCTCACACTTTTTAAACGTATAAGTGAATAAAGATAAAAAAAAGTCTGAATGTTTTCTTGTAATATTTGGCTGTCCTATTTAAAACTAGTAAGTCCCTATTAAAACTACCTATTATTCATCCCATATAAATAAATGCTGCTATCCCGATATGTTCACGGGTCATTCGTGCTTGAAAGATCATCTTAAAAGAATAGGAATCATAACCGATAACCTTTGGTTCTGCCAACTGCAGGCAGAAATCTCTGAACATATTCTGTGCTGCTGTGAGGCAGTCGCGACTCAGCGCCACAAATGTTTCGGAGAACACTTTGTGGACCATAGTACCATTGCAAAAATAGACCTACACCAACTAGATAAATTCCTAAGAGAAATAAAGCTGAGTGAGGACCTCTAGATTGAAACTGGAGAAAGATCTATGAGGTATAGCACAATAGACCACAGGTCGCGGTGCTTGGAAGAATCCCTCCGTCTCCGATGAAATCTAATCCAATGCCGATATGTTGAGAGTGCTCCCAGGATAAACCCTTATATGTCGGACTATTAATATTTGTTTTGAGGGCTGAGTGAACATGGTTTTTCAGACTCTTCTCTAAAATTATCTCCAAAGTAGTTACTCGGTTTTGAAGTCGGACAGCCATACTGTTCGAAAACGTTTATTAGCTCATTATGTAAAATTTCAATCTACCGTCCATAAGACACGTCCTAAAAAGAGTCGCTTGGACGAAGGAAAATTTGAATCGCGATTAGGAGAACGTAATTTTTTCAGTCGAAGCTTCTTTTCTGTGGGATCTTTCTATGGAGTACCATTAGCCAGTTAGCTTCGTGGCAGCTCTCAATTGTGGTTCATCTTGCAGTTAAAATATCACCTCGTGGTAAAGTTCACTTTTATACTTCGTATCTATGTTTTCACTCCTCGTTAACGATACCCGATAGTTGACTTCTAAATTACCTGCAATTCTACCAGTAAATATATCCGTTATGGCCACTACTGCAGGATAGTGCATTTAGGTAGTGCGTTCTTTGCAGGGGCTATGGCGAACTGGATTGACCGTCACATTCATCAGATTCAAATCTCTTAGAAAATATTTTAGGATTGATGAAGCTGTGAATATCAGCAGTTATTTGGACATATTCGAAAACACTCCCTTTGACGATATCCTGCCCACGGGCCTGATTTCTGCTTGTCTTCTTGATTTATACTTCAAATAAATAGGTGTTTTCTGAAATATTTATGCGTAAAATAACGCCTCGTAATTGTTTTTATCATCTTTTGTTCAATTCAACCAAATAATTTTTGAAAAAATGGAGAGTGATGGAAAAGATCTGTGAGCGGATTTGGTTTCAACGCAACAAACTACGATAGTGCATTCTGATGATTTAACGAAGGCTGATTGATTGTATTGATCAGTGTTATTAAAAAAAAATAAAGGTGTCCAGCAGTTTAACGTCAGCCAATTACGAAACACACTGCTAATTGAAATTAATACCTACTATTTATACTTAAAGCGCTCATAATTAAATGTGCAACAGAAACCATCAGGAGTTGCTTCCAGTGTGAATAATTCATTGCAGGCTCGATCTTCACCCTGCCACTGACATAAAAGAAAAAAGTCTTGGCATTTTGGTGCAAGCTTGATCAAAGGATTCACGCGTTCATATCAATTAATATTGGCCAAGAATTAACATTCTTACCCTTTCCATAACACTTCGGATATCGTAGTAACCATCCACTTTACTTGAATCGTAAAAATCCAAAAGATCCTGAAAATCTATTGCATCGTCGTGATTCGTTGAACTGATATCATACAAGGAACCCAAGAGTAACATTTTAGTCATGAGCTGCTCCTCGCTGTAACCGTTATGCGTTTTCTTAGACCTGCATTTATTTTTTTTAAAATAATTAATTTTTTTTATAATATTTTTTGTGATTACAATTCTTGAACATATTCCTGAACAGCCTTCAAACTGAACTTATTAACATTGCAGATTCCAACAGCCGGAAACGGAACGTTCCAAATTGGATACTCCTGGCTTTCGAGCGTCGTAATTGTTGGATTTGAGGTGAAACTTGACCAAGCATACAGTACAACGTACAAGGAAAAGGAGAAATTCGCAATCAGTACCGACCACCAGATGCATCTAAAATTATTATTCTCTTAAAATCCTGATCTTGAATCAAACCCGTATTTACGCCACTTTTGAACGCGAAATTCCGTTAATTTAATTAGAAATTTAAATCCACTTAAAGTTGTGTTTTCCAGGTACTGGTTTGCAGTTAAGCTGATGGCCTTAGTAAAGCTGGTCGATATCATGTTAAGTGGATGATGATTAAATTGATACTGAATCTGTCGACACGCTAACTGCTTGTGATATATGCGAAACAGGACATTAACGATGTAAAAAATAGTTCTAATTGTATGTAATTAGGGTGATGTACGAAAGATATGATATCGTTCTGCCTGGAGTTTTTCCTGTTCCGAAGTATAGTCCTAATAATATTCAAGGCAGGATAATTTTTAGTGATTGGTTAGTTTCCCATGTCTTGGTTAGTTTCCTTTTAGACTCATATATTATCAGTCAATTTTATCTTAAAATTACTTCAACTCTAATGAAACTATGAAAAAAGTCAAATGAAAGAACTGATTAAACGTGGCCATTAAAAATTACGAGGTCAATAAAAAGACCAGGATTAATCAAAATATCCCTAATTTGAAAAGGGCGTGCTTTTATAAATACTTTTGTGCAACAAAATTGTTTGACTTCAGACTTGAGCAATACATTGAATATACTGTCGGCTATATCGTTAGCTTCGAAGCCGCCATGTCCCGGAATCCAAATGAGGTTGACTCTGTTCTGGTTTCCGAGTCGGACACTTGAGGCAATCCAAAACAAGTTTGCTTATGCTATTAAGAATATTTAGATTGTTGTTAAAACATTCATATGAGAAAATCAATCAAGTCTCCCGTGTAAATCTCACGGAACCCACTATATCGTATCGCTAGTTTGGATCGTGTTATATTCATATTAAGGGCCTTTATGTCCTCTGGACTGACAACGCAAATAGTGCTGTCCTTTGATAACTGATGACTCCTGAACACTTCAAGATCGAAATTTTAAATTGGTGTACGTAAATTGATCAGTAGGTGCAGCTAAAAAACAGAATATGAAGAAAATCGAGCGAGTCCTTCGTGTAACCAAATCTTGAAAGTACAACCATAAACGGGAAAGTACTCCTTGAAGTATAAACCGCTTTAAGGTTACATACACCTGTGTAGTTAAGAAAAATCAAATTTTTAAAAAGGTGCTTATTCGAAAGTACCACCGTTTAAGTGTCTACCCTGAAAATTTCATAAAAAAATTCGCAGTAATGATGAAGTTATAGCGTTTTGTAACCGACCTGGTGAGCAACGACTAACGGTTGGCGCGTAGGTATACGCGGCCTTTGTCACCTGTTTGACTATGAGATTTTTTTTTAATTCCGGGTATTTATGACCTTCTGTATAGCAGGGACATGTTTTGAAAAGTTGGTGAGATTCAGGTATACGCGTTCCACAGTTAAAATTGACAGAACCTTATTTCAGTGTAAACTGTACTCTACACTTTAAACGCGTTTTTCTCGAAACAGCATTTTCAAAATCGGTACCAGGAATATCTCCGCGATTACTGGACCTATCGGGACCTTGTTTTGCACAGTTGTGTCTCACACAATACTCTAATGCTTGTATAATTTTTTTTTATCATAATTACTGAACAATTTTGAGGCGAAAAATCGCATTTTAAATTCCAGAGACTGCCATGATCCGAAAAACTTGAATTTTGAAATTCCGGCTCGGTAAACTTTAGTGTTATGTATTTACCAAATTTACACATAATATAGACAAAATAAGTCCACCGGACGAAAAAAAGTTATATTTTTAATTATTATTTTTTTCATTAAAAAGTCCATTTTAATAAAGTCAATATCAATAAAAATATGGACTTAAATTTCCTTTTGTTTTTATTTCTTATAGTATGTTATTTTTAAAAGTGGTATAAGTCCATTCGGAGCTAAAAAAACGTTTATTTTCTTTAACGATTTTAATAATTATTATTGCATAATGAAATTTAACGGGTTTATAGTGTCAAAACATCACCCGAATTAAATTAACGTTTACCAATATTTTTAAATTATTTCAAACGTAAAACCTTAAATATTTCAATGTATGAAAAAAATAGACTTATACCACTTTCAAATACAACGGCTCATATATAATGGTTGTTCAATTAAATTCAGTTTTATGCACGAAAAAAATTCTTAAACATCATAACCGGAGTTTTAGCCGTCCCAGGTGTATGTAACCCCTTAAGTTGAGCAAACCCTTTAGACGCCCGAAAATGAGTCATTTTTCATGAATTTTTTTATGGTGATAAAATAATCGCATCATTTTAAAAATTTTAAATGATATTATTC
Organism: Beris morrisii; assembly: GCA_951812415.1. NCBI lineage: Eukaryota > Metazoa > Arthropoda > Insecta > Diptera > Stratiomyidae > Beris > Beris morrisii. Next base: position 127,031,614 of record OX638311.1, read on the forward strand.
CTACTTTCAACTGTAAAAATAATTTTTTTTCTGTTTTACAAATCAAAATGGCGTCTTTATAGGGTATTCCTTTAGGCGTCTTTTGCGAGACATCGAAAAGTGCTCCATTTGTCATATTTTTTCTATTGATCTTAACCTTCGAGAGTTACGGTGTGGGTCGGATGCGACAGAAGTACCTCAGTCTATTCAACAGATACTTTATTTGCTCAATGTAAAAGGGTGATAGAATGTTAAATGTTAATAAAAAAATTGTTCAATTATTTTTAAAAGATCAACAACATAACAAAATCAAAACTGCAATCGACAGTCAGCCGAGTGGACTGCACGCGATGAACCGAATCCAAAACGTGGAAAGACACAACAGTCGGCTGGCAAGGTTATGGCATCAGTATTCTGGGATGCGCGAGGTATAATATTCATTGATTACCTTGCAAAGGGCCAGACCATCAACAGCGATTATTAGATAGTGTTGTTGGAGCGTTTGAAGGATGAAATTACGAAAAAACGGCCCCATTTGAAGAAGAAAAGAGTGCTGTTTCAGCAAGACAATGCATCTTGCCACAAGTCAATGCAAACGATGGCAAAATTTTACGAATTAGGGTACGAATTGCTTTCCCATCCACCGTATTCTCCAGATCTGGCCCCCAGCGACTTTTTCCTGTTTGTAGACCTCAAAAGAATGCTAGCTGGAAAGAAATTCAGGACTAATAAAGAAGTAATCGCTGAGTCTGAGGCCTATTTTGAGACTAAAGAGAAATCGTACTATAAACATGGTATCGCAAAATTACCTGACCGCTATAATCGTTGTATCGCCCTCGAAGGCAACAATGTTGAATAATAAAATCGAATTTTATCAAAAAAATTTGTTTTACTATGTTAGCCTACGAACTTTTCAGCCCATTTGTTATATTGAAACATGCTTAATGATTTATTCTTACAAAAAAAAAATTAAAAACCCCTGTTAAAATGATAAAATGATAATGGGTGGGATCCGACCCGACCGTACCTTCTATTTCGGCGGGGCCACCATACCTTTCGAGGGTTAAACTGAAAACCAAAACATTATTCGAATACCGACAAAGGAATGGGACTATTTTTTTGACAGTTTTTACCCCAAAAAAGTGGTTTATTTACGCGATATTCTCAAAACTTTAGGTATATCCTTCCGATATTTATATAGACAGAAAGCTCACAAAAAATCAGCCAAATCGATCCATAATTTTTTGAGCTACAATACGAGCAGTTTTTGAAGATGCAGTTTCGAGATAATCGCCTTTAAAGTTGCAATACCTCGCGTTTCTTTTGTATAATTTGGCATTTTAGCTTTGAAAAATCAACCGCACACGATATACTTTCGAGCCAAACTAACCCAATTTCTTGGACAACGTACGTTACGCTTTATACTTTCAAAATATGTAAAAAAAATCGTTTTTTTTTAAATTGTAAATGGTTTGCTCCCCTTAAAGACAGATATGTCCATTCGCCAAAACGCCTAACCAAAATATACAATTATGTTCGTTTCTTATTATTTTCTTACATCCCCAACTACAATATAAATCGGAGTTCAGCATTTAATCTAGAGTATCTAGAGTAATATTGGCTTGGCTTGGATCGTAACTGCTTTCTTTTTTTTAAATTTTCTGTAACAGTCATTATACCATCTCTTCACCGATTTGGCAAAATTCGACCTATTCCGCTACCCACCTGCATAGCTCCGGAAGACCTTTTATAATTTCAACTTCAAAGAACATCCGCGTCATATGAAGTTTGTTTGTGGCAAAATTGACGAACTGAAGTGAAATTGTGATTAAATGGAGGAAAAAGTCTCTAATTAAAGCAATTTGTAAATAGTTTCAATTAAAAATCGAAATGGGAGTTCCGAAGTTTTTCCGTTACATGAGTGAGCGCTATCCGTGCCTCAGTGAATTGGTGCGCGAAGATCAGGTAAATTTCCGCGAAATTCATTTGCACAATTTCTAGCTAAGAACGACTTTCCCAACAGATACCGGAGTTTGATAATCTCTACTTGGACATGAACGGAATCATTCATCCTTGTTCGCATCCCGACGACGCTAACGTTCACTTTCGCATCACCGAGGAGGGCATCTTTCGAGCGATTTTCAATTACATCGATAAATTGTTTTTCCTGATCAAGCCGCGAAAACTTTTTTTCATGGCAGTCGACGGAGTAGCACCCCGAGCAAAAATGAATCAACAACGTAGCCGACGGTAAGAAATCTCAAATTCGAAGTGGTGAAAGTCTCGAAATTAAACAAAAAACGCGCCATATGGTCGCCTTGTTTTAGGTTCCGATCGGCCAAAGAAGCTGAAACGCTGGAAAAAACTGCAAAGCAGCGTGGCGAAAAACTTCCGGATACCGCACGATTCGACAGTAACTGCATCACACCGGGTACCGAATTTATGGTGCGGCTTCAAACGGCCTTAAAATACTTCGTCAAACGTAAGATCAGCACGAATCCGTTGTGGCAAGGGTGTCGGATTATTTTGAGTGGGCACGAGGTTGGTAAAGAAACTCCTTGTGGGGTGGTAGTTACTTTACAGCAAAAGAAATTGTATTTCTGATTTTCAGACGCCGGGCGAAGGAGAACATAAGATCATGGAGTACATCAGGTACATGAAATCGCAATCGAGCTACGACCCGAATACAAGGCATTGCTTGTACGGACTGGATGCCGATCTTATCATTTTGGGACTGTGCACGCATGAAATGCATTTTTCTTTGTTGCGGGAAGAGGTAAACTAAAAATTCTCGCGACAATTATTTGAATTTATAATGTTGCAGGCCAACTGTTACAGCAACAAGTCTGTAAAATATGATTTACAAGAACTTGGTTCTTATTTTCAACGTTATTTAGTCCCTGAAGACCTATTTTCAATTATTTTATTTTATTTCAACACGATTTATCGAAAACAAATGATAATGACGAAATGCCATAGTGAGTCAGTCCCACCTGAGAAGTCAGTGGACAGAAATGAGTATATAATAAAACTAAAAATAACCTTGAAATAGGATTGAACAAATGTACAAATAATCATTTGTGTAAGGCGTGAAAGACCAAAGATATTGTGCAGTAAATAATTTAAATGTGACATTATTGAAGTAGACCAGCGGGAAAATCGCAAATATTTATTTCAAAAAAATCTGGTAACCGATAGCTGATTCAGTTCTGAATCTTACCTATTTTTCCTGCAGGACTGCAGCATCAAATAAAACGATCAACAACGACCCATTTTCAGCTGGAAAGCCAGAGCACGCTTTATTTTATTTAAACGGACTTGATAGAGTAGACATCAACAAAAAAAAACAATTTTTTAGATGTACGCAAACGCATTTGAACGATCGTCTTTAACAAACCCTTTGCAAAGATTTGTTTAAACCGGTTACGCTTGAAAGTTGAAAATTTGAAGTAAAAACAAAGTTTGGATTTTTTCAAACAGTTCATTTGAGTAAAGTACTTCCCAACCAAACATTCACTTTAAACACAGTGAAGTACTTCAATTGAACTCTTCAATTTACTCTATTCCCTTTTCTAACTAGCCGTTCAGTAGTCAGTCAATCGTTTAGTGATCACTCACTAGTCAGTCAAGCGTTCAGCTGTGTTTGGGACATAAGAAGAAGAGCGATGTGCAGCAGCTCTCTCTTATCGTGGAATGGAATGGTATTCTTTTCGCACCGCGTACACTACGCCGTTTGACAATTTTACTTTACTCTTCTATTAAGGCGAGAAGAATAAACAGTGATCAGCACAATAGACTTAACAACTAGTTTTAGTTTTAAGAAGGGGCGAAGCGCTGTGCTACCGCGCACACTAGGCACCAAAATAGGTCCCATAGCGATCCCGCCAGAGCCTCGTAGGTCACTAAACAACCCAGATCCCTAAAGAACTTGACTAGCTTGTCATGCCCTATCGACCTCAGCTCCTCCAAATTGTCAAAGAAAAGACTGCCCATCCACCTCAGTCGCCTCCTTGCAACCGCCTGACACTCACACAAAATATGGGTGATGTCATCCTCAGCATATAGGCCAAGGCAATACCTGCACACCTTAGAGTCAGCGATCCACATACGCATAGCGTGCTTCCCTAGCAAGCAGTGCCCTGTCAGTATTCCGACGAGTAGCCGCAGACTTCTCCTACTCCATGTCAATATCTCCCTAGTCTTCCGTCTGTCCAACCTTGGACAGAGTGCCCTAGAAGTCCTACAGCTCGTTAGCGCCTCCCATCTAGAGTTCGCTGCGTCCACGGCACAATCCGTGATACGTGCTTTGTTGTGGACTAACCACCTCCTCTACCATTCCGGCTGACGCCGATCCTAGTCTTGCCAGCTCATCGGTCAATTCGTTCCCTGGTATGTCACTATACCCTGGTACCCAGCATAGTTGTACTCTCTACTTAACAACTAAAATATTAAGAAAAAAAAACACGATTTTATTTCGAAGGATAGATATTATAGATAGATCTATTACTGGGTCATTCCATCAAGAATCGCCAAAAGTTGGGACCTTACCATCGACGACTCTTTTGAAAATTTTTGTACTTGAAGAACTAGTGAAAAAAAAATATAATTTAATTTTTTGTTTCTATCTCATTTTTTTGTTAGTTATAGTATGTTAAAGTTTTTGCAAAAATGGTGTCCGAGTCCTCTTTGAAAATTCCATTCCATTTTCATAACATGACCTAATTTTGTCCTTTATCCTTGAATATCTCAAAATACGTTGTTTTTTTTATATTTTATAGGTCATACTGTTTTACAAACATACCAAAAAAATAACTTGGAATCTGAATGGGATCGGGGTCAAAAAATCTAAGAACATCAGTGCTTCTCAATTACTTTATTGAAAAAGGATCATTTCATCAAAAATCGCCAAAAGTGTGACCTTACCATCGCTGATTCTTTTGAAAATTTATGTACTCGAAGAATTTGTGGAAAAAAAAATATAATTTCAAGTGCTTCTCAATTATGTTATAATTGTAATTTTTCTATAACATAATTGAGAAGCACTGATGTTCTTCGATTTTTTTGACCCCGATCCCATTCAGATCCTAAGTTATTTTTTGGTATGTTTTGTAAAACAGTATAACCTATAAAATATAAAATATAAAAAAATAAAAAAAAAAACCATATTTTGAGATATTCAAGGATAAAGGACAAAATCGTTATCCTTGAAAAAAAAATCCAAGGATAATTTTTATTCGTATTTTTATACATTGCGACAATCTCCCCCTTTAAAATAAGCCCTATTCTATTATTTAGGATAAAAATTATCAGATATATGCATTTTCAAAGAGGACTCGGACACCATTTTTGCGAAAACTTTAAAATACTATAACTAACAAAAAAAATGAGATAGAAACAAAAAATTTAAACTATATTTTTTTTTCACTAATTCTTCGAGTACATAAATTTTCAAAAGAATCGGCGATGGTAAGGTCACAAATTTCGTCATTTTTGTCGATTCTTGATGGAATGACCCTACTGAAGCTAGATTTCTATATTCAACACTTTTGTGATACAACCTGTATCCATTTTAGACGGTAATTGTATCACAACTATGCGTTTGTTAAACAATTGTTCTGGCAAAAATAGTACCAAAACCTGAGATTGCAAAATAAGTAAACTGCGTGAAGAGAATCGGAAACTATTACTATTAGTAACCGAAATTTATTATCCACAAAAAAATTGAACATTCTTCGACCTGCGGCGACAAAGCATGTAGGAGGCTCTGCTACCTCATTGGCTAATTGTTCTGTTGTTGTTGTTGGATGCCAAGGAGTCATTAGGTTTGTTCTTTTTGGCTACACTTTTTTGCACTAACTCTTGAGCAAGTGCAGAAAAGTGTAGAAAGTGAATGAAAAAAGAACAAACCTATTAAGTTTGTTCTTTTTTCATTCACAAAAAGAACAAACCTATTATTTTAACTTGAACAAGTTTGCAGTTATTTTCATTTATTTGTTATTTAATATTAATCTATTAATTATTTTCATTTTCATTTATTAGTTATTTTCATTTTCATTTATTAGTTAGTTTCAGTCCTGTCTTGTCATTGTATGTTCTTTCGTTTTCCTTTTAAAATTTTTAATTCTTCTTTATTTTAATTGCACAGATTCCATTCCGCATAGAAAAAATAGAAAAGCTATTCGCTCCTCAAAGGCCGTTCCGTTTTCATTATATCCCACAGCAGCTTGCGAAAAGTTCCTAGTCTTTCTATCTTTCGCACGCGATGTAAACTTATGCAGTTACATTGCTGCACACCGAATTAACAAAGTTGTGTCGTTTTTTTTTCCTTTCCTACTTTTGCCTTTTTTTCATCCCGCCATTTCCCGTCTCAGAAGAAAAGAAAACATGTCAGCACTGCACAAACCGAACGCGCAAATCCATTGTGGAAAACGACAGCCTCTAGAGAAGCAACACCACTGACTCCTGCCTCTAGGCCCTTTTATCCGTTTTGGATTTTAGCGGTTATTTGAACACACAAAACGGTGCTTCCCAAATCGTCTACGTCCGGTATCATGGTGCGTTTACACTCACCCTTGAGGCTCGCCTCGAGGCGAGCCTCTACCCCCATCAGGCCATTGCAAACCGGTTTTCGTCGGCTGTGTTCTTTGCTGTGTTGAAAGCAATTTACACTCAAAATGCCTCTGCGGCGCAACATGCCTATGAGCGCGAAACGACAGAAATACGATGAGCTGCGAATTGTGTGCTGCCATAGTTCATTGTATGTGTGTTCACATATGAAAGCGTGCGTCGGAGAAAAGTTGAAGAATGTTAGACTCTTGCGACTCCACAAGCCATCTGATTGGGTGATTTATTGGTGGGGATAGAGGCTCGCCTCAAACGCTGAGTGTAAATGCACCATAACTCCGCAATCAAGACATTAAATTGCCACTCACGTATCACGTTTACTCGACGAACAAATACATTTCAATTTTATTATTTGTGGTGTTGACACTCGACACTTGTCTCCTCAGTTTAAGTATTGTACTGGCATCTGAAAACCCAGTCTTTTCTCTCTTCTTCTTATCAGGTTATCGAGTGATGTCTTTTGTCGAGTGATTTCACTTGTCGTCGAGAATCTTTTTATTTATAAAAAATCTTGACTGCAAAATGCGACTTTTGCTGAGCCGCATAGAATGATTCCCCACTGTCACAGGAAATTTTCACGTGGGGTTTTTCAAATTCGATTTTTTATTCGTTTCAATTCTAAAAATCTCGCCAACACTGCCTCGAATACGAAAGGGTTTAGCGGTTGATCTAAGTTTTGAATTTTTTTAGGCGTCAGATGAATAGCTCTTCTGGATCTTAGTCGAACACTGTTTTCAAACTAGCCTTTTCAGTTAAGGTTTTTCATTACTTCGCCATGGCAACAGCTAAGGCAGCATTCGATCCCAGCTCTTTTGAACTTTAGTCGAACACAGTTTTCAAACTAGCCTTTTCAGTTAAGGTTTTTCATGACTTCGCCATGGCAACAGCTAAGGCAGCATTCGATCCCAGCTCTTTTGAACCTTAGTCGAACACAGTTTTTAAACTAGTCTTTTCAGTTAAGGTTTTTCATGACTTCGCCATGGCAACAACCAAGGCAGCATTCGATCCCAGTTGGGAAGTTCATACGGTGTTCTTTACGTCGAAAACAACTCAAAGTTCTTAAAGTTGGCCTCTATGGTACACATAAGAAAAAAATCAATTCTCGAAAACGATATTTCCACCATTATGTCAAAAGACTATGGACAAGCTAATTTATTTTATTGCATACTCATTTTTCGATCATCTAGGAATTAGTCTACCTTCTAAAATTCTTCAGAAAATCTAGTTTGGTAGACGCCCTCACAATCACAACTCTAGAATGTAATCCTCTTATTCACCGGAATCTTTTTATAGTTGCAGTCGGTCCTGGTCCTGGTAGCTTTTCATGCTCCATTTCTAATAAATTACATACGTTATGTATTTACGTTGTTCGTAGCGTATTTTTCCTTTACAACATGTTAAATATGATTTCATGAAGGAGATTACAGTATAATGTCATGTTATAGTAAAACTCAGACCTACCCGACTTCATGGCGTGTAGCCAGCCATACAAAGTTTGCATTCAATCGGAGTTTTTATTCTTTTTTACATTTTTTTCAAAAGATCGCATATTTCTTGTTTTTTTTTTAATTAGATTAGTTTCGGAAGGAAAGCTAAAAAAGTTTCGGTCGAAGAGACACGTTTCTTTTTGTTACATCTGAATCTAATGCGCGAATATCTTGAATTGGAATTCGGTCAGTTGCTAGCAGTTCAGAACAAGGAATTTAACATAGATAAAATAATCGACGACTGGATATTGATGGGATTTCTAGTTGGAAACGATTTCATACCACATTTACCGAATTTCCATATAAATTCGAACGCTCTTCCTATTTTTTACGAAGTGTATAAAAACATTTGGCCTAATATTACTGGTGATTATTAATTTCGATTTGTTGACAATGAAACAAAAAATTAAAATGAATAAATACTTAAAAATTCGACGATTACAGGCTACTTAAATGACAACGGTAGACTGAATTTAGCTAATCTTGAAGTATTTTTGGAGAAATTGGCTGAAAAAGATCGCGAATTGTTCGGTGAATCTTCGGCCGATATGAAATATTTTGAATCAAAACGGGGCAATAACACGGTAAAAATTGAAAATCTATTTCGATGTCGTTTATAAATGCAATGATTTGATTTTTAGTCAGGTATACCTGCAGCTTTTGATTTCGATGTAAGCGAAATCGGTCATTTTGATCCGAACGAAGTTAATAACTTCGATTTTGATTTGGCTAAAATGATCGAAGACAGTAACAATGTAAGCAAAATACTTTCAAATTGAAGTTAAGAAGAAAGTAACGGCGGTTTTATTATAATTTCAGTTGTTTGATGACGACGACGATTTAGAAAATGATGAAGTTGTTTTTGAAAAAGAGTTTAAAGTCCACAAACGAAATTATTATATGAAAAAATTAGACTATGCTGAAATGACGCCGTAAGTACAAATTCTTTATCGTCATCTGAGCTCTCTTTCTCTCTCTCTCTCTTAAGCTAGGGATTTAATATTTTATTTTCTAAAATAAATTTATAATATTCGTTATAGTGAAGTTCTTGCCGAACAGACGGAATGCTATATTAGAGCTCTACAATGGATTTTATACTATTATTACCGCGGTGTCTCATCATGGGGCTGGTTTTATCCGCATCATTACGCACCGTACGTGAGCGATATACGAAATTTTAAGCACTTAAAACTTGATTTCGATTTGGGAAAACCATTTTTGCCATTTCAACAAGTAAGTTGATTTATCTAATTGGCTGTATAAAATTTTATAAATGTTCGGGTATTTAGTTGTTAGCTGTTCTTCCTGCCGCTAGTAAAGAGCTACTGCCAAAAGCTTATAGGGAATTAATGACTAGTCCAAATAGCGATATAATCGAATATTATCCGGAAGATTTTCAAACTGATCTAAACGGAAAGAAACAAGACTGGGAAGCAGTGGTATTAATTCCATTTATTGACGAGGTTCGTGGGAAACGATTTTTTTAATTGCGCAAAACTAATTTGGTAATAATTTTTAGGTAAAACTATTGGAAGCCATGGCAACTTGTTATTCTTATCTTGAACAAGAGGAAAAAAACCGAAACATTCATGGACCAATGTTACAATATGACTACACTGTAACTATTCAAGGCGAAAGTCCGGGCGTATTTTCATTTCCAAAAATTTATCAAGTCTATTGTAAGGAAGTGGAAGTGTGGAGAGATGAGGTTAAAGTTGCTGACGACTATTTAGATAAACAAAATTCAAAGTTCCCTGAGAAAAAATGTCACTTGCCTGGTTTTCCTACAATGAAGTACCTACAATATACAGTAAGTAGAAAAACAGTATAATTGCGACACTACATCCTAATAAAAAATATGAATTTAAGGGTACTTTGCAAAAGGCTCGTGTGAAGGTATTTGAGCAGCCAAGCCGAAATGATAGCATGGTATTACAGCCGGAAGAAATCGAATTCGGCAAAATTGAAGAAGTCGCACAAAAGTACTTGAATCAAATTGTTTACATTGGTTGGCCGCATTTAATTAAGTCGAAAGTGGTTGCAGTTACGAATAAAGTGTGTCAAATTGATGCCAATGGCGTTAGCAGTGTTAATCCACGATTTTTTGAAACACAAGTGCGAAATATTGATGAACAGTACGTACAGAATTTATTTACTTTTTATTTTTTCTATTCATACGATGAAAATTCAATTGCAGCAATTACAATCGGATGGGAATAAATTTTCGCGAGACATCTTTTATTGTACATGTTAACACGTTTGTGGGAACTGAATGTGTATCGGGATCGAGAGCTAAAATGATAACAACACCGGTTTGGAGTAAAACAACATTATCGTATCCTTTGCAGGTAGGAAATATAATTAAAAATGAAATATCTGAAATTGTAACAATAGGACACAGTCGGGAATTAATTAAAGTTTGATGAATGTTTTCACGGTACGTCTTACGTGAGAAATTAGTTATTGTGTGAGGTTCCGGTTTTCGAATAACTCTGTCGAGTCCAAAATGTCACACAACATTTTAATCCAAACGTAATTAATTTGTATAAATATATTCGGTAAGATTTCCTTGTTATCCGGAAACATTCCTTAGCTTAGACTTTTTTCTTAACGTCTATAGTTTGTAATGTGTCTAGCGGCTTGAAGCAAAGACAGTAGAAACTATAAGATGTCCCAAGCATGTCAATATCAATTTGAAAAGCTTTACGATTGGCGACCCAACTCCGGAGGCTATTGCAAAGTTTTAGAATTTATGTTGTGACCCACTGTATGTTGGAGTGAAAGCTCGCCAACTAATAACAAATAATCAATCAAAGGCAAGTTTTTCGTATCGGATTGTCAATGGGCTATCATTTTTAGTTATATACATATGTGAATATGAGCCGTATGGCGGTAATATTCATAGTGCTAGTTTAACATGATAATCGTTAAATTTCACGATATTTTTGTTCATTTCCTGGAATGTTCTAAAAATTCTACGTCCGAATGAAACAAGCGTTTCTATGATCATTTAATTCATTAGATCAATTACAAGAATGAATTGTTCTACTCGGCCTATGAAAATTTGGTATTTATAGTAGTTTTGTTCAATTGTAGCCAAATACCCCAAAACTTCTTTTCCGAACACACGAATTTAGAATCTGAATATTTGCTCGAATTTGCAGGGCTAGGTTCAATGGCCAAATCGGTTCACTCCTTTAGTTAGTTGCCATACAAACTTCCTCAAAATACAAATTTTTCAATCAGTGATATACCAAAATATCTACGTACTGAATTAAAAATGCGAATAATGACCTTCTCCTTCAAGTAGCCACCAAACGATAGCTAAGCATGCCAGTATTTCTGATACTGTAGGTAGATGGCAAATCACTAAATACCTATAAAACTTTCCTTTTTCAAAGACTCCAAGTTCCTGGCTGAAGCATACTGAAGATATCTACACACGTGTCTGAAGGACTTCTATATGACAGTATATCAAACTATTGTTATTACTGATGTAATATTCTCAGTCCAAAATTTATTTTTAAATTTGTTGACTCTTTCGTTTTCCATGAACAATTCTTGCGCAGAAGAACCAACAACATAAAATCTAAGACTTCTCGCCGATGGTCATGGCATAACAAACATTCAAAAAGGCGTTTCTTTAGAAATATTCATTAGTTTAAAACACTCGTTACGTTTAGAATAGCGAAGGCCCGCAAAGCTCGAATATGGTACCCGGGAAGATGGGTTTCGCGTGCGACGGCTGCTAAGGGCTATGTTTGGATCAATAAATTAGTTGTTTTTTCATTTTGAAGTATTTCTTTTGCTGAGAGGAAGAATTGGCACGCGAACTTGAGCGGATGAAGGAACGCGTTTAAAGACACGGTAACGTTACCAACACCTGAGAACCGACCCGCGCAGAATTAAGCCCGAAAACCCGAGTAAGGAGCAGCGTTGGCACATGTCATTAAGTAGAGGGCCATGGAACTTTATTCAAGAAAATCAGTACCAACATTAGGCCAATTGGACCAAATACTGCAACGCTGGTATGGAGAACGAGTGAGCGTTTGCAGGAAACAAGGTTTCCTCGAAATGGAACACGATGACCGAAAGCCTCTTTTACCACTGGACTGTCAAGGAGTGAGGCTGGCTGATCCGACGCCAATTGCGACAGGTTGTCGAAATTTTCCGCAAAATCGCGCCCAAGTACTGTTGTCCTGTGACATTTAGTTTTGTTGGTACCCAATACCTTCGCCACGCCCGTCTCTGTAGCTCAACCGGGAGGTGAAAGCACAAATATTTAACCCGATATTAAATATTAAACTTAAATTTTTCCATAACTAGTTATTAATGACAAATAAATGTGAAGATCCTGATTTATTCAAATTTACCGATTTCGAAATCGGTGTCGTTGATTTTCCAAACAATATAAAACAGAGCTTTCGGATTCATGTTTACAGTGGACTACAACTATTAGTATAATAATAATCAATGGCACAACAGCCCAAATTGGGCCTATGCCTTGAAGTAGTTACTTCACTACTAGACCAACGGAACACTAGGAGGTGAAGTGGTCAGCCACACGCTCGTCCGTGATTATTACCCCGATTTTAACTCAGGTACTCATTTACAGCTGACTGAACTGGTAGTCCGGCACCCAATCCCATTCTCGAAAATTACTTGTCGCCAAGCAGATTCGAAACTGGTACCAGGTGCACCGAAGGCAAGTGCTCTAGCCACTACGCCACCCAGACTACACAAATATTAGTATAAAAAGCTTTAATAGCCACCAGAGTTTGGTCGCCAATCGTAAAGCTTTATTGATTGATTTTATATTGGTTGGGACATCTTATATAAAGATATTCTAATATATTTGCTTAAAGGCATCGGTGATGCTACCTGCTTATTGGCTTATGCGTCTCGCTCGGACAAAAAAATACACGTAGCTTATAGCGCCAAAAATGTAATCAAAATTTATATAAATTTGAGCATTAATAGCAAAAGGCACAGAAGAAAGCCGTAACTAATTATTAGTACCCTTTATAAAAACAGGGACCATAGGGTCAAAATAAAAACCTATTTCAATGTAGGTACCTAACCATTAACCCGACCTCAATCCATAAGCTACTTTCGGGTTTGTCGTTGATTGAAATAAAAATGCATTACATGAATCATCCCCTCAATTGAAGCTCTTGGTGTAACAAGGGGTCAACTCATTTGTTTAATACATTGCATGAGAGGGCTTGACTTTTTTGACTCCTTATTGCATTCGGATGAAATTCAGCTGATGTAGTTAGCCCCATATGATTTAATACTGTCCTTAATAATTTTAATAAAATCAAAAAAAAATCGGTAAAATAATTTTAATAAAATAAGGGGCCCGAAAAGTCAAGTTTTCTCATGTTGGAAAAAATAGTAGATCCCTTCTTGCTCCTAGGACTTCAATTGAAATATTAGGTACTCCTTTGTTTGCGTCTATTGTTGCGAGCTAGGAACTCGACGTGATTTCAAGTAAAACACAATTCTATTAAAATTAATAAAAACACATTTTGGTTTACTTAATCGCATTAAATAATGGCAACTCTTCTCGATCTAATTTCCTAACCGATCGTTGTTATCAATGAAAATCATTTTACGAGTACACTTTCGCGTAGAACTGATCGTTGTCTCGCTCTCACGATAGAAAAACTAAGTCCGTGCAGACGATCTGCGGCGCTTATATACTGCATATAATACAAAAAGTATTTACAACCTTTGAGAAGGGTTTAAAACATGCGACAAGTATATAGAGCTCTTTACGATATTCTAGTTGGAAGGTTCTTCTTTTCTCTGGAAATTTTAATATCATTAGTGAGCGAGTTGTTTGGATTGGCAGTGAAATTAAGCCGCCAAGGTAGATGCAGACGTTGAACCCCTACAAAACATTACTGCCATGGAGTATATCATGTCCGTCGTGTCAAATTTTGATTTTACATTCATTTATTACGGCTTCTTCTAATGTAATTTTTTTCAGGGTGTTGTAACAAATGTTCAAGAAGAAGATCCAATCGTTCCAGATAAGAAAATCGAAGAAATGTTCCCAGTTGGTACGCCGGTATTTATGTTAAGTAGTCCGTATTTTGGTTGTGAAGGCAAAGTGCTTGATCCAATGTTGGCATATGAGTGCGGTCGAATACAAGGTAAAGAATATTATCCTAGTACTTTTTTTCACATAACTAAACAAAAATTTTTTGTTTCTTAGTGAATATCACAGTCCAACAGGAACCAGATCTAGTCGAACCGAAAAAAATTCAATCTGATGTTGAATCTCGCTACTACAGTGCATATGATGCTGCATGCTTCAGTGGATTTCCAGGGAATGTCATTTCACGAATTACTGGTGCAGTTTTTGTAATTCATGGTGGCGAGCGCTATGATCTGCCGGAAAATACTCCGAAATCGAACATTGGATTGAATTTGAAGTTTGCGAAAGCTGTAAGGAATTTTGAACGATTGAATCGAATTTATTTTCCTTTTAATTAAATAATTTTGCAGTCTCATCAAGTGGCTGGCTATGTCCGGAAGAAAGGTTCAGTTTGGCAGTATTCCAAAAAGAGTTTAGATTTAATTGAGGCGTACTATACAAATTTTCCCGAAGTATTTCAACTACTTGCCGGAAATTCACCAAATGATAACTTTTACGAAAAAGTACTGTTTCCTGAGGTAATTTTAAATTTTCCTGCTTTTTGGAAAGAGTGTTTTTGTCGCCTGATCTTTCATTCAATATTTCGTTTTTTTTTAATCGTAAACAGAATTCTTCAAAGTCGTTAGCCGATGTGAAAGCGTGGTTGAAACTCCAAGATTATAATAATGCCGATCGTGTACCATGCGGTACGAAGTGGGTAGAGAAAGAATCGATCGAATCGATTAAAACGGCTGTTGAATATCTTAAGGTAAACATATTTCATTAATTTTAAGCATTGTGTTTTTTCCTGTTGTTTTATTTCAGATTTTACCTGTTAAAAGCGTGAAATTACAAGTCAAACCTCATTTAATTTTAAAACAGGGTTTTAACATACCCGAAAATTTCAAGTCTAAATCAAAAATTCGATTGTTTGATCGTGTTGTGGTTGTGAAGCGAACATATCAAGTAAGTATACAATTTTTTTATATTTAGGACTTTTAGGTAATTTTTATTTGTGAATTTAAATCTCTTTGTTGGTTTAAATAATTTCTTGTTTCTCTCACTTTATCGTATATTCAGAAAAATACGATCCGTTTATCGATTTATCGACGGGTGCGGATATGGCGATGTCTGAAGTTATAAAGAGAACAAAACTTGTGGTTCTTGATCTATTACTGAAGTTAGTTTAGCTATTGTTTCAAAAAGAGTGTGTCAACCTTCCTGTTGGGAACTTACATACCAAACATCCTCTAAAATTGCTCAAAACTCGTCTTACCTTAACTGGAACTCTATGCATTCGTTTCCACGAGCTTTATTTCATCATTGCACTAGTTACGCTTTTGATTTGTTTTTGACGTTGTACAATTTGAGCGAAACCTCATTACGAAGCTTGTGTTAAGTGAAATTTTCAATGATTGGGCATTTTAGCACGTTGGGTAACTTAAGAAAAAGATTGAGAATCGAGCACAAATAGTAGTAGTTCAGATTTGACTGTAAATTGAGGAGCCAATATAAACTTCGGAGCAGAATTGATTTAGTGCAGGCCTTCTCCTTCATAACAGTCCACAAGCTGTATTCCAAGCGGGTGAGATCAGGACTTTAAAAAAGTTCTTCATCGGACTCCGTATCGAATCCACCAAACTTTCACTGAAGTTGTGCGATAAATTTTATCTTCTTTGTAATTGTCTGAACAGCTTCCCAAGAGCTTAGATCTTAGTACTCGTAGTATAGTTTTGCATCGTCTCAATGGAATGATTTTACTTATTTGATGTATTTTTTCGATATCATCAGGTGCCAATTGGTTACAAGGGTACAGTTATTGCGATTCATCCTATGGTTGATCCGAATCCCGTTCGAATCGAATGCGTTAAACAAGTTGAAAAATTCTATGAGGTGCTCTTCGATAAAGAACTTCCGGATATCGGAGATGAGAACGATGGTGATCTGAAGCGAATTGCTCGTGTTGCCGAAACGTCAATTTTAGTAGTATATCAACCATACGGTATGACCCTTTTTAATAAATTCAAAGCTTCGTTAATCAACAGTTTTCCTTTTCCAGAATCTCATGAAAGTCTTCCAATAGAAGGCGTGAGTAATAAAGAAAAGTGTCAGAACAATCGACATGATTCGAACGACGGTAATCGTGATGCGGAGTTTGGTGCTAGTGGTAGGAATAAACCTTCAAAGCAATCCGTCTTTGTTGAACCTCCTGCGCGTTACAATAGGAACGTACTACAAACTGAAAAGAAAGAAGCTGAACCTAAACAAGACGAAAAACGGCCAATGTCGGCCTTTACTACTCCGGCTACTACTTCACAATCAGTAAATTCTCCAACGAAAGTTCAACAAAATCCTCACACTGTAGATGATACTACTAAGAGTATTAACGATCTTAGAACTGCTAATGTAAGTAATTTCGAAAACCATCGTCACTTATGCAACGTATAAACTATTTTTCTATATTTAATTTTAGACACCTGATTCAACTGCCAGTACCGAAGCACTTCGAATGTTATTAGGCCTATCGTTAAATTCATGCGAACAAAAAATCAATCCACCGCCTGGTTTTCAAATGAACAGATCCAATAATGCGGATCAACAAAATGCAATAAATTTTCCGAAGCCTCCGTCAAATTGGACAAAAGATGCTACGACAAAGAATATTTTAATTAATGGTTCCATTGTTCCAGCACAAAATACAATTTATTCGCAATTCGTACGTCCGATAAATCGATCAACGGGATCAACGGTTCAACTATTCAATGGCGCATATGGTCCAAACAACGTAGCCATGCAATTGTATCAGGATCGAAAACAAATGCCTTCTACGAATGCGATGAATAGTCGAAATAATTTTAAACGCGATACTGAGGTTAGTGGCCCTGTTTGTGTGTTACATAAAACCATCTATCTGAAAAACTTAATACAACATCATTGACAAAATATCCAATGGCTGGCTGTAACATTTGGAATAGTTTTGTGTAGTTCTGATCGCTGAGTAATTTTCTTGGGTATTGTTCCTGTTTGCGCGGTTTGATAGTTTAACTAATTGAAAACGAGGCAGTTCTATTGAAAAGGGGCACGATATTGCAGCTACTGCATACATTTGGCAAGTGACTCCTCGCACATTGCGATTTTTATGCTGAGACCATGTTCTCCTACAAATATAGAAGATCCTTCCGGAATTAAGCGATATTATATCCTCGCCATCGTCAAAGAAGTATTCGACTTCCGAAGGGGACTAAGAACAGTGCTCCTGAATAAGACACGATCCAGGACTTGAATTTGGACGATCAACCGCACGTCTTTCTTGCAGATTTCAATTGAGAGCCTATTTGCAGAAGTTTTGTTCTCTTAAGGTATTGTCAATCCATTGCCACTTTCCTCCAAGAATCTCAATTCTTTTCTTGAAGTGTCAAAAAAACATTGACGTACAGGAAAATGTTCTCAAGGCTCAGACACGACTGGGCACTTTCTGGCTATGGCCGATTAATTGAAAAATTAAAACATGCATTGTTTATTGCGTTGATTCTAATGTTGGTGAAATCAACTAAATGCCGATCTTTAGATATGTCCTAGATGTCGTTGCGAAAAATAATCGAAAATGAGATATCCAAAAATTTGAAATCAAAAAATAATAATGGATTCCAGGACAGGAAAATAATAATGGGTTTAAGGACACTCCGCCATCCCAGGAAATGCTGAGCCTGACCCGCTCCCTGTGAATTTCGTTACGAAGTCGAACGAGGAGCTCTTAAATCTGAGACTAATCATATTATGAAATTTGTAAGAACTCCCAAATGGTTTAAGGAAGGAAAAAGGATTCTCTAAAACTGTTTATGCTTACTTCACGAAAGGTACTTTCCTGCTATGGCTCAAGAAAAATTTGCTTTTCCCGTGATCATATTCAGGCCAAGGATTTCTTTATATTGAGCATGTGGTTGGGTTTGACCATAGAGATATAAATACTGGAGACGAGAAGACGCCGTTTTTGTATGAAGCACTTTGAAGCATTTTTATGAAAAACTAAACGTTTTTGTATGGAGCGTTTGATGCCAGATGGCAGTGAAATGCAACCTAGTATTCAAATGTTTAGTATTTTTCGTGTTCAAGACTGGGGTATAATATAAATATGAGTAAGTTCCTTTGCGAGGAATCGTCCGGCTTCAAAACAGTCGATGCTAGCCATCTCCAGTACATATATCTCTATGGGTTTGACCATCTATTGGCTTGGCAAATGATGGAAGCATAGTGAGTCGAGAGACTGTTTTAGGGGATCCGATGGGAACAGTCACTTGCTGGTCTTCCACTAGTAAACGTAAGCTGCAACCTGCTCGAGCGAGTTCATTAGTTAGATCGCGCTAGTGACCCCAATGCATACTAAGTACTTTTGTGAGTTTGCTTCGATACAAGGACTTTCTACTCGCTTCCGAATTTCTTGTTTAGAACAACCCCGAGATATTTAATATTGTCAGAAAAATAAAGCTTGTCGCTTCCCATCTTTAATTAGGCAAAATCTGGAATTTTGTATTTTTTCGTGAAGAGGACCAATGCAGTTTTAAAAGGCTGAACGCTGTTATCGGCACATAATCGTAGTTTGTAGAGTGATCTCTCCATCAAATTACTAATTTTCGATAAGTGTTTCCCTGAGACAAGGATGATCACGTCATCGACGTATGCACATGCCTTGACTTCGAGGTTTCCAAGTTCCACAAGGATGTTATTAACCACAAGAAGCCAAAGTAGAGGGAGAGCACATTGCGGGATGCCTCTGGAGACTGACTTTGTTATACGACACTCTCCCAGTTCGGATTCAATAATCCTGCTCTATAGCATTGAATCAAGCCAATTGTTAATCTCGGTTTCCACTTCCATGATAGCAATGCGCTTTTGATAGTCGTAAGTCGAACATTATTAAAGGCACCCTCTACAGCCAAGCTAACAGTGGCATAATTTCATTAATTATAATATCAAGTAATGCTAGAGATTAAGCCAAAGAAATATTTCTACTACTACTGCTGCTACTATGATAAATAAGATGTCTCACGATTTAACACAAATTCGATTTGTTTGAATGTCGATTATTTTGTACTAAATAGTTAAGATTAATGTCAGTCGTTATTTAGTGTAGCGCCATTAGCATCAACTGCATACCATACCCATGCGCCATGCCTTCTTTGTGATACCTAACGATGAGAGACAAGCCACAATGATTCTCGCTCGCTTCTTGTACTTGCTCTTACATGCTCTTGCATATTTCTTGTTGTCACTTCCTTATTCTTCTCTGTTGTAATTTCGGTTTGAAAAGCCTTTTGAATTAATTGAAATTTTGTCGTCATCATATTTGTTAGATGTACCCTTCATCAGAAGCAAGAGTCACTAATATTTCATCCGGGCAGAGCGCCTTTATACCTCTACAGGCATTAAAATCGAGTAGAAAAATTGAGGTAAGTGCCATTTTTTTGTCCATAGCTCTCAAGAGTACGTTAACCAATCTTAACATTAATAGAACGTTACGTCCGATAAGAAAATCAATATTGTACCAAGTAGCAGCTCGAAAACAATACAAACAAATTCACAAGTAAATCGGAAGGAAGAAAAGCCTCGAACATCTACGTATCCCATAGAGGAAAATGTAAAACTCCCAATTTAAGATCACATTGTTTTTTTTGTACTGATTAGTCTTCTGTTTATATTGCAGACAACGGCCGCACCTCGTAAGGTCCGTACACCGAAAATTGCAGCTAATTTTAATTTTGATTTTAAAGGATAAACAATTTCATTTCAAACCACAATGTGCAGTTTATGCACACATAATTATTTTTTTTTTAGTTTAAGTATACTGTTGTGCTCGTGGTTTTTAGAAAAATGCAAAGCCAATTTGTGTTACGTTCTTTTAGTTTAATGGTTATATATAAAACAATGAAATTAAATATTTTCAGAAGCAGGAGCGCACTTTAGGGCGGGTTTTCGGAATCAAAAGTTATCGATCAAAATGATGTAACCCTGTTGAACATATATAGAAATATGACTTCTACAGTGGAAATGCAAAATGTATACAATAATTTTGGTAGAAAAGAATCAACCCCTCTACCTGAATTTCCTGGGTGCGCCACTGCTCAAATTAATAATTATTGCGACAAAATTCTAGTTGAATTAAAAAGATGGTTTTTGTAACGAAGAGTACAAGATTTATTTCTTAAGGTGTATGAATTTCGATATTATTTAATTATTGTAAAAGTTGTGTATAGAATCATGTTAACATAAAGAACTTATTTTATGTTAACAATGTGTTTTATTTTCATTATGTTAGTCTGTTCAAGGAAAAGATTATATTGGCCATGGGTTAGTAGAGGTTTTGAGTATCTCTTTAAAATGAGAGAAGGTAAAAGAAAATAATGTAGAAATAACAGCAGTCTGAGTAGAAATATCGCCTCCTACGGGTAGCGTATTTTGAAGAAATAGACAAAAATATTCTGATTTGACGTGGCGTACGAGTTCATAAAAATTGGCTTCTTAATAATTTTTTTATTAAATTCGTTCAATACAAACGGAATAAAATCCCTATACATAACGCCAATGAAAGAGGAAAGATATCAGGTGCTAGGTGGGGTAGAGTTGCACGACGCAGCCGTATCGACAAATAAGTCCATTTGTGAGTTCTTCGCTTCGTGGTTCAAAACGTGTTATGCATCTGTAAAACATGAATTGAATATCTTGATTAAAAAACAACAAGCCACTTGGACAAAATATTCCGATACAATTTCCTAATGTGACTATGTCAGAAGTTTTATCTGTACTCCAGAAGTTAGATGTAAATAAAAAAACCGCACCAAATGGATTGCTCTACAAAACCTGTTCCATTAGCATTGCGAACGTTCTTCAGTTAGGTTAGGTTATAGTGGCAGCCATCCAAACTATGGATCGACTCACTTAGACCATTCGGTTGGTCTATTGGGATACCACACCCGTGACACCTTAATGAAGTCCCATATAGGGAGTTAAGAAACAGCCACAGATGCGAATGAACTTGGCTAGTTCATCAATTCGTGCTCCAGCCATGTCCCCGAGTCTGGAGAAGAAGTAGCTGCCCATGGCTCTGAACCTACAGCTGGCTAGCTGGGGACACTCACAAAGTAGATGCCTAACGCTATCTTCTTCTTCTTCACTTCTGCAGTAGTCATTATATTGAACGCCTAAGCGTTGTGCATGTCTGCCAAAGAGACAGTGCCCCGTTATGACTGCCGTAATGTTACGGGTCTCTATACGACTTCTTTTCAGAAGATCGGTAGTCCTTCTAGGATGTATTACTGGCCATAGTTGCCTGGAGGTTTCACACGTAGTTAGGTTGAACCATCTGCCATTGGTCAGCTCCATTGCCTGTCAAGATTACTCTTGACGTAATTGAGCGGTATTTTTATCGCTTGGGTTGCATGTATAGCAGTCATTTCAGATCCAGTTTTGGCCAGCTCATCGGCTGCCTCATTTCCTGGTATCCCTTTGTGTCCCGGAACCCAGCACAGGAGAATCTTATGATCTGCGCCCAATGTTTTCAGACGCTCCCTACACTCCCTCATTAGCTTTGAATTGACTAGGTTGGAGCTTAGAGCTTTCATTGCTGCTTGACTGTCTATATAAATCTTTATACACGACTCTTTGGGAAGATTTGTCGCGGAATTTAGTATGTCCACTGCACTGCTTACGGCAAAAGCTTCAGCTTGAAAAATACTGCAGTAGTCCGGCAGACCAAAGGATACTTGAATGTTCATGTCGGCTGAGAAAATCCCTGTCCCCGTTCCAGTATCCATTTTTGACCCATCCGTGAATATAGCAACTTCAGATTCCCTTATCACTTTTTGATTATCCCAGTGCGCCCTAGTAGGGAAAAGTGTATGGAATCCTGTATCGAAGTTATATAGTCGGTGAGTTCACTAAGCCCACAATCTGGAAATAATGAAAGAATTTTGCTATGCCCATAATCCGCACGATTTCCAGCAGCCACCAGACTTTTACTCGCATTCATGATTTGAATATCTATTGGCAGCAGAAGCAGCATAATTTCCATTGCAGCTGTTGGCGTTGATTGCAAAGCGCCCGTGATGCCTAAGCAAGCCGCTCTCTGCACTTTCGTTAGACTATTCTTGTGCAGACTATTTTTGTTCAGGGCTGTCCACCATACCAGGCCACCATAAAGAAGAATGGGCCTTACGATAGAGATGAACATTTCCTGCCAAAGGCCTTCTTGCAAGTATAGAAGGCAATTGTTGCTTTCTTGATGCGCTCATCAAGGTTTCTCTTCCAGTTAACCTTAGCGTCAAGAATAATTTCTAGGTACTTAGCTTCAGTTTTAAGCTCCAGAATGGTATTACCTATTTTTGGAATTGTAAATGGGGGTATTGCTCTCTTTCGAGTGAAAAGAACCAGCTCAGTTTTTGTGTGGTTAACCCCCAAACCACAACTTGCCTCCCATTTTTGCAATTTCCATAATGCTCCCTGCATTAGTTCAGCCATCGTGGGTAGAAATTTGCCAGATACCAGTATAACTAGGTCATCAGCGTACGCTACCACTTTGATCCCGTCCCTCTCGAGCTGGGATAAAATAGGATCGACAACTAATACCCAAAGTAGAGGTGATAGAACTCCCCCTGCGGAGTACCTCTGAACACAGTTCCAAATATTTCATTCTCACCAATGGATGCATATATCATTCTACTTTCAAGCATGCCGTCGATCTAGTTGGTAATGCCCAGATCAGCCCCTGCATTCAGCAGGGCTTTCCGAATGGCATCCCTCTCAACGTTATTAAAGGCTCCTTCAACATCTAGAAAGACACCCATTGTGTATTCTTTATTATGCAGCGTACTCTCTCTGGTCCTTACTACCTCCTGTATAGCGGTTTCACCGACCTCACTTACACCGATTTCACTAAAGCGACAAACAGTTTCTTTTAAAGTTGAGCAAATTTGATATCAGTACGAAAGCTACTCAATGGTTTACACTGATGACCACATATTAGGTCGTCGTTAATAACTCCTATGTTTTCCATCCATCTTCTGGTGCATCTCAAGGCTCCACTTTTGGTTGCATCCTCTTCCTAGGTTTTATTTGTTGAAAACAGATGCCTTGGAGTGATTATTTCGGCTTAAAAAAGTCAAAATTATCGTAGGAAAAATAAGGTATTAGGAAATATTGTGTCAGTTCCTTCTACGTCCGAACTGGTGGCTTTAGATCGAGCAGGAGTGACGCGCTTGCTGACGTCCGGGCTGGCTGCGGCTGTGGGGGAGTAAGTCGGTCGATCATTAGGCCAAGAACGCAAGGCCTGGACAACAACAATTATTCGCCCCATCTTTCGCTGCTAAATAACATTTGGGATATATTCCCCCATAGGTCGTGGAAGACTGAGAAACGGTGATTTTGCGCGACTTCGCTCTGATGTTTTAGCGCCCTGTCTGCTAACCCTTCCTCTATCACAA
The DNA here is from genome assembly GCA_951812415.1 of Beris morrisii. Taxonomy (NCBI): domain Eukaryota; kingdom Metazoa; phylum Arthropoda; class Insecta; order Diptera; family Stratiomyidae; genus Beris; species Beris morrisii. Next base: position 127,055,322 of record OX638311.1, read on the forward strand.
TAAAAAGAAAAAAATTCCATCGTAACCCCATTTATAGGTTCAGGTTAGGAAGTATTACCTGTGAGGGTTCATAGCGGCTCTTCTAGCCGATCAACATTTTAGTTAACAAAAAAAAAAACGAAAGATAAAAAATTAAGAAACAAACTAACTCATCCTTTCTATTTTATTCATTTTTTCTATGCACTTTCTGTTAGTTACGTATTATTTAAATAATGTTATTAGCTACATTTTCATCTCGTCCTGTCGTGTCATTCGTATTTTTCATTATTTTAATTTCATGTTTTGATTTATTTTATGCTTTATTTTTTTATAAATTTTGTTATATTTCTCACTATTATTGTGGATGAGGTCTGGCCATTTTTAACTTTATTTTAGACTGTCGGCGCTGGCACAGGCTATGTCCTTCCAACTCCTTTCGTTTCAAATTGGACGAACGCATTTCTTTTTCCGTTATTCACCGCAACCGAAAAAACATTTCTGAGTCCCGACGAATGATTTTAATCAGTAAATTACACCCGAACTGCGTAAAACCGCCACCTTCAAAAATTTCGCGCGACACTCTTCGAACATTCGATTCGTCCGACAAAAAAAAAATAAAAATAATAAAAATTTCAATTGCCGACGACTGCTGGTGTCCCTGCTTTGGAGTTTGGACATCGGCACACAAAGGTCTTTTTTTGTAATGGCTACAACCGAGACACTAGTTTTGGTATTTCTCCTCAAAATTTTCAAACTATTTCTTCGGTTTTAATACAACCGCTGCGCACTAAAATGCTTTTCAAAAAATCGATCACTTTTTAAATCTATCCGCTTTTCTTTCTGCTCCTTACCCAACGTAATCCACACATTCCATTTTACTTTTAAAAAAACACAATCTCCGAAATTCCACTCTAGGTGGTATTCTCCTTCGATTCTTTAAAAATTCTCTCCTCAACTGTAAAATTTTTTCCTGCCTACTTTTTCTTTAAAAAAAGGTCTCAATCAGCGGACGGGAGACTCAGCCATATTAACGACGTATCTAAAATGCTTAATTGTTGTTCACTACTTTACGAGGATGATCGTTAGATCATCGCGCATCAAGGATCAATAGGGATTGCATTCTTCTTCAAAAAGATTTCTGTTTTTGCAGGAATAGTATACTTTAAACCAACTATATTTAAATATACATAAATACTATGTACAAACTATCACCAGAATGAAACTATTGCTTCTATTATAAAATCAGCGACGTAAAACTCAACCGTGTTAGTGAACATGAAAATCTAGACTTAATCGTTGATTCGAAACTTCTGTTCACAAATCACATTATTTATATTATTAAGAAAGCAGCTAGGACAACTTTCCGAATCGGTAAATTTTACAACTGCGCTGAACTTTTTATTATTTTAATCACAGCTTCAGTAAGGAATGTATTGGTTATCTATTAAATGCATTTAGCGTAAGTTCTCAAGGCTCCTATTCTTTAAAATTGATTTGATTCTACTGAGTATCCCGATAGACTAAATCAGTTAAATATGCTAACGTTAGTTCAAAGAAGGAATGTTTCTGAGTCGAACTTTCAAATAAATAGAAACCTCCTTCCGACGCTTCGCAAAATTTCGCCACATACATTCCGTACTTTTTTTGAAGAAGAAAGTCATATCAAATAACGTCGTTACAGTTTTGTGTAATTTTTTAGATTTTTTTATAACTGATTTTGAAAAATTATATCATCAGTGTTGTCCGCGGAATGAAATTTAGTAATTTAAAATTTAAAGTTAGTAGAACTGAGTTCTATTAAGGGCGCTATGAGAGGGCTCGAACTCAACCTTTCTGTGAAACATGGTAAACATACCCGACCTGTCATGGATAATACTTTTTGGAGAAAACCCGACAGTCCGAAGTCGGCACTTACAGACGAAAGCGGCAGACGATCGATTTGTTTAGGAGAGTAACTGTGTAACAACTGTGAAAAGGCTCTTTGGCTGAAACCCCAGTCCAAAATCGGCAATTAAAGGTGATCGATCTTTTGAGGAGATTAGAACAAACCATAAAACTCAGTCATTCTCAAAAAAAAAATTCAACAAATAGAGTAAAAAAATGTTTTAAAAATAAATAAATTAGAAATACCACAGTTAAACTTTACAAAAAGTCCCAGGAATTATACGTTTCTTTTGAACACAAGTCTAAAAATATTGGCGCACCAACTACTGCACTTTTAGTTCGAAGACAAGTCCCGGTAGCGATGTTATAAATTGGTGAGTTGTTCTACAGAATAAATTTATGTAAAAGCGATAAATACGATTTCGAAACCACTTACTTTCTTAATATGGCGCCATTCCTGATCGCCAAGCATTTCATGGCATTTACCAATAATCGGATAAGATGTACTGGATTGTGAGGCTTCCATACAGTACAGTTTATCGATAATGAATTCTGATTTATCTGTTTCATACCTGAAAAATGTAGGGAATTCTTATTTATCTGACTAATGTACAAGTCAGGAGCATACCATATTTGACTTTTATTACGTTGACATGGTTTCAACGAAAGCGTACTACCGCGTTTCCATTGACCCTTGACTTTAGCGCCCTGCACTGTTATACAGAGTGTTGTATTCGTTAAGCGCAGCAGATAATTGTTGATATAAGTTCGTTTTCTAGCGCGGTCATAATTTCGTATTACGTGAAAAGATGGAAATTGACACAAGTTAAAATTATTTACCTTAGATGCCATGGCTGAAATAATGGCTGGGTCTTTTTCGATGTTCCGTTGTTTTTCATTCCCGGTACATCAAGTTCTGGATAAATATTTTTCAAATACCAAGAGAACGGACGACATTTCAATTTGTCGCGTATTGCTTTTCGTTCGTCAATATTTCCGTAGTCGAAATCTGCATTAAGCTTTTGTTGTTTCAGATAAATGTCCTACAAAAGAACTTTGAAAATAATTCAAGAAACTATTTTAAATTATCCATCGCTTACTTTGTAATCATCCATCCAAACAGACGCCAAACGCATTGAATTTCGAAGCATAGTATCACTACCATCCGGAGAATTGTATGGTCGTCTTTTACGAAAGACATGTCCTATTCGTGAGCATGGAATGATTTTTATAGCACCGCCGCATTGCCAAACACGAAAAGATATTTCTAGATTTTCACCACCCCAAATATCCATTCCCATATCGTATTCGCCGATATGTTTAAAAAACTGCCTGTTTATAGCAAAAAGGCCTCCCGCCATTGTGGGGGAAATGAAAGGACCGGCGAAAGAATTCTCATCGGTTATTGTTCCTACAAAACAATTTTTTTTAAAAAAGAATACAATAAACAATCATTTGAACTTCGTTACCTTGTGGTAAATTGTCCCATTTGAAGTGAAGCCCCCAATTGAAACCGCCACGAACTAGCGGACTACTTTTGTAAGCGAATGTATCAGCATTGATTATATCAATCACAGGAACAGCTAATGTTGAGTTCTCTTCTTGAACGATTTTTAAAAGAGGTTGCAACCAGTCTTTATTTACTTCGATATGCGAATCAAGGAAGACTAAAACGTCGCCACTTGCCTCTCTCGCACCAATCACACGCGCACGAATTAGTCCTTCACGTTTCGTATTTCGAATAATTCGTACTTTTTCTTCAGTATCGAATTTCTTAAATTCATAGAAGAGATCGTTTCTTAAATCGTCGTATTCGCTGTAATCATCGACTAGAATTATTTCGTATAGTTGAGCTGGTAGCGTGCGCTTTAGCAATGTATTCACCGATCGGAGCAGTGTCATTTGATGTTCGTTATAGAAACACATTATGACGGAGACTGTCGGTAATTTTTCCGAATACTCTTGTTTCAAGCACCTGAAAATATGAAAAGGGAAATTATTTCGTATATATAAAGGCTCCAGAAGTTTAAAATCTTACACTTTATGGCGAGTGTCAGGCAAATCTCGATATAGTCCGATATTGTTACTAACTAAAGCGTTAAATGCGTGCTGTTTATATCCGGCATCTCGGATGTACTGATCTTCCGGACTTCGGATCAGGCCGTATTCATCTGTTAGTTAAAGCAATTATATTTAAGTTATTAATAGAGTATGGATCTAACAAGAATGGAATGGTTCATGGCAAAGCTACCAGAATTTTTGGTTGTTTTTTCAGTCTCAGAGGAGGTTCTTATGTAAGGCTGACCTGACGAGAAATCATCTACCTGCCCAAGAGATTCTTAACAAATTAATATCTATAGTAGCTCTACCATATAAAAGTAAAATTCAGACATTTCACGTCTTTCTAACAATGGCAAATTGTAAATAACATCAAAACGTAGTAGGCAGTAACAACTAATCGGTGTAAGAAGGAAAGGTAGTGGTATTTCATAAAATTCAGGAAAGAGCACCCAAGGATACACTTCCTAACCACGTTCACACTTTCATACGTTCTCTTGTCGCAAACAAATCTAGTGCATGAGTTGAAAATAACTTTAACTTGGTTTTCTTCCCCAATGCTCATAGATGAGTAAACAGAACTACAATAAAGAAAATGAGGAAGGATCATAGATCTTATTGGCTTCTTTTTTGTTTCGGACGACGTAGCCACAGTTAGCCTCCACAATTTGCGTAAAATTGGGTACACTAGCAATTTGGTTAATATGGTCGGACCAATTAATAATAATAGATTTAATCCCTTCATGCAAAATGGGCAACTCCCTCCAACTCAAAAAGTCGGAGAAGAACTCCCCATTTGGGCACGCTTTCGCCGCGTAAAGAACTGGAGACAATATTGTCACACAGCTCAATGAGCTGGAAAAATTTTCATCGTATCAACATACTCATGCATGTATGTCGACATTGGGCTCAATGTCTAAAAATTTGTATACCTTAAGTCCAAGAGTACTCCCCAGTCAGTGAATCGCACTGGTATAAGGGGTAGTAGAAATAAATTTAAAAAAAAAATATATAAAAAATAAGAAACAAAAAATAAACAAATAAACAAAAACTAAGTTATCAGAGAAATAAAAATAAAATAAAATAAAAAGAGCCTGATTGGAAAAAATGCAAAGAAATAAATGTGGAAATGAAAGAAAAAAAAAAAAGTTAAAATTAAAAGATTAACCAAAATAAAAATAATTAATTATAGTTATATATATAGTATAACTAAAAAAAGCAATTCGCAAAACATGCAACAACAACACAAACCACAACCATACGTTTAGGCGACAGTCTCGTCTAATAGCTCGAGGACCAGGTCTTCGATAAGTAGGTGAAGCCGCCTGACTAAAATTATCTGATTCAGGTCGTCTATAATTGCAACAATTCAAAAATCACATTCGTAGCTTCGACAAAGAAGATGCTTCTTTGCAATGTGCTTTAGCTGAAAGACATTCCTTGCCATTTGTATTATTGAAGGTAAAGAGTTATATTCACAAATTGCCTCAAATACAGGATCTTTTCTAAGTCGGTCAGTCCTAGGACAACACTGTTGTCTAATAAAATCTGCACTTCTTGTGTATATCGTGAGTGATTTAAAACATTTGTTGAACACCATCCAAAGCTCGGGCAGATATTGGGTATCAACAGTTTGCGAATAAATAACAATTGCTTGAGGTTTTCGACAATTTAGCCTCAGACCATTCATACTTGACCAGTAACTTACAGCATCCAGCTCGTCATTCATCTTACCAATATACACCGACAAATCCGAAACTGGAAAGCCTAGAAAGATCTGCGCATCATCCGCATGCAAGCGGCAATTTGTTTCGTTTAAACATAGTGGTAGGTCGTTTATAAAAAGGCAAAAAAGTAGCGGCCCTAGAGTAGATCCTTGCGAGACTCCACAGGAGATAGAGAGAGGATCAGATTTCGCACCGTTTTAGGAAACAAATTGAGATCTACCAGTCAAGTAGTGTCTGATGAGGTCTACTGCACATTTCTCCATATCAAAATTATACTCAAACTTCTCACATAGTAAATTATAAATTATAGGGATCATCAAAATCCTTACACCACCTTCACAGTACCCGAAGTGGTGTTCGCCATCTTGACAGTGCTATCAACAAGGTCATTGAAATGAAATCTATCATTAAAAATTACAGCTAAGTCCTGAACATTTTCAAATTTGCCCAATGTACTTACTTCCCTCCAGCGAATAATCATGAGAAGAACAAAGTTTCGTTCGTAAAAAGGAAATTGTGTGTACTTGCTGACATCAAAAGGTATTCGATTTAAGCTTTACTAATCAAAAAAGTGCAGCAAATTCATTTGCAATAAAATATTGTCGTTGTTGTCAAGACTGGCACGTCGTCAACGTATAATAAAATGTTCCGAGTCGGGGAATATTTTAATATATCACGTCGTTAATGTATAAAATTAACAAAAGCTTTCTAATGTGACTACCTTGAGGTACTCGAGAAATATTAGCGCAAAAGAGTACCGCGAAGTGGTATGGCCGATAGAATCAGATCCAATTAACATTGTTGGGATACAAAGCAAACGAAGCTTACGAACTAGAAAGGCATGGTTGATTTTGGCAAACGTCCTACTAAAACCAGTATTTATGCAATAACCTGATTGCCATTCTCGATCAATCGAAGGTCGACTGTATAATCTTTATTTTTCTGTTATATAATATGTGCATGTACTCACTTAGTATTGTCGGATAAATCGGCTGCAATTTCATATCACTAGCAATGCGTTTTTTTTCATTGGCTGGATGTTCGACGGACGACGAGCTCGAATTCGAGATCACAGAATATTTTGAAATCCGGACGTACAAGGTGATGGTAACGAGCCAGGTTACCGATGCCAACAGAACACCCCAGCAGAACGCTTTATTAACAATCAATTTCATTTTTACCGTCATTTTTAAAAAAACAAAACAAAATCGTATCCTTCCGCCCAGTTCCCTCTAGTCAGCGATTAGCAGACAGAACTCGTTTTTATTTTCCCATTTTTTTATTGGCTGTCGTCGTGTCATAGGTAATCACTACTGAATTCCACTTTTCTTATTACTTTCACTTTACCGACCATTTACATAGGAATCGTTGGTTTTGTTTATTTTATTTACAATCTGCAGACTTGCAGAATGTTTTTGCGTTGAACTTTGTTTTGTTTTTTATTTCCAGTTTTGTTTAATTGGCTTTTAACCGATTGAACAATGTTTTTGATTGTAGATTTAAGTGCTGCTGTTTTGTGATCGTAATGCAAACAAAGTTATTTCAGAAATTGGAAATTTGCCGCACTTGTGCAAATTATTGTAACTAGACTTCGCAGTTGCATCTTGAAAACAAAAAATTATTATGACGTCTGGGTTTTTTTTTATTTTACTTTGCTCAATATTGAGCAACATTAAGCCATCTTCCGCATAGAAGAGGAACTAAAAGCGCGACGATTTTGTGTGATGCGATTCGAATTGTATGAAGAAGAAGATCCAACCAGGAGATTGTAGATTGACAGCTTCAAATCATGGCAAATATTCTGATGAATTTAACTAAAAGGTGAGACGAAACAATCACTGATAACATTTTTATTTAGTGCAATTTTATGCGAACTTTTTCAGGTGTTTCGGCGATCATATGTTGCAAGTGGCCAAGGTGAAACCGGTCGTTGGTGATGGTATTGAAATGACCGCCGGGGGAATATGGTCGTTCCTGACTACAAGGACGAAAATTCGATGCTATTTTCCGCGACCCAAAGAAGTTCGACGGGTGAAACGGCACGGATGGGAAGCGCGAATGTCTACGCCTGAAAGCCGGCGTATTATCATGCGAAGAATTCTGAAGGGGCGTCACGTTTTGACCCATTAAGAACTGTGCTGTTAATCTGAAAGAAATTGTTAGATAATTTTTGACTACTGTTTTTCATTTAGACCGCCGGGTCTGGCAACTGCAACTTACCTAAATTAATAAATCTGTAGTAAGTATAAATTTACAAAAATAGAAACTCATTGAATCCGTCATTGTATAAATGGAGCAGGTCCATTGGTGCCAGTCGTAAGGGTGGCTCGGACCCTCCCAAAAAACAAAATTTGTGTTTTATAGTATTTAAAGCAATATTTGATGTCGTCATATTTTAGGAATGACTTACGCTAGAAAGTTGAAACTTGTATTTGGATAAACTAGGGTAGAATCTTAAAAATAAATATATTGTGAACGAAGGTCAAGGATTGATCATTATGACTTCTTTCAAGGCAAAAAATTCACTCTTTGGCCTCCGTTTACAAAAAAATAGCGCCAAACGTGGGACACAAACCAAATCTGGATATAATGTGCAATCAATCAATCCTGGGTTTGATTGGAAAAACCTCTCCCAACTGCAGTTAGCACCTTCAGCCTCAAGACTGGTCGCTTCGAGGCGAGGAAGGCGGGACTACTAGAATTGTAGCAGTAAATAGGAGTCAAACTATGTCTCCGAATGATTCTATGGGATAACATTAAGCACAGCCAGAATGAACATCCGAATGTGGCAAAAATCGCAAAGTGCCATTCACTGGGACTTGGCACCGGGCAACAGGCACTCAAAGCTTTTTATGCCGAAGCATTCGGAAAAAAAGAACATCTGATTATTTAAAATTAAGTAGATATCAGACCCGAACCCTAGTGGGAGCTCTGACTGGACATTGTCACATGAGGAAGCATCTCAATAGGATTGGTCTCTCTGAGAATAAAATTTGCAGAATATGCAATGACGAAGACGAAACACTAGAGCATATCCTCTGTGAATGTGAGGGTTTAGCACACAAAAGACTTCGTCACTTCGGTCAGGGTTTCATGGATCCATCGGAATTCCTGACCATTCCTCTTCGCAAGATACTAAGTTTTATTAAAAGCACAGGGATTGAAGAGTAATCATAGTCCGGGGGGACGTCACAATAGGCCCAACTGTGGCTGCAGTGACAGGTTAACCATACCAACCCTTATTTCTAATCTATCTAAGTCTCCGAATTAAATACGGATTTCTCCCCGGAAACGAGCAGTGTTCGAGATTACAGCCCAACGTAGAGATCAAGGAACGGAGGGTGAACCCCATCTCTTGATAATGATCTAAATTTCGCTGAAGGAGGAAATCGGTGAGCGGTATCATCACAGAAACATACACGGGCATCGTTTATTGTTTACGAGAGGCGGTTGAGGAACCACCGGTACGGGCAAAAAACCGACTGGAAGTAGTAGACCTAGTGTGCCTCTTACGGACAGTCCTCCGGGATGAGTTAGAAGCGCGATCGCCCAAGAAGAGGCAACCAGTGCAGGCACCACCCATTAGGAGCACTGGAGTCCAGAAAAGTGAAGTGTAGTTTCATGCGAACGATTGGTCATTGCGGTACCGACGCCACTAAATTTAGACACCGGAACTCTGGTAGCCAGATTTTAAACTGGGTGTTAAAGTTAAATTGAAATAGCCAGTCGTTGTGGACGAAACGGCTTGTTTTCAGGCCCGAGTCCCTACCGATCGTGGATCTGGCAGGCATATGGTTCTGCTGTGCTAATTTTTAAGATGGCTTTGCTATCTTCATCAACCGTTACCATTCGCATTGCCTTTAAGAGCACGTCTTGGATTCTTCTATCTTCCATTTGCTCTACAGCCCACTGCAGTTTACGTATAGCTTGATGAACGTTGAACCTTCTGGCGCTTCGTAGAGTTGATACAACTCATGGTTGTATCTTGATCGCCAGTCCGTTCCTTCCTTCACAGGTCCCAAAATTTTTCGGAGCAGCTTTCTTTCGAATGCGTTAACTGCTTTTTCGGAAGCTCGCTTTAATGTCCACGTCTCGCTACCATAACAGAGCACAGGTAGTTGGTCACCTCAATCAAAGGTATTTGTTGTGGAGGCGATCACATCTTGAGCTGCATTTCTTACAGGGTTGGGTTGAGCGCAGCACGGACTGGGAACCATATGTTGAGGCGACGGAATGAATAGGGTACGACAGAGCTCCGCATATTGTCACACACTCCCATGTCGTAGATGGAGTTCGTGGGGCTGGTGCGGGGAAATTTGCCGGAAAGTACCCAACAACAAATTTGTTTTCACATCGTGTGGGGCGTGGCCCAACATTGTCATCTAGTGGGTCAATTGGAAGATATGCGCAAGTCAACACGAACATTTTCTTGGTATCAGTCTCGAATCCATGAACTTAGTGAACCTTTCAGCGAATCACATGAAGCGTCATCGGCAGTATATTTAGCCGACATCACTACTTTCCCGACCTATTGGAACTGTGTGACAGACAGGATACAGGGAGTTCGATGAGCCTCCGAAAGATATTTTTTGCTGCTGTTGTGCGCGTGCTGACGTGTTAAAGTCTAATTGCACTCATTTCAAGGCGGTCAACGGACGCATAAATGAAAGGGTTGCGGATCGCTCCCGTTTGAGTCCTTCAACGTATCCACCCCCACTCACAATTTCGAACCCCTTATTTCTTCAAATCCCCAATTTTTCTTAGATCTCCCTACCTCAAACATTTCAACCCAATTTTCTACCACTTTAGAGACTTTATTTATTACCCCTACCCCAACTATTTTTATCTATTTTTCTAACCCTCTTAAAGTAAACGATCAAAAAATCTTTTACAATCCTGCAGAACAGAGCAGGTGAGGAGAGGGGTCCGACTACTTCTCGGTCTGGTTCCTGATCATCATAAGCAGTGCCACCTACGGTTGAAGAGAATATGGAGGCGCAAGAACGATTTTTTTGCCCCGTTCCAGTGTTGGGAAGAATAGAATATATTTTGTTTATTAATGACTATGTTTAATTCCATAAGTTCTTTTCTATTGGGAGGTTTGTGTACAAGTGTCGTCGTGTCTTGCTGTTGTGCACCTACTATGCCAATCCTCCTGTATGAATGTATGTATATGTGTGTGATCATATAAGATTTCACCCTTCGTGAAGAGTTAGAACTCTTCCAGAAAACGCTGCGGAGGTCGCCTGTTGCGATGACTCTTTCTTATTCCTAGAGGTGTTGTTCCCTGCCGACTATTTGTAATCATCGCTATCTTTAGAGGTTGCTCTACTTTATGTTCGTCAGCATCGCGAATTGGTTCATTGTCATCCTGTTGGACTAACCGAAGTGACGAAGTCTTTTGTGAGCTAAACCCTCACATTCACAGAGGATATGCTCTGGTGTTTCGTCTTCGTCATTGCATATTCTGCAAATTTTATTCTCAGAGCGACCAATCCTATTGAGATGCTTCCTCATGTGACAATGTCCAGTCAGAGCTCCCACTAGGGTTCGGGTCTGATATCTTCTTAATTTTAGATAATCAGATGTTCTTTTTTTCCGAATGCTTTGGCATAAAAAGCTTTGAGTGCCTGTTGCCCGCTGCCAAGTTCCAAGTGAATGGCACTTTCAGATTTTTGCCACATTCGGATGTTCATTCTGGCTGTGCTTAATGGTATCCCACAGAATGGATATGGTCCCATGAAGTCAGCTTCTGAATCTTTCCTAGCCATTAAGTCGGCCATTTCATTACCTTCATAGCCGCTGTGTCCCGGAATCCAAATGAGGTTAACTCTGTCCTTATTTCCGAGTTCAATCAGGCATTGGAGGCAATTCCAAACAAGTTTGGAGTAGATTTGAACGGACTGAAGTGCCATTATTGCTGCCTTGCTGTCCGAGAGAATATATATTTCTTGGTTTTTGTAGCCCCGTCTGAACCTAGTGTTGTACCTTGGACTCCTTCCTGAGTAGTCATTACGTCGTCCCGGTACAATAGAAATCATCTAACGCTTATCTGACATTCTAACCACATCGCATTTCCACACACAGTATTTTCCGCATTGTAAATAAACATATACGAGTCTATGTTTATTTACAATGATCATACTCATTTCCTTGTTAAAAGATTCTTCGTTCCGCGTTGTAAACAAACAGGTGAACGCCAGTCAGTGTTTGTTTACAATGCATCGCCCTCTAAATCTATGGACCTTCTTGCGCGAACTGCAAGTCGGAATACCGCCGGTCAGCAGTACCTAGGGAATGCCGGCTTGAATTTCGTACACAAAACACATTAGTACTATCGGATTACGTAATGACCAGAAATGCAATCGACTCATAATGTTTTGACCTAATGTTTACCGGCATAACGTAACAAGGTCAGCGTTATGGGTCGAATGCATTTTTAGGAATATAAAAGTGTGTCGCGACCGAGATATGCTCTCTGTACTATTTTCGAAACTCGGCATTTGACACCTCCTTACTAACCGGCGTCCTTTAGGTCGCTAGGCCATCCCGCTAAACAGCATCGAAAGATGCTAGGCACGTCCCCACATCCTCTTACAGCATCATCAACACGTGTTAGGCTCATAAGGTAGTCTAACACACAACACTAGCTTCTTTCTGTATTTCTAAGTGTACAGGTGCTAGGTTGAGAAGCACCTGTGGGAATGGTGCGCATCGCCACAGTAATACCCAGACATGCCAGTCTTGGTAATTTAGTCAGCTTAAGCTGAGCAGTTTTCTGCTTTGTTTTCTTCCACCAGACGGATGCCGCGCAAGTTATAATGGGCCTAGCAACGACGGTATACATCCAGTTCGTTAGTTTTGGATTCAGTCCCCAGTTTTTCCCGAGAAGGCTCCTGCAGGTCCAGAGAGAGATTCTGGCCCTTTCAAGAAATTTGTCCAAATGATCATTCCAAGTGAGCTTTTCATCCAGGATGATTCCCAGGAATTTTACCTCACTAGCATACTCTATGGATTCTCCAAAAAGAGTAGGCTTAGATAGCTTGTCCTTACACCTCCTTTTGGTGAATGCAACAATTGTGCTTTTCTTTGGGTTGATACCCCATCCTGCTTTAGTGCACCAGGTTGCTACCTTTTTCAGGGTATTCTGAACTAGATCTGTCACCGTCTCCTCAAATTTACCTCTAACAAGGATGGCAAGGTCGTCAGCGTAACCATGTACCGTGACTCCGGAATTTGTCAGGTCTTGAAGAAGGTCGTCTACTACTAAGCACCAGAGGATGGGTGATAGTACCCCACCCTGTGGACAGCCTTTCGCTGCTGTGACTGTGACTGTTGAGTCGGCTAGTGTCGAAGTTATTTTTCTGCATTCTAGCATGGCCTTGATCCAACAGCATCTGTACAACATAGAGGTTCAGTCATCAGTTGCTCATCCCTTGCACGGATGTGGTCTGCGTTTCCTTTCTACCCTTCCACTCGTTCGAAGTTTGTACGAGTAGCTGTTTAGCTCGACTATTCCGGCTGCGTGCCAATGTTGAATGTCTGTTTTCACAAAAATCTCCTGACCCTGAGAAAATTCTCGTCTTTTCGTTGAATTTTTTTCAATTTAATCTTTTACATGTTTGTACTGTAGGCTGTTTCGTACGTTAGGTCCCAGAATGACCTGATTTCTTAAATATCTCGAAAACTGCTGTTATTTTCGGAGAAGTGTGAAGAAAATACAGAACATAACGCAGTCACGATCGGATGCAAGCCAATCGTATGATACTCTAGATGAAATATTTTAGTTGGGAATATATCAAAAGAATGAGGAGTGCACATACAATTATTGCATGACCTTTATTTACAGGTAGAAACTTTTGTATAGTGGCTACTCGATGGATGGTTAAACGATTTGTTGAGTTATAGTGAGTTCCATAAATTAAGTTGGGACATTTTTACAGAATTTTTGTATGGCAACTACATGAAGGACTTACGGAATATTTTTCATATTAATACCTTCAGCTGCGACTATTATAAAATCAACGTGTACAAAATTTTAAAGTCGTAACTTAAAGCGTTCTAAAGTTATCGTTCAATATTGGTGAACACGTGTTTTAAGAACTTTTGTATGACAGCTACCCGAAGGAGTTGATGGATTGCGCTAATTAATGAATCCAGTGTTGCTTTTGATATAAAACTAATTCCTGTAAAATTTTGAATCCCTGCTTTAACTCGTACTAGAGTTATAGTGGATTCTGTAACTTGTATACATTTTTGAAGGACTTTTGTAGGCTGCTACACAAAGGACTCATTCGATTTCCATCATATTCACAACATTTGCTTCAAACATTGTAAACTTTAAGTGTGCAAAATTTAAGTTCCTAACTTGAAGCATCCGAGCAATAATTGTGAATACGTGTTTTAAGGACTCTTGTATGGGAGGTACCCGAAGGAGTGGAAGGATATCGCCCATTAACGAACTTAGCCTTACTTTTTCCATTTTACAGGTGGTGACCAAATTTCAACTTCCTAGGCCAACGGGTTCTTGAGTTATCGTGCAAACGGACGGACGGCAAACGGATTTGGGGTTTTTGGCCACAAATAAACACAAAATAATATATAACTTTTTTTCGTCCGAGGCTCGGTTCTATGCGTTACAAACTTTTCGGGCTGGATCAAACTTATAATACTCTATATGATTTCATCTAGAGTATAAAAATGGTTACGGTTTGATCAAGTAGTGGTAGGTTGGTGAAAACTAATCGATGTTGTGCGAAAAGGTGAAACATAAACCGGATCAATTCATCTTACGTCCTAATTGGTTGCTAGAACTCGATCTGGAACGCCTTGCTAACTGTGGCGGTTTGTCTGCTTCGTAATAACCAACCTGCTTGGTAATGTGACCTCCAATAACGTGAGGTCTACTTAATTTAACTGAACTTATTGAAAAAAAATTTATAAAATTTGTCAATTTCGCGCTAATCGATCCTACTGCCATCTGACTCCATCAATTCAAAATACCACTGCTTTCGCGGTTCTTGCTCGCACTAAGCACTAGCTTCTACTCCAATTCAACCCGAAAATCTACTACCCCATCAACTTTATTATTGATTTCATCTGTCATTTTCTACCTGCGAAGGAAGAAGTCCCAGTCGGGGGAGAAAAAAGAAAAGAACCGAAGAAAAATCCACACGAATTTCCGTGACGAGACTTTTCTCAGTCCGTGTTCCATTCGTTGTCCGTCCGTGCCGTGTCTGACGCCGCGATCAAACGATTAAGTGAAGTGATTTTTCGCCCAGTCGTTCTACGCGACAGTGCGAGGTTTCAACAAATGGCTGACGACGGTTTTTTTTTAATTGAATGCGAGAGAAAAAAAATACGACGCGCATAATAAACTGTTTTAAAAATGTCAATTTGTGCAATTGAGAAACGCGAAAAGTAGAACATTTTGGCCCGTTGTTTTTTTCATTCGAATTTTGCGATCGGAAGGCTGTTGAAAGTAAGCGGGTGTGAGGAGTGAAAGGGGAAAATGAATCGTCATCAGATTTTGAGTGGTGCCTGCAATGCTGGAGATCGATGCTATGCAGTCGGCTCCGTCGAAGGAATCCCCTTTACCGTAAGTCCGTTTTAGTTTTCCTTTTCGATTTTCCGCGATGTTCTATTTTCTGATCCGACACGGGCACGACCGTTTGCCGTCCCGCTGTCTGTCGGGGTCGGCTCGCAAACAGGACGGAAAACTTTTTTTTCCACCATCGGAACAGTTTCATGCAAACGGACATAAGTCAGCTGATAGCTTCTATACACTCCCTGGTCGGTACAGTGACGTCCGATAGAAATCGTTCCGGAACGATTTTTCCGCGCACACTTGCGGTGCCGGGAAATTGAATTGGGGCGTCTGAAATATTGTGCAAGTCGTTATCATTGTTCTACTTGGCAGCGCACAGCGCTTCTCACATCAACGAAAGACAATTATTCCAGACGATTGGCGGCGCACAGTAGTTTTGCCAAGAGCCAAGTTTTCTTTCTTTGCGTCTCCGTCTTCGTCTAATTGCCCCGAATAAAATCAAAACAGCTATTTCGCTCGGGTTCCGTTCCGATTCCGAACACTCTCTGCTGATGTAACCCTATCAGTGTTCAGTGGTATCGTCTTCTTGAGATATCTAATCGTTTTTCGCTTTATATTATTAATAAAGAAATATGTCTCGGGGTCTCGACACAGCGCTTACTCAATGACATGACAATGGAATCACAAAAATAAATTCGCAGTTTATCCGAACCGATTGGTGTGCTCTGTCTTATGTTATCTGGTATTATGAATGCCATTACCCATTAGGCGTCTTTTACTCAGCTTATTCGTTTCGTAAGATGTCGTATTGTAAGTCCAGCGCACGTCTTCCCGTCTCCCAGTCCCAGCATATGTTGGAATTGAGAAGTCTAGAAGAGAGCCGTTCCTCACAGATCGTATAGCACGCAATTTTTTTCTATCGAGTTAGCCAGCAATGTGGAAAGCAAATAAATAACGTTCCCCAGACTATTGACATGTTTGATGTTTCGGTCCAGCTGTCGGACATACAAACAATCTTTTTAATTGTTCACGGTGGTCTTGCATTGATCAAGTCAGAGCCGAATGGAATTCATTCTTGCTCCTCCTCCTCCATAAAGAATAACACTCCAATTAAAAATTACACCATACACCATAAACTTGTATGCAAATCTATTGGCCTCGAGAACACAATTCTGCACTCTGCAGGAGACATATCAGCTCCCTTATTTTTTTAGGAAAGAATTCCGTTACGTTTAGTTGCCGTACTCATTATTATGCTGCTGAAAACTTAAAACTTCCCAAATTGCGGTGAAATATCGACCAAAAAGATTATTAGGCAATTGTCTAAGGGTTTATAAGTGTTGACTCCAATTCGTTATCTCCAGAGCCTAAGAGATGGGGTAGAATTCGGGAGCAAATCCGTTTTCTCCTGTTGGAGGGTTGAATATCGAAAAAATGGACTTTTAGGCGTTTGAAAAAAAACCAAGGAATTAAAAACCAATTCGATATCTGATCAGACCAGACATAAGAGATATGGCGGAATTCGTAAAAACGTAAACAGCACCTTTACATGACCTTTAGGGGGTCATCCCGTGTGAAGGCTCTTTTTTTACGCTTTTTTGGGAAATTTGTTTTGGAAAAGTAAATAAAGATACAACCGTGAAATTTTTACCACATACTTATGCACATTTTGAACACACTTTATAATTTTTTCAGCCCGAAATTGTCGCTCATTGCTAAGATATACGGCAACTCAGCCACTCATTTTCCAAAAACCTTGTTTTCGGTAGACACGATTGCGGGCGTTCTGCTTATCTCAAATAAAAAAATCAAACGGCATTTTAATCTGTGAAGTTTGAACTAGTTTCAGAACTAGGATTATCAAAAAATATTGAACAGTTAATTTTTGGTAACTTGTTGAACTTTTTTTCGTCAATTTTGGTGTTTTTTTACGATTTCTTCAGGTCGACAAAAAAAAACGGCTTGATGAATCACAATTATTCTAGTTTGCAAACTGTCTACAAGAGTACTAAATAAGTTAAATAGATTAATAATAGATAAATAGATTTTGAGATATCGTGTCTACCGATTTGGAAAAAACCGTTTTGAGAAAACCGCGACTAAACTTACCATTATATTCGAAACAACAAAGGAGTTTGGAGAATATAATGGCCTGTAACTTCGGAACGGCTTCGAATATCGGAATATCACTTCGCCCACATATTCACATACACTATATTTGGATGGAATTTATGCAAAAAAAAATCGATTTTTTGAATCATTCACACGGGATGACCCCCTTAAAGCCTAGAACTAAGGTCGAACGAAAATGAAGATTATCCGGACTACGGTCATATATACTAGTCTGGAAACTCATTGTGGGCGCAGATACAGTTGGTGAGAAAATACCGCCAGGAACTTTGCGTAGCGTATATCTGCATGTGCCATTTGTAAGGCGGTTTTTTTCCAACATTAGGGAATTTCGTTGTTCAAACTGGCGGAGGAAAGGCTCCTCTTTTTGGCTATCTGCAGAGTAATAGCAAAATGCTAATCCTCCATGTTGCTTGCTATTCATAGTTGGTAATGTTTCTTTATAACATACCTCACTTATGCAACTCATGTGGCATGATGATCCGATTGAACAGCCCAGCAGGCAAAGTTTCGTATACTATACGAAAGAAAAGACCATAGAAACGTCGGATAAAGACCGTAGAATTCTAGGGTACGATGTCTGTAAGTCTATACGTATAGTTTTGAAGAGCACTATACGTATAGTTTGGAATAGCACTAGACGTAGAATATTTACGGTGATTCTACGTATAATATTTTAGGTGCTTACCAGGTGTGTGAATATGAAATTGCCGTTCACACATAGATGGCTCTAGAGGTAACGTTTATTGTGTATGAGTCATACCCATATTTTTTTTTAATTGGTTCAACATCTGTCAGGAATATTCAGTATACCACATTTCACGTTTTATGCAACAACATAGTGTTTTACCTCATTAAAAATGGAAAATGTTGTAGCAGAAAGTTGTGATTTGCGGATTTCATTACGTTTTTGTTTTTTTCTGAAGAAAAGTGTGGCTGAAGCGCATCAAATGCTTGGTGAGCATGCTTTAAGTGAAAGACAATGTAGAAATTGGTTTCAACGATTCAGAAGTAACGATTTTGATGTGAGAAATGAAGAACGTGGAAGACCACAGAAGAAGTTTGAATACTCCGATTTGCAAGAAATATTGGATGAAGATGATACAGTAACTCAAATACAAATAGCAGATGCATTAAATGTTGACCGATCAACAATTTCTTTACGTTTAAAAGCTATGGGAAAGATTCAAAAGTGTGGAAAATGGGTGCCACATAAATTGACTGAAAGGCACTTGGAAAATCGAAAAACAATCAGTGAAATGTTGCTTCAACGACACGGAAGAAAGTCATATCTGCATCGAATTGTGACTGGTGATGAAAAGTGAATTTATTTTGAGAATACTAAACGCAGAAAATCATGGGTTACAGCAGGCCAACCATCAACATCGACTGCAAGACCAAATCGATTTGGAAAGAAGAGAATGCTCTGTGTTTGGTGGGATCAAAAAGGTGCGGTATATTATGAACTTTTAAAACCTGGTCAAACTGTCAATACTGATCGCTACCGACAACAAATGATCAATTTGAACCAAGTATTGATCGAAAACCGACCAGAATGGGCGACAAGACATGGTAAAGTTATTTTGCTTCATGACAACGCACCGGCACACAAAGCAAAACCGGTTCAGGATACTTTGAAGTCACTTGGCTGGGATTTGCTACCTCACCCGCCATATTCACCAGACTTGGCTCCTTCTGATTATTATTTGTTTTCATCGACGGGACACGCACTTAAAGAGCAGCTTTTCAAAACATCTGGAAGAAGTAGAAAAATGGGTCTCTGAATGGTTTTCATCGAAAGAAGAGTAATTTTTTTGGCGTGGCATCCACAAATTGCGTGAAAGGTGGACAAAATGTGTAGCTATGGGCAATACTTTGAATGAAATATTATGTACCATTCTTTCAAAATAAACGTTCTATTTTCAAAAAAAAACGGAAATTTCATGTTCACACACCTGGTATACGTACGTACAAAATTTACTCCATTTCTACGAGTGGAGCAACGTATTTGCTCGCGCATTTTTTTTATATCCGCCTTTTACATAGAGAAATTAAGGATTTGAAATTTGACTTATGAAGTCCTGACGCTGAACCAGCTGCCAAATTTCGAATCCTTCTATTATAAATGTAAGACAGAAGTAATAAGAATGAGTATGCAAAATGTACCTGAAATGTGACTTCAAAAATACGATGGCAACTCGAAACCTTTATCGCTCGTGCTCCGAAGCTGAAAATAAAAAAAACATGAATGCAGCTCGTCAAGCCTTGGAATATCCTGAAACATTAAAAAAAAAAAAACAAAACATGTAATAAAATCCGTACAAATACGACTGGCGATGAAATTCGTATCGTCATGGAGAGTCGAATGGTTAAACTCGGAATGCGTCGCAATCAAAATTTTATTTGACTTGACGCTTGAAAGTTGTCTTGCTTCTTGCATGTGTAGGTGATATACCTCTCTTACATGTTGTGTAGAAAATCTATTGAATTTTCCTTACATTTATACGGAGTCTTTTGTAATAGCTGAGTATATGCCATCTCTATCGTACATTTGGACTTATGTCCGTTGAAAATGTGTAGAAATTTCACGACCTTTCGATAATCATGGTTGGCTGGTGGGGAACCTTACTTACATTTCTACGGAGACGGTTTTCGTTCGCTGTCCCTTTCTTACACATGGAGCTCAATGGCTGTAGAAAATGTGTAGAATTTCGATTAGTTTTCTACAGGTACAATCTACCTGTTGGGGATATATAGTAAATTAGCGAGTCAAAATTTTGATCCAGGTCAGTACTAGGCTTTAGTTTCTAGTAGCCGGTTTTATCATCGAGTAGGAAACCGTATATTTGCGTACGTAATTTTTCGGCGATTTCG
Organism: Beris morrisii; assembly: GCA_951812415.1. Taxonomy (NCBI): domain Eukaryota; kingdom Metazoa; phylum Arthropoda; class Insecta; order Diptera; family Stratiomyidae; genus Beris; species Beris morrisii. Next base: position 127,075,521 of record OX638311.1, read on the forward strand.
TGAAAAAGCGTGTCAAATTTCCAGTGAAAATAGAAAAATAAATTGCGAATAGTCTGGGTGGAACTTTATTATTTTTTGGGTCAAAGTTCGAGAAGAGGTTAAAGTGGGGGTGCGATAGAATACTTTCGCCACTGCCACATTTAACACATGAATTACGTAATCGGGTCATACTCCGCGATTCGGACAAAAGTTGAAATGTAACATTTGTTATTTCGAGAGAAAGATATTTATTGGAAAATTAATTTTGTCACTAGAATAAAAGTAAAGCTTTGTAAAGCTAGTATCGATGTAATTTCCATTAGAGTCAAGTCGTCCGTTTTGGTATAAAATCATATTTGTTAAGAACCACGGCACTAGACTACGATATAACCTCCAATGACTAACTTCTTTAAAAAATGAAAAATCGGTTGTGTGCGCTTGATTTTCATGCTTAGAAAATTCGGTGAGAACAGAAAGGAAATCGGTTGTGTGCTGTCGCCTTTAATCGCCGCCACACCGTTGAAATATGTAAGAAAGAGTCGTAAGTTTTTTGTTTTGGACAAAATGGCAGAAATAGTTGAATACCGTTACTACATCAAATTTAGTTTTAAGAGGGTCGTCTAGTGTGTCATATCAAAAAAATCAATTTTTTTTTCATAAATCACATCTAAAACATGTATAGAAGACGTGGGTAAAAGAATTTTTCGAAATTTGAAGCCGTTGAAAAGTTACAGCCGTAAACCGGAGAAGCTATACGGAGCTCGCGGGGCGGCGCAGCGCTGGCTTTCGCATCGAATATTCTCGAGCCCAACTGCTTATCTAGTTTTTTTGTGTACTAGACTCAAACAGAGAAGAGAAAACGGCCTTGCATGACTTTTTTGAAGAAGAGGAAGGTGTACTCTATGGTCCAGGCATAGCAGATTGATGGTGAGACCATTTTCTTATTATGAATTATATGCAACAACTTTCAAACGCGTTTTTCTCAAAACACGATTTTTTCAAACTGCTGCCATGATATCTCAAAAACTATTTGATTGATTCTGCTCAAATTTATACAGCATCTTTAATACATATATAACTACAAGTTGAACTAAAATAATTAAGATTGCTTCGTTAGTTTTCTTTTTATCAGCTATATAGATCCCAAAAAAATACTAAAAATTGAATTTTTTTTGTAAAGCGTAAAAAAAAATTATTTTTTGGAATTCTAACTTTATTTTAGTTCCATGTAGAACCTCAAGTCTCACGATTAAAATTGCGTTTGGTTTTTTGATTTCACATAACCAGAACGGCCGGAATCATGGCAGCAGTGGAGCACCTCTTTTTATATATGTGTTCCTGTTGGGCGGTGTATCTCCGACTATATTCTATATAATGACTTCAAAAAATTCACAAAGTTTGTTTAAATGTTAATGAAAATGATATACAATTTATAAATTATTTTATTTTAATGGTTTGTCAAAAAAAATTCCCCAAAAAAGCATTAAAAAACTGCCTTCACACTAGACGACCCCCTTCTTAAGCTTGGGATTTCTCAAGTGTAAACAATCCGTAAAATTAAACAAATGTTTTGGGACGAAGCAATAATGGGCACTACACAGATAAAGGAGTGGTATAACCGCTTCTTCTCGACGGCTTCTTTATGGTTGTTTCTTAGATTGCCGCTCATCACTGGAGAGTGCAGCACGTTCTCGTAGGCCCTTAACGTACAAAAATGATGTTGTCATTGATCAAGTAAGGACCCTGGAGATGGCAGAATCATCGACTAACGGTCAGAGAACTAGCAGACGAGATGAGCATTTTTTGGTGGATCCATTCATTCCATTTGAATTGAAAATTTGGTTCTCAGGAGGATCTAAGTAAAGTTTATACCAAAGTTGCTCACAATTGACCTGAAGTAATTTCGTTTAAAAATCGCACAGGATATGCTGGAGACTGTGAATAGTGATACCAACTTTATTCAGTACAATGATAACTTGGTTTCTGGGTACGACTCAGAAACCAAGTTCCAGTCATCACAATGGAATCATGCAACATCCCCGAGTCCAATAAAAACAAAGCACGGTGCTCAGATGAATATTGAACTGTTCCGCCATCTTCTTTAGAAATGGTCGACATTCCATGGCGACCCTTGATGTCGTAGACCCCGATTCCATAGATTTTATTTCCGCCTGGCTGTCTGTAAAAATGCTAATATCCCTAGGAGATATTAAACGTCAGCGAGGACAAGGCCTCCTTGATTACCATAAGATCCATTTGATAGACACTACAGTGTTCCGGAAGGCGGAAAGAGCTGTTAATATTAAGCATATCAGAGAAAATGCTTTCATCAACCCCGCCTTCAGTTTTGGAGCCATTTTTATAAATATGGACGGACTCTTCCTCCTGTATCGAATCCCTTTCCCCTTCTAGACGGGTTGGGATAGATGCTACGAAATTTTTATTAAAACCAAAATTGGAAAGGGTGTAGTCTGTGTTTTCGGAAGTATTATTGAAGTGTTTCAAAATTGTCTCAAAATTGACATGTAAGTACTGTGTAGAGGCTCTAAGTCGAATGGATGCCATTTGCTTGCCAAAAATATCTAGGGGTGGTAGGATGAATAGCATGTCTAGTGCTGCAGAGGTAGTTGTTTTCATCAGCTCCGCCTAGGGTGGCGCGATTAACCGCTTTATCTAAGGCCCTCCACCAGACGATAACATCATACATTAGTATCGGTCTGATGACGGGATAAAATCAATTTTTTTTTCATTGGGCTTTTTGCAAGAGTAAAGTGCGACTGTTGCTTTCCGTACTCGATCCAGAATGTTGCCGCGTAGCTTCCCATCCAAAATAAGAGCCAATAAAAGAGAAGTAATTGAATGAAATTGTAGACACACGTATTTTACCAAACACCATGACATATGACCCTACAGCCAGAAATAGGGCAACCGTGAAATCTTCTTGCCAAGGCGCACTGATGTTTCTAAGTAATTCAGGATATCACTCAGCATTTCTCCTAATGGGGTTCGGTTCGTCTGAGGTGGAGTTCAGTCAATAATTTGCTCATGAATCATAGCCAAGCATTACAAGCTCCTGCTGAATTTACATAATATCCGTTTTTACTTTAGAATCTCATTAAACAAACTTCGGTTCCTTTTGCAGGACGTAAAACGACTATGCGAAAAACACCGGAATCACAATTCAGAATTGAATACAGCTCGATGAATTGCTGTATCTCTCGAGGAGATTGCTCGCTCTGTTTTTCTTATTACGTTTCGAATAAATTATCAACTACTTTTCGAATTTTTTTACCTGTTGTTTCACATAATTTTTCGCCGAATAGCAAATTGTGCTAACTGAAATTTGCCGCCGTGCGAAAACAATAAAAAAATTTGTGCTCATTTTTTTTGCCTAGTTTTATGAAGGTATTATTTTTCCTGGTAGTGTATTTTCAAAGTTGTATGATAACTGATAAATATTTAATTTAGTTGGTAATTGCACGGCGCAGTTCACCTTCGTTCGTGTCATTCACGAGCTATATTCCATCACCTCACAATGGAAGTGCACGCACGCACATTCATTTTTTTCAACCTGCCAAAATTCCATCATAAATATTTTCATACATATGTGAACTGGTGTATTTCTTGAGGTTGTTTTTGTCATACCAACAACACCCTGGTTAGCTAGTGCTAGGCGCCTTGTGTGCGCAGAAATTAATTATAATTGAAAATGTGTGATGAGTATATGAGCATGAATGTATAATAGAAATTATTATTATTATTTTTTTTTTTGCTTCAAGTAAGATTCATTCATTCCTTAGATTATTTACTGCTTCGTTTTCCTTATGTAGAAATGAATTCAAGCTATCTGTAGCTCGATTTGGCTGTCGAAAATATTTTTGATATATTGTTGTTTTGGAAACGGCTTCGCGACTTATATAAATTTGAGCTTTTATCTAATTGCCCCAGTTAGTAAATATTTTTCTTTTTATATTTTACATACAGTGAATTCTGTCTGTAGCCATCGCTCGCTATGTATGAGTCACAGTCAAACCGCAATATAATCTTAAGTACTTAGATCTTGGCGTAAATATTCTTACGAGTAGTTGCAGTGGCAATTCTTGTTAGTAATATGACTTTGTAGAAATTATCGTGACAAAATTGAGAGCAATTAAAAAAATTATTACCTGTGCCTGTTCACGTCAGGCTCTTGCGCACACCAAAGCTGGCTAAAATAATTGTAATCATGTGCATACTTATATAGCGAAAGCGGCATGTTACGTATGTAATTAGTGGGTACATAGATTATGTTCTTATGAGCAATTTGAGATCAAGATAATTTGGGCTGTATAGCAGAAAGCCTGTTATCTTTACGATTTGTTTACATCTGCCGACTTGTTCCTCGTGAGCAATTGGTTTCGCAGGTAATTTCATTTGTATTAATTTTTATACGTATGATACAAGAACGACAAGTCTTTGTATCGGTTTATCTTATCCAATTGGATACTACAGGTATTATATATTTTCGACAAAAGCTGCAAATGTGTGTATAAAAGCAGAAAAACAACCGATTTATGATATGTGCATACAACGTTGCTGCTTTTATTTCATCAGCAAAGCAGTCAGTGGAATTATTATATATCCAAGTAGAGTTGCAACATATAAATCGAGGCCAGGGGATAAAATATCTTTAGGGGTTGAATATCAAAAAATTCTGAAACCGTTTTTTAGGTGATCCGATATCTCATCGGATCTAAGAGATTTGTCGAAATTCGTGAAAACGTACTTAATAATTTTAAACCTAATTATGGGTTAATGAATATCGCAAAATCCCGAAATTAATTTTTAGATGATTATTTATAAAGCCCATGTAAGTAAGGGAGAATTTAATATTTCATTAGACCTAGAATATTTGTCGGTATTCGTGATAACTTGAACAATACCTTACATCCCCAGGGGGTTTATTATCGAAAATTGTTTAATTTGTTTTTTTGGCAGTTATATTTAAGACTTTTTGAATTCAAATCGGTTTGAAGTCAATTCGGTATATCAACCTTTTAACGTCTTCTTAAATTAAATTATTTCTGCAGTACATCTAAGAGAGAAATAAAAATCAGAATGTTTTGCTTTCCAGCTTATTCCACACTCCCTCTTTCACCCTAAAATTCTCCGTTAGAGGTCTACTGGTTTTAACTTCTGTAAAAATTTCAAAACCATGAGACATGGATATTGAGATAATTCCAAATTTTACAATTATTAGACTCCACTTGTAAACCTATATACACAAGCCAAATTGTATCTTTCTGGCATTATAGGTTCGAAAAATATCAACGCTCCTGGTATACCTGCTAGTGATGGGTCGGTCGCGAACGATTCGGTCAAAAAGACCGGGTCAGTACTATGACCGAACTAGCTCTAGTCATACGAAACAGAAACAAGTCGGTCACTAGGAAAAAATATTCAAACCCGTCACATATCGTAACCTGATGGTGATAGCCGCACAGCGTACAAACATTCCATTCGACCGACGCTTGGTCGGTTCTCGACGGTCGATATTTGAAGTCAGACAAATTTCAAAAATGATATCATAACTGTTTGATTTCCTCGTATATCTCGAGTCACAGCACTTCACCCATATCACCAATTTTTTGCAAATGGAACTGTATTTAAAAGTGTCCCGTCTCTGTGAGTGATCCAGTTGGTGAACTATAATTATGCAGGATGTCTCGCAAATGTGTAAAAAATCCAGATCAATTCTATTGTGTTTGTGGTGAGGTAACCTTGTAGGGCAAAAACGTCCCATCACTGGAATAATACAAGAAGCGTAGAGTTTTTATTTTGGTTAGCAGGTGGGTGATCAGCGTAAAACCTTGGATCCACAAAAAAGTTGACTAAAGGGTTAACAACGGTCCTTGCGATTTGCAGTTCCAATGATATGACGACAGCCGTCAAATTTCGTCACCGCTTGCTATTTCGTTATGGTGTTTCCCGTAGCACAAGGTAAAAATGTTTGGAATAGGAAGAAATCTCTTGTCAACAATCCGGATATACCATCAGGTACGCGTCTCATTCCGCACAGCAACAACAAATGACGTCCCTGCCGCACAGTGACGAACCTCCGACTCCAGAACTCCCGAAAAGTTCACCTCCACAGCAGATGATAAGGAGAGTACAGATGGTTAAGAGTGTATGCCATCGACATCAACAGATCCTGATTTTCCGCCCAGTGATCCACAACGTCAATAACTTATGATAAGCCATAAAAAATTGAATCGATTTGGTGAGAGGCCTAGAGCTATCGAAGAGTAAAGCAGAACTTCTTCGATCGAGGTTGCAGCAGTGGAACCTTTTGGATGATGATGTGGCCATAAATACTTTCAGTGCATACCACAAAGATTTACTTACATTCTTTGAAATGGACAGCAGCTTCGTATTTTGTAACGATGTAAATGGCTTGATGAATGCTTTCAATATAAAGCACTAACCAAATGAATGGATATTTTTCATAGACGGCTCTACATTGAGTCTGAAAGTAATTCTATTGCACCACCTTATCTTCAATCCCTATTGATTAAAAGGAAGGTAGTTTTATCGGACCTCAGATCAGAAATTTTGAGAAAATGAGAATTGAAAATTCAGTTCCTTCACTTTATAGAATTCTTTTTAGAAAACTGCTGCTCTGTTTGTGATGAGGACATTTTAGCCATGTATACCAGGCGAAATGGAATAATACGATGCTAGCGAATTATTGATGGACTCTTATAATGTGATGAGAAGGCGTCATTAGATATCGAAGATAGATTTTTTGAATGTTTTGCTTTTCAACTCCTAACAGGAGGTAAAAGGGTTGTACACGTTATTACAAATTTTGGTATATCTCTCTGGATTTTTTGATATTGTGCCCCCAAGGGTGTGTAAAGGGATTGCATACGTTTTCACTATTTACGACATATCTCATAGGTCTAATAGCAAATTGGTTTTTACTCCTACGAACTTTTTATGTAATCGCCTAAAACTGATTTTCGGATTTTTTGATGTTCAACCCTTAAGCTAGTGTAAAGGTGTTGCATACATTTCAACAAGGATGTGACGAAATTCAAGCCATGTACATACATTTTTTTTATATTGTTGCGAGCTAGGGGTTCGCCGGGATATCAAGTAAAACACAATTCGGTTAAAATAAAAATAAGTGATTATTTATTCTTCGCACTTTAATTATATTTGCACAATTATTCGCACTGTATGGCAATACCGCCCGCTTTTCTATATCGCTTGATTCGATCACACGCAATCGATCGCTTTCCACCAATATGGTCGCGTATACACGCTGGCTGTCACAGCCGACGTAATAAAAATTACTATGTCTTCGCTGAAAGCTTCACCTGCTTTTATACTGGATGTACTTGAATCTTCGTTCAGTGGTGTATGTAGAAGGTTCTAGTGAGCTTGAGATCTTTCCATTCGAGCACATTCGATTAGAGTGGGGGTATAATCGTATTGCTCCGCTCTCCTTATATGCTTCAACTAGTCATTTGATTGGGTTACTTTGCAGCTTAGGTATTCGGTTGCTGCTGTTTTTCTTATTCGTAATCGATCGAGTTGCGCGGTTGCCAGGCTTACATGTAACAATATGCTATTTTATTTTTACTTTCACTTCAACGTTTGTATAAGGAACAACTGATGAATTTTGAAAGTTGTATCTTAGAAGAAGCTAAGTTCCATCACAAAATAACAACGGATTGCTCTCTATGGAGCAAAGTTGGATTAGTGCTTTCGGGTTTCGTGTCGAAGAGTTCATCATCCTGTCATTTCAGTACCATGGTATCACTTTTTTTGGCTATCCAAAGACTGGTACGCCTCCGTCTCTCCATCAATGATAGCTTCACTGTTTTGAGATATCCATCGGAGTACTCCTCAAATATCCTCATTGCAATTGCGCTTGATCCATTCGTACGAGATGTCAAAAAACATGGACGACCGAGTTTATACTTTTCAACCTCAACTTTTGTATGTTGTACCATATTGTTCAGATATCATTCGAAGGATCCATATTTTGACCCCGTAAAAGAGTTTAGGTACGATAAAGGTTGTAAGCAGATGTACCTTGGTTTGTAAAATCCTTCTCGCGATATCCGGGCTGATGTACCTATAATTTGCCGAATTTGTCTAACAATTCCAATTATGCACTCAGCGTTTTCTATGTGAGTTGGTGATAGCATTTCTATTGTTAGAAAATATACGAGTATTCTTTGTCCTCTTTTACTTACATACTTTCCGTTCCATTGGTCTTTCTGCTCCCTCAATCTGCACAAATACCTTCAAAGTATAGCGCATATTTCTTTGTTGATTCACATCAATATTTAGCAGTAGATCACACTGAAAAATAACGAAGTCAATCAATAACATGGAACAAAACCTACTGTTATCGCTCTTATCAAGAAACGTGCATACGAATTAATTCCATTAGAATAACTAAAAAAAATCCTCCTAGCTACACTCCAGATATTTTATAAAATCATTAGATACATTTAAGCAAATTATTTTCCAAATACTCTTGATTTGTTTACCTGCTGGTTGTGACGGCCTTAATATTAATTGGCTTCAGTATATCCGAGAAACTAGAAAATAAATCATTAATGCGCTTCATAGAAGATATAAAAATATTTACAGAAAACCAACTAAAACAGAAGCGATACTGATAACGACAGTAATCTCAACGGTTTTATAGATAATTGCCGATCTGCTATTGATTAATCGCAATGTTCTAGTTATGAAAATGCGAATAAAATCGGACAAGAAAAATCCAATTAGCATTTGTATTTTATACCATTGAGCTACTTTTACACACAGCTCTATTGTTTTTATATTATTACTCGTTATGTCTGATTGTTGTGCAACACGTAAATCAAGACAAAACAGTAAAGAAAGATAAAAGAAATTGGCTAATAGCACATAAGTTATGTAGCAATGTCCATCCTGTTTTGAATTTGGTTTCGTTGGTTTGACCGACATTCATTGATCCGGGCACCAAGACCCGAAGCAAAAAAATATTTCTTTTTAGACCACTTAGTATCGGTTTGGATATTTTCGTCGCAATTCCGACCTGTGGCTACCGCCATGTTGTCCATGTACGTGGAGCACTGCAGCAAAGAGTTCTTCGCGCAGCAAACCTGAGTCCAGGCAGAATTCTCATCTCTACATTAGTTCTATCTTTTGTAGTATCAGAAAGGATAGTACATATTCATTATGTGTAAATATCGTACGGTAGTTCAGTATGACCTGAGGAAGGAAAGAATTGGTTCAGGTAGATCCATCAATATTTGTATTTGTTCTTATTAGTCTCTCTTCATTCTCGACCAGAACAAGCATGAATAGAACACGGATATCAATAATTTATGTTCTGGTAGATCGTATCACAACCAACTAAAATTGATTAACACCTGCTAGTACACTGCCATACCTGGACCGAATCCTGACCTTTCCATTTCTAAAATTGACTGGACTGTATGCTATTAAAGGCTAACTTTTTAAGTCCAGTTCAGTACCATAAAAAAAAATTAAATAGTGATACAAGAAAGTGCTTCCTACCTCTGTCGCGCACTCGTATAGTTTCGATCGGGGAATGTGACTATTGCGATCTCCAGTCACACATTTTTGATTCCTATGAAGAGCTCAAAAAAACCTTCTCTTCTCTATGATAAACATCTCTGTCACAGTTTGTTGTCGTCGATGATTTTTACTTTCTGTTACAAGCACCTAGGTCCTATCTACTATAACTCTTCAATTTCTGTGTAACTCCCGATGGAGCCAAGGGCAGCAGCAGTGCTCTTCTTTTCTGTTACAATAACCTAGGTTCTACCATGACTCTTCAGTGTCTGTGTTACTCTCAATGGGGGTCGTAGAATCACTCACCCACATTCATTCTTGATTGTTCGTTTTCATGTGTCTCTTTGAGCGACTCACCAAAATCTTTCTTAGGGATTCCAATCCACATCATGTTTGGAAACATTTTACTCTGACTTCGTCAAGGTATGGCCGATCGATTGTCACTTTTGTCTCTGAAACTAAATGTCTATCTTGGACTGCCTATCCACCCCACCTTCAATAAGTCGTCGTTGATAATAACTTTTCGTACATCAGTCGTAACGCTGTCGAAACATCCAAGATTATGAGGTGTAATTGTGATTGTGCCAATATTATCCTTGAGTGTTTGTGTGGCCAGTACAAGACGATCCTTTGGGAAATCCAGCTATGCAGGCTTCTAGAGCGATCTTCACAGTTTCAATAATTTCGTTGTGAATAACTGTAGCGCCTTCATTTTGGATACTATAATTCTTGCTATACTTACGGTTACATTAGAAGAAGCTAATAGTTCATTCACCGTAATGGGATATTTTTTTCACTAAGTTTTATAATCAATATTGTCACCTGAAATTTTATAGTGAAAATTTAGATTAAGGAATGCATCCTCGAATGCATTCGGTGACCATTTTTTCTTACAGACTCTCCAAAATATTCCATGATTTGGCAGAGTTTCTTGGCACAAACAAGACTCGAACGATGTACCACAAAATAATGTAATGGTAGAGCGGAAAACGTAAACCACCCTAATGCCGAAGTGGGTCACAACTCACCTTTACTCAAAGCTTCAATAAAGGAGGAAATGTAATAGTGTAGATATGACGAAGAAATGGCAATTTCTTCTAGCACACTATATCAAACGTTTAGATATTGTCATCGGTCTACTTTATTTATTCCCTGCAGATATTTTACGTGTCAGAGTAGATATGGCTTAAAGCTGGTGTGGGGTGTGTATCCTATGCACCCAAAAGAATCAATTCCATCTAGGAAATTTGTTTTCCTTACAAATTTGTTAATATTATTTACAGATATCCAATATCCCACAGCCGTTAACTACTTTCACTTCTAAGGTTTCGTTTAAGACAAACAGAACAAAACTTTGCGCACAAAAAGGAGCGAAACGGATGAACATTATTTTTTTTGTTATTTAATTGAATCTCCATGACATACTTATACATTTCTTTCTGCTTCGTTACGACACCTCCCCAAAGAAAGGAAAACCAATTATATTTGCCATTATTTCATTATGTCCTTGTACTTTATGGTTTACAGGCATACGCTGCCGGATGCAATATAGTTATATTGGCGAGTACATTTGAGCGAGTGCAGATAATTCCCGGAGCTGTTCATAGCTACATAAAAATTTCAGCATTAGATTGCAGCACTGATACCGGAAAAATAGCAGCAGCATATGAAGATAAAATATGCATTTTTGAGCCGACACCGCTAATCCATACGGACTCTGCATCTTCACATAATTTGGAGTATAAGTAAGTCGAAACTTTCATCGATTTTAATTTCTATGCAGGATGAGAATAAAAAAAATGTTTTTCTTAAAGATGGGTACAAACCGGAACCCTACAAACCAGTTCCAATATTACATCATTATCATGGAACCTGGAAGGTACTCGATTACTGACTGGCGGTACAACTCTTCAAATGTGGAGGGAAAAAATTTCCGTAACCGACGAGAACGATCCACCAGGTAACTATGAAACAATAATTCGATAGTCGACTATTTTTAGATTGTTCGTTTTCTTTCGGTCCCGTTTAAATAGTGGTTAAATTCGAGATTGGTGGTGACCGAGATCCCCGTACTCCTACTAATGAAAAAGAAGATGAAACTGCATGGGAATGTATTTGGACATGTCAGACAGCCACACAAGTCCATCACATGACATTCAGTCCGGATGGAACGTTGTTTGCAACGTCCGGAAAGAATGATCGATTAGTTAAGATTTGGTATGAAAATAAACACGGTAATTACACAATTTCCCAGAAGTCTTGTCAAACTATTAAACGATTATTCAAATTTCAGTATTATTTCCAACGAAGAGTGTGGACAGTTCACAGTATCGTTCGGGAACTTTTGATGATGGGGAACTAAATTTCGGGTTTGTCTACATAGCACATCCGCGTGCTGTTACGCAAATCTCTTGGCGAAAAACTAGCAAATATATGCCCAAGGGTTCCGTTTCAAATATGCTCGTGACATCATGCTTGGATAATATTTGCCGAATTTGGATCGAAACTGTCCTACCCGACGACGGTTTGGTTAATATGAACCAATTCGATCCGCTAGCATCACAGAATCCAAAGTTTCGAACACACCGCCATAAGCATCGATTTATGCAACGGTTGAAGCACATGAAGACTTGTTTTCACATCAGACGTCATGCCAAAAACGGTGCTATAGTAGGTAGTGTTGCTCCTGGTTTCGGCGGACATGGGACCGACTCAAGTATTGGACACTCTCCAATACCGTCACTTCCATCGACTTATAGCGTTCATGATTTTCATTCGTATGGCTATCATGGCACTGGTGTTAGTCCCGGCGTACATTTTCATTTGGCTGCGTCAATAAATGCAGAAACTGATATACCGTTGGTTCCGTCAATGCGAACAACTGATGTCAGCAATCAACCCAATTTCATATTGCACTGGCTGAACAACAAAGAAATGAACTTTTCGCTTCAAGCGGAAGCCATCCTCCAAGAACTGACGAGGAAAACAATCGAAAAGGAGGAAATACATCAGGGATCAAATGGCAATAATAATTTAGAAGAAGTTGAAGATCATAGCGAGGAACTTAGGAAAAAATTCAATAAATCGCAGAAATCATTTTCGCACGAGGAAAGCAACAGTGAAGAACATTCGAGCAAACATTCCACATACGGTACGCACAGTGGAATGCCGAATGTGAATTCAATGTCGAACACGACATCGTCGAATTCGCTGATACCAGACAATCCAATGGGGCATGTAACCGATTCACTCGATGTAAAAATCGATTGTTTGCTACGCGATTGGCATCATAGTCCCGACTTACTATTCGCAATCCATCCGATCGATGGCAGCTATTTAATTTGGATCATTGAATGGCTCGACGACTACTATCCCGGATCGTTTCGACAGGCACAAGTGTCTTTTTCAACTAGAATTCCATCGGCGTTTCCTTTAGGCGATGCTATGTCCATGTCGACAACAGTAAGCCTCTACAATACAGGATGTAGTCCGCTTTTCTTTCGAGAAATGGTCAAAGGTGCTAAGAAGCAAACCGCTTCGCAAGAGAATACTTCAGACTCGCAAGTCCCACTACCGAGTGTGGTAGAAGAGCAAGATGACGATTCGACTAATGCGCAATCCATACACGAACAAGAGCAAAGCAATGCCGACAACGAGTCTATCAAGAAGGAAACTGAATCTGAAGCGAGCAAAAAAACTAGTCATAGCGATGTATTATCCGCACAACCATCACCCACCATCTCGATGGTAACGAAGCATTCAAACGGAACATTAAACCTGTGGCAATTGACTTTCGCCGATAAGACGAAATTCACACAAGTATTAAGCATTGGACATGTTTGTCGTGCCTCCGGTCATCGTTTCCGTGTGAACGACATCACTTGTCATCCCGTTTTACCACTACTCGTAACAACATCGCATCACAACATGCCCGATAATCAAAACAGTACCGCGAAAACGACCGAACATCAGAATCGAAATCGAGATATTTGCGGACCAACTGGTTTTTGTTCCGAATTGATTCTATGGCGTGTCGATTCGGTCGGTCCCCTATCGCATTCAGGCGGTGTAAGCGAATTGGCACGAATAAATTCGCCGGAAATTTCTGCTTTTAGTAATGTCGCGTGGATACCAACCCTGTTGCCCAGCACAACACTAGGTAGTTACAGTAATTCACCGTCAGCTTGTTTTGTTGCGAGCGATGGTGAAAGTCTGCGCGTATATCAAGCAGTGATTGATGCAAGAACACTTTTGGCCGAAGTTTCATCGTCGGAGCGCATAAGCAAAAAAGTCGATTCGATGGCGTCACTTTCGTCCGATTGTTCGTCGGACAATCCCATTCATAAGAATTTACTGCACGATAAAATAAAAATTGTCTCGCAACAATCTACCGCAAGACCAGGATGTGTAATACAATTGGACGCCATCGAAGATGCCACACACGACTGGCAGAATACGCAATTTTTGCATGTTTTCCAAGAGCAATTAATAACGGGCGAGAAAAATGAGAAAATTACGTCCGGGCTGTCCGAATCGATCAATGCCGGGCTTATGGAATCGCAACTTGGTGCTATAGTCGACTTGCAGCGATCGGCAGAATTCGAAGAACCCTTCTACATTGTTATCATAGAAAGGACGACGAAGGGAAGTACAATTCACATGTGGCGAATTGTTATTGCCTCGAAATCGCAGAGCAACTATTTATCCGAGTCGGCAATGTATGTACCGGATAGTAATTTAGTCCAAGATTTAGATGAGCCGGAACCAGGTCCACGTCATTCTGTGTCCGGGTTAAATCTACTGGAAAATAATGAGTCGGAAGTCGAAGCACCACACGTGACAATAGTAACGAAAAAAGTCTGCACCCAAGAACTTCCACTTCCCGATGGTGTTGATGTCGTTCATGCATCACCGGCTGCAGGTCATCTGAGTTCATCTTCGATTTATCCGGCTTGTTTCGCGCCGTACATAATAGTAACCGCCTGTTCGGATTCGACATCACGCTTTTGGAAGTGCAACATAAATAGCACGACCGATCAATACTCACAGGTGCAATTGTCTTATGAATGGTCTGAATGGAAAATGTTGAGTAAAAATCAAGATTCAACAATTGAAATATCAGGCCAGCCTTTGAATATAAGTGCCGCGTATTCAGGACGAATCGCTTGTGCATATAAGTACGGAAAATCGTTTACGAGACCGCACAAAGGAGATCCTGAATCTCGCTATGTTAATTTATGCGTTGCAATATACGAATGTGAAAGTACCGGTGGAAGTGAATGGGTTCTAGAGGATACAATCCACTTGAAAAATGTTCACTTGCCTCGAATCCAAATTGATCCCAATTTAGATTTGAGCTATCTGCACGACAATCGATTCTTGCAAAAGAAACAACGATTGAATCAAGTGATTCAAACGTTCACACACGACGAGAATAGATCGCCACGAAGTGGTGAAATAACCCCGGAATTGGTACCGAAACCGCCGGGACTCTTAGCTGTTCCAAGTTTCAGTACACTACAGTCGCTGCGCAAAAGCATCACCGAAAACGGAAATACTTGTCCGCTTACTCAAAAACATTTGGTTCAATTGGACTGGGTTTCCAAAGAAGATGGTTCGCACATTTTAACAGTTGCTGTCGGAAGCAAAATTTTGTTGTATACCCCGGTTTCGAGTGATTTGGCTCAAGCCAACATGAAAGCTATGAAAGAGAGTCAAACAGCAAACCGACCAATCCTAAGAAAGGCGAGTTCGTTAGCACAACCACATTTCAACGATGAAATTCGTTGGATGAAATTACGACAAATCGATCTTCAGACTGCTGACGGTCTTCCACCGCTACCAATGCAAATATCTTGGGTCCGCGATGGCATACTGGTCGTTGGAATGGATTCAGAGATGCACGTTTATTCGCAGTGGAAGTCACGGGTTAACCAGACGTACAACATTGAGGATCTTCTCGATACAAGGAATTTGCGTGACGAAGACTTACGATCGCTAGCGAATGATACGAGTAATCGACGACTAACAAATGTACCGTCGATGACTCATCTGTCGCGTGTTAGTTCGGTAAATCTGCAAATTTTATCGGCCGAAAAGAAGAAAAAAGCAATAGCACAATCGTCGAGTAATTCCGGAAGCGGACAAGAAGTCGTAGAACACGATTATATGACAGATTATGGATTATTCCAAGCGTCGCGAATTGCTTGTCCCGTTCTCCCCCAATATCATCCAAAACAGCTAATGGAACTGTTAAATTCCGGAAAGATTCGTTGGGTGAAGGCAATTTTGGCACATTTAGTTCGTTGCATGAGTGGAACATATAGCGTGCAGGGAAATGGAAGTGATGAGGATAGCTTAAGTAAGCAGCGTGCTTGGTCTCGGTCGCGAACACTTTCGATGAGTTATGTTGGGGCGACTGCTAGTCCGACTGAAAAGCGTGGCTCAACTACACAGGTAAGAAGTACACTTCAATGAGGTTCAACCGGCTTACTGATTTTTCATTTTAATTGGCTATTAGATACCGGAAGAACTAACTTTAGATTATGCAGAAATCACATCGATCCCACCGCTACCACTTTGGGTTTTGCTAACAGCCGATAAAGAAGAATCAGGTCAGCTGAAAAATCAAAAGGAAGAAGACACGGTAAGCAATTTTGAAATCAAACAAGAGTTCGTGATTTTTTCATTTGAAACCAGGCCAATATTAATATCGTGTCAGGAACAAATAATTTGAGAGATGCAAAATAAGCCTATTGAATTTTCGATAGGCAGTGTGAAAATTTGATCATTTTTTGTTAAATATTTCAGGGATATGATGAGCTGTTTGATGGCAACCTTGATAATGAAACTTCGCTGGATGATTACTTAGATAGTGACGATGAACCTCGACGTTGCGATCGCAGGCAGTCAGTTCCCGAACGACAAAGTGTAGCACATTTTGGTCCTCGGCAGGGACAATTACTATCACGATTACTCACTCATACCCACTTACCCGGTTTATCGTCACTGGATCAGATGCATCTATTAGCTCTTGCCGATACCGTAGCGACATGTAATACAGACTTTTCGGAACGTTTTGCCATCGACGCGGCTAAGACTGCAATTGCGAAAGAGAATTTAACGGGTGTATCGGACGCTGAACATGTATCAACCGATTCTTTAGACGATTGCGGACTACGATTCCTTCTTGCGATGAAACACTACAATTACTTGTTGCGCTGTTTACCATTGGCACAAAGGAACACGTTCCAAAAACAAGGAGTTGCATCATCAAATGTTGTGTGGGCTTTTCATTCGGAAAATGAAGATGAATTGCTCAATTTGATTCCGTCGTATACCAAAGGCCTACTGAAATGGGCAACGCTAAAAGAACTTGGTGTCGGTTGGTGGCTCCGTAGCAATGCTTTGTTGAAACAATGCATCGAGAAGCTAGCAAAATCGGCGTATCAAGAAAAACAAGATCCACTCGATGCTGCCATTTATTATCTAGCAATGAAAAAGAAAAATATTGTCAAGGGCCTATTTAAATCACAACGTGATGATAAAATGACAAATTTCTTTATGAATAATTTCGATGAGCCTCGCTGGCGTAAAGCAGCATTGAAAAATGCCTTTGCCCTTCTCGGCAAGCAACGATTCGAACATTCTGTAGCGTTTTTCTTACTTGCTAACTCCTTGAAAGATGCGGTCCAAGTGTGTTTGAATAATTTGGAAGACTTCCAGTTGGCACTCATCATAACGAGGTTGTATGAAGGAGAGCACGATCTAACGCCGCCATCATTCAGACAGTTACTTTACGAGCATATACTTGGATGTGATATGGAGGGAAACAATCAAGATAATAGCAAAGCCCATCCGGATCCATTCTTCCGTTCGATAGCTCTGTGGCTACTGAAAAACTATTCGGGCAGTTTGAATACGCTCTTAGAAAATAACGTAGGACTTAATCATCCGGCCTATAACGATGAAGATATGCTAAATAAAAGCGAAAGTAGTCATACGACAAATCCAAATGTTTTTAACTTTTACATTTATTTAAGAACACATCCGCTACTTATTAGACAACAGATTGCAACTACTGCTCAAGAGAAGAAACGGGCTCAAGTAGTTTTAGCCGGCTTCAGCTATAACGGCGAAGTTGGCGCTACGAACGAACGAGACAAACAAGTTCAAGTCGAAGATACGATAACTCCGCTCGAACGACAATTGTACTTTACAACAGCTCACGGTCATTTTAAAGCTGGTTGTCCGGCATTAGCGTTAGAAGTTTTAAGTAAATTACCTTCGAAAGTATTAGAATCGTGCGCGAATAGCGAAGTTGTTAGTCCGAGCGAGCATGGTAAAAATACTCTTATAAATACCGGCATACTGGACTGGAGCTCGTCGGCCGTTAAAATTGACGAACTAGCCCCCAATACGGATTGGAGTCAGCCGACAGGGGATATATTCGATTGGAGTGCACCCGTATCGAGTACAGTTCAAGAGGAAGAGTTTCGAGTTGTTTGGGACGACGATGATGGTCCCAAAAGCGACGACGACGAAGAAAATAAAGGCGACGATAATGACGGCGATGAGGGGTTGTCATTTAGTGCTAACAAAAACGATACCAAAGAGACTAATATTAAACGTCCACAAGAAAAATTAGATATTATGGCGCAACAGTTGAAGTTTGTGGCCTGTTTGAAAATTTTAATGGAAGAATTGTCGACACTTGCAACCGGATTCGAAGTGGATGGCGGTCAATTACGCTATCAACTTTACATTTGGCTGGAGCGAGAAGTCGATGCTCTGAAACAATTGTGTAATTACAGTAGCAAGGAATTCGATACGTTAGAGGAAAATCCAAATATAGAAATGAATCAAGTAATAATTTAAGTTTGTTTGTCGAAATTTACAGGATTTAATTTAATTATTGTTCATAGACCGAAAAAGATAATGCGAATGCATCGAGGTCCGAACGTCCCACCCTACATGAAATCTTACTACAAGAGAATCAAGATTTCGAAGCCAAAGTACAGCGAGCGGCTCGGCGAAAACGTTGGCTAAAAGGTAAGAGAATTTGTTTACCGTGAAACAAATTGTATATCACAAATTTGAACTGATTTATTTTTCAGTCAACGAAACACTTTTGCGTACTCTGTTGACGTACTGTTCGCTGCATGGAGCTAGCGGTGGAGGTTTAGCTTCAGTACGCATGGAACTAGTTCTCCTTCTTCAGGAGCTACAACAAGAAAAGACGCGGCAACAATTATCAAGTCCGTTACCGTTCCCAACAACTTTGCCACTTTTAAGTGCCTGTGTTGCAGGAAATAAAACAGTTATTGCCGATCCAATAAGATATTTACAGGTAATAATATTTTCTGAATAGCATTAACAGAAATCTGTTTGAAACAAGTAAGTTTTCAGTCTCACACACAAGATATGCTGCAAACAGTTATCGAATTCCGTTCCCCACCAGTCGGATTAAAAGAAGAAGACTCAAGTGAAATTTATGTCTTACGAGACTTGGCGATAGCGTTGTCTTCTTGTATCTACCAATCGCTTTGCGATTCGGAAACCTTTGTAGTAAATAATACCGTTGAATTGGCCGGCTATCAAAGTCCTGGAATTGAAAATATTGCAAAATTGAACGCTGCTTTTCAGTGTTCGCATCTAATGGTAAATGCCAATATCTATCCGCGCAAACGAAAATATTCCGTAGATGATCAGCCATCTATAATTACACCACCACCAAAATGGCCGGGCGTAACAAATCTTCGAGCATTGCTTGCACGCGAAAAGGACGAAGATATTCCGCGATTGAACGTACTCCTGTTGGAATCATTTGTCGCAACATTTATGTCTCTTCTGGTATATGCGCTGGCAACATGCGACTGTCATATATTGTATCGTCTAATCGGACAAGAATTTACCGGAGCGTCGTGGGCCCTTTTATTCGGTGGCGGTACTAAGAAATTATTGCGAAGAGCTACTGCCGAAAATCATTTGCATCAAACTCTGCAAAGTAATAATACATCACAGGATAATGGCGATAGTGCCGAGGGTGGAATGTGGACTGCAATGACAGCGATGACAAAGCAACGTGTCCGTCTCAATATGAAATTACTGGGACATTTTTCGAATCCATCAAATCCCAGCGATATGAAGGAAGATAAACCAACGTATCGTGAACAGTTTGTACCACCGGAAATGTCGATGGTTTCTTATTTTCTTATCAAACCGTCTATTTATGGTAACCTCAATTTTACGGTGTTCAGAGTACAGGTTCTAATTTTATTGATTTGTAGCTGGCGCTAGCGATGAAGACTACGACAGTGATAATTCGGAATGTTCAGAACAGGATGAAGAAGAGGAGGAAGAAGATGTTTTTGCCGATCCCACAAGCAATGATCAAAAGCCAAAAATATTTACGAAGCGTAAAGACAATACCGAACATTCGAATCCTAATTCTTACGCGTGGATAATACTACGAACTGCGGCCATTAAATTAATCCAACATAAACTACAGGAATTTATTAATGTGGCCGGAATTGAAATACAGGGTATGATAGCGAAGAGTATGTTGCAGAAGTTGGCTTTTTTTCTAATTTTGTCTTTCATTTTAGAATTGCCCGTTGCTAGTCCCCTTTCACATGGAATTCTGCGAGTTCTGTCACTATGGCAAGATATTTTAACCGAAGAATTGCAAACAAGAGGACCAGCTCCAATAAATTTCATACCAGGTAAGTTTAACTTTTATTTGAAATCAAAGTTTGGTTTTTTTATTGGGGTGTACGTTATTGGTAATTAGGTTGCTTTGCTGAGTCCGACGCAAAGGGTCCGGCAATTCATAAGTATCGGTCGCTTCTCGAACGACACAACACTCCTTTCCTGAGCGGATCATCAGCTGGTCCCGCCCGCCGACTATGGAACTATCTGGTTCGACAGGAACATGTGCAAGATATCTTTATACGATCGGTGTTTGGTAAAAAGCGTCAATTTCCATCGAATGACTTACACTCCAACACGTCTTCGGATCCAAATGCTGGCGAAGATTTATCGCTCTTTGAAAGTAAAATTCTATTAATTTTTTAACGTGACAGTTTCTTTATTGTTTAAACATTCGATGCTTACAGATGGCGATAATACGACTGTGCACAATAATTACGAACCGATTCGTGTTATACACAAAGAACAAGAATCAATATCGGCATTTTGTATTAATAATGCTACCCCAGGACTGATAGCTCTTGCAACGCCGCGTGAAATTCAAGAAATGGATATATCGTTGCTACTGGATTCGCCGCATTGGTACGAGGACGAATGCGAATATGATATTATGAATTTGTCGAAAGATGTCGATACGCTACCAACAAGTAGTTTTCTAGTCATTCAAACATCAACCGATAAGTAGGGTTTTTTTTTCTCCAAACTTGCTTGGTATTTTGAATTTAATTTAATTTTTATTTAGACACATACTAAATCATGCTAATGCGAACATGCAAGCCTACAATAATTCGTCGACTCCTCAGTCGGGTATTGCGAGCCAGTCCGGTCGGGGAACTTCAGTGGTAAGTTTTTGTAAATATTTGTGGTTTTTTTTTAAAACAAATTAGGTTGTAATCCAAACGGACACTTGCACTCATGTGGCAATATTATTCATGTATTACACTCTTTACTTTTTTTTATTGGTTTTAATTAATTACTAACAGTTTGACCAACGTTCCTAAGTAGCGATAATACATTCAAAATGGGCCTGTTTCTACTTTATAAATGGCTTAAATGAATTTTTGCACTTTAATTTTTGTATACACAAAGAACAACTCATAATTGCTCCAACGTTATCATTAGTTGATGTGCTAGAGGTATTCGTTTTTATTTTAATCGTGTGGGAGATTAATTTGCTAAAAAATGTCTTTAAGGTCCTAAAGGTGGCAGTTTATAGATCTAGAATATTTTTTTTTTATGTTATGTTATGTTTATAACTATGTCATAGATAGTACTTTGATTAGCCCGCCCGAAGAGCATTCCTTCGGTTGCTAACCTGAATCACGTCTCGTACAAAAAACAATGCGTACAAAAAAAATATAAATTTTTCGGTTTTAATTAAAATTATTTCCTCTCTGATTGAGCTGTTTCGCAATTTGTATAATATTTTATAGTCTTTGTGGTGCTCCACAGGATGTATAAAGTCGAAAGTTCCAACTATTGAAGCAAAGCCAATCCAGTTAACTATCGCATAATGAAACTGCCATCACCCCGAAAAGTATCAACATGAGAATATGATTCATTCTGGTCGTGTTACAGGTTTACCTAAGTCGAAGGATCGACAGAAGAATGATTCGACATAAAGGGTCAATGTTTTAAACATTCATGAAATAAACTAATTCTCAGCCATTAACTTGCTATCAATTTGCCCCAATAAATCAGCGACTTGTTCAATGGGATTCCCGTTCTCTCAAATCTAATCTCCTTAAATTCGGTTAAAACTTGTTTCCAACATTTTTTTCACTGTTGATTTTCCGCCAGGCGTTGTTAAGAAAGGCAATCGCATTACTTAGAATGATTTTCTTAATAAGAAGCTGATTAAAGTAGGATCCTCTGCAATGAAATTTGCTAAAAGACTTTCTCTATAATGAAATTTCTTCAATCTAATGACATTCTGATCCATTGGCTGGATCAAACTCGTAACGTAAGGCGAAAAAATAACTTAATCAGACCATCTCGGCAAGCTCTTTTCTTTTCAAAATAGAGCCGTTTATACAAATATTTCTCACTCTGTTTCATTCTTTTTTCACCTGGTTTAGCGAATATATGAAGAATCATCTTTTCTTTCTTTTTGATTCCTCTTATTGTAGTCTTTTCTATTCCACACGATTTAGCTATCTGCGAAGCACTCTCGCCACATTTATGTTTTCATGTATATGGGCTTTTTGCTTCAACGTTAAATTGTTAACTTTTGTCCCTTTATTGGTGTATACAAAACAAAGCACATTGAAAAATTCTCTGAAAAATTGTGACCTTTGTCCTCCTTATCGAAAAATCCAGACGACTAGAGTGCAAAAAAATGTTTCGGACAAATGAACATACCATAAATTTTCCAAGGCCTTGATCACAAAACAAAATTTCTAACACCAATATTAGAAAAAGGTTCGTGCTATAGATGTTTATATTATATAAGAACCGATCTGAAATTTTCGCTGTTCATCTTACTGGATTTTCATGTTATCGAGGTTCATTTTATCGCGAGTGCACCATATTTGATTTGTATTCGATTTAATATAATAATAATAATAATCAATGGCACAACAGCCCAAATTGGGCCTAGGCCTTGAAGTAGTGCTAGAGTTACTTCATTACTAGACCAACGGAACACTAGGAGGTGAAGTGGTCATCCGACCGCTCGTCCGTGATTATTACCCCGATTTTTAACTCAGGTACTGATTTACAGCTGAGTGAACTGGTAGTCCGGCACCCAATCCCATCCTCGAAAATTACTTGTCGCCAAGCAGATTCGAACCTGGTACCAGGTGCAACGAAGGCAAGTGCTCTAGCCACTAAGCCACCCAGACTAATATGCTCTCTTAAAGTTTCACTCATACACCGCACAGCCTTGGCCGGGTGAGGTTTTTGGAATATTTCTTACATATTCACAAAAATAATAATAATGTTGTCCGGCCCTTTATGAACAAAAAGCTGGAGTGTTCAAGATTCAGTGGTTTATTTAAGATCTTGAATAATTCAGGTATTACCTTAACAGTAGTTTGCCGAAGCTTATAATTTCTCTGTAAACCGAAAACACTAAAAATGGTTGACTTATGTCGAAACTCGATACTTCGTCCAGTTTGGTCTTATCGATTACTTTAACCGCTACCTTCTAACCGCTGAAAATGTAAACTCACGCGCTTTTATTTGTGGCGATATTGAGAGTTGAAATGAAAAAACAATTACCTTATCACCTTTTCCTGCAAGAATCATAAACATGCCAACCTGTTACGCCTTTAGTGAGTGAAAAAGGCTAAAATCAAGAGTATGCGTCCGTTCATCAGCGTACCGACCTTCAAAAGCCATAACAAATTTAGATGATCAACTCTACACAACAATACAATTTTCGGCGCATTCTTCGATACGCTTACGATCAAAAGTATGATATGAGCAGACAAAAATCAGATCCCGGAACCCATAACTCTGACGAGTAGTGTAATGAAAGTCGTCTTTCGATTGCACTATAGTCGACAACCACTAGAATTCTGTTTAACCGACGTTATAATGTTGTAATTCCTAAGGTCGCTAACACTTGATCTGTGTACTCATAAATTCTAAAATAAATTTGTGAATTTTATCAATTTCGTCAAATTGCCTGCTCTCTGTTTCAGGATTTGTCATATAAATAGCAGTTTTGGTTAAAAAACAAAACAAAACTTGAATAGATTTTATTTAAATTTAAATCATAATTCTTTTTGAATGAAGTTAGGTTCTAACCTGAATAAATAGTTAATAAAGTAATAACAAAATGGTTTTTATAATACAAACTACAAAAATCTTCTTGGCACGTTAATAGCACAACATACGATTTTTTGAAATTAATTCAATTTTTTGACGTATTAACAATTCCATTTTTATTAACAATTCCATTTTTATTTAAATATGTACATAACCACTTTGTAATTTTTATTAATTTTTTTAAACACAAGAGCTAAGGGAAGGGCAAGAGTTGTAGTAATGGAAAGCTTGGGGAATCGGGCCGGGCATGTCAAGCGCAGTTTAAACAATTCTGGTTGTAAACTGATATAATACTGGCTGGTGGCGTTAATAATCTTTGTAAACTTAATGAATGTGTAAACAAAACTTATCTGCTCAGTGTTTCAAAACTAAGTACATACTGTAGGCATAATTTACAATAACAGTCTGATATCTACATGTACATAATGTACTTCTCAAAGAATTGGTGAAATCTATTCTTTACAAAAATTCCAAGCATTTTTTATACTTTTTTTTGCTGCTTGTTTTTCGACGTTAGATTAAAATTTTCATTTCATTTCATTGTTTCTTATTTTTTTTTATGGAATTATGGTCAGAACTTTGAAATCTATATATTTTAACATAACAAACAACCGATGTTATATTTCGATTTTGACCGCGTCTCGGACTATGATCCTAAAATGTAGATCATATGTTCACTTTAGCGCTTCCCGAACTTTTGCCCAGACTTCTATTAACAGATTTTTACACTTGCAATTTTTAAATTTCGAACTGAAAACCTGAAGCACTCAAATAACTCGAAAAAAATACGCACATTCCAATTTTTTAAAAACCACATAAAAGACTAAAAATAAAGTTTAGCAAAAGCTTTAATTATGACAGTAAATATTTATTTAATGCTGCTGGTAGGGCCGTATACAGAAAATTTGATCGGCAGTGTTTTGTTCTTCAAAAAATCAATTTCGGCAGTGCGAATCATCAATGTTAAAGAGCATAGAGGTCCTTCCTTGAACCTTTCTTTTACGTAGATGTCAATTATAACTCTAAAGTCTGAACGTTTCGTTTCATTTCACACTTCACAATCACACTTTAGGGTTGGTCCTTTCCTATAAGAGGAACGGACCGCCTGAAGTGGACCAAACCAGATACCTATATGAAGCAAAATGAAACAAAATATCAAAATTATCAAATTCTAATCGTTTCGCGATTTCACCTAATGCTACGATATTGAGTCTGTGCGAACTTTCTCAACTGCGGTCTGCTCCTCTGACTCTTAAGAGCCGGTACTCCCAACGGGGTAAAGGGACAAGTTCAAGAATCAACTTTACGGTTTACACTTCTGATGGGATAGAGGCCTCCCATAAGTAGAAAAACTACATTAAAACAGATAGTGCATAGCCCATATATTCACAATAAGCGGCGTAGGAGTCAACATATAGGCTCGTCTTCCTATTGAAGATATGGAGCTGGGATACAGATCACATCAATAGGATTTTTCCTCTTGGTTATGCCGGGAAAATGCAACCATGAACTTTCCTATCGGACGAAATATGGTTCAACATAATTGCAAGTAGGTTCGAAGGACCGTTCACGTATACCATTAAAATTCAATTAAATTTAATTGAAAAATCCCCATTAATGATAATCAAAAACAACAATTGGGAAATAACAATTGAACAATTTTTACTTTACTCTATTATGCGTCTTTTTAATCTGGTCTCCTTATAGCTGAGTGCCATATTCATTCGTGCACTGAACAAGAACTCAAATACATCTAATGAAGACATGGTTGGACCTAGTTTATTTTTATTCCAACTTTTTTTTTCTGAAATCAATTATACATATGTATTTCTGCAACATCAGAGTGCCTCGTAATCTCTTCATTTCTTGGCATCACCATCGGCACCTACCATAACATACCAAAGTTCTTCAGCGTTGTGGTCATCGTCTGATGCACAAATCTGCGTCGTTAATGTATTACTTGGATGTACCTGGTATAATGTAATGCGTGGAACATTCAGAACCACAACATTCTTGGTCAGGATTAAATTTGAATATAACCTGTACTCTTCGATAAGTTAATAATGGGGAAATATTTATTTAAAACGGTGCCATTTCAAGTTTTACTAGTTTCCTTTAAACTAACTCGAGGTGGCATATCAAACAATGTTATCCATTTATTTACCCCCGTTTTCACGGTGTTGGTTTTTAATGATAGTACTTTTGTGCGAGAGCTTAACGACTGTCCGAAAGTCTATTATATACAGGGCGTGATAGTACGGCGATGCGATAGTAAATATTAATCTGACGAAGTCGATGTCAACAAAAAGTATCGCTAGTTCGATATACAACGCGATAGTTGGCGCGATAGTTATGTAAATTTCCCGATAATGCTATCAACTCTCACGTCACACGTGATAGTGTGATAGTCATATTATTTTACACGATTAGAGTTATCATGACAGCATCTATCAGCTTATCAACTATGGCAAAAACTATCACCGAGTTAAACGGGACTTTTATCATTATGTACCTAGTCAAGTCATAAATATTGGTACACAGAAAAATCGACGCCAAATGAAAACGAATTAATATTTTTAAAAATGGTGTTATTCAATGGCTACAAATCTTAGAACAACTTATTCGAAATGACTTCCATTTGCCTTCCAGCACGACTTGAGACGATCTGGCCACTCATCGGTCGCGAGACGCACTTCATGCATGGGGAAATTGTCCACTGCACGGACAAGGGCTCGCTTCAACGACTCAATATTTGGGTGTCGAGTAGAGCAAGCTATGCCCCCTAATACGGACCACAACTTGTAATCCAACGGGTTGAGGTCTGGACTACCAGCTGGCCAATCATCCGTTGATATGAAGTCCGGAACGTTGTTTTTGAGCCACAGTTGAGTCGTTTTTGCCTTGTGAGCTGGAGCAGAGTTTTGCTGGAAAGTCCACGGCTTGTTGGCGAATATTGATTGGTTGAGAGGCTTTACAATGGGTTTCAAGACGGTCGATTGATATACTTTGGCCGATGTTTTCACTCCTTTCTCGCAAAAATGGAGCTTGGTATCGCCATCATAGCTCACTCCCCACAATACCATAACAGAAGCGGGATGGTGGCCTCTTTGGACCCTCGGGATGAGTTGGGATGCTTCTCTGGATGACCGAGCATACACACGGTCGTTCTGTTTATTGAACGATTTTTCTACGGTGAAGATTTTCTCGTCAGTAAAGTGGACAATTTCCCCATGCATGAAGTGCGTCTCGCGATCGATGAGTGGCCAGATCGTGTCAAGTCATTTCGAATAAGTTGTTCTAAGATTTGTAGCCATTGAATAACCCAATAAAAAGAAAAAAAAAATTTTGAAAAATATTAATTCGTTTTCATTTGGCGTCGATTTTTCTGTGTACCAATATTTATGACTTGACTAGGTACTCATACAGTACACACAAAATTAGCGCTGGTAAACAGTTGGTAATGTTGTACGCCCGCACCTCGGCGATAGGTGCGGACGTCCTTTGTTGGGGTCCTGTCTCTTTACAGGACCGAATTAATAAAAAAAAACACTAAGTTTGATTTTTTTTCACTACATGGGGCTACCCATGTCCAATTACTCCGCGATTGATGGTCTGATTCTGACTGCCGGATTCGATTCGATTCTTTCCATCGAACCTCGCATCCGGCTGCTGACCGATTTTGCCTTTCCCACGACATTGCATTTTTCATTTAAGAATCGCCGATTCCACACGCGCGGTCACTTGACCTCATGGGTCGTTAATCCACATGTGTGGCGTCGGCATTTCAGTTTCGGTTCAATAATTTGTCGCACGCGCGATCAAAAATTATTGCCGTGTAATGTGAAGTCGGATCGCATTACGTTCTATATGGGCCCAGTATACCCTATTCGCTTGAGGTAGGTCGTAATAGTTGTTGTTGGACTTCCTTGTTTATGGTGTAAAGGGATTGGTCCAACAACAAAAGTTGTGATTACTACAGTAACTCGTATTGGTAAACCAATACGTATTGCATAATTAATTATTAGATATCTATGTACAAACGTCTATGTATATTACATATGAAAGCCTAAAAATTAGAAATTTTCACACCCGTAATATTCATGCTCCATTTGATCGACATTTTTAGCTGTATATTTGAACGAAATTTTAATTTGGAAAATTAATTATATAATTTATTTTTATTCTGTTGTACAAACAAGATGGAAACTAATTTAAGAGAATTATAAACAATTTAAAAAAAAACACTATCAATAAATAATCAAAACCTCAATTTTGTCGCACCAATTTTGAAAATAATTTATAATTTGTTCAATTATGCTGCAATAAACACAACAAACAGATAAAAGGAGCGAATTTCCCGGGGTGTCATGATGCACGATTCTGTAAGCTGATTATAGATCGCTCGAAACATTTACTTAAGCCGGTATACATAAGTTTTTTTAATCTGATAAATATATTAATTATATTATAAATTGTGTGAAATTATGAATTATTATAATAGTTGGCAGATTATTTTGCCGTAGACCTGAAAGCAGATATTTTTATTGTATGATAAGCGTTTTTGTTTCTTTACTTTTCGATTAAGTAATGGTGTAATTTATATGTTCATATGAATTTTGTTTATATCTTATGAAACCATTGGAAATCGTTTTTTCTTTATCAACGTTTCGAACATTAGTGTGTATATTTTTGCTGGATGAAAATGTTTCTGAACTTGAATTCGTCCAACAGAAATGTTTACATTTTATTTACATTCCGCTTATATTTAATATAAAGCACATTTCAATTTATTTTCGTAATTAGAAATGTTTAATTAATTATATTTTTAATTATTATTGTATATAAAATTGTATTAAATAATCCTTTTTGTAATATATTTTTAAGGTGCTTAAGCATAAAGTGGATAATGTTAAGCGAATGTGTGCTCATCCTTTGATGCCTCTGTACATAACTGGAGGTCAGGATGGATCTGTTCAACTGTGGGAATGGGGACATCAACAAGTTGTTTGTACACCGCGACCACCGGGCACTTTTGCCAAAGTTACTAGATGTCGATTTTCACAGCATGGCAATAAGTTTGGAATTGCGGATGGCGATGGAAACTTAAGCCTATGGCAAGCTGGTATTGCATCGCAGAGCAATAGGTCATTCTTTGTAAGTTAACGAATCTTTTATTGTTTGTTATTTTTTTTTACATGTCTAATAATTTTTTTGAATTTCGCATTACAGAACTACCAGTGTCATAACAAGGGAATTTCCGACTTTGTTTTTCTGGGTTCGTGCAGTCTTGTAGCAACAGGTAATAATTTCTTATACTTCTTAGACTAGTAAATGTACTGTCTGGTTGGAACTGCCGACCGTCGCGGTCAGCAGTAACTGCCGGCAGTAGACTACTTCTTCAGGCAAAATCAGGCTGTCCTGTATGTTTGCGACTGCTCGGCAGTTGACGGTTTTTGCCTGAAGCAGTAGTCTACTGCCGGCAGTTACTACTGACCGCGACGGTCGGCAGTTCCAGCCAGACAGTACCTTAATGAGGCCCTGTAGCTTTGGTGCTGGTAAAAACTCGACGGTTCACTTATAATCGCATACATACGGAACTATTATATTTCGAAACGTATTGATGTAGCTGTTTCCTATAAATTTCCGTTTTATTAAACCATAAATTCCAGATGAAATAAGCAAAAAAAAAGAAAAAAACCAGCTTGACCTACTAATCTGGCCTCTTAAACAATTTTAGTCTAGAACAGTCTATTGATGGGGAGGGGAGATATGTTGTTAGGATGCCAGCCAGACGGCTTTAAATGCATTGGAATCTTTTACTATTAAAAACCAGAGAACTGCTCAAGGTACTTTGCGGTCAGAATCAAGTACAGCTTTGCTGGGTAGCGAGGCATAGCGATATTCTAGAGAACGAATTAGCGGATGAGCTGGTGAGGTCAGGATCGGAGTCTGCCCGAAATGGCAGAAGAGATGGTTAGCTAACCGTTTAGTGGCATCAAAGCGCTTATCAGGGAACGTGCTACGGATGCAACGAATTCAGGTGGGAGGACCTGACAAGCTGTAGGATATCTAGAGCATTATGGCCAAGGCTGAGAAATATTAGAATGGAATAGGGGAAGATTTCGGTTACTCATCAGAATACTGACCGGACAATGCATGTTAGGAGAGCATGCTGCTATGCATATGACACCCTTTCCTAAGTTAAAACTAGTCTAGAACAGTAACAGCGTACCTCCACAAGATATTCCAGTCTAGGCTCTATTTGGAGCAATTTTCTCGAATACATACAATGTCGCTTAGTCCTGCTTCGGACAATACTATGCCAGCGTTTTCGGAAATAGTATAGTGTCCTGTTCGGATATTAGGGCACCATTTAACTTATTACCGCTATCTTCAGCGGCAAATCTGAACTTAGATTCAGCTTCACTGCTTTACTACAGTAAAGCAGTGTCAAACTGAGCTAGTTTGGATAGCCAGCTCAAAGTTACCTTATTCTGGGTTCGTGGCCATCATCATAGCGCCTTGGTCTCGAGAATATACCGTATCCTGTCATCTCGATTCCACGGCCGCATCCTCCAGTTTAAGTTTGTTCTTAGTAGTGGTATGCCATCCCAATCTATCGAGTACTCCCATCGTTTACTTTTTGCTGGTGAGCGATTGCGATGTGTTTTACCTTTCAAAATGTGTCTCGAAATTTTATCCAAACGTTCAACGTGACCTGGCTGGCCATTACTATTTTCGCACTTTTACGGATACTGATGCTGCCGGTTCGTCATAGAGGTTTGACATCTCGTTGAGGTTCCGATTTCGCCAGTCAGAATCTTCTCTTGCTAGTCCTAGGATTCGTCGGAGAATGCTTCGCTTAAATGGGACTATAGAATTTTCGGACGCTTAAGCGCTTTATAGCAGCAACTCCTAATTACGTCCTGTAGATGCGGAATTTATTCTTTCTGCACACTTTCTTCGAATTAAATATCGAGACGATCGCATACCAAATCTGGCTGGTATTAGTGATTCTCCCTGAATTTCGTACTGTTCGTTGCCATACTCGAAAGTAAATGATAACGTTAGGTTTTGTCTGATTGGCATTATCTCCTTCGTTTGGGTCTTTTGATCATTGATCCGTAACCCGACTTTCATGAACCTTGGTTCATAAACGTCTCCTTACCGTTGTCAATCGATCGTGCCATAATATTTATGTCGTCGGACTATGCTACTATTTGGGTGTACTTAAATAGCAGTATTCCCGTGGTGACAATTGAATTTTTTCCGACGACATATTCTAGCGCTAGGTTGAACAGGATGGGCCAAAACGATTTCCTTGTTTGAAACCTGCGTCACTTCGAATACTCAGGACATATTTCTTCACCTGATACCTCATGTATGTACAGGGTGGGCCAAATACAAGTTTCTTTTTAAAAATGCAATAAAATGAACAAAATTAAATTTTTTTCCATGTATTATGGCTTTATTAGTAAGAGTAAACATTCCCATTAATGATGGAACACAACTTCGTTCAAGTGGCTGCCTCGGCTGGCTGCACAGTAGCGCATTCTGTCACTCCAATTTTCCAAGACCTTGTTGATGGTTTCGGGCTGTAGCTCACGGATTGCTTGGATGATATTAGCCTTAAATGCTTGAATCGTTTCTGGATTGTTGGCATAACATCGGTCCTTCACGGTTCCCCACAAAAAAAAATCCAAAGGAGTCAAATCGCAGCTCCGATGCGGCCAACTGACATCGCCAAGACGGCTGATAACACGATTTGAGAATTTGGTGCGTAAAAGATCGATTGGTCGTCCAAATCCATGTCTTCAATTTCAGTAAAAAAAAAATCGGATAACATGGCTCTGTAACGTTCACCGTTGACCGAAACGTTGTTCCCAGCCTCATTTTCGAAGAAAAATGGTCCAATGATGCCACCACTCCACAATCCGCACCAAACTGTCACTCTCTGTGGACGCATTGGCTTCTCGACAATAACGTGCGGGTTTTCCGAGCCCCAGTCGCGGCAATTTTGTTTGTTAACGTAGCCGCGGAGATGAAAATGCGCCTCGTCAGAAAAGATGATTTTTCGCCCAAAATCGTTGTCCAATTCAAGCTGCTCTAAGGCCCAAATTGCGAAGCGATAACGAAGCGGATGGTCGTGCGCCTTCAATTGCTGAGTCAATTGGACCTTGTAAGCGAATAATCCGAGATCTTTGTGCAGAATTCTCCTCAGGCTAGTGCGTGAAATGTTGAGCTGTTGAGATCGACGGCGAGTTGATGTTCGTGGAGTGAAGATCACACTCTCGGCTACAGCAGCCACATTCTCGTCTGTGCGCACCGTACGACGACGGGGGCCATGAGTGTTGTCCACTAGCATGCCAGTCTCACGAACTTTTTGCACAAACTTGCGTACAGCAGGCGCGGTGGGTGCTTCATTTCGGCCAAAACTTCTTTTCAAAAAAACGCACTGTTTGGGCTACACAGCACTCACTTTGGAAATAAGTTTTCAATATCTCCCAACGTTGTTCAAGCGTAAAACGACCATTTCGTTCCGCGGAGGTATGATACTGACTTTCTGTCAAGATTTCGAGCGGGAAACAGCTTTCAGTGTCAAAATAACCTATGATTTAAAAAGAAACCACTAGATGGCCCACCCTGTACTAACGAAGAGACTATTTGAGTGTCCTCTAAAAGTAATTTTAAGTTAGATATAATAATTGTTGGTGCAGTACAGAACCTGCTTAAGCGGTCAAAACATTCTAGTCGGTTGTAAGAAAAGTTTACATCAATTACAAATATATTTGACAAGAAAATTTTTTTCCTTCACAATTTTAGCTGGTCACAGTTCAGAAAATAAAAACGTTGGGATTTGGGATACACTTCTCCCTCAAAAGAAATCATTGGTGGCATGTAAGTTTTTTTCATTGATCACGGGGTTCAATCTCTCGATAGTTGACTCACAACTTTTTTTTAGCATTCACTTGTCACGATCAAGGTGCTTCAAGTTTAATTTACGCTCCGCAACATCAAGTACTGATATCGGCCGGTAAAAAGGGCGACGTATGTATATTTGATGTCAGGCAACGGACATTAAGACAACGATTACAGGTAAGAAACATAAAAAAATTCAACCATACGTAAATTGCATACGATAATAAATTTCATATCTCACTAGGCTCATGAAAGCTCTGTTAAATGTCTTGCAATTGATCCGCACGAGGAAATCTTTGTCACTGGATCGGCTGATGGTGATATCAAGGTACTAATGAAAATTTATATTTGAATTTTTTTTTGGATCTTAATCGTTTTTCTTTTCAGATTTGGAGCCTATCCAATTGTTACCGGGCCGTACATTCGTATATGGGCGAACATGCCCGAAGCAGCTTCTTCAAACATATTGGACAAGGTGTTAGTCAGTTACAAATCGATTCGCATGGACGACTATTTTCATGCGGTTCGGATGGTTCAATGAAAGTTCGACAACTTCCGGATATGATAGTTCAAACGCTTTAAAAGTTCATTAAAGATATCTAATAAATCCTTTGTAAGACATAAAATATATATTATTAAAGTTGCATTTTAACTGCGTCAACTAATATGTGTACCATAAATCATATTTATTTCTGTATATTATTTAATCGAATACAAAAAAAACAGCCCACAAATATACCCGTACATTATTTCAAAAAAAAAAAAAACAAAACTGAATTATTTCTTAGACTTAAACAAACAAATTATTGTTTTATCCGAATTGCAACGTTTTCATACCAAAACGGGATCTGACAATACGTGGTAAGGTTTCCATATTCTATATGTATTATTTCAATTTATAATTGATTATATTATTGTTCGATTAATGGCTTGACTGTCCTCTAAATAATAATAAATCAAAATAAAAATAAAAATTATTTTGTAAAATAACGTTACTGTAAATTTCATCCATATTATATTTATGTGTCTTGTTTTTAGTCTAGAATATTACACAAAGACAAATAATAAAAAAAAAGAAGAGAAAACGATGTTATCCTAATTCAAATAAAAAAATTGCATTCTAAACAAATTTGAAGAAAAAACAAAGCTCGTGAAAGAAAATAACTAGTACACCACCCTCCTGTTCAATATTAAAAGCAAAATCTACTAATATTTCTTATGTTACAATGTTTAGTAAGACCTAATGTTTGTCTTTTTGAAAATGAAATTTATATTACTAAACAAAATGTTATTTGAAAACTCCCCAGAAATTTCTGATGTTCGATTCATTCATTGTTGTCTTTTTCCCTCCTGTTTATCTTCTATCAATCAAAACGCAATCTGTGGCTTTCATTGTAATAATAATATGTAGTTAAATTTTATGCATAAAAAGAAATAATAATGTGTTATTGTTATTGAATTATATATTTCTTTTTTTTTTTTGTCTTCTGTTTTTAATCTACTCTATACACTTTATTATGTTTTATCACATTGTAAAGGTATTGTGTAATCGTTGATATTTTTATTTTATTTTATCATTTTAGTCAAATATAAAAAATATATATCGAAATTAAAAAAAAAATGATATAAAAAATAATCCGTGTGTTTTACTTCTTCTTTTGGTATTCTGATAACCAGAGGCCGGATTGCATGCAAATTAGTGATGGGATAAATCGGTCATTTCATTAACCCAGTATGACCGAGTCATTTCGTTGAAGTGACCGATTAAAAAGATTCGGTCATTTGAGTCATTACGGTTAGGGTCACTAGATACACAACACTCTCTACCTAGGGTTTGGCAGATAAGTCTAATTCGGTCTTTTATGTACTAGAAATTGTAATTTAACCTCACAAAAATCGCCTGTTTATGTACTAGTTCGCCTGTTTTTGTACTATTGAACATTGCTCTCAAATTGAGTTTTGGGAGTGTGTTAGTGCGAATATGTGAAGAGTCGGAAAAAAGCTGTCGGTTTCCCTTCCACAATTCTAGTACTTGGTTTTCTTTAGTATGGAAGTGTGTGTGCGCGAAATTGAGGTTTTCAATTGAAAATTTCCGTATTTCTTTCATTTCTTTTATGGAAATTTACAATTTTGCAGCGAAAAGTTAATCATTTCGAATGTTTATAAAACGAAATCCCATAATCATGAAAAAAATTTAAATTTACTGGTTTTCCACCTTGGTACGCATCTGCCAAACCCCTCTTAGAGGCTGCTTTGGTGTGAGTGCGTATACAGTAACCCTAATTACGGTCACTTCCATGATTCGGTCGAAATGACCGACCGACCGAAATGACTCACGACATACAAAAAATAACAAGTCGGTCGATCGGTCAGCGGTCACTAGAAAAAGCTTCTATTAACTCGACTTTTCGAGTCGGTCGGTCTTCGGTGGTCGCTGGTGGGTATCGGTATTCAAACTTCGAAGGCAGCATATGACTAGACTTTAGACACTTTAAGGTGATAACGCGCCAAAAGTAAATCGAACTCGAAGGTCGGTTTTATGAATTCGAGGAAAAAAAAACAATTCTAATGATTTAATTTTGGAACTTATAGAAAGTGTACGGTTAATGAATGAATTTGAATGTTCTTTGAATTCGTAAATTCAACACAGGAAAATTGTTTAGTTTCGATTTCGATTTTCTCTTTGTGCATGTTCCCCTAAAGTGTCTTTAATGTAATCGGTGCTCCTACCGGCTGCGCCAATGTTGAGCCTGCAATATCCCCTGGATATTACAGTCAGAAAAATAGATCGAGAAATTGTTGAAAACGCCTGTTTCCTAAGTGGTGGATCAACTTTTTCTTCGTGAACTTCCTGAAGTTGATCCTGGCGTAAAGAAATTTCCTAAGTGTCTAAATAGCTTCGAGCACCGAGTACAGACACGAAAAGAAACTTTTGGCTCTGTACATAGGGTACGATACGAGACGTAGAATATTTTTTCTAATGATCGATTGAACGACTTGTTTCATTTTACACGACTCGAGTTAATTCGGTCATAGTACTGACCCGGTCATTTCGACCGAATTGTTCGCGACCGACACATCACTAATGCAAATGCATACGGATGCAAATGCATTTGCAAATTACCATACTTTTCAGCTCACATTTTTACAATAAGCTTCGCGAACTCTCGATAGGGTTATCCCATTTGATTATCTTTTCTAATGAAAACCCTAGAGAAGTTGCTTGAGATCTCCACTAGATGTAATCTGAAAGGACCAAAGAGAGTACGCTGTATAATAAAGAATACACAATGGGAGTCTTTTTAGATGTTGAAGGATCCTATAACAACGTTGAAAGGGATGCTATTCGAGAACTCACTGAACCGGGCATTGCCAACTGGATCGACGGCATTCCCGAAAGTATATTGATACATGCATCTACTGGTGAGAATTACATATCTAGACTTATGTCCAGAGGTACCCCGCTGCGGGTGGTCCTATCACCTCTACTTTGGATACTAGTTGTCGATCCCATTTTGTCCGAGCTGGAGAGAGACGGGATCAAAGTGGCAAATCTCTACCCACAATAGCTGAACTAGTGCAGGGAGCACTACGAGCTACCCCTATTTAAAATTCCAAAAATAGGCAATACTAGCTTAAAACTAAAGCTAAGTACCTAGGAATTATTCCTGACGCAAAGCTTAACTGGAACGGAAACCTTGATGAGCGCGCCAAGAAACCAACAATCGTCTTCTGCATTTGATGACTTCTGCAAAAGCGAGGAAGAAGAGAAGAGCGTTAGACACCTACTTTGTGAGTGTCCTCAGCTAGCCAGTTGTAGGTTCCGGCAGCTACTCTTCTCCAGGACATAGCTGAAACACGAATTCATGAGCTAGCCGAATTTTTTCGCACTAGCTATTCCACTGTAGATAACTCGCTATATGGGACTTCATTAGAGTGTCAGGGGTGTGGTATCAAAATGGACCAACCAAATGATCTAAGTGAGTCGGATGGCTGCCATCAATACCTAACCTAGCCTACTACGTCCAAGTCCTTTTCTACTAACTATACTACAACGCAAAGCTAACAATCGAATTTTGAAATGAAAAGAAAGTTGATTGTTCCTCCACATTTTGTATTTGTTAATACATAACAATTTATAATCAGAAAACTAACAATCAGTGTATCAGCTGTTTCCAAAATATGTAGACTAATTGCAAGCTAACTTCGTTTTTAAACGAAACCCATAGGAGACATCACGGGTGGTTGGGGAATGCCATCGGGAACTCCCGGCAAGTCTGCTACGCGTGCCTTCTGAAATTTATGAAAATACTATTAGCTATTATCACTTATTTAAATAAACATTTGAATTACCGGATCGTAGGAGGCTGCAACTAGTTGCATCGAAAATACAGTAATCATAACGATTGCTTGGAAGCATAGGATCAACCACTTTGTAAATGCCATTTTAGAATAACTTGTGAAGATTGCTACGACATCGTCGTCTTATTTATACTAACATAATTCGCGTGATTTATTTTCGTAATATTTTTGGGTTGTAGAAATTAGAATCTGATTAATTATAGCGATAATACAACATGACTTTAATTGTTATCACGTAAATTATATTTTAATTAATAAATTGAGAGATTAATGCGATCATGCAAATGTTAATATATGATTACGTGTAATTGTATAATTACCATGTAGAACATTTTTATAAAGTACAATACAATGCCTTTGGTAGCACGGGTGATTAGTAAAACGATAAAAAATATATGCATGCTGTAAATGAGCTTAACGATTTTTGTTCGCAGACCAATTACTACTTGTAATTGATAAAATTTAATAAGAATGAAAAAGAATTTTCGACTTTTTTCCCGTTCTTATAACTTTCAAGTTGAATCTCTCAACAAAGTACCATATTGTTTTAAACCTATCTGATACTTATCCTCTTTTTACTCCTTCGAGGGTTGAATATAAAAAAACATACTGTTTAGGCGTTTGTATATGGAGCCTGTAGATGAGAAAACCAATTTGATATTCCATTTGGCTTGAGATATATTCAGAAATTTAAAAACTGAACCCCATCATCTATTTGTAGTTGAATATCGAAAAATGCCAAATTTACTTTTTAGGCTGCCATACTAATATTAATTTCACATCTCATCCAGCCTTGAAAATATTTAAGTATTCGTGAAAAGAACATTTAAACCCTTTTCATTTCTCTCGGGGTTGAATATTGTAAAATCCTGAAATCACTTTTTAGGTGTAAGTACAAGCGTCACGCAGAAGTAACAAGAAACTTAGTATCTCATCGGTCCTAAAAGACATTGAGAAATTAG
Source organism: Beris morrisii (assembly GCA_951812415.1). Classification (NCBI taxonomy): domain Eukaryota; kingdom Metazoa; phylum Arthropoda; class Insecta; order Diptera; family Stratiomyidae; genus Beris; species Beris morrisii. Next base: position 127,113,812 of record OX638311.1, read on the forward strand.
TGAAAAAAATGTTAGCCCCTCTTCATGGTTTGCGGATGGAATATCGAAAAATCACGATCATAGAGATATAAATACTGGAGACGACAACACGCCGTTTTTGGATGAAGCACTTTGAAGCATTTTGCAGCAAAATTGAACGTTTTTGTATGGAGCAGTGGCAGTGAAATGCAAATAGTAGCCTAGTATTCAAATGTTTGGCGTTTTTCGTGTTCAAGACCGGAGTATAAAATAAATGTGAGTATGATGCTAATAGTAGCATAGTGATTATTGCCGGTCCTTTGCGAGGAATCGTCCGGCTCCAAAACAGTCGCTGCTCGTCATCTCCAGTACATATATCTCTATGATCACGACCAAATCTTTTTAGAAGTTTGTATAAGTAGGTAGCATGCAAAAGTAAGAAAAACGTCTATATATCTCATTGGGCTTAAGAGATATTGAAGAATGAAAAAAAATCTTTTTCACTCACTTAATGGATGAAATTTAAAAAAACCGCTTATTAACTAAATCGTGCCTACGTTATAAAATGAATACACTACAGCTTCTGTGCAGCGGGTTGGGCTTAAAATAAGAAAAGTGCATATTACGTGTGTTCTGTACGGAGGCCTTATAATGAATATTTTTTGAAAAAATCAAAATATTCGAAGGAAATGTAAGGTATGAGGAAACAGAGGGCTAATTCCACCTATGTCCGAATTGGTGGCTGAACTTCGAGCGGGAGCCACGCGCTTGCTGGCGTCCGGGCTAGCTGCGGCTGTGTGGAGTACGTGGCTCGAAAGATAAACCCTAGGACTGTACAACAAAAATTATTTGCTCCGACTTACCCCGGGGCATGAACATTTGGGAGATATTTTCCCATAGGTCGTGAAAGAACGAGAAGCGATGGTATGCGCAACTTTGTGACTTGTCAGGGCGCTCTGGTGTTGTAGCGCCCTGTCTGCCACGGTCATCTCAGCCCATCATTTCTTATATAATTTTAAAAATAGATAACGAAACAAAAAATCTGACAACAATCTGGGCGCAATTTTATTATCTTTTGGGTAGAAGTTCGGAACGCGTTTAATTCTGAGATGCGGTGTAGGTTACTATGTGACTGAAAACCTAAAAAAAGGTTCGGGAAGCGGGAATGGGGTCGCGCTACCACATATAACATGAATTACATAATTGGGTAATACTCCGGGACGCAGTCTAAGTCGTAGTATAATATCAGTTGTTACGTGATTAGGAGGTTTTTTGTGATTTGGTTTTGGGGCATTACATGAAATTGAAAATGCGTTTGTAGGCGATTATATAAAAAGGCCGTGGAAGTGTAAACCAATCTAATAACTTATTGAGAAAACCAACTCAAGATGAGCAGACGGTATTACATGCCACACTGCGAGACAGATCTGGCCGAAGCTGGATTTAAAACGCTCTAAAAGGCTGACTTTGCTCAAAAGGGCGAGTATCAGCACCACAGTCGGTGTCATGTCTGGACACTGTCTTATAGGTAGACATGCTAAAAGACTCGGCCTCTTCTCAAACGACTTCTGTAGAAGCTGCCTGAATGAGGCGGAGGAGAAGACAGTCCTTCACCTTCTCTATACCTGTCCAGCTCTATCAGCTAGAAGGAAAGCACATCTTGGAGCTCACTTCTTCAACTGGTTAGTGACCTTGCCGCAATGGAGGTCGCGAGAATCAAATGCTTCATTGCAAGCTCTAAATGGTTTGACTAGCAGGACCGGATTCGATGATCCTGTGGTAACACAACGGACCTTTCTATCAGGTCTAAGTGTGTCCGTGTTCTCACGGCCAGCCACGCGTACCTACCTACCTAATATCTCATCAATCCTAAGAAATACATATGTCGAAAGCCTTACGTCCTCTTGGAGTTGAATATCTAAAAAATCCTGAAATCAACTTTTTGACGATTATGTAGGAAGCCTTAGGAAGTAAAAATGAATTCGGTATCTCATTAGAACTAAGAAATAAGTAAGAATTTGTGAAAACATATGCAACCCCCTTGCACCCACTTTGGGGTTGAATATCCAAAAATCCTGAAATGAGTTTTTAGATATACATAAAGAAAGCCCGAGGAAGTGAAAACCAATTCCATGTCTTCTCACTCCTAAGAGATATGACGGAATTCGTGAAAACGTGTTCAACCTGTTTATACCCTCTTAGGGGTTGAAAAAGGAAAAAGCTCGAAAACCGTGACCGTTTAGGTGATTATTAAACAAGCCCGTGGAAAGTGAAAAGTTATTTGATATCTAATCAGACCTGAGGGAAACGGATGAATTCGATAAAATGTATACAACCCTTTTACACCACATTGGGGGTCGAATTTCAAAAAATCCTGAAAACACTTTATAGGTATTTATATGAAGAATCCGTAGAATAAAAATGAATTCAATATTTGGCAAGACCTAATAGATATGACGAAAATTGTGATCATTTTTTTTCCTCTTCCGAACGCCAATGAATATTTGAATTTTTTTTAATCAATATTACTTTTCTAGTTGATTTACATATACGTACCGAATTTCAACTTTCTAGCATAAGCCGTTCTATAGTTAGGAAAAACACCACCCACCCAGGTACCATACTACCCCTATAAAAAATTATATTTTGCTAACATGCTACTACTATAGCTCTATCTAAATACCAAGTTTCAGCTTTATATCATTATAGGTTCTCGAGATATAAAAATTGGAACTTTTTCCTTTTCATCCTCTCCCACCATCACTCTCAAAAATTTTTTTTCCTCAAAGGGGTCAATTAGGCATACTTCTGGTAAAAATTCTAAGCATGTTTCTTAAACTGTCCTTGAGATATGAGACGTGTTTTTTTAGAAAAATTCTTATCCTCTCCACTTTCGTGCTCCACCGCCTCCTTACAAAATTTTACTTTTAGCAAACTTTATTTGTTAATCTTTATGCAGAAACCGAATTTTATTTTTCTAGTGCAATTGGTTCGTGAGATATCGTAATATAAAGTTTTTCACCACCCCCTCCCCCCACCCCGTATGCCACTAACCCTCTCAAAAATTTGTTTCCGATCTATTCTCCTAGTATACCTACAGATGTTCATTAAGTTTTAATTTCGTGACATTAACCGTTTAGGAGATATGGATTTTAGAATGTCTCGATCTCGGCTTTCGAGCGTTTCGGACGCATTATTATTCCCCCCACTCCCACACCACTTCAACCATATCAGCAAATTCTTTGGAAATGGCTCCACTATCGAAGCTCTATATAAATTCCAAGTTTCAGCCTTCTAGCATAAGTGGTTGCTGATATTGTGCCTAGCACTGTAGCAGCATCCCTATTCCCTTATCTAATCCAGATGTTTGGATTTCCCCTCGTATCCGCATTGCCAGTGGGTCAGTTTCATAATAATTAACGTAAATAACTCGGTTTGTTTACTGACCTACTGGAAATGCCGGTAGTGTTAAGTATCTTTAAATAATATTGCTAGCTTGCGGATTCGGACTTAAGCGCCGGTTCATATTTCCCGGCCGAGGTCGAAGCTACAAACAAAATACAATTGTTTGGAGCTTCATATTTCGTCACGCAATGTGCGACCGAGACCAAGACCCGGAACCTAAAGTCAGCAATGTTTTGCCGAATGACATGTAACTGAGTATTTCCCAAAGCGGAACACAACACTCAGTTCCGTGTCAGTCGGCACTTTTTTAATATATAAGCTTAGTTGTAACTAGCGATAACATCTTAGTATTTTTAGTCCCTCAGTACTCTTAGTACGTTAGTATTTTTTAAACCGAATTAAACCGAATTAAACCGACCATCAAATGAACGGATTCAAAGAGTTCTTTTCTTTTCTTTCAAGGTAACTAAAATCTTCTTTCTTTTTATTTTCAGCAAACTAATTCGAAGTGTTCCCGAATAGAGTTGAGACAGGCTTAATTGCATCCTCGCTCTATTTGGACATTTAGAATATCCCTCCTGCACCTGGATCAACTCCAGGAAATTCAAAGTGATTCCAAATGGTCTCTGAGACGGGCTTAATTGCATCCTCGAGCTATTTGGACACTTAGAAAATATCTCTACGTGGTGGATCAACTTCAAGAAGTCCACGAAGAAAGAGTTGATCTACCACTCAGGAAAAAGGTGCTGCTCGCTGGACAAGACCACGAGCAAGCAAGAGTACTCCTCTCATTCAGGTCCCACCTCCTCTCGGGACTAACCGCGTGTTCTGGTCGGGTATCCCTCATGCCCACCAAAAATAAACACAACACTGAGATCTAGAAACCAAAATTTTCCGTCTAAAGCGCTTCCCCCCTCACGCTCCCACCTTTCAAAAAGTGGTAACTTCAAGGGGCCTATCCAGTCTATTCAGACAAAAAAATTTAAGTTAATAGTAGCTCATAGGGTTTGGGAGGTATAAGCCCTCAAACGATTTTGCGTACGGCGGACATCGCACAGACGGACTGAAATCTTTTTTTCCTTTTTTGGTGTATTAGCCATGAAACGTGAAAAAAAAATTGTTCAGGGTAGCAAATTTTTTTTTTTTTAAAAAATCGATAACAATACTTTATTATTAAAATAATAAAGTAAAAAATGAAAACCCTAGAGAGGTTGCGTTTTACTTATTACGGAAAAAAAGCCATTCGCGAAGCCCTAGTACATGGCCTCTACTTTTGCATCTGCCATACAAACCTATCACAGGAACGGCGGCGGCGTCCGGAAATAATAGAAGAATGCATTTCAGAAGGCAAAGTATTCTAAACGAAGCGAAGAGTATGGAGTGCTCAGATGTTGAAGGTGTAGACAGGCAGGGTACTTAGGTTGTGATTGCAGAGAACCACTTCGATCAGACCACACTGCTAGAGACATATTCCGCCATTATTGTCGCAGTCAAAATATATGTAAAGATTATGTGTGCCGAAGGTTGGAACTGCAGACAGGCCGGGCACGTTGTTTTTACTTTAAATCGCGGCGTACTACTAGCTCGCAACAATATGTATGAAAATTGCTTCATTTTATTTGCTTTTAATTATAAATATAATTAAATAATAAAATAAATTTTAAAAATGTTTGACGATTGGTAAATAAAACTGGATAGTGCACACCCTGACAATGGTATCGGTTTAGTTGTTTTATGTACATGTCAATAAGGCTCTAATAATAATTAACATTTTGAATACCTGTCGAAGTGTTCATTCAAAATCACCACAATCGTACCCATCCTCCAAATTCGTCTCATACATAAAAACAAAGAAAAATTCAATTCATCTAATTTATTTTTTTTTGTAACTTATTTTTTATTCTCTTTTAAATTGTTTTACTAGTACTGAAGATGGTTGGTAGATCTTATTTTTTTTTTTGTTTTAAATGTTTACACGCGTTACTTTCACTAGTCACAATAATTAAATCCGTCCAGCGAATGTTCCCTCCGCGATTTGTCCGTCCCATCTTTCGACCCAGGCATTCGGGCACATCGAAGTGAAGACCTTCTTAAAGTACTGGCATGGTTCGTAGTTGCTGCCACGAACTTTCTGGCAACGATGGAAATCAATGTATGACTGATAGCAGTGTTTCGTTTGATTCTGATTGGGAAAGCGTGGATCGAACGGTGCTGTTCCAAGTTTTTCGGTAACGACTGCAGCTGGCATTTTTTCGGTTTTTTTTTTGGTTTAGTTTTCGCTGTTTTTTTTTTACAATTTATTGTGAGATTAATGGAAAGAAAATTCGAAATTAATATTACTGGAAAAAAGTTGTAAATAAAAGTAGAAAAGAAAACGTAAAGACTAAAATTAAAATTTACAGAAGCTGTGTATGTAGTGCTAATAATTTGTTTGCGTTTGTCCTCTCGGTTAGGGAGGCAGCAGAGTAGAAAATTGCTTAGTATCAGGGCCGCGCTAAGTGATATATAGTTAGGCTAATTCCAATGGCAAATTTTTGGTACGGTGTGGCCAATTTGCAATTGAAAACTGCACAAATAGAGCGACTGTGATAAGCAATTTCCTATTTTAACAATTGTATCATAATAAATGCGTTATGTAATCCCTATGCAATCCGTTTGTGGGTTTATAGCTTGCGTATTTTCCGTATAATTATTTTAATTTGATATCGGTAAATTGAAATGGAATTGATGAATTCAGTTTATAATAATTCTAGAATATTTTTTTTTTATATAATAAAAGTTAAAGTAGTTGTTGTGTGGTCCCCGTCACGCTTGAAAATTATTTGACGAGCGGTCGCGTTTTACTGTCGACATCGCACGATGTATTCTTGTATTTTTTCACTTCCTGTAAGTAAATCGACCAGAAATCTTTCGGATCGACATTGTTGCCCGACTCTTGAGAACGTGACTTGGCCACAATACCGGTCTTGAGAATTTTACCGCCGCGCCGTTTACAAATCGGTTGATTTATTGTTTTGTGTTCGGCCGTTTCGATATGGGACTGCTGTTGCTGTTGTGTCGGCATTTGTTGTTGCATTTTCTTGAATATTTCCAAGAAGGAACCGTCGTTCGCGAAGACCGGATGTGACGGTTCCTGTTTTGGCGGCGGATAGACTTTGCCTTCTTTGGCGAGCGCTAGACGTAGTTTCTCTTCCATTTCGCGATGAATGCGTTCCTTGTCGATGGGCTCGTCGAGCGTATCGTCGAAACTTTCGGCTAGTCTTGCTGCGTTCGCTTGGTCGGCTACGCTCCATTTGTTGGCGTTCTGATACATGCCGCTTGATGATGATGGCAGATTGTACGAGGCTAAATCAGCAGCTGTTTTATTTCTATGTGAGATCTGTTGAAGTTCCTCGGACGTGTAGACATGAACTTGCGAGCTAGCTGGCGCAGCCGATTCCTTGTTGCGTTCGTTACCGGAATTGCGTCGCGATTTGCTTCGTTCGCGCGATCGTGACGAAGCTTTCGACGAGCCGTACGAAGACGATCGACTTCGTTGCGATCGCATTTTTGATGAATAGTGACGCGACGATTTTCCGCTAAAATGTTGTTGCCGGCGTGGCGATCTGCTTCGATGCCGAGAACGACTTGTACTACGTCGGCTTGGACTGGTGGTTCGGTATCGATCGGTGTTTCGCGGACGGCTTCGACTTCGTTCGCGATGTCTTGCGCTACGATATCGTTCGCTCGATCGATCCCTGGTGTGTCGTTCCGATGATCTGTCGCGATACCGTGAAACTGGCGGTGATCGTTCGCGATTCCGATGTCGATCCGAGTCTTTTTTACGGTCATAGTCCACTTGACCGGAGGACTGCAGCTTGTCCGCAGGCTCTCTAGGCATTTCTGATGATCTGCAATTTATACTATACTTGAATTATAAATTCTCAAATTCCAGAGGGTGTGATTTTTTTTATAGATAAGTTCTGAGCAACGTGATATATTTTCTTCTAGGCTTCTGCGTTTGCTTGACTCCGACTTTACCGTCGAGACTTTACCTTGGCAAACGTAACGAAAAGTTGAAGCAAACAAAAAAATATATCGTGCGTTCAATTAGATAAAAGAAACTGTGCCCAGACTTATGTTTTAAAGTATAAGTGTAAAATTAAATTTGCATTACTTCACTCTGACGACCTCGACGACGATTCCAGCGACTTTTACTTGCAGAGTCGTCGATGTACTGCTCCCATCAATTTTTCTCACACTTTTTCTCTCGCAGGTTTCGCGATTTCCTACAAAAATATAACTTCCAGGTGTAAATAAATGCCAAAAAAATTGAGAATAAATTTTTTTTGATTGTTTATACAGAGACAGTTTGCAAACCCATGGAAAATAAATTCTGGTTTTTGATTTTTTTTCAATCAAAAATTCCCGTGAAATTTTTGTTACATAATTTGTAAGGATTTTTTTTAATCGGCTGTTTTGTACTAAATCATCAATTCCATTTCTTAACTAATAGTAAAATGTTTAAGACTAAGCCTAGTGAAAGTTGAAATAGGAAGAAAGTTGCATTTACCTGGGGTTTAGCACCGAAAAACACGAAATTCTTCGAACGTATGGTCAATATGGCGACTAGACACTTCGTTTTCAGACTTCAGTCAGAATCTTCTTCTTATTTTGGGGTTTGTCAAAAAATTTCCCACACGCACTGCAGTAAAGAATGGTGCTAAGTTCGGATAAATTCCCTTATGAGAAATGAATTGGCTTGTACCGCTGTAAGTATGTTGTAGAAATGGTCATATATGATTTTGGAATATGAACCGCGGTTGCAAAGATTAGACTTAATTTATTATGACGTAGGATTATGTCCGTTACAAATTGTAGTTGATTTGTATATTTAGCCTCTTATGTTATTGTAAAATAAAACGCCGCCTGTTACATTAGGAATTTTATATTTTAAAGGAAATGAAACGTTTATTTATGCATGGAGTGAATCGTTTTGGTGCAAAACGGTGTTTTAAAGGTTCAATATTGAGTGCTAACAGTGGTGATTGGTGGGACTTGGCATGCCAAATGAATCAGTAGACTGTTTGATAACTTACCTCGACTTAGTCTACGAGAAGTATCCTAGAATTTTAACAGTCAGTATAGGAGTCCCTCAAGGTTCGATTCTCGGATCTACTTTATATCTGCTATGTATACACAACCTACAGTTCGGGTGCCTTAAAGCAAAATATATTACCTTTGCTGACGACACGTTTCTTCTTTATAAAGGTAAATATCCTGATCAACTGGAGTTGTTGATTAATTCTGATCTAAAACTATTTCAACATTGGCTCTTAGGTAATATGTTGACATTAAATACATTGACGACAAATTATATGATCTTTAGACAAATTAACAAACTGGATATTGACTTGAAACTAGAAATAGATGGAATTCAACTAACGAGAGCACATGAAACAAAATATTTAGGGCTGATAATTGACGATAAACTTACTTAGACGCCTCACATTACTAAACTTAGAAACAAAATTGCCCCCATTATTGGAGTAATAAGGCGTAACGACTATCTACACGAACTAATAAAGAATATGCTCTATAATGCATTTATTCTATCCAACATAAGTTATGGACTTCTTCTATGGAGCCAAACTTCGAAAAGAAACCTAGACAAAATTGCGAGACTTATGAATAGGGGCATTAAAGCCATTCATAATTTACCCTATTTAACATCATCGGAGGAACTTTATTATACTTATGGAAAACTTACCTTACAACATCACATAAGCCTGGAACGAATTAAACTTATTTATAAGATTAAGAACAATAGACTCCTCAATCAAATTGATCCACAATCACGATATACACAACTTTAACACAAGAAGTGCAGATTTTATTAGACAACAAGGTTGTCCTAGGACTGACCGACTTAGAAAAGATTCTGTATTTGTGAATATAACTCTTTATCCTCAATAATACAAATGGCAAGGAATGTCTTTCAGCTAAAGCACCTTGCAAAGAAGCATCTTATTTGTCGAAGCTACGAATGTGATTTTTGAATTATTGCAATTATAGACGACTTGAATCAGATAATTTAGTCAGGCGGCTTCACCTACTTATCGAAGACTTGGCCCTCGAGCTATCAGACGAGACTGACGCCTAAACGTATGGTTGTGGTTTGTGTTGTTGTTGCATGTTTTGCTTATTTTTATTTTTATTGCTATTAGTTATACTATATACAGGGTGTAACTAGTACTGAGGTTCAAACGAAAATGGAAGATAGAGGAACTTGTCCTGAGTAGAAAATCGTTCCACACATACTCCCGTTTTTGCACCGTTAAGGAGATAGCGCGATTTTAAGGACGAAGGATTTTCATCGTACCTGTGATCATTGTTTGATCTCTAACTTCTGCTGTACTTAGCGTAACGTAATAATTCTGGGCTCGTTGGAAAGGACACAAATTCTTCTTTCTAATTGCTATCAACTGTGTCAATCAGTGTTATACTTTTTGAGAAAAATTCATTTAAATGACACAAAAATAATAAAAGATTAAAAAAAAATACATAAAAGTCCTGTTTTCTTCAAGAAGGACCTGATTAACCACCAAATTTTATTACATTTTCGGAAAGGCCATACAATTTCACTATACGTTTGATAACAGAATTTCTTCATAGGTTGAATTGTAAAGGAGCGTGGCTAACAGTTATCAAGCACGTTCCCTTCAAGTAAATCTGGTTTGACACCCGTCATTCGCCGAAGGAGTATGATTAATAATAGTGAGGACGAAATAAAAGAGTTGAAGTATAGTTTATTACGTTTATTTAGTTTATTACGTTTACAAATAATATTCAACAACAGCGTTCAATTAGATAAAAGAAACTGTGCCCAGACTTATGTTTTAAAGTCTAAGTGTAAAATTAAATTTGCATTACTTCACTCTGACGACCTCGACGACGATTCCAGCGACTTTTACTTGCAGAGTCGTCGATGTACTGCTCCCATCAATTTTTCTCACACTTTTTCTCTCGCAGGTTTCGCGATTTCCTACAAAAATATTTTTGTAGGAAATCGCGAAACCATATATATGATATATTTTGATTGTTTATACAGAGATAGTTTGCAAACCCATGGAAAATAAATTCTGGTTTTTGATTTTTTTCGATCAAAAATTCCCGTGAATTTTTTGTTACATAATTGTAAGGATTTTTTTTAATCGGCTGTTTTGTACTAAATCATCAATTCCATTTCTTAACTAATAGTAAAATGTTTAAGACTAAGCCTAGTGAAAGTTGAAATAGGAAGAAAGTTGCATTTACCTGGGGTTTAGCACCGAAAAACACGAAATTCTTCGAACGTATGGTCAATATGGCGACTAGACACTGCGTTTTCAGACTTCAGTCAGAATCTTCTTCTTATTTTGGGGTTTGTCAAAAAATTTCCCACACGCACTGCAGTAAAGAATGGTGCTAACTTCGGATAAATTCCCTTATGAAAAATGAATTGGCTTGTACCGCTGTAAGTATGTTGTAGAAACGGTCATATATGATTTTGAAATAGGAACCGGTTGCAAAGGGTAAACTTAATTTATTATGACGTAGGATTATGTCCGTTACAAATTGTAGTTGATTTTATGCTATTGTAAAATAAAACACCGCCTGTTACATTAGGAATTTTATAGTTTAAAGGAAATGAAACGTTTAGGGAGTGAATCGGTTTTGGTGCAAAACGGTGTTTTAAATGTTGGGGTTACCGTCGTAAGACCGCCAGCTGTACAGTTGGTATTTGTTATTACAAGTGTTGTGTTGTTTGGGTATGCGAGATACTCAACTCAACTCAACTCAAACACACGGGTAGTCCCGAAAGGGAATTGGACCAGAAAAGGGGGAAAGTTCTCCGGCACCTCAATATTGAGTGCTAACAGTGGAGATTGGTGGATCTTGGTATGCCATACCTGTGACGGGAATGGTTAAATGTTCCTTACCTAAAAAAGTGCCGACTAACACGGAATTGAATATCGTGTTTGACTTTGGGAAAAAATCAATTCTGTGTCACTCGGTTAGGTAGGTGGAGGTAGGTCCCAACTAGCAAAGAGACTTCGCATTTTGATTTTCTGGAGGCTATACCTTCGATAAGGCTTCGGTAAGACTGTTGAGCGCAGGTTGTGGATTTTTAACTTCGATAAAGCTTCCGTAGGACTTGCGAGCGGAGGCTGAACATTTCAGAAGCTATAGCTTCGGCCTCTATAAGGCCTTATGGAAGTAAATACCAACGGCTCTATGCAAGTCTGCAAGCGAGCTTCGCTCCACATGTCTAATTGGAAACATCAATTTATACGGCTTCAACCCTATTACGAAAATGTTTCAGATTGGCCTAGTGTGTAGCAGGACTAATGTGTGACGGGAACATGGTTCAAATCCGAGAGTGTGCAAGGCGTATGTAAAATCAATTCGCATTTTTCAAACAAATAATAATAATTTACAGGAAAATAAATTCGTAGTTGGAAGAAAACAAAAGTAAAAAAATTGTGAATATTATTTTTAGTTTTTTTTTCAAGTTTCGGTAAGACCTTACTGAAGTCTCCCATTCGAAGTATTGCTTCTCGAGAAAGTCATAACCTTCGTTTAGTAGCAATGTGAACTTCCGTACGGAAACAAGAACAGCTTCCATAAGGCCTTATACCAATTGTTGGCGCTTGGCTGTTGCTGTTGAAACATAGGGAAATGTGCGCCAAATTAGTTCGGTAAGACCTTATCGAAGCTTTATCGAGGTAAGAGAAAAGCTTCGATAAGGCCTTGTGGAAGTTAGTTTGCTAGTTGGGGTACGCGTGGCTCCCCGTGAGAGCACGGACACACTTATATCTAAAAAGGTGCGTTGTATTACCACAGGATCATCAAATCCGGTCTTACTCGTTAAAACATTTAGAGTAATGAAGCGTTGAATTCTCGCGACCTCCGCTGCGGCAAGATCACTAAGACTGCTGAAGAAGAAAACTCCAAGATGAGCTAGACAGATACAGAGAAGATGAAGGACTGTCTCCTCCCCGTCCTCATCCAGGCAGCTTCTACAGATGTCGTTCGGAAAGAGGACGAGTCTTTTAGCATGCCGACTTATAAGACAGTGTCCGGTCAGGACACCGGCTGCGGTGCTGATATTTGCCCTTTTGAACAAAGTCAGCCTTTTAGACCGTTCTAAATCCAGCTTCGGCCAGATCTGTCTCGTAGTGTGTAATACTGTCTGCCGATCTTGAGTTGGTTTTCTTAGCTGAATCCAATCCCAGTAGCAGTTTACATGTAAAGAGAGGCACATCCAGATTCCGGTATTCCGGCAAAATGAAGGGTAGTAACGCGCCGAGCGAGTTCGTTAGCCGTACAGTTCCCTGGAATACCCCTGTGACCAGGTACCCAGCACAGAAGAATATTGAACTGTTCCGCCTTCTCCTTAAGAGATGATCGATATTCTACGGCGACCTTTGATGTTGTCGAGGCCAATTCCAAGGATTTTATTGCCGCTTGGCTGATGGCTGTGAAAATGATAATATCCCTAGTATGTATTACATTACACCTCAGCCAGGACAAAGCCTCCTTGATCGCCATAAGCTCCGCCTGATAGACACTACAGTGGTCCGGAAGGCGGAAGGAGCTGCTAATGTTAAGCATGTCAGAGAAAACACCTCCACCTACCACGCCTTCAGTTATGGAGCCGTCCGTATGTATTTTGACGGACTTTTCCGTCACTCGGTTAACGTAGATGAAATCTGGTTTCGGGTCTTAGTCTTGGACGCACATTGCATAACGAGACCTAAAGCTCAAAAAAACTGTGTTTTGTTTGTAGTTTCCGAGTCCGGAAAACAACATTGCTTACAACTAACTAATAGCACCGGCATTTCCAGTACATCAGTAAACATACCGAGCTATTTACGTTTAGATATGAATTACATTTATTGCTGCTCGAGTTTGTTTTTATTACACAACTGACCTCTACCAACAATGGAGATACGAGGTAAAATCGAAGCATCTGAATTAGATAAGGGAACAGGGATACTGCTACAGAGCTCGGCACAACACAAGTGTCGAACATGATAATGTGTCTTCATGGTGCGTTTACACTTATCCTTTAGGCTCGCCTCGGGGCGAGCCTCAACCCTCATCAGGCCATTGCAAACCGGCTTTCGTCAGCTGTATTCTTTGCTGTGTTAATGGCGATTTACACTAAACATGCCTCTGCGGCGCAACTTTACTATAAGTGCGAAACGACAGAAAAACGATGACTGCGAATTGTATGCTGCCACAGTTCATTGTATGTGAGTATACATATGGAAGCGTGCGTCGGAGAAAAAGCTGGAGAATATTAAACTCTTGCGACTCCACGAGCCATCTGATTGGTTGATGTTATGGTGGGTATAGAGGCGCACCTCAAATGTTGAGTGTAAATCCACCATCAGAGCGTAGAATCAATACTAAACAATACTTAAACTGTAAAAGAACAAAAGATAATCTTGGCTTTGATAGTATTGAAGTGGACAATAACACTTTGAGCTTTCATTGTCCTGTTTTTAAGAGGAAACATAGTGTAGAACGAAACCAAATCGTATATGAACAATCAAAAAATATCGGACGTGTATATTTTAATTGTCAAGGACGTATTAACAACTTTTATGAAATACAGTCTTGAATATTGGATAATAATTTAGATTATTAAGTTTAAGTGAAACGTATTTAACAAATTTAGATGGATATATCTGATTTATAGTGGAATTTATCTTGAGGCAAATAACAACGCAGTGGCCGAGATCCAACGGAGTCTCTTTGGGGCTGTTTCGTATTTATTTTGGTTCTATCCAGATCTTACTAAGCTGATGAAAATTAGGTATATATTAAATTAGGAGGTCTTTTAGGAAAAGATTATAAAAATTATCTAACCCAGAGCTTCAACTGCCAGAGGTTTAGACATATCTCAGCGAATTGCGGTTTCTCAGCTTGCTGCGTAGCATGTAACGAAGGACACGAGTATATATTGTCTACGAAAGCTTGCGTCGGACCTAAATTATCTACCTCTACCACATTGTGTAGTATGTGGCGAAGCGGGCCATTCGTCTAACTACTTCAATTGCCCGGTTAGGATTCGAGCTTGCAAGCGTTAGACCGAAGCCAGAGATCAATAGTACGCAGCATTTTTTGCACATGAGCTAGCTCGTAAGCCCATATTTTCTTCACTATCTTTCATGCCTGTTGAGTTTGGCCTTACATAAACGGGTCCGTCTGCCGACAACCCCCTGTCTTGGCTTGAGAAGGAGACGGTCAAATAACTGGGCTCCCTTCTTGTGGACATACTTTCTAAAATACAAAATTTTAAGGCACAATACATGCATTTGAATGAGTCTGAGCGTCCTGACGCTCTGAGGTCTTTCATCATACTTAACAATGAAAATATTGTTGGTGGTAATATAACAAAAGAGTAACCATTCACGAGCTCTGGAATATCAATGTCGACTAGCCGTTGTATCTCTGCTGGACAGAGCCCACATGTCTTTTATGTCTCGTTTGTACGTTTGTATTTTTTGCTCCTATTCAGAATAATGCATAACTATAAAATTAATGATCAAACAAATATTTTTTTCCTGTTCTATACGACGCGTTGAATAATACGGTTTTTATTTTTGTGCACATATAAAACCAGTTGACAATAAATTACCAAGCCTGAAAAATTAAAAATTGCTGAAATTTGGAATCTGTTCACTCGAAATTATTTCTACCATAAAAGCAACCATTTCAATTTTCCGAGTTAGAAAAGACATTTGTGGCGCATTAGATCCAAACTGCATATAAATTGTGTAACTATAAATTTTAAATATTTAAAATTTAAAAAAGAAAAACCAACGTTACTACACTGAACCATAATTTGTCGCGTAAAATTTCCTGGAACCTGTCATGAAATCAAAAAAAATCGCCATAGATTTTTTAAGCAGTGAATTGTGAATTCCTCGCCAGTGACATCGAACTATCTGTCAGAAATTCCGCCGCATAGGAAAAAAAAACAATACATTTTTGGTTATAAAATGTCAAAATATGAGCCAAATTCTAATCGAAACACATTTCAGTCGGATCCGAACTGCAGAACGTGCACCGATTTTAAATCATGGGCGAAAAAGCAACGCGACGTAATGCACATTCCGGCAAAGAACGTAGTAAGTACCAGATTAGTTGAAATTTAAGTTAAAGTTGACCGGTTCCGTTTCGTTTCTCCTATTCAGAGTACCGATGGCGCTAAGCGGAATTCAGGCGATCCCGACGATCAGTCCAGAAGGGAACCCGAATGTCCGCTCGATAAAAACGACTTGGGTCGATCCACCTGGGGCCTGTTACACACGATCGGCGTCACATATCCCGAAAAACCGACGATGGCTCAAAAACAAGACGTTGTCAATCTAATGAATTCGCTAGCAAATCTTTATCCCTGTGAATATTGCGCCCGGGACCTTCAGAATGAGTGAGTATGCGGTACACCCTTGTAAACCCTTGCCCTAATTTCATCATCTCGTTTTTTTGCGAGTAGACTCATCAAAGAACCTGTCGACGCTTCATCACCACATGCACTTTCGCAATGGCTTTGCCGATTGCATAACAAAGTCAACGTTAAAATCGGCAAGCCCGTTTTCGATTGCTCCAAAGTTTACGAGCGATGGCGAGACGGTTGGCTTGACGGGTCGTGTGATTGAAACGTGAAAATTCCCGGTGAAATGCCCTCGTCCCCACCGACCGACCAACACAACGTTCGGATTGCATCGTAGAGTTCGAGCCTACTTTAAATTTAAAATAAGTAGTGTAAGCCGAAGTATAACTTCTTTTTTTATAAAAAAAACCGCTAACTGTTATTACTTTGTAGGAAAAAAGAAATTTAGGATTGGTGCCCGTTGTATAAAGAAAATAAAAAAAAATGCGAAAATTGTCCAGTGAAACTGACGAGGATTTTATTCATTCAATGAAAGCTGTCTCCGGCTTTCATTTTAATTGCAATGTTTGCAAGTAAATTTATAAGATTTATTTATTAAATTTTACTTAAAATATTGTGAAATTCAAAAATTCCGAAGTCACCACAGAGTGGTGCCCGATGCTCGTGGAATGACATTACAATGCACTTTTTATTTTGACTGTACCATTTGTTGTTTGTTTTGACATTTGTGTGGTTTTCTGAATTGAAGTTAAGTAGCCGAGAGAGTATCCTTTTTATCGGTTCCAGGATGAATATTTTGCCGAAGAAAAGGTAAATATGATAATTAGATCGCCTGGACTATGGTCCCTTTACTATTTGTTTGGTTAAATTGCATCTGCAAACCATTTTACATCTTTCGTGTCCGTAAGTCTTCGTGGTGCTCCTTTAGTCGTGAGAAGCGTTACATTTCCCATCACTGCCTGGTCAAAGTTATTAAAAGGAGGCCAAGAAAATGGTTCGAACGCTTGAAAATTCTTTTAGTGCCTGAGAAACGCTTCGGAAGAAAAACTACTAAAAGATTTCTCGTCATACGTACGGCTGTTGGCTCTCTCTGTTGCTCTATAAAACTTGCACGGCTGGTGCTTCCGTCTTTAATTAAATTTTTTGTGTGCAAATGAAGAGTTGAATCTTTTTAGGAGGAGGACAGTCTAAGACAGACATTGAGATTCAGAGAGGAAAGCAGCAATGGATGGATATAACCCAGAACTAAACATATTCAAATTGGCTCCGGGGGTGTGTTCAATAGCAAGACTGTAGCAACTACCAAATTCAGCCATACCAAGAAATAGCTTCTTCAGGTTTTGGACAGCCAAAAGCAGCTTCTATAGCTTACAACAGCTGTTCGACATATACATACGCAAGTTGGCGTAACATATGACATACATATATTATTATATAATAAAATAAAGTGAAAATGAGCTCTAGTAGTTCCTTAAATTTTTCGCTTATTTCCATTGTTAATAAAACATCATTTTCCATTTTAAACATTCAAAATGACGTTGAGAAGAAACTAACAGCTACACACACATATGAATACTGCAAGCTGTTTTCTTGCTACAGTCCGGAGTATGAGCAACAAAAAGCAGCTATGGAAGCAGCTTTTTAAAAATCTTGGACAGATCTAGGGTCAAATAGCAAGCACGAGAAAGCAGCTTTTTGGTTGCTTTGGACACACAAAAGCATACCAAAGCAGCTAATAGCAGCTATAGCAGAAATTATGAACAGAGCCCGGAATGAAATCTTCAAGGAAGGTATGTGGCGGCTCCTCCAGGAAACACGAGAATGAGAACGCGGGGGGAACTTGAATGAATATTTTTTGACGACAGATATGGGCTATCGCACGTTGCTACCCTACATTCTTATTGTTGGTCACAGCATGACCACCGCCACAATTTTGGTCAACAGGAGCAAACTTTGACTAAGAATTTCTACGCGGCAGATACCGCAATTCTTCGGTCAAAGGTGATGTTAACGAGCTGAATTCTACTGAACCATATTCCGGTGGAGTTGAATACCTAACGTTGGTGAATGTAATCACACGACTGCGAAGGACTTAGACCAATAAGTCGCGTACCCTTTATTCTCAAAAGGTTTTAAAGTATTCGGAATATTCGGCTACCACCTCCTCTAAACTTGTTCAGCAATGCCGTAACGAACTAGCCAGTTTGAGCGGAGCGGCTCAAAGTTACTGTGATTTGGGTCCCGGGGCATAGAGGCATAATGGGAAATGAGCGGGCTGATGAACTGGTCAGGTAGGGCTCCGCTCTTCCCGGCTCTTTTACGGAACTAGTCCACATTCCTTTAGGACTTCCAGGCAGCAGCTAACTCCAGATGGAAAAGCCTAACCACCAGTCAGACGTCTCCAGAATCACGACGATCAGTACAGGTCTCTGCCAATTGGGGATCATGCAGCCAAAATGGGCATTCCGTTCAATGTACACTGCCGCAGCTGCCAGGACACTAAGGAGCGAGAGTCGCACGTTCATTTGCTTTGCTAATGTCCGGCTTTAGATAGAGCCCGAGAGCGAGCACTAGGCAAACCCTTCTACGGGGACCTGATGAAGATTTCAAGGAAGAAAGTTGGAGAGTTATTACTTTTCCTAAACAGCACAGGGTGGTTATAACGATTAATTTTTCTCACATTCATCTTTTAAATTTCCCAGTCACAACAACCCCTAACACCCAGGTTTAACACGAGTTTGTAGTTCCAAAACGGTCTCTGATATAATTGAGCTCTGTCTGGAGGACAGGGCTCCCACTTAAACCAACCAAACAACCATTCGGAATAATCCCAAAATACCCCGCAACGGGTATTCGAAATCACTGCATGCTTATTTAAAAAGGATACGGTCTTACATGATGTAGTGTAAACAATTAAAAAAACACTTATATTACTTATCCTTGACATCATCATCAATGGCGCGAAAGCCCAATTCGCGCACTGGCTTCCTGAAGTTGTCGCCTCCAATCGTCTCGATCCAAAGACCGCATCCTCCAGCTGCTAATTTTTAAGATGGCTTCGCAATCTTCATCAACCGAGTCTTCTCGTGTTTTGCCTACTATCCTGTTACCACTCGGTTTGCCTTTAAGAGCGCGTTTGCGGATTCTTCTATCTTCTAATCGCTCTACATGGCCAGCCCACTGTAGTTTACGTAGCTTGATGAACGTTGAAGCTTCTGGCTCTTCTTAGAGTTGATGCAACTCATGGTTGTATTTTATTCGCCAGTCCGTTCCTTCCTTCATAGGTCTCAAAATTATTCGGATGACCTTTCTTTCGAATGCGTTAAATACTTTTTGGAAAGTTCGCGTTAATGTGCACGTCTCGCTGCCATAACAGAGCACAGGTCTTATATTAGTTTTATATATTTTCAGCTTATTGTTCCTGTGCACTTTTTTGGATTTCATTATTGGAAGTACCGAATAATACGTTTTATTAGTGTTGTGACTGCAATATCCCCTGGATATTACAGTCAGAAAGATGAGTCGAAAGTACGGAGAAATTTAAATGATTTGATCTGAAAAGTGGTCCCGGCATTCGTTGGAACGCCGCAGTAAGGACCGTAAGAAGAAGGTATAAGCGCCTCAGAGAGAGACGCAAATTACCTTCGAGTTTTGAGCTGAAAAGAATTAGGTATTAAGCTTCGCGGATAACTTACTGGTTCCGATTTTAGGTGTAGAAATGCAAAAAGGTTGTCGATGGTTTAGTTTTAAATAATACTTTTTTATTCTTCTTTACGTCTGTTCGTTCTGGTTTTTTACAAAATACTGCGCGCTTAATACTAGCTAACACTAAACTTATATATTAAAAAAGTGCCGACTGACACGGAACTGAGTGTTGTCTACCGCTTTGGGAAAACACTCAGTTACATGTCATTCGGCAAAACATTGCTGACATTAAGTTCCGGGTCTTGGTCTCGGTCGCACATTGCGTGAAGAAATCTGAAACTCCAAACAATTGTATTTTGTTTGTAGCTTCGACCTCGGCCGGGCAATATGAACCGGCGCTTAAGTCCGAATCCGCAAGTTAGCAATATTATTTAAAGATACTTAATTCTACCGGCATTTCCAGTAGGTCAGTAAACAAACCGAGTTATTTACGTTAATTATTACGAAACTGACCTACCGGCAATGCGGATACGAGGGGAAATCCAAACATCTGGATTTGATCAGAGAATAGGGATGCTGCTACAATGCTGGGTACAACATCCCTCCCCATCCGATGAGTTTGGATTCACCCTCATATGTTTACATCGAATCGTCTTAAAACTAGTTATTAACAATACTATCTTAATTTAGTTACTATAGCAATGTGTATTTATTTATACTAAACTATGTATGTTAACAATACGCGAACGTTATGCCATCTGTTATTTTCGCTGGGACGTCCCGGTCAACCGGAGTCTCGTATTCAGACGGAACCCGTGGTGGTGGCTCCTTTGGTTTCTGCACCCTCTGAATTGGTCTCGTGTGGACGACCGGGTGGTGTGTTCGTGGGTGAATATCGTTTGTAACGTGGGTGGTGACCTCCTTCAGCTCGATGTTCCTGGCTAGGTTGTTCGCTGGTAGTATGTAATGACTTTTCACTCGGTGTGTATGAAGAAGTCGTAGACCAATCAAACAGACCGCTAACAGTAGGACCAAAAACGTACTTATTCCAATTATGGAATAGCGGTGAAACTCGATTTCGCTCCTTTGTTCGCTCATCCTCCTCGTGCTTAATGTTCTCGCGAATTCATCTTGTAGCTCTTCTAATGATTTGCGTCCCTCGGCCAAGGACTCGGCAATGTTCTTATGATTCCCTACCTGGAGTGGTAAGAGTTTCCGGGGCTTCTGGGTTAGATCTTCCACGTCGAATTCTGCCAAACTCTGTTTCATAGCCTCCGACAACTCTCCGTAGGCAACCCTTGGCTGTTTGTACTCCGTTGTAGTGTATAACGTTTCCTCGTATGGCAGCCTCAACTCTCTGTTGCTAAGCTCGCAGGGTTGTAACAATTTCAAAAAACCAAAGCTAGTCAGGTTTGCGATGTAATGCTCACCCTGATGTTCGACTGACAGGATAAGTGGATTCTTCATTTTGTAACGCCACTGGTTACTGGCCTCCATTTTCATCAACACTCCTTCAGTCGCCAGTACAAAGATGAATGTTGTAATAGCTCAACCAGGCAATCTGGACTCCCGTTGTTGAGTATGGGTCCATTGTGGCGACATGTATTTACTGACGAGGTGGCATTGTAGCCTACACCTGTGCACTGCGAGTAATCCCTCTGGGACATTGTAATGAAGGCGCTATGCGACTCTGTTTCCGCTATGTATGGTATTCGTGTCTGCAGCATCAGATCCCATCGATCGTTGAGTTTCTTCGGCAGATAATAGATTTTGTTTATCGAATAAATCGCTGGGTCGGGTAGTGGAATCTCTATTTTGACTAAAAGATCGGAACCATCTAGCATCGTTGTTGTACGAGCAGCTTGATGTAGCGCATATAGATTTCGGGAGAACGGCTTAGTCTTTGCCGATAACAACAATTTTTCAAGCATTGCCGTTATGTCCGTTATGTCAAAAATGAATGGATGCAGCCTGTTGTTGTACAAATCATTCAGGATTCAACGTGTTGAGCTGGCTATATACCTTATGCGCATCGTCGCTGTCCATCGTGCCGAAAGCCCATTTGGCAAACTTTCCGAGGAACTCTATGGCTCTCCGGGGTCTTCGCAGGTTAAAAATGTGTCATACATGTTCGCTGTTTTGGCGTAGATTCTTAATGATTACTGCCGTCTCCTTCACCATCTGAAGGCACATCCTTTGGAAACCGTTTACGCTGGTCACTGGAACGTGGATATCTTCTCGAAGTTGATGATGGCTGGAGAGCGAGTTCATCTTGAAGTGCTGTTGGCCATGTTGATATTTTTTTTTACAAGCAAATTATTTATTATTTACTAATAATTGACACTTTTTACATTCATTTCATTATTTTTTTAAAAATATTCATAATTTTTTGTTTTTTGTTTTTAACTTGTCTTATTATTAAATTCCTACTTCTAATTAATTTATTTCTTTCCGTATGTATTTCTGACTTAATTTGATTTTAATCTATATGCAAGGTCATTTATATATATTTTTTTTTTAAATTGTATGCTTAACATCTATTTCTCTTGCATTTTCCAAATTTATTTATTTTCACATTATCGTTTTTTAAATGTGTTTGAACAAAAATTTTCAGTTCGTGTTATTTAATATAGTGATAGCAGCGTTATTAAAGATTTGCCATTGCTTATATATAAAAAAAAAAGAAACTTAATGATTATTTATAATTTAGAAAACGGAAATTACTTGAGTATATGTTGTTTTTTTTATGTTTGTGTGTGTGTTAAATTGATGTGGAGCGAGTATAGTTTTCTTATGTATGTATTGTTAACCTGAAAGAAAATAAAATTATACCGAATGACATTCGATTATTTTGGCTTTGGGCTTGAGATACGTTTTGTTACGTATGTTGCCCGCCGAGGACTTAGCTTTTGTGCGCTTAAGATTATTGAAGACTGGAACACGGTCAGTGTTTATAGGAAAATCGTCAGGAGTGTTTACAGTAGGTATCCATAGTTTATTTGGTTTCACTTTTGCGAAAGTGTTTCCGTTGTGAATACCCGAACTGAGTTTCTGAGATTTCTCTAATAAATTTCCCTTTGAGACTGGTACTCGCGGCTGCGTAACTTTCTGTGTACGAGCTTGAATGCACCGGACTCTGCCTTGCTGATTCAATTGCGTCAATCTCTTAAGTGGAAATTTCGCTGCTATCTCGCGTTCGTCGTTGAGAAGTATTAGGGTTTTGGTAGTCGTATCTATTACGGATCGGTTCCATAAAAAATCCCGACCTAAAATTCCATCGGCTGGAATTCCATTCAGATCGTCTACCAAATGCCATTTTGTTCTGAAACGTAGCTTAGGGTGAAGTCCTATTAGAGCGGTGCCTAAGGTTCTACTTAAGCCACCAAATACTCCACCTAACTGTCTTCTTTCGTGTTTGTCCATCTTTAGAAGGGTCTTCATCGCCGATTGACGTAAAAGACTCGTATCGGCCCCCGTGTCCACTTGCACTACAATCTTGCCAGATTTTGCTAGGGAACAAGGGAACTCGATGAATACATCGTCGTCGATGTCCTTCGGTAACGTGCTTAGGGTGGATTTTTTAGTGCAATCCATACCCTTCCGTTTTTTGTGCGCACGTTTTAATCGTCTGCGCGCCGGACAAACTGTTGGTTTTGACTCACATCCGAGTACATTCGTTCGGATAAATATGTAGGTGAGGTGCAAGAGCTGAAGGAAACTGGTACCCAGGCTTGAGTTCGTGCTCTCCCGGGGATTGTTTTGCTCCCTTTTTCTAGCCCTTTTTATTTTTTGATTCCTACGATGTGTCGTTTTTTTACTAACTGAATTTATCGTATTGATGCTTATGTGTTTATTGTTAGTGTCGATACTAACATTTTTGGGGTTTGAACTTTGAATATTATTTTTCGGAGCGCAGCGTTGTTTGTCGAGCTGGTCCTCTAATCGTTTTCGGTAATTTTCCAAAAAACTTCTTTTGTGAAAACAAGTATCCTCGCTATGACCTAGCCTTGAACACCATTCACATTTTAACTTGGTAATGTGGTTTGGATTGGAGTTTTGGACTGCCTGTATTTTCAAACGAGGAAAATCGGTTTTCTTGTGAAAGATTTTCTTTTGGTTTGCGGTTTTAAATTGACCGCTATTTTGAAATGCTAACGATGTGTGATGCCCAGTTTGTATGTGGTTAGGTGAGTTACCTATGAAGTGTTGATGGGCCTGTGAATTTTGGTGTGTTTGTAGTAAACCAATGGGATGAGTGTAATCTATTTGGGGCAATGCTCCTGGGCCTTTAAAGATCACATGGTGATTGCAATTTATCCTCAGCGAAATACTGACGGCTTGCTCTACTAGTTCGTCGAATGATTTTTCGGTGCTAGTGAGCATGGATTGCCGGACTACTGGATTGAGAAGACCCATTTTAAAAATCCTTATAACCGACTCGTTTATTTCGGATAGTAAGGGCACTGAGTCTGCAGTAGTATATTGGTCATCGATAATTTTGTGAGCTGTCGTCCTAAGACTCTCCAGACGCCTTGAGAAACCTATAATGTCTTCTGTTGCTGTCTGGTGTGTCATCCTCATCTCCCACAATACCCTATCGAGCGTTTTAGTTGTACTCGTATAGTAGTACTCGTGTTTCCTATCCGTTTGATTCGGAGTTCGGATTTCATTAAAAATGGGAAGAATTGGAGAGACTGGCTCACTAGTTGCTTCGTAAGATGACATTTTTGGAAAAAAAAAAGTAGAAATTTTCACTGGTGCTAGTATTTTGTAACCAGCTACGAAGCGGCTCAGTATTTAAACCAGCTACCAACTTTGAGATTGAAGAGGCTGTTATGTAAAACTTTAAATAGTATGTTGTTTTTGAATTAAAATTTTAGAAATTAGAAAATTTGATTGTGTGATTAACATTGAAAAAAAAAAAAAAAAAAAAATCAAATTGTTGTCATACGAATTTGTAATGAGAAATCAATTTAATCGTAAGCGAGAATTACTAACAGTAACGCTAGGTTATGAGTAAAACAATCTGTCTGAAATTGCGAGTCTTCTAAATCTTCCTCTTCACAATAACAATCAGAAATGTTAGACTCGTAAGTGAAAGATGTAGTGAAATGTAGATTCTACTTGTTAGTATAAACACTAACAAGTCACAATCCGGCTGCGCCAATGTTGTGACTGCAATATCCCCTGGATATTACAGTCAGAAAGATGAGTCGAAAGTACGGAGAAATTTAAATGATTTGATCTGAAAAGTGGTCCCGGCATTCGTTGGAACGCCGCAGTAAGGACCGTAAGAAGAAGGTATAAGCGCCTCAGAGAGAGACGCAAATTACCTTCGAGTTTTGAGCTGAAAAGAATTAGGTATTAAGCTTCGCGGATAACTTACTGGTTCCGATTTTAGGTGTAGAAATGCAAAAAGGTTGTCGATGGTTTAGTTTTAAATAATACTTTTTTATTCTTCTTTACGTCTGTTCGTTCTGGTTTTTTACAAAATACTGCGCGCTTAATACTAGCTAACACTAAACTTATATATTAAAAAAGTGCCGACTGACACGGAACTGAGTGTTGTCTACCGCTTTGGGAAAACACTCAGTTACATGTCATTCGGCAAAACATTGCTGACATTAAGTTCCGGGTCTTGGTCTCGGTCGCACATTGCGTGAAGAAATCTGAAACTCCAAACAATTGTATTTTGTTTGTAGCTTCGACCTCGGCCGGGCAATATGAACCGGCGCTTAAGTCCGAATCCGCAAGTTAGCAATATTATTTAAAGATACTTAATTCTACCGGCATTTCCAGTAGGTCAGTAAACAAACCGAGTTATTTACGTTAATTATTACGAAACTGACCTACCGGCAATGCGGATACGAGGGGAAATCCAAACATCTGGATTTGATCAGAGAATAGGGATGCTGCTACAATGCTGGGTACAACATTAGCTAGCATTTATTTCCTTGACATAGAGGTTGCTTTTAATAACGTTTCACTTGCGAGTATAAACAGCCTACTGCTATCTATGTCAGCGCAAACCAAGACTTGCAATTGGCTTGAATTAATGCTAAAAAGCAGGTTTATTTAATTCGAACTACGAGAGTTTTTTAAGTCAGTCTTTAGAGTTACTCCACATAGAGGTGTAATATCACCCCTATTTTAGCTACTGTGGTCAAAAATATGTTTGTAGAAGTTGCTGGCGGCGTGATCATTCTCGTTTCTGGAAAGACTTTCAGACAATGAGTAGTTTGATGGAGAGAGTCTCAGAAAACTACGAAAATGGGCCAGTGACAGCATTTCTCTAAACCGTATTGGTCCTCTTCACGATGATTTCTTACTGCGAAGTGATGAGCTTCTTTCGGTCAGCGCTAAATATTTCGGAGATTTTTCTTCCAGATACGAAACCTACGGCTCAGTCTTTAAAATTATTCAACCCTTGAGATTCTCCATCTGACGGTTAAGATAGCTTTTTTCTTAAATTCACAACATACGCTGTAATGTCTTACAGTAGTTAAAAATCGGTCAAAATCGGTGTGGGAAGGAAAAAAAGTTTGGATTATGAAGTTGGAGATGCCTTAGGAAGGAAATAACGGTGGACGTTAGACTTGAACCATTTAATGCTAAACCGCTCAGGGAACACAGGATAGACATACATTCCGTAACCGCGTCGATCGAGTTATGTGTGGTTGCCTATTCTTTCCAATATGAGAAAAATAGGCTTAACGGTTTACCTGAGTACCGTCAGCACCAAGGCGAAAATATAAATAAATGAAGTAATGCGACGTAATTCCTCACTACATTTGCCGTTTAGATGCTGAGAGCTTCGACATTTCTGGGGTGGTCAAGAGAGTCTGTAGAGGTCGTGATAGTTCCATACTCCGATAAAACGCATCATTTCCTATTAAATTAAATTATGTTATGCTTGCATTAGGAAGATCATCTTCTCTGCACCTGTCCACCTCTATCCACTAGGAGAAAAACTCACCTAGGAGCTTATTTCTTCAACAGTCTCAGTGACCTTGCCGCAACGGAGGTTACGAGAATCTAACATTATAAGCTCTAAATGGTTTAGCGAGTAGGACCGGATTAAATGATTCTGTGGTAACACAATGGACCTTTTTGGTCAAAGTGTGTCTGGTATTCTTACAGACAGCCACGCGTACCTACATACCTAGCTACCAAAAGCTGCAAATGTGTTTTAATGTTCATATAAACAGCATTTTTTAACAATATATGATAATTTCCTGATTGAGTTTTATAGCACTATTTAAAGAGAGACAAAACTAATTTTAAGCCTGTCGACTACGCCCTCTCTACAACTGAGTGTAAGCAAAAGAATTGAATTTTGGGACTTTATTCATTGCTTGAAGATTATAATTTGATTTTGATATCATACATTGAACTACGTACCTGATCGGTGTCAATTATTTGAATATCACTAAAAATTTAGAACTGATTGATCCTGGATAATGCTGGAAGGACGGTTTGGCGACTGGGACCATCTGTACCAGTTATTGAACATCGATGCTTACGAGCCCCAGGCCAACCAACCGTTCCAGTTCGATGTTACGAGCAGCAGACCAACAAACCGTTCGAGCTACCTGCTTTCTTTTTCCTTCTTCTTGTCGCGATCGTCGAGCGGAGTAGACATTACCCTTTTTTTGTAATTTAAAATTAGAGTAAAGTTGAAAGTATAAGCAACATTTGTAATCGCAAAATAAATTTAAACTAAAATTTATCCAGATCCTACAACCAAAACAATAACTTCTTTTATGATCACTGACTATTTTACTACTTCTCTGCCATTTCTCTTCTATAGTCAAGAATATGATTTGTCAGCTTTTAAGTTAAACGTGTTTATTTCATGTGCTTTCTTTTGATAGTTAAGACTTCCCTAGAGGTTCTATCTCGATAATAAATTTGTCTACTCTCATATTACAATATTTGTATCTTTAATAGATGGCACGTTCGTACAAAAGACAACATAGCGCGGGTCAGAAAAGACCAGGCGAAAGCTGCAGAAGAAGAGAAGGAGAGATTACGACGAATTTCTTTGGCGGTAATTATTTTGAAACGATATTACGCAATGATAGAAAATTAATGAAGAACTTTCTCTTTTTAGGACAAAGAGGCCAGGATCAATCTTCTCAGACAAAAAGTGAAAGACCACTCGGGAGTAGCGCCTGCAACATCCGAATATGGAAGTACTGAATCGGAACATGTGAATTTATTTGCACGTATCGAAAGTGGTACCGACTCAATAGCGAAACCCAATCCCGATCACATCAAAGAAAAGAAAGAAGAAACCGAAGAATATGAGAAAAAGATCGGTTATCTCACGTACTTGGGTCAAAATACAAACGAAGCGTTGAAAACGCGAAGCTGGTACGAAATGGCTCCGAACCGATCCGATTACGGCTCCGGGAAGCCCGAACCCGAGTCCGATATTAATAAAAAGTTCTATCACGATCCGTTGAATGTGATAAAAAAGTTCGTACCTGATAAGAAATCGGCGACACTAAATATCGCTAAAGCGACTGAATTGAAGACTCCAATCGAAATAAAAACGGAAAAGAAAAAACCCAAACATGATAAGCACGATAAAGACCGAAAACATAAATCAAAGAAAAGTAAGAAGCAAAAACGGAAGAAAAAAAAGAGTGCTTCGTCCGATGATGACTCAAACGAAGCGGAACGGATTCAACGAAAAAAGCAAATGCTGGAGAAATTACGAAAGGCACGATTGGTGCGTGAAGCTTCGGAGAAGCAACGACAGGAATTGGTTCTTAAAAAAGCGCGTGGTGAAGTAGATGAGCCGTTGCCAGAAGTTGTAAAGGAGAAGATACAACGAACAAATCAAAAATATAACAATCAATTTAATCCGGACATTGCAAAACAGAATTACGATAATTTGTAGTACTACATTCTTTTTTTTTAGCGAATTCGAATTTTTGCCGCTATTCTTACACACGCCTTCAACTGCACGTTGCATTTGTACAATACAAAAAAATGCTGTTTTTCTGCAATAAATATATTTACAATTATCCTGAGATACTTAGCACTACTCTACTATACTCTCGCTCCCCTCGCTCAGCTGCTGGGCTTTGATTCTAACTACATTTCAAAGTTTGGCGGAAAAATAATAAGGTTACACCCATACTGTTGGCAGATTTATTAGTTTATTTCCGGAGCAAAATGTTCATGAAAGCAATTAGGGAGCTAGAATTGTTTTGTGGTACACAGTTTCCATTATTCTGTTAAACATAAACGACATTAATTCAATTGTATTTTTAGTTTTTCTGATCGTTTTTTAAAAGTTGTAAGGACATTAGTTTTCATTTTGCTTTCAGCTCAAGAAGGGTAGTTCCATGATCAATTGTTTTATACCACGCTATCAGTGCGTTTTTTTTTTAAGCAAGTCTTCCTTCGGTTCTGACAGTAACAGCGTTCTTCTAGGCAGTATTACTGCTTCTAAAATCATGTTTTCTTAAGCCATGGGTAAAAGGGACATGATTCTGTGGGATTCTGAATCGTAATCTCAGAGTTAGTAGACTAAAATGTTAGGTGACTAGAATGAATCTGAACTGAGACAACTAATCTTGAACCAGTCTAGAACTAACAAATATAAAACCAACCCAAGTTTTAGTCCTGCACAATCTCTTTATTAAATTTGAATCTGTCATTAAATTTGAGTCAAAAGAAGAAAGATTGGGATGCAAGGAAGATGAAGCCATTGAAATAATGCCGAAACAAATACTAAGAACATCGAAACAGTGAAATGCACAAAGCTATTTTCATCGAATATTGGAGCATGGAGATCTAAATCTTTTGTTTTGCGCACATATTTTCCAAAGGAACGATTTCGCCGAAGAGAAAACCGAATAGTTTTTTAGATAGAAAGAAAGAAAGTGACGTATCAATGGCTTTTCAAATTAAGGACGAGAAAACTAACGTTTGTAAAGAGTGTTTCGAATGTACGGTAGATGAAAATAGAAAGTTCTTAAGTTACGCACTGAAATCCAGAGAAGGCAATACTTCTGGCATCTTAGCAATAAAAATATCAGAGAAAACCATATTCTATTTTTTCCAAATCAAGAAAGCTACTTCATGCGGAAAATTAATGATAAACATTTACTTTCTTCTCATTTACGCTGGAACTCAAGAAATCAAAACTCGACACGTGCACTA
Source organism: Beris morrisii (assembly GCA_951812415.1). Taxonomy (NCBI): domain Eukaryota; kingdom Metazoa; phylum Arthropoda; class Insecta; order Diptera; family Stratiomyidae; genus Beris; species Beris morrisii. The sequence goes on from OX638311.1 coordinate 127,143,429, forward strand.
AGCTAAATATGAAGTTTAAAATGAGGAAACCAGAAGAAATACTGAAGCTGCATTAAATCCAAGACATAGCCTACGATTACAAAAAAGAGATAAGAAGTTAGTTCAAGAACACAAAAAAGTGTTTCACAATCAATCTTCAACACTGTTTATCAACACCGGTATTTGAATCATCGGTGGTCTTCTAATAAGCGACAGCTATGGACACGATACGATCACAGGTGAATCCATCAATTACATCTGGTACGAATCCATTGCTAGAATAGGTTCCATTGAGATTGCTTCCTCCATTTATAAGGATTTTAACAGACTATCCACAAAAGGTATTTGTATTTTTTTGTGACGTTGATCACGACAAGATCGAAAAAAGAAAACGATAGCTCCATTCCCTACCCTAATTGGTACCGACTAGTTAGGAGGATTTAAAAAAGGGAAATTTGTTTAGTAGACTTTAGAATATTTCACCGCTTTGCTCAAAGACAAGTTTGTTGTCCGTAAGGTTGACAAAGAAAATATGCGCTTCAAATGGCATGAAACCCAATAGCAACATTAGAGAAAGTAGAAAGTAATAAAAATTTCAATATAGCTAAAGGAAGAACGTAATTTTTCTAATTCACGTTCTTTTTTTTTACAAGAAAACACTTAACGATGATTTCATTCAGGTGAGCTTGCGAGACGACAAAAAACTGGTTCAAAGGCAGTGCAGCTAAAGAGAAAATACAATGGTCCGAATTCAGTTCCCCAAAAGAAGAAAATAAATCACATTGATTTGAAATATAATTTTGTTGTTTATTCTTTACCATCGAATTACAAAAGTGAATATATAACTCAGTCGTTTCTGAAACAAAACTCAAAATAAACAAAATAATATTACACTCGGAAAACTTTCCTTTCAAAAAATTGTTTTCGAGTTTTTATAATTTTTATTTTTTTTGTTTCGATTAATTATTGTTCTGTTTATACTCTAGATGAAATCATATATAGAGTATCATAAGTTTAATCCAGCCCGAAACGCATAGAACCGAGCCTCGAACGAAAAAAAAAGTTATATATTATTTTGTGTTCAGTTGTGGCCAAAAACCCCAAATCCGTTTGTTGTCCGTCTGTACGTCCGTTTGCTGTCCGTCTGTACGTCCGTTTGCACGATAACTCAAGAAGGCGTTGGCCTGGGAAGTTGAAATTTTGTCACCACCTGTAAAATGGAAAAAGTAAGGGTAAGTTCGTTAATGCCCGATATCCTTCCACTCCTTCGGGTACCTCCCATACAAGAGTCCTTAAAACACGTATTCACAATTATTGCTCGAATGCTCCAAGTAAGGAACTAGAAATTTTGCACACTTAAAGTTTACAATATTTGAAGCAAAAGATCCGAATATGATGCAAATCGAATGAGTCCTTCGTGTAGCAGCCTACAAAAGTCCTTCAAAAATTTCTGCAAGTTACAGAATCCCCTATAACTCTAGTACGAGTTAAAGCAGGGATTCAAGGAATTAGTTTTATATCAAAAGTAGGACTGAGTTCATTAATTAGCGCAATCCGTCGACTCCTTCGGGTACCTCCCATACAAAAGTCCTTAAAACACGTATTCACCAATATTGAACGATAGCTTTAGAACGCTTTAAGTTACGACTTTGAAATTTTGTATACGTTGATTTTATAAAAGTCGCAGCTGAAAGTATTAATATGACAAATTTCCCATAAGTCCTTCATGCAGTTGCCATACAAAAATTCTGTAAAAATGTCCTAACTTAATTTATGGAACTCAAGAAATCGTTTAACCATCCATCAAGTAGCCACTATACAATAGTTTCTACCTGTAAATAAAAGGTCATGCAATAATTGTATGTGCACTCCTCATTCTTTTGATATATTCCCAACTAAAATATAAATCGGAGTTCAGTATTTCATCTAGAGTATCATACGATTGGCTTGCAGCCGATCGTGACTGCATTATGTTTTTACTTTTAATTCGAATATTTTTCTATAGCGCTATACAACTCACCGTGGGCCCCTCGGCAATACTCTTAAATCGATTTATTTGTTTTTATTGTTAAATTATAGTTCCGCTTCTAGAAAGAGAATTTAATTAAAAATAATCTTTAACTTCGTTTGGGCTCGAACTCTTTTTATATCTGTTTGAAAAATCCGTTAAAAAAATTTTCACCGCCTATTCATTTTCACCAGCCACAAGCATAAAATACGAACGCACCCTAATCAATTTTTGACGGCGCCCATCATAAAATCGTAAACCAGCGACCAACTTCACTTAGTGAAATTGTCGTCGAACGAAATGGTCAGTCGTCGGGTTATCTGTCGAGTTTGTGTTTAGTTTTTTATTTTTATTAATTTCTCTGTATTTTTTTTAAAAAACGTATTTATATTTTATCGTAATTTTAAAATCGTGTACAGTAAAAAACAAAATGTCCAAAAATAAAATTCAAATAACGTCCAGGGTCGAAGGTGAACGTGTAGAAATTAAGTCCAAGGTATGACTCAAAGAAATTTTTTTTTTGGTTTGTTCGTTGTTTATGGTGTGCGCTAAGCATTCCAAAAACGTTTCGGACTTATTAAAATCGAGGAGTAAATGCCACCGGATTAATTATGTTCCATTTGAAATAAGTCGGGGCGTTTTTCGATAAGCTAGAGGCGAGTGAAAGATTGAAAATAGGTGATGAAATATTTTGCGCGGAAAATGATCCGCGAAGCACAGTAATGTGCACTGAATTTTCCATATTTCAACGGTAAATGAAGGAAAGTGTTTTCAGTGCTATGCTGCAGCTTAACATTTAACGCCGATTAATCCGTTGCGGTATTATAAGTCGTTGTCTTCCGGACAGCGAACACTTCCGTCCACTCCCAGTTTTTTTTCTTCTTCGCTTTTCTTTCCACATTCCAACGGACCTGTAGCCTTTTGCACTGCGTTTGTTTTCTTTCGTTATCAGAAGATTAGTAGCAAACAATATTCGTCTAGTGTCTGATAGCATAATCTCAGATACAGGTGAAACACCTGAACAATTGTTACGCCGACTTTCTTTTTGCGAGAAAATTTTCTTACCGTTTCGTTTTTTTTATGCTTGGCAGTTTGATGCAGAGTTTCGTCGATGGGCGCTGAAAAGAAACGAGGCGAACAGTTTTGAAACGTTCTCGACAATGATCGAGCGACTGCATCGTCTGAATAATATTCAATTCTTGATTTTATATGTCGATCCGCGCGACAATGACTTGCTACCGATTAATAATGATGACAATTTCGGACGGGCCTTGACCACAGCGAAACCTTTACTTCGGATCATTGTACAGCGGAAAGGTGAGTGGTCGCGACTGAATTACGTTCGACTGAATAATTAAAATTTGCTGTTTTTCTCGAAGGAGATTGTCTTGAGGAATTGTCCGGCTACGGAACGATAAAACCACGAAACATCATTAGCAGTATTTTGGGACAGACTCCAATTAAATCCAAGGCGCCGACAATATCGAATCCGCACGATTTTCGACAGGTTTCGGCAATTATTGATGTCGATATTGTTCCGGAAACGTGTCGGCGTGTTCGACTCCTGAAGCACGGCAGTGATAAACCGTTGGGATTTTATATCAGGTAGAAAAATTTTATTTTTATTTTTATTTAAGTTTTTGTATATTTTTTTTGCGAATATCCACCACTCGACAAATGAAAAGGTTGTTCCCTGCTACCACTCACTAAGCAAATCACACAGTTAAGCAATATACAAAAATTAAACACTGTCGTCAGTCCTTGCATATTTCATCCTCGGTACGCTAGTGTCCCTCATCTCCTAGCGCAGGTCAATGCTTCATTCACGATGTTGCTGGTTTAGCGCCCGTGGTATAAAGAAAAAAAGTATGTTAGAAGCAGGTACTTGTTATTTGAACCTATACCCCAGAAGAGGTCATCTGCAAACTGAAGGACGTTATCAAGTACTTGGATTGTTTGCTACTTTTAAAGACCACACGGACTGCAGAATGAGAATCACTGAATTTTTGAGTGCAGTGCAGAGTGAGTCAAGTACAACTGGCCCTGTATAGTTTTATCGAATCGGAATTAAGACCACTCTGGATAGACAGGTCCAAACTAAATTGTTTTACAATACGCATGCATGTCAGGGGTGCTCAAGATATCGAGAGGGAATTTGAAGAGTGCAGGAAGATATTACTGTGAGTTTAGGATTGTTTTTTTTTTTTAGATTCAAGGAAAGTCAAAATAACCGAAGGAAACTGAAAGTTGTCCATTCATTGCGACAGTTCTTCCTACGTCCGAACTGGTGATTGGAACTCGAGTCGGAGTAACATGCTTCTTACCATTCGAACTAGCTACGGCCGCGGTCGAGTTCGTTGCTCAGAGAACCAGATTATTAGCACTAGACAAAAAATTTCACGCCGATTTACCCGAGTATTGGAGAGTGTGGACAACTTCATATATCTTGGGGCTAATCTAGCAAAAGACGGCAACGAAACGGAGGAAATCAAACGACGGATCATGCTAGCAAATAAAACGTATTATTCGGTACTTCCAATAATGAAATCCAAGAAAGTGCACAGCAACAGTAAGTTGCGAATATATAAAACTATTATACGACCTGTGCTCTGTTATGGCAGCGAAACGTGGACGTTAACGCGAACTTCCGAGAAAGCAGTTAACGCATTCGAAAGAAAGGTTCTCCGAAGAATTTTTGGACCTGTAAAGGAAGGAACGGACTGGCGAATAAGATACAAACACGAGCTGTATCAACTCTTCAAGGAGCCAGAAGCTTCAACGTTCATCAAACTACGTAAACTGCAGTGGGCTGGCCATGTAGAGTGGATGGAAGACAGAAGAAGCCCCAAGCGTGCTCTTAAAGGCAAAGCGAGTGGTAACGGGCCAGTAGGCAAACCACGCAAGCGATGGGAAGACTCGGTTGATGGAGACAGCAAAGCCATCTTAAAAATTAGCAGCTGGAGGACGCGGTTTTTTGGATCGAGACGATTGGAGGCGACGACTTCAGGAGGCCAGGGCCCGACTTGGGCTGTCGCGCCATTGATGATGATAATGATTGGAAATTTGGGATGTTTCACAGGCGGTCATGGGAAAACAGGGAACGACAGATTTGCGCAGCTTCAAAATTCGCGAATCTAGAAATAGTTCGATTGTTTGCCTGAAAAAAGGAAAAGTTCTTACGGAAAAAGGTAAAACAGAAAGAACTCGAGCAGGACATTGCATTTGATTTTTTTTTACTGATATTTGACAATTACTGAATAACTTGCGACGTAATTTGTAGGTTTTTTAAATATACAATTCACGTTGCAAGTTGTTCAGCACCAGTCAAATATAATTAAAATAATAAAATATAATTCCCTGTTCGAGTTTCTCCTAACCTTAATTTGTAGGTTGTCTGTGTCTGTTCTTACAGGCAGCCGCGCGTACCTACCTAAAAGAAAGTCTAAGAGCTAAACCCTATTTTGAAGTCACTATATGATCCCTTCTGCGACATAGGACAGTAACATTCTTCTGATGCACTGTAACTGTTTCAAATGTAATTTTTTTTACTTAGGCCACGGGTGATAAGTCTATGGCTAGGTGCGATTCGGACCCACGACCTCTATGTTTATCAACTAGCGCGTTTAGCCACTGTGTCTTTTATATATTTAAAAAAAAATGGTGGTTGACATAAGTCCAGTATAGCTCTGGGGCCTTATTATCAAAATGCTTCCGTCGGCGCAAAAATTATACTTGTTGTTTAATTGAATTGAATTACTTGAATGTTGATGTTGTATTCACAGACTTTTTGTCGAATTGCACGCAATTATCCTATTCTTCGGGCGGGGTGGTCAAGAAGTAGCTTTCTCACAAAGTTGTTGCATCGATGTTCGACTGATTTTTGTTTTTTCTCACCAAGTCAAACCAACCACTTGCAGTTTGGGTGTACTCTTTGTACGGCATTTATATTTCCATGCGACGTGCTTCCGACAATAGAATTGGTTCAAAAGTTAATAAGTTGATGTTGAGATGATTTGCAATATTTTTATGGAGAAAAAAAAACTACTAAAAAGTGAGAACATTGCCCTGAAATATTTTTAGTTACAGTAATTTTTTAATGCAAAGACGCAATTCAATTTAAATGCAGACATCACAAAAGTTCGTGCCGATAATTATCTCGTTCTTCACGTAAAATTTCTTACATAAACCTGTGTGTCGTGTGCATTGAACCGCATCGCTCAATTATGTTTTTTGTTCGCTTACAGAGATGGAACTTCAGTACGAGTTACTTCGAATGGCCTTGAAAAGCAGCCCGGAATTTTCATATCACGTTTAGTTCCGGGCGGATTAGCAGAGAGTACTGGCTTACTTGCCGTAAACGATGAAGTTTTAGAAGTAAACGGAATCGAAGTGTCTGGCAAAACATTGGATCAGGTTTGTTGACAATTATTACCTACTGCTCATGATGTTGAATATGAAATTGAAATTTTCAGGTCACTGATATGATGGTAGCGAATAGTTCCAATTTAATAATAACCGTCAAGCCGGCTAACCAAAGAACTTTGGCGTCACCTCGTCGCGGTTCGTTCTCACGAAATAGTCAATTGTCGAGCGGCTCACAACAAACAAGTAATACGAATACGTCCGATGAAGTCGAACAAGACGATCAGGATGAAATTGTCGATTTGACAGGCGTCACGCTTGAAGACCCGCACTATCCGTCGAAAGACGGAGTTTTACATTTATAGGCGCAAGTGTCTTGTTTTATTAAAGATTATTATTATTATGTATTATTAACTATTCATATGGAAAAAAACATATTTTTAATTAAAATAAAAATTATAATGGTTTTTTGACCTCTTGATTAAACCATCACGGAAATTGTGTAGAACATTTTAAAAATATTTTACATATTATATAAAATATATTTACATTTAACGTAATATAAATTTTTTGTATACGATTCTTTCTTTGGATTTTAAGTTGCGGAAGGTAGTAAAGATTAAACGTTAACGCAGAGTGCGTCGTTAAAGTGTTATTGTTATTCGACAGTGACGAATGGAAGATAGAGATCATAATAGAACCGAAGGTCGGAAACTCTTAAGAATGTGTCACGGGAAAGTGAATCACATAAGATTCTTTGTGTTCGTATTATTAAAAACACGTGAAAAATTCATTTGCATAACATTTCATCGTTGAAATCGACAACGTGAAGTTGAATGTGGGTGGAAGATATGTTGGATCTTGAAGCGTAAATATTGTAATTAAGTTTGTAGGCTAGCTTAGCCACTGCTCCACCGAGGCCCAACTACTTAATTATACTGTTACGGTCCTCTTCGATAGATGTCTTTCGACGCAATAAGAAGCAGAAATAACTATGTATGGTGATGATTAGGGACCGAATATTTAGGTGTCTGAGAAGTCTGTTTTAGGTTTTTCGGATATTTAAAAGAGGTTATTTTAGGTTAAATTCACATTGAATTTTTTGTGCCCACCATACTAAATGTAGTCGTAGCTATGTGTAGCGGTTCCAAGAATGCGACGGCTATTAAGCAACTATGTACAGTGAGTCAAAGTGAAAAGGTTCCACCTATAGAAAAATACTTCAAGCTATTAACTTTCTATATTAAAAGCATGTATTTATTTTAGGAGCATACATTTTTCCTGGATATCTTTGAAAACCTTTTTCAGTTTAGAGAGAACTGTTTCTCCTACTTGTCCGGAAATATGTCTTTGAAGAAGGATGTCTATTACGCCTAATTACGGGAAAAGGGTGTATTACGCATCTTTCAACTCAAGATTCGAAGTCTTCAATTTTTCGATTTTTTTCTGCAGGCCCTGGCCCGATTTGGGCTGTCGCGCCATTGATGATGATGAATTTTTCGATAAGATTTGAAAGATCTGAAAAATATGCTTTGAAGAATGCAAGCTGTCCACATATTTCTTCACTTTGTAGGGCAGATTTCGCTTTTACAATCGAAGCCGTGTCATCGACAACTAAAACTTGCATGACCTCTTTGATTCAAGGTGCGTAGCATAGTAAAGAGTAGCAGAAATCCGTGTTCTCTATCGCGTCAATACTGGTTCCGGCGGAAGAGGTACTTCTGCTAGTATTTCTCTGAACTTATGAATCCTATAAGGAGCTTTAAGAAAAACTTTCTTAATGGAGGAGATCAAAGCATTAACTTCTGGATAATGGCTTCTAATCTCTTCTGCGACACGATGGAGACCATGAGCAAAGCAAATTACGTGAAGTATATTTGGATACAGAGCTGTCAGTACTTCGCCAGCCTTCAACATATATGCAGCACTGTCTGGTACAAGCAGTAAAAGCCTATCATCATAAGTTATAGACAAGTACCTACCAATATTAGGTTTTTTAGGTTCTTTTAAATTAGCCGTATTAGGTTTTTTTTAGATTCTTTCAAATTCAGCAGAAAGACTCCAATATACTGGAATCGAAAAAGTACCAAACGCTTTCGCTCTTGGCTGCAAGAAAAAAAAATAGGTGAAAACCTAAGAATCCGGTCCGTAGTGATGATAAACGCTTTTCTGATGGGCAAGGGATTTTCATTTCTCCTGGATTTTATACTTTTTTATATTATGAGCGTTATAAGGCGATTTGGTAAATACATTGATCTTGATTTCTTTTTTATTTATACCAATTACCTTTCTTTTAACATTTCGGAAGTGGGAGAAAGCATACGTGCGTGGAATAAAAGTTCGGAAAATTAGAGGTGACTTTCAGTGGCGAATCGGACGATGTGGATAACAATGTGGATCGATGGTCCCAAAGATTGATCAACAAGGCGAAAACTATTCGTGGACATATCATAAGATGGTTTTAAATCATATGGAAGATAAAATTACTGGAGACTTGCGAGGCTTTATGATTTTGCGGTGTTGTTAGAGGAACTGACAACGTATTTCCACGCTAAACTGTATAAAGGCGAAAATCGGTGTTGAACATGCGGTAAGGACGACCGGCAGAGTTGAAAGTATTTTCGCTAAAGAGGCCAGAATTTGAAAGTTATGGCGAAGACTGAAAACACTGTATTGTGTGGTTTTAGTGGTTGGAACAACGACGGCGTTAGGCGAAACTGAAATTGAGTTGAGAAAAATAAGTATTATAAAAAAACCTGACGTGATGGGTTAACACTAACATTACGTTATCAGCGACCCCAAATTAGTTAGGAACACTACTCAATCCACAAAATCATGTCGCCCCGTATAACCATGAACTACGTTATATTAAATTATGTGCACGATTCGAAACAAATTTAACTGATCTGATATCACATAAATATATATTTGTAAAAATAGGCAACAAAAACAATTGACTTAAAAACCGCTTACCGTCTACGTATCATAAATTCGTATTAAATCACCAAAATCCATCGCATAATTCGTTACAGGACATCGTTTTTGATTTTGTAAATGATTAGCTATGCACTTCCAGCAATACACAAACCTATTCGAATTATAAAAATCAATCAAAATGGCAATCGAATCGTTATTTATCCGAAAATACTCACCCTGATACCGAACTACTTGTTGGAAGCGTTACTTTCTGCAAACATATCGGACACATTCCAATCATTTTCGTATCGATAACTTTCCGACACATTTTTGGTTTTGGGATGTCGGTAATTTTCTGCTTGTTCGCACTCGAATACCAAAGTTCGATAAATTGCAAGAAAAATGCTAACACTTCGACGCCTTTGAGAAGAAATGAACTGTGAAGTGTATGTAATACACGTTTTAGTCGAGAAATATTGGACAAAGTGGTTTTGTTTTACCTTAACTTATCTTCGCGTTCTTTCGGATCGGAATATGTTAGCGACATATTTAGTGCCGAAAGAATTGGCGAATGTGCATTCACCATTTTCATAATGTACGAGAATAGTTGTATTGTTTTAGCGCATTTATACGCGGCCGAGATTAATGTGAATGTTCTAATATACGGGCTCTGAGTGAGTAGCTCGAATTTTTTAAGTTTTACTTCAACGTACGGCATAGTAATGGAAGTTAGGAACGATAGAGTTTTAGTTATTTTCAGACAATTGCCATAGTGACCGTGCGATCGTTGTAGTCCGTAAAATGTCTCTCCGAACGATGTATCTGAAAGAAACAGAAAGGATTGATTTTCATTTATGATATTTATTTTCTTCCAGTGTGCGATTTTGAGTTTAAAGATGTTAAAATTCGGGATTTATTGATTTTGTCTTTTCGGGATTTTGAGTGTTGGCATACTGCCCTCTTCAAGTCATGATATCGCAAGAAGTACACTATAAATCAAGTTAAACAAAGACGAAAGCAGACAATATATAGAAGTAGAAAATACAGAAAAAACTGGAACTGAAGTGTATGAAAGACAAGAGATAAACAACGACTGACTAAACATAATTAACTCTTATCTCCTCGATGTGTCCTTCATTATCAGAATGAGAACTTTTGGACATCCTCTCGTAAAAAGTTATCCCTTAAAACGGGGCACCCAATCTACCCACCAAAAAGTGAACGCTCAAAGGGCTCAACCCAATGAACCCTCCAAAATATAATTTAATATAATTTATTTAACTTAGTAGCTCGAAGGGCTTGTGAGCTGAGCGCCTTCAAATGAGTTTGCGTACAACGGAAGAGAGCAGACCTGAAACCTTAAATTTCAGTAATCTCGAAAGAACCAAATAGGACAGATAGAAAGTGATTAACTAAAAATTAATGCGAGGAATGATAATAACTATTTTAGTATTTTTAATTTAGTTTTATTCATCAAATTCTCAGCTGATGGTGTTTTGCCTCTTTTGTTATTGCATTCAGAGAAGAGACCGTTTGATTCTTCCATTTGCCAAGAGATCATCATTTTTGGTCGAAGGCTTTTACACGGGATGTTTTCCTACTGCGAAAGTGAAACGACGATCAGTTTTATTAAAAAGTGAATGTGTAATACCATTTTCCTTGGTAACTGCAGATCGTGTAGGGGAAGAGTTGTCAATAATGTGATAATTGAATGATTGAATAAAGCAATTTATGTAGTTGTTGTGTTTTTACTTGAAATCCCAGCGAACTTCTAGCTCGCAACAATAGCGTAGGTATAGGTAGTCCACTTTTTTTAGGATAGAGAAACAAATTTATTTTCTGCTTCATAAAAAAGCATCCCAGGTTCTTGATTCATGAAAAATTTCTCTATGATGTCAGTATAAAAATAATTCACTTAACGACCTTTTTCAGAAGCAGCAAACCTTAGAATTTGAAATCTCTAATTATTTATTTTGTGACTTGTGCACCTTTTACAGCATATATATTAGTTTAGCATCTGTGATTAATAGTCCGTAAGCCTCTCATACTTGGTACTGTCTTTTATATTAAGGATATTGCCGCAGAAAAATGACGGATTACGTCGTGACTTTAAGGCTCAAATGCACTTTTTACGAGATCATCATAATCAGAGTTACTGAATACTTACCAATGCGAATAGTTTATTTTGTATCGATTCGTAGGTTCGCTATGCAATTTTTCAGTGTAGTACGAACCCGGGGTATACTTGGGTTTTAATGTATATAGATGTGTTACGATGTCCGCAACTTTAAGCGAGTCTGCATAAAAGCAAACAAGAAATTTATTGTACGCGAGTTGCTTTTTAAAGTAGCAGAGAACCATAGAGCTACTGGAGACGACAAGCCACCGGTTTTGTATAAAGCGCTTTGAAGGCAAAAACACGATGAGAAGTGAGACAAAATAGGGTCGTTGTTGTTATTTTAGCGTGAGAGTGAGTGAGACAGAACAGGTTCGTTATGTCAATTGTTGTTGCGTGCAAGTGAATGCAACGACGTCCGCCTTCAACTCAATCGCTGCTTGTCATCTCCAGTATATATATCTCTATGCAGAGAACAAACATAAACCGATGATTCTTTCGTATGCTTGTAGTGGAACAGTGCAGCTTACTGCACAACTTAGCGCCATTAAAGTTACTCGAATTATCAGCACTGAATATTTTGCTTGTGGCACTGAACTTTTTTAATGCACCGATGAAGGCTGATGCCGTTATATCGAAGACTAGCTGTAGGTGGACCGTTTTTCCAGAGAACTATACGACAACCAGATTCACGGTCATTTGAGCTTAGCATTTACAGTTTAAAAGCTAAAAGAATTTTATAGTCATAGGATAATATGCTTAAATAAGAAAGTTGCTGAAGAAATAATTTTTGTGGATATTTTTTAGGAAATTAAAAACAGTAAAACAGCATTTTCGCTGACGTGTGTGCCTTTTAACGTTTTAAAACTATTCAAACAAACGTCGAACCTAATTTTCAGATATTTAAAAGAAAAACTTGGTTCTCCGCATAATTTTCATTCATTTCCTTCTGGGGTTGAAGTATCAGGCGATTAAGCAAGACGAAAAAGTCACCCCATCCAACACATATTAAGCTGTTGGGTGAAAAAAACTACAGTCAAGTAGACTCGTACAATCCAATTGGCTGAGTCTGCCTAAGAGCAGGATGTGCTATAGTCTGTTTAACGACATGGAAATATCATCCGTGATTCAAAGTTCACCAAATTGGTGAATACTCTTGTGCCAGCGCTTACTGAGGACATTCACAAGTCGTCCGCTTGTTACGGCAACCATATCTGTGACTGGTCGCGTTTTCGTGCAAACCAGACCAGTCTGAATAGAGAAAAAAAACAGTTTGGTCGTAAGCATAAACGCAAACCAAGCCAGTCCATTTGGACTGATTTTGGTCTTGATTTTGGTACGGACCAAATGAAACCAAACCAGTCTCGTACTGTGAAAATGCGCACATAAATACAAGACCGAAAAATACCAAACTGGTCTATGTGGACTGGTGTGGTCTGCACGTAAACGCGACTGACTCTAAACGCGACCATGTATTTTGTCTCACTATGATTTATAATTGTCTCAGTGACGTTCCAGAAGATTGAGCATATTCCAATTGTACGGTGGTTTGCCATAAAATACCAAACAAATAAGGGCGCCGAAATTGTGCATGTGATTGCATCTGGATGGACGGCCTGATATATATCTCTATGGGCCTGATGTACCCGGCCGGTGGTTTCACATAGAAGTTCTTAAAAATAAATAGTTACCATGTCCGAAGAAATAAACATACTGTAGGATGCCATTAGCAAGCAAACTAATCTCATCCAGCGATTGTGATAGAAAACCAACTTTTCCACGTCCGAGAACATCTAAAAACTAAAATTGCGTGCAGTAGATTTTACTCGAATAGTAAACAAAAAAAAAGAAACTGGCAAATACCTCGAATATTCTGTTTAATGCCGGGTATAAAGTCTTGTCTAACGATTCCGCCGCTATTATTTCAAATATTGACGGTTTCGGTTGTAAATTCGGAGTAAAATTAGCGCTATTCGCCATTATTTACAGCAATTAATGCATCAATTTACCAAAATGATATTTGAATGTTTGCACTTTGTACTTTGACGTTTTTAATTTTCTCTTGACATTCTCCTTTTTGTACATTTCTTAAATCCAAAATTTCCTCGACGAAGGAAAATGTTTATATGGCAGCACTCACCACACGGTTTTTTTCTTTCAGCGTATTCGGAGAGATCTTTAAAACTCACATAAATTCAAAGAAGAAGACATCAGCGAATTGTCAAACTGAGGTGAGAATTTTTTAAAGGAGCAAATGAGTTGGTAATTTGTCTATGCGAATTAAATTTTTGTGTATAAGGCTGTCAATTTGAACCGGATTGTATAGTTTATAATAGTTTTAGACGAGGCTATAATTCGTTTAAATTATAAAAACAATGAACTATGATTTGGACTTGGACTTCGACAATACCTGCCGTGTTTGTCTGATGCATCATGAGAAACTTTTGAATTTGTTTACGACTCAAATCGTCGATGGATACATCAAAACAATGCCAGAAATTGTTTATAATTGCCTCGATATTGTTGTAAGTATGGACTTTGCTTACATTTCAGACTTTTGCGTGGAAATTTTGCAGCAATGTTCATTAAGTTGAGCCGACCTCGATTGTGTCACTCTTCATTCTACTCGTCAAGAACTACTTTGCCGCAATTGGTCCGCTCTTTTTATTGTTACCCTGGCGCAATTTTAACAGAATCATTTTTTTCTTATGATTCTGGTCTAACTAAAAACCAATTACAATCTTAATCTCGTTTTCCTGGCACTTGTCGATTGGGCACGGTGTACTAAAAAGAACTTTTCAGATAGCAATACTGAGTAGCGAGAAGTGCAAAGCCCTTCGGGAATGCTCGACGGATTTACAGTGATGTAAAATTCTCTACGGATGGCTCACTGACTGAAACGGAAAGTATGCCTTAATCTTTCTAGCTGAAGTAGACGCGATTTAAAGATTCCAGCAGAATTGATTGATGGGAAGGAAATTGAATCTGCTTTGTAGTGATATTCAGGCCGCTTTGCATGCCCTCATTAGTCCAACCGTCTTGTCAAAGATGTTACGTGAGTGTAGGGTTCGAATAAACTCTGTTACAAAATAAACACAAAAAATAAATACAAAATGATTTACAGCTCTTGGGGAGGGGGGGGGGGGTGGTTGTTTGGTTGTGACTTCATCCAGCAACCCGTTTCCGCAACTCTTCCAACGACAAGCTTTCCAGTTTCGGGTGAGAAATACGAATTTGATGTGAACGAATGCCTTGGAGTGAATATTTTCACTTGAAACGAAGAATAGGTATTGGGGAAGAGTGGGCTAATTCCTCCTACGTCCAAACTGGTGGCAGAAATTCAAGCGGGAGCGACTCGCTTGCTGGCGTCCGGGCTAGCTGCTTCTTCAAAAAAATCAGACCATAAACCCTAGGTATGCGCAAAAAAATCAGTCGTGATGACTTACAGTATAAAAATATATGGGATATACGTTCCCATAAGTGGTGAAAGACAGAAAAGCTCAGATTTGCGCCAGTTTACGACTTGGCAGGGCGCTCTGGTGGTTTAGCTCCCTGTCTGCCCCCTCTTCCTCAATCACAACATTTCACGCCGAATGCTACGAGCCAGGGGTTCGCCGGGATTTCGAGTAAAAGACAATTCGATTAAAATTAATAAAAATAACGTTTTATTTATTCGCATTCAAATATCGGTCTATTTGCAACTCTTCCCGATTTCATCCACAACGCGTTCTATTCGCTTTCAATGTTCGCCCTACTAGCAACGCTTCCCGATTTCATTTACTATTCGATCGAAATCGCTTTACAAAAACTTTTGCGTAGAACCTACCATCGACTCGCTTTCATAGTAGAAAACTCATTAACTCTCATTTGTGACCAGCTCCGCGACGCTTATATAGATAGAGATAGATTCTATCTGAGAGATTCCTCCTAGCACCATGACCAGTGGTCTATTGTGCTATACCTCGTAGATCTTTCTCCAGTTTCATCCTAAAGGTTCTCACTCAGCTTTATTTCTCTTAGGATTTTATCTAGTTGGTGTAGGTCTATTTTTGCGATGGTACTATGGTCCACAAAGTGCTCTCTAAGACATTTGTGTCGCAGAGTTGCGATTGCCTCACAACAACACAATGTATTCAGAGGTTTCTGCCTGCAGTTAGCAGAACCTGCAAAGGTTATTAGTTATGATTATTATTCTGTTAAGATGATCTTTCAAGCGCGAATGGCCCGTGAGTATTCCGGTTATTGCCCGTACTTTGTTTCAGCTCTTATATACTGCATGTGTTGAGTCGAGACATTTCCAGCATATTCGGTTGTATGAGTGGAATATTCGAGTAGTGTGTAGAGGTGTGCAGAGTTCTATGCTTTTTTAATTAGATATTGCAACGTGGCCAATCAGATTTTTTTCTCTGGAAAAAATGTCATGATAAATGTATTGTGCGGATTGTAATAAAAAAAAATAAATAACAATGTCATAGCACCCTATTTCTATAAAGCAAGTCTAGTGAGAAACTAGTTTAAAAGGTATTTTGACTGGAAAACCATTGGAAACGTGAGAAAAAGTGTTTCTGAATGAATCGTGGACGACAAATATATCGCAATTAAGTGATATGATGATATGATGATTAATGAAAAGGGAAGAAAGAAATCTAGACACATAAAGTAATATGAGCATTTTTTTTAAAGAATTTTTATCATTAATTTATAAAATATGTATTATTACAGATTTTATCGATTGTTACATAAATGGTTCTTATTGATACCGAATTATTTTACAGAAGCTTCGACAACTTATTTATCAAATAGGTTTTTGTTGAGCCCATGGTCTTGGTTCAAATTAATTCGTTCGGCAAATTTTTTACTTGTGCTTTTTCCACATGTGAAGTAATGTACAGCTCTATAGTATGGAATCCACATCATAACTATATTATTAATTTAATCGAAGCCGTTCAACGTGTTCTCTTTTTTATCGTCATCATATACCATATCGACTTGTCTCATTTCAAAACCTAGTCAGTGCTTTTTAACAAATTTTAAAGGAGAGATCGAAAACCTATGTTTATTCAGCCTTCAAAATAAATAATAAAATTCTAACATATAAGAGCTCTTCAAGATAAAGCCACATTTATTTATGAGGGCTGACATAAAAGAGGTTTTTGAGCACCATTTTTTTTAGAAAGGACTTACTAGGTTTTGAAATGGGACAGCCGATATGTAGGCTACAATTCTTGAATTGTAGCCCACATTTATCGCTACTGTTATCACTACACCTTTATCCTTTAACCACGCGACGCACTTACCTTCACCAATGTTTTTTGTACAACCTCGTGAATAGCGTTGCCGGAATTCTCCTAGTTGAAGAGTTATCATACAGGACAAGTACAGTTTCAACTAGAAACTGTAACGCTTTTCAGCTTCCTCGCGCTTCCTTGGATGTTTACTACTTTTCGCAACTAGTAAGACTTCAGAGAACACATGACACTCTACAACTCGGATCTCTGCCCACTTCTTATACTTCTTTCATTATTAAAATGAAGCAAGAGCTTTTTACAAACTAGCTCTTTCTTTGATTTTATTCTCAATTTTAAATTTTAATTAGTGAAATTATCATATTTTGTCTCAATGGCTTTTTAAAAATAAATTAATGTTAGGAAATAGGTAGTGTTGTGTCCACGATATTTCCAGGATATCACAGACAGTAAGTTGTGTTGAGGGCGAATCGGAGAGTATGTTTAAAAGCTGAAAAGTTGTCCCGGCATTCGTGAGAATGTCGCAGTTGAGATCCGTAAAAAAAGTATAAGCGCATCAATAAGAGACGCAAATTACCTTTGAGTATTTTTTCCCTGAAAAAGAAAAACAAAGTGCTGTTAGTCCCGGATACTTACCGATTTTGTACGTCAAAAGAAAAGAAGACAATATTTGTTGCTTTGAGTTTAATGATACTTTCGTTCGACAGCGTTTTCTCGTAGATTGTAAAATAACTGAGACTTAATGATAACAAAATCGAAACTTATATACTAAAAAAGTGCCGAGTACCACGAAATTGATTATTTTGTTCCACTTTGAGAATATAATCCATTTTGGGTCACTCGATAAACTTCTTGAAATTCGGTGGAGTTCAGTCCGTATCTTTAACCGGGTTGCAGTTGCGCAACAGAAAACTGCGAACCCCGAGCAGGTGACTGCTTGTCCAGAGTTGCAATTTCATGTTTTTGCAATGCAAACCGTAACCAGGACGCATTTGTGCAACAGAATTGGGAACTCTAGGCGAACGGCCGACCGTTTGTCTAGAGCTGCCGCCTCATGTTCTGTAATGCGAGCCGGCGTCATGACCCAAGACGGAAACTCCGTGGTAAATACTTATGACTAATTTACATGTGGTGCCGGTAGTTAGCATCAAGTCGCCGACAGAATGAACTATCGCAGCTGCTTACGGTTTTTTGAGTTTGTTTGCAGCTTGCAAGCTATACGATTGTTTACGTTTTTTCATTCTGTTCGTTTACAGATGGTAAGCCGACTTGCTGGTAACTGGCAGTTGAGAGCAAATCTGAACTAATCGACATGGAAGCGGTATGTTAAAAATGTGCGGGGCACAACATTAGAATGTGTATCATATAATTGAATAAATTAAAGAAAGACGTGTATATTTTTTCCCAAACAACAATATTTATTTATAATAATTCAATTGGCGTTAATAGAAAAATTATTTTAGAGATTAGATTTCTCATCTCAACGGCTAAGTTATAATTATAGCAATAATATTCTGCCGAGGAAAAATTTGATAAAAAAAACCTTGCCTGTTTATGCTTAAGCTTTTTAAAGCTAATTTAGAAAATTATGTAGTATAATAACTTACATGACGTAACAACTATAAAGTTAGACTTGATAACCATACAAATGGTTGAGAAATGTAAACTAATGCATAATCTATAAGAACGATGGAACCAGCGGGTTACATAAATTACGAGATCTGTTTAAAAAGGTCTCATGTCTTATATCGGCCAGTAATCTTATATCATACACATTATCTATTTGATGTAGGCTGTTAATTGAAAAGTAGAAGGGTAGTTTTATAATTGTTTTATGCAATTATTCTGCTTTTGGTTAGGTGAAGTTACAGTGGCTTCCTAAGCCTCATATAGATCCACGAAGGTACATAGCGATATCACTACTTTGTGGAGACCTAAAGTTCTCATGATGGTTGCGCTCACGTCTCGATCTGTCCTGAGAGTTCTTCGTTAAGCTCAAAAGTCCCTTTTGCTGCCGCAAAATTAAGCAAGCTGTGCAAGCTGTTTACCGATACTTCTTTAAAGTCTGAGCAGGTAGGTGCTCCAATAGTCTTTAAGCCCACCTCTTAGGTGGGTAACCGCACAAGATGTGCTCTGGGGTTTCCCGTTCTGCAGGAAGTTTGCAGTTTCTGCAGAGATCGTCAGTAACTCAGTCTATACGCGTGGGCTCCGATCAAACAATGGCTAATAATAACTTGGACTAAAATTGTAAATAGCGCCCTGGGTAGTGGTAACAAAAGTTACGTCTTTTTTCGTTGTAAGTATTCCTCAATACTTTCGTTGTTTTGGAGATATAGCTTGCCACCTGTTCTCGGTTAGGCGTACCATCTTCTTTTCTAGACAGTAATGAACGATGTTTAGAAGTATGCAATGCATATCGCGTTTTCTTGCTTCAGGCTTGTATCAACTAAAGTAAAGATTGCTTGATTGTAGTAAAGATTGAACATAATTTTCCTCTTGCTTATCTCGAAAACCAAATATAATTAATAATTTCGTAAAATTTCCAGATTAAAGAGGAAGATATTCTACCGAAAAAAATTTGTGAATCATGTAAAAGCACAATTATCAGTTATTTTACCTTTAAAGAGAAATGCAAACGAACGGAAAAAGTGTTGAGCGAAGCCATACTTAAAACTGTCGTCACTGAAGAAAAAGATGAAAATTCTTCTCCAAGTGTAGACTATCCAACGGCTCCCAACACTGCAAAACACCTCGAAGCAATGGATAAATCGATTGTGAAACAAGAAGGACCAATCATGCATGAAGAGTTGATAATTGATGAAAGTTTTGACGATCCGACTGATTTAAATGTCGAATCTGAAGAGGTTTTATTTATGGTCAATATAGAAAACGATCACATAACAAAAGAAGGATTCGAATCGATGGATATCGCAACAAACGATGTCGACCTTCAAGAGCAAATCTCTGAAGCAATTCTAGCAGAAAACGAGACATTGCCGGACGACTCGGAAGAATATTTCTGTACGTTTTGTGATAAAGTTTTCTTGGGCTATTCGTATCTCGATCATTGTCAAACGCAACATTCCATGTGTACGGAATGCTACGCAACATACAATACCGACAACGAGCTCTGTAAGCACATTAACGACGAGCACAAATTAAATGGAATTGTGACAAGCGAAGTAAATCAAACAAATCAAATCAATCGCAAGCACAACAATTCGTTGTTTTGTGAAATTTGCAATAAACGTTGGAGCAATCGCGAACAATTGAATCATCACATGAAATTGCATGCAGCACTGAATATAACAGCCGACGATTTCGATTGCTTTAGCTGTGAACAGTGTCGGTCAGTATTTTTACGGACTGAGGAGTTGGAAAAGCACATGAAACTTCACGAGATTAAAAGTTTAGGAGTTGTTGAAGATGCTGTCTGTACGGACTATCAATTTCTTGAAGAGGATAAGCCAGCGAATTCGAATGAACTGATTTGTGGCTATTGTAAGGTGGTTTATTCGAATATGAACGAGCTTCGCAGTCACATTATTATCCATAACGATTCGTTTAGTTGTCCGTTTGAAGCGTGTGGCTGCGAGTACGAAACATTCTCGCGATTAAGTTTGCACATAATGAAGAAACATGTTTACGGCGACGATCATTTTTGTTCGCATTGTCGACAGGAACGCTTCGAAACATTCGACGATTTGCAATCGCATATACGAGACGGATGCACTGCGAAAAAATTCGCATGTCATCATTGTGGTAAGTTTGATTTTTATTTTCATTAAATTCAATTTTATTAATTTTAAGATTTGCGTTTTTCGGTTTTGTTTTGATTAGAAAAGAAATTCTTTTCGAACAAAGCTCTTCAGTTGCATTTAAAGCAAATCGATGGTAAAAAATTTGAGTGTAGCTATTGCCAAAAGACGTTTGCACAACACGGCGAACTCACTATTCACACTCGAACGCACACAGGAGAGCGACCGTTTAAATGCACGATATGTTCGAAAACATATAAGACAGCTAGCATGCGAGCTGCTCACATGGATGCTCATATTGATGGTAAAACATTTCAGGTTGGTAGATCAATTACTGAAGAGAAAATCAAATTTGATTGGCACGCTTTGTTTACAGTGTACCGTTTGCGATAAGATGCTGCAAAGTCGAACTAGTTACAGGAATCACATGAAACGACACACGGTGGGAAAGAGCTATCAATGCGAAGTATGTACAAAACGATTTTATACTAAGTACCACGTGCATATGCATACGATGAAAATTCATAATAAAGTCAAGGCAATGCAAGAGTATTTAAGTTCTTTCAATTTTTTCTTTGGTTTTTTATTTTTTTTTTGGGACTATTTCGCATTTGCGCTTGAATCGGTGTTTCCTCAATGCTAGAGACTGTTTCAATTGCGCGGAAAGTATTTTGTGAATTCGTTGCACTTGCATGTAACCCGACTAATATTATTTCATCTGATCAAAGGACTGGTAGAGAATACACAGAAGGGACTACTGAAAAAAGGGTTCTTTATTTTTTTCTGCATGATCAAGCGTAAAATGTGAGTGTAACACACAGGAGTCCTACCACGAAGAATGAATGGATGTCATTACAGGCTTTTCTTTTCATTTTACACCAATAAACAATTTGTAGTTAATAATCCTAGGAAGAGGTAAATGTCAAGATTCTTAAGGAATTCGGAAGCACTGTCAACGTTGATGATAAATGGTTCAGAAGACTTTTGTCACCTACGATCGTGGGTTCTAATCAACCAAGCCATGGGCCTATCATTCTGCCATAATATAAGCAGTTAAAAATGCTCAGAAGAGCGCTATTATTACATGCCCTGATTACATCATAGAAGAGTTGAAGAAGATGTCGCACAGGGATCAGAGGTTGTGATGATTTAATAAAAAAAACATAACGCAGTCACGATCGGCTGCAAGCCAATCGTATGATACTCTAGATGAAATACTGAACTACGATTTATATTTTAGTTGGGATTATATCAAAAGAATTAGGAGTGCACATACAATTATTGCATGACCTTTTATTTACAGGTAGAAACTATTGTATAGTGGCTACTCGATGGATGGTTAAACGATTTCTTGAGTTATAGTGAGTTCCATAAATTAAGTTGGGACATTTTTACAGAATTTTTGTATGGCAACTACATGAAGGACTTGCGGGATATTTCTTCCATGTGACGTAAGGATCATTGAAATCCTTACACCATCTTCGCACAAAGCCACAGATGGAGTTCGCTTTATTAACAATATAATTAATATGATCGTCGAAAGTAAAAGATGAATTAAAGTAAACGCCCATATCAAGTACCTTGTCTGATTTATGTAATGAGTTTCCTTCAAAGGTGTAATTAAAATTAAATCCCGATTACAGCTGTTATTCGCGAAATAAGAGCCCTACTAATAAAACAGTTTAAGAGGAGGCACAGGAAAAGAAAATTTCTTAAAATTCGAGATGAATTTGGATCAGTTTGAGCTAAATTCGGTACGAGGTACAACCTCTACGACGAAACATCATCAACCTTCATAAATAACAACTTGCCGGCTATGCAAGCACAGAATAGAATAGAAGAATTATTAACAAACACGATCCCGACAAATGCAAGCCAAAGCCTGATTTGCGCATTCGCCGTACCATTGCAGATGAACAGTTATTTGCACAGGAACGCCGCTGTTCACTTTAAAGGCAGATTTTTCAAGTTGTTCTTCAGCAACTTTCAGAATAAGTTCGTATCGCCTGAACGAACACAAGTCCCCGATGAAAAATACGCTTCAGTACGTTTACTGTAAAAATTATTTAATAATTCATTAAAAATACGAAGGATGTTTTCATTATGCTAAGAAATACGCGCTGTAATCGACACAATAGCCAACAAACTTTTCATTTCTTTGCAAACGTAATTTTCATTGCGTGCGATGGGGTGATTTTGAAACCTTGTAGCGCTTCCTTGGCTGCACTACTTTGCAATTCGGTGGCGAATTCGACGAATGCAATATCGTGTCGATTGGGCACGAGGCGCACTTCCTTGAAGCCTGGGAACTGATTGAACAGCATCGAAAGCATCATTTCGTTGGTTTCTTCGGGTAAGTTGGTAAGGAAGAGAATTTGATTGGGCGGCTGTTCCACTGTCGAGTTGGACGAAGCCGAGTCGGAATTGTTGGCGGCCTTTTTCTTCTTTTCCCTGAAACGAATGAAATGAACGGATTAGTGGTGCGAAGTTCGAAGTGAAAGAATTCGGTAACTTACTTCTTTTCTTCGGATTGTGCCGGCTTCGGTGGCTTAATCTTCTTCGGGCGCTCCTTGAAGGTACCTTTCATACGGGCGATAACATCACTGTCGGTTTTTGCGTATGCTATCCGCATCGGTTTGTCGTAGAACGGGAATCCTTGCATTGTTCGTAGAGCGTTCGAAGCACTTGCAATTTCCTTGAAAATGACGAACGCCTGTCCTCGCATCTTCAATGTTTTGAGCGCGACAATGTCCAAAATCTGACCGAACTGCGAGAATATAGCGTACAGGGACTTTTTTAATTCATCCTTTTTGATTTTCTCGTTCAGATTATTTATGTAAATAGTCTGATTTGGCCGTATGTCCATCATAATTAAATTTAAAACGATTGGAGGCAAAACACTCGCACTTTTATTTGGGGTTATGACAGTGTTAAACTCAAACCTGTGTCTTGTTCTTACCGTGCTGGTTGCTTGCGGATACGTGAAGTGGTGGCATTACCAGGATTGAATTGTTCGGTAAGAGATTTGAATTTCGTTACAAAACCGTTGCTGCAAAAGTTGGCTAAATCCAAATTAAAATTTTTTATTGAAATACAAACTCAAATTTAACAGCTTCAATATTTAGCAGAACCTAAAATGCAAGATCATCATTATGCGAGTATTACCTCAGTAAATAATCGTTAAGTAACTTAAAATACGAGTAAGTTCTCGGCATTTCTACCGTGGATAATTAGTTTTTAAACTCTCGATAAAATTTGAGAGTATTATAAGTTTAATCCAGACTAAAAGTTTGTAACGTATAGAACGGAGCCTCGAGCGAAACAAAGTTAGTAATCGTTCAGCCACGAATTCGGAATCTTGTACAAATTGGTTTTGAGTGAAAACAGAGTTCGAGTTAACTAGTCAGCGAAATCCTTTATTCCTTCCGGTAGCCCCAATACAAAAATCTGCCAACAGTCTGGGCGCAACTTTATTATTAACGCATTTAATGCTGAGATGCGGTTACTGTGCGACTAACAACCTGAAGAATAAACAGGTTTATTGGAACGTTCCAACTTTCTAGCATAAGCCGTTTCTGAGATATAAAAAATCATTCCCCACCCCGTACCTTGCTACTCCTATAAAAATTTTTTGTTTAGAATACCTCTATAGTGGCTTTTTTCGTCGGAAATTATTAGCTTTCCATGGTTTGGGGTTTTTGACAAATAAAAATCAGAATTGTTTTCTTTCTCTTCCTTCCACCGTCATCAGTGCCCCTAAATTGTTCCCTGCTAGAAGTCTTCTGGTTCTAACTCCTGTAAAATTTCTAAGATCATATCTGGTAGGGTTCTTGAGATATAAAAATTCAACTTTTTGAAAAATGGCTATCCTTCCACTTTTGTGCTCCACCTCCCCCTCAACAATTTTACATTCAGTGGACTCCACCAATCCTATATACAGAAACCAAATGTTATCTTGCTGGTACAAGGTTCGGAAGATATTATAATCCAAAGATCTTTAGCTACCCATACACCCCACCAACCCTCTTAAAAATGTTAGCCCTTGTCTAAAATCATTGTATCACTTAAGACAAAAGAAAAGATCTCGAGAAGATATGAATATTAGAATGTTTCAATTCCAGCTCTCAAACGCTTCGGACACATTGTTTTTCCCCACTCCCACACCCCTCAACCATTATCGACCATTATTTTGTAAATGGGTCCACTATCATAGTTCCACATAAGTTCCAAGTTTCAGTCTCCTAACGTAAGCGGTGTCTGAGATCTATAAACCCAAACCCAAATGTTTTGTTTAAAACGCTACTCCCTCCTCCCCTTCGAAGCCTTACCCGCAAAAGACCCAATTTATCCACCATTAAAATTTCAACTTAATATCTCAACGGGTTTTTGAGCTAGACGCCTTCAAAAGTTTTTACGTACGGCGGACATCTTGTTTTTCTTTTTAGGGGTTTAGGTTAGGTTAAGAAGGGCAGGCTGAAGCATTGTGCCACAGCCCATCACGAGAGATCACTGTGGATCCATTGTGTCTCCTCCAGCGCAAAATATCTTGGTGTTATCCTCGATTCAAAGCTGAGCTGGAAACTCAACATAGAAAACCGGATGGAGAAAGCCTGCAAAAGAGCCTTCGGCAAGAAGTGGAGACTCAAACCAAGGATGTTTTTGTGGCTGTACACTGCTGTAATACGTCCAATTCTCAACTACGGGTCGCTAGTCTGGTGGCCCGCTCTGTGTAAGGACTATAACATAACTAAACTCAATAGAGTTGAACAACAAAATCGTCATTTTTACCGACAGCCAAGCCGCAATCAAAGCACTAGATTCGGCTACCACCTCCTCTTAACTAGTTCAGCAATGCCGTAACGAACTAGCCGGTTTAGCGGAGGGGCTCAAAGTTACTGTGCTCTGGGTCTCGGGGCATAGAGACATAATGGGATATGAGCGGGCTGATGAACTGGCTAGGGAGGGCTCCGCTCTTCCCGGCTCTCTTGTGGAACTAATCCACGTTCCTTTAGGAGTTGTCAAGAAGGACATACTCTCTCACTTCCAGGCAGCGGCTAACTCCAGATGGAAAAGCCTAACCACCTGCGCAATATCTAGGAAGATGTGGCCATCTTACAACCGAGCCAAGTCAGACGAACTTCTATACAAGACCCGGGCAGACGTCTCCAGAATCACGGCGATCAGTACAGGTCACTGGCCAATTGGGGCTCATGCTGTCAAATTGGGCATTCCGTTCAATGTACACTGCCGCAGCTGCCAGGACACTATTGAGCGACAGTCGCTCGTTCATTTCCTTTGCGAATGTCCGGCTTTAGCTAGAGCCCGAGAACGAGCACTAGGCAAACCCTTCTACGGGGAGATTTCAGGGAAGAAAGTTGGAGAGTTATTACTTTTCCTAAACAGCACGGGGTGGTTATAACGTTCAACTTTTCTCACATACATCTTTTAAATTCCCCAGTCACAACAACCCCTAACGTCCGGGTTTAACACGAGTTTGTGTTTCCAAAACGGCCTTTGAGCTAATTGAGCTCTGTCTGGAGGACAGGGCTGCCACTTAAACCAACCAACCAACCGATATCTGGTACGTGCCAGACTTTCACATTTACACACTAGATGTTCCAGTGTCGGTTCAACATTCTCGTCACCACAGCGACGATCAGCCATGGGTATTCCCAGTCTTTCCCCATGTCTCCCAAAAGGACAGGGTCCCGTTAAGATTCCTATAAGTTGTCTACATATGTTCCTGCCCAAATACAAAATAAAGCCCGAGTTCCTCCTATCAAGTTTTGGCCAGCAGATTCACCTAGGCCCCCTCCGTCTGTCTGAGCGCTTCAAAGGACTTACTAGTCTTAAAACGTGAAAATACAAAACTTCAGGGTAGCAAATTTTTCGGAATTTCAGGTCGATTACAATGCTTCATTATTAAAAAATAATAAAGTAAAAATCCTTAACACACGTTCCAGATAAAAAGATTAATGGGCTAGAAATCGAGTGAGTCCTTTCTGCACCTCCCACGTGAAAGTCCTCGAAAAAGGACTCACCTAGTTCCAGATATGAAATTGGACACTGATGATATTGTCTTTTAGTTTCGAGTACGGAACAAGTGGGAGTCCTTAATAAAGGATAAACTACATACGCACTCCTTATTTTACTTTATCTCCAACTACGATATAAATCAGAGTTTAGTATTTCATCTAGAATATCATACAATTGGCTTGCACCCAATCGTGACTGCAGTATGTTTATGTTACATTTACACCAATAGACTTCGACCGGTTAATAGATATTGCAAATGAATGCCTAATAAAAAAAACGGATGGCATTAAGTTCACATGTTGTAACCAAAATATTTTGCCATTTGTGAATATTAATTGAAAGTTGCGGCATGCGATTCAACGCGCTTACTATAAATGTGGTGGCGTGGTATGGCGCGCGCGACGCTATTTTGTCATCACACGATTCGCGCGTATTGCCTTCAATAATTGTTCATGCATATCGAAAAATTTACAAAAATGTATAGTGGTTGATGGATTTAGCTCAAAAAACTATGATAAAAAAGTTCATTCTAAACTCTGATGATTTCAAACGATCTATAGAACATTTCATCAAACAGATCCTTTATTATACAAATTAATTTCCTACTGTTGAATCATTCGATTTTCATGTCTAATCGAAATATTCAACAACTTCATATTTGGTAATAAAAAGTCGGATAATTTTTCCACTTCTATTGGTGCTTTCCGATCGAAAGGATATCCCATAGGTTTCTTATCCGGAAAATTATCACGAAATACTCCGTAGAATAGCGATCCAACTTTACAACTATCCTCTTCTTTCTTCATATTAATTTTATCCTTGCTGAAGTCGGTAAGTATGGCAAAAAGAACATAGTCAACGCCATCCTCGTCACCTTTTGGGATCAATAGATGTCCAGGCCATCCTGTTTTACAAATTCGACTGCTGACCTTTGAGAGATTTCGACTACGGATTTGCAATATCGATGATTCTTCCGATTTACGACTTACAGCACTGGATCCAACGTTTACTATGGAATTCAAAAAAAAAATGAATTATTAGACAGATTCTATTAAAAACAAACATGTTAAAAAGGATTTCTATTCAATCCAGTGCCAGTAAACCCAAGTTATACTTCAGCACCTCCCCGCCATTTGTATGTTTCAAAAAATAAAAAATGTACTGTATATTCTCGAAGCGGACATTCATATGAAACTTTTGGTCCACGTCCCTTCCGTCCCGAAAACCGGTGAAAGTCAAATACAAGCAAGTAGCGTTACCCTTCTCCAATGACCCTTTGTATAGAAACTGTCAGTATTCGTTCGA
This sequence comes from Beris morrisii, assembly GCA_951812415.1. Taxonomy (NCBI): domain Eukaryota; kingdom Metazoa; phylum Arthropoda; class Insecta; order Diptera; family Stratiomyidae; genus Beris; species Beris morrisii. The sequence continues at coordinate 127,171,155 of OX638311.1, forward strand.
CCTTGGTCAAAGAAGAACATATTTCAAAATGTGTACCACGTATGAATCACGCTACGAAGCCGCGTTTCGTTGTTAGCTTCCGGAAGGACCAAAAATGTTCTATGGAGTCCGCTGCTAAGTATGTACATACATGAAAAAGTCCAAGACATTTGTAAGTTTAATGAAGTTCATTAAAATAGAATTGAGTCGGTTCAGAGAAGATTCTTGCGATTCGCACTTAAAGGTCTTCCTCGGCATGATCCACTGCATCTGCCTCCTTACCATGAGCGTCTTAAGCTCCTGCCGATGGAGTCGTTGGTTGATAGACGAAATGTCCTTAGAGCTGTTTTTGCTTTCAAGGTAATTTCTGGTGATATTAACTCCCCGTCATTGCTGGGAGCCGTTACTTTCAAAGTTCCATTTCGATCCTTGAGAGACTATCTGTTGCTGGATATTCCTCACCATCGGACAAATTACGGCCAACATGAACCAATCACATCTCTATCACGCATTTTTAATTATAATTACAGTCAAATTGACTTTAACATTTCTGTTCAACAGTTAAAATCGGCTTTATCAAATAAATAATGTAATATTATATTTAGGTATTTATGAGAGTACGGATATAATGATGTATTTTTGTACTTATTTTTTATTTTTTCTTATTATTTTAAATTTTTTATTTTGTATTTTTGTTATAAGTAATCAGTATTTCATGAATTTGAATAATAAATAATAATAATAATAATAAAGGGTGCAATTTTATTGCCGTTTTTACACTCCTCGTTAAAGATACCCGATAGTTGACTACTAAATTACCTGACATACTACCAGTAAGTATACCCGTTATTACTATTAAATTAACCACTCTGCATACCTATAGGAAAATCTGTATCTTCACTGAATGCTCTGACACCGGGAAAGGCAAACCCCAAAACTGATCGAGAGAGAAATTCAAGGAGTGAACATGTTGGAGCAACTGCTAAGGATAGCGACTAGAGTTCCAATCAAGATTCACAAGGAGTTGGTTTTTATTCCGGAAGATACCTTAATTTAAATTATCTTACCTTTCGTAACAAAACGATCTATTTCGATCATGAAATGTCGTTGTTCTTGAAACGACATTTTTAAGCCTCCTTCGTTATATTCTGGCGCCAAAAATAATCGCACAATAATCACGGCTTCTGCTTTGGTATCATTCCTTATCTGTAAAATAGTTTGACGATTTTCGATAAATTGGAAATATCAGAAAAAAAAATTATTACCTTCAAGTTCATGGTGAACGGCCGGTGTTGAAGATGTGTAAGGCGTACAAATACCCCACCAGAAGATGAAAAGTTCATTCCAGGACCAGCATCGGCATCGATTTGTCTCCAATATGTCAGCAGTTCATTTTTTCGTTTAGCTTCTTTGTCCTCCTCTAGTTCCAAATCGAGCAACGATATTCCAGGATAGTTAAGCTTTATTCAAAAATTATTAGGAAAATTGGCCGACACGATATGTAATAACTATGTACCTCTTCTTTTGTGTACGGCGATAAGGTGTTCTTGTGCAAAACGAAAATATCATTTAAAAATGCATGCCACCTATAAAATGCCGGATCTCGAAGAGCAGTAGCGTTGTCCGCCAGGATCCCATGCGATTCCAGATGTTTGTTATCCGCATCATGGCTATATGCAATAAAGAGTTTCCCCAGTTGACCCAGATCTCCATAAAAGTATCGATTAAGCGATGCCATCGAAGACTGTATCAAATTGCCCAGAACATCAATTCCACCCTCATTCTTTAGGGGCACCTTTTCCTGCTTATCCTGAAAATTCTTTCATAATAATTTGAAAAGCAAATCATCCTGTTCCTAATGTACCCACCGTTATTATGAATCCTACTTCGATAGCGTCCATAATTCTAGCAATCCAACGTTCTAATGTGTAGAGATCATAGTGAAGACCATCGCTTTCGCGACGCAAGTCCTTCAGCACGGTATTCTTAAACCTCGGCGGAAAGGCATTATTAGCTAGCTGAGCATCCAGCTTTGAGAAATATCCTTCAGCTATAGGCGCTCGAACGTTGTTCAACGGCTCGACACGATGCAATTTATTGCAAAGTCGTTCCGAATTGTATCGTGCCAAAATTTGATGATGAAAATAAAAATATAGTTCGCCACGTCTGTCTTTGTTTAGAATTGCTGGATTCGATATATCCGTTGGATACATTAGGTGCCAATTCCAATAGGATAAATTTAAGATCAAGTCTTCTCGGAAATACGCACATTTTTGCTCCAAATTACCGAAGGTTGCTGTAAGTGCTAACGGCTGAACAATTGGTATCTAAACAGTAGAAACACAATTCCCAAAAAATGTTGTTCATAAAAAAAAACCAAGGTACTTACACGCGATCCTTGTGGTATTACACTGGATTCTTCGCGGATTCTCAAAAACAACTCGGAAGTGATGAACTTTTCCGGAAACACTTCGTAGTAGTGAGGGACATCGATACTCCTAGTATCGTTCCGATGTAAGAGAGCAATACTTAGTGCATAATTGAAACAATAGTGGTTAATGCGATCGCGACAATAGATTGCAGTCGATTGTAACTCTTCAACATCCGGACAATTCATGAAAAGATTGACCAATTGATTGGCAATCTTACGATGGTACGGAATGCACGTTGAGAACATGTCGTAACGGCTTAAACGTTCCGTAAATTTCAAATCCGGTAACTTTATTGATTTCACCGGTATCTTCGGACCGTCCATTTTATTGTATATTTCAATCAACTTATCGCTAATGTCCTGGTAACGATCAGAGTAGAAATCTTTCGGTATTTGGAAACGTTCACCCTTGAATCCTTTTCGGACAAAGATCGGCTCCAAAGGCCGCTGTAGGATTATTTGAAAATTTTGTTTGTAAGACATTTTTGTAGTAGACGTGGGATTAGTAAACGCGCACGATTACAACTAATTTCTTAATATCGTAGCTCAGGGCTTTTATAGTAAGTATCTGTAATAGTCGCTAGAATTTTCATAGGAAGTATGTCACCACATATGCGACTTGGCTATCTATCGCTTAGTGGTTTCATTGCAACTTTGTTTCTACAATGTAGTGTTGAATTTCTTTGCTTACAATTGTGTAAATTTGTTATAACTTTTGAATCGTTAATGATACTTATTTCATTTTTACCACTTTTTACGAAAAATACTACTGTTAATATTTTGGTTTATATTTTTAACTGATTTGTGCAAAATTTCAGCTTCGTGACTAAACGATTCTTTTAGTTATAGTGAGTTCCGTAAATTGAGTGAGAATATTTTAACAGAATTTTTGTATGGCAGCTACTTGAAGGACTTATGGGCATTTTTTCATAGTCATACCTTTAACTAAAACTATTAAAAAACTAACATATACAAAATTTCAAAGTTGTAGCTTAAGGCGGTCCGAAGTTATTTCGAAATATTCTTGAACACTTGAACTTTTTGTATGGCAGCTAACCAAAGGAGTAGGACGATTTTGGCTGTTAACCAACTTAGCCTTAAAAATTCGACCAAACATCCACATTCAAATTTTGAACATCCTAGGTCAAGGCGTTCTTCAGTTATCGTGCGTACGGACGGACAGACAGACGGGCAGATGGACGGACGGACGGACGGTCGGACGGTCGGACAGACAGCAAGCGGATTTGGAGTTTTGGCCACAACTGAACATAAAATACATATTATATAACTTTTTTTCGTCCGAGGTTCGGTTCTATGGGTTACAAACTTTTGGGTTAAAATAATTCTAAAACATCGCTTTATTTAAATCGGTATTAAAAGTGTTTTGATTGGAAAAAAATAACTTTTTACTCACGACAGAAAAATTTCGTTATAACACAAATTTAAATATATAAACTAAAATAAAATAAGAAAGGAATTTTTCATGGTGAGAAGTTACCATAGAAGCAAATTTTAAGAAGTTTTTTGTTGTTTTCCGGCGTCAGAGGAGTCAGTCGGGGAGTTCGAGTTGGGGTTTCACACCAGAAACTCCTCTGACGCCGGAAAACAACAAAAAACTTCTTAAAATAAAATAGGTAAAATAAGGATATTTTGTCGACTAAGAAGATTTCAGAAAAGTATAACGTAATTAATATTTGCACCTACCATGTTTTCTTTAGAATTTGAAGAGTGATCCAATTAGCAGAAAAAGCGGGACAGTATTGTTATGCAGGTTTCGTAGTCACACTTTATTAAAAAAAGGATTGCTCAGTTGTTAAAATGGCTTCATGGCTTATATTAACGGTATATAACTTTGAAAGAGTTTAAGCTCGAGCAATTATTTGACCATTGCATGAAAGGTCACGAAGTAAACCTTTATAATTCAAAGAACGCCAATTTGGTAAACGATACCATTCTTCAGTAAAATGATGGTGGGCAACAATTTTTCCACTGTAATATCACAAAAATTGCCACAAGTGGACAGCCCCCTTGTACAAAACAATAGATTAAAATATTATTCAATGCTCCAAGTATTTGTCCTATAATCGTAATAAAAATATTTTAGTATGGTTCGGGAATTATTAATATAAATAGCAAAAACGGAAAAAATTCTTAAAAATTACATATCTCGAAAACGGTATTAAAACGGACATGTGTTTTATTCAACTTAACGAGCTTTGTATCTTAACTTTATATCAACACAATATATTATTAATTCAGTTTAATTTTTTTGTATTATTATACTAAGCCAATTGAAAGTATACCTTGGAGAACATGTCTGTGGCCACAGGGAATAAGTAGGTAACTCTAAAAACGAAACTATTCAAGGCAGCAATTTTTTGCTATTTTAACTATTGAACTATTCCTGTAAAGCCAGGTTTTGCGAAAAAATTAAATGACATCTCAGTGATCAAATAACATATAACAATAACTTCTTCACAGTGCGTGTAAGTCTTGGAAGATGACCACAGTACACTTATCCCATTTTACTATTTTTCGACTTACCAAGTTATTCCCTGTGACCACAGATTTTTGCTCTCACAGTTTACTCCTGCATTACAAGTAATGCTTGCGGAAGCGTCAAGCGACTAGTAAAAGGAATATAAGGAGACACATTTCCAATGAGTAACATTAAAAATTTTGAATCAGTTTTTTTTTTATAGTTTTACGTCCCGAATGTGTAAAAGTTTGGTTGGCCATATACTTAAACATATCGAAGAGCTTAGTCTATAAAGTTAATTAAAAAAAAGTTAGTTTGTAAGTTAGGTAGGATTTAACAAGCAAGGTTTCTTATTATAAAATTTTTCCTTGAATTTAAAATTAAGATAACAAAGAAAGAACTAATTTTAGTAAAAATCTAAATTGTATCTACAGATGCAAAGATAGAAAATCTGATCACTGAAATTCTAATTAATTGTACGAATTCATTGTTAAAAATTGAAATTAAATTTATGTTTATGTGTTTATGTAAAGTAAATTAAAAATATGTAAAATCTCTTTCATCTGTTTTTCGCGTAGTAGCTATACTGCAATTTTTCCAATTATATTTTTGTAATAACCTAGTAAATCTACAAACCTAGTAAATCTACAAGTCGAATATTTTCCCTTATTTAGAGAAGATTGAATTCGGAATGAATCCAGATTCAATCGTTTAAAATCGCATGTAGACACAGATCGGATTGGAGTGAAATCGACTCGATTCGATCCAACTCTCGACCTGGATCGACTTGGAATTGGATCGAAGTTTCTCATGTAAACGCGGATCGAAAGATCGAACGCACCGTTTGATGTTTTCTGTTGATAAAAAGTTGTTTTGTTTCAAAACATAGCCTACAGAAAGAAGTAATTCATGACGCGGTGTTCTCAAATGGTGTATGTAAAATTTGGTGTTCGATTGTGAGTAGTGACAATTTACCCAGATTTTAGGTTATGTTATTTGTCATTTCAATCCTATTTCGATCTTTTCATGTTTGGATCTTTCGATCCGCTGAATTCTTCATGTTGTATATGTAGAAACCAAAATAGAAGCCAAAACTTTATTAAAATGCTACACCCATCTAACATCGCACCTCTTTAAAAGTCACTAACAAGTTCAAGCTCCGAGAGAGACGAATCTGGATTTTGGAACGTTCGCACTTCGCAGTTCCTTCGACAGAGCAGACTCACATGGAGGTGTTCATTTCCAGATAATGTACAGGGTGGCCCAAAATGAATCACCCTATTGGAAGATGTTATAACTTTTGCAAATGGCGGCAACTGTCAGTTTTGTTTTTATATTTGTGAAGTAAACGGATGCAGAATATATGTCGCCATGGAACGCTATACTCCTCAAGATCGCGGATTACTCGTGACCCACGTTTTTCGGTCGAAATTCATCATGAGCGACGAGGCCCATTTCCATCTGAACGGATACGTAGATCTGGGGCAATGAGAATCTACGTATCACTCACGAAAAGCCATTACATCCACTCAAAGTCACTCCATGATGTGCCATTTACACCGGAGGTGTCATCAGGGCTCATTTTTTCGAGGACGCCGTGGGTAACGCTGTTACTGTGACTGGTGAGCGATACAGAACCATGATCAACGAGTTCTTATTGCCGCAAATTGATGAAATAAGACTGGAGGACATGTGGTTCTAATAACACACAGCTCGCGCGATGATAGACATTTGGAAGGATGCGTTTCCGGGTCGCCTAATGTCTCGTTTTGGCGATTTGCACTGGCCGGCAAGATCGCCTGATTTGATCGCTTTAGACTTGTTCTCTGAAGTCACGTGTCTATCAGAACAAGGCACAGACTCTGGAAGATCTCAATGAGAATATCCGACAAAAGTGTGAGAACTTATCGCCCGAAGTTCTCGCCAACACGATTGAAAATGCGGTAAGAAGAGCCCAAAAGGGTCAACAATGGCGGCGCCTATACTTGACCGATATCATCTTCAAAATGTAATGGAAAAAGACTTTAAGGTCCAAATAAACATTAAAAAAAAATTATAAAATTATGTCGTTTCATTTTAAAGATATAGCAAAACAACATCGGGTGAGTGTTTTTGGGCCACCTTGTACCTACTTATGTATTTTATCTGCCTGTCTACACAAAATGCTGTTCTACAGATTACATACACTACACTACACGTCAATGAAAAAAAAATATGTTTATTATTTCTTACTCACTCTTAAAATATTGTAGAATTATGTCTAACATGTTTTTATTTCTAGCCTAGTACAACAGATCTCTTTAATTATATATTATATTATTTGCCAAAATGAATCATAAAATATGTAGATTTCTTTGATTTTAGGTGAGTTGTTTATGATCCTATGCAGCATCTTCTCAAGTCGGGGATTCCTGCAAAGTCTACCTTTTAGTTAGCTTCTTTGGGAGCCCTATGACGATTAATTAAAAAAAAATCGTTATAGCATTTTTTCACTTATGGTCTGAAAATACATTTAAACAATGAACTGTACTTGAAGCGTTGAAGCTTTAAAAAAAATTTATTTTCCTTATAAAATATCTCTAGAAAAATAAATAACACGAAGTTATTTTTGTGACTCATTTTTTCTTATAAAATATTTTCCGGAAACACTTTTACTTGCATGGTGGCACGTGAATGATAAAAGTCTGTAAAATAAAATTGAATAAAGTTTAAATTTCCTTGCTTTTTAATTGATAAAGAACAGATTAGAAATATTGCGGTTTCTTGACATAGTTATATTAAAATGCTTGATTTATTTTATAAGAAAATTAAAAAAATATGTGCTAACCTTATTACAACTACAGAATATCACTGCACTTTCTCGATTCAGACGAACAGGAAAGTGATCGCGGCAGGAACGGAAGATGTTTCCAAATTATTTGAAAACTGGAATCGAATAATAAATTTATTAATTATTGAAAAAAAAACGATGTCGTTAATAAAAAAGTCAAAGTAGAGTAGAAATAACGCCACAATAAATGATCAGAAAAACAAGTACCTTAAGAAAGCTCACATGAAATTCATACCAGGTGATCACACCTGAAAACCGCCCAAATTAATATTAAAGAGCGGTCAAATATAAATATGATGACCACCTTTTGCCTGAATTTATTTAGCAATATTTTATGCAACATCCGAATGGTATTTTATCAATTTCAATTTTTAAGGGAGAATATAAGATATGTAGATGAAATTCGTTTACCTTATTTCGCTCAACATAAATAGAAAGAGTTTTCAATAGGTACATAACAATTTTGTATTTTAATACAGACGCACCTTTAAATTTGTTTGCTGGTCTGTCAATGTCAAAAACGTTATGTCCCTATTGAATAACACTAGCGTGTTTTAATAGGGTTACTCAATAGGAACATAACAATTTTATATTTAAATAAAACACAGAATAATTGATATAATTTCCAAACATTGCTCGTTCATGAACTTCACCATGATAAAAATGTAAACCTTGACTGACGTTTTGACATTGACAGACCAAAAAAAAAAGTTTAAGGGTGCGTTTGTATTAAAATACAAAATTGTTTTGTACCTATTGAATAGCACCTTTATTTATTGCATATTTAGAGGTCAAGCAATTTATAATAAAAAATTATTTCAGTACTATGTTCGCATACTTTTCTGCATGACAGGATTTCTATGAGCGGATATTTTTTTCACTTACGAGATGTTGTGTGCGCAATTTCATGTGAGAACTCTTTTCTGATAATTTTTCTTGATTTATTTTCGAAAATTAGTATATAAAACCTGACTTACTTTTCTTTTTCGGCAATGTCCTCTTCAACGTATGGCTTAAAGTTGATATATTCTTCCACCGTCACAGAACAATATCGTTGCATTTGGGAAAGCGTGAAAATTTGTTCGTCTTCGAATTTTCGCATTCCAGGTTGTCGCTTCCGCCTCTCCAACCCCAACTCGTTATAGCTTATTGCTTCCGATGCATTTGTACCTGAGATAGGGTCCGAATTGGCAACTTTCGTTATGAACGTTTTTAGCGATTTCGAAGCCAAATCGATTGAGGAAATGCGTCTGTAGAGTTTGTTGAGAGCCTCATTTGGTATCGATCTGTCGTTTATATCAGGATTTAGGCATTCTATACTATCTCCCATTATATTTACGTAGTCGACGGTATTATTGCTGGATTTCAGCTTATCGTTGAACTGAGCCGTGTAAAAAAAGGTCATACGAAGGAGAAGTTCCGCAATATCCGTTCCGATGCGAGCAAAATTCAGGGATCTAAAACGAAAAAACCAAGTTATCGTCGACTTAGTTTTGTCCAGAGAATTATCGATTAGGACTCGTTTTTTCTTACATTGGATATTTATAACTGAAATATGGCTTTTCAAGAGCCTTCTGTGAAACAATCGCCATATTCAGACCCGAATTGAAAGTCATAAGTTCTGATTTTTGTCCATAGCCTGGATATAATTCGTCAATTATGCTGTAAATTAAATATAAATTTTAATTCAGTTCCAATTGATTTTTATTGTAAATTTAAGATACTAACACATCGACTGCATTCGTAGATTTTAATTTTTTCTCCATTTGAATTATGTAAAAGGCCCAAATAAGTTCGAGATTTTCAACAAAAAATAAATTTTGTAACAGAAAATCTTCGTAGTATTCATTTACATAAGAATTTGTTTTTAGTATTGATGCCGGAATACCAATTTGTAATTTGATATTTGAAAACTGTAAATATATGAGGTAAATTAAATTAGAAATACTTAAGAATTATCAGGAAATATTAAAAATAATTTTCTGTTGCCATCCTGAAGGTATATTTTAAGTTTTACTCCCTCTATTCCATGTAAGGTGTGAAATAACTACTCATCTTCAGTGCCTACCTTAATCATAAAATTTAGCAAATTTAGCTGGATTATAAGTCATGGTTCGCAATTTTGGTTTCTTTATCGCATATACATAGAAGGAAATCATCAACAACACCAGCAGCAGTAAGGGTGTTTCGGATAGTATACCTGATACACCCTCTGATGAGTCAATGCCATTCGACGCAACAGCCCCTTCGGACTTAGTCCAGCACAGTTTTAAACTAGTTTCTCTAGAGAAAGTGTTCCAACTGTCCAAGTTCTCAATGGTCTCATGTCCTGGGGCAGCGATTGATCCCAGACGGGCTTCCGTGTTGATGTTTTGCACCAGAAACTCCTCTGACTCCGAAAAACAATCCAAAAATTCTTAAAATTAGCTTCTATGGTAGCTTCACCATAAAAAAAATCCATCCTCAACTTTACAATTTCTAGCTCTATTCAAACGTAATAACTTGTGCACTGATTCTCAAAAATTACAAATTCGCTAAATATTTGACCGTCTATTAAACGTAATAACTGATGAACTTGGGAGTCGAAATTTGGAGTCAATTCGTTAAATAGAATTTAAAGGCTCACTTCGTTAACCGACCGAAATTCTGCTCCTTGGAATAGCTCACATAGAAATTCCTTTCAAACTTGTGTTCACGAATAATGGTCGATAATTTTAGAAAGGTTCAAGCAAGAAGTTTGAAAGTTCGTACATACAAAAATTGGTGTAGTTACCTTGAATCTGCAATAGTTTGTGGTAAAGAAATGAATACGAGGAAAATCGAACGAGTCCTTCGTGTAAATTTGTGCATTCATTTTTTTGAACTCACTATAACTTGAAAACACGTTTCGAAATAAATCCGAGTAAAAAGGAAGTTCTAATTGAGTAGTGAGCGAAATTTCACCATTCCCTGGTGTAGCGACCCATACGCAAAACCTTCAATCCGCATTTTCAAGATTAAATGGATCGAACGCCTACGAACTGAAATATCCTTTTTAACTCAGAAAGATTATACTATTTATTCGCTTTGTGAATTTGGACCATGAACTGACTACTAAGATGTTAAATCTTACAAATTATAGGCTTAGGCCCGTTCCTACGATCTTCAGTTACGTTCTAAATGGGACTTTAACTGCCAGATTTTCATACAAAACTTCCAGTTAGAATTTCACTGAGGATCATAATAATGGCCCTAAGTCATCCTTTGCCCGAACTGGTAGTCAGAACTCAAGCGATTAGACGAACAAATTTAGTTTCCTTATCTCAGGAACAGGAACAGCTTACACTAGGAGGTTTTAACTTGGAAATTTTATAGAACTACAGTAGTGGAGCCATTTGCTAAAATATGGTCGACTTAGGGAAAGAAGTATTGAAGTGGGTGCAAGGAAACAATGCGTCCGCACATTTCAGCATTACATGCGTTCTAGATTCACCCCAATGTGAACTGAAATTCTACAGACGGGTCTCTTCCAATCCCGTTTTTTTCATTTATTGTACGATTAACAGAGAATCTTTAAAATTAGTGTAACTACTCTTTCGAGTAGCTACCATACAACAGTCCTTAAAAATGAGAGCTTATATTCGCTGAAACTTGCGCATGAAGATAGAAAGATTAAATTCCATGAGATTGATTTAAGTGCAAAATATAGGTTTGTTTTATTAACGAGAAAATTTTCAGCTTCGTCCATTCAAAAGATATTGACAAACATGGTCAAACCATTTGCGTAATAACTTTCGAATATAAGAAAGAACTTAGGTAGTCTGAAATTTGGCATGCGTTCATTTCCCGAAAGTAGCAGCTACAGAATTAAAAATTGGAGGAATCGTCCTTCTTATTCAAGTAGTCCACTTAGTTTTATAAAAAAGGATACACTGTTTCTACACTCTTTATTCTTTATTAAATAAGGCGTTTAAGGTACCTTATATTAAGTAGGCTTTGTTAATTACTCCAGATCGATTACTTTATCATTAAAAATATATATTACCATTTCATTTAAAAAATGCCGTCCATCGTGGCGAATCCATTCAGCGCTTCCAATTGAATTCTGTAGTTCATTTCGTATATGGTAAAACATAATCTTAAATAGTTCCTCATTTTTAATGTCTTCAAAATTTTTAAGAGGCTGTAATTTTTGCCTGTTTTCGAGATTATTTGTTGGCTAAAATTATGAATTTAGTTTTAAAACCGAATTAATTTAGATCAGAACTTGATTCGATGGACTTACTGTAATCAATGACGGATTTTGCTTTAAAACGTCGATAGCAAATGGAACCCAATCGCGTATTGTTTTCGAACAAAAATACCAATTCGGTGGAGTTGATTTTCGCCCTAGAGATAAAAAAAAATATGAAAAAATAATAAAAACTACTAATCACAAGAACTTCTACAACTCACCGTAGAAGATGTTTTCAAAATTTTGAAAAGATACCCGATATTCTTGTGACATGTAGGGCAAGAATTTTTTCGCCAAGGACCATACAATGAAATCATTTAGTGGCCTAAAATTCAAATATAAATTTAATTATTAAAACAACAAAAAATTATATTTAATTACTGTTTATCAGAAGTTGTGACAATAATGGACATCTCTTTTAATATGTCGACATTCCGAACAAGAACTTCCGTTTTCTCTGTGATTCTTATTTTCCGAAATACTGCTTGTACGGATTCGAAAATTGGTAACTGGAATTATAAAATTTTCACAGTTTTGTTGGTATTCTTTCTTAATTGGGTCTAGGAAAATTAAATAAATTTGAAAAAAAGTTGCAGTTACATCTCTTTATTATACTGTAAGAAATTAGTTGGGCTCTATTGCGATTGTCACTGCGTAGTCACTGTGACTCTCAAATGGCAGTGACGTGAATTGCCCCAATTTATCGTTTTATGTGCTTTACACTGTGTCTACACTGGCAATTTATCTGGCAATGGCAATGGCAACGGTATTGCCATACACAAATTGACAGTGTAGACGCAACATTGCCATGGCAATTTTGACAGCAATATTGCCAGAAATCGCGTCGTTTGACAAAAAAAGCGTCGCTTGTCAACAGGTAGGAATAAGTTTTTTTTGTTTTGATCGCGAAATAGCTGAAAATAACTTGATTAGAGAGAAAACTATTGAACTTATCAATAGTTTTTTTTTGATGCAATGTCCGACATTTTGCATTGATTCATAACTCGACACTTCGAATTAACTCGCTGAAATGAAAATTGCCTGGCAATGAAATGCCCAATCATTGCGATTTGACCTTTAACGCAAAGGATATATTGCCATTGCCATGACAGGTAAATTGCCAGTGCAGACGCAGGGTTAGTCACACAACTAAAATGAAAATTCAGTCCGCAGTCATACACTTCCAGTGTCGGCGACTTTTATTTTATCTAAGCTTAGGCAACAGCCATAATAGGCATCAGACAGAAATTCAAATTAATACCAAATATTTATTATACAATTCTGGAATAAAATTATAGTATTTATCTAAATTATAATATGCATAAAAAGAGAGAAACAATAATCTTGTTGAATACTTTAATTTTCATATGCAAAATCTTACCATTGGAGCAATTTTCTTAATTTCGCCCAGAGTTACAATTTGATTTTGTTCAGTATCGCTATTTGTTTGTGTTAACAAAATTTGATTTACTATTCGTTTCTCATAATGGAATATTTCGTCTGCGAATAGTTTGGCATCTTCACCAACAATTCCTGGAAATAAAATAAAAATAAATTAAAATATAAATGATTAAATGTAGACAATAGTTTTACCCATATAAATTGCAAAATCTCTTAAGAGCATTCGATAGGCATCAACAATCTATAAAAAAAATACAAATACAAAATTAATTATAAAACTTATGTCATGCTAAATTGCTTAACTATGCATATACCTGGTGACCATTATCTAAATTATAGAACATTTTGTGTGGAAGTCCCACTTCACCTTCATCGATTGTGATAATTTTTCCATACGGAAATGATATTCTAGAAAGGTAAATTAAATATTTGTTTTATAATTTTATCGAACAGAAAAAAGAAATTAACAAATGTCTTTTAAATTACATTTTTGTATAATAATATATTACAAATGCGTGTTGATTTTTAAATAAAATCTAGAAAATTATAGATTATTAAAAATTATAAATTATAAATATCTTTCCGGGAGGTAAGTTGTTTTGAAAATATTTCCGATATAATTTTGTATTAAATAAAAAAGAAGGTTAATTTAATCCGAAAATTGATAAAATCATTCGGAAAAAAAATGTTAATTTACAAATCATTTTGGTCAATTAATGAGTTAACTTGAATTAAGACAAATTTAATCCGAATTTAATCCGAAAAAAGTTGAATTTTTTCGGTCTAAATAATACAGTCAATAAATAATGCATGTAGTTATTAAAGTAATTAAACAAAATGTGTAAAGAAATTACTGTTTAATATATTGAGCAAGCTAATAACCATGTATGGTGTTCTATGATATATTGCAACGGTGGTTGACTTTGAAAATTAACACAAGGTTGGTTAGTGCTGTAACCGCGTGAAACAAGAAGTTGGGAGGAATAAAAAATTCCCCTAGCTATTTTGGGAACTGAGATAAGTTATACAATTTATATTATATAGAGGAAAGGTTTCCGTCTCCCGTCATTTAAATTTATAGTTATTGATTTTAAAATGGCCCAAACTCTATATTTTTGAATTGTTATGCAAATATTATATTTTTTAAAAACCAGTAAGCCAATCAAACATTTTTGTACTAGTATTAGAATTTATATATCGAATTCTAATTTTATATCGAAACCGTCCTTGTGCTTTGCATTGGACATGACAAATAATTTTATTCTTATATTTAGAGTGGTACACCCTTTGATGTTTTGCTTTTAAAGTAGTCAATGAAAGCTAACTATATTCGTATAGCACATCAGTACCCTAGCGGACTCTTTTCCTAATCAAATAAATAAGCTGAGTTCTAGCGGAATATTTTGAATAATATTTGAATTCTGTTATCAAGAATTGATTTATCATTGAATGCCAGTACTCTACCTGTACTGAAGTTCAGTACTGTATAGAATTAGTATTAGTAAGTAATTTTCATGATATTGATTTTTTTTTGCAATAATGAATAAGAAAAATAAATGAAATAATTTTTCTCATTTTGTTTTTTTTTTGTTGCATGTGGTGTGAATGTTTCATAATATTTCTTCAATATAAAGTCTTTATTATTATATTTTTCGGGAGAAAAGTGCTTACGCCATATGAATTGTACTTTTAGGTCATAGTCCGGGACGCGGTTGAAAAGAAACACTGGTTGGGTTGAGGCACCGCTAAAAATGAATCAGGATTCGAAAGTTGGAAAATTGATTTTTTAGGGTGTCCACCTAAATCTTAGCAGTGTTAGATTTCGACTTTCAATTATCTGAAAACAACACCTTACTCCCAAGACTATACTCGTACTAAACCGAGTACTGTTTCTGTAACTATTCCACTTATACCATAAGTACATATCTAAACCAGTTTCAATTCTTATTTACTAGTATACTGGTACAGTACTGACTTTAAGAATTTGAAAACATCTAGTTTTAATAAACTACTTTTTCTTATTAGAACATATTAAAGTTTACCGAGTTAGGCAATTTTTAAAAGTTCAGTTGTATCAGTTATTTGAAAAATCAGAAAAGTAAGGAATTTGTTCAAGCTTAATGCATGCATATCTTAGTGGATGTAGGTATATACGTTAAATAAAGTAAATAAAAAACATGGTATTTGGAATTTAAAAACCTTCCAAGTAAACAAAAAAATTGTTTTTTTTAAATATTATATAATGAAACAATTTTGAGGTCAAAGTTATGTTTATATATTAATATTAGCCGCGTCCCGAGGCTATGCCTACGTTTGTATGGTGCTATACCACCGAAACTGCAAAGCCATCGGTTTCTAGTCTTGCTTTCTATTGCTCCCGTTGCTCCGTTACTGTTGCTCCCGTTGCTTCGTTGCTACCGTTGCTTTCATTTCACCGTTGTTCCGTTGCTCTGTTGGTCCCGTTGCTCTGTTGGTACCGTTGCTTCCGTTACTTCCGTTGCTCCTGTTGCTCCCATTGCTCCGTCGCTTCTATTCTTCCGTTGCTCCCGTTGCACCGTCGCCCCCGTTGCTCCCGTTGGTTCCCTTGCTCGCGCTGTTCAATTTTGTCAAGTTTTTCTCGAAAACACATGAACAGCCGCTAAACTATATATGAAATACTCATTTATTGAATTGGCTCGCGCGCCATCTATTGTAAAATTATTTCACTAATGCAGAAACCTTCGGGGGTGACCTCCAAAAATCATCGAAGTTTCATTGCAATCATTCGGATGAGTGGTCCTCTCTTAAGTTTGAGCATCAGGGTACTAAAATCGGGAAAAAAATTGGAAAAATGTCGAAAAACAAAATGGTTTTTGATTAGATCAGCACCAAACTTTACAGGAACCATTCCGGGACTATTCTACATGTTTCCTGAAAATTTTATCAAAATCGGTTTAGGAGTCTATAGGGAACATTCATACATACATCCTCTTTTATATATATAGATAGACTAGCAGCGTCTCGCGGCTACGCTACGTTTGTATGGTGCTATAATATCGAAACTGCGAAGCCAGCGGATTCCAATCTTGCTTCCCGTTTGTTTCACTTGTTACTCCAGTTAGTCCCGTTGCTTTCGTTGCTCTCGTTACTCCCGTTTCTCCTGTTTCTGCCGTTACTCCCGTTCCTTCCGTTGTTCCCGTTCCTTCCGTTGTTCCCGTTGCTTCTGTTTCTCCCGTTGCTCCCGTTACTCCCGTTGCTCCCGTTTCTCTCGTTTTTCCCGTTACTTCCGTTGCTTCCGTTGCTCCGTTGATCCCATTGTTCCGTTGCTCCCGTTGTATCTGTTTCACTTCCGTTACTCCAGTTGCTCCCGTTACTCCCGTTGCTTTTGTTGCTTTATTGCTCCCGTTGCTCCGTTGCTCGCGTTGCTTCCGTTGCCCCCGTTGATCGATTTTGTCAGACGTGTACACCGAAAACACACGAACTGTCGCTAAACTATATGAAACACACTCATTTGTTTGTGTGGTTCGCCACCTATTGTAGTAGTTTAGTAGTTTTACTATGTAATACAAAAAGCTTCGCTGACGTGCGCTCAATATATCAACAAAGTTTCATCGCAATCGGATGAATGGTGTAGGAAGACATACGGGACAAACAAACAAACAATTAGAGCACCAGGGTACTAAAATCGATAAAAATTGGAAAAGTGTCGAAAAATGTCGAAAAAAATTCGATTGGTACCAAACTTTACAGGAACCATATCCCGGGACTATTCTACTCATTCCCTGAAAATTTGATCAAAATCGGTTGAGTGGTTTAGGAGTCTATAGGGAACATACATACATACGTACATACATCCTCTTTTATATATATAGATAGATAGACTTAACAGAACGAGAAAAGTAAAAATCGCTTAAAACAGACATCAACTTTTAGCAAATAGCCACAGAATTATTATCGTATATAAAATATGTTTCACAAAACATAAATAAAGAAGATATTAATATCAAAAAGGTACGAATTACATAAGAAAAAGGAACTACCTACTTAAGTAGAAACTGCACTAAGGTCCTTTCATTAAACGAAACTTCTCCATTTTCATACTCTAGTTCCTTCTAGGTTAATTATTTTCGCAACTCGATTGGCTAAAGGTCTCAGCAATTTGGATAAGTCCGTTTGCGTTATTTTACTTAAAAAAGGCAATGTCCAAATTTGTCGCAGTAGGGAAGAATTAATTTCTCTATAAATCTGATTAAAACAATTTAAACACAGTTTTTTTTAGAACTATAAATAAAAAGTATGAGTTGTCCTATTCCAACTTTTCAGATAATGATGTTAGTTTTCATCCAGATTTAATTAGTCTTGAGCTTCTCAGCATAATGAAGTAAAAACCTTAATATAGGATGCCTGGATGTATTATTGATCCTTCAAGACTTTTTCTTTACCAGTACTGTATCAGAAGCTATTAACGTGCGTTTTCTGGCTAATGTAAATTTTCGGCATATATGATAAGTGCTAGATATCTCAATGGTAGAGTCCTGGTTTCAGAATCCAACATGCAGAGTTCAAGTCTTTATTTCGGCAATATTAATATAGAGGCAAAGGATTATAAAATGCCAATTTAGTACGGGTACGGGGGCGATGTCAATACAAGTGACAACTAGTCTAGGTACATAGGAGTAACATCAAAAATTACTTTTTATTTTCTACTTTTAGTGTCGATTTTCAGTACTGTTACAATACTGGAATGCAAACTTAAAAGAAAGTCATTCAGACTAAATAAAACGATTACAACAATTATTTTATTTATTTATTTATTTATAATACAATAAGAGGCATATAAATATACACAATTATTACTTAAGAACTAGTGACTTAGACCATCATCTTAAATTAATTATGTGCGCTTTTGTGACAAGTTTCTAAGCTATTTTTTACTGGATTTACACAAGTGTATAGATATTCTTTAGTTTCAGTCTTTCTATTAATTCTTTAAATTTATTGCTTATGAGGAGGTAATTTAAGTTATAGTTGAAGTTATTATTATGAGTTGGGCAGTCTAATAAGTGGCGAAAGTCGAGTGTGACTCTGCATGTAGCGCAGGTCGGCGGAGTCTCTTTGTTGAGAAGATGTTTATGAGTCAAGCTGGTGTGTCCTAGTCTCATCCGAGTGATGACTATAGCTTCTCTGCGAGGTAGTGAAGTTGGCAGTGAGAAGATTTCTTTGTTTCTATCGGGCCATCGATCTTTGCTTTGTTGGGCATAACAGCTTTTGATTTTAATTTTAATATCTCTAGAGGGTATGGCCAGGCTAGTCAAAATACTCTGCCTAGAGCTGTTGAAAGCAGTTTCGTCCGCGAACTCGTTTCCAGGTATTCCCGAGTGTCCTGGTATCCAGCAAAGCATGATTTTACTTTGGTGAGTTATTAGTTTTTGCCTGATTTCTTTAATCATGGTATCACTGTTATTTACGTTCGATATTGAATTTAATACTGATAAGCTATCAGAGAAGATACAGAATTTTCCTCTATTTTTGACTGCGAAGACAACAGCGTCTAGTATGGCTTTTGCTTCTGCACTATAGACTGACGCCATTTTGGGTAGTGCGCCATGCGCTACAACAATTAAAATTTAATGGAATTGCAGTATGTAGATTAGGATGCAGGACATAGTTACTCACGGAGCCCTAAATGAATTACTATTTCTTTAAGTTTTTGTTGTTTTCCGGCGTCAGTGGAGTTTTTGGTGTGAAACCCCAACACGAAATCCCAGACTGTTGATTAATCGCTGTCCCTCAGGGCATGACAGTTGGAAAACCTTTACTGGATAGGCCAGTTTTTTATAAGACTGTGTTGGACTGGGTCCGAAGGAGCTGTTTCGTCATCGGATGGCATAGACTCGTCAGAGGGTGTATCAAGCCTAAATCCGGCATTGCTTGAGATTATTCTAATTTTTCATGGTGAGAAGCTACCATAGAAGCAAATTTGTTTAAGTTTTTGTTGTTTTCCGGCGTCAGTGCAGTTTCTGGTGTGAACCCCCAACACGAAATCCCCGACTGTTGATTAATCGCTGTCCCTGAGGGCATGACAATTTTTGCTGAACTTATGAATAACCAGAATGTTCCGATGTGATTCTGTATGTTTCCGAAACTCAGTTAATTCAGCTGGAGCTCTGACGTGTTATATGGCCTCAGTGTCCTTTAAAACTATGGCCTTTAAGAAAAACAAAATTTCTGGGATAGAATAAGGCAATTTAAAAAAGGACATCATTATCATCAATGGCGCGACAGCCCAAATCGGGCCCTGGCCTCCGGTTAAAAAAGTACAGACCTCTCAATTTACATCAGTAACTAATGTAGCCTTAGCTGTCCACGTGCCTAGAAAGCTTAGATTCTAATCCAATCTTGACAATTTATCAAAGAAATAAAACTGGATACCACATCAGTGTAAAGTTGTTGCCCTATGTTCGGAGCGGTGGAACATAAGAAGTTCAAAGCATAATATAATACATATAATTATATCTCCCAAATGAGTGAAATTCATTAATAATATTTAAATAATGCACTATCAACGATACATCATAGTTCCGTTATATTTTCTATAATTTATTTTTTTCCATTATTAAACGAATTTTGTCAACTGATAAAAAATTGCAGCAAAAACTAAAAAAAAAGAATTTGTTCAATAAAACATGGTCCGAGTGTGCAATAAATTTTCTAAAATCCGATAATATATTCAGATTTTTTACCTTTTATATTTAGCCTCGTCGGGCTTCCCAGCGAAACATGTTTCGCAAAAAATCATAAAATATTGACTGAATTCAAAACAAAGGTAGCAAACGAGAGTTAAATGACTCGGACCCATAATAAAAAAAATCTTATAAAAAAACCGAAGATAAATAAGAACGATTCGAACACAAATCAAATCGTTGATAGTATTATATACACGTATTACGTAAGATCTTCATAGAATTAACCTAAGAAAGATCCGGATCTAAAATCGCGTTACCATCAATCAAATTAACAATATTCCCGCGCCAACATTAATTTTATTTGCATTAACAATCGAACGAAAAACATCGATGCTTGTTAAAGGAATCATAAAAAATAGAGACATGTGCGTAAATTTCGAAATGCAACAATGAAAATTTTGAAAATTTTATTATCAGACATTTAAAAAAAAATCGCACTCCGGAATAGTTTCGAACACGTTTTATTGATAACATAATATTATTGTTATTTGACGAAATTCAGCAAGGATGACGAGAAAACTGTCGGATCTCAGAATAGATTGCTAGAAAAACGAGTTTTTCTGGTCCTGGCAGGTGAAGTAACGAAAATCGATTCTTTCGAATGGAAAGGAAAAGTTATGATGGCTAACCGTAAACTATTTGAAGACTATTCCAAGACGATATTGATCAAAAGTTAGTTAACAAGTTTCAGAACAAGTTTCTGTCTCGTGACGATTTTTGCGACTAAGAACTTGCATATGATACATTAAATACATATGGAGCTTGGGTAGACGAAAGGCGGATCTGATGGCGGTGATTTATTCAATGACCAGAGTCTGAGGTCAGTGGTTCTTATTTTAAGGACCCGCGGTTTTGTGGTTTTAAATTACAGAAAAACCGTCCGTTAAGTTTTTTGACTAATTTCGCGTTTCAATGTAAACATTTTGCTTTAGTAATCCAATATTCGAAAATGAAAGTTGAAATATAAATTTCTGTATTTAATGCTTTATGCCACCATTTTTATAGCGTTCTTTTGTGTTTTTTGGTTTGAAATGCGAATTATGTAATAATTATAAAGTTGTGCAGTCTAAAAACCAAACATTAAGCTATTATTCATTTGATATCATCGTATTTCTTAGTACCGAGAAGGTGCTTAAAATGATTATTTCAATTAAAATTGGTATGACGAGTGTGTGGTTTATTCGTTTTTCGTCGATAGAAGTACAATACTTGACTGACGTGTAGACCAGTTGTTTTAAAAATCAAATTATTGTATCTGTTGATGGTTTCAATTTGTATTTTAATTCAATTTATTTTATTATACAATAATACAGTATTGTGATCGATTTTAAAAAAAATCTACCAACAGTCTGGGCGCAACCTTATTATTTTATGGGTAGAAGTCCGAAACGTGTTTATTGCTGAGATGCGGTGTAGGCTACTATTCGACTGACATCCTAAAAAATAAAGTTCCAATAGCATCCCCCTTAGAGATTACATATCGAAAAATTTGGAAAAACGATAGACGCTTATAATAGAGTGCGCAGCAGTAAAATTGATTTGATAGCTTGACATGTCTAAAAGATTTAAGGGGTTAGGCCACTCTAGAGTTTTCGAAAAATCGATTTTTTTTTTGTTTTAAATAGTCCTTTAGGACTTCAAAAATAATGTCCCAAAATATTATGGCAGAAAAAAGTCTCTAAGGACTCGGTTTTCGAATTTTAGTACAAGGGCGCCTGCAAAATTATTCATGATTTTCTCTACTCAAAACTTCAAACGCATTTATCTCAAAACTACATTTTTCAAGCTGGCCGGAAACATAACTCAGACAATTTTCAACCGATTCACTTGAAATTTTGAATATATCTTTAAAACTATATTGTTCATCAGAGTACGTAGGATTTTTTTTTACATTGCAGTGCATCGAAAATCGCCAGAAAATTGTTAATAACAATTTTCTGACGATTTTTTAGTCAAATTTTATACTTTTTACTTTAGAAGTGCGCCATTTGGCCAAAAATCAATATATCAAAAAAATTCTACGTACTCTTGTAGCTGTTGTTATATATAATCGAAAAAGATTCCTTGGCTTATCATAATTCAAAAATTACAGGCGCTGTGTGTCCGGCCGTGGACCCTGGAAAAACGGAGACGTCATCGCATAAACGCTGCACAGCCGCCATTTTGTATTTAATCGCTTCAAAAAAATTACTGTACATAGTCAATAATATGTATTATAAACACCCATTTTTGTAATCTCGATTTATTTTGTAGTTTTTCTGAAAAAAAACCCCAAAAAGTCCTATTTTTTCAGCCTCTAGATATGCCACTTTAGAGGCTGAAAAAATAAGCCTTAACGAAATTCGTGAAAATGTGGAAAAAAACCTTTTTAACGGAAATTTTTTTTTACTCCACCTTTCAACGGAAATGAATATCTCAACTTGTTTTTTGCTTCAATTACTCTGGTAGCACATCTACATATAGGTATTGAGTTTCAACTTTCTAGTATAAGCCGTTTCTGAGATATGCAAAAACCACCCACGTACCTTACTACCCCTATCAAAAATTTTATTTTTCTGGGATGTCTCTATAGTAGCTCTATACTTTTTATATCAAATTGAAAGAACCAAGCCCTGAACGTTACACGTGAAATGAATGACTCTAACGGTAGCCTTAACTCAACGACTAACTCCAAAACTAGCGACGGAAGAAAAAGACGAAAAGCATGAAGAGTTCCGCTCACTCCCTTGGCTGAGAGTGATTTTGCGTTCCCTAGGACTTCTTCCACGAATAGTACGAATAGTACATTTCCATCGCTGACACGGTTCTTGCGATATAAAAATTAATTTTTTTGACAAATGGCTGTCCCCGCACTTCTGCGCTTCACCACGCTCGTCAAAAATTTTACATTCAGTAGACTCGACTGGTAATTCTATATACAGATACCAAATTCTATCCTCCTGGCACAATTGAATCGGAAGATATTGTTGGTTGGTTGGTGGTTGGTTTAAGTGGCAGCTCTGTTCTCTGGACGGAGCGCAATTAGCTCAATGGCCGTTTTGAAACCACAAACTCGTGTTAAACCCGGATGTTGGGAGTTGTTGTGTCTAGGGAATTTAAAGGATGAGTGCGAGGAAAATTGATATGTTATATCCATCCTGTACTGTCCAGGAAGAGTAATAGCTCTCCAATTTGCTTAACCGAAATCACTCTGAGGTCCCCGTAGAAAGGTTTGCCTAGTGATCTAGCTAAAGCCGGACATTCGCAAAGGAAATGAACGAGCGACTCTCGCTCATTAGTGTCCTGGCAGCTGCGGCAGTGTACATTGAACGGAATGCCCAATTTGGCAGCATGATCCCCAATTGGCCAGTGACCCGTACTAATCGTCGTGAGGAAGATATTGTACTCCAAAGTTTTTCACCCCCCACCCAACACCTCACGTCTTCCCTTAAAATTTTTAACTCATTTCTAATCTCCTAGTACCTATCTCTTAAGACAACTACAAAGTTTCAACCGTCTGACATCAATCCTTCAGGAGATATGGATTTTAGAATGTTTCAATCCCAGCTTTTAAGTATTTTGGACGTAGTGTTTTTCCCCCCACTCGCATACCCCTCAACCTATATCGACCATTTTGCAAATGAGTCCACTTTTTGCAAATGAGTCCACTATCATAGTTCTACATAAGTTCCAACTTTCAGTCTCCAAGTATAAGCGGTTCCTGAAATCTAGAAACCAAAATTTTTCGTCTAAAACGCTTCTCCCTCTTCACATTTCATACACACACACACGCACCCCCCCTCCCCCCAAATACACTTGTAGAGGTTCACCCATTCTATCCACTATACAAATTTCAAATTCATATCGCATGGGGTTTATGAGCTACGCGCCTTCAAACGGTTTTGTGTACAGCGGACGGCGTCTACGGCGGACAGACGGACAGTTTTTTTTTGCTTTTTTGGAGTTTACTAGTCCTAAAACGTGAAACATTTTTTTTGAAATTTCAGGTCGATCACAATACTTTATTATTAAAAAATAATAAAGTAAAATTGATACCCTGAACGTTTTGAGACAAGTGACACAAAAAAGGCAAAAAAAATTTCAGTCCATCTGTCCGCCGTTCGCAAAATCGTTTAAAGGCTAGTAAATCCCAAACTCTTTGAACTATTACGTTCAAATTTTTTCTGTGGATAGACTGGGTAGACCTCCATTTTAAGAGTGATGGTGCGAGGAAGAGGTAGGGTAGTATTTCAGAGGAAACATTTTGGTTTCTAGATTTCAGTAACAGTTTATGCTAGGAGGCTGAAACTTGGAATTTATATAGAATTTGGATAGTGGGGCCACTTGCAAAAGATTTGTCAATATGGGTGGAGGGGTTTGGAAGTGGGGAGAAAACAATGGGGGCGCAGGCAAAGATCGAGACATTATAAAATCTATATCTCCTAAATGGTTAATGCCACAAATTTGAAATGTAGTAATTATTTTGTATACTAGGAAAAAAGAATAAAATCCATTTTTTATATTTCGTGAACCGCTAATTATAATGAATGGTTCTGGCACGTTCTAAAAATATAAATTTTACTTTATTATTTTTTAATAATATATTCGTCTTTGAAATCCACCATAACTCAAGAAATTGTTGAGCTAGGAAATCGAAATTTTATAGGAATTAGTTTTGTGTTAAATGCAGGATCGGGTTTGCAATTGAGCGAAACCTTTTTACTTCTTCGAATAGCTCCTATACAAAAGTCCTTAAAACACGTGTCCCCGAGAGTTTGTCAATAACTTCAGAACACTTCAAGCTACGAATTTGAAATTGTGTACTCATGTTTTCAGATAAATATGCTGGCATTCCAGTGAGTCTTTCCTGCTGTAAAGGGAAAATTTTACTTTCGGTGATTTACCTAAAGTTTCAGATATGAAACTAAACACTTAAGGTATTGTCTTTTTCTTTCAAGTAGGAAGCAAACGAGAGTCCAACTAAAGTATAAGTAGGAGTTCAGTATTTCATCTAGAGTATTATACGTATGGCTTGCAGTCGATCGTGACTGCAGTATGATTTAAATGTAGAATTTTTGCATCACCACCCAGTCTCTCAAATCATAAAACCGTTGCTAAATTACACACATAAAACTAAATTGAAATCAAGCAGCAATCTCCACAAGCTCTACTGTACTTAAAGTCCGAGTGTATTTTTGTTTAAAATCTCACCTGTTCTCAACCGATATTTTGAAAAACGGAAATGATCCATAAATTGCTTGAAGATGAATAAGCGCTTTTTTGAAGTCCCACATCTGAAGCCGTACATTAGCTCTTAATGTACGCCATCCACCTGTAAAACAAATAAAAAAAAAACACATAAAACAATAAAGTTTAATGGAATTGGAAATAATAAAAGTTAAATGTTTTTTTTATGTTAACAATTAATAATGCAAATATTTTCAATCATGTGTAGATTCCAAGTATTATGAAATGGTTTATTGCAATTTCTAAGTATGTAACACATTGAACTTTAATCAGTAGTTGGGTTACATTAGTAAATTTCTCGGAAAAGATATTACGTAGATTTTGTTTATATTTATATAGATTTGATATTAGTAAAAAATAATGGAATTTTCGGCAGATTTCGAGTAGACAAGGTCGACTTCTTTTAAACAAAGATACGATTTTCCGCCTTATTGCAAAAAATATAATATAATTCAATTTTCAATGAATATAATATCTAGAATATTATTATATACTATGTAGGTAGGTATATTGATTAATATCAATGTTGATAAATGTATTAAATCAGGATCCAGTTGTTATGAGCTCTAGAAGGTTGTATCAACCGGATTAAATAACTTATTTAAATACAAAATAATAAAAGATAATAATTTTAAATAGAAAAAATAGGCCTGAGATTTTTACCTTCAAATTCCATATTTACATGTAGGCGTAGCTTTGATTTTTCACGTGTTTTATATAAAATGTCGTTTAAGATGCAATTCCGTTTCTTATTAGACTATAAATTTCGATTCATAAAAATTTGATCAAATGCATTAATTCCATTTTTCATTCGATTAGATAAGAAAATTCTGGGACTGAGTAAAACAATTCTCAAGAATCATATCTTTCAGATAGCGGGTCATGAGTACTGGATTACTATTTATTGCAGACAGTGAAACTAAATATTGACCTACTCTGCGATTCTTTGGCAAAAAACTACGAGTTACGCCCCCTAAAAAAATTTAGTCCTGTGAGCAAATCTTGCCACTGGATCTGTTGTACAGTGTTATTACACACTGTGTGCTGCTTTGTCAAATATTTGACTATTCTGGCTTGCAAATAAAGTCAAATAGTGCAATTGTAAAAATTTTTTTTTTAAACATTTTTTTTACTTTATTTCGATAAAAATATTTGACTGAATAATTTTTCGTCAAATTTAGCCAAATATTTGACAGCCTGGTGTACAGTATAATACTAGTTAAGTAAAATCGCTAAATCCCGAACTCAAGCAGCCGCTCTTTTTAGCGCTGGACATACTATTTCATCTGTTGGCCCTAATCATGTTTGGCAAAACAAACATAAGCTAAAGCAGCCGTTTGTCTTAAAATTACCGCACATAAAAAATTGAAAAATCATACAACTTCCAAGAGATTTTTTACAAAGAACAATGAACATTCTTCAGATCTTCCGACATTTAAGCTCTCTTTCGATGGATATGTTTTTTGAGTTCAAATCTATACAGTAATCAAATTCGGGATTCGAAATTCAGCCGACAATCCGAAATAGGTGTCGATGCACTAAATCCATTCGAATCGAACGATTTAATGAATCCGGATCGACGGACTATATTTGGTTCATCGAATTATTGTTTTGTCATATTTATATGACAAATATATTTTTAATTCATGTGTATATACATGTCTCCATTTTTGGATTATATGGATTTCGTTCATTGAATAAATTTGATCAACATATGAACCCGATTTCACTTTTTTAGCTTGATTCTTTTTCAACTATATAGTGTCAGTCCTTTCAAGTGGCCTTGATGAATTCAGATTGCCAGTAAAGTAATATATTTACAAAAATACATATCTATTTTGTTTGTGTATTTTAAAACAAAAAATTTCAATAAGAAGAATTCCATAAAATTTAAAATATTACTACGTATCGATTTATTCAGATCAAATTAAAAGATATAGTGGGTATCTAACTATTATTATCAAGATCCAATGACAGCAACTTATTTTTATAGTGGCTAGTTTTAACATTATACCATTTATGCGTTACTGATATGATCGACCTCTAAATATACGAAATAAAAAGCTTAAAACGAAGGAAATACACGGTTCAACCTTATGTCTGCATAATATTATGCTCAGTTTTCGATTTAAATCTGAATATTAGAGAATTGTATCTTTATGTCTTAGACAGATTGGAGCGATGCTGAATGAAATCATCGTAGACTTACTTACTTTCAATGGTCAATGAAAGTTGATCTCGGTAATTCGAAATTAAACCAAAAATGAAGAATATGTTTAGGTTTGTTCATTTTAAGATGATTTACGACTCTATGATAAATAGTGTTATGCGCTAATTATTTCGTCCTCTAGATGTGATGTAGTAGGCGACAAATTAATTTTATTATTGCCAAGAAAAAAATTTTGAATCATATGTTATAAATGTTTTATGTGATTAGTGCATGACGTTATTTTCGAGGTCCAAAGTGTTGAAAAATGCAGTTTGCATATTCAATGTCATAAGACGTTGAAAGTTAATTATTTTTCAAGTTTGTTGGAGAAATGTTTTATTTCGATAATAGTTTTGTTAATTTTCAGTGTTTATCGTAGAAATTTATCTTTATTCGGAATATTCAATTACAAATTCTTCTTGGGACAATTTCGAAGTCATGCGATTCTATCCATTTCGTTCGTTGTGTCTTGCCTTGAATTGAACTGATTTTCTTTTTCAACAATGGCGTTTCAGCCATAGATGCGCTATTGCATCGTCAATAATTATTATGTGGCAGGGTAAAGAACTTCATATAAAAGAGTAGATGATATTACACAGCCTTAAGGCACACCAAAATTACAATGGGCTTAGTAACATTTAACATTAAATATTGTGGTTTGGTGAATGTTTTTAGAGTACATTTTTAAATTGAGAGAAAAGCTTTTCAGGTAAAAATACGGTTGTGTTTTATTTAAGTGTTACGTTTCGGATTCGACTTTAAGCGACTTAATCATTAGCCCTCAGGGATATATTAGAATTTATGAAAACGTACATAACTACTTTAAAAAAGAAAATTTTTGAAAGGGAAAGCAAGGATTTTTTGTATCTCAGTAACGATTTGAGAAGAACGTTGAAACTTAATATTTATAATATATGTAGAAGTACTGCAAAAGTAATTTAAGCGACAAAGAAAAAAATAAATTTGACGTACAGAAGCTGGGTAAAGAAATTTTTTTCTACATTTTCACGAATTTCGTCATATTTTTTAGTCCAAATGAGATATCAAAATATACTTTGACTTCTAAGGGGTTTAAATGTAATCGCTAAAAAAACCAATTTGAACATTTTTCGATATTCAACCCCCCCCCCCCCCGGATATAAAATTTCGAGGGGGTCAGTGACGTACGGAAGGAGGGGGGAGGGGGTTAAAATATTAGAATACTTTATCTCATGAACAAATTACTACAGCATGATAAAATTTGGTTTGTGTGGTGGACAAGGCGAGTTCGCTAAGTGCAGCATGGAAGGGGTTGTAACAATTTTTCTTTAGCGGTGGGGGTGTAAGGGGTGAGAGTGAAGGAAAGGGGAAGGGAAAGGAAAAATATATGAATTTTTATATCTCGAGAACAACTAATGATATAAAAGTGAAACTTGGAATGTACGAAGAGTTATAAAGGTGGTACATTCTAAAAATATTGTTTTGTAATAGGGGTATTATGTTACGGGAATGGGGGTGTTTTTCCTATTTCTGGAACAGCTTATGTTAAAATCTTTAAACTTGGTGGGTATCTCCACATGTACGAGAAAAGCAATTTAGTTAAAAGAAATTGATATATCCTTTGGTGAACTGAGGTGGTGCAAAAAAATGTCTAGTGAAAATGGGGTGCTTACATTATATTTTCACGAATTTCATCATATGTCTTAAGTCTTCAGATATAATGAATTAATTTTTTTCTCCGGGTTCGTCAGATAAATACCTTTGAAGCATTTTCAGAATTTTTGAAGTTGCACTCCTAAAAAGGTGAAAGTGGGTTGTATACATTTTCACGAATTCCGCCATATCCCTTAGGTCTGAATAGATATCGAATAAAATTTTATGTATGCGGGCTTGTTATATAATCGGCTAAAACCGTTTTTAGGATTTATTGGTTTTTAACTCCTAAGAGGGTGTACAAGTGTTGCACACGTTTTAACGAATTCCGTCATATGCCTTACGTTTGATAAGATATCGATTTGGTTTTTACATCCACCGACTTTTTATATAATCACCTACAAACCGATTTAATGATTTTTTCAATATTCAACCCCCAAGGGATTGTGAAGGAGATGCATAAAATTTCAAAATACCTCTTAGATCTTTTTAGATATCGCATCGGTTTTTACTTCCGCATTCTTTTTATATAATTGCCTAAAATTAGTTCAGAATTTGTAAATGTTCAACTCTCAAGAGGATACAACATACGTTTTAACAATTTTGCAAATTTCGATGATCCGTTAGTTTTATGTTTTCCACGCTTTTTATATAATCGCCTAAAAAATAGTTGTAAAATTTTTCGAAATTCCACCAGCAAGGATGTAATGGGGTTGTATACGTTTTCACAAATTTCGTCATCCCTCCTATGTCTTATGAGATAGCAAATTGGATTTTACTTCTACTGGGTTTTTATGTATTCGCCAAAAAATCAATTTCAGGATTTTTTGATATAAAATCCCGAAGGGAGTGTACAGGGGTTGCATACGTTTTCGCGAAAATGTTATCTAGAACATTATGAAAATCCTTTCGCGCCCATACCACATTTCGTAGTGAGTGGCAGAACTATGGCTTATAAAAGGAGTTTGCCATTTCTAGAGCTACATCTTGTGACGAATAGAATGAATGTGGATTTCACTCCGTCAAGAATCATTGAACCTTTTCTGCCACACAAAAACAATATCAGTACACCGGGAGATAGGGGAAAAATACAGAGAAGTTGAAATTTTACTTAGAATTAGTAAATAAAATCGCTCAACTTTTTCGGGTACATCGCATACAAAATTCCTCAACAGAAGTGATGACAGTTATGTTCTGGAATTTAAAAAATTTCGCAAGATACACCCTTTTTAATTAAGATTTGCAGGAACTGACAATATTGCGGTACTCTATCAATTAGCTGCCATACAAAAGTTCTTAATGAAAATGGTTTCTCCCGAAGGATCGATAACTACGGAACGGAACCTATTGGACATAAAAGCTTTTTTGTGACGTTAAGTTAAGATAAAATTCTCGGGGAGCGAGGTTATGTAGTTACACTTATTTTGAAAGCACTAAAACTGGAAAACAGAGCGAAATTGAGATACTGTTTTAGGCTGCCATATATAAGACTTTAAAAAAAATAGTTCTTTCTGGTGAGTCAACTTGAAGACTTGGAATTAGTTGTAACCGTGTTCAAGCTATTGTAAATGCTAAGAAGAAGTAGAGTCAGTAAAATTTATCGCTCTAGCTCAAAAATGTTCGAAGTTATTCATCTTTAATTTTAACCAATTGAGCAATTCTTTTTTTTAATAAAGTGCAACTAAAAAGTGATAACCGTCGTTTAACAAAACGTTACTTACTAATGTTACTAATATCATTCTGATCCTGCTACTTTAATTAACACACCTTAAAATTTTGCATATTTGAAAACACCCTCTTTCCCAGCACAAAGTCAAAAGGATGTATAAAAAAACTATATGAGCAGATGGGTACTTTATCTTAGGAAACTATTAAGACCTTTGGGTTTTCCTGTATTTTTCATAAGTCATACCAAACTTCTATGAAGAATAAATCCTGAGTGTGAAATTCAATTACGTCTTCCAATAAAACAATGTCCTTACCTTATTAATCTTAATTTTATTAGTCTACTTTAATTTGAATTACATACAATCAAATTTTTCTGCAGTAAGTAAGAAAACACTAATTTTTAACAAGTGAAATTTCTTTAAATACAAATCAAAAGATGTTTTGCTTTCAGTTTTCATTGAAAACAGTAAAGGCTGTTGATTTAGTAACTATTTGTTAGTAGTTTAACAAATTATGTGTAATAGAAAAATTAAAAGGTCTTAATTACACTATATTAAAAAAAAAATTATTCAAGTGACGAAATGATGTTTTTAAGATCAGTAAGAGTGAATACAGATGGGGGCAAGTACCCCTTCTTGCCCCACTCTATGAGCACCCTTGATCGCCGTAAGTATTATCATTTGTTTACACTACTCCCTTTGTGGTTATAATAAGATAGTACTTTGTTTATTTTCTGAAAATTTCCAATTAACGAGTTGGTATGTAGCTCTATTTAATTTTCCTTGATAAATACATTTCAATTCAAGTTTCAGAATAGGCAATATTAAATTCATCAAGTTCAACTTACTAATAATTTTACCTAGTTTTTATTGAAGTGCCTGGTAATTTGTTTAAAATGTAAGAATATTTTTAGATAAATTTAACTGGTATTTACAGCGAACTTAACACGATAATATCGGAATGTATTTCCTGTAAAAACAAATGTATTTTTATTTGAAATGAACACGACTCTAAAATAGGAAAACTTGGTTAATGTTAAAAGAATTATGGAATTCATATGTTTGCGTAAATACGCAAATCAAAAAAAAAGATAAGCGAGGTTGATCTTTAACGTTTATCTTCTCACTTGGTGGAAAAACTGGATATGGATTTTTATATAAAAAAAAAATATTGTCAAAAACTTGTCTTCAATGATAATTTAATTCGGAAAAGCTCGAATTGATTGGCTTAATTTTTGAAGAATTGTGAAAAAAATTTAAATTTCACGTTCAATACCTTGGATGACCTCAATGATGAGTTACATGTTTTTTTTTCTTCTATCAAATAGTTTGTTTCTAAGTTGGCGTCATTAGCCACATTAAAACAAGATGAAAATTCCACTAAGTGTTTATAAAATCATTATTTTTATACGTAACATAAACATAACCTTGATCTTTGCCAATGCCTTTCCTTGACTGATGTGAACACAATGATTTTATTTTATTATCAAACATGCAAATTTTTGTTTTTTGTTTTTTTTTCTGTTGTTCAAATTTGAAAATCGCAGATTTCCGGAATTGATATTATTGTTATTTTTTAGTTGAAAAACACACCTCCTTGATTTTTAGGCTGATGCCTATTAAGAAAAAAATACTTTTTTTTTTAAATGCATTTATTTTAAAAATATGACAATCTAATTGTTACAAAATGATTTTATTTTATTTTTCTAATACCATACCTTAAAATTAAGTAAAAAAGAAATTTGAATTTCTTATTGTGAAGATCAAGATGAAGATGGTCTACTTTGACGGTGGTAGATAGGTTCCTTTGCCAGTTAGCGTTGTTGGAATTGGCGAAATGGTTACTGAATTACTGAAATCAGTACGTGAGTTCGATGAACTAGAAACATCGACCGAGCCTATAACCGACGAAATTGGGGCAATACCTTCGTCGGAAACTTGACTAGTTCCTCCCAAAGAGTCATATTGAGCTTGAAGGTTTTTATGGAAATTAAGTATCGGATTATTCGCTTTCAATATGTTTTAAAAAAAAAATCAAATTTTACCTTTGATTTGTTGCTGAGCGTTAGCTGCTTCTTCTGCCGTTTTGTATTTGATGAAGAATACTTCGGGCTTGCTAGGAAGCGATGGGGCCGGCGTCGCAATATCACCAATATCGATATCATCGGCCTTCTTACTTAGAACATAGATAATCGTCTTTT
Organism: Beris morrisii; assembly: GCA_951812415.1. Classification (NCBI taxonomy): domain Eukaryota; kingdom Metazoa; phylum Arthropoda; class Insecta; order Diptera; family Stratiomyidae; genus Beris; species Beris morrisii. The sequence goes on from OX638311.1 coordinate 127,204,148, forward strand.
CTTCGTTCTTTGGATAAACGGCTTGAATCGAAGCCGATTGGCTACTAGGACTTGGCGCTTTGATGAAAACAACGCGGTATGATTTTTGAGCGCGTCCTAGCTGAATGGTACGAACTTGCTGCTGTTGATCGTTTTCCTCGGGAGCCGAATGAAGGTAGAAATTTTTCGTTATAATCGGTGCCAAATTTTGCCGTTGTCGTCCAAAATTTAAACTGTTTGTACCTAAACTGCCGGCGGTATTAAAACCGCTGCCCGAATTAATTCCAATAGTTGCACCAAGATTTGTAGATATGCCGGAAGAAAGACTACTATCGAATTGAATACCCTGCTGTCCGTAGTTATAACCATTTCGAAATGGAACTTCACCGATGAAATTGTCACCGCCACCTTTTTCGTATCGATAGCCTTGGCTTACATCCGGTCGAGCGAATGCTGTCGAAAATATGGCAAAGAGTATCTAGGAAATGGAAAACGGAAAAAATATTGTTTTAGGCTTTTAAGAATTCCGCCGAGGTATCGAAGAGCCGTTTGGTCAAGTCTTAAATTATATCCGTATACTCGAATGATAACAAAATAGCCAAACATCTGGAGCAAATAAAGGGTTATTCAATAGGTACATACCAATTTTCCATTTTTATACAAACGCACCCTTAAACTTTTTGCTGGTCTGTCAATGTCAAAACGCCAGTCAAGGCTTACATTTTTATCATGGTGAAGTTCACGAACGAGCAACGTTTGGAAATTGTCTCAATTATTCTGTGTTTTATTTAAATACAAAATTGTTATGTCCCTATTGAATAACCCTAGGGAAACAACCCTAGGCTTGTCTATGCAGGCAAGTCAACAACGATTCCAGCGTTGGAACCCAAACGATGTTGGGTTCCAACGCTATCGAGTGCACCATTCATGAGATACGGCCTCAAATGCACGACAGAGTAGTCAAAAATTGGAGCTTCAGGGTGAGGTGTCTGAGATATGACATATGCCCGATGCGGAATATTTTTAGTACCTTTTGATTAATTTACAATTAATTAAATTAAATTAAAATAATTACTGATTAAATTTAATTGAGAACAATTTAAAAAGTTCAAAACACAGATGCTACTTTAGAAATACAAATTCAGTACTGCATGAAGAGCGTAGAAAACTCTGTACACCTCTACATACTTGTCGAACATTCTTCTCTCTTCTCGCATCTTCTTCATAGGTTATTTCACATACCACCAAATATCCTGGAAATCTCTTGTCTCAATACATGCAGCATATAAGCGTCGCGAATCTTATAGACAGAATCAGATTTAATACTGTGAAAGCGAGACGAAGGTTAGTTATACGCGAAGGTGTTTGTAAAGTAGCAGTAGTAAATGAAATTGGGAAGCGTTGCCAGTAGTGCGAAATATTGAATATGATAAAATAAAGTTTTGTTATTTTTATTATTATTAATCGAATTGGGTCTTACTTGAAATCCTGGCGAACCCCTAGCTCACAACAGTACCTACTATTAGATCTGTATCATAAGAATGTCATGAACTCAGTAGTGATTTCTCAAGCAGTTTCTATAGTTATTTTTAACCGAGATGTTACGGTGGCGGTCGAAGCCAGTACATATTCAATGTCGGAATTGGTGCTTCCAAACGCCTTGTCAAACTACAGAAGGGTCAGAAAATCTTTTCAGCGTCTCACTTTGCTACAATCTATAAGGTTGCGTCTTGAGTACAATTTTCATATCTGTGCTGCATTCCGAAAATCTCATTTTTCTTTGCTCAATCGTAAAAAAATATGGTTCTGATTCGGTACTGAAAAGCAGAATTGGTTCAGAACTAGCTAATGCAATTACGATTCAGTATTGATAAAACAAGTTGCCCCGTAGAAAATTAAGAATTTCAAATATCTTTCTGATAGCTTTCAGTACTGAACATTTATATTATATCATCAAAGTTCAAATTCAGTTTCACGGTATTCACGCTGTTGTTTTTTTTTAAACTTAATTCTGAACTTTTATTGATTTAAGATGAAATTCAAAAAGCTTAATTCCAATTCGTTAGGCTTGAATAAAAAGGGGGTGCATAAAAATCCAAGGGTTTATAAATATAGATATATTTCAGCAAAGAGATAAATGTTCCAACAATTTTTGAATTTTAACTTCCTAGCCTAAACCATTCTTGATACAATAAAATCATAGATTTTCAGCTCATCTTATCTGCACAGAAAACTTGATAGGCTGAAGGGGTCACCAATATTATTGGATGGGTTGAGATACAATCTGTAAAGCCCCCCGTAGACACGCGAGCATGTTGGCGCAAACTTAGGTTTGCACAAACACTAGCTGTAGCGCATACACCAGCCAGCATGTTGCTTATGGACTCCACCATGGAAACAACGTGTCCCTGTGCCGTTCTAGTTATACTAGTAGGGCAAAAAAAGAAAAGAGGAAACGAAAATTATGGGCGACAAAAATCCTTTTATGTCCCGCCTTTTAGGGTTTTTGTGTTATTACCCAAATCCTTTTTATTATTCATATTCAGTTATTACTTAAATGCTTTTTATTTTCAAAATACGTTTTTCATATCCTATAAAGAGGAAACTAACCAATATGTAAGAGAGATCTTCGCCAACTGTGACCAAAGACCACACAAATAAAAACTTCAGTAAAATAAAACTATCATCTTTGTAAAAAAAAAAATTTAAAATATAAAATCTAACCCGATCTTGTATAAAGCTCTTTATCGGAAGGCTGTAAAAGAAACAAGGCACATGTAACGCCATACCCAGCATTACAACTTACCACCTTGGTAAAACTCTTCCGTGCGCGGATGAGTTGTTGTTTCGGACAAGCCCCGACAATTAAGTTTTATGTTCTTTACATTATAAATTAGAAAATAGTAGGCATAAGAAGAAAAAACTAATAAATATTGATTGAATTGAATAATATTATATTTTGTCCTTAATTCATTAATAAAGCCTCGATAACGACTGTACTACTACCTTCAAAAACTGCAATTCAACAACTGAACACTGAAGTTTTGCGCAAACATCACCACGCACGTGAGAACATACGGCCAACACCAACATGTTGGCGCTGAAAAATCAAAATATTTTGATTTTTGGGCGAGCATGTTTGCGCAAACGGCCAACAATGCCATACACGAGCGAATTGGCTCGCGCAAACATATGTTTGCGCCAACATGCTTGCGTGTCTATGGGGGGCTTAAGAAACAAAAGTCATTCTTTAAATGGCTTTTGGTGTATCCCAAGTTATCCAAGGAATGATTCTTACTACTATTTTATGCCTCATTTCTGTACTTCTACACTCACATCGAAAATTATACCAGAACACTGTGCCAATTACAGCTAAATGTATGAAGGGTGATTCTTTTAAGGACGAAATTTATTATCATATTAAAATTTAAAATTTAAATGACTGATTTTGGATCCCGTCTTTAATTTGAATAGATATTAATTTCATTGAAGAACTAGTTCGATCAAATATTAAAATTAGATCTAAAAGAACGTTATAAGGTCATTTCGAAAAAATCATAATATTATTTTTTTCCGATTCCGAATAACACAATTTTCTGGATTCGCATGGCTAAATCTTAAATCTAATTGTAAGCATGGCAAAAAGTTCAACACTGTTTTCAAACTGGTGTTTTCAGTGAAGATTTTTCATCACCCATACCCAATTTCGCTTTAATAAGCACTATCCAAGGTAGCGTTTTATCGCACTCTTGAAGTTGTCGTGGTCATCTTTATCTGTCTATAAAGTTTACAGATTGCTCTGTAACCGATAAATTAATAAAAAAAACTCTTAAAGTAACTAAAATGTTAATTACTAATAAATAAATCTATTTTCGCACACAACTTCGATTAAGTATCTTCCATTCCGAATTTTTCGACTTAATTTTCGTTAGTGGTGATACACTTAATCTAAATTTGTCAATTGCACAGTGGACCAATGTATGTCAGGTCAAGGTGTGCTTCTACTTGTAGGACAGCTACACGTGCCTGTACGTACGTAATACTGAATTAGAAAAAACTTAATATCTACGGTACAGGAAATCAAGGATGCTTAAGAAATATTTGAAAATAAATTTTGAAACTGGCTGTGATTTCCTTGTATATTTGCCGACAGATCAAAATTATGTTACAACTTTAATTACTACGAGATTCTTCAAATGCTGCTTCGATCTTCACAAGCTACTCTCATAAAAAAATTTAAAACTACTTAATAATTTTTCAAAGTTTATTCACGCTACCGCACTTGGGTGCCATTATTGCATATGTAATAATTTGCAGAAAACTTGTTTGGATATGCCTCCTAATTCTCATTTTCCATCTGAACAAGTTGATTATAAATGCTTGCGGCTGCAAAACATAGACCAAGAATGCGAACAGACTTTCCCATATGTCACGAGATCAAGGTGCTTCAAAACTATGTTTTCTTAGCGTAATCGTAAGATTTCCAACGGGTTAGCCTGCATTAACCAGTAGGCTTTTTTTTCTTCTCTAAAGCCTGATGGAAATTGTACAAGAAAGATGCATGACTAGTCCATGAAATTAATATCGTTTTCAACTTGTTATTGATGAAGAGTCAACTGCGATATTGGGTGTGAACATTTTGGAAAAAAGTTTTTTTTTCGGATATTTAAATTTAGTAGCATATTTGAAATACCTAGTTCAATTCAAGTTCAGATCGGTGAATTCTGTGACAGAAACGATTTTTTAATCAAATACAGAAAATTACGTGTATTGAATCTGAACCGATGATAGTTGTTTTTTAGGTCAAATAATGTCGAATATTATTATTGAAATCAAAAAAAAATTGGCGATTTCGCCTAAAGGATTCTTCTGTTATGAATAGATCTTAGTATGACCTTGTATTTCCGAAATAAGCTAAGGATTTGAAGAAGTATTACAAAATCATCTAACTATCTAACTAAATGCCGAATTTATTTTTTGCAGGCACAATTAAATGAAAAGGACCAATTCGGTGGTATATTGTATTGTACAGTCCGGTATTGCACTGAGTACTGATACTTTGAATTCATGCCTCAACCTTGAAGTTATTCAATCATTTGGCACAGGTAAGTAGTAGGAAGACCTAAACATCTGAGTGCCACACATGAAAAGTTAAATGCTATGTATTGTTACCACTTTTGTTTGTTCAATAACTAGACAAAGAACTAAAATTAAAAATAATTAAAAACTAATGCTAGGAGGCTGAAACTTGGAACTTATGTAGTACTATGATAGTGGACTCATTTGCAAATTATCGATAAGGGTTAAGGGGTGTGGAAGTGGGGGTGAAAACAATGAGTCCAAAACGCTTGAAAGCCGGGATTGAAACATTCTAAAATCCATATCTCCTGAACGATTGATGTCAGAAGATTGAAACTTTGTGGTTGTCCTTAGGGATACTTGAAGATTAGACAAGGGCTAACATTTTTAAGGGGGGTGGTGGGGTGTGGGGTTGGGGGGTGGAAAACTGTGGATTACAATATCTTCCGAACCAATTACACCAGGAAGATAAAATTTAGTTTCTGTATATGGAATCATAAGAGGAGTCTAATGAACTTAAATTTTTTGAGGAGGTGGAGCACGAAAGTGGGATGATAGCAATTTCTCAAAAAATTTCATTTTTGTATCTCATAAACCGTATCAGATATAATCTTGAAAATTTTACAGGAGTTGGGATCGGTAGACCTCTAGTAGGGAAAAAATTTAGCGGTGGTTATGTAGGGGGTGATGGTAAAAAGGGGTAGAAAGAAAAAAAATTCTGATTTTTATTTCTCGAAAACCGTAATGAGTGGAAAGCTAAAAATTTAGGATTATATAGAGCCACTATAGAAACATCCTAGAAAAATAAAATTTTTCATAGTGGTAGCAAGGTACTGGGGTGAGGGGTGGTTTTTTATATCTCAGAAACGGCTTATGCTAGAAAGTTGAAACTTGGTACGTATATGTAGATGTGCTATTAGAGTAACTAAAGCAAAAAAAAAAATTTTTATTGGCGTTCAGAGGTTGAGTAAAAAAAATGTCCGTGAATCCACATTTTCACGAATTTCCTTAAAACTTTTAGACATGTCGAACTATCAATTTTACTTCTGCGGGCTATTTATATAAGCGCCTAGTAACGTTCTTCAAATTTTTTCGATATCCAACCCCTAAGGGGGTGTAAAGTGGTTGTGTACATATTCACGAATTCTTATATATTCCTAAGGTATATATTGAGATTTGGAATTCACTTTTATTTTTAATTAGGTATGGCTGTACTACACAATCTTGAAATCTGTATGTAATAAATTTGGGCCCATAGGCAAAGTCACACATTAGCTCTAAATTCAACACGGCGTTATTAATGGCGTTAAAAAGCTCGACAGATCGTCTCTTTGGCACATCAAAGGGCAGAATGCATTATTTAACGTATTTAGGTAGCTAGACTACCGCGATTTTATCCGTTAACCATTAACGCTGATGTGGGTCCCAGCTTAAGGTCAAATTTTTCTGTTTAGTAATCAAAAGAATGTAAAAACATAATTTAAAAAAAAAACTGTGTGGTTCTTTGTCAGTTTGTAGGTTTGCACATTTATAACTCAAGAACTGAACTGAACCGATTTTGAAACCCGCCATTTCGTGTTGAAATTTTTTCCAGTACTACTGTATATAAATGCGAATATTTTACCTAAATTTCAATTAATTTCGTCTTTACCATTTTTTGGTTTTAGTGGATGAATTGCAGTGCGAGAATTGTACAATATGTTTTATATAGTTCGTTTACTTGAAAGTGGTTCCTAATAGTTGATTTATTACTTACAGTGAATCTAATATGAATTTCTTTTCCTTATCCAAGCTAAAACGTTAATCAGAAATAGTTTCAAATTTATGCACAAAAGAAACACTATGCACCAACTGAGCAGAAATATTGTACAAATACTTTTGTAAATATTTTTTTTTGGAACGAAATAAATATCTATTTATTTATCTACTATGAATTTCAACATCTTTTACCAATTTACTATAATTTTCAAATTAGTACCACCTCGCAGTTTTTTCGGAGACCATTAGTTTCGCCTTCCGAAATGGGAGCACGCCTGCATACCATGCCGCATAGAATATGCATGCGAGGAAAATAATCGTGCGGTGTTTTTCAATGGCGTTTCAGTAAGGGTCCAATTTGTTTTACATGTAACCGTGCCAATACAAATTTTCCACCTACTTCTATTAGACCACAGCAACCAGCAGGCACAGTTTTGCACAAGAGGATTAGAGAATCTCGCGTGAGCAGTGTTGCCAACTATTTTTCTTGGTTGAGCACTAAAATATGAAATTTTGAACGTTAATTTCAACTTAAAGGCACTAAAATTTAATTTGTTCATATTAATCGCAGGCATATTCAAATAAAGTGCAAGCGGTAAAACTAATTTTTGACCGCTGAGACAATATTTTGAGCACCAAATTTAACGCTGAAAGCACTAAATTGGCATCACTGCGCGTGAGGCATATCTTATGGTCTGGAAATGTTTTAAAAAAATATCTAAAATTTGTTTGACGTGCTAATTTTCTATTTGCTAACAAAAATAATCAATTGTTTGATACAGTGCCATATAAGTCTGAAGCTAGTATTACGCTGTATGCCATGGTGTTAAACATTTGACTAAAAATATTGCCGAAAAATTTAGTCAAATTATTTTTTTTATCAAAATAGACCTTGTATACAAGAAATGTAATATGGCAAGCTAAAATTTGACGATTACACTATCTGACAGTATTTGCCAGCAAAAATAGTCAAATATTTGACAGCATACAATGCAATACTAGCTTTATACAGACTTTAGTCTTTTTGCACGTTTTTGACTACATTAAATCTAACTAAATTTTTAAGAATATTTAAGAAAATGGCATAAACATGGTATAACAAATTTGTTTTTGTTGAAAAATTTCATGTACTTCATTTATTTACATTTAATCCTCCGTTCACTATTTTTAGATTTCGATGTTTAATTAATAATTTAATGATAAAGAATTTATTTGTGTACCGGAAATTTCTAGAAAAGTTTTCAAAAATTGTCTAAGATCAAATGTTTTGTGGAAAGGTATGCTCTTTATTATTTTTTACAGGTATCCAAATCAAAACAAAAAGAGATTTTGAAACTCAAAAATATACACTCATATGTGGTGCCAAATCAATGTATGGACACTTGGTTGTATGAAATATTACCATATTTTTTTTACACACATTTTGATAATATTTACTTGCATTTTTGAAGCACAACGGAATCATACCACATACATCTAAAGTTAGTAAAATTAGTTAAACTTTTAACCACTTGTGATTTTGTTCATACGTTTGCACATTGGCGTGGATCTTTCACTGCTATAGAAGTTATGAACTTTTTAATTTAGTTAAATGCAACTGAATAAGAACAATGTCTACCTATTTTTTTACGATGTGGAATTAGAAAACAATAACGAGGGTAGAAAAACACTGAATTTCTGAACTAACTACATCAGGATTAAATCAGATTCTTTAAGATTGGCTAATACAACAAAGGCTGATAGCCAGATCAAATAGGAGGCGAGAACATCTTTGCAAAAATGTAGAATGTTATAAAAAAAATTTAAAATCATTTTTATTCCTGATTTAGTCGAAATGAAAATAAACACTGTTGGACAGGGTACGGACAACTGAACTAATTTTTTCCCGATTTTTAGGATAAACTATTAAACGAAACGCACACATTTTTCAATTTTTAAACTCACCAGAAAATCACGCATTTTGTCTTAAGTTCTATGTTTAAGAAATTAACTAAATAATTGTTGCATGTATATTTGCTTTTATACTGTAAAGAATATCTTTGCTGAACTGGTGGGACTATAGAAATCGATAATATTACAAGATGTCCCTTCCACTGACCAGGTCGCCAGGCGATCCGATCATCATCATCACCACATCATCACACTCTTGCCATTTAATTATTTTATAGGCAAAAAAAAAGAGAAATCTAATAAATGATGTTATTAAACTATAGCATTATAAATTCCACAATTACAAAAATATAAACATTATACTTGATAGATTTCTAAAGTGCATGCACTAAATTTCCAAATCTTGAACAATTAACATAACGAAATAACCTGCCCGGTGATTTTCGCATATCAATTGCTTAGTTTATCGGATTTTGTGCGAATGCATTTGAAAAATTCTGCTAAATATCAAAATGATAAAATCTTGTATAGGTAGCTGGTGTGTCTACGCCGCATATAGCATCGTTACGTAACGCAGCGCAACAATATTATTGCCATCATAAAGACATGGTCCGGCCAAGGAACGAATATAATACGGTGGGTATGTTGCATCGATGATAAGTTTGCAGCGCTTCTTTGAATGATCTTCAAGAATATCGTTTGTGAAAAAGTTGATTTTGCAGATTCGTATTAGACTAGATGCGATATGAGTGTTGGTGCTATTTGTGTTAAGGAGATCGACTTTAATTCTTGCATTATCTATTTAAGGCTATTATCGATTTATTTCATAAATTAAATGTAGATATTACTTTGTCGTTACTAATGCCATTCATCCTTTCACTTGACATTAACTTTGATTCATGTTTCAAGAAACAATTAATTCGAAATTAGTACCAGCTGTATGAACTAATTAAGTTGTGGTTTTTTTACGTAAGCGTCGCAACTTCATATGATGATGTTGACTGATTTTTAGTTTTTAAAGGAATATCTACTTTGTATAGCTACGTATCTACTGTTAATTCTTATTAATTACTTTTTTATTTTAATAATATAGCATTGTGATCGGTTTAAAAAAAGAATTACTTCCTAGAATTTTTTCCGTGTTTCATAACTAATAGACCCCAAAAAAGCAAATATAAATTATTTATCCCCGTCACAATAGATAGGTCCAATTTAGGCTTCAATGACAAAGGTACCCAGGCCAACTTCAATTCGAAATCTATTTGTCCGTCTGTCCGCCGTTCGCCATACTCAAACTCGTTTTAAGGATTGAGCGAACCTCTTTAAAGTGCCACTTTTAGGTGGGTGAGGGGTGTGAGGGGAGGAGAAGCGTTTCGGAGGAAAATTTTGGTTTCCATATCTCAGGAACCCATTATGTTAGAAAGTTGACATTTTGAAACTTATATAGTGGTGTTGATAGTTCAGCATAAAAATGGTTGAAATGGGTGATGGAGATCGGGTGTGGAAGAAGAACAATGCGCTCGAAATGATCGAATGCTGGAACCGAAACATTCTTGAGTCCGTATCCCCAGAACGATTCATATCACAAGGTTGAAACTTGGTGGTTGCATTTAGGTAGACCAGAGCAATATATTAAAAATAAACAGTTTAAGGTGTAGCGGTACCGTGGTCAGCACACCGCACAAGGTTATGAATGGTTCTGTGGAATGTAGCCGCCGGCTTCCCGGTGCGAGCGGTTGAAGGATCTTGGAGCAGTTACCCAATCCTGCGTCCGGGGGCGAGCGATGAGCGTAGGTGTCGTTTACGCCAATTCTACATGCGTTATCCCGCCATCGTCCACGGGCGGTCGATGATTATGAGACAAAGTCCCTGCACACTGTCGTCTGCGGCCGGTGGCCAGCGAGCGATGTGTATAAGTGCCGGCTTACGACAACTGTTTTGTTAGAAAGCCCTAAGAAAGGTCGTTAGCGTATTCTTCAACTCTTTGCTAGAGCGCTAATTTTGACTCGCGCTAAGAAGTCCCAAAAAGGGCTATTTAGTGTACACTTCGATCTACTCAGGACTAGTACTCTGAAAAGAGCAAGTAAGGTTCTGCGAAATAAGAAGTCGTGTTCGCATCCAGTTTCAAATTCAACTAACTAACTACTTATTTTTCTAAAACTATTTATACAAAATATTTACAAGAGTGCTGGACCTAACGGTCCTAATGCTGTGCAAAGTGCACTTAACAATAGCATACTAATTCTGTGCAAAGTGCACTTAACCAAAGCGTATTATTTTAATGCCAAAATTTAGTTTTTGACCCAATGGTTACTAATTCAATACTTGTGTGTAATTTTAATGTGGACAGTGGAGTCCATATAAAATTGCCCTATGCCAAACTATGGATTACGATATCTTTCGAACCAATTATGCAGTGTGGAGAAAAGATCTATAAACATTGATATGAGTGCAATCGGAGTATGCTGAAAGTAAAACTTTTAAGTATAACAAAATTTCGGGAGCTAATAGTTTTCGGAGAAAATTGAGTCATCTATTTTGAAATTTTACTGTTTCAAACACGACAGGTAAGCCTCTATCAAAGGGTGTAGTTCTGACCTATAGTTGCACGTTCTAATTATTCTATCTTCTACATAAACGGCCTATGCTAAAAAGTAGAAAATTAGTATGTTTATATAATCAATTTACTAGAAAAGTAATTTAAAAAAAAAAATTAGATTTGTTTTAACGTTGGGGCCAAAAAATTGTCGGTGAAAAGGGGACCATATATTTTTACAAGCTTTGTCATACCTTTGAGATATTCTGAGACATCGAATAAATTTTACTTTCTGCTCCTTAGATAAAGACATACAAATCTATTCAAGATTTTTTATATTAAACCCCTAAGGGGGTGTAAAAGGGTTGTATACGTTTTCACGAGATCTGACATATCTTTTAGGTGTGACGAGGTATCAATTTGGTTTTTCCTTCCACGGGCTTTTTATATAATCGGTTAAAACTGGAATTCAGGATTTTTTAGGGAATGTGAAGGCTTTGTATACGTTTTTATGTATTCCAACATATCTTTTAAGTCTAATGAGATAACGAGATTTCTACGAGCTTGATATATAATCGCAAAATTATTTTCAAAATTTTTTGATAATCAGCCCCTAAGCGGAGTAAGGGTATTGTATACGTTTTTACGAATTTCGTCATATGTTTTAGGTCTCATTACATTGAATGGAATTTTACTTTCACTCGATTTTATTTGTTTCAAATTTTTTTTTTTATTTTTGAAGAACCATTACAAGGAGCATTTTACTTGTTAATGCTTAAAATTTTGTTTCCGAAAAAATTACATTGTAATCCAAAATTAAATACATAAATTAAAATGACTAAGGACAGGGTATTATCCAAGTGCCGTTTTGTTCATCGTGATTCTTTAATTTAACTTGTACTTCAATAAAAAAAAGAATTGTTCAATTACGTAAATGGTTTAGACTTAACTTCGAAAGTTGACTTAACGTCGGTTGTTGTTGATCTAGAGCCGGACATTTACCCTTATATGAGAGGTGAAAAAATCGGTTTTTGTAAGATCATGAAAAAACATTAGAATAACGGTCCTGTTCGCAACTGAAATGGTCGAGAACAAAATTTTTTTTCTGGAAAGTTATTAAATGGCTATAAATCGATTATTCTTTTATGCAAAACAATAAACAAGAGCATTTTTAAAGCTTAAAATACTTTTCCTCTAATATTTAAGTAGCATTATGAGTTTAGAAGTTGGTGAAATTAATAGAATAAGCGAAAAATTTGCTGAAAAACGACATATCTCGAAAACGGTACAAAAACGGACACATGTTTGTGTGTCCTAATCATTTTTTTGAGTTCCTAAATTTATAACAATACGCTCTGTATACATATATATAACTTCAAGAGTTCTTGAGTTATAGACAGATGAGGCCGGTTAAACAACGCACGATTACTTTTTCTGTGGTCCATTAGTTACTCCTAAAATGTGATATTACAAAATATAAGGGTAGCGAATTTCGTTGATCCTTACATACAAATTTTCAGAGCAGCATATTTTTTTCTTTAAATTTTTAGGTCAATCACAGTATTTCAATATTAAAAAATAACAAAGTAAAATTAAATCAAATAACACGATTTTTCAAATTCTTCACGGAACCTTAATTCACCGTGTGTTAATTGTTTTATAAACATACCATTACCAAATATTTTGTAGAGTATGGCAAATATAGTAAAGATGGTGAAGTCATGTGACAAATATTTATAAAGGATAAGCGGAGGTAGCTAAGTTCTTAGATGAAAATTAATAATGATTTTAGTCGAACTGAAGTCTCGAGAATAGAAGAGTACCTATGTGAGCACTCATGCTACTCATTGTCCATTTCTTATCCAGATATTATTCGATGAAACCGTATTCGATACTAGAGATAACATACATTATTTACGTTTAGATATAAGTTTTGTAGTGTTATACCATGTTCAGACTACGAGATTATCGCGTTTAATTCGAGTTAAACGCGATGAAATCACTTGCCGAACGCACTTACGAAAACGCGTTGCTACCACACGTGTCTACAACGCGTTGCTACAACGCGTTACTACAATGCGTTTAAAACAAAACATGTTCTGCGATCCCAGCGGAAATCGAAGTAAACTTTAAAATAGACTGTTTAATGGGGAAGAAGACAATAAATTGTTTGACAGCAGAGAAACTACGTGATGAAGCTGTTGGAGGTATGTGGCTGATCTTCGTCATTGTAGAAGGAAGGACCATGTTCTTAAAGAAATGAAAGAATAAATTTGTAAGGGGTTTCCCTACGTAAAAGTTGCCTAGTCAGAACACTACTTTAACGCGTTTAAAACGTATAGTCTGAACAGGGTATTATTCTATCAATTCTATTGTTTATTTAAATAAAATGCTAAATATCACAAAACACAAAATTAGTGCCGCTGTATTCTCATAAAATTACATCCCCATCGATAAATTTTTGTATATCTTAAAGCCTATAGTTGGATATTATAATTTAAATTGCTTTTACTAAGACTATTCAACGAGACTGTGGTTAGTTACATCTAAATTAAATTAACTCTTCATAACACAAAGCTGGCATAACTTTTTTGTAATAATTGTATAAAAATACACTTGTGTTGTCTTCGCGATAATTAATTACCGATAAAAAGGACATTTTAATTTTTTTTTTAAAAAGAGACAAAATTTTACTTTATTATTTTTTAATAATAAAGTATTGTGATCAACCTGAAATTTCAAAAAAATTTGCTACCCTGAAATTTTGTATTTTCACGTTTTAGGACTAAATCAAACAAAAAATCAACAAAAAAAATGTCCGTCTGTCCGCCGTAGACGCCATTTGCCGTACGGAAAACCGTTTGAAGGCGCATAGCTCACAAACCCGTTAAGATATTAAATTGAAATTTTTATGGTGGGTAGATTGTGATTGGTGAACCTCTACGATTGGTATCTTTTTGGTGGGTGGGGTGTAAGGGGGAGGAGGGAGCGCGTTTTGGACGAACAATTTTGGTTTCTAGATCTCAGGAACTGCTTATGGTAGGAGGCTGAAAATTGGAACTCATGTAGTACTATGATAGTGGACCTATTTGCAAACAAATTGGTGATAAGGGTTGAGGGGTGTGGGAGTGGGGGGGAAAACAATGTGTTCGAAACGTTCGAAAGCTGGGACTGAAGCATTCTAAAATCCATATTTCCTGAACCGTTGATGTCAGAAGTGTGAAACTTTGTAGTGATCTTAAGGGATACTAGGAAAGTAGACAAGAGCTAAAACTTTTTAGAGGGGAAGTAGAGTGTAGGGGTGGGGGGTGAAAAACTTTAGATTACAATATCTTCCGGCCCAATTGTACCAGGAAGATGAAATTTGATTTCTGTTTATAAGATCACAAGTGGAGTCTACTGAATGTAAAAATTTTGAAAGGGGAGGTGGAGTACGAAAGTGGGGGATAACCATTTTTCAAAAAATTTAATTTTTATATCTCAAGAACCGTACCAGATATGATCTTAGAAGTTTTACAGGAGTTAGGCCCAGTAGACTTCTAGCAGGAAAAATTTTTGGTGGTGCTGGCGAAGGGGTGACGGTGGGAGGGGGTGGAACGAAAAGAATTCTGATTTTTATTTCTCGAAAACCACAAAGCATAGAAAGCTAAAAATTGACGACTATATAGAGTCACTGTAGAAGTATCCTAGAAAAATAAAATTGTTGATAGTGGTAGCAAGGTTCGGGGGTTGGGGATGGTTTTTCATATCTCAGAAACAGCGTATGCTAGAAAGTTGAAACTAAGTATGTATATGTAGAAGTACTACAGGAGTAATTAAAGCAAAAAAAAGTTCAAATTTTATTGATGTACAGAGCTGGAGTAATGCGGTGTAGGTCACTATGCGAGTGATAACCTAAAAATTAAACAGGAGGCTATTTGGAACGTTATTTTTAGGTTATCAGTCGCATAGTGACCTACACCGCATCTCAGTATTAAACACGTGTCGGACTTCTACCCAAAAAATAATAAAGTTGCGCCCAGACTGTTGACAGATTTTTTATTTTTTTATTTAATTTAATCCCTTTATGAAAAATGGGTATTTCTCCCCTACTGAAAAAGTTGGAGATAGTATAACCTTTTAGCTGCATCCATACTTAAACTAATAAATCTTCTCAGCGAAAAGGAAAAAAATTCCCATGTTTGATCTTTCTCAACTGGATTTTTTTTTTACCATGATAACATACTCATCATGATAACATACTCATCCCTGTATGCTGACATTAGGCCTAATGTCAAATTATTTATGTTGCTCCGTTGAACCGGATTTGAACCAGTGATCCATGGAAGACAGAAGAAGTGAGCAATAAATTTATAGTAAACTTGAATCGCAATATAGTAAAAACGTTTGATTAGAATTTAAAAATTTCTTGGGATAAGGCATTTGCTCTTTTTGCCGCTCCACGTGCGTTCTTCTTGGAAAATAATCAAGCTAACAGCTTATATAGCATTTAAAGATTTGATAAATTCCTCTCATTTGTATCACAATCTTTTTATTCACCTAAATATATTTTTATATCAACGATATATTAAAGGGCGAAGTCCTAATTTATTTCGATGACTATAAAAACCAGAGTATAACAAATTTTCCACATGATAATTCAACACATAAGGAAGAAAAAAAGGAAGAAGTTACAGAAGGACATTGGCACTGAAGAATTTACGTCACTGGTTTGTTTTGAGTATAAAGTCGTTGTTCAAGAAAGCATCCTCTAAAGTAAAAATCGAACTAAACTTAGCACAGGACAAGACACTTAAAGAAGAAGAACATCGCGAATATAGTGATAAAAAATGGCTAGTATTCAGTTCATATAAAATATATGACATAAATTCTTCTTATATTGGATCAGTGAACTTAATCTCGAGAAGCCATTGACTTGCAACAGGTTAGAAGATGTCGCATGTCGTGACTCGGAGGTGTCTGAATTAATTTCTCACAGTTGCTATGCGATTCTAACGTGAACGGTGTTATGCTTGACGAAGAAATCCTTATAAAATATTAGCATCTTGGATTTATCATTTGTACGCAAATGAGTCACTTTTGATATGATAAAATCTATTGGGTGACTTCTATAATAGACGAAGCGAGAATGCGGAACAAGACAAATTATGCAACTTAGGAGATTTTTTTTTGTTCAAATTTTAATGTTGGACGAAGAAAAGATGTTGATCGTTTTGATTCTGGAATAACTAGTCAGCGTGTGTTGTAAATTAAGTGATGTTAGGCATCGATTAAATTACATAATTCTCTTGTTTGCAAAAGCGTTAAAACATCTTTTTCATTGAATATCATTCCAGATTTAGAAGATGAGAACCGTTCGCGCGGTACCTTCGAAAAATTTAATCTTTTGTATACTACTCTCAAGCATAGAATGTTGCACTGATATGTACAACTCGCCGCTAACAAGTTCGTGCCATCGAACGAATCGTTCGGTGAGTAGGATAAATAGCCGCAGAGTACCCACGTACATGTTGACGAAGAGTGCTGGTATTGCGATGGACTGAGGTTATGTGCTCAAGGTTGTTTTTGAAAGAAAAGAAAAGTTACTGTCTTGGATTTAATTACAATATTTCGTCTTATGGTTCTGAGCCTTCTACCAGCAATGTGCTAATTGGTTTTTTTAAATTTTGACTGCGTTTCCCTTCACTCTGCTGTATGAAATTTTTGTATGTAGTATAGTGCCAATTTATCCGCGGTTACCAACGAGCTAAGCCGTGATAGCCCAACTAGTAGGTACCGTTAACGATGGCTGCAAGCTGTTTTATATATTCATCTTATACTTTATTATTTTATACATGTATGAATGTTGAGTTGATTTTATGACAACGTTAACGTTTTTTTCATTAAGTTCGTTGCGATTATCGCACTAATCAAAAATATTAGCGAAATCGCTCTATTAGTAATATCAATAGATTACGTTACATTCAATAGCTCAAGAAACTTAATAATTAAAAGGAAGGCTAAAATCATCAAACCCGCTAAATAATTTCATAGATATAAAAGTCTGCATATGGGTATATGAAGGTGCTAGTTCAGCGTGACAACTTGGAGAAATTGGTTCTGCACAGCATGAAGCGCTTACTGGTAATTATTTTATAAATTTGTTAAGTATTTTTTAATTTTTATTGTTCTGTACAGCTGTTACAGCTACTTGTAACAAGTTTAGCAATAGGTAGGCCCAGTAATGACTACTACGATTTAAACGTTTACGAGAATCCCGAGACTCGGGGTGCAACCTTATTTGAAACGCCTTCATTTCTAAGCCAACAATTCTCGGATTTTTACAATCCACCACCAACTTACAAGATAAAATCGTTTTCGAGCGATAGCTACTTTAAAGATTATCCAAGTAGCCATTCCGCACCGATTGTTCGACCGAATTTTTACTATCATTCGGCACCCGAAGAGAAACAAGTTCAATACATTAGCAAGGAGATAGTCTTAGGTGAAGTTCAACATAACTACAATGTAATATTCATTAAAGCTCCAAAAGAACCAAAGAAAATCATTAAAATTAAGGCTGTGTATCCGAAGAATGAAGATAAAACAGCTATTTATGTCTTACATAAGACACCCGAAGATGTTGAAGTCAAAAGCATTGTAGAACCGCGTGATCATCAAAAACCCAGTTCACCTGAAGTATTTTTCATCAAGTATAAAACTGATGAGGAAGCACTTCGGGCTCAGAATGAAATCAGGGGTAGGTATTTTTTTTTTATTAAATCTTATTCTGGAATTAAATCAAATTATTTTAATTTATACAGCCCAGTACGATAATTCAGAAGCTTCTGATAAAGATGATGATAAAGGTTCTGATGACATTGATGAACTGAACATTCGATTCGATGAACCTCATGATGATATAAATGATAATAAGAAACGGACTAAAGGGGTCAGATACACAAATGTTTTTAGTAATACGAACAATGAAAACAATTATTGAATTTACGAAACCCTAATTATTAAATGTTGTAATCTATTTCCATGTCAATTAAAATATAAGTTAAAATCGAAAATACAAGTACATGAATTGCAAAATATTTGATCCTTTAATTGTAACACAACTTTTAAAGGAAGCTATTGTTATTTAAATATCAAGTTTTAACTTTCTAGCAAAAAGCCGTTTCGACGAAAACTTTAAAATATTGACTGAATGTCTTGACTAAACTAAACCACTTTCTTGACAACTCCAACTTATTTTTGTTCAGAAAAATTTTTTTTTTCACGTTTCAGGACTAGTAGACTCCAAAAAAGCAAAACCAATTTTTAGTCCGTCTGTACACCGTCCGCCGTACGCAAATCGTTTAAAAGTTCATAGCTCCCAAAACCCTTTGAGCTACTACATTCAAATTTTTGAAGTGGGTACACTGGATGGACTCCTTTAAATGGTATCTTTTAGCGGGGTTGTGATACGAGTGGGAGAGGGTTTCAGACGAAAAGGTTTGGTTGCAATATCCCAGGATCCGCTTAAGGTAGGAAATTGAAATTAGGGATTATTATTGAGCTACGATGGTGGAGCTATTTTAAAAAAAATTAGAATCGGTGAAAAGTTTAAGTACAAAACGCTCGAAAGCTGATATCAAAACATTTTAAAATCCATATTTCCTAAAGGGTTTATACCACAATACCACCGTTTGTAACTATCCTTGGAGAATATATCGAAAATAACGATTTTTGGAGAGCAATGTTGGGGTGGGGGTGAGGGTATAAAACTTTAGATTACGATACCTCACGAACCAATTATGACAGAAAGATGAAATTTGGTTCGTATACATTGGTGGATAGATGAAGTTTGCTTAATATAAAGTTATTCACCGGGGTGGTGCAATTTCGGTGAAAAAATCAAGTATCCATTGGAGGACTAAAAAAATGGTGTGCGAAAATAGAGTGAATATAATTTTCACGAATTTCGTCATGTCTCTTAGGTCTCTAGAAATATTGAATTCATTTTATTTTTTCGGGTTCTTCAAATAAATGCCTAGAAACAGTTTTCAGTTTTTTATTTAATTTAACCCCTAAGTGAGTGCGAAGGGGTCTAATACATTTTCACGAACCCCGTCATATCGAGTAAGTTTTTACTTTTAAGAGTTTTTATATCACCTTAAGCCGGGTTTCAGAATTTTTTGCTTTTCAGCCACTAAGGGGTTGTAAAAGGGTTGTACATGTTTTCCCGAATTCCGTCATATATCTAGGTTCGATAAGATATCGAATTGACTTTTACTTCCACAAACTTTTGGTGTAAAGGGGTTGCTTGCTGCTTGACCAAATTCGAGATGTATTTGCGGCCTTTTTATATGTATCAGCTCCCAGCTAAAAATCGATTTCAGGATTTCCAATATTTTACATCTATGGTATTGTGGTATATCGATTTCAATGTTTGTATAAAGAACCGTAGATAAATGTTGAAAATTCACAGAAGGAGATATTCTAGTGACAAAATTAACTTTCCAAAGAACCTTCTTGTCTCGAAACAACCGATGTTATATTTGGACTTTAACCGCTTCATGAAGAATGACTCAATTTGGTAATTCAGGTTTTAAGGGTGACACTTTTGTCTCTCACTCCTACTTTAACCGATTCCCGGACTATGATTCGAAAAATAATAAAGACTCGCCTAGAAAATGTTGTCAGAATTTTGGTTTTTAAAAATAGTCCAATAAATTTAGATGCAAAGGAAGAAATTGAGTTCACTTCATATTCTCTTAAAAGAGTTTACTTTAATAGTTCAAACATGTAGACTAGGTGTGTCATATCCTTTTAAGGGCTCATATACCCCTGAAATTTTCAAAAAATTAATTTTTTTTTTTTACTGATTTTTATTTTTTATACTTTTAAGAATTAAAAAAAAAATTTGAATTTAGAAAATTCCACTCCATTACAAAGTTATAGCAATAAATGTCACCAAACATCGGTTTGGAACGGCTTCCTGGCTAATTGCCGCTCCACTCTCAACAGCAGCGTTTAGCATTTATTTTTTCGTAAAAGCTGGGTTTCATAGAAAACAAGGTCATTTATGGGACCATCTGTGAAAAACACGAAGATACAAGAGGAAGAAGGTGTACAGTACGAAGCTGGAATGGGAGACTAGCCGTAAGTTTACATTGTACCTATCAAAAACTTTAAACGCATTTTTCTCGAAATTACTTTTTTAGACATGGTCGGCACGATAATTCAGTCAATTTTCAATATTTTTCAACTTTTTTTTTTTTTAAATTTTGATAACTATTTTCTCTATAGTCTGTCGAGAGGTTTTTTTAATTTTTTGCTTGGAAATTTTTTTATAAATTATTAAACGCAAATTTTTTAAAAAAAAACTGATTACTAAAGTTTGAAATTCTGTAACTTATTAATTTTTGAAAAAAAAAAAAATTTCCTCCGTGAGACTATAACTACTACATTATTTTACAAGATTCTTTTTTATTTTTGCAAATTGAATTATTTTTGGTGAAGTTATGATGCCGACCAGGAGGCGCCATGGTTTTCATAAGTAGTCCGTTTATACCCGTAAAAAACAATGTTAATATTAAAAAATAAAAAAAAAATTTCTTTTTTTTTTATAGCTGAATAGTTAATAAGATATGTGAACTCAACAAATAAATTTTTTTTTCACCATACAACCTTTGTAATAATTTTTCAAATTTGCTCGGTTTTCAGCGCGTGCAGGGGTATATGAGCCCTTAAGTGAAAACCAATTATGTTCTCACCAAAAAATATGATTTTGAATTTGAAATGTGCAACAATCAACTTAGGTTCAGAATTCTACCCTAGGTTTTTTTTGTAATTATCACTGAACAGCAATTATTGCGATAATAAAAATAAATATAAAATTATAAATAATAAATTAAAACGTAAAAATTTACTTTAGAAATAATTATATTATTCAGAATATTAGAGAACCCTAAAATCTGCATTATTTTCAGATAGAAGTCTATATGTGTACTAAATTTTAACGAAATCTGTTAAGACGATTTTAAGATGCGAGAGAACAAATTACAAGCCAGTTTTCAAGTCGATCACAAAAATCTCCTGAGTTGAGCAGCAATGTCTAGATTTGCCTTGAGTTTCGTTGATTTGCGCTGAGTTGCATTTTTTTCATAGAGTACCTATAGTTACATGGAGTTGCGTAGAGTTACGTGTCGTACCGTGCCGTGTCGCGCTTTACTCGTGCCAAAAGGTCATTGGCAAAAATTGGGGTATGCGACCACTAATAGTTCACTGGCTATACGTGTCCATCTTCAGATAGATACTAATGTACGGTATTATCATCTGGCGGACGGCCTTAGATAAAGCGATTAACCGCACCTTTCTAGGGAAATTACAAAGGTAGACATGTATATGAATCAACGGGGCTCTGAGTACTACTTCCTTTCCATCACTGTACATATTATTCCATCTACCACCTCTAGACATCCTTGCCGAAAGAAGCCATTCAGTTTCAATCCTCTGGACCAGTATACTTGACCTGAAACGATCTAATAGACGTATTTCTCTCAAACAGTTGAATATCAGCACCATAGTTGATGTCCTGGCGGGACACTGTCTTATAGGCCAGTTTCCTTAAAGACTTGGACGCTTTTTAAACGACTTTTGCAGAAGCTGTTTGAATGAGAAGGTGGAGGAGACACACCTTCCTTCATCTTATTTGCACCTATCTAGCTGTATCCACTAGGAGCAAAGCTCATCTAGCAGTCTCTGTAACCTTGCCAAAATGGAGGTTACGAGAATCCAACCCCTCATTGGTAGCTCAAGATGATTCAGCGAATATAGGACCCAGTTCTATTGTCCTGTGGTAACACAACGGATCTTTTAGGTCTAAGTCTGTCTGATCTTGTTATAGGTAGCTGCTCGTACCTAGCTACCTATAACTTTCACAATTACCTGAAATTGATAAGATTAATGAAACCGTTCTTCATTCTGTTATGATCGGCTCCTTTTTTTAAGTATGGACTTTAAAACCTTCGGAATTTAGATTGTGCTAAATTCTTAAGGACCTTAGACAAACAATTTGAGAATGTCCTTCTGAGGCACGATGTTAATATTACTAGCATAACTTTTTCTTAAACCTCTATAGTTATTATTCGAACCTACGATTTTAGAGTTAGTAGACTAACGCGTTTTGTTCATATTGCAGCAACGGTTTAGATTAGAAATAAGCATTTCTTTTCACTTTGTAAATTTTAATATACTTAAGGCGATAATTTAAGCTTACTTTCCAGAAAAAACCAACGGATTCGAAAAGCTAAAAAATGGGTTTATCAACAACAGGTGGATGTTAATACTGAGAACGTATCATTTGCAGTTCTGGTTACAAATCAATCATTTTGCCGAACACCTCCAATACAAGCTCGAGGAACACAGTTTCCATACTTGACTTTCTAGTGCAGAATTTTCATTTGTCATACTATCAATGGTCTAATTTCAATAAGCATTACCCAAATTTAGCGCTCTGCTTCAGTCGGAAGTCCATGTAGTGGTCCTCACGAACTGCTCTAATACCGAAAAAAGTTGGTCACTTTATTTGGAACCTAAGTTTTAAAAATATCGCCGTACTGTTGTAGGGTCAACACAAAGTATAAGTAAACCTTCTTCAGTTTCTGTGCAGTAGTGCTCCTTTTAGTACAGATTATTTTTGTACTAAATTTATATACTTCTTAGTATTAGCATTTTTTTGGGATAGACATCAGAACCTTTTCCTTTAAACCTACGAGATATCGCCACGGAGTACGTTTGCCACACGCTACTTTAGTTAAACTATATAATGTTCTTAATTTCAACTTTCTCGCATTTGCCGTTTTCTCGTCTCAATATATAAAAATCTAAATTTTTTTCCAAAAACTTTTAAGTTTGTATTAGACTGTATGCCATACTGTCAAATATTTGACTATATAAGTTCGACGGAAATTTTTTTCGGCATGGCAATAAAACAATGTAGCAATCAAAAATTTGACGATTACTATATGACTGCATATGCCAGCGAGAACAGTCAAATATTTGACATAGAGAAGTTGGCCCACTGCAACTTCAGTGTAGAGCGTCCTTAGCCGTACCGTCTGCGAGGTTCTTATGATCCGCTAAATATGTCTGTTA
This sequence comes from Beris morrisii, assembly GCA_951812415.1. Taxonomy (NCBI): domain Eukaryota; kingdom Metazoa; phylum Arthropoda; class Insecta; order Diptera; family Stratiomyidae; genus Beris; species Beris morrisii. The sequence goes on from OX638311.1 coordinate 127,227,516, forward strand.
AAATATAGAATCGAATCGATTCTATTTTATAAATGTTCAACCCCTGGTACAAATTAATAATTCAGGGAAGTTTATTTCTTTTTTAATTAATCGGATTACAAGACTTTATTGCTATTCTAAAAATATTAAAGTAAAAAAATTAATTTATTCGTCAACTATAATTTATTCAAATTACGTGCATATTGAATTAATGAATGATTAAAGCAATATGATCGATATTTCGGGAAGACATTTTTTTTTGTTGGCCATCTGAATCATAATGGTATGTAGAAAAAGTTCTTTGAACTCGATTATGTTAATCTTTAAGTTTCAAAGATATTAATTGATCTTGCACCATAAAAAAATATACAACATTATTTTTATGCTGTACGAAAAACATATGGACAATGAACATTATGGGATTGGTGGTCGTTAATTCATCTACCATTTTTGATTATTGTATGATGAAATTCGTCACAATCGCAGGTCGCGGCATAGTGTAAATCAAATCTACACGTCTTTCGTCTGATATACATATGTGGCTAACTAGTCATTCGGCAATGACCTTCCGGACGATGATTTTGATCGTTGTCTAGGTTTGAATTTTTTCGTCTTTAAAAGATGTAAGGAGGATGTAAAAGATGAACCTTGGTTCAAATTGTTGGAATTTTGACAACGTTTTGACGAGGTTCTTTTATTAAAAATATATTGCGATGAGCAACAAAAATAAATCTCCAGCTATTATTTAAATTTATATGAATCATATTGTGATTTATATCGGTGCATTCGAGATTAACCTTTCAGGCCATAATACGAGAATTTATTAATGACTTAAATGGTTTAAATTGCATTTTAATTGTGTTGTTTTAAATTTGTACCCGGAATAGACAAGTTTGGGTACAAAGTTGTATCGTATGGACTTCCTAGGTGCAATCCAAACATACGTGTTTAAATTTTAACTTGTTTGGAAAATCTTATATTTGAATCGAATTGTGAATTAGCTACCAATTCTTGTTTACTAAAATACAATTTTTTGCAAGAACTTAAGCCGTTAAAGGTTAAATATCGAAATTAGTCGCGACTGTTTATTTCCTCCCAGAACGGTAGTTTTAAATATGCAATTAATTAATTCATTTTACTTTATTATTTTTTAATAATAAAATATTGTGATCGACATGAAATTTTGAGAAAATTGCCACCCTGAAATTTTGTATTTTCCCGTTTTAGGAATAGTAAACCCCAAAAAACTAAAAAAAATGTCCGCCGTAGACGCCTAAAGGACAGCCTACAGAATAACCAGGAAGCTATTTGAAACGTTATTTTTCAAATTGTCAGTCGCATAAGAATCTACACCACATCTTAGCATTACACGAGTTCCGGACTTCTACCCATAAAATAATAAAGTTGCGCCCAGACTGTAGGCAAAACCTTAGATTACGATATCTCACGAACCAATTGCACTAGAAAAATAAAATTCGGTTTCTGTATAAAGGTTTGAAGGTTTGCTGAAAGTAAAATTTTTTAAGGGGGCGGTGGAGGGATAAGAATTTTTAAAAAAAATCACGTCTTATATCTCAAGAACAGTGTAAGATAGATGCTTAGAATTTTGACCAGAAGTAGGCCTAATAGACCCCCATCTGGAAAAAAAATGTTGGGGGTGGAGCTGTAGAGGATGAGGGTGAAAAAGAAAAAGTTCCGATTTTTATATCTCGAGAACCGATACTGATATAAAACTGAAACTTTTTATTTGGATAGACATGCATGTTGGAAAAATATAATTTTTTATAAGGGTAGTATGGTACGAAGGTGGGGGTTGTTTTTCCTGGATATTCAACACCCAAGTGGGCATAAGGAAGTTGCATATGTTTTCACAGATTCTTACATATTGCTTAGATCTGATGATATATCGAATTCATTTTTACTTCCTAAGGTTTCCCATATAAGCGACAAAAAGACAATTTCAGTATTGTTAGATATTCAACCCTAAGGGGTGTAAGGGGGTTGTATGCTTTTCAAAGCTTCGACATATTTCTTAGGTTTGATGAGATATTATATCGCTTTTGACTTCCACAGACTTTTTGTATAATCGCCTAAAAACCAATTTCTCAATTTTTCGATATTCAACCCCTAAGGGTTTACATATGTTTTCACAATTTTTGCCATCCCTTCGTTCTGATGATATATAAAATTGGTTATTACGGCATTTGATGTAATGACCTAAAAATCAATTTCACAATTTTTCGAATTTCAAGAACTAAGGGGGTGTAAAGGGTTTGCTTACGTTTTCACAAATTTTTCAAAATTCCTCGTGTCTCATGAGATATCAAGTTGCTTCTTATGAAATCGATTAAAAACCTGTTTCACAATTTTTTCGAAACTCAAACCCCAAGTGGATGTAATGGGTTTGTATACGTTTCAACAATTCGTCACATCTCTTAAGTCTGATAAGGCAGCAAATTCGTTTTTACTTCTATGGGCTTTTAGTGTACACAACAAACCGAAATTCGAATAGTCACACGGACTTTTTCAATGTTTAATCAGCTAAAAATCTCTATTTTAAATATTTTTGTTTTAAGAACAAAATTAATTTTCCAGGAAATCTAATAATCTCGAAACAACTGATGATATACTCCGACTTTGACCGCTTCCGAATTTTGACCCGAAAAATAATAAAGTTTCGCCTATACCATTGGCAGATTTTTTTTCTTTTTCCCACTGAAACAGGCTAATATGTCAAATGGGTTTGTCACCCAGATTACATCTGCCTTCTGTGTGCTAGTTCGGGTAATTGGCATTTTGTAAGCGCCATAATATCAACTCAGCAACGCTCAGATGCGCTTTAAAGGGTGGATAGCTGAAACTTGGTATTTTGATAGAGCTATAGTTTAGTGACATATTGGAAAAATATAAGTTTTTATAGGGGTAGTATGGTACGGGAGTGGGGGGTGTTTTCCTGTCGGGTTATGCTAGAAAGTTGAAACTTGGTGAGTTTAGATAGAAGATAGATAGATCTTCTAGAAAAGCGCTTTTAAAAAAAAATTTCAATTATCCATTGGAGTACGGAGGGAGGCATGAAAAATGATCAGTAAAGATGGGATGCATATATTTTCACGAAATTCGTCATATCTCTTAGGTCTTCTGAAATATTGAATTAGTTTTTATTCTACAGATTCTTCACATTATGGTAATACGTCGCTTAGTGACGTAACTCCATTTATCGAAGGAACCTAATGTAATTAATTCCTTATAACTAAGTGTTTATTCACTGTAAATTCCAACGAATGTCAACTTCATTGCATATAAATGATCACAAATTCAAGTTGGCGTATTTGATAAAAATAAAATATTTCGTAAAATATATTTTAGTCTTGATAAAAATCTTGATGTAAACAGTTATAATAAAAGAATAATATTAATCAAGTTATTCTTAAATAAAATTTATAATCAATTTAAAATATTGCTGAATTAAACTGTTTATTTTTATATATCAAATAATTTATTAAATAACATTTTACACACCGTTAATCATAATCATCTCAATTATCAAATCATTATCGAAGAAGTTTTAAGACCTTCATCACAACAGTTCGGCGGGCTTGTTTTTAATTTTAATAATTTTCACCATATTTCTGAAGTTTGATGAGATATCAATTTGGCTTTAACTTCTTCAGCGTTTCTATATAATAGCGAAGAAATCGATTTTAGGGTTTTCTGATTTCCAACCCCTACGGTGGTGTTAAGGGGTTCCATGCATTTTCACAAATTCTTATATATTTCTTAGATTTGATGGGACATCGAATTAATTTTTACTTCCTGAGGCTTCCAATCGCCTAAAAGTTAATTTCTTGATTTTTGGCCACAACTGAACACAAAATAATATATTGTTACGTGTAAGCCTGGCCACCGCGCAACTCGATCGATTACGAATAGGGAAACAGCAACAACCGAATACCTAAGCTGCAAAGTAACCCAATCAAAAGCCTAGTTGAGTAAATAAGGAGAGCGGAGCAACACGATTATATCTCCCCTCTAATCGAATGCGCTCGAATGTATTAGAACAGCCTAGAAGATCAATTGGAATGCTCTCAAGCTTTCCAGAACCCTCTACATACACCACCGAATGAAGATTCAAGAATAGTCTCGACTACAGACAAGTGGTATAAAAGCAGATAAAGCTTTCAGCGAGGGAGATAGTAATTTTTATTACGTCGACTGTGACAGCCAGCGTGTATACGCGACCGTGTTGGTGGAAAGCGATCGATTGCGTGTGATCGAATCAAGCGATATAGATAAGCGGGCGGTATTGCCATATAGTGCGAATAATTGTGCGAACAGAATTAAAGTGCGAATTAAATAAATTGTTACTTATTTTGATTTTAATCGAATTGCGTTTTACTTGAAATCCCGGCGAACCCCTAGCTCGCAACAATATGTACAACTGTTTTTCGTCCGAGGCTCGGATCTATGCGCTTTACAAACTTTTCGGGCTGGTTTAAACTTATAATACTCTATATGATTTCATCTAGAGTATAAACAACTTAACAACACGTCGTTTTTGTCCATTTTTAAAATAAAAATTAATTTCTAATTTTTGAACTTTAAGTTAAGACTGCTAAGTTTGAAGATCGATTAAAATACGCTCTGTAAATTTTTAAGTAACTCTTTGTTTTTAAAAGTGGAAATTCTAAAGCGCCTGTTACTTTCTTAGTGCAATTTATTTAAAAAAAAACATTTCACCTGCAGTATATTAGGTACCCATGGTTCAAATTTCATAAATATCATTGGTAGAATTTTCGTGGAATAACCCAGTTTATTTAAAATCTGATATTCAGATAGATTTAATATCTATAAATTTTAAAGGATGTTGGTTCTATAGGCTGCTATTGCCCAATTAATTGAAATCTTAGTTAAATATAAAAATACATATGTATATGTACATATATAAATTATTTTTTATGGTTTACGTTTTATAATGCGTTAATTTTACGGCAGTGGTCAATGTGATCACAATTTTCAATTTATAATAAATTACCGATATGTTGTTAGCTGCTCGAACTAATTGAAGGAGATCCAGCTTCTTTGTTGAAGCAAGTTCAAGTTTAATGAGTATATTTGTTCGTGGCTATCGGATTTAAATAATATATGGTATCACACATTCAGCAATTTATATCAAAAATTACTCATAACTTACCTGTTAAGGGCTTTCAAAATTTATTTTTGAATTTATACGAAATATCAGAATTTTAATTAGGTTGTCTGTGTTCATTTTATAGGTTAGACCGGTTTTAAAGGGGTCTGTCTGGTTTAAGTATTTATTTATGAGCAATTCGATGTGGTCGATATAAAGCTATTTATTTAATATGTATTTCTTGTGATGATTCATTTAATAGATCAACTACAATACTAATACCATTTTAAAGTAAAAAAACCAAGAAGCTACTGAGAAGTGATAAAAAAGGCAATTAATTGATAAGAAGTCATTGGTTATGCGTAATAAATAATCCATTTATATAAAAATATGAGCCGTTGTATTTGAAAGTGGTATAAGTCCATTTTTCGTACATTGAGATATTTAAGGATTTACGTTTGAAATAATTTAAAAATATTGGTATAGTTACCTACGTTAATATAATTCGGGTGATGTTTTAACAATATAAACCTGTTAAATTTTATTATGCAATAATAATGATTAAAATTGTTAAAGAAAATAAACAAGTTTTTTAGCTCCAAATGGACTTATACCACTTTAAAAAAAAACATATTATAAGAAATAAAAACAAGAGGAAATTTAAGTCTATATTTTTATTGATATTGACTTTATTAAAATGGATTTTTTAATGTAAGAAATAATAATTAAAAATATAACTTTTTTTCGTCCGGTGGACTTATACCACTTTAAAAAAGAAGGCTCATATAGTAAGGTAACCTGTAATGCGACAATTTGCCATTTATTAAGGTCTATAAAACTCTTCATAAGAATTCTTTGTGAAAAAGCTAGGAGCTAAGTTTTAGTTTTAGTTTTAAGAAGAGGCGAAGTGCTAAGCCATCGTGCACACTAGGCACCAAAATAAGGCTCATAGCGATCCCTTCGGAGCCTCGTAGGTCAGTAAACATCCCCGAAGCAAAGAACTTGAACCAGCTTGTCATACCTTATCGAAATCAGGTCCCCAAATTGTCAAAGGAAAGATTGCCCAACCACCTAAGTCGCCTCCTTGCAACCGCCTGACATTCACACAAAATGTGGGTGATGTCCTCCTCAGCATACAGGTTAAAGGCAGTACCTGCACACGACAGAGTTAGCGATCTCCATACGTATAGCATGCTTCCCTAGCAAGCAGTGCCCTTTCAGTATTCCGACGAGTAACCGCAAACTTGCCATACTCCGTGCCAATATCTCCCAGTCTTCCGTCTGTCCAACCTTGGCCAGAGTGCCCTAGAAGTCTTACAGCTCGTTAGTTCGCTGCGTCTGCGGCACGATCCCTGATACGCGCTTTGATGCCGTTTAATGGTGGGCTAACCCCCTTCTCTATCATCTCGGCTGACGCTGATCCTAGTCTCGCCAGCTCATTGGTCAGTTCGTTTTCTGGTATGTCACTATGCCCTGATACCCAGCATAGCCGTACTCTATTCTGACTACAAAGTACCTTGAGCACTTCTCGACAGCGCTTCACTAGCTGGGATTTGATAGTCCCCGATTCCAATGCATTGAAAGCCGCCTGGCTGTGAATGTAGAGTGAGATATCCCGACCGCATTCCATTTTGGAACCGTCCGTATACACGGAGAGTTCTCACTCGCGCACTATACCCAACAGGAGCTTACTTTTTAATTAATCAAAAATAACATTTGCTCACTACCAGTAAGATTTTTTAATTTTTAACAATTTCGCAACCGAAATGCTTCTGAAAAGATTCTAAAATTTATCTTATTTTAGTTCTAATGCCTTACCTTTATTATGTTTACTAGTGATCAACCAGAAAACTGTTTAACAAATCATTTAGACGTTAATATCTATGTGTTTTCTGCCAATATTTTGTTTTAAAATGTTTTACTAGAATAGCTACCCCACAAACCAAAATGTTCATAAATAAATCATTAATGTATCATTATTTGCATTTCGGTCTAGTTCGAAAACGGTACTTGTATGAATTAGTGACCGTAACAAAGAGATTAATCGTTAATGAATCATTTGTGAAGAATCATTAATTAATTATTTTTGATAATCTATCGTTTTCTTACGAACATTCATAAGTACCTTAAAGTGGATCGGCTTTTTTAAGATTACATATTGTTGATAAATGTCTCAACTTTTAGTTAATTTTAGAGTTTCGACACTTACTCAATTCGTTCACAATAGAGGTAAGAATGTTATAATTCTATAGTGTTCGAAGCAGCGACGGAATATACGGCTTTAAAGTCGTCAAACGACTTAGAATATTCAAGCAATTCCAACGATGTATTGAACTGAAATTCACAAAAATTGTCGTCTGCACTTTCTCGCCTTTCATGCGTCGATATGCGCATTATTATTAAATTAAAGAAATTGCATACATATTTGCACCAAGTTTCAACCTTCTAGAATAACACGCTCTTAAAATATGAAAACACCCCAATGTAAAGTTTGTATAAATGCCAAATGTGCTATGAATTAGGAAGATCTTACAATTCATCAACTTCTGAGTTTCTTCACTGTCATTTGCAAAAGATTTCAATATAAGTTTTAGTGGTTCATTAATAATTTACAGTAACATTAACATTTTTTTTAAAAAGCGTTTGATTGCATTTTTAATGAACGTGATATCAATTCCTTTTTATGTTTTAATGTTGAAATAAGCACTTACATACTTGACTTACAGCTGTTACAAACAGCGCCCAACGTAGGGCACGAAACCAAAAGTCTGGGATTAAGATTCGGATTCCGTACCGCCTGAGGTAGTCAGACCTCGGGCTCTGTAACTAAAAATATAGAATACAATGACTTACTGTTAAAACAAGTTGGTTTGGTTGTCTGGACCCTTTTTAAAAATTAATTCACGATTTCCAGAAATAATACTAATATTTTTTGGAACTTCTAATTTATTCAACATGCGACTTTTATTATTTTCATTTTAAACATCAATCTGGCAAATTCACTGCCCATTTTCGGATCATTTTCATAGTAAGAAGAATTCACGAAAAAGTAACTATCAGCTTTATAAAATAATCGCAATGGTAAAATAGGTGAATTGTAGGAAAAATCAATGACGGTAAAATTTCTTTTTAGAATCGGACATTTTAACTCTTGTTGGTAAATTTGTTGTATTACGTGGTACATGTACAGCGTGTAATATAGAGTAATTGGATTTTTATTTATTTCACAAATATTAAAGAGCCGTCGAAATACTAAGACCTTCTGAAGCTTCCGTTTCGTTCTGTCGAATTGAAATAATTCGAGGCGAAAGAAAACTTTACTTATTTCGGTTTGTATGGCTACGCCGATATCGAAGTGGGTTTTATTTTTGCTGGTAATTTCTAATTGAAGGTATCTCGGGTTTGAATTAAAGTTCAAATCACTGTGTTGTAGTCTTAAGCAGTTCTGTAATTTTAAATGATTTGTGCACTTTTTTCGTGAATTAATTGGGTTTAATGCGAAATTAAAATATACCTTAGGTTGGGTTAGAACACTCGAAATCAAAAATGGAAAAACAATTGAAAATATTTTGTCCAGCTTCATTATATTGTTATTTTTGTTCGGAACGATGATGCAAAATGAAAGACCGATCGAATGAACTTGTACTTAATAGCGGGGGTGACGAAGTGAGCAAAACTATTCAAATAATGTAATGATCTGTTCTGAAATTTATGAACTGTGTCATTGCACAGATTTAATCGACTGATTGTAAAAAAATGTCGCATAACGTATAATTGTAGGTAATTGTTGCCGAAATCTGATAGGAATATAGAAAACAACAAGTTGAAAATATACAAGACTAAATAATTTCAGATGCTAATTCATGGGTGTGTTATTGTACCTACTATGGTTTAGATATATATACTTAACTTGTACTCCAATTTTAAGTACAGCAGTGACAGCAACGCATACTTAAGTACCGAAAAAAATCAGTATTTCGCTGATTGACGCTCAGGCATCAGAAAAACGACCATATAAAGAAACTTTGTCCAAGCACACAGTAATTACAAAATTACGAATATTTGGATATCTTTTTTACCTTCCTATACAAAGTTTAAATGAGGGCTTAGTTTACTACTTTGTTGTACTCGACGAAAAGGCAGAATTTTAGAGCTGGTATGTCATTATACTACGAATTTGAATCATTCAAATATTCCCACAAACATTTTTGAAAATTAAATGTATATATGCAACTTGTGGCCGATACACGAAACTGTTTGGGGTGCGGGTATAGAGGGTGATGGTGGGAGTGGTGGAAAGAAAAAACCTCTGACTTTTATTTCTCGAAAACCGCAAATGATAGAAAGCTAAAAATTTACGATTATAGAGAGCCACAATAGAGAAATCCAAAAAAAAATTTTGATACCTCAGAAACGGCTTAAGCTAGAAAGTTGAAATTTAGTACATATATGAAGATGTGCTACTACAGTAATTAAAGCAAAAAAAAGGTCAGATATTCATTGGTGTACAGAAGTGCTCTAAACAAATTATGCGTGAAAAGGTTTTTTTTTTCACATTTTCACGAATTTCGTTATATCTTTTAGATATGTTGAGTTATCAAACTGATTTTACTTCTGCAGGCTCTTTATATACGCGACTAAAAACGCTTTCTAAAATCGATATACTACCCCTAAGGGGTTTAAAGTGGTTGTGTACGTTTTCACGAATTCCGATATATTTCTTAGGTCTAATGAGACCCTGGGGTGTAAGGTATTATTCAAGTTTTCACGAATTCTGAAAATCCTTTAGGTTTAATGAAATCGAATTCGCTTTTACTTCTATTGAAAAAAAAATAAATAAAAAAATCTGCAACAGTCTGGGCGCAACTTTATTATATTATAGGTAGAAGTCCGAAACCCGTGTAACAGGTGCCTTGCGTACCACACCGGGTGCGGTGGAGATGTGCAAAAAGTAATTATTCGTTATTTAGTATTCGATACTTTAAACAATTACTAGTATCGAATACCACTTTTGAGAAGTATTCGATATTGCCTCATTTCAACTACCACTCAATAGCACATCTCAAATCAAACAGAATATATTTTACTCAGATTGGTAAAATATTTGAAGAAGTATCGAATACTAAATATCGAATACTGAAGTTGATATATTCAGTAATTATTCCTTACTGAAAAGTAATTGAATTGCACATCACTAAGGTGCGGCACTCGATGCACTGCTCAATCTGCCACCGCTTGTTGTTGTTGTTCAGACGGAAGCAGTGAGAGCTACACACAGATTAGTAAGATTAGGCCTGTGGAGAAAAGAGCATTGCACGGGTCATGGAGAAATGGCTCGAAGATTGTCTAAAAACTCCATCTTCAATATGACTTCAGATGCTATGGCTTCGACCTGTATGTTCAAAAGAAAATATCAGGGAGGAGTGGGAAAACCAGTCTGCACTCCTTAGCGAATTCACTAATATATTCTATACGGACGGCTATTGAGCCGTCTTCAGTCATTGGACTGATGCATTAGCAAAGGGTAGATCGGAGTCAGCTTTGGTAAAACCAGAACCGATTTTCGATCTGCCTGTTGACTGTTAGTACTGCCATTGCTGAATGGGTGAGTATATCATACATTGAGAGTTGGCGGCTTCTTCCGGGAATGTGGCAGACTAGAAACCTATTTGAGGGACCAAGTGGACGACCCGCTCCTTTTCTCGCAAACTGACCAGAAGAGAATGCGGTAGTCTGCTTGGTATCCTCACAGGGCATAACTCTTGTGGCCTTACATTTGGTCAAAATGAGAATCATTGACGACGCCTGATTGTGACGACACAACGGAATATTTTCTTCTAGGGTATCCTGTATACTCTTTCGTGAGAATGCACGTATACAGCGTTGATGTTATGAGGATGGAGGAACTCCGTTCTCACTCCCTACCTGAGGTCTTCAAATTCGTGAAGTGGACGAAAAATTTCGGGTAGAGACTCGAGTACAATGGGCAATCTTTACCTGAGTGTTCAAGATGCGCTGCTTTGCCGCGTGTCTTCCCCCGTATTAAACAACAACACAACGGGTGGGGCTTTAGAGGGTGAAAATCAAAAAAATTAAAATTTTTATGTCCCGAGAGTCGCTAAAGATAAAAAGCAAAAATTTTAGAAGTGCCACTGTAGTGTGATGTTATATTAAGTTTTATAAGGGTAGAACGGTACGAGGGTTAGAGATTTTTTTCTATCTCAGAACCGGCTTATGCTAGAAGTTGAAAGTCAATGTATGTACATAGATTTACAAGAAAAAAGTACTTTAAGGAAAACATTTTTCAGATTTGCTTCGGCATACGGAAGTGATCCGAAAATGGAAGGTCGGTGTAAGAAGGGTCCATATACAATATTTTCACGAATTTCGTCACATCTCTTAGGTCTTCTGAAATATTGATTTGATTTTTCTTCTACGAGCTCTTCAGATAAATACACAGAAAAAGGTTTTAGTATTTTTTGATATTCAACCACTAAGAGGCGTAAAGCAGTTGTATACGTTTTCACGAATTCCTCCATATCTCTTAGGTCTGATTAAATATCGAATTGATTTTTACTTCCACTGAATTTTTATGTAATCTTCTCAAAATTTGTTTCGGCGTTTTTTGCTTTTAATCCCCTAAGAAGGTATAAAGATGTTGAACCTATTTTCACGAATTTCGCCATATCTCTTAGGTCTGATAATATGTATATCGAATTCCTTTTATTTCTCTATAATCTCCTAAAAAGTAATTTCCGGATTTTTTTTGGATACTAAACCCGGTGGTGTTCATGAGGTGTTTGCGTTTCACGAATTTCATCATATGTGCTGGTTATATAATCGCCTACAAAAATGTTTTAGAATTTTTCGATTTTCATCCATCCAGGGTGAGGGGATTGTATACGTGTTGACGAATTTCGCCATATTTTTTTGGTTTGATTAGATGTTCAATAGATTTATAATAATATAATTAAATGCATGTATGAAATTGTAGTAGTTTTTATGGTTTTGTTCGTAAAGAGTAAAATTTGTTCTTATATTATATTTTCACATACATTTTTGCATTAAGCACACTGCTCATTCTTTGTCTGAAAAGGAGTAACACCGAAAGTGAAATTATCATTGAAATATAAAATAAATGAAATTATTTTAATATTCAATTTTTTTCCTTAAAACGAAATGGCTGAATATCTATAACTCTGCTGTTTCATTTTGGTTACTTGTTTCGTGTCAGAGAAAAATCTTAAGGTCGATCTTGGGTAATTTCTTTAGAAGTTTTATGTTGTATTTCTTCTTTTTCATATTTAAATATTTTCGATTTTGGGATCCGGGTGCTTTATACCCAAAAAATAATTCTTGCCGACTTTTGTGGGTGTAATAACTAACTGTCCAAAATAAACTGTCTCTGGATGATAATCTGATTCAAAATGAAGCATGTAACTATATCCATTGGCCAGGTGTGTATATATAGGTAACTCACTATTGACATTGGTTTTATCACAAAACAAGAAACTTGTTTGCTGCAACATAGTCCTGTTTCTCTTATTTGATATTAAAAGTTCATTTTGGAGACATAAATATTCACTAAAGTTGGTTGAATTGACTTTCTTCTTCTAGCCAGACTTAAGGCAGGGTATACCTCCTGTACAGGATCTTGTCGTCATTCAGTTCCCGCTTTTATTTTATTAATTGAACAAGAATTTGTCATTCGGAATTTATTAGATATTAATATGAATATATCCGTTCACTAATGAAATTTGAAATCTTAACCACAGATTGAGACAGGTTTTACAATGATCTCATATATTTTGGATTTTCACGTTCTATTGTATAACGTCCTTGCAAATTTTTTTTATTCTTGTAAACAATAAAATAGTTAATATTTCAGTTTATATCATTTTTGTTTGAGTTGATTTAACAGATCGACTTTAAGCAGTTCTTATGATTTTATTTGTTTATTTTTTAGATTTACAACATTTAAAAGCGGAATTCTCACGAAGTTTGCATCAAATGGCAGCTGGGCTTAGTTAATCTTTAATACTGTTAAGCTTAAGCAATACTCTCTGAATGGATTAGTAACTTGCAATGGTAAAATCTGAACGTCTAACTCCATCCAAATTTAAACGCTAAACAGTAATTACATTATAGATTTTTGTAGCGGGATGTTGTGTTGATTCATTAGACATTTAAACATTTAGTTCGTGACGATATTTTTACTACCTGGTATTGAATTAAATTTGAAGTTTTTTAATTGACGTTTATCTTATTTCCTGATGATATTTTATTCATAATAAATTAATTTTTAGAAAGAAAAAAACTATAACTAATACTGCAGATGTGAAAATCAGTCGATGACACATTTAATTATTTATAAATGGTTTGCATTGAATATGAACTTGTGAACTTAAAAGACAATGATTCAATAAATTCAATAGAGTTTTTGGTTGAAAATGTGATTTATATTGAACACCTAATTCAAGTTCATTAAACGCAGTAAACAGTGAAAAAAAAACAAAAAAAAATCTTATTAATAAACCTGTCTTTATATTCGTCATTCGAAATATTGGAAATAATTTTAAGCTATTGCAAACTGCAATATTGCTAACCGAATTTCGTGTAGATTTTAATTATTTAATAAATCACAATATAATGTTGTTATTTCCGCTATGTGAAATATCAGCAAGTTAATTTGCTCTTCGGGAAACACGTTCATTTAGAAACAGGTGTTAGGATCGATTTTAAAATGCATTTGGGGAGACTACTCAACAATTTAATTAAATGCATAAGATTTATGCATTTTTACTTTGTTACTTGGGTGTCTACTTTTATTTAAATAATTATTTATTCGACTTGTTACGGAATGTCTACCTTAACTTTTGTATTTGCCCATTTTAGACGGCAAAAATGGTAAGAAACTATAAATATATCTTTGCGGCGTCACAGTACTTCATTGCGCAAGAACTTTAATAACTTTGATTTTTTTTTATTATTTTTTAAGAATAAAGTATGTATTATGCAAATCAAAACAATTGCTAGATAGTAGAAAAGTAGACCTAAAATATCAAAAAAATGTCCGTCTATCCGCCGTATGCCGTACTTAAACACATTTGAAGGCGCGTAGCTATTAAGGCATTAAGTTAAAAAAATTTTGGAGGGTAGATTGGGGTAATAACCAGGACGCTATTTGGAACTTTATTTTTTTAGGCTGTCAGTTGCATAGTTTACTCACCACACATCAAAGCATAAAACGCGTTCCGGCTTTCTAATATACCAGTAGAGTATTTCAAAAATCATTAAAATTGAACGGATCATGCCAGACATCTAAATCTTGGTAGTCATGGTAGAGATCCAATTATAGGATAATAAAGACGTAGACATTTGAGACTACTCGCTTGTATCGCACTATCCCTTTATGGAGAGATCAAAATTAATAACTTTTTTAATGTATATTACATTTTCAATCGATCTGAAATTTTCAAAATCTGATACCCTCAAATTTTGTATTTTACTTTTCAGAGCTAGTACACAGTCAAAAATCAAACAAAAGAGTCCGTCTGTCCGCCGTTCGTAAACGCAATTTATAGGTGCACAGCTTCCTAATTTTTTGAGCTAAGTTCAAATTTTGAGCTAATAAGTTCAAATTTTCGGAGTGCTAGTGAGAGAGGGGTGGTGGGGATTGTTTTAGATGAACGAAATTGGTTTCTATATCTCAAAACTACTTCAGGTTGAAGTTGAAATTTGGAATTTAAATAACTATTATAGTGGAATTATTTGTAAAAACATGGTCAACATAGTTGAAAAAATGTGAGAAGGGATCTATTTGCAAAAAAAGATCAACATAGATGAAAGGATGTAAGAGAGGAGCGAAAAATACTGCTTCCGAAGCGCTTGAAAGTTAGTATCGCGATATTTTAAAATCCATATCTCCTGAACAGTTCCTGTCATAAGGCCTAAACTTGCTGGTTGTTTGTTATACTATAGGATTTTCTTAGAAATATTTGAGGGTAGTTGTGTCATACGGACGTGGGGGGTGAAAACTTTTGTCAACGATATCTCGTGAACAAACTACAGAGGAAAGTCTAACTTTGGATTGTATATTTAGCCGAACAAATGGAGTATTCAAAATTCAAAATTTTTAAGGGGAGCAATGGAGCACAATAATAGGAAGGATGTGAGGCTGGTAGAGCTAATAATTTTTGTAGAAAATGGAGTCTCAAGAGACATATTTAGATAAGATCCTTGAATTTATATAATAGAGAAAAAAGTAGGGATATGGACGAGGCCGTTGAATATTGGGAAAGATGAAAACAATATGTTATGATTTATGTATCTCGAGAACAGCTCAAGATGGAAAGTAGAAATTTGGTGAAAATACTAGTTTTCTGGGTAAAATACTGTTTATTTTAATTTTTTGTGAAGTTTCGGACTCAATTGAGTCCTGTTTGATAAAGGACTCAGTCGAGTCCAAAAAGTCACACACGCAAAAAAATAAAATAAATAATATTTTACCCGGTATTTTTAGTTAAAAATGTACTGTGAAAACATTCAACAAAACATTAGAAACTTGGTATTTATATATGTCTGCGACAGTGCCTAGTAAGTGGTTTTTAGAAATTTAGAAAGGGGTGCCAAATACTTCCTATTAATCAGCACTCATAAATAAATGTTGATATCCTGATATGTTGGGTGTTCTCCCAGGTTATCGGGGAGTAACCTGGGATTTTTAATATTTATTTTTGAGAGTTGAGTAAAAATAAGTTTTCAGACTGTTCTTTAAAATTTTGTAAAAAGCACTTACTAGGTATTGAAACGGGCCAGTTGATTGTTATGTTCTAAAAATATACTTTTTAATAGGAGTGGAACGGGATGTTTTTTGTGGGATTAACGGCTTATGGTAAAAAATTGAAACTTAGTATGTGTGCATATATTTACGAGAAAAGTAATTTAACATAAAAAAAAATGGAATCAGTTTTGGATTGGCGTATGGAAGTGGCATAAAAGAAATTTATCAGAAATTTATCAGTGTATCATATCTTAGGTTTTCTGAAATATTGAATTAATTTGTGTTCTACGAGCTCAGACGAAGAAATCGAAACTGTTTTCAGGACTTTTTGATATTAAAATTCTACCGGACTGTAACGGGGTAGCATTTCACGAATTCTGACATATCTTTGAGGACTGATTACATATTAAATTGATTTTTACTTCCGTATACTTTATATAAAATCGAACAAAAATTCATTTCAAGATATTCAACATCTAAAGTGGTTGTATACGTCTTCGCGGATTCCACTATATCTTTTAGGTCTGATGAGTTATCGAATTCCTTCTTATTTCCAAAGTTTTTTTTTGTTATCAATCAATTTCACAATTTTTTGGCATTTAACTCCTAAATTTTAACGAATTTTGACATATGTCGTAGTTATCGAGTTGACTTCTAGATCAAAGCGCGTTTTAAATAATCGCCCCAAAAATGTTTTCAAAATTTTTTGATACTCAACCCTTAAAGGGGTTTCTTCATATTTCTAATATCTGACTATATCGCTAGATTTCGGCAAATAAATTTCAAAATCACAAAAAACGTTTACATCGCCCTGAACAGATTGGTTCGACTTAGAACAATTTAGCAGCTGACTGAACTGATTCAAAGAGAACAATTAAAAAGGTATGTAACTAAAATTGTGCGTTTTAAAACGATTTACAAAATAAGTCTCAATGCATTTCATCCACAAAATTTAAAATGACGGACAAACAGCACCCCTAAAAATTATTAATCATAATTTTTGTTCTGTTATGGGTTATAGCTTTTTAATTATTAAATCTACACTTAGAATTTTAAATAATTTTATTCTTCACGGTTTACACAAAATTCTTGTGTTACAGAAGTACATCCAAAAAACTGATTGCATGCTCTGTTCAAAATGAAGGTTGAGTTGGAGGAAGAAGGGTCCGTATTCTAAAAAATTAGTTGTATACTCACCTTCTGGCACTTTATAGAACTCAAAAATTTAGCTGAACTATGTATGAAGTTGGCACTTTATATACATACATTTAAATTATTTGTCAAATTTTTAACCTACACTTTTAAATACTTCACTAATTTTAAATAAATTAGTATTAAGGAATTTTGGGATATTTTTAAGGATTTCATTGAAACTATTTTGTTTTTAATATAATATTTGAAAGTATGTATTGAAAAAGACTTCTCCGACCCCGGAAAAACAACCCGAAAAATTCTTAAATTCTATACAGCAGTATGTTAAAATCTGAAGCAGTCTCCTAAATATTTAAAAGGGCTGCATAAAAATTTCAGTGCTTAAGTTGTGACAATAGATTCTATGCTTTATATTTTATTTTGATGTTACTCCGTGCTGCTCTGCTCTAATATACTTTAACTGTAAATATATATTCGGAATTGTATAAAATGAAAGATCTCGAACTGCGAAATAGTAGACATAGGGAAGAGGTCGAGGAACTTTTAAACTTGTTCTTTTCTTTCTTCAAAGGAACTAGAATCAAGAATTGGCCTAAATATACAAAAAAAATGTTTTTTTTAGGAAGAACTAATAAATAGCAAACATAAAAAAACTATAAAAAATTTGAACTATAAAATCGACCAGAATAATAAAATCTAAAGCGAAAATACAAATTACGTCCTTTTTCTATAGTTCAGAAAAAAGATTTGTGCTAAACTAGAACTAGCCACAATTAGCAAATTCTAAAACAACCATCCGTAAATCTTGTTTAAAACTGAGAAAAAACAAATAAAAGTTTTAGCAGCTACCAGAAATGCAAAAAAAAATAAAACTACAAAATAAAATAATATCATATTTGGAATGTGCTAAATAAAAACTAAGATGTGGCATTTCAGGTTGTACAAAAGATCTTAAGATCGTCTCCGAAGAATTGAGGAGGCGCGAAGCTGCTAAGTCTTCTTTTTTTGTCACATTTTGGAACCGGTACAAGAAATCGTTTTTATTTATTTAATTTTGTAGATAATTTGAAAATTCGATTTAAAAATTTGAATTTTCGTTTTCGTTTAAAGTCTTTAAATTTTTTTTTTTTGGAAAAAATTTAAACGCTATGCGTAGGTTATAGGAAGGTTTTGTCGATGCCAAAGAGCGTTACAAATAGTGCGTTAGAAAATCCGATAAGCTCAGAGATGAGCAACAAGTCGCATGAATGAAAGCGAAAATGATATCAAACGCAGAATCCCCGAAATAAGAAAAAAAACCGGGCAAAATGCTCTCAATGTTTGGATTCGAAGACGGAAAGGTCAGCCTAATTAATATTCGTGGTCGCCAGGTATATAAGGCGATAGTTGCTAACATTTCCTCAGTTCGGTGTTTTTACTCGACATAGGTATATCGAATTTTATAATGCGTGTATTTTTGGTAAGAATCGAAACCAGTGTGACGGATACAGCACAACTTTTTTTCTTCTCTTCATTGGATTTTTGTTGGACTAATTCGAGATTCTCTGTGTGGTTTAGGCTATTTCGTGCTTGGTAGCATTAGTTGCCGCACGCCCCGACGTCAGCCATCTTGGATACAACTATCACAATGGATATAATGCCGAGACAATTGTTAATCCAACTGTTACGTCGCATACACATGGCCTTGATATCGAAGCAACCGTTGCTCCAACCTTATCAACCCTGGGATTGGGATTGACATCGACCGTTGCACCAGCTCTTGGACTTGATGCTTCTTCTCTCTTGCATTCGACATCTCTTCCTCTTGGATTCTCGAGCTCGTTCGGTGATCTTTCAGCAGCCGCTATTCCATCGACCTATGGAACACTTCTTGGATCTACTGCTCTCCCATCAACTCTTGCTCCATTTGGACTTGGACATGGACTTGGACATGGACTTGGACTTGGACTTGACGCAACCGCTATTCCATCGACCATCGGTGCACCACTTGGTTTTTCAGCCAGCTCATTCGGATACAGTGGATACGATAACTTGGGATTGGTTCAACATCAACAAGCTCCAATCGTAAGCAAGCACTTCTACTTGCATTCGGCACCGGAAGAAGCCCGTGACGAATATCACAAGCATCTTGTCCTTGGCACACCACAAAAGACCTACCGTGTTGTATTCATCAAGGCCCCAACTAGTCAAACTGCTACCCGTATCTCGGCTTCATTCGCACCAACCGAAGAAAAGACTGTTATCTATGTATTGAGCAAGAAACCTGAAGATCTTCAAATCAACGACATTGCCGCCCCACCACCAACCGAGCCAAGCAAACCAGAAGTATTCTTCATCAAGTACAAGACCCCTGAAGAAGCTGCACACGCTCAACAACAAATCCAAGGTAAGTGACTTTTTTTCGCATGCTAAATTCCAAAAACAAAAACTGGAAATCATTTGCTAATGATCAAAATTCCATTATCAGCTCAATACGATTCCTTGGGTGGATACTCACAGCTTAATGACGAAGGTGTCGCTCCAGTCACATCCGTTATTGGATCGCTCGGACAAACTGTTACCGCTGCTGAACTCGCTGCCGCTCAATTCGGTTCGTCTCAACTCGGCGGTATTCAACATTTCAACTCTCCACTCCATCATATCTCATCACCGCTCTCAGCTGGTGCCATCCACCATATTGGATCACCACTTTCTACCATTTCACCAACCTTAGATGCTCTCTCAATCGGCGGTCTTACCAGCACCATTGCTCCAGCTTATAGCACATTTGGATCAACTTTCAGTACCGTAGCTCCAGCTTTCAGCACACTAGGACCAGCTTTCAGCACACTTGGACCAGCTGTCAGCACAATTGCACCAGCATACAGTACCGTCTCATCCATCCCATTCAGCACTGTCGATTCACTCTCTGGACCTTTTGCTTCACTCACCGGTGACAAATATTTGCCACCCAGGAAACATTAAATTCCTATTTTATGATTTTTATACCTAAAGAGAATATTAGAAGACCATGTATCACACGAATGTTCGAACATTAAACATTAATTGAATAAATTATTCAGAGTAGTTAAATAATTATAAATTCAGTAATATTTTAATTTCGTGACTGTCATCCAAATTGCATGATTTTAACTATTGGATTTGCCTTTTGAACGCGCCTGCAGAGTCACTACTGTTTTTTGTATTAACCATCCCAACTGGAATTCGAACCTTGGATTGGTAGACTTGAGTACTTATGTACTAGGTTTCAGATACCTCCAAACTACTGAGTAATTATCCAGTTATTACCAGTTAAATCGTGTTTTGTTTTTAAACACAACATCCACTTACTAAGTTCTTATTTAAAATTTATGGAGCAGGCGTGGTTTTTACAACCAGTCTGATTCTAAAATCGACCAAAATATATTTAACTCGAAATGACAACAGAATTTGTGACTAATAAGAGCAACTCTATGGCAGGATGAGCTCCAGACGCTGTGGATATAACTTAAAATAGCGGTACCTAAGAGTAAGGAAGATAACTAAGAGGTTAAAGACTTATGATCTGATTATAAATCCAGAAGGCTTTAAGTTTTTGCAACGCCATCTGGAAACTGGTGGCTTTTGTGCAAACAACATCATTCCTCAGACCTACTCTTCAGCCTACGGTAGAAATTGTGTTTTCTGGCAATACTGTATTGCTTCTAGCTAATTTTTAGGTGGAATTCGAAACCAAGACCTTAATGTTAGCAAAGGCTTAGCTACCGGGGATCATCTAAAATGAACTACCATCAAGACTTGGAAAAAAACTACGGGTGATAATCCCTTACCTATGTCCTGAGACTACTACACCCAAGGCCTGTCCTGACTGCTAAAAAAAAAAGACAAATTGACTCTGGAGAAAAGTCCTTATTACTCGTTATCCTAAGAATCAAACGATACTTTAAGACGGAACAGTGTCTCAGATTCCGATAAATTGACAGCAGATGGAGGGACGACGGTCAAACTTATGATTCCTGAATAACGGAAGAGAGATTCACTTCGAAATAGGTCCTTACTGAAGCTATTGGTGATTGTAGATGAAGAGGTCCTACAGCAGATGAAGGCCCCGGATTGTATCTTGTAGAGGAGTACTATGCTGCCCTATGTTGGCATCAGTGGTCACGTCAGGATGAATGATGCTGGGAACGTATGCTGGAAAACATATACCATAATTGCCTATTTCCTAAATCCGATGCTTTGCAGTAGAAATTCGGGGAGAAAAAATTGAACTGAATACTGGTTGTTTCTATGGCGGTAGCTGGAATACTTCCTGTAATGAGGTCTCACATTGAATCTCTGGTACATCCTCAGCTAGGGTATTAGTTGGGAAGTTCCTTTCAGCTTCTATTCTAAGCCATTCTCAACAACAAATTGATTAACGACTTATGTTTAAATTGCTCGATTATAAATCATAGAGTTGAAAGAAGGGATTCGAACTAGCAATTCTCGATCAGGATTCGTTTCCATCTTATAGCACGCTATAGATTTTTGGATTTGGAGACCAAGGCAACTCAACTAGCAAAAATTTAGACTTGTAAATGCGATGTTTAATCAGTCCTGAATTCTAGAATGTATCCTAGTATTCTAGTGTGACATGTTCCAGCCTACAAATTCGGAGATCATGAGAACGAGGTGATTCAAAAATTCACAATGCAAATGCAATAATTGTTGAAATATTCCTACATATGTGAGATGATGATTAGATGGTCTGAATCTGAATCATATCAAAAGGCTGTCCTTCCACCCATTCAAAATCACGATCCCTATGGAACGCTTTTGCGGAAGATGAAGTTTCATGTCCAGATCTTTGTTCAAATTTATAAGGTGTTCTCCTACCGCAGCTGCAGTGGCTTATTTCACTCGGACATAATCTGTGAAAGCAAATTCTGTGTTTGTTGTATCAATAAAACAATATCTAGTCAAATCGATAAATACACCCTTGGATGGATCCACGCAGCGTGACAAGCACAGTGTACATTTTTCACGTTTGTCATACTCAGCGGCCTAAAATCACTATGATACTGGTTGAATATCGCCTTCCTCCAGTGGAAGTAAATGTTATATTAGTTTTCCACATGGCTAGGCTAGGCTAAAGGTAGCTGTCAAGGCAAAGTTCTTAAATCAACTGGTTACAGAATTAGTAGAATTGGTTAATCTAAACAAAATCCTAAACCTACCAAGCACGAAACTAAATTTTGAGAAAAACCATCTACATACTGCCTCAAGTAGTTCCCATACAAATGCTTTTGATATTTTGTATCTATCCACCAAATCGTACAGTAGAGCGAGAACGTCTTATCGATATCTACTAAATTAATAAATTCATCGGCATGCATATGAAAAAGAATTTGTGGGTGAGTTTGCAAATTGAAGAAATTCCATGGTTTCTTCAAGTATCTGCCAAATATGTATTTCATTTATTTTTATTGAACCCATGGCTAGAAATTGGGGTGTTTGTAGACAAGCGTCCATCCTCTGTACTACTGAAGCCCCCAAGTGTATTAAATAAATAGGCAATTAAGAAATTTAAAATTCAGCAATTTCTTCGAAAAGTTCCCACTCGAATTCAATATTCTCAAAAATTTCATGAATCCATTCACTTCATGGATCCTTAACTCAAAACATGCTGGAGCATCTAATTCAAATTTGGAACCCATACGATTTATAGGAATGGATTTTGTGCATTTCCGAACTCTCTCCTGCCAGCTACCATACTAATTTTCTGAAAAACATTGACTCAAACTATTTCTCCATAACCAGAGTACGCGCTAAGCTATAAACCTTTAATGTTCGTGCACTTTTTATCCCTACTTAAAAGGAAAATGACAATATTGAAAATACAGTTATACACAATCGAATAGTTACCATATAAATGTCTTTGAAAAATTTGTTTGTTTTTTCATGAATCTTATTTACATTGTAACTTCATATGGTGCTTCAAACATGTAAAAGTGTTTTGTGAACTACCATATAAATTGTGGCTACCGCATAAATGCCCTTGAAAAAAAAGTTCATCTACCCAGTTCATCGCTCAATAATTCGCGAAGATGTTGACGAATTTAATTGGAATGGTGGATGTTGATAAAAAAAATATTCTTCAATTCGTTAATGCAGTTCCGATACAAGATTCGTTAAAAAATTAGAAGTTACATCACTGAAAAACACGTAGAGATAACGACAATTTGCTAATGGTTGTTGGTTCGTTGGTTGGTTTACGTGGTGGCCCGTCTGCCGAAAACAGGACCCAATTAGCACAGGAAGCGCCGTTTTGATACCACAACTCGTTTAACCTAGTTGTTGAGGGCTTACAAAGTAGATATGTATATAGTTTTACAGAGACTAGAATGGATTATCATATCCATGTGGAGCTGTTCAAGAAGGTAATCAGTTCTCCAATCTTGTTTTTCGAGATCTCATCAAGGATATTAAAAAAGGGTTTGCCTAGTACGCGAAGTCTGGCTCTAGCTAGGGCTGGACACTCGCAAAGCAGGTGGGTAAAGGTTTCCTTCTTGTTTGTATCTCCACAGCTGCGGCAATTGACGTTAAAGGGAATACCCAGTCTGGCCGCGTGGTCGCCGATCGACCAGCGACCCGTGCTTACTGCCGTGACTCTGGAGACGTCCACACGGCTCCTGATCAGGAGTTCATCTGTCCTGCTCCGGCAGTAGGATGGCCATATCTTCCTAGATATGACGCAGTTGTTCAATTCTCTCCATCTGGAGTTGGCGTTTGTGAGAAGGTGGGTGGATATTTAGCGTTTAACAGTCGCCAGTGGGATCTGAATTGATTCTACGAGAGAGCCCTGAAGAGCAGAACCTTGCCTAGCTAATTCGTCTGCCCGCTCGTTACCCTCTATCATGCTGTGTCCTGGGACCCAAAGCAGAGTAACTTTGACTTGACTTCGTAAGTAGGCTAGCTCCTCTCGGCACTGTTCGACGAGTTTAGAGGAGGTGGTAGCCGATCTAAGGCCTTGATTGCGGCTTGGCTGTCAGTGAGGATTACAACATTTCGCATTGGCGTATCTTGCTGTAAAGTCCGACAGGCCTCCCGGATCCCCAGTATCTCCGCCTGGAAACACTGGCGTAGTCGGTCGGTGGCTTATGCATGAAGTTACCAAATTTTGAGACGAAAAACATCCTCATTTTCCACTTGGTGATCACCATACAAAAGTCATTGCATTATTAGCTTTTTATGCACCCGAACAGAAAAGATCCTGTTTTTTTTAATATAAAATTAAGTTTCAACAAGAACCTTGCATAGAAAAGTTATGAAAAACTTGTAATCATCGGATTGAACACAAACTGGAGAACGTATAGGGCTAGAGAGATTTGACTAGTCATTTAAGTTAATATATGACAAAAGATCGTTTTACTACTTTGAATAGCTCTCACAGAAATTCCATTAGAAATTTTGATTGGATAAACTTTTTAGAAATTTCCCTTTTGGGAAATTCCCATTTCCCATTACCATACGTTATTTAAAAATCCATCAGTTCTTACACTCTGTTATAAAAGGAAACTGCCTTTCCAACTTTTTATTAACCTCTAACTCCCTAAAATTTTACTATCTAGAGTATCAAATGAGTGACTATTAAAAAAAGATTTTTCTGTCTTCCGTTCTTGCCATCAAGGCTTTGGAGACAATGAATAGTGACCGTCATTATTTTTTCAAGGCTTATCCTAATCCTGTCCCTACAAACCGGATTTTGTGTCATACAATCGACGATAAGAACTTAATTCTGAGTAATTTCTACCGAATTTCTCCATCAAAAGAAGCAACTGACTCCTTGAATCAGATAGCAATACAGCACGATTCATTATCACCCGAAAAACATTAACCTCAGCATTTTAAACAATTTAAAACTTTTTCGGTATTTTCGACCTAGCTTGTGTAATCGTTTTAGTGTATGGATAAGCAGCACGGAGTAACATCAAATGGAAAAAAGCATCTCATCATACCTGCCAGGGAATGTATTTGTTGAACCTGCGCACTCTTTCTGGCTAGAAGATTAGGCGTCATAGTAATATCCTATTCTTAATCTTCTGGAAGGACAAGTGAAACTTATATATTAGATGAAAGAAAACTGAGACAATTATAGTAGAAGTGAAAATGCGGCTTGAACAATAGTAGGTGTTTTATTCTCAATAAATTTCGTTAGAAAAACAACCAACAAATTACGAATATACTCAAAAATAGATTAATACCTGCATTTAATTTGTGTCACATCCAAAACATCATTTTTTCAAATATGTAGCACTGAGCAAGAATTTATTTTGAGTTACTCCGCCTACACGCTAATTAAATTTCTTAAAGCAGCAAGGACAACCACTAAATTTTATTATAACTGTAATCCAGATTTCATAGGAAACTAGCTAATTATGCCACAATTGAAATATGTCTAGCCTAAATTTGCAATT